>OX388346.1:75909041-80709041 GCA_947579665.1 Sympetrum striolatum
CCCCAATTTTGCCTCACTTTTTGGTATTTTATCTAGATATGATTGAAAAAAGCAACGAAAACGGCCAATTTGAACGAAATTTCAATTTGATTCCGACATTTTGTCTTCATTTTCGTCATTTTAATCAAGGTTTGATGGAAAAAAGGACACATAACGGATAATATTAGCATAATTTCTTTTTTTTCCTAAATTTTGTATTCATTTTCGTCATTTTATTGAGATATGATCGAAAAGAGCAATGAAAACGGATAATCCTAGCGAAATTTCAATTTTTTTTTCCGCTATATTGCCCTTATTTTCGTCATTTTATCAAGTTTTGATCGAAAAAAAGGACACATAGTTGATAATATTAGCAAAATTTCAATTATTTCCTCAATTTGCCTTTCGCTTTCGCCTTCAACTTACCTTTCAATTTCGCTAAAATTATCCGTTTTCGTTACTTTTTTACTTTCTCCATATACGAAGTATAGAGAAAGTATTGTTTTCATGAAAAAAATCGACTTCGAGATTTCAACGGAAATACATGTTTTGGGGTCCCTAGAACACGTTTTGACCATTTTCGGAATGATGTCTGTGTGTATGTGTGTGTGTGTGTGTGTGTGTGTGTGTGTGTGTGTGTGTGACAGTGGGTGCTCTAACATGAAAACTATAAGTCGTATCAATACCAAAATTCATATTTAGTACTGTAGTTTGTGCTGTCAGAGTTGATTAGTTTTTCAAGTAAATCGGTAAACCGGAAGTCGAGCTTCATTCATCAAAGCTCATTTCCGGTTTTCAAAATATCTCCATAAATATGATATATAGGTATATTGTGTACTGAATAAAAGTTTTAGATAATAAGTTTTACTATAACGTTTGTATTTAACATAGTTTTGTATCACCCGGTTGATTAGGAGTTATTCGTGAAATACTGATAAACCGGAAGAAGATGATTATGTACTTTGTGGGCGCTCTAACATGAAAACTATTTGTCGGATCAACACCAAATCTCATGTATAATATTTTGGTTTGTGTTTTTAGGGTTGATTAGATTTTG
Organism: Sympetrum striolatum; assembly: GCA_947579665.1. Taxonomy (NCBI): domain Eukaryota; kingdom Metazoa; phylum Arthropoda; class Insecta; order Odonata; family Libellulidae; genus Sympetrum; species Sympetrum striolatum. Next base: position 75,910,078 of record OX388346.1, read on the forward strand.
GAGATAATCGGTGAACCGGAAGTCGAGCTTCATTCTTCAAAGCTCACTTCCGGTTTTCAAAATATCTCAATAAATATGATATTTAGGTATATACAAATATTTATAAAAGTTTTAGAAAATATAATTTACTATAACTTTTGTAAAAATCATATTTTTGTATCACTGATTGTATAGGAGTTATTTGTGAAATACTGATAAACCGGAAGTTGCTGATTATGTACGTTGTGGGCGCTCTGGGCGCTGGGGCGAAAGGCCAATTTCATCATTTTTCATCGAACTTGTCCCGAAAAACATTATTTATAATGATTGTGACGTCAAAGATAATATCTAAATTAATCACTCATCTTCAAAGTTTAGATGGAATATAGAGTTCGAAATTACTGTCGTAGATTAATATTTACATCTAAAATATGGAGAAAGTCATGTGCTGGCCACATCAGATTTTTCAATCTTATCTTGATAAAATGACAAAAATTGAGGAAAAATTGAGAAAAATATACCCATAAAATTACGAAAATTAAGGGAAAATACAGGAAAAGAATGAAAATTTCGATAAAATATTTCGTTTTCGTTGCTTTTTTTCGATCATATCTCGATAACAATACCAAACTTAAGGCAAAATAGGTGAAAAAAATTGAAATATTGCATAAATTATCCGTTTTTATTGCTATTTTCAATCGTGTCTGGAAAAAATACCGAAAATAAGGGCAAAATATAGGAAAAAATTAAATTCTGGATGAAATTATCCGTTTTCGTTGCTTTTATCGATCATAGTTCGATAAAATGACGAAAATGAAAAAAAAATTTAGGAAAAAAATTAAAATCTTGCTAATATAATACGTAATGGTTCCTTTTTTCGATCATATCTTGATTAAATGAAGAAAATAAGGGCAAAATAGTGGAAAAAAATTTTAATTTCGTAAAAATTATCCGTTTTCGTTGCTTTTTTCGATCACATCTCGATAACTATGCGAAAATTAAGGCAAAATAGGTGAAAAAAATAGAAATATTTTTTAATTTATCCGTTTTTATTGCTATTTTCAATCTTGTCTGGATAAAATACCAAAAATAAGGGCAAAATAGAGGAAAAAATTGAAATTTCGGTGAAAATATCCGTTTTCGTTGCTTTTATCGATCATAGCTAGATAAAAAGACGAAAATGAAGATAACATTTAGGAAAAAATTGAAATCTTGCTAACATTATCCGTAATGGTTCCTTTTTTTCATCAAATCTTGATAAAATGAAGATAATAAGGGTAAAATAGAGGAAAAAATTTGAAATTTCGTTGAAATTATACGCTTTGGTTGCTTTTTCCTATTATATCTCGATAATATTACGAAAATTAAGGCAATATAGAGGAAAAAAATGAAAATTATGCTACAATTATCCATGTTCGTTGCTTTCTTCGATAATATCTAGATACAATTACGAAAAAAAAGTCAATGTAGGGGAAAAAGTTTGAAAGTTCTCTAAAATTATCCGTTATGTGTCCTTTTTTCCATCAAATCTCGATAATATGACGAAAGTAAGTTCAAAATAGAGGAAAAAAATTGAAATTTCGTTAAAATTAGCCGTTTTCGTTTCTTTTTTCGGTCATATCTAGGTACAATTACAAAAATAATGGCAAAATAGAGGAAAAAAATTAAAATTTCGTTGAAATTATACGTTTTTGTTGCTTTTTTCGAAAAAATCTCCATAAAATTACGAAAATTAAGGCAAAATACAGGAAAAGAATGAAAATTTCGCTAAAATTATCCGTTTTCGTTGCTGTTTTCGATCTTATCTCGATAAAATGAGAAAAATTAAGTCAAAATAGAGGAAAAAAATTATAATTATCCTACAATTATCCATGATCGTTGCTTTCTTCGATAATTTCTAGATACAATTACGAAAAAAAAGTCAAGGTAGGGGAAAAAGTTTGAAAGTTCTCTAAAATTATCCGTTTTCGTTTTTTTTTTTCGATCATATCTCGATAAAATGACGAAAATGAAGACAATAGTAGGAAACAAATAGAAATTTCGTTCAAATTAGCCGTTTTCGTTGCTTTTTACGATCATATCTCAATAAAATTACGGAAATGAAGACAAAATTTAGGAAAAAAATTGAAGTTATGCAAAAATTATCCGTTATGTGTCCTTTTTTCCATCAAATCTTGATAAAATTACGGAAATAAGGGCAAAATAGAGGGTAAAAATTGAAATTTCGAAGAAATTATCCGTTTTCGTTGCTTTTTTCGATCACATCTCGATAAAATGACGAATGTAAGTGCAAAATAGAGGAAAAAACTTAAAATTTCGTTGAAATTATTCGTTTTCGTTGCTTTTTTCGATCATATTTCAATGAAATGACGAAAATGAAGAAAAAATTTAGGAAAAAATTGAAATCTTGCTAACATTATCCGTAATGGTTCCTTTTTTTCATCAAATCTTGATAAAATGACGGAAATAAGGGCAAAATAGAGGAAAAAAATTGAAATATCGTTCAAATTAGCCGTTTTCGTTGCTTTTTTCGATCATATCTGCATAAAATACCAAAAATTGAGGCAAATTTGGGGAATAAATTCGAAATTCTGGTGAATTTTCTATTTTCATTGGTTTTTTCCGATCATGTCTCGATTAAATGACAAAAATTAAGGATAATAAGACATAAAAAATTGAAATTTAGGTAATATTATCCGTTATTGTTGCTTTTCCCAACCATATCTCTAGAAAATTACGAAAATTAAGGCAAATTTACGGAAAAAATTAAAAATTTCGCTAAAATTTTCCGTTTTCGTTTCTTTTTTCGAAAAAATCTCCATAAAATTACGAAAATTAAGGGAAAATACAGGAAAAGAATGAAAATTTCGCTAAAATTATCCGTTTTCGTTACTTTTTTCAATCTTATCTTGATAAAATGACAAAAATTGAGGAAAAATTGAGAAAAAAAAATGAAATTTCGATAAAATATTTCGTTTTCGTTGCTTTTTTCGATCATATCTCGATAACAATACCAAAATTAAGGTAAATAGGTGAAAAAAATTGAAATATTGCATAAATTATCCGTTTTTATTGCTATTTTCAATCGTGTCTGGAGAAAATACCGAAAATAAGGGCAAAATATAGGAAAAAATTGAATTCTGGTTGAAATTATCCGTTTTCGTTGCTTTTATCGATCATAGTTCGATAAAAAGACGAAAATGAAAAAAAAATTAAGGAAAAAAATTAAAATCTTGCTAATATAATACGTAATGGTTCCTTTTTTCGATCATATCTTGGTTAAATGAAGAAAATAAGGGCAAAATAGAAGAAAAAAATTGTAATTTCGTAAAAATTATCTGTTTTCGTTGCTTTTTTCGATCACATCTCGATAACTATGCGAAAATTAAGGCAAAATAGGTGAAAAAAATAGAAATATTGCTTAATTTATCCGTTTTTATTGCTATTTTCAATCGTGTCTGGATAAAATACCGAAAATAAGGGCAAAATAGAGGAAAAAATTGAAATTTAGGTGAAATTATCCGTTTTTGTTGCTTTTTTCGATGATATTTCAATGAAATGACGAAAACGAAGATACTAAAATTATCCGTTTTCATTACTTTTTTCGATCATATCCTGATTAAATGACATAAATTGAGGAAAAATTGAGGAAAAAAATGAAATTTCGTTGAAATTATCCGTTTTCGTTGCTTTTATTGATCATAGCTCGATAAAAAGACGAAAATGATGAAAATTTTAGGAAAAAAATTAAAATCTTGCAAATATTATCCGTAATGGTTCCTTTTTTCCATCATATCTTGATTAAATGAAGAAAATAAGGGCAAAATAGAAGGAAAAAATTGAAATTTCGTAGAAATTATCCGTTTTCGTTGCTTTTTTCGATCATATCTCAATAAAATGACGAAAGTAAGTGCAAAATAGAGGGAAAAAATTAAAATTTCGTTGAAATGATTCGTTTTTGTTGCTTTTTTCGATCATATTTCAATGAAATGACGAAAATGAAGATAAAATTTGGGAAACAAATTGAAATTTTGCTAATATTATCCGTAATGGGTCCTTTTTTTCCATCATATCTGGATAATATACCGAAAATAGGGCAAAATAGAGGAAAAAAATTGACATTTCACTAAAACTATCCCTTTTTTTTATAATAAATTTGAAATTCTGGTGAATTTTCTATTTTCATTGGTTTTTTCCTATCATGTCTCGATTAAATGACAAAAATTAAGGATAATAAGACAAAAAATTGAAATATAGGTAATATTATCCGTTATTGTTGCTTTTCCCAACCATATCTCTAGAAAATTACGAAAATTAAGGCAAATTTACGGAAAAAATTAAAAATTTCGCTAAAGGGCAAAATAGAGGAAAAAAAAATTGAAATTTCGTTGAAATTATACACTTTGGTTGCTTTTTCTTATCATATCCCGATAATATTACGAAAATTAATGCAAAATAGAGGAAAAAAATTAAAATTATACTACAATTATCCATGATCGTTGCTTTCTTCGGTAATATCTAGATACAATTACGAAAAAAAAGTCAACGTAGGGGAAAAAGTTTGAAATTTCTCTAAAATTATCCGTTTTCGTTTTTTTTTTTGATCATATATAGATAAAATGACGAAAATGTAGGCAAAATAGAGAAAAATAATTGAAATTTCGGTTAAATTATACGCTTTGTTTGCTTTTTTCGATCATATCTCGATAAAATGACGAAAATGAAGACAATAGTAGGAAGCAAATTAAAATTTCGTTCAAATTAGCCGTTTTTGTTGCTTTCTACGATCATATCTCAATGAAATTACGAATATGAAGACAAAATTTAGGAAAAAATTTGATGTTATGCAAAATTATCCGTTATGTGTCCTTTCTTCCATCAAATCTTGATAAAATGACGGAAATAAGGGCAAAATAGAGGAACAAAATTGAAATTTCGTTTAAATTAGCCGTTTATGTTGCTTTTTTGATCATTTCTGGATAAAATACCAAAAATTGAGGCAAAATTGGGGAATAAATTTGAAATTCTGGTGAAATTATCTGTTTTCATTGGTTTTATCAGATCATGCCTCGAATAAATGACGAAAATTAAAGAAAATAAGATATGAAAAATTGAAATTTAGGTAATATTATCCGTTTTCGTTGCTTTCTTCAATCATATCTCTATAAAATTACGAACATTAAGGCAAATTTATGGAAAAAATTTAAAATTTCGCTAAAATTTTCCGTTTTCGTTTCTTTTTTCGAAAAAATCTCCATAAAATTACGAAAATTAAGGGAAAATACAGGAAAAGAATGAAAATTTCGCTAAAATTATCCGTTTTCGTTACTTTTTTCGATCATATCCTGATTAAAGTGCATAAATAAAGGAAAAATTGCGGAAAAAATTGAAATTTCGTTGAAATTATCCGTTTTCGTTGCTTTTATCGATCATAGCTCGATAAAAAGACGAAAATGATGAAACTTTTAGGAAAAAAATTAAAATCTTGCTAATATTATCCGTAATGGTTCCTTTTTTCCATCATATCTTGATTAAATGAAGAAAATAAGGGCAAAATAGAGGGAAAAAATTGAAATTTCGTAGAAATTATCCGTTTTCGTTGCTTTTTTCGATCATATTTCAATGAAATGACGAAAATGAAGATGAAATTTGGAAACAAATTGAAATTTTGCTAATATTATCCGTAATGGGTCCTTTTTTCCATCATATCTGGATAAAATGCCGAAAATAGTGCAAAATAGAGGGAAATAATTGACTTTTCACTAAAATTATCCCTTTTCGTAGTTTTTTTTCGATCATAAATCGATAAAATTACGAAAATTAAGGCAAAATACAGGAAAAGAATGAAAATTTCGCTAAAATTATCCATTTACGTCGCATTTTTCGATCTTATCTCGATAAAATGATAAGAATTACGGAAAATAGAGGAAAACTATTTAAATTTCGCTAAAATTTTCCGTTTTCGTTGATTTTATCGATCATATGTCGATAAAATGACGAAAATTTAAGAAAAAATTTAGGAAAAAAATTGAAATCTTGCAAATATTATCCGAAATTGTTCCAAACATTGAGGCAAAATTGGGGAATGAATTTGAAATCCTAGTAAAATTATCTATTTTCATTGTTTTTTTTCCGATCATGTCTCGATTAAATGACGAAAATAAGGAAAAAAATCTGATGTGGCCAGCACATGACTTTCTCCATATATAAGATGTAAATACTTATCTACGACAGTAATTTTGAACTCTAAACATTATAAATAATGTTGTTCGGGACATGCTGGATGAAAAACGATGAAACTGGCCTTTCGCCCATAAAGCCCAGAGCGCCCACAAAGTACATAATCAGCAACTTCCGGTTTATCAGTATTTCTGGAATAACTCCTAAAAAATCAGTGATACGAACATACGTTTCATACAAAAGTTATAGTAAATTTTATTTTCTAAAATATATATAAATAATAGTTTATACCTAAATATCATATTTATGGAGATATTTTGAAAACCGGAAATGAGCTTTGAAGAATGAAGCTCAACTTCCGGTTAACCGATTAACTCCAAAAACTAATCAACTCTATAGACTGTAATAGAAGTACTACATATGAAATTTGGTGTTGATCCGCCAAATAGTTTTCATGTTAGAGCGCCCACAAAGTACATAATCATCTTCTTCCGGTTTATCAGTGTTTCACGAATAACTCCTAATCAACCGGTGATACAAAAATATGTTAAATACAAAAGTTATAGTAAAACACATTATCTAAAACTTTTATAAGTAATACAATATACGTATATATCATATTTATGGAGATATTTTGAAAACCGGAAATGAGCTTTAATGAATAAAGCTCGACTTCCGGTTGACCGATTTAATCCAAAAACTAATCAACTCTGACAACACACACCACAGTACTATATATGGAGTTTGGTAATGATACGACCTATAGTTTTCACGTTAGAGCGTCCACTATCACACACACACACACACACACACACACACACACACACACACACACATACACACAGACATCATTCCGAAAATGGTCAAAACGTGTTCTAGGGACCCCAAAACATGTATTTCCGTTGAAATCTCGAAGTCGAATTTTTTCATGAAAACAATACTTTCTCTATACTTCGTATATGGAGAAAGTAAAAAAGATATAAAAAATTGAAATTTAGGTAATATTATCCGTTATCGTTGCTTTTTTCAATCATATCTCTATAAATTTACGAACATTAAGGCAAATTTGAGGAAACAAATTTAAAATGTCGCTGAAAGTTTCCGTTTTCGTTTCTTTTTTTCGAAAAATCTCCATAAAATTACGAAAATTAAAGCAAAATACAGGAAAAGAATGAAAATGTCGCTAAAATTATCAGTTTTCGTTGCTTTTATCGATCATATGTCGATAAAATGACGAAAATGAAGAAAAAATTTAGGAAAAAATTGAAATCTTGCAAATATTATCCGAAATTGTTCCTTTTTTCCATCATATCTTGATAAAATGAAGAAAATTAGGGCAAAATAGAGGAAAAGAAATGAAATTTTTCTAAAAACGTCCGTTTTCGTTGCTTTTTTTGATATTATTTAGATGAAATGACCAAAATTAAGGCAAAATTGAGGAAAAAATTTTGCTGATATTATCAAAACTTGATAAAATGACGAAAATAAGGGCAATATAGCGGAAAAATGAAATTTCGCTAGGATTTTCCGTTTTCGTTGCTCTTTTCGATCATATCACAATAAAATGACGAAAAGGAATACAAAATTTAGGAAAAAAAAGAAATTATGCTAATATTATCCGTTATGTGTCCTTTTTTCCATCAAACCTTGATAAAATGACGAAAATGAAGACAAAATGTCGGAATCAAATTGAAATTTCGTTCAAATTGGCCGTTTTCGTTGCTTTTTTCAATCATATCTCGATAACATTACGAAAATTAAGGAAAAATAGAGGAATTAATTAAAATCTCGTAACAATTATCTAGATAAAATACCAAAAAGTGAGGCAAAATTAGGGAATGAAAATGAAATTCTAATGAAATTATCGGTTTCCATTGGTATTTTCAGATCCTATCTCGATTAAATGCTGAAAATAAGGGAGAAAAAAAAATATAAAAATTAAATTTAGGTAATATAATCCGTTATCGTTGCTTTTTTCAATAATATCTCGATAACATTACGAAAATTAAGGAAAAAAAAATATGAAATAAAATTGAAATATTAATAAAACTATCCATTTTCTTTGCTTTTTTCCATCTTATCTCGTTAAAATGGCGAAAATTTAGGCAAAATAGAGAAAAATAATTGAAATTTCGGGTAAATTATACGCTTTGGTTGCTTTTTTCGATCCTATCTCGATAAAATTATTAAAATTGAGGACAAATAGATGAATAAAATTGAAATATTGCAAAAATTAACCGTTTTCTTTGCTTCTTTCGATTATATCTCGATAAAATGACGAAAATATATACAAAATTTAGGAAAAAATTGAAATTTCGCTAGGATTCTCTGTTTTCGTTTCTTTTAACGATCATATCTCAATGAAATGACGTAAATGAAGACAAAATTTTGGAATAAAAATAAAATTTTGTAGATTTATCCGTTATGTGTCCTTTTTCCATCAAATCTTGATAAAATGACCAAAATTAAGGCAAAATAGAGGAAAGAAATTGAAATTTTGGTGAAATTAGCCGTTTTCGTTCCTTTTCTCTAAATTATCTCTATCAAATGACGAAAAACATTTATAATTCGGTGATATGATCTGTTTTCGTTGCTTTTTAGATCTTATCTCGATAAAATTACGAAAATTATGGCAAAATGGAGGAAAAAAATTAAAATTTTGCTAAAATTTTCGTTGCTTTTTCGATAAAATCTCCAAAAACTTTCGAAAATTAAGACAAAATACTGGAAAAGAATGAAAATTTACCTAAAATTTTTTAAAATTTACCTCCGTTTTCGTTACTTGTTTCGATATTATTTTGATAAAATGACAAACATTAAGGCAAAAAAAAGGAAAAATAAGAAATTTCGCTTAAATGTTTCGTTTTCGTTGCCTTTTTCGATCATATCTCAATAAAGTGATGAAAATAAATGCAAAATAGAGGAAAATATTTAAATTTTGGTGAAATTATCCGTTTTCGTTGCTATTTTCAATCATATCTCGATAAAATGACGAAAATTAAGGCATAATAGTGGAAAAAAATTAAATTTTGGTGAAATTAGCCGTTTTCGTACCTTTTTTCGATCATATCTCGATAACTTTACGCAAATTAAGGCAAAATAGAGAAAAAATTCAAATTTCGCTATAATTATCCGATTTTGTTAATGTTTTCCATCATATCTACATTAAATGACGAAAATTAAGACGAAATTGAGAAAAAAAATTAAAATTACGCAAAAATTGTCCGTTTTCATTGCCTTTCTTGATAAAATGACGAAAATGAAGACAAAATTTAGGAAAAATATTGAAATTTTGTTCAAATTAGTGGTTTTCGTTGCTTTTTTCGATCATATCTGGATAAAATACCGAAAATTAAGTCAAAATAGGGGAATAAATTTAAATTCTGTTGAAATTATCTGTTTGCATAGCTTTTTTTGATAATACCTCGATTAAATAACGAAAATAACGGCAAAAGGAGAAAAACATTTATAATTCGGTGATATGATCGGTTTTCGTTGCTTTTTAGATCTTATCTCGATAAAATTACGAAAATTATGGCAAAATAGAGGAAAACTATTTAAATTTCGCTAAAATTTTCCGTTTTCGTTGCTTTTATCGATCATATGTCGATAAAATGACGAAAATTTAAGAAAAAATTTAGGAAAAAAATTGAAATCTTGCAAATATTATCCGAAATTGTTCCTTTTGTCCATCATATCTTGATAAAATGAAGAAAATAATGGCAACATAGAGGAAAAGATTGAAATTTCGTTGAAATTATCCGTTTTCGTTGCATTTTTCGATCATATCTCGATAAAATAAAGAAAGTAAGTGCAAAATATAAAAACGAAATTGAAATTTCGGTTAAATTATACGCTTTGGTTTCTTTTTTCTATCATATCTCGATAATATTACGAAAATTAAGGCATTATAGAGGAAAAAAATTAAAATTATGCTATAATTATCCATGTTCGTTGCTTTCTTCGATAATATCTAGATACACTTACGAAAAATAAGTCAACGTAGAGGAAAAAGATTGTAATTACTCCTAAATTATCCGTTTTCGTTTTTTTTGATCATATATAGATAAAATGACGAAAATTTAGGCAAAATAGAGAAAAAAATTTAAATTTCGATTAAATTATACACTTTCGTTGCTTTTTTCGATCATATCTCGATAAAATTACGAAAATGAAGACAAAATGTCGGAATCAAAATGAAATTCCGTTCAAATTAGCCGTTTTCGTTGCTTTTTTCGATCATAATTCGATAGAAAGACGTAAATGAAGACAAAATCTAGGGAAAGAATTGATATTTTGCTAATATCATACGTGATTGGTCCTTTTTTCAATCAATTCTTGACAAAATGACGAAAAAAAGGGTAAAATAGATGAAACAAATTTAAATTTCATTCAAGTTAGACGTTTTCGTAGCTTTTTTCGATCATACCTGCAAAAAATACCGAAAATAGGGCAAAATAGAATAGAAAAATTGAAATTTTGCTAAACTTATCCCTTTTCGTTGTTTTTTTTCGATCATATATCGATAAAATGACGAAAATTAAGGCAGAATTCGGAAAAAATTGAAATTTCGATAAAATGTTCCATTTTTATTGCATTTTTCGATCATATTTCAATAAAATTATGAAAATTGATGCAAAATAGAGGAAAAAAATTAAAATTTGTGTGAAATTATTAGTTTTGTTGCTTTTTTCGATTATATCTCGATAAAGTGACGAAGCTTAAGGCAAAATAGAGGAAAAAATTGAAATTTCAATAAAATTATCCGTTTTCGTTGCTTTTTTTGATATTATCTAGATAAAATGACGAAAATTAAGGCAAAATTGAGGAAAAAGAATGAAATTTTGCTAATATTATCCGTTCTGTGTGATTTTTTCCATCAAATCTTGATAAAATGATAAAAATAAGGGCAAAATAGAGGAAAAAATTCGAAATTTCGTTCAAATTAGCCGTTTTCGTTGCTTTTTTCGGTTATATCTGGATAAATTACCAAACATTGAGGCAAAATTGGGGAATGAATTTGAAATTCTAGTAAAATTATCTATTTTCATTGTTTTTTTTCCGATCATGTCTCGATTAAATGACGAAAATAAGGAAAAAAAAGATATAAAAAATTGAAATTTAGGTAATATTATCCGTTATCGTTGCTTTTTTCAATCATATCTCTATAAAATTACGAACATTAAGGCATATTTGAGGAAACAAATTTAAAATGTCGCTGAAAGTTTCCGTTTTCGTTTCTTTTTTCGAAAAAATCTCCATAAAATTACGAAAATTAAAGCAAAATACAGGAAAAGAATGAAAATGTCGCTAAAATTATCAGTTTTCGTTGCTTTTATCGATCATATGTCGATAAAATGACGAAAATGAAGAAAAAATTTAGGAAAAAATTGAAATCTTGCAAATATTATCCGAAATTGTTCCTTTTTTCCATCATATCTTGATAAAATGAAGAAAATTAGGGCAAAATAGAGGAAAAGAAATGAAATTTTTCTGAAAACGTCCGTTTTCGTTGCTTTTTTTGATATTATTTAGATGAAATGACCAAAATTAAGGCAAAATTGAGGAAAAAATTTTGCTGATATTATCAAAACTTGATAAAATGACGAAAATAAGGGCAATATAGCGGAAAAATGAAATTTCGCTAGGATTTTCCGTTTTCGTTGCTCTTTTCGATCATATCTCAATAAAATGACGAAAAGGAATACAAAATTTAGGAAAAAATGAAATTATGCTAATATTATCCGTTATGTGTCCTTTTTTCCATCAAACCTTGATAAAATGACGAAAATGAAGACAAAATGTCGGAATCAAATTGAAATTTCGTTCAAATTGGCCGTTTTCGTTGCTTTTTTCAATCATATCTCGATAACATTACGGAAATTAAGGAAAAATAGAGGAATTAATTAAAATCTCGTAACAATTATCTAGATAAAATACCAAAAAGTGAGGCAAAATTAGGGAATGAAAATGAAATTCTAATGAAATTATCGGTTTCCATTGGTATATTCATATCCTATCTCGATTAAATGCCGAAAATAAGGGTGAAAAAAAAATATAAAAATTAAATTTAGGTAATATAATCCGTTATCGTTGCTTTTTTCAATAATATCTCGATAACATTACGAAAATTAAGGAAAAAAAATATGAAATAAAATTGAAATATTAATAAAACTATCCATTTTCTTTGCTTTTTTCCATCTTATCTCGTTAAAATGGCGAAAATTTAGGCAAAATAGAGAAAAATAATTGAAATTTCGGGTAAATTATACGCTTTGGTTGCTTTTTTCGATCCTATCTCGATAAAATTATTAAAATTGAGGACAAATAGATGAATAAAATTGAAATATTGCAAAAATTAACCGTTTTCTTTGCTTCTTTCGATTATATCTCGATAAAATGACGAAAATATATACAAAATTTAGGAAAAAATTGAAATTTCGCTAGGATTCTCTGTTTTCGTTTCTTTTATCGATCATATCTCAATTAAATGACGGAAATGAAGACAAAATTTTGGAATAAAAATAAAATTTTGTAGATTCATCCGTTGTGTCCTTTTTCCATCAAATCTTGATAAAATGACCAAAATTAAGGCAAAATAGAGGAAAGAAATTGAAATTTTGGTGAAATTAGCCGTTTTCGTTCCTTTTCTCTAAATTATCTCTATCAAATGACGAAAAACATTTATAATTCGGTGATATGATCTGTTTTCGTTGCTTTTTAGATCTTATCTCGATAAAATTACGAAAATTATGGCAAAATGGAGGAAAAAAATTAAAATTTTGCTAAAATTTTCGTTGCTTTTTCGATAAAATCTCCAAAAACTTTCGAAAATTAAGACAAAATACTGGAAAAGAATGAAAATTTACCTAAAATTTTTTAAAATTTACCTCCGTTTTCGTTACTTGTTTCGATCTTATTTTGATAAAATGACAAACATTAAGGCAAAAAAAGGAAAAATAAGAAATTTCGCTTAAATGTTACGTTTTCGTTGCCTTTTTCGATCATATCTCAATAAAGTGATGAAAATAAATGCAAAATAGAGGAAAATATTTAAATTTCGGTGAAATTATCCGTTTTCGTTGCTATTTTCAATCATATCTCGATAAAATGACGAAAATTAAGGCGTAATAGTGGAAAAAAATTGATATTTCACTGAAATTATCCGTTTTCGATGCTTTTTCGATATTATCTTTATAAAATGACGAAAATTAAGAAGAAATAGAGGAAAAAACTTGAAATTTCGTTTAAATTATCCGTTTTCGTTGCATTTTTGATCATATCTCTTTATAATGACGAAATAAAAAGCAAAATAGGGAAAGGAAATTGAAATTTCTTTCAAATTTTTCGGTTTCGTTGCTTTTTTCGATCATATCTCAATAAAATGATGAAAATTAAGACAAAATAAAGGAAAAAAATTAAAATCTTGGTAAAATTATTTGTTTTCGTTGCTTTTTTCGATCATATCTCGATAACATTACAAAATTTAAGGCAAAATAGATGAAAAAAATTGAAATGTTGCTAAAATTATCCGTTTACATTGCTATTTTTGATCGTATCTGGAAAAAATACCGTGAAAATAAGGGCAATATAGAGGAAAAAATTGAAATTTCGTTTAAATAATCCGTTTTCGTTGCTTTTATCGATCATATCTCGATAAAATGACGAAAATAAGGGCAAAATAGGTAAAAAAATTGAAATTTTTTTTAAATTTTCCCTTTTCGTTGCTTTTTTCGATCACATCTCGATAAACTGACGAAAATTAAGACAAAATTTAGGAAAAATATTGAGATTTCGTTCAAATTAGCGGTTTTCGTTGCTTTTTTCGATCATATCTGTATAAAATACCGAAAATTAAGTCAAAATAGGGGAATAAATTTAAATTCTATTGAAATTATCTGTTTGCATTGCTTTTGTCGATAATATCTCGATTAAATAACGAAAATAACGGCAAAAAGAGAAAAAAAAATTTAATATTCGGTGATATTATCAGTTTTCGTTGCTTTTTAGATCTTATCTCGATAAATTTGCGAAAATTATGGCAAAATAGAGGAGAAACATTAAATTTTCGCTAAAATTATCCGTTTTCGTTTCTTTTCTCGATCATATCTGGATAAAATGAGGAAAATTAAGGAAAAATTTAGGAAAAAAATTTAAATTTTGCTAAATTTTTCCGTTTTCGTTGCCTTTTTCGATAAAATTCCAATAAATTACGTACATATAGGCAAAATACAGCAAAAGAATAAAAATTTCGCTAAAATTCTCCGTTTCCGTTACTTTTTTCGGTCCTATCTCGATAAAATGACAAAACTTAAGGCAAAATAGATGAAAAAATTGAAATTTCGCTAAAATGTTTCTTTATTGTTGCTTTTTTCGATCATATCTCAATAAAATTACGAAAATTAAGGCAATATAGAGGAAATAAATTAAAATCTCGTAAAAATTGTCCGTTTTCGTTGCTTTTTTCGATCGTATCTGGATAAGATACCAAAAATGAGGGCAAAATAAAGGGAAAAATGAAAATTTCGTTGAAATCATCCATTTCGTTGCTTTTTTCGTTCATATTCCGATATAATGAAGAATGTTAAGACAAAATTTAGGAAAATAGTATAAATTTCGCGAAAATTATCCGTTTTCGTTGTTTTTTTAGATCTTATCTCGATAAAATGACAAAACTTTTGGCAAAATAGAGGAAAAAAATTGAAATTTCGCTAAAATTTTCCATTTTTGTTGCTTTTTTCGATAATTTCTCGATAAAATGACGATATTGAAAACAAAATTTAGGAAAAGAATTGAAATTTTGATAAAATTATCCATGATTGGTCCTTTTTTCCATCAATTCTTGATAAAATGACGAAAATTAAGACAAAATTTAGGAAACAAATTGAAATTTCGTTCAAATTAGCCGTTTTCGTTGCTTTTTTCGATCATATCTGGTTAAAATACCGAAAATAAGCGCTAAATTGAGGAAAAAAATTGAAATTTCGTTGAAATTATCCGGTTCCGTTGCTTTTTTCTATCATATCTCGATAAAATGAAAAATATAACGGTAAAATAGCGGAAAAAAATTAAAATTTCGCTAAAATTATTCCTTTTCGTTGCTTTTTTCGTTCATATCTCGATAATATGACGTAAATGACGAAAATAAGGGAGAAAAAGAGAAAAAAATTGAAATTTCGTTCAAATCAGCCGATTTCGTTGCTTTTTACGATCATATCTGGATAAAATACCGAAAATCAAGGCGAAATAGGTGAATAAGTTTGAAATTCTGGAGAAATTATCTGTTTTCATTTCATTTTTCGATCATATCTCGATTAAATGACGAAAATAAGGGCATGAAAAAGGAAAAAAAATTGAAATTGCGGTGAAATTATCCGTTGCCGTTACTTTTTTCGATCCCATCTCCATAAAAGGACGAATCTCAAGAAAAAATGGAGATATAAAATTGAAACTTCGGTTAAATTATCCGTTTTCGTTTCTTTTTTTGATCATATCTCGATAAAATTTGGATAATTAACGCGAAATAGAGGAAAAAAATTATTATTTCTCTAAAATTATCCGTTTTTGTTGCTTTTTTTGATCGTATTTCGATAAAATTGGAAAAATTACGACAAAATTGAAGAAAAACATTGAATATTTGCTCAAATTATGTCTTCGTTGCTTTTTTCGATCATACCTCGATAATATGAAGAAAATGAATAAAAAATAGGGGAATAAAATTGAAATTTGGTGAAATTATCCGTTTTCGTTGCTTTTCTCGATCATATCTCAATAAAATGACGAAAATGAAGGCAATATAGAGGAAAAAATTGAAATTTCGCTAAAGTTATCCGTTTCCCTTCCTTTTTTTGATCTCATCTCGATAAAATGATGAAAATTAAGGCAAAATAGAGGATTAAAAATTGAAAATTTGCTAACATTTTCGGTCTTCGTTGCTTTTTTCGATCCTATCTCGAAAAAACTACGAGCATTAAGGCAAATTAGGGGAAAAAATTAAAATTTCGGTAAAATTATCCGTTTTCGTTGCTTCTTTCGTTCATACCTCCATAAAATGATGAAAATTAAGGCAAAATAGAGGAAAAAATGAATCTTTACCTAAAATTATCCGTTATCGTTGCTTTTTTTGATCATACATATATCGATAAAACGATGAAAATTAATGCAAAATAGGGGAGTAAAATTGAAATTTTGGTGCAATTATCCGTTTTCGTTGCTTTTTTCGATTATGTCTGGATAAAATGCAAAAATTTAGGCAAAAAAGAGGAATAAAAATGAAATTTCGGTGAAATTATCAGTTTTCGTTGCTTTTTTCGATCACATCTGGATGGAATGACGAATATTAAATCAAAATGGGTGTTAAAATTGAGATTTTGGAGAACTTTTCTGTTTTTTTTTTGCTTTTTTCGATCATATCTAAATAAAATGACGAAAATCAAGACAAAATTGAGGCAAAAGATTGAAATTTCGCTAAAATTATCCGTTTTTGTTGCATTTTTCGATCATATCTCGAAAAAGTATCAGCATTAATGCAAGATAGAGAAATAAAAATGAAATTTTGGTGTAATTGTCAGTTTTCGTTGCTTTTTTTATCATATCTGGATGGAATGACAAAAATTAAATCAAAATTGGGGAATAAAATTTAAATTTTGGTGATATTATCTTTTTTCTTTGATTTTTTCGATCATATCTCGATAAAATAACAAAAATTAAGACAAAATTGAGGAAGTTTTCGTTGCATATCTGATCGAACAAAGCAACGAAGACAGTTAATTTTAGCATACTTTCAATTTTTTTCCTCAATTTTGTCTTAATTTTCGTCATTTTATCGAGATTAGACCAAAAAAAGCAAGAAAAAGGATAATTTTAGCGAAATTTAAATTTCTTTCCTCAATATTGCCTTAATTTTCGTAATTTTATTGAAATATGATTGAAAAAGCATCGAAAACCGATAATTTTAGTGGAAATTAGATTAATATCCTGTATTTTGCCTAAATGTTCGTGATTTTATCGAGATATGATTGAAAACAAGCGAAGAAAACAGATGATTTCACCAAAATTTCAAATTGTTTCCTCTATTTTGCCTTCATTTTCGTAATTTTATCGAGATATGATTTATACGATTAATGAATTAACCTGTTTTTCTCTGCTTTTTTCGATCAAATCTCGATAAAATGACGAAACTAAGGACAAAATAGAGGAAACGAATTGAAATTTCGCTAAAATTATACGCTTTCCTTGCTTTTTTGATCATATCACGATAAAATGGGGCAAATTAAGACAAAATTGAGGAAAAAAATTTGAAATTGCTAAAATTATGTCTTCGTTGCTTTTTTCGATCATATCTCGATAAAATGGAGAAAATTAATGCAAAATAGGGGAAAAAAGTTGGAATTTTGGTGAAATTATCCGTTTTCGTTGCTTTTTCCGATCATATCTCGATAAAATGACGAATATAAAGACAAAATTCAGGGAAAAAATTGAAATTTGGTGAAATTATAAGTTTTCGTTGATTTTTTCGATCACATCTGGATGGACTGACATTTCGGTAAATTTCGGTAAAAAACGGATAATTTAAGGGAAATATTCATTTTTTTCCACTATTTTTCCTTCATTTTCGTAATTTTATCGAGATATGATAGAAAAGAGAAACGAAAACGGATAACTTTAGCGAAATTTGAATTTTTTCCACTATTTTGCCTTAATTTTCGTCATTTTATCGAGGTAAGATCGAAAAAAGCAACAAAAACGAATAATTTCTCCGAAATTTCAATTTTTTTCCTTTATTTTGCCTTCATTTTCGTAATTTTATCGAGATATGATTTATATGATTAATGAATTTATCAGTTTTTCTCTG
Organism: Sympetrum striolatum; assembly: GCA_947579665.1. Lineage (NCBI taxonomy): Eukaryota > Metazoa > Arthropoda > Insecta > Odonata > Libellulidae > Sympetrum > Sympetrum striolatum. Next base: position 75,928,091 of record OX388346.1, read on the forward strand.
CTTTTTTCGATTATATCTCGATAAAAGGACGATACTAAGGGCAATATAGAGGAAACAAATTGAAATTTTGGTGAAATTATCAGTTATCGTTGCTTTTTTCGATCATATCTGGATGGAATGACGAATAGTTGAAGCAGAATTGGGGAATAAAATTGAAATTTTGGTGAAATTATCTTTTTTCTCTGCTTTTATTGATCATATCTCGATAAAATGACGAATGTTTAGACAAAATTGAGGAAAAGAGTGAATTGTCGCTAAAATTATCCGTTTTCGTTGTTTTTTTCCATCTAATCTCCATAACATGACGAACATTAAGGCAAAATAGAGGTAAAGGATTAAAATTTCGCTAAAACGTTTTGTTTTCGTTGCTTTGTTCGATCATATCTCTATAAAATGAGGTAAATGAAGGCAAAATAGAAGAAAAAAATTGAAATTTCGGTTACATTATCCGTTTTCGTTGCTTTTTTCGATCATATCTCGATAAAATTACCTAAATTAAGAAACAATACAGGAAAAAAATTGAAATTTCGCTAAAATTATCCGTTTTCATTGCTTTTTTCGATCTTACCTCGATAAAATGACGAAAATTAAGGCAAAATAGAGGGAAAAAATTTAAATTTTGCTAAAGTATCCGTTTTCGTTTCTCTTTTCTATCATATCTCGATAAAATTACGAAAATTAAGGCAAAATTCAGGAAAAAATTTGACATTTCGCTAAAACTATTCGTTTTCGTTGCTTTTTTCGATCATATCTCGATAAAATGACGAACATTTAGCCAAATTGGGGGAGTAAAATTGAGATTTTGGTGAAATTATCTGTTTTCCTTCCTTTTCTCGATCATATCTCGATAAAATGACGAAAATAAGTGCAAAATAGAGGAAAAAAATTGAAATTTCGGTGAAATTATGTTTTCGTTGCTTTTTTCGATCCCATGTCGATAAAATGACGAAAATTAAGGCAAAATAGAGGAAAAAAATTGAAATTTTGGTTAAATTATCAGTTTTTGTTGCTTTTTTCGAATTATGCTAAATGTTTTGCATCTTTGTAGAGTTATGGACAGATTAATGGTCTTTTCAAAGTTTTAATGAAGCTTTTACATGTTAGGTAAACATTAACACTAATAGTTGTGAATCCCAAGGAGTTGCTGTTTCCAAAACATTTCGGATTTTGTTTTCTAAAGTAATTTAGGGTGTATGTTAACTCTGTACAGGGCATCTTTAACTTTACTATAGTTGTTATTATAATTTATCTTTTCATGAGTTATGGTGTTTCTCTAGTCAACCTGTTTCATTATTAATGGTTTTGCATGTGGACCCTTGCTCAAGAGTTTATTTAGAGCGAGGGTCAAAATGCAAATCCATTAAACTGTGCAATAGGTTGACTGGACAAACATCATAACCCATGACAAGAATAATTTCAAGTTATTGGGTTTATTCTTCAATGTTACTTTTACCATTTAATATATTAAAATTTTTTGCCAGCTTTTACAATCTTTTTAACCTTTGTCATATGGTTTTTTCATATGTAGTAATTGCTAATAATGATTTTTACAGACTTTACATGCTTTTTGACCAAAAAATATACTAAGTCCAAACTTGGATTTCTTATTTTAAATATATCATTGTCATTCAATGAAAAAAATTATTCTAAGTCCACAAGGCCATTATTTCTGTGAAAATAATCTTTTGCAATTCAATTGAATTTTCTTAATGTTCAATTTTCTGCTGTCATGCAGTGCAGTTTCACTCATATTTTTCTTTTTATATCTTTAAAATGTTCTGCTACTTTTCAATTACCAAGTTTTTATTTCTTGCTTTTTTGTCTTCTAATTTTATATTTTGTTTTGACTTTAAATTTGCTTTTATTTGCAGATGTGTTCTCATGTCAATTTCTTTTAAGGCTGCATTTAGAAATATTCTAAATGCAGCCTTTAAGCAAACCTTCTGAGATCACAATTATTGTATGAAACTAAATTGGCTAAATTCAATAAGACCACAGCGTCCTCATCTTCAGAGTCAGAAATTTTTACTGAAACAATTACTGCTAGTTCATATCAATGTGTTTTGTATCACACATTTGTCACTTAAATGTCAGTTTCATATATCTGTCATGTTACTGCCAGATCACACGTCACGCCACTTTGGTGGGCACTCTGACTTGCTACAGCTAGTATTTGTTAAAGTATCAGTTTAATCAGAATATACCTCCACATTTTCCCCATAAATTCTTTTTTTTATGCTTGTATAATATCATTATTCCTTACATATCCCACCGCCTAGTAGAGAGCATGCATGGAAATTTTTGCGCATCCCCTCCTTGGAGTGGTATACTCACCACCAAGGGCGTCGCCAGCCAGGCTAGGGGGGGACAAGCACCTGATAAAATGAAAAATGCCTAACTTACAGGGGCTAGTTTATTCATGCCCGCTTCTTACTACAAATATGTCAAATCTTCCATGAACTAAATGTATTGAAAACTAGAGGAGTTTAACGCTTATATGGCCAACTCATTAAACTTTCCAAGATAGTAGTTTACATAAGCAAACTATTGGAAACTTATCATAAGTATTGTTTGGATTTCTAGTTTGCTTAAGTCCAATTTCTATTAAAAATAAATTTTTTCGATGCTTAAATATTTTGATGCTGTAGATATATACCCAAGTATTTGAGAGTTTTTTCTTCCAAGATGTTGCCAAGCGTGAAAAGGAATAGTTACAGTTATTTGACAATCGGTATAAAACGTCTCAATAAATCACCACATTGGTGCACCCATCCTTATTTGAACATCTTTCGTTGTTAGACTATATCATCAGCAGCTTTCTTAGGAATTACTTCATCAGTTGATTTTAAAATTACCTCCTCTTCTAAGAAACAAAAAATCATTTATATCAGATGAAATTTTCTGGTAGGCTTACAATTAAGCCTGATTTCCTTATTTATGCATTAGCCAAGTTTTCAATTGAATGCGTCACATACCAGAGAGTAAAAATTTGGCTGCATTGAAAAATTCTGTAGACTCTTGATTATAGTTGATATAATAATTGAATTTGCAGAAATCAAGTTATATACCAAGTTGGAAAAAATGAAGACGTCAACTTACAATTATTTAGGCTAAGTAATAGGTGGTTTAACCAGCAGAGAGATAATACAAAACCCAGTCTTACGCACCGAGTGTTCAAAGGAAACAAAATTTTCCACGAATTGAAATTTTGAATGGGCATTGCATAACCAGATATGAGATTCGTGGGATTCTATCACGAGAGAAAAAATTGGCTGCATCGAAAAGGAAGCTGAAGAATTTAAGTCACAGTTTTAACAGATTCTCAAATTTATTTCAAGCCATCAAGTCACTGTTCCGATAAATCTGTGCATACCTTACGCGCACAATAACTTTCAGCAGACTGATTTGCTTCCAAAATGGTATATTATTAATAATATCATCAAAAATTAATTTCTACTGATATCTTGTATTGCTCCAATAATTTTACAAATTCCTATGGAAACCCGGTTATTGAATTATTTTCGTAACTATACTGTAAATTAACGGGTAATTATAAAATAAGGATCAGTATATTTTATATCATCCCGAGTAATGAAGAGTCTACTGTACAGACTTTTATTCGTCCAGAATGCTTAACAAAGGAACCAGTTCCTTTGGAATTGTCGCTAAACTCATCTTGAGGGGTGCCCTCCGATAACAGCCCTAAAATAAGACAATCCTAATTTATGCGTCTAATAATGTTTATTTCAAAATAAACCACATAACCATTAACATACGTTTTTCCGATAGCGGTCTCGAGCTACTGAAAAGAATTTTTGGATGTCCATCTGTAACTTATAAAATCCAAACTAAACTCTCCTTCGAACTGTTCACTGTGAATTTCTCAAATGCACTATTCACGAGCCTAGCTTTGCATTCACACCCTCAAAACAGTCACATGCAACAGATCTAACTGAGCGTTTTATCAAACTGTTTGTCTCTCAAACGTAATCTTAATCTCTGTTTTCAGGGTGTAAGTTTCCAATCACTTCTCGAATGTTCCCTTGTGTTTTTGCGAGGAGTAAACGAATCAGCACTTTCGAATTCTTCTCATGGAAATCTTATCTTATGGTGTGAGTCATCTAACAAAAGGATATGGTTAAGAAGTGCATGCGTTGAACATTGTGTGCGAAACACTCGTAGCGTCCCATTGATATCGATGTCGGCTCTAGGCCTGCTCTGCTACCGAAAACATCAACTTAGCTGTAATCGGAGCCGTATTTACTGGCATGCAAAGCTTTCGCAGAATTTATCAAGCAAATGATTGGGGTTTTGTACTCTTCAGCAGAAAAAAGCACAGAGTCAAGTCATAGGACTTGACTCTTGAGGGGGGAGGGTTTTAACCCCTAAACTTCCCCCCCTCGCTGCGACACTGCTTGGGCCTATTTGCAAAATACTCACCACAAAACTTTCTTACGTCCATTTTGAAGGGAAAACGGAATAAAACTGAATCCTTTGTCTTCTGCCGGTGATTGTCGGACGATACTCAAGGAAGTTTGAGAGAGAGGACATAATCGCATAACCTCGCGCGCTGATCGCATCGAGAGGCAGTTCTAACTACATTGTTCACCCTGAAACAGAACTTTTCTTCTCTTGGGAGGGAAGGGGCGAAGGAAAGGAGGGATGACTGTTGACTCTGCTACAAAGTATTGTTGAAATATTTGTGCTGCGCTGGAGGTATAAATGAATTTCCTACGAGGAAGTACTTTTCCCATCACTAGTGTTTACACGTGCCTACACTTGACTTTGTTTTGGGTATAAATTCTTTTCAAATACGCTCGTGCCTAAAAATTGTTTCTACAACACATCCCGAACCAAAATACGAATGGGTCTCCAGGGGGGGGCAGCTGCCCCCCCCTGGCGACGCCCTTGCTCACCACCATATATCATACCACTCATATACCCATATACCACTCACCCATATACCACTCACACACTCACCCATATATGCTTACCCATAGACCGCCCATGAAAACACATTACCACTGTACTTCAGAGATTCAACCTATACTTCCTCGTGGTTGCAAGCTATCTCTAATCGCATTCTTGTTTTTCTTCAAAATAAGCCATGCCTAAGGAATATGTGAATTGAGAGAATTCATCAACACTGCTGAGCATAGAAAAGACTCACTGCATGAGAATGGGGGAAGAGATACCAAACGTGGAGGTATTCAGAGGAGGGTTGTCTGCCCACTGGTACCGAAAAAGGCTCTTTACTATGTGGTACTATTATAATGGTATTTTCAATACATAACGCTTCCAATCCATGGCTCTCTTTGGAACACCAGTTTGATATAATTCATTATTATTGTTAAATGAAAAGTTAAGTATATTCTATTTCTAATACATCTTTTTGTCCCCATGGAGCAAATCATAATTGAAAGTAGAAGTTGTGATGACTACTTCCTTTCATAAGAATTTGTACGATGTAAGAGTGATTTGTGCCAGTGATTAAAATGAAGAATACATGATGTTTCCAAATACATGAGTTTTCAACATATTTAATTTTATAAATATAAGATGAGCCGCGGTTATGGCATTTGTTTCCCATAATTGCAAATTTTTCTACCAGAATCAAAAATTCGAGGCTACTGGTAAGATCAGTAAAAAAATTGAAAATCAGAGTTAACATTAATAGTAATGACATGCAATATAAGAATAATTCTGGCATCGACGGCTTCACTGTAGACAACATACTTTTGAAGTTGACTCATCTTCTTATGCTTTTAGTCAATCAACAGTAAATTCCCATAAATGATTATTTATCTTTTGTTTGAATACTCCACTAAATATAAAATCTCTATAAAAATTGCAATAGTCAGACAGACGAGTGGACTCCATGAAAATGTGTCCAATACTGTGATGCGTTCCTACAGCAAGCAGACTAAGGTCGATTGTCGTCCGGAATTGAAGAGTTAATGCTGCTTCAGATACAAAATTTTAGATACAACAGGGTTAAGTAATCCATAAACAAGGAGAAAATAACCTTTTCAAGCCTATTTGAAATGAAAAAGCTGAGGCACTTGACAACAAGTCAGAGGGCGGTGTTGGGTCATCCAAAAAGAGGCTTCAAAAGCAGTGTAATACTCAAATCCTAGGAAATGAACAGATATATTCAGAACTGGATGCTAGATAAACTTACCAGAATTTTTTAATTCATGGGACATAAATATTCCTCAGTTATTACAGGGTTAGAATATAATACGGATTATTCTATTTATAAAAAATTCTTACCTTAATTTGTTCCTTCTGCTGTTTTTCTTGGTAATACTGTAAGAAACACCCAACCCTGCTCTTAAGTGAAGTTTTTGTTTTGTTATCGCAGAAGTTAATCTTTCTTTCATGCTGCAAAACACACACACTTTATTTCTTGCTTCTTCTTTCACAATCTTATGGACTAGTCTTGGTGAATTGACTTGAAGTTGTTCTGGTCCTCAACGGAGAAAAAGCTTTCTTGAGGTGAAATTCAAAATTTGATGAAGAGTGAGGTGGAAATCATTTGGGTGTTTGTCCATGCTTAGAACCTGAAGGCAAATTTGTTTATTTACGTAGGATAAAACTACTTACTATTCATTCACACACCATTCATCCACACCTCCCATTCTTTATTATGTAATCCAACGGATTTTGGGCAAATCATTGTCAATTGCCAATTCCCTGTTTACCAGTGCACTTTTATGATAATCAGAGTTGAATGAAAGCATGCAAATAGGATGATTGTCCTGCCACATTGTTGTAATAACATTTACATATTGCAAACTTCTACTTTCCCCATGCTTGAGCTTCTGCATTTTAGGATTTTTCAATTCAGCTGGCCTTTCCTTAGAATTTGTTTGTGCAGTGCCACAAGTATAAATTTTGTCATCAATAACTGCATCCCACACTAAGAAAAAAGTTATTGAAATAAACATGTTAGTTCATATCAAGATGCTTCTCTAAATCACTACCTGACTGATGAGGATCATTTCTTTTTACTTTGGTTCCTTTTTCCCCGTATATACATTGCCACTTAATACATAACCCTGTGGACTTGCTAATACCCAAGTTTAAAATCTCCATTTAGTTGGCTTGCTCCTGATGTACAGTTTCTTATAAATGCAACCTTTAAATGCTACCATTACTTCGTCGATATTGAATTTGTGTCCTGGCTTGTATTTTCCATAAAATATGTCCATGATATTTAATGCCCGCCTTACTTTTGAAGAAAATCATAGCCCTATTTTCCATATATTTTCACAAGTCACATTCAAATGAATGTACTTTGCTATGTCCGTGTACCTGTTATGAATGAATATCTTTACTTTACGTCATCCATATTTTCAGTTACATAAAAAATTCCCAGACATATAGTAACACCAAAATAAAAAAAAACTTTGTCTAGAGTGACATTAGCCAGTTTTTACGAATCTTCTCTTTTCAGTTTTGTCATTACCTAAAATCAAAATTAGTGTTAACAGTAATATTACTGAAGAAAACCATCACCTTCATGTATACCTAAGATAAGTTAGCTAATCAACGTTTACTTCCAAATTATGTATGGGGCCACAATCGCACTCAAAATCAGGGGGTGCTTCAAGTTTTAGTATATATTTCCATGGTAAAGTAAATTGATTGAAAAAATTTGAAAGATGAAACACTAAATTGAATTTTTAATTAATATCATGTAAATGCAATGCACATATGAATTATATGTACATATATTGTAAAATTTACTTGTCTTATAACTGGGATGTGCACACCTCTGTGACCAAAAATTATTATTATTTTTGCGATAAAATATAGGATCCTTGGATAGAAAATTTGGAGCTTCTTTGTAAAAAAATGTATGATTTAGAAGTATATTAGAGTTATATTGTTATCATTGAATATGAAAACAATATAACTTTCTATGACAAATTGTCCTTGTGATTATCCATGAATATAAGCAATGACTGGGTTCTGTGCTCAAATGGAGGGCTGCGAATATGATTCCACATTTGTCCAGATGTCATAGCAAAGGTAAAAAACAAGGCACCTCCCGCCCACACTGTTTTATTGTACAAAAAGTCAAGATTGTTACGTTTTAAGTACAGGAAACCTCCAACTAATGCAAAGAGCATAATTAGGACAACAGTTCCTGAGTAATTAAGAGGTCCCTCAATTGGATGTCTGTTCTTTCCCCAATCAACTCTGCAATTGCTTCGACAGCAAACCCTGCTCTCTCATTGCGTCACTGTGTTTAGGCTTTCCTTTTGCTGGAAAATGTGTGAAAACTGGAGCAGTATTGACTTGAAGGGTTGGGAAAATATCAGATCCTTCGTCAAAATCCACAAGGGAAGAGAATAATTTATTAGAATGAAGTTGAGAATAGCAAAATGAATTAGCAACAATTAAAAATTCATGACATTCAGTCATACTCTTTCTTTTATCGACATCCGTTGAAGGGTATTTAACATATATTTAATAGGGGCAAATCAACCATATCATGAAATATTCTCATGTCCCTGTTTTGAAATTCCTATAGATTTTGTAATCGTAATTGTATCGTAGGCACCAAATGAAATGGATGAACGATATTCAAAGATAGGCAAAACTAAAATAGTATATCATAATATTAGTCCATGAACTTCAATGTTTAGCTCTTGGAAAATATTCTATTTCAAGTCCAGCTTTTTTATTATAGAAGCAATGTAACTCTTAAAGTTCAAATGTGAATGAATGACAATACCGAGTCATTCGGTTTAATCCATAGAATCTAATTTTAAACATTCAGCAAGGAAACTTGGTTTATTTTCATTTTTCACTATTATTTTCTTTTCAAGTGGCAAGGGATTTATTGAAATGCATTTACATTTCAAATAATTCAACATTAGTTTATTAAATTTTATTCAGATATTCAGCAAAGAAAGAATTTAAATTACTGCATGCTTCATTATAAGTGCTCTCTGAAGCTGAAGCTAGGATATCATCTGATGACTTCTCAAAAGATGTCCATGCCATTTCAAATGATTTCCATAGAGTAGCAGAAATGCTACTCAGGGTTGGAGAAGCGTATGTTGTTAATGTTAATAGTATGACATCCAATTTTAAGAGAATAGTAAACAGAGAAAACATATTTTCTCTTTAATAATATTTTATTGAACCATTAGAATTAAAATCACAATCCATGTTCTACAGAATCAATTACAACAAACATCAACTTTAATAAGAATTTTACAATGCACCAATTGTGTGGTTCATGCTGGCATCAATAACACCATCAAGGCACAACATTTTACGAGTAATTGGTCATTACATCAGCATTCATAACAGCCACTTCTCTGAGAAACAAATGCTGCATGGACTACCTTTTGTCTGGTCCCTATTCACTTTTCCGATAAGAATGACCCTACCAGTGTAGCTCTTTAGCTCATAGGAACACACAAGCCCTTCCACCACGCCAAGGTTAAGGTCCTGAGAAGGGATGTCCCCATCATTTAAAATGAACCAAACACAGAACATGAAGGAAACAAAAAGCATTGAGACACAGAAGACATTAAGTTTTTAAAAAAATTTACAATATGTAAACTACCTAATATTAAGAAACTTACATTGCTGCATTGATGAGGATCTTTATAAACTTATTATCAGTTTGGAAGATGCACCTGCTCATGATATTGCACTATTTATCTGGGCAAGCGGTCAATAATCCGCTGCCTAACTATTCTAGCTTGCTGTAAGATAGCTTGCTGTGGCAACTCCTCCATTTGCAAGTGCTCAGTTGGCGCATCTCCTTCAACAGGCTCTGGCTGGAGGTCTTCCTCTCCCAAACCTCCTCTGAGGCACATGTTGTGGAGAACTACGCACGCATTAACATAACAAGGTGCCTCAGGAGGCAGCGGAATCTCGCTTTAAGAAGCCCTATGGCTCTCTCCACTACACTTCTTGCACGCACATGCAATTCTGTGTACCTGGCTTCTGGGGAGCCATCTGGTGCATGCAAAATCGGAATTTGCAGCCATGGCTGATGGGGATACCCTGAATCTCCTAGAAAGCAAAAAAGATCAATGATGCATGAATATCAGTTCATACAAACCACAAAATCTGTAGCACTTTACATGGTTTATAGCTCTGTAACTACCTAGTAACCAGCACCTTTCACCACTTGCCCACATACTAATCATCTCTGCCTTCACGCCAGACTCATTCCAAATGTAGGAGTCATGACTACCCCCAGGATGTTTGGGTAAGCTGTTCAATATGTACATGTCTGAATCGCAGACCTAGAAAGATTTGTTCATGAAAATTTACTGTTAATTTCATTGCTTTATGGTTATTTTAAGGTATGTACTGTTGGTCCTATATTTTACTTGCATGCATGTAACACAATTACTAAGTAATAATTTTCTACTTACTATCACGACATTTTAAGAATAGAATGATTTCCTATTGAGGAATTTCTCTTCCTCATCTTTGGGAGCTTTGATAGCCACATGTGTGCCATCAACATAACCTAGCACACCAGGAATATGGGAAAACTGGTAGTTTCTGAGTGGAGAGAAATTGATTATTAATTTGTGATACATGTGTTATCTTTCTTTCCAGATACATCAAGTCCAAGGAGGAGTAAAAGCTGTGTAATATATTTTAAAAAGTAATATTTTGTGTTGATATAATTTTGTTTGGTTTTTGATAAGATATGTTTTGTTTATAAGAGATGTTTTTTTTAAATTTTGCATAATTTTAATTTTGTTAAAGTATATTTAAAGTTGTGTTTTGTTGCAAGTGTTTCATTGGGTTTCAATAAATATTGTATTTATTCAAAATTGTTTACTTACTTCTTAATCAACCTATTCCTTTCCTCTAATGTGAGTGGAAATTTGACCCATCGTCTCCTCTCCGTCTGCCTTCGTCTCCACAAATAAAGGAGAGCCTCTACATCATCCATAGCTTAAATGATAATGTTTTGTTGTGAATCACTACTCACAGAATGTATGATATGAGATTCATGGAACTACCATTACGGATTGAGTGTTTCTGAGACATTTAACAAAATGGTAATTAAAGCTTTCAAACAGATTTTATGTTGATAAGTACAGCAAACCTTTTCAGAGTTCACCTTATTATGCTAAACATATATCACATTGAATGCTGAAAATATGGCAGTCCATCAAAGAAACTACTGTTATAAACACCATTGAGATACTTCAGTGCTACATTCACCTTCACTAATTATATAAAATTAAAGTTCGTTTAAAAATCACCTTGACTGTAGAAATTCAACGCAGGATGATTCTAGCCAAAACTTACACTAACATTTTAATTCCAACAATTACCAACAGCCTCGAACACAGTTGGTGAAATTATACTACCATCGAAATTTAGTTAGAAAAGGACTGTAATAATAACAATAATATATTAGTAACAATAATAATAAGACACGGAGCTGAAAATTGGCAATGTTTAGGTCGGGTTGACATGAAGATTGGGTAAATTGAACAGAAATCGCATCATAAATCATATTCTACAGCAAAATTTAGAACAACTACTGATTCCAATGAATGTATATGTGATTACAGCATATAACAACAATGATAGTTACTTATGTTAGAATCAGAAATTTGCAAATATGTATGACAGAGTAACGAGACATAGAATGTTATGAAGACAAATTTCGTCAAAAAAATACTAGACATCCATATTTGGAACAAACATCTGCCGTAATAAACATGTAGATAGTAAAGAACTAAAATAATTACAATAAATATGTGTTGATGTACGTAAAAGTTACTAAAAATTACTATGTTTACGTCGAGTTGACAGGACGTTGGGTAAATTAAACAGAAATCACATCATAAATCATATTCTACAACAAAATTTAGAGCAAATGTAGATTGTAATGAATATTTAGATGATGACGGAATGTAATAATAGTAAAACTTACATGTTTATGTTCATATTAGCAACTAAAATAGGTAAAACTAAAGTTTAGATACCTAGGAAGAGGATGGGTGAAAATTGCACAATAGGATGTAGGATGTGCACCCAGGAAAAACCAAAGGAGAAACGGACATGGAATGGACGGACGATGCCGCTAGCCGGACGAAACCATACCGCCCTTTGCCTACAAAGTACCCCAAACGGAATGTTAATTGTTCTGTATAGGTAGCTTAGCTGGTTAAAGCATTCTCCCGGCAAGAGGAAGATTCCGGGTTCGATTCCCGGCCTTGATGAACTTTTTTCCATGTCCGTTTCTCCTTGGGTTTTCTTAGATACCTGATTTTTGTTTTCGAAATTCGCCGCTGGGTGGCAGCACCTTTATTACTTATGTTTTACGAAAGGAATCCTATCTGCCCTACCACAACCCATCGGCACCGCGCATATTTCGCGTATAAAAGCGGAGATTCGAAAGGCACGAAAAGAACCCTACCTGCCCTACCACAACCCATCGCCGCCGCGCATATTTCGCGATTAAAAGCGGAGATCCGAAAGGTACGAAAAGAACCCTACTTGCCTTACCACAACCCATCGGCACTGAGCTTAATTCTATAAACACGTTGAACGCTGAGCGACGACGATCGTCGTCCGCTGGGTGCTATCCGGTGGCGGCTGACAGCGATCGTCGCCAAAATTCGCTTTGCTTTTCGAAGGTTTTCGAGCAGCGCCACCCCGTAGCGCTTCTGTTATCCTTTTCAGCCGTGGGCAAGGCTCTTTTGCTCTTTGGCGTGGCGTGCCTTGGCGGGGCCCGGTATAAAAATTTGTTTGGAGGCCCTTAGGTAGGGTAAAGATTTCTAACAAAAGAAAAAAAAATGTTTGCATAAAATTAAAAGATATATTTATTCATCATATTTATCTATCTGTCACTTTTTCCAAAATTTTTACAAACAATTCAAATTAAATATACACTCTCCTTGCCTTTTTTTCGGCAAACTGATTTATTAAATCATTTATAGCTGATAATGACTTTAGTTTTTCTAAAGTTTCTGCCTCTATAGACGAATTTGGGAAGTTTTTATTAATTTTTGCTTACGCACGTTGGGGGCCCCCGTTGCCCGGGGGCCCCGTATAATTGATACGGCGGTAGCTACGCCCCTGCTTTTGCGTAAATATCTCTGGTAGTTTCGCTGTGCGACCGATATATTTTTTTTGTTGAATTGTTTTCTAGTGGTAATTAAGCACATTTTTTCGTGTTCCTTAGTTTCTTTTGAAGAACCTAATCATTTTATTTCATGCTGATGTTTATTAATTTGAGTTACTTGACAAAAATATAACATGTATGTTCAACTTTTTTTCGTTTTATAATATTACCATGCGAATTTGCCCCCCTTCCCCCTCTCCCTGATTGTCGCAATTATATTTTTTTACTTTAACTTTTAATTTTATCGCTGTTCTAAGTGCGTTTTCTCTCTAATGTCTATCATTTTAAGTAACTTGAAAAATACAAACGTGTTATAGATTTACTTTCGTTTAGTATTATTACTATGGGAATATTTTACGAGTCTTACTTTTTCGTTTATCACTGATTGACGTGCTTCTTTTTGAATTATTTGAAGCAGAAGAAGAAAGAAAGAAGCTATTTTTCATAACAAGATGAATTCCGTCTGCTTTGAGAGTAAGGTATTTATAATATTTATATTTCATTTTCAATTTAATGTCTAATACCACGGAGTCTTGATGACAACCACAATGCTATATCCGAGAGATATTTTCCTTCCACTAATTCTAATTTTTATTCATGTAGGACGGAGTGAAGAGTTCTACGCTTAGAAATATTTATATTTAACCCTCATATGGATTTACAAATTTAGTTACGTCGTTGGATTTACGGCGCCGCAGGGGCGCTGCGGTATTTTTTGTCATTATCTTCCAAATTTGGCTATTCTTAGCAATTTTTCTTATTGATAATGCTACTAACTTCTATATTCTTTATTTTTAACTGTGTTTTGTTCGATTGAACCCAGTATTACAGAAGTTATGAGTAAAAACCTTTAACACTGCATTATTTTCCGTTTACTGTCAAATAATGACAGAGGCCATAGAAATAACACCCTAAGGTTAGCCACGAATTTCTAAAATCTATTATTGTATTTAGATGAAGTTTTGTAAAAGAACATTGTAAAAAAGTAAAATTTATGATACTTGGATAATAGATGAAAGAAATTTGGCATAGCAAACTTGGCCCTATGTTAAACAATACTAAATGATTTAGAAAGCTTCGTCGTTTAAATATTATGATTATAAATATAATTTACCATTTCATGCGTAAAATAAGAACCATTAAATGAGTATTGACAGGCAAAAATAGCGACGAGAAAACTCGCGTAGCCGCAGCGGCGCCGTAAATCCAACGACGTAACTTTTTCCATTAGTGGCCTATAAAATGAAAACTATACGCACTATGCGAGCAAAATTAAACTTATCGACTAAAAATGCAGAAGAAATAGACTACTGAAAGTTTCAGCAAAATCCATGGGATTGGGCAGTATTTAAAGAATATCAAAAACCACGAGCGCCGCAAAGGCGCAGTGAATCCATATGAGGGTTAATAAATTGGGGGGATTTTACAAATCCTGATTCTTCAGGCATTGTATTTTGCAAAATATCCAAACCCTGGAGAACCTTCCGGATTTTTTTTTAGATTTCTCGTGTGTACTGGATCTTCTGATTCTGATGTAGGCGGGTTGGGCCATGTCAGCAATTTTGTTTGGAAGTTGATGGAAGGAGGATTGGGCAGTGGAAGGTCTCTTTTCATGGGCAACTATTACTTGCTAACGATTTGTCTCACCGTTTCCTCTACGAGCGAAGGACTCATTGTACCGGAACTCTAAGAGCTAATCGGAAGGGGAACCCTCCTGCGGTGATAACTAGAAAACTAAAGCGGGGTGAGGTTGTGGAAATTTTCAGCACTGAAGGAGTCTCCGTTATGAAGTGGAAAGATAAAAAGGATGTTTTGATGATCAGCTCCGAATTTGGAAGCAATAAATCGTAATCTAGAGGGACAAAAGTCAATTTTCTTACTTGTCTACGCGGATCAAGCGCATTTGGGAAAATATATTAATTTCTTGAGTTATTAACTGGAATTGAGTGTTGGAATGCGAGTGATATGTTTACATGAAGCATAAACACAACCACACGCAAAGAAGACACAGGCCCAAAGAGATAAAGCGCAAACGGTGACGGCCGCTAACGGCCGAGTTAGCAAGGAGAGGGACATGAGGTTATTTAAATCTCAGGAAGGAAAGTGTTAAAATATCTTTTAACATATTTTTATTATAAATAATAACAATTCAATATGATCGATGATCAATGCGCAATAAAATACAGTAAAACATAATATTGGTAAGTAATAATTTGTAATCACAAAACAAATTGAAAGGAAAAATAAGGAATTAATTTTATACAACATATAATATGAATTAGAGGATTATTCGGAATCAACATCAGATTCTTCGATATCACTTTCTGATTCTTCGGAATCAGAAAAACCTGATAGGGTTCCGTCCTGATCCATTGGAGCTGGAGCTCTCATCTCTAAGAGGTCATATACCTCCCTACTGATTTTGCCTCGTTTGGTTTTAGGAATTGATCCTATGCTTGCTATAAATGGGTCTGAAGTCAAGAGTAATCTATTTATTAAATCTTTGTTCTACCTCTGTCTTAATAACATTCGCAGTTTCTTTGGCAAACCCGAACTTTGTGGGACGACAATATCTTGTGGAGGATGGGGAAGGGTTTTGCCAAAGAATATTTTTAATTTTTTGGTCAGTCACTGAGAATATCTGAATAGGCACCATCGATCCACTAAATAAACTTTCGTCTGAGCGATTTACACAAGAAAATCTCTTTTTGTATCTACTTTGTTCTGCCCCATCACAACCCCACTTCACAATTATGTCAAGAGTTTTCAATTCTCCTATGGACCTCTTCTTGCGCTTTGCACAATCGCCTTATGGTGTGGTCCATTAAAGATTGTAATTTTATTTCTGCAAAGGTTTCTGTAGCATTGACGTCACTCGGATAGCACAGCTGTTTTGCTGCTTTAATATTATAATATGCTGGATTCATGTTCTTATATTATTTGTTAGTTTGTTGTCGGATTACATTGTGTTGATGTGTTGACAGATTCGCATCAAACATCAAAGCAAGCGCTTGGTCTGAGCATTTTTCTGGCGGTTACACGTTATGGCCAATACGTCGAAAAAATTTTAAGTCAATGACGCTTGTGATTTAGCCTGTGAATGAGTATCCTCTCTATCTATCTATCAATATACATGAATGAATCCGGAGAAGCATCTATATATAATAGATAGTAACAAAGAGCCACGCAATGAATACATTTGAATAATTTTTTAAGTTGATACCCCTACTATGTGAACTTATTTGGCTGGATATTATGGAAATGTTAATTAATGTCAGCTTGTTGAAATACAATTTATGTTCCTCAAATTTAGCCTAATAAAAAACATTTTAGATAACACTTCTTTTGGTTGGTAGCGCTGATAAGGATTGATTTTACGATTTTGAAAGTATTACTAATTGTTTTGTCATTATCGGAAACCTCTAAATTGAAAGTGTCATAAAAAAATCGAAAATATTTTGACTTTTTTCCGGAAGGAGTGAAATTAATTTTTATTATTTTCCAATAGATGGCATTTATAACATAGTGTAATTTTGCTAAATAAAATCAAAATAATAAATCCTCTACTACATATTCCAAAAGTATGAAACTGTTAGGTTGATTCTTAATAGGAAAACGTATCAATTATGTAAGTTACTGCAATTTCGGTACATATTTACACATTTTATTTAATTAATAATAAATGGAAAATAATATTTCGCTAAAAAAGCTATATTCACTTTCTTAAAGAATCATTTATGAACTTTTATAAATTGAATCAGTTGATTTATCGTTGAAAGCGTTTTTAAAAATTCAGATAATTTTGGGGTCATATTTACCCCTGACGCGACTAATTAATGTTTAAGGAAAGTATATTCAAATTCGCAAATATGCGCAAGCAAATTTAAGTATTTACTATACTTAAAAAGTCATTCTTTCAGGCAAATACCATTTCACATTGGTATAATGCGATATAATAAACTAAAACTCAAGTAAAATATTATGTAAACTAACTTTGGTACTTGTATTATAATAATAGCAAAAAACAACGGCTACTATCACACATAAACACTGTGTATTCTTAAAGTAAACTTATACAAATGACGCTATCGCTTAGAACACTTAACATGCTGAGTTCAGATTGTCAGCGGGTTCGACTCTTTTTTCTATCGGTTGGCGCGGTTTTTATGAAATATAAACCTTAGATCCAGTTA
This sequence comes from Sympetrum striolatum, assembly GCA_947579665.1. NCBI lineage: Eukaryota > Metazoa > Arthropoda > Insecta > Odonata > Libellulidae > Sympetrum > Sympetrum striolatum. The sequence continues at coordinate 75,945,419 of OX388346.1, forward strand.
GTATGGTTTGTTCTCTTCCTAACTATACAAAAATTTGACCCGATTTTACAAGTAAGAAAATTGACTTTTGTCCCTCTATATTAAGAAAATATCACTCTGTGCGCCGGAGGGGGGTTGGTATCACCTTAAAACCAGATGCCATTACTAGATACAATGAGTCAATGAGTGGCATCGATCATTTTGATCAGATGATGGCATATTAGCCCATTGAACGCAGGACTCTTAATTGGAAAAAGAAACTGGGTATCCACATCTTTCACCTCCTTTTAGTCAATAGTTATTTCCTGTACCGAAAAACCTATCCCAACATTCCTCTGTACAAATTCCGCCCTTCCGTAATTAAATCCCTCCTTCTTCCATCCTATTCTTAACCCATCCCCCGTTACCTCCATAGTCTGTCCTCCAGGTCTCTTGGATTATCGAGGCATTTTCCGCAGAAGTATGACTCCTAAGAAAAACGAAAACGTGTGCCCCAAAAACGATGTATACAATGCCACACTAGGAGTTCAGGAAAGATAATACGTTTTTTTGCCCCACTCTGCTTATTCCCATGTTCTGTGGAGTTTCATTGTAATATAACATGTTAATTTAGTGTAATTATTAAGTTATTGTTTAGTTTGGATCTTTTGTCGTAAATACTTCATTTTTATTCTGATTTGTATGTATTGTGTGTAATAAATTATGTTACGTGGAAAAGCAGCTGCCTGTTATCATTTCAAACATTCCTAAGTAAATGAAATAAAGGATATAGATAGTAGCTAATGATTGCCTAATATTCTGTAGCTTATGTAATGATTGATTTGCAGCTTTAAGTTTTCGTAAATACATTTTATGATTCCAGCGTTGCGGCATAAATTTGTAAAGCGATTCGCAGCTAAGAGAGATAAAGAGATCTAATACACACCTGTTACAACAACTCGAATATGATCCATTTAGTACAGATAAATTACCGATAACTGTACGCTTTCAACTATACTTTAGGCAAATATACTTAAGGAAGGGATCGACTTTAAATATAAACTTTATATTATAAACAATTCTTCTGCGTGAAATATAGAATCTCATAAAATTACGTATTTTCAATCTAGGTTGGAGAAAAAATTGAAAAGCACAGATCCGTTTCAACCAAAATTAAATTCATATAGAATGAATGTAAATTATCATAAAATTTTGGTTTTGCGGAAGAATGTTTCGTTGAAAAACGTTAAGAAACATTCAGGCATATTTTAAGAGAGATAGTGGGAGGTTATGCAACCACGCATTGCAGCCAAAAAAAATTGCTATCCTGTGGCGGATGAAGACGATCGTCGCCAAATTATAAATTAAAAAATCGAACCAAAAAAAATTTTTTAAATTTTTTCTTTGTCAATTCATGATCCTATATACAAATAAAAACTATAACTAGAAAAAAAATTTCAGTCACCGGCAAAAATTCAAAATTTTACCGTAGCGTTCAAACTGTTAATGTGACAAAAGCAAATCTGGAAAGCTAAATCTCCAATGCATCATTCATTGCAATGATTCTTAATATTATGGAAATATTATAAATTTTAAGTATTGAATTTTCTGTAACTACCAGATATGGTGGGTGTTATTTATACCAACTATATCAAAATATGGCAATATCAAAATGTGTAATGTGGATAACATTCATGTAGAGGAATAATATAGTATTAGCAATGACATAAGAAAACCTTCCACGTTGAAGACGCACTGCAACTTTGAGAGACTTATTTAGTGTAAAAAAAACCGCTTCCTTGATGACAGTAAACAGTGCGGTGCCCTTTCTTGTTCAATCGGAATACCAGGGAATGAGAAGAGGAATGCCGACAAAAATGGCTTTTGGAGATTTTAAACCTAACTCTGACGGTAGTGTTACATAATGAATTCAGCCTTGAGCTTCTGCTATTGTTGGCCCCTTGGCACTTTCAACCAATGAAACAACAGTTTTCACGACAAATTCCACTGAATACTGAATTCGATACGCAACTGTAAGTAAATAAATTGAACTCCTGGTCCTATGTGGTTTAACAGTTTTGCTTTTTCAAGGGACTTATTTTAACAAAGGAATAATATAATTGGCAGAACTGTTTGCGGAGAATCAAATGCGGTTAGCGACAAAACATGAGGAACAAATCAGAGGAAGATTGCAAGAGTTGACTGGAAAATATAAACCAAGAGATATTTTTAACCAAAACAAAACTGGGCTACTTTTAAAGTGTGTGCCTACCAAAACTTTGGCATTAAATGGCGATTAATGCGATGGTGGAAACATAGCAAAACGAGGTTCACAATGATGTTGAAAGCCAATGATGGCCAATGGTTGGAGCTTTGCAGGGCCAATGGCCCTGCGAAGCTCCAACCCTTTATAATTAGAAAATCTAAACAGCCTCTTCGCTTTAAAAATTACGTGATGTACCTATGATAACAACCAAAAATCTTGCATGATCTTTTTCGGCAGCAGTTGGCTGCTTTTGATGCAAAATGGGAGGGCAAAACAGGAAGACACTTCTTTTTGTGGATCGTTGCCCTGCCCATCCCACTGATTTTTATTTGAGGAATGTACAGCTGGAATTTTTGTTTGTATGGAATGTTTCCAATAACTGTACAAGCAAGCCTATGGATTTGGGAGTAACATACTCCTCTACGTCAATGTATAGAAAGAACCTGGTTCAATGACTTGTGTGTCTAATGTATGCTGGAAAGAACTCTATTTTAAGATTTCAATCCTCCATGCACTTCACTTCATAGACACATCCTGGAAGGCTGTGAGGCAAAGTACGATTGCAAATTGCTTCATAAAAGCAGGATTCTTCCAGAATAGCACCGAAGCTCAACTGCCAGCAGAGGTAGGCGAAGGTCTGCTTTCTGCTACATGGGAAACATTGTAGCCAAACTACACTTTTGAAGACTTTCTGCAGGTGGATGATACTGTGGTAACATCAGAGCAGCTCATGATTTACACTTTTCCCTCGGTTTACACCACTATTCCTGTGGTCCATTGAAAACATAAAAGAGGGGTACCACTGTACTTGCCAATAAAATTGACGTGCATTTACAATATATTGTGAAGGATTCTCAATTTTAAAATCTAGGACCAACATCCTGAAACATTTTATGGAATAATATATAGCAATGTTCTTTAAATTATTATCATATGCAAAAACTATTTATTTAATCTTGAATTCATAAGTACGTCAAATCAAAAAAGTATTTTTGGCAGCCAATCATACAAACCAATTTTTCAGCTTTGAATACAGTGTCTCCATTTCTTATGAAATAATTTCAGATCCTTTGTGAGGCACTTTTGATGAATTGGACTTTCAGGATAAAGTAGCTTTAACACTCCAAGGACGGAATTATTTTTTGTAATTATTAAAAATTTCTTACGTAATTCGCTTTGTGATTGTCTGAAAGCAATACCCATAAAATATTATACATAAACGACACATAAAACCTGCCAAACAAATACAAAATTGCAACACTGCCATTGAGCTCTCCTATTCTGTGATACAAAATGAACAACTAGTAGGTGAAGGATGATACCATTTGTCATCTGTAGTCGGTCGAAGGTTAAAAGAAAAAATAATTCAAATGCATTATACTTTAATCCAGGACTTGAAAGGGAAATATTAATGCATATCTATTCTAGTAAACAGAATGAAGGAAAAGGAAAATCTTGTTTATATACTTGTGAACATTTTGTGATTTTGTGCCTGATGATGAACATGCAGTTCGAAACTAGTCGCCTTAGTAATAAATATATCCTGTGAAATTATGCTAAGTTATTTCCCTCCTCACCTAAAAGGAGAATTGTTTTTATTAAGGTTGTTCTAATATAATTAATTAAACAAATTTAATTTTAGAAGCTAATTTCACACAAGTTTTTACTGATTACTATCTACTGTGATCAGTAAATTTAATAAATTAATTATTAAATATAAATTTCAAGTAATTGTAAAATAATTTGGACCTTTTTTAATTTTTGTAAGCTGATCTCAGGTAGGTTCTACAGACATGATTAGTTATCACTTTAATTTGTATTTTAAATTGAATAAAATGTATCTTTTGGAAGATCAAAAACAAAAGAAACCCATAAGAGAGCAAAATAATACCACATAAGTATTCTACCATCTAAGGCTCAATATTTGGTGAATGGTTATTCATATCCAACATTTTATAATATTTAAAAATATATGTTATGAAAGCAATCCTATGAAATGGGATATTTTCTCAAACATCAAATTAGTTCTAAATTATACAATGAATAGAGTTTATTGAGATAATTTATCCAAAATATTTTCTTCTAGAATAATAGTAAATTTTTCAGATTTGACAAGTCGGTGCACTCTCTTTTCATGTAAATGCCTGCACAATTTTGTTTTAAAAGGTTTCTGACACACTGAACAAGCATAAGGTCTATCATCAGAATGTACACTTAGATGTCCAACCAGGTGTTTTTTAAATGAGAATGCCCTGTTACAAATTTCACATTTATGAGGTTTCTGTTTCAGATGAACTGCTCTGTTATGTTTATGCAAATCTGAACTTATATGAAATCTAGATTTACAAATAAGGCACTCAAATTTTCTCACAATACTATGTGTACTCAAGTGTGACCGCAAGTTATTCTTAGAGCTAAAAAATCTGCCGTAAACTTTGCATTTATGGACTACATGTTTTTCTTGACAGAATTTGATGTGGCTTCTATAATATTCAGGAAAGAAAAACTTTTGTCCACACACATCACATAATAACTCTTTGGGGTGAATGTATTTATGCAATTCCAACTCCATTCTCGATGTGAATCCAATCCCACAAAACCTGCAAACACATGGGAATTCTGAGGAATGGATATCTCGCAAATGAGCTCTCATGGTCTTCTTTGATTTAAAGGTGCATTCACATTTATCACAGGAATATATCACTATCTTTTCCAAGAAACCATTAATTTTTTTGTCACTCGTTTCTTCAATCTCACGAACTATGGATGCTGGCGGGGATAGAATGCAAGACTTTATCGAAGAATTATCAATGTTATCTTCAGCTTTTATAACCCTTTGGGATTTACATTTGAAACTATACTTTTCAACATGTCTTTCCAACCTCTTCATTGTTTCAATGTTCTTATGACACTTCCCGCAAGGAAAACCACTGCAAACTTGGTGAAACAAATTTTTATGATTAATTAAGTCTTCTGCATTAAAAAATACTCCTCTGCAAACACTGCATTCTTGTAAAAAAGATTCTGGATAGTTTTTCTGATTCATTTCACCCAACATTTTTAACCTTACGTTATTTTTAAAGTGATCAGATGATTTATTCTCATAATTGGAAGACAAACCAGAATATTCTTTTTCTTCATAGAGGAGATTCAGAATGGCTACAGTAGAATTTGTCCCCATTAAGCATTTTTTTTCCTCAATTGATTCCATCTCCTAAAAGAAAATATTTCCACAGTAAGAAGTAGTTTACAAAATTCCAAGATATATTGTATTTAATTACTCCAGATTCATAAGTGGGTGTCAAGTTGATCTATTTTTAATCTATACTATAACAATTGTATATCTGTAGCAAGTATTTACGTAATTTACTAATAACTTTAAGAATAAATATTATTCATGTTTAATAATTTTGAAAATTTAGTAAACAAATTAGAATCCTTTTGGGAGCACATGAGAATAAAATCAAACTGTGTAAGCCTTTTTAATAACACTACAAGTACTATATATAAATACTTTTGTGCATGAATTTAGCAGGTCCCATGGTTTTAATTTTTTCTCTTACAGTAAACTAAAATTTTCCACATATATTTATTCTATAAGCTGTTTTCTCATTATACATATGATTACTTTCCTCCTATCATATCATATATCTATAACATGTTATAATTTTGCTGAAAGATTGAAATCATCAGCTACAATTTGCATTCTCAAGCAAAGTTAAGGTTGCTGATGAGCGGAGCACTGTTTCTCCATGCATATAGCAAGATGAACTGTTCCTCATAATTTTATTCTAAAAATTGAATTTTAATTTATTATATACCAACTTTGGATTAATGCATATAATAATTCTACTGAAGAATGTAATCACTACTTAGAAATCAGATAGTAGTTCAAATTTTTAGCAAAGATAAGATTGGTGATGAATGGAGCACAAAAAATCAATTATATATTTCACATACACAATCAAAAGCAAACTGCTTTTCTCAGATTGCAAAAAAATGAAGTTACTATGTATACTTTTACTTTGGCATTCCCATTTATTACATTGATAATCTCCTTTTTCCTAAGAGTTTGGTCAGTACAACTAGGATATTATACAGGGTGCCGCAGAACCGACTAAGCAGTTTCTAGTGTTAAATGCTCGGGCGGTGGTGGGGGGAGGAAGTTACACGTGGTCTCCCTTTGTTCCGTCGGGGATCCCATTTCAATATCCAACATGGTTTGGACCGGAGCACATCGAAGCTTTGCCGTGTGTGCATATTTTGAAAACAATCGATCTGTGACTGCGACGCAAAGAGCTTTTCGGCGACGGTTCAACATTCCGCGCAACAATTCCGTTCCTAAAGCAAACACAATTCAGTCCTGGGTTCGGCAGTTGGAGGAAACTGCCAGCACACTAAGAAGACACATTCATGGCCGACGCAGATCCATCAGAACACCAGAAAACGTGAGGCTGGTGAGAGCAGCAATTGAGCAATCGCCAAGACGTTCTGCTCGTAGACATTCTGTTGCCTTGGGGATATTAGACCGCAGTTTGAGGAGGATTCTGCGTTTTGATTTAAATTCCAATCCCTTTAAAATAATGATGACTCAAGAATTGAGCCCAGGAGACTACGCCAACCGTTGAAATCTGTGTGAGCTAATGCTTGCACAGATCCCTCCGGAGGCAGCTTTCTTCAGTAGCGAAGAGGCGCATTTTTACCTCAGTGGGATTGTGAATAAACAAAATTTTGCTACTGGGCTGAAAATAATCCCCGAATTATTCACAAAAGACCGGTACATTCCCCTAAACTAACGGTGTGGTGTGCCGTATCACAATTTGAGGTGATAGGCCCATACTTCTTTGAGGAGGAAGGCGTGACCATGAATTCCGGACATTATGTGTCCATGTTAGAGAATTTTCTGCAGCCCAGAATGGAGGAGATTGTTGAAGAAGAGTGATTAGGGGACTTGTGTTCCAACAGGATGGGGCTACAGCTCACAGCCCGAAATTCACTCAATGTTTTGAGTGAAATGTTTCCCGGGCGTCTGGTCTCTTTGAGGGGTGATGTGGGGTGACCGGCATGGTCACCAGATTTAAGCATATGCAATTTCTTTCTCTGGGGATATCTGAAGGAAAAAGTGTTTAAACATCGCCCTCACACCCTACCAGAGCTAAGGCAGCGGATTATTGAAGAAGTGAAGGCTATACCCCGCGATATGTGTGAACGAGCTGTTCAACACTTCAGAAAACATCTCCAAAAGTGTATCACTGCTAACGGCCGCCATCTTGAGGACATAATTTCATAAAGTGAATAAATATATAAATGGTATGAACAACTTTTTTCAAAAATAAAAACGGTTTTTCTTTATATACCCAGATTTCTTTTTTATAACTCCTCGAAACTGCTTAATTGGTTCTGCCGCACCCTGTTTATAAACTTTTATAAATCAGATATTGGGTAGGTGCATTCCCCTAAAATTTGAAAATCAGCTACAAAAAACCTTTGGAAAATTAAAAATATACGTTTCAAAGATAATTTTCTTCTTATAACATATCAGTGGGTCTCCATTTGAATCTGTAATGAGTTGTATTGCTTCTATTGGAAATGCAGGTAAAGGTAATTTTAAATATTTTGGGTTCTAATAATTACAACATTATAAAAAAGGCAACTTTTGTACAAGATATGTCTATGTTAGAAACCTGCAAGCTGCCGTTTGTCATATGGCAGGGGGTGCAGGTACCTCGACTCCATTTACCTAATTGATTACTTTTGCGTATTCTTTGCAGAAAAAATGAATTTTTGAAGGGATTCGTTCTAGCATCTATTTCCCTAATCTTTCTGGCAGTATCAGAACGGCCCATATAACAGGGGGGTTGCATTATATCAGTTACATCACCTGAGAACATTATTTCTCTGAACTTATTTCTATAAATAAAGATATGCATCATAAGAGTCGCATTTTATAAACTGATAATCTTATCACTGACTCTGTGATTATATAATGACACCTTTGGTAAGATTAACAATGTTAATTTATTATAACCTGTCCCATTGAACTAAGCTTATATGAGAGATTTAAGATTTAGTTCTGTACAACAGGAGCTAATATGTTCAACCCTAATTCCATTTCTCCTTTTTGGAATTAACAGGAACTTCAGCTACTAGCAAATAAAGGAGACAGTATAATTATTCAAGCATTTTCTAGTTCTTGGAATTCAATATCTGTCACCGAACACAAATGAATTGAATAAAAATCCATCTAAGGTCTTCTTGTGAGTAAGATACGATTTGTTAGTGTTACTACTAATTGATTATGGCTAAGCTCGACTAAATATTGATATAGTACTGCTTTCCTTAGCTGGATTACCTTGATGAAATAAAGGCAAACTGAGCTGCAGCTTGAATCAATCTGGCACAGCTAATTTAGCTCTTCTCTTTTTTGAAACTCAACTTTTGAAAACATAAAAACTATGAGTCTTCTTCTTCTTCCCCTTTCTGCCTTTCAGCGTCTGCGAGGCTGCCTCAGCCCATCATCTCTTCTTCTCCACCCATTCCCTCCGATTTCTCATCATTCTCCTCATCTCATTCGGTGTTTTGCCCCTCTGGTTTCCCATCCTCTCAATTCCATCTTCCCAGGTTATTCTCGGTCCCCTTTTTCCCTGAGCTTTGACTTCCAGCACTTGTTTCACTTTCTTGTTGTCATCCATTCTGAAAGCATGTCCGTACCATTTTAGTTGCTTTTCTTCAATCACTTTTTCAAGCGGCCTTTGTTTCACTTCTTCTCTTATTCTTTCATTTCGAATTTTATCTCTTCTGGTTTTGTTTATAGTTTTCCTCGGCAATTTCATCTCGTGAGCCTGGATCCTTTTTGCGTGCTTATCCTGCCAGGGTATACTTTCTATTCCATATAATAGGGTGGGGACTAATATCGACTGATACAGTTGCATTTTCATTTTATTGGTTATCTCTTCCTTTCCTAATATAGTTTTATTAAATTGGTAATGTATGGCATTTGCCTTTCGCCTTCTATGTAAAATCTCATCATCATATCTTCCATCACACGAGAAAATTGTTCCTAGATATTCAAATGTCTCTACTTGTTCTAATGTCTCATTTTTATACTTAATAGATATATTCTGATTTCCATCTTTTGAAATACACATAACCTTACTTTTGCTTATATTTATCTGCATTTACTTCCTAGCCAGTTCATCTCCCCATTCTGTTACGCTGTTTTGCAAGTTTTCCTCGCTATCTGAGATTAAGACTATATCGTCGGCATACATTAATACCTGTATATATATCGGTTTTAATTTCTAAAATCCAATTTTAGTTTTATTGTTTTTTCTTTGCAGGTCTTTATAATTTCATCCATAAAATTTATAAATAGGAGTGGACTTAGGCTATCACCTTGTTTTATACCTTTCTCCATCCAGAATTCCCCAGAAACATTTCCCTCAATCCTAACTATTCCGTTTGCTCCGGTATATAGACTTTGGATTACTTTGATAAATTTATCGGGCACCTTTTTCTTATGCAGGGCTTCCCGAAGGTACTTTCGTGGTACTCTATCAAATGCTACTTTCAAATCTAGAAATGCTAGGTAAAGCTTTTTGTTTTTCTCAATTGTTTTTCCTATTAGCGTTCTTAAGGTAAAAATGTGGTCTTGAGTTTGTCTTCCAAGGTCTAAAACCTGCTTGTTCCTCTTCAAGTTTACCTTCTATGATTTTTCTAAGTTTTTCTCCAGTATTTTAGTATATAATTTGTAAATAACCGAAGAAACGCATATTGGCCTATATTTTTCGCATTCTTTGTTATTACCTTTTTTGAAAACTGGTACTATAATATTGGTTTTCCACTCCTCTGGGATATTTATTGTTCTACATGCCCTATGAAAGATTTTTGTGCTCACACGTATCATATTTTTCCCACCAAATTTAATGAATTCAGGGGCTCTATCATTGAACCCTGCAGCTTTGCAGGTTCGGATTTTTTTCATTGCTTCCTGCACCTCTCCTTGAGTTATTGTAATCTCATCGTTTTCTCCTTCCTGTTCTTGTATCGTATTGATTATATCTACACAATTTTCTTCCGGAAAGTTTTCTCATAATGTTTTCTCCATTCTTCCAGGATACCTTTCCTGTCTGACACTAGTACATTCTCTTCATTTTTTATATTTTTAGCTGGCTTCCCATGCTTTCCTTTCCATGCTTTAATTGTATACCAGAATTGTTTCCTCCGTTCTACAAAATTGTGTTCAATTTCATTTCCAAAGATAAAAACTATCAGTAAGACCAAAAAAACACAACAAGAAGAGCTGCCTTGGAGCATCTCTACCACAATATTATCCTTTCCTGAGGTATCATTACATAATGAAAGACAAATTTCACACAGATATTTCAACTTCCCTTTCAATCGATGCTACACAATTTTAAAAATAAAGTCAACCGACTGGCGAGTAACTTTGTGGTAATCCATGACTTCAAACAAAGAAAACAGGAGAAACTTTCTGGATGAAATTCACCCTGATTTTATTAAAAACTTTGCAAAATACCACAGGAACAAAAAAAAATCACGACTAGTTTCGACGCATGAGCGTCATCTTCAAGTGAAGAAAGAGGCCTGAAACCCACATATTTAAAAGAAAATAGGGGGAGAATGGTCCAGAGGGTTTATGGTCAGGGGGGAGGGGGAGGAGTTTAGGGTTCTTGGAAAACATTAGAGGAGGGAGAACAAGAAAGCGTTGCTGTGAGCAATGGTGAAGAGGAAGGAAAAATATATTCGTTTGTGAGAGTTATCAAGGGGTTTTTGTGATTTTGTACAATCTCCATTTTTTCAAGAATATTGAGTCGTCTACCCTTCTCCGCTATATGTAAGATTTTAGGTGTAAAATCTGAGGAATGACTGCATGTTAAAAGATGCTTCGCGAAATGAGATTGGCGTGATCCAGTTTGAAAACATTTAAGATGTTCTTTTGCCCTTAATTTAAAATTTCTTCCAGTCTGGCCGATATATATTGAACTACAGTCATGAAAGGACAGTTGATAGACTCCTGATTTAAAAAAGGGGTCTATTGACTCTTTACCGTTACAAAGAAAATTCTTAGTACAAAAATTACTATAAAAAGCTGGGCGGATACGACTTTTAGGAAAGAGTTTCGATATTTTATAACTTATCGGCCCACAGAAACTTAACTTACGCCAACCAGGAGAATGGAGGAGTTTGAGTGGAATATATTCTATTTAGAGCCAAGTTTTTAAGTTTATTACCTAGCAAACGATTGATTGAGTCTGGGGAAAACCCGTTTACCTGTGCTAAGTAAAAAATAATACTTAATTCTTTATCAAACTTGGAGGGTGAAAGAGGGGTATTGAGGAGTCTGTGGAGGAGGGAGTGGATTGCAGCAAATTTATGGGAATGATGGTGATTGGAGGAAAAGGGAATAAGGTGTGAGGTGTATGTGGGTTTGCGATAAATGGAAAAATCTAAGGTATTATGGGATAGGGTAATTGATAGATCAAGGAAATTAAGGGTGTGAGAGGTATCCAACTCATGAGTAAATTTAAGGGAAGGATGAAGAGAGTTTAGCAGGTTAACAAAGTGGTTCAATTGCCTTACAGTTTCGGTCCAAATACAAAAAATGTCATCCACATACCTATACCATTTGAAAACATAATTCAATAAGTTACTGCCAGAGTTAAACAAATTGCATTCAATATAATTTACGAAAATTTTCGCCAAGAGAAAGGGGGGAACCAATAGCTAGCCCCTCTTTTTGAACATAAAAATTTTTGTTAAACATGAAGTAATTAGTATCCGTACAAAGGCGGGTAAGTGAGATAAGTTCACTCAAAATGCAGGAATCCACTGAGTTTTTCCTTAACTCTTCTTCCAAGATGCGTATTGCATCATCAACAGGCACATTTGGGAATAAATTCACTATGTCAAACGACACAAGTTTTGCATTTGATGGCACCACAACATCTTTTAACAAGTTTGATAGCACTATTGAGTTTTTCACAGTATATTTTGGACTAAATACAGTAAATTGGAGTATTAGGTTATTCAATTTCGAGGAGAGTCTGTGTGCAGGAGAAGCGATGCTGGAAACAACAGGTCTTACTGGAATATCTTTTTTATGTATTTTTGGCAAACCATAAAATCTGGGAGGTAATGGGTTCATATTGACTAACTTCCACCGATCACTCTCACTAATAATACATGAATTACTTATTGCATCCTTCACACGCATCTGCAATCCTTTTGTAGGATCTGATTTAAGTTTGAAAACACTATTACTATCAAGAAAAGCTCTGCACTTAGACATATAATCACATTTGTCTACACAACAATACAGTTCCCTTTATCAGCCTTGGAAATGATAAGATCCTGTTTCTCAATATAATCCCTCAGATGAGTTAGAGTTCTAAACTGTGAGTTTCCGGTTCCGTTTAAATTTAAGTTATTAGAAATCATCGTCGAAGAAATCAAATTGGAGCAAATGAAAACCTCATTTTTGCAATCTGAGGGGAGTGCTAGTTCACAATCCACAGCTAGATTTTTGAACTGTTTAACAGAAGGAGAGATTCGAGGCGAGAATTTCAAGCCTAAATCCAAAAGTTTTAATTCTGGCTCACTGAAGGAATGTTGTGATAAATTCAGAACATTTGGATGGAAAGAGTGGGGGGAGGAGGAGGGGGACACTGGACTGACTCACTCTCATCCTGAGCTGGTATTCCTTTCTGGTAGTAGAGGAGGTTACTCAGTTTTTTCTCGATGTTGCTGAACTTACGGAAGACAATTTTACTAACAAAGTCCCTCACCTTATCATCTAAAATCTGCCATTCAACCCAGTGAAGAGAGTAGGACAATTCCGTCCTTAAAAGGAATAAGTAGTGTGAAAGATTATTCCTCTTGGCATGCCAATGACGAAGTTCCAACTTCAGCCAATGCACCTTAGCTGCAACTATCACCTTCCGGCCTGCCGCAGAAGAACAACTGGACTTGATGCTGACGAAATTCAGAACGATGTCCAACTTGAGACACTTACTAAGAAAGTAAATGTTAGAGGAAGCAATACGTTGTTTCAGGAACAGCTTCTTATACAATTTCGCCTGCGCTACTGCATCAGCACTAAAAATAAAGTCAACTGACTGGCGAGTAACTTTGTGGTAATCCATGACTTCAAACAAAGAAAACAATAACTCTCACCAACGAATATATTTTTCCTTCCTCTTCACCATTGCTCACGGCAACGCTTTCTTGTTCTCCCTCCTCTAATGTTTTCCAAGAGCCCTAAACTTCTCCCCCTCCCCCTGACCATAAACCCTCTGGACCAATCTCCCCCTATTTTCTTTTAAATATGTGGGTTTCAGGCCTCTTTCTTCACTTGAAGATGACGCTCGCACGTCGAAACTAGTCGTAATTTTTTTTTGTTCCTGTGGTATTTTGTAAAGTTTTTAATAAAATCAGAGTGAATTTCATCAAGAAAGTTTCTCCTGTTTTCTTTGTTTGCTACACAATTTTATTCACAAAAGATGTGCAATCATTATAGGCATATATTGAGTTCCACAAACAATTCAATTAATCAAGAGAAAAATATGAGTTTAGCTGTTTCTTCATAATTTACTAAAATAACCCTTCAGGTAGAAACATATATATATCCTTATATAAAATTTATCCAATAACATTTACTTCAAATCACTTCCAAATAAATCTAATGCATATTTCTGGTAAAGTGTGGATGTTTATGAATTTTTTTAGCTCTGGACCAATATTAAAAAATATTTTGTTAAATTAGCAAACTCTTTTGAACTTGGTTGGTGTACCCCAAACAGCTTTATTCAGTTGAATCATAAATTCATGAAGAGATCAAATTACAGAGTAATTTTGGAAGTCAATCATACAGACAAATTTTCCAGCTTCAAAGGCAATGTCTACTTTTACAATGAGAAAATTTCAGATGTGTTGTATGACCCTTTGAATGAATTTTTCTCCCAAGATAAAGACACTTTAAAAAGGATATAATAAGAAAACAAATGGATTGTATTGCAGTTCAGATTAAGAGCAGAAAGAGAATGGGGAGGTGTTTATTTTTAAGATTAAACACAAAAAGATACATAACAATACCATGTAATTTTTATCATTCAGGGCTCAATATTTACATAGTCTATTTGGTGGATGATTATTTAAATACTGCACTTTATATTATCAAACATTATATCATAAAACAATCAATAAATTAAGTAATGGAAAATGTCACCAAAAGATGGATATAGGCATAAAAAATATAACAAATTGAAGTTAAAGAGACATTTTTTCTATAACATCTTCATCTACAATAATATGAACTTTTTCAGGTTTTAAAAATTTATGAATTCTCTTTTCGTGTCTATACTTGGCAAACAAATGTTTAAAACGTTTCTCACAGAATGAACAGCCATAAAGTTTTTCATCAGAATGTACACCTAGATGATTAACTAAATGCTCTCTTCGAGCAAACGACTTTTTACATAAATCACATTTATGTGGTTTCTGTTTCAGGTGAGAAGATCGTATGTGTTCATACACGCGTCCAAGCTGAGTAAAACTTTTTTTGCAAATATGACACTCAAATTTTTTTATGATTGAGTGAGTTCTCAGGTGTCTCTTCAGTTTCTCCTTAGTAAGTATCTCTTTGTCACAAATCTGACATTTGTGTTCTACAATTTTATCTTGACAGAATTTAATGTGCCTTCTATAAAACGAAATGAAGAAGAACTTTTGTCCACACGCATCACATGATAACCTTTTGGGGTGAATGTAATTATGCAATGCCAATTCTAATCTAGACATCAATCCAATCCCACAAATCTTGCACACACATGGCAATGCTGAAGAATGAATTTCTCGCAAATGAGCTCTCAGTACCTTATCTGATTCAAAGGTGCTATCACATTTGGCACAGGAATATATCTCTATCTTCTTTAGAAAATCCTTAAATTTACCATCACTGGTTTCATCAATATCACAAACTATGGGTGCTGATGTGGACAGAATGCAGGACTTGGTGGAAGATTTCTCAGCATTTTCTTCAACTTTTACACCACTTTTGGATTTACACATAAAACTATACTTTTCTACATGTCTTTCCAACCTCCTCACTGTTTTGAAGTTCTTATGACACTTCCCACAAGGAAAGCCACTACAAGCTCCATGAAACAAATTTTTATGATCACTCAAGTCTTCTGTATTAAAAAAGAGTCCTCTGCAAATACTGCATTCATGTAAACAAGATTCTGGACAGTTTTTCTGATTTATTTCACCTGTAACTTGAGTCCCTAGATTATTTTCATAAATGTTGGAAGGATTGGAGGATTTTATCTCATAACTGGATGATATACTGGAAAAGTAATTTTTGCATCCTTCTGTTATTTTCCTTTCAGAAAATTCATTATCTCTTGAAAAGCAATTTGGTATGGCTACAATAGAAGCTGTCCTTGTTGTGCTTTTATTTTCCTCGATAGATTCCATTTCCTAAAAAAATAAATCTACTGTAAGAAGTTAATTTATTCCAAGACATTTTACAATTTATTACTCCTGATTCATGAATAGGTGTCAAATTTCCCATTTTCAATAGTTAGACATAATCTAATCAATGTTTTGATAATTCAATAAATATGCCAATAAAACTCCAGGTTAACTACTTTAAATACTAGCTTAAACATGACTTGATCCACCAGTTTGCTCCAGAATACCTTATGTTTTACGTTATCTAATTAAATATTCCATAATCTAATAAAATACATTAAGAAATGAGTAATTTAATAAAATGCTTGAAATACTTTTAATAAAAGTCCATGGAAAGCCAAGGCCTGCAAAACACATAGGGTGATTCGAGCTCAGCAAATCCATCACATCACAAATTTAGATATAATTGATATGCTGAAGTGTTACTTCGTGGAATGGAATAGACATTTAAAAAAATGAGAAAATTTAGTATCTTCCACAGAAAATTTATTTAATCACGACCGGTTTCGTCACCGTGATGACATCTTCTGGTGAAGAAACACTTAACACTAACAAAAAGCCTTATATAGGGAGCAGAGAGGGGAAGGATACATTAAAGAGTTGGGTGGGAAAAAGGGAACAGGGAAGCAGGTAGGGAGAGGAGGGGGGAGACATTAGGAAAAACATTTGTAAGAAAGTTCTTATCACTGTTAGCAATCTCTATTATTTCGAGGGCATCCTTTTTCTTCTTTGTGCAGCAGATGAGTATTAAAGTCACTGCTCTGGTTCTGTACGATAAGGTGATTCGCGAAGGCAGAACCCGGACCCCCAGTGCAAAGGCAGCGTTTATGTTCTGAAGCCCATACAGGATGGCCGCAGAACGAGATGTTAAAAAATCAAGGACATTTCATGGTTTTTCCAGGTCAGGTCGAGAATTTTTCAAGGTCATAATACAGCTTTTGGTTTTTATTCAATTCTTCAATCGAAATTTCAAATTTTACCCGGAAATTAATGTTCACGCGAATCAGCCGTATGAATGGCAATGGTTGTTTATGTATGTGGTTTCGAAGTTTTCGCGTAGGCAGCGCTGGTGCCAGAATTTGAATGAGTGGTTTATTTTGGAATGAACCAGGATAACGAGTTGGATCAGGATTTTTCAAGGTTTTGCAAAAAAACCAAGGCGTTTTCACGATTTTTAAGGTCAGCAAAAATTCAAGGTTTCAAGGTCCGGTGGCCACCCTGCCTTATTATCTTCGCTCCCTATATAAGGCTTTTTGTTAAGTGTTTCTTCACCAGATGATGTCATCGTGGTGACGAAACCAGTCGTGATTAAATAAAGTTTCCGTGGAAGATACAAAGTTTTCTCATTTTTTGAAAAAATTTAAATATCCATAATATTTTAAGATGCCAATTGGACATCATTTACTGGCGCAACAGCCGGTGAGACAGTACAACAGAATATAGGCAGAATAACAGATAGATACAGTATATTTATCCATGCAGATCTTAGTTCTTGGACATACATATGAATAATAAAATAGAAAAATAATCATCCTCTTTTTCAAAGTTCACCTTAAGAATAAGAAAGAGCCTCTTTGTTATTGTTGTAACCAATAAATTATGAATTATGACAACTAATGAGATGTGATTGAGACCAAGACTAATTTTGCTTCAACTCTACTTTTCTGAGTTTGATTCTCTTTATGTGACCAAGGCAAATCTGGTAAACTAAGGTCTCACCGGAGTTGAGTCAGGCAAAGCCAATTTTGCCCTTTGTAAAGCCATTTAACGAATATATAAACAAAAAACCAAACTATGAGTAAGTTTGTAGAACAAAAATAATAGCTTTCTTGTAGCTTCTCTACCAAACATCTGTACTTGAGGTTACATTACATATTTAACAGTCAAGACAGAATGGATCAAAATTCAATTAAATTCACAAAATTTCATTGAAATCCATTCAACACTATTTAAATTTCAGAGAATATGCGGTTGTTATTTGCATAAATTGATTCTAACAATTATTTCAGTCAGGGGCAAACGAATTTTGTTGTTTCTTAATATTTTAACACGAAAAGCTTCTCTTCAATTATAGAATTTTGTTCCTTTTTTATACACCTAAACCACAAAAAAATACTTGCTAATAAAATGGACCCACATTTATGATATCTTGTGAAAGTTTCTCAATTTTAAAATCTAGGACCAACATCCTGAAACATTTTATGCTATAATATGTTGCAACATTCTTTTAATTTATTAACATACACCAAAATTCTATAATTAATCTTGAATTCATGGGAATCTATCTATTAAATATAGATGCTTCTCCGGATTCATTCAAGGATATAGACAGATAGATAGATAGGATACTAATTCAAAGGCTAAACCAGCAGCGTCATTGACTTGAGATTTTTACGACGCATTGGCCATTACATATAACCGCCAGAAAAATTGCGATTTTGAACCCCAGTGTCATGGGTTCGATTCCACAGGGCCCCAAAGTCCAGATTTTTTCCATTTAAATGCATTGCTTTGATTTTGGGGAATTAAAAAAAAAATACTTCCCGGATAAGTAGGGAATTGAAACTCAAGGAGCCGAAAGATATGGTCAGGATCTATTGATAATATTAATTACTTTTACAAAAAATATCCTTGGTTCGATGCTAGGACAAGGCAAAAAACTGCCCTTTAAAATACATTGAGGTGGTTTTTCATTATTTTTTTTGATGCACTTATCGAAATGATAGGAAGTTCGTGCTCGGCTAGAAGATGTATGGTAAGAATTGGTTTAAGAAAAAAAATTAGATAAGACCATACTATTCATGGGTTCGATGCCAGAGCACATTAAAATTTCTCTCATAAGGAATATAAGGGAAAACTGGGACGTCGTTTGAGGCAGTTGCAGACAGTATTTCTGCCTGAATACTGAAAACACATAGTTAAAAATGGCAATTTTCTGTTGTGCTGCATAGAAAGTATTACCAGAAAGACCCGGGTTCGAAGCCAGGCGGGAAATATATCCCCCATTTAAAATACATTGAGATAGTATTCATTATTTATTTTGAAGCACTTATCGAAATGATAGGAAGTTCATGCTCGGCTAGAAAATGTATGGTAAGAATTGGTATCAGAAAAAAATTTTCGTAAGACCGTATTATTCCTGGGTTCGATGCCAGAGCAAAATAACGTTTCTCTCATAAGGAATATGAGGGAAAAGTAAGACGTTGATTGAGGCAGTTGCAGCCAATATATCTGCTTGAATTTTCACACATAGTTAGAGATGGTGATCTTCTGTTGTACTGCATAGTATGTTCACCAGGAAGACCTTGGTTTGATGCCGGACGGAGAAATTACAGCTAATTTGAATAATTTTTCCAATACTTTTTCTACTTTTGAGGACCCTCTCGATATGATGTCGACTTGAAATTTGTGTTATCAACATGCTTGCAGAATGCAAGCAACATTTTACTCGTTTTATATACGTATATATTGTATTATAGCGATTCTTTTCAGCAGAAAATCTGCAATAGGTGAGCAGGAAGATTTTCACTCGTAATTTGGTTATAGTTTATTAGAAATTTTGACAAAGGTTGTTAACTAAATAAACAAACGATGAAAACCACGGAAATAAAACTAAACTTGGACTTTCCCTACGAGGCGATGATTTTAATTTTTTCTGTAATCCTCAATCTTTATCTCCAACGTCCTTTTTCAACGTGGTCCCTTCCCATTACCCTCTCCTCCACTATTGCTTTAAAATATGGACGTGCCGAATGACATAGTGAATGAAGAAGAAATTAGGAAGTAATTTTGAAAATTAAAGTTATTTGAACCGAAAATTCCAAAGAGAATTGATATTTCACCAACACCGGAGAAGCAACCGGGACAGTTTATGGCTAGCCCGGTTCTTGTGAGTGAAAGTATCCCTACCCTGGTTTCACGACCATTTTATGACCGACCGGACAAGCGAAACCGGTGAATGCGTTCCCAGCCTTAGCTCACCTTGGCAGGTACTGAGCGCCTGGCCTTCCCATCAGGGGGGACCATAAAAAAACTGACCGTGTGGAATATGATTTGAAAAGTTCTAAACAATTTAATTGAGCAACAATTTATTATCTTCGTCATCTCACTCGTCCAAAGAGATAAACAAGCGTCTTTTGATCAACATTCTATGATGAAAATTAAGATTTTTCGTGATTTTGCTGGAAATTACCCGTTGACACACGGCAACCCCGGGGATGGGTTGCTCTGCTCTAGAAGGGCAATGCTCACAATGCTCACAAATACTGACCTAAGATGACATTCTATCAAATTTATACTAGTGATTTAGAGCACCTGACAACATTTTAAGAATAATGATCATGTTTTTGCTCTAATGAGTACAGTTGAAATATAATGAAAATGCAAGCACAAGTTATAGAGAACTGTGATCATGCCCCAGCAATGACTATGATAATTATAAATTGTGATTTAACAGGAAGTAGGTCAGTTTGTATAATATCAAATTCAGAAACATACTTTATAAACAATGAAACATATTCAAAGACACCTACATAAAAAACTTATAACGTACTACCTCTATTCATTTTTACTTTTTCTGGAAGTAACAAATTCCCTTCCATTTAAATCATTAACAATTCCTGCATTTCCTGTATACCTTGGCCTCTCAATGGTAAAATTTCTTCACAACAAGAAGTAAGGCTTTCAAAGGTAAAAATAGTGCTTCCTCAGAAATTTGAGACCTACTACTCCCAAAAAAGGGTAAATAAGGGCACTCAATGGGCCAGAGATCCTGATACTTACTCCTTTTGATTTTACTGACTCATGCTGGAAGTTATTTTTTATGACTTGGGAGTGGCTATCAAGTGATTACCTGTACACAATCTGAGGAGAAATAAATATTCCAACATCCTAAGCATCAGTGTTAGGAATAAGACCTAAAAGTTAATTTCAGGTGCATATAATTACTTTAAAAGACCAAATAAGAGCTCCAGTACCTCATTTAGACAAGGTACTAAAAGCAACGAGCCAACACACCAACAGAAAGTGCCTACACTGTTCACTTATTGAAAACTAACATATTTTGACTTGGAAAAGCAAATTTCCAAGTTAATTTGACTACATACTCTAATACCCTGACTTTTCCATGTTTTCCAGAGCCATTTACAATTTCCCTGACTTTTCCAGGTCTGTAGCAACCCTGATACCATTCCATCTAAGCTATCACTCCAAACCCAAAGGTCCTGGGTTTGATTCCCCGCTGATTGTATTTTTCCGATCAGGGAATGGTTGTGTATGTTTGCTGTTGCCTTGGTGAAGCACCCTCTACAAGTTCATCAGAGCTTAGGGAGACTTCACTGATAAAGAGCAAAAGTAGCTAAGCATGAAACAAAATGTCATGTAATTGTAAAATAATTTAAGACCTATTTAAATTTTTGTAAGCAGGTTTTCTTGATATGATTATTTATTACTGTAATTTGTATTGTAAATTGAATAAAATCTTTTGGAAGATCCCAAGATGGAAAAAGAGAAACCCATTAGAGAGAACAATGATACCACACGGTTAAGCCACGAGGCTCAATATTTGTGATATATAATTGGTGAATGATTATTTGTAGTGTAACTTAATAATATTAAAAAAAAATCATACAAGCAATCAATTACCTAGGAAATGTCCTCAAACATAGAATTTGTTCTAAATAATACAATGAATAATGTTTATTGAGAAATTTATCCAAATAATGTTCCTCTACAATAATATTAACTTTTTCAGGTTTGACAAGTTGGTGCATTCTCTTTACATGTAGATGCCTTCAAAACTTTGATTTAAAAGGTTTATGACTCATTGAACAAGCATAAGGTCTCTCATCAGAGTGTACACTTAGATGTTCAACCAGGTGTTTTTTAATATATAACCAGGTGTTTTTTAAATGAGAGTTACAAACTTCACATTTATGAGGTTTCTGTTTCAAATGAACTGCTCTGGTATTTTATATACTCCTGATTCTTCAAGAGTTATGCTCAATCAAATCAAATTTATAATAATCCTATAGGGTCAAACCAACACAGAAAAGTACAATTTTCAATCTGACCATCTCTGATTTTAATCAAATTTGGTGTGTTTATTGCACATGATGAGAAAAAGAAAAATGACAAATTACAGAATTATAGTACTAGTATGAAGAAAGTAATGGCCACCTCAAGTTCTGAAAATGAGTAGAAAATTCGACAAACACTGCTGACAAAAACCAATGTAACTTCTGTTCTAATAGTGATAGAACTGTGAAACAGGCAAATATGGAAAGTGCTAAGAATAAGCTTTCAAATGATATGCAACTTGAACATATTCAAGCAATGTTAATTATTAAGGTCTGTGACCTTAACCTTTGACCTTTAATATCTCAAAACACCACACCTTCGATTTTTTTGGAAAAAATATCTTTGCTTCTTCATCTTATACTACATAACATACTACAAAATCAAGTTGGGATGACAATGGGATTAGGAGATATAAATTAATAAGTATAACCATGTGATACAATAAATCAATTCAAATTGTATGCAGAATGAACAAAATAATATAAGGTAATGAAAAACATGTTAAATGTTATATGATTTAATTCAATTAAAGTCTTTAGTTAATAAATAGTTAATATCTCATAAACTATTTACATATTTATTTACATTTGTTCTCTAATTCTTTCTTTCTAAGTTATTAATAGAAACTTTAAATAATATAATTTTTTCTAATCTTCATTATTCTCAATACATTTTTCCAAATTAAATTAAAATGTCAACTATATACAATATAAATATATATAATACAATATAAATTTTTCATGGGTAAAACTGAATGCAAATGTTCTTGAAATCCGTTGCATAGCCTCAAAGAGCTCAACTGCAAGAATGTACTACTACACAAGAATTTATGCAATATGTATCTTTGTATGTAGGCATTCTTGCTCAAGAGCAAGAATATTGTAACTGTATATATCTGTAACTGTATATAGGTTGTAACTGTACTTATCTATGAAGATGGAGATTGAGACGAAAAGGAGGACCATGTATTGTTGTAATCCCTTCAGGGAAGATGGACACTACAGATACAATAAAAGCCTATGTAAATTGCAAATTTGGATGGTTGATATGATTAGTGGTATAACGCCAGACCACAAAATATGTGATGGATGTAGGAAAGAATTAGCAGAGAAACAAGGGCCTATGGCAGAACCAACAACATCGCAACAGGTAGGAATCACAAACCAGCATATCTCCTCAGGCGAGTCAGACGCATCTGTAGCCCCAAATATTACTTTAGTTGCATTAAATGACAGTCTGATATCTCTTGGCGAAACCCCGGTGAAAAGGAAGAGACTGACGGAGAAAAGATATGCACAGAAAAAGTTTGAAAATGTGTCAGAGGTTTTCCAAAGTAAACACATACCATCTGTGGGAGAAAAGGCAGAGGGAGAAACAAATGGGGAATCTGAAATTATAATGCAGAGAAATTCAGTACAAGCATGAAAAGCAGTGAGAAGATCCAAATATTGACACTTCTTCCAAAAAGTTGGAGAATTAAAAGGATTGAAAGTGAATTTGGAGCCTCAAATTATTTAGTAAGAAAATCAAAATAATTGGTCAAAGAAAGTGGTGTATTAGTGGTGTTGTTATTATTATTTACTGGTGTTGGGAAACCTGAATGAGTTGTACCAAGAATTCAAGGATAAATATCCAGAACAGAAAATAGGATTATCAAAATTTTGTCAATTACGTCCTAAAAACTGTGTTATGGCTGGTGCAACTGGTACCCATACTGTGTGTGTTTGTTGCATTCACCAAAATGTGAAGCTCATGTTGGAAGGTGCCCTATTGCAAGAGTTGACACGTGATCCCAACTGTCAACTTAACACTTACAAAGGCTCAGATAATTTGTAATCCTCCACAGCCAAAATGTTATATGTCAATCTGTGAGAACTGCCCAGGTTCACATTCATTCATAATGTACCTAGGAAAGTAGTTTGATGAAAATGGAATTGACGAAATAGCATACAAACTGTGAATAACCACTGATAGAACAACTCTCCAGACATGTCTATCTTCTGTAGAAAACTTCGATGGAAAATTAAAAAAACTCCTGCTGCACTCCTTCATAGTAACTCAATAATCTGAATTTCTGCAACATCTGAAAAAGGTACTTTATGACAATGAATATGTTGCTTTAAGTGATTTTGCAGAGAATTATGCATTTATGTTTCATTTGTTATCATATCAGAATGCCTTAAACATGACACTGTGAGCGTTCATCTTTTCCAACGTCATTTAATTAACTTCTTGATATCCCATTTTCAAAGAAAACCCAAGTACATTTTATTACTTCTCCGATGGTGCTGTAGCCCAATATAAAAACCATAAGAACTTAGCAAACATCTCCATTCATCTAAGTGATTTCAATGTCAGTGCAGAGTGGCATTTTTTTGTCACTTCACATGGCAAAGGACCGTGTGATGGTATCGCTGGTACCATAAAGAGACTTGCTGCCCGTGCCAGTCTGCAGTGTATCTACAACTATCAGATAATGACACCCAGACAATTGTTTGAATGGTGTTCCAAGAACATTTCAGTGTGTCACTTTTGTTACACAAAGAGCAGTGACTATGATGAAAAGGAATCTTTCCTTCAAGAGTGATTTGCACGCTTGCAGGTACTCACAAGTCACACTGTGTTATTCCCACTGGCCATAACAAAATTCGAACAAAGGTTAACTCCAATTCAACAGACTTCAAAAATGAATTTCTAACAGGGAACCAACAAGACCCATACCTTGGTGATATCACAGGATTTGTGGCATGCATGCACAAAGGTCACTGGTGGATTGGATGTGTTTTAAATATTAATGAGGATACCAGTGGGGTTACAATTAGTTTCTTACATCCTCATGGCCCTTCACCTTCATTTGTATACCCCGAGAAACCTGACTTCTTTACTGTGAACAAGACAGACATTATTACAAAGGTTGATGTGAGAACAGCGACAGGCCGAACGTATGTCCTTCCACCAAAAGATGCACAAACAGTGTTATTATTTACTACCCAGAATTGAGGCATGGTAAGTTCTGATGATAAATTTTTCATTAATTTTGTTTGACTCAGTTTGAAACTGTTTTCCATTCCTTCCATGTGTGTTTGGCTAGAATAGTCATACCATGTTTTACATCAATGAAGGCTAGAGGTCATAATCTGTTACCTTACATGATACAAATGCTTGCTACTGGTCTGTCAATATTACTATCTTACTGTGAGTTTCTTTCACTCCACTTTTTCAACATTTAACATGTTTTTCATTTCCTTATATCATTTTATTGCAGTCTGCATACAGTTTGAATTGATTTATTGTATCACATGGCTATACTTATTAATTTATATCTCCTAATCCCATTGTCATCCCAACTTGATTTTTTACTATGTTGTGTAGTATAAGATGAAGAAGCAAAGATATCTTTTCCAAAAAAATCGAAGGTGTGGTGTTTTGAGATATTAAAGGTCAAAGGTTAAGGTCACTGACCTTAATAATTAACATTGCTTGAATATATTCAAGTTGCATATCATTTGAAAGCTTATTCTTAGCACTTTCCATATTTGCCTGTTTCACAGTTCTATCTCTATTAGAACAGAAGTTACATTGGTTTTTGTCAGCAGTGTTTGTCGAATTTTCTACACATTTTCAGAACTTGAGGTGGCCATTACTTTCTTCGTACTAGTACTACAATTCTGTAATTTGTCATTTTTCTTTCTCTCATCATGTGCAATAAACACACCATATTTGATGAAAATCAGAGATGGTCGGGTTGGGAGCTGTGTTGGTTTGACGTGGAATGACTCTATATCAATGTTTTTTTATCTTTCGCAGACATAAGGGAACAGTAAAAATGTTATCCAACCCAATTAAGCAGCAGAGTTTAAATTCGTTTGAGACTCAGTTGCACAATTTCATTCTAACATTTCTGTTTTTTCTTTCACAATACTAAATGAGATAACAGAAAATATTACAATTAATTTCATGGAAAATTTACGGAAAGCCGAGAACTAGCATAAAGGGTTATATGAGGCTAGCAAATCCATTTTCATCCCAACTTTGGACATCCGGTAGCTTCCTAATATTTTAAGATGCTGATTTGACATCACTGTTCTCACCTAGACTTGAACCCATTATCTCTCTTACCAATAACAAACAAAACCTCCACCTGGCTGTGTGCTCTAAACTATAATAATATGGAATGTTGTAATACTTCTTAAATGAGTTCACGTACCTTGAGTAGTCTGATGCGCCAAACTGAATGTCTTAAAGCCACCTTAAAATCTTCATTGATATTTCCCGTTTCTATTATTTCTTCCATGCAATCACAGCAAACAAATTCTGGAAGATCATCATCTGGATAAATCTGTTCAGTAAAGAGCGAATTTCATTGAAGTACTAGTCTAAGAGCCAATTCATAAGATGCGATAATTCCCAGATTATGACTATCTCAATCTTGAGCTTCGGATATCCATCATAGAATTAGTACCTTCAATAAATTTTATTTTCTCTACAAGTTTTTGCTTTCAAATTAAAACTTAGAAATTAAACCCATGGAATTAAGTGATCACCGGTATATCAGACGCAAAAGAATTAAGATAAATCAATTCAAAGCGTAGATTAGGATATATGGAAGTTTCCTTACTCACATTATCTCCTAAGCATTGAATAAACATATCTGCTACAGTCACATTGTGTGTTACAGAAGTTTCGAATATATTTAGAAAGGTAGGTTTCCTCGAGAAACATATTCTACACAATTCTTTTTCCTTCTCCCGATCAGAATTAACACCGTGTACTGGACTTAGCATTCTATCTCTTCTTAACATTAGCTCTCAGATGCTTTTCCACATTCACAACAAACCACACGACACGAAACTACCGCAACTTAAATTGTAACAATCGATGACTTCGATAACGCTTTCGATCGTTAAACACGATCAGCCGACCAACCGGGATATCGAATCATTACGATTTCTCTTTCTTCCCACCCTTCCCACTTATTCATGCCGCGGAATTGAAATACTCACAACTTATCTATCAAATAAGGCCCTAGTTGGCAGTAGAAGTATCTTTTGGGCCTAATTTCTCTTTTGCATTGATATAGGGAGGGGGCCTTCAGGTATGTGGATCTCAATAGTTATCTGGCCTATCTAAGTATTTTAGAACTCAACGTCCTTCTTTCTGACTTTATGAATCTGGTGACTCGTTATAAATCGGTGAGGGGATGAAATATATTTTCGTAAAATTTTCCTGATGAATTTTCAAATTGCATTTCTTGCATTATAAGATAATCCCTTCACTAATATGAATAATGGGTAATGTGATTTAAGAGATCAGTGACTGTTGATACAGTAATACTTTCTTAGCTGTAAGCTCTTGATGGGAGTAACAAATTGATACTGTCAGTTGAATGAGCTCTCTTGAAGTTCATGGTATTTTAGTGGCTTGAATAACTCCCTAGTTTTCCCCGAATATGAGAGACCTGGGTTTGAATCCAAGTCATGTTGTTTATTCCACTTCTGTTCAGCATTGGGTTTCAAAGGATTTCCTTCCATCTTCAATGTTTGTTTCCTTTGAGAGGATAATTCATCATATCATTTAGTATGGGAGGCCTCAAAAAGCAACTCTGATAAAGGTTGATGCCCTTAATTGGAGCACTGCATTTCTCATTAAGAATCCCTTTAACAGAAATGGAATTCAGACAGCATGGTACATTATTGTTTAAAATATCTGCCTGGAAAGTGGGAAACCTTGGTTTGAGTAGGTCATGTCGCTATTTTCCTCTATTTAAAATGTATTAACTGGGCATGGCACTTAGCATGACTAATGTGCCTGGTGATCATTAAATTTTGGATGAAACTAGTTGCCTTATGGAAAATTAATCCGTGAAAGTTATTAACTGTTTGATTTTTATTTAGTATGGCTCACAAAGTCAAGCTACAGCATATCAGATTAAATTCACAAAGTTTAAAATAATCTGCAGAAAAATCGCCATCATTATGAAAAGAAGATGTAAGATGTTTAAAAGTAAGAAAAAAATTCAGGCATACTCAGAAGCTTTCATAATGCAACAACCATGAGCAAGACTGAGCCACATACATTAAGGACTTTACCCTGCTCGAAAACCAAACAAATCATATTTTATTCATCATGATGTGGTAGTAGTAACATTATTAAGTTAGGAATGAAAATTTGAAGAGCCAAAGAAATAAATTTGATATACACATAAGAAAGGAAAACAAAATTTATTTACTATTGAATTCCACAGATAACTTAACAGACTGAACTCATTAAAAGACGTTGGAGATTTATTGATATTCAGAGGTAAATGATTGCACCAGAGATACTTGACATAAAATTTAATCATATACATCTTCAGAAACATTTAGAAAGAATACATTTCAACAAAAAATTAAAGCTAAAATCATATCATACAATTTTCCACACATACAAGTGATATTTTGTCTTATTGGTTCATAAATAATTTTTGTCTTCAAAGACAGTCTCACTAAACAGTCATACATTCCGTTGTATCAATCTCAGTAATTTCGAAACTGACAGGAGTTGAGAAGGTACGTCCTAACTCTCTAAACACAAAAGTCAAAGTATTTCTGGGAAGCTGATAGAGCATTCCTTTATTATGGAGAGTTGCGAAAAGTTATCTATCACGGAATCACCTGCAATCACCTTTTTGATTGTGCTTGCTCTGTCCTGAAACTGGGACTTCGCTCCCCATCTTCCCCATTCTTTCCTCCTATTGGTGTTTGGGGAGCTGATGCATATTGTGTGGGACTACCTCCTCCAGGAGAAGACCCACCACTCGGTGAGAGTAAAACAGAGGGATCTACTGATAGCTGCCTCATATTTGGCTGTGATCGGGCATGCCCGCCGCTGGCATCTCCCGGACTGAGGTAATCTTGAGATGTTTGAGGACCTGGGGTTGGACTTCTTCTCCTGCTGGTCCACCCTCTTGATCGACCTCCACTTCGGCCCCCTGAAGAGACAAATAGGAAAAGATTGGTAAAATCCTTGGTGTGGGGTGTTTTGCTAATTGGGTGTGTAACGTGAACTTTAAAAAATCTGATGTGGCCAGCACATGACTTTCTCCAAATATAAGATGTAAATATTTATCTACGACAGTAATTTCGAACTCTATTTTCCATCTAAACTTGGAAGATGAGTGATTAATTTATATATTATTATCTTTGATGTCACAAACATTATAAATAATGTTTTTCGGAAATGATCGATGAAAAACGATGAAATTGGCCTTTCGCCCATAGAGCCTAGGGCGCCGACAAAGTACATAATAGGCAACTTCCGGTTTATCAGTATTTCATGAATAACTCCTAAACAATCAGTGATACAAAAATATGTTTCATACAAAATTTATAGTAAATTACATTTTCTAAAACTTTTATAAATAATAGTATAAAACTAAATCTCATATTTAGTGAGACATTTTGAAAACCGGAAATGAGCTTTGAAGAATGAAGCTCAACTTCCGGTAAACCGATTTACTCCAAAAACTAATCAACTCTGACAGCACACACCACAGTACTATATATGAAGTTTGGTATTGATACGACCAATAGTTTTCACGTTAGAGCGCCCACTATCACACACACACATACACACACACACACAGACATAATTCCGGAAATGGTTAAAACGAGTTCTAGGGACCCCAAAACATGTATTTCCGTTGAAATCTCGAAGTCGAATTTTTTCATGAAAACAATACTTTCTCTATACTTCGTATATGGAGAAAGTGAAAAAGAGGAATTCAAATATTCGGAGGCAGAGATATGGCTGTGGTGTAAAATGGAAAAATTAAGTTGGGTTGATAGGGAAATAAACAAAGAAGTGCTGGAGATGGTTTGGTAGGATTGGGTTAGAGATGGAGAAAGAAGGATTTGGGAAGGAGAGGGTTTTATTTGAAGTAATTAAGCATTGGAAAAGGAAATGGGTGGTTATTGAGAGGAGAGTGGCTGCTAAATAAAGTAACTGAAGGTAGAATGTAAAGGAAAAACTGAGGGAAGACGAAAGAAATACACTTTAGATGACATAATGGGTGGGGTAGCTTCCATGAAACAGGGGAAATGGTGTTGAATGAGGATATTAAGACTCATGAATCTACTGAAAGGCAGAACACTCTTGTATGTAATGTAAAAACTACTACTCAATGTCATGTTACCTTTCAGTAAAGTTCTGAGGGCAGAATATATAGCTACAAATGTGGATAGCCAAAATGGGCTTGCAAGTTCCTCAGATTTTTAACTTTGAATCTAAAATTTTTCTTATTGCAATTTGGATTATCTAAAAGACTGATTGAGTGGTGATTTTTTCAGCACCTAAGTGCAAAACTTCAGTTGTAACCCTTTTACCCTTATCCAAATAACATCAACCAGTGAGTTATTTTAAAGCACAAAACTGGCTGGTAGTTACCATAAAATCATGCAAGGTTTGATATCTTTGGTTCCATTACTAGCCTGACACCTGTGTGTATTGCATTCATTTTACTCCGAGGCAGTACTCCCATAGAAAGCCTAGCTAATTTTACCTCTCAATTTAGTCAGTTTATTTTCATGAGGATTTTTTTTGTTAACCATTGTAAGAACAATTTTATGTGAGAAATAATTTTATTCTTACTGTTTTATTCATGCCTAGATAATCGATCTATGAGATCATACTAAAATATAAATGAAAGTTAATACATGAAGTATATATATATACTTCATATATGATCCTATAGTGCATAAAATATATTAATGAATAAATGGGTGAGTAAAAAAATTAACTCAAAAAGAAAGCATTTAGAATAAATTCAATTGAAGTAGATTTGATTTGGTGGAATTCGGTAATTGGGATCATGTTAAAAATCAGGTACCTGAAGACAAGCGTTAAGCTCAAAAATGTTCATTAAAACTTTGTGTGTAATTTTGCTTTGTTTATTACAATATGATCTAGAGTAAATTTTTGGACAAATAGAGAAAAAGGGACTTTTTACTTTCTTATGTAAAGAAAGAAAATATGGAGCAATGCTGTTAAAGAGTTAGAGGTTTTAGATCTCCAAAAGCTGTCTGCATTCCTCATCTCATTCCCTAATATTCGGAGAAAATGAGAATGGAATGCTGCAATTTTAAGCTACCCCAAAACACATTTTAAGAGCTAATCTCCCATGCTCAGCGGTCATAAAATACAAATTAAAAGTGCAGCATTCCTTTCTTTTTTTATCCGAATACCAGGGAAAGAGATGAGGAATGCCCAAAAAACAGCTTTTGGAGATTTAAAACCTCTGAAGCATGCTTATGTAAACCGGGAAAAATTAAAAATAACTTTTGAAAAAGAATTTTAAGCAAGAGCTTGATATTGAGTTGAATTGATTTTGAGGAAAGATGTTTTTAAAAATTTACCAGCTGAAGTACTGCTGCCACTACTGATCCTCATACTGCTGAAGTTCCTGAGCCTATTATGGTGCCCAGAATGAGACAACTGATTGGAACTAGAGGGAGGACTTCCAGATCCTCCCATCTCGTTTTCAGGTGACACTTTTCGAGGTCTTGTTTTCGAGGAAGAATTACCACTTCCTCCAATCCCTGTACTGCCGCCACTAGTGCTCCCTCCTCCTAAACCAGATGAGCTGCTTCCCGCACCACTCCCACTGCCTATTGTTGATAAAGAAAGAAAATTAAATTGTTGGGTATAAAAAGTCCTACAATCCACAGGAGCCATTCTTATTTTGAGTTATCTTTCTGGATGATGCATTCAAACTTCAATAGCATGTTGATTTTTCAAAATCAAAATTTTAAATTACTGATCAGAATACTTCAACTAGTGGAACTAGTGATGGCATTTACTGTATTTAATCTGTGCATAACAAGGACATTTTCCCAAAAATGTAGGCATGAAATTCACCTTGTGTGCTGACAAATATTTTATATTTTATTTAAATGTAATTAAATAGAAAGATCAAATACATTTTTAGATCAGTTTCAAATGTATTTTTAGGTATTTATTGTATATTATTTGGAAAACGCCTCCTCTCCTGAGGAGGCGTTGATGCATTCCAAAATCAGCATTCAACACTAAAATATGTGCTAATCTTGACTAGTGAAACATTGAATTTGTTCCAAATTAAGTATGCACTATATTAGATAATTTAAATTATTTAAATTATTATTTAAATGATGAGCAAAATAATCATTATATCCTTGAAAATTTAATGATGGTGAAATTATATTTAAAATGCAGTTTCTTAAGTGACAGCTTCAAATTGTATTTTATCATATCTGATACCATAACAGAAACTAATACAACCTGTGCATCATTAAGATGTGTGCATCAGTAAGATCAATAGATAGCCAGTCTTTATATTTCTTTTTCATCATCCAGACACTTCAGTAAAGATTATTCATATCATATTGTACACTGATAGCTTGATTATTAAATATTAAGATGTTGATTGTTGATCTACACTTAGAATAATTTTACTTATATTTGAGGGAAAGAACCATTTGAAAATAAAGTTTTCGAACATCTATTGCAAAACTTAATTGGTTATATTTCATTAAAAATATATTCTTGATTTTATCAACAGTTCCTAAGCCACATAACTTTAAGTATGAATATTATATTCTGAAAAAATCTGGAAAATAGAAATAAAAAAACTAGTTTAAGTTCTATTCTACTCAATAATGACATTCATTCCATAAAATTGCTGTTCTCTCTTTTTCAGCATTTCAATTCTATCAGAAAGTCAGAAGATAATGAAAATTGAAATACTTTACCTTTCTTGATAGTTTGTCTCCTGCGTGCTTGAACCATTCCATAAACAACAGCTGCGAGACTGTTGTATTGTGATGGCATACGTGAAAACCCAGCTGCTCTGGTAGCCTTTCTTCCTATCACATAATATGTTTCCATGTCACCTTTACCCTTAACAGCAACTACACCCCGATATTGTACTTGGTATCCTCGTGCCTCAAGAACCTGTTAAATATGCTCAGTGTTTGAATCTGAAATTTTTACTTTCGAAAGTTTCTTAAGTAAATACACTTATTCATTAAGCTGAAATATTTATTCATTTTCAAAAACAATGGTTGATTCCTTATATTTTCAAATCATTCTAAACTTTTATTGAATTGCATCAGCTACATTTGGTAAACAAATGAATTCATATTCATACTCTAGACAACAATTATAGCTAAGATAAATGCCTAATTAGATATTAAAGTTATCATTTTAGATATTTACTACAGTATATTATCATGCATGATATTAAAATATAGATTTATACATACCATAGCTGTCTCTTTGGGAACTTGGATGTGGTTCATTGTGCCTGTTGAGTCCATGCGAGATGCTTCATTAACTGTATTTCCCCATATGTCAAAAACAGGCTTTCTAGCACCAATTACTCCACCAACTAGTGGGCCAAAACTTATGCCTAATAAAAGAGAGAAGTATTGTAATTTAATCACACCTATTGAATGCGTGTATGAAACTGTGTATATACAAATTCAAGTAAATAATTCATTGAACTGAGGGTTTTTCCTATCATGTATGTTATACTTACCAACTCTTAGTCGAAATGAATTGAAGGAGTGTTTATTAACATCATCCAGTCGTTGTTTCATGGCAATTGCAAAGTCCACTAAAGCAGTAAGATGCTCAAGTTCATCCTCCTCTGCTGCCTGTAATAATACATCCATACATTACATTAAATATTACATAATTTATTTAAGTTACTAAGCATTACTCTTTACCCTACCGATTCTGGTGTAAAATATCTTTAAAAAGCTATTGTAACAAATTAATGTTTATGCTATTTCTTTCAGAAAAAATGAAAATTATGTTGATTAAAGTTCAATTACATGCTCAAAGAATTACTTAAAATTTTTGGGCATATAGAGTTCCATTCCCTGGTTTACCATACTATTTTACCTTATGTCCAGGATTAAGACCTGATGCTGCCATGTAAGTAGCTCCAACAGTCTTGACTTTCTCAATGGTTTGGAACCTTGGCTCATCTAAGAGTTCATCAAAATCAGCTACATAAAGAACAAAATAAAAATCAATTTAAAAATCATTAAATTTTCTCCAGGTAAATTCATACCCTCTGTTGAAATTCAAGTACTCATATTTGAATACATCTGGTAAATGTTATCATGATCATATAAAAGAAAAAGTTTCAAAAATGAAGCTACTACAAACTAAAAAAAACAGCAAAATACCTTTTTTAAATCTAAAGTAAAAATAGTTTTTCATTAAAATTAGTAAGAAAGTGAAATAGCTAACTCAGGTTTGTGCAATTTCTTGCTCCTAAACACAACATAATTTGATAAAATTTCCTTATTTAATTTATTCCTGATACTTATTAATATCCAGGTATAAATATTAAAGGAGAATTTTGAAAGGGCTTATGAATAAATAGAAGTTAATAAATAATATAGAAGTTTCTAATAATTTAACACATATTTAGAATTAAACTGACTTTTAGAGGAAACAAGAGTCTTAATAATCATTGTTTTAAATTTAAATTCAGTTTGTGAGGCCTTAACATCGATCTGGTCTCCTATGAAAAAATATGCCCATCTCTACGTTAGAGGTATGGTTTGCTGAAATATATCTGGATTTAAATGATGACTCACTGATTATTTCATTTAGTAATCTGATACATTCCACTCCTTTATTGATGTCCTCGGAATAAAACTCTGTGAAATTTGGTACACTGGCAAACATCACCCCAACTTTATCCCTTGACTGGGAGTATAGTTCCTATAGAAATGAAAAAATACATTTATTTAAATAATGTAATACAGTTATGTGAAAAAATGCGATGTAATAATAGTTGGCACCCATGGAATTTTTCCATCAAGAACATTATTATTTTTCTCCTTACTTGACTTTCAAAACTTGTACTTGTATGTTATCATATATATGTACCATTGGTACATACATTGCTGTAATGTACATAAATATACATACTACTACTATCATTGACATAAATACTACAATAGAATATTTATAAATATACAAAATGCAATATCAAATAATCCTTTGATATATGTCAAAGAATTAAAAAAATATATCAAAAAATTATTAAAAATATATAATAAAACTAAGAATTTTAAAAGTTAATTTAAATTGTTTTATTGAAATACTCGTACATCTTATAAACATTTTGATAAAGAAAATCATGAAGATAACAGTAGGTAATAAATTATAGCCTGTTAATTCTTTACAAGGAAGTTTAGTTTATGAGAGATTATTACTTTTTTTACTACATTTGCTAATTGGATCTTTATGGTAATTTGAAACTGCCAATAAATTTACCAGATAACGAAACACTATTTTTGGGATATTGATACTGCTGCATTACACATTCCTGAAATTACTTTTCTAAAAGTTGTTGTTGGGTAAATTTTAGAAAATCCTGAGAATTTGCTGGGATAAAATCTATATACTGACATAATTGCTGTGTTATCATTAATGTTAAAATATTTTCCATACTATTTACAGCTTAAAGGAATTTATGAATATTGTGATTATTCTCATACCTCTGGTCTGCGATCTTGAGTTAGAAAATGCTGGGCTACATGATCAGGAAGGATATTTTTTAACAGCTGTGCATTGTTTTGGCGGGTCTCCATCATGTCAGCTAATTCTCTCTTTGCTTGTTGTTTCCATAAGAAATCAAGTCTGGATGTGACCTCTACCAATCGAGCATGGTAAGAAACAACTTGCAGGAACAGCAGTAAGAGGATGAGCATTTGAGATGACAAAGGCAGATCCATGCTGATGACATGTATAGAAATCAATAATAAGAAATGCATCATAAAAACTTGATTTTTTCAAGGTATTATCTAAAAATACATTAATTAATATGGTATATCCTTCAGTAGTTGACTGACCGAGCAATTTCAATGGGTAGCTTGAAAGAACTTGTGAAGTTAGATAAGTAAAATTTCATATGTATACAAATGATTATTGATTTGACTATTTTATGAAAACTGGATCACTTTAATTTCTTTTATAAAAATGAATCAGTGCATGCCAAAGAATTTACACTATTCATTACATAAAATTGTCAATTTTAAGCTTTTATAGCAATATATAGAAGAATAAATGAAAAATATCTTGCAATATATGAGTGGAAAAAGTTTGGAGGGTTTTCTGTAATTTTTTGCAATACAGTACAATTTGTAATACAATCATCAACTTGGCATAATTTTGATACAAATATTAGGTCCATAATGATTCACAATTGTATTTCTAGGCAAAATTGTGGGCCCCAGGATAAAATTAATCAATAAGCTCTTGCTAGACAAATTTATGCTTTTACTCATGTCAAATTAAGAATGGAAATCCACAGAAATTGAATTGCAATTGTTATTTTTTCAATAAAATTTGGAGTAAATAATGAAGGAATTTAAAGGCATAGGGGAGCTAAAAACTGGAAACCTATGCAATGCTTGTTAAGTTCACCCAATTGACCATGGAGGACTCGTTAATCAAGTCAGACTTGAATTCAAACACGTTACTTTTCAGATTTTACTCAGGAAATTTGTTCAAAAAGATGTCAAATCAACTAAACAGCAAAGAAACATAGAATGATTAAAACAAGTCAAAGACTCAAGAAAATCAAACTCACCTTCCAGTTAGAGCTGCATTTTCAAATACTCCTGGATAAGCAACCACTATGAGCAAGGCATAAACAGCCACCATGACTACACCAAGAAGTGTTTTGACAAGATAATGAAGTCTTAGACAGGTTGCCAAAGCCACTAAACACAACACCCAAGTGAAAACAACATACTCTGGATGATCACACTGCCTGCTACCTGGATACAGAACTGAATCAGTTTCTGTTGTCATTTCTGAACTTTCAGAGGTAGATGTAGTCTCATAATCTGATTCAGGCACTTCTGTTGTTGATGAAGCTGATGACTTTGGATCCTCACTGGATATCAACATGCTACCTTCCACTAGCTTGCCATCTGATTTCCCTTGACCGTAGCTCCTGGAAGATCTTGACTTGGAAGAATGCTGCATGATGTCATCTGATGAGAGTTGGTTCAAAGAAGGGAGGGGGAGAGGTGCTGGGTTTGTCCCAGATGCACAGTTTCCTCCTCTTGTGCAGTTGGTGCTTTCAATAGATCGTTTGGAGATACTTATGTTCTTTTTTGATGCGGATGCTTGAAAGTATCCTTGGGAAAGAGAAAGGGGATTTGGAAGACCCTGATGGAGATTTGAGGCACTGCTGACTAGAGAAGCAGATCTAAGTGATGCAGTTAATGAGGAAGACGATACAAATGTTGAATTTGATGAAACAGAGATTGAGGATGTTAGTGAAGAGTCTGCATTAGAAGAGGATGTAGAGATGATGGTGGGAGCAAACAGGAGAGACAGGATTGCTTGCCCTAGAGAATGAGATGGAGCTGGTGGAATGGCTGGCACTGCCTCATCTGTCACCATTAAGTAGCTCTGGTTCATGCTGAAACTTCTGGCCTCAATTGGGACATGGTTTGGACACATCACCTGGAATTTGAAAACCTATTAGTCATGAAAGAGGCTATTATGTTAAAGATTTCATGTACTAAAAATATTTAATAACTTGTTTGATATCAAGGAAAAGGGTTATGGTACATGTATTTGCATAGGAGGGTATGCACCTAGGATAAATCCCAAGGAAAAACAGCCTTGAATTAAATATGATGAGGCCGGGAATTGATTCTGGGATCTTCCTCTCATCAGAAGGCTGCTTTAACCAACCTTGTCATTGTACTGTAAACTTGATATATTGATTGATGCATTAACTGTAAACTTGGCTCTCTAAATTTATGTTAAAGTATCCACTGGATTTCCATGGAATCAGCAGTTTTGTTTTGTATTGAATGAATATGAAAAACTTTCCTAAGGTAAAGCAGTCCCCTTTCTGAATCTCCAAGTGGGGACTCCATGACACTTTTCTTCATCCAGGGAAAATAGAACTACCTAATGATTACAAACATTTTGTGACATGGAATGTTTGCACCTTGTTAAGCAAACAAGAAAATCCCAAGATTGTAGTAAAAAAATGCATGTAATAGTACATGGTGTAGCTGATTAATTCATTCATAATAAGATGGGATAGTAAGAAAGAAAAATCAAATTAAATCATATCTTACTACAAGAAATAGATTTTATGCCAATCAAATATTGCATTTTATAACTGATTTCAATCCTTATAAATAATAAGGAAGTTTGAATAAATAAGGATGAAAATTAACTTCGAATCATTCTTAAATGGCCCCAACACTTGAAGCTAGTCAAAGTCAAATCATCTACTTCTTATTATTTTAGTGAATGAAATCTACTGATGAAAAAATTTTTCTTCTGAGCAAAGGGCCCAAAAAAGCATCTTGTATGTAACTAAATTTTTCTATGTTGATGTATTTTGCTCATAACTTGAAAAAAAAAGTTTTTTGTATAAATGATAGAATTATTGAAACAAATAATTACCAAGCTGACTGAAGAAGCAGTTGACATAAGGGCAATGACAAAACATATAAACATTGTCCTTCTACTCCTGTCACGGGCCAATCTTGAAGAGGCCTTTTGCAGACTCAATGGGAGAGCTTTAGGAAATTCTTCAGCCATCACCAGAATGATAGAGAGGCCCATTAATATACTAGCTGTACTCAGAGCCCCAATGAGTAATGGTGACCTGGAAATTTGATTTACATAATAGTTATAGCTCCCTACTGAAAGTGGAAAAGAATGAGAAACTAGAGGATATGCTCTGAAGAATATCAATGTTTTCCAATTAAAAGACTTGAAAGTAAAATGCATATAAAAATAGAATTAAAGAGAAGAATGAAATTATGATTCTTGTTCCTTTATTTTTACTTGTTTACTTTTAAAATTAGATTTTTCTCTACATTCATATTCTCTGTTTTTCTACTTTGATTCTGTCTATTGCTTTTTTATAATATCTATATTTATGATTTTTCTGTGCATATTTATGTGCAGTTATTTCTGTGATATTTTTTTAAGATTCTAGTTACTAATATTAATGATTTCCTTTTACTTTAGCTTTTAAATTTTTCTACCATTGTAACATTTTTTTTAATTGCTTTTGAAAATTTGAACTATTTATCTGAAAGGGATCCCATGCAATAAAGTAATTATATTTTTTTTTATTTAAGAATTAATTTTGCTAATCAGGGTTTAAGTTTCATAAAGAACAAGGTAATATTTGAAGGTGTATTGAAATATGTAAATGCATTTTAGGCTACCAACGTACTTTAGAAAACCAATATTCTATGCAAAGTTATACATATATCATTGAGGAACATTCATAAATGCCAAATATATTTTTAGTCCAAGGTAATATTTCAAATATGCTTGAGGGTTAACCTTCACTACCTCCACACATGAAATTTATTATTTACCCTTTTTCCTCTTGAAAATACAAGCAAGTTATGCATAAACTATCTAGATATTTATCTTGCTTGGTTTTTATAGTAAGGGATAATTAGTGTCAATGGCACTATGAGAATAACGTCAATGTAACAACTATATGCCTCTATATACCTTCCAGGGCTTGCAACCATGTAGTTAGGAACAAAACTGACTTTGAATGAGTTTAAAATGGATTATATATATATATATATATATATACATACTGTATATGCCGGCGTATAAGTTGACCTTCAAAGCCTAAAAAATCTCTCAAAAACCAGGGGTCGACTTATACGCTGAACATAAAATTCAACCCTTTACCACCTGAGGGTAAATGAGTGAAACTGCCTGCTTAACACTTGTTGTACACAAACTCTCGCAACTCTCCAAAATTATTTCTTACTAAAACTAATTTTTGGCATGTCTTATTAATGCAGATATCATATAAAACTAATTTCATCATGAAGTACATTTGTGACCGAAATTATGTTATGTTATGGCATGTTTTCATAATAAAAGAGTTGAATTAACAAACCATTTTCTTATCTTTAAAAGAAATTTGATGCATATTTTTTCTTCGCAAATTATATTTATTTCTTTCCATTTATTTTTATTTACAAAAATTTAATATATATTTTGATGTATTATTTTTACAAATGAAGATCTAGTAGCACGTCAGGGTTTGTTTTTGTTTATATAATCGTTATGATTCGATTTATAGTTAGGAGTTAAAGGAAGTTGTTTTAGAAGTGTCATGATTTGATATTACCATTATTTCTATAATACATTTTTAATACCATTGTGTTTCTCTTTCGTAACACATTTTTATTTGTGTAGCCTGAGTGATACAAATGAAAGAAACTTAATAGTTAAGGAGAGGTGAGAAGTTGACATGGTAGCTGAAAGAAACAATTCTAGCGTCTTAATCTTATGTGGTAAATATTCCTTAAGTTATCATATATTTATGGATTCTGTAGATTTTTTCCCATAAAATAGAGCTGGGGAAGTGGTGTTGCTTTATTTTTTGGGTCGACTGATATGCCAAACATAGGCTAAAACCTGAAATTCACCTCAAAATTTTAGGGGTCGACTTACACACTGGATCAACTTATACGATGGCATATATGGTACATAAAACTAAATACATTCTAGATGTTGTCTATCATTACTTATAAAATCAGGTAATTTACCACTTGCCTTGGAAGAATGATTGCTTGACAGGCAACAACAACAAACCAGAGAATAATGCAGCACACCATGTTTGATTTGAACA
Source organism: Sympetrum striolatum (assembly GCA_947579665.1). NCBI lineage: Eukaryota > Metazoa > Arthropoda > Insecta > Odonata > Libellulidae > Sympetrum > Sympetrum striolatum. The sequence continues at coordinate 75,985,912 of OX388346.1, forward strand.
TGTCTTCTCTTATCTGACAAAACTAAAGAAAAACAATGTTAGTAAAAATTAGAAGTTCTAATCATATTAAAATTCAAGATTTATTAACTTTAAAATTTGTAAAATTTTCTAAAGCAATCTCTGACAAAGTCAGCAAAAACAGAAAAATCTAATTATTGTATCTAGTTTACGTTTTCTTTGAAAAAAATCAATGTTTGGTTACATAAGACTCAGATCACCAAATGATGGTATTTTGTTATAATTTTATCAAGGATGTAGACAATAATGACTAAAAATGATGCAGATATTCATGCATATTTATGGATACAACACTTTTTAGTTAATTATGAAATGAGATATAGTTTCTATTTCCTTTTTTTACATTTTTTCACAGAATTATAGTTATAGAGGCTGCTCAACTTTATAATTAGGAGAGCATAATGATATTATACTCTAACAACTATAATAATTTGTTGTTACTATTGTCATCTATTTCCATTCCGTGGAATGGCATAATCAATTTTGATAGCTTTATTTATCAATGAGAAAATACATGGCTTAAACATATTATTATTTAATGGCAATTATGACAACTGAAGATATTTGAGAAATAATGGAAATGAAATTAATTTCAATGGTAATTCATCAATAGAAGGCATTTGAGAATCACATAGAACCTTCTACAGAGTTTCAGAAAAATTGACTTTAAAGAGGGATGTTAATTAAAAAAGCATACTAATGAGAGAAAAGGCATTGTTTGGGTGATTTAAACAGTTTCTTTGATAGAACTAAATAATAGCTTAATGATAATTTCATTTACTTGTGATATGGCATGACAATTTGTCTTCCAAAATTTTACAATTCTTCACTCTTTATAAGAAATTAATTTCAGTCACAACTAGCAATGATCATGCAATTACCTTGCTCTCCATTTCCTTATCGTTGAACTGCAAAGTCCATGGGTTGACATTGGTACTGCGCATGCGTTTATTTGAATCTATTTCTATGTAATGGTCGATAATCTCGTCTATCTCCTCAGCCATTGTCAGCGGTCCACCCGATTCTCCGCCATCCCCTCTTCCTTTCCTTTCCCTTGATCTACACACTCCCTTGTTTCGGGAGAATTTGGGTTGGTCCCCGTCTCCTTCTTGGTCTTCTCCATCCTCATCTCCGTCATCATCTTCCTCTTCCGTCTCAAAAGGATCATCATCCAAATCCAAGGCAGATGAATTCAACTGAAGTTTAATAATGACGATCGACTATCAGAATTGGAAAATGAAGTTTTGAGACTCACGAATAAGGACATAATCATTCTGAAAGTTTCTCTTTCACTGTTAAATAGATATCTAAATATAGTGAATGGACTTTGCTCATTTGTAATTACCCTTGTGTTTTGACAGTATTCCCAAAGATTGTCTTAGATTTTTGATTTGCCTAAATGAATGTTTCATTAAGTGCTCAGGAAATGGTGTAAGCTAGTCATTTTAATAAGTTGAGGAAATAGGAACCTCCTCTCTCCTTACAAGGCAAAATAAAAAAACTATCTGGCAATATTTTGAACCAATAGGGTTCAGCGGTGTTATCATGTTGCCTAAAATTAAAATGCTCCATTTCAATTTTTTAATTATTGTCAATTGTGTGTAGAACCGTTAATGTAGTTGCTAAATAAAATTACAGATAATTTTACCATAATATTCCTTAAGTTTGATGAATGAGAATTAGAAAAATCATCAATTTTCATTCATTCATCATCAAAATTAAATCATTCTGTTCACAAAAGCTAAGAAAAAGATGCTTTAAATGTTATAAAAGCTCCTGGATCTCTGACACACATAGATATGATTCAAACCAAACAATTCTAATATATTTTATTAATGTAGCTCATTTTTATACATGAATAACAATTTATTTGACATTTTATACTTTTAAACTTTCTTTGACATAGTCAATGTTTCACTAAAAAAATAAGATATTTATCAGAAAAGAGAAAATAATACCTTATTGGTTTTTTACAATCAGACTAATTTTAATCATCACATTCAGAGTAACTTTAAATTCAGAAAGTTTAAACTGTATTTTAGTTACAGCTTATTATTGCTCTGGTAGGAAGGATAAGTATAAAATTATGAATCCATAAATGATGGATGAAAATTTTCCTATACTAAAATCTAATGGAGATGAAAATAATCATGTGTGTTATAATTACCACAGATGAATTCATTTGTAGATCCTGATCAGGTTTGTAGATAAGAGATAAGGGACAAAACTGAGATGTAAGAAATTAGTAGGAGCTTCAGGTATTTTAATTTAAGTAGTGAAGATTAAGATATATGTTTTAAGAAATGTATATGAATATATATATACAAAAATAAGTGTGCAATAAATATAACAGGAAAATTATTTTCACAAATAATCAAAATAAAGTGAATATTATTTACAGTACATAAAGTTAAAAGTAACTCACATTTTCAAATGGAATCTCAGGAGTCCATTCAGTGTTAGTTTCCTCTTCAAACCCACTGCCACCTCCACTGCTGTTGCTGGGGTGAGTCTGTCCAGGCGTTATGTGTATTTGTACTTGAGGATGCACCATTGCAGGATTGGACTGACTGTTAGAATCCACACTGTTAGATACTTTTGCAACTATTGTGTGCCCGACTGATGATCGCTCGTCTTCAGACCATAGTCGAGGTCTTGAATGACGAGCAACCCCATTTCCACCTGCAGGTCTCTTAGGGCGGGGATGCAAAGGTTCCACTTGTCTAACTAAGAATGTTTCCACTCCATGATCCTAAAATGAATAAGTTTCAATTAATTTGTCTCATTTAACTTGCAATTAGATGTAAGAATAATACTTGATCAGACCTCATTTTCAGCTAAAATTAAAGGAGATTAAAATTTTACTCATATCCCTATTCAATCATCTAAGAGTGAAAATTAAATATAAGAATCACAAAACATTACATTATCTCTCCCAAAGATTTATCAGGTGGATAGAATAAATACTTGTTCATATTAATGCTCAACCATTTTGGATTTAAAACTGGTAGCAGAGATAGTAGTAAAATATTTGGTGATATTTACAGCTTTTTCCCAGCTGAAACTTTATCATGGATCACCAAGAAAGCAATTAATCATTTTAAACTAGTTTATATCTTCATTTGACTGACCAGAAAAAGATTATGTTAACTGCAGCATAAGCAGAAAACAAGCAAAATTTATAGACTACAAAGCTAATAAAGCTATAAAACAGATCTTTGCAGATCCTCTTACCCTTAAATACTGATCTCTGGTCTCTCCATGCCCAGGTTCCACCTCATAAACACCATTTAAGCAATCTAAGGTTGATTTAGATATATGAACTCTCCTGTTAGGACCAAGAAAAATATGTTTATAAATCCAGATAGATAAATAGAACTTGATAAAAAGACAGTTTGACTTAACTTTGTGTCTAAGAAAGAGATATTTATAGGATATTGTCATTACCCTGGGATTCCACCAGATTCAAGATGATTAGCTAAGGTGACATCATAAGACCAGACATCAAACTGCCACTTTCTCAAACCAAGAACTCCACAGAGAACGGAACCAGAATGGATACCTATTCTCATATTGAGGTCTACCTGAAAAATGTATTCAAATTGAACCATTATAGTCTGGGTTACATATGTTTTTGGAGTTGAACATTAGGTAAATAATTGCTATTTGCTAAAAAATTATATTAATTGCAATTGATTTAATGATAATATTCTTAATAATGTATGGTTTATGAAATCAATTAAGAATGAAGATTATTATAATCAATTCATATTAATACTAATATGAAAATTAATGAAATACATAAAATCTCTCAATATTCATACTATAAATTTATATTTATATATTGCTTGCAATTCACAACAATTTTTCTCATCAAATTTTCATGTGTCTATGTATAAATATTAAATACCCTACTGTCTGTAAACTTACTACAAATAAAAAGAATTTCATTTCAAACACAGCATATTTCAAGGATATAATTATAGAAACTAATATTAAAGATTACTGCTTAAAATCAAAATCAGTCCTTAGCTAATTAAAAAAAAACATAGAATCTAAAAACAATCAAAATAGAACCAGAGGAGATGTAATAATATCATGTACAGCATCTTTATGGTGGGCCATATTTTGGGAAACTGCTAAGATGGAAATATCATTAATTTTTGTAACTCACTTGTGTGCGGTGTCTCACAGCCTGAATAGCTTTTATCATATGAAGCCCCATTTCTACTGCACAGTGCGCATGGTCTGGTCTTGCCTTAGGTAGTCCAGAAACACAGTAGTAGCAATCACCCAGAAGCTTTATTCGTAAGCAGTGGTTTTCCTTATAGAGAAAGATATTTACATGAGGATCATAGCCAAATTCTAATAATTTTGAAGCTCTGTGAAAAGCACTTGTAAATTCAAGAAATATATCAAAAAGAACACTCACAGCTGCTAACTTGTCAAATCTGGCAAACAGATCATTCAATACCCGTACCAACTCCTGTGCACTGCATTGACTGGCAAGAGCTGAAAATAATTGAAATGCCTCATCAGTGTTGTCATAATGTCAACTTCTCTTTGATGATGGAATTGCTAAACATTGCAACGAACTCAAAAGATAGAAAATTGAGAATAATCCTATAGATATTATATAAACACATACATGATAGAGCAAAAACAACAAAAATAAAATGTGAAATAATATTTGATCAGATAAATAAATTATTCTATTTATCCTTTGTAAAATCGGTCCATTTTTATAAATTGCATAATATCTTTAAATTAATCCTCAACAAGTTAATTATAGCATGGACATCATTATTTTTATGGCACAGTTACTTCGTTAGCTAAGGTTATCAATTAGAAAAGGTCACAAAAGCATTTACTAAGTATGATTATTGATTTATTTCATAATAAAGTGCAAGCCTACAATATTTTGTTTTCTGGACTACTCATACCTGTGAATCCTTTTATATCAGCAAACAATATACTAACATTCTCGTATCTATGAATATATATTTTGTGAAACTGTGATGGTGTGAATTGCCCTTTCTCCTCTTCTTTTGCAATGTCACGAATCATCTCTTTGGCAACAAAATCTGGCAATACTGTGGGAAACAACAACAAGAAATGAATGAGGAAAGAAAGATAGGTATTCTTAAGGTTCAACTGATTAATTATCACTTGTAACTAAAGATTAATTCATATGTGATTATATTATCTGGGTATTGTTACTACATACCTGAAAGTAAAAGTTTTTCTTGTCGATCATTTTCTTTTTGAGTTCGATAGCGAGTTTCAGTAGACCGATGGGTCTCCAGAAATGCACGTCTCTGACCTCTGTCAGTCAAATACTTGGTATACATTCCAGAGAAATTTACAGCAGTGTACAAGAGAGCATTTGCAAAAACTTGTCTCAATACACATCCTACATCCTATCAAGAAGAAATGGAAAAGAACAAACTATGATTAAAATTTGTGATTGCAGAACTTTCCTATGATATTCATCAAGGAAAACTATTGAATTAAAGTATATTATTAATACTGATAGTGTATGAAATGTTTTGAGTGAGTTCAAACTAGCAACATTATGAAATAGAATATGAATTTCAATTTTAAAGCAAGGATAAAATCTTAATAACTTTTTGAAACTGAGAGTTTAGATTTTACAAGAAGAAATACCAAAAAAGGTGATCACATCAGCAATGTGAAGAATTTCTAAAGTTTGAATGCTTTACCTATTTTTTCTTTGAATTATCAGTTGATGCCTTAATCTTTGTTCTTAAATCTGTATGCCTTATTCTTTAGTAAGATATTATTGCTCGACCTTGAGAGGTAACATGGCATTCCAAGTACTTCCTCATGATAACAGTTGTGAGATGAGAAAGTCCACAGAGTATTGGATAGTGCTGACTCAGACAAATAAGTGTATAGTATTCATAATAACTAGCAATTTACATTATTTAAGAGACAAAACTTGTTATACCTGTTCTTCCTGAAATTTGTGCACACATGTAGTGATGAGGTGAGTAGCAGCAGTGGCAGAACCAGCCATTATACACCAACGTAGGGGAAGGGGAAGCATCGCAAATGTGACAAAAACTATGAAGAGCACGTACCAAACTAAACTCTCACTGTCGTTAAAACCAACCCCCTCTCCAATGAAACCTGTTGAGTGAAGATTGCAAAAAGGAAATATAATAAATAAAATTGAAGTTTTAAACCATTTCATTTTGCTTCCTCCCCTTCTTCTTTTGATGCATGTTAGATATTAGAGTAAATATTTAATGCATAAAAATTGTTTTGGTTTTATATATGTTACTTTAACAATGGCTACTCTGTTGATTTTGCTTAAAATTCATTAAAACCTGTTATATATAATAATATTTATAATCTTTTATACATTTATTACCTAACAATTCAATATACCTATCTGGTTGAAGATCTTGGCTATGGGTTTTATTTGATAATGAGAATATACTGAAAACTTATATTAGGGAATTATTTCAGGTTAGATGTTATTTACAGGCATTCACAAACATTTTAAATGTCAGGTGGTCAAGGAAAGCTTCCTCACCATTGATAGTAAATTTACTTTAGCTTCACGTTAACCCTTTTGGTTAACACATGTACCTTGCGCTCTGTTGAATTGGATTCAATTTTTTTACAAGCAGAGAATGGGCCATAATGTTACATCTTCTTATCAGAAGGTATAATAATTGAAGTTTGAATAATACAACTCTAAAATACATTAATATTAGGCAACTGAGAAAACCAATTTAATACAATTATCTCAGCATGAGGGTTTCTCTCAAACTCAAAGAATGTTTGTTTCACAGTTGAAATATGCATTCCACTTTCTCTTTTATCTTTATGGAATATTTTTTAATTTAAAATAGTAATAAAATTTCATTAAAATAATTAAAATTTACAATAGTGGAAAACATGCATAAAACAGACTGTGCTCAGCAATGCTACTCTAGATAAATTATAATGACAAAAGAAATTAAAATTCTACTAATTTTACTAATTCTGGTAATCCAAAACACTAAATTCTTTGCTTTACATAAATTAAATTAATTTTATAACAATGACCTATATATAATTAGGATATTCATGATGTAGAAAATAAGGACATACATTTTTATTTGAAAACAGTTTAAAATAGAAGTTTGAAAATTATAAGGTGCAAATTTACACTGGAATTATAATACATATACTTATTTTTCTTTTGCTTTAGTTACCTTGTGCATTGAAGAGAATCCATGTGAACAATGCCCCCCAATGTAGGTAATTATTGGCAAAACATTTCCACCATCCAAGGCCACACACCAAAATATTTGCAGCCATTGAGCAAGCTGTCCATGCAATACCTTTTGGAGACACATCTTCCCAGGATTTTCCACTTTCAGGTAACATGAATGCCACAATAAGGGCAATCTATGGAAAAAAGTGACTTAATTATGATCATGAATTTTGAGCTATTACCATTGTAGATAATGAATAAAAGGTATCAATTCTGCTTATTCAATGCCATAAATAACATTTTTACAACCTTGCAAGACATAATCAAATATAGCTTGCTCAATAAGAGTTAACTTAAACTTACCTTAACTAAAACTAAACTAATGCAAGGTTAAGGAAATAACACATTTCACTGATTTCAATTTGTGAATAGGGTCAAATATAACAACGATATGCATGAATATTCAAGTTAGGTTTATAAACATATCCATTTCACACAAAAGGCATCAGTAAGTTAAAAAGATTTGAATTTTTCTTCAAAAGATAATGTTACTTAAGATTCTACAGATTGTGTAATAATTAATTTTGTAAAACACTCCCTTAAAAAACATTTTGAAGTGAATTTCTATGATTTCCTTTTCTAAATTCATAAGAGAGACAAATAAGAAAAAAAATATGTTATTATTTCTTTTGGTCAAGACATGTCTGTGATGTAATGTTTCAGTGATTTTTAAAATCAAGCTTATTCTATTCTTGAATTTGTAAGGAAATTGATTTTAATCAAGGATAATGATTAAAAAGATATTATTATTGTTTGATTTATTTTCACAAATATTACATGAATAAAGTTTACAAGTATGATTCAAATCCATCCAATTGATTAAACAAATTACTATTGTGGCTAGAGATAAGAAGTTGTAGAATACTATTATTGTCATTATAAATGCTTGAAAGGCTTATGGATATGAATGAAATTAAACAGAATTTACCTTCAATAGAAGATCCACCAAATTTACTATAATGAGAGACTTCTGACGTTGTCTATAAGAATATCGCTGGTAAGCCATTTCCAGCCGCCTTTCTCTGAATGAGTTAGTAAGAGAAGGGAAATATATTCCCCTATATACCATTCCCCTTTTGAACACAAGACTTGACTCAAATCCTCCTTCATCATCCATATCTTCCAGACCCTTTTCATCCACTTTGCTCCCTTCAAGAGGAGCACTTCCTCCATTTGGCTTGGCATTTTCAACACCCTCTGCTGCAGCATCTCCATCAGCTAAATCGTAAAGAACAACATACAGTATTAAATTATCTTCCCCATAATCAAGGCTCATGATCTCATTAGCTTGTCTAGAGAGATGATAAATTTTGTTCACTATTTAAACAATAATATCCAAGAAGAATGAATTTGCATTCATGATCGATTTAAATCAATGACAAAACAATAAATCATTTTAATTGTTTGATATTTTAAAGTTAAATATGACCATTTTATAAGCAGTGGAATTTTCTAGCTAGTACAAACATATTTTGGCCTCAGATGTTCTTTTTGTATATCAATATTATAAATATTTATAAATCGTTGTTCCTGCTATTATATTCATTGTAGCCTGGTTTAGAGCCAGTTTAGTGTTTCTTATATTCGTAGATACAAAATATTGTAACCAAATGTTGTATTTTCTCTATTTAGTTAACTCACAAACAATTAACACTGTTTGGCATAGAAAATTAAACAAAATTTTTAAAAATCTGGTAAAGGGCTATGCATCAGATGTCTTATGTTGATGAAATATGTCATTATTCATTTAATTGAATCTATTGGCATTGATATATTTAAATGAATAGAATTCTTAAAGAAATCACTGATGCTCATATTGATTAAATATTCATGAATATCTATGAGTATCATGAAAAATAAAGTACAGCAGAATAAAATTTCAGAATGAATACAAGAGAAGAAATAAAAAACTATAGGAAATTAAAATTTTCTTCATTTATATGGCAGCAAGGTTGTTTGTGCAGGCCTCTGCCGAAAGGTTAAGGTAAATGTTTTTGCATTAAAGCATACCTCCTTGGTGAGACACGTGGTTCTTGTCTTCCGACTTCTTTATGGTGGCGCCATTTCCGGTGGGGTCTACTGTGGCGCCTGTGAGGAACGTGCGAAGTGCAATGTCGCTGGCACTTTGGGAAGTTTGGCTCTCTGGCGGAAATATCCGAAACTCGGGGGACTGGAAAGAGATTTTGGAGGCTAAGTCAAACCGTGGGAGTAAGATCATGAGTACATAACTTAGTTTAATAATAGTTATCCTGCGTCTTATTAAAGAGAACGTACCGGTTTTAGTTACTACTATACATTCTGAACAGGTTAAAACAAAATCTCTAAAATATTTAGGCGAAATATCAATAAAAATATCAAAACCTTGGGCGGATACAAAAGAGAATTTTGTAACCAAAATTAACACGATAAGAGATGGAAAGTCTAATTTCCACGGGAAATGACAAACATCTTTCAGGAAGAAAATTTGCTATCATTGTTTTAACCTGTTAAGAATCACGAATGTTTAAACCCTGATTCACTAATTTATTGCCTCTATCTCATTCATCTTCACAAAATAAATGTTTTCGTCATCGAAATTCAAGGTGAACTTAAAAGATTCATTCATATTGACCATGGAAAAGTAAGGTATAGGAAGTAGTACAAGAATTAAGTAAAATACTTTTCACATTATTTTAGGGTAGAACTATCTCTGAACGTTTCTTAAATAATTTCCGCTTGCTTGTGATTTTCAAAACTTAAATAGCGAGCGAGTAATTAAAAAAAATAAATTACAGGCTGAGACTCTTCGGCTGGGATACAATTGATTACAATTCTCTGAAGTTTAAACAACGTAATGAAGAAACCAGACTACGCATTGAAGTAACAACATTTCTATAAGATAGAAATCTATAAAATGTTACTTTTTGAAAATGTACGCATGAAATCCTAAACTTTGTATAACTGTTAGAAGCTGAAGGTTTCCAAACAAATGCTGATATATGTCAATATAAAAAAATATAGTGTACAGATAACAGAGAAAACATATTCATAGGTATTGATTTGATTCCGTATAGAAATGAATCATCGGTGTAGACCTTCGGCGAAACAGGTAAGAGAATCATATATCTTTTGGTGAACAGTTTGCCGAATAATTCCATGCGAAAGCGATCAACAAGTTATCTCAACTAGTGAGTAAATATAGAAGAAAATAGGTCTGAATTGGGTGCCCTATATCACAGTGCTGTCAAACTCCTCTCTGCTTTCGGGCTAATTTCAAGATAAATTCACGCGGGACGCACTGATTAAAGTTATGATGTTACTAATTCCGCTTCACTAAAAAATATATTATATTATATTATTTTATTTTTATTTTAATATTATTGTAGGATAGGTTTGTACTATAATAATTGTATATGTTTGTATTATAATATCAGAGTAACTTTTGTACTTTTTCCATAGTATTTATTAAAATCAATAAATGGAAACGAAACACGACTAGAGATTTATCTCCATCATCAAGTGATGATGATCAATCTCTGAAACTAGTTGTGTTTTGTTTCCATTTATTGTTTTTAATATATACTGTGGAAAAAGTACAAATTGTTCTTCTTCATCATGACGCATTTCCACAAAACATCGCCATAGACTGCGAATTTTATTCAGCGTAACCTTTTATTTAAATATTAGTAAGGATTTGTATTTTATTATTTTTATTTTTAACATTTCTATTTTAAACATTTGTATAGGTTAAATGGAAGATGGGAAATAAAAGTCTTAATTTAGTCTAATAAAGTCCTTTATCTACCTATTTATCAATTTTCACAGTAGCTTTGCAAACTGAACAAGAGAAATTTCTAATTTTCGGAGAGGTTTAAATATAGATTTAATGAATTTTCACCATAATTAAAATTAATAAAAATATATAAAATAAATAAATATATATCTAATAAATATCTCTTTGGATAATTAATTAGAAATATAATTTCGTTTTTATATTACACACAGGATGGTGGTACATATGTTGAAAGATAAAATTTTTGACTGATTGACAAAAATAAAGTTTACCTTATTCACAACTCAATATTTAAATATAAATAGTTATGGTTTTAGATACTTTCTTGCCGGAAACTTGCCTTCGTCCGCCTCTAGCTGCCTTTCAATATTTTCTCATAATGATTGAGCAGTGCACTTTGAACACATACTTAACGGAAAGATTTTCGTCAGTTAGTCATGATATATGAACTGTGTCATGAAATTTCACGCATGAGAATAATCATTTGCATAAGTACTTCCAAAGTGGCGTATATATTAAAAATTAAAATAGTTAATCGTTTTAATCTCGTAGTATTTTCTCCTGGACAAGAGTGAATGAAAAGAGAGGTTTCAAGCCAAAAGTGGGATTTTAATTTGTTATGCAATGAAAAAGACAGTCGGCTTAACATCGAGGGCTTATCATCCGGTCGGCAATTTGACAACCCTGCCGTATATATTTCTCTCTGAATGACAAGGCCTTCTATTAATCCATTGGAGAATACTGGAGGAATTGGAAAATAGTGTCTCTACTGCAATTATAGTGACACAAGAAAAAGAGTAGGTAATGACATTTCATCGACGAATTAAGTTTTCCAACCTGTGACGTAAGATTAATGTTATATCATCCACAGCTTAAGTGTTAAAAATTGGTCGGATAATTTAATGACTTCGTCATATTCCGATTACTTTTATTTGTAGCCAGTCCTGATTAATATACATTCGTGCTTACAAGTGACAGCAATTTACACTCGTGTATTTTATCCTGGCGGTAAGCAACCCGCATAGGATAAATGGGTTCCTGTGGTCTATATTACAGGCGTTCAGTGGGCTTCTAAATATCAGAAGAAAGCGTTCTCCTAGTATTTAGAGATTTGCTATAATTTCCTCTGAAAAACAGTTAAAATTGAATTCCACAAAGACAGACCTTGATTAGTGGAATTATTCACTCATGCCTCAGTAACTTCCATTTCATCAGAGCCATGATCCAGACTGGGGCAAAAGAAAATGAAGGATACATTTTTCTCTATCGTGAACCACATGACAAATGAAAATATTCCATTCATCAGAGTATGGTATCAGGAACAATCGGGCCATTAAATCAGAGAATTATTTTGTGAAAGTGCACTTTTTCTTTTGTTAATTAAATTTGATGAAATATATATAATAGAAAAAAATATTATATCATTTATAGAAAAAAATAGACACTAATTATTGCATAGAATGGCCTTCAACATTCATAAGTACTGCAAAGAATATCCAATATTCGCGTAGACGCCACTGGGTGCTTATTTAAAAAAAATTGCAATTTTTAGGAAAAGAAAATTATGATGATAAATTTAAAAAAATACAATTTCCAATTTTACCTCAATAATTAGATTTGAGTTTATGCTGGACGCAATTAAAGAATGTTAAGCGGTATCATTCCAAACTATTTGTACATTCGTCTTCTTCTCCACTAAAAAAGACAAGAAATTGCTATCTGTGCGTTGTTTTGATTATGCGATAGGAACAAATACTCGCTGAGAAATTAAATGGAAAAGCTGCAGCGTTGTTTGCTAGGATCTACGAACGCCTTGATAGAACTGCAGAAAACTGCCATTGATGTAAATTTGCTTTATCCGCAGCGGAGTTGTCTAAGTAACTAAGAACATTTATAAAATTGTACAATTTACAGTTAAATACGGGATGTTTAATCGAAAGAAAATATGTGTAGCGAGAATATATACGATGGTAATCTATACTCTTTAAATTTTATTTAATACAGTTCTTCCTGATTTCCTTTAATTAAAATTTTAAAACAAAAAGAACAAAATAAAGCAATTATCTGAGAACTTTTGCAACTCCGGCATTCTTGTAGCTGTACTTGTTCTTAGATTTACATTTCGTGCTTGAATTTATTTCGCATTGCAATTAGTTAATTAATATATATTATGAACTCTCTTCCTGACTGTCCTCCCTTAACTTCGCTTCTCAACTACCGTATTCCAACTAGATCCACCTGATGACATCCTTACTTCATTATAACTCTCCTGGACTTTCACTTATCAAGCGCTCGCTGTTCTTTCGCCTTCCATCTCTGCTCAACTCAAATCCTCCTTTTGCTGCCCCATTTTTCTTATCCAAAGGGGCATTTTAAAAATTACGTTTACCATAAACTAGATTTTTGGAGTTGTTTCAAACGTTTATTTTTCTCTCTACTCTTTGTTATATTCTTGTTGCTAAATTTTTATATTTCTACTTGTTGAGATTGAAATTTTTTTATGTATGTGATAAATGAATAAATAAATAAAATCTAATGCAAGAGGCTTGTTTGAGTTCATTCCAAGAAATATTACACATCATTCTTGCTTCCTATACAAAAGGTACAAGTAAGTCGAATAAGCAATCATAATTGGTTTATTTACTTGCTGACTCTTTGAGCACATACAGTGGAAGCGTATAAAAAGGAAGAACCCTCGATCCTGTGGGTCCTCTCACGCATGAAATTCAGTCGCCTTTTCGTTTCAGATGATCCGTCATCACCATATTCATCCTCAGTAGGAAAAAGACCATTCTCCCCCATGCGTTCAAATCTCTTCCGCCAATTACAATGACGCACTATTGTGTCCTCTTCACCGCTAGCTGCTACCAGGTCGTTATATTTCTTGAAAGTTTTCACCTATGACCTTAACCTGGGAATTGAGAAGGTTTTCATGTACATGATTCCATGTTGCGATTTCCTTATCATTACCTGACGATTTTTGCAATTCCTAAAGAAGAGGAAGTTTCTCCCAAAGGACGTTTCACAAGGATAACTCTTTGTCCAAGTACTGCCCATTCAGGGTATTTTTCACACGAAGACGTTACTTCCAAGACTTTTCACTGAGAGTTGATTTATCAATGATATTTTTAATGCATTTCTAACTTTAATTCATCTATTAAATGATAAATAAATACTTTCAAATCAAGTTTTCGTAATTCTAATTTTCATTACTAATTAAGCTTTCTAAAGCTTTCTCAATAACAAACTATATCACATCCATTAACTATGCCATTCATGCTATTCATACTTACATTACGTACATTATATACATTACCTGCATAAGTTCAGTATCTGAAGAACATACTAAAGCAGAAGTGCCTACTCAACGATATCAAATCTTCAGTACGATATCGCCCCCTAATTTTCCATAAGGAGAGACCATGTGCATATATGAAAGTAATTCCGAGGTCAGGGACAGCAGAAAACAGACGTTGTTTCATCTCAGTATAATTGCTACGGCTCTCTATTACTTGCAAGGATTGATAAACTCTGAATTTAGAAAAAATATGTATTAAAATGAAAATGTTAAAAATATGTCTAAAACTATTTTATTACATATCCTATATACAATATGTACATTCCTATATCACAAAATATTTTTTTCGGTAACATTAGTAATAGCTGATCCTAACTAATTATGGGTCGCTAATTACAGATATGAACTCGGAAAAATTCAAACACGTAAGGAGTTTTTGTTAAGGTGACTTCATATTTTTCATCTGTAATTCCACACGTGGAATGTATGTGTTTGCCTAAATCGCAATTATCATGTAAGAGTATTTTTTCCTTATTATCAGTGTTGTACGAAGTAAGAAGACACTATCTATAAATATAACAAAGGATGAAACAAGAAATCCCTTTCATAAGGAATACGCTCTCATATCTGTTGTTTATCCATCGCCTATTACATTTCTCATATTTTTCCTCCTATCCAATTCTACACCATCGTGATTCAATGTATTAAGTACCCTTAGAATGGTGCCCTGGACTTAAGAATAAAGAATACATATATACCCTTTGGTTCTTCATTACTTACTAGTAATCAAGAGAAAACCGAAAGAAAATTTACAGCTGGAAATGGGAACCAATTGACGGATATGAGGGCCGTCGCAGTATTTAGCCTAAAAAATGACAAGGACCAATTGAAAAAGTATGAAATTATATACTTAAATAAAGGTAATTTCAGAGCTTCAAGATGAGTGTATGTGATGCCCTGCAAGATTTGAATTTTTGAGAAACGAGATTTTTAGTGAACTTGCGAGCATCGAAATCCACTTTTCTTAGGGTCCTTGTCAACTTGTCATTTTGTGCTCTTCTAAGTCGGTCTAGGAATATAAATTAAATGTAAATATAGTTAATTAATGAACTGATAAACAGTTAAGATACATGTTTAATGTGTTACCAATCAAAATATTTAAAGATAAGAATTAACGAAGAAATTATTTGGCTTTTTAAATGTTTATGAAAAATTCTCGGTAACTGTAGGTGGTGGACAATTTTCATATACGTGGTCGAATTTATCGCAAAGAATACAACAAGAACCAATTTTGTATTGATTCGTATTGAAAAAATTGTACCGATTCGTGTTTCCTTACATATTACCTATATAAATTATTTCATTTTCCTCTACGCAGTGGAAAAAGTAGTATTTTTCTTCAATTTTTCTTGCACAATGCTCACCTCAAACAAGAATTCATATGTAATTCCCCGCACTTGAGAAAACTCGTTATGCATTCGACATTGGTCATCCCGGCTTTAGAGGAAACGATCAAATATAAAGCTTTTTGGAGAAAACTTACGTAAAACTTAGGCATTTGATATATTTAATCACGTAAAAAGCTATTCAATTGGTTGCGTGTCTTATAATTCTTGATACGTTTGATTACGCAATACCACAGACGTAACCAATAAGTGGACATAGAGGAAGCCCAAGAAAAATTTATGATGATCAGTGTAAAATGTCGTAAATATATCAAAATTAGTCTATATTTAAACTATATTGCAGCTGAAGTAGTCGATATTCATAAATTACTAGTTAGATAAAAAATTTCAAATCCGTCCCTTTTGTAACAATCAATGCTTACCTTTAATAGCAGTTAAATCTTCGGCTGTAATAAGTGATTGAAATGTGATTGTTGATTCCATGTCCTGTTATTTTAAGGGATATGGGCTATCCAAGCGGGGATGACACGCTGTATATGAATCTACTTCCATTTGGCTTTTCTAGTTCGGTTTCTACCTATCAACGCATCAAAATTAAAGTCAAAAACTTTCTATTCAGAGCCACCTTTAATTTTCAGGCAGTCCACCGTGTAATTATTCCAACATCTTATGTTTTTGAACTACCCTCTACCTTTTTCTCTTGAATCATACCCTCAATTACTTTCCTTAGCAGCCTCTCTCTTCTCAATATTAGTTAATACCTATTTCTTAGTAGATTTTATAAAATCAAGTTCAATAAGATTTTATTGGAGACTTTTAAACAAACATTTTTCATACATTTCTGTTGGTAGCTTAATCTTTTGCGGCAAAGGATGATTTGAAATTGATGATAATTGATCTGACTAAAGAAAGTCAGAATCATCGACAAATCAAATACATCGATTGTTGGCCTAATACCATTGTCAGAGATCTACGAATACCTAAATCTCAACAACTGTTGAATCTCACTTTATAGTTGATCTTCTTCAGTGTTTAGATCATGAAATGACAGTAAGGTGAAAACCGTAATAGATACTCTCATTAGATATCATCATACAGTTGGAGGAAGATTAGCGTATAGTTGACTCAAAATAAAGCTCTTTGGAATGTAGCAATTTTTCCAACCTCGTAATCACGTGTGTGGGCGCACTAGTGAACAGTAAATTACAGAAACTCGGATTATTCTCCCTCTGAGACCATCGATCGCACAAAATGGCGGGAAACGCCTTGATTTATTCTTCGCAGCCATGCGATCCGAAGCCACTATTCACGTTCCCGAATGAGAAGCTTAGCCGCCGCTGCTCGCATGACTAATTCCAACGGAAATCCACTTACACTTCGCGGCCTTTATGTGAGGATGATTAAGATGAAGACGTATACATAAAGGGATTTATGGCAGTTACAGCTAATCTAGTGAGGTATATTTTGTTTCTGGCAAGGAAGAATTTACTAAAGGAACCAGTAAAAGGTGTGTAAGAATGAAAATTTCATATGTATTTCAGTTTTAGAACCAAGAAAGAAAGAACTGATGGAAAGTTCTCAGTATTGACTAAAAGTTAAGCATCTGGAATCCATAATAAGGCACCGATTATTTGTTGTTCATATTTATCAATCGTTTTGAATTTACTAACTATATTTAGATATGGGAAGATTTAATCGAACGCTTAATTTTCGCCTCTAAAAGTCATTAAAATTAGTTTTTGTGATTTAAACATTTACTTTATTTTCATTAAATATTATAAATCGAGCTAAAAAAGTTATATATTACATTATTTATTCATTGCAACTTGTATTTACAGTAACTTAAAATTTATTGTAATCGAATAAATTTTAATTGTACCCAATTATCTCCTTTTGCTATACAATTATCAATTCCTCCGCCAACTTTTCATTTTGTCCATATATAGAGTAAGCCTAATAGTTCCAAATTTTTCTAGATTTGGTATTTTTTGCATACTTCATTTGCATTGCCACCAACAGACAACAAACTTATTAAACTTTTTGTAGTTATTTATTGACCATCTTTCTATGGACGAATTATTAATCTCGGCATTGTGCAGCTTTATTATCAAAGTATACTTGTTATTTGTCATATTATTATTCTAAAATCGTCACAATTAATAAAAGTCTTGATCACTGAATTATTTTATAGTATGAAATAAACCATACGAATTTTATAGACACATTATTTTATAGTATAAAATAACCATCAAAATCATAAAAGAAATTTCACTGACAAATATTATTATATTTTGCAATAATTTCTGCATAATATTTAATGAAGTGAATACTGAGCTAATTTATTTATCAATATGACTTAAAAGCTTCTAATAATCAAATAACATACCTTTACAATGACTTCTAAACTGTTGCATGGCTTATCAGACAAGCACATAGCCATCAGAGATTTTTTAGGATAGTTATACATCCGGTGTTATCCTAATTCTGAAATCTTAAAGGTTAAGTAATGAAAAGATTAAGAATTCTTAAGTATGTATATGTAAATAAATAGCACAGTGATTTCCGTGAATAACATATCTGAGAGTTTACATGAGGAATTAACATTTTTCCTGAACTCGGTATTTACACTCTGCATCGTTTAGATGTTTGGTGGAGATTTTCTGGCTGTGTTTCGAGAGAGTTCAATCAGACCGCAGTTTCGAGTATCTCCACTCCAACGCAGAGGATCTCTGTCAACGAAGGAGGACCGCTCGCACTTAAATCCGCCGAATTTATATTTTCCCAAAAATCAGATTCCGATCCGATCGTAGTACTGTCTCCACTCTAAATTCAGTGACCAAATGTTAAGCGTATGGAATATACATAAAACATAGATTGTTCCTCATTGCTATCAATAGTAGGAAATTTATTTTACTACAGTAAGGTGTGGAAAATGCATAGTAAAATGTATATGGTATAGTGGTAAATGTATAGTAGAACGCTTCAACACTGATTCCTGTTATAAGCATTTATTTTTTATAACGAACTATTTTCTTAGTTCTCATTTTTCTTTGCTAACAGTTCTATGAATATTTCGTAGTATATGATTTATTTACCATTTATTGTATTTGTAGTCATTGAATGTTATTGTACTTTGTTAATTTATTAATGATTGTAATGAATTGTTATTTTGTCGCTTGTTGCTGTATCTTATAATCTCCTTCTATCTTGCAATTACCACTTTCCCTTCCTACTTCCTATTGTTTCCTGTGCAAGCCTAACACTTCAAAATTTTCTTCGGCTTGAGAATAATTATTACTAGTCGTAACTAGTTACCATTTCAATATCCCATATCGTGGAAAGAAAAATGTGATTGTTGCTTTGTTCCTAGTTTATTCTTGACAGCTATTTTTTTATTGAACTATTTATTAGTATTACTGAAGAACATGGCATTACGTCAATATTTATTTTTGTTGTCTATTATTTTCATTTTTGAGCTATATTTGACCATTATTGAGCTATAAAATATCACTATTGAACTATTTATTAGCATTATTGAATTACAGACTATTGCATAACTATTTATTTTCATTGCTGAGCTATATTTAATCATTATTGAACTATTAGATGTCAATGCTGAACTATTGATTATCATTACAAAACTATTGAATTTTGTAGTAAACTATATCCTGTTAAACTATATATTCTTATCCATCTAATAGACGAGATTTTAAATCATAGATTCGCTCAAATGCAGACGTATTTTTAATTATCATAACCTCTTTACTTTCGATGTATTTTTCCAGTCGATTAAAACACCTGCAGATACTTTCTACTGCTACCTCAGTCTCTCGCACAATCCCTTCTGCACGCCTCCAACAAACAGTTGCATTCTTCTTCGTCTTTCGACTTCATGTCTCGTTTAAACCGTTGCCAGAGTCTCTCGCGTCCTCAAGCAAGTGGAACACTTTGACGTCACAGATGCTTCTCAAAAGCGACAGAAACTCTTGTTATCAATCCTCCGGCGATGGATTAAAGCGAAAGAACAAATAGTTCTACAAAGGAACGCATGCCACCACTCATTTATTCCTTTGTTCCTTCTGCTGAGTCCAATCTCTGGTCCTCTTTCTTTGTCCTCTTGATTCGCAGGACAGAAGAATGGAAGACCGTCTCGAGTATGTATGAGGTATATGAAACTCTGTGCGGAGGTGTTGTGTACGTGAATTAGAAATGGTCTAGTATAGGGGCTACCGACCAGTCCTTTCACAGTTGCGTCAATTATCATATTTTTATTTGAGATGCACCTTACGAACTAATATGATGCACCATAACTTGAGTTCAAGTGTGTGCGGTAAGATAAATGATCTACCATTCCGTAAGTACAAGTGCCTCAATATTCCCTATTCAACGTAATTTTTTTATTTATCGGTAACTTACTGCAACCTTTACGTCATCTAACATATTCTGCCTTTGTATTCTCTTTACTTCCCCCCTTGCATTCTACCCTCAATTAATTGACTTAAAAGCCCCTCTTTTCTCAGTATTTCACCCACTCATTTCCTCTACCTTGTCCTAATTAAATTAATTAAAACCCTTTCTTCCTGAACCATCTCTAGAACCTCTAAGTATATTTTCCTATCAAACCAACTTAAATTCTCCATTCTACGCCACAACCACATCCCGAAATCTTAATATCTTTTAATTCCCTCTCTTTTTAAAGATCATGTCTCACACCTATGGACTAAAACGCTCCAAACCAAGGAATTCGCCTATCTTTTCCTGATTACATTTTCGAGATTTCTAGTCTTTCCCTTAATTCCTCAAAAGCTACATATGCATACTATAAACTATAAGCTCATAGTTTAAAGTACATAGTACAAAGTACAATAGTAGCTAAATGCACTCTCTGGACGTCACCGGTAAATTTACGTGTGTAAGTATTTGAATTTGTGAAGACACATGTATATGCATACCTTACCTGGATTCAATACACCACCTAAAATCACATTTTGAGTCACTTTTTACGTTTTAGCCATAGGTGGCGATCCCTGATCTAGGGTGAGCCAGTGAGCTCCGTCTGTGAACTAGGAAATCTTAATACGCAATGTAAGGAAAGAGTAGTTCAGTGTGACAAGATGTTTGTAAAACGGACTCACATCCGTATTACGGGTATTTACGAAATTTCACTTCTTCACGAGAATACTCGGTAGCAGAATTGAGAAAGTCCGTGGGATATGTAATTTTGAGAGTAGAGAGATGCATGGATTACATAAGACCCAGCTGAGAAGGATTGGATTCTCAGAAAAGCTCCCATGTCCATGAATTTCATATAGGAATGCTACGATTCTTATGTAAGCGTTACCACGAAACCGCTTGACATATGGAGATAATCCTATATATTCCCACAAGAAAGGAGATTACATTTTAGGTTGAACTTGCTCAATAAATTCAGTGAAACATCTACTAATTTATCCTGCAAGTCGCCTTTCGGTATATAGCAATTGTGGCAAGAAAAAAGCCTTTTATTCTTTAACTAATTATTTTCGTATATCGTTCGCGGAAAAACGAATTTTCGTAGCGGCTCGTTCTAGTATCCATTTCCCTGATCTTCCACGCGGTGTCTGAACGGCATTTATAATAGGCGTAACGCAAAATATCGTTTTCATTATAAAATCCTCGGTAACGTACTTTCTCTGAATAATTTAGTGTATTAAGTCTTTGTTTACATCATTACATTCGAAGAATTCTTTAATGAAAGAAATATGTAATTAAATTTTAAAATTAGTTAATACTAAACTGTTTCAAACAAATGTAATTTTATTAATGTAAATGACTTATCTTACATATACGTTGTATGTTATTGGTTGAATAAATTATTATTATATGTTATCTATTATTATATATATATATATTATTCTATTGATTATTATCTCCTGAGGTAATGCATTCTTGGGAGAAGAAATATATATTATGTAATCACCATCTAATGCCGAATGAGCAGACACTGCAAGAAACAGTGAAAGCCGCTCCAAACAATAATTTTTTCTGCATTGTATAGGAGACGGAAATCGATCTGGGAAATGGGTTTGCTGTGTGTGCTTCCCATACCACACGCCGTACGGTGACTCGGAGGGTGTGCGTAGACGTGGTAGTAGATAACTGATATTACATTCTGAAAACAATGTGAAGGTCATGAGCATTAGTCACAAAAGGAATTTGAAGAGAGATTTTGGATGTTAAGCTTGAATGCGAAGGACAAATTTCCCGCATTTTCCAACTCACCTCAACTCAACTCAAAACAACCAACCAAGGGGCGTTTTATAATCTGAAATTGGTCAGAACTTTAAAATTTTATTTTCAGTTTGGGTGGTAAGGGTTCGGAATGAATATTCATTCCAGAATGATTTTTTTAAACAGAAAAACGCAATGATGAAACTCTCCGATAAACAGCGGTTTGAACGGTAAATTAGTAAATTTGAAATTCTGCGTTTTCATGCGCATGTAATTTACGTTATCGTCGCATTTTCCATATAAAAAGCTACCAAATCATATCTCATCCATCAGTCATGAGAATGGTTCATTTTAGGTTTTAAATATCGAATTTCTGCACATTTTTAGCATTTTTGACGAGTAAATTACATTTGAAACAAGTTTCCACGCTAGGAAAAGTTCACCAGAAGGAAAATTGAATGGCTTATATTTGATAACCATCTAAATATTTTCAATCCAAAAACAAATACATCTATGAAAATTAATTTCAATGCTAAATAATTCAATTATCATGATAAATCGGGCCGTTTCTTTATAAAAGAAACGTAGATTTCTCTTCAACAATACGGAGTAAACAATCTCAAGTCCACAAAATAATTTAATGCACAACAATGTAAATAATTAATTTGCATTTAAAATCATAGCTTATATTTAAATTGTTGCTCTTAGAAGTTATTGGGTGATTACGTTCATAACAATAAAAATTAACTAGTAGATTCGTTGTTGTTGCGTCTATACCATATTAAACGTTTTTGGTGTATTTTTCTAAGTAACGCAGTGGTTATTTAAACGATGGCCTTTTTACAGTCCTGATTATAAATATTATGAAGAAAGAACAATGGGATTCAGGTCGAATCATTACCCTTTATTACGCTATGACTTGAAGAAACTCCTTTTAGAAGGAATTTCTCCGCCAAATGGGAGAACGTCGGGCGAATGAATTTTCAGCCTCGGTCCATCTCCTTTAAGCAATCGTTTAACGGTCTCGCAGCTTCGTCCCTCTCCAGAAATCTTCCATTTCATATTGGAGTCCGCCATAATCGAAACTGATGTATAATAAAGGTCTTATGTAAGAACTACTTGACATGCGGGTCCGTTTCTTTTTTTGGGAGCGTTTCATTAGAATTTTTCAGACATTCATGGAAACTGGTGGGGTCAAAATAAAAATTCTCACGGATTCAGAAATTTTACGAAATTTGCTGACGGGAAATTTATTCATATTCTTAGATTATGCATTTCACACGTAGGTTATGGTCAAAAATAGCATTTAAGATCAACTAAAATATTTTGTTAAATACTTACTATTTACAGGATATCACTCATCCTAACAAACTATATTCTTTTAATTTAGCAGTAAAAATAAGAGTAAAGCAATAAGCTTTCATTAACTGCATGCGGATCTATTTTAAAGTATCGGAAACATATTCATTAATCGAGATCATAGTAAAATAACTATGCGAATTCCACTAAAATTTTTATATTGCATGACCAGTTTCAAGATAATCGCTCATCTTCAGGTCCAGATACAAATACATATCATAATAATAATACAATATATACATTTGTATCTTGTACCTGAAGACGAGCGATCAGCTCGAAACTGGTCATGCAATTAAAAAATTTTGCGGAATTCGAGTAGTAATTTTAACATGATCTCGATTAAGTAATTCCACCATATTTAGGCTACTTCCATTGAATGCAATCTGTTTTTCAGTCTTTATAATCTTTCTGCCAAATATATCGGGAGATAATCATGAATTCCTTTTTTATGAACACAATAGTCGTTACCTCAGCAAGAATAACAGTGTACCGTTCCTCTCCAAGCATTTGAACCAACACAGGGTGGGTAAATAATTCATTTGTTTCGTTCCTAAAGAAAATCCTAGAATATAGATACATATTTTAATATATTGTTAAAAATACAGTGCCAAATTGCTCTCAACTCTCTTAAGTATAAATAAACGTATTTTTGTATGTTTCCACATATAAATCTAAATCGAAGCACTTATTTCCATAAGTTAGTGTAAGTATAATGCATTTCCTTATAAAGCAACATTACAAGGGCGTAATTCCTCATCAGTAAGAAAGTAAGTAAAGTAAGTGAAAATCGTTTCACACAATGAAAAGGAATCTCCTAATAATCCATCTTGATTTCGGTTGTAGACAACAAAAGAAGTGGAAATTCAGACTAAATGTGAATTCAAATGAAGGAGGAGGCTAATATAAGTAACTATCGCATCGTACGCAAAGTGGAGGTTTACGTAAGAAATACTTGGGGAAATACATGCACAAATAAATATTGAAGACTTCGAAGAGTATTGGAATGATATTTCGAAAAATAATGAAAATTTAAATGAAGGATGGGGTTATGTTAAGGAGTTTGATAGAAAAGGAGACTTCTAATCTCAATCTCGCCCGAATAAAGACGTATTATTATTATTATTATAAATTCGTTATTCTTGTTTTCCTCTACTTACTATAGTACCACATAAGCTTACTCATACACCAGGTTGCATACCTAAATGTGACATATTTACTTTTCTTTCCTTGCCTTCCTATATGCTCTATGAAGGGACTTCCACCTCCTTGCTGGCAGCCTGTCACTATGAGGACCGTGACAGCGGCTGGTGCCGCTAAGTCGGAGCCACCAACCAACTTTCCCATAATCCGGGCTAAGACATTTGCGTGATTGCTCAGTTGGCAAGAGTGTTAGTGAGCGCCCAGAAACAACGATATTCGGGTTCGATACCCGTTCCCGTCAGAAATGTTCTACTCCATCGATCATTTGAATTTATTCCCGATCACAATCCATTAACTGCGATTTTCTTTACACCCCCTGAACATTGGTGTTTAATTTAAATACTTAAATCGATTCAAAATATTCGATCGTAGTGAAGGAATATTTCTGAGCTAAATCGTTGCTATTCTGGTAATTCCTATCTGATACCTTCTTCCTCGAGGCAGGGTGATATCGATTAGGAGAAAGCAAGATGGAGAAATGTTTCTTGTATTGATGGATGTGAAATATGAGCAAATGTTGATGATACTTACAAAAGAGGTGTTGAAAAAGGGAGGGACTTTGTTTGTTTCCCTGACAACCTCCTCCACTTCTTAAACTTCGGCCATTATTCTTCGCACTATTGGTTCTCAGTCATTGATCAATGCTCGGATTCATCCGCGTTTACTAAATTTCAGCCTTTCCAAAGAAGACGAATGATTTGTAGATCACGCTCTCTTTATCACAGATCTTTCTTTCTGTTTTATCATCAGCTGTTAACTAATGGGAAACAGAGGTTCAAGTTTTTTCTTGATTGATGAATGAAGGAAATAAATAATGAAAATAATTGTTACAGGCCTTTTCCCTTTTTAAAAATAGAACTTACGTAGCAAATTGAAATTCACTAAAGGGACTTTAACTTTGTTGCTATCCATAGTAATTACATAAAATTACTACAGATTGTTATACGGTTAGTAAATTACGTTAATAGAGATTTTGAATACTTATTATTTTATTTAGTATACCCTATATCATGGTATTCATGGAGTATTTCATTGATTCAACTGACTGTTATAGTTAATCGTAACTTTGGTTTGGTTTCGTGCAAAGTTTTCTCTCAATTAAATAGGCATTAGGTTCCATTGTGAAAAGTGGTTCCCTTTTTGTTTTCTCCTCCATGATTTTTGAAGATTCATTGCCAGGCGTTGTCTCTTCTTTATCGTAAAATATTCTTCGTTTTATTTTATGCATATTAGTATATCGTTTTAGATCAAGTAGAAATTATTATCTTAATAAATTTCTTATACATCATAAAATAATTCCCTTAATTTTCTTTTCCCTAAATTATTCCTTGTTTCAACACGTAAATAAATTAACAATTTATGTATGATATGATTAATTATTACGCTTCATCACTAAAAACTCATTACCTACCATATTATCTTATGACTAGGACAAAAATAGTTCTAAGATACATTTTTCAATATCCTGTGGCAAAAAACAAATGGATGTACTCCTCCCACGGGGATGCAACATCTCTGAATTTGACCCAAAGTATTCAGGTTTAAAGTAACTCCTTAGGGCGAGATAACATGAACTGCTGGTCAAAATTGATATCTCGCTTTCTTAGTGTATAAAAAACTGATGGCAAAGATTGGAAACAGTCAGAAATATCGGTTTATTTTACACGAATTTACAACCCTTTGGTATTTTCATGTACCTTAAATTTCAATTCAATGTATGTGTATTAAATACGCATATTATTACAATCCAATATTTAATATGGAATGTTTTCTTAAAATTTAAAAGTATCTCCCGGTTAAAAAACAGAAATCTACCGATCTATAAAAATATTGAGGAAGTAATCCCATCCATGCATTGAGATACGGTGGCAGGAATCAACTAGTGTATGCAGGAGAGAAAAAACCTCTTTACTCCACGGATAATCTTTGTACGTAAATAAGCGAAAGAAACAAAATAAACATAAATAATGAAAAAAAGACGAAGAGGCAGTCAAACTCTTACTTTCCCCTTGGAATTAAACAGATGCCTGTTTTATGCTACGCCATCTCGCTGAAAAACAAACAGGACATTATTTTTCTTCCCGACCTCATGAAACATTCATCCGCTCTCATGAATATTCAAATCCGCGCTATTCTAATCAATCTGTCTCGATTCCTTCGCTGCCTGACTTAATTCGCGTCTGCTTCGATTTCCTCTTCCAAAGTACGCGAGCTTAAAGCGTAACTGCCTTTGCGATTAGGAGCGGCATTGCTACACACACAGGCTGCGGAATGGCGTGTCCTTGGGCCATTTGCGTCTCGGAGATTAACTTTTCCGGACCAACTCGGACACCGCGTCACTTCTGAACCCTTAATCCTGCTCATTTCGTGTTCAATGACGTCTGAGGCGATTTGGTATACTTGTCCAGATAGCATCGAGACCGAGATGCCATCTACGAAGAGATTCAGTATTTCGCTGAGGGGACCTTCTGCCTGATGGTGCTGAATATGGTCGTTTTAGTAAGGAAGAAACTTTCTCACACTGCGGTTTAATCGAGTGTTTTTACATTCTTACAAGGAAGTCTGTCAGTTATTTAGCCTGAATGCCAGTTGGCAGATCACTCTCTCAAAATTAGCATAAAAAATCTGATGTGGCCAACACATGACTTTTTCCGTATTTATTGAAAACAGAAGCCTATGCTAGAATATATAAATAACTCCAAAACAATGAGTGTTACAGGAAAATGTTTCATACAACATTTGTAGTAAAATACATTATCTATAACTTTGGTAAATAATTGTATATACCTACATTGCATTTTGACAGAGATATGTATGAAAAACTTCAATTTCTAGATAAACAACAACTTCCGGTTAACAATTATTGAAGAATAACTCCTAAACAATCAGTGTTACGAAAACATGTTTCATATAAAAGTTGTAGTAAAATACATTATCTATAACTTTTGTATGTAAATGTATATGCCTAAATTGCATTTTGACAGAGATATTTAAGAAACAAAGTTTTGTTCCGGATAAATCGGAACTTCCGGTTGAGCGATATTAACCAAAAACTAATCAACTGTTGAAATTGTTAGGAAAATACTAAATATGAATTTTGGAAATGATCGGATAAATACTTTTTAAGATAGAGCGCCCACAATATGTTTACCACATACAGACAAACAGACACACACACACAGACACACAGACATGTTCGGGAAAATAGCGAAAACGAGCTCTATGTGCCCCAAAACATCTATTTCCGTCGATATCTGGAGGTCGATTTTTTTTGCGAATACAATACCTTCTCTATACTACGTATAGGGAGAAAGTAAAAAGGTAGGATGGAGGCTTACTAAACAAGATGAGGAGTGAGGTAGTGTTCCCTTAGCCTGTCCACTGAGAATGTTTTAGACAATACATATTCACGCAAGTGAAGTACAATGACTCTATGAGTGACACTATTCCTGATATTCTATGATGAGAAACCTTAATTAATGCCATCATTTAGAGTTTTTTACAATGGTAACTTTCAATTCATCACAGCCATGATCAAGACTGTGACAAACTAAATGAAAGACACATTTTCTTTATCCTATACCAAATGAAAATTGAAAATATTACATTCATTAGAATATTTAGGAGGATCTCCCACCCCAGAATAATATCATTTCCTTTTCTCTGTGCTAATTTCCCCCTTTAAATGCGGATTTGTCCGTTCCTTGCCAAAATGGAATGTTAGCGTTATCCATAACAAAATCTCTTTTTTGTTTGTTTTTATTATCTCTTAGTTGAATTTTGTTTGTCTCTATTTTTTTAAGAAGTCTTTCCCACATTGCTACTGCTACTGTATTCTCATAAACATTTTAGATAGAGATTTATATCTTCTTTCGAATGTTATAACTTGAAAGCATTTATTTATTTGAGCATCACAGATATCTCCACTTTGATTTAATTTTGAACTATAAAAATATTCAGCATAGTATCTAAATAATAAGGAACTGCTGTTTGCCTTCGTTAGTTATCTGTAAATACATAGACTCTCAGAAATTGCGGTGTACTTAATTTCTGTTATGTTCAACGAAACTGAAGTGGTCCAAATGTGATACTCTGGGGTACGTATAGCTTCCCTTAATTTTTATTTAAAAATATTCAATTGAGTATCTAAATAATGAAGAACTGCCGTTGGAGTTTGTTATTTGTCTGTAAATATTTACACCCTCAGAAATGCAAAAATTACTGTGTACCGAGTTTCTTTGATGCACAACAAAACTGAATAGGTCCAACTACGATGCGCTGGGGTACACATGGCTCACTTTAACTTCATCAATTATTACACACTTGAAGCGTGATTAAATAGCGGAACGAAGGGAAGAAGTTGAAGAAAAACTCATGGATGATCTGTAGCATTTCAAAACAGCGCAGGGCTGAGCGTCAATAAACCAGCGATGGGAACGTGCTTGAGCGTTTGAATGAGCGGAGTAAACAACAGTCAAAATGGATCCGAATGGTTTGCATATACGGCAATGCTGAAAGTGGAGGAATTATGGAAGTGAAGGGGCAAACGATGTTGATGAATGGGTGGTGTGGATGATTCATCGCCGTGACATAACATCTGGAGAGGGTTCACTCAATAACAGAGGCGGAGGATGGATTCGGTTGCAGAAATGCCGCAAATGGATCAGAGGAAAAGAGCGAATTTTTCGCCTTCAACGCCCTCTCTATTTCGAGACCCCTAGGGTATCTTGCGGGAAAATATACGCCACGATGAGGCGAAGATTGATCGAACGATGAGTATATACATTGAAATGGGCGCATCTACACGCCCATGAGGCATATGGTTATTTTTTACATGTGAATTCCTAATGAAATGTTTAAATTTTAAACAGGAGTGTAAATATTTTTAACAGGAATGCAAATATTTTTAACTCCAAGCAAATTGCTTTGCAAATGTTCCTCTGCAAGACACATACATTAGAAGTTAGTAAAATGCATTTAACAATGTGTAATAAATAAATTTCTCAATAATATGGCATGATGTGATTAAAGAAGATAGATACACATCTTTATATAACGTTTTTACTATTTTTATTTTACTCTTACGTCGAGATTAAGCCAAAATGGCCACTTTTTATCTCAGGAATTTTTGCGTGAATATTTTATTTTATTAAATTAAAATCAATTGATAATTACAACTTACAATTGGTACTTATTGGTACCTTCAATAATAAATCATTGCATGCATACACACATACATATGAATATCAAATACAAGATATTTGTTGCAAACTAATAGATACAAACTAGATATAGATAAAAAAACTTAAGGAAAGATTTGGAAATTAATTCAAATCATAAACCGATAATCGTTTGATTGTTGCAGACAACACTTAACATTACTACCAAGCAATAGGACCTCTTACTACGTTTATCTCAATAAAATTATAAGGATATTAAATTTTCATTTCAAGTATTTACGTTTCACTTTCTCTTTAAATTATAATTCAAGTTTACATTTTAAAATAATTTCGAAATTTTATTTTCATTTTCAATGAGTAAGATTTCGTATTTGAACCACGTATGCTTCATATTTTTCTTTAAAAATATCATTTCATTTCATCTCGCGAGAGATTCTTTACTCTCCCCGATCAAAAAGTTTTATTCTAAAGCCTCTTAAACAAAGAGATACAACTAAATAAGAAATGTTTAAAACATAATCCAATTATCTCAGAATATCAAGTATCATATGAGTGGCATAAACGTATGCTCAAGTGTATACAAATCGATGTTGAATATTAAGACCGCATTAAAAACCGCTATAGCTTTATGCATGGACTATCGGAATGGCCTCTAATATTTCTCTTACCAAAGAAAAGTTAAGTGTAAAAATTTGAAGTAAATCTATGAAAACAACTTTCAGGGTTGAGATATGAGAAAAAGGGAAGCAGGGAAACCGATCAAGAAACCCAAATTCATTTTGGTGAAGGAAGTGATGCTCAATGACATCAACCAAATCATCCCTAGGGAATATCTCGCTTTTACCGATTGCATTAGGTATGCAAAGGCCCAAAACGAATCTGATTTAAGTGGTTCTGGCAATTGAGAGCATCAGATTGTGGTTCGAGGAGAGTTACTTTAAAAGGCCGAGGCGGGGAGAAACAACACGCAAAAGATTACTCGTAAAGGTGGAGGAACGGTATAATGGAAACTAAGAACAGGAAGAATCAAAGATAAGTAAGTTGTACTAGGAAAAGCGATCAGTGGTAAAACTTGGTAATCGATTTACGAGCAAATTCCAAAGTGCTGCATTCCATTGAGGGATATGAGATATTGGCATTTCCTCCCACGCCTCTGTACTTGGCGTCTGTAAACCGGTCAGACCGGTTACCGTGTTACCTATTAGTACAGATAGCTT
Source organism: Sympetrum striolatum (assembly GCA_947579665.1). Lineage (NCBI taxonomy): Eukaryota > Metazoa > Arthropoda > Insecta > Odonata > Libellulidae > Sympetrum > Sympetrum striolatum. The sequence goes on from OX388346.1 coordinate 76,016,863, forward strand.
CCTAATTAAATTTCCGATGCTGGGTCAACATATTGGTCCACATAGGTAATCGAACCCGGATCCACTTTCACCAAAACCGAACGCGTTACCCTCATAGCCATCTGAGGGCCTTCTATTAATGATCAGTTCTGTCTGTAAACAAATGGTACAGCAAACACCATTAAGAAGATTGTTTATGGACTATGCACATTTTCTCGGATATATCGTTACTTGCTGTGCTGTTGCATTGTGATTGATTTTTTAAGGTTTACTTTCTTTAGGCATGGAAATAAATCCATACCAATGATGCTCCATCTAGAAAAATGCGGCAAAATTATATTTTTGCGAAGTTTTCAATCAAAAGACTATTGAAACTTTAAACTACCAAGCAAGCCGTTTTGTAATTTGTTCATTTTTGGCAATGCTAAAATATAATTACTGTTTTGTATTTGTTGCTTAAACAGAATGGTGAACTTTATGTCGGAGGAAGAACATATTTGATAAAGACGGGCATGCCAAAGTCGTGCAAAATCATTGCGTGATTTCATCGTTATCTACGTTTCATTGTGAAAATGATGAGCAGGATGATATTATTGACGAAAACAGGTTATTAACTAATTTACTTATTTTTATTTAATTTGGAATGTAAATATTTGAACAGAAACATATATAAATAAACATCAACGTCGAAGATCTCTGTGCCACTTTGGACACGCATACCATATGGTCGTCCCCTGCGGTTTATTATTATTATTATAAATATCACTGCAAGTAGATTTTGAACTTTGTGGCAAAGATGAAATTTAATAAATAAAACATAGAAATATAATTTACATTATGCTCATAGCCAAAATTATGTATAATTTCAAACAGAATAGGTTACTTACATTCTAGTTTAAAGATAAGTTTTCTGTGGGTTTTTATACATTCATTCCAACTATTTTTAGGACCAAACTTCTCACTAACTAAATACACGAATTTTAATGGAATCCTCCAAAAAACATTTTCACCATTAAAAGAGTAGAAAAACGGATAACTTGAAATCAAGTACTAACATGACAGCGTGCGAATAATTCATGCACCATTTTATGAACGTAAGATACACGTAGGCAGCCATAGAGCTGTTAACTTCCTAATTCTTTCAAAATATCCTAATCTCTTTTGTACAGCATTTCCCATTAGAAAGCGGGTGCTAAATGATTCACCACTGACCTTTTATGTTCATTTTAAATGCATTAAAAACTTTCTCAATCAGATGTAGCTCGAGTGGAAAGGGATCTTTGGAGAGGCGTATGTTTGAATGAGCTCAGGGCCGGCCGCTCGCTACCTATGTCAATAATCAAGTTTCCTAAAATTAGGATGTTGTAAAAGGGCTGAGTGTCGATCTCTTTCTCAACCTCGAATTAAAATCGACCACTGCTTTAATAAAAAGCGGAATTAGTAATTCAATGGGAAGCAAATTATTATTCAGAAGAACTAAGGCTGATATTTACTTTCCCGAGGAGCGAAGATTTGGGATTCGCCTCTGACCAAGAAAAAGCTTAAAATAACCTGGGGAATATTTTCAAGGTTGAAATTTTCATTCGTGATTAATTTCTATCCATAGAGTAGCCCTTAAGTTTCTTCTCCGTTATTATTATTACAGAGATTTTAACAAACCAATTCAAAGAGAGCTAGATTCAGAGATAGTACAAGATGGCATAACATTTTAAATAGTTTGATATTTAACTTAGTAAATAAAACAGCCTGATCCCAGCCCCTATCGTTTATGGAATGCTCGAGGGGACAATGTGTTGCGATAAATCAATCTTCAAAGAAAGAAAAATTCAAGTAATTGATGCCAATAAATAACCCAATAGAATGGATAGAATGAAAACCTAAAATATTATTTTGCCAAACTTTAAAGGTTCGAAAAGCACATACTAAAGAAATCAGCATAGATGTAGGAGAAATTAACATAACTGTATACTTAGTAACAAAATTGCAGTGTAAAAAAAAATCTTATAAAATATTCAGCCATTTTAATATTTTCACGAGAGGACTGAAATCTTTTACGGAAATGTATACACAAATTATCGAAGATATTTATTCGATGATATTTTATACATAAAGATATTTTATATAATTATGACATCTGATTTGAATGACGAAATTATATCAATCCAACATGTAGTTTCTAATAGATTCCCAAACCCTTTAATAACAGGAATAAAGTCAAAAACCGCCTCATTAGGTATACGGGCAATGTAGTTAAGAAGGAAAAAAATAAATTCACACAACGATATTAGTATTCAGTAGTGGTGCTATAACCTATAACCTTAATATCGAACCAAGTATTTTAATCCCCCCATTTTTGCGAGTGTTTTCCTGCTGAACTGTACTTTTTCCTAAGATAATCTTTAGATTTTTGAACCCGCAAGGCATTCTTCTTTTGCGTACTTTTTTCAGGTTATTTTAAAAAATGTATATGACGAAGAGTTAGATGTAATAATAGGCTCATTTGTCTTAAATTAACCATAATAAATGAATGTCTGCTATTACTATGTTATTATCAGACTATTATTATGTTTTGAAGTTAGGACTTTAGATGTAATGCTCAGCTGGAAGTGGTTGTTAGAGTCAGAATTAGTTTAATGATTTTTTTTGGGCCGAGCTACTGTTACCTCTTACTGATAAAGTCCTCCTAAGCTCTCTATTAAACTTGTCAGGAGGTGCTTCACCGAGGTAACAGTAACAACGAACGCACACAATCTTTCCCTGATTCGAAAAGTCCGATCAGCCGGGATTCGAACCCGGAATCTTGGGATAGGAGTGATAGCGTAGATGGGATCCTATCCACTCGGCCACCAAGGCCGTTAAAAATTAATGAAATTAATTAATGAATTAATCAGTTGAAAACTTTAAGATTAAATTAAATAATTGGTTATAGATGGCCCTTCATTCACCTTTCACCTCACTAATTTTATTTCATTTTTCCGCCCATTAATAAGCTTGAATGTATATTTACTTCAATTTCAATCCACTATTCCCCTTAATTCGCCCATATTCTCTATTTCTCGAGAGCTCTTTCGTTTCTTTGGCTGCGTTGTTAAGGAGAGTGGACTGTGAGAATGGGCAGAATCACTCCATTTCACACTACGTCACACCCTTGCCCTAAATATCCTTTGTCCTCTTAAAAGGCTCTTCATTCAGCAAAAAGAAGACGATATCCCACCATTGAGAGATTCCGCTGAGAGGAACGAGGACATTTCCGTCCTCCTATTCCGATTTCATTTCTCTAAGTTTTTCTCTCCTAGATTGGGTCAAGATGGACTTTCCCTAGAAAACGAACGTTGGGACTTAAAAATTCTAATTTACGTAATCAATTAAAGTTGAGGAAAAAAGTTTCACAAAAGAGTAAACCTTAATATTTCAAATATTTCACATGGGGTAACTATTATTCGCTGATCTTTAATGATATTTCGCCTATCGGTAAAATGAAATGGTTGCAAAAATATTAAAAAATTTAGGTATGAATGTTAAACCGATTAATCAGTGTAATTCCTAATTTTCTTTAATAAATTTCCCTTTTATTTCCTGAATTCATGTACCGTAGGTGGAATTAAAAAGAGAGCGAAGAAATTATTATTAAAAAATATAGTGTTTAATCAAAAGTTTGTACAAAATACCTGTTTTATTTTTCAAATAGATAATGTATTAATAAAATGTCATGAGAATGCATTATTCATCAGTAATCAATTATGCCAACAAACTCCGAATAATATAATCAGCCAGAATGGGAGAGTCATTTGTTTATGGTCATCACCGTATTTAATACTATAGGTGACTGTAATGCAGTATAAAAAAATAACCTTGCATTTCCTCAGAAAATACATGCAATAGTGTTTTTTATAGTGTTTCTTACGAGAAATTTTTATTTATGTTACTGACTCATAGGATGTTAATGTTACTCTTGAGACATTTTAGACGTAACAAACTCTTTCGAGATTTTTCGGAGAAAATTGTTGTATGCAAAAGATTTTTTATGCATGGACTTTTTTCAAGTCCGTTTTTCCTTGGGAATTTTCCTGGGTGCACGCCCTCATGTGCAAAGTCACCTTAACCCTTTCCTTATTTGTTTATCCTTAGGGGGGTTTCTCCTCACACGTCTTTGTGTTGCCGGTGCCTCGATGAGGCCATGGCCGCAGACGATGCCGCTCAGTCGGACGAAACTGCACTTGCCCTTGCGCACTAAGTCCCCAAAACGGCTTGTCAAAATGTATGCACAATAGTTTAAACCAGTATCCAAACTCTTGTGAATGACAAATTTTCATATTAATACCCTAGATATAGATTCATTCTTTGATTCGTTTTCTTCTTCGAAGAGAAAACTCTATTCCAGCCAATCTCAGTAATAATTTGAGTGTTTTTACTCCTGTATAACTCTCTTACATTTAGGGATTTGTAATGTTTGAATTTGTATTGATGTATGTATTAATTAATCATATCGCATATAATTGGGTATTTTTCTGTATTCACTAAATAAATTGTTATTTTTGCTTTTTCTTCATAATTTATGCACAGACGCATGCCCTAGCATACTTTAAAACGCTTTCGTTAAGAATATCTTCTTTCGCCGAAGACTTCTTTGGCAGAGTAACTCTTTAGCCGATGAATCACTGCACTCAAGTTTGAGAGGAAAGCGGCAAGTCTGTGAGCCTCGCAAACCACTGTGCATTTCGATTTTCTTTCCCTGCGATGAAAAGATTCCTCTTGCATTGGAACAGTCGGTACAAGTTGAAGGGGTCAGGGCCAAGTTCATGGTTTCACTCCTGGGCAATGTGGGTCAGAGGCAATGGCGTGACCGATGGAGATCGCCTTTCCACAAATTTGAATATAAAGGACGATCGAATCCACGATATCCTCAAGTATACTTCTCTTTGGGACGCGAAAGGGCTTGGGCGGCCAATGAAGACGTTGAATCCAATTTATTCCAACTGTTTAGAAAAAGGGGTTGGTGTGGAAACCGGATCGACTAATGCGAGTAATTTTTATAAGAGATTTTCTCCTGGAATTCTCAAGGCCAAGTGCGGGGAACCGTTTTACATTTTCAAGGCTGCAAGTTCCACCAGGCAGCATGTGAAAGCATCACGCTGCACTTTGGTCACGTATTACTAGTATTAAATATTTAAAGATGAAATAAAAAATGGTCGCTATGGAAACATATGTATAACGTTTAATAATTCATCTCTACTTGACGTGAACCGAGTGGTTGAAAATGGAAATCATTCAAAGATGCGCATTTGTTTCAAAAAGCAACGAAAATCCTGCATCTGAGGTTTGTAAAAGCTGCAGACGGCCTCAAAGCTTCCCCACTCATGATTTGGCGAAGACAATATCGCAATAGAATCCACTGATTGGGCCGTGATTTCGTGACAAGTCTCCATCTGGAAAAAAATAGTTTAGCTTTTACGAACTTCAAGATAATTTATTCTTAAACGACCATGGTTTAGACTCAGGGAGCCATCATCAGATTATTTCACCTAATGATTATTTGAAACCATACTCGTTTAAGAATAAATTATCTTGTAGTTAGTAAAATTTTTACTTTCCTCCACCATCTCGAATAAATCCTCTCTTCCAATCTTAACCATATTTCATTATCTACCCCGCAGCTTTTATGCTAACATTTTAAATGTGATACAAGTCTTAGACCAGGGGTCTCCAAACTTTTCAGTCCGAGGGCCGCATTAACTATCAAACAGCAGTTAGGGAGCCGACTACACACTCGAGGTCAAAATAAAAAAGAATCAAAACATAGATGTTGCTTTTAATTATTAATTTAATATTATTAAATACAATAATTATTCTATTTTAAATCAGTAAAACCGTTACGTCCACGTAAGCGGTGGCTGATCTTGGCAGGATACACGTAAATTTCCCTGATTATTTTCTGTAGATAAAAAGGTCTCCACGGGTCGGATGAGAGAGCCTCGCGGCCCGCATATCTTAGATTGGAGTCATCTGATCTAGGCGGCATCAAAATTTGGATTAGAAATTCATTTAACGTACAGAACTATGCAACTTCCATATTTCGATATAAAACGAAAATCTGATTTAATTTCTCTATGCTTCATCTATATTTTTACACTCAGATCGCTAAACTTGACCAATTAGGTTGCTCTAACTTTGAAATGCTGTCAAAGAGACTTTCAAATACTGGCTGTTGAACCGTATTTAAAACAGGCGGATATTCAAAGGGCATTCAAAACAGCAACATATCAGAGACATTCAAACATTCAAAAGAAAAACACTGACTCACAACTTACCGCCGTATTGATATGTGACAGCAAGGTCTTCGTGGCACATTGCAAAGCATGATTTAAAATGATAATGAGTATTTTCTCAAACCTTTGAAACACGTTAGAGCTCAAATGGAATGAGAACATGAATAATTTATCGTATTCATATTTTCGATTCGACATAAACTCTCGGATATTAATAATTCATGACTTTATAAAGCCTAATTTACATTCATCCGGATGAAATCTCTTTTATTAGACCGGCAATTCCATTAACATGTATTTTTTGGCGTTTTTTATCAAATTTTAAGGTATTCGGGTACAATAGTAGGGAGTGCTATCAGCAGAAAAATGATGAGTGAAGTTGTGGAAATATGAAATTAAAAATCTAACAATCTAAGTCATAATAATTTATGATAACTACCAGTTATCAGCAATTAAACTGTAGTAGATAAGCTGTGATTGATAGGAAAACAGATACCGAGATACTTGAGATCCTTGGGGAGAAGAGGGTTTTAATTTAAATAATTAAACGTCGATAGAGGATAATTTAAGTGATTAAACGTCGATAGAGGATATTGTTGGGCCACATATAAAGAGGAGTGGGGGTATTAAGGAAAGTAACTGGGGTTAGAATACAAGGAAAAGATTAAGGGAAACCCAAAGGTAAAAGATGTAAATTAATATTATGGGAATTGTTCTTTAAGTTAGTCTCAAAAACACGAAAGAAATAGTATTGCATAGGAAATATTGAGGTAAATAAACCTACCGAAGGGTAAAGTAATTATGCATGTATATATCATCTAGTACATAATAATTGTTAATTTTAAACAATTAATTTATATTTATAGAAGTAATTTAATTTGCCAATTGTTTGCCTAATAATTTTATATGTATTTTCTCATACAAATGGAACAAAACTGTATTTTGTGTAAAGAGATGCTCTTGTCATTTCCATTCAACATACTCGTACTCGTAACTTGAAACTATGTGAGCAATTGAACCATAAAATCGAACTGGGAGGTGTTAGGTACGGCAGGGGAGAATGGGGTTTTAACTAAAGTAATAAAGCGTCGACAATGGATAGGTCAGATATTGAGAAGAGAGGGGCTGGAAATAGCAATTAAGAGTATAATGTAAGAGAAAAGAGTTAGGGGAAGCCGAAGGAAAAGATGTTAAGTGAAATCAATATTAAGCCACCAAGAAACGAAAGAAATGGTATTAAATAGGGAATACTGAGTCAAATGAAACTACCGAATGGTAGAAAACTTAAGTGAGTTGACGAGATAAAATTATGAAAGACGTTAGAGAAATAAATCTTTATGGGTTCCACAATAAAATGTTTATGTACATGTATACCGGTTTCGGCCATCGACTGCAATCATCAAATCAGGTTGTTGAACCTACAAAATTTAATTTCCATAACACAGAATAATAGTGTTAGTAAGAGTACACATTTTTGTGAACTTCATTGTGATAATTTAGAGAACTACATATTTAAATAATAATGATCTAGTGTATAAATATGATATCAAACAACCACTGCCTTATTAAGTGAAGCCAAACCCTAAACAAGTTTTCTTCAGGGAGGCATATATTTTACTCAACAGATTGTATATATTTTATGTATTTACTTTCCGTTGTTATTCACTTTCTGAGTGAAATAAATACATTTTTATTATTACATCTTAGCTATAAGGAAAACGGTCAGGGTAACTTTGCACACAAGGGCGAGCAACCTTAGGTTCCTTGGGAATTCTTAGAAATGGCGTTTCACGAAGTACTGTACGCCAGTTATAAAATTATCAAATTTAGCAAGGGAAAGGAATACAGGTGAATAATCAAGGTTAGGAAGAAATAAAGATTAGTTAAAACGGTTCCGTAACTCGGGCTTGGTTTTTTCATTGGAATGGGAAATTTCGACAGATGCTAGATGAGGAAAAGGAGTAGATTGGGAAGCTTAAGTGAAGCGAGGAGTATCCATGACGAAGGGAAAAGATAGCAGGAAAAGACTGGTTTAATCTTTAGTCTGAAGTGTTGGTGTGAGGCGAACGCTCAATGAAAGGATCTCACAAAAAGACTGGAGGTTTTTGAGATGTGGGTTTGGCGTTGAATGGAGAAATTAAGATGAGTTGATAGAAAAAATAAAGAGGAGGAAGAAGATGGCGGGAGGATACTAATTCTTCGAAAACGAATTATTCGAGCGATAATTTCTTAGAATGATAAATTCTTCGAAAATATTTTTCGAAGAATTTGCCTGTAATCGACGATTAGAGATAGGAATGGTTTTCTTACTATTATCTTCTTTATATCTTAGAGATAGGAATGATTTAATAAGGAAGTCAAACACTCTCTTGGAAGCAGAATTTAGTACCACTTATTACCGAAACAGATCCCTTCCTATTCCATTTACCTCGACGGAATGGTTTTCTAAGGCCTAGGTTAAACAAACAGAGGCTTTGCTATTTCCTTGGTCTATCACGCTAACATTTCAGTTAAAAAACTCCCGAATGTAACATAAAAGATATTGTGATGACCTTACGGTGAAGAGAAAGCAGTAAATATACATAAGCATCGATTACACAACTGAATAAATAAAAGATGGAAATGAAGTTAAATTTAGCATAGAAAGCTGTACAAATTTACCACTATATTTCCTTTCTCGTATAACTAATCATATTTACATATGCATTTAATTTAGCGAAAAACTAGGCATTGAAATTTTTGCTGGATTCTATAACACTTTAACTTTGCGTTAATTATTTAAAACCAAAAAAATGAGAAGCCTTGCAAGTAGTGCATAAAGGAAAAAAAACCGATACAGCAGGTTTGGACGTACCCAACCCGATAAATATTTGAATATATAGAAACCGGCCGTATCAGTTTATTTGTATGGGCGTAATGCATGAAATATTCACGAAAAATTTTAGTCCTAATTATAGTAAATTTTTATTTCCTATTGTAATATCCGAATTTTCATTTTCAGTGACCCTGATTTCCATTCTTCACTTCGAACTTAAGTCAGATATATCCACAGAAGGATACGGGGGCACGTTTTGTAAGTCCACGGGGTACCACCAACCGAAGAGTTTGAGACTCGCTGAAACGAAAGTTAAGGTAAAGAATAGTACGTGAAGGCAAAACTCACTTTCGTGATTCTGGAAGGCTCTCCGTCGGATGTGGGAGTCACCGCTGGCAATGGCGATAGAGGCGGCGAGATGAAGCTTTCATCCAACTGTCTCTGCTCCCTCGAGGCTGCAGTTATCTTTCTGACCGCCCGTATCCACGCCTGTCTTCTGCCGGATCTCTGGCTGCCAACTGAGCCACCGCTGAGCGGCCTGATAACGAGAATGGAGTTGCTATAGCAAAGGGAATTGGATTTTGTGACGCCAGCGACTCTTAATGATGGGCCATTAACGATAAACTCTGAACATGACACTTATCGAGGAGAAACTCCTCTCTGGCGTTAAATGCGCGCCTTAGAACGCGTTTCAATAAGTCAAGGAGGATCCAAGATTAAGCCTATTATAACTCATTTCTTTGTATTTTCCGCGGAAAAGTTCTATCCTAAATTGCTCTTACTTACACTTAGGTGGCAGGGATTGATTATTTTTTGACCCATCTTTCACTCTTTTCGGGCGTTTTCATTGTAACGCTGAATATTTTCTTTCTTACTTCTAAATATTCCTCTATTAGGATGTTTCATTATATAAAAATGACGTAAAATAATGAAAATCCATAGAATGAATAAGGAAACTTCATAATTTCCACAATAAAGTAATTAGGAACTACCAGTTTCACATCCGAGGAAACGTCTTCATCATAACATAATGAATAAGGCAACTTCGTAATAACTGAAGATAATTCCTCGAAAGTGAAACCTGTAGTGCCTAATAAATGTATTGTGGAAATTACGAAGTTACCTTATTTATTTTATAATATGAATTGTCCAATATCTCATGATTTATCGAGATGGTTATAATTAATACCAGATTATTTAACTTATGGTCGGTATACCCAAACATGACGAAAGGGTGTGAGACGCAGAAATTTTCTGCAGACGAATTTACAATGTTACAAACAGTTATACAGGGTGCGGTAGAAGCGACTAAGCAGTTTCGAGTGTTAAATGCTCGGGCGGTGGTGGGGGGAGGAAGTTGCACGTGGTCACCCTTTCTTCCGTCGGGGATATATAAATGGTATGAACAACTTTTTTCGAAAATATCCCGGCATAAGACACTAAGAGCTTGCAGTAGGAATGAGGTTCAATAGGCAGAATGGGGAGTGAGGTAGTTTGCCCTTGCTTTCCTCACTGAGCCAGAATGCTGTAAGCAAAACAGGTCCACGTAAGTGAAGCACAATGACTCTACGAGTAACACTTTTTTTGTCAGTCCATAAGGAGAGACCTTGACTAGTGTAATTATTCAATCTTGCATACATATACCCATGATCAAGACTGATTAAAGTAAACGAAAGATACATTTTTCTCTACCCTAAACCAAATGACAATATTCCATCCATCAGAATATGGTAACAGGAACACCTTGATGATACGACAATATAAACGTAAATACGATCTTTTCATTTAACGAAATCAATATGATCGTTAAAAGTTATGGCATGATTATAATATACAACAATTATTAAATATTGGCTTCTAACTCTACAGTATCCTGTACAATAAGTAATCTGGCAGAAGGTTTGTTCTCTCTAAAAGGTAATTCTCATCCTTTCCACATGTAGCTACCAAAGGCTTCGGTGAGGAAATGGGACTTATGAGGAAAGACGAGGAGTGAGGTATTCTTGCTTTTCTCACGTATCAGAATTTAGTGAATGAATAAAACCCTCGCAGTTGCAGCACAACGAGGCTTTGAATTACAGTACCAGGAAGGTACTTGCATAAACATTATAAAAATAAAATACTTTGTTCTTGTTCTACAAAAAAGTGTATTATATCAGGGTTCAATTTATCATAGTCATAATCAAGCTAGAAATGAGAGGATTATCATGATTAATATGCTTATTTAGCATACATAGTTTTTATATTTCAACAAGCATGAACATGATTGAGATAATGTAAATATATGAAAGACACATTTTCTCAAGTCTTGAGACAAATAAAAAGTATTTCATTCATTAAGATTTCGTAACAACGTAACTCTTACGGAAATGCAAACAATATAGTAAAATCTGTTTTAGTTCATTTTAATTATTAGTAAATCTTATTAAATTCAAATTCTTCACTATTTCATGATAATACGTTTACTATCCACCAATAAGGAACAGATATCATTATTAATTGTGTACAATTATGTTTTGATTGTTTTGGAACCTTTAAATGACTTCACTTCTCATTTTTTGTGCCTGTTATAGATTTCATCCCTCTACAAACTATACATACTCTAATCCATTATAATTTATGAGTTAGCTAAAATATTACGCTCAAAAATCACACTGGTTTCGGTGGCATAGAGGTTTACTCGCAATCCTAGCAACTATACTTGTGTCTCGCAGTTAGCGCATGTTTGTTTGTGTTCGTGACTCGAAAAGTGAGGTAACTGTAAAAATGTCAATATTAACAATATGTAATAAAACTAATATTAAATTATTTACTTTAATTCACTCGATGAAATTACTTTTCTTATTATTGCGAATAACCATTCTAAAGGAGAAACTCTAAGGAATTCTACTACATGAATATTGAAAAAAAGTAAAAACGTTTACGACAGATATAGAAAAAATTTCCTCTGAGTAAAACTCTTACGCTAGTTTATGTCATTAAATTTTTCATTAACTTATGTTATGAAATCCATCCCGTACTTACTGATGCTAAATAAGACTCCTTAACCTCAAAATCCTACGGGCAAAGACAGCCAATACCGCACTCAGAAGGGCTCAAAATCTAGGCAGAAATCCACTATAAATAATGAAAATCTTCGATAAGAAGTTACGCCACATTTTTGAAGATGTTTTCGTATAATTTCTTTGGTAATAATTCCGAGCTCGCTGCCAATGAAAACATTTAAGGCTTTTAGCTCGTCTCATGCATATTAAAAACTTGCACATCCTTGAATTCATGCTTTTCGCTTTGTATTCAGGTCCAACCAGCTGCATAATCAACAGGATGAAATGAGAAACTTCGTGACCGATAATAAGATAACCTTTCCACTTTGATGGACACGGAATTTTTACATATTAAGATTCACTTAAATCTCACGAGAGGTGGTCTGTGGACTCTGTTAAACCAAACACATTCCCCACAAAACGTCGCGCATTAATTTTGACTCCTCTTTCTCTTACACATTTTGTATCTATATGTATTGTATCAATACGTAATGTGTTATATCAATAATGTTTTACATAAAATGTATTTATTCTGTCTATTGTTGTACCTAATGGATACGTATTGGATAAGTCCATGTATTTTTGCCGTTTTATTTTCGTTTGTTTTGTTTTATTATGTATATTGATATTAATTTACTTAAATGTGAACTGACTATTCTTATTGATGTATCGCATGCATGTATCGTACTTACTGCTAGTGTATTTCTGTAATTTGTCATGTTCTTTTTTCTTTTATTTATTACCATCGGTAGGTTTGCGCATGTTTTCATACCCCCCTTCTTTGTGGGTGTTTTCCTGCCGTGGATAATCATTTTTCCCAAGAATCTCTTAGATTTTTTACATCCTCAGGTCTTTTAATTTTTTCTCATACTATTCTTAATGTAATTACTATATAATAAATGACGATGGGTTGGATGAAAGAAGAAAATGTTAGTAACAATTTCGCCGAAAAAAAGACGATTATTAATATTATTGTAAATTGAGCTACGTGTCTTCCTATCGCTACAAAATCCAAATCAGAACAACATCTCTGTTTCAAGGCCCACTTCCCTGTATACCCAAGAGTAGCCAATATGGCCACCCCCGGATATCAGAAGAGTAAGGGGAGGTAGGACGGGTTGGCGTCAGTCGGTACATAGCTCCAAGGATATCGCTCCAAGTTAAGTGCCTGAATTTCCAGGATCATCGGAAATGATACCTTATCTCTCGACATGATGGCGGAAATTATGAAACTGGAATTTTATCCCACATACATATGGATACCGATCGATGGTGATATGGACATGAGGCAAACTTTAAGTGGATGTGGGTCCATAGCCATACGATCAATTCGTATTCAACCGGTGCAAATTACAAAATAGTACACCATGAAAAATGTAAAAATATCAGATGGCTGGTCTAACGCTTGGAGTTACATCTGCAACAACGTATGAGCTAAAAGGGAAGAAAAATATGTTAGGCTAGCTGTTTACGTTGGAAGATGACCATCTCGTGATGTAAAGTAATGATGATGAATTTGATAAATGCTTCAGATGTCGGAGGTTACTCAGAATTAATCACATATTTTGACGAAAAATGATTTATTTATGAGCAAAAATTACTAAAGTAATAATAAACATAGCCAAAATCTACCTTTTTCGGTGTAATAATGAAGCTTGTAATAATATTACAAGCAAGTATAAATTGGCAGCGTCTATTTTGTTACAATAATTTTCGATTTTTTTCTGAACTTACTTACTTGGGTTCTCGTTTTAGAGTACGTTATCTGAGTTTGAAATACAGCGAAAAAAAATGACTTCTGCAAAATCATATTGTAGAAAAACAAAGTTATTCACCTAGGGTAACTCTGGGCAAAATCTTACGATGCGGGGTTGCTCAAATTATTTTATTTAAATCCTCTACAACACACAGAAAGAGGCACAAGGACTATATCTAAAAGGCTCCTTATTATTTCAAAGGAGAAATGGTTAATCTATCTTGCAAGAACTTATTTTCCTAAAATTATGAACAGTTAGATTTATTTATTAATTTGGGTCCATAACATACAAAGTTAGACATAAATTCTCTTCTCCTAGCTCCATCTTGCCGTAGCATATGCATTGGAAATATTATTAAAAAAAATAAGATACCACACAGGTTTTATAAATGAAAAGAAGCACTGTTGGAAATAATTTCCGATAACTATATGTTATAGAATAACGTTCACCTATCTTAGTAATAATTTAGATTTTTTACATATCCACTCCATCTAAAGCTTTCATTTCTATCTCTATTCACCTACACATCTCTTACTCAATCGGTACCATCAACGAAAGGTTAGATGGAAAAAGAGACTTTTCAGTCTCAATCTCCCATTTCTGAAGGCCTTATAGAACTTATCTGGTGGATTTTATCATATAAAGTAAACTCATTTAGCTAAATTATCACTATTCACACTTAGTTTTTAATCAGAAAATAATTTAGCATATTTATGTCCTTCTCAAGATAGCTGCAAGGTCACATGTCATGTTCTAGGTTCTTCAAAGAAAAGATTCAGTAAAACATTGCGACAGTAGCAAATATCCACCTTTGTGAGTTAATTTCACATCACGTCAACGCAGAGCTGAATAAAATGACAAAATTTAAAATGATCGAATTAATGTGGTAGACGAGAGAAATTCAATATCTATTATATGGGTCAGATCCTAATGAATATTCGTTGCGACCCAAATGGCAGATGTAACTTTTTGTAATAAAAACAAATGTGACAAGGTGGTAAAAAAATTCCCGGCGATTAAATTCAAATTAAACTCCGTCAAAATTTTATATCAGCTCTAAAATTTCTAGCCGCAAACGAAAACTAAAATGAGCGATCGGGTGAATTTAAATTTCAGTAACCGTCAAAATAAATTGAGACACTGGGTTTCCATTACTGACTTCCTGGTCATTTGAGTGACATATACGGGGAGACGTTTTCATTCAAGTCGCTTTCTAACCAACATAAGTGACATTCAGGTAACGAATTTATCTCGTTGCATTCCACGTTGTAAAGATCTCCATGACAGTTTTTATCTAGCTAAAAATGTTAATTTGCATTCGGTGAAGAATGGCAGGTTTCAAATTAAACTATGTGCGGTGAAATCTTCAAATTGTATTTGTATTTTGATTAGGGGATAAAAATGGGATTTAGCGTGTGCAAAAACTGAGATAAATAACAAATTAAAATAAATAATACACTTAGGTCTGCGTTTCTAAAAAGATATTAATAAAATTTAGTTATCAGGATGGAATATCATATCATATTTAAATTTCTTTCCTGCAAAAACTTTCTCGTATTGTGTAAGGCAAAATATGTCATACTTCCACGAAATAAACTATTATACTGCTTTTGATATCACCAGGTAGCAGTTGAGTTGGGAATCGCTTATATTCTCAAAGTTCTACACCTAGTTTATGAAAAATAAAATAAATTTAACTACTGAGTAAAACTACGTTTGATATTTTCGATTTAATATTCATTTGAAGTATTTAACGAGATCGACGAAATATGCCTTTACGAAATCAATGTAGGAGAGTGTAGCTTTGTTAAGAGTCACGATAAAAGGAAGAACACTCTGTAATACTCCTCTTATGCGTTATACATATAAAATTCTTCAGATAGGAGCATTTTGTTTTCTTGAAATAATCAAAAAGCGGCTTTCGTCCGTCCGAACGTCCGAAGAGATCATTAATTCCGGTATTAATTGCGCAAGCTCTACATTTATTTTCAAGTGGAATCATTCTTAAGGAAAATCATAATCATTCATAATGATTACGTCTTAAATAAAGGTGATTGAAAGAAAAAAAATAATACTAAAAAGATTGTACGTCCTCATTTTGTTTCTAGTTGAATTTTTGATCACTAAGTAAGTGGACTGTTGAAAGTCAAATTTCAAAGCAAGCATCTAAGAAGAGAGAAAAAATCGGAGCCGATTTTACATTATCGAGAAAAGTGAATAAAATAATATGGAAAGTAAAAAGGCTACAAATACCACTAAAATATATAGAATACCCTCTGAATGAATGATATCTATCTATATAGCAAAACTATTATCTTGAGAGAAGAATTTGCTACATGCATACTCACGTATTTAAAACTTAGGCAATCACAAAGAAGGATGGTGATAAATATGAGAATTACGAAAGAAAAGTAAAATATAAATAAAACCGAAGAAGAAGGAAAAGAGAGAATACAATTGAAATAAATAAAGACAGGAGAATGTAAAGAAACGGAAAACGAGAAAAAGTACGGAGTGAGACAAAAATGTAAGCCGTTAAATCAGAGAAAAAATAAAAAGATCAAGGCTGTAAACAGTTAAAAAGGGGTAAAATTGGTTAGGGATATAGACGGGACAGAGAGGAAAATAGAACTAAAAGAAAGGTAAAAATAAAAACGGAGAAAGTGGCCTGGAGTGAAAGAAAGGATGAAGTAAGAAAATGGAAAGAGGATGCTTGTGAATGTGAAGAGTTCTAAAGAAATGGAGGAGGCGTCAGAGGATGAGTTCTCAGAGGAGGGGGAGGGAATGGGGAGGTGGAATGAGGGAGGAACAAAGGGGAGAGGGGAGGGGAAGAGAAGGGGGAATGAGGGTGGAACAGGAGGAGAGGGGGGGAGGAAGGGATAGTGGTTGAGGTATTTAGAGGGAAGAGAGAAAAGGATGGGAATCCGAGCGGGGGCCATGAAGGGCCGACAGAAGGAGAATTCAATAAATGTCATAAGGTAAACAAAGGTCTAGCTTTGAGATAAAAGAATAAATTGAGAGATACGTGAGAATAGCTATGAAATCGTAGTGTCTGTCAGTACAGTATTTTGTCCTGAGGTAAGAAACAAGCTCTATGTGAATGGAATTATTCATGACAGTATTCAATAGATAGTTGCCTACTGCATGCCAATAATCTTCATCTCATTCAATTCTCAGCATCTTTAACTTTATCTCAGGCACCATTGAAGAGACGTCTTTCTCCTGTTCCGAAAGATAAATGAAAAGTTATCAGCCTTTGATAACAGCAATTATATCATTGGGGATTGCATTGAACAAGAATGATCTCATTCGGAGATAAAGAGAAAGTATTAACTAATATTCAAAAGTGAATGCATAAGGGAGAAGATAAAATTAATATAATTAATTCTAAATATTTGAATGGACCAGTTTTACCATATTCAGCATAAATAGAAATTAAAACATTATAAATTAAAACTAAGTCTTGAGTCTGTAGAGAATAAGGTGCGATGGAAATTAGGTGGAAATTCTCAAAGGAAGGGAAAGGAAAAACTGCAGGCAAACGACATTTAAATTTCAAAACTAACGCTATTGTAAGTAAATATATGACTGGAAAAGAGAATGGATGACAGAATGGAAAGTACTTCATAAGTAATGATATATACGGAGAACTAGCCAAGCGGTAAGGTATTGTCTGGTACATCTTTGAAAAGATGGTAGAGCTGTATATGAGGGCGGAAAATATAGCTGGGGGCTTACATTACAGATAAGCAAAAACAGTTGAGAGAGAATTACGGACTTATGAATAGAGATAAAATAAAGTTCTATAATTAATATAAAATAGGAATGAAAGTACTATTAAAATTGCTAAAAAATAGAAATGATAGCTAAATGAAATTATAAATATAGTTTCCTTCATTATTATCTCTTCTTTGAAATTTACTACTCTACATCCAAATAAAAAATGATATAAATATTCATTAATTAGAAAAAATGATAGAAGTAGGATATGGTTGTGTAAAATTAAGAAAATGAAAATAAAAATAATCTTTCAAAGAATGATATCTAAATTATGTTACCGCAATATCCTGTTGCACATCTCAGTTAATCCATATTTTTGTCAAAATATATTATTATCTTTTGAGATTAATTCTAAATTTTCCAACTTTATCTCTTTAACCACATTTAATTTAAATTAGCTGTAGAAATATTTAATGGATTAACTAAACTTGGGTACTAAGAGGTAAGCGGGTAGTTATAATAAAAATTGACATAGAAAAAAGATCTCTCTTACAGAGTTTCCGCATTTATGAAGTAGATTTTGCGCATCAGTACACATTTCTTGCTGCAAAGAAAGACTTCCCAAATTCGAAAATTCATCCAATTCGTCTCAGTCTTTATCAACATTTAATTTTTTATTTCTCCTCTTTGATGGACCCACGAATGATGGCGATGCAAAAGACAGCATCGAAACAGTTGAAAAGAGATGAAACAGAGAAGGACAGCGTAAGGAGTGTTTATTTAGGAGGATTTGGAGTGGAGCGAGAAATAACTCAAAGGAAGAGAAGGAACTCTTATTCGCTCGGAGGAATAATAATTTCTCAAGTGCCTCTAGAGATAAATAACGATAGAGTAGAAAGCAAGAGGATCTCGAGGACGTCGACAAGCTTCATCAAAAGGAATCTTAGATTAAATCGGGTCTGAGTGTCGCAAAATTTTCCATAGCATTTCATTTCGCTCTTTATTTACTAGGTGAAGATCTTCACTGTCATAAATATTTCCAGCGATAAGAGAATTAGCTAAGAAAGCCATTATTTGAAGTCTCATTAATCTTTATTTACTCAGGACGGAGCATTTAAATCTCCAAATCGTCACTTTTATTCAAATAGCGTCTTTTCTCCATTATTAATTTATAACCGTTTTCAGCCATATGGGTTTTTGGGTCAGATGAAAGAGAACTGTTCCAATCTCAATCTGGCACATAGTAAAACGTCTTAGTGATTGGAAAAGAAATAAATAAACAAAAGTTCCACCGATAGGATTTATTTAAACAGGCCACCGGTTCCGACTTCATGTCCATCGAACTTTTGCTTAGTTATTTCCTTCCCAATTATCAGGGTGGAGTTCCACGAAGCGAAAACTTCTTTGATTGATATTATAAAACGTTTTATTTGAAACCTGAAAATTACTCCTGAATAAAATTCACCGGAAACCCATAATACTTTCATTAAAGACGTTTTATTATTACTATTTCTATACAGTGAAATAAATATATTTAGAAAACGATTTATGTGATAAAGAATATGTAAATGACTACATTAAGCTGATAGGACCAAATCTTAAGTGTGTTTAGAAGACAAGTTAGACGATTTAGAATACATATATCACTAAATTAAGAGGATGAGAACATGGTTATTTAGAATTAGTATGTCTTTAAGTAAAGGCTGTAGGAAATGAATGATTGTTCTTACTTAATCCATGATATACTCGTACTTATATCTAAGTGTATTTATCATTACGAATAGACGAAAAACTATATTTAATTCTCAAACTGTGCAATTACGACAACACTCATAATTAACTAATATTTGATGAAGCTATCACTAACATCAATAGCCCATCACTAACTCTTTCATTTCGTGAGACCTTATAATGTGATTTTTAATTTCTCCATATACGTAGTATAGAGAAAGTATTGCATTCGCAAAAAAATTCGACCTCCAGATTTCGACGGAAATACATGTTTTGGGGTCCCTAGAACACGTTTTCGCTATTTTCCCGAACATGTCTGTCTGTGGTAAAAAGGTTTGTGTTCGCTCTATCTTAAAAAGCAATTATCCGATCATTTCCAAACCTCATATTTAGTATTTTCCTAACAATTCCAAAAGTTGATTAGTTTTTGATGAATATCGCTTAACCGGAAGTTCCGGTTTAACCGGAACAAAATTTTGTTTATTTGATATTTCTGTCAGAATGCAATAAAGGTATATACAATTACATGCGAAAGTTATAGATGATGTACTCTACTATAACTTTTATATGAAATATTTCTTCGTAACACTAATTGTTTAGGAGTTATTCTTGAATTATGGTTAACCGGAAGTTGTTGTTTGTCCAGAAATGGAAGTTTTTCATACATATCTCTGATTACAATGATTACTATACACTGATTTTTAAAAATAATTTTCAAACTACACCATTTTCATGAATAATTTTTTATTCCAATATTTAGGTTATAGCGTCGTGGCAAGGCAAAGTGAAAGGGTGATGTAATAAAATATGTTTCGAAAACAGCAGAATTTGGAAGTATATTAAGATGCGCAAAAAGATGAGAAGGCGGAGAGAAAAAGTTTAAGCAATTCCTTTACAACGATACACGCAATATTATACTAAATATAAATCCATCGTTAATTCTCACG
Source organism: Sympetrum striolatum (assembly GCA_947579665.1). NCBI lineage: Eukaryota > Metazoa > Arthropoda > Insecta > Odonata > Libellulidae > Sympetrum > Sympetrum striolatum. Next base: position 76,037,122 of record OX388346.1, read on the forward strand.
GAGAAAAATGCATGAAAGTATCGCATCTAAATATAAATGTATCTATCGCAAAGTATCTATCGCATCAAAAACATAAATGGAATGATATCAAACCTTTTCCTTACCTTTTCAAATACGAATGTATTTCGTCCTTCTACCCATTTACAGATTCATGCTCAATTCTTGAAATAACTTGAAAGGTAGGATATAATTTTTAAATGTCGTATAGTTATATAATTAAGCATATGATTATATAATAATAATTATTATAATCATAGTAATGATAATGAATATTAATAGCAATTAATCATATTAACGATGATTTCTTAATTACTTACATTTATGATAATGATACATAATTAGTTATATTATTAATAATTAGAAATAATGAATAAAATATTATCACAAATAAGGATGAGAAGGTTGAAGAGGAAAAGTTGAAGATGTTGACTTAAAACAATACATATAATATCGTATTAACAATTCCGCGATATTAAACCATAACTCATGACCGATCTAAATAAAGACGTTTTTTCCCATTCAAATGGGGTGGGTATCTCAGAACCTCTTGTTTTACATTCACCCGACCGAGAAGCCACACCGAGGAACGGATAAGGCGTTTACATAATTGTTAAGAAAAGGAGAGAGTGCGGCGAAAGAGAGTAAGAGGAGCGGAAGGATAAAAGGGAAAGAAAGCGGTTCATGAAGATTTATGGGGGCATTTAGAGAGATGGAACGATAGGGAAAGATGAGAGATGAGGAGTCCCGGAGGCAGAGACAGCGAGGAATCTAATGGATGGCGATTTATGGCCCGTGAAAAATAACGGCGAAGAGAAATGTGGGCGAAAAAAACACAAGTTTTCGGTGCATCGAGCGTTAAAAGAGGCGCCTCGACTCCGGCCTGAAAATAATTATGCGGGCGCGAAAAAAGCGCGGGGCATTAAGTTATGCAAATGAACGGGTGGGGGCAGAGCAATTTGCGAGAGCAGACGGACTTAAATGGATGGGATTATGGAAGGGAGGGGATGGGCGATATCCCGAAAAATATTCGGGAGCGAGATGTACGAGTGTTATTTGAATATGGCCGCTTGAAAAAAAAGTGGAATATGAATCGGATGTGTTTATAGGGATCGATGAATTTTGGATGAGGAGGGATGGGATGGAGGTCAATGATGAGGCGGGTTTCGTGATGGGAGTGTACGGCGGTAAAGATGAAGGGCATAATGAACCTGCTCGCAACATCAAAATTATTGCTGGAGCAATGGATATGAAGTTGCAGAAGAATAATGAATGAATAATTACATTTGGGAATTTTTCATAAATTACTGTGCATACAAAGAGGAATGCTAGCAATAAGCAGAATCTAGTATAGTCTTGAAATAGAAAAAATTACGGTTTCTATGAATTTAGGTCTCTCATCATTCTAATTAAGTCAAAGAAACACTGATTTAAATTTTAAAATTTTAGGTTAGTTAATTCCAAAAATTTAAATTAAAATCAATCTGGGAAGCTTTAACTGTGTGGAACTCCATCCTTGTAAATGAGTGGGAAATAGGTTAACAAAATTCCTATGTTTAAAAATTTAATACCTGATATTAGTTTTTAAACAGTGAAATTTCGTTAAGTTATTTCTCACACATTTGCAATTAAAATTAACATGTACTCCGTGGCTCTCAATTCAAACAAACACAACTATCAAAGAAGATCGAAGAGAGATACTCATATACAGTCTCAAAGATCAGAAATGAGCATGATAGGTGTAGTTCATCCTGGAATAAAATTATTAACTACCACGATTAAAGATAAAGTAAATGTAAGAATATTATAAAAGTAAACGTAGTATTTTATCAAAGAGTGATTTTTCTCAATAAGTGATCATCTAGTTTATGTAGACAGTCATGAGAAAACATTTATTCTTTGTTAGGCTACTACTACTTTTTATGTAATTGTACATTTTTATCACTTTAGTCTTTCCGAATAATGTAAAATGTAATACTGTTAAATGTATTTTAAATATTAATTCTTGATTATTAAAATGAAATACTTAGTACTATCCGTATAATAATTTAACTTGCATCTTCAGGGGAAGATGCAAGTTAAATTGTGAAACTGGTCGTACAGTAAATTTTTTGTGGATATTACTAAGTATTTCATTTTAACAATGTCTTTCCACCAAGTGACGCCTTCAGCCATCGATTTCATTCATTCTTAAATTTCAAAGAAGCCTCTTCCAAACTACTACACGAACAAATTCATCAGGAATGGCCAACCTATAGATCATACGCCAAAAATGCTGCTCACTGTATGATTATACGTGGCACGTTGAAGCAGGAGAAAATTGAAAAATAAATTTATTAGTAGAATTTTATCTATACGCACAAATGCAAGAGCACAAACAAATACGGGCTACTCATTGGTTTTGGAGAGAAATTTATTGTAGTTAATAGTGCGAAATATTAGTTTGTATGGTGCATTTCGAATGAAAATTAACTACTCGAAAACTAACGTATAGAATATAATTTAAATGGTCATCTACGTTGTAAAGTAAATTCTAAGCGTTGTAAATAGGTAAAAGTGTAAATAAATTATCCACGTTTTCCAATGGTAAGCGCATCTAACACGAAGCCTTGCGAGTACTTACCTCTCCTCACTCGAAGAAATAGAGAATCGGATGGGATTCTTTCGCCAGGCGAGGGAGCACAAGTATTTTCGGTTGGAATTGCGTGTTCTCGCCGGAGAAGAAGTGAAGAGAAAGGTGCGAGAAAAGGATTGGATATTCCTGACAAAAGAGAGTCACATGGCGAGAGGAGATCTGTGTGGCGAAAGCAAGCAAGTGCGAGGGAGAGAGATTCGTGGAAGCAGAATCCGGATTTCCAAGAGAAAGGTATTTTTCGAGGGAATCGAACAAAGAGGCGAGAGATATCGACGAGACGTAAATAAACGTGTGCGCGAGCCGAAAATTTAAATCGAAGCTCGTTTTGAAAGAGCGTTTTGTGTGCTGCTATAGATTGGTGAATGCTCTTTACTCATACCGAATTGCAACCAATTTTTAGAAAACGAATATTTTGCTTCGGCGAGTTTTGAATAAGCTGACCGTATCCCAACAAGACCCAAAAGGAGCATTATTTATCGATGAATATTGGAGTGAGCAAGGCTCTTCGCAATACATTCGAAGGTTATTTCTACTCCCAGCAGGTATTGCTAGAAAACATTTGGGTCAATCCGGAGGAGACAGCACAATTTTAAACGGAAAAATTTGCTCTAATTTAACTTCGGGAATACTTTGGTGTTGGGATTACGTTTTTGCTATTTAATTAGTTTTAACCATTTGGGAAATAGTAATCTTAGAAGAATATCAATCAGGTAAATATAATCTAAAAAAACACCAGAAGATTTGTTTATAGGATTCACGTTTCGTCTTTTGTTAGTTGTCAATGTATTCTCATTTTAATATAGTAAAAGATGCCCTTTTAAAACATAACATCTATTTTTCTGTAATACTAGGAATTGTCTATGAAAAGACTTAAAATATCAATAATGTACAATAAAAGTAATAAATAACAGTTTTAACAACAGTAAGGCAGCGGAAAACTTTCTCACCTAAACACATGATCAGACATTTTAGAAGATAGCAAAGTATTAAATGGAGCACTCCTTTTAAGTTTATTGGTATTTAAATATAATATTATAAAACTCGAATAGCCACTCTTTATATCTAAACTAATCTTTATTGTTTACTCCTATTACTTATTTTCATTGTACTTGAAGATATAATTATGATTTTGATGCTTAGACGACGTTATCTTATTTCATGTTTATATTTGGCCTATCGTACACTGCTGCAAGGTTACTGTTGAAAATATTCAATAATCATAATAAAGTAAATGGGTGGGAACAACTGTGCAAAAATTCCACTTGTTTAAAAGTTTTTAATATCACGATCGGTTTCACACGTTAGTCCATTATGCTTGATAATGGACTAACGTCCGAAACCGGTCGCGATATTAAAAACTTTTAAAGAAGTGGAATTTTTGCGCAGTTATTCCAACCCATTTACTAGGATGGAGTTCCACAACATTAAAGCTTCTTTGATTGATTTCAATCATAATAAAATTTAGGATGAGGGAAAACTAGTGGTCGATAAAACAATAGTATGAGACAGATTTCGTCATTCTCCATTTAACTATTTTTTCTGCATAGATTACATACTCATGCAGTCAATATAGCGTTAAACTGTGTCATAGGCTCTCCCGTACTAATTAAATGAAAACACTTACTACTAATCTGTATTCACATTGGTGCTACACAATTTCGACGAGTAATTCGAGCAAACATCTCTCGAGGATATAAGTCGCGGAATCGGTCTCATTATGGTCACACACGAGGTTACTCTTTCTCTCATTAATTTTCATGTCCGCAAAATCAATCAATCAATAGCTAAACAGCGAATGACCTCATCAATAATTAAACGCATGGGCGGGACTAGAATCACCACGATTTGAATACTGTTAACGCTACTCATCTGGCAGGTCTAGTTTGCGCACAAGTCGACAAATATTACTTTTATGCTAATAATTTACTTAATCTCGTAGATACGGAATGAAACGAAGATGTAATCGTACTTTTACCACAGATTTTATTTTTCACAAAAAAAGTTACAAGACCGGTTTCAGGCTCCTGGATAGTCATGTGGACAGCTCGTTTGCCTTTGGTGAAAGCGGTCCCGGGTTCGATTCCCGGTGGGAGCCAATGAGCGAAATTACCTAAGCTGTCGAAGCACTTTTAACACTACAACTACAACGACAGGTTTCGAACGATTAATCTTCATCCTCTGGTGAAGATAGTCTAAAATTCAAACCTTTAAATATTAGCTGAAGGGGGGAGGTGAGAAAGGGGAGGAAAGTAATTGGGTGTCATGTCCATCTTCAGGCACTGGGTGCTGAAATAGATGTGGAGGCTAGTTAGTCGTAGTTTGATGGATAGCTTCCGATAGAGTTTATTCTGTGAAGTTTAGTCGTAGATATGGTTTGCTATTCAGCTCCTGAAAGATTTATCATCAGGATTGATTTTTGTAATCAGAGCTTGCGTTGCGTGGTGCACTCAAACATTAGAATCATAGAATTAAGTTGAAGAGGAACTTTAAGGACAAACTTAGGAAATGAACTGAGCATTCTCCACACTAACTTTTTTTAACAACCGACCGAATTCGAATGTGCAGTTATAACCCCGTAAACTTATAAAAATACAGTCACAATTTATACCTTTGCACCCAAATTTGCTGGTAAGATAAGGAGAGGAGAGGGGTTGTACCTTAACCTTGAAATCAAAGAATGTATGTTCCATAAAAAAATAATTGAAAAGTATTTTCACGTTAATTATTTAAAAACTGACTGCTTTCGGCCTTGCAGCCGTCATCTGGTGAGCTTATAAAAATTTAGACAAATTGTATACCTTTGCATTCAGTTTTGCTGGTAAGCTAAGGGGAAGGTTGGTGAAATCCATTTCATTTGTTAAATTGGAGTTATTTAATTAAAACTTTAGTGTGGAAAAATACAGAGTTCGTTTCCATTATTTTTTTGATGGCGTTCCACGAAGTACTTTACAACCACATCAATTAGAATATATGTTCCCATTACTTGGTTTGCAAAGTAAACGAGAATGAATACAATAATAGTATATTTTATCAAAACAGAACTAGAGAAAAGGTGTACGAGTGATTAAAATATTTTTCGTTATTCTACCATTCATTCATTAATAAAAATTTATATTTATTACTTTATCTGTAATTCCCTCAATGATTATACTTTACTGTATAACTAATATATATATATATATATATATATATATATATATATATATATATATATATATTATAATTTCTTTTCTCTATAAATCGCGGTATTGACTTACTTTTTTGTTTCATAAGAACTCAAACCGAGGTTGAAGTGATCACTTGAAGATATTTGAACCGTACATAAAAAAGTATCACTCGTGCCTTTTAACAAAAGCCCAACAAGAACTGAAATCAACGTGCGTACAGAATAAATCGAGTGAGCATTTTGAATTCGTAAATTCAAACGACGCAACTTGTCAAGAGTAGACGAAATACGAGTAAGGAGAAAACTTGTACTGCGCAATCAAGAGAGAGCCGAGGAAACTCTAGTTTACGATTTGTCGCAGTGGGCAAGAGGTAGTCGAGGCCTTTTTATTTTTTCGGACTCCTTTCCGTAGCTGAAGAGTGACTTACGCAAGAGCTCTTTGTCCGCATGGAATAAGAGTCACTCGAAGACACAAAGGCTTAGCGTTACATGCGTAGGGACGTGTAGCTTTGATGAGTCGCGAAAACGTATCGTAGGAGCGAGAGGAATTTATCCAGAAGCAACCGAAAGGCGACTTAGATGAATTAAACAGGAGACTCCTGACTCTCTCTGGAAGGTAGAGAATGCATGAATGTATTGAGAGACCTAAAAAGGGAGACCGGGAACGGATAGAAGCCGAAATAACCGCGGGAGAGATATGCGATTCGATACCGATAACTTATGATTCGGTTTGAATGAATCAAAACTGGAAACCGATAATACCGATTTTCGGTTCACAAACTATTTAGTAGAGGATTTGTTTTTTAATGAATCTGCGTACTAAAAATTTTGAATAGTTATACCAAAAATCATTATTTGTGTTGGAATCTTCATAACTGGACCATGACTTAAAGGCAGTTAAAATTAGTTATGCGAGAAGGATTAAATATGGGTTAGGTGTAGAACGAGAACAATAAATGTATCGTCTTTTAAAATACGTATTATTTTTATGATATGCTATATTATAATTATCATATTGACGCCTTTGATCTTTTCTTTTATATAATGAGTTTCACTCTAAAATTCAAATAAATGTTATATTATAATCAATCGATCAGCCGAGATGTTGTGGAAAGACATAATTGAAAAAAGATTTTTACTTTTCCACAAGGTTTTTATTTAGGAACTGAAAAAAAATTTTTTTCCTAAATAAAACCTTGTGGAAAAGAAAAAATCTTTTTTCAATAAATTTTATATTATTGAAAAGTAAGTCGTAATAAAAACTTTCGGAGAGATTGTTAAATTTAATTAAATTATTATATTAAAACGGTTAAAAAATCTATGGTGTTAGGCCAGACTTCGTGGAAAGCCATAATAAGAAATGAAAATAAATGCACTTCGTAATTTCCACGGAAAAGTTTAATCCAAAACGACCGGTTTCGGCTCCTGACCTGGGGCCATATTCTGTATCTCATTTCCCGTCGGTACGGTATCCAAGCAGTCGGTTGGGATCGCAAACCGACTCCGCGAGCTCTCGATGCTATTCTGGAAGCTCCTGCGTCGGTACGACGGCTAGCCATCGTCGGTAGAATCCGGAGAATTCTACCGATAATGAAAAAGAGTCGGTAGCGATAGGAGTCAGTCGGTTAGCAGACGAACTGTGGCAAGTGTGTGCATATTTAGCAATATCATCAAGGCAAATGCGTTAATTGAATACCCGTAATTAGCAGAATGTAAAATAAAGCCGCAATAAGACATGCGATCGCATAAAATGAATGCGATTCTCGCTTTTAGATGCAAAATGATGTACGCCATAGCACATATGGATGCACGTATGTACTACGTTTCTTGGAGCGTGCATCTGTCCAAGGACGTGGAATAAAATAAACGTTTTAACCTTTTAATAATAAATGTAAATAACCATCAATAATTCATTAGGTAAAGTGTTGGGAAACGCTTAACATCCGTAATATATGTTACTGTTTCCCCGTGCGAGACTCGACTATGGAAAAATAATGACCCCGCTCGAAGAAAACTATAAATAATAGAGAAATAGATTAAACCTAGTCATAGGACTTCATGCGATCGAATTTTCTAATTTTTAAACGTATAATGATTAACTTTTAACTGACGTGGATGGTATAATTTTTGTTCATTTTAAAACACAATTTGGTAATTTTCTAGTAGCAGACGAAAAACGTCGAAAATTTGTCGTTTTTGGATAGAATTTTCTCCGAAATGGCATCACTTAGATGAGATTGCTATCATATATATAAACTGCAATTCTTCCTCTATAATATGGTGTAAGAATGTTATGTGTATCTTCAGTAGTAAAGGAGATATAGAATTTCTCCCAAACACCGTGAAACTAGAAAATTACCCACAATTTTACCATTAGATTCCATTAAAATCATATATTTCAGCAATATATGAAAGGCCAAGATAATTGAATAATATTTGTAGAGTGAAGTTAATCCAGGCGAAACTAATTACAAGTATTAATTACGTACAAGGAAGTGCTACAGTCGAAAGTTGCAGTACTTCGGTTCACAAGGAGACGAGAGGATTTTGCTTTTGTAGCAAATATAAAAAATAAAAGATAACTATCCGTTTATACGAATCGAGGTCTTACTAGCTGACCAATAGTAAAATGATTTGAAGACAGCAACAGTTCCAACAATAACTTTATGAAGCACCTAAGGAACTCGTGGAAATCTAACCTCCAAGAAATCAGACAGTGAGTGTATCGAAGGTACTATGTACTTACTAATTTTCTACTTCTTTCACTGATACTAAGTTCTGAAAATCACGCACCGACTTCCAGTTAATAAAATTACGAAATTTAGGGATTCACTGTAGGGCTGATAGTATATTAGATATCGATATTTTATTACCATAAGTGTGCTCGAATTTGGGCACTGGAAAATCTTCAGCTATCAATTTATGTTAAATTCAAACATCAACCATTTAAGACCATACAAACTAACTAATGCAATTATAAATATCTTCCCTGTAAGATATCTTTCAAAACTTTAGTAAGAAATCAACAAAGGACAACAACAAATCTTAGTTACCTAAAATTTCATACATATCATCGATATTTACATCTGCTTTTACACGCCTTGTTTCATTCTTCATTTGTCTACTCGTTTGCCCTCTCATTGGTTGAGATTAAGGACGTGACCGTCACTTTCGGAAATGCTCGGATGTTTCCCCTTAAAGTGGGTGGGGGCAGTCGGTTTGGTAGTTTTCTGCCCGACGATGCTACAGAATAGGATTTAGAGGCCGAGTCGGTGAGAGATCACGGTTTCCTCTCCAGTCGGTTGGATTTGAAATCGAACCAACTGCTTCCAAACCGACAAGTTACATAATATGGCCCCTGACCTGATGATGGCGTGAGCCGAAACCGGTCGTTTTGGATTAAACGTTTCCGTGGAAATTACGAAGTGCATTTATTTTCATTTCTTAAAACGGTTAAATTACCGGTTCTAACCAGTTAGACGTTGAAGGCTAAATCAAATATTTAATCGAAATGAAAATTGACGGTTTCATATCACCGGAGTGAAACACAGTCCTAAAATGTTTGGTTGCGATCCGAAGTAATCTTGAGTGAAGCAGAATTGCTTTTACGCATTTATATGTACTCGAGCAGTCTGCAACAAGAACCAGGTCCAGATGCATCTTTAGAGAATTAACTTCTTTCAAAGATATAAATTAAGGTTCCGTTTAAATGTTTATAGAAAAACTGTTTGAAACTATGTGTTACCCGGATAAGGAGCAATATTGGTTTGTAAAGTGTAGGGTTAAAGGTGGAAGTTGCAAATAATTACCTCGTTTCGATGTACAAGAAATACATTAACAATGGATTTGGTTGTGACAAGTAACCTCAGAAGAGGTTCACGAGGGAGTGCCGCTCGCAGGTTATAATTACGGCTACTCCCGAAAACTGAATAACTACCGCGCTATCAACGGCCAAATACAAAGTAATGACAGACAGCGCGCACCTTTGAATCCTACTATTCCTACATAAAACATGCTGATTTCCTTACAATATGGGTCCCCAAGAGGTGTGAATTATAAACAAACAAAAAATTTAATTATATTTCAGCAAATGGTTGAATATCGAGAAAAATATCTCAATCGAAGGGATGTAATGATGAGCAAAGTCGAAACGTCCCCAATTATAAAGTACAAAATAGCAGTATTTACACAGCAAAACGCATTTGCATGCGGAAAAATTTGGGTGAGATATAAATTCAAACCTTTCACCTCATGGAGCATCCATTAGGTTTACAAAACCCCAAAATGGGCTTGGCCATCGCTTAGGGATTCCGACATGCTCCACGTGAAGGCGAGTCCCGATTGCGAGAGAAAAGGGCTTCCGTGGTGGACAAGGGTCAAGAGAACACCCCCGCAACTTCGGATGACGCCAAACGAGGACCTGATGGGTATCATACTGTGAAGCGATCGTTAGACGGTGTTCATGCTGACAGGAGGCTTCTATTAGGATTATACGAAAGCCAATGGAGATTCTGTTAATCCCATCGAGAGATGCGGGGGATGCACTTTCACGAACATCGCTGCATAATATGTAGCCAACCCTTATCGAGGAATTCGGATTCATACCATCATAAACGTCTTGACAAGTGCAGAAAAGGCCAAACCTCACCCCACTTAACCATCCTCTGTTTTACGAAACTCCGGAGTCGCCAACTCATTTTTTGGTAAAGACATATATATATATTTATATACCTATATTATTACAATGAAATTATTCAAAAATTTCAGCTGATATAACCAGTATCTGGGAATTGAAATTAAATATTTAATGAAATTGACCTTCACAAAAGATGGTTTTAATAGTTTTATTAATATATTTAATTTATGTTTCTAAATATTTCATTCATACTGCTGGTGAACTACTAACTAATACAATATACTAATTTTTGACATTATTTGGATTGTTGTTGTATTTACATGATAAATGTTTACTGTAAGTTGAAGAGTCATGGTTTATTTATTGGATTTAATGTTTACGCAATTGTCTGCAATTGTGTTTTTCTGTTTTTACGTATGTTTCTCTGTTTGAATCTGTAAATTTTCTGTGATATTTGCAAATTAGCTCTATAAGTAATAATAAATAAATAAATATGGACTCGTAGATGAAGACATTCATCGAAATGAATTAGAATTCAGGTATTCAATTACTTTAAAGGAGTAAAATATCGAAAAAAGTTGGCTTTAAGCATTCCTAAGAAAAGAATAAAATAACACGCACTCTTTCTATTTAGATGGTTTATCTGATTCTTCAGTACAAATAATAGGTAACATAAATAAAATTTTCGACGAAAAATGCGCATAGGATTCTTAGCTGATGAACTTTTAATTTTGAGGCCCCACAAAGCGGAAGGTCGTTAATACCTTACAACTACTTTTTCCATTTCTATTTTCCATTTTAGTTCAATAGGTACATGAAACCAAGGGCAATTACAAATGTGACGAAACAAGCGTTGGATGGCCATGCTGAATAATATCAGAAATGATGCTTGCACGAATTCATTTTCTCATTTGCTAGCACTCCAGGTACAAAAGCAGGGGTAAAATGGTCGCAAAGCATTCTTCATAAAGGAACTAGGCCAGCGTATTTTCCATATTAAAATTCGTAGCGAATGCGAAGTGAGGTTCTAAAACATCAAAAGGCTATTCAGAAGTATGCATTAGAGAAGGGGGGTGCGAAAATATCAAGAAACTACCGTAGTCAAAATATTACATTTAGTATAGAAAAAATAAAGTACGTACTTCTAACCATGTCGTTGAGTAATTTAAATGCAGTGGAAGTAAAGAGTGCTTTTTCAAATAGCTTGCTCTTTGACTACTCGAGTATTCGAGCAATAATTTGTCAAGCTCTATTCGAGAATTTTTATGAATATTTTTCAGGGAAATTGTAGTCAAGTATATATTATTAAAATAAAAATACCTTGCTACTATAACGAAAATTATTTTTTTCCAGTTTTCAAAAATAAGATACGAAATAAGCGTTTGAAACTTTAGAAAACACTCTTTGAAGCAAATAAATTCAGTTTAACCACCAGCTTAAGCCGAAATAATAATTCTTATCTGGTAGTTAATTATTAATCATTACGTAGGAAAGAAAAAGAACACTTTGTCTTAGTTCCACAGTAAATGTAGAGACAGTAAAGTGTGACAAAGCGTTCCTTTCCTTTCCTATGTTATGGAGTTCCACAAAGTGACAGCTTCGTCAATTGATTTTATATTCATCATTAGTTCCAACCTATCTTAACTTTAATCGTCATTTATTTGCTGAGGTTCCTCCAACTTTACCATGGTGAATAGTTGAATAAACTCACATTTTTAATCTTAATGGACCTTAAAATGTCTGACCGGAACCGGACCGAAACTGACCGGAAATCGAACCACGGATCTCACAGTTTCCGGGCGGGTGCTCTCATCAATTGATCTGTGTCGCGGAAAATTTGCAGTTCAGTTTAAGGAGACGCCTGTAAGAGCAATGTTACTCTCCTACCCTAACTTAAAGTTTTCAGTTTTCATTAGTGCGTTTTCTTTGTATTTTGGAATTTCACATATTCAGAAGAGACGGTGGTCTTTTATTTATTTATTATTATTTATTTATTAACGACTTAATTGGGCGAAATTGGGACTAAGAAGTCCCATCTTCCATTTAACCCATTTACATATACATAAATACATTGTGAATGGTTATGAATTTAAAAATAATTTTTAAATAACTAAATGATTAAATTACTAATATTTACAGAATTAAATCACTAAATAATGCAAAGGTAAATACAGGAAGTTATACAAAGTTATATACAGGAAGTTATACAAAGTTATACAAAGGTATATACAGAAAGTCATACAATATAAGGAAAATTACTAGTATATGAAATATTGAGAGTTAATATGGTCGTGAAATCGTATTTTAAAATGAGACTCGAATACTACAAAATTACCTTGTGACTCTAGTACTTGAAAATGTGAAAATAATGCTGAAAACTCGGGTGGCAGGCAATTGACATGGATGCATCGAAAGAAAAATATAGAACGAACATTGCTCGCAAGTAATTCCACTCCAACTGAAGAGCACAGCAGTTCTGCGCCTGAAATTTCCCGTACATCTTCCCAATTGTTTAGTTTTGACCTCTCTATAGGCTGGAAGATGATCTACAAAGAGGTTCACATTGCTGAACAGCACCTCAAAGGATTCATTACTTCACATTCACCAGTCCTTGTTCTATCTATCTAGGACTCTTTAAAGTACATTACGTCGTTTCAGATGTCCCATTTACTCTGGCTATCAATTTTTTTCTGATATCTATTCTAAACAAAGATAAGCAGAACTGGTGATAGCGCCTCGCTAAAAAACGAGGATGTATTTCATTCTCCAGTGCGGTAATGCAAAACAATCATGGATACCGAGGGTGTTTGAAATTAAGCAAAACAACTCACGACTAGTTCCAAAGAAAGAAGCAGAGGTCTGGAAAAGACGAAAAAAGGGTACTTCTACTCGTGTTCACACCATGAAGGATAATGGAAGTAAACATATACGTAAATGAATGGAAAAAATGGGTCTAGTGAAATGAAAATGTAACAACTCAATTAAAAGGGAACATACGTGTAAATATTTAAAGCTGTAAGGGATAAGGTACGGGATAGTAGACGAAAATAAACGAAGTAATTAAAGGTTAAATTCTATGATATTAGGCCGGACTTCGTGGAAAGCCATAAAAAGAAATGAGTACCTGAGGATGGCGTTAGCCGAAACCGGTCGTTTTTTTAATTAACAATATTGTGTGGAAATTACGAAGTGCTTTACTCATTTCTAATTAAAGGTTCCCGAAATAATTTTAGAGCATCGATTCTTCTGTCTTATTTTTGTTGACCTTTGGTGGGAAGATACCAACGACGAGCTTGAATTCATAGCAGTACAACTTTGAAAAAGAGAAGATATGATTTGATATGAGAGTACTCTGATAAGTGCGTTATTTTGAGTTGGAAAAACTTAGCATGGCTTTGACGTTGAGTGAAATTCGCTAATTCGATATTAAAGTATCTCCAAATGAGTAAATATAGAGGGTTGATAATGTAACTAGTGCGTTATCTCTATAAGAAACATCCTCGTAATACAGAGCCACGAAGTAAAGGCTCCTTCAACAGATTCGAGTAGCGGAATAGTTGGTTATTTCATTTCAGAGCTAAAGAAAAATAAATTTCACAAGAGATTAAGAGAGAGCTATAGGCAATCCCAAATATTAAATCTAACAGATAGATAACGATTAAATATAATTATGTATGCAACCTCTAGGTTTCAATTGTTAAAATGTAAAAGTAAATCGTGTGATCTAATTAACGTAATATATATAATAATTCAGGTGTAACGAGGTCACAAAGGTAATCTAATAAACACAACTGAAAGACTAAAATATTTAAACAAAACTGAGCGCTCAAAAATCAGTTAGAAGTTCATAACTTGTTTTAACACAAGCGCTTAGTATAGACAGAATCCTTTTGGTAAGGATAACAACTTTGTTGTGCTTCATCTTACAGTATTTTGTTCGTGCAGTGAAAGGTTTTTAGTTACACCAGAAAGTTTAAGCGGCCAACTTTATCCGAGGTGCTAACAGACGACCACCAACTTTTTCAAAACGTAGCAGTTGACTTGCTTCGTGGTTCGCTTATAACTAAAGGTTGTATAAGAACGCCTCACGTAAGAACAATGTGGAGGAAATAACAGTCGTGAAAAAGAAACCCTGCGAGTCCGATTATATCGAATCCTCTTCACATCAAAGCCGTCCGTTATTCTTGCGCGTATTCTTCCAAAACTTCTAAGAAAACTTCTACATATTTATTTCTCCATTTCCCCCGATCCACCGAAGTCAATACTAAATTACTCCATTCCCTGCTTCGATCCTAACTCACTTCCTATCTCCCCTTTGAAATATACTCCCCGCCATACTTCAGTTCTAACCAATTTCACTCGCTCTTACCCCTGAGCTTTCCACTCTGCGGCTTTCTCCCATCTTTCTTCGATTCCACTCTCTCTAATCCTCTCCCTTTGTTCCTTCCTTTTAACAGCCTCATTCGGGTCCCGTTCTCATTACTGTCAGCCTGTCTCGCCCCCAAAGGGCTGTCAAATCACTTGGCGTTTAAGAGGCGTCCGTGCGCCTCCGTCCTGTCTGAGCATTAGACAAGTTGGGCAACTGCGCTGATGGGCTCCGTGCAACTTGGCGGACTGAATTGATTATCACGAGGCACATCGTCGTGGACTTCGCAGTGGCACTATTTCCTTTTGATTTCCAGCGCATTTCAACTGGGCTTTCTGTTATGAAACGGCTTCATGTTGATTTTACTAATTTTTAGAGCATAGACGGTCCGCCATTCCACATATAGGTGCCTGTGTTAAGCGTCATCACGGCATTATTTCGCTATAGAATCTGTGCTGCGTTATTCATATACAAAATTCCCCGCAGAAAAAAGTCTGGTTGGAGGCTAACCACATAATGTACAAGAAATATAATTTATAAAAATATTCATGATGATGCATTAACATGAAGGCCTTCGCTGTCCATACAATCCATGACGGCTTCTTTCGGGAACGCAGAGTTGGTGGTGGTGATGCATTAAACAATAAAATAATTAATTAAATAAAATAAATATAGTAGAAAAGTAGATTTATCTTCGTAATGATACAATGATATCTCGGGTTAGAGAAATAGGAGCCGTGATTTCCATCAATTCCTAAAATCCCATCTCTGAATTAAAGTGGTCCATTTTTCTGAGTTTTACCTATAACCAGCCTTATTAAATAACCTTGGCAAAATTTTATCTTCTTTAGCACAAAATTTACTTTTATTAAAAAGTTTTCGTTGTTGAAATCGTTTGTAGAAGATGAGATTTCGTGGAAAGTCACAATCAATGAGAAAGAGTATTATTTTCACAGGAAATACTCTGCGGAAGGAATATTATGATTAAGCTTCGAGAGACAATAAGACAGATGAGTTGTCGTGATTTCTTGCTGCATTCTTCCTCGAGTTTTCTCTTGGAAGCTGGTATATTTATTGGTTTAATTTATATTAAAATTCATTAGCATCATTCTTTCTTAGCGAGGAAAGCAAGAACAAACTACTTCAACCCTCATCAATTACTACTGAAATTTTAAACATAGATTATAAAACGATATGTTAGAGTTAAATAGAATATTATCGTTAGATTCCATTTTAACTATACATAATCATATCTGGCTAACGGTTTTATTATCTTTCATTATACTTTCGGGCGGGTAACGGAAGAGGTAAAAGAATAAAAGAATGTTGATTTCATATTATCTAACGTCCTCTCACGAAATTAATAGACTTATATTTATTCATGTAAAATGTGTGTAAGTGTTAGGCGGTCAGTTAAGTTTAAATTTTACCAGAAAAAATGTCGTTCGCATGTCTATATGTCTGCACATGGTTTTCTGTAAAAGAAATAACTTCCGCAGCATTCTACGCCCTCAAGTGGTTGCCTCCCTTCCTCTCTCTCACAACATCGTTCAGGCAGACTGTTACCCCCTCCGATGCAACTATCTCCCAAAGCAACCCTTTCCCCGCCTTTTACCTTCTCGTAAAGAGGTAAGCGAACCGTCTAAAATTTAATAATCCCACGGGCTTCTAGGAAGCCATCCTTCGTTAGATCCTCATCGGGTTCCTCTTGTTATAATTCCATACTATTTTCAAGGGCTGAAGCAAAAGGGGAGGAATACGAGGTTAAGTGTAACCAACGAAACTGAGGAGAAAGGATGAACGTATTAGGAAATATAGAGGAGGCAATGATGGAGAAATAAAGGAAGAAATAATGGGGAAGCGATTAGTCGAGAAAGCGACAGGACACGAAGAGAAAGGGTTAAGGAAAGAGGGAGACAGAAAGAGAGAAACAGAAAGAGGAATACAGAAAGAGGAAGATTAAAGAATCAATGATGGAAGGAACATAAATACTTAATTTTTACAGGTTAATTTTTACTAGGAAAGTTAAAATTTCGAATTTGGTAAATAGTTAACGCATAAGCGTAATAAGAAATGCAAACTACAATAATTTTTGAAATACCTATTTAAAGATAAAAACAAATGGTAAAAGAATATTTTGATAAACCTATATTAAAGTTGATATATTACACCCTCAAGCTATTCGGGAGAACTACAGAATTACATTATTGTAATAAACAAATCAAATAATTACCTATTTACCCCACTCATAAATCAAATAGAAACAATTATCGGCATGAGTTATGTACTAAATAATAAGGATGAGTCGATTCCGACTCTCGATTTTTCGATTTGATCGATTCTTTGAGGAATCGAAAATCAAAGAATCAGAGTCTTTAAAATCGATTCTGAAGAAATACTTATTTATAAAAAACTGGGCAAATTAAAAAAATCAGTGATTTTAAATTTCCCGGGTGTAACCATATGATTGCGCACTAGCTACATTCTTAAATCCCAGGTTCAAGCAAATCCCGTTTACAGATGGACAAAGTTTTTGGAATATCAAAGAACTAATTTGGTCTATTATCAGTGAAGATTCCAATGTAGGACTTGACAAAGTCACTACTGCACCCACTGTATCAACTGGTTCAGGAATTTGGTCACAGTATAGAAAACATGTCATCTCTCCAAATGAAAACCCCCAATAACTTAAAGTGAAGATGAACTGAAGGTGAGAGTACATAGAATCCAGAAAAGGGCATAAATGAAATTGGAAATACTGATCAGCAGCCATTTTCTGAGACTCAAAAAAATTACTCTTAAATATCTTTGTCTACCATGGATGCAAAAATAAATAAGTTGGATCCAGAAAGGGTCGAAATGATTTTATTTTTATATTAAAACTGGAAAATCTGACTATTTGACAGAATCGAGAATCGATAAAACAGGAATCGGTATCGGGTTTGGAATCGAAAAAAGCTAGAATCGACCCATTCTTAGTAAATATTAATATTATTTTAAGTACTGCTACCATAGCTATACTAGATAATGAATAGAAACAGTGTAATTTTCCACACTTCTATTTAGAGGACGACCGGTTTTGCTACCGGAGTAGCATCATCTGGTAGAGAAATATTTCACATGTTTCATAAATGTGCTGAGGGGAACCGAAGAAATCTTTGCAATGTATTTCTAGTAAGAGACGCGAGTAACATTTTGTTTAGTATCGAATAGCAAGTCTGGCGGCATAAGGAAAATGTATGACGAGGGCCTGTTGAAGAAATCATACCTTCCTCCCGTCAATCTTTCTCAATGTCAGAAACCCCTGCTTCTCAGCCATTCACAGGAAAACCTTCTGACCTTGCGTGTCTGACTTTGGAGTTTTGGGATAACTGACGAAATTCCGTGAACGCTCTGTCACTTCTACACGGAGAGATACGTTACGTATAGACTAAGTTTTCTAGAGCCGTCTGCGCCTGTTTAGAATGAAGAGGGTTCAAGTTTATTATGTATTAATTATTTAGAAAATGTAAATATTTATACATTTAGAAAATTTTCGTTTTTGAATTTATGTTATCGGAAATTTAGGGTGCGCACTTTTACCATATTTCCGGGACCTTTCCGGACGTTAAAATATGAAGATTTCTCCCATCACTGGATGGAAAGCTTAGAGCAGCCAAAATAACTGTAGATTAGTTCCTTAACGTAAAGAAATCTGCGTTCACGTATAGCATTATTTAAATATATCTTATGGAGATGTATGAATTGTCACTATCAGATCTTGTAGGTTTTATAGACTCAGCGTAGTAATTTTAAAGCTAAAACTAGATAGACTAGTCAATTTCTCCAGAAGATGACACTTATGGGAATATCATATACTGAATATCATACGCAAAGGAATTTATAACTTATTACTGATGTATATTAAATATACCTAAGTTTAATCTACATATTTTGTTCAATTGATGATTATATTTTTAACCTCATTGTAATCAAAGGTGATGACATGAAGAAATGGAAGAGTAAGATTAAATCTTTCAAAATCGTGCATAATATATACATAACTTATGATTCGGTTTTAATTAGTTCAGATCAAAATATTACGGACATACTCAATAGAATGACACAGTGAATCTGCTGCACATATCAAAACATTCTAAGTCTAGTAATAAGATGGTAGATTGAGAAGGCTTAGTTCTACGTATAATGACACATTGTCTCGGAATCTACTGAAATTATTTTGTATTGATTTCTGGGAGCAAAGAATTTACTGGGTAGCAACCCATGTTGCGAATTTAGTCATTTGTTCAAGTATTTATTGTGTTAGAACCAATCAAACCTCTCTCCTCTCAATTTTATCTTAAATTTCTTTTTCAAAATAGTCTATTTTCGAGTAACTTCTTATAAAAATATGCCAATAGATTATCTTCTCAATCATCTCAATCTTACCCCAATCCAAGCCTCTCACACTTTCTCCGACAATTCCTTCTTATATAATATAATAAATAGCAAAGTTGATTCCCATTCTTACTCTCTCTTTTCTCTTTCCGAGTTCCCTCAAGAACTATACATCTATCCAATACCTTCTCTTTGATTACTCCCCGTCTATCAATAGTGAAACGATCACTCTTCTTTCGCATTCCTTCAATTTCAATCCCCTTTCCTCCAATACTCATTTTGATCCTTCCTTCTTATCTCCGAATCCATTCAGAATATTGCGCGAGTTTGACGTGGAAAAATACAATTTTCTGTGATTTTTGTTTGTTTGCTCAAATTCATTTATTATTTTATTATATGTTTACTTTGTTGATTTTTCACGATTTTATTGATATTTTGTTCTTTATTATTGTTAATCATCAGCAGTAATTGACTTCGTGCAGTATGTTGATGTTTGTTAATAAAATAAATAAATAAAATAAATAAATAAAATAAATAAATAAAATAAATAAATAAAATAAATAAATAAAATAAATAAATAAAATAAATAAATAAAATTAATAAATAAAATAAATAAATAAATAAAATAAATAAATAAAATAAATAAATAAAATAAATAAATAAAATAAATAAATAAAATAAATAAATAAATAAATAAATAAATAAATAAATAAATCAAATAAATAAATCAAATAAATAAATAGAAGATTCCAGAACAGCTGGTGAATGAATGCATCCTTGTGCAAAATGAGCATCATAGGAGCCAAGAATTGGAATGTTGGTAACTTAGCAAAACTCACGGAAATTGAAGCTGTATAGGGAATCTCACTCAAACTTCGGAAGAAAGGTTGGAGAGTCGAAGGAGGTCTAAACTATGCATCGGCCGCCGAGTGAAGGGGCAACTGATGAAGAGGAAACCCACAGGTATGGGATTTAAGGGAGTGGACTGGGCCAGGATGCGGGATCGGCAGATACTTATTCTCCGCTCCACCAAACAACGGGATTGCCAATTACGGCACCGCAGACGAGATAAGGATTCACCGTTGGGGTGCAGACGGAGCGGCAGTTCCGCACACCCTTCGTTTCGTGAAGAAGATGCACACCCGCGTTCTCTCGAGCATGTTTCCAAAAATGGGAAATTGAAAATGAGCCGAGTTTAATCTTCGACCTAATTGGGGATCTCTCCGAAAGTTAGCGTTGCGTTGATCTGTCTCCTGTTGAGTGGAACACACAGATGAGTGGTGTTCTGCCTGCCTTCCCCAATTCAAGGCCAGCACACATTTTTCAGGGATCGATATGAAAGGGACAGGGGTCTCAAACCCGAGGGTCGTGGGTGGTCATCCAACCAGTTACACAGATAAAATAAGCCTGTGGTTATCCGTGAGTAGAACCCTTCCCACCAAGTGGTTCCGAATGCTTTTAAAGTAGGAATCAAGGGGGATAACGTAGCTTATTATTTTTTACTTTCTCCATACACGTAGTAGTATAGAGAAAGTATTGTTTTCATGAAAAAAATCGGCTTCGAGATTTCAACGGAAATACATGTTTTGGGGTCCCTAGAACACGTTTTGACCATTTTCGGAATGATGTCTGTGTGTATGT
This sequence comes from Sympetrum striolatum, assembly GCA_947579665.1. Classification (NCBI taxonomy): domain Eukaryota; kingdom Metazoa; phylum Arthropoda; class Insecta; order Odonata; family Libellulidae; genus Sympetrum; species Sympetrum striolatum. The sequence continues at coordinate 76,057,940 of OX388346.1, forward strand.
GTGTGTGTGATAGTGGGCGCGGAAGTCGAGCTTCATTCTTCAAATCTCATTTCCGGTTTTCAAAATATCTCCATAAATATGATATATAGGTATATTGTATTACCTATAAAATTATTAGAAAACACGATTTACTATAACTTTTGTATTTAACATATTTTTGTACCACCGGTTGAATAGGAGTTATTCGTGAAATACTGATAGATCGGAAGTAGCTGATTATGTACTTTGTGGGCGCTCTTTCATGAAAACTATTTGTCGGATCAACACCAAATTACATACATAGTATTTTGGTTGGTGTCGTTAGAGTTAATTAGATTTTGGAGTAAATCAGTTCACCGAAAGTCGAGCTTCATTCTTCAAAGCTCATTTCCGGTTTTCGAAATATCTCCATAAATATGACATTCAGGTTTATACTATTATTAATAAAAGTTTTATAAAATGTAATTTACTATAACTTTTGCATGAAACATATTTTGTATCACTGATTGTGTAGGAGTTATTTGTGAAATACTGATAAACCTGAAGTTGCCGAATGTGTACGTTGTGGGCGCTCTGGGCGCTGGGGCGAAAGGCCATTTCATCGTTTTTCATCGAACATGTCCCGAAAAACATTATTTATAATGTTTGTGACGTAAAAGATAATAATCACTAATCTTCCAAGTTTAGATGGAATATAGAGTTCGAAAATACTGTCGTAGATAAACATTTATTTATTTATTTATTTATTACAATTTTCGCCGCAGTTAGACAGCAGAGTGGTGGCAGCTAATCTCAATATATAAAATATACAATTAACAAATTAATATACAATCCATAAATAATACTATGAATTAATAATTCCAATAAAAGAAAAAAAATCACATTACTGTAATTACCAATACCTTATAATTTTTTTTATATGAAAATATGATTACACAATTCCACAATTATTTGAGCATATACTAGTAAGTTCACACTACAACAATACAGAACATTTCTTCTTAAATGATTTTGGATTTTTAGGAAGGGACTCAAAGAGCTCCCCAGGTAACTTGTTCCACTCTGCTATGCCTCTATTCAAGAAAGAATATTTAGCTATATTGGTTCTTTGCGGTCTAAGTTTTATTTTGTGATTATGACTTCTTCCTAAAAAGTTTGGTGTTTCTAATAATCTTTTGAAACTTTCCCATCCCTTACTACCTGCAACTATCTGGTAAATACAGCCTAGCCTGTTTATTTTCCTCCTCTTCTCCAGCGATTCCCATCCTAGAATCTTTAACATTTCTGACACGCTATCTGTTTTCTTAAATCTACCCATAACGTAACGAGCTGCTTTTCTTTGAACTTTTTCTAATTTCTTTATGCGACAATTCTCATGAGGATCCCACACCGTTGTAGCATATTCTAATATCGGCCTAACTAATGTTAGGTACCCCAATTCCTTTGCTTTCTTACTGCTACCTTTTAAGTTTCTCATGACGTGATGTAATGTCGGTGTGATAATCGGTAGTAAGAGCTTACTAGCTCTATGTTATTTTGTTTAATTTTATGTAAAAGGTAGGTATATAGCTTAATTGCGCGTTCTGATTCTGTTGACTAACTTTCGTTCACAAAGGACGCCATACCTTGTAATTATAAATAAAAAATATGTATTCAACTAATGATGGCGATATTATTGTCATCATCATTAATTTCAAATAAGCCCATTTGATCATCACCGTCGAAGAAACTGTCTTCCAACAGGTTTGAATGGGATGCGCTACATCACATTTGGTCCTTAGCTAATTTCATTTCTTTGCAACTTCTGTCATTTTATGTCCACATTACAATTTGTGATCACGTTAAACCATTACATCCATCAGTAGTCTCTCTATCAATTTAAGGGAATTAGATAACGGACATCACAACTCTAAAATCTCGACAAATTTCGAACATTTATTTCAAAGTTATATCCAAAAAATGATCGTCATTTGAACAGACGTTAAAAATCACCCGTCAGACGAAAAAAGACGTCACTCATGTCACCTTATCCATGGACTTCAAAATATATTGATGGACTCGTGTTATCAATAAAAGTGATGGAAAGGCATTAAAGGGATGAATTGGTGTCCGCGGTATTTCGGGCCTCGATAAACGTCATATCCCATTAAATTACACAAAATATCGATTTTATAAGGTCAACTTGTTAGAGACTTGGTGGAATAAATTGTCTATGAAACATGCATTTAAGCCTTGTTTTCCGATAGCGATTAATGACAATCATTACATGATTTTGTGGACACAAATGAGTCTCACTTTCTTCTGTAATTACACATGAGCTACAGAGAATGATGACTTCAAATTAAGATCGGTTTTTTATTATCTAGTTGATTTTTTATTCTTTACTTTTGCATTAATTATTCATGGTGTCGAAAGTGGAATTTGAAATAAATGACATTTTTTTTAGTGTTTGTGATATGAAGATTCTGGAAAGATATTAGCAGTCTTTTTGTGACTATGATCTTTGGTCTTTTTGCGATTTCAATCTCAGAAATTTTACTAAAAATTCCATACTATGCTGTAGTGTTAATCCTCGGTATCCGTAAGATAAGAAAATTGTATCCTTTTGTTGGTTGAACTTTAATATCAAGGAGAAACTAGAAACCTGTAAAAGGAAGAAGTCTTACTTAAAATAGTTCAGGGATGGCCCTTGGCATGTGTATCATAAGTGGCGCGATGAATTTATCTGGAACCCGAAATAAATCCTAGCAGAAAATTTTTTCAATATTTAAGAGACACTTTTCGTACGTTTTCATATTATTTTTTCATTCAGTAAATTTCTCATGATTTACAAAATCACTTAGAGATCCAATATCAAGATATTAACTATTGTTTCCAAAAAATATGGTTGGCAAATAGTGTCACAGAAATGACAGTTTGGCAAGCACTCTCATAAAGGTAACCGATCCTTTAAATAATGGACGAACAATTTAGTACAACAGGATCTTGGCTTACAACTTGAAATAATATTTCAACTTGTAGTTCCAAACCAGAAAACCATTTTTCTCTTCCCTTTATCTTACTACTTATACTTTTTTACTAAACATGCTAACATAAATATTACCATATAAGGAAAGGGTTGAGATGACTTTGCACATAAGGGACTCAGGTGCAAGGAACGTGCACTCAGGAATATTCCCAAGGAAAATCGGACTTGAAAAAAGTCTGACAGGGCCGGGAATCGAACCCGGGATCTTCCTCTATCCGGGAGGCCATTGACATATTGGTATGAATTGAATTACTGATTGATTTATCTGCAGCAAATAGGCAGAACATTAAATCATTAGTCTATGGACAACATGATCTATAATTAATAGTAAGAACAGTAAAAATGAAAATCTTGCCTGTGATGAACTTCAGCTTGAACTTGACGCGCACAAAGCCCCAAAAACGGCTTCTCAAAATGTTCTGACCGTAAAGCCTAGATGGTTAAGGCAGCCTCCCGGTTAGAGCAAGATCCCGGATTCGATTCCCGGCCCTGTCAGACTTTTTTCAAGTCCGTTTTTCCTTGGGATAATTATAACCATTTTAAACTGCACACTAACATTCTGGACAACCCTCACATTGTTTTTTTATTTCATCTCTGGATAAGAACTTACTGATGCTATATTTCTATATTTTGTTGTTCTTTCTTTCCACCATTTAGTTATTACTATCGCTGGGTTTGCGCAGGTTTTTCACACCCCCTTCCTTGTGGGTGTTTTCCTGCAGTGGAATTTTTCCCCAATAATTTCTTATGTTTTTACATCCACAATTCTTCCAATTGTTTCTCATACTATTCTCTTTGATTTAATTATTGTATAGATAATGACGATGGTTTAGACGAAAGAAGAGACTCCTAGTCTCGATCTCGCTCAAATAAATAATATTATAATAATTAATGTTTAGAGCCATTCCATGTAGATGCACCTGTATCAAGCGTAATCGCGGGATTATTTTGCAATGGAATCTACGTTGCGTTATTTACTTACAAATTTCGCCGAAAAAAAGTCTGGAAGAAGAAACTTTTAGTCTCAATCTCGCCCAAATAAAGACGATTAGCATTATTATTATTTTCGTGATTTTTTTCACCTACCTTCGGGAGTTTTGATTCGCCTACAAATAATTGAGAATATTATTTTCACTTAATTGCTTCATTTCCTGATCTTTTTATATGAAACAAAAGTTCAGGTGGAACAAGTATCAACACTGCCAATAGAGCGTAAAATTATTTAAGGAAATACAGTTATTTCCGTTACGGAAACGTGAGAGCTCATGAATAGCTTAAAACTAAGTCACATCATACGCTCAGTTTATGACTCATTCGATCGAGAATTATTTTGATTGCGCCCATTCCAATGAAAAAAGGCAGGCGTATTCCCGCCTCATTAATCATTGATCCCAAGACCTTACAGCGGTGGAAAACCTTGTTAGAGAAGAATTCAATAATGATTCTTCAGCGGAAAAGGCAGAATCGGATTATGCTTTACCAACCGCACTGGATTACAAAATAGAGTTAAAAAGTCGTTAGTATTTTTGATGACTATCACATATTATCTATTATTAGGTAGTAATAAGATTTATAATAAGCTAAAAATGATTTGTAATTTCAAATAAGAAAATACTTTTTTCTTCAATTTCATGCTTATCAACATTGTATGTATTTATATTTCTTAAATGTGGTATTTTTCATGGAATTCTTCATACGAAGAATAAAATTATGATGAGAATATGGTGGAAGATGGTTTGTCGATCAATTGCAGGCCATACGGAATTTATTCAATAGAAGATTCATATAAATTTGGAGTTAATTTAAAAGATAATCAAACGCTGAGTATTACAAAAGCAACTACCGTATATACTCAAGTATGAGCCAACCCGAATATAACCGAGGGACCTAATGTCATCACAAAACCTGGGAAAACTATTTGATTCGAGTATAAGTCTTGGTTAGGGAATCCAACAGCTAGTAGTAAATTTCAAAATGAAAAGAGATTATCAATATTAATTTAGGAGTTAGAAGGATAAATGTTTCGGGATGAAATGTTTTAAAAGAAAAGCTATGAGATAGCTCTGCAAGTCTAAAATAGGGTCAATAATATACAATTCACAAGAAAATTCCCTGAGAACAGATAAGTGGGACCCTGACTTGAGCATATGCCGAAGTATATACTTTTCAGCATAAAAATGTGCTGAAAAAATAGGCTAATACATGCATAAATACGGCATAAATTTGAAATTATATGAGCAGCTATCAAATCAATAAGTATTCATGAAGTGTCCACGTATATCAAAGAGTCTAGAAGATCCTACCCCTCTTTCTAATACCCGAGGTCTACATACTGAATCCATAAGTACATATATATTGAAAATATCTCTGGGATATCAGTCTTGTGTTCAGTTCCAACATTATTTCTAATTGAATTAGCTACCCAAGGATTTAGAATGAGGTTAAATACGCAAGACGATGAATAAGGTACTCTTCCCATATCTCAACCAGCAAGAACTTTCAGGAGAAAAAGTCTACGTAAGTGTAGCGATACGACCCCATGAATAAAACTTTCTATAGCACTCGATATGAAGAGACCTGAACGAATAGCAATATCCAGCAAACCTCAGCAGGTTTAAAATTATCCCATCCATGAATAGGCGGAGAAAAACCAAAAAAGTACACATCCTCCTCTATCTTGCGCCGAGAGGAAGATGGAAAAATATTCCGTTCATCAGGAAAAGCAATTCGATATGCAAAGTTAATTCAGAGAATCGATTGCCACGGAGAGCTCGAGAGTTTTCGTAACGCTAGGAGAAGAACTTGTTTTCAGTTCCGGAGCAGGTTTAGGGAAAAAAGCGTTGAAAAATTCACGAGAGAGGGAAAGAAGGGAGTTTTAATGGGAGATGGGTCTCTTGATTCTCGGGCTGAACGCTTGGACGGCTAACCGCTGCTTGAGAGAGGCTGGATTGTGGTTCGAGAGAAGAGAGGAGAATCGAGAAATACGGAGAGGAGAAAGGATTGGAGGAATGACAGAGGAAATCGAAAGAGGAATGCGGTTCCTTGAATTAATTACTATGAAAAAATAAACAGATGAGTTAAATTGATGAAGAATCCAAAGGAAGATTGGAATACCTCCAATTTTATGCTTAGGGAATGATGGAATAAATTAAAAATGCCACAAGAGACAAGGAAATGGTGGAATAAGTTGATGAGGAAGTTGACACGCAAGGAAATTTAGAATAAATTTGATTACGCGGGAAGACGCACAAACATAAAAAATAAGGGAAGACTGAGAAATCCAGATAGTAATGTAAAATTTAAAGTTTAATACAACAAGAGCTAATAAATAAATTTGCTGATGAATTAGAAGTATGAATATGGCTCTCTAAAATCCATAGTGAAAATTTAAAATATGAAATAATTTTAATGTCTATTAATGAAAAATTTCTCTATAAAAGCAGCAAGATGATTCCATGGATAAAATTTTTTATTCTCATTAAAATCAATCGACGAAGCCGAAGCTTTGTAGCATTCTATCCTGAGTAAGCAGAGAAGTAAATTCAAAAATAATAACTTCTACAGGAACATTTTTGCCTAAAATATGGGTGTTTCTGTCCTTTAAATCTTTTATAGTACTTACAAAGTTGAAAAAAAACCATCGAGCAGATGAGATACTTTTAGAACCTAATTTTTTTTGGAAGTTCGGAGGGTTCTGTATTGGTTCGATCCTCCTTCTTTTTTAATTTAATACTTGAAAAATCAAATGAAAGTATATAAACAAATATAAGGAGAATAAATTCTTCCAAATCGATCGATTTTCGGCAATTGAATGCTAGAGGTATGATTCCTGAAACTTAATCGATTTACAGCTTCTTATTTTGAGTTATAGAAACAACAGCATCATGGGATAACAATCTAAGGAGTAGTTTGCTGTAACCCTCTCATACGTACTCTCTCCATCCAACCATCATCAACCACTAATACTCTAAATACGGTCTCCATCTATAGTTCCTTAATTGCACCATTCCCTCCAAGTTTTTTCAATAATTTCCTCAAGTTTTTCATATACTTCTGTCTAAGTTTGCATACTGAAGAACATCTTCATTAATTACTCTATCCACTTTGTTTTCATAATCCTCCCATGACACACATCTCCTTCTATGGCATCAAAATAGCAATAGCATATTAATCGCTTAAATTCACTCACTTCGGATGTATAGATGCGAAAATAGCAGCATTGGAAAATAAAGGCTCAGTTATGGTGTGATTACCACTTTAATTTTTTTATCACTACCATTCTGTGGAAGGATTGGAGAGAGAGAACTCTATCAAAGAAGGAGAGGGGAAGGTGAAAAAAGGCAAAGAGCAGATACTGATATACGACACTTCTGATGGTAGTAATAGAAAGGGATGCAGACGACTAAAGTTTAGCGGAAGATAAAGGTTGAATAACTATGGACAGGTGATTGTAAGAGTTATAGTTAGGATGAATGGAGCAATTGACAATGAATAGGATGACTTTGAGAACTCTGACAAGGCAATCCTCGAATTGACGATCTACAGCAGAAGGGAGAGCTCCGGTTTTAAGGCAAAATATGGATTTTCAGTCAAATCCTAAACAAAAGTTTGTTTTTCAAATTTTTTTCGCGTCCCTTGACTTACTCAGAAAAGAGCGAATTTACACAAAAACACCGTATGCTTGCAGCAAACAATCGGTAATAATTGGTAACCGCAATAACTACATGGGGAGGAAATGAACATCATGTACCATGATAAACACCTCTCTATATATTTTTTTTGTTACTTTTTAATTCAACAAAGATGCTTTCCATCAGAATAAGGCCTGTCGACATAATGTCAATACACAAAAGAGCGATATCACAAAATATTATAAAATGCATTTTGAATACTGCTCACCGTATGAAAATAAGCAACAAACAACTAGTGCTGAAGTGGCAAGGAATACAAAGAATATGAAAAATAAGAAAATTAAGAATGCAATTTGAAAATCTGAACTAATTTTTCTATAATCAAAATTAGCCCAGTTCATTTTACCTTTAGAAGAGAAGAAGGTATACCTTAGTAAAAGACATAAAAAACGTATTTAGATAATAAATTAGACATCTTCAATAATGAAAAAAATGTAAAAAAATGTAAGAAGAAGAAAGGAAAAAACATTACATAGATTATCATATGTAATCAAAAATACATGTATGCACCATTGGGTCTAAGAACAGTAATTTTATTTCTTTTGAGGATATTTAGAATGATGTACTCTTAGGTTGATGCAATGAATAAAAATTAGAGAATTGCCTTATTTATAGGGTATTTATAGTAAACCGCGTATGACACGGATACAAGTAATTCAATTTCTAAATTAAAGAAGGGCTTTGCATTAAACACACACGCACATGTTCACCGTCATGATGTTCTCTGCTGTTAAAAACCTTGGTATCTTTTAAGTATGATTAATCAAGCGTGTATTCTGTGATGAAAAGTCATTGATACCGCGGAGAAAATTTTCCAGGAATCATTCTGATAAGCGGGATTTTCGGTCTGCGATAACGTATAACTTTGGCTCATTCGAGCGATGATAAAGTTGGCTGAACGGGCGATAAAATCGGCGGAGCGACAACTGATAGAATGAAGTCAGGTGGAAGAATAGAAAGGAATGTGATAGATGGGACGGCAATGATTAGTTCCCCAAATATAGATGGCCTTTCTTATCGGAAGAGGACGAATCGTGACGGAAAGCTGGGATTTTGTTTGCTTACGTGAGTTTCGCCGCTTCAATTGGATGCGCTTCCTTTGAAAGGTACGCTCGAATTAAACAGCGAAGCCTGTGCATTTCCTGTTTTGTTTATAAGCTGAGAAATGCAGGGAGTCGGATATAGAGATTAGATACGAAAAGATTTGGTATATATTAAGAGCAAAGCTCAAGCTAATGCTTAAGGATTTGAAAGAGATATCAATAGTTACGGAAGATTGCACTGAATGAATCTCAAGTGGCCTCTATGGTGCTTGATTAGGTAGAAAAATTATAGAAATATATGAATAACAAGATCTGCTATACGACAAACTGAAATAGAAGAGTTATTGAACATCTAAACAGGTATTGCATGCAAACAAAATTGTACACATTATTCATTTTAGCTATTACTGCAGAACGCATCGCATAATGAGGTTTCAAGGACTCGTAAACATCTTCGAGCTAACTGGACCTATACATTATCCCTTAAATTGTGAAAGTGTGATTACAAATATCTTTTATATTGCGAATGGTGATGGCGGTTGAGAAGTGTACCTGCGAACCAGAGAAAGTACAGTAAAAGGCGATACCTTTTGTTTTAGAAGACTGCGATAAAAGAGCAAGCTTTCCGAGACGCAGGCTGGGAATCTTTGAAAGAAGGGAGATTAGAAGCTAGGCTGCGATTGGTTGATGAATTCAGGGAAATTATTTGCATTTACGGAAGATGTAACTGGTATTATGCGACCTCTATTGTACTTGGGATGATAGGATAATGAGGATAATGTAAGAGAAATCGATAGAAGAAACGCGATAATAAACGAGTAATGAACTAGTTCAAACAACTTGTGTTAACACCCCCTGCCAAGCGCTGAAAGGCGATTTGCAGGGTATTATTATCGATGGATATTTTTAAGAGTGGAAACTAACATTTAAGTTCATTTCTCCCAAGATAACTGGCTATCTTTATCTATATTTTATTCCTTTACCGAAAGTCTCTTCATGGATTTCAATTTATCATTGATTCGAAAATTAATTGAAGTTAGAGAAGAAATCGGAAATTCCTCTTCGTGGGGGGCTGAAAATTATTTTTATTCTTCACCAGATATAAATATATATCTGGTTATGCTGGCGGAACCGTGTCAAAATATGCCGTTTTTTGATAGTTTCTTTTAATTTGTGGAAGTTTACTTTTTTATGTATTTATCTTACTTGTGACGAATAGAAATAATTTTATTAAAAATGAACTTTCACAAAGTGAAGCCGGATGTTATCGTGTGTTCCCCATATATTTAAAACTAGTAAAACTCAAAGCTAAACAGAAGTGAAAAATGTGTATGAGTACTAGAAATATGATCTGTGCAGTAGGACTAACTTTAAATGACAAATCAAGAACAACTAACCGAAGCTATCGAACGCTGGATAAGCGAAAGAAAGAAAGAACAAAGGAAACAAAAGGTAATGAAATTGCGAACGGAGAGGGTGTAAAGTGTACACGACACAAAGAATCGACAAAGGGGGGAGCATAATGGAAATATTTCTCGAAATGCGAGAAAAATTGAATTTCCGCGGTTAACAAACGCAATGCACGGACTGAAAATCCATTTAAATTAATCAAACCCGTCGGTCGCTGTGATAACAAACACGAAGAGTAAATAAAGCTCTCTTTCGGCCAGTGACATGAACGAATCGGACAAATACAGCATTCACGTCTTCATTGTTGAATTACAACCATCTGTGATAATTATTGATAACGATCAAGTAGTAAAGAAAAAAATTGAAACACGGGCATTGGAGATAACAAACAAACAAATTAGTAGTAAACAAACAACATTCCACCAAGTGCATCGTGAGACGATATCTATATATACAATAAATCTGTAGAGGGGTTCGTGTCTGTTCATTGATCCGATTTAAAAAAAGTTGTATTGCTGGATACTTGGGTTGTTCCCGAGTCCGAAACACCTTTTAGAAATTTTCATGTCTGTCTGTCTAGATGTTACAGCATCAGTCAAAAACCATCCCACCGATTTTGATGAAATTTGGTATGATGGTCATTGGCTAAGGCTACCTTTTATCCACATAGCTGTCTCCAGTTCGTCCCCAGTCGGGGTCAAAAATCTATTTCACGCTATAACTCTAAAGCTAAATATTTTCAAAATTTCAAAATTCGTACAATATTAAAGTCTCCCCTGCGCAAATGATAGGCTACTTTTCGTTGACGCAACTGTACTCGGTTCGACTCCAGATAGTCGAAGAGTTTCCATAAGAAATACATGGGAAGACATTTTTATCATTTACACGGTACTTTTATTTAACAAAATTAAATTAGAAATAATGATCGTTTGAAACTAAAACTAACACCGAAACAAAGGAAACTGAATGAAGTTTCTTATTTCGGTCGTAGAATATTGCTTTCACTTCGAAGTTGTGAGAATTAGGAAGTAAAATACGATAATTTTATGAGAATCTGACATTGTAAACAACCCGTCGTCAAGGCCAATCTCTATATATTTAAATTCAAATTCGTTAGCATTAGCGCATCATCAACTACCAAGCTTTGTTTATAGCAACACCAATGTTTGTTGATTCTTTACGTGAAATTGATGTAGATCGTACGTACTTCTTAGCTTGGTAAGTTGATAACTTTTTCATTCTTATTTTCCTATCTTAATACTAATTGTTTCATTTAGCGTCCTGCCGTGCATTTAATCGTTAACGCTAAAGAATAAATCAATCAAGATCGTTGAAATATCCCTGAATCCAGTGATTGCTTTCTTTGAAGTGTCAAGAATTGGATTTAAAGCAGCAAGGAATGACAATTCTTTTATACGTGACTGGAAAAAGGTAAACGAATTTTGTGCTTTAAATATAGAATTGGAAATTAAACCAAGAAATGTTTTAGTGGATCGTCTATTGATGTGTTTAAGTATAGGTACTATCCACCTATATCTTTTCTTGACGGTGATACTCATACTCATTGGTATTTTGTTATATTTTAAAAATCATATTTAAATGTTCGTGTTAAACGATATCCGATACGCTATTAATTTTCTTATACTATAAAATATGGAACATCTCTCTCAGATTATGGGCGACTGTCCTTTATATTTATATTCTTCGGTTCTATGCTGGCTGCTCAAATATTATCATTTGAAATACGATTCAATATGCATTTCGTATGTTATCGGGTTTAATTATTCAAAAAAATCAAAGTTGTTTTCATTTTGCGGACTCCAGACAAGTATCAAAAGAAATAAAATATTCATGTATTCTTATTATTGCTGAAAAAATAGATTGTATGTCTAGGTTAGTAAAATTGGATAAACTAAATAAGAATTTAATTGAATGAGCATAATTTTCAAACAAATTCCTCTGACAACATGTTTAACCTTTGAAATCATTTTCGTTCATTTACTTCACATTTCCATTTAAATACACTATAGAATTTCTCTCCAAAGAATTATTGGTGGTATGTACATGGTTTGCCTTTAGTCCGATATTTAACTCCGTAAAACTTTTCAGGTATTTTATCCTTTTACATGAGATAATATCATCATCGAATATTTTAACTATAAGAATAATATCCCTGAATTTCAATTATTTGCCGATATCACCGAAAACAATCGCAAATGATTTGAATTATTCCTATATTTATACTGACAATTGGTTTTACTCTTCTTGGTACATCTTCTTTCTATTGGTGTTCGTTTTAGAGGTACTGTGAGGTTTAAGCAGAATTTATAGTATTTGTTTGTGGTTGCGAGTTAAAATCATGCAAATTAGACAGAAAAATAAATGGCCAAGTAAAGGAAATATAGTTAATTTTTGTAATTTACATTTCATGAATGCTTGAGGAAATATCGCGAGAATAACTTGCGAGCATTTCTTATCACTACCGATTACAACGCTTAAATGAGATAACTCCCATAAGTTTGAATGTTTACATTCGCTTGGATTCCGTTTCCTCATTCCACGTTTACAAACATGTCAGAAGATAGTATTTTTCGTCAACGGGATCTGAAAACATTGAAATTAAAGTCAATTCTATTCAAGAGAAGAGGTAAAAGTTCACTTTGATTTTGCAACATGATGGTCAACATTCCGTTGAGAATCAACTGGCACTCCGCTAGTTTATAATAATAATAATAATAAAAAATCTTTATTCGGAGAGATTAGGCCCATTAGGACCTCTTTTACACCTAACCATTAAGGGTAACTAATATTAATTACAAACGAGGTAAAAAAAGAAGCAAAAATATATGTATAAAAAGAAAATAAAAAGAAGAGGTAAAAATAAAAGAATTGGGGTGTGGGGAAAAACTCCTCGGCTGAAGGCTTAAAACCCACTATGCTAGAAAACGCTCACACAAGAAGGGGAGCGAAAAAGAACCCGCAAAAGCACAGATGGAAATAAATACAAGCAGATATATCACTAGTTACGAAATTTTTGTCCAATAATGTCGTGTAAATTTCTTGGTGGTTGACTACGGATGTCATTTACCTGAAAAGAAAGAAGCAGAAGAGTAGATGGAAAATAAAGAGCTTTCGGAAGTGCGATTTAAGTAATGGAGGCCTTAAAGATTAAGACTAATAAAATACTACAATTTAATTAATTATCCATATTTAAATATTATACAATAGTAATAATGGTAAGGATAATCAATGTTATATATAGATGGCAATTACGATATTACTCAGTGGCTGCTATCCTCACAATGTAATCTGCCCTAGTGCCAACAGCAATACGCAAACTACATCGGTCCTAACCTTTCCTAATGCCGAGATTTGAGCCGACCTTTGTGCTGGCAAGGGTAGCATAAGCTTTTTGTAACACAAATTTGCTTAGGGCATATTACATCCTCTAAAATAATAGACACGTCCGGCAGTTCAGCTCAATAGGAAACATATTCAACTATAGGCGTATGTTAAAATAAAGTAGCATAATTTCACCAGAAATTCTCTAACGCTTTTTTTTAATTTGTTAAGTTATTTAACATACTTCCTGCAACAGAGTTCCACAGATTTACGGCTTTTACGATTGAATTTATTCAACTCAATTGAGTTATTTTAGGCCACGAAACATTTCCCGAAAGTATCGAGCAAATCCATGTTAGATAAAGAGCATGTACTCTTTGTGTTTTACCAACTACTACTTAATTACCAAAGTAGTCCGAATAAGAGAAGAATTGCCAAAATAAAAGAGCAAAATAGCGGTATGGCTGTGCATGGTACGGATTTACAATGTTTCTATCATTCATTACATTAACTAGTTAATAATATTAATTTTAGGATGGGTTGATCCAAGCATCTATTTCATTGTGTTTCCGCAGTATCCAATCGGCCATGCAGCATTAACGTCGAATGGTATCTACTACTTCCTCCGAGAACGGGTTATCGCTAAATTTATAGAACTAGTTTAACCTAAGGTCTAATCTTCTTCCTTTTTACGACACAGTATCTAGGTCGAGATGTGTCTTGACAACGCTTACCGATTTATAGTAGCAATTCTTAACAAAACGTACGGCCTTTCCCATCACTTCTTCCAATTCACACATAGAACACTTGTCTGCAGGGTACACTCGCTACCACTATGCTAGCACGTTGTGTACTATGAGACTATGATACAGACTAATTCATACAACTTGCGTCTTGCTAAAAAAGTCTGTTCAGAATATGCACACGTTCAATCATATTATCATGAAATATTTTAAAATTACTCGTAGAAAATTTTTCCATCTACACCAAGATTTTTAAATTTCAAATTATGAAGCCGAATTTAGAGGTAAATATTTTGGAGTAGAATTGCTGTTTGAAAATTTTCAAAAACATTAAGTGGCATATAAAACAGACGAAGACGTTACTTACGAAGACGCATTATATAGCTATGAAAAATATAAATCTTAGAAAATTATCTTTTGCTTATTCCTATATTGAAATTGTGAAATTAACTTATTAAATTAATTCCACTCTTAAGGTGTAGAAGTGTAAAATTAAATTTGGAATAAGATTAGTAGATATATACAAAACCGATGAATACCCAGCTGTATTATTATAAATCTATGAAAAAACTGCTGCTTGATTATTTATCTTTTACTCTACACTTTATTTAAACACTGAAATTAACTGCTCTAATTTATCCTTAATTTTCTGATAGTGGACTAGATTAAAGATTTATTTTTGCAGCAGTAAAATCAACTTTTATACAATTAAATTCTTACCATTCGTATCCCAGAAATATTCGCTTCCCATTATTTTAATATCCTACAAAAATACATTTGAAACCGCACGGAAAACTTTCATAATCACAGGGAGGCATGTTTTGAATCTCGGCACACTTTTAAAAAGATCAAAGAATCCCGAGACAAATAATATTAAAGGAATGGATATTCCTCTAGATTTACAGGTCAGCAGAAAAAGAAAGGAAATCTCGGATGCGTCTCCACCGAGAAGAGATCAAGGAAAAGAAAAACCAACGCAGATAAGATGAGAGTTGAAGTTCGGGGGAAGTGATTCCAAGAAGAAACAAAGAAGCAGAAAGAAAAACATCAGCGTTAATGAAATATGGCGCGAAAGAAAGAGATTTCGGGGAAGTGTGGAAGGAGAAAAAGGAGAAGAAAAAGCGAAACACAGCGAATGGTTAGAAGCAGAGGGATGGAAGAATAGGGGAGAATGAGGAATAATGAGAATTGAGAGCGAAAAGAGGAAAGGAAGATTGATTGATCGGTTTGAACCCTCATTCCGCTCGGTCACCATCGGTGGAACTTTCCTGGCCACATAACCTCCAATGTCATTATTTAATAAACATATATAAATCAAAGTATGGGAAAAAGCAATCGCTACGTGTTGAAACCTAAGTCGTGTGTATTAAACCCTGTGGTATCGTGTATACGTTTTTTATTCTTCCTTCAACGATAGAATATTGTATGGAGGAACATGTCAGGTACAGTATTATCTAAATACATCACAAAGTGGGTATAATATTCTACTGAAAGGTATAAAACAAAAGTTCAAAGAAACTCGATTATAAAGATATAACAAATTCCAATATTAGATGATGACAAATGAATAACATTATGATAGTGATATCAAACGAATTGCGCCAGTAAGGAGGATATATCGATTGTAAAATCTGTCTATAATTTGTCCATGCATTTGCATTAGGACCTAAATAAGTAAAAATTGATTTTAAGAATTAATTACGCATGTTTTAATTAAAGATCAGTTCAACTAAATAATGGCAGAAATTTGTTATTTAGTGATAGGTAATAGAAAGTAAATATATTATTTATCTCGAGGATTTTGAGACTAAAAGGTATCTTCTTCCTAATTTATTGTCAGTTTTTGAAAGCATTACACTTAGAATGATATACCATTTCCGAAAAGAACCTCTGTAATACCTTGAAACATTTGAATGACATGTATAATCTAATAACGTTTAGGGTTATGAAGACTATATTGATAAATTTGAATTATGAAAATTTACACAAACGCTATTTACATATTAGGATAAAATAAACAGCTATTTAAAAAATTTACCTTTGTATATACGTCATGTTGACGGGTATCGACGCAGGGGATATAAATTTATATATAAATCCCACTGAATAGAACCCACAGAATATGTTAAACACGATAAGGACCAATCGAGTGTTTCTAGGAAAATGTTTTGACTTTCTATGATACAGTTTTCATGATCATATATTACTTTTTCCAATACTTGGGTAATTATATGGTTCGTCGATAAAATTTTCAACCCAAAGCCTTTCATCTATTTCTTATTAAATGGTTTTATGTAAGACGAAGTTCCAATGTCACCAGAAAAAACATCGTCCATATGTATTTATGACTGAGAAAAGTAAATGAAGGATACATTTTTCTTCATCCTGATATTTAGATAATTAATAAAATCGTCGATGAAGTTCTCAACGCGAAGCCATTCGTTTATTTCTTACCAATGGGTTAAATGTACGGTAGGTTACTAATGTCACCCGAAAAAAATATTTTTTATGTATATAAGAATGTATGACTGAGAAAAGTAAATGAAAGATACATTTTTCTCCATCCTGGACCAGTAGACTAACGAAAACGATTCCTCTCATCAACATTTCCTTTTTAAGTATAATTGTTACGGCTCACCAAACTTAACGTCGCTGCTGGTATACTTTAGTCAGCGATATTGATTTTGAGATATTAGGGAGATAAAGAACGAGTAAAGAAGGGAAGGAAAGAAAGACACACAATCAGAAGAGGAAAAAATATAAAAGTGGGATACAGGAATGAAAGACAAAGGAATGGGAGGGGGAGAGAGAGATGGCGCTCAGTCGTAATGAGAGTGAAGGGTCCGTCGGCAGGAGGGAGGATTCTGGGAGTATTTATTGTTGGGAGGAAGCCATGGGGCGAAAGTAATAGTGTCGAATCTGTGATCCTTCTCTCCGTCAACAATCGCCTATCTCAAGTCCTTTTTCCAACTGCCACTTTTTTTCCTTTCGCCAGAGTAAACTATACACACATTAGCTCCGCCATCTGATGTGGCCATTCTCCGACTTCCAGTTGCTCTTCCTGGTTTGTTTGTTCTCTCCTCGACTCGTGTAACGGCTTCCGTATCCCTCTATTAGGACCCATTCTTTTAGAGCAATTTCTTCCCACGAGTAATCCTGCGCCCTGGATGGCAGATCGTAATCCATGGGGGTAAGTGTAAAGAGGGATGTAATGGGGAATCAATGAAGATGTCCGCGAAATTTCGTGGTTCATCCGGAATGAAAATTGCCGCATAATTCAAAAATTGGCACGAATTCCCTTCCGTATCCTCATCTAATCCAATTATCGCCATTCTGTTCCATCTTCCTTGATTTTTGCAAATGGAGATATTTTCATTCTTGGTTTGGCACGCGACGGAAGAAACGTGTCATTCTTCTTCTTTTATTACTATTTATGAGTACTAATGAGTTTATGAATAATAAATTAATAAAATTACAACCACTATTACAAATTTGAACTTACTTTTACTTCGATGAATGAAATGTTAATTTTGGTCCTTCAACCTAATCCTAGGGGAATGAAGTCATTCTCATTCACCATTTTGTACGTTGCAGAGGAAACGTCTTTCCTCTTTCCTCTTTGATGTTCGTGGCCATGACAATTTGATAGATTTTGAGGATGAGTGATAATTACAAAATGAATTTCTTATGGCCACCTCTCAATTAATCCGGTACAAGTATTATTCATTATACGCAGACGTTTTAGGCTTATCTTGGATAGCGAGGAAAGCAGAGCTATATTGCTTTACTCATCATCAAGAGATTCAGTGCAAAAGTTTTACGATTTCGTGATGAAATTTCACGTACGATCTATTCCGTAGATTTCACTTACCTAGCAAGCTTAATTACTTTGCCATCTAAAGAGACAAGACTATTTCAGAAAAAAACTTCCTTTTGCTCGTTTATTTTTTGAGATTAAGACGTATATTTTGATGGAAAATTGAATGAAAGTGAGCGTTAGTTAGGAAGAAGCATAGCGTAGTTTTAGGTAAAATGGTTTCCACTCTCTTAAATCTCTTTCTCTACTTCCTAATATCACGAAGTTATCGTTACCTTAAACATTTTAAAGCTTTACTTCAGAATGTCAAAATATATCACACTTAACCTTATTTTTTAAGAATGGTCATATGTTAAGTCGTGCAGTTGTTGCTAAGACAGTCAAATGGAATCAGTAAGAAGTATTTAATGACAACGGTAGGCATGAGCCAACAGATTTATATAAAAATGATGATTCTAGCTAAAAATAATGGAATTCAACACGAGGTATTTTATATTATTACCAAGGAGTTATAGGTAAAAATGATTGGGAAGCATTTACAAATGTTATGGAGAAACCAGAATTCCGCGGAAAAGATAGCCATGAATTTAAAATTAAGCCTCGACGGCAAAGAATGGACATTGCGGAATATTCTTTTCTTAACAGAGGCATTTCAGAATCGGATAAGTTACCTGGATTGCTCTTAAGCCCCTTGCCTAAAATACAGAATTATTTAAAAAATAATGCTAGAATGTATTTTAGCAGATAAGGGTATTATAGAATGTAAGGGCATTTTAGTAATGTAGAATTTCTGGAAGAAGTAATGGATTGCGTGGCAGGGACATGTACGGTGGGGTTTTACCCTGGGACCGCTACGGTAGCCGAGAAGGCCTGTTATGAACCCCGAAAAATCCAGAAATAGCAATTTATATGTCATATGTATATGTACGTATTTAGATTAACCACTATCACATTATGTATGCATTTATATGTGATATATATGTATAGATTAACATTTGCATCTAGTAAAACTAACAAAAGGTTTATGTATGTTTAAATGGTAATACGTATATTTATGTATGTATAAAAACTGCCACCTGGCTTACAGCCTAGTTGTTGTTTATAAGATAATTATAATAACATTCTAATTCAGGACACTTTTAGAAGGAACTTTGGAGAGATTTCAAATAAAGTTTAACTTTGCGCCAGGTACCACATGCATTCGCTAGCGACATAGTTTATCCGCTGGCTCTCACGTTGCGACGTTGGCGGTCGTGTGCGTAAATACTGAGAGGGGCTTGAATATGACCCTCTGGAGATCATCCTTTCCTTTGACAAGGGCCAAGTGCCTCCCTCCGCTTTGGGGTTTGAATTCGAGTCTACCTGATGACCTCGTACAAATGACATAGTCCTCTGGGATTTCGGTTGGATACAACCCAGTTATGACGCACTGTTTCCCACTTAGATTCGAACATTGCTCGGCTATTCCCATGTGTCTTGGTCAAAATATCATTTTATAAATGTAGAAACGAAAGAAAAGAAACAGAGAATAAATAAAAGCCGCCCGTAAAATATAGTCTTCGTATATAAGGAACTCAGATTAGATTGTTATCAATTGCATTTGATGAATCCTAGTGAAATTTCATCTTAGCCTAAGATTAGCCACATATTGGAACAAAATGAGTATTGATTCACTATAAGCAAATATATTTACTACATGTAAAATAAATGCATTTTTCCCGTGTAGCTTTCTTTTAACTTCGGAAGAAATGATGGGTGAATCATCATAAATAATGAATAAAGTTAGAATATAACCTAAATCGATTTTCAGAAGTAGATGTAAACCCTACAGAAGATTATTCAGGTATATATTTGAACGAAAATGGAGATTTCTCTACATGAAGGTAAACCTTTAATTTAAACGGAAATATATGTAATGCTACATTCAGATATTTAAGAGTATTAGAGATCATAAAAGACATTATTATGAATGGATTCGTAAAAGCGTATGAATTGATAACGAAAAAATCCACTCTTGGGTTGGGTCCGGATTCATTAGTTTTAGATAAAATTGGACCGCAGTATCTGCGATCTTAAATCTCACCACTTCAAGTGTCCACTACAAAGAGTTTTCAATGCTAAAAAAATGACGGAGATATTTATCTGAGATATTATAGATAGAAAGTTGGAACTTTTGGAAGTGTTCAACACAAAACATCGAAATAATCTCTTCTAAAACAGCCTTCAATTCTTCGATCGAATATTAATGAAATATATAATAATTAAAAGTAATTATATTAATCAATATCAAGTACATATTACTAAAAAGTATGACATGTGGACAAGAGATTTCTATTTCTGGTGATGTTTTCCTAGTGAATTGATTACATTGCAGTTAAACACCTAAATATCCAAAGATTGTGAGAATAATATTCGACGACGTAAAATAATAGAATGGTATCGCATGAAGTTTAGGGTCTGAAAGCTGAATAAAAGACTTTGAATTTGCAAATTTTAGTATTCAGTCAGCTATCGGGATCGTATTTGCCGCGAGTGCTGACATATCGCGCAACTGGAAAATACGAAATGAATCATTCCAGAAACCTCGCCGATGATAAACTGTGCTTCCCAGAGAATCCAAGTTATATTTTGTTTGCGCGCACATGCATGAAAAATTCCCAATAACACTTTCCCTTCTTAGAACCATATTTTTCCTCCGCCGGGATATGGCATTTTTTGCCCCAAACACTTAATAAAAGTCTAGCTATTTTCTGTTTTTTATACCTATCAGCAGCCGGAATTTCATTTCGCTCCCGTGCTTTCTTTCCTTTCATTTCCTCATAAAGCTTCACCAATTCGACTCCTTCTTTGTTTCCCTAAATTCCAAGGAAAATTCCTTATCCCAACGGTCAGCTTGACAATCTTTTCCATTCGGTTGCGCTCATTATGCGGTTCAATATTGATATGTTGTTAGTTCGTTGAAAAATACCCATTCCGTTTGATTTCCGCCCTTTGCTGTAAGTATAAATACAGGAGTTTGGATGTGATGTATTAATCTACATATGTAACTTGCAATCCACTTTTCAGTGAGGGGTAGGGGTGCTATAATATGTAATATGCAAGGTTATAATGAATGTACCGTAACACTAGGGTATAAGCCGACCCGGATATAAGCCGAGGGACCTAATTTCATCACAAAAACTGGGGAAACCAATTAACTCGTGTATAAACTAAGGGTGAAAATGAAACAACTGCTGATAAATTTCAAAATATAAATAGATACTAATAAAATTACAGACATTGAGGTATCAGTAGGTGAAACTTTACAAGAATTTTTAATTGTTCAAGTGACAAATTTACAATCCGATTTCCGGCTACGGCAGATTTTTTTCACCGGAGACCAGGTATGTGAGATCTCTGTGGAATACTCAAGTATTAAGCCAAGGGGAGCTTTTCCAGCATAAAAAATGTGGTGAAAAACTCGGCTTAAGCTCGAGTACATACGATATGTAATAATGCGTGGTATAAGAGATAAAGCTTAGTTTTTTGATGGGCTTACAAACCTGATGGATTTCATCTAAAGCACTTCTAACGTTTAGGATGTTCGAATGATGTTTAAGATTTACAGAATTTTCAGTTGTATACTTTCATAGCCGTTTTCCCCGTTTTAGAAAAGGGATTTTTTTTAAGAAAGTCCTCACATCATCTGGTTTTTTTAATACATGCCCCCGAATAGTAACCTAAAATAAAAACTATAGAGAAAGATAGCTCTTAAACTTGTGAAACGATCAAAACAAAATGTTCTATATACGAGCATTTAAAATATCTTCTCACCGAAACCGCTAACGAGTAATTAACGCAATTTTTTTTGTGAACGAATTCCATTAATCCCAAACATTTCCGAAACCAGTGTTGAAATATTTTTTCACCGTAAATTCAATTCAAAATCAGCGCAAGTAAAAATACCGAAACAATTTAATTCAATTATCTTTAATTCGATACAAGAGCCATTACTATTGGTATAAAAGGCTTGCAGTTAATTTTAATTAAGGAGCATGCAATAAAAAATCCGATTGTAGGTATTTTTTATTTCACAAATGAAGTGCCTATTTACAAATAATTCTTCGAAAATTTAAATGAAATCTACAATTAAGTTTGGTAAATGTAAATTTTCGGGCATGTTTTTACATTTGTATAGAAATAACTTTTTTAGTTGAATTATTGCAGACCGTACAATACCGTATATATTATGCACGCGCAATACTTTTATTGCTAATTAAAAAAGAGAGGTATCGATAACTAGTTGTGTTTGAAGGTTTCAACCGTCATATATGAGATATCGTGGCCGGTGAATTGATCCGGGGGGAATTCGTACGCGGGGAATTGATCTCCCGACCGATCGGTACGCGGGGAATTGATCCCCCGCGCTGATGATGTACTACTGTTATTCAGTCTTATGTTAATCTACACGCCCTGATTATTATTTTATGTTATAAATAAATTAACCGGGGGGGTTGGGTTTGGTTGGGCTCGGTTGGGTTGGGTTGAGTTGAGTTGGGTTGGTAGTACAACATCAGCGCGGTGGACAGTGCATACCAATCTGTCGGGAGAGCAATTCCCCGCGTACGAATTCCCTCCGGACCAATTCACCGGGCATTCAATGTATGAATTAATTTGTATCGCATATTCATAAAATATTTTTACTATCCTCTTTCGTCACAGTCAGATCCAACTGCAGTCTCAGCATCTAGTATAGGTATGATATTATTCAATTATATAATTCATGGAGAGACCCGACAACTCAGAGTGCGTTAACTGACCGGGCGACAGCTAGTTAAGTGATTTATTTATTATTGAATAAATTACTAATAACCTATTTACTAGTTTAATCAATGATCAGTAAAAAACACTCAATTGTTTTATCGTTCAAAATTTGATATTATTTCAAATGTCGTAGCGATGTGTTGTTCGAGCAATGCGCTGTCACCCGGTTAGTTGTTCCCACGCCCCTGAAGCTCCCCTGTGCTGACTGTACAATCGGCTGACGCCCTTAATGTCCGCAGCCGCCAGATGGCAGCACTGAAGCTCGCCCTTAGTAACCATAATCTCATATGGAGTAAATGGAAAAAACAGCACGATTATGATACTTTTTCCCTCTTTTTCTTTGCGGGAGTAGTATATACCAAAGATGGAATTCAGAGTTAGTGATTTATCCATTTATAAGTACTCAAAACAATTGAATAAAATGGGCAAATGTTCAGTGCTTTGAAAATAATTCCAGTAATTGTTTGGGTTCGAAGATTCATTAGTAGAAACAAATCACTGACTCTAAGGCTTGAAAAAAAATTAAAAGGGTTCGAGTGACAGTGAGTAGAAGTTTTCTACAAGAATTTTTCATTCTTTTTGTTTTTGGAGGAAAAAAATTAAAAAATGTAAAAATTTATTTTTCTTTTGAAAATTTATAAATAAAGTGGAAAAACGTTATTATGAGTCAATAACTTCTTATCGCAGTGCCTATTAAACAAAGATTAAATAGAATAATAATTTAAAGATTTTATAATACATTGATGGTCGTAATATTAGTTATATAGTTCATTTTATAGGTGATATTTAGGAAACATATTTAGTGGCCGAAATCACCCCATCGGTTGGGGTGCCTAAGGCCGCTATTCTGTATTTTTTAAACAAATTCCGTTGCTTAAGAAAAATATTTAGATTTGCATGAATAAGAATTACCTTCATGTAATTTAAATTTTCTGAGCATAGAGAATGTAATTGAATACAGAAATATTAAAAAAAATGTAAAAAACTGCCAAAGTCACCCCATTCTACGGTACGGTTCAGCACATTTCAGTGATTTACGAAGAATGTTTTTACGGCGACAAAGTTACCTGTGTTTTGCACATAAGGCAAGCACATATTCTTCGAATTTACTAATTTGTCCGTCTTATTCAAATGTTTTGTATTCAATTCAAAAGTACCTATTGATGGATAAAACAATCACTCTCAATTCCATCTTTGGTAAATATTACTCTTTATTACATATGTATCATAATCGAGCTTTTTCACCGTTTACTCCATAAAAGATTGTGGTTTCAAAGGGCGAACTTCAGTGCTGCCATCTCGCGGCTGCCTTCTCGGATGCGGACATTAAGGGAGCCAAAAAATTTCAGCAGTTTCCAGTCATATACTTTCTAAGTTCGTGGTTGTTCCACGGCAAGTGGTCGGGTCCGATGAGTTGTCGCTCTCTGAGTTGTCACGGTACAAATTCAAGGAAGTATAATTTTTCCAAATTTATATAACATAGTTACAGCGATTGCAAACTAAATGATAAATAGATAGATGGGTCCTTTATTGGCGAGGGTAGGCCCAGGTGGGCCTCTCTTCCACCTAACCTCGTATGTATATTATATTTAAAGTTGACTAATTTATACAAACAAACAAAAAAAGAAAAAGTAAATAAATATGATTAAAAGTGATGTTTTAAGTTACTATCACCGACGGAAAATATAAGACAACGGTCCTCGGTCCAAGTCCTTACGTAACAAAAAACCTTGCCTAGACGGAAGTACATAATTACAGAATCCAAAATCTATTCAATAATCTCAAACCTTTCCATCCAAACATTAAGACCCAGAACAGATTTCCCCTTAATGACGGATTGTTTTTACGACAGTACTCCCCACTGCAAAATCACTTTAATCCACACCTAGAGGCCCACTATTTCCTCACAGACCCCTCATCCCTCTGGACCCTTGATTGAATGAATGTTAAACAATCAGAGCTTGCCAAAAGAGCATTCTTTGCATCGAAAATGGCCGCCTATGATTAATTACTGGACGAAGCCTTCTCTTGAAACAGCCCTTCAATTACGCATCCCCTCTGTGCCCTCCCAGCTGACCTTTTGTTCCTTTCACGCGTACGACCGAAGAATCGCGAATGGGGAGGAGGAAGGAGGGTAGAGGGAATATGAAAAAATAAACTTATCAGGTTGGAAGTAAAAGTACTTGAACCTTAAATTTTGCCAATGAAGTGTAAAAACTAGAGAACGGACGGAGTGAAAGCAGAATGTTGCAGAAACGTTAGCAGCTCGCGCACTCAGATTTTTTAAGTCACACAGTGGAAATTGGCATGGAGTCCTAATGCGTTAACTGCAAAATTTAATGGGAAGCTATTTATTCAAATAAAATTATCATTTATCGCTTGATAGATAATAAGTTATTTGAAACTCAAAATCATGATGTTGTTTCATTTTGTGCACCAATAGTTACGGGATGAAACTAAACACAAGCGGGGTCAAATATTACAATGTAGGGATATTTAATTAATTAAACAAGGACAATTTCCATTCAATGGGCAATCGCCGTGAATAGCAATGCAAATAAAGCGATACCAAAATGTTCAACGGCATTAAATTTTCGTGTGGTTAATTACAAACAAATCTTGGTCAGTTCATTTGATTTAATCAGAGTTTCAACTGCATCACTGAACATTTGACGCACGTAGCATACAAACACGTAACATTGCATACATTAACACGATTGATGATACAATAATATGAAATTTATTACAATATGGTTCAACACCATTGAAAATAGAATATGATTTCTATGTATAAATAGTGACAGGAAAGCTCAATTAATTTCTTTGTTTAAATAAAATTTTACGAAATATTTAGTTGGAATTTATGAAGTAAATTTTTCTTGTAATATTAATTATATTTTTAAGTATAAAATTGATGAACTAATTCAGTGCTAATCATTTACTTTGTGTTTTGCCGCACAAGCCTATATCGGGCGATTTCACTTAACTTAAAATGTGCAATTTGTGGTTATAGAAGGCCAAGACCTAGTCAAGAGGCACTTAACTTCGGTGAAATTTGTCCTACGTTTATTATGTTATGTATACTCTAATTAATTCATGATTATAAATCAAATTAGTCGAGACATCGATCGAAGTTTCCAAGAACATCTAAATGGGAGATGGAAATGATTAAACAGCTATTCATTTTGTGTTTACTACCGTGACAAATTAATACACTTATTAATCCTCCATTCACGGTTTATTGTCTGTTAAAATGCTTCATCGAAAAATTTTAATAATAATTGAGTTTCTTATGATGTCAAATACCTTTAAATATAAATAATGCTTAATTAATTTATAACTATAATAAATGATTATATAATTGGCTTCTCATCATGTAAATATGTATCGTTTTTTTTAAAGTATTTACTGAAATAATTGTTCTTCTACTAATTGGTATTCTACTTCTACTTCTGAAACTATTATAGATTATATTGTGACCTAATTCGAAACTCATATATAACGACAGAGTGTCGTCATCGAATATTGACAACAATACAAACTTTTTGGCAGTGACATTAACGATATTCTCGATGCGGCTTCTCCGTCATTACTCCGAAAGACTTCCGGTATTAAACATCACCCTACCGTAATTCCACGTTCAAACTTAGATTCCCACTCAGGGGCATCTTTAGATTGGCTTCCGGAAGCATAATTACAAGCCCCCAACGGGGCAGAAACAAGGAGAAAAGGTTGAGGAAGGGAGGCACGAGATAGCTATAATGACAGCGCACAGATCAGAATGGACTGGAGTTGATAGACCCTTAATTTGGTGAGGATGGAGCCCAGAGGACTTCCAGATATACTCGTTCCCATAATAAATAGGTAAGGTGAAAGAAAACCTGCGTAAGGCGGAAGCCAAAGGGACCGAGTCAATTTTCCTGCTTACGCAAGTTTTCTGGTTTATGCACTTAGCACATTTATCCATAAAGAATTGCTGTTTCAAAAAAATGGAAAGCGCATGCAAATATAAAGAAAATGCAATGGTAAATTTATTTAATTATTATATCCTCACTTATGGATGATTACAGAAGAAGCATTAAACATGAGGGAACACATACGGTCATTCCCTAACCAGAAAAATCCTGTAAAGAAGAGATAGTTTGAAACATGGCTGCTATTGAATTAAAGGTTTAAAATCTTCAAAAGTCGTGTTTGTCGGCCTTCCTCGTCTCATTCCATTGTAGTCAAAGAAAATAAGGAAGGGAGGCAAAAGTGAGGCATTCCTTTCTTGTTTTCTCCGACTTCCGGGGAATAAGACGAGGAGCGCAGACAAAGACGGCTTTTGGAGATTTAAAACCTCTAACAGATAGATCCTGTTAGCAGGAAATCGAACCCGAGACCTTTTGTTGGAGCGCAAGCATAGTGTCACGCTAAACACTCTGCCACCGCGGCAGAAGAATATTGGAATGCAATCATATTTCTTTTTATAAACAGGTGTCTCACTGGCGGAATAATTAGTAGGTAAAATATAAAAAAGTCTTCAAAATAGAGTCATTTGAACATTATTAATTTTAGAATTAATCGGTTGTTTATTCCTTCGAGATTGAATGAACTTGGAAGAGAAGGCTAATGATATATTGAAAGCAAGAAAATGTTATTCCGCCTCTCACAGGTACAAATACTAGTTTTTCATAACTGAGCTTGAAGAGAGTTGAAGAGTTTTACGGAGGAAAGTTTTTATATTAAACAGGTTCCGCCTTAACTAGGTTTCACCGTATGGTGAAAAATAGGAGACAATAAGTTTAGAGGGAAATAATACGAAGCAATTTAAAGCCGAAGAAAACAAAACCATTGCATAAAAACCCCTCCCCTATAAGGGGAAGTGGGAGTGAGAAAAAATCAAATTTGCCTTCCTCCTCTGCATTGTACTAATACTACTTGGTATTAGTACAAAAATTGGAGAGAAAAGAACCGTACTAGAAGTTGCACATTTCTCTATCCTCTTTCCATTCCTCCATAACCACATTTCAAAGCTCTCAAGATAGTTTCTTCCTCATGGACCAAGTTTCAGATCCATATTGGACCAAAATCCATATTAAAAAGTTTGGCAAATTTTTTCATTAAAGTATGACAGCGATATTCTTCTTAAGCGAGTTATTATAATTAGAAAATTAACTGATATTACATGTGGTATTATAATAGGGCGTGAATAAGAGTAGGGAGGGAGAATGATGGTCCGAATCGGGGAAGCAAAGACGAAGGATGGTGGATATGAAAGTTCCGTGGGGCCCATGGGCATAAGGGCGGATTGAATAGCACTTCCTGTAAGGGATGGAGATATTGGGCAAAATAGAGGGTTCTTCGGGATTAGGGGAGGAGTATTAGAAGCCATGGGGACTGATTTCGCTAGCTCCCGAATGGGATTACAAGATGGAGAGGAAGGTGGGTGAATTGGATTGGCACCGGAAGGGGAAGAAAGAGGCACCTGATTCTGGCGCATTGTCAGATCCGGAATATGGACCGACAACAAGCAATTGGTGCGGGAAGGGAAAAGAGGTTTATGAATAAAAACCGTCCGAGGGTTGTTTCAGGGGGAGAAATGTCTGGGGAAGAGTTATTACAGGGGAGGTTTCGGTGATTTTGTGAGATTTTCGCATTTTCTTCGTTCTTGTAGTCCTCTTATCATTGCTTTGTCTGGGGGGTCTCCAAGTTGGGATGCAATCATTTATTTTATTGCTCCCTGATTTCATATGCCGTCTCATTCCATTCTTTTCCTGATTTGGAAGGTATAAGAACTATAGTAAACAATGTATCTAGTGTAGGATTTTTGGAATGTCCAGCAAAAATTTTATTAAACAAGCTACATATAAAAATAGCTGTCTCACTAAATCGCTTAACAATTATAATAACCTGGTCATTTCGAGATCAATTTAATTTAGTGGGAGCATTTAAAAAAAATATTTGGATTATAAAAACCAATTCATTAATTTTTCGCCCAATTAAGATAATGCTATTTCATTGAACATTAATTTTTCAAACATGTACCACTTCGAATATATTTATTTGACTATTAAAGGAGAACACAGTATCCAAAAATGAGATCTAAATCTCCATTAATATCTTACAAACTGTCTTTCGGCATTTTGCAAGGATACCCTCAGAATTTTACGGATTATACTTAACTAATAAGTACTAATAAGTACTAATAAGTAAATAATTACTAAAATTAGTAATGATACCGCATTTTTTGCTTTCTTTTAATAAATATAGATTGATATCCATCTCTCTAACTCCACAACTACTGTTTTACCAAACGCGTTTACAAAGGCAAAATGTCCCTTGCCAACAAATGAATTACAATTCCTCAATTTACTGCTACTTTTTCTCTTATAAAATTGTGTGAATTTTACGCAGCATCATAGTTGTTTTACAGAAATTTACTACTGAAAATTTTACCAGGAAAGGCCGAGCTACTGAGACCAACGTCCCAGGGGGCAGCAGTGAATTGATGATTTGGAAGTCGCAAGTCATGCCTACGAAATTATAAGAACTGAACTTTCATTACGAACTTACGCCCTATCCCCTTTTAAAATTCTAAATATTCTGATCGTCTAGAGTTTAGGATTACATAAAATTCAAGAGTCAAATAAAATATTTTGTTCAGAGATTTATATATAAATATATAAAATATAAAGATCGATATAGCGAAAATACTTTAAGTAAAACCATACACGATTTTTCTTCAAAGAATCTTAGACGAAGTACAAGAAAAGGGTTAAAGGTACTTAGCTAGTAAGGGCGTGCACCCAGGAAAAATCCCAAGGAAAAACGGTCTTGAAAAATGTCTGACAGGGCCGGAAATCGAACCCGGGATCTTCCTCTATGACACTCTTTGAATCTACACTGAATAAAATGTAACATTCCTTTCGAATTTTAAATGTATTGTTCTCGTATTCAGAATTAAACGTTAATACGGAATTCCTCTGAATATACTTAAAGAACTTCTTTTCATAATTGTTGGTCTTTACGAAATCGTTCTACGCAAGTTTATGAAGGATTTACTTACTGTAAAATCCTTCAGACGCATGCATATTCATGTCGGTATCGCATGAATCAGTAAACAGAGAAAATGGAGTAAAAATTAGGACTCCCTACGGGAAAAAAACCTAGGGGAAGAAGAACCCTTAGGGGATACCCTCACGGGGACCCCTGGAGGACGGCTACGCTTCATAAAAAATAAAAGAGACGGACATTAAAGGGGACGTACCGGACGAGGAAGACGTTTCTTTTTATAAAGATACCCTTTTGTGTTACTGTAAATACCAAGTGATGTGATCAAAATATATTTTTTCAGTCGGGTGTACTACTTTGTGATAATTTCATGGGTTTATATTACAATGAAATTTGGTCGCCTTGGTTTTAATTTACATGTTTACATGAGATGTTTTTAATCAAAAACTTACGAGTACAATGGAAATTCTTATCAGTGACATTCACTTATTTTTTATCTATTAATTTTAATTAAATGATATCCTAGAATTACATTCACAAAGATGTATATGAGTACCCTGGGCAAATCAATGTATATTTGTAGACTTCTTGTGTGTGCAAAAGTATTACACAATCGGTTATCTATCTTTAAGATTTACAACAATAAATTATGTATAAAAATATACTACGAAATACGTTAAATATCACAAAGCGATTCCTTAAAAATTTTCCCTTGCTTATATTACATGATTTAAAACCTTATATCTATTCCCATAGGTATGGAGATACGTGCAGTTCGGATAGAAACTGTACATCGGTGATACATCTGTGTGTACCTATCGTATTTAGGTTGCCTCAGGCCTAATTTACAAAGCAACAGTTCCATCCGAGATGCATACATAGATGTTTACACTACTGCATGGCAGAGCAGGATAGACCAAACTCGTGCGGACAAATATCGAAACTCACCAATAATCCAATACACACGACGGGAATCGAAAGGTTTACTTTCTCCTTTATGATAACACTAGTTCAAGTTTTAACGAGCATCGGAAACACCATCGCTAAAACTTATTGCCGCGTAAATTCAGCAGTACTTTTTAACCTTCAGCAATTGTCCCTAAGGGCTCGAGGAAGTTTTGGATGGGGGGAAATGTGCTCTTGTGAAAATTAATTACTAATCTCATAGTTGTGGAAACCAACAAGGAAAAAAACTCTGAAGTTTCTTCGAGTTACAGCACGTTATCCTCTCACCAAATGTATTCAATTATACATTTTCATGGAAGATTGAAAATACCTAGCTTAGCGCTAAGAGTACTACAATATTTAAAATAGCACTATTTGGAAAAGATTGAGAGATATTCATATTTTTTTTATTTGCCGGCATTTTTGCTTCGATAAGAAACTGCTAATGAATAATTCAACTTTTATTCATTCTATCAGAGTCAAAATTTCAATCTTCTTTCTAAATAAAGTGTGATATTTTTGCGAATGGTTTCGATAGCGAATCTAGTGAGTTCCACCCCCGACAAATCGAAAAACAATAGAAACAGAGTGTGCGCATTTGTCGCTTAGATACTATATTTGAGCACAGCTTAACATCGCTTTCAATACGTCTCCACCCTCAGTCGTCAGTTTTAGTTAGATAGCTAATCATTCTTTGATGAATCAAGATGCAATACTAAAAAAAATCAGGAAAAATTAGTTCCAATACAATATAGAAGTATTAAAAAAATAATTCTACTAATACATGGTATGACAGAATATCCATATAGAAATTATTAGATTAGATCGCACTTAATGTGATTCGGCATAACTTTGTGCTAGTCGTTAATAAATTAATTAGTGACCCAGTGATTTCCACTAATTTTTAGGCTAAACAATTTCTCAAGGAAAACGGGCGTGCAACTCCTGGGTGCACGCCCTCATGTGTAAAGTTACCTTAACTCTTTCCGTGCTAATTAATTTATGTAGTCTGGTAGCATCGTCGAGAAATTACAAAATTCACTAGTTCATTTTGTTTATGAGAACACGGGGGAAAAATTCCAGCTGCAAAACTATCCGGTGGCAATAATAAAAGAAATCGTACGGTTAATAAATCTTACGTAAGACAAAAAGCGAGTCGAATATTAAGAACTGTAAAAGTCATTTAACAAATGTCGCAAATTGTGTCCGCAAGTGAACAATTTTTATAATTCACAATTCAAGCTCCACTGGATATTTTTAGCCCATTTTCTCTCAGGTAAATTTTTTTAGCTGTTCTTACATAGAGTTGTTATATTTGATGTTTAGTAACTTTTCCTCTTTCTACTATCTCATGATTGTTTTATAATTTATCGTTGTTAATGTAAGTAGTTGGCATTATTGTATGACAAGTGGCACTACCACCTGGCTTTTTGCCTACTTGCAGTGCTATTGTAATAATAATAATTCTATGGGTATAAACAAAATTACGAGAATGAAGAATATAAATTCATGCTCTAGATTTAATTTTCCACTGGGAAAGTTAAGTTTCAACAACAAATTTTTCCCCCTGTTTATTGCACATTCCAACCTCTACGTTGTCTTCCTGAACTCCTGTCCCACTTTCTGTCAATCTCCGACTTTTTTTTTCTCTCGCCTCGAAAGCACGCACTTCCCATTTTCCTCTGGCTTTTAATTTGACCTTTTCTTGATCGAATTACACGAGTTAAGTGCGCAATTCTCTCTTTCTCCCCTAAAAATTTTATCTCCTTGATAGAACATCAACTGGGGAGACGCCCTCGCCGAAGGTCACTTTGCCGCAATTAAAATGGGAGAGTTGGATTATCCTAATTTTGTGCGGATGTCAAGGGGACTTCCCAATTAATGTGATTTTCTCTTTGGACCACTTTAACACTGCGATGCCTTAGTATTCATGAGGTTTCTCGGGATTCAATCTCCAAATTTCGACATTTCGACAAATGAGTGAAGAATTTTTCCGAAAGCATAACGAAATTTTCTCCCATATTGAAGGATTAATGCTAAGCATTTGTTTCTGAAGGTAGAAGGAAAAGTAGGACCATTAAAAATCATCACTGTTACCTTTAAGTAAATTGATACTCTTATTTTTATTACCTTTCCAGTCTTTTGAAGTGCCTAGTAGGATGAGCTGTGAAAGTTTGTATGTTGTTGCTATGCTATTGTTTATAGAGCTCGTAGTCAAGAAACAGATTTAGCAATGGTAGGATATTAATATTTTTAAATCGAAGATACCACCTATTGAAGTAGTCCATATTAAACGCCACAGTTATATGAATTTCAATAATGTGAAATACATATGCATTTTATGCATACATTATTGAATCCATCTAGTTCTTATGATCCATAAAGTTTGTAATGTAAATCAATAATAATTTAATATGTACATTGCTTGATTTATTTAATTGACAGTGAGATATTATCCACAAAAGTCAAACCGTATGAATCTGGAATAAAATAACATATAATCAAATAATTTTAAAATAAGTAAGGGGAAATGCGTTGGAATGTGGTTGGTTTTTATTTTTACTGGAGGAATTACGAATAAATATTTCCATGGAATGTGTTATAAAGAGAGAACTTTACGTGATATTACGTTCGTCATCATAGTCAAGCTGTAGATTAAATGAAGAGACCTTATCAATGTGGAACCATAGGCATCTCATGTTATACCTAGTGGAAAAAAGATAATTCAACTTCCAAATTATCTGGCTGATTACAGAAGACCTCGGAATTGACACCGAAACCTTATGAATGAGTATTCACTAAGCCTTCGTTTTAATGAATTTACTAGCAGATTACTTTTTGTTCAATTGCATAATGTGTTCAGCTACAATAATTTGCTTCAGAACTTCCTAAGTCCAAAGATTAGCAGTGGTATATTTTCTACAAATTTGGATCAGGAAATAAATTATGCTAAATCAACATTACTTTCGGATGACATAGGATTGTACATTTTATTGTTAACTCAAATGGAGGTGTTGAGCTTTACCGTGAAAAGGAGAATCCGTTACCTTGCTTATGAAGAAAGAGAGAATAACGTGATCGATATGCGTTTATAACTTTCTATAAGACTATGAAATGGCTCCTTGATTTAGTTCTTTATTCAAAATTACACTGTATTGAGATGAATCTCCAATGAGGAAAAATCGTAAACCAGTTTGTGCAAGAAACCAATAAGCTTTTGGACGCTTTCACGAAGAAAGAAATAATGGAACACGGCTGTTAATTAATTAGAGGTTTAAGATCTTCAAAAGCCGTCTTTGTCGGCGTTCCTCCTCTTACTTCCTGGTGGTCGGAGAAAGCAAGAAAGGAATGCCGCACTATTACTGTACCCAAAGTGTTTTTAAATGGCAATGCCACCTCCCTCAGGGGTCATGGACGGTGGAGTTGCCATTGAAAAGATATTTGGGTACAATAATAGTGCGGCATTCCTTTCTTACTTTCTCCGACTACCGTGAAGTAAGGGGATGACCGCTTACAAGTATGGCTTTTGGAGATTGTAAACCTATAACGCTTTCACAATAGAAATGTATAGCCGAATTAGTCCAGTTGGGAGAGCGTTAGAATGAATATCTAAAGGTCCCTGGTTCAATTCCAGATTTCGGCAAGTTTTTTTTTCTGTCCACGGGAGGTTTTAGGAGGGGTTTCCCTACCGTCCTTGGGCGAATGCCGGATTATAATTTTATATCCCCCTTAAACGTTGCTACCTGGTATTAATACCAACTTGCAGCGTTTACCTTAAATAAATAAATAAATAAATAAATAAATAAATAAATAAATAAATAAATAAATAAATAAATAAATAAATAAATAAATAAATAAATAAATTAATTAATTAATAAATAAATAAATAAATAAATTAATAAATTAATAAATTAATTAATATAACCTATAAGGACATATAACCCTTTTTAATGAAATGTTACTAATAATTGAATATGAGATACCACTATATATCCATTTTAAATTATTTTGCGTAAAAATAACATGGGAAATACGTAAATGAAAGCATATAGTACTATAATGTATCTATGATAAAAAATCTGAGAGTCCGGAAATAAAATCATCTCCACCTTAACAAGAAGCTTCGCTTCAATCATGATTAGAGGCATGCTCATATACTGATGCCCAATGCTTCCGAGCACTGGCTCGTATGGCGATAGTTGATCGTCTGGGACACCTGGGAGAAATACGAGCAGGTTTGAGTATTCGTCTCTGGAGACGTTGTTCGCTTATGGAGGACTGAATTTTGGATAACCTCAGCTCGTACATCGAGTTTCTCACATCTAGACTCTAACATAGCATAGGTATGGTATATTGGCGGATTTAGAGGGTCCAATCCCAGCTTGACGAATTTTACAAAACAAGATGTTTGCTATGTGTATGGCTAGAAGCCCTAGGCCCTTATTAACGAAAAACATTACAAAAGAGTTTGATAACTTGCCATGAAAATTTGTCAAGGAATGTACGCTTGCATATGTGGAATCTATGTAAAATTGATTTAAAAACTTTTCATGTTCTCTTTGGTTTATGTGTCATCACTTATTTATTTCTTTATTTAAATTTGATTCATTAACAGTCATTTTGACCAATTACAATGAATCTTAAAACAACAAATTGAGATAAACATATTTATAAATATCAACAAAGCAGCATTGAAATTCAACCAAACATTTTTATAAAATGAAAAAAGGTGTTAGTGGGTTAATTTAAATTAAATGTGAAAAAATAAGATAAAATAATAAAAAATAGTAATCATAAGTTACAATACTTAATTACTGTATGAATTGAAAGCAATTCATGAAAGATGTTTTCTGTTTTTGTTGAATGTTATGTGACACAATAAAATTATTATTATCATTATTACATTTCATTTTTCATGAAAAAATGGTAATTAAAAATTTTGGAACAGAGAACTTAAGAATTAACATAGTTCGAATTTGAGTTCCGGCTATGGAAGAATTGATTCTTTAAACTCCTTTGAGATAACCGCGTTAAATATTACTCAAACCACAGCTTTTTGGAGCTTTTACACTCCCATGTGAAAATCTAAGGCGTTCATTTTTTTCTCCATTGTCTTCGCAGTAATTAATTGCTGAAATGAAGAATGGATTTCAAATATAGCCAAAATAGCGCTAAAAGATAACTTGAACAGATTTCTCGAATCCCTGTAATTTGTCTGTATTTCAATCATGTTTCCTTGGCTTTTTAAGTGGCATCCCTGCAAGTGCTAAAATACTTCTATTTGCTCAACCCTAAGTAAGATAAGCTAAAAAGTAGAAATGGTCAAAAAAAGAAACAACGAAATCCGAAGAATTTCCAACTTGGCTCATCTTAGCGTCTCACAACCCTCTGAATACTTCACCGCCATTTCCATCGGATCTCTTACGCAAACGGAGTCGCGGTGAAAGAGTATCGAAAAATTTCACTCTCACGCACGGAAAGGAAACCTTTATGAACTCGATCCACGTCCGAGCGCCGTACTACAAAAGGGAAATAAAAAAGGTAAACTTTCGCCGAGCCCTCTGCTAGGACTCGGATTGCTTCGGAAGGAGCTTTCAGAGAGCATGATGGGAAGGATCGAACAGAGAGCATGATGGGAAGGATCGAACAGAGAGCATGATGGGAAGGATCGAACGGATGTCACCTAGCGAGGAAAATGGCGCCCGGTGGAAAAATGACGCCGTGCGAGAAAATGGAGACTGGGATAAAAACTGGAAAATAAAAAAGCCAAAATGATCTCGGGCGGTGATTGAGGATGGAGGCAAAAAATCCTGTGTGGCATCCTACCCAGACAGTTGAAAATCTCTCTTTATTTAAGCCTCAATCTGTGGATACTTATGGGAGGCATAAATCGTCTATTTGTTGGGCAAATGAAGCAAATGTATGTGGAGAAGATGGTCTCCTCTTTTTTCCCCCGTAAAGCTATCATAGATGTAATTTTCAGCTGAATTACGAGAAGAAGGACTTATTACAGGAAACGTTTGCTAGTCATCGCAATAAAGTTAATCGTTGAGACTTAAACCCGCTCAACACAGTACCTAATTAACTTATTTTGCAGAAGAACAGTTACCAGGTCAGTTCTTGGGAAAGTAAGAAGGGTGGATAAGCGATTGGACGATAAAACTGTGAATAGGGTTTTGCGTGTAGTTAAGAAAATTTGCATTGATAATGAAAAGGTATCGTTTTCTGTGCAGCGTATTGGTAGGCGTGGACTTGGAGCGAGGAAAGATTCTCCAATCAAATAAAACTTGAAAAAAAAGAACACTGTAACCATTACGACAGTTATTTTTTAACTCACGACCATGGTAACGACTGTGATAAAGGAATAAGTGTTCCCTTTTCTCAAGTTTTATTTTGGAGAACTACTACAAAGTCGAGGCCGAATTAGCAGATTTTAATCTTCACTCTGTTTAGTTACTGTTTCTAAATCAGTTGAATACTAGAGAGATAAAATAATATTCCATTATAAAAGTTAAGTGTGACAGATTTAATATTACACAACTTAAATATGACTAAAATAAAGTATTGGTATCAGTTCCATTTATGATGTGTATTAATTGATATCTTACAAATAATTGAATTCTCCTACTTGGCCTTATCTCTTTCTTGGGATGGAAGATGTGGTTTGGAAAAGAATATCTTTGGCTGTGGAAGTCTTCATGAAGCGAAGGGAATTTATGACTAGAGGTATTGATAAAGGAATCAGGATAATGATGGTGAAATCCTTGGTTTGGAATGTTTTGCTATATGGGCGTAGAAAGGGGACCTCAAGCAAAGGACCCAATCGCTCATCCTTACGCTTTAGCGATGTTTTTACTTCAGCAGTTTATATGCTATTTTCATATTGTTTTATAAAATTGATTCCACATCTTAGCTTATTCCTCTCATGGGTTCTAAACAAGAATCGATCGCTACTCCTCGACTAATAGGGATCCACTTAAAATTTTCATGTTTTTAACTAGACTAAGAAAAGAATGTAATTAATTTGGTTTAACCATGCAGAGAATTGCTATTGTGAGAATTGCTATTGCAATTATACTAAACTGTTTTATTTGATGTGGTAGACATTCAGAACTAAATTAAAACACTGCCGTAAACACAATTCTTGGTAAAGATAAAGAATTTGCAGACCCATATATTTGTTTAACGCAGTAAATATATCACACTCGGGCACTATTCCCATATTGGTGCAAACACGTGCTAAGTATATGCCTCCACAGAATACGATCCTTAATAATCAAGAGTCGTAAAAACTTCTTACACTCCCGCACCAAGTACCGAAGGTGCGGTGCTGAGGAGGTTAGAATATCTTTCCTGGAAACATAAAAGCTATCGCAGACTCAGTTTCGAGCAATTTATTGCTAAACGTAGGAAAAGAATGAGGTCAGAGTTAAGTATTCCACGTTCGGGAAATACAAAAGGCAGTTGAATTCAACCCTTAAAAGGAGTGGAAGACTTAGAAATGAGAGAAGGAAGTTTTTCAAAAGCTGCAGTTCGAAAGCTCTCCGAGACATTTTATGGAGCATAAAATTTCAAAATATACACTTCCGTAAGGTGGAAAAGAAAGAGTTGATACAAAATTTAAAATTTACAATTTTCTCAAGGATTGAGTTGAATCTGTCAAGGATTAAAAGAATTAAAAATTTGCACTCATTCACCTGAGTTAAAACTTCGGGTTCTAGTACAATATAAATTAAAATTGCCCTTGCCCTTCAATTTTGATGAATAAAGCCAGAATATTTAATTTCTTTCACTTCCACTGAAATACTTCCTGCAGAAAAAGTTAATTGAAATTTGCTTCTCAGAAGCCATGTGTATATATATATATATATATATATATATATATATATATATATATATATATATATATATATATAAAATACAGTTGAGCCGAAGTTTATTGTTAAATTTAAATATTTCACTTCGAAAAGACTGAATTTTCTTATAATTTAATGTTGTCCAACTGGGTTTCCTCAATGTGGCGCGCCTCGGCGGGAGCGCAATACGTTTTGAAATGCTGTCCAAAAAATTCCTAAAGTTCGCTATTTATTGAAATTTAAAAAATTGAAGGGTTTCATATTTCAGTCTTTATATTTTTTGGTATAATATATATCAGTAATATATACATCAGTAACATTGCAACTTGAAGCTCTCTCTTGCTAGCAGTTGCACGACACCATGAACCAAGAGGTTATAGTAATTTTTTCCCCCAAAGAAAGGAAAAAATCTGATGTGGCCAACACATGACTTTCTCCGTATTTATTGAAAACATAAGCCTATGCCGGTAATATATAAATAACTCTAAGACAATGAGTGTTACAGGAAAATGTTTCATACAAGCTTTGTAGTAAAAAACATTATCTTCAACTTTGGTACATAATTGTATATACCAAAATTGCATTCTGATAGATATATGTATGAAAATCTTCCTTTTCTGGGTAAACAACAACTTCCGGTTAACCATTATTGAAGAATAACTCCTAAACAATCAGTGTTACGAAAAAATGTTTCATACAAAAGTTGTACCAAAGTACATTATCTATAACTTTTGTAAATAATTTTATATACCTACATTGCATTTTGACAGAGATATGTATGAAAAACTTCCATTTCTGGATTAACAACAACTTCCGGTTAACCATTATTGGGGAATAACTCCTAAACAATCAGTGTTACGAAAAAATGTTTTATACAAAAGTTGTAGTAAAATACATAATCTACAATTTTGGTGTGTAAATGTATATACCTATATTGCATTCTGACAGAGATATGTATGAAAAACTTCCTTTTCTGGGTAAACAACAACTTCCGGTTAACCATTATTGAAGAATAACTCCTAAACAATCAGTGTTACGAAAAAATGTTTTATACAAAAGTTGTAGTAAAAACCATTATCTACAACTTTGGTACATAATTGTATATACCTACATTGCATTTTGACAGAGATATGTATGAAAAACCTCCATTTCTGGATTAACAACAACTTCCAGTTAACCATTATTGGGGAATAACTCCAAAACGATCAGTGTTACGAAAAAATGTTTTATACAAAAGTTGTAGTAAAATACATAATCTACAATTTTTGTGTGTAAATTTATATACCTATGTTGCATTCTGACAGAGATATGTATGAAAAACTTCCTTTTCTGGGTAAACAACAACTTCCGGATAACCATTATTGAAGAATAACTCCTAAACAATCAGTGTTACGAAAAAAATTTTAGTACAAAAGTTGTAGTTAAGTACATTATCTATAACTTTTGTATGTAATTGTATATACCTATATTGCATTCTTACAGAGATATTTAAGAAACAAAAATTTATTCCGGATAAACCGTAACTTCCGGTTTGGCGATATTCTCCAAAAACTAATCAACTCTTGGCATTGTTAGGGAAATCCTAAATGTGAAATTTGAAAATGATCGGATAATTACTTTTTAAGATAGAGCGCACACAAACTTTTTAACCACAGACAGACAGACAGACAGACAGACACACAGACAGACATGTTCGGGAAAATAGCTTAAACATGCTCTATGGGCCCCAAAACATCTATTTCCGTCGAAATCTGGAGATCGAATTTTTTTGCGAATACAATACTTTCTCTATACTACGTATAGGGAGAAAGTAAAAATATGGAGAATTACGGTTATGAAGAAAATCTTATCTGACGAAGGCTGTAGAACTAAAAAAATCATGGCGAATGGTAGCGGGACCTTCCTCAATTTTTACAAAGGAAAATAATATCCAAAAAATGTTAAAATGAGAAATATTCCACGACAGCAATAACTAGTTGATAATGTTTCAGCAACTCTTCCATTTTACATTTAGTTATGTAGACATTATAACAAAGACGTTTATATTACAGCGTTAGAATAATTTATTTCAAAAAATGGTAAGCCCACACTAAGATGCTTGATGAAACTCTGAAAATTAATATTTAAGATAATTCACAAAGTGTTGCATCGCCATATAAAGCACCATGGCTTATAAATATCAACATTAATACAAGCATTGTTAAATTTTCTTTAATGAGGATGAGAAACCGCGACAAAGGTTATTATGGACCACTTTCGTCATCACCACTGAATGAAACAAAATCATTTCGGAGCCTTAAGGTACAGTGTACGTCAAAGTTTGCTCAAATATGTCCATCATTTCTACTCCTCTCACTCATCTCTAACTTATGTATTTTTCGGAGCTTCAAAAATTTAATTTCCTCGAATTTCTATCTTCTCTACAAGATCTCTTATTTATAATACTATACTCGATATTCTTACTTTTATCTGCTACAAATACTCTTGTAAGTATACGCTGGAGCTACAGCAAACTTTTATTACCACACACTGTACCAAAGCA
The DNA here is from genome assembly GCA_947579665.1 of Sympetrum striolatum. Lineage (NCBI taxonomy): Eukaryota > Metazoa > Arthropoda > Insecta > Odonata > Libellulidae > Sympetrum > Sympetrum striolatum. The sequence goes on from OX388346.1 coordinate 76,099,132, forward strand.
TCTTCACAGATCTCAACTCCAGCAGCCCGAAAAACATTCCCCATTGATTATGTATAGATCATCTCCGCTGGCCCCTCCGACCTTTTGACGGATGCCGAACGAAATAACGAGGCCTCCATGTATTTCCTCCGCACCCCTCCTTAACACCCCCAGAAACACCCTTTCCTAACACCCCAAAGACACAATTTTGAGACGCCTGCGGTGGGAGAATCGAGTGTCGTAATGATCTTCCGGGCGGACCGTAAAGGGCACACGGATAGGGTGCCAAGGCGTAGCGGAATGGGGATTTTGAGCGGAAGGGTTGAAGACGTCCTTAAGGTTATGTAGATGGACGCCGATTTGGGAAGAATGCCGGGAAAAAGGTCTTGTGAGGGAAAGACAAGAGAGGGAAAAATAAAGGAGGAGATGAGACGCCTCGAAAGATGGTGAGGGTTTTTTTTGGTCGGAAAAAATGGGGATTTGAGATGAAAGTAAAACAGTGCCTAAATAGTGTTTTGACAAGTTTTTTCCCTTCAAAGATCGAAGCCTTTTTAACTGGATTGAGTTAAAACAAAATTTTGCCTTTAAAGCATATGATATGATAAGGCTATTTCTGTTTTAAAGTAAGTAAGTCTTGTAAAGAACAATCACACATCCAATTTATTTGCAATTTTACCTACTAATAAAATATGAGTAATATTGGAAATGGAACGGTCAACAATAATAAACATATTTGATACAATTTTCATGGCATATTTCAGTCCAAACCGAAGTCATAATAATATTATGAGTTGTGCTAATTATGGATTTGTGTTGTTTATTAAGGTCGCGGTAAAGTGGCTCCCTAGTATATTATATCATCTTTGTAGAATTTGCACTAATTTAAGTTAAATAATGTTCCAGCATGTTATGACCTAATCATATAGAAGAGGTTAAAATCAGCACAGTTGGAAAAATGAGGATTTGAGATAAAAGTGAACTAGTGCCTAAATCGTGTTTTGGCATCGTTTTTTTCTGAGAGGACCGTAGCCTTTACAAATGGACTGAGTTTAAAAAGAAGTTTGCAAATTATATGATAAGGTTATTTCCATTCTAAAACTTGCGGTATAGTGTAAAAGACAATCATAGATACATTTTATATGCAATTTAATGCCTTCATAAAGTGCAAATAATATGTGATAAAGGAAGGTAAACAATTATATAGAAATCTAATACAATACTCATTGTATATTTTATCTTTAACTTAAGTTGTGCTTATTGAGAACTTGCATTAGATACTTATGCATGTTATTTGCAGTTTGACCCCTTAAAAAGTGTAAGTTATATAAGAAGTGGAACGGTAAACAATAATCGACATTTCTAATACAATTTTTATCGTTTATATCATCTCGAAATGAAGTTGTGCTTATTTTGGACTTTTGTTTGTTACTTATGTTGTGAGACTACATATATAGTTTATTTAAACATTAAATAAGTAATTTTTCATCATTACCATAGCATACATAGCCTAATTACATGGAAGATGTTGAATTCCATTTTTTGCTGCTACACACTGAGCTCGAAAAAATAATCGTTACAAGAAAAAAATATATATTGACTCAAAATAGAAAAACTGTTAGCATAAAATAACTCAACGTTAACCCAGATTTTCTGACAGAAACATAGGATTTATCTTGTTAAGATTACATGGCTCATATGACTATTATATGCAAATGGTATAAATACATTCACGTGAATCACGCTATTTCCTTACACGCTAATCCCTTGCCGAATGAGCACGCTATGAGCTGTGCTGTCATTACTCACAAATCCTCATTCCAAAAATTTATTTCCTTTTCTCGAATATATCTTGAGTTTCAGAATATATAATATGAATATTTTCAAACATTTAAAATTTTTTTTTAGAGCCACTTCCGTAATTTTTCTTCAGAAATTCATTTTTAAGACTCAATTGATATTTTCTCGACCTTTCTCACTCTTTACTTTCATTCACAACCTTCTTATGTATCATCTCTTACATTAGACGTCCTGAGCGAGAGGAAAGACTAAGATGACCGGTCTAGACAAAGTCTATAAGCGCAATTGAGCTGATATAAGAGCGTATTTGAAAGTATTATAGGAAGTTTAAATATGATGTAAACCTTCCCACAAATTTTTTTCAGGACAACCGGTTTCGGCTACATGATCATCTTCAATGTGCTCTTTGAACCTGAAGATGGCGATGCAGCCGAAACTGGTTGTTCTGAAATAAATTTGTGGAAAAGTATACATCTTTATATTATGAATTCCCACAGTGTAGGTCACCACCGTAGAGTTTATGCTATATATGGAAGTATACTTTGAAGGACATTTCTTATATATACTAGAGAAAGTAAAGGTTAATTTCTTGGATCATTCAATGAGATGTGGTGGAATGATTTGAATGATATTTTATCGAAGGAAACGTTTTAAGAAAGAAAGGAAGAGTTTGGCCGCGAAAAATATTTACTTGACATCCAGAAAGAAAACTCATTGAGAACTGAAAAGAATGTCAACTTGAGCAAATAGGATTTCTATTCGGGTGATAATGAAACTATAAAAATAATCTATCCATACAACTCATGAACTCCAAAACTAGCTTTTTAAACCTCATATTCAATTCTACCTTTATGATTTTATATCAGGAATATCAGGGCACATTACGGTAATAACAAAGCATAAATTTTAGAAAAATTCCATTTGAAGATGAAAGGGAAACCTACCAAATTACGTGGATATCAAAATATGCGTTTAAAGCAATTTCGAGGTATCAAAATATGCATTCAAAGCAATTAAGAACGATAACACCAGTTTCAGGTAACATTTGGTTGATTTAATTGATTAGGTAAAAAAAGTTGCCGAGGTAATTAAAATATTTTATGTTTCACTGAAACATACGTATACATATTTTATGCTTCGAGTATGATAAAAAATATCTTATTAAAGGCAATCGGGGTGATTATATTTCAAGCAACAAAGAGAAATTAAATTGCAAGTGGATGGACTTATAATGGGTAGTTTTCTTTCTAATTATCAAGAGGAACACAAAATTGGTACTAATTCAAACCTTACACGCTATAGTCACCCGGTTTGAGATGAAACCTTAAGAAATGGTATTTTGTTAATTAAAGTCGATAGGAAAAAACTGCAGCGAGAAATTTGAAATAGAATTCAAAATCACGCATACATGTAAGAATGAATAGTTATGAACATCACTTTATAAATCAATCAAATCTTTTCAGAATTACTTTATCGATCCATAAAAGGTATCGCATGAAAGTAATATCAATTTAAATAAACCAATAAAAAATAATTTTAATAATTAATATAATTATAATAATAATAGGTTTCCCAACACCTTTTTAAATCCGTCAATGAAAAATAACAGACAAGTACAGCATTTTTAAATTCGTCAATATAATATAGCAGATTGGTACGCACACAGCTTTTAAAGAGGATTCCTCAATTTTAAATTGGCTTCTGTCTCTCTCATTTACGACAAATTGCTGCTTACCCTCCCCAGCAGGGGCTTTCTAAAACAGTCCCCCATGATTCCTCCAAAAACTTCGGTTAAACTCAATCGATGCGACGCTCAAAACACCATTACGGCTTAACTCCGTGGGTTACGAAGCGCATTCGTAATTCGCCCAACCGCCGCTGTTGAGGTCGGCGCCTGCATCTCAGACCATTAAATCCGATCCGGTTTATCATCCACGGACGGACAATCCTTTCCATATCATGAACCTCCGCCCCGATGCGCGAACCGTCGTGCGGCCTGCGATGGCCAACTGTCCCATTGGCAGCGGTCCAGTTACCGGGCCGGTGGAGCGTACACAATGCTCTCGAAGGCCGCTGGAAGTCGGAGGTCGGAAAAAATTCCGAAGTTTGTGGAAGCGTTCGTTGGCAGACGCAGATTAAGCCATTTATCCCCAACACGTTGACCACGATGCCAAACGGAAAGCGATATCTCCTTAAATGTTAACCTTTTTTTGTAAATTCGGAAGTAACTTATACTGGAGAAAATATGAGTTTATTTTTTTTCAACAAGTGACTCAACGCTGTTGTATCCCGAAAGAGTTTTAGTCATAATGGAATCCACTCACAGCGAAGGCCTTCTTATCAGCCTGGAGACGATATATTTCAAAGATTTAATTTGGAGGTGTTTTTACTGTTTGATTGGTTATAAAAAGTGACTCTTGGTTATAAAAGGTGACTGGCCGTGGTGACGGAGCGGTTAACGTTAATGCTCCCACCTCACGGTCCCGGTTCGAAACCCGGCTAATCGGATTTTTTCTGTTAGGGAATGGTTATCTGTGTGTGTATGTGAGAAAGATATTTTAAATAATTCCAAAAATAAAAAATAATAATAAAAAGGGGTTAATTGTAGGAATAGCCTCCATTGGCTAAAATTCGCTTATAAAAATACGGAATTATTATTATTGTTATTATTATTATTTTTTGTACTTTTTCGCTTTACAGATTACAGATCTAAAATTATAATCAAGAATTTCTCTGAAATGTTACATTTTTGTTTGTTCTGCGATGATGGAGGAAATTAACCCTTAAAAAATCGAACTACCATGTCCAGCATTACTACCACTCCATACTGACAAAGTTTTAAACGATTTTGATAAGCTTCGTATTTTCATGCGAATTTTGCAACATAGCAAACTTATCCTATAAGATTTGATTCGGGAGGCGGGACTCCACGTTCATTCCTATTGGCTCCTTTCAAAAGAGAGAGGGAGAAAATGCGATTGTCGCTCTCTCTCTAACCCGCAAACATCCAGTGAAAGGACAATAGACGATTTTAGTTTTGAAAATACTACAGTTACTACATATTAACAGAGGACATGCGTTTCTGCAAGATTTTGTGGCTAGGCTAGACCAGAAGGCAAATCTATGCTAAATTGATCAAAAATTGAAATTAGGAATGCATGAAAACTGAATTTATTTATTTATTTACAATTCACAACTGCAAATAGGCTGTTTGCCAGGTGGCAGTCTTAAAATGTTAAACATGATACTATACAAGTTAATCATAACATAATATAATAAAACAATATTTACATATAAAAATAACGGTATTGTAATAAGTATTTTGTTTATTCTGGATTTTTCAAGGTTCATGACAGGCCTTCTCGGCTACCGTAGCGGTCACGGGGTAAAAACCCCACCGTACATCACCCTGTCAAGCAATCCCCTACTTAATCCAGAATATCGTTAGTAAAATTAAAGATAGAATAGCCCCCAAAATACATAAATATCTTACAAAATTTGAAAACATTTCTTTTTAAAGGATATAACACTCACAGGTAAGGGCTTGAAGAGGGATCCAGGTAACGTATTCCATTCAGAGATACCTCTGTTCAGAAAAGAATACTTTGCTATATCTGTTCTTTGCGGCCTAGTTTTAATATTTAGCTCGTGGCTATTTTTCCCAAGGAAGTCCGGTTTCTTGATTGAATTCTGGAAACCTTCCCACCCATCTTTACTTGCAACTATACTATAAATGCATTTATATTCCAATTTATGGAAGTAACCAGGTTATCTTATTATAAAGTCAAAGTTGGCAGCACTGGATAGAGCCCTTTACCGAGTGGATGGGCGTAGCTAACGACTCCTTTTTTTTAACGCTCCGCAAATAAAAAACGACGATGGAAGGCAAGGGGGAGGTATAATGATAAACTTGATAGATGACGCGTCATCTGTTGTCATTGGCCAACGTACTCCGAGCGATTAGCTCAGCGCGTTCGTCGCGGCTCAAATTAAATCGAAGAGCGAATTCCGTACGGATAAGGCGCATTCAGGATTTGTTTTTGATGGGCCCATATTGGCTCTAAAGGCGATCGTAAACATAGGCCATAGGGGAAACTGAGCCTCGGCTCAGGCATGGCACATTCTCCCCCTTCGAAGGGGAATGAGTTTGGCTTTCTATGACCAGTTTAGCGGGGATGTTATGGAAAAGCTGCAGGGGGCCCCATTCTGGCCAGTAGACCGCTGGTTTACGTTATGTTTCTGCTGCCTAATCCTAATAAATAGAATATTTTTCATTTCTCTTTTAGTACCGGATAGAAGAAATGTATCTTTCATTTCATTTTGTCACAGTCTACGTCATGGCTGTGATTACGTGAAAGTTACTGAAGTACGATTGAGTTGAATGGCGGCACTAATTCAGGTTTCTCCTCATAGAGGGCCAAGAAAGATGTCACTCGTAGAGTCATTGCGCTTCGCTTAAGTCAACATATTTCAAATAGCACTCTTGTTAAGTGTGGAAAGCAAGGGCGAACTACCTCACTCCTCATCTTGCCCGGTAAGCCTCGGTCACTCCGCTTTCTCTTGGTTCCTAATGTTATCAACGGGCCTTCGGGTTGAATACTTTGTAGAAAGGCTTAAGATTTGATGGATATTTTCCTTTGCGTAGTAATGCTTCTCTCATTCTTGGAATTGATATAAATAAATATCTTATGTTCACATTATTCTCTGCTTTGGCAACGTGTTGACATCATCACGTGAACGATCATGATGATGTCAAATTGTTGACGAAACCGGTCGATATAAATATGTATTACGAAGTGTTTTTCTTTTATGAGTGTTTCTACGAAAATCCACTAAATTAGGATTTACCCCATTAACTTAATAACACAGTGAGATATGAGTGATGCTGAATAACTTTAGATTCATCCCAACTGAATGCCATAGAAAATCCCATCCATAAAATCATTATATTTCAGCTATGATGGAATTTAATTGATTGCACGTTATGGAAAAAGCAATTATCTCGCTTCTCATCTTGACTAGGCGACTAAATCCATCCCTCTCTTGAGTCTTTAGTGATTATTGGATGAAGACCCAAGAACTTGAATAAGCTAATCATTATGCAGGTCTTAGCTGTCGTAACCTCTTTTTTCCTATCCTCCAACCTCCACTTATTTTTCTGCAAGACTTTTTTCTCTTTTCAAACTATCAATCATTTTAATTCTTTCCCTTCCTCTCTTTTCTGTTCCCTCTACCGTTCCTTCCATCCCATCTCTCTCCCTTTTTAAAAACTCCTCAGCCCTGACTCTGTCCAGCTTATACTGCGCAGTTTTCTTCATACGCACATTTCTCAAGCTGCTAAGCTTTTGCAGACATTCCAGAGGAGGGTTTATGTTTCTTAACCGATCGAGAACACTCTCCATAGGAATCGTTTTGCTATACAACTCCAAAGATTTCTATCAAGTTTGCTATATAGTTTTTCTCTTTATTCGAAAAGATTACCTTGTCATTCGTATCATTCGTATTATTCGACTTTCACGTCTGTCTCGCTTCTAAAGACAATTCTGTAGATATTTGTACCTCTTGACCCGAATATCATCAACCAACTCTTCAATCACTTCCTCCAGCTCTACTATTATCACATCTCATAAGAGTAGGTGCAGATCAGTGTACTCCTCACTATTCTACTTGATTACACTGTGGAGATTGGTGATTTGATTTGTGGGATACCGAATATAAATAAATGTTTTTTGTATTAAAATTAATTAGGTATACACAAAAATAAATGTACCTATATTGGTAAACATATAATATTATTTTCATTAACATACGCATAAACTGATAGGTAATATATAGATGATTGTTTTTCAAGCCAATTTGAGGTAATGATTTTGTAAGTATCTTGCTTTTATTTTCGCCAATAAACTCCGCAAGTATTCTTAGTTTCCATTACAATACAATCCATTTAAACATTCACGTTTGTGGAATAATGATGTGGCGATGAAGATGGAAAATTGAACAAAGATGTCATATAGCACTAGTAAAGCCCATTAAATTGTTTTGCATGAAATCTTTGTTCGATTCAACATTCATTTATACAATGAAGTTTTACAACTTTTTGTTAGCATTAGAGGCATTATTTTGAACACTTTGTTGTAGACATATCTCATATCTCTTTCGTGAGAGCGGCTTAAGCAGAATTAAAGGAAGTTAAGGAAAGGAAGACAACTTTTGTAAATGTGAAGGAAGTTGGGCGAAGAGGGAAATTGAAAGAAATAACGGGAACAAACTGAAAAATAAATGTTAAGGATGAGTTGGCACAAGTGTTTTGGGAAGATTCCGAGGGAAAATGGGGATAAAGGAAGAGAAACCCGAAAAATGAGGAAACATTTAGAGAGGAAAAGGATATGGCGTTAAAAGGAAGGGAAAGAAGGACGATGCAATTAAAAGAGCCATGACGGGCAAATGACCCGCTAAAGATGGCATTTGTGTCGACGCTTACGAGAGGAAGACGTTGAAAAACGGGAGGGCCACAGAATGAGGAAATAAACAGCGGGAAAAGAGGAGGAAAATTTCATCAGAATCTTCATGAATAAAAAATAGAGTCGGGAGAGCTTCGACTCGTTCAATTATTCCGCGTATAACCGTTTATGATTCGGAGCTTCATGAACGCTTGAATAGACCTTTCCAACTAGCAAATATTAATCATTACGAACTTCCAAACAGCATATTACATAATAATCGAAAGGGTTCAGAGCTTCATGAAAGTTGAAGTACACTGTTTCAAACAGCAAATATTAATCATCACGAACTTGCAATCATCAAATATATGACAATCGAAATACTTTCCTCATCAAATAATTAATTCCTCAAACAAGCAGAATGGAACTGAATTTTAAGTGAATAATAAATGAATTTATAACTTATGTAAGTTTTACATAATTTAGTAAGCTATACGCTCGATCGTATGATGGTTTAATTAATGGTCAATAAATTTCGAATAGGCTAGCATGAATGAGAAAAACGCAGAAGTCATCTTGCAGTAAATAAATTCATGGAATTAATTTTTCTATAAATTTATTAGTTCATAAAACTTATTTATTCATACTTGGTTTTCATTTTTTAAGCAATTTAAAAATAAAGAATAAATGAGATATAGAAGTTAGAAACGAACTATGTCTTGGCAAAGTTCGGAAAGGACTTTGTACTCTTCCACAACAATTTTTAATTTTTTATTCAAATACACGACCAGATTTGAACAATTTGTAGTAATTGAGTAGAAACTATTCTTTCAACTATGATCTTGCTCCCAAAATTTAGTATTGGCTGAAAATCGCTTTGTACTCTTGTTGGAATCTGCATGAACTCGGCGACACCTATTGAAGTCTATAGATGTGAAAGTGTTGCTCGAGGCATTGCCTGTAGTACGGGCTTTACTTACTTAATCTAGATAAACTATCTTTAACGGGATAAGTGAATGGAAAATTAGAATGGCTCGAGGTAATACAGACCCAAATAAAGTTAAGTTAGAGGATGCTCATCGAGAGTTAAAGAAATAGCTAACTTTTCCCTGATTCGACCTCTACTTGAGTATTGCTGTGCGGTTTGGGATCCTCACGAAGTAGGATTAATTTCCGATCTCGAGATGGTTCAACGTAGAGCAGCAAGGTTCGTCAAGGGAGATCTCAGATTTGACAGCAGTGTTTCGGCTATGATAGAATCCCTCGGATGGAACTCTCTTAGTGATAGAAGACTTGAGTATCGACAGAAGCTTTTTGATAAATATATCACTACCGATTTCGGGGAGGAAGCAACTGATATTGTTATCCCAGTTATAAACTTTCGCGATCTTCGAGAGAAAACAAAAAAGCGATACAGAGAAATAGCTGCCAGGAGAGATAGTCCTAGCAACAAGGCAAAAAGGACATGTTACCTTTGGTCGTTTCTTCCGCGAAGTATTAGAGAAGCTAATAGCTCTCCAGGTTAGATAAGGTTGTAGGTGTTTTACACCCCCTGCCACTCGCCACTGGCGGATTGTAGGGTTTAAAGGTAAATGTAAGTGAGAATTATCTTAAAAAATAACGTCGACTAAGAATGAGAAAAACCAGCCCATCCTGCTTAAAATAATTACAAATAGATTTGAGAATTCACTTTTCACAGAACTTGGAAGTAAAATGCCTTAATGGAAAACTCCCTGCCCACGAAAATCCATACAAAAATACGATAGAGATGTGAGAAGAGGAAGAAAAAGATAGGGAGATTTAAAAAGTAATTAAACCAGAATAAAATTCAAAACAATTACATTACAGAAGATATTACTTTCCATTTCTGGGTGCACGCTCGTATGTGCAAAGTTAATCTAACCCATTACATTACATTACAATAGCATTCAGTAAAATTAAGACTTAAGAATGAAATATAGTTTCGCCAGATTGGTTATAATGACTTTGGACAAATGAAGATTGGGCCGGCGATATTTCACAAGAATTCAGGCCAAAGAGGGAACCGCCCAGTTTCTCTTTCAAAATCACGATCGTAAATGTTTCGTTGAAAATCGAACAGATATCGCTGAAAGACAGGTGAGCCACACCCACTTCGAAAAAGTAGCGAAAGCAATCGAATAAGCACTCATAAATAATTTAATCAATCGGAGACTGCAAGGAAGTGTGGTAAATGAGATTGAACGGGAATAAAAAATTAGGGATTTATCTCTACTCCAATTAAAAAAATTGCTAGGCCAGGAAAGACGAGCACAGTCATGTTATGAAATAAGCGAACAACAGAATATGTAAAATATTTTGCGCTTCTTTAAAAACATGCCATTGTTCAAATTTTTAGAGAACACACAGAGTTGCGTTAGGCGTAATTCCTTCCGATAAGGTATGCATCACAATATGGTTTTAGCAGGGATACGTACTAGGGCCCATTTAGTTCCTAATCTGCTTTAAAGATTTAGGAGAGAAATTTGAGAGCTATTTGTTTACACTAATTCTTGGAGACCCAATGAGATAAGAAGACTAAGTAGTCAGTGGTTTATATTTTAAAATAATTTATTAATTCAGAGAAAGACTTAGGAATAACCCGAGTAAATACTGAAATTTGTACGAAATCGATCTCGGAGATTCATTGATACTTTAGGAATAGATCGAATTTGGAGTCGTTCCTCACTATTGAGAATTTTTCGTCAAGTCAGATAAAGTAAAAGGAATACACGGATGTATTGATATGGAAAATGGTGTTTGAACAAAGCGAGATGGAACAGAAAGGGATAGAACTGTTTGCCAAAGAGAGAGCAATGGATTTGGAAGAGAGAACAGAAATCAGTTTCGATTGACGAAGTTGGAAGTGTATATTGAACATCGATTAGAAAGAATATGTTAGGACTGTGAAGAGAAAAGGGATGATATCCCATACAAACGTACATACTTAGTGTAACCCTAATGTCGTAGGCTTGAAAATGTATAATTTTAAATAACTTCTTTTGGAATAATCCTATATTCGCATTTCTCATTAATCGCTCATAAATTCTTTTAAACTACTAAGCAAGAAGAATTATTTTAATATTTTGTAAGCGTAGAAACATAGAATGGAAGTTTCATAAGGAACTGTATTAAGGATCTCTATGGGTGAGGAAGCTTATGAAAAGATAAAAGAACTTTGTACAGCGAGTTGAATTACATTAGAGCATTGGAAGATATTTGCTGAATGTTTTATTTGGAGAGTGGAGTTTTATGAAAGTGGAATTTGAAAAATTTGTAGGAAGATGAAAAGTACTTGTAAAGTTTTAAAATGCCGTTTTAACGAAAAATAACTGAAGGCAAAGTGAATTGATTGAATAAGAAATGAGGGTTCTGTGATGAATATCAGAAAGGAGAACAACTGCTGAAAAAACTAAGAAGAAAAAATCTAGAATGCGTATAATGTAAGGAATGCTTGATTGCATAAAAGAATGGTAGAAGGTGAAGTAAAATGAGAATAGATGCCAAGGTCCGAGAGAACACTCAGTTGAGATCCATCCAAATACAGTACCATTGAAAAGATAAAGCAAAATTGAATTTTCTAAGTTAAATAAAAAATAATAGACATACGGAGTTCAAACAAGTACAATACAGAAGGGAGTAAAATAAGGTTAATTTTTAATTTAAATTTTATTTAAAATTAAATTATCTCTACGATTATAAATTGCGAAAATTTCATACGATATTCCTAAATATTCTAAAATTCTGCAATATTTCACTTTCACCTGTTACTTTAGTTACCGTTTCCATTATCAAATGATCTACATTAAGAGAAAGTGGCAGGGAGAAGTTAAAGTTTACACGGAATGACAAGATGGAAGGCAACACTCTCAGCATCTTTTGTTTAGGGAAGCGAAATTTAACAACGAAATTTGCATCTCGCATTCACTCGTCGAGAGGATTAGGAAAAAAAAGGCAGCGAACTGAGACGACATTGAAAGTGAAATGTTGAATGAGAATCAGAGATACTTCCATATTTATCCTTATGTGCTTGAACAAACTCAAATTCAAGGGCGTTGTCCTAAGGATTTATGAGGGAGTCTGTCGTTCGATCCCTCGCTTCACTCTCTCTTCTTTTTCGCATTGATTCCACCAATGGGTGGGCGCGGAATCCCCAAAATTCACTTTCGGAACCATATTCCGTAGCATGCCTCGCATAGCGTTTCCCATCGCGGACTGATGACTTTTTTCGGAAAAAAACAGTGTGAAAATGAAGATAAGAAACGAAATCTTTTGTTAAGTGAGAACTGCGCCCTTACGTGGTTGAATAATAAAACCCTAGATAAGCCGAAGGAACATTATCACATATTCCCTTTTCGTACTGCTCCTTTCGCTTTAATGAGAAGATTTAGCGAGGTGAGTTGGTGAAAGGGAAAGTCTGACTTGGTTATCATCTTAATCGAAAAATACGAGATGAAATTATGTTTATTTTATCGCTCCAGATTCAAAATTTCCCACCTGAACTATCTGTTAACCACCACGAGAATAATGAATCTACTACCATTACTTAAAATTCTTTATACCGTACAACATTTTTACCTTTATCTTCTCTTTTGTCCCCTGCAAATAATCAAAAGAAAATTCGAGGTTATATTTATGGATTTCAGTGCAATTATCCATATCTTAGAATACTATCAATCAGCTCTGGAGATAATTTATTACTTATTGTTTTTTTCACAAAAGATTTCCTCAATAAGGGCAAAGTGTTTCAGATCTTGCAAAACGCAATTATCTATCAATTCCTTTTTAAAGTAGTTTTTCACCAATTATTGTATCGTTAACAAGGCAAATTGTTTTATAGCTTGCATCACAACTCTGAAAAATGTGACTGGAACTAAGAATTGGAACACATTAAAGGATTCTGGGAAAATAGTCGTTTCCAAGTAACAGTAAGTTAAAACGCAATAACATTCCCTGTAGGAGGTCAATAAAATACAAATGCTCGCCTTCCATTCCATGCTACCGTACTGAAAAAATACGTGTAGCGCTTTCGAATCCCGTGGAGGGAAACTAAATCTCACTGGCACTCACAGCTGCAAGCCCATTCGACGAGGAGATACGTAAATGAATGGTCCAACTCACCTGTAATTAAAAATAGAAATTCAAATTAAAAACTGAACGAGTGATGTAATCATACATTTCAACACAATCAATAGTAGTATATTTTCTATTAATGCGAATGTTAAGACTTTGTTATACGAATACATATTATATCAAACAAATATCTATTCAGAAATGAAACTGCTTTAAACACTCTTTTCTGGAGGCAATTGCCGGAAATTTTGCTCATTTGTGTGAGATAGAGAATGATGAAGACTTATTTCTAAATTTGAACCAAAGGGAAAAATCGTACATTAAAAGGACTAAAGATGTAAGTAAGTAAGTCGGCAAGTATGCGATATGCTAACAAGCATAATTTAGAATAGAAGTTATGGAGTATGTTATGAATGCTAAATATATTTTATTCATATTACGACTGCAAAAGTATCGAGCCTTTTATATTAGGCTTAGATCACTAGCGTTATCAACAGGGATACCAAGATGTGAGAACATTTGTAAGTAGAGATTTTCTTTCCTTCAAATATCAAGTCTAAAAATAAAAAAATAAATCTTTTATTTCACATATGATGAAAAGCAATTACACTTGCGTCTTACTGTTTTCCCCCTGTTGTCATAGTAACGTATAAACATATTCTTACATGAATAAACAAACTTTCCTTTAAAATCCACAGAAGACATTATTTAATGGAATATGTTATGAAACTTGAAAAAATAATTGAATTAAATCTATAATTAAGACTAATATTTCCATCCCACTAGACATGAAATTCAAAACTTTTCCTTCGTTCCCTATTTTTTTTTGACATCCGCCATCGAATTCGACATTCTTTGTTACCGGCAATTTTTACAAACTTGCACCAGCGGTTTTGACTTGCCCTCGTCATCTTCAGGCATCGAGGTGCAAAGGTCAAATCGGCTCAATATAAAACGTTTTTGAGATAAAATAGAAGTTTCGAGCTTCATATCTTTTGGTGCGATGTTTTACCAACTGACTTTTAACTTTGATCGCAATTATTCCTGTTGCTTTTAGGCATCCTTCATCGTTGACTTTCTTGACCTTTCCTGTTACTTTTTCTTCTTTGTCGCAAAAATATCGTATCCCAATATTTCTTCAGCTTCCAATCTTTTTACTTTGGAAAACCATTCTCTCCATTGGGCTACCTTATGACCCCCCTTTCCGCCAAGCTTTCTTTTCTCCAAGCGATCCTTTCTCTTCTTGGATATCATCTTATTCAGTCAATCGAACTAAATCGATTCTTCCTCTCAATTGCTCATGCTTTCTAACTTCCGTGCTTTGGAATGACCCCCTTTAACTTCACTACTGCACAATTCTATTCCCAGAAGTCACTATATTAAAGCCCCGTCTCACTTTATCTCCACTCCTCATTAGAAAAAGACGTATAAACCATCTGATGTCGCTTTCTCTTTTCTTATGTAGAAGATTTATTTGTAAGATGCTATAAACTACTCTTCGAGATGTATTTAGCGATGTTTTGGCAAATTGGCATTTTGTAATTTTGTACATTTATAAATTTTGAACATTTTGTAATCATATCTACTGCATTTGGAAGGTTTTGGAGAATTTTCCTTCCGACTAGAATGAATTCCAGGCAGGGTATTTTATTTTTCCCTCCTCGCATAGGAATAACTACCACTTGGCCTGGTGTGTAATCCTTAAGAATTATAAATAAATAAATGAATAAATATATGATATCCGTCTAAACACTGCGTAGGAATACTTTTCCCTTATATTACCATATTATGCATTAAGATTATTAGACAAGAAATGCATCATTGTTAAAATCACTATTTTGTTTCCATGCCACCAATGTTTGTTCAGATACTTTATTATTTTAATATTGTAAAATAAATCCCGTTTTGTATATATTTAATTTACTATACCTTTTTTAATCAGTACAATATATTTTGCTAATATGCATTTCCTTCACCAACTCATATGCAGCATAAATACTCCCTTTTCTTTGAGGGTATTCTGTTGTTACTACATATCTTTTCAGTATACGTTTTCATTATCAAATTATTCTTTTCATCTTCAATCACAAATGCTTAAGCTTCTTTAGTTTAGTTTATACTCGTATAGTATGCATATCACACAGTATGAGGATATTCGCTTTGTATAATATTTGTTTATGTCATTCTCCGTCAACTCCGCCATATTCCAATGTATTCATTTACGTATTGTTACGTATATTATGATATATTAGGTTCCTTAGGAGCACTCAAAATTAGAGACTTAACTTTTAAAGGTCAGAACCACTCAAAATCATACCCTACGCATATAAGTAATTTGGTGAAACCGCTTTTTGTAAACATTGGACTAGTAAAAATCATATCTACGTATCTGTTAAAATGGTAATTAAATGTAAATGAAATAAATTGATTTATTGAATCTATCAATGCTTCCTGATATGGCCATATATGCTCAAAACCGTATCCAATCAAGTCCCGTTTCAAGTCAACTAGAGCAATCTTTACTTCAACACAAATAATAAATCCAAATGCCCAAGAAACGAATCTTCCGAAACATTCGCATTCCACTGGAAACCGAACACGGAAACGGAAGGAACATACTAAGGTTTCACCGTTGCTATCGCAACTGAACAATCAATCGGAGTTGAGCGTTTCACGGAGATGCCGAAGGTGGGCGCTTTCCGAGGTTACAATGACCAAGGCTTCCCTCTCCCATTCATTTGGGGGAAGACGAGAACCATTCCTTTGATCCTTTGGCAGCCACGGGAATCCTTTTTCACGCGCCGAAGCGTTCCTGCGGCTATCTCTGCGACGACAGAGAAGGAAAACTTATTCAGAAACAGATTCCATTTCTATCGTGAGCAGTTGATGGTTGGCTTCTCACCTATTCTATTCTACGAATAGATTCCTTTCTCCAAGAATAAGCTCTAACGTGATCTTTTGGGATGGTTCTAACCC
This sequence comes from Sympetrum striolatum, assembly GCA_947579665.1. Taxonomy (NCBI): domain Eukaryota; kingdom Metazoa; phylum Arthropoda; class Insecta; order Odonata; family Libellulidae; genus Sympetrum; species Sympetrum striolatum. The sequence goes on from OX388346.1 coordinate 76,115,415, forward strand.
CTCAACGCCCTCAGTCGCAATGTTACGTCCTTTACTCTTCATTTCTTTATCTTATAAAAGGTTTATTTTCGTGCAATGCTATATTATTAAGATTTGAATCATAAGTATATTATTCATATATATTACAATGTTCTAGCATTAAATATATCATTTTTGTCACATGTAGGTTAAGGAAATAGTTAAAATAAGTACGGAGAAGAAAACAACCTAAGGTTTCCTTAGAAAAAATATACACCGTTGCAGAAAAACACTCATAAGAAGGGACGTGTGAAAAAGCTGCCAAACCTATGGATAATTAAGTGAATTGTTGTGGAAAAAGCAGATTAAAAATTTCTGGAAGGCAAACAAAACAACATAGATACATATTTACATAGATAAATCAATACATACGTTTGAACAACAGTAAAAGAACATAGCGTACATAAAATAACCTTTTAACAAACTCCAGAATATAATAGTAGAGTCTGTTTTATGGTGATATATTGGAAAGTTTCACGGGCCTATCTTATGCATCCTTTCCCACATTTTAGGACTAACAATATTCTCATAATCATACTTCAAGAGGAGTAAAATATGTAATGCAAAGGCAGGAACTCTAATATTTTGTAATGGAATCACAGACTTTTGAAACTCAAAAATGATATTTCATTCAAAATTTCCAACCCCCACTGCGCTGAAAATTTACAAAGCAGAAACGAGGAATAGATCATTTAAAAAATCACCAAAAGTGTGCAGCAATAGTGTTTCACTCTAGTATCCTTGAGGTACAAGACGCCAGGAACTTCAACTTGCTATCTCCTACCATAACTAAGAATACATTGTCGATACGTTTAAGTAATCGGATATTTCTTATCGTGAAGTCTGACTTATTTTCTCGGAGAAGGGATTCCGGCATTTTTTTGGGAAAAAGGTCCAAATCCGGCTTTATTTGGCTTGTCGAGGACCCAGACTCTCGTCCAACCACTTCTCTCTACAGCCCGAGCATATTTTTTTTTACCTCGTCTTCACTTTCGAAAGCCTCTATTTTCGTTCTTAAAGTCTTTGTGAGTACGTTTCTTCCTCCATTCTTTCGTGAATTTTTCATTCTCGACTCTTCAATACTTTTCGCAGTGTACACACGTATTAATCTTGGAATAGTTCGTTTTAAAGGCATTGTGTGAGGAGCCATTAAACATTGTAAATGGAGAGATTTTAATGAATAACGTTTTGGTGTTTACTTTGCTGTAGATGAGAAAGTTTGTTTCTCTTACCGTATTTTGAACTTTGGCATTTTATTCATTTGTCTTTCGATAGAGAATAGGAGTGTTTCATCAATTTAAATTTTCTCAAATCATTTCATGTGTGTAATAGCAAGAAAGCTACTGATTGAAGCTGAATAATGGCAATCATGGTATCTCGTAACAGAATTTCATGGAATTGTTTGTAAGGTAAAGGAAGGACATACAAACTTCTCAAGGGGAAAACGGGTGATTTGATACAATTTCCTACGAACCCATCTGCAATTAATTCTTAGCTAACTTTGTATTGTGGAAAATATGCGAGATATATAGTGTTCATAGAAAAACTTCAGGCGTTAGCCTTCGATGAAAGCCGTCCAGAGTTCGATTCCGGGTGGGAGCCAATGTGAGAAATGACCTAAGCTGTCGAAACACTTTTAATAATACTACTACTAAAGATTTCAGAAACCTGATTTTAGAGCATTTTTCTCTTCATATACCAGATAAATTGGTTATTCTAAGGAGTCATTAAGGGAAGACCAAATCTACTTTCACCTTGGATTCGAAATTACATGGAATTATATATCTACACTTTCTCTGCACATTTTATTCTGCCTCAGGGAGAAAAAAGTATACAGCAGGTAAGGGTTGAGATGTTGGGTTTCCTATCTCATCAGAATATTGTATAGGAAAACTAATTTATCAGCTCACAGATACAGAAGAAGAGCTATATAATGTATGTAAAGTTGTCATCCTCGAGACAGTGAACTTTAAAAATAAAATGGTGGATTTTATTTTCGAGAGGAAAGAATTCGTGGAAAAGATAATTAGCCGAGCATAAAACATGTTTACCATCAGAGTTTAGAATAGTGTAACATTCTGCTTGACTTGTCGGAGGAAACTAACTTGTTCTAAGGATGATTTCAGGAGAAATATTAAATTAAAGAAATGAGGAAATCAAATGATTGCCTTTGCTAATCAGATAGAGCGAAAAAAGTTGGGTTGATAGGAAAACAAACATGGAGGTACTAAAACTAGTTGGAGGAAAGAGAAATATAATTGAGAATTGACAGAGGAAATAGATTGGTAAAAACATGAAAGGAGAGGAGCTAGTTAAGGAAGTAATTGAGGGTGAAATAAAAAGAACAAAATAATAATATTAAAAGACTTCATTCAGATTGAGATTTAATCTGTAAAATCTATTCTTACATCCAGCCCTTCGTCATGTAAATGTTAAAGAAAGAAATTGCTTGAAAAACTATATAGAAGTTGTGGATTAAAAAAAACTAAAGTAAGCGCTTAGGAAAATATTTTCACTGCAAGAAACGCCCTCAAGAAGGGGGTTGTGAAAAACCTGCAAAACCTACATATAGGGAACTAAATTTTAAATTTAGGGAAAGACTTAGAAAAAAGACGTTAAAAGCTACCAAGAAACGAAAGAAATGATGTTGAATATGAAGCACTAAGGTACATGAACCTATGAAGTGAATATCACTTACGTAAATATGTATATGTTTATATTTAATTAATGCAACCATAGGTGAATTAAAGCAATACTAAGAGAATTTAAACCTCATTATCATTTGCTTCCCCGTACTGAATCTTTTGCGTCCTCGAATCTTCTCTCAGCAACTCTTCCGCACCAATACTAGTGACTCGGAGAGTATGAGATAGGGTTAAAATTATAGCAGTGAGAGGATAGGTACACTGAATCTGCTGTGCTTTGCACGGCCGTCATTTTGTATTAGTCATCTCCCTTCTTCAAAATGGACGCACGTGGTCCTCTGACTAAAATTGTGTGACGAGGAAATAGATCTGATATTTATCGAAATAATCACAAAGACAACTTCATCATAGCCGTTCTATAGGAAATGACCGTTGTACCATCTCATTCCGAGCACTGATACGAGAAATTTACGTAGAAAAGTAATGCGTGCGTTAATGAAAATCCACGCTGGGGTGAGTTTGATGACCTAAAGAGTACGGTGATTTCAGACGAATATTATCTTAAGGTTAGGGTGTTTTAATATTTGTACAATTTTGTATATTTATTTTAATTATAGATAGCCAAACAAGATTTAATAATGTAATCTTTTGGTTATCTCAAGAATTATATATACTGTGATAGGGTTATTTCGTATTTTTGTGAATGGTATTTAAATATATGATATAATTGAAATAAATAAATACCTATAATGACTTAATCTTTGTATTTACGAGTAATTTTATTTATTAATTAGGATCCATTTTTGAGTGTTTGTATGATTTTTTTCACGTAACACAACCAAATTTTACGATTATTCGACACACAATCACCCCGTATGATAACGATTGATAATTGAAAACTGTCACGGGGGTGGGATACATTTTTGAGAGGTATACAAAACTTTTAATAATTATTATTTATATTTATTTTCTATAACCTCTAATTATAATTAGAGGTTACAGAAAATAAAAAAATTAGAAGCATGAAAAATAGATAAAAATGAATAATTTTTAAAATAAATAAAATTATTTACGTTATATAATAAAAATATATCAACAAATAAAAGTAGTGGTAAAATTTAGTTTTGGAACTTTCTAAAATTATTATTATATTTATTCATCGAAGTTATACCTATAAGAAGTTTAACGTGATAAAAAATAAAAAGACTAAGAAGAAGAAAAATACGCACGATGAATACCACCAATAGCTTCAAGCACGAATTTGTGGTAAGACTACGTAGCGCAAGGCAATGTAAAGGTATGATTTACTTTGCTACAGGTCGAAGCATAAATAAATCGCTCCATCAGTACGGGTCAACGCCTTATCTTTTCACTGTTTTACATTGTGTGCGTTGAAGTCTAAGAATACAAAAATGTCTCATTAACTCTTGAATAATAACTATAATAGTAAAACGTCTTTATTCGGGCGAGATTGAGACTAAAGATCCCCTATTCAATTCGACCCATCGTCATACAATATAGAATAATCAATTTAATGAGATAATATGAGAAATGTGGATACAATAAGAAGAATTGTGGAAATAAAAAACCTAAGAAATTCTTAGGAAAATAAATTTATCTTTTGAAGATAAGAACCGTGACAAAATATATAAAATAGACATATATAAAATACATCAATAGCCATAGTGAAAAGGTTAAAAGTTCTTTGCACATAATGGCGTGTACCCAGGAAGAATTCCAAGGAGAAACGGTCTTGAAAAAAGTCTTACAGGGCTGGGAATTGAGCCCGGGATCTTCTTTTATCCGGGAGGCTGCCTTAACCATCTAGGCTACACTGTTAGAATTAGAACTGTTCGAGCCGGGAGATCCCGGGTTCAATTCCCAGCCCCGTAAAACTTTTTCAAGTCCGTTTCTCCTTGGGAATTAGTAGCCATGTTGACATATCTATTAATGACTATATATTAATATTGTATTAGTATTCTTTTTCATTTTGTTATATAGATTTTTATAGTTGTATTTTTCAAAATATTTTTTATATACTTGTATTTTATTGTGTTGTATGATTTGACTTTTATATATACTATGTCATATGTATTGTAAATGTTTTTGGTTAAATGGAAGATGGGAATAAAAAGTCCCAATTTCGCCAAATAATGTCCTTTGTATGTATGTACGTATATCAATAAGTTTAATCCATATTCATTAGAACATAAAACAATAAAACTAAAACAAATAAGTTGATAAATTGTGCAACCGTGCGAATAACCGTGCGAAACAATAAATAATGAACCCAAGCAACTTGGATCCCGATTCAAACGTTTCCTGCTTCCCCGTTTTGCCACATCATCAAAGGGCATTTAGCTAAAGGAATAATGGGAAATAATTTTTCAGGCAGGAATATGTTGGATAATGGTTCGAGAGGCAAGATAGGTGAGAAACAGAGAGTCGATGAGGAGCGTGAATATCCGCCCCATCACCGAGTTCACTCACAAATTTCCCCACGTCACACACACGCCGCCTGGCCTGCTCCGGACGTTCAAATAAATTCCCGCAATCCCTCCGGGGAGATATCTTAACGCTCTGCTCCACGTTTTATTTATTTCTCATTTTTTGCGATAAAGGGTCCACGGCTAGAAACCCGTGTTTGACCTAATTTTGGGAATCCCGAATTTTTTATCCTTTTATAGCATGTGTACGCCTAAGATGAACAGAATTCTCAACAGTTATGAAGGGTGTGCATCCACATCCGTACATATTCTACTGCCGTCTTTGGTGTGCGGTAGGAGGTGTATGCAGCATAAGTCAAAATATGTGTATTATCTATTACTCTCAGCTATATTCTTGAATCAATAGTAGTATTTTTTAAAGTGATGCGAAGGATTTGGTCTTTCCGCGCATGGGTTACCACCAGGAATTGAACCCGGGACCGCTTTGACCAAAGCCGAAGGTGCTACTTACTTGGCTATCTTGGAGCCCAAGAATCAATATTTGAATACTACCGTCGTCATGTAGACTGCTAATACAACAATCATGTGGAGCAATTTTACGTTACATAAGTTTGTTAGTTAAGTTTGTTTACGTTACTAAAGTACATTCTGTGATTGAGTTACTAATAGTTTTTAGGCGTAGAGGTTTAATTCTTATCATTTTCTTCTAATAATAGATCTGTCTATCAAATGGGATTATCACGTCTTTATAGGGAAAATTTTAGTCTTATAAGACAACTTATAAAATTAAAATCTGACTGTAATAACATCCCAGCACATTCTAACCATTCAAACTTGGACTAAGGCGTTGCTTGAAAAACTTACTGGCCCCTATAAGACCTTCATAATATCTACTTTTTCTTCTGAAAACGTATTAGCTATATTGAGATATAATCAATGTTACCGAGCAAGTTTAGCCAATAATTTTACCTCCTTTCTTATAACGATTCCTATCCAATAGCAAGGAGCATTTTGTCAACCCTTATCTATTCACCGCAAATTTATAAAAAAATCCGTATGGATTCTAGCTTATTTTTTTATAATTCACGAGTATTGTAAGCGATGAATATGGGCATGATACTCATGATTGAATTTTGAGAAGAGATGAAGGAGAAATAGTCTGCTGCAGCCAGGACTCGAACCTGGATCTTCCACTTACCGGGCGGATGCTTTAACCAATTAAGCTTAATTGGTTAAAGTATCTGCCAGGCAAGTACTAAAAATTGTCAAATAGCGTATGGTAGAGCCGTATTTGGAATTTTCACATCTCTAACGGACCATAAGAGCAAAATATATTTTCATATCAGAGACACATAAATGTAGGAAAATATCTCTTTTATGTCCAAAATCGTAGCATGGATAAGCATATCCTTTGAACTATTTCCTAGAGTGATTGGATGATGATGGGAATGCAGACTATCCTCAGAGAGGAGCTTCAACATGGATGTTTTTGCTACGAATAAATATTTCCTGCATTTACTCGAAATGCTTTGACTCACATAATTCGAGAAAAACAACGTTTACTGCTGAATTATTTGTCACGGACATGTTTCCGCTATTATGAATTTTGTATTTAACAGTTTTAGATGTGATTCCTAGAAACGAGATGATTTCATTTCATTCAAATTCACTGCACAGATTTTTTTGGTTGAGCATCACAGAATAAGGAGTTTTGGTAAATTCATATTGTACGCATTGATTATTGAAACAACACCGTAACCGTTGAAAAGAAAACTTAGAATGGTGCTTCAATTTTTTAAAATAACAATGGTATCTAGAAATGTTCACCTGAATAGAACGTCACTAAGAAAACGAACTATTATAAGAAAAACTAAAATAAAAAAATTAATGCTAATTTAGAAATACTAAAACTTTAAAACACAACTAAAATTAAAAATACTTCTTTGAGAAGAGACTCAGATGAAAATTCGTAAAAAATATTTTGAAAAAGTCGAACTAGAAGAATATCATATATTGAATTTCTAATATTTTAATTTATTGAATGTATGCATTGTATAAACCAGTTATAACCACTGTTCAAAAACCAAAATGTAATAATAATATAAAATAATTTCACATAACTGATAACCATAGACTTTTATCAATCAGTGAAGACATTATGCCATAAATATAACGCCCTGGGTTATATCTGATTATACTGGGTGTCCGAGTTAAACATATAATTATACAAAATGTAATAACTTGAGAGTTAATTAAGATATTTATTAGCGGTTTACTTCTATAAGTTAAATAACTCAAAATGCTTTCTATGTTTGTTTGATGATGGTGCACCTTGCCATTATGCAGTAATTGTGAGAGAATTCTTGGATAGTGAGCTCCCACATGCTTTATTGAGAGAGGTAGTTCATCGACGGCTTTGCCCCCTAGGAACTCAGCCATGAGGCCACTTGATTATATTCTGTGGGTGCAATTCAAGAATCAAGTGTACCAGACACCAGTTAGTGATCTACTAGAAACTGCGCCATCGAATTATTGCAGTTATTGCAAATGTTACACCTGCAGTATTGCGAAACACATGGAGTGAGTGAAATACAGATTATGTCTTTTTGCTACTATTACTACATATATCAAGATTTATTAACTTTGTAAAAAAGACATTTTGAGTTACCACACTTGTAGAAGCGAACCGATAGTAAATATCTCAATTACTTTTCAAGTATTACATTTTGTATTATTATAAGTTTAACTCGGACACCATGAAAATATTATTGTCAACAATTAGCCATAGTTACAGTTGGAATAGTAGAGACATCGTGAAATCTAGTGCAGTGAATTACTACGAGAAACATGTAATAGAAAATTATCTCAGGACTAAATATTTAAAGCCTTTCAGAAACAGATACCTTCTCCAAATCCTCGAGTTTGTAGGAATTGCGGGACAAAATTTTCATTTTAATTTCCATTCGATTTGACCTACAATGCTGGCAAGAGCTTAGAACCGTGACCTTTCACGTCAAAAGTAATCAACAATAAAGAATTTCCGAAATAAAAAAAACAACACTGCGGATGAACAAGTCTTCACTTACAGCCACACCTTCAGCGGCAGGCAAAAAAACACGAAATAGTTTGTTTCAACTTTTCAGAATCGAAAAATTATTCCACCTCTAAATTTGTTTCAATTTTTCAGAATCGAAAAATGATTCCACGTTCGAGGAGTTCCTGTTTAGAGACGCAGGATTTTGAGGATATCGAACTCTCACAGTATAAATTGCTTTCTATGCCTTTGTACATAATCATTCTCATCTGCTTCTTTTTCCTATATAGACATATCTAAATGCCTTTGTGTTATTCAATTTTGATGTTCAAATTAAATTCAGTACACCGTTTGCATTGTATCGATCATGTTTTTATGATCCGTATACTATGCCTATTATTGTGTTGTTAAGATGCAAATCTATGTATAATTTATCTATTTTTTATTTATTATGTTCATTGATACTAATATTTTAATGTTAACGTGACTGTATTTATTGACATAAATTTCGTATAAGTGTACTTATTGATAGTTTGTTTAAATATTTATAATTTTTCTTCTCGTATTTTAGTTAGAACTATTGGTAGGTTTGCACTGGTTTTTCACACCCTCGTGTAAAAAACAGCTTCTTTGTGGGTGTTTTACCACAATGGATACATTTTTCCATGAATAATCTCATGGATTTTTTTTAACATCCACAATTCTTCTCATTTTATCTCATACTCTCTCTTTAATTTTAATACGAGTTTTATATAATCTTTAACGATGATTTAAATGGAAGGATAGTCTAAATCTTGCCAAAATAAAGAAGTTTTATTATTATTATTAAAGAAAATCAGTGACGAGTCTTCTTAAATTTAGAGAAAATTTCATTGATAAAAATGTAATAAGTTAAGTAAAATGTCATGTAAATTGTAAATTTGTTTTCGATGCATTTTTATTTACTGATATGCATAAACATTTTGACAGTAATTTTAGTGTAAATTGGATGAAATTAACAAAATAATAAATATTATTTAAATGTCATATAGGAGTATATTGATTTTTAATCTTAGATATTTTTAATTTTAGTAAGCCAATCGCATACAGGTTTTACTGATATAATAATTTTAACACTGTGATTTACATTGTAAATTAAATAAATTATTAATATTTATTTTTAATAATTTTCCCCTCTAGAGATATCAATATTATTATTTCAAAAAATAACTAAATAAATAAACCATTTATTAAATTTTTGTAATGAACAACAAGATTTGTACCGTATTATTAAAACAAGAATTCGTTGTATTAACATATGCATGTTGGTACATGATGACTCAAGCATCGATAAATTTCTTATAACAATATTATCATTTCGTCCGTGGCTTCTGCCAAAACATCCGCAAGAAATGAAATTGCTGTTCCAGGTGAGGGATTTGTGGGATTTCTCGTCTCCCGACCCAACTTCCCCAAAGCTTTTCAAACTGTCGCAGTTGTCGACCAATCGCTCGGAAACTGCGATTCGAAGTCGACGCTAATATGGCTGCGACGCGCATCACAAAGGCCAACTCGTTAGTCACGCTCTCGAGACGGATTCGAGGGGGTTACCAACGTTTGTTTATTCAGAGAAGGTTCTGGAATACATTTCAACGCCGCAAAGGGCATCGCGTCGACGAGAAACTTTTCCGCTGCCTAAACAAAGTTTTTAATTGTTAATCCCGAGATACAAAAACGAAGTGACCTTGCAAAGCTCGTGACCCGGTTTTTCGCTTATTTTCCCCGAATGGATTTGTTTGCGACGGGATCTTCCTATAACGAGAAGGAGATAAAAACAATTTTTACTCGATACCATATATTTTAATTTCATACAATTTTTTATTTTACTCATCCCTTCTGGAATATTTCATCCTAACGACGAAGCGATAGATTTTCTGTTGACAGTGCTAAATCTAGAGAATATCATTGATATGAAAACTGGATTAGTAACATAACTTGTAGTGTGTGTTAGGAAATAAAATAATTGTGTTTGAGTAGCGATTGATAAAATCTTCTCTAACTATGCCCTGTAATAATAATCACTGTTTTGTGCTTATTAAATTTTATTTGTATACTTTTATCCCCAAATTTAAATTAATATCTATTTTATATTGATTCATATTTTGTATATATATTTTATTCACACAATCGTTCAATGTTTGTTAAGCTTATACCTTTAATAACGGGACGATTTAAAAAGAGTCCAATTGGTCTCCGAAAAAAGAACTCAAAGATAAATTGGAAATCCATTTTTAAACTTTCCCAATTATACATAACCGGAATTCTTACGAAATTAAATTTCACGGAAGGAAAAGATATGTAAATGATACAAAATTGACCTTTACAAGATTCTTTTGAATAATTAGAATAAAAGGCTTGAATTCGACATTATTATTATAATTAGATCCTTTATAAAGGGAGATTACGCCGGATATTAATAACAATAATCTTGAAAGTAATTTAATTCACTCTAAAACATGTTAAAGTCATTTTTTGTATAATTCACAGATCATTGATTTTTGCGAAATTTAATCAAGTTTTTATAAGGGTTGTATTTTATAAAGAGAGTAAAAATAGAGATTTCCAGATTGCGTTCTTTTTTCGGCTAGGAGTCGTGAAAACGTAGAAAAAATATACATTGGATACGTGTAAGTTTCTACGCTGAGGAAAGGCTAGGACTTGAATACCATACGGTCGATAGTTTTTTATGAATTTCCATCAAAATGACTAGGAAATAAAAAATAGCCAACTTCTACAAATATCTCCCCAATGTGATTAAGTATTTCGTCGAGGAGATACAACTCCATCCAGCTCTCAAACATTCTAGCCATTCTTCGGCGAGTGGCATACTCACAGGGGCAAGCGTCGCTAGACCCATTCCCATAGTTGTTTTTCTTAGAAAGAGTGGATTTTTGAAGCGATTAGAACTGGCATCTACTATTTTATTTTTATTTCTGTAAATGATCATCCTACGCATGGTATTGATCAATCATGATCAGCATGGTATATGAACAATACCTCCTGCGTCCTCCAAAAAAATGCGTCTTCTCTAAATCGAAAGTGCAAGTTTGAGTTTTAATCGTCTTTATCCTAACGGCTTGAAAGTAAGCCGGAAAGATGATAGTGATTGTCAAAGTATGGCGTTACAAATATCTGATCTTAAAATCTCACTGTTTTGATTCTGATCCTTCGTTTAATTCTCAAATATCTCTGAAATCAGGCCACTTATATGATGGGAATTTTCAAACATTCTCTGGCTTATTAGCGAATTTCTGGATCATATGATTTCAGCCCTGAAAAATTAAGTCAAGTGAGATATTTCATCATTTTAAGGGTTGAAGATATATTGAAAACACCATTTTATTTGCAAAAATAATAATTTACTCAATAAAAATAACTTCAATAATTTTCCTTTAGATATAGTTTTAATGTGGGCATTCTTTAAGTATGAGAAAGTTTATTACTACCTTTACTAGAAAAAGATATTTTTAATTCTGTAGCAATACTTTAGAGATAATAAAATACGTCGGAGTTTGAGTTAACTCTCCAAGGCCGGAATTTTTATTTGTAATTATTTTTAATTTCTTATGTATTTCACTTTGTGATTGTCTGAAAACAATACCCACAAAATACTATGCCAAACATATTTATAAAACCAGCCAAACAAATACAAAATTGCAACATTGTCATTGAGCTCTCCTATTCTGTGATGCAAAATGAAATAACAGTAGGTGTCGGATGCTGCCATATGGTATCCGTAGTCGGTCGAGGGTTAATGACAGTTCAAAATACTATACACAGTAACAGTTTTCAGCTTCATCTACATGAATACCCTAGAAACGGCCTTAGCGGTGTATAACGCTATATATTGATGAATAGTAAAAAAGACTTTATCTCCGTGAGTTATAGGTCTGCAAAACCTTATGGCATTCCGATTCGCAGTGCAAAGGTTGATGGTGATTTATGAAAAGGATGAGTGATGAGGAGAAATCGAGGTAAAATCATCATAAGGCATGCAATAGTATGCTAAATATATAAATGCCAGGAATCATTTTAAAAGTGAACCATCTTGACTCTCGGTCGCAATAAGTTTTAGCGGAATCTATACCAATCCTTAACCGCGGCTTAACAACAAGAACGAGGGATGATTACGACCTTTCTCACGGAAATAAACGATGATGAATAATGGGGAAATTTTGAGGCATTAGGGAAAGGTAGGAAATGGAAGATGAAGAAAGCAAGTTCAGGATATAACGAGGACTTTAATGAGCTTGGTTTTGACACTGAGATGCTTCCGTTGTGTGCAAGAATTCGAGTGGAATGTCACTGAGGAAATGGAGGGGGTGATTTGAAAAATGGCTCAAATCCAGGAAAGGTATCGGAGAAATGAGTGAGAGGAAATTTTGATCTTGAGACAGAAAAAATAACGTACACAGAATGTGTTACTGGTGCAGAACTAATGCTCAGAGTCTTTGAAATTTTGCACCTGACAAAAAATCCAACATTTTATGCAATTTTTGAAAATGAAATTTCCTTGCATTTACTATCCATCTTTTGTTAGCTTCCTTTTTTGCAATGCATAATTTTTTAATTTTACAATGGGACCGTACGCGTCGTAGAAGACGGATTCACTCAATACTGTCAGTTTGATATACCCCTTGTTCTATAATAAGAGACATGCTTGACTTTTGAAATCTATAGATTTGTGCACGGCTTGTAAAAATCAGATTTTTATGATTATTCTTTTATTGCAATATTTTATATGACCCAAACTTTTCCTTCTCTTCGCAAGACTTCCTCTTTTATGCAAACCCTTTTCTATGTTTACGTTCATGGTTATTTCTATTGAATTATTATTATCTACTCCTTCAAAATGATACTCAAGTAACTGTAAGGAACGATACTTAATATTTAAATTTATTTCTATTGAAATATTATTATCATTTTTCTTAAATATTATATGGATACATGATAAGGAGGGAAATGAATTGGAACACGGCTTTTAATGAATTTGAAGTATTAAGACTCTCAAAAAGCCGTCTTTGTCAGTGTACCGTATCGCGTCACTACCTATTCCGGAAACAGAAGGGAAATGAAAGGTCCGGATTACTGATCTTCTAAGATTCCAATTGGATACTATTTAGGAGGTCAATGATCCGGGTCTTTCCGGAATCGGTAGTCACGTGGCAAGGGACAATGACAAAGATGGCTCTTATGGAGTCTCAAACCACCGCATATCATTGTTATAATTTAGTTAATTTTGAATACATTGAATTAATTCCGTTGGGAAAACATTAGTAATTTTGTGATACAGTTTTCAAACATCCGTTGCGTAGAATACAGCGTTTATTTTGGCTAATTTTTTGACATAGATAATACATAGGCATAATATATACAATAATATGCTCTTGTATTCACTTCTCTACTTACCAAAACGCCCTTTAATTTACTGTCATTTGAGTAACGGATATCTGAAAATGTATCACGATCTTACCAATGTCACAAAGTTATCGATTTTTATAAACAAGTCGTATCAATAATTCTGTGGGAGTGTACTGAGTAATTCTTTTCCATTATTATGATCTTCCACGATGTAACACCTTAGCATATTGAGTTTAAAGTTTACCCTTTCTTATTTGCATATTTATTGTTACTTCAGGAGTAAATATGGTGCACGATTATGTTATCCAGCTCCCGAAGAGCAGATTAAATGTAGGACAGGACAAATAGGTCACAGTTTCGCTCAAAATGAAGACCTAGGTATGCATGTATAATCCTCGGTGCCTCCCTAGAAAGGGCTGCTCTCATTAGTGCATGTATATTTTAAAGAGAGCGCCTTTTGCTTTCCCAGTTCCTGAACAGCCACGGTACGCCTCTATTTAAGTCGTTCTCCTCATTTTCTTCAGCACCCATCAAAGCCTTAGCTTCTAATATTCATCAATCCTTTGCCTCAATTCCTCTCGGATGAGCTTCTCCTTAACTCTGAGGTCAATCGGATTAGAACACCGAGGTGAACAGAACGGGTTCCATTAGAGGATATAAGAGGATCCAATTAATGACCCGCGCCGATGAAAAATTTAAATTAATGAGCTCATTCCCATCTTTCCACGCTTTTTGACTTCCGAGAGATTACGAAAGTAACCGTGTTAAATTGATAGGTTCATTAATTAAATTGGACGTTCGGGTATTTCGATGAATGAATAGCATATACAGCCGCCAATAATTCGTGATAAGAGGATAACTTGATGTGACTTTTGAGGTATTTCTCATGGATTAAAACGGAATTAAAGCGCTTGTGGTTTTTAATGGCCATAATTTATTAATTTCTATAATTTGGCTTCTAATCTTGCGTATGTAATTGGTCTTAAAAAGATAGCCCGAATTAATGCACTTCTAAGCTTTCTAGCACACGTTACAAGGTATCTACGCTCGGAAATTTAACGGTGTGAAATTATTTTACCATCTTATTATTGGAATTTATTATTGTGGTCTTGACTTTGTGGCAGTCCTCTATTATGAATAATAAAGAAGAAAGCACTCATACATTTACCAGAATATATAATTTACGCAACGAACATGGTTTCGATCTTTTAGGTCATCATCAGGTGTCAAGACATACCCAACACAGTTTATATAGATTTATAGAAGGTGGGGGTGCGAAAGAGTGGGTATCTACGGACAAGTTGAGTTAAGGGAACACAAATAAAAACCGCAAAAAACGCCTCTTTCAAAATTAGAATTGGCATGTGGAAAGCTGTTATTGATTCCTTGGGGTGATTTAAAGTAAATTTGCTCGCGTTCCTGAAATATTCAATGAAAACGTTACGATCAAACTGACAGATTAAAGAAATAACGTTTGAAAGTAGGATTGGGGATAGGAGAGTTGCTACTCAATTACGGAAGTGGCATTTTTACTATGATTAGGCATTAAATATGACAAAGTATTGGGGGCAAGTATAGCGATAGAAAAAAGTGCTAGAAAAATTGAGATGACAGGGACCGAGATAATAGTATTGTCTTATTTCTGACCGAGAAAGCTGTACCAAAATTAAGGAATACTTTTGTGGAGGATTTCAAACTCCACATATAATTACAAATAGAAGTGGTATTAATTTCAGCAAAAAAATGTTAAGAGATTTTGTAGAACGTAGTTTTAGAATTTCCAGAGACTCACAGTGACTGCACACAAAGTATCATAAGGATTTTGAGAAAAAAAAGGAAAAACTGGAAGAGGAAAGGTTTGCTATTTTTCTTTAGAAGAAGATGAAGAAGACAGAGAAAGAATAGTGGCAAAAGATCTTATGAAATATGTTATATATTATACAGGTAATATGTGTGTATTATGGTTTTATGAGTTATGCCGGTAAAGGATATTTTACCTAATAGTAAGCGTGGAATAAGACATGAGACAAATTTTACGAAGGCTATCTGTTGAAATGGGTCGAAATCCAATTTATATCAATCTTGCAGCGTGGAACTGAACTAATACAGCCTAAAAAGCTCATAAATTAGGAGGACTTTAAAAATAAAAAATCGCATAACTATGAGTTTCTATTATTGAAAGAGTATGTTCCTCTTAAGAGAGCAAATCAAACTATTGTACGATCAATATAACTGCCATTCGAGGAAATGTTTCAGTCATTCAAAAAGACAGACAATCCATTCAAAATCAAAGGTCAGAAGAAAAATCAAAGACTGATCGTACACTTAGATAAATGGGTCGAATGTAGGGCAGATTGTATTTTTATATCCCCCTCAACCGTTGACACCTGTTAATCTTACCAACTTGCACCGTATAAATTAAATAAATAAATAAATGAAGAAATATAACCTCAGATACTTTGGAAAGTTTTATTTCAATTTCAGTTACCACCATTATTCTTTCTTTTTCTGCATAGCGGAAAGAATTCCTGTGGTCTCAATTAATTCCAAAAATATTCTAAATTTCGATTATCTCGTTTTATAGTGATGAAGAGTTCTCAATGTTCTCATTTCCAGGGTGTTGAGTGATGCGTTTATTCAGCATACATTTTGATTTATAATTTTCCGGTGATATTTATGTAACTTACTTCATTCTATAGTCGCTTAGAAATTTGCAAATTGAAATCATATTATCACATTCTGCTGTCTAGTTTAGATTCGTACTAAAGAAATGTGCAGCACAAATTTAGAAATTATTTTGCAATTGATTCAGGAAGTGCATATATAAAATATTTCAAGCATTTCGAAGAGTATTCCGAATTCAAACTTTCACTAATACTTTAACCGTTTTTATGGAACAAATTTTTCTTTACCACAGAGTTGCTATAGCTGAAAAAAAGAAAACGACTTCATTTTCTTGTAAAGAGTGTTAAACAAAAATTTTAATTAAGCTGTTTGGGAATTTAAAATATTATTATGGGGGAACGCCTACAAATAAAGATTTCATCAATGAGAAAATTTACCTAACTTGTAAAATTTTTAGAGCTTCCTGAGACACTTGAATATCATTTGAGAAAAAACAGCTTAATAAATAAATAATAAAGAAAGTATTTATTGACATACATTTACTTAATACATTGAAAATCAAGTATTACAAAGTAAATAAAATTATAATCTAATACCGCAACTGCCGATAAATGGGTTACAAAAACCAAATAAAATAAAACAATGTATTGGTACATTCACGTCCCCCTGAGCTAATTCTAATTAACTTTACTATTCACTTTTACTTAATATTAATATTAACTTAATATACACTGTTACTTTAATATTCACTAACATGGAGACTTTTGATGCTTCTATTAGTTCAATAGTTTTTAGTAACTCTATGTGATGACAAACGTGTAGCTCGAAACCATTTGGGGACAGAAAAAAATCCTGAAAACGTCGAAGTTGGCCAAACTTCTCCCGATGACAAAAGTGTCCCTCTGCAGTAAAGGGAGTCCTGCTGAATTATAAAACATACATCCCTTTGAATATTCCGAAATGGAATACACGAAAAACCCAATCCGCCAAGCCCTAGGCGTCAGTTGCCGACGTAAGCCCGCGCGGGGATTCCGCGGCAAATGGGAAACTCGGTCGGGACAAATAAAGACGAATTGGATTGAAAATACGAGGCGGATTATGAGCTAATAATTGTCAACACTGCCTTCCAAAAATAGGACAAATCCGACGCCATCCAAATACCCCCTGGGATCACTTTATCTCCTCAGAATGACGAACTTCGAAATGGAGAAAAAAAGATGGGAAGATGAACCTATCTGGACCGAGTTTGATCGAGAGATTTCGCTTCCAATTGTGAGGTAAGCGGGTGACCTGAGCGCGGGGCTCAGCTATGTCGTGCGGGAAACAGAAAGGATATGGGAATAATGAATTCCTGCCAGTTTGGGAAAAAAGGCGGGAGAGTGGACAATTCAAAGCGGCGAGAATGGGGGAATCTGAAAAAAAAACTGGGGATGGGGTTATTCAATAAAACATGCAGACGAAGATGGGAAAAAAAGGAAGTCCCATTCCAATCAGCTCGGACATGTTGGGGGAAATAATTGAAGTGGGAAAACAAAGGGAAATGGACGATATTATGGATGGGGGAGGGGTTTTTACTTCTTCGAGGATGAAAGAATTGTATATGAAGAATAGAGAGGTGGAGATAATGGGAGAGAGGAATGATAAAAATAGAAAAACGATAGGAATTATGGTAGGGATGGGCTGAAGAATATCCAGAAGTATTGAAATATATAAGGTCCTTCAGATAGGTTTATTTGTTTATTTATTCCTAACCATTTAATTAATTCTTATCCATTTTATTCATTCTTATTCCAGGCTGTAGTACATAATTCCAGCAGCAGGTTTAATAACTCTCCATTTGAGAAAAAAGCAACTCAAGCAACCATTTAAATAAGATTCGAAGTTTTAGGAATTTGTTGAAAAACTGTTGAAAAAAAAGTTGAGTCATCCAAAGAATTTGGGACTAAGTTCCATGAGTAGGAATTTCAGCTTGCTATTTTCTAGCTGTTGTTGAAGTAGGGACGGAAGGACTTATATTACGTCAATTAATGTCTAAAAAGTCCAAAAAGGTCCTATATACTGTACATTAGGGTTCATAATGAAATTGCTCCGTTATGTGAGACCTTATTTTGCGATTTCAGGGAGTGTGGTTTAAGTGGCTCCAGTTTAAGAATTTTATATTAATTCTCCTTGTGGTCTACCAAACAATTGGTACGATAAGAAGCAGGAATTGTTAGTTATTTTTGCATTTACAACTGGAATGTAGCAGAAGATATTCCAATAGTTTTCATTCTAAATTGCTTACTCGCGATCTGAAAACTGGTTCTCTTAAATATGTCCATCGTCGTGTTCTTCGAGAAATAAACTATTCCTGAGTAAAATAATCATAAGGGGTCTAAACTAAATAACCCAACCTCCGTAATACGTAAGGCTACATAAATAAAATCATCATAGCTCCATAGTACTCTTCGACAGTAATATTCTTCGTTTGTGCAGCATTGAGGCGCGGAAGGAATGACCAAAAGCACATTATATTATTAATGGCGGAGGGTTAGCAATGGTGGGAATAATATTGACTGGAAGAAGTAAAATATGCAGGGAAAGAGTAGGAGGATCAAATCTTCCTTAGAGAGGGATTTTCTATGGAATTATTGATAAAGAGAGAAAAATAATTCATAGAAGAGAAAGGAAGGTGAAGTGTCAGAAAATGAGAAATGATTTCATCCCAATATCTTTCGTACTGCCAGAAAATTTTTCTCACCTACATCACTGTCACCGACACCCTGAAGTATTCCCATTAGAGCGTATCACGAAACACTTTTTATGAAATTCTAAATTTCAATTCCATAAAAAGTTGTTCCTAGGGTCAAATATATGTATTTACGATAAATATGGCCACATATTTAAGTCTCGCGGAATGGACCTTAAGTTTGTGTTTGTTTTGCTTGAATCGTATTTTATCATTTTTTCCGAACAAACTTTAATATCCATCAAATTTTGGTTTTTTTAGAACAGAAATGTAGTTTGGAATTTTAATTGACAGTAGGCAAAACATATCTGTTGCATAATAGCTACGTTTCCCGGATAAACAATTTAAGTATCACTATTTGAAAAATTAAGGTTTCTTGTTGACATTTTAATTTACTTTTGGTCTACTTTTTTCATTTAAAAATTCATTGAAAATAAACATATAAAGAAATTTAAATCTAACGTGTTTTTACGAAACCAAACACATTTGTTATTTTATGAAACGAAAACAAACAGATCGTGGCAATTTTTGGCAGCTGTTTTGTAAATATTACGATTGTGACTATCTTTGAAATCTAATCCAGTTATCAAAGGCCAAAAACAAATGATAGTCTACTATTCGCAGAAGTGCATGAATATACAAAAATGATCACAACAGAATAAAAGTGTCCACATATAGGAGAGTTCACTATACATTTTATTTTATATATCAAATCGTTAGTCACACAGTGATTGAAACTACTTTATTTTGTCAATTGTGATGTATAACATAGAATCTGATAGCATTAAGCTCAAAATCATAGCGATAATGGGAAATATTTCTGAATCTATAAATATCTGCAAGTGGTTCAAATTAGGAAACTGGTCTCCTAATTTGCACAAGTGCTTTCCTATATTTTACCACACATTAACTCTTCTCAATTGAAGCCGAATAAATTCATTACAGTTCAGAACAGTGTAATAAATATATTTCACTGTATTTGTAGACCTGTATCTGTATTGTATATTTGTAGTTTTATGTTTATTGAATCCTTTGGCCCGAGCCATGGATGAAGCTGTCTGCAGAACAATTTAGGTTGCCTCTTCATCAAAGCATAGAAACACCATTTGCCTGCAATTCCTTTCAGCATCGTCAAATGCAAGATATCTAACATCGGATAAGATTAAACGTAATATCATCTCTACATATTTTAGGAAGTTTTGCTCTAATTCCGCTTCAATTTCTTCCGAAAACACTTTACTATAACCAAAAATGTTTATTTCCCCATTTGCACTTCTGTTCTTATTTTCAGTTTTTATCATTGTCTCGGGTACGTTATAAATACGTGCTCATACAATTAAACCGTATTCTCCCTTTATATTTACTGCCACAGTTATGGTTCATTTACGCTCCACTTTCCATAATTTCCTTTAGGACCTATACTGTGAAGCAAATTAACTGTTTTATTAATTGTTCACACATTAAAGATGCTTCACAACTACTAAGAATATAGTTATTTATTTAAAAAAGTGAAATCATTGTATAAAATCAATACAGTTTCCTAAATTGTACCGGTACATTAAAAGGAACTGCAAACGGTACAACATGGATGACACCATCATTTTTTTATTCGTAGCTTCCTTCCAAACTTACCATGAGAGTTACAGAATCATATCTACATAAAAACTTAGACAAATTTATGTATATTTATTTGATAAGTGATACAATTTGTTTCCAAATAAAGTATTATCGTTATTCCTTTGGCCAAGCAGAAAATAATGCTTCAAAACTGCAATAAAAGTAACTCTCTCATAAACAGACCGTTTTCGAACGCACAAAGATGACAACTGGGATTTCGGCGTCTTGTGAGGCCTACTTGCAGTTAATCAATGTGTCAGAAACCTAGCGATTTCATTTTATGGAGGTGGTAAAATTCGGGCGCCGGTTTAATATAGGAAACTCTTCCCTACTATCCCAAGTGTTCCCTGCAAATTTTACCAATCACGTGATACTTTGCAGGCTGTTGTCGAGTGAATTCTACGAAATTTAAACTCTCAGAAATATTACCGAATGCGATTATAGACCGAATTGCTACAAAAAAGTGTTGGAAAATATTCCGTTTAAAACTAATGTCGAAATAACTTCAAAATAATGTTTCTGCTTATTCTCACTCACTGGTGAAAGATAATATTGGTTCTTCTTGCAGTTTTTGCACATATTTTATAATCAGGCGACTTTTATGGAATAGTACTTTGGCAAAAAAATAGTTGTAAAAACTAATAATTTAGAACCTAATACATCGGGGAAAAGGGATAGCCAAAAGGGTCGCGGTTCGACTCCCCTCGAGTGCCAACATCGATCGATGTCCATCCAGCATCGTAATGGATACGTAGCTGTGTTCGTCTTTAAATACCAATACGGCGGCGTGGGAGTCGATGTGCAGACCACGCGTCACCCTCATTGAATGCCTTCCATTAGATAGGTCACATCCCCCAATGGAACGATACGCTAGAACTTCCCTTGAAGTATCAAGCTTCGAAGGAATAACAAAAACTGCACAGAAGAGTGTTCTTCTGACCTTAACAAAGACATCAAACGTTCCCTTTCTCCCAATAAATCTAAAGTTCGCCTCTCCCGGCTGTTGCTTCTAGACACCGCTTCAAATTCTCCGACGGAACCCGAAGGAATTTATGAGGCGGATTTTCCGTCTACAAATTTTTCGCTGCCCATACTTTGCATAAATAAACTCGCTGCCCCGGAATGGCAATGGTTACATTAAGTGCATGCAAAGTGGAAATCATTCTTTATAAAAATACCGCCGGGGAACAGAATTCATCGCTTAGCGTCGGAAAAAGAAGAACTTTAACTTGCAAATTATGTCGGAGTTATGATAAATAGGAAAACAAATCCGTTTGCCGTATTCCGCGAATACGGCAAACGGTTGGAGAAATAAACAATTGCTTCCTTGATAAATTGCAGAGGATTATTTTTCTTTGGGTGAAGTAAATACAGAGGGGTATTTAATAAGGGTGTGTGTGTGGATCAAATACGGCACTTCTTATGTAAAAAAGGGTTTCCAGGAAAAAATTCAACATCGTCGATGTTTATTCACATTCATACTTACAAGTGTTACTTACTTAGATGTGTTTATATTAACATAATATATACCAAAATTAAAATTACGTAAATTACCTCATCGTGCTTAATTTATCGACTTGCTGATATTTAAAAGAAAGATTTTTTTACTCTGCCAATAAATAACGTGATAACTAATGGATCATTATCACATAAATAAATAAAACACACTTTTCATTAAAGAGCGATTTTATCAATTACGCAAATATCAATTTACAATAACTCCAAGCGAATAATCAATCTAGTAAAAACTACGAATGTTTATTTAGTGAGCAAAATAACATGATCATATGGAAACGAATGATATCTGTTTATTTACATCGACGAACCAAATAACCGATAAAATATTAATTAATTGTTTACATTATAAACGAGTCACAGAGGCAAAATCCTGCCGAGCTATCTGGTTTGTCCTCTTTAAAACCATCCCACTCGAGTGGTTGTATATAAACAAAATGAAATTTGTAAAGAACAGATCGCTAAATCAAATAGCCGTTTCCGATCAGTTGTATTTTGTAGCTATTGATAACTAAACACACGATAACATCGTATAAAATAGAGAGTGCGTGCGTGCGTAGGTTTGCTAAAAACTCAAAAACCGAGAGTCATAAAAATAAAAACGTAAAAGCTGATGATAAACAATGTACCCACTATGTAAGCGAATTGAACGTTAAATTTAGTCATAGAATCTTTATGGTCGACTGTAAAGACAGATAGTTTAAAAAAAATAGAGGGAAAAAATTGAAAGAAACACGTTGTAAGAGAAGAAATTGAAACGGTATGCTATTGATGAATTAAATGTTTAAAAGCTTTCAATAGCTATCTTTGTCAGCTTCCGTACTGCGTTACAACTAATCTCTGAGGTTATGTCGTTTTTCTTCTACCTCTGAAAATGATAGCACGACTTTTTAAATTTACATTGGGATTTGTTTAGGTCAGTAATCGAAACACTTGTAAAGACGTATTTTTGAGAGTTTTTATACCTCTAATTAGAGAATCACCGCAGGAAATCACATACAAATTCTTTTCCACGTCCATTTCTTTGATTTTTTCTCATGTTTACCATTGAAAATGCGCAGTTCCCTGAAACCTACCTCACTTCTGAATCCAGTACATTTTCTCTTCCCGATGACCTTTGAACTTTCTTTTCCCTCTCCACGACGGTCAATTAAGCACAGCTGAAGTGCTACACGCCGCTCCAAGTGTGCAACTCTTTCAATTCGACGATAAACACAACGAAAAAAATATCTCACCGCGGATATCGTGGGACAAGTCAAGCTGATGAAATGCTTCCGGCGATATTAATTCCCACTGGGCTTTTAACTGCGCGTAATTTCATTTACTGATTAACGACCGAGATGAAGCAGGCGCAGCAGTAAGGTAAGTAAATTCTTTTAAAAGAAATTTATTTCAAAATTATATTGCGTCTTCCAGGAATAAAGTTGTATTTATAGAACCGAACCTTCTCCTTATCGAGGTTTGATAGCGCTTTCGTACGAGAGAGCAAGACGTAAAGAGTTTGTTTATGGGTCGTAAAATCCATCGCCTCTCGTGCGTTATGGGCAAATAATTGTACTTTATTTGCGTACGTTAAATATCTATCACCGATCTCATGACGTTAGCCCTTTCTCCTCTCAACGAATCATTTTCTCCTCCTTGAGAGGCTTTTATGGAATTTGATCAGATTATTACATAATGTCTTTACATATTTATATATCAGCAGATAACAAACTTTACGGTTTGGTAAATATGTTTTAAAATTAAG
Organism: Sympetrum striolatum; assembly: GCA_947579665.1. NCBI lineage: Eukaryota > Metazoa > Arthropoda > Insecta > Odonata > Libellulidae > Sympetrum > Sympetrum striolatum. The sequence continues at coordinate 76,139,191 of OX388346.1, forward strand.
AAATAAGATAGAGAGGATTCATCAAATTCTTTTAAACCACTGAATTTGGTGGCAAAATGGTTAATAGACTTGCTATTTAACACTAGGGCGCAGTTTTGGTGCCCCTGTCAGGCGAATTTCCTTAGCTAAGGCATGGGTGTTTTTTCCTTACGTTCAAGCTTATAATAGTTCAATTCCTTAAATTAGGTACAATCGGGGTCTCGTTTCCTCAAAAGAATGCTTACCTACGTGTATATATCCGTGTATAAAACTCGACGTAAAATCTTCATTTAGATCGCTAGATTTTAATTGGTTCGGTACAGCTATACCTTAACCTTTTTTCTTTTTTCCCAATAGTTATCTACATCAGGACTTGTTTTAGTAGGTTTCATATCCCGTTAGTAGTACGTTGCCATATATTCCAATAGTTTTCTTTTTCTTGCTACAGTTGAATCATTTTAACTCAATAAGTATTACTTCATACTTATTTCCGTGGAGATATTCCTACGGCTTTTCTCCGAAAATCTATCCCCACAAATCTAAGAGTAATTTTTCTAATATAACTTTTCTAATTTTTCTTGTTATAACCAGACTTAACTTATATATCTTGCTATTGGTTTAACTACGGTTTTGGCCTTATCCTATTTTTCTACGAAATAATTCGATTCCTTTGAATAGTGATAATTAACGATAAGGCCGTTCTACCTCGAAAGCTTCGTTCATGAACTTTGTGCTCCATCTTATATTAGTTTTTGTTTTTTGTGCTTAATTCCTTGACAGTTACGCATATGCTGTTTAGTTTCAAGAATACTGTGTGTCACACCTATGGATGTAAATGAATTAAAAGAAAAATATAAATGATACTATAGAAAAGTGTTAGATTAACACTAATACCCAATTCATCCTTTAATTCGAGAGTGAGGAACCTTTCTTTACAGTAAAGCCTCCACATGTAACACTAACCCGCACGTGCATCCAACGCGCTGATTGTGGGACAGTTAGGTTGTTCTTGTGTTGTATTTTCCTCCACTTAAGTAATTCATTAACAAAGCTGTAAGTAGGAAAACTAATTTTAACGCGAAGAATAAACATCGGAAATTTTTCTTTGATGTTTGGAAATTGATATATATTTTTTCATTGAAAATATCTGTATTCTATATTTGTATTTTTAATTATTGTATGGGGTAGATTTTTATTGTTATATTTGTATGTTTGAATTATAATATTTTTATATGTTTGTATTTTAATATTAGTATACATTTTTTTAATAGTTTTAACATTTATATAGGTTAATTGGAAGATGGTACTTAAAAATCTCAATTTCACTTAATTATGTCCCTTATCTCTCTTTTTATTATAGATATAAAAATAAATAATAACTTAAATTATAAGAAAATAAAATCTGTGGATAAGATAAGATTGCTTGTTTCCTTTCTACCGGGTAGAATGTATTACATTAGATTTTCCATTAAGGAAATGAACTGAACTTGAAAATGAATCGTTTAAACGAATGTCGTATTTGCTTGTTTATTCCTTTGGAAGTTGAAAAGGGTCACACCGAACGTCCAACACTATCGCGTGTAGCTCAAAGGTCGCAGGTTCCCCAGCTCTGATATATTCAATAGTACATGTTATGTTACTCTTGTTCCGATCAGTTCGACGTGTATATACACAGGAAGTCTCTTCGCTCACAAGCATTACCTGAAAACCTCATTACTTATTCCCTCCTCTTCGCCCCTGATTGCCAACGAGTTCGTCCGATAACATTTTGACACCACCCCATTCAACCGGGCACATTTTCCGAGAGGAATTTCCGAAGGCGTCATATTGAAAATTACCACGTCTCTGGCAGAATAGAGCCCTGTTCACACCCCGGTTAATTGAATCGCCTTTCTAATCCGATGGAGTTAAAACAACACGAGGTGGAGTGAGAGGGAGGGCCGGTCATTGCGATGGGCTTGATTATAAAAGAGAGTGATTGATACAAGTGTGACAAGGTGAGATATGGAAGAACTCATCCAAGGATTAGTTAAGTAAACAGTCAATAAAATAAATTTTACGAGGAAAAATCGAAACTGGTGAACCTGCAAAGGCGCAGTACACAAATTATTTATTACACATTAATATTCAGTATACTCGCAGAATGAATATGTAGGAACTATGATATATTCTTATTATGTGTCCTGGATGGAGTCTATGATCGTATTGGTAAAAGAAGTAGCTCGAGCTCACGCAAAAGTTGAGTAGCTTTGACAGTCAGTGCCGTTTTGCTATCATGCTTTTTATCCTTAAGTATAGGCAAAAGCAAAGCATTGGTACACTGCGAGTTGCAGTTAATCAGGCGCTTCGTGCCTTTATATTGGGAAGGGTCATCTGAATTCGACAGAATTCGATTCATTACTAATAGGAAGATTTCTACGAACTCATTTCAGCATATTTATCGAAATATTTGACAGAATATTTATTATTAACGATTGTGTAAATTCTTGTTCTTAAAAGTTCTAGACGTTTGGGCTACATTTGTCATCGACATTTTTCTTTCCATCGATTCGAATTCTAATATTTCAATTAACGAGAAATCTTTTTATTCTGGAGCATGTAATTAATGTAATAAATTGGTATGTAATCCTCAAGAAGATTAAAGCTTTGGTAGTGATGAGAGGAAAAGATTTCCTATAACAAGATTTTGTGGATTTTGGCATATCATGCTGGAAACAAACATTAAACTTCAAAACTTAAAGAAATAAAGATTTTTAGGTTGAGTCTTTAGCATGGAGAAATAATACTGTTTGTGAAGTTTAAAAAGAGTGTAAGAAAGAGAGAGCTCAGACGTTGAATATAATAAAGATATCTGACTCAGATATCAAATGCTCGAATATGGGTGATAGGTATTTTATGTCTAAATGATCCCTAAATTCGAGAGATTATTCACTTTCTTAATGTTTCTTTACTTTTGTATTTTTTACGTTTTTAGATATTTATGAAAGAATTGCTGAGTAATAAATAACTTCAATTTAAATATCGGCCTCATTTATACACTAATGTAGATGTATCATTACAAAAACCTTTTCAACTATTTGAAACATAATTACTTCTTTAGGTCAAGTCTTCGTCTTACTTGTTAGTCAGAATTAATACGACATGAATATTTGAATTTCACAAGTTGTAATGAAGTAATCCGTGATTAATAATGAGCCGAAAAAAGCATTAATCGCTTATCGTACTTTAATAGAAGACATCTAGCTTTACCTGCTTTTGATTAACGAACCTAAACTAAGTGAACTACCAAGATTAATTAATATTGTAGATTACAGATTAATGCGGATACATGGGAAAAACCAAATGAACTGCCTCTCTCAAAATTAGTCTCTAGGCTATTTATATGAGAAAGTACTCTTTTGATTCACAAAATACTTTGCTCATCATGAATACGTAGAAGTACTAATGAATTCTTTTCTGTGCATCAAATATGTTTAAAATACAAAATTATTTCTTTATAGACGCAATTGTTTTCATTCAAGTTTGTTGACCCTGATTTCAAAAGACATGCAATAGCATGGATATCATTTTTGACAGTGTTAGTTCTTTCCTCAACAATAAACAGTATTTTTGGTATTTATATTTTACAGCTATAAGACTGCCATCGGAAGTACAGTAAAAGTAAAGTTTTTGACCCCACCGAGAAATGTCATATTCAGGATTTAGAAAAAGTACAACGAAAGGCGATACGATTTGTAAAGAATTGCTTAGATAAAACAGCGAGTGTCACTCAGATGTTACAAGACGCGGAATGTGAATCACTATAAGTTAGAAGAGAAATTCAAAGGATAAATTTATTAAATAAGTTCAGAGAAATTAGGTTCTGAGATGATGTAACCGATATAATGCGACCCCCCTGTTATATTGGCCGTTCTGATACTGCCAGGAAGATTAGGGAAATAGATGCTTGAACGAATCGTTTCAAAAATTCATTTTTTCCGCGAAGTATACGCGAAAGCAACCGTTTAGGAAAATAGAGTCAAAGTGCTTGCACCCCCTGCCACACGCAGAAAGGCGGCTTGCAGGGTTCTTACATAGACATAGTATAAACATAATTATAAATGGCAGATATAAGAGTTATAACTCTGAAACCTCTGATGTGCCAAAAGCAGCTACTAGGGAGCTCCAAATATTTGAGATAAATAACAAAATAAATGAACAATTCTATTTTGAATTGCGGCGTATAATATTAACATTCATTACATAATGCAGAGAGTACAATCATATGCCTAGTATCCCGTCATCTTCCCAATCGATCGGCAACCTTGTTTATACGTTCCTCCCCTCTGTTGGGATAAAAATATCGTGTAATTCGAAAACATTCCATTCATTCCCGCGCGTACCTTTTTGTTTGCTTTTTCGTTCGAATGTTTCCGGTTTGGCAATCCAACCGGATAGAGGTCATATTTTTCCTTCGCTGAGCAAACACCGCTCCTCGGCCATATGCATATCTGCAGCACCAATCGAAGGGTGCGGCGAGGCCTGGCTGGCGCGGATGGCATTTTCAGACTTTTATGCGGGCGGAAGGGGTTAATATGGGAGGGAAAGTGGGAATTGCTTGATTGAATGGGGGGGAGACACTCTGAGGAGGAAGCGCGGGCGACGGAATAAAATAAGAAAGGGAACGGATGGGAAATCGATTCTCACTGACCTGCTTAAAGATTAGTGTTCAGCACTATTGGAAAGATATTAGAGCGGTACGCTTAGGATCATTCTTAGCGAAAGCAGATAAGTATGTGAATGCTGCACAATTTATATACTTCCTTGTGATTGCAGAAGGGAAGATAAGTATGTCGCAGAATTTATACGCTTCCCTGTAATTGCAAATGATGATTCCTTACCAGTCCATCAAGTTACCAGATTGATTTATAATGGGCTATAGGACCACGACTCAAACATATAGGGGTATATACTCACGGTACGAAAAACTAGACTTAATAAAAATATAGTATCATTATAAAAAAATGTATTTTGTCGACATTAAAGGAAATTAATTATTGCAGAAAGTAATAGATTCATGTATGACAAGTGATGTTTAAAGTGACATAATTATTGAGAAAATGGAGAAGATAGCAACGCATAGAAATATGCGATTCAACATGTAACCTCATAAAAATGTACTTGGAAAAATGGTGAATTATTATCATCAAGACTGAAAAATAGTCATATTTGAAATATTTCGATGAATAAAATTAACCTTTCTCTCCCATGTTTTGCGTCACTTAAACAAAAAATACACTCACAATGGTACAATCTATAATAAATAACTAAACTATAGTCAATATTTTACGGATATTGAGTTAATAGAATCAGTAACTTTAGTATATCGAGTTCATCATGATCATGCGCTTGATGAGGACTACATTAAGGGAGTAATCTCTTAATATAGCCTCTCACCAAGAACATGATATCAACAAATATAGCTTTTTGAACATTAAAGAGAATCATAAAAGCGAATAAATGTTTGCTTAATATAAAACAGAAAATTAGGAAAAGAGAAGGTAAAACTTTCATTTTCAAAACTACAATATTAGTGGAATCTTGATGAATATATAAAAACCACAACAGTTCATAAAACGTCATTGAGTAAACTAATCTAACTTGAGATAGTATGAAATATTAATTTTATCTGAGATATTATTGAAATATAAGGGCACTGCAGAAACATATTGTAGATTACTGAAAATCAATAGTGCCCTTTAGAATTGAATGGTTTGAAAGGGCTAAAGATCAAGGCCTCGATCATCCTCAAATTTCGGAAGGAAATGCATCCACTACTTTTAAGGTAAATACAAGCAAAATTTAATATAAACTTCTAACAAACTTAACTTAAATTCAAAACATTATTGGTCACTTACTTTAAGCTATCACCATAGATGGAAGAAATTGGTAGCGTTGTAAATTTAGAAGAGACCGTCAATGGATCCACACTTACCTGGAAAGCAAAGAAAGTCTATTAATCATTTTGTAGTACGCTAGGAAGTTATAAGATAACTGGGCTTATTCTTTAATTATCAAAAAGGATAACCAATCTATAGTGCATTATATGAATATGAGTGACAAATCGAATTCGAAGAAATATTATTATCTTACACAATGTATGTATATATAATAAAAAATAAGCATAATTAAACATATAACATGACCTACTTATAAAATCTATATATTGCTTATATTTAACTTAATTAATTTAAAAATACATATTATTTTAATTTATCGCCCATGAATTTGGTTTTATGAGGCATATAAAATAGGAACGAAAGAATTTACGCACGAACTGTAAAGTTTTGGCTACCCCTGCTTTACATATACGAACGAGCATGATGATATGGAAATTTAACAATGCAAAGTAATTTTGTTTTTATACACATTTTCCTCGATACAGAATCCAAAATTTTGTTAACTTTTTATTACTTTTGAATCCTATTGCAATAATGTTATTTTTGGAATTCAGAATCGGTTGCAATTATTCAATCTGTGAAACCATATTTTCGTATTTAATTTTATTTTTTGAAAAAATGTAAAGGGACTCTAGATTAAAAACATAAAATAATCACGTGTTTTTTCGAACCGAGCGAGTATTTCAGTTTGAATTGACTTTTGCCATACTATCCAAGCAAGTCAATATTCTGTAATATTTTCCGCCCTTTCCCACGTACTCTCCATCGCACAGTTTGCTATCAAGCGCTTCGCAGAATATAATCAAGCCGAACGCCTCATCTTTCGCTGTATAGATAAAATGACGTTTACAAGCATTGGCTATGGTAACAGGAATTTTATCTTTGATGCACGCGACGTATCGAGGCGGATCGGTGACACGACATCCTTTTCCTGAACATCAAATAACTTCCCAAAGTTGCTGAGATCATCCCCATTTTCAATCTACCCAGATGGAGAGGAGAAAATGCGACGAAATTGTGACACTTTCCGATACAAACTGCAACCCAAACCTCAAGTAACCTGAATTTTTACTTTCTTGTGGCTTTTCAATCATAAAATACTGACATCAAAATCCTCGAGAGCTGTGATTAAAGCAATTTAAAAACTTAACTAATTTATAGGCTTAAATCATCATCCATAATTACTTGAGTTTTTATCGATAAAATTTTGGTTGTTCCAACAGCATTCTTGATGCCAAAAAATATAGTGAGAAGTGAATAATTCCGTACTTCCATTTCCTCTTCCTTTACTTGGTTCCAAAACTATTGAACCTCAGGTAATCAGAGCAGCTCGTCTTTAGCGATGCTCATTCTGGCATCGGATGCAGGTCTCCCCAATAGCTTTCCGATTCTCTCTATTTTGAGCTTCCCTTTGCCACGTTACCCCTAAGTATTTGATGATATCACCGTTCCAACGGTCCTTAGGTGTTCTTCTCGGTCTCTTTATATCAATTGATATTCAGTAGAGAAATGATGTTGTCCAACGTTTGTCGTTCGTTCTCGCCACACGGTCAGCCCACATCCATTCCAATGACTTTATCTTATCCGTGATGTCTGTCACGTCAGTCTTCATCCCTATTCTAACGTTCTTTCTTGTTGTAAGAGTTAACGAAACCAGTCGCAAGAACATATATATTGTGGATGTTATTAAGTGTTTTTCATTCACGAAGTCAAGATTGATCATATTAATTTTAGCTTTGTAATTCTATGTGTTATCAGAAGTCGCTGGATTATTGCTGTACTTAACACCTAAGTTTCATTTCTAACTAAATAACTTGTAAGTCTCATTAATCAATTGAATTAGTTGAGGTAATTGTTAAACGCACATGGTGTTTACAGTGACTTTAGATTATATAATAAATGTTAACTACCGTAGTTTACATTCAATTGTAACATTTATTGGTATCCAGTAAAAGACTGCTGATGTACAACGTTTAAAGGATTACTCGTGTTCATTTACATTACAAACTTTATCTAAATTTTGATAAAAAATCAATAATGTATTACCGTAAGAGTAATTACGTTTTAATTTTTCTTTCTTATGATTTTTCTCTCGGTATCATTATATCTGATAATTTTTACAAGAAATGAATGAGGATAATCTCATTCTTTATTTCTTGAGAAACATATTCTGGACGATGAGCTGTCGACCCCTTCACTATAAGATGTACGAAACTTACATGGCGTAGGAGAACTGATCTATTCACTATACTAGAACTACCTATTGCCCCGGGGATGGGTTGGGTTGGGGGGAAGGATTTCTAGATTTTTGCTAGAAATCCCTCCCCCCAACCCAACCCATCCCCGAGGCAACGTTGCCGTGCGTCAACGGGTAATTTCTAGCAAAATCACGAAAAATCTTCATTTTCATCGTAGAACGTCGATCAAAAGACGCTTGTATATCTCTTAGGACGAGTGAGACGACGAAGATAATAAATTGTTGATAATTTGAATTGTTTATAACTTTTTAAATCGTATTCCACGAGGTCAGTTTATTTATGGTCCCCCTGGTGTGGCGGCCGGGCGCTCCTGAGCTTCGAAGGCGAGCTAAGGATCCGGATTAGGATGGAGACCCTCCAAATTTCTACCTGAAAAAGAGTTATGGTGTAACCCCCAGATAACTACCAGTAACCAAATATAATGCATCAGAATTAGTTCAAAATATCCGAGCACCTTAACTTCGTCGATGCAATGCACAAGAGTAGTAAGACATTGATTTATGTAATAAATAAATGATTAAATTACAAAATATGCGCAACACGAGACGGTCTCACAACCAAGAAGCATATAAGCGTATAAGCGTACGAAAGACCCAATGATACAAAAATCTTACAGCAAGTATTACATGCCGATTTTCTTAAAATCATACAATAGTTTAAGCACAATTTTAAAATACCATTTCTCAAATTTTAATCTTTATTCATTATTTAAATAAATTACGAAACAGTTTTAACGTGGTGGGATTAATGCATCTTTGAAAGGTGATAATTTATTGACTGTTTATTGGAGATTATAAAAATAACAAATAGGATCAATTGGATTAAGTGTAAAGCAGGATACTGCAGGGGAGGGGATAATAGCTTCTCCAAAAGTTTTACTTATTCATCGGATTCATCAAAGTGAGCTTCGGACTTTCACTTCGAGAGTCCAGATCAGAAGGTAAAAAACCGTATTAAATTAACGATTCATCGTGCAAGTTCATCTGAAATATGAAGGGTGTTGGAAGCAAATAGAACACGATAAAATAAGGTTATGGAAAAATAACACAGTAAACTTCCACACTTTTGAATTTATTTTCAACTCAATTCTTGAAAATAAATTCAACAGTGTTATTTTTTCATAACCCTCTAATGTCCTTCCACAAATTATGGCTTAACATGATAGAATTTACACAATAAAATTCTTATCTAGGTATTAGTAAACGAGCATAATAAAAGCTCGTATACTTACACAACAAATAATAATCAATATGTTTGGTTGGATATAAACACTCCATTGAATAAGTCCTCCTAAACAGTAGCGCATTTGATAAAGATAATATCCAGGTTACGCTAATTTTCAATTCTTTTCATTATATTTAGTTAGGAATAAAAATGATTCACTCTAACTTACGCTTTGGCAAGAAAAATAACTGTATCTTTTGAATGTCCATACTGAAGAAAATTGCTATCGACTAAATCGATAAGTTTTTGTTGTGAAAAACAAGCAACGCTTAAATTGCTAGTCATCTTGCCAGGAGTGAGCAAACCCTTTCAATATTGTCCCAAGTAGTGAATGATGCCTAGAGACATTAAATATGGAGTAGTGGAAACTGGATGATTGATTTTTCATCTTTTTACTAATTACTTAAACGTTGTCAATTTAGTTATTTCACAAAAATTCATCAGTAAGTGATTTTATTTCTAAAGACTTAATTACTGAATATTCATCTTAATTTTATTCCAATCACTTTCATTTCAGATTTCTATCAAAATCTTTCAAGAATATTAATTTATCCTTTAAGATACGATTGATGGAATATATTAATTTAATGAAAGAGAAAATAAGTAAATAAACCTTTATGATCAATTAATTGAGAGGAATTTTAATATTTGAGGAAAACATGCTGCAAAAAGGCCTTTTAGGAAATAGCTATCCTATTTTATATAAGGTATTCAGCCCACAGGGTGCTTAGAACCTACTCCATATAGCATTAGCTACCGAGATCTAAGCGAATGAGGCTTACTTAGTAGGGTGAGGAATGAGGGAGTTTGAACTTGCTTTCTTCACTTAACAAGAGTGCTACAAGTGGAACATATAAATGAATATATTTATTGCTCTAAATATTGCACATAAAATTAATGCATTATAATTTACATAATTTTAACAAATTCTAGAGCTTTATGTGTCAACTAAGGACCTCCTGTATTGTAGACATCGATAATACACAATAAGTCTTGTGTTCACAAACCATAGAAATACATTAAAGCACTCATTTATCTCAGAATAGTGACGTGTGTCATTACAATAATATTACGATGGTATAATTCAATTATAAGAAAAATGAAGTGACATATTAATACAAAGGAAATGCAATACAACAAAAATTGAGAAAAAAATAAAGAGAAGGAAAAGAAAATTTAAAAGTTACGTTAATGATCAATGAATCTTTCAAAAATTTTAAGAAAAAACGTATGAATGTCTTCATTATCTAACAGCCAATTTTTAGTATTTAATGTATATGAATGTATATATATATCCTCGTAAGTGAAGAACGACGACTCTACGAGTAGCAATCTTCCTGGGATTCCATAAGGAGAAACCTTAATTAGAACATTGAATCAGCATACCTTAATAGCTTACATGTTATCAGAGCCATAAACAAGACTATGGCAAGGAATATGTACTTGTCTCCTACTTGTACCAAAAGAAAAAATAAAACATACTTCATTGAATAGAATATGGTATTAACATTTTTTTACGAGGTTACGAAAATTAAATAACGGAGTGGCTTTAATCAGGAGCTACTTTTATATATTCCTGTAAATTACCCTTATTGAATCAATAATGTTATATATGATGTATGTTTCTCTATCGTGTACCAAAAGACTAATGAGCTAATACACAGTGAGTATGAAAATGAGTAACGAGTATAATACCCATTTACACTCAAGGAAGTGTTTTTGTTATCGGAAAGAGATGAAACCTTTATCTAATTTTAGCGGCAAAGAGCACGGCAGAACCTCCTCCTCCTCATCGCTATCGCGACATGCTATCATTGCATTTGCTGCCATCACACGGCCACTTTGAGCACATGCACCACTTGCATTTTCCTTTGTTCCTTCGTTGCTACGAGTACCATCTCTTCCGTAACCACGTTACCATTTTTCCTCTATCTCTTTCCGAGGAGATTCAATCGACAATGATCGATAGAGGGAAAACACATATATAAAGGTTCGACTTTATGAGCTTCTATTAAAGCGATATGCCCACATTCAACAAGCATAACATAATGACGGATGAAATATGAGCAAATCCTGATGATATAGGGGAGACTGGGATAAAGAGGCAACTAGGGGTAAAAGGGCCATTGGCCTTTACTTGCTGGAAACTAGTACAATTTGGTGAGGAAGGATTTGAATTAACTTGAAGGAAAGCTATTAGTATTGTGTAAAAGTGACAGTGATCAGTTTGCCGAATTGTTTGAGTTAATGCAGATTTTCTAATTTTTCCAGTATTGATCTAAGGTAATTGTTTCGTTTTATCCTCATTATTTCGTCATTAATTACTGATACAATTTTTAAATTAACATAGCTGAAAATTCTGTTTAATAACCTTTTAAGTAATATTGTTTATGATGGATTAGAATGTTTTAACTGTAACGAGAGTTACTCATAATCAGTAAACGAAGGATGGATACGATGTTCTGGTAGCCGCAAATGAGATCATGAAGCGTGTGCTGGATGCGAAGAAGATGATGATGATTTTGTAGGTGAACATTGCAAGAAGATTCCTAAAACAAAATAGTGTTTTTATTTCATATTTGTAAGATGCAGGTTCGTTGCACCTGATATTGGCGATCCTCGTAAGGGAAGAGTTGGGTTAAATGAGGAGAAAGGTGTAGGTTTTAAAAGGTTTATTATCCTTGGTAATAAACACGAGAATCTCTAATTTCTGACGGTCGTCCTTCCTCCTTCGCGTACGCAGCCCGACTCCACGAAAAAGGACGCTCTTCAGCCCACCCTGCCCATAGGTCACATATGGTCATCCCCTCCCATAGACCACCAGCTCTGCAACGGTCATTATGCATATGCCGGGCTAAGGAAAGAGGGAGAGACATAGACAAAGAAAAGGCGAGGTCCTTGGAATGTGACACACCCATATCTCAGACCCTTACATATTGATCTATTGTCAATTGTAACATTAATATTGATTTATAATAGTTAATAATACAATTACAGTTTGATTTTGCATTTAACTGTGTTTATTATTATTATTAGGGTCTTTATTAGGCGAGAGTTTATTATCTCAAGATTTATTTTTTGGGGTAAAATTTATACCCCTGGCCACTTTACCTCACATAGTGGGGCGAAATGGCCACTTAACAGAAGTAGAAAAAAAAAACAAAATTGCGAAAATATCTTTCCAGATGTTGTTGACATTTTGATCTACATCTACATCTACATCTACATTAATACCCTACAAGCCGCCTTTCGGCGTGTGGCAGGGGGTGTAAACACCAGTTGAATCTAAATTACTTCCTTATTCGATTATTGTCACTTATTGTTCGCGGAAAGAATGAATCTCTAAAACGATTCGTCCTAGCATCTATTTCTCTTAACTTACGGTCATTATCGGATCGATCGACGTAGCAGGGGGGTTGCATGATACCGATTGTATCTTTGGAAAATGTAGTTTCCCTGAATTTATAAAGCAATCGCAGCCTAGCTTCCAATCTCCTTTCTTTCAAGGATTCCCAACCTACGAGAGCATTTTTGTAACGCTTGCTTTTTTATCGTAGCATTTCTTAACAAAACGAACCGCTTTACGCTGCACTTTCTCGAGTTCGCGAGTACACGTTTCATCCGCCGGATCCCATATACTTGTCGCATATTCCAGAAGGGGTCTGACCAAGGTAAAATAACATCGCTCTCTCACCTTTTCAAAGTCTTTTACTTGCTTTGCCGCAGATTTTTCGAATATGCGTGCTCCAATTTAAGTTATTAGTAATGTTGATCCCGAGATATTCAACTGTATCTACTACTTTGATACTAATTCCATTAATTTTGTACGGGTGATTTGGACGCAATTTTTTCTTTTTGAAGAAATTTACTACGGAGCATTTACCTACGTTAATATCTAATTCCCATTTTTCACACCACCTTTGGATGAGGACTAAATCATTTGAGAGAGATGTCCGGTCTTCCTCGTTTGTTATTTCCCTATATATAACCGAGTCATCCGCTAATATCCTCACATTGCTATCTATCTCGTCACTCAAGTCATTGATATAAATAAGGAAAAGAAGAGGTCCAATTACACTACCTTGAGGTACACCAGAGGTAACTTTGACTCTATTTGAGCTAACGCCATCCAGTACAACTTGTTGTTCCCTCTTGTAGAGAAAATCCTTAACCCAGTCGACCACTTCCTTGTTAATGCCCGCTAGTTTTAGTTTGTAAATTAGTTTGTAGTGGGGGACTTTATCGAATGCTTTTTTGAAATCTAAGAAAATAGCGTCCACTTGCTTTTTACTTTCGGCCGACTTTAAGATATCGTGTACAAATAGAGCAAGCTGGGTTTCACATGATCGGGACTTTCGAAAACCATGCTGGTTCGCGTTGAGGAATTCATTTCTATCTAAATATCCCATGAGTGAGCTTACGACGATATGTTCCATTACCTTTCTGGACAGCGAAGTTAATGATATGGGTCTATAATTTCCTGGGTCCTCCTTTAATCCGCTTTTGTAAACAGGAGTAATATTAGCTAATTTCCAATCGGATGGGACCCTACCTTCATTTATCGATTTACAAAATATAATTTTGAGATAAGGGGTGACGCTTTCTGCCAGTTCTTTAAGCACTCTTGCTGGGATGCCTTCTGGCCCTGGCGACATATTTGGCTTAATTTTGCGTGATATTTTAACTATGCCGTCGGTCGTAAAAGTTATATTTGGCATGGAATCCAGTATATTAACCTTAGGGAGGATCTCTATGTTACAATCTGATGTGAATACGCTTTGGTAAAATTCGTTTAGAATATTCGCTTTCCTCTTCGAATCGCAAGTAATGTTACCTTCGATATCCCTTATCGAGCTCACTGTTTGTATCTTTCCCTTGATGGTTGTTGATTTTGCACTATTGAAACTACGTGCTTAGTATTTTAAAATAGCATTTCCTTTCAAAATAGTAAACTAAAAACACATTGTGTCTTAGGGTGGCCACTTTACCCCAGTATTCCCTATATTCAGAAAGCTCTAATGTCTTAATTATGTACATAATCACTCACATATATAAGTTCAAATGGAATTTATCTTTTACTCTTTCGCTGCATATTAATGCTCTATCTATGGTTGGGATTCGCAGGCATTTGAGTGGTTGTGTTACTGAAGTGGATGGAATAAAAAAAATTTAATTTTGGATATGAAGGCGTTTTAAATAAGAGAGCATAAAAAACTAGAACTGAAATCAATGTGCAATAATATAAAATTTCATTATGCATTTGGAAATTTTAGTGCTATTTTTGTTGTTGCTGTGAACTTGTTTCAACCGAAATTCCTTATGTGATGTACGTTTGAATATCTTAGAAAATCAGTTTTTTGTACATATTTATTATATTACACAGGTGTAATTATGCGCACGTGATCTGATTGGCGTAAAATATCATCATAAAATAATTATGTGAAAAATAAATTGCTAATGAAAATACTCGTTCAAAACGCCTTATAGTTAACTTAAGTGGTTCTTCGTGGCCTCAGGAACGGTTGATGGTCCAATAGACAATGCTGATGCAGAATTATCCGAAACCATTTGGTAATAAGTTCTATGTTTCAATTTACAGCTCCCAAAGCTAAAATAAATCCGACCGAAAAGTTGAAAATTTTATTACCCAATTTATATCACCATTCCCAATTCCTCGTTATCAATCGACGAGGATTGGAGTGGAAACAAATTAATGAATCCGATTAAGCACCTCTTGATTTAAATCGAGAGAGGGGAAAATTCCTTCCGACAAACCCCAATAATCCGGATCCTCCTTCGCCGCAATCTACAAAGAGAGACCTTCTTAACAAAGACTCTCAAATTGGCAACTTTATCTCGCGAACCCTCTCAAAGGTGATTGGGCGTCAAATATCATCGCCGTGTCTTTGTGATGCTTTCGCATGCAACGAAACGACGGAGATTGCTGCGTATTGCACGATATCTCACGAAACCCTGGTGAGGGTATTCTGGAACCCTTGATCCTTTCCCTTTAAGGCTCTTCAGACAAGGGCTCTTTCTTCTTCTTGGGACTCTCAGCCGCACACAGCATTTAGGCACTGCCGCACGTTCTCGGATTTCTCTCAGCGAACGGGGAATGGAAAATCTATTTACGCGTGCATGCAAGTGCATATTAAAATACTTTATTCTTAAACTAGATACTAGAGTAAATACGTTCCTACTACCAATGCCGATCAAAGGAAGATGTTTAATTTTTCATTTACAACCGGAGTATTTACTAATGAGTGATTATTAGTCAAATCAGATTGAAATTCAAAATAAAATTAGCGTGTGAGTTAGATTTAGCAAAGTAGTTGAGCGGCGGTAAACACTGAAATAACAATAAGGGAAGCTGTTATGCCTAAGTCCATTTTTTATTTTTCACCATAAGTCACGTTTGTTATAGATACTTTTAATGAAACATGCACCCTTTTAAATCTCCGACTTTTTCCCCAGATATCAATATGAAACTTGCTGAGAAACGTAGTAAAAAGACTTTTTTTCGTGTGATACAAAGTGGGTCTAGGTACATTAGGTTCGCGTGCCTTGAGACCTCTTAAAAATTAAGTATTAAGGAAAATAAATTCCTAATCTTTCTAACTCATCTAGCAATCTACTGCAAAAGTCACAAATTAATGTTTTACAAGCACTCACTTCAACTTCAGCACATAAATAATGTGTATATCAAATTTCATCTGAATTACTTCGTATAAAACCCTTCATCCATTCTTACCCTGTAATTTTCACGTTATTTCCCCCTGTTTTGCTTAATAACATGGTGTACTAGGCCTGAAACAAAGTAAAGAAAAATGATCGCAATATAATGTACCTTAAACTGCTGTTTCAAGGAACAGGATGTGACTTTGCTTCAAGATACACGACGTAGCAACTTTTAACAAACATGGCTACCGGCTCTTTACCTTAACTTAAAACAGTAAAGCAATTAGATCAATTTACTCCTCGAAGTTTATTTTATATAATAGTGCAGTTTTCACCAGCGTTTTGCTAAGAAAAAAACAAAATATTTCACTCTAAGTAATACACGAAAAAATTACTTCGACTTGCTAAAAATGAAAAATAATTCCTACTGTCACACGAGTCAACCTACACCGATTAAACTCACTACAAGGAAGGAAGATGATGTAATGGTCGAAGTAGTCGAATAATTGCGTGCTATGAAGTAGCACTATCCAGTTATTAACAGTGGCGCAAGCTACACCATGGTCAAGGTACAACCCTTTCCCCTACATGTATACTGGTGCAATCCAGAGGTATAACTAAATAAATACCTCTCTACATCACTGATAAAAATAACTTTATGTTAGGCAAGCTGATCTTGTGCGTTTAATGCATATATTCTATATTATGTATATTGCAGAAAATAGGAAATATTCAGATTATACATACATACAAGGAACTTTATGATTATAAATGGGATGAGACCAGAATGATGCCTTAAAACAGTTTGACTTGATTTCGCATGCTTGAAAAAATGTTAAGAGGTAGTAAAGTCATAAAATTATAACAATTTACGTTTCATTTATTTCTTCGACTTAATCTCTATACATACTTTAAGTCTCTACTTTTTATTCGGAATAACTGAAAAATAGACAGGAGTCATACCTTAAAACTGGGAGAGTCCCTTTCAAAATGGGACATAGGGCGAGCCTTAGTATTATTGCTTTCTTATGTATTTCATCTCGGTCACTCCTTAACTTGAAATTTTACTTACTGTTCGCATTTCCTACCTGCACTTCCCACTCTAAAGATTGTGCTAGTAACGGAGAAGGGGATGAGATTCAAATCGACGTCCGGGCTGAAGGCTTCACAGAATAATGTGGTATAAGATAGAATGAAAACTTCCCTTCAAAAATTCATCTTAAGGGTAACGCATAGATATTCCTCCGAGTTATCGTTATCAAGATTTCAACTTCAAAGCCATAAAAAATAATCACCAACTAGAGAGAATTTCTTTCGAAACGCACGAAGAATTTCAATATTCATATTTGCGAGTCCTAATATTTGAAAGCAAAAAAAAATAAAAATAAGCAAACTGTGGCCGTGTAGATTCCAAGCTAAAATTTGTGGCCGTTATTACATTTTTCAGCAAGTACTTTTCGTCGTTCCCTTTCGAAAAATAGTCTTCATCGCATAAACTTATCGAATGGGAACAAAAGGAAGAAATAAAACTCGATTTGAACTCCTTTTCACAGCGTCTCTTCCAATTCGACGCAAACGGAGCGAAACAAAAAGGAAAAAGTGGAAACAATTTATCGGGAAGAAGATTTGAGAGGGCCGATTTACACAAACGGTTTTCT
This sequence comes from Sympetrum striolatum, assembly GCA_947579665.1. Classification (NCBI taxonomy): domain Eukaryota; kingdom Metazoa; phylum Arthropoda; class Insecta; order Odonata; family Libellulidae; genus Sympetrum; species Sympetrum striolatum. The sequence goes on from OX388346.1 coordinate 76,156,927, forward strand.
ATGGAAAAAGGGCATCGAAGGAGCGTTTTCAAGCCTTTTCTTTCAATGGAGAGAGGGATTGCCCATCGAAAGAGACTCATCGGTGACGTTGTCTGCCTGAGTAATATTCCGAAACTTAAAAAGAGACTCCCCATTTAGAGCCTCCGGAGCAATTCCATACAGATGCGAGGGAAGGAGGTAGTGGCTCTTCCGATATTGAAAGAAGAATACAAATATATCTATTTCTCAGATTCACAGAATATTACGATACCCTCTATGGGAGTTGTCGTCGTACTTGAATTTTTAGGTTCTAGAGGTCATCCAATCATTAAAAACTGCCATTGAAATTCTTTAGATTGCAGACTGAAGCAATTTAAAAATTATACTAATTTAATGGCTTAAATTAACATACGTGATTACTAAAATTTTATCGATAAATTTGCTACTGGTTGTTATAGTAACAATTTTGAGGCCTAGATATTGAGAGGATAATAATTCCTTACATCTATTTAATCTCAATTTATTTATTTACGAATCTACTGAATCATACAATCTCCTAAAGATAACTTGCCATATTTTGTTGCACGGAAGTATAACAATCAATTTGCATTTATGTGACTATTGTACTATGCGATTCAACTGGGTAAAAACATGTATTTTGGGATAATTATTTTTAATTGTTCGTTCAATTTTGTCGTATCGTTCATTAGATTTAGTGTAAAAAAGCTCTAATTTATCTATGTAAGGATCTGATATGAAATTGTAACATTCACAAGTATGACACAAGAACATCAAGGAAAATATAAATTGAAGGGCATAAAAGTAAATTTTATAGAAAATTAGTCATGGTAGATGGTTTTTAATTATTTAACAGTCTTCCTAAAGAAGTTAAAAAGACTGGAAAATGGAATTCAACTTAGGAAAGAATGTATATCTATAATAAAGAAATGAGATATAATAAAAGGTCATAAATTTACTGAATTTATTTTTATATATATGCATGGTTAATAAGGTGTTTGTGATGTATGCATTTATGCAATGGATAAACAATGTAATTTATTGAAATATACAATGTTTATGAATAGTAAATAAGTGGGGTGTGATAAAAAATTATGTTACGAATGTGTGCAATTGTTAAAACATGTCTTTATATATTTTTATAAATTTTGCTAAGTATACATCATATCATGCTAACATTATTTAAGGAATTTCGTAATATATAAACTCATATAATGGATAAACTATGTTATTAATGTAAAATATAATGTAGTAGAGGACAACAGTAAATATTAGCATTTCATTATAAATAAACTTACTTGTTATTATAGTATATTGTCTGCAGTACACTGCAGTGTACAATATTCTATTTTAGTTTATTAAAATTATCACAATAAGGTATTTGTTGATGAGCTGATTTGCTCAGGAGTGTCTGATCGTAAATTAAAGCTCCTTACACTATAAAATCTATTATACACACACCAGTATATTGAAATTCTACACGTTTTTACAATTTTTTTTCTAGGAAAACATTTCTTCTATTTTCCATCATGGTCCAATTTGAATCTCAGACCAGCAAAGAAAAAAAATCATTGCTTTAAATTCTCATTTTCGCTTCCTCTCTCGCCTGGATTACTCTATTCTTTAAGGACATTCTCCTTCTACCCGTCATCTTCCCAATCTTCATTTCCTCTCCTCACGTGTTTCCTTGATGGATTTTCTCTCCTCGGAAATGAGAGAGCGTTACTTGTGTTTGTCCTTCCCTCAAGACGCCGTCCGCTTTCACTTAAGGAACGTGAAATAGAAATGAATGAGAGGATATTGAGATTACCTTCCGTGCTGCCGTCGCACCTTTCTAGAGGGGAAATAGGACGTATGCTATGAGGGTCGGAACACATACACCTGGATGAACACAATTTATTTTCGGCTTCTTTCATTATAATGTATGGAACAGCGCCAAAAAGATGGGAAAGAGGATACCGCAGTCATGGCGGGCTGTTTTGTATTCCATCAAGTCTGATGGGTATGATTTTCTGTGAGAGTAATTGAAATGCTAACGTTTGCACTGTATTCAATCCCAAGGTCATATTAAACTATGAATCTTTCACCATAAGCAACTAATGACTTTGGAGAGAGATGAGGCTTACAATGCAAGATGAGGAGTGAGGCATCTGGGCCAAAATGCTGTAAGCTTACGTTAGATCGTCACAATGTCCAAATAAAGATCGAATTTCATTCAATAGTTCAAAGGATCTATTATTATTATATAATCATAATTAATACATTATTATCAACATTATATTACCATAATTTCAAACACAAATCTGATATGTTCAAGCTCAACTTTGTGAAAGGGAGTCATAATAAATAAAACAACGCACACTTAGTATAGCATGGAAAATATATCGGTGGAAGATATTAAGTGTGCATTGTTTCGTTTACTATAATTGCAATGTTGAGAGTCTTTAACATTACAGGATCTTCTGTATTAGTAAAGAGCGAGGGCTAGACGAGAGTGGGTAATGAATACGAGGAAAGTAAGTTTTTTTCTGTCTTTTGCTAAAAGAAATAAAAAATATCCAAATTTATGAAGTGCGTACGTAAAAAGTGTTTCATTCATCAAGATGTGGAGAAATGGTGGTGGGAATGCTAATACATAATGAATAAATCATTATGATCTCTAAAGTTCAATACTGACACGCTACCAATAGGTTTTAATACCAATATTTCAATAATCAAGATATGGTAATGAAGATGGGAATGTTAATAGCGAGTTAATACTTCATTTTGATTCCTCGAGTTCAATATTAATGTGATATTAACAGAGTTCACAATCACTAAATGTACTAAAATTCGATTATGGCAATTTTCATAACAGGATAAAGCACAAATATTATTTTCACACTTTCATCAGTCCTTTGGTGCTACAAACTCTTCTTCTACACTTCTCGTATATACTTAATTTTACATATAATATAGTTCCACATAGAAGAATATAATAGGTTCATTTAACGCTTAGGATTGCATTTCAAATTCAGATTTAGAATACTTAGGAATCTAACAAGAGAATTTCCGCTGATGGTTACAAATGAGTAACTATTCACCAATATTCCAAATACCATCAAAAATTGATATCCACCGATGTACATTTCGTTGTCCTAGCCAACAGCATCTTCAAGGTTACAAAGAAGAATCATTCTCCTTTGTCACCTTGAAGATGCTGTTGGCTAAGACAGCGAAATGTACATCGGTGGATATCAATTTTGATGGTATTTGGAATATTGGTGATTACTTACTCACTTAGGAATCGGTTTGACACACTCTAAGTTATTATAATGAATATGCAATTCCTAAACTACATTCGGATGCTAGTTTATCACTCATGTAAAGTAGAATTCATTCTTCGAAATCATTTCGCGTTTCTTTTTGACATCACCGACGTCTTTTCCGTAATAAGGCGAGAGCAAATAATGGAAATACGTTTCCTACTACGGTATTTACTTTCCGCAAAATTAAATACGAAAAAGTTAGTTCAAAATTTATATGCGAGGAAATGGTGGCATGTTAGTGAGTAATTGGAAGTAACTTGAAAAAAATCTTCGTTCAAATAGGGAAGATTGCGTCATATTGTATACACTGCGGGATATACGATTTCGTACATCCTAACCAGGTGTAGGTGCTGAAAAGAGGTTCAATAAAAAATATTTTCCAGTAAAAGATTTCCGTATGGAATTGGATGGATTTCTTAGAAAACTTAAAGCGGTAGGTAGGCGAAAACATGGTTCCATTAAAGTAAAAAATAAGGGTACCTCTTACTAATAAATTTAACCAAGAATTTTCTTGACGTGGAACTGAGTTAAAGAGCTCATTATGTTACTATGATGATACTTATGACAGCAGCACAAATTCATAATTGAAGAGATTTTGTGACTTTGGGTAAAACAAGATATCAGGAAAATAATAATATCTGGAAATTGTTCTTAAAATCATTAATGCTTAGCGTAAAAAGAGGTATCTAGGAAATTTTACTGATTTAATGGCTTAAATTAATATACGTTATTACTGAAATTTTTATCGATAAAGTTACTACTGGTTGTTATAGTAACAATATTGAGGCCTAAAAATTATAGTGAGAGGTTGATAATTCCTTACATCTATTTACACTTAATTCATTTATTTATGAATCTACTGAATCATACAATCACCGATAACTTGCCATGTTTTCTTTTATAAAAGTATATTAATCAATTCGCATTTGTGTGACTATTGTACACTCGTGGCCAAAATTAACGCAGCACCTCCCTAGCGATCCTTACGGCTGGTGCTGCGTTAATTTTGGCCAGGACTGTACTATGCGGTTCAACTTTGTAAAAAATGTATTGTAATATATAAAATGATGGGCATAAAAGTAAATGTTATAGGAAATCAGTCATGGTAGATGGATTTAAATACTTTAACAGTCTTCCTTAAGAAATTAGATTATATTAGAAAAGTTGGCATTTTCTTGAGTAATTGGAAGTAACTTAAAGAAATAGCTTCGTTCAAATAGGGAAGATTGCTTCATTTTGTATAGACTGCTGGATATGCGATATCACATGTCCATAAAAGAGGTATTTAGGAAATAGAGACAGTAAAAAATTGAGAATTTTGAGATCTTTGTGGTTTGGAGTTAGTTGATGGGTTGATTAAAAAATACGACAAAGTTTTAGAGATGTAAAATATTTCGAGAAAGGATGTATGGTAGACGTAGATAAAGTGAGTAGATCGAATACGGACATGGATTAGGTTAAATAAAGTAAGATTGAGCTTCACTCAGAAAGAAAAATATATAACCTTTAGACAATTACATTTAGATACAGAATATACGTAGGAAAGGAAAGTTTATCACTTATATACCCATTCATTTCATCAACTGATGCACTTGAAACGAAACAATACAAGAAAAGTTATATGGCATTGAAGGTCATAATTACTTTACTGATTTTTATGCTACTATGACGACCTACCAAATTTCTTACATATTAATGTATTGCATTCACCTTCAAATTTATTTTAAATCACTAATATTTGATTTAGAAGAGAAATGAAGTAATGATGTGTCCCAAATTTTACTGGAGTTTAACTACATTACCTCAGTCCAGAAGTGAATCAGCCAAAATCTTTGCTGGATTCGTATCTTCTTTAACATTGCGACAAAGAGCTACTGAGAGGTAATGGGGCATACTGAACAAAAAATGGACTGAGGAGATCTTTAACGATCTAGAATACTGTAATAGGAAAAACTCGCGAATGTGCAACCTAATGACCCAATGAATAAGATTCATCAAGGCGTTCAGCAAAAGAAGAGTGAGCAAAATCTATTCCATTGTTCATCACCGTTTACACCAAAATAACTTTCAGATTATCATAGCCACGAAGACGAATGAGACAGAATGCAACGAAGAATGCATTTATCCACAATATCATAAGAAAATAAATTCCTTTCATCAAGTTCAATATTTCAAAATATAATTTTTAGGATAGTATGGGATACAATTCACCTAGGTTATTCATCCAGCATCAATGCCGAAAACAAGACAAAGCTAAGAAAGAAAAGAGTTAGATGCGAAATAATGAGGACAAAATAATTTTGCTTTAAAGAGCACTTTCGTTTCGAGAATACGTCCCCCGTTTTATTTATGAGCTCCGGGGGCGATGTCGTGATGTCAATTAACTCATGAGACTGTCGAGATACGGAAGGCGACCGAAAAACATCAGAAAATGTTCAGCGGGAAAGGTTATCTTTGTACGACATATTTGTGACAAAGCAATGCCACGGTCCTCACCTTTAATTGAAATATACGTAGACTTTTATTAAAAGAATATAGTATGCGTTACAGAATTATTAAAAAGTTATTATTAAAAAGGTAGTGATTGAATCTATACGTCAATGTCAAGGTTCAACTTAATTTACGACTAACTCTGTGAGTGAGAGAGAGTAAAACACGGTAAAACTTTTAATTGTTTATTTATGTATTTATTTATTTACTGTGAAAAACCGTCGCAGTTAGTCGCAAAGACTGGTGGCAAACATAATAATTAAAAAAGAAATTAAAAATATTGCTACGCATACATACAATAAACCAAACTTAATACAAATAAGCATGTATAAATAAAAAGTAATAACAGGATAAATAATTACAAAAGTATAAATATGCGTTAAATATATGAATTAAATATTAAAAAAACACCGCAGTGCATTAGCTAAGTCAGATTTATTTTTTCAAAGAAATAGTCACACGTCTGGTAGCCAAATAGATGCTTCTTAGTATACTTATAAAATCCATACTATAAATTGTCGAGAGAAATTCTATGATGTCAAAGCGGATGTAATCGAGCTTTTCATAATCGTATCTGATATCGTGCTTCTTGCATGTCTCATAAGAAAAAGTTAATTTCGGATTTTGGCTGTACATTTGAAATTATTCAATCCTTTTTCGATGAAAACATTTTCTGAGTAAATATGTGTTATAAATGCATGATTATCATCAATTTTTTTTGCTCCCAACTTCATAAAAACCTTAAATTACAACCTCCACAAAAATGTATAAATACATAGTTTTAAGAAAGGTAAGATGTATGAATGATATTGAATAATCGTAATTATTACTCTAGTAAATACCTTCGAAAACATACATAAACTTGATTTGAATAGGAAAGTATTATTTGTTATCAATGGTAAAATTATCACGTGCCTCGGATTAAAACTTTAATAAACCTCTTTAAACATAATAACTTAAAGCTGAAATCTCACCTCAGCCGAATACATAACTTAATTTTATTTTATTCCGTCTCATTTTCTTCGATTTGGTATGGCAACTAAATAACTATGCACAGTTTCTCAAAAAATATATTATTGGAGCAACTAGTTCCAAATCATAGAGTTTTGCCAAGCCACGCTGTCTTTCAGGACTTGCTAATATTTTCTTTGATTCTTTAATTACAATAGGTTATTTACGAAATCCTAAAGCATTCTTCCTTTCTGAGAAAATAAAGTTGATAAAGAAAGAAACGCCTGTCTCCTCCCCTTGCCTAGTAAACCTCATTCCCGCACTACGCCTCTACACGGAACTTTTTTTTGGAATAGCTTGTTTAGTTTTTAGGATCATAGCAAGGTGGTAATAATAATGAAGTTTCCAATGCGACCCTTAGCCAAAATAGTAGGACAACCCTAGAATAAAATATATTCACGTGCGCATGAGGAACGACATTCATCGAAGAAGAAGATCGAATCCTTACAGAGTTCCTTTCCCCATAATTAGAACACCCGTTCGAAACCAACTCGAGTGCGCCCTCCACTATAGCAATTCACTCTCATTCGAATGATATACGGATCTCTCAAGGGTATCGGTATTTTCGGTGCCCTAAATCAAATAAGTCCTCCAAAAACCCTCCTTAGCCCTCGGATCACGCGATAAACAAAAGGAACCTGAAATTGACGTTTCCGAGATATTATCGCTATGCAGCTTGCGTATATTTTTTCCGCTTCAGAACCCTTGTGTAGGAGTGATGCCACGGGGCGGGAGGAAAGCAAAGAAGAGAAAGGAGAAGGGGAAAGAGAGAGGCGAAACTCTTTCGCTCGCAGGCGGGCACTCTCGCGCCAAATTTTTTGCGGCCCTCGAGACAAATAGCGGAGTTTCTAGCGCATTAAAATGCAAGCGGAGTTGCGAAGGAGTTGAGGAATGGCGAAGACGTTGAGCACACGAGAGGGGAAATTGGGATGAGGTTGGGTCGGATGCTCTAGCGGAGGAAAAATTCAGCAAAATCTTTCCTCGGTGACGTTCGAAAGACGCCAACTCCTCTTTATACGAGTAGGTAACGTTCCGCAACCATTTGCATTATTCTGAACGTACGTTTGATTTATTTCCACAGTGAATTGGCACATTGTCTCAAAAGAAGTTAAAAAGTCTGTTTAATGTCTTTCCACATCCCACGGAAACATATTTATGCTTCTGTGTCAGTGGTGACGAACCTATGGTACACGTGTCAAAATCGGTGCGCGAGAGATTTTTTGGCACGAAGAACTCTAACAAGACTATTTCTATTATGTATACTTATCTTAAAAATTAACTCCTGTAGTAAATAAATGTGGATTTTGTTCATTTGTAATGATAATTACGAATTCTTTAAGCCAACTGCAATGTCTTAATCGTATTTTTCACATTATGATATGTATATCAACATCTCCCTGAATAGTTTTGCAACAAATCGGCATGTAAGTCCTATACATAAAAAATCCGGCTCTCTTGCTGCAAAAGTAACGACAATCCTGCTTTATGCAATGTAAATTTGTTTATGAACGAACTATTATAAATATTTCAAGCTCGAGCGCTGTTAATAATTACTTAATTATTTGTTGATTAATTGATGCATCTTTTATTTTTATAAGAACTCATTTTATTTGGTCAAATTATTTAATTCAATTTACTCTCTCTATTCATTCGAAACATACTTAAAAATTCACTTGTATATTTATATTTATATTTTTATATCTATATTTATTTTATTAAGAACTTACTTAATTTAATATACTTAATTTACTCTCTTTATACATTCAAAACATACTTAAAAATTCACTCGCGGAGGGTAGCAGCTATAAGCCCATCGAGCCTCAAAAATCCGGCTATGACGTTTATAATTTCTGTTATGGATACGGAGAAAAAAGTATCAACGTTCGGCAAAATTCCTAATTAAATACCAGCCTATGGAACTTACTACACTTCTCGTGCAGGCAACCGTGGTAAAGATAGAAAACCAACGTCACCGGGGTCGCGGAATCAGCTATTTTTTTTTTTAATCAAGGAAAACAGAAAGAATGTCGGGATGACGAACCACTCGACCGAACTCGGCAGAGCTAATTCATTTTTTTCCTTTTGATACGTATAAGAGGGGAGGAAAAATTCGAGAACAGTGAAGAGAAAATGAGGGAATGAAGGAGATGTTTCGACGATTGAAAAAGTGCTCGGGGAAAGAGAAGGGAAAGAATGATAAACAGGATTCAAGTACGCGGAAAGTGATTTGGGCACAAAAGTTGGAGTGGCAGATCTCGGAACGCATATCTGTACACGAGATTAAAGGAAGGTCAGATACCCAGGCATAACGAAATATGATGTGACTTATTAAAGCCGATATGAGATTTAGGACAGTCGCTGATCATGACCTCTAAATATACGATGCAGCAGTATTTGCAAGGGATTTGGGCTAGCAGGGGCTCGAAGCGGAAAGTTCAGGCAGAGTCTGGAATTCGGAATCGCTAGAGCAAAATAAAAACGAAAATTTCCAATTTTGTTACAAAATACTTTAAAACACCACACCGTAGAGAATCGGTTCACTTTGCTAGAATCTTTTGAGTAATAATTAAAATTCCTGTCAGTTAAAATGAGTGAAAGATGGACACAATTTTTTATGTGATCTACGCACATACTAATTGTGTAATAAACGTACTTGTGTTGTTTTTATGGTTATGTATCATTGTCTTGTCATAAATGTCAGCACAATGTAGCATAACTTAGGAAAACCAAGTATCAAAATAAAACTACCAGACAACCATCTCCGGACCACTGAGAATTTATCTAATTTCTGTAAAATTGTTGTTGAATATTGACGATAAATTATTTTTCACTCGCATGTATATGAAAATAATTAGTAATTGTGATATAAAATATAATAAAAAATTTAACTTCTTAAGATCTTTCAAGATCTTCTTAATTTTAATTTTATTTTAGAAATATAGATGTATCTATAAGCATTGATATAAGTACAGCAGAATTAATTCGCCTTTTTGATGATTGAGTTCAATTCCCGTCATTGTTGACGGGTAATTGATACGAGCTAATTACTATCAGTACACGTTAGATTAAAATCGCAACTGAGTACTACGGATAGGAATAAGTGAAGATGTTGATTTCTATTACTTAAATTTAAATTAGTGTTTATAATCCTGTAATTTTTAAGGTATTAGTTAGATTTATAGTTTGGCTAAGATTTTTACAATGTGTTTTTTTTCCACCGAGCAACCATCTCGTGATTACTTGTTCGTAAACAGATTATTGTATAATACTTAAACAGTCATTATGTCAAAGTAAGAATTTCAAAGTCATTTTTCAACTGATGAATCTGAACTACCTGAAATCTGAACTACCTGAACTGATGAATCTGAATCTACTATAATGTGTATTTTCTTCTTTCACTTTATCCATTGTATTTTAAATTAATATTATTAATCCCCATTTTTAGCTATCGTTAAGAATGTTATGTTTACACGAACTTACTGGTTTTGTGTTGCCTAATGACAGCGATCATACCTTGAAACCAGTCTTGAGTTACGTAATTCGTAGAAAAAGCTGCAATTTCTTTTAATTCATATTTCTATTGCGATGCGATTCCGCGGTACAATAATTTGTTAAATTGACGCCATCCCTATACCTATTTATATTTCCCTTGAACATTTGATCGGAATGCATCTTTATGCTATTAATATCATTCTACACTTTCGCATTTCACTGCCTCTCTCTCCTAGTTTGGTTTCTCTATGCCAACAATGCTGTAATGAGCCATCCGCAGCAAAGACCGTGCTTCATGTTTGAGTAATATGAACATTTAAACCGCAACGACACTCTCTTCTGCGATAAATGATAAAACAACTCACACTACGCGCCCCTTCGCGAAACATTCCAAAGCAAAACGCAATTCGGTTCAGTTAATTGCACAACTTACAATGAAAATAACTCATATTCACTTCATCCTTCCGAGAATAGATCGGAGGGAAAACAGAGGAGTGGACGCGTGGCTGCAGCAAATGAAACGGCTTGAATAACTCACGAATACACTCTCGCCGAGGTTATTTATTTTGGCTCCGGAGTTTATCCACCGCGAACCAGTTCCTCACCTCTTTCGCCTCTTCGTCGAGCACGTCTTCTGAGGAATACTTTTCTCTCTCTTCCTGAGGTCTTTATGCCCTTTCCATTATCTTACTTTCTTAACCTCGCTTGTTTGCCCTTAAAGAACAAAGGTGTTCTTCTCATTTCTAAGGTGCGCTTTAGTTACATTAAAGTGGAGTTCTATAGTAATGCTAAGGGTTGGCCATTTAGGCGAAGAAGCTGCCAAAGAGATCTAAAATTACTACTCAAAGCCATGTGATACTTGGCTGTCATCAGAAAGAAAATAACTTGAGTGAGAATAAATAAAGTGAATTAACGTCAAATAAAAAAGGCGTTAAATTGATAAATTGATGTAATTTTTTTTTAAATACATACTTGCAACTGTCAAATTTCAATTTAACTTTACACCAACCCGTCACTTTGGCTATTAAATCACTGACTTAATTACTATTCTATTAATCACTTTTTGTCCAACAAAACATTTAATTTGCCAAGATTAACTCATAATCACGGATCACCTGACCAGAGCGTGCTTTAACCTTATGGCTGCCCTGTGAAACCTTAGCTCACCACAATAACTGACAATTATTATTATATCATGTTTCAAGGTGAATTTCTTTCAACGATTCTTCCATTACCCGCAACGTGGGTTTTTCTTTAGCAACCTTCAGTTGCAAAGATTTTTTCCCCACACTCTGCTCTGTCTTTTTGTTTTAATTTAATTTGTAATTATTCATATTCTGACGACATACGAGGTTAGGTGGAAGAGAGTCCCACTTGGGCCTAACCTCGCCAATAAAGGGTCAAATAAATAAATAAAATTACTCTTAATGGTCTCTTACACTATAATCATGCGATGATATAACTGTGGAAATACTTAAATATTGTAATATATAATTTACTACTGTCCATTCAATTTTATTTAACAATTCTGCAGTTTCATTGTTAATAAAATAAATTTTTCTTTAAAACGTTATCATTTTATTTCCATTAAAAAGTTGAATTTATTTATACCCTGGATAATGTGTTTGGGCTGTTCATTGGGGCAGTGTTTGAAGTAACTGTACATAAATAAAATGTTTAACATGAATTTTGGTGTTATTGTATGGTGCTGGGCACTGCCTTCAGAAGGTTTTACTATGGGTTTTCTTTCCGTTCCAAATAAATGTCCAGCAGGTTGAAAACGTTCTGTCCATTTTCATATTACGTTAATGTAATCGATGTGAGAATGTGTAAATTTGTGGCAAGCCGTGCATAAAGAAAGCAACTTTGTAATTTCCGCAATAAATTTATTTAAGCAAGACTGGTTTCACTTCTGGGGCAGCATCTTCAGATACCTGATAAAGACATCCACGGAAGTGAAATCAGTTAAAATAAATTTACTGCAGAAATTAGAATGTTGCTTTCTTTGTTACTTGGATATATACACATTGGTTTCCTATCTTTTCGTAGGTTCATATGCATCAAAATTAATATTAAAAATCCCTATTCAATGCCATCTCGTTCACTTCCTTGCAGTTTACTCCACCGTTAAAATAATTCAACAACTTTTTTCTATGTCTTTCCCTCTGTTTTGTTCTGGGTTTTTATGTATTTCATCAAAATGCTCTGCTTGGAGTAAACAATCGCAACGGTCAGTTTCTATCTGCAGAGTTAAAGAGAGTGAAGTTCTACAAAAAAATGTAGGAATCAATTTAAATGAAACAGCACATTCTGAGTATAAATTATAATAAACAATTTAAAGTTTTTATAATTTTACAGGCTATAAAGCTTCCCGATATTCAATCATTCGAACTCTGAGAGGAATCTGAATATGGTGGGCAGATATTGACAGGGGATTGATTGCTAACGATTTTGGAAAAATAGAGCAAAAGGCAAAACGTTTCTGAGTTATGCGAAGAAAAGGAATAAGAATTGATAGCAAGAAAAGGAGATGACGTTTGGAATGGAAACTAATTGCACGTTAACTTAGCGAGAGGTTGAAGACCTGATTCCTGGAAAAAGTTGGGGTTATACTTTGTCAAACCCTCTCGAACGAAAAAGGGTCAACCGATGGCAGAAAATGCGCGACGCATGCATAACGACGACGAAAACGTGATTATTCAGAGAAATCTAAAAAAATAGGAGCAAGAAAACAAAAAATGCATTTCACTGAGCCATGCTAAATGAGGTTGCAAGGGATTAATCCTGAGCTAGAGCAACGGATTAAAATATTAAAAATTACCAAGAAAACTAGAACAGAAAAGTATCCATGGCTTTAATTTTTTTCCTTCCCTATTCGTGGTGGATTTAACGAAGCGGTTTACAACTTTCTACCAGCAAAGTGTCCTCTTCATGTTCTATCTGAACTCTGTTAGTTAAGCAAAGCTATTTTAAATTGAATAGGAAATTTTAATATGATAAAGAGGTCGTTAGGAAAACTTGTATGTAGGAGAATGTAGGTGGATGTTGAAAATTCGAAAACGTCTCTCCTTCCCATTCAAAGGAAAAAATGTATTTAGGAAACACGTGGTGACCTAAAATTATTACTATTTCATGGAGATAGGGACTGAATCAAGTTCCTTATAATAAGCCTTTATCTCCTTGAAATTCCCATTGGAATATTCAAATAACCATAAAAGTAGTAAGGATGAATTGGTATAAATGAAGCATAGATAAGTGTAAAGATAAACTAAGAAGAAATAATGTTCTTGCATATTTGCTGGTAATTTCATTCTAAATATGAAATATGATTGTAAATTATAGTATGATAGTTCTGCATATTATTTGGTATGAATATATTTATTGAAGACGCTTGTAACCATATACGTTTTAATTGAAACTCTTCAATAAAAAATAATAATCCAAATAATGAAATGCTATTCAGATGCTGATTTTTGTTCCGAGTGTCTACTTCCAGATTTGATCAATTCTCACTTCTCTTTCGGTTGAAAATCATACAAACTGAATGTAAAATATTGCTGACAGTTTATTTATGGATTCAAACATAAAAATTGATTTTTAAAATTAAAGTATTTGGTGAGATACCTATAGGAGAAGAGAATGGAATAATCAAGGTTTCTCTTTAAGTTCATAAGATAAAGTAAAAGATATCTCTTACAAGATCCACAATTTATGAAAACTTACCTCGCCGTAAAACGAGAAAAGTTTAGATTTGGCCAAATTTTTCTAGAGGAATATGAAGGTGAGGAATTTGAACGAATTTAGATTTCGTAAGGGAAATGGGACCCTAAAAATATTACCTGGAATACCCGAGAAATATCCTGCTCTCCATTATTGATTTTATGTGTCTTATTACGAACTATATGAGTGAATGAATAATCATAGAAAGTTTCTTCTAAAATGGACATGCGGCAACTCGACAAAATGATGATTTTTTTCAGTAAAAGAATTGGCCATGAAGGGAAGATTGGTTATCGGCCCTAATGATAATGCATACATACATAAAACAAAAAATTGAATTGGTGCAACGCCTTCGTCCAAGGTTTTCTTGTAGATTACGAAAAGAAGGGGAGAAAGCTCATTCGCCAGTGTTTGAATGACGAGTGATGGAATACCTTCTGGTCCTGGCGAAATAACAATACTATGTATACTATATATACAAATTTAAGTATCAACATTGAAAAGTATTTCAATTCTATAAATAGAGGTTTCGATAGATGGGCGCGAATTTCCGAGGGAAGAAAAAAGAAAAAGAGCTTCGTTTCGAAACGAATGAAATATCTGTGAGCTTTGGGATGAACACTCCGCGACGTGGACAAATGCAGAACAGAAAAGCGTAAAAAACACGACGAAATATAAATCTGGTCGTTTGTTTTCAATTTGAAGGGAGACAGAGCGTCTCTTTACGGCGGCGAAAGAATGTGAAAAGATATTTCTTGGGTAAAGTATGAGTTCGTTCATCGCTGTGCACGCTCACAGAAGAGAAAGGGAAGTTCGGAGAAAATATTGCTCATGGAACTACGATCACGACATTGTCTCCCGCAGTCCTTTTATACACTCGGTAATACCACCTTTAAAATCGCGTACATACACGTTACTGTTTGGGCTTATTGTATGTACAGGGAGGTGTATAGGGAGGTTTTTGGAGAGGTTTCCCTCCCGTCCTTGAGGTAATACTGGACAGATTTTATCGTTATCCTATTATACCCCCCTCGATCGATAATCATACCAAATTGCAGCGATGAAATCAAATAATTCAGTAAGTTTAAAATATAATTTACTTATAACAGATCTCAGAGATCATACTTAACGGTCATGTTATAGAGATAAAACTTTGTACGTTCCACAATAGAAACCTATTACCTTCTATTGGGGAACATACAAAGTTTTATTTCTGTAAGATCCTAGCTACAGCGTTCCACGACGTACAGCTGTCACACATTAATTTTATATGCAGCGATGCTTACGATACATTACTATTTCTTAAGCTTTTTACATTTTAATTAGTGTTGCATTATACTATATTTTATTTTTTAGTACAAGTAGCAAAACATATTGTTTTGACGATGACTAGTATTCTAAACCGTGTGCAAAAAAGTACGCATGTATATAAGGTTTTTAGGAAATAAAATTGTTTATTAACAGATGAATATCGGTTAAGGTAAATGAATATATATATATGAATAATGGTAAAGGTATGACAATCTGGAATTGAAGGATGATTAACGTTTTCTCATCAAAATAAAATTAATCTCTTCCGTATTGTCGAACAGCACTCACTTTTACAGATATCAAGTAAAACATTTCTTAACAATGATGTATTCGAAACAATCATGTTACAAGGCAGCATAATTTTCGTATGTTCTGATAAGTTCGACATTTTTCAATACCTTACATAAGTAACCTTAATGTATATAGGGATGCTAGCAAGAGAGCGGTTATTATTAAATAATCAATAGGTATATTTTACATTGATTCGAAAGCTCCGTCTAATCGCCCCTAGTTTTGCTTGGTGACAGGGAAGGACGCCTCTCCCCTTGATGACCTTTCAGGGCCGGAGATTTGCCTGAGATTCGATATCCAGAAACTGATAGCGAATGATCTCAAACATTGATATGAATCGATAAATATTCTGACATATACTGAAATTATTATGGCATTTTGAATGGCGGAATATAGTTTGATCATTCTAGTTTCACTGCTATAGAGACGATAAATACGTTTTTTAACGCAAAATACATCCACCAGTAGAACTGATGAGTTGTCGAACTATTCATTCAAAGAATAATTCAAAGTAAACAAAATCTTCTCGGTCTGAACTTGGAGGTAATCCATCACTAACAGCAAAGAAAATCAAGCAGCAAACTATTTTTAATTTATACAGACCTCATCATCAGGCGGGTAAAACAAGAAAACGTAACACAAAAAATTGTACTGTATTTTCACAAAAATGTTGTTATTATTTTTTTTTGGGTATGCCTTGAAACCTAGGTAGACTATTTTTTTATTCTATGGTCTGTATAAATTAAAAATATTTACTGCTCGATCTTTCTCACTTTTATTCAAAATATATAAGAAATACACTGCGAAAGTATTATTAAAAAAATCTGATGTTGTCAACACATGACTTTCTCTATATTTATTGAAAATAGAGGCCTATGCCTGTAATATATACATAACTCCAAAACAATGAGTGTTACAGAAAAATGTTTAAAACAAGAGTTGTATTAAATTAAATTATCTATAACTTTTGACAAATTGTATATAAATACATCAAATTCTGCCAGAGATATTTAAGAAAAACTACAATATTTGGATAAAAAGCAACTTACGGTTAGCGAGTATTCACTAATAACTCCTAAACAATCAGTGTTACGAAATAATGTTTCAACCAAAGTTGTAGTAAAGTGCATTATCTACAACTTTTGTTCATAACTGTACATACCTAAGTTGCATTCTTACAGAGATATTTCAGAAACGAAATTTTGTTCCGGATAAACCGCAACTTTCGGTTAAGCAATATTCACCAAAATCGAATCAACTCTTGGCATTGTTAGGTAAATACTGAATATGAATTTTAAAAATAATCGGATAATTAATTTTTAAGATAGAGCGCCCACAAACCTTTTTACCACATACAGACACAGACACACAGACACACAGACAGACACGTTCGCAAAAATAGCGAAAACTAACTCTATGGGCCCCAAAACATCTATTTCCGTCGAAATCTGGAGGTGGAATTCTTTTGCGATTACAATACTTTCTCTATACTACGTATAGGGAGAAAGTAATAAACCTGGTTTATTGTATTGATAATTAGGGTAATCTAGAGAAATCATTTGTTAAAACGTTTTTATATTTTACTTTGGTAGTTATTGCGTATTTTGTCCGTTCCACCCCAAAATGAAATGAAAAGGAAAGGAAAAAAAAGAAAAGGCGAAATGTTGAAAACGAAAGCGTTGCCTCAAATTAGTGAAAGGAAAACGATGAAAGTATAAAAAAGAGAGATGGAGACAAAGCGAGATAAATCTGGAAGTGGACTTGAATGCGGGTAGAATGCGCGTGGAGGATTGTTTTAAGTGCCGTGGAAACCACTCCCATGGAAACTCGAGAGTATTAACCACAGCGTGACAAACAGGCATTCACAGACCAAGGATACAAAACAATGCTTTTTTACAAGAAAGAAACCTCTCTTTCCTCTCAGCATTCTAATAATGGTAGAAACTTTTTTCCTTTATAAAATACTGGGACGCAGAAATTGGGGCTTTAAATAAATATGTTTGACCAACGGAGAGGAGTTGTTAACCATGAGTATAGAAAATAGTTGGGTACAGATAAAATTTTGTAGAAAATGTAGCACGAATCAGATTAAATTGATTTCATACAATGTTTTGTTCCAATGTACTAATGGGCATGTTTCAGTTGTCCTATCTTTTAAATTAGAAATTCTATGCTGTGGTATAGAATACTTAAATCGTTGTTCTATGGTTGTATGTTTGCTGTTGATGCCTTTCTTTGTCATTTTTCTGCAAGGTAGGAAGTCCATAGATAACAGGTTCGATTTTCATTAACTGCTGTGCTGAAACTGATGAAGCACTATCATTAATAATGAAATGTCTCCAGTAGCCTAAAGGAAATTTTACAATTGTGAAACTGAAGACCTTACGCAATTGCTCTTAAAACAAGTAGAAGAACTAATCCTTACAAAAACTTTGGTTTATCTGACGGAAAATGCTTCAGAATTTATCATCTCAAGGGTTTTTTCCACAATAGTATCTTATTCAGAAAACATGCAATTAATTTCGGACTTAATTCGATACTTTTGACACTTTCTTAACTTTCAAAGCGTATTACATTAATCAAGGAATATCAATTAATTCTTATAGAGTAGACGTTTATAAGAACTAGTATCACATTAATGGTGATAAAATTGAATAGATTCTTGGAAATAATCTACGAAAGATTTTTACTTTTACCACAATTTATTTATTACAAAAAACAATCACACGACCGGTTTCGACGATTAATCGTCATCTTCTGGTGGACGATTAATCGTCGAAACCAGTCGTGTGATTGATTTTTGTAATAAATAAATTGTGGTATAGGTACAAATATTTCGTAGATTATTTCCATTAAGAATTACCACAAAACCTGATTCAGTGAAGTTTATGAATAGATTCTTCTTAGCATCAAAAATATTAGTAGATGGAAAGCTTTTGGGAATAACCTTATAGGATACCCTTTGAGGCAAGATATTCTAGCGAAGATAGCGTCGAAAAGAAGGGATTATAGAAGAAATGATACGTTATATTATTAGAGGTAGTCGATTATTTTAGTTAAGATAAGGAATTATAAGGGACAGAAGCTATTCCCTGGGAATGGAAAAGCTGAAAAATTCGATAGTTAGGTTTTCAACCCATATGAATAGTTTTTACCTCACATTTTTGGGAAGATGAAATCACTCCTGAAAAGGAAGAATTTCTGCAGTCCCTTAAAATACACCGAACATAACCGAAAATTATCCTACCTTCAAGAAGTACTCGGTGAAGGATTTACTTATCTACAATTATAACTTATCTTCATTGGTAATTGACCTCGAGGGTTTCTTATAATGGCCCTTGCCCGTTTTTCCAATGCCTACCTATTTACCAATCTTAAAATATTCTCCGAAATCAGATAAGAATTCTCAAAATATATCGTTAATTTACCATTACATTTGAAAGCTTTAATTACGATCCGTCGAGTTACGAATGAGTTGGACTGAGTCACGAAATCTCACCAAATAAACGAAATATTTTGAGTTTCCACGAAGAGGTTCGTTTATAATATAACGATCCGCCGTAGATAAATGTCTTCCGAGGGATTCGGAGGACATGGAGAACAAAAGGAGGTTATTTCTTAGACCTCATTATACTTGAAAATCTCTCTGAAACGGAATGTACGTGGATTATAAGGACCTTAGGAAAACTTCCCTTGTTTCGGTAAATTACATCTCCTAAATATTTTCCAGTTGTGAGAACGTATGAAATTGTAATGCATAGAGAGAAAACTGTTAAAAGATGATCAGGAAACAATT
This sequence comes from Sympetrum striolatum, assembly GCA_947579665.1. Taxonomy (NCBI): domain Eukaryota; kingdom Metazoa; phylum Arthropoda; class Insecta; order Odonata; family Libellulidae; genus Sympetrum; species Sympetrum striolatum. The sequence continues at coordinate 76,176,343 of OX388346.1, forward strand.
CTTCACGATTCAATCATAAACAGTCCCAGTTAAAAATATAACAGGAGTTTTAGAATACAAATTTATTGCACTCCTACTTAATAATAATAATACTAATAATACTACTACTAATAATAATAATAATAATAATAATAAACTCTTTATTTGGCGAGGTTAGGCCCATTAGGGCTTCTCTTACACCAAACCATTAAGGGTAACTAATATTAATTACAGAAAAGGCGGAAAAAATACAAATGTATGTATATATATATATATATATATATATATATATATATATATATATATATATATATAAAGAAGAGGTAAACAAATAAAAGAATTGTGGTGTGGGGAAAAACTCCTTTGCTGAAGGCTTTCGGAGAAAAACCCACTTTGCGGGAAAACGCTCACACAAGAAGGGGAGCGAAAAAAACAACATCGGTTAAACTATTACTAATTTATTGTGGGTACTCAATTGTATAACTATAATTATATTATAAAATTATTTTTTTGACTGCAATTGTTCTTGAAGATTTTTTATGGTACATATTGAGTTTGTCCTTAGGTAGCTTTCTGTCATAGGGCATAAATACATATTTTTAATATAATTTACAATTAATTATTCATTTGTGCTAAATAGATACCATACTAAAGGGTTTACATTTTAAAAGGGATATTTATATCAAATTAAAGGTATATGATCAGGCAATAATCGAAAATGAGAAAGAAAATCTATGATTGCCCATTAAATTTATATTAAGGTTATTAGAATATCTAACGCAGCACATTCTCAGCATACATTTTCCGTGTGCTGTTCACCTTTTTCAATTTCAATAAGAAAATTAAAATTTTACATCTTGTAGGGATAAAACGGCTTACAACGGAAAGAATATTACACCCAAAAGTAATGAAATAGAAGGGATTACGGTATAAAAATGCTCAATTTAACGTAGTTTACACAAAATATATCAGCGAAAATTTTTAGCACCAATAGGTCTCACTGATACCTAAAAGTGTGTTTACCGAATATCTTCTACGAGAAAAAAACATTTTCCACGAGGAAATTAGTAACTTCAAGTTGAAATGAGAACACTTCTCAATTATAATTTTCAGGGTAGTATTGGAAAGTATGATAAAATAGCGGCACCTCTCTGATCGATATGGAAGCAGTAGAAGCGTCGTTTTGTGTTCCTCACCGTATCTCAAACGCGTCAAATGAACGAAAACTCGATGATCACTGAGCGACAGCTACTTTCATCGCAACGTTAAAAATTTTAACGTCGCGTCAGTCAAGTTGGCACCTCGGCCAGAAGTAGAGAAGGTCTCTGGGAGTGGAGGATAGAGTTGTTCTAAAAATTTAAATAAGAATTCTCTCGGATGCGAGCTGGTTACATTGAGGCTCATCCATGTTTAAGGAAGGTTCCTCTCCAGATGGGGTTTTAAAATTGACCCTTGCAGTATTCACGCCTCTGCACTCTCTTCCTTTCACGCGTGATCTAACCCTTTTTATACCTTCCCCGTGACGGAGAAAGTCAATCTAATCCGTTTTCTCTCTCCCCTGTCTTCATAGATTGAGGGAAATCATTCTCGGCATGCTACCGTTTTCACCTTTTCCCTTTTATACGGCTTGAAAATTTTTTTTTAGAAAGAGAAAGTCTTCCATTTTCGAGGATTCGATGATTTTTCTCTGAAAAAGGATGAATTGGATTCGCAGCGATGAGAAATGGGTATGTTTACTATAAAATAGAGGGTATTTGTGAAAATCATAAAATACTGACTTATATTCATATGGATTATATTTCATTACGAGTAAAATGTAGCTTGCATACTTGCAAGCAGATCGGCAATACTAATTTCATATCGGCATCATATCGGGACGGTCCTCAAAAGAAAAAAAAAAGGATTGAAATTTTTCTTAAAATTCGCTAAAATTTCATCGTCTGGCATCGAACCCGGGTCTTACTTGTGAACTAACTATGCAGCAGAGTAGAAGACCACCTTCTGTAACTACGTGTGAAAATTCAAGCAGAAATATTGGCTACAACTGCCTGAAAAGACGTTCTAATTTTCACGAATGTAAATGGCTCTTTGAATTCGAACCAAGGACGATCTTGGAAAACTAAAAAATGTTTCTGAAAGTTATTTATGATCTCTATTTATATGCGGAATTTCAAATTTCTATATTATTGGGAAAGGTTTCAAAATAATTCCTAAAAATCGGATCAACTTCTAATTGCAGAGACACCTGGTGTCGAACCTAGGACATATTGTAAGCTGTAAATGCACAGTTGGATTTGTAAAGACCTGTTCTTCTATCACGCAAAGTTTTAAGTCGATAGCATGCCGGGAAGTACCTTAATTTTGTTTCCGTTATCTCCGTAAGAAATGCATTGAGAAGTTCAAATGGCCCCCTGGGATCGAACCAAGGACCATCAGCGAACATTTAAAATTCGATTATGAAATATATTTATGATATCTATCCACGTGCCGAGTTTCACGTATCCATGTTATCGGGAAAGAATCAAAAAAAAATCTTCAAAATCGCCGCAATGCACTTTAAACGGCCGATTTTTGCCCCAACGTAGCATCGAACCATGAACCATATTCGGCGATGTCTTTTTTATTTTCGTTGGATATGCACGGCTTCTAGCGATCCCTCGAATTTCAACTCTCTCCTTTTCCGGGAAGTGCTTCGAAAAAAATTTTCGAAAATCCCCGCCATGTAATCTTATGGGGAAAATCGCGACTTTGGGGCCTTCTGGAATCGAACCCATGACACCGAGGTTCAAAGTCGGCTTTTTCCTGGAGGTTACACGTCATGGCCATAACGTCGTAAAAATTTCAAGTCAATGACGCTTTTGGTTTAGCCTGTGAATTTGTATCCTATCTGGGTATCTGGGTATATATATGAATGAATCCGGAGAAGCATCTATATATAATTGATAAACGTTTATCTACGAATCATATCAACTTTTTCATTCTTCGACTGGCATGACATAAACTCTTACTACTCTTTCTGCAAATTTTTAATTCCGTCTTTGATCTACGTTGAATTTCGTATTTTTTTTATCTTTTATGTTGATCAGTAAATGGTATTTTTAGGGTCAAGATTGATTTTATTTCGAAAAATCACCTGCCTGTGATTTCACGTTAATCCTTTTGGATTTATAAATTTGTGAAATACGTACATTATAAGCTATTTCACTGCTATTGCATATATACTAATATTACCTTTTAGGGAAGTGTTATCCTTCTTATAGTGGCAACTTTACTGGCATTTATGTCCACTTTTAGCATATTAGTTCAGTAAATAAAACGATAAATATTTCTTCAGTTTATAATAATTTCAAACTACAGCTTCCCTAATATTTAACACATAGTTAATCATAAGTTTGTATGCATTCGTAAGTAGGAATAAATAGGGGTCTATATCAGTGATTGCTTGGAAGCCCCCATTCTAAAGGGAGATAAATGTTGAGAAAATCTAAGAAAATTAAGACGCTGAAGAGACGCTGTTTAGACGCGTGTTTACCTTTAAGAATAAAGGGTAATGTAAGCAATGATACATGATTGTATCTGGAGAGAGGGGTACTTGCCAATATAATGAACATGATGAAGTGTAGGAGTGAAGAACACAAATATCGTAGTTACCTAGTTAGAAATGTGATGATTCTTTTTTAAATAAATATTTTGAGCATTATTTTTTCTGATGTTATATTTTTTTGGCCTTAGAAAATGGCTTTCTTTAAACTTAAATCTAGTTTAATATCAGTTTGTACCGCAGGTGGTAGTTATTATGCAATGAAGATATTTTCTTAAATATCTTTCCAATTTAAATTTCTGTAGCACGGATACAGTAACCCGTGTTTCCTATGTACCATATCTATCCTCACTCTCACAAAAAAAGCAGTAATTCTTTTACAGTAATTTACCTACGTTTATTAATACTCACTTTAGTTTCTTATTTTATATTTCGAGCCTTATTTTTCTCTAACCATAGTCCGTGAAGATAAAATGATAAGGAGGGTACAACATATTGTGAATCTCGTCTTCAGTTAAGTTTAATTCATTTCTATTGATCGTTTAACAAGTAATGTTGTGCTATTTTCGGGTAGCATAGGCATCAATACGGATTACTGTACATCGTTACTGTAATAGTGAAAATTTTGAAGATAAGTTATTGCTTGTCAGGATGATGCATGGTAGATTCGTCCCCTTTAAGGACTGACTCCCAAGATTCCAGCAGGAAATTGATTAAATGTAAGGAATACATTTTGTATGCTAGTTGCATATGTATTTCTCATTGGGTATACATCTAAGTAATTCTTTAAGTATCTAAGTTAAGAAATAAACACGAATTAAAAGAACAGTTCGAACGCTTTGTGTTTACATCCCCTGCTTTCCGCTGAAAAAGGCGGATTGTAAGACATTAATGTAGATATAATAATAACTAGTAAATGGGTGCTTGCAGACTGCAAGCAAAGAAAATAATTAAGGGATACTATCCTGAGTTATCGGTCTATATGCTATATTTATTTTCCTTTTTAATTATGCCATTGTCTTTAGTATACATAATTTTAAATCTAAGATCGAGATTCATCACATAATATAATAATAGAATAAGTACTTCGAAGGCCTTTCACGTTCATTTTTTACGGGAGTTTTGGAGTTGAGTCCTTAATGAATACACATTCGTAAAGTTAAATTAAGGGAATAAGCCAAAGTAAAATTAGAATAAAAATCTGCATAAGATAAAAATGCGGAAAATTGATAGACGGTTTGTTACCTGTGGTATGTACTCGGTTTAGTGCAAAACATACTCCAATTGAATCCTATGTCCGCGGTGCCTGCTTCTGGGCTGAACACCATGTGATGATGAGGACAATATTGATGGCGTGCGGAATATTATTAAATATCCTTTCCGGTGAAACTAACACCCTGATATATTCTGAGGAACGTACTCTTCCTAGCGCGACATACAGCTGGTAATGTGAAAACACGTCGATTCTCAAATCAATTCCTACCTTACTTATTTTTGGATTTTTAGTCCTCAATGAATATATAAGGTCGAAGGTTTCCGCAGCGATCGGCTGATTCCGTGGTATCTCTTTCGGGATCCCACCGCGATGAATGTAGCAGCGGCGACGACGACGTTTTAATGTGCATCCGTAAAAGTAAATTAAAGCTTAAGAATATTAAGTCAGAATAAAAATCTGCATAAGATAAAAATTCGGATAATAAATAGACGATTACCTGTGTAGTATTCGGTTCATTGCAAGACATACTGCAAAATAATCCTGTATTCATTAAATGGCGTCTACCACGACAATGAGCTCCGTTTCTAATTAAATAAACAAATAGACAATAGGCAACGTAATTATGTAAATAGTTTCAAAGAACGTAGAAAAAGAACTTTATTCTAAAGCCCGTTTGGAGAAGATGTGAAAATAATATTCATACAATGATACATGCAAAAATTGTTTTTACTAACCAAGAATTATCCAGCGTAGAACAACGTAATCAGAAGGTCGTTTAAGGAAATCAGTGAATTTTATGTGTAGATTTCTGTTTTTCATTTTGATGAAAACTGAATTACGTAATATTCTACGTACTAATTGTGTACTACGTATTAACTAAAAAAACGTATAAAAAGAACGTAATTTTAAATTCTCTAGGAGAGGATTGCAGAATAATTATATGTAATTAAAATAGAAAAGTAGAAATATAATAGGCATATAATAAAAAGCACAGAAACTCACACACGAAAAGCAATCCCTCATATACGTAGAACAACGATATCGTTCAATGATACCATGTAATTCCTGAGTAGATATTTGTTGTTCATTTCGATGAAAGTTACAATTTCTTGATATTCGATGATAACATGGTCCTTCAAGAAAGGCGGGCAGCAATGGGTTTAGTTGCCGTTATGAGCTTTTCGGTGACAATTTATCACAATGTATATAGAACGAAAGTGAAACATACATGGAACTTTTTAGTCTGAGTTCAGTATATGATAAATGTATTTGGTTAAGTGAGCTATGAAATATAATATATTAATAAACTATAGTGTTCGTTAAACTAATGATTCGTATTGCTTGCAGTTATGTTATTTCTAAAGATTGTCGTTAAACCTAATAATTTACATTAATATCCCTATTTATTGATTTATATTAATATCTATGTACTTCATTCTAGAATAATCTCGCTACTTACATGACTTTTACGGTTATCTTCGTTGATAAAAGGTCTCGTATCGTCTACATAAACTTATGTTATTACTATATGTATTCCCGAGTAATTCATTGACCGCATAGATATTCGCTGACCATTTTGATGAAAGTTACATTTTTCAACATTCAGTAATAACATATATCGAAAGAAACATAAAAAAATATTAAAAATGCATCAAACCTTTATCACGGACTATGAAATCAGGATTGTAAACAAACTTGTTTTCGATTCAAACAATGGTTGTTGCCATAGATTTAATTTTCGAAATGAGCAGAAAAAAACGAAATAAATTGGCATTGTAACTAAAATTTTGCAAATTTAGTGTCGGAATGTTAAAATCGGTCGCAAGAAAATTAAACTTTGATCTTTTAGACGTCATATAGATCAAGTCTCACAGCTTTACGATTACTTTTTCACATTTTAATTAACGAAAGAAATTTGCTCTGCATGGCCATTTTTCGTTATTCCCGTTTAAATACATTGAAAAATATAATCGTCTCTGGACTCAAACCTAGGACAAAATCTGGGAATTTTCGATTTTTTCCCAACTCGACTGTCAATAATAAATCTCTCCTGAAAATTTCAGCCTTCCAGCTCGATTAGAAATGCCCAGGAATTTGTATGAATGAGTCGGATTTGCAGCTTTATATATAGTAATAACAACAATTAACGTCTTAATTTGGGTGAATTTGGGACTAAAAGTCTCTTCTTACATCCAACCCATCGTCATTAACTATAAAATTGTAATTGAATTAAAGAGAACAGTTTGAGAAAAAAGTAGAAGAATTATTATAATTATATAAAAAAATTCAAGTGACCTAGATGCAAGTAATTATTCGTAAATTATATACGTGGATTAATTTTGTTACTGAGGTGTTAGGAATGTGTGGGGATTTAATTGAAGTAATTATGTGTCTAGAGAGAAAGGGTGGGTCAAATATTGAGAGGAGAGGGGCTGCTAAATAAAGTAATTGACAGTAGATTTCATGTGAAAAAAAATATGATGTGGCCAACACATGGCTAACTCCATAAATTAGATGTAAATATTTACCTACGACAGTATTTTCGAACTCTATATTCAATCTAAACTTGGAAGATAAATGATTAATTTATGTCATATTTTCTTTTACATCACAAACATTATAAATAATGTTTTTCGGGAGATGTTCGATAAAAACGATGAAATTGGCCTTTCGCCCGCAGCGCCCAGAGCGCCCTCAATGTACATAATCAGCAACTTGCGGTTTATCAGTATTTCATGTATAACTACTAAACAATCAGTTACACAAAAATATGTTTCATACAAACGTTATAGTAAATTACATTTTCTAAAACTTTAATAAATAATAGAATATACCTAAATATCATATTTATGGAGATGGTTTGCAAAAACGTAAAATTTGCTTCGAAGAATAAAGCTCAGCTTCCGGTTAATCGATTTACTCCAGAAACTAATCAACTCTGACAGCACCCACCACAGTGCTATATATGAAGTTTGGCATTGATACGACAAATAGTTTTCACGTTAGAGCGCCCACAATCACACACACACATACACACAGACATCATTCCGAAAATGGTAAAAACGTGTTCTAGGGACCCCAAGACATGTATTTCCGTTGAAATCTCGAAGTCCATTTTTTTCATGAAAACAATACTTTCTCTATACTACGTATATGGAGAAAGTTTAAATAAATAGGAAAGACAAAGACAGTATGTTGGATGACATAGTGGTTTACCTTACCAAGAAGTAAAGGAATCGAAATAAAGAACGTTGCGGCAATTAAATATACCAGGAGCAGGTAAAGAATTAATGTATATATGACCTATGTAAAAGACTGCCAAGAAGTGGTAAGAATCTCCATAGTTCATCATTAATAATAATAATTAATTAATTTCATTAGATTTTATGGAGACGATGAAATTAGGAACACCGTAATTCATAAACCAGAGACACTCATTGGTGAGCATTAGGGGCGTTTGGACGCATCGTGGGGCTCGAGCATGATCCTGATATACTAACCCGCCTTCAAAACTAATTACATAACTTGTTTTCGGGTGATAATTGCCATTAATACCTAATTTTCTACGGCGCGCCTCCATGAATGGCTGGATCCTATTATGAACTCAAAGCGTCGAATAACGTCTCCTGCTCCGCTTCCCTCCGCGGCCACGTACGTATTTTGCCCTCTCATAAGCCGCCACTTGCCGCTGATGATATCCTATTCTAGGAAGAGGTTGACATAATTAAAGGAGAAATTTGAAGAGGACCATCAACAATTCAGAATGTTGCTCCATAACGCGGCGTTTCACTTCATAACGGAGCGTACCTTTGCCTAACGAGAACTCGTATAATGTCGCAGGGACTTATTTATCTTATGCCTCAACGCGTGTTATTAAAGAAAGATCCACGACAATACGTATCGGGTTAGCTTTAAGTGATTCATACATAAATAAAAATAAAATAAAAATCTGTTATTATAACTGAGTAACCCTCGTTCAGCAAGGATGGAGGTGAGCTAAATTGTAAGCTAGTATTAATTGAATATTTAATTTTTATCCATTTCAGCAACATTACGTTGCATAAACATAGATCCATTATTTTATTTTAGTATAACTAAATAACTTTTGGGCAACAAGAAGGAACTTGAGCTAAATTGTAAGCTAGCTGAGTGATATATAATATAAAATAAAATTATTGGATGGTCGGAAGAGTCAGTTAAGAGAAAAAATTTGTTCTGATAATAATAAGACCAGCCACTCTTGAATTCACGGGGGAAAATGAGTTTTTCTTGGGGGAACGATATTAGAAACACTGTTTTCGAAAATTGGATTTTTACTTTTTCACCTCTTTATTTTTTTCTGCTTTTATAAAAATAAATCTAAAACTCCACTCCGGCCCAAAAATTTGATATTTTTGGCTAAACTATCTCATATTATTTTTTATAGTATTTCTATAGTATTTATTATTTCTATATTTTTATAGTATTTATATAGTATAGTATTTATTTATTTCTCATAGTATTTTTGTTTTTGGAAAATATCTGTTTGGGCCTGAGTTATAGGCAAATTCCTTCAGGGCACGCCCCTGAAGCTCCCCTACGCTGACTGTACAATCGGCCGCCCCCCCTAATGTCCGCAGCCGCGAGATGGCAGCACTGAAGCTCGCCCTTTGAAACCATTATCTCATATGGAGTAAATGGAAAAAACAACTCGATTAAGATACTTTTCCCTCTTTTTCTTTGCGGGAGTAGTATATACCAAAGATGGAATTAAGAGTTAGCGATTTATCCATTTATAAGTACTTAAAACAATTGAATAAAATGGGCAAATTATTAAATCCGAAGAATAAGTGCAGGTTGCCTTCAGGGCACACCACAAGTAACTTCGTCGCTGTGAAAACATTATTCGTAGATCAGCGAAGTGTTCTGCTTGGATACACAGAAAATAATTGATCCTTAATAAATTACCAACGTTACATCTACTTTCAACTAGGCCTTTTAAAACTAGAATCGCAGGATGTACATGGGTGGTCTGAGAAGTTTCCGACATTTCAACATTTGTTGACATGTTTTCTGAAAATTTCTGAAAATTTTCTAAAGATGTCTGAAAAATCTGGGGTCGGAAACTTTTGCGGACATCAAGGGAGTCAAAAAATTTCAGCAGTTTACAGTCCTGTACTTTCTAAGTTCGTGCTTCAGGAGGATAATATTTGGGCCTCTTACCTTATTTTAAATAATCCAAACTAAAATTGAAATTAAGTATAGAAAAATGAAGCGTGTGATGGTTGTGAAGTCAGAATTTTAAAAACTTTTGTAAATTTTAATTAAAGTAAATTTAATAATCTTTAATTTTTCAGTAGTTCATTAGTTATGGTAAGAGGATTGCGTTTTTTTATGAATTATAGTTAGGCCTAAATAATAGAAACGAATCAAAGCTGCACATGCACCTTTGTAGACGATCCTGCTGGGATACAAAGAGAGAACAGAGCAATAAATTAAGTTGTGAAAAGGTGAATTTGAAAAATAAGATATATTATAATGGATTAAAAAGAAGCCCAAAGATTCGACTGTTATGGATATCAGTAAAGATCAATGCATGATCGCCAATCAAAACATAGGGAAGGATTCCAACTACGAAGACAGAGATATTCAAGGCGAACGATCTTTAAAAAGTAAGGAAAAATAACGGTTGGTGATAATCTAGACACGCAATGATGGAAATTGGGATGCGAAAAGCCACAATTTAGCTATAAATTAGCAAACAATATATAAAGAAATATATTTTATGCCCAAAATTTAAAATTATTGAATAGGGAGATTGATTGAATTCACTATTTAAATGCATAATTAATGATTCCTGCTAATTAGAGGAGATTAAAGAGGACTTTTCGTAAAAGGAAAGATGACAGTACTCCAAAAAGGTATTGCATAAAAGTGTATCTATGTAAAGGACGCTATTTTTACAAGGTTAAAGAGTGTGATGTAGAAAAATTCTTTTATAAATATTGAATGTGTTACTCACGTTATGAAATCATTTATTACATCAATTTTTCATTATTATTTTGGAATTTTTATACTTGTTTCTGATTTTTCCCTATGGTTGTGGTATTTGCATTGTGAATTGTGTGAATTTTAGACTATTTAAAAAAAGAAAAAGAGATGGAATAAATTTTATGGCTATAGTTATCCATATTTCATTATCAAAATGGTTTCAAGTCCCATTCCAATTTCCAGAATCAGTTTCCAATATTGATAAATAGAAATAATGGTATTATTATGCAATAATTCATGTAACATTTTTTCAATGTTTCGATTACTATATACTATTATATTAAATTCTATTTTCGAAATACAATTTTCAACTCGTGCAACTTTCGTCACTCGCACTTGTGACTTTACTTTGGCGTTTGTTTCCAAAATGTATTTCTCCGCTTTCATATTTTCTCAAAACTTTTCACAATTTCCGGAAGCATGCTCTTTAAACGGAAAAATTAAAGCGTCGGATCAAATTTCCGGTCCAATTTCCACCGCATTCGGAGGAATCCCCGGAGGCCTCGAGACGTTCCCTCTGAAAATTCCCATTGATTGATATTCCCTCGGCATCCGTCCTCAGCATCCAATGCAACATTCGACCCAATGAACAGGACGTCTCGGAGGAGAGCTACGAAAACATACGAAAGAGACATGCGGGAAATCCATCATCTCAACGCCATACGCAATGGTACGCTAGAGCAAATGTTATGGTTATCTATAGACATGTATTAGAGTAGTATCGCACTTCACGACTTGACCAACCTTCCCTTGAGATATATACCTACTGTTTTATGATGAAAAAAATCAATTTTTCACACATATCCAGTGTTTATCATATCATTGAATGACGATGTTATGCACGATCCCATAAAAAATTTTGTTTTAAATTGCATAAAAGATATTTTCAGTATAATTATATATGAATCAATATTATTATTGCATTAGTACTTAATAAGCTGTAAAATTGTGTCGTATATATAGTAAAAAACAACTAAATTAAAATTATAAATATATATCCAGATGGGTACCTGCCGAGAAACCATGCTTGGTTTGGCAGGACCCAAATAGGTAAATCGTATCTCACAAAAAATTCTAGTTGTAGTGCATATATTCTACCGAATATTAAGTTGACAAAAATGTATTTTCTCTATTTTTAGTCTTGTCTGTTTTGCTCTAAGTTACATATTGTAAATTGTATTAATTTTATTGTATATAGTACTACATGTAAGAGTATTATACAGTATTGTGTATGAAGCTTAAGAACAATAAAAAATTTACATTAAAAATCATTATTACTTAAATATGATTGAAATGGATGAATAATATCAAATTTTTATGAATATTATATGCTTAATGTATCATTTCGTCACGATTTGATATACGATAACACATCCGAAGAAATTATAATCGGCTTTAAAATTTTGCTGGTGGTCTGGAAAGGATTCTTATATTTTTAGCTTGAAATTATCAACTATTTTTATTGTTGTAATATAAATCACGACAATTAGATACAGAATCCATTGGTAGCGGATATAAATGATACAACAAACATCCTTTCCACAACCAAATAGTCCCGTTAATATATACTTTCTTATGATTATAGCCACTGATTATAAAAAGTAATGAAATTCGATATAAGAGATTATAAATTTGCTTCATTTCTGTACAATATTCTAAATGAACGTTTATTGCGTACTTTTTGAACATTCGTTAAATCTTTGTGCAAATATTAGTGACTTACATAAATTAAAGGAAGACCGGAGCGTAATTTTTCCACAGATTTTTAGAGGTGGAAAAAGGACAATCCTGTTTTCTTTGCATTTTATAGTAATGGAGTTCCGCAAAACAACGCCTTTTTACGTGAAATTTAAATTAGTGGTTTCTTATCGAGTGAGTTATTTCTATTACTTTTTAATATATTAAGACTTGTCCAATTATAACCGCAATGAGGTGTAAAATCTTCATAAATCTCAATAATTTAAATATAAATAAAATAAATTCTTTATCGTAATCATGTATTAAAGACGGACCCGTCCTAAGAGGAGTTATGCATACAAAAAACATAGAACGGTTTCTTGTCGTGTCCACATCTACTACTCTATCTAAATTTATATCAGGGATACAAGGCATGAATTTTTCTCCTAGATTACAGTCCCCAAGTTCTCCTATTATTCTTGGTGCCATTGCGATGGTTATAAAACCCCGTGAGATCACAGCACAAATAAAAATGAATCATGACACACCAATCTCAATGCCCAAGGAAACCTCATCGTAAATACCAAAAGCCATAAAGAGGTTACATTATGACTCGAGGACTGACACAATATATATTTGTTTATTTCGAAATGTGTCGCAATTTGATCGCTAGCACAGGTGTCAATGATCGAGGAAGGATATATATTTGTTACACCCACGACTTATGATTGCATACGCTATCTCATTTCAGCAAAGTCTGTTATATTCTCCACCTATAAAAAAGACGTCGCTGAATTTAAGTGCTGTTATTGTTTTTAAAACAGTTTCCAATCGCATGTAAGTGACATATAATTAATTACATCGTCGGAGATGCAGTCTAGTATGAGCGCGCATATAATGAAACCAAATTGGCCAACTGATTTCATCACCAATCTGAAAACATATTAAACGTTTATAGTCATCACTTACTTGGGTAACACTTAGGAGCAATCAAAAGTTTCAACCTTTCAACTCTATAAATGATGTGTTACGACAACTTACAGCGGCGTACGCAAGTCTCAAATTGGCCTTCTGTGTTACATTAAAGTCTTATATTTCATCATGACAGAACGCGGTTTATGGCATTTGCCAATTTGAGCACGTATTCTATACATTGTTATAGCTATGGCCCTAATTTGTGAGGATAGTGATTAGCTATCCATTAAGAATTACCATAGGTTGATATAAGTATCCTAAACGATGATGATTAACATTAATATATAGTCGATAAAGTTAAGTTATAATATTTTAACCAAAGCTAACGCATGATACAGCATTTTGATACAATAATATCATCTGAAAACAAATGCTATACGTCACAGCTACATGCAAGTATACATTCGCATTTGAAATATTATTCAACGATGAGAGTTAAGTTAGAATCATTAAATATATTTTGTATGGATCATGTGTAATTCTCTATATCAAATGCAATTCGATAACAAAGGCTATGTTAATGGGAGAGGATGTGTTTCCATCCTTGAATAATGCATTCAATGTTACGACCAACGTTTAGCTTTCGGTGCGCCAGTGCTGTAGATCTCGAATATTCCATCAACATAATCCCTTTGGTGAATTCCATCGCCACAATGAGGGGCATTTCGCTCCCTCGGGGAATTCAGAGGGCCCTTGACATCCCGGAGATGCAGGGTCTTATGCATGGGTCAAACGGTTCTTCAACAGCACAATGCGAATTGGAATAAAATTACACCTCTACTCATCTTAGGAGCCTAAGTGATTTTACGACGCGATTTAAGGTGGAAAATGTTTAACCTGGTTCATTTTATCTTTAAGACTCGTGTAATGTCCGTGGATTTTCAAAATTAATTTTTAATGATAAAATACCAAGTTTAGAAACGTAATCCGCCACCCATTCAAAGTATTCGCTAATGTTATGCGATTTTTCTATTATGTAATGTCTACTAATGCACTATGGTTTCGTTGGAATCAAATTTTATTGAATTTTCACACTTTGGTTGATTTCGGTATTATAAAGACGGAGGAAGGGAAGATTTGTAATCTCAGTGACTTTCATAGTTTTTCCCTAATCTCACCACATTTTTTCCTTATCTCCACTACTGTTTTCCACTACTGTTTTCCACTACTGTTTATTCATTATCTAACTATTTTAAAAAATGTCTTGCAATCGCAGCGATGCTTGCCACTTAATAAAACCCCGCGTTAAGCAATAGAAATCGCTGTTTCGACTTTTCTTACGGCAGCCTTCCATCCATGGTATTACAAATTCTATACAGTATTACAGACGGAGGATGGATATGGCTAGCCGAAGCCGAATGTACTGTTACTCTGGATAAAATTGTGACATTAAGTACCCTGATAAATATTTTGAATGGTTTCCTGCTTTAATTTCTTCAGCTACATATTCGCTAGCATAATTATTCCATTGAGTTTTTCTGAACATTTAATATTACCTATAACGCGTGTTTGTATTGCATCATAATTTGGTTTATTTACGCGGTACGATTTTTTTATCTCAATCCTCTTTATCATAATACAAAAGGCTGAGATAGAGAAGCTCAGTATTTAACGGATAATGAAAAACACCAATAATCCAGGAATGAATACTCCATATATGTACTCATCCATTATTTATCTTTGGATGTGTCTAAGCTTCGTAACTGAGCTATCCCATGCATCAGTGACGCAAAAGACGAGGACTTAGCGTATTACCACCGAAATCTTAGCTATCGTAGCTTGGATTTGACCTTTCAACCACACCGTTATTTGTCGTGGATCTTGCATTGGAAGGATAATTCATTCGATAAAGCAGGAATTCAATTTTCATTATCTCTACCATAGAAAATATGGTAAAGTTTTTCACACCAAAAAAGATAATGGTTAAGGGTAAGGACAATTACGCCTGTCTTCGACAAGGCAATGTAATTGAGAATTATGAACAGGCAAATAAGTTTGAAATGTAGAGCATAGCAAACTAATAAGGGTATCGAAATCTTTTTTTGAAACTTCATCACTCGTGAGAGCAATATTTTGAAAGAAGATATTGAATGTTATAATATAACACATTAAAGATTTTAAAAGTATTAGGGATTATCTTTAGAAAGAGAGATGTATTCCAAGCTTATCATATTTTTACGCTTCTCACTTTCAAAATCTCTTGAATGATTGTCTGATGAACGGATATCAAACATTAAAAGGAAGCTTAAAGTTTTCTTATATAAAGTCTTTATATCCTGATAAGAGGCAATGAAGAAAGTGCAGATTATGAAGAGGAAATAAAACGGAAGAATGTAAAAAATTAGTATCGAAGTTGGAAGGTCGAATTCTAATGTGGAATTCACAGCCTAAATGAGAAATTGTTACAAAAACGACGGTAAGATGCCAAAGAAGACACAGAGTGGAAATAAGAGGAGAAAGTCAAGGGATTCATATGCAGTGAGGATGTATCCAAGGTATTGGTTATCAAATAATAAAATGTAGGGCATAATAGGAACAATTCTATCTAGTATTTATATCTTCTATTCCATCTTCTTAATAATACGCTAGTTTTCATTTATTATGAAATTAATTAAGCTACATAGTTTATTAAGCAAGTTAATAACAAGGAAAAACGCACTTGAAAAAATATTGACTGGGCCAGGAATCGAACCCGGGATCTTCTTCTACCCGGGAGGCTACCTTAACCATCTAGGCTAACTGGCCGGAACAATTTAACACGCCGTTTTAGGACCTTGCCGTTGCACACAAAGTTCCCAAAACGGCTTATTAAAATGTTCTAGCCGGGTAGCCTAGATGGTATAGGCAGCCTCCCGGATAGAAGAAGATCCCGGGTTCGATTCCTGGCCCATTCAGTCTTTTTTCAACTCCATTTTGCCTTGTCATTAACTTGCTTAATTCGAAGGAAAATTTCGTATCTGTTAGGCAACCTTGAAACAAAGTCGCTTTTCGAAAAATATTGATTTTCTTCGCAAAAAAGAATACTTAACAATAAAAATAATGACAAAAAAATCGAATGCATCAAAGAACTGTTTTTTTATTTAATCACTCCGGCACATGTTTGCTTGAACGTCAAAGCACAATCTTAAAAATATTAGACTCGATTTAAATTCCAAAAATTTAATGTGAAATATATAAAAAATTTAAAACATTTCACAATATAATTTACTTTATCTTCGATGTTAAAAATTTTGGGTCAATCACATATGCGTTAGCAACAGCGGCGAGAAATTGGAGATTTTTTCAGCCATGAGAATCAGTTGGGATTCCTGATATTGAAAAAAAACCTACTTCGTAAAATACAGGTGTGGCACACCTGTGGTTTTCAGATCACATAAGGCCTTACGGTCGTTAAGTTCAGTGAACTTCATTCCTCTCTGAAGTGTTTGGCATCCAAATGATAAAGGGGATGAGAATGCCAGGAGCCTTCGCTGATGACTTTGCTGACAGACATTTACTCAAAGCACCCTGTTGGATTAATAGAGTGTCATCGAGGATTGACAACCCCCATTTCCGCAAAACTTGAAAACATCCCCTCAATTACGTACGTATTACGCTACCTTTCTTAGCCTTGCGGAAACTCCAATCGCCATCGAGCGTCAGAGGAGTTATTTGCAGCCGTGGGTACCGCTGAGTCCCGCGAAAGTCTCTGTTGGATTTGGGTGAAAGTGAAAACGGCTCCATATTTCTTCAGTGCTCAATAAAAAATCAGGATTCGGAAATCTGGTCGTATATTAGAGCTGACGTGTCGCAGCGAACAGTATCTCACGACGCTGATCCTCTGATTTATATCGCGGAATTCCGGCGGGATTTGTTGAAGACAGCGTCTGCATAAACCTACAAGGATTGCCGCAGACATTTGGGAATGGGATGTTGAAACAGACGCGAGATATGGGTTTTGGTAGAACGCAGCATATTCGAACACCTGCTCCTGTTCTATGGATCTTCGCGACTGCTATGCCAGAGATGAATGGATGTGAGATTAGGATTAACGACCTCATGTGAGGATTTTCAACACTTATTTCAGGAGTATAATTCGTGCACAATTATTCAGAAGATAGTTATATTTTTGTTCCCTCAACCCTATCAGTAGTATTCCAGGCAGACTAAGAACTTCATTCGGAAAAATTGTGTCTGATAAAAGTTGATATTCGATTCAACCGATTCAGATTCTGATAGTTAAAAAAATACAATATAATGAAATAGCAAAATAAAAAAAAAGTAACTGTGAGGTACGTGAACCTAATAGATTTACAAATTTGCAATTTATAAGTACATACACGGACATACCTCAGTTCTAACCAAGGACTTATTTATTTATTTAATTATAAGGACTACAAGTAGGCTCTAGGCCAGGTGGTAGTCATCTTTTCTTAGGGGAAGAAAATACATTACCCAGCCTGGTATTCACCCTAGTTGAGAAGAAAACCCCCAAGAAACCTCGCAAAAGCAGTATATCATATAATTTACAATGAAATTCATACAATTAAAGCATACAAGTAATTAACATGCACAATAATGCAATTAAAAACTAATAAAACTAATGGTTACAATATTGCCT
The DNA here is from genome assembly GCA_947579665.1 of Sympetrum striolatum. Lineage (NCBI taxonomy): Eukaryota > Metazoa > Arthropoda > Insecta > Odonata > Libellulidae > Sympetrum > Sympetrum striolatum. The sequence goes on from OX388346.1 coordinate 76,194,361, forward strand.
ATAATATTACAAACAATTTTAACTAGACAAGAGATAATATATGCAAGCAGTAAACAGACTATACGTAAAAATATTGCTGAATATATACAAGGGATTTATAAGCTATATACTACGGATATTCTTTTTCAATTCTTTGGAATTTTCCGGCAGTAGAATTAGAACTTCTCCAGGTAAAGTATTCCAATCTCTTATACCTTTATTAATGAAGGAGTACTTTGCCTATTCGGATTTCTGTTCACGTTCTTTATTTCATTATATTTTCTCAGAATCTTTGCTAAATTAGCTCTTTATTGACGTAATTGTATTTTACTTGATATCAGAAAAAATAGAAAAGGGATAAAGCAATGTAAGTTTTACATTTTAAATGTCGAATGTTGAAGTTTGTACATCGTTCATGAAGGCGTATTTCTCGATAACGCTAGTATCCTTGTAGTAAAGAAAAAAGTCAGCAATCGCAACGGAAATGAATTCTCCATGTATCTCTTCTGGAAGTCGATAACATCGGTAAGATAAATAAGTAAATATTTACTCGTTATCGATCTTTGTGGTAGACTTACCCCTGGGCTGAATTAAAAGTAGATGAATGAGAAAATTGGAGACTAAAACTTTTCTATGAACTGTCGTCGCAATATGCTTCCAACTAACAGAGGCGCAATGAAAGATTTTAATTTTAAAAACCTCATTTAAGGTATGATGAGCTGAGCATACTTGATATTTGAAATGGCGAGCAGCCTGGTTTAAAAACTATGACAACAGAGATTTATGATATTATAAAAATAGGCTCAAATCTTAAATATTTTTATCGATGCAAAACAGAACAATTGTTATCAACCTTTGGAGCAATAGAAATCCGTTACTAACGAATTTCATCACAAGTATAGCTCAACCTTATGGATATTATCTATTATTTGTGATAAATTATGTATTTGATATAATATGTGATAAATAACTACAAAATATAGTAATAAATAAAACCATAAGCAAATATTTCTATACATATAACAAAAATGTATTTAAAAATATATTTATAGTTAATAATTATTCCTGAAAAATTTATAGCTTTCAAATGCGAACATTTTATGAGAAACACTTACAAACGGTATTAGCAATATATCACAGAAAAAATAAAATCTCGGAGAATTTAATGATTTGTATGAACATGCATCTTACATTAAGTGACGTGCTGGTGTTTTAGTCTTAATATCGTAAAAACAACTGTAGAAATTCCACCACCATCGGAGGCACGGTGCAGAGGTCATAGGTCTTTCACAGGTCGAAGAAAGTCTTCGACAGAATGCGTTGAGAGAGGGAAATGGCTCGCAGTTAAGACGAAGAGATGGGTAAATTGCTTTGGGCAACGACTCAAAAAGCTGTCCGACTCACGCAACCTCACTCACGTCAAGTCCAATCATTACGATAGAGCCAACAATATCGAAACTCGAGAAAGGTGGCAGAAAGGGTGTGGTAGCTTCGGCGACTGATGTGTGGGTCAACAGAGATAAAAATGATAGTGATTTGGGAGATAGAGGCACTGATACTGAGGAGAGGGATATATATTATATGGACACTAGAGAAAGTGAAATTATTTCGGGGCATAAAAACATCGACCATTTTGGAAGTCGTAGGCAAATAAAAAGGGCATAAGAAGGGGAGAAATTCTTTTCCGAAGTATTATGTTAGGAAAGAAAACGTTTCCGTATCAAATGTAGAAAGATATTGAATAACCGTAGTGAGATAAGATTTTACTATCTTATGGAAGTACATGATAGCTTCGTGGATGGTTAAGTATTTTAAGAATCGATACATTTTCCATGATCATTTATGTACTGTAAGCAATAAAAGAAAAACTGCATATATTTAAATAGAATTTACCACATACTAAGTCTATGTAAACAAATAAACATATTTTTCTTGATGATTACAAATCTGCTTCAAATCATCCAATTAAGTCATAAAAATGTGGACCTAACTTATTATTTTAGTCATCTTCTTATTTGCTATATATTTAAGTTAGAAAAAAATCTGCTTATTTTTCATTTAATAAAAAGGTTAAGAACCAACTCATTTTAGAATCAGTGAGATCATGGAGATTTTTTAGAATCTTCAGATGAGTTGGAAATCACTAACGAACACCTAAACTTTACACACCGTCGGGAGAACATTCACAAAGGTTTACACTAGATTACTCCTTTAAATATCTAAAATAAAATTTTCTAATTGAATTTGGATAATTACACTTAGATGGAGGGAATACAATTATTCACCGTATTACTAAATTAACCATGATATCGCTAAACCATTCTTTATTTTATCACAATAATTATTCTTTTTTTATCACAATATCATCAAACTTTCACTTTTAGGTTTTAGTTTTCAAATACCATCGAAAATATTGAAATTTCATTAACTTGTATTTATTATTGAACATTTGTAATTTCATAAGGATTAAACTTATATTAATTTTATTCACATACAATGGTATCTTTTAGTTTATTACTATTATTATTTCATTATATTTATTATCTTACTATAGTATGGAAAGTACTGTTATTGTAGTACATTGTAATACATATGTTAGAGCAATTCTAAAACTAATATTAACAATTCAATTGATAAGGTAAGTATAAAAAGATAATGCATAAAATAATTCTTAGCCATTATTACATGTACTACTTTAGTTAAATCCTCCTACGTTTTCGTAGGAGGATAATATTATACTCGAGTGATGGACAATTACCAACACACGTTTACTAAAAGCGAGCAATATGGATGAAGAAAAACTTGGAAGGTAGTGATGATTTCTGAATGCAGGTAAACAGTGGGAAGAGAGACACGAAATTAAGACGACGACGAACTGTGGTGCCTTTAGGAGACGAGGGAGAGAAGGACCGCCCAAAAATAGAGAATAATGATGCGGGAAAAGGAGAGTGGCTGAGAGAAGAGGAAAGTTTAATTAGCGGTCCATTTCGGTGCCTACAGATGCATCCCCTCCACACCAAAGGATCCCCTCATCCCCCCTCCTCTTTCCTCATCCTATCTCAATTTCCATTTTTCTCCACCCCCACTCCATTCCTAATTAACATATTATAACTATTCAAACAGACGCAAAATACAAGACGGTCTCGTTGTGAAATATGGTAATTTGATTCCGTAAGAGGATTTCCACGCACAAAGATGATTACGCCGTATTTAAAAAGGGAAAAATTGTTTTGAGTGGAATAATATCGGAAAGAATCCGGGCCGTCTGCTTGTACGGGAATAAGGATCCAATTATGGGATGGTAATGCGGAAAAAATGAAGTCGAGATAGGAATTGGAATTAAGGATAAATGCCTCGGAATAAATCGAATTTTCTCCTGCCTATTGAATCATTCACTGTCAGATTTTTCTCAACTTTCACCCCTTAAATCTGAAATCTAAGTCATAAAAATGTATCAATTCACCAACATATTTAAATAGTTCTAAAAGAATTAGCTAAACCCCCATTGTCTTTTGCAAATATTTATTGTAAGCAATTTGCATATGTAAAAAATCTTCATAGTCCATAAAATTTTATTATTAGCTATCTGCTGTAATGTTGCATAAAAAAATTTCTCCGCTTTATTATAGTCTAAAACCACTTCAGAAGAGGCTGACACTCAACCTCAGTAGTTATCACGTTTATTGCGCCTACAATAAACAATAAAAATAATATTTGCACCGACAATTTTTTTCTGATTATATTTCTTACGCAAAGAATTATATTCTCTACATTAAAGTATACTTAGACAACTTTATTATTATCACTTAATCCATAAATAGTTTGAGTTTGTACCCTTCCTCCGAAACACAATTATTTACTCAAATAAAATCTGTCTGTTTATTTCCTCAAATATTTATTTTATAAAATTTTAGGAAGAAATACATATTTGCACAAAAACCATGAAAATGACGAGTTCATTTTAAGATCACGGAAATCCGTCTTGGTATACGAACAATAAAACGGAAACCTATTTCACCTCATTAGACTAGGAGAACCATCGCCCAGTACTTCTTTAATAGGGCAATCAATCTTGATTTCCGCCTCATCAAAACGAATCATCCTAATGTCATCATTCAGCTCCATAACCACAGAAACTGGGCCACACGTGTAAGGAGATATCTTTAAAGACGGATGCAGCCAACTCCCCTTCCAAGAAACCAGGAGCATATCTCCATGGGGACTCCGTCCTCCCCCGTGGTTGCTAGCAAACAATTTACCCTGAATCCCTCGTCGCTATGACTCTTCACACAATTCCATAATCCGGTTTAAGGTTGACAGCTTATTCCGAAGTTGCCGCCTTTTGAAAAGATGAAGCGGACTTGAAATTAAGTTTCTCGAGGCGTTTTCTTCGACGCATAGGATGAGGAAGTTTTCCCACTGAGGTATTGTCTGGGGAAGATAAAACGATGGAGAATTAGGGCGGGCCAAGAAAAGAGAAGATTATGTTTGTCTTCAAGGTCGCCTTAAACTGGATCAGCATTGATGGAGGTGTTAATTATGGTATTCGATCCGTGAAACGTGTATTTCTTTAAGGAAAGAAGAAAGCTTCAGTTGATATTAGGCTGCAAAAAATACTGTATTTTATGGACTAATAGACGCACCTTAATTCTTCAGCAATTTAAAATAAAATCACATTTTTAGCATTTTTATTATTGAATTGCACAACCATAATAAAAAATTCTCAAATTACAAAACCGAATTGACCTTTAAAAATCCCCGAAAATCGCCATCTGAACTTTCTTCTTCTTCTAAGAGTAAGCTTTGTATTTCCCTGTCAAAATTTCTCTTTCACATAATTTTGAAAATGACTACTAAACTGTTATAGCACAAGAAGAGAACTCTTCTTCAATAAAGTGCCTTTACTTCTCTCCCACACTCTGTCAATCCATAAATTCATTCAGCCTCGTCCATCTAACCCAATCCCATAGAGATAGGTTTCCCGCGGCATCGAATTTATGGCCATTTTTAAGACTGGCGGGAAATTTAAATCTAACGCAGGATATTTTTATATTATTTCGAGTATAAAACGCACAAAAATTTTGGAGGCATTTTTTGAAGAAATAAGTGCGTCTTATAGTCGGTAAAATAGGCAAGTACTTTTCTTTATAGAAAGTACAGCAATATGAACGTGATTATGTATAAATTTGGAAAATGAATAGAATATTGACGAATGCACGCTTGTGATGTATAGTTAGAATTTCAAGTTTTTTTAACGTATACATGTAGTATTTTACTTGAAGATTTAGTGTATTAGGCGTTTTAGCTTACTATAGAACAGTAAATATGTTTTCGAAATTACAATTGTAAAATTTACGTTGGAAGAGCCACCTTACAATTAAAATTGCCTTTTTTATCATGCATGATTAACTTTTACCTTAACATTTTACTTGACATCAACATATTCACCCCTTATTATCATTAACAAGAATACTCTAGAGTGCGGCTTGGAAAATCTATGTTAAAATTAATACCTAATTAAAGTGATATCATTTGCGGAGACACATTAACTCAGTCTAGTTTTTCCACTGCGATTCCGAGAGTCTTATTCTTCAAATTATTCTTATTGTATCTTTTATTTTACTATGCTCGTCTGTTTGCTGAACTCTTCGTCTAATCTCTTTAGTGTCTCGAGTATAATCTGTTTTCGAAGTGATTTACTCTACTAAATATAGTAGGAAAAGATTATGTAGTTTGAAGAAATGTGAAATAAGCAGTCGGATAAGGAAGTACAAAAGAAAGCAGCGCGATACTATATATTTTAGGAAAATAAAAGGTACGCAATCTCAGAAAGCAAGGTTGCATGTTATGTTACGTTTGCGTGTAGCTCTGCGTTGCCTTTATCAGAATGCCTTCTACAGAAGTATCCCACTGCATTTGTAAGACACCAGCGTAGTTAATATAAAACCTCTTTTTCAAAACGATTCTATGCAAGAATGTTCCAGATACACAACTATATGGACATTTAGAAATTCATAAAATAGTATATAAGAAAAATAATATTATTTCTTATTATGCTCTTCATAACAGGAGATACACATCTTTAAATTTAGGTGAATTACTAAGGGAAACATAAGCTAACTGTGGTATTCGAATTGATTTATTTGTTATTGTCTGAGAAAGGGAAAAAACAGAGTTTTAACGAACATTTGTTCTGACAAGGATTATACAGCCATATTAGTTTGCAGTTCGCAATCAGCCATGGAACTGTGTATGTTATCAAATAAAAGTTATGTACACCAGTCATGATACATTGGAAGAAAAATGAAATTGCAATGATGAAATTGCCTTAAGGCAAGACGTGAAATATCCAGCAACGTTGATTTCAAACGGGCCTAATTTCACTCATAAAATTTTCAGAGCGGTGATAAAAATTTTAATTAAAATTAAACTTTGGTGTGTGTCATCCATGCAATTGCGCTGGTAAAAGATAATCTTATCTAATAATCTGGCATATTTAATTAAACTTTACGTGATACAAAGTCAAAAAGAGTTAGAAGATTAGAATATTAGGAGAATTTAATCTTGGTATACATATATTAACGTCATATGATCATTCTTTATAGTTCAAATATGCAAAAGCAATAACCAATGCAAGTTGTATGAGCGACATCAACTTACATATCTAAAGTTGAATTATGTTAAGGACATTACAAAGATATTCACTTTGAATGATAAAATCAACTATGAGCAAAATATTAATAAGAAGGTTGTGCAAAATTTTAAATTTTTGGCACCCTCTGACAAGTTTTAGGTAAATATTCACAAAAATATCTACCATGTACTAAAATATAAAATTTTTAATTAAACTTATGGCTTAGAATCATTTGTCCTAGCCTCCGGGCAATAAATTTTCCGTTGGGATCAATCAAAAAGTTTTAAAAAATATCAGGCTCTCGTTTCAATTTTTAAACGCAATTACTCATCCTCTAGTTCGATCCGAGTTTTAAAAGGTTCCGAATTTTTCTAGAATTTTTTTATCTTCAACAAAGAGCTGGAGATTCCTAGCAATAACTCTGTCCTTGTCAGCCCAAGAGGTATTCTTTTAGCCCTGATCCTTTATAGTTCTTCTAGCTTTGAAAAATTTCTTAAAATAATTTAAGGTGCTCGCTCTTAACATGGATGTTTAAAGATAATCAGCAGAAAAGTATGCAGTAACCAAGAAAGTAAAGCAACAGCAACAAAATATACAAAGAGAGCGTGAATATGAGGATATTAGTGTAAATCCATTGTTTAATATTGCCTGAGCTATTAAGCATTTCGAGTCCCAAGCTTTGTTTTTATTTCAGTCTCACTTCCTTGGTGACTGGAATATTTTTCATTTGCCGATCAGTACAGGATGGAGGAAAATGTATTATATGAAATACTGCGGTATGAATAATACTAAATAATTATTTACGCAGTTGTTTTATTTTGGTATCCTCCTAAGACAACCTTAAATACTGCAGTAGGCGTCATTCATAGAAATTGTCGATATCCATTTGGACCTTACGGAGCGCTAAACTCGCGATTTTGAATCCAGCGAAACACTAATATATGTGCAGATTTTTTTAGATAAGAACATACGTGAAGGTATCCACTTCATCAATTTGATCTTCGTACCCTTCATACTCGTATACCCTGTATTGGCGGCACAAAAAGGATTCAGCCTGTAACGAAATAAACTTAAGAATTGCATTTTATGCCAAAGTTTCTTCCAAAACCGCCAAAGGTTTCTCACAACTATCAATAATACGGCCTTCCTTAAAGCTATTGATTAATAATATTGGAGGGAAAGTGGATCCAACCAGCCTCAGAGCTGAAAACTGTATGGACAGGAATTCGAAGGTTTTGATTTTCAATCTGAAAAAAATCCAAAGAAAAATTCAATGCTCAAATAATGCTCAATACGTATTGAGTGCTCTCAAAAAGGGCGTCGTTCTTTCTTGTTTGCTCGAAATACCGGGGAATGAGAAGAGGAACGCCTAAAAAACGGCTATTGAAGATTTTAAACCTCTAACCAATAAGACCCCCGATTACGAATAACACCCGATGAGTTTTGCATTCGCCATATGCTGTTGTGAGTGATATAAAGGATTGTAGTATAAGTGCTCACTTTTGTTTATTTATATTTCCAAATATAGAATTTTATCACTTTTCCGCTATATAACTTTATGAAGGCATTTTATGGGCGGTTCATGTTCCTTTTCAAAATTCCAGCTTCGAATAATTTCATGGTTATGATGTCGTCTTTAACAGTAATCCATGTGATACTTATGGATATCAACTTTTATCGGGAATTCACATCAAACATCGATCTTAGATCAAAATACACAGAAATAGTATATCCATCAAACCTGAGATATCTTTTACAGAATCAATTATTTAACATTTCGAACTAACTTGCAAGATATCAACTCTCTTCCTTTTAAATGGTCTGTTATTCATATTTAGTATGTTACTTATCAGTTTTTAACTGGACTGAAGAATCAGCAGGCACTTTCACTTACGTAAAGTAGGTTATAGACAATGGTGAGCTTTTTGGTTACCTGTTACAAAGGTGTTGTAATATATGTCAACGCTTTTTCATTACGATATGTAGCATAATATATTTATTTTATTAGGCAAACTTTGCCTCAATTGTTAAAGATATTAGCAGATACATCTTGCCCTCAGGCAAGGAAAGTCTAAATGAATTGCCAGGGAATACTTCCTTCATTTCTGATGGCAAAGACAATAGCTAATTTGTATTACTCAAGCTGATATATTTAGCAACAAAATATAATTTATTGAAAAGATAATGCTTGAAAAATCTAATTCGCCATGAAAAGAGTAATTGTATAATAGGATATATAAGAGGAGAAAATGAGTCTACATACATGATCGGCATTTAGAATCAACATCGAGGAAAATATCGAGGAAAGCACACAAAATCGAATCGCGTACAATGCGTTAAGAAAAATCTCATTACTTGAAAAGGGCGATCCTTTGTATGCGGACAGCATATATGCGAAAACATATTCATGTGACAGGGCACGTGTGACAGGAATGTGAATAGGAGAGGAAATTGTAATTGGAAATAATGCACAAGAAATGAATGGGGGTTGGAATGGGATGGAGAGATGATAAGGTCACATACAGAAGCAAGAGGAGGAAGAAAATGGTTGTCTGGGGTCTAAAAATGAAACGCTCGTGACATCAGGGTGTGGTGTGGGTGTGAATGGAAGAATGGCACTTGCGTCATGACTGGTGAATGAAAGACGACGTTGGCAAGGACAAAAATACGCTCACTATCCACAACGACGTTAGGTAGCCAAACTCACACGAGAAAAATGCAACCAGTTAACAATACGTTGTTTCTGCAACCATATTATGATGAGTGGAATATTTACATTTGCCATTTGGTACAGGTTAGAGAAAAATGTATCTTTCATTTGCTTCTGTCACTCTTGATCGTGGCTATGATGAAATTAAAGCTAATGAGGTATGAGTGAATAATTGTACGGATCAATATCTCTCCTTATGGACTGACAAGAAAAGTGTTACTCGTACAGTCATTGGGCTTCACTTGTGTGGTCATGTTCCACTTATAGCATTCTGGGTCAGTGAGGAAAGCAAGGGAAAACTGGCTCACTCCTCATCCTGCCTAGTAAACCTCATTCCTCTCTGCAAGCTGTTAGAAACTTATGTCAGAGAGGGTGAGGTAACAACTGGCTTTTGGGCTGAATAATTTATATATTAATGTATCACTCGATATATTGGAGTCGAATATAGGAGTAGCATTTAGTAAAGCCAGGTTTTCACGTTAACGATATTTCATGCCAAATTTTAATGAATAGTCAAAGAAATCAGTGAAAACAAATATCCAAAGAGAAACAGAAGTGAAAAAATATCGATATAACTGTGACTCAAACCCAGGTGACTCAGACCCAAACCACTTTCAAAGAAGATATCCCGGGTTGAGACCCAGTCTCATAGATTTTCCACTGGTTTTTTAGCTTTAATTATAATTCGCACCTCAGGCATGCAAGGATATTACATAGCTTTATTTCCTGTACCACGACTAATAATTATTTTACATACTAATTAATGTATCTTAACATTGTTTTAAATAGGACTCAATAATTTTGGCATATAGCGCTAATACAGACGATGTATTACCATATATACCATAGTATTATTTTTCTTTTGCTATAAAATACTAACATTTTCCATTAATTCTATTTTTGTCATCGCTGATAGAGCAAGTTCTACTGAAACTCTGCTACTCATAAAATATTACACAATGATCGTCTTCATCTGATATATGTTGTTTAGGACTGGTATAACATTAGAATAATAACTAACTCATTATCGATAGAATCAGAGTTTTTACTGGTTATTCATGAGGTTCAGTGAATTAGAAAGAGAATAATTTTACTTTCCAATTCGCTACATTAAGTATTCTTCCAAATACTGCAAAAGGACGTTAATTCTTCATCCACTTGATCAACCATTATTGGTAGTTGACAGGTTGACTACTGAATTAAATAAATCATTAAATCGATAAGACTTTAATATAGCACTCACGTATGCAATCATCAAATCGGACTTAATTTCAAGGTACACTGGATATAGCCCGTTAAAATGGTTTTTTTGCACAGTGATATTGTCGAACAAATTTAAAATTATCACTATTTATAAATTATATTCACCGATCGAATAAAAGAATCATTAATGCTAAACTAATAAAAAACAACAATACAAATACGCAACAGTTACCTACCTATTTTCGGCGCAAATCACGACATAATCTAGTTAACTGGTATGTGTTTGTATTGAGGTTTTTTGTACGAGTTTTGCAGTAAAAACTCTTTATAAAAATGAAATTCTAGCAAGAATCGCGGAACTTTATTCGTCATAAACTAACCTATTTAAAGATATCTTTTCAAGCATGAAATAGCGCAAGTAATATTATAAAATATAAGAAATCTTCCAAACCTACATAATATCTTCAGTATCTTTCTAATTTCAGCTCGAAAGTCCGAGCTCTAAATAATAAACAAACGGATAACATGAAAGTTGGCTAAATGTAAGCTTCCCTTATTTCTATCTTCCCCGTATGGCAAAATATTTCCCATTACTTGTTTCAAACAATCATAACTTACATCCAAACTCAAAAATACGGCGAAATCCTTTGCCATAAAGTACAATCAAATCATTTCCAGAATTCAGTACATTTTGCACGATATTACTTTCGAAAAACAATTTCCTCAAAGGAGTCGATCTCTTAGAAGATAATGATATTCCTTAATTCAAAGTTTCAATGTTTCAAACGCTCATGAGAAATCAAGCAGGCACACTAGTACTAGGAAACATGTAGCAAATATCGAGTGCCCGTGTTTCGGATAATCGATATGGAATCTTTATGAAGCACTTAACGTTTCCAAGTCTTTCCACTTGTTCCGCTTCGAGGAGAGAAAGGTTCCATTGATTTCTGCAGGCAACTTCCTTAACATGTGCCCTTGAAACAGAAGTCATTAAGTATGTCACTGAATTAAAAAACTCGTTATGCAATCCACCGTTGAATACGCTTTATTCATTACTCGTGCTATCCTTTATCATTAGTATTTCTTTTTCTCTATTTGCCTCTCTTTATACTTTCTTTAAGTGATTACAGTTGATCACCATTATATATCATGAATAATATTTAGCGATACTTGATGGAATATCGTTATAAAAAAACTTTAGTATAACTACTATACTATAATATATTATATTATACCAACAAGTTTTTGTAGTAAAGACTCTTTCAACATTACATCTCGCGTAAAGGACTTATGGATACTAATGGTCCATATAGTATTCTATTAGACTGAACAATAAATTAGTATATTTAACAGTGCGATCGAGTAGCATTTTGTATCATAATGCATAACTCTTTTTTATGAGTAACCACTTTTTTAATAAAAATGACGGAGAATACCATTTCATATTAAACCATAACGGTTAAATCGATTATCTGGTGCAACTCCTTAACCTCACTACATTTATAAATGCATGGTGTAACGGAATATATACATAAAGTACATATTTACATCGAGCATACAAATATACGAAGAGGTATTGTGGGCAATGAAAGTGGACTTGGAATAGGGTGGAGCAAAACAAGGATTCCCTACGAGCATTCTCGTATGCCCAATAGATCATTAACGACCGGGTTGCACTACAAGTTTGGCTTGGCCAGTCGGTACATATATACGTACTTGCGCTAGTCTTCGAAGGTTGCTTAGCCAGAATGACCAGTAGATAACGGCATACATACCTGAAAGAGGAAGAAATGTTATTTATTAGATAAAAATAAAATGCAGTTTAAATATGAACTAAGTTTATCAGATAAATTATAAACTAAAATATGCTAGAATGTTGAATCCCTGAAGACCTTTTCTAAATACATCAATTAGAGAACATAGAAAATGTAAGCATCATTTCAAAAATTATTAAAACAAATGTTAGGGGGTAAAAAATTATTTCAGAGCAAATATATCAGGGAGAAATTAAATCTGGTGAATATGAATCGCTGAGATATTATTTCCAGTTTATACATTAACTTTTTAAACTAAGTTTTCCTTCATTCTCAAATGAAACCATCGTCTCTGAGGACACATGCTGTCAAGTCAGGATTGAGAAAAAATGTTTAACAAACAAACGAATGAGCTCAACAGTTCACCTGATTTTCGTATTAAAAAATTCTTGATAGGTATTCTAAGTGGAAATTCCAGATTATAAAAATTCATACAGCGGAGATGTGTTCACCACCCTAAAATTAAGAATATTCGGACATATTTTATCATTAATCTACATTTAAATGTGTTCCTGTTACATTATAAATAAAGCGTATATTATGATATAAATTAAAAACGTATAGCATCGCAATATATTTAAAACAAATTTTCACAAGACCACTGTAAAGTAGAACAACAACATGCAGTACGTAAGAAATTAAGTCAATAAATGCTTGCACACATATTCAATGTGTTTAAGATTCTTCCTTCTTCGAAGCTGTCGAGAGTTTTGTTTATGAAACGAACATTTTCAGCAGCAATGAAAACATGCCTTCCAAGTCATGCCTTTTAACATAGCTCCTCTGTTTTCAAACGAGACTTCGGTAACCATGGTGAGCCCGCCTCTCTTCCCTGCAATTATCTTCCCATTCTTCCTCGAGCCCGAGCTCTAGATCAACACAGCTTGTGACTCCATTTATTGATAGCGGCTCCAACGCCGTTGGGAAATCAGCTCCTGCTCATATTCTAAATCACGCAATTAATTCCGCTGTGTAAATGTGTGCGGTACCTCGCGACTTGCTAAGACCATCATTCCACAAAATTTAAAGCTGTGTAACCCGTCTCTTCTAAATCATCTTGATATGACGGATGCGGTTACTTAAGAAATGCCATTAAAGGACCAAATGAGGCAAAATGCACTATAAATGTTGAGTAAAGAGATTATACGCTTTCTAAAGGTAAGAATCCTACGTTACGGGAAGTTTTTAAACGTTAAAAATTTACACTTAAGTACAATATTACACGAGTCTGCACAGATTAGGAATGACTTTCTACTATTTACCCACTAGAACTAAGAAGAATCAACAGTCAGTTCATTTGTATCTCAAAACCACAAACTATTTCTACGCTTTCAGACACAACTCACCTATTCAAAGAGCATTCTGATGTTAAGACATGTGAAATAATACGCAATATAATATTTGCCAATCGAAGTAAAAACTATATTATTAATCATGTTTATAAGAATTCAGGAATTCCTTCTCCCAATTATGCAAAACAAATATCAACTTATGTGACATTTTTCAGGAGTAACAAAAAGTTAGATTTAAACAGGAAACCAATATATTTCGTTATTAAAATAAATAAAACTAAATTGTTAAAATACACAATAAATTATGCAAATAAAAATAGTAAAAAATGCTCGTTCTCAGGTAAAAAGTCATAACTCGGTTGAGAGCAGTAATTAATAAAAAGTTACTTTTAAGTAAGAGAAGAACTTTAAGATATATATTTATTAAAAATATCGGAGGAATTCAGAATAAATTATCATCGAGGTATTTGTACGACACAGTTAAAGCTACTAATTTTAAGATAAGCAGTTTTGAAGCAGTTTTTGTATTACTTTAGAGGGATCAGATTTAAAAAAAACTTATTTGATTAATTGAACAATTGATTTCCACTAGATATAACTCAATAAAGTTCTTTTTCTGACGATTAAATTGGCGTTTTATATTGTTCCTTTTACGGAAAACCTAACGCCGAAACTACATTTGACCACCAAAGTTACTTTGCAAGGTAAGTACATATTAATGATAAATATAAAAATAAAATTAATGCATGAAGTCACTGGCAGTTTAACCCTATCCCAAAGTGAAATTCCCTTTGGTTCAAACGTGTTTCAACTTCGCTTGGTTCAATCTGGGCTGATTACTTCACAGAGAAACACCCTTAGAAATTTCATGTAATGAAATCCGCATCAACTCCTATCTAAACGGACTTGAATGCGACTGCAATGAAAGACATTTTTCCGCGCAAAGATGGGCTAGAAAAAGGCAGTGCCACCGGGCTAGGACTTTCAAAAAATTGAAAAAGTCCATGGAAGGCATTCCTTCGCTGCCGTGAGTGTATGTTTAGGAATAATTAAATGAACAGAGCTCGAGAGGCTCGAAAACTTTTAGCCCCTTCTTGGACGACGGAGTGGCGCTATATTTACCCTGAGAGAGTGCAGCGATGGAGGGGTAATGGATGAAAAACCAGAGGTGAGAGAAGGGAAGAAATTAAAACTCTGGATGGGGATGGGGGAGAGACGACAGAACGCAGAACGGCCCCTGGCCCTCCGTTTGATTCGTCGGATTGCACGAGAGGAAAAGACGTTCACGTCCGGAAAACCTCTCGCCCATTTTCAGAAAAGGGAAGGAAGAAGCTATGCAAAAAAGGCAATGCGGGAGTGGTTAGCAAGTTGCATATCACGCAGGCTCGCGCCTTACTATTTGCATGATACGATCCGCATTGCAATAACGACTAGTTGGTTGCGTACGCTACAGGCACTGTCTCCGTTCATTTCCTTACTCGCAAACCTGGTCATCACAGTCCTTGAGCTGGTGTTTTAGGGTGTGCAGTGATGATGAGATTGTCAGTCGACGAAGACAGTAAGCGGGCTCTCATAATTAAGGAAATTTAAATGCACTTAGAAAGAAAATGATGAAAAACAAATTCTTAGAAAAGTGTCGTCATAAGATTGATGTTTTTTAATAAATAAAAATAACGTTGATATTTCGGGAAAATTACGGCTTTTAAGTCTCCTTCTTACTCTTTTAACTCTCAATCAGCCCATCGTTCATTTAAAAAGATCTAACTTGTAAATAATAGTAAATATAACTTAACTTTAAATATAAATAAAAATTTAATAGAAAATATTTTGTTTAAGAGGTAATATCCAAATTTAACAATATAAAAAAGTTCGCAGATATCAACCACGTATAGCATTGTACTTATTTTCTATTACGTACGCATATGTGTGCATAATTACATATTTTTATGGAAGACAATATGTATGAAGATTTAATATATATTTGATATTAAACTAGAGGAAGAGAACGATTAACAGGATCATGTTAGGTATTATCTGAATCTATTTTCATTAAACATAATTAGAAATCTAATTGGGAATCAATTTTATGAGTACCAAGACACAATACTGAGAACCAAAAATAAAATATGCTGACTCGGCCACATCTCTAATGCCCATGGCCTATCATAACTTTAAGCTTCTGGTGCTTGCAAATATGGTTGCCATGTTGCTAGTTGGACCCAATCGGAGGATATTTAGATAGTTTTGAGTAGGTAAGTTGTTGGTTTTGACTTAATGAAAGCGGTTTGGTCTAATAAACACTTGTGACAACGCTTGATATCCTAGAAAATACTGATATGACAGCCTGGGTTTCCATATAGTAAAACAGTATGCAAATGGTTCTTAATCTTTGCAAGGACAAAGCCTTACCCGGAGAACTCACTTCAATGCCGGTGAATGTTGAAAATTAAAAAATAAGCTTAGAAGATTATAAATTGAAATTTTTATACATATGTGTATATAATTTATAGATTAAATCACTTTATAATCCTTAGAATAAGAGAATAGTTCCAGGTAGTACAATTAAGGTATGCAATGGCCAACTGTATTGGAGTTGGATGGAGGTGTTTGTGAATTGTTTGTATGACTCATTGTATTAATTTATATTTAATATTGCTATTTTTAAGATGTGTACTTTCCACGGGAGGTTTTTGGGGGGTTTTCCCTCCCGTTCTTGGGCATATGCCACACTTTGACAGTTTGTATTGTTATATTCCCCACAACCATTGCCACCTGTAAATCATACCAAATTGCAGCGTGCAGATTAAATAAACAAATGAGGTCGTGATATATAGAAGGAAAATGTCGAAGAAGAAGATATTTAAATTGCTAACTTTTTGATTACCTCCGCAATATTCTCAAATATTTTCTACCATATTTATCTGAGAGGTTCTGAATTCCAAATGAAAAATATAAATCAAATATCTCTGAATTGGATCGAGGAATTAATATATGATGGATTCCTTTCAGTTAATTATTGTAAATATTTTATTCCACCTCTGGAATATGAGCTTAAGCAGCCCGTCGCCGCGCCAGGCTAAGTTATTCCAGAGAGGATCCAGAGTGCTATCGTGAATCCCTCTTAGCACAGGACTTTCTAAAAAAAGTAAGTTCACTAATTTCCAAGCGCGCTAATTTTTTCCGCGCACTGCGGTTAATAAAGTCTGGTTTTCAAGTGAATAGAGTGTGATTCAGAAGTAACCTTTCCAGTAATTTTCGCGCAGAAACTGGGATGTTTTAATGAATGTCCACAGGAAATTTTAATAGGCCCTTCAAATGTTAAAAATATACTCGCAATATTATAACTATATTTAGATTGCGTTTAGAAGAAAAAATCTCACAGTTCTTATGCGAGGAACATGCTCGGATTTCTATTCGTAAGTTTTTAAATTTCGGCTCATGAATTGAGTTTTATTCAAACTCTTCTAATTTTTCCTTATATGCTTACACTATCATCTGATTATTATTAAGGAAGCTGCTAATTTAAGATTTACTCATGAACTACCATCTATAATCGTTGCATGTTAAATGTAATTCGAGTTACGTCAATGATCTTTTTCACTAATTTCACGTAGAATTTATATAACAAAAACTGTGCGCAGAGATATTTCTTAACCGTCGTTGTCATGATTTCATCATTATTCCTTCGATACGGTATCATGCTTTCTTCATTTTCCCCAGGTGATTAAAATATTGGACAAATTTTCTACGAGAAGGTAGCTTTTTAAGCTGGATTCTGCTGTATGGTTTACATCATTGATCTTAAATAAATAAAATGAATTTACTTTTGCCTTACTGAGTAAATCTATTAAATATATCTCTCTCTTCCTTTTGTTGTGTAGTCATTCCGTTAATTTTATATCCATATCTGAAGAAAATCAGTAATTAATTCTGCTTTTAGAATCCTATGTAATATAGATGAAATATTTACATGTTTAGATTTCAGTTTTTGTCATTACGATACTACTAGAAAGAAACAAAAATACGTAACACTAACCGTAAATGAAAAATAAACTTCCATTCACATACATATTACGAGAGTTGCCCAGAAAGTAATGCATTACATTTTTTTATCGGTCGACAGCAATGTTGCGAATGCGAAACGTTAGGTGTTCATTATTTGAAGTTTCCTGAGTGCTTGCGCAAGGAAAAAAAGAAACAAAAAGCAAAAGTTTTTCGTAAAAAGAAAGGAAAGTTAGAACACGGCTGTTAAGGAAATAGAGTTTTAAAATCTCCAATAGTCGTTCTTGTCGGTGTTCCTCTTCCCATTCCCCGGTATTACAAGAAAAAAAGACAAGACATCGCACTTCTTGAAAGCAATTATACGTATTTCGAATGTGATATATATTCTTCATCAGAAGTAAGGTATCTAATTACTCCAGATGTCAGAAGTAATTAGATACGGCTATTGGAGATTTAAACCTCAAATACATATTAAAGTACATCCTTCTACTGTAAGGACGATATAATAATGAATATTTACGTAGAACATGACGAGAGAAACGACAAAAGATATTTAGGAAACCACCTGACGTGCATACAAATTAATAAATCACAATCTTATCCATGAACTCGTTTTAGAAAACGAAAAAAGAGAAAAATTTTAACTAATTAACGAAACAAGAAATTGAAAAATTTAATTAATTTCAAAAACATTAAGATATTAATTATATCGATGAAATATAGCAAAGAATAACAAACAAATAATACAGCGAAAGACTAACAGAAGCATCTGAAGGTGCTGAATGAATACAGAAAGCCATAAAAATAGGAAAAATGAGGAAAAAATAAGCAGAAAGAATTTCAATAAATAGGACAGGTCGGGAAATGGAATATATAATAAATGAAGGAGATATACGAGGGTGAGAGGAAACTTAAAGGAAAAGGAAAATGGAAACGCAAACGGAAACGGTGAGGAGGGAGTTGATGGAAGCAAGAGGCATGAAATGACACAAAATATGGGCGAAAGACGAAAATTGGAAGAGGGCGTACTCCCCGGAGGGTCGGTAGACAAAGGCGACATTTTTAAAAATGCATCCTTTGGCACAATAAGGTCGGGAAATACGATGCCAAAGGGTCACAGGAGGATGACCGCTCGAGGTCAGCATCTCCTCCCGAGGGAAAGAAGGTGGAAGCGCGGTGGACACAATACGGAGCCTTGCGGAACACCCTTTCGAGGAAGATCTAAAGGTAGGAGACAAGGAAGGAGGCTGTGGAGAAGGGAGTTATCAGCGAAAGGGAAAGATAAAAAGGGTTGAGATATGGAGGTCAGCTGAAGGAAATTGGTCTAAGGGACGTGTGCTACGTTAGGAAAGGCCTTTTCTATCGCTCTAAGGTCACGCGGCGAGAAAAAACTTGTCAGAGGTTCGAGACTGTAAAAATCTCTTCAATACGATAAATAATTTCTAAAGTAGAAAATATTTCATAATTTCCCCTTAAAAATTTTTTGAGTCTAGAAAGTGTCTTCATTTCACAAATTTCATACTTCATCATATTTTATTATATTTATCTTATACATAATATATTTTTTATTATTTATTTTATATAACCTTGGTTATATCTGGTGACAAAACAGTAGATGTATAAATCAACATATGCCTTTTGCGATGCAGTAATCAGGTATGCAGCAGGGAGAAGACAAAATTGGTGGTAAAGTAGCTACGCTAAAATTACTCAAAAATATACATATCGCTTACTCTCACAGAAGAAAACTTTCATAGCTTTATTCGAACAAAATAAATGCATTAACTACTGCTATTTTTCATACCTTTATCAAAACAATTACGTTGCCGTAATTTCAAACCCCATGTAGTATTTAAACAAATCACCTTCGATTATCAAAATTGTTCCAAAAATAGAAAGCTAGAAGTGAATCAAGAGGAAAAATCAGTCGATATCAGTCGATCGAAAAAAGGTGCCGTAAAAAAGAAGAAAAAAAATCACTTAATGTAAGCGGACTTATTCCACAATCTTAGTAAAATATCATAGAAAACAAGGTGCTTTTGATCAATATTTAACTACAATATTCTCCAAGTACAGAGATTTAATTGATATCTACACTTTGATGCTTTGCAGAATGGGTACTGTCAGTCATAGAAGGGCCGAGGCCATGAAAAAGGATAAAAAACAAAAGTGAAATTTTTCTTCAGAAGAGTAAAAATAGGTGGCAACAATTTCAATTGTTTTTACATAGCAAATCTTTCTTTAAATCTACTACTAAATTTTATAACAACTTCAATTTTGTAAATGTGGAAACATGAAACATAGGTTCAACATTAATCAATAAAAACTGGCATGGATGTCGTGATAAGCGAATGAATGTGAATAGGATTAAACCCAACAAACATTTTTTTAATGTGTGACTTACCTGACGTCAATAAAAATGATCAAAACTCCAAAGGGTTAATCAGCACTATCGGATATGTAAGCTAATTATTACATATTAAATCAACTAAAACTTTAAAAAATCATTTGAGCAGGAGAGAACAGGATGTGGACATAATTTACAGAAACTTTTATTTAACGCGATGAATTTTTGAAATATTAATACCAAACTCAAATTTCCCCTTTTGATCGAAGAATGGTCATGGGGAAGTACCAGCCGTCGCCAACAGCACGCATTATATTCCGCCGACAATTTCGAAGGTCATTAAATCAAACCCATCCATGAGTGAAAGCCCCTGAATGATTATCGATTGGAATCATGAATTCGCTAATGGATGCAACGGGTTCGTCGACCGACCGTTGAACTTCATCCACCCGTTGGTGGCCACGTGAAAGTATTCGCTGCAGATGTCCTTGGGAATTTCCAACACCAGCAGGAAGGCAAAGACAGGGCATTCTGAGAGAATCCAGATCCTATCCAGATGACGTGGCTGATTAATTAGGACTCACTTCCTCTCCGATGACGTTCATTTCCACGAGATTAGAGCGTGGTTTTTTCATCTCTTGGATACGTCATCAATGACCGGGTTCTATTATCTGTGGGAATCGATCTTTTAAGGGAAGACTTTCCTCTTATCAATGTCCTAAGGCAGTCATTAAGAATTATGGGAAACGGCTAAAAGTAGGAAATGCTAGGCCTGAGGGGGCTTAGAGATGTGATTTCGAATTGGCAGCTGGGATTGGGATTCGATTCAAAACATCCGCTCGGTGAGGCATTCGCTGATTGGTGAATGAAAATTACGAACCTTTATTTATAATTATATGAATAAAGCTTATGTACTGTCTTAGTGTACTTATCTTATATATAAAAATGAAATAATGTTCGTGACGTCGTCTAAAACTCGAAAACGGCTCGACCGCTATGAATATTTTTTGTTCGTCTCGGTGCGGAGGTGGTTTAGTAAAAACAAAAATTAGGAAAAAAACAAAAGGAATAGCAGAAAAATCGAAAAAGCATTTCCATAAGAAATGCACGTAAAGTTAATTTTTCTCACTACAGGCTTTATTTCATTTGAAAATTTAAATTAGAAATAATAGTCGTACAAAGTCGAATCAAACACCAAAAGAAGGGGAACATAATATTTATTATTATTTTGGTCGTGAAATATCCTTTACGATTCGAAATTTTGAGAATTTTGATATTTCGAGGTTGTAAACAACCCATACCCCTTGACAATGAAGACGATTGTTGATTCCAAGTTCATGTATTTATCCATCAAAATGCATTAAGAATATAAGTCAAGTTAAATTAATCCTGATAATAAGTGATACACTTTACGAAGAAGAAAATATTGCATGAGATTTTAACATTTGCTGTTATTTCCTGTGAAGAATCGCACGGAAAAAAGTACGAACATTTAAATTTAAATTTCTTACAATTTTGTTTACACGTCAGTAGCAACCAATTTTTATTAACAGCAATGTAATTGTTTACTGAATTTTTAGTTTTAAAACGGTTTTACTCTTTCTCTACTCGAGGACTTAGTGTGAGAATTTCAATATTGAGAAAATTCTGGAGGTAAGTTCGACATATTTGAGTGACTGTGAAAACAATTCAGTGTCGTTTTACAGTGTTCATTACAATGCCAAGGAGAGGACGAGCTGACATAGGTCGTCGTGGTCAGTCATATCCGTGGCGAGCTACTACACGAGCAAACCTAATGGATGACCAGCGAGCGACGGATAAAAATAATAGACGTATTCGCATGTCCAAATTACGTTCGGGAGTGACTGAAAATGAACGACAAGTGAATAGATTCTGAATGCAACGAGTTCGTGCACTCCAAACACAACGCCAGTGAGCACGACACAATGAAAAACAAAATACAAAACATAAAACATCGTTTACCAAAAAGCTTTATATTGAACGTTCACTGCGTTTATGAAAATTAAAGACATTGAATTCATTTGAACTAAAAAACGAGCTTAATTTAATAACGAAACTCAAACCGTACACGATGCGACCAATATTATCGATCTCAATGAATTGGAGTTGGAAAGTTGATTAGGATTGATAAATGCTTATGAAGTGTTACAATCAATTCAATTTTAGGTGGTACAAAGTACACCAGGTCATCTAGTAATAAATAAAATACATAACGTGTTAAACTAAAGTTTAGATCACCTCTCGGAAAGTTAAATGGTGGGAACCGATACAAGGTTTGGGGGTGGAGGTGGGGGACAAGTAGTTGAAAAGCCGGCCGTTTATACGGTTTGTTAGCGCTAGTGGAGTTTCATGCGAGTTCATCTCCCGGGGTCGCCGGGTATTCCCCAATTTTGCCGCCACTAGCCGCTGAGGTTTTGTCTCATGGTGTTGAGTTGAGATCGTTGAGATTAAAGATGAAGATTTTATATTGCAGTGTTCGTGGATGTAGCACGACTAGTGAAGATGGTGTGAAGCTATTCGCGTTCCCGAAGTTTAAAGATCTGTAAGTAAAACGTTTGCGTGAATTTCTATTTTATTTTGGCCTACGAGAGGATTCAAAATCCTGTTTGTGAACGGTCGCCGATTTGTTGTATTTCGGACTCTTATTTATTCATTAGTCATGGTGTCCGCATACCTGGAAAATTCAGGGAATTCTGTTCTTCTTGAATACTATGGTAATTTGGCGGTTAACCTGTAAAAATTGATATTTTACTCTCTTAACAAAAGATTTTTCCATGACCCTTGTTTTTCGTTTCCTGTTAAGTTAAAATTTCGGCGAGAGGAAGGAAAGTTTCGACGAGTTCCAAATACTAACAATCCAATCAAAACAACATTTTCATACTTTAAATATATTCTCATTTTTGACTGAATACTTGCCTATTATTTACGATTCTTCCGTTATCGATTTCGTAAAGCAACTTTTTCACAGAAATGGATTGATGTGAAAACGCGAACTTGGTCTCTTTATGTAAGATATTTAGTAGTGTTATAACTTTCGTTAAGTACAATTGACTGATTTATTTCATAAAAATTTACATATAACGTAGATGTGCCCTGAAAAGTGTATGATGTAACATGTTTTCCTACTATGTTGGTCTTTACAGTGAACTAAGTAGGAATTAATATAAAGTTACAGGGGTTCTAGGATGGCTAACGTGAAGTTTATTAAACTTCAGTACTTACGATATTCACAAGTAAGTTTAATTGATGGTTTTGCTGCGGTGAAAGCGTCCAGTTACCTTGCTATTTGATATTCCTTAAAATTTGAAATCTCCTGCTTCTAAAACTCAAATTATATTCCACAATAGAGAAATTCATAAACCCTTTAGTTGCGGGAGCTATTCCCGAATGCAGAAATAAGACAGGACACAAGTTATCACTGTGCTCAGTGTCCCGAATTTCCCGGTTTATTATTTAATATATCCCCTGTATTCAGGTTTAGATAAATTCCAGAAATTGCGCTGCGTATGATTTTGACTGAAATATATTTTTAAGTATTAGATGCTGCATATATTTTATATTTGTTACTTATTCTTTTGTTCTTGCTTTTCCTTCGAATTTCTTATAATACATAGTGCTGCTACTTTGATTTATTGAATTTATTTTGCAATAGTTACGTGTTACTTTCGATTTCGTATAATTACTGATCATACATGAAAATTGATTTTGAAAATAACTTGTTGTTTATACAATTTTATCGAAGGAATATGCATAACATTAATAGACTGCATATAATTATTTTAATATTGAATTTGAGTTATAGGAATAAGATAATTTAATTTTAAAATTTATAACTTGACAAATGAGCTTCAAAAGAGACTGCTCAATTCAATACCGCAATAGAGCAGAGAGAGTGAATGCCATTTAAGATATAACGTTTTTAAGTTATTGTGCTAGTGATCCATATATGCAGTTTCATATCTTAACATAATCACATTCTTCAAGTTAAAGGTTTTTCTTTCTGAATCTCAGAAGAAGAACCTCAACGATATGCAGTAGCTGAGCCACCTGTGATGTGAGTAAGAGATACATTGTTATCAGTTAATATTAATATATTCAGAGTATTTGATTTTACAACTTTCTGTTAGAGCAGTTGCCACAAGAGCAGATGAATGGGATCCACAGAAGGAAGGATTATAGTGGAGCAGGTGGTGGAAAATGATTTTGTCTACTGTCGTTGATCTTCAAGTGAAAGGTTTTTCTTTCTGAATCTCAGAAGAAGAACCTCAACGATATGCAGTAGCTGAGCCACCTGTGATGTGAGTACAAGATACATTGTTATCAGTTTATATTCATATATTCAGAGTATTTGATTTTACAACTTTCTGTTAGAGCAGTTGCCACAAGAGCAGATGAATGGGATCCACAGAAGGAAGGATGATAGTGGAGCAGGTGGTGGAAAATGATTTTGTCTACTGTCGTCGATCTTCAAGTGAAAGGTTTTTCTTTCTGAATATCATAAAATGAACCTCAACGCTTAGCTGTAGCTGAGGCACCTTTGAAGTGAGTACGTTTTACCTTATTACCTGTGTGTATCTATATCATTAGAGTAAATATCATGTTCTGATGTGATATTTTGCAAATGTATGTTATGTTTTTTTTATTAGATGTCTTTTTTGCTGGTGATGGAGATCCAGATGCTGGATGACACAGAGGAGGACCCCAGCTTGAAACTTGTTCTTCTTAATGAATGGAGATAATAATTAGTTTATTTTCATCCAGAAGTTATTTCTTGTATAACTTCTGCAGGCAGCTTCTTATCTCGGTTTGATTTTTCTTTTGGGAAGTTAAGTGCTGAAGAAATTTTTCATTGAACAAGGGTGTGAATATTAGTGTGATGACTAATTTATGGTATCATCATCATCATTGTGCTTCTTTCTGTGGACAGGTCTCAACGGAACTTGCTCCTCCAGGAATCTCTATCCTGTGCCTCCCTTTTTAGAACTTGATATTCTTTTCCTTGTTGTAAATTGGTCAGCATTCCGAATTTTAGTCTTCCTCCTCCTCGTTTCCTGTTAATCTTTCCTTAAAAATTTGTCTTATGTGGGCATTCTGCTCTTAGTATATGGTATGGGGCAACATTATTATACTGTTGAAGAAATGTTGCACAGAAGTTATGAGCCCATGTAAACAACTATGTTTTGTAACTTTGTGGAACATAATGGTTTTTCCAATTCGACAAAGTCATGGTGACACAGTATTATAACTTTGCTAACTAATTGTAGTAACATGAAATTGTTTGCTTGGTAGTCTTGAGGATAGGATAATCCTGATTATTCACCTTCCTGAGGTAGAGAGGGGGCAACATAATGTAAGATAGCTAAGTTAAGCTGAAACCTAGTGCTTTGCAGTCTAACGAATCACATACTACGTAGGATAAAGAAGGAAATATAAACCCACTGCATTACATATCCATTGGATACCCTTACTTTAGTAGTAATGTGAGCAAGTTTTCTGAAAATTCTTCAGAGGTAAGAAATATCCTAATTGATTAGCAGGAGAGGGCAGTTTCATAGTATCTGTACTAATGTTGGAACATAAGGTATAAGATATCTCAAATTTTCTTCTACATTTTAGCTGTAGATGCTCTTCTGTTGCAATACCTTTACATTTACTTTCATTATTACTGTGTTATTTACATCTTATTATCACTGCATTCTAATTTTCAGGTGTGTGGTTTGGATATCCTCCAGTAATAATCCAGCCTTGGAAAGGATAGTTTCTGCAAGGCAGAGGTTGATATATCCTAATTTAAGCTGGGCCAGATGCTACTACCAACACAGTGATCTTCATTAAAAAAGTGAACTCAAAAGTGCTGAACAGAAAACCATGGATAAGACCACGAGTCAGTAGCCATAAATGAAAGTTTTACTTTGTTTGTCAATCGTTGTAAAAGTCCGGTGAAGTTATTTGTGCCATTCATTTCTCCAAAGATTCCCGTTGTGCAATTTCTTTAATAAATATTTAATTTTTACAATGTCATTCAAATTTTGTGATTGTTTAGAAGGTATGATGAAGACTCGGAGCTGACTTTCTTGTTTTACATATTCCTTTATCTTGTTAATTTAATGATTACTGCATATGCTTATTACAAAAATAAACTAAATTTACTGATATTTACAGCATTTCTTTCCTTCAAAAACCTTTCCTGATATTCCACTCCAGCTTTTTTCCGTTTTACAGGGTAGTGTAATAAGTTCCTGTATATTTAGTAGGTTGAACTCCGTGTGTATCAAGCAGCAAATATAATTAAAAGAAACTATATGAAATTTGGAATGCATTCAAATCCCCGCCGTTCAATGTAAATTGCGATGACAGCGCCAAAGTAGCGTTCTATGGAACTTCCTGGCCACGCCCCTTCCCCTGAACCTTGTTTTCCCATAATACATGGGAGTTTCCGAGAGTTGGTTTAGATACCTGTTCTTTTTTGTTTTCGAAATTCGCCGCTAGGTGGCAGCAATTTTGTCAACAACCAAAAAAGTAGTCGCGCACTCAATTTCCGCTACTAATCACTAGGAAGAGTTCTTTTCGTTCCTTTCGAATCTCCGCTACTAATCGCGAAATATGCGCAGGGCCGATGGGTTGAGTAGGGTAGATATAGATAGTAGATAGATAATCATTATTTTGTTCCTTTCGAAAAATATAATATAGATATAAGTTATACATGTGCTGCCACCTAGCGGCCAATTTCGAAAAAAAAACAGGTATCTAAACTTTAGTTTTACCTCCATAACTTTTGTGATGTACTGTCAATAAATAAAATCCATAAACTATACGTAGTATGACTGTACCTCAACCTCTCAAACACTTGTTACCAAGAACTAGTTGGGAAAATGAAGCTTACGCTTGCCAAGGAAATTCACACTTCAAACATTTAAACATAAATTTTTCCGATAAAATAGCTATCGTTATTGTAGAATGAAGAAGAAAATACATCCCAAAAATTCCTTTTCTCTGGGTGGCGTATGGAGGAAATAAACCTTTAATAGCACCAGTTTCATGGCCATCCCAAAAGTAATTCATGGCCGTTTGGTATCTAATATCCATTCTTTATCGTGCCACTTGCATAACTTTTTCAAAATATTTGTATAAATAACCCTCGCGTTAACATATCTAACCGTGGTAGGGAAATAAATCTTAACCAAACACCATTCTTGAACAATCGGAGTTTTCTCGGGGCAACCAGTGGAATGCGTAAATACGAAGGCAAAGAATGTGTTTTTCTATGTATCGGCACCAATGGTATACGGAATTCGGAATGTACGAATTAGTAGAGAAAATAATGTTTCTTGCCAAGGGTTGAGCAGTTGCATCTGTATTGTTTGAATATTTTGCCTTGCACAAGGAATTTCAGTCTTCTGCCTACGTTCTAGTTACACAGTTTGAGTTGCGTTGCGTTTGCATGTCATTTTGCAGTTAAACATTTGAAGGTTAAAAAATCTGATGTGGCCAGCACATGACTTTCTCCATACATAAGATGTAAATATTTATCTACGACAGTATTTTCGAACTCTACATTCAATCTAAACTTGGAAGATAAGTGATTAATTTATATCATATTATCTTTTCCGTCACAAACATTAAAAATAATGTTTTTCGGGACATGTTCGATGAAATTAGCTTTTCGGCCACAGCGCCCAAAGCGCCCACAAAGTATATAATCAGCAACTTCCGGTTTATCAGTATTTCATGAATAACTCCTAAACAATCAGTTATAAAAAATTTGTCATACTAAAGTTATAGTAAATTATATTTTCTAAAACTTAAAAAATTATATATATACCTAAATATCATATTTATGGAGATATTTTGGAAAAACTGAAATTTGCTTCGAAGAATAAAGATCGACTTCCGGTAAATCGATTTACTCCAAAAACTAATCAACTCTGACAGCACCTACTACAGTGCTATATATGAAGTTTGGTATTGATACGAAGAACATGTTAGAGCGCCCACAAGCGCACACACACACACACACACACATACACACAGACATCATTCTGAAAATGGTCAAGACGTGTTCTAAGGACCCCAAAACATGTATTTCCGTTGAAATCTCGAGTCGATTTCTTCATGAAAACAATACTTTCTCTATACTGCGTATATGGAGAAAGTAAAAATACTCAAGTTGACTTAAATCATTGTAGAATGCAAAACTAATAAGTGCATAGAATAGAAGCGGAATTAGTAATATATAGTTTGTCACAGGAATTATCAGAAATTTCAATAATAGTCAAAGAAATACTTGTCCAGTATTATTGAAAAAAAATATCGTAAATGTTACACAGCATTTCTTAGTTTCAATATGATATTAGTACTAAAATATGAGATTATAAAATAAATAGATAATTTACCAATGGGATTCGAAAATAAAATATGTACGATATAGGAATAAACGGTAATATTTGTAAAATTCCACCTAGTAACTATTTATCATTGAAATTGATAATGAATTATAATTATATTAATTATTACCGTATATCTACCTCCTGAATGTGGAATCCCACTAAATGTTAAAAACAAATAATTTCTAAAGTATAATATCACAAACCTTTCCAAGAATTTTTTTTCGACAACCTCCTGTAACCTTTGAGTTCCAGACATTTGCATATTAAATGTAGGATACAATAGATAAACTCGAATATTTCACTATGAAAAGATGAGTTAGTAAATTCGAGGAAAGTGAAATTCAATTGACTGGAAATATTCTTGTAATTAATAGCTTAGGATTCGGAGAATATGCAACTTGGTATTTTATGAAGCACAATTAAGATGCAAAGATCTTTTTTGTACACGTAAACGTAGGATATACTAGATATATATTACAAATATGTAGAAACTATGGAAGTAGTCATAACCAGCCACCCTATTTTGAAAGTTAAATCACCACCGTTTAATTTTAGATCTATTTAGTTGCCGTCAGATGATGATGATTTTAATTTGATCCGAAATGATAACCGCAAAGATGAAAAAGAAATAAAATTGTTATTTAATATCTCTATCGTAGTTTAAAAATAAAGCATACCGGATAGCAGGGAGGTTTATCCCCAGTTTGCGTGCAACCATTTGACGTAAAGAAAAATCAAAATTCCAACTTTCTTTGTATGTTTGCTGCTGTTTGCGGGATATCTCTTCGAGGAATTTGTGTGCTTGGAAATCCAGGAATAGGGATCGTAACAGAACAGCAGTTTTTAAAACAGCGCGAGTCAACAGCATTGCGTAAACATGCTTACAACGGTCATCCATATTCATACACGTTGCGCTTTCAAACTGGGTCTGGTAATTCTCAGTAAACGTTCCTCTAATGCTGAAGATTTCAATTTTAATTTGAATTTACTCATTTACGAGACATTTTTCAATGCTGCACTAATAATTAACATT
Organism: Sympetrum striolatum; assembly: GCA_947579665.1. Taxonomy (NCBI): domain Eukaryota; kingdom Metazoa; phylum Arthropoda; class Insecta; order Odonata; family Libellulidae; genus Sympetrum; species Sympetrum striolatum. Next base: position 76,223,783 of record OX388346.1, read on the forward strand.
TTGACCCATGGAAACCTTGTTAGCAAATTAGACTATAGCCGTTATTTATAAACCTTCTTCTGGGATGAATTCCAGAGATTTTAACCTTAAGCTGCCTTTTGATCAGATTTTCATTAGTCACCATTTAAACGTCTTTTCCGTTATTACATTGAATTAATGTCATAGGAACCGTAATGAGGAACAATTATTATTCACATTAATATAATTAAAACAGATCCATAGCCAAATTAAACGTAAAGAACATAAGTAAAGGTAATATTCTAGAAAATCCATAACTCTCGCTTTAGATAATTATGTTCCTTCCTTAACATAATAAATATTAAGTTGATCATCAGCCAGATCACACACCAGAATAAGTAGTGATTAGGAAAAAATAGACAAAATAACGTAAAATAAATAAACAATGTAGTCAATTTCAGAGGGTACCAACTGACCTTTTTGGCTGAACATCTTACGTATCGCATTTCAGTGAGGAAATTTAATAAAGCGCGTTATCTAGCAAGTACACGTCATTTATTCGGTAATAAAGTAAAAGTATAAAGAAATGATTATTTGTTGATATTGGTAATTCAGACATACTGATTATGTGGCTTAAACACGCAAAAATTAAAATCGTTTGAAAATGTAAAAATAATATTATACTTACAATTCCCAGTATTTATTAAAATACATATACTACAATAGTATTATAGTGAAGTGATTGAAGGTACTAATAATAGTAGTGATAATACTCTATGACGGACGAGTTCACAGAAATTCTATTTTTAACCCCAATCTCAATGTCACAAAAGTTTGTATTTCAAGATTCTAAAATTGGAACCAAAACTTTTTGAGGACAATGGAGTGGGAGTGAAAGAGTGATTTGATTGAGGATTAAACGATTTGGAGACTTCTGATTGGCGCTTGAGTGAAAACGAATCCTTCAGTTTTGAAGGAGGATCTGGAATCGAGAAAGTTGCTGGAGGCTGTTCGAGAAGAGGTCGAGATTGGCTGCGGATGAGGGGAAGATGAGTTGAGAAAGAATAAGGGGAGGCAAATGATCGGGTTGAAGAATAAAGGAAGAGAAACGAGGTGGAAAGAAGAATGGGAGAAATTAGGATGAGTTCAAGAATCAAGGCTACTCATGCATAAAAATCAGAATGTTTTTATGCGTAATTATATACTTAAGAGTGAAATCATTAGCCTTTTAAATCTAGCAAACATTGATTTTTTACTTAACGTACAACGAGATTCATCAAACGCCCCCTCGCGGCAATACCTGACCTACTCTTCAGTCGCCTTAACTATTTCAGGTTGTTAATTACGATAAGATATTCTATAAATAATCTTATTTCAAACTATAACTACATATTTAGCGAAAATTTTGATGCAACGACCGGATTGTTATAAAATATTGCGGCATTAAAATCCTTATTGACGACCGCATCTAAGCTTCAGCTTATTTCGTGAAAATATATGTAAGGGAGGGAATTTACATGTGCATTGAAGATTCAGTATTTTAAAAACGTATAAAAATGAATGTATCGTGTATAATCCAACAGTCATATATCACTTATATCATATACAATATGGACAGTCATTTCTAATAATAGCGATCAAACAAAAATTTTTAATATGTAAGATTTTATCTGTTAAGGATACTATAACTTACTGCAGATTAATCTTAAGCGCACTTTGTAGAGACCACGGTTTTTGTGAATTAAATATTGGTAAAGGAATGGTTGGAAAATGGATGGATTATAAATTGTGCTGTATTTTGGGAAACATTAAAATATACCATAAATACCTACACATTTTCAATTAAACACTATCTTGATCACAAAGAACTATGCCGCTGTAATTGGTCTTCAGTTGATGGTATAAATAAAGGAAATTAGAGAGATTTATTTAGTTGAAAATGTTGTAAAAATTAAAATTTTGGCATCTAATTTCCTTTATTAGAAAGAATAACTCTTATTTTAATAAATTTCTCAACGATATTCATCTCTACTCCGTAAAACCATTTTTATTCAATTTTTCTAAGAATTTAAACCTTTACAAGATTGGAAAGAGGGTAGATTTACTTTATATACATCTTTTTATACGTTCCTTTTATCTCTGTTATATAGATATAATAAGCCTGTTGACCATGAACGAAAGTATAACCGACCATCTAGATTATATCTATAGATCAAATCAATGTTGATAGCCATCTCAAGGTCGAAAATGATACGATGATTGACGTAAAGGGCAGTTACGTCATCGCTTACGGGAAAGAATGACGTCACTGGGAAAATAAAGGGCGTACTGTTCGAAAAGAGCGGAGAGTGATATGATGTATATAAAGAGAGAGGAAGAGTGAAAGTTCGTGAAGGGAGAATGACAGGGAAAGTTAAATTGGAGAGAAAGAGCGTGATAGTAGGAGGAGTCTGACGTCACGCAATGATCCTTTCTTCTGAGGGAAGCGTCAGAAATGACGTCGGAAGCAAACGTCGACAGCTCCAAATATTTCCCGCCTATTAAAATCCTCGATTGCATTAATCGACGATTATAATGAGAATGAAAAGGTTCGATCCCTAAGCCGAGAGATGAAAACTCGGATATTAAAATTCGTTAAAAATGGGTTGAGGAAAGAGAGCTGGATTTTTCCGACCGTGGATTTTCAAAATTATCTCGGGTAGATTGCGAGTTTTAATTCACGGGCTGGTGATCCAGGATGAAGGCATTCTGATGACAGCGTTATGAAGTACTTGGCCGAAATTTCCCCATGAAGCGGGTTCATATCTGCATTTAAAAAGGTGGTAATTTTCATATCTTTTTCGTAGATCCAGGTTTATGAGTCCACGTCATAACTTTTAACGGACTGACGAAACGTCAATAAATACTGATTAACCATCAACAGATAATAAAAAACAAAATGTGCTTGCAGCGAATGCTAAGCTGCTCTACTAAAAGGACAACGGTCAAACATTAAAATTACTCGTTTTCAATTTTATAATTAAACGAATTTAATTACAATTATTTTTTATGATTAATTCTTTCATTAGTGTTCGGATGGTCGGCATGATAGTCATATAACGCCTGGGTCTCGGATTCGAGTTTGGGATAATCGTTTAACTCTGGTTAGATTGCTTTTCGCTCTGACTAACATAATAATTAGGTCAGTCATGGTTCGTTTTCCTGATATTCCACGCCCTTATGTGCAAAGCTATCTTTACCAATATCCATAAACTATTTAATATTCTATTTAACTTTCCTGACTAATGTTTACGTAATAAAAAGACTCATGTTAATATTGTAGAAACAATTCATGGTAATGAGATTCTAAAACAATAAGTTGATCAATGAATACACTTAGCCCATTTTATGATAAAAACAGCTGTAAAAACCAAAAATGTATTCGTAAGTATACCGAAGTACGAAATTCAAAAAAGTTTTAGCTAGACCATTCACTTAATTCTGACCCAGCGTAAAATAAGATTAAAGGTAAGGTGATGAAAAGAGTAATTGGAAGGAGGCAGAAAAGTTAAGGGATAGAGGAGAAAAACACGGGGATTAATGTCGGAAAAGAAACGAGATAAGACCAAGAAATTCAAGACACTTTCTTGCTTTCAAGATCTTAAGCTACACCTCTCGACACATCTCTTGGGGTGTGAGCATATGGGTCATCTTGATAGCAACAGAAACTTCATGCCGTAATCACGGTGGAACGAAGTTACCATTAACGTCTACCGTTTACGTTAATTTGTATGAATATGTATTCGTGAGATGCTACGGAGCGAATGTAATCCATTCAGTATCCAAGTAATTTGTTAAAGAATTTGGTGAACCATTTGGGATAAGTTATGCAATAAAGCTGTCTTCATCTGTTCTTGATTCATATCTCTCGCGAAGTTGAATAAATGATAATACTAATAAATATCCTCTATTTCGGCCTCTATTTTATGCTAGCCTGTCGTGATGAAAGAGTAATAAAACCAACTTATACGCGTTATAATAAATCTTGCGGTAACGTGATTAAGTTGATTTTATTTCTATTTTAACACGATAATCGTAACATCTAAATAATCATGCAAACCTTTTTTCATCCGATCATAATTACTACCTCCAGGTACGTGAAGAAATGATAATTTCAATTGAAAAATGTTAGTCTCAAAGAGGAAAAAGCAATATCTCTAAATTCTAAGTACGTTAATTAATTAAAGGTAAACATTAAGAGCAAATAATTAAAAAAATCAGATAACATAATAAAAATTATAATAAAAACGATTACAGTGTTTATTAATGACATTTATACCTTAAAATCCTCACATTGGTTTTTAACAAAATGAGTAAATTTTGGGCAATAAACCCATTTATAATCACCCTATCAATATAGAGTAAATAAACGAGGAATAAATAAGGTTTAACAATTATTAGTCCTCACCTCTACCTTCCCTATTTTACGTATATTTTCGTATAGAATGGAAAGGTTGTGTATCATATTATTTATATAAAATAAAAACCTAATAACATTTAATTTAGAATATTTCGAATATAATTTTTAAATGAAGTAACAATGGGAATGTTTGAAAAAATTCTAATAAATAAAATAAAAATAAAAATTGTAATAAAATATCACATTAACTTCGTATAACCTAGTAGAGCAGTAAAGCATTTCTTGTTTGATCCTTTTAGCATACGAATCCATTCTGGTTAATTATTACATGCAGAAATAACAATGATATATTGCAATAACTTCCATGATTGGCTACAATAAGTCATGTTGGGGGAATGAGGCTTACTGGCCAAGATGAGGAGTGAAGCCGTTCCCCCCTCTGTGCAGGGACCTTGAATTTTCAATCCATTCAATAACGAATAATCATTATGCAATTCATCATTCTGTGTTTGTCATACTTCACTAGCTTTCATATTATTATAATTATTATTATGTTTATGAATTTAAAATATATTTGTATTGTAATAATAATAAAATATGAGGTTAAAGTTTAATAAAAATATAAAACATAAAAATTACTATTATTATTATTATTATTATTATTTATTATTTTTATTATTAAGGGTCTTTATTACAGGCAAGATTGAGACTAAAGAGTCTTCTATTCCATCTAACCTAAAAAAAAGCAACTTAATGAGATATTATTATTTATAATTTAGAGAAAGGGAAATTAAAAAATATTTCTTTCTTCAAAATAAGATTCCAGGACGGATATTCTTAATTACCAAAAAATAATTTACCGTGAAATAAACCATAATATTCTTTCCACCTTTCATTTCCATTAACTTAATAAATCTTGAGAAAAAAGAAGGTTTAAAAGAGCTTAAAGATTTAATCACAGTAAATTTACTACCTCTTAATTAAATTAATGTGGCAGAGGTGTGTTGTTTTTTCTCAATATTTATTACGGAGAACTACTATAAAATCGACGCCGAATGAGCAGGTTCTACCATTAAATTAAGTAAAGATGCGTGATAAAAATCTTGTACACCAATAAAACTCTATAATTAGGACAGTAGACTTTACATTCCATCAGCACCAGCCTCGAATTTCGTTCTAGCAAGTGCTTTCCCGTGAACCGAACACCACGGATTGTGTTCCCCATAACGCTTCGAAAAATTTCCCGAAATCTAAAAAACGAGCGGTGAAATCCTCTCTCTTGGCGGGGGATGGAAAATCGACTCGGGTTTAGGAGAAAACCGCACTCCTAAAGTGTCCATATCGCGAACGGAGGAAGAATTTGGCATCGCACTTTTCCATAGTCTGAAGCAAACCCCACGGGGAGAACGGTTTTTTATACAGCAAGTAAAAAAATGAGAAAGGCTATGCCCTCTCTCCTTTTTTTGAGAAAAATCCTCTCCGGAGTGTTTAAGCGCATTCAGGTTGGGGGGCAAGGAGGAGGTCGAACGCCCTGCCATCTGGTGGAGTTCCCGTGAGTCCCCTCAATTGACATCTGAGAGAGCGGAGACCAATGAGGGGTGGTGTGAAAAATTAATGACTCGAGGGAGAAGAAGGAGGAAGAGAAAGAGAAGGGAAAAGGGAAAGTGAAAATGGAAATTGCGTGGGTGAAAAAGTGATAAGTAACACGGGTTGTCTCTGAGTTGCCTAACAAGGAAACTTATTTTGGGGTTTGAGGTTGAGTTGAATTTTATTGGAATTTACAGGAAAAAATATAGCCATGATTCAAATAATGCGCATTAATTCCGAAATATTTATATAAGACTACCATTGTGTCATAAGTAACATTTGGCTATAATCAATAAAGCATATGGCTTCTACGCCTAACAACAAACTTCCTTATTTACTAATTCAATTGCTACTTCTTCTACTACAAAAGAATAATCATAGACCTATTAACCAAGATGGTAATATATTCATCCCAAAGTAAGACCTTTGAAAAATTAAGTCATGATATTTTCATAAATAATATTTTGCTATTATCAATAAACTATATAGCTTCACGATCAACAATTAAATTCCTTATTTACTTATTGTATTTTTATGTCTTCTATTAAAAAAGAATATCCATACATACATTTAAAAAGAAGGTAATATCCGAAAGTAAGAAATTAAAAAAAATGTAGTCATGATTGTCAAGATTATGACTGAGTACTTCCTTGATTTCTTAATCATAATTTTTGCCGCTACCAACAAATCTTACATCTTCAAGCTGTAGCCTTAAAATTCATGAGAATAATATACAAATATTGTAATCCTTTTATTCACAAAAAAGAATATCCACATAGAATTACCAAAAGGATAATATATACAACCCAAAGAAAAAACATTGAATGGTAAGGTACTTGATATAGTTGAATATTGTTTTAAAGGAATTTGGAAGGCTGAACACTATTCAACAAGGTCACACTTATACGGTTTTATATTTTACTTTATGGATTATTTCTCAAATCTGTTTTTCCTGGAAGGATTTCTTTGTTTTCATAGAAAACCACTTTTGCTGATTCTCCTCATTTGGTCGATATTTTCCCCATAATAAGTACACACCAGAACATTCATACTCCTATTTGCTATCGCAGGTATTACTTCTTGGAGAATCCTTGATTCAAATTAATAAAATGGATCACTTATGTTTTAGAATTCTTCAACAACCGACTATATTTCTCAAGTATGACTCTTTTAACGCTTTGAAGCGAAAATGAGTGCATTCTCATTCATTCTATTCTGAGAACCAAAATATTCTTCTTTATATTTTGTGGTTAATTACGTTCAGAAGAATGAAGAATGAGGGGAGAGGATGAAGAAAGGAAAGGAAGATATCGAAAAATCACCAAGAATTGACACCGGTGAAAAAATGTCGAGGCCTTCATTTTCCATAACAGACGACTTCGAAAATTATGCTTGTAATATACACCTATGGTTCGTTTAGTATCATTATCGTCTGGTTAAACTCTTCCACGTGTAGACCTCTCTAGTTGCTGAAAATGAAATAAGCCATAAAAGCGTGGAAAACTGGATTTATATATCATTATCTACCTCAAAAAATTTAAATAAAGACATTTTCTTCAACGGAAATTAACAAGAAAAAAATTCAAATTCACGTACATTTTCGGTCAAACTTTTCTTCTCTTTAAACAAATCAATTAAAAATACTTACAAAACATCGTTTAAAAAGGTGCTCTAGCAAAACTACGCAGGCATAGTCAATGATCATCAGCATACTGAAGCCTTGGAAATTTTGGATACACCAAGGGTGCCCTTGCGGTAATTGTGTACTTCGCGGTATGACAGATGAGAAAGCACGTCCTGAAATTTTCAACCCTTTCGCTGCTCAGCCGAAAGTTTAAAATAAATGAAAATCATTTTAAATCGTCAGGGCTCTTCGGAAACCCAAAGGAAGGGTGTAACAGTACTCAGACCCGCAGGATACGAGTGTACAGGCAAGTGAGGGATTCACGTAGTCACTTCAGTGGTCATGGGCCTCGCAAAATGGTTGATGATGGCCTTTATAAAGACAATGGGCTCCGTAAGTGTTCGTCCCTCGAAAGGAAAAGTCCAAATATAAAATTTGAGAAACTTAAAAAAATCATCTGAGATCCAATATTTTACCGTAGTGTGAAAATGTGATGTCACACTGCAGAAAATTTGAAATGTTACTTTATTAATCATGTATCTTAAAATGTCGCGGAATTAAAAAAGGATATTTTTCATTGCTTTATTAACTTGAGTGGAGAAGTGAAATTTCCTTGAATGGTTATTAGATTCACGGAAAAATTAAGCGTGGAAACATTTTTTGATAATGAATATTTCCGCGTTGGCCTTCAATGTCTTCAATTTATGCTTATTTATGTAAATCTATTTTGGGGAATTGTGGTTCATTAATGTGAGATGTTACTCTAAAGTCGTTCTTTCTGAAATAAAAATCAAAGAGATGCAATTAAATTTACCCTATTGTAAATCAAATGATGTTAGAACACTTATGAAGTACCTAAATATTTGAAGAACTGAAGAACTGAGTATCTTCAATTGGCAGCGTATATTACCAACAAGAATTCGTACAATACAGTTAAGTAATTCGGCATTAAAATGATACCAATTTCTGTTTGGTAATTATTAAACTATGCATTAATTTATATTATAAACCATATTTTATAAAAATATAAAGTCAGAGCATCACTGCCGTAACTATAGTTTTAATGAGTCTAAATATAAAGATTGAATTTACATTAAAAATGTTAGATCTTATTTGCTAAAGGTACAATATTTTAGGTTATATGCGCGAATCCGGATTATTTTTAAATTTTCAATTTCAAATTCTCCTCATAGCCACTAGTCGTAGGTGAGCATAAGTGTGACTCTGCAAGACCGATGTGGCAGAGGACGTTGACATCGTTAATTCGGTGACCATTTGAAGAGAGGGACTCGGAAAGAGTGCTTTGGGTGCAATTTAGGAAGGAGAGAAAGAGAAAACGAAAGATAAAATGGGAATTTTGAGGGTGAAAGGGGGAAAGTAATTGAATTGCGACAGCTTAAACTCTATTCCACCAAAAACACTGACGAATCAACGTGAGTTTTACGCATCCTGACAAAGCAAGTAGCGACAGCGAGAAGTGCTGCAAAGGACGGGTAATCCGAACGATTTTTTGAAATGACTGACCGATCTGCCCATGCAACCCGGACCGAAAATGATTTATGGAGCCAACTCCAAGTGTTTTTGCCACTGTACCTGATTGGCATATGAGGTGCACAAACTATATACTGTATTTGGATAGCGGATTATTTCTCAACACATTGGTCAAAATTAACATGAGTTTCAACCTCCTTCTCTTAAAAGACTTCCGTAACTAGTTTTGAAGCAAAGAAGTGCCACTCATGGAAAATTTATTGGCTGAAAACCAAGTCAAAATTCAATTATCATAGGGGCATGCATCTAACACGTAACCTTTTCTAAGGCGATGCCTTTTTTTGCATCACCAAAAGGGAAAGAAATTAAAATCGAATAATATTGATGAGTGTACGCATTAAAAATTTCTTCCTAGATTAGAAAAATACTAAACGTTCGACAAGATAAAATTTAATGACTTTTCATTTGATAAATTACCTTATTAATACGCTCAAAATAATTTAATAAAAATGTCTGACAGAGTAACATAAAGATCTTGATCACACTATATAATCCAAGAGGCGGATTTGCTTAGGCTTTTTAAGACTTTAAGACCTTCCGTTTATAAGGATTGCAGATAATTAAAATGAAAAAAACATAAGAACTAATACTCTATTATAATAATTGAGCACAAATATGGAGCATACAAATAATAAACTATAAAACTAATTTAGTACATACCTATATAGAGTATTAAAGGAAGCTTAAATTATTTTACACTGATGTATTGCGTGTATTTTATATTTATGTTCAGATATGCTTGGTTAAAATGGACTGTAATCACGTGTAAGACTTTTCTTGTGTAAATTTACTATAGAATGTTTTTTTAATTTTATTCTATCTTATTATTTATTGGTCGAAACTGCTACCTGACGCCCATCAAATCTTATCTACTATTTTTTATATATCTATTTAAATTAATAAGGAAATATAATGCCTTTCATAGAATCTTCATCATTGATTTTGTGAGAAAATTTCCCTTACAATCCAAAGCAGTTAAACTGTGTGTTTATGACCCACGAGATGGTGGTAAGAATAAAAATATTACATGTTTCATTCAAGTCTAAAGAAATCCTCGGATTAGAAGTTTATGATCCTTTTATGAACACGAAAATACTTTTATCCGAAACAGAATATACTGTAACCTCTAGTAGGATACTCCGTTATATCCCCCACGGATGGGTTTCTATTCGTCCATCTTGTGGAAAGAGGGAGAGAAGCTATTAAAATGTTCGCGCCGCTTGACCTCCCAGCTTCACCTGGAAGAAAGTGCCACATCCGGGGGTTATATATGAAGAAGAAGAAGGTGCGAGAAAAGTTTTGCTCGTGATTAATGTTCCAGCATGAGATATGGTGTAGAGAGGGAGCTGAATGGAGAATGAGGGGCTTTTTGTATTCAAATTCCTGTGGAGTGCTGAAGCAGATAGCGATGTAGTGGGATTAATGCCCGGTGGAGAGGATTAATGGGAGCGTAACAGAAGAAATTACAAATGTTAAGAGGATTAAAAAGTGGACAGTTTGGTATATGGAGCAAATTACATGTCACGGGAGACGTGGTGACGTATCCCGGTGAGAAAATGGTGAATGAATAAAATTTGAAGGAGAAATAAAATCCGGATTTTTGGATGAAAGTAGAATTAAAAAAGTGAATGAATTCAACTCTTTGCTTGGTAGATTTGCTCCTTTTCAAACTCTTATATAAAATTAAAACTACACTCTTGCCATCAACGAAACATATCAAGCGGTATCTAGTGGAATATCTCCATAATTCAATAAAAATCATGACAACAAAATTAGACAAATTCCACAAAATTTAGAAAAAAACACATACCGGTTTAGAGACGAAACATCATCACTGTTTTTTTTTATTTTGGGGAAATTTTCAAAATTCGTTGTCACAATATTCATTTAATTATGGATAGATTCCACCAAATATCAAAATTTGGCAAAAAAAATTTCAAATTTTGTTGTTGTAGTTTTTCTTAAATTATGTTTCAAAATTAAACAACAACTCAAAATTAAATTTTTTCTCACATACTCTTAAGTTTTTAAACCACGTCGAAACTTATAATTATAGATGGAAACTAAACATCGAATAACAAATTCACAACACATATTCTAATCATCTGCATATGTCAGTTTTTACTTTCTAAACTTAATATTTCACAGAAAATTCAAGATTAACGTAATATTGTAAGAACTTCATGTTCCGAGATAATATCTCCTAATTGTGTTACGTTGAATAAATATTACTGGATAATATTCAAAGGTATCGGTTATTCTCATATTTATCTCTTATTAATTTTCAAATGGAATTCTTAATCGAGTTTATTCAGGGATGTTTTGGCGTGATTCATAATTTATATTGTACTTGCAGTGTGTCGTAGGAAACAATAACTTTGGGAAGCACCGTTAAAGACTAATAAGGAGTTGCTACATAGTTTAACAAGTGGCGTGCTGAGGAAAATTCAGACAAATTCTCTTAATTTTATAGTATAATCCTGGAGTTTTTTTGACGAGATGATTAATAGAGATGCCTGATTAAGACATAACTGAATAGACGATGGAAATAGGTTGTCGTAATTGAGGCATGACTTTTTTAAGAGAGCATTAAAAGGAATTTAGGAAGGCCTAGGCTGGATTATGAGAGACAGGTGATGGTTTGCGTTAAGTTTAGGAATTATGAGGGGTTTAAGCGGTGCGTTTTAACGATGTCGAGAATAAGGCCAATAACTTAGATTTATTCTTTTATTCACTCAATTCTTTTAAGAAAAAGCTGTATTTGAATTTGCCTAGATAATAACCTTTGTACATTTCTTTTTATTTTCACTACTTCTTTGTATTCGTGTATTTGTTAATTTATTATTTATTGTATCTCATGTAATTGGGGTTACCTGTTTATGATTAATAACAAATTTTGATTATTATCATAATTATGTGCGGAGAAGAGAACAGCCTAGTGAGCCCCAATAAACATTTTCTGATTGTTTACACATAGAAGTTGCCTTTCCGCAAAGTAAAACTAGAACAAATCGATTTCATGATTTGAACAAATTTATGAAATGTGAACCTTAATTACTCTCAACAGAAAATTTTACCTGATTTCCAGAGAAGTTTCTTTTGCCGAAATTTAGAACAAAACACGTCGTCTCTGATTTAAATGTTTGATAAAGCAAACTCTTGGAGTAAAACGTTGCGAATGTGATGAGATGAAACGTGATGTGCTGTCAGTTATAAAACGGTTCTAAACTCCAGTTCAGCTGAGAATCTGCCAGTTAAGTATTCAATTGGAGGGATGAATAAATATATATATATCCACATTGAATCCAACATTAGATACATAAATTGTGGAGGTAATGGGGCTTTCAGGGGAAGATTGGGATTGAGGTCGTGTGCCTCTTCTTTCTTCACAGTGCCAGAATGCCATAAGCGAAAACACAAGAGCAGAGTAATGAACCTGGGATTCACGTTTCAAAATGCTATTTCAATTATATAATTCAAAACCTAAATGAGTGCCATAATTCAATGCCACGCATACCTCACGATAGATTTATATCATCACGATCATGAATAAAAGTGAGAAAAGTATAAAAGAAAGCAGCATCTTCAATCATAATTTCATTATAAGGCGAGACTACTTCGGAGAAAATGTCCACCACACACACAATCGACGCATTAAGAGCGGACGTGAGAAAAACTCTCGTTCGGCCGAGCGATCGGAGGCGCGGGGATTAATTTAAATCCCGTCAACTTTCCACCGGAGTACGTCCGCGGGAGAAAAGGGTGTTTCCCTTCCAATCCGTCTCTTATTCGCCCCCTTTGTCCGCCGCTGTGACGGCAATCAGATTTCCCTTTCCAATCCGCTGACCGGGTGAAATTTTTCGAAATTGAATTTCGGGGACGGAATGAATGGGGTTTCCCTGGCGACACGGGAGGCTGCGGAGAAGAGATGGACCAGTCTTTTTTCCTCCCTCGGAAATTATTCATCTCCTTCCGTCGCGATCGCTCGTGAGCGGGTTGCGCTTTTTTTGTTGAAGGATTCCTTTCTTCGAGGATTCCTCGCCCGTTCCATCAATTACGGAATGTAAGGGAAAATTTTGAGAACGGTTGGGGGTTCCCACGAAAGGAGAGGTGTTCAAAAAACGAATTTTTCAGATTTATATGCGTGATTTATCTCATTTATGTTCCGATGGTGTTCGGAGTACGAGTTTTACCAGAAATTGCTTCAATGTTCTTTAGATAGATACGTCGGATGTACTGCGACAATCTGCGCATTTTTTGCACTCGCGAATTGGAGTACTTTAGAATGAGGAAAAATAATCTTTCATGAAATTTTAGATACACAGAGGAGTTATAGAATAAGAAGGAAAATTGAGATGAAGATGACTAGGAAAGGTGTTAGAAATAATACAACGAAAAGACTAAAATTAGGGGTAGAATTGAGAGAGGAAAAGTGTGACGAAATAGGAATAGAACCTGGAACTCCAGTTGTTCTATCATGAATCTAATATAGCTGTAAATGAAGCTTTGGTAGCTTTATTGGTACTTCTATGTAGCTCCATCAGTACCGTTTCTTCAATTGGGAGATCTGGGTTCGAGTCCCAGCTGAGTCCGACCTATTTACTTCGATTCTTTATCTTATACATGCGCCATGAATTACTTATTGCTTAGTTATCTATAACATTCTTTCCTAGCTGAAATGGTGTAAAAAATGGACTTATGGATAAATAAGGCCCACATTTGAGGTTTTAATATAATGAAGGGTACAAGATATCAGTAGCGCTGATAAGAATATTGAATAAACGTATGAATGCTATAGATGAAAGTTTTAAATCCTTGAATTAATTTAAGATTACAATCAATAGGTCTCAACCTTCTGGTAGTATGCTATTACGTAGATAAAATAGAATTGATACATTTACACTTAACTACAGAATGTTTTATTTCACGACCACTGTTCCGACCCGTTGTGTCGAAACCACACTTTCTTTGCTACAGGAAATATTTTAAAGAGTGAAAGTTTCAATTCTATTTATCTACTTAAATTAATATGATTAACAAAGGTGAAATAAATTAGATACTGTGGAGATATCGATCGATAGAGGAAATAACTTAAAGATAAGCCTTTAGAAGATATGCAAAGACAGCATAATTTTACATCTACATCCTAAAAGCAAGTAGCTATGGAGGGAGGTGATATCATATCTGTTTTATAAATAGCTGAACTACCTAATGCTATGTTCGTTCCTTGAAAACATTAAATAAGATATATGAATTCGATATTGACATCTACAACTTCACAACATATTTCCCACAGTAAATGGACCAAAATAGAAAAAAATGAAAAAGATTTTTAAAGAAAGAAAAGTCATCAAATTTTAAGCAGTCGAATTAAAGGCAATGATAATGCAATTATCTGCATCAGAATCTTATCGAGCTCATTAGAGTAGCCAAAGTTAGAACTACTGTGATGAATAATCTACCGGCGGCTTTAAAGTCGGGCAACTCTTAGAAGGATCTTGCAGACATAGATTATGCACGACATTCGATGATGCACCGAACCTTGAAATATTAATCAGAAGTACTTCTAGCCTAGGATTCCCTTTGACAGGGGACGAAGCTTCAAAGCTCTTAAAACGTCCGTTCTTTCAAGAGACGCTTTGAGAATTATTCATACGTTCTCCTTTTGTGCCTAGTAATATTGATACGAGCGAAGTTTGCTTTCTAGTAAGAATGAGATCTGCCATGAGACACAAAAGAATCTTTCCTTTGACTTTGGCAGATGCGTTGTATGACTGTACTTTGCGTCACTAAACGAGCCTACGTATACATTTTAGTCCATTTAATTTGATTTATTACCAAGTTTTTAGGTTTCAGCTATCATTCCTTGATGAATAGTTTCCACTTATCTTTTGGTTTAGGGTAGTGAAAAATCCACCATTCACGTAAATTATCATCATTCTTGTTCGTGAGTGTGAAAATGTAAAAAATACTAGGGTATGAGTGAAGCTGAATAATGATATTTATTTTGGTCACTCCTTACCGAATGCTATGAAAAGTCTCATAGAAAGGGATGTGGATTAGTTCCATCTTAGAATTCGAACACCTGAAGGAGAACCAAGGCCTCACTCATATGCTTCCATCATTATGATACTGATGCGCCCAACGTTATTTCATGGAAATGCCGTGAACTATTATAAATATGCGACGCGGCAGTTACTAAGCACAATAATGGTCGCAAGAGAAAAATAAATAAACAGTTTGAGTTGTGTTTGGTGTTGAGCGTGTTGATGAAGTAAAGTTTCTGTATTGATTACGATCGGGAATAAAATGTTATTTTTTCGGATTACGAGAGTTGAGTAAATTATCCCGAACCCCACGGCTCGGAACAATACGATAGCTTCTTGTAACCAATAAAAAGGGACATAAAAATCTAACCAACCGTAATATTAACTTTAGAGACAGAAAGATAAAATTATCAGTTAAAATCACCTAATTTTTCGGTGTGAGAGTTTAATGATTCATCATAATCTTCCAATGCTTAAATAAGATACCAAAGACTCAAAGACAATATAACTTATCACCGTTAATCTAATCGTTATGAAGAAACAATGTCTCTTCAATAAGTCTCCCTTTTTTATCGTATCAAATTTGGCAGTTATTAGTACTTAGACAAACGGTTTGCAATGAAAATAATGTGGTCAGCCGTACGAGTACACTTCCATTGTCTATTATTACTCAGATTCTTACCACCGATACTCAGTTTCGCTGATATAGTCAATCTATCGACCCATAATCCCCAAAAATTCATATTTCTACGCAATTTTTGCTTGTGAGTTACCTGTTTGCTTACGTCATACAAAAAATTATTACACTCATACACAAACATATTTAATGCCATTTCCAGGATCTCTATTGCTTCAATCACATGCTTCTAAAATTCTTTGCAGAGGAATAAGACTTACTATGCAAGATAATAAAAATAATTGTCTTTATGAGATGAGGAATGAGGTAATTCCCTACTTCCTTTCACTAAACAGTATATAACGTTTCAATAAGATTCAAACAAATATGACCATGAAGAATGCTACTAATAGAAATATTAAAGCAATACATATAAAGTATTTTTCACATAATCAAATCCATGAACAACACAGTGACAAAAATAAATGTAAGATAGAATGTCCTTTGCGTTCATAAATACTGAGATGATAAAAATGTGGACATCAAATACAGCATAAGGCTGGTATAAAAGAGCAGTGAGACGAGATGAAGAATTATCGCGTTTTAGTGGCGTGAAGAGGCGCGTGTTATCCGTTGACGTGATAATATATTCGGCAGAGAGCGACACGCGAACAGAAAAAGAAGAGGAAAACATTTGAGGTCATATTCGGAAAATATTCTCTCAGAGAGCGGAAGGTTCTTTTGGAAATCAAAGGAATTATGCGCTTTTCTACCTCAGGTCGTGATTCGGTCAAAGTGCAATCGTGGATCACTCCACTTTTGCAGATGAAGCAGACTCAGGCAAAGGATTAACCAAAGGAATGCTCAGAGTACCTATCACTAAACGGGTCTAAGTGAATTCTCCTTTCTCTGAGGATAATGGAATGCAACCATTTTCTTTCGGAAGTTTTCATACAATAATCTTATCAAACATTAATTCATGAGGAAGTGAACAATCTACTGTACAGAGATTTTTAAGATGGAGAATTTATTAATTTTAATCGAATGCGCCAATCACAACTTTGCCGAGAGATATCAGACCAATGAATCAAAAATATTAACTTCCTGAGAATCTTCCGTGGAAATTACTAAGTGGGTTTTATTGATCAACAAAGAACCTTCCTCACAAGTGTAGGAAGAGAGGTCAGCATAATTCCACTGAAATGGAGTTGGCTTCGATTTTAATAAATAAAATATTTATAACTCCTAAACATCACAAAATAAATATGTCTCGAAATCTTCCAAGATTTTCTTTCACTCAAAATATTCTTTCGTTTCTCTTCCCTCAAAATTCTTACCTCATATACATCCAGTTTTCGGCAGCATACTGCACTAACTTAAACTTACAATTATAGCCCTTTTCGTATTTATATTTTTCACTCTTATTTTGTTACGCACCTGGCATGGATGTGTTTTCATATATCAGTGCTCTTAGAGCAGCAAAGAGTTGCAAATCAGGTTTTATTTATTCGTAACTCTATTGGACAGAAATGAGAAGGCTGAAAACCTCAGGAAATATGATTCCCTAGTTTCACTTAGCTCCGGCAGTGGGTGAGGCACCTGTTAAAAGCCACTCGACGTTGATGCAAATATTTTTCATCTACTTTGCTGCCTTACTTTCTACATATTGAGTAGGACGTAAAGGGTATTTAAAAATAAAACATTTCTCCTTACTTTGTGGTGATTTCAAGAAAAGAAGAGAGAAATGGCAAATAAAATTCATCAAGCAGAAAAAGTCATAAATAACGAAATAGTACACTATGGTGGAAAGATATTGAAAGAAAATGGAGATAAAGTTGACTTGCATGTATGCTTACCACATTTGGAATATATAAAAACTTTAGCTTTATACTTTTTGAGTATTCTAAATCAGGAGGTTATTATAGGATTTGAAATATTATTTTAGACATTTTGTCTAAATTTATTGGGCATATTTAAGCTAAGTTTGGCTATTCTTAGTATAAACCCAAGTTTTTAGTACTCTTCCAACTACCAACAAACCAGGATTCGATCCGAGATCTCAGAGTTGCAGGGCCAGCTAAGAACTACACCATCAAGACGGGTCGGAGCGATTGAAATTATACTAAACGAAGTATGAAAAATTGCATATAAATGAAAGAAATCAATTCTAGTGATATATGGTGGAACTTCATTTTTCAAAAAACACTAAAAATGAAACACAACACACTTGTACTAATTCCACAAATTTGTGGAATTAGTACAAGTGTGTTGTGTTTCATTTTTAGTGTTTTTTGCATATAAATGATTTCTAGTACAAATAGACATGGTAAAACAAATATAATAAACGTTTACAAGCATTACCTGGTAGTAAACCATTATAGAATATATTTTTATCTTCATTAAAACTTAGTAAAACATTTTAAAGATATAATAATGGGGACTTTATATTACATATACTATATATTATCTTTATTATATGATATTTATAAAATACTTCCTGATGCAGACTATTTCTTAAGTGTGAGATAAATAGTATACCACATTTCCTAACAGTCCCGTCCATTATTCCGCATACTCACAGAGAGGAAAGTGTAGATGAAGACATCTTATTTACAAACGAATTTCATTCATTTTCACTTTGTTTCGGAGCGTAAAATCGAGAATTTGCACAATATGGTAGGCAGACACTGGAGGTCGTAGAGATAACTTAGAGGAAGACAAGAAAAAAAATGGAAGTAGAAGGTCAAATAAGAAAAATGAGACGTTTAAATAACATGGGCTTACAAAAGAGATAGATGACGACCAGTGACTCAAAAGTTACTATCGAAGCTACTATTTCATTAGTATCAATTGACCCTATATTAGGCGATGTTAGGCCCAAGTAGGGTATCTTCCAACAAATATCGTATGTAACATTACACATACACTTCCTCAAAAATTGCACATGAATAACTAAAATAAAGAAAAAAATAGGATCAGATTATGAGAAACAAATCTCCACAACTGATGATCGAAAGAGATATCACCTAAAAAGGTGAAAAAACCGCGAAAACACAGAGAGAAATAAAATTAACAAAGAATTAATAATAAGTATTGCAAAAATTAAAAGAAATAAAGTTGCATGTACTATTTTATTTTATATAATTTTATATAAAATATATATAATTATATATAATTTATGTTATACAATAATATAAAATTATTTATAAATTTAATATATATTTAATTTAATATTATAAACAAAATTTATAAAAATTATAAAATAATTTATTTATATAAAATATATATAATTTTAACTTCATTTAATTTCTTTTAATTTTGGTTTTTCATGGAATTCCACGCAGTAAAGACTGTTACTATTGACTTTATACAAGTATTGTTTGTGGTTGACGTGAGTAAAGTCTGAAGTGAAGTAAGCGAGAAAAGGTAGATGGCACAGATATGTGAAAAGTCACATTAAAAATTGATTGAATTATAGACGAGCTTGGCGTGAGTATTCAAATAAGAAGAGGATAAAGATTCCTCGAATAAAGTCACCATAAACATGGTGTAATCAAAAGGTAGGAAACAAAAGTTTGAAGTAGAAAGAGAAGAAAAGGATGAGAGGAGCTGAAACGTGATGTGTAATCTCGTTATATATGTATACGTTCTCTGTGGACGCACTTCCTCTGGGTATAAAGAAACTTTTGAACTACCGTAAAAAACATCCACATAGGTCGACCCAGACCAGAAATGTTGAGGTAAAGAGAGGAAAAAATTTCAAATGCCATCAGCTCTGAATAAAGTCTTACCTTAAAGCACTGATGAATACAGCGTATTAAGAGTACCTTGAAAGAAGCTTTCCAATTAATCCTCTATATTTTTAGTTTTTCCCTATACGTAGTATAGAAAAAGTATTGCATTCGCAAAAATTCGACCTCCAGATTTCGAGGGAAATAGATGTTTTGGGGTCCATAGAGTTCGTTTTCGCTATTTTCCCGAACATGTCTGTGTGTCTGAGGTCAAAAGGTTTGTGGGCGCTCTATCTTAAAAAGTAATTATCCGATCATTTTCAAGATTAATATTTAGTATTTTCCTAACAATGCCAAGAGTCGATTAGTTTTTGGCGAATATCGCTTGACCGGAAGTTGCGGTTTATCCGGAACAAAATTTCGTTTCTTAAATATCTCTGTAAAAATGCAATATAGGTATATACATTTACACACAAAAGTTATAGATAATGTATTTTACTACAACTTTTGTATGAAACATTTTTTCGTATCACTGATTGTTTAGGAGTTATTCTTCAATAATGGTTAACCGGAAGTCGTTGTTTCTCCAGAAATGGAAGTCTTTCATACATATCTCTGTCAAAATGCAATGTAGGTATATACATTTACACACAAAAGTTATAGATAATGCATTTTACTACAATTGTTTTACAAAACATTTTTCTGTAACACTCATAGTTTTGGAGTTATTTATATATTACCGGCATAGGCATAGGCTTCTGTTTACAATAAATACGGAGAAAGTGATGTTTCGGCCACATCAGATTTTTTCGGATAAATTTTGCTGTACTGCAGGGAGTAGCTTTGCTTCTTTAACTTCAAGTAGTGGAAACACTTAAGAATCTAAATTAAGTTATCAATTCCTCACGGAGTGCATGAAGTGATTATTAATTCAATCAAAATGCTTTTGTAGCAATACATCATACTATTGGACCTCACGATAATAAATAAAAGCATTGATATACTGTGAGGCTTTTACTTATGTATATTTCAGCTTTCTCTCATTTAACATCTGTTCTTGCACAAGCTCACTCTTCTATCCTTTCTTATTAAGCGCTGTTCCTTAAAATATCCTTCTTAATGACTACAATCCGTTCTCTCCTTCTGCACTCACATCTTAACTGCGCCATAGTATTTTACATTAGCTCTTCCATAATAAAGGATGGAGTTCTATTTTTATCGATTGCATGTTTGAAATAACTATCTTTCGTCGTGAAATTCGTCTTCCTTTCAAGTGACACTAATTTTCCAAAATATGATAACCTATTCTCTTTATCCAAGTTAACAGAATAAATAAAGGAAATTTTTGATACATTTCACACGACCTTCCAAAATACCGTAGACTTAATTAAAAACCATATCGTAAAAGACATTAAAAAATTCATAGTCAATTTTTTTAGACACCTTACGATCATGCAGGTACTTCAAAAAATTAAATATATCTTACGTAACTCTATACATGTTGAATAAATAATTACAAAAACAGCATAACGTGACGGAAGGAATTAAATAAAAAAGGCTGTTATATAAGAAATGAGTCGATAGTATAGGAATCTTACAGCGTATTCACCAGATACATTGCGATTTGTTATCTCTCAAGTCTCAGAAGGTGTTGCATATAACGGACGGCCAACTGTAAAATGAAAAACTGTATACCATTGAAATTAAAAACCAACATAATATCGCAAACGTAATACCTAATCACGTATGGGATAAACAGAGGCTCATTTCTGGGCGGTTCCGGCACAAACACGAGGATCCGGAAATTGAGCTGCAAGGCGGATCCTGTGCATACCGTAGCACACCAGTTAACAAGCAGAAGGATTAGCGAACGAAGGAAAATATTCCTATCATAATAAACCCAAGCAAAAGACCACTGCAGAAATATATCTCATAATATTTGCTTTTCAGAGATATTTGGGTATTTATTTCTCTAGATTTAGGATCAACTTTGTTGATTTTGAAACATTCCATCGAAATCTGCGTGATTTGTATATTCAAAACACGCTTCTGCGATGAATTTTAGGACGAATTATATCAGATGTGCACGTTCATTCTTCATATGAATTTTCATAAAAACAACTTAAAAATAATAATCACACGAGTAGCCAAAGGAGACTTTCATCTTTGCTATCGATCTGATATATGTTGGCAAAACAAATTTGATGCCAGTGGGCATCCAAGCCAAATTTTCAATAAATAATGTAAATCTCATTTTCAAATGTGCGTAGAGCATTCATATTTCCTAAATACTTGCTTGTCACATATATTTTTGTTGTATTATCTTCTGGAATACAACTGTTTAAGCAGCAAGATTAATTGCTCTGTCAACCTTCTGTTTCCATACTCGTAAATGCATACTGTACGGTATTTTAACGAATATGTTTCTTCTACGTCTGAACGAAGACAATCAATACCCGTATTTTACAATAGAAGTATAAAAAATAATACTATATTAAAAGACTTACACCAGTAGAAATCAGTTAGTAGTATTGAGTGATAAAAAACAGTAGCCAGGAGTAAGTCGCAAAGAATTTATTTATACGATACTACAAATATGCTTATTGTTTGTGGTATCGTATAAATAAATTCTTTGCAACTTGCTCCTGGCTACTTTTTGGAATGGAATACCACCAGGTAAAGGCACACATCATCGAATTTATGATAAAGAAAAAACAGGTTGGTCTTGATAAAGCTAGAAAATACGTCAACATTGAAACTTGATTTAATTTATCTTCATAAATCTCACAGTGTGTCAAGGTTTCTCCAAATTATAAAATTCATAAGATTTCAACGCTACAGGAATAAAAGGCAGAAGTGGTCCATATACGAGTATATGAAATATGAGTAGAAGATTCTATGAATACTTGAATGTATGTCCGTAGGCATTGGCGTACCCAGCTTTTGGCCTAGGGGGGGCAAATCGTAAATGCAGAAGGGCCTAGGGGGGGAAATGCAAATAAAAAATTCAACATAAATATAAATTTGCATTTACATTTCTATTGTTTTTGTGGCGTCTTAAAATAGACGTATTTCTCGGAAATTATTTGCAGGTGCAACTTCTAAATGCCCATGGAAAGTTCGATTCCTTCCATGTAATGCGTTTGTTTACGCACTCGATGTAGGTCAAACGGATATGGTCCAGACGTCTGCATGTGAATCAAAACATACTTGCCTATAAATTTTACTTTATCTACAATTTCATAAATTTAACAGTACTTCTGCATATGCACATAATATTAGATCAAAGGGTCCAGTGGGGGCTGTCCATGGGGGGGCAGCTGCTCCCCCCTGCCCCCCCCCCTCGGTACACCCATATCATATATAACGGAATGTATGTGATAATTAACAGCAGAGGATATTAGCCGAGAGTAAAGGCAGTAGCTGCATAAATACGAACGACTATTTGAGGAGTTAATACTTATTAAATATCTTAAATTTTGAGATATTTCAAAGTACGATGGATGTAAGGAGCTTAAATTGAATTAATTGCAATCAATCCAATCAGATTGAAAAATAAATTAAATGGAATTAACTGCAATAAAAAACATATAAAATTTTTACAATGGAATAGTATCATATTACATGTTTATTCCTTGAAATTTAGAGTAAACTAGGATGTTTCCTCGGCAACTGACTCCAATTCAACTCTACAGGTAAATAAATTTACATGGTTGAAATGGAGCCAGACAAAATAGTTTTCAATTGACACAGTTTGAAGCAATTAAACTGACTATTCACTATTATTCTCACGTCTCTTCCCGTAATTTGCATTCGAAGTTGTATATCATTTGAAATGAGGCTTGAGTGCGGTCGTCATATCGTTGGACAATCGCTCTTCCCAGCACATACGCTTCAGATGGCAGAGATGATGGCACATTTATGGAAATATAAACGTAGCATTCAAAGAGAGTTGCAGTGAAATATTTGGAATAGCTCCTTACGGAAGACATTTGTATGCAATTTCCTCTGAGGAAACAGTCTATAAAGGCGCGATAAGGTAGTTATTGCCCTTCTTATATGACGAAGATGGGCACTTAGTTCAGTTAATACCGCAATGGCCAGCGTTATTGATAATCCGAGTCCATACTTCTTCAAATGCACGACATTATGATTCAGATGAAGTAGAGGTACTTAGAATTGGATATGAATTCACGGCTTTATATTCTGTGGCTGCATCCGAAACCTAGCATTTTCTAATGCAAGTTGTATTATTATTATTATTTGCCTCAGTCATTAAATTGTGTTGACGTGTATGATTTTAATATCTTTGTTAATTATGATTACCCTTTCACACTTTAATTATAATACATAAAATTCCTAAATATCATCATTATATTAACAAACAGGATTAGATCACTGTTCTAACAACAAACAAGACGAAATTTAGCAAATATCCTCCACCTAATACATTTAAATCAGACAGTTTCTGTAATTTCTGTTCCCATTTAATCACATTTTAAATTGTTCCTTCGATAAGTCGCATTTCTCTTCATAAGTTTCTCAAACATCTCACTTGCTTATCACAGATTGAACAATATACAATTATCCAACCCCATTTCATACAGTACATTTTTATAATATTTTAAAGCATCCAACTTTAAAATCTTTAATTGATTTAGGTAAAGGCTTGAGAGCCTCTTCAGGTAACATGTTCCATTCCCTTACTTAAATGAGTACTTGACCGCATCAGTCCTTATTTCTCCAATTCTAACTTCTCATTATTATCGCCGCGCGGAAAATAATTTGGCTTTTATAATTTGAAACTTAACTCCTTTTATGCTTAATATAATCAACGATGAAGAAATTAAATTTAACTACTCCAATAATAACAAAATATCATATCACTTTCAAAATTCTCAATAAATTAAATAAATAATGATAAATTCATAATGATTTAAATAAATTTTCATAGCAAAGGCGAGTATAAATAATGACAATGATGGACCAACAGTATCTATAAAGGATAGAAAATTTCCTTCATCTGAAAATTTTCGTTATTAGTTATTTAAGCATTCATCTCAAGAGGATCGTCCCTGCCAATCTACTGTTGAGATTTTGCTATTGATCTACATATTGCAATGTGATGTAAATGGGGACAAAATTTACAGCTTAGTTCTGTATGATGAAGTGAGTTAATTAGCTACCTTATAAGGTCACAAATGTTCTGCTATATATTACCCATGAGCTAATTTTGACAATGTTTCATTTTGCTCAGAAATACTTATAGAAGAGACTTTATGTCAGAATACATAATTTATTACGTGTGCAATACTCAATAAGAACTCCATTAACTATTCACTCATATTCTCCTATCCTCATTCACACCATGACATTCAAGAAATAGAAATGCAAATGTTTTGCATTTCGTACTTCCGATATAAATATAGTGCTTTTGAAAGGTATTTTGGGCAAATATTCAGCTAAGAACTTGGCCTCATAACTATATAGCTTTCATTTTATTTTATTAAGCACTTGAGTGAATTCAAAAAGCTAATGCCGAACAAAAATACGAAAAATATACTAAATAAAAAGCTTCTATATGGAAACAGAGATGTGTTAGTTTTAATTCCTTTCCACATACATTACTAAAACAACTCATCGTGAAAAAAACTTTCGGGGTATATTCAGTATGGCTGTTATAAACTAAATCAAATGCTTCCACTGATATCCATAGTTATTTTCTCTGCCTTTTATTGAACAATGTCAGTTTATTTTCTGTGTTAAATAAAAAAAAAACTTTCATCACCCTTTATCAAGGGTTTGATTTAATTAATTTGCTGGAAGTAAATGATGAAGAAACGGGGAAACGAATGAGTATATTTTTTTCAAGATACAATGGGAAATTGAATACGGGAAATGAGATATCACTTGTGGCTTGTAACTAATTAAAGTTGTAAATCGAGTAACGTCCGTACTTATTAAATTGTAAGTGTTCGAAAGTGTTTCGATTTTTTTTTCGTTTTATATATTTTACGTTTTCTCAACTCCCCATCGATAACCATCGTTGTCAAAGTAGGATAAAATAGGTAACATCAAACAAAACAAAAATAACATCAATGTAGGATTCAAACCTAGGACCTCAGTGATGAAAGGCATTCTAACCACAGCATCACCGAAGTCGGTATATGAAGTACTATGGAGTGGTATACTTGGAGGTATAAATCACGCAATTTGGTTAAATGAAGCAATCATGGAAACTTGCTTAATCCATTTTGACTATTTTTTGCGCTAGTCACAATCCTAAAGTACAACAAGGAGGGAGAGAAAAGGATGTCGTTTAGTAACTTAGAAATTATAGAAATTGTCTATTTCCCCGCTGAAAAAGTATTCCTAACCAATAAGCACACCTTCTCCTATGCATATCCCTTAATCCCCTTCCCAAAAAAGGCTTTTTCCTGACCTACCTCTCTTTCCTCTTCAAACTTTTCCTGCTATTTAAGCAATGTTAAGAAAATTTTCTGTACCTAAAGATGCTACTCCGGTAGCGGAACCGGTAGATTAAAATCATTTTTGTGGAAAATTTACTGTGTTTTTCTTCCTTAGTACAACAAGTGAATTCCCTCGTCAAAAATTACGGAATTAAAGTTAATTTTAGTCACCATAAATACAAATAATTCTGATACGGTATTGGATTGTTATTTAGAAATATGTTAATTTTAATGCGTTCAAACTCTGACTGTAAAAAAATGTACTTACAATAGATTTTTCACGTATGGATGTTTTAGATATGAGCCTATTTTCCCCGTACATTCGTATCAGTCCAACCTTTGTCGTTAGGGAATATCTTTTGTCCACAAAATTAAACAAATATTTTGTAATCCCTGTCTGTATATTCTCAATTTTGACTCCAATACGATATTCTACGGCCAAAATAAAATTCTTTATTCAATTTACCTTCTTTTGGTATCCATTTTGATTTTGCGGGACCATTATTTCTGATTTAATTCTGCATAGAAAAAATATCTACACTCGATCAAAATGATTATTACATCCATTTCTTAGAAGAGACGATTCGAATCACCTAGAGTGAAACCAAGAATACTTTGGACAAACAAATATCAATAATTGATTATGACTAAAGTTAATACTTCATTGGACCTTTTGCGACTCCCAAAAATGTATAATCCTATCACGTCGACGAGTGCATGAAATTAATGCTCGAAAATTTCTCACATGCATTTCTTACGGGAGTCACTGACACCGGATACATAAATGTATACACATCGTTGATTATTAAATAAGATGGCTTTCCACAAAGTGACCCCTGTTCATCTTGATTTCATAATCCTTAAAGCAATCCAACCCTTAAACTAAGTGATTCTCGGCTTTGAACAGTAAGGAAGATACATTTCTTCCCGCCTCCATCTCCGGCGCACCCACTAAGAGATGCCAAGTATCCCGCCACCTTTAATGCAAGGCCATCGTGATACGATTTTAAAACGTCTGCGCCAGAGCTTCTCTTAGGCACCGCTGCCATTACTTTTGCTTTTAATCGCACGTGCAAACACTTCCGCCGCGTTGCTATCGAAACGACTTCCGGTTCGTGATATTAGAACTAAAATGGCGGACGTGGACTGGCCTGGAAGTGAGCGGGCGAATTCGCTTTTGGATGAAGAAATAGAACGAGGGCGAGATGGTTAGAGGGAGTAGAGAGTAAAAGCATGGCCTTTGATACGCCCATAAATAACCTTCATTTCTCCCCTTGACGACGAAATTTGTTGATTTTACGTCCCAATAAAAATATGGCTCGTCTTAATCACCAGCTTTCGTCTTCTCCGAGACGTTACTCAGGTCAATAAAGATATGGATCTGCTCCCTCTGAGGGATGAAACGCAGGCACTAGAGGATTGGATTTATTTGGACGACGGTGTTCCAGATTGATACGCGACAGCGGAAGATGGTCGTACATTTTCCAGTTCATGGTGTATTTAGGGATGGAAAACTCTTATCAAAACTTTAATGCCATTATCATAAGGAAGGTAATGTCATGTCTATTAGATGGATTAATTTAAGATTTACGTCTACCCATATTTATGTATTCCTTGAAATATACTTTATATTAACTTCTATTATTTCTTAAGTGCAATGAATTTGAAAGTACCTCTCGACACTAAATGGTGTAAATCCGTATAGAAGCAATTTTAAATGTATTCCATACTACGTAGTGTTTCAAGTACGGCTAAAAATATTCCAAATTTCAGTCAAGCTGCCTTTGCGAACGAGATATTGTATAGAAGGAAAAATAAATTAAATTCTCATAAAAATCTTAAGCTCAGCAAATAGACAATTTTAAATATAAAGCTCGTAACTTACTCCGCAAAGAAATTCTTTCCTTAAGCAGTTCTTGGCCATCAATGTTTATAGGTCTTGTTATATAAATGTATGTACGTACGTATTTCTTATTTTAATATTCTGTTCTCATTTTGAATCATTTCTAACACATTTGATTATGCATTAATGTATTTTGAATAGTTTAATTACATGATATCTTTGATTTCATGCTCCAGTATTTCTATAGAGTTTTTTGAATAGTTGCAGGGACCACAAAAAAGCAATTTTTATAATCTTGAGATTTAATTTTATCGCTTGATCTGACCAAATTCCGTACATTTGTTCATGACTCTTTGCTATTTATATAATATTAAATACCTTTGCGCAGGTTTTTATGACACGTATTATTCGCTTTTCTTATCGAGAATATTTCCCCAACTTTCTTAGGTTGCTTTACATGCTCATTAATTTGGGTTCTCCTTTTCTCATTTATTCACAGATATATTTAAATGACTAATATTATGCAATTGACGATGGATTTTATTAAAATGTGAGAATATTTTGTCCCATTCACACTTAAATATATACCTTCAATAATCATTACACATCACCCAATTATCATTCCATAATTTCAAAGATTTTGTAACATTTAATAATCATCAAAAATTATTTTATTTAAGAATGAGTTGTGAAAAGGTTTCTCGCCAAGAAAATAATATCACGTACCAAATTGAATCGAAAAAATTGGAAACTATGATTTATGTCCTCACTTCAAAGAAATCCATACTCTGAATCAATGTTAGAACAAAAAAATTGAATTCGCCAATTTCCTCGAGAACGTGATTCACCATTAAACCATTTGACACAGATCTAGGCTACCGGGAGTGCAATTTTTTTCCTGCGACTGAGCCCACATTTAGAGACAAATTTCTCTCCGGGAATTTCAAAATTTTCGCAATTTCGGTGAAAAAAAATAAGTCACGGCCAAAACAGCAATCTTTTCGCAAAATACTTATGATTTTCCACAATCTCTCCTCAGAGTTATAAATAAGAAAAAAACAGTCGACGTGAAGGTAAGCGTAAGACCTTCGGAGGAAAGAATATAAAATAACAGTTGACATGAATGTAAGCTTACGGCCTTCTAACATATTGATACAGCTGGAAAATGAAACTGCATTTGAATGACAAAGCATATGCTCTAGAATGTAAACAACACGCGTATCCTGGAGCATTGTCACTACCGAAATGGAAAACTACTCAGAAACATTTCAGAGACGGAATGGGATGTATCAAAAGATTTTCGAATCATGCTCCGAAAATTGGAGTGGGAGGCTGAGTGATGCCTTTTGAGGGTCCAACGTCTAATTCCAGCCTCCTTCTATTCTTCGAGATCAAAGGGAGATATCAAAACAGCACCGGACACTAATATAGAAATAAGGAGTGGCAGGGGGCGTTTTTATCTCGAGGGTGGAATGGAAGAGGACGAAAATAGGGAAATATATGTGTTAAAGGGGAAGAGATTAAATAAATTTTCTCTTTCGAAATTTTACGACACGAAAACATGATGACGAGTATTAAAGAACTAATTATATTTAAGGAAACACGGTAAACAGACACGGGACTGTAAACATCACATGAGTTGGTCATTTTTATTGTGAAAGAGATAATTCTCGGTTAACGAGATAACCTTTAATGCGCTTAGTACGGGAAAGCGCCGTTTTATTTAATTCGTTTATTTACTTCGACAAATGTTGCGAAGTAAACAACTTCGTTAGCAGACAAATTTTGTTGTTGGTCGTCACAACACGCTACAACATGGAAAGTAGCATGATCTGACAATATTCGCAAAACGTAAAATTATTATAATCGAAACAAATATATTTCAATTTTATCATTGATTTAATATTTATTTAAAAATGTATCCACTGATTTAATTATTAAAGGTTTCAAAATCATTTCGATTATATGCATTGTACATTATTAGTTCTTAAATTGTGGGTGATTACAGAAGAAAATTGAGGTTACAGTTTTATGCTTCAATCTCTTAACTGTATTTTGCCGAATAAAAATTTAAGTGTAAAATCGGTAGTACAATTTCTATAATCAGAGATGTTCGTTTAGTAAATATCGTAAGATTTCAAGCCAAATTATTCTCTAGTTTGTCTGTGGCTTCTTCGTTGGTTTCATAGATAATAAACGCAGAGCACAATTTGGAAAAAAAAATTTGGCCTTAAAATATTCCTATCTGAATATAATTTTTATTAACTTCACTTTTCCAAGGTCTTACCATCTGAGTAAAATAAAAATTACCTTAATTAAATCGTTATAAAACTCTCCAGTACTAAATTTCAAAGCTCTCTTAATATTTCCACTAAAACATACCTACAATTATATTTAGTTAACATGTATTCAATCGAGTTATCTTGGATTTAAAGGAAAGTTGCATTTAAATAATACGCATAAGTTTGAAGAATTCGTGAGATGTATTTAAAAACGTGCAGAAAGAGCAATGTTCGCCAATTAGCATCCAACTTTCGATATATCCCGATTTCAAACGAACTTTTAAACCTCAACCTTAACTTTCCGAGTTCTCCTATTGGATTGATTACCAAGAGACTGTAATCGTTTTAGCCCATTACTCTCCGTTAGCTCACTGCTGTCTTATCTCCTCCAATCCTCTTGGCATCACTTAGCAATACAAAACACTAGTACCAATGGAGGCCTTCATTTAGAAAACTGGATAGTAGAGGATGGAAGCAGATATCCTAAGCTCAAATTTTCGATCTGATGAGTCTAAGATAACGAGGTATCGGAGTTTTCCTAATGATTCCCCATGATGACGTCAGTGGCAAGAAGCGTTCACTTGTAAGGGTCACATGATTAAGAGAGGAGGATGCTATGCCACCAGAATATAAATGGCATTATATAATTCGTATCTAATTGTTTATTACGATATAAATATACAGCTAAGGGTTCAAGTGCATATTAAAAGGTTTAAAAACGAGCTTTAACCCCAAAAAGGATAAACGGATGTGAAAAACATCGATTAAAGTAGGACTCGAACCCAGTTCCTCCACATTCCGGATGGATTCTATAAACGAATGTTATTATCTACATTTCTGTAATTCATAATGTATTATTGGTAAGGAAAAAATAACAACACCACACCATAATAATTCCTACGTACCATATAATGTTGTACTTAAAGTGTGGCAGGGTAATTAAATAATACGGAATGAGTACTTCCACGCAATATTAAGTGGCTTTTCATTTTAATAATAAAATAGGGTAAATTGAGATGATTCTCGTTAATATTTGGAGAAATTTATTCGCGTTAAACACAAATAAGGAAAGGAAACTTAAAGTTACCTATTTTCACGAAACAAAGTAAAATGCAGCACCTCGAAACCGCTTGCATTTAACTTAGTTTTATTAAAATTAAGGACACGTATAGGTTTTTTCTTCCACATTGTGCTTAAATATGTTACTGCCTTAAGAATGACAATAGATTAGAGTAAAGAAGATTTTTCATGCGTATATGAATTAAATGATTTACCATACTGTTAACTTTGCCAACTTCAGTGAAAATGGGTAAAATTAAAGGAAAACGTTTTATTCTTTGAACCCCATTCATATCATTATTGTTAAAACAACATGATAACATCCTCTTTGTGCACATTTCACCATTTCGAGCAACTGTATAAAGAGGAATTCCTGAATTGGAGCCAATTTAGTATGTGATATGCAGAGCAAAGTCTCCTGTTTTTAGGAATTGGAGTACATTATGGTTGCATAGTTAACCTACTTTTCAAACCACTTAATGGTCAGTCATTGCCTCATTTCCTAATTGCGCGCCATATTTTTAACCGGTCTCTTTGATGTTCACCAACGAAACAGTCAAAGGCATTTGATGAACTCAACTAGAGCAAGTTGTCCACCTGTTGTCCATATGGAGAGTGGAGTCCCTTTGTTGTGGGTAAATGCAAGCGGAATACAGGAATATCGGATGGACCAGCAGTATCCGAGCCATCTTACGACATAACTAGGGATAGAATTTACATCAAATGAGAGCAACGAAAGTGTTTTACTGACGCATCATGCTTTCTTTGAAATTAAGATAGATGGATACATTGACCATTTAATGGCGAGTTTAGGCCAAAGTTAGCCCAACTCTTCCGCCTACCCTCGTATGCCAGCATAATTTGCACAATTTATGTGATTGTGTACGTGAAATTGTGAAAGCGATTCTCAAATGTATTTGTGATATTCTATTTTTATAATAATTCTGAAGCATTACTTGCTTCCTTTGCCATATAGAAATATATCTTGCAAATAATACCAGCAAAAAAATTATGCTATACAACTATAAAATAATCAAGTGGATTTTCCCATCTATAAATATCCAAAGTGCTTGTGCAAAGTTACCACTTGCTTGATTTTATGTAATATTTTCAAATTTTTGATTTAATAAGCTAACTATCTCCATAAAACAAATATTTCACTGTCAAAAAAATGATAATCGACAACTAAGAGCCAAAGCAGCCAGAAAAATTGCACATCATTTTAGGAATAAATTCCTTAACAACTTTAAATACGGTTGAGAAACAAAGAATAGTAATAATAATAATTTATTTAGCTCATACAGGTTACCCCAATTACATGTGCTACAGTAAAAAGGATACCACAAAACACGGAAAAAAGGTAGTACAAATAAAATCATGAATTAAAACAATAAAAAGATTATGCTGCGGATTTGAGAGCAAAAATTGAGTACGCCTTTCTCTTAATGGTATTCAGGGAATCACAAAAGAAGTCCACAGAGTTGAAGAGTTCATTAACAGTCCTACTAACTCTTGGGATGGGCGAAAACTTGTGAACATTCTTCTTTGAAAAGGGCACCGCCAATAATTATGTATTTCGAGTTCTGCGAGATGGAACAGCAATGACAAAAAGTCCAATAAGGGAATAGGTTTCAAAGGCCCCTTTAAATACCTTATTAGGAAAAGAAATAACTAGAACTTTGCGTCGGATCCATAGAGGCTGGATACCGATATATTTACAAATATTAAAATAGTCACTTCCATGATATTCAATGCCCACAAAATTGCAAACCACTTTACGAATCGCTTTTGGACTCTCTAAACCGATTCCATTTTAGTTTTGCAGCATGGGTTCCAAACAACTGAATCATATTCTAGGATTGGGCAAACAAATGCATTATGAAATTTGATAAAATTATCTTTAGCAGGCAGAAAAACATTTTATAAATCCCTCATGATTTAATGGTAATTAATAGTAATAACTATTAAATGAACGATTTGTTCTCTATTTTGTGAATATTATTCATTAATTAACGGGGTAGCAGATTTCGTCGGTTCCTTTTGGCAACCTCAAAAAAATGCACGTTAAATATCGATGTTGTCCATTCCTTCAACCATCATTAAAAATGTATTAAATTCTACGTATAAATAACTTAATGGATCCAATAATGCATTTTCTCACATTGCTTGCAAAATATAACTGTTATAGTAAAATTACGTATTCTTCAGGTTGAATGCTGAAATTCAGTATCCAGATCAGTTATGGAAATGTAAAAATCTTCTTTATCATTAAAAAAAATCGAAATATTTGGGTTTTGTGATGTCATAATGGAAGGATTCACTACAGCTCAGGCTAGATACAGAAAAAATAATTGGAGAATGGATTGGAAAAATTTCTCGATACATAAAATTAATATAATACCTATACAACAATTTTGACTGAAATAATAATTTTTACATGCGTATTTGATGAAAAAATGTTGTATGGAATCACATTGTAAATAATATATGTACAATGTTTCAAATTATAAACACATCAACCATTCTTGGAATTATTAGCGTCAACATCAAATTCTTCCAATCAATCTACCTCCCACCGTTTTAACAGTCCGCCACAACGGGCATAAATGTCGCGGGGCCCCACACTTCCTATGAGGAAGATTTACTACCCACGCATTCCCATACGTCAACGAGGGGAGAGATTCGTCGTCATCGGAGAGATGAATAGCGCCAGGAATAGAAGAACAAAAGCAGCATCCCAGGTGGCAACAGATGTCGCCCCTTGGTAATGAGGACATCTTTGGCGAGGGAGTTACAATTGAGAAAGGAACATCTGAATCACACTCCCTTGGAAACCCAATCCTTTTCAGAGGAATTCCTCTTCATCTTCCGAGAGCTGACCTTTCCTCGCCCTGACCCTATCCTCATCTTTATGGAGATGCCTTAACTACGGCAAAGCGTTTCTTAACCTCAACTGAGATGAGCCTTTATAACTGGGAGCTCATCAATACAAGGCGTGTTGCGTCATGATGATGCTTCGTGCTTGATGGAGAAATGAGGTGTGAGAGAGGGAACTGTTATTCAAATTTGAAACGTCCCTTAGCATATGTTCAAGAGAAGAGCTTTGGCCATATCATAGAAAGTGTCAATTTGGGAAAACAAGTTCCATATAGTTCGTGAATGATCTCTCCTTTGAATTGACTGATTATAATTCAAAAGAAAAAATCCCAAGACAAGAACTTCAAGCATGGGGTGAAGTAATGTACTTTTAAACTTAATTAAGAAATAATTATCTCAGAATATAGCATGTACTCGAGTATAAGCCGACCTGAACATAAGATGAGGCACCAGATCTTATCACAAAAACTAGGAAAGTCAATTGACTCTAGCATAAGCCTAGAGTGGACAGTGTAGCAGCTGCTGATGTTTTTCAAAATAAAAATAGCTGACAATAAAACTACAGTAATTGAGGCATCGATACGTTAAATGTTTTGTTGAATGTTTATTTCAATCAAATCAAAATGGTACCTAAATGATTAAGGATTGTTAATTGAGCAAGTGAGGAATTCATAACCTGGTAATCCAGCCACGGCAGACTTTTTCCTCCGTAGAACAGGTAAGTGGGACCCTCATTCGATTATAAGCCGAAAACGGGCTTTTGCAGCATAAGAAATGTGCTGAAAAACTCGGCTTATACATGAATATATATGTTATTCTGCGAAAATCATTATTTAATTTAGTTCACAAGTACAGTACTGCTTCCATTCTTGCTTGAAATTTTTGTCTCGG
This sequence comes from Sympetrum striolatum, assembly GCA_947579665.1. Lineage (NCBI taxonomy): Eukaryota > Metazoa > Arthropoda > Insecta > Odonata > Libellulidae > Sympetrum > Sympetrum striolatum. The sequence goes on from OX388346.1 coordinate 76,258,718, forward strand.
TATATTTTCTTTTATATCCTCATGAATCTATTCAAAGGAGAGATTATTTGTGACTTCGTTAAAACTAGAACTTTTATACCCACGAGTATGATAATTTCGCATATACCACCCTATTCGTATCCCACGCGAGCAAGACTTGCAAGTGGTTAACTTTAAAATTGATGAAAGTTGACAAAATCGGTTGAAAGAAAATTAATACATCCGGACACATTGCTGGAGAAGACTTTGCGATTTTAAACTGACGATCATTTGCTTGACATTCAAAACAATATTAATTTGATCTTCCTTGGGTGTGGGAAGATGAAATTCCCACACCTTCCTATGAAAGCACAGGAAGAAGAAATATATAATAAAATAATATAGCAGTGAAGATAATAAGAACGATGAAAAAGGCTATGAAACATTTGCCAATAATAACTAAATAATTGTGATGACATTATATAATGTTATATTATATATTCCTTTTAAATATTCACGAATCTGTTTAAAGGACTGATTTTTTACGTCGTTTTCATAAATTACCAGTGATATATTGCTGAAATCTCTGCATTAAATGAAGCATAAAACAGCTTAATAGGCTGCAAAGATGTTTATAATTTCTCTGGAAACATGTTGCAACTGTATAATTCCTGGTAGTAAAATGGAACGATTTCTAAGGCAAAAATCCCGAAGTAATCCATAAAAACATTAGTAAACCTACTATTTAAAATAATATTGGCTACGTCGTCGGTAGATATTTTCTATTAAAGAGAAAGATGTTTAAGATTATGATGCCAGAGACCAAGGATGGTAAACCTCTAGTAGGAAGAGTGCCATATTTGATGAAACAACAAAGCTACGTGCCAATTCGGTGCCACAACCACAGCGTGAAATGCTGAAATGATTATTAGCAAACAATATGGGTTTAAGATGTTGTTCTTGGCAAAATCTATTATTTAATAGTAGAGCTAATATTCATTAAATTACGAAAATGAATTATGTAACTGGAGAATATACACGAAGATAGCTCTCTCAAGAGTATCGCGTGCCAAAATAATTGCTTCACGCGCCACGAGTGTTGTGCGTTCCCCGCCCCAAGAATACTACTGTACGTGAGTCAAGTAGACTGATATCATATTCACCCATTTAATTTCTTGGTCTAAAAAATTAATGAAACACATCACCATTATGTTACATCGTAAGTGACTCAAAGAAAAAAGTATTAGTTCGACAGATGCACGAATTTTAAGGAAATTACATATTTAAAAATTTAAATACCCCAACAGAAATCAAGTAGTTAAAGGTCTTGAACCTTATAAGAGTGGGTATATGAAAGGCTCATTTGAATCCTTCAAAAAAAAATAAAATTGAAATGGCAACTGTAAACTTTCACTCCGGAGCCTAATCGGCCATTTAAATTCGGTATGCTTAAAAAAATTAAAATAAAATAAATTCTGAAACGAGACATTATATGAGAAAACTACTATAATCAATAGTATGAAGGCAGTTCTTCCGAATCACGTTATTGCGTAAGCGATACAGTCTACACTTAGGAGATTACACGACTCAAGGTTACTCGTTGATTCCGCTTCAATAATAATTTGATTATATAAATGAAAGAAAAAAATTATATTTTTCTTTCAATAAAATCTCTAATTATTTTTCAATTGCGAAAACGTGAACTGTTAAATTGCAATAATATATTTACTGTGTGTGTTTACTTGATATGTGTAATATTGATGCGTTGATGTGTCTAATGTTTACGGAATATTCAAATTTAACAATTTTTCTAATGGTGCAGAATAACTATACATGTTAGGAACCAGCCATATCCGGCAACTATTTAATATACAAGCAAAAATTGATTAAATAAAAAAGGGGCAGTTTCAGGCGAAATCGTGTGGAAATCCATCTTGTGAAATTAAGGAAGGAGATGTGATACTTTTTCGAAAAATTGTGGAATAAATAGCACTTCTTTTTCCTTAATTTGAAATTGATTAAATAATGTTTACTTTACCATGTAAAGGTTATTGTGTGCATCGAACAATTTCGATGAGATTCTTATTTAAACATTCATTATCTGTCCTTGATTGTAAAATCTTTATCTTTGAGCTTATATCTTTATAATGTAATTCGTTAGGCCAGAACTCCTTGAGGTTAAAAATCTTTAGAGCTGTTGCAGAGGATTAAGATTGTCGCATAAAAAATCGTTTAAACACCCCAATATCGTATAAAAATTTCAAATGAGAAATTATAACGTTTATCTACTATGAAATTAGCCTGTACAATTTGAATTTTTCTTATAATTCATGTCAACGGCATCATGTACAACTACAAACTAATGCATGAAAATTTTCACGGTATTTGAAAATTTGCTACCCATCCTAGGGGCTTAAGTCTAGAGATTGCGCTCTACATTCTCACGTGCAAAATTTATCCAAACTCAAAGTGCTTACAGAACCTCCAGTTTCCTTTCACTTGAACCTCCTCCTCGTGGGTGGTGACGTAGGGAATTGCTGTTGCAGAACCGTTTTCGCAAAAAGCGCTTCCTTATCGCCTAGAATGGTCAAATTTCCCAAGAGGCTGCGGTCTGCAGCGTTAGAAAGCAAATAGGATGAAATTTTGAAGGCAACTTAGCGAGGATCTAATTGGATGACTCCGTGGCTAAACTTCGAGAGCAAACGCCCCCCGCCAAGGTTAGCACAGCGCTGTGGGCGCATAATCAAACCGGCGAATCTGGCTTCCCCTTCCGGCTTTTAAGGTTCCGAATCAAGGCGGGATTCCAGAACATGCGATCACAAATTGAGCGGAGATGTACGCCTATTACATCGCCAAATACAGAGGGAAAATTTAACATTCGGTAAGGAAATTTGCCAAAGAATGCTTTGTCTGGCATATTGCCATTCTTTAACCAGTCGATTTGATTAGGCGTGCCATGATTATAAGCTATATCCGTAGCAATGTCCTGGGTAATAATTATCATCAAATCTTTAGAAAACTTCAACCGTAATATTCTTCATAACTATACCATAATCCAAAGTAATACAGAAGTGAAAAATAGTGACTTGGCTGGGACTCGAACCCAGGTCACTCATGTTAGGTCGTCACTATTTTTCACTTTTGTATTATTTTAGGTTAAGTCGCGCACTTTCAAGTGCTAGGTTAAAATTTTCTTTCCATCCTTTATACTATAATCACAATATTTTCCATTTTTATCACTAAATAAATATCGTCAAGCGGAACTTGATGGAAGTTCACATTGAATACATTTAATGACAAAGACAAAAGATATAATTTGTACAACCTTTAACCTCTTTTTGAGTTCTATTTATGGAATTTTTACAAGTTATACCTTTTGAATTCGTCATTAAAAGTTTTTCAAATCTTTATTACTATTTTAATAACCAATTTTACTTATTACTATGAATTAAATTCGAATTACTATGTTTTCATTTTTTTCTAATACATAAATAAAGAATATAATTAGTTTCTCTCCATTTATGTGTGAGTGTATGTATTTCATCATAAATGTTAGCCTAAAATTTGAGAGCCATAATTTACACTTTCAAAATTTTGAAAACCGTTTAATTTCGTCATTCGGCAAAATATTCACAACTTCAAGGAATGCTATATTTTTTCCAGAGAAAAGCTGAAAAAAATTCATTTCTACCTGTACCATTCTCTTCTTTTGGAAGATTAAATATTTATTTATATACCAAACAAAATCAAAATAAAAAATATCTTTGAAGCTTCATCTTTATGTGGCTCTTGGGTAGCATAATGTAAATTACAAATTAATTGGAAAACAAATCATTTTAAATTCGATTTAAAAATATATTCAATTAAAGTTATGTTAATTAACGAATTGCCTCTACAGGTGTGATATTGATAGTCTTCAACTTCCATAAAAATTTCCTACTGCTTTGGATAGACGTTAAAAGTAACATCCTACATAACATATTAAAATTTAGAAACATAGAAATATATACGAATTTTCCACAAAATATACTTTGGGGTTGTTCTTGTTATCGCAAGACCATTATTAATTTCTTTATAACTTTACATTAATTAAAAAATACTGTGTAATGTATTAAGTTTATTGTAAACAAATTGACTGACGATATTTAAAAGAATTTTCTGACAGCATTCTATTGGGTTTCATTTTCCTCCAAAAAGGCCAGGAGTTATATTTTGTTTATAATAACTCACATGACTGACAGAGTTTGAAGGAATATTCTGACAGCATTTATCGAGTTTTAAATTCATTTTTAAAATCCGATTTCCAATATTTGCGATAATCCAAAATAGTGACCTTGTTTGAAAAGATTTAGGGTGGCATCTGCTGTGTTTATTTGAAAGTATTACCATATGTCATACCGAAAAATACGCCCAGATAAAACAAATTAAAGGGCGTACAATGGGATGCCCTTAACACGCACAGTTACGCCACGGTTAAGTAGGTCCGTGATATGAATAGCAGAAAATAACTTGGTAATTACCTCATAGTTATTTTTTGGACGTGATCCTCTATTCCTTCAAATTGCTAGAAAGGTAAACTAAAACATTCGAACGTATAATTGGAAAAACCTTGGTATGAAAAGGTTCTACTCTATGATAAGTTTGAAGTAGATCAAAATGTACTCTTATTTGGGTAAAATTAATTATAAAGCTAAGTTGATAAATAAAGATAAGCTTACAAAAAGGTTTAAAATAAAATTAAATATACTTTGAACAAAAATGATATAAAAGTAAAATATATTATGTAGTTTTTCCGATAATTTATATAATTTTCTCTTCAAATTATAATCAACAAATTGCATAATATGTATTATATTTTAATGTGCCACATCGTTATGTCATATCTTGTAATCTGTGACGATACATAGGTTCAACATTTCTAGTCACAATAATTATTTATCATTATTCAGTACATTATTTACTTTTATAACTATACCCTTTTCATCGTAAAAACGTAATGATTCTCAACCTTAATCAAGCTTAGTTAAACTGTACGTAGTATATTATATTGTGGTTTACGGCTATCTCCTCTGTTATATTATCTCGAGTTCTATTTGTTAGATTCAATCACGTTCCATAATGTACGTGACTTTATGGATATTCTACAATGTACTGCATTATTTTACTTAAATGATAGGTCTTGTTAATATTTTACGATTTTATGCCTTATTTATAATATGTAAATCGCAATATAATCGTATAGCCCGCGGGAGGTTTTCGGAGTGGTTTCCCTCCAGTCTTTGGGCGAATGCCAGGCTTAAAATCATTTTTTTATGTTCCCACTAAACGTTCCCACCTGGCCAGAAGGCCAACTTGCAACGTAAATTTAAATAAATGAAACAGTTATCTAGCTTTGACATTTATCAGATAACGAAGATATTTCCCTTTCTTTTGCTATCACCTTAGTATTCAAAATTGCCCAAATAGGTAGAGAAAATCTTTTTACTTCGAATAAAAATGCTTATACGTAACGAAATCTTGGTTAGCGATAAAATAAATGAGTATTTTTTATTACGATGACGTTATATAAGAATGTTGCAACTTCTCGGGAATAGCACTCCGACTAACGAGCGTTTCAGGTGTCGATTACGAGTCCATAACAAGATTATCTCTCTTATCCGAGGCATCAGAGAATCGATATTAATCACACTCTTCGTAGGGAAATTCATTCGATACTCCACGAGGATTAAGTGTACAGTCAGTCCGACTAATGCATTGCCGCTGTTTCTAACGCAATGCTCGAGAAGGCACATGCCGCCCGTCGTCCTTGAGTGAGGCGTCTTTTTCCTTCATCCGACTTATGACGTGGAAACTAAACAAGGAAGTGCGGGCATTTACGTGACCAGAGACGTCTATGAAGGAAGAGGTATACGCGATGACAAGGAAAAATAAATACGCGCTCTTTCAAATCGTTTCATTTCTTTGTACGTGAACAATTATGTATTTTCCTAGCGAACTCATTATTTATTAATTTGTTTTTTCGCTCAACAATGATACAAAATTATAGGGTGAACTCAGAAACAATAACTAAAAAATCTGATGTGGCCAGCACATGACTTTCTCCATATATATAAGATGTAAATATTTATCTACGACAGTATTTTCGAACTCTATATTCAATCTAAACTTGGAAGATAAGTGATTAATTTCTTTCATATTATCTTTTACGTCACAAACATTAAAAATAATGTTTTTCGGGACATGTTCGATGAAAAAAGATGAAGCGGCCTTTCGCCCCAGCGCCCAGAACGTACATAATCAGCAACCTCCGGTTTATCAGTATTTCACAAATAACTCCTACACAATCAGCGATACAAAAATATGTTTCGTACAAAAGTTATAGTAAATTTTATTTTCTAAAACGTTTATAAATAATATTTTATACCTAAATATGATATTTATGGAGATATTTTGAAAACCGGAAATGAGATTTGAAGAATGAAGCTCGACTTCCGGTTAACCGATTTACTCCAAAAACTAATCAACTCTAACGACATCAACTAAAAGACCATTTATGAGATTCGGTGTTGATCCGACAAACAGTTTTCATGTTAGAGCGCCCACAAAGTACATAATCAGCTACTTCCGGTTTATCATTATTTCACTAATAACTCCTAATCAACCGGTGATAAAAAAATGTTAAATGCAAAAGTTATAGTAAATTACATTATCAAAAACTTTTATAAGTAAAGCAATGCACGTATATATCATATTTATGGAGATATTTTGAAAACCGGAAATGAGCTTTGATGAATGAAGCTCGACTTCCGGTACACCGATTTACTACATAAACTAATCAACTCTGACAGCAGACACCACAGTACTTGAAGTTTGTTATTGATATGACGAATAGTTTTCACGTTAGAGCGCCAATTATCACACACACACATACACACAGACACACACACACACACACACACACACACACATACACACAGACATCATTCCGAAAATAGTCAAAACGTGTTCTAGGGACCCCAAAACATGTATTTCCGTTGAAATCTCGAAGTCGAATTTTTTCATGAAAACAATACTTTCTCTATACTTCGTACATGGAATAAGTAAAAACAGCAAAATCAAGAAGGACGTTTAAGCGTTATCTCAAATTATCTGGTAAATATATTGAGCTTTTAAAAATATTCCAGTGATTCCAATACGGGCGGAAGGCTAAATTGCGACAGATGCAAAATTCGAATCATATTTCCTTACGATAGAACTGCTTGGCCGAGAACAGATTCAGTTCGTTAGGTAATCGATACATATTTAACTTAGTGGTGCAATTTTCTCTCTTGCGCATAAACGTAGACTATTTCATAAATAAATTGCCTTTAACCCTTAAAGGACTGACGTTCCCATATGGGAACGGACTGCAGCTGGGTACTCTAGGTAGCTAAACAACATCTTGAGTGTCATAAAATGGTCAGTAAACGATATTTTGTGAGCTAAGAGGGTCCAAAGCTTAGTTTCATTTGAGTTTTGGTGCATTTAAGTCAAGGGAAATATTTCTTGTGATTTTTCGAAAAACAGGGAAATTTTGAGATGGATCCTTCTGGCAACTAATTTTTATAAGTTTTACTGTTTTTAATTTAAAGTAGTATTTTGCTTGTATACCTTTAGTATGATGTTCTAATCATCGAATGAAATTAAATAGAGCAGAGTTTGAGGTTATTTGTTGTTGTTATAACGTTGTTTATTGCTGCGTTCCCATATGGGCACGTCAGGCCTTCCCACTACTACGCGATTTCCTTGCCGATGGGTGTCAAGGAAAGCTATATATAGTATATAAAAGAATATTTTGCGACATAATACATTATTTTTGGTGCAATTAAGTTAAGAATTATTTTAGTTTTAAGTTGTGACAAGAAGACTATGGCAATTATTATGCATATTTATGAACTAAATCTCGGAAAACCTAAATTTATATAGTAGAAGCGGCAACAACATATATTAGCAAATGATTATTGCACTAGATATTCAAATCCTTTCAAATTTTATTAGCTTCACATAAAAATGATATCATTAGAGGTGTTATAGTTTCTATTCAGGAAAACCGTAATTTTTCATGAGTCGACTTCACTGAAGGAGACTCTCCGAATCCTTGACGAGGATGAAGAGAGTGAGGTAGATGTTACCGATTTCTTCATTTCTCCAACAGGAGAAAATGAGCGAACTGATGAAGTATTGGCTGATGAAGATGAGGAAAGATTGGTTGAGAATTTTACTGGCAAGCAAATGAGGGCACAAGCCGAAATTCGGTTGGCAACCAACGAAAGTATCGGTACTGGAGAAGACGATGGGGCAAAATAATCTGTGCGGAGAAAATGGATAAAGGGCAGCATTGAGTGTACGGGAAGTTTTTCTGAAGCAGATTACTTTTCATACTCTAAACTTAGCTGCATCGAATTGCTAGAGCTCTTCATCGATGACGATTTCTTCGCATTCATAGTGGAACAAAGTGAGAATTACGCCCGATTTTTAATAGCCCCAGTCCACAAATTACAGCAGAGGAGATGCGAGCCGTCATTGGCATTTTGATTGTATCCGGGTACAACGTTCTCCTGGAAAAAATATTACTGGGACGCGAAAAAGGATGTACATTTTGAATTGGTTAGTGGAGCGATGAGGCACTGATTCATCCAAATAATGAAATTTTTACACTTAGCGGATAATACTAAGTTAGACAGTCAAGCGATGGGTTCTACAAAGTCTGGCCTACGATGAAAAGAATTACACAGAGATGTTTGCAGCATTTGGTTCCTTCCCAGTTCTTAGATTGTGAAGAAGAGATGATAAGATACTACGGAAGACACAGCTGCAAGCGATGTTGTAGAGGTAAATCGATAAGATTCGGTTATTATAATTTGAAGTGGTATGTAAAATAATATAATAGCATTAATTTATTTAGCTCAATATATAATTTATACGAAAGAATTTATTGCCACATTTGAAAGGATGTGGCTACAATGGAACTGAACGAATCAGAAAGAATCAGAACTGCACAGCTTGCTATAAGGAAAGTACTGCACGAAAATAACAAAACATTATCGCGAAACATTATTATGAAATTATCGGAAAATTGCCTTTATAAGTTAATGATATAAGTTAAAGTCGTTTTATAAATTAATAGTATTATTTAATCAGCATTAATTATATCGATTAATATTCCCAAGGAAAAACGGACTTGAAAAAAGTCTGACAGGGCCAATCCTCAAAGTCACCTCAATCCTTTTCTTGTATGTATTTCCTTAAGTGGGGTTTCGCCTTAACACCACTTTGTGTTGCCTCGATGAGGCTATGGCCATAGTCGCATGCCGCACAGTCGGACGAAACTACACTTGCCCTTGCAGACAAAGTCCCCAAATGTTCTGGCCGGGTAGCTTAGATGGTTAAAGCAGCCTCCCTGATAGAGGAAGATCCCGGGTTCGATTCCCGGCCCCGTAAGACTTTTTCCTAGTCCGTTTTTCCTTGGGAATTTTCCTGGGTGCACGCCCTTATGTGCAAAGTCACCTTAACCCTTTCCTTGTATCAATTAATACTATATTTAATAACTCTCTTCATTAACAACATTTTCTAATTTATTAACAAATTTTAATTTTTGTGTATCACCAAGCTTTTGTTTTTTTTTTTATTTAAGGATTTAATTAGCCATTGATAACCCTTGAATATCTCTTTTGAAAGCTATTCTTCTATCCTGTTTAATTAAAATAATTAACAAGTATGATTTTCAAAAACCAATGCGGTCAACCAGGTGTAATCCATTCCCAGAGTTATGTAAACAGAAAACTACAACAAAAATTTTCCATGTTAGTCTGAGTTTTTTCGGCCCATATCCATGAATTGTATCATTCATTGTACGAGGTCCTTCTCTTATTCATAATCACATATCATACGAACCCACTAGTCATATCACTATATTTTGCGAATTCTCCCCTAAGACAACTATTGACTGTGTCACAACATGATATAGTCCGCAGTAGACATAGGTGCAAACATGTTACATGTTGATGCCGGAATGCACGTACTGAATCAAACGTAGGCCAAGGATGGTGTACCGGTATAACACAACTGAAATGCCTACGCGATCATGTAATAATTGGGAGATGGAGGTGGATGGATACCTATTAGTCGTCCCACGTTCTGCGGCGTGTGCTCTCTTTGATGATCTCCATAATGCCTCACCCCGCCCATAGGTGTCTCCGCATCTGATCAATCGGAATGTTTTCAAGGCCGCATTGGCGAGACGCACGTCTCCTGGAATCGACGGTCGATTGGCGAACACAACACGCAGCGATTCCACGATCGCTTTACGGCTTCGGAAGAAGGAATTCTCCGAAGGGGAAATCTAATTCCCGGACCATTTCCTCAGCGGGTGGTTGTGACTTCTTCCGATGATTAAAAAAGGTCCACTCAGTTGCCTCCGAAGAAACGGGGTGTGCGGATTGAAAGTGAGGAGAGTCGACCAAACGAATCGATATGCAACCGTGACTACAGCAGTAGTAAACAAGGGAGTGGTAGCAACAATTAAACACTCTTGTATTTATAATAATTTCTCCTCATTAAATGATCGTTGCTTATTCAAGTATATTAAGAAAGTCATCTCAACCCTTTTATTAGACGTGATACCTCCGTTTGCAGAAAATAACGTTTATATACGAGTCCTAAATACATGGTGAGAAGGATATATAGTAAATTGCCATTTGTTATGAGAGAAAGGCTATTGATAAAACAGGTAACATTCTTTAAAAAATCAATATATTTCTAATAAATAAATGCTATTACTCTATATGATGATATTTTCAGATTTTGACATGTAATACGTAGTGCCGGTTTGCATCAACCATGAAGGTTTTAATGTTGTTGTATGTTTTCCTCAATATATATTACACTAAGTTTACGCAATATGTTCTATTATTGTTTTTAATTTAATTTATTATTGCATTGTGCAACATTTATATATTATGGTGGATATCATCTTATTTGCTTACAATTTAAATTAATTAAATTAGATAGTTGTTCCGTAATTGATGTAATGCGATTGTTTATATGACGAATCTTAAAATACGTCAGCACCTCGCATTTTCAATCCTCAAAACCCGGAAGAAGGAATCACTTCAGCGTGGACTTATATATTTTACGTAAAATTAAAAACCCGACCCAGACATACTGAATTGAAGGGGGGAGACTATTTGACAGGAAAATCTATACGTATTTACGTCCAAAGATGGTATATATTGAACTATAAAAATTTAAATCTGCATAATGCATAGTTTCATTTAAAATAATTCACTTCAGGATTGAAGCGAACATTTTCAGCCAGAAACACATGTAGAAGAAAATATCATCTCTAAATGTATTACATTTCTGAGCGTATACTGAAACACATTTTTATACACGACAGCTTCATTTGGGACGGAAAAATTTCTTAGACGAGCAACTCTTCCATGCAATACCGTACTTTTCGGTAACAAAATATTTTTTACGGTACATTAATAAGTAAGGTTACAATAATATGATATTTGGTGGATTTAAAGATCGAGGAAGGTGATCATTGACTTGATGCCTTTAGGGTAATTTGAAATTCCAATATTATCATACTAAACTGCTCTACAGCTACCTTAAATCCTGACATTCTTTCATAATTTCCTTGCTGGTAAATTTACAATATAATTCCTTGAATAATTTGCGTGTGACTCAAATTAAACATTTAGCTAGAATTTAAGAGCGAAAAATTGTATACAGTTGGCTAATATATCACCAAACAGAAACTGGCAAATAAGACAAAAACAATAATTGTTTCCATTCTTTCTTCTTTTACGTCATCCTCGACAAATATAAACGTTCTTCTATCATTAGAGGTCTATTTTCCATATAAGGCTCAATTATTTATTATTTTAGAAGATTATTCAATGTCAAAATCAGATCAAGGAAATAAATTCATAAACTTCCCCCAGGACAAAATGAGCAAACCTTTAAATAGTTGATTTCGACATAATGAAAAAAATATTCCGAAATACAAAATTTCAGATAAATTCAAGTGCTTATAATTGAGAATTGAGCGGATAACCATTTACAACATAAATAAAATTGGGATTTTACATTTTTATAGCAGCTTCGTACTTGATCATTTTCTCAGAATTTTTTTATAGCATTCTTCGGGAAAACAAGCAAAAACATAAGCTCAAATGGAACGAGGTATCAGCTAGTAATTTTATGAATTATGTGTATCATCAAAGTGCAATGTGAAAGTATCGTTTGAGACACACAATCAATAAGAATAACCCAAATAGAGAAATAAAGAGTTTCCAAATCTAGGGCGGGATACGGGGCCGGTTGGCTAACACAATCATCAGCGCAAATTACTTTTCGACTACGTTCCTCTTTTTTGCCCCCAACTTAATTATAACCCTTGGACTGAGGCGTTATATAGAAGCGGTGTAATTTTTATCCATCACGGTGGGGAAAAAAGATGAAAACGAAATTAAACGCCCGAAATTGAAGAAAGAAATGGTTTTCATTAATCATGGCCTAGCCTCGCGGCGAATAAATGCCATCGCAATTTAAAACAATATCAAAGTCAACATATGGTTTGGTTGGCATGGCTGCCATTATTTCTCGAGTACGTTTACACATGATAGAGAAATCAGGATTTCTGCGTTGGTTTCTCTGAATGCCTGTCTACCTGCAATTTCTATGTTGGTGAGAAAATTTACCGAAAGAGTAAAAGTTTGCAAAACATTCAAAATATATATATTCAAGGCATGAATTGATGATTGAAAATCAATAAACAACGATATTGTGATAGCATACCGAAAATTATATATTTAAAATTCTGCTTCTCCATGGCGATCGATTGTTTTCGTTTAAGCATTAGGAAATTTCTTATACAAGAGGTTGATGACCTGGTAAACCTAAAAGATGTTGAGTTTTTTTACAAAATCGTAGAATTGGGTATTTTATAAAAATAGTTTTTCCTCTTAATACTATCAATTGCTTTAGGAAAGACTTAATGGTAGGATTCCATACTGTAAAGAAATGAAATTATGAAAACCTTAACTTGTTCCACTGAAATATTTCATTTTGCAACTTATGTTACGTAGCGTCGCGCCATCATCAGAGAAACAGGCCTAGGTTGCAAAATAAAATATTTCAGAGGAATGGGATATAGTTCTCAGTTTTTCATTTCTTCAAGATATTTTTATTATATATATGTATATATATATATATATCGATATAAAAATAGAAATATCCCTGTTTACCTAAGAAGAAGTTATTATATAATTATGAATTATGAAATTCGAAAAGAATAAAGCGTAGAATTTCTTCTGGTAAAAGGTAACATTGATGACAGATGACATTAGTAACAAATGCCCACTAAATGACAATTAAGAATGCATAAACACATCAATAGATAGGAATAATTTCCACGGGAGTGAGTTACAAGGACATTCAGAGTAAAGGCAATATGTGAAAACGGGTTGTTCGCTGACTTTATTTTGTCTCTAGGTCCTTCACGAAATTTCAGCGGTCAATTGCATAAAATAATCACGACTTCAATCAAATGATAAAAATATATGTAACGACTTAATAATAATAGCTTTAGAACGATTTCACCACTACCATACTTCTGTAGCGAAACAGCTGACTGATAAATATTAAGCGGAAATGATATCGTTCCACCCCATTTCCCCATAGTGTGGGTCACGTTACAATTTAGCTGTTTACAAACAAAGAAATAGAAACATGAATAAACACTAGATTTTACTGTTGATAAACAAGTGGATAGCAACGGAATGCAACACGTTTCAACGCTCTTTGAAGGATTTGGAAAGTTTCCGAAAAAAATCTCAACACAATATATATCAGCAGTATAAGAGAACATCATCTTCATAATATTGGTTGATAAAGCCGTAGCCGAGCAATTTTAATGTAAAATAAATCAAATAAACACGGTCTATGTGTATAATGGTAAGAGGAATAGTAATCCAAGGAAAAAAAGCATATATATATATATATATATATATTCTGTTTCCGTTTTTAGTAGATCAATAAGATATCCCAGCCATATCAGGTGATGTAACAGATATGCTGCGACTTCCCTTTTATAGAGGTCGTTCTGATACTGCGAGGAAGATTAGAGAAATAGATTATAGAACCAATCGATTCGGCAATTCATTATTTCCACTAACGATAAGCGAAAAAATTGATTACGGAAATAGAGTCATGGTACTCTGAATAAGAAAGACATAAATCTGGTGAGTTCTACACAACTGTGACAGTTCTGATTCTCTAAGTTGGTCTCAAAGTGTTTGAGTATTTTTTTTCGACAAAAATCATACACCAACTCCCTTTTTCGTAATGAGTTATTGCGTGCCACTGCGAAACCATAATTAATGACAATTAAAAGATTTGAATTATCTCTAAAATATGGAAATCTTAAGGAATTTGAGATTAGGGAAGTACACTCATGGTATTTAGAATAGTATTTTAATAGACAGAAACATTATTAATATAAAACTATGACGATATATAAGTACAAAGAATATATAAGTATATGTAAGATCCATATAAATATAGAAAAACTACATTGACGCTTACAAACTTTAATGGAGGATTGTTAAAATAATATTTTCACAATGTAGACTAAAACTTCAGCAATTATAACTCGGAGACACCAAAAGTTAGCCTATACGATAATCCCCAACCAGACATCCGAATGATATCTTCAGCACCCCGGAGAGTCCTAGACGATAACCGAAGAGCCATTAGTTCGACATATTACTCAAATAAGCCCGACGGAGCTACCCAAATGTTTGCCCTCCTAAGCGAAAAGGCTTTTCTTTTTCATGTTGGCGGGAAACGTGCAGGTTGAAGCGCGGGTGTGCCCTCTTTTCAGAAGGGAACCCTCGTCACCTCAAAAACTCCCTTTCACCCTCCCATTCGAAGATTCTAGAATTGTGTAAGGGATGGAGGAATTGACAGAGCTTCGAGCAATAATCGTTGCGGCGACACAGTCGAGCTCTCTCGACAGCCAACTATCAAAGCCTGATGCCATTAGTTCCACGTGCTACACATTTAATTTCGAGCTCTTGTTCGCCAGGCGGTCCGGATATGCTGGGTGGCAAGGGGAGTGGTGACAGAAGCGAACCTTGTGGTACTCCGGAATTGGGCCGGTGAATTATTACCGCAAGAACGAATTACCGCTAAAGGATTAGGGTGATTTGGGGAGATGCTCCAATTCTCGTTACTTCAACCTTTGGTAGGCACCTCTTGAACTTCATTTGAAGGTCGCTCATACACTTGAAATACATAAAAGGTTCCCATGAAAGAGGAAATTAGGGCAATTTGGATCTAACTCTTGTAAGATATTGCAATTAAGATTTTTTGTATCCAGTTAAATTATAGCTTATATTCTCTCTACTCTTTAATGTACTCTAAAACTTATTCTTCCGCGGTTTTCCTCCAATGGGGAGCTTTACTGAACCTGATATATATAAAAAAGGGAATACATTATATTAAATTTAATAGCGAAATTTCAATTTCTGTCAATAACACTGCAGAAGTCTGCGTGCGTAATTGATTTTTAATTTTACATGGATTGGAAACAATGGTTCCCAATCGTTTACTAAGAGGCAAATCATTTGAGCTGTACGAAATTGTGTCAGTTACAAACACTTTTATACATATGTAAAACAAATGAATCGTCCTTTATATTAGAATTGTTTCAGCATGGATCACATATCATCTCTTCTTTTCATAACATCTTTTTCGTTACACTGCAATATCATAATCAATGAAAAATCAAAACAATCGAATTATAATTAAAACATTAAAATCTTGAGGAATTATATAAATATTTAATACCCTCGTTGCGAAGCGGAGGAAGATGCCAAGAGATTCAATTTTCACAATTTTTTCCGTTTAATTACTTCTCCATAATTGAATTCCGTATTAAGTGCAATCCGTCATTATATAATACTTCTTTTAAAAACGTGACTTATATTCCCATGCATTAAATTGGTAGGATAGCCATATGAAGCCAACAAAAAGAAATCAGGGTAATATGATCACGATTTGCAAATTTCAAATTTCGCGAAATTGAGGAAACTCGGTGCTTGAGAACGCATAAAATAAATCTCTAATAGTTAATTGGAATGGATAAGAGAACTTCATAAATGAAATGCCTCAACTTTTGGTTCACTTTAAAATTCCAGAAATTTTAAACTTCATGGAACTATTTCCACACGGAAATTTAACGGCAAATTTATACAAACAGGATTTATAGAAATCGATGATAAACGTATTAATACAATTGCGTAGAATTTCTAATAGGTTTGTGAGTATATGAATGGTATTTTAACTCGTTTCTATTCTCCACGAAACAATGCAGCTGCATGTTGCTGCAAACAGAATAACAAAACAATTGCATTTAACTATGAGCGAGGTAATTTAACAGCGCAAGAAAAATGAAATAAATAAAATATTCCTTACAATATAAGAACAGTAATGTTTTATGAAAACCTAAAATTTAAGAGGAGTTCAACAGTCTCCGTCCAACAAAGTAAGCACTAAAGAAATAAATGAAAAGTAGCTATCGTTGAGTATAAAGTTGATATCCGTGCATTTCAACTCCTACCACAACCCATACCGCGTTTCGCGATTAAAGTGAAATATCACCATTGGGGGCTTCCTGCACGGTCGAATGCGCCCAAATCTTGATCCCGCTGTCAGATAAAACAGCGCCGCTTACGGCTGAAGCGTGATTCTCGTACATCCCATAAAGCGTTTCGCGCATCCCACGGAAGGAAAATTGAAGCCATTTGCCCGGAACATATGTATCCACCTCCAGTAAAATTTCATTTCCCAGCTTCCTTTTCAAACGGATAACCTGCTTATTGTCCTTCCTTCCATTTTGCAACTTCCCTTTCAAGGCTTAATAAAACAAATGAAGTCGAGCAGACGCTCTTTCCTCACCGACAGAAGGAAATATGTTTACTTTCAGTTAGTATGGAAGAATGTATTGATGCCAAAAGTGATCTACTATATTACGTAATAATTTGATGAAAGATGAGTATTTTAACATAAAATATATGAATTTAATTTGTTCCAGCATGATTTCCTGGAACGGTGCCATTGTTAAGGTAAACTATAACTTAATATATTCCACAGCAATACATTTCGCGTGACTAGTATCGTCAACATATTGACATCATAAGGCTTATATTGATGGGAATTATTATCTAAGTTTATATTAATTTATGTTATTATAATATTTTATTCCATTAAATAAATACGCACAAATTAACAACAATAAAAATATTATACATTAACCAATACTCTGTGATACATCAATATTGTAAACGAAAGACATTATAGCCAAAAAAATTTAATCATTCCAATATAAAATTAATAGTTCACCGAATAATGTCAAACTTGTATAAAACTATTTACGACACAGATATGCCCCTACCAGAGTAAGGATGATAAAAATCCCGTCTTTCTTGGGTAAATTTTAGACTGTTGATACCACTCTAACAATTAACAATTTAACAAATCACTCAAAGAATACCGAACTTAAAGGGTATTACCAAATGAGATCTAATTGTTCCTAAATTTATAAATTAGTATTTGAACTACTAATCAGGCAGTCAATTATACTTTTTGCTTGACGTCTACTTAGTAAAAAGAACAATACAGAAATTGTCTGCAAAGAGCGCAATAACGAATTTGGATTTTTAACCACTGTGTGAAGACACAATACGTTACTCATTTGAAAGAATGAAGAAACCCTCGCGTACTATGAGTGACTCCTTGAATTCAGCTACAGACCGCACAAGACATGAATGCATGAATGAGTTTGCGGATTCCGCATATTATCACATTCGGCCGAGGATGTAATAACCGGAGGATGTAAAACGGATTCCTTTGCAGTGTCCACCCCGAAGGCCCGTTGGGTCGTCAACCCCTCCACAAGAAGAAGAATTAAGACATAGGAGGTATTGAGTCTTACTAACTAACTATGAGGAGTGAGGCCATTTTCCCTTTATTATTTTTGCTGACGGTTACTTGAGATGAAAAAGTCACCATGCAACTAAATATTTAATAACGTAAAATGTGTAGTATCAGCTATGAAATCAGCTCTATCATGGCTGCCTTCCAAAATTTACTATCGGAATAACTGGAAATAAAGACGTCACCGAATAATAATAAAGAATAAGAGCCGGAAAAGGATAGCACACCGTTAAGAAAGCCTCTGACCTGGGATGAATTTATAAATACTAATTATAGGAGTTACGGTAACCGTATCACTTTGATCGAAATAGAGAAGGGCGTATATATGTACATCATGGGAATAATTTAAGAAAGAAGAGGGCCTCGCCGTGATGCGATCCAAAAAAGAACGAAGGAGGTTTCGCAGGTTTTTTTAAGATACGTAATCTCTTGGTGGGGCAACGAAGCGGTCCTTGAGCCTACGGCATCTGAAATTTGCCTCTGCCTTAATTGATGTTTCAGTTAAAAAGAGCATACCTTTGTATCATCTTCGCGTATAAATTTCACTTTTATCTGACGATTATGCCAGCCCTAAGGAGGCCAGCTATTCAAACACTATTTTATCATATTTTTTGATACGTTGTGATACAATAGTATCACAACGATACGATACGATACGTATTCGATAGTCCTTCAAATTAAAATATGCGTTGATAATTCAACTTTGACACTATAGCTGCAAAAATAGATTATTGCAACGAACTAAGTATTCTCCATACTACTCCATAAATGATGGCTATAAGGCCGAAACGTCGCTTATTAAATATTTGTTTAGAAAATACGAAGTCAATTTCAATCATATATTATTCAATAAAATTATTTATTATATAATAATATATATTATTAAATTTATATAATGACGTTTCTACGGTCTAATGACATCGATTATAAAGTTGCATAGGTTATCAGATTTTGGCAATGTAACTACTATTTATATGAATAAACTTTAAATGTATTGAATACAATCAGCCGCTACTGTGTAGAATTTCACCATGGTGGCAAGAATAAAAACATTTTGTAATAATTCCACAATGTATATTTCACAAAATCGACCGGTTTCGACTGATACATAGTTTCGACTAATTATAGGACCTGATGATGACTATGTATTAGTCGAAACCGGTCAATTTTGTGAAATATACATTGTAGAATTATTACAAAATGTTTTTATTCTTGCCACCAAATAAACTTCAGTCCCTGGCGATGTCTTTTGGAATTAGGTCATGATGAAGAAGATATAAGTTATGCTTTTTACATAGCCATTATTAAACAATTTTTATAAGTTGTTGATATTATTTACTTAAATAAAAACTGTGGAAAAAGTTCAACGATTCTCTTCCTCGTCATCCAATAATATTTTTGCTTGTATTTTTGTGTTGCTTTGATTGTGTTTACGTTGTATATAATAAAATAAAAATATACAAAACGCAATAAATGTTGAGATGACTACGTTTAAAATTAGGTTACATAAATAACTCTCAATAGGCAGATAAGAAAATGTCGACCATCATTACTATAAATACCCACTTACTTATCAATGGACCAGGTCCTGCTATATCTCAAGAACCTAAGAACGGCCTTATTTATTACGGCATCCTCGTTAGAATATAGGGTCCGCTCAACGAAAGGAATTTTCGGCCATCGTTCTTGGAAAAGGCTGATAAGTCGATGGGCCAGGGCTTTATCTCTAGAGGAGCCTAAAAAGCGGCCTTCGGATTTTTAACTAGGTCGTCCTAGCAAGAATATTGGTGATCTATATAAAAAATCACTGCAGCCATCATGTGTCAGTAACTTGCACAGTTCATATTAGTTATGAACCATACATTTGTATTCCTCGGGTAACCTTTTCTTTAAAGATCACCGAAAGCATTTCCAAAATCTCTTCCCGGAATCGCCATATCGCCATCTTTCGTAAGAGCCCATTTCAGGTGCGATAGGTCGTTTATGAAGAACCCTTTTCCGTCGATTAATCGATCGATATGCAATGAAAAAGATCGCGCGAAGGTCACCTACCGTTTTATCCATGGATAAGGGTACATACATTACGGCGTTGGGCTCAAAGATAGGTCAGCGGCATTAATGAGCTGTTCGCATACTTGGGTTGTGAGTGCAGCGGACATTTTTAACCTAGAGACGCATAAAAATGTCTCGTGGGTCTACTTTAACACCGACGGAGCCTTTGCCGCACGGGGAAGATAAAAAACTTCCTACGCCTCTGCAAATTTTGCGGGTCGACTCGTAAAAAAAAGCGATGCCGTGTTACACGGGGCGGTAAACATCTCTTGCTTCCATAAACAACGCAAGTAGGAGAGGGTTAGACCTTCAATTTCCTCGGTATACATGGAGAAATCAATTATGAGCATACTGGATACAAAAACCATGAAATTTGAGAGGGCTTATAAAAAAATAAAGTAATGAAGTCTAGTACTGAGTGAATTGTATGTTGTAATTATAAGGGCGTATGTATGTACTTGATGAAATCATAGTATAATTGTTTTTTACATTTTTATATGGGCTTATGAAACCATTATATGTTACAAATATAGTTGAGTATTCAAATGCCATTCGAAGCATCCAGATTATTATGAAATGATCTCTACGTTGGATTACAAGGTTGTTGAAACAGAAACTAAACAGAAAAATGTTCTTCCATAAATACATTATTTAATTTATTCATTAATATTGTATAATTAATTATTGTATCCGGAAATAATCTCTACTTTGTATTTAAATCTGAAAGATTTTTGCCTACTAAATAACAAATACTATTTCAAGTACTATATTAAATTATATAATATTATTAAAGAAATAATATAATGAGTTGTGATAAATTTCTTAGCGTTATGGGGCTCTACCACACATTCATGCCTGAAGCAATTAATACCATAATAATTAATGATTAAATATTATATGTATTAGGAAATATGTATTGAAATAGCAGGATAACTATCATATGATATAATCAATAAATAAAGGCTTCACTCTACGAAATTCAATTAGTAAATGGATAAAGATACATTTGAAAATGTCCCCGCGATTCAATGAAACAACTTGTTACAACTATATATTATTGTTTAAATTATGAGCACATTAAACTACACAATAGTTGGAATCAGTTATATAAACTCTTATCAAACCACGAGGAATTTTTATAAAGTTTGTCTTTCAAAGTTATAGTTTCAAAGCTTGTCCCGTTTTTCAGATTGGAAATTTTCATGCTTTTGAAATATTATAAATTGATCAGCTCCTAAATCATTTACTTTGAAAAGTTTACAACATTAGCGAAAGGAATTCTCAATCCCTTCATCTCTATTTAAAAATTTATCTGGACTATAGGATATTTTTTTCCGTTTTGTGATTTAAATAATCCTCGAGATATACTGTAATAAGTAGGCGTAGAAAATGTGGCCATTTTTCTTCAGAGGTCAACCCTTCGGAGCTTACCAACTCTATCGAACGTGGACGTGTCTGTGGTGTTTACCGATTCATTTTCATCTTCCAGTCATTCTTTCAAAGCAGAGGAGTTAATGGCCAGGAAGGAAGAAGCCCCGGAGTCGTCTGGCGCGCTCCAAGAATACAGGAAGGAATTTCCGCAATTCATGGTTATTTCCCACGGGAGGTTTTCCTCTTGCGGTCGTTAACTCTTTATCTCATCCCCGGTATGAAAATACACGCAAACGTTTTTAGGGAAAATTTCGTGAGCTTCGGAAGAGAAGATTACTGAGAAGTTACATTGAAAGGGAATTGGAACCATGGTTTTATTGACTGAATTAAAAGCTATAATTAAATACTAAACTTTATGACTACATCAGTGGTAGCTTGGTGGAACTTATTACTCATTATACAACACGCAATATATTTAGAGGTACTTTAACCAGTTCAATTAACTAGTACATTTTCTGCTGCTTATAAAAAAGCCACATCTGCGAGTGTCATGAAACGAAGAAATTGATATGATGCGATACTTTGATATTAAGCATATGACTTCATTAGTGATAACCTGGCTGAATTTTTTTATCGGCGTTCGATACGAAATACACGTGCAGTTACTTAAGAATGTTATATAACTGTTATTTATGTATAAATGTTATATAACAGATATTTACGTATATGTATGTAACTGTTATGTATAAATGTTATATAATTAACGCCTAATTTTCTTCTGCTGATAAACAAATCACGAAATGTTAATTTTTGCATAATTCGTTCACATATATGACCGCTCAAGACTGAATTCTACAACTTCGTAGACTTTAATTGAAACCTTTCTATGCAGCGTATTCGTACTTGCTTTTTTATTTTTTATCTATTCGTTTAATTTAATCACTGCAATTTGGTAAGTGTACCAGGAGGCAGTGGTTAAGTACAGCAACAACGATTATTTACATACATTCACGCTTTAGTTGATACATTCGAGGGATATCTGCAGACGCTAACTGACGCCGAACATTCTAGAAGTATGTCAAATAAAAAAAGTCTTACAACGCTTTCTATTGATTCTAGTTATCTTAGTAGAGATATTACATTTTAACTCCAAAACTACGTATGGAATAAGACCAAATTTTGAAGGTTTACCGAGTGGAAATATATGACAATAAAAGAAGAAATATATATTAACTCTTGACTTGTTTCTACTAAATATACTTACAATTAGAGTTACTATATTCCTACTTTTTCTTGCGGCTGAGATACGGAAAATGATACTGATTACAAGCCAATGCCAATTTGGAAGGAGAAAAAACGCTCAAATTACTCTTCTACTGATACAGATCTCGGTATCTCAAGCTCGTTATTTTTTATTTGGCGAACAAAATAACCCTTGGAGACAATAAAAACCAAATTTGCTCACATACATCAAGGAGCGCCTCTGGAATGAACTGGAGCCTGATCGTAAGATAAGAAACTTGCTCGCTATCTGCTCTAGATCGCCGTATATATTTACGCACAGTAGCGACTCCTAGTTATCGCATTTTAAGAGAATACGTTTGCACCCAAAAACTTGTACAATTGCAGATAATACTATCCCAGACAAATTCAGCATTGTAGATGCATCCAATCGAATGATGTTGATCATCAAAAGGTAGAAACTAAGAATTCAGCATAAGCATCGCTTATTCTGAATTCTTAGTTTCCACCCACCCACAAGCATTGACACGCATTAGTCATTCTATAAATCGTCGAGTATACTTAATTGCAGGGACTTCGTGCATTAAACAAGCATACTGTAAAATAGGTTGCCACAAAGATTCACAATATTCACGTATTTCAAGAAATGAAATCGATTTTGTAATCCAAAATACAAAGTGAACGATGCAACATTTCGATAAACACCTTAACGAATATAAACATAACATTTACAAATAAATTACTCAGAAAAACATTTCCCAATACTAATTCTTATGGTGATACTTTATCAATGAAACATATTTTCAAAAATTATTTGTAACTTATATGAGAAATTTTAAATGATTAATCCTAGATTAAGCAATGCACGCAAGTGTTCCTTGTCTACTTCACTGAAAACCTTTCCTCTGAAGACGGTGAAAAACTGGCGCCCTCGACTCCAATATGCCTGTCAAATGCTCCATTCTCATATTTTCAAAGCAGAGATAAAACAGCTGTTAGCTGACAATCGCTGAAGTGAACGGGTTAGTTGCGAAAGAAGAAATAAAAACTCTCGTCACAGGAGCTCCCCTAGTCTTTACTCTGAATTGCATTACGTTCACACGACCATCTTTCATCAAACCATGTGATTATTAGCGATAAACATCTTAATCATGATCATACGAGTATATATCGTAAATAGACCAGTTTATTAGTCTTTTTCCTTCGCTTGAGCAATTTCCTGCAATTAATACCCGAATCCATTTTCCCCTACTCAATTAAGAGTAAAATTGTCAAGGAAATGTTCCATACGAATTACATTAAACAAATGGGGAATTTCCCCTTTTTTATGAGTACGTCCTCATTAATGATTCACAAGATGGCAATTAATGCAATGCATAATTAATCGCTCTTTTCAAAGATATATTCGTCCAAATTAAAAGATATGACATTTTCATATGATTAAAGGAAGTATATGTTTAAGTATGATTATATTATTAATCGACACGAATAAAAAATACTCCTATTAATCAACTGCAACTTTCCGTCCCAAACATGACCATATCCAATGATTATCTAGAACAAAACACATGGAAACAATATCTATTGGTCACATGGAGATGCTATGTATTCAATTTTCACATTCTGACGGTGGTGATTACAAAATATAGCTGACGTTTCATCCAACCGGCGTATGCATATATGCACTAACAATTGATAAGTAGGTATCAGAAAGAGAGATAAAAATATTACGAAATTAACGAGTAAAAGTATTGGCCATAACATTATGGTTGTAGTAGTGTTAGTGCTGATGTGAAGGAAACAATAAATTTACATTGGAAATATCTAGTTAAATATTCTCTGATTCTCTGGGTCATCATCAGCATTTATCGATCATTATTCATTGAATATCTTTATCATGTTTCTTAAAAATTGCTTCCTCATAAATATCACTTTAACTGGTTTACTTCGAAGAAAGAGAAATATCGCTTGCAGTAAGTATACTGAGATGTCGTATAATAGAGATTTCATATGCTAATCTGTATTCATATTTTACTCATGAGTATCACCGCCATATGCTTAATCATACCAAGCAGTTGAAAACAGCCGAATTTGGAGCTCATGCTATTTCATAGAGTACAATAAAAAAAACACATTTGAAAGCTAGCCAATCGTTTTGATCATCAATTTTTAAACAAATGAACAATCCTAAAGTGTAAAGTATTCTTAATATCAGCTAATTTAAGATGGACTTCCACAAAGCTACTATTATTTTATTAATTTATCAAGATTATTTTCGAGATAAGCATATACAATTTTTATGTAATTTTTTAATATTATTAAGGGTGTTTTCAAATCTACGAATAGACAAATGGTTAGGTTAACTATGGGGAATAATTTTTCACAGGGAAGCCGCATTTTAAATCAACAGGGCGTTTTAGACTAAATAGACTTTTACCCATAATAAATGTGTGCAATATAAAATATTTACGAGGGAAAACGAATGATATGCCTAGATAAAGTCAAAGAGAACGTTACCCACTTAATCTTTGTTCGACTTTATAAAAGAAACAAAAATAAAACACACTCGAATGACTGTTTAAACATGTGAAAAGAGCCCGCAAACTTCCCCACCTCTGAGTTAGGTCATGTCTTTGATCTTTTAACGCTGAAAAGATTGACTCTGTTACGTGTCTCCGCTTCCTAAAAGGCGACTTTAAAATAAGCACAAATGTAGGCGAACTATAAAAATATAAAATGACACTTGTTTTCCTTTCTCGTCAAGATGCCACCATAATGCTACACTAATATAAGTGCTTCCCGACCATTCTACAAACTCTTAAAAACGAGGACATCATTCTCTGTAATTGCTTAATTATGAGGTGTCATTTTTGTTAATACCGTGCACCAAACATTACAATACAGTATTTTAATAAGAAGTATAATAACGTTGAGATCATAAATTTGAATCTTTGGTCCTTAAGATCTCACTGACATTATTGGTAGAAAAAAAAAATCCGGGCTAAGAATTCAAACCTGAAAAACATTTACCGGCGTCCTGCCGGCAAAAATCAGGGCTTCGTCACAAATTAGTGCTTTTTAATTAAATAAACCTATAGACTTCCATAGCTAGAGTGTGACCAATGCACCCTTATGTATCTACGATGCAGAAAAAAGTTTCCATTACACATTTTAAAACTTAAGAGTGACGGGGCAGAGGGTGGTATTTCCGTTATCCGATTGTAATAGTATTTTAAACTGTTTATTTTCGAACCAAATGGAGCCATTTTAGGGAGGTCCCCTAAGGAATTTAAAGCTTCTGAAATTAAGGCCTGCCAAATTCTGTATATCACCAGTTGAAAATCATTGAACTAGGACGCAAAACTCATGAGATTTAATGTTTTCACATAAAAGACTCCCTTATTAGCTGTGATGACTGAAAAAAGCCCAAAAAATGTTAAAATTTTTTAACTTTGTGTGCGATGTAATATTTAAAGTACTTTCCGTAACCCGATTCCAATAATAATTTAAACACAAATAATTTTCCAACCAAATGGAAAAATTTTAGGGATATCACGAAAGAATTATCAGCTTTCTAAAATAAGGACCACCGTATTCTGCCGGTTGTAAAACAGTGACGTAAACCGCATCTCATGAGATTTAATATACGCACAGAATTCCGTATGCTTCTATCCCCACGTAAGGTAAAAGTTGAAAGAATAAGGAAAAACCTAGTGAATGTTCTAATCGGCCTTCGATTCCGTTCCGAACCGAATAAGATCGCATTGAAACCATAAGCGTGACGTCAAAACAATCTTGGACGACGTCAGAAGGATATTGAGATATTTATTGTCCAATTAGCATACCTCGAGCTCCTCCCATCCTCATCCTCATCCTCCAGGTCCTCTTCGTCTTCTTCCGGAACGGTATACATTGGTGCGAGAGATGGATCCGTGCTTAGAGAGACTCTCTCCTCTTCGACAACATGGTCCAGCTGCCGACGGATCTTCTTGTTTTCACAAACTATTCAACACTTCCCCCACCGCTCTTTCGAGAGGGCGCTATGCGGTAAGCAAACAGCAGTTAATTTTCCTAAAAAGCTCCCGAACTGTTTTACTTAGCACTTTATTCTGAGGCTTGTGAAGAGGCCGATAAAAGCCTCTCTAAAATCTCACTCTCGTTACACAATTTTTACGTAGATTAGCTAAAATTTTCTTCATTAAAAACGATGACAACCCATGTAAGTCATTGATGAGGAGTCGACAATGGTATCCGATACAATTATATTGAACGAAACCTTCACTTGCTACTTTTAACAATGCCTTCCCTACATAGCAATAATAATCAATTGTTGAGGAGTCGAAAATGGCATCCAATACAATTATATTCAACAAAAATCTTCACTTGCTACATTCAACAATGTCTGCGTAACAATGCTAAATCATTGTTGAGGAGGCAACAATGGTTTCCGATGCACATATTTTAGTATTCCACGAGATCTTCGCCTGCATAAAAGCTACTAAAATATTGATGAAGTGACACGCAGTTATTGGCACGCAAGGGTTTCAATTAATGTGTCTTTGGCATGAAATGTACCAGGTTGAGGTCACCTGTAGGTGTGGCGATAAAGATGTTGTTATTTCACGAAACAGTTCCTAATGCATGTAAACATTGAGAAAAATTTTACAATCCGAACGAAATTTTTTGCGTGTAATCACAAACGTTTCTCAATAAACTTCACTTTTAAAATCACGGTGTTTCTTTTGGGCTAAAACAAGTCTCACAAAACTTAAAAAACAATAAAACTCGACCGAGTTTAAAAACTTGAATGCACTCACAGTGGTAAACTCGACTAAAACAGGGAAAATGATTATTTATACCATCCTTTGCGAATTCTCTCGCTTTCCTATGATTCTCTTCCTTTTCTCTTAACACACACGGAAGGCCTTTCGTGCTAATCTGGTCTTACGCAATTAATAACCCATCCAAAGAGGACCTAGAGAACAATAGACTGCCTCTCCCCGTAGATTTATTCCATTTGGACCCGTTCTCTTCCGAATTTAACCTCTTGGTCAACACTTTGACGCCATGTGGAGTCGTTAGCAAATCACAGCCGAATGGAGTAGTCCCTAACCACCATAAACACACCTCGGAACATTTTGACGTCTTCTTGTCTTGATTAATCCAAACTAGGAGAACTTCGGCCTATCATAGAAATACCAAAGTATATCGTTAGCAAATTGTTGTTGAATGGGGGACTTTTTAACCACACTTATACACGGAGGAACGTTTAACACGAGAGTAACTAATCCTGGACGAACTTCAGTAGATCCGTTTGACGGTGTTGACACCGGGGTCGTAACCACAGCGTTTTGCCGGGAATACCCCTTGTCGTTCCCGGCGAAATAACACGTGCAGACAGCCGCAGCGGGAGACCGTTGAGTGTGCTATAGTCTCGCGGCGAGCACTGGCAGGAAAAAACACCGAGGAAGGACTGAGTAACGGAGGGAAAACCGCAGTCGTCTAATCGCGCGGGGCCCACCTCCCGACTGCTATTGAAGCCGCCGGAGGGACTTAACCCCTCGTGCAGACAATCGAAGGCCCCACCATGGGAGGAAGGTTCTCTAGGGGAGGAACAAACACCTTTGGCGAACAACCGCTAATACATTCGCCACCAAACTCTCCGTCGACGGCGATTGGGCCAAGGAGGAGGGGTCCGAGGGAGGGGTGCCCACGTGACACCTGGCGTGTGGTGGGAGAACAATGGATCGCTGACAATGCGCTGCTGGTGGTTGAGAATTGCCCATCCTACACTCGAGAGCGGCACGTGAATCGAGGTCGAGGAAAAAAATGGGCAAAGTTGATCAAAATTGGGGGTATTTCGCGAGCGACCACGTGCCGATGGGCCTTATCGAAAGCTGGCTTCGTTTCGAGGAATCATTAGCTCCAATGACTGATGCCAGGAGTACGGCGGCCAAAATTGCTTCAGAGGAGATTTCCTCCCAACACACTATTGAAATGTGATTGAAAAGTTTTCGATTCCCAATTTCCGATTCGATTCAACAATCCCTCCACTTTTATAACAATGCTAAGTCGTTGTTGAGGATTCAACAATGCTTTGCTAGACATTTATATACAACAGCATCTTCCTCTCATGAAAACTTCTAAAGCAATTCATTGTTGAGGAGTCAATAATATGTACGTATCCAATATACATACGTTTTTGACGTAATTTTCAAATATAACTTACAAACTCTTGCGTAACAATGCTAAGTCACTGTAGAGTATTCAACAATGGTCAGCAATCCATTCATATACAACAGTATTCTTCTTCCGCATGATTATTACTTAATTAAGTCATTGTTTAGGAGTCAGCAATCCAATGTATGTATTTTTAACGAGGTCATCAACTGTTACTTTCAACAATGCCTCCCTTAGCGTAACAATGCTAAGTCATTATTGAGAGGTAAAAAAATGGCTCCCTGAAAATTGTAAGCAACAGCATCTTCTTCTGCGTAGAAGCTGTTAAATTATTGATGATAGCGAACTTCAAGCGAAGGCAATTATTGGCACGCAAAGATATCAATTAATGCGTTTTTGGCATGAAATTTGCCAAGCTGTGGTCGAGGTCACCTGTAAGCATGGCGATAGCTTTGTTTTGACATGCAAAACAGCTCGTCTTGCTTGTAAACATTTGGAAAAATCGACTATGCAAATAACTTTTCTTAAGGTATACATTTTCACAATTTATAAATGTTAATAGATACGCCAAAATTTTCATCTTAACCGAGAAAAAATTACTTATAGTTTTCACTACGACGATATGACGTCTCATTGTCGATATGCATATGCAATACACTCAACCAACGTTAATTTATACAGTCAATATAAATTTCCTTTTGCTGTTCTAAAAATGTAATACTTTAATCAATCAGCACCATATGGATCATAAATAAATACTTCAATTTTCCTGTCTAATATAAGAGATGATGTTGTGAGATGATATTTCTGAATACTTAAAATTTTGGAGAATACAGAATATTTCGCATTTTATACTGAAAGAGGAAAAAAATGGCAGTTTTCGCTCAGTCTCGTCTCCGTCTTTTAACTTTTATAACGATACGAAATCTACAGAGGTATGAGTAATCCTAAATAATAAAATCCATCCGGTTTAATCCTTATTCAATTCTGTGAAGATGTAATACATATGCATTCAAGGTACTTGATTTACGAGGAATATTTCGTGGCATTCTGCATCTGCGATTAGAACGGAAGGATACTAGCTCACTCCTCATCTTATCGGTCTTTCTTCAATTTCATATAAACTCTACGTTTTAGATCATTTTATGCATTCTCAACCTAATTTATTTAATCATTTTATTATTCTTGAAATATTTTTATGTGTTTTATCTTTTGTACGCTACAATTCTTGCTTCACTTTCTTCTTTTGTCTTTTTAGTGTACTAGACCTCTTAATCTTGCATTTGTGTGTGTTTCAAATTGTAATCTTATTCTTAAAATATTTTTACGTGTTTTATCTTTGTAAGACTATAATTCTACCAACATTAACTTCTTATATCATCTTAGTGCACTAGACCTTTTAATCTTGCATTTGTAAACGTTTCTAATTTTAACTTCATTTCCTTCATTGAGATACATCACCTATTGTTTATGTTTATTTTCAATTCATCTATGATTAGTGTCATTTGTGAAGATGTTTTATTTGATCAGATTGCTTGAAGTTAATATGCATTTTTCCCCTGTCTTTTTTGTATAATTTTTATCTATTCTCTGCTTGTCTTTCATAACTCTTTTTTTCTCCTTCTCCACAAAATACAGTTTTCTATCTGTAGGTTTCGTAGGTTTTTCACACTCCCCTTCCTGCGAGTGTTTTCCTGCAGTGGAAATTCTTTCCCGAGCCCTCAGCTTAGGTTTTTTAAAAATCCACGTACTAGTTTTCTTCGTGTACTTTTGCAAACTATCTCTTCCTATCTGTTTCTCATATGACGATGCGTTGGGTGTAGGAAGAGACTTCCTAGTTTCAATCTCGCCCGAATTAACACCTTTTATTTTGATTATTATTATCTTAAATAACCTCACTCCTCACCTCTCTTGGCATACCTCAATCCTTCTCCAGGTCTATTGGTGGCTGCTGGTAAAAGAGTAGAGAATCTAGCCGGCCTCATAGCTGAATACTGTACAGAATTAACTTGTATACCAACAACTGCTCATTGAAACCTATGAGTCCTCCTAAGAGAACAATACGGTTTCCTAAATAGCAACCTCTTTGCCCACGAAAACGCAATACTATTCACCCAAAAAAACTGCTTCATTCCATCACCGACACAACGCCGCGTTGGGGAAAGTGATAAGGCGATCAAAAATAGAACGAGAGGGGGAAAAATGAAGAGAAACGAGTGGGGAAAAACCTCCTATTTCCTGCGGGATCATTACGAATGGGAGGAAAAAACGATGGTTGAAACTCTGCAGTTGAGTCGACCGCAAAATACACGTCCCTCTTTCTCTCTCTGAGCAGTTTTTTCCGCACGATACGGTTCGGAGATTTCGCAAGCGGCGCCTGGGAACTCTGCCTGGATTATTAGAATAGTTGTCCAATCGTCCGAATGGCCTTCTATGCCAAGAGAGCGTTTTTTTAAGGCGCTGGCACCAAATGCATGTAATGCCGCTTGCTTGATTGCCTTCGGAAGCTCCTGTGATGTACGTATTACTGCCGGAGTGATATCGAAGGCCAAATTACGTATTGCGACTCGCAGCTACAGAGAGAAACAAAGGCACATATGCAAGGGAGAAAGGACGGCAAAAATTGAATTTCGCGATACTGTTCCAATTGCAATATCCCGTCTCTTGATGATTTATTGCGAATATCCTAATTCAGGGTGGGCCATCTATCGATTTCTTTTAAATCGCGTCGTTAAAGAACATTCTGGAATTATTATTAATTTACAATACTATGAAAGATCTAGTGCTTTCCTGGTGTAGGTTGTGGATGAAATAACCTGGTGGAAATCCCGAGAGGACTTTATCCACAAATATAATATTGTTTATATTTTTTTATATATTATTTATATTATTTATATTATACATTATTATTTTTACTATAAATTAATAATTCCTGTAAACTTAAACTGTAGTTCCAAAAATTTTCAATAATCTTTCCGACTATATGCATGGAATTAATAACCTGACTGAGGTGAATAGGAATATGAAAAAAACTTATTTACTTCCAAAAGGTGAACATAGGGAGCACTGATGAGCTAGAATTAGCTCAGGGGGACTCGAATGTTTCAAAACTTTGTTTTATTTTGTTTTGTAATCCATTTATCGGCAGTTGCGGTATTGGATTTGTATTTATTTATTGTGCAGTTCATTTTTTTTATTTTTTCGAACTATAACATGTTTTATTTGTAAATTCATCTGATTATTTTTGGATACAATAAAATTATGAATTTTATATTAAAATTTATAAATTATCTTTACATATAATGAATGAAAAATATTTAAAAGAAACTCTTAAATTGCCCACGATGTACTAAATACCAAGGAGAGACTTTCCTAAAAAGAAAATAATCACCGAGAAATATCGGAGAATAATCGGCGAGAAAATAAAATATACAAAAAACATTCTGTGAAATATTCAGCCCAAAGGATAGTTGGTACCTCATCCCCTCTAACATTAGCTAGCGATAGCTATTTTTTCTAATGAGGCTTACTAGGCAGGATGAGGATTGAGGTTATTTGCCCTTATATTCACATAAGCGAAGCATAATGATTCTACTAGTAACACCTTTCTAAGAATCTATACTAAGTATTACAAATATCTCAGCATCGCTCATACCTCATTTTCTTTAATGTCATCAGCGATATAAACAAGACGACGAAAAATTTAGGTGAAAGAATTAAGATGCTTTTCTCTATCTTGCATCAAACGTCAAATGAGAAATGTTCCATTCATCAAGATATGGTAGTACGAACAAATTGTAAGTAATATTGAAAATAAGCTTAAACTATACTTTTTGACAGTAAAAAACATACAGTATATTTCAAAGAGAAACATCTTCTCTAACTTTGAAACATATAACCTAGGAGCAGAAATAAGTCGATGAAAACAGTCTCAATTCCAAGCATATTCACCCGAGCATATCAATGGCAATGCCTTCGGGAGTTGGCAAGTTACGGCTTGTAATACTTTTCATAACGGTAATAAATGAAAGCTCGGTTCCCACTGACTGTTATTACCCAGATTTTTACCTCCAGTACTCAATTTTACAGCCTGAGTTGACCGGTGACCTCCCCGAAATACGCCGGCAGGTGAATTCCCGTAGCCGGGTATTGAACCCAAGTCCCCAGCGTGCAAGGCGAGTGCCGAAGTAAAGGATTAATTTCTGCCAAGTTTCTTTCTTTTCATTCCCATGGACAGAATCGTTAGAATCATACATTCCAAGTAGCGCATTCCTGAGTCATCAGAAATAGGAAAATTTATGAAGAAACGCAAATTCTGCAGATGTCGTACGCGAAGAATAGTTACATAATCGACTAAAGAAGAACATTAATGTTATATTATACATCCTCGTTGGCTATAGAATATTGGGGATCATCTATTTGTTCACGAAGAGACTCCTTATCAAGTACACTCTAAAGATAGGCGTTTCAAATTTCCTCTGATTTGCCAAGGCAAAGATTATTCAAAGCTGCACACTACCACCAAACATCCATTAATTTATCAAAGCTTTGGCGTTTTGAGCGGTAAACAATGTTTCAAATTGATGACTTCTGATGGACTTTACTTTCTCGTAGTCGGTGACTGAAGTTCGAAGGTTGGTAAATAAACATTAAATTTTCCAAATGAAGATGATTCCTTTGATTGAAACGGAAAATATGTAGTTAGGACCGAAAAAAAATCGTATTTCATGTAATGATGAATTTAATCTACCTTTGAATTTTTTCAAAAAAGATTGTTTAGTATTATTCATGAAGGAATGAAGAAACGCTGTGAAAAAATAATCACAATTTCAATGGTCACTGAATGTCCAAAATTGGAAAATACAGATCCTGCATGTCCAGATCGCTTTGTTACGTTATGGGATAACGGATTGCAAAAAACAGTTGGAAATACGACGCCTACGTAATTTCTCATTCCGAGGACGATGTCCTGCTCTTTTAAGTACAACGAAAGCTCTTGAAATTCGGGCCCGATCAACATAATTAACTTCCTGATCTTCCTCATCAGCCACCAATCCCTTGTAAGGTATCTATGGAAATAAAAGGAAAATCACCGTATTTTAGATAGGGATTAAGCAGAAAATCAATCTAAATTCCTCATCCTTTTAATTCCTCAATAAATGGGAATCTCACTTTCGGCTGGATTCTGCTCTGTCACTGAGAACTGTCGCTTCTAACACGTCCCACTGAATCAAAGGTCGGCGTAGCACTCACAAAAGGTAGGCGAACGCATTCAGTTCAGGTTCGGTGACATTGTTGGCATTATACGGGCTACAATATACCGCGAAGGTTGGCATGCAACGCATTGTTGATTTCGTCGAAGCGCTGTAAGGAGAGACAAACCTCGGTTCAAGTTCAATGACATTGTTGGCATTATGCGCGTAGCTATACGCTATCGCGGTCAGCACGCGCCTACCAAACTTCCGGACACTCTCTGTATTTACTCACGCGTTGAGAAAGATTCATTCAGTGTTTTGAAGAGTTTATGACGCTCTGAATTCAGGCTGGGCATGAAAATGGGAAAACATTCTACCGTAATACAGCTTGAGGTGAACAGTGACTAGAAAAGCCACAGTTTAATTTTTAATGGAAGTTTTGTATTGCTAACAGAAACTATTCAAAGATAATTAATAAATCACGTCCATAGAAATAATACGCAAAGAAAATATTCTAGAGCGCCTCCTACACTAGCTTTATCCTTTAGTCTTAAGTTCAGGAAAAAGTTCAAAAGTTAGTCAAACTTAAAAAGTCAAAGTCAAAACTCAAAGTCAAAAATCAACATTATGAGTCGCAAGAAAATATTAATGTAATATTACTTACGATAAGGGGTATATTAAACGAATGAGGAAAGAGATTTATAAAAATGTGTTTCATGATGCGCCAGGAGGGCTAAAATTTGAGTATACCTATTAAAACATTTCCCTTGATTTATTGGATTTTTTTACAATTTGTGAAAGGAAACAAAGAACTGCGACTTAGTAAAAATGATTTTTTCCATGCGGCAAAATAGTAGGCTAACGTATGATAACTATGAAATCATAAGTCGGAAATAATAATGCTAATCCTTTATTTAAAAAATAATCCTTTCAATGACCTTCATTGTATAATGTTATTCCTTATTTGACCAACTTTCCCTTTCGGTCAACGGAGTCATTTTTAGCTATCGATGATTGTTTTTGTTATTCCAACAATCAGTTATAGTTGAAGTGATTTTACTATTTAAAATGTGATGTATCACAGTACAACTGAATTTTACTTATTCTTCAATAAAATAATGGTTATAAAAATAATAAGCCAGCCACAGCAATGCTGATCGCACGTCCTTCATTTGAAAAAATCCTTAATTTCCAAATTTTGTTTTTGATTGCAAACTTTTCAGTTTTTTCTTTGCGTCAATCCCGTAAGTTTTAGTTGCTAATTAGTGTTTTTGTGACGTAAAATGTCAATCACAGTTGAAACGACTGAAATAATCATTTAAAACTAATATAATTCTGATGGTTTAATACATGGTTTCATCGTTAAATTCCGAAGTTAGTTTTTAAATTAAATCAATCGAGAAAAACTTATTTTTCATCATCAAACACTAACTATGTACTAAACTTGGGAGCGGATTTTATATTGCTGTATTGATATGCAACAATTAGGAAGCATTTCTTTAATATTTAATGGTGAAATAACTTGAAAATTACTCCACAACTATACTAGCTAGGCAACGATCCTTGTTGTAATACAGTTTCGCACGTTAACCGAAAACTCCATTCTCGTGGCTGAGTAGCTAGGCAACAAAAACTGAATTAATTCTTATAATTTAAAAATGTTTTCGTAGTTACATTCCCAAATTTGATTTTGAATTGAAGGAATCAACAAAGACTTCTTTGTTATTCTTACAAAACTAACAATAACTGATTTGTTGTTTTGTTAACATAATTTAATTTCCGCATACCGAATACTAGGCGGTCCTTAATTTGAATTGCTAAGATACTTCAAAAGTAGAACACCGCAACTATGACAACTAGACAACAAACCTTGTTATAATACAGTTTCCGCACGTTTACCGTAAACTCCTCCACGGCCGCCACGAAAAGCCGCATTCCTTGCATAACCTCCTGCATCTCCCCATAATTAACCGAAAACGGCGCCCTCTTGCGACGCCCAACTTATTCCCGTTCTCCTCTAATCTCGATACAGTTATACGCCGCGATACAGCCTCCAACTCACGATAAGTGGCTCGTATTCTTTCCGGGCACGTCCTCCAAGAGGCACGCCTTTCGCCGGGAGATTCGCTTCGTTTCGTCACGCCTCCGACGGAGAGCTCGAAAACAAAAACTTTCGATTGGAACCCCCTTCTGCAGACGTCCTCGGCCGGGCACGCATCACGTTATCTGCACGGAGCACGCATCCGAAAGCGTGCACGCGCGAGGGCGTATCGGATGGAATGACGGATGCATGTCCGATGCCGTTAGAGAACGACGCCGGGCCTAGATGCGCACCTTGAGGGACGCGCTATAATTCCTCGAGCCAAATCTTTCCGTCCAATTATATTTTTGACTCCCATTCTCTTCTATTTATGTTCCCTCTGCTTTCCCTATCAACCTCCGGGGGGTAAATAATAGAAGTGAGAGGATAGTGGAACGCACCCCCTCCTAGAGTTAGATTTTGACTTTCCCCTCTATCATTTAAGGAACGCCTCACGCCTTTATCAGCAGAGCTGTACCGACAGCAACAGTCACTGATATGTCTTGGTTTCACTCATGTCCCATATTATCTCTTTTTAATTCCTTCATTATTTAGACTACGATTAAGATGATTAATAATAGATTATTCATGGGTTAGATGGAGAGACTTAGTCTCAATCATGCCAAAATAAAGACGATTTATTATCATCTTTATAATTACTATTTATTTTTATGCATGAATATTTCCTTTCCTTCAACGTTTGCTTCGTTTAATAATCATATTCTCAATTTTTTATAATAATAATAATAATAATTTATTCAGAAAATTCAAAAATACAATAATGCAATGTAAATAATATCCCCTGCCTGTGAACGGCTTACAAATGAATTTACATGACATTTAAGTTCAAGAAACAGGATTGTAAATATTCATCTTTTTGGTCCTCCTGAGACAGAAAGTAGGCTCTTCAGGAGGTGCCAGGTTAAATAACCACATGCCTAAGATTACAAATTATTTATAATTTGGAGTATTTTGTAGATTAATGATGAAATTTTAAAAACAAATTCAAACGTTCCTAACAAAATTAATATTAGGTTTACAAACAATGACAAAAACTACTTAAGATTCCAAAGTTGTTAATACTGCATCTAATAATTGTAATTTCGTAAATAATGCATTTTAAATAACTCTATCTAATATATGTATTTTGCTTTTTGAATTTTTAATATTTTCATTTTTAATGTTCGTATTTATACTTGTACTTATAATAATTTTATTGTTACTATTTTTAACATCTCTATTCTTATTGATTTCCAATATCACATATACAGTGAAATCTTTATCTAACGTTTTTTTACCGGAACGAAGAAAATATACTATAGATGCGGAAAAACGTAAGATGAGAAAAACAAA
Source organism: Sympetrum striolatum (assembly GCA_947579665.1). Taxonomy (NCBI): domain Eukaryota; kingdom Metazoa; phylum Arthropoda; class Insecta; order Odonata; family Libellulidae; genus Sympetrum; species Sympetrum striolatum. Next base: position 76,296,197 of record OX388346.1, read on the forward strand.
GAGCGTAGTTGCTGTAGTGGGGACCTCAATATTTCAACCTAAGATCCGGGAAAACGTTATATCGGGATTTCACTGTATCTGTATTCTTTTCTATTGGTTAAACAGAAGATGTGACTTAATTTTCACCAAATAGAGTCATATATATGTATGCACTCGTATCTATGTAAATAAAGTGTGCAGCTTAGAGTTCTGCGTCGCGTGCCACGGGCAAGCTCTACCATCCCTTCTTTCGTGGGGGCGTTGGGTCTTCAGCAGTGACCTTCCGCACTCATGGGCCTCCTCTAATAATGGCCTTATGCTGCTTTTCCCCCCCAAGGCTAGGCCCAACCCGGAGGAGGGGAACAATGCACCTTGCGGAGGCGCCCACTTGACCTTGCCCTTACGGCCATTCAGTTTCCTCCCTCGCTGAAATCGTGGAGGTGACCTTTCTTTCATGAAGGCATGGAAAGAGCTCGAAGAGGAGTAATGCTTGAAAACATATACAGTGAAATACACCTATTTATTGCTCGTTATTATTGTCAATATTTCCATTGCATTTTAAAGGAAAGGGGAGTTGTAATATTGGCGAAAGAGAGATATCATTTACTGGAATTGAATGTCTTCAATAGGATTTAAGTAGCCTTTAATTGTATATATAAATATTTTATGTATAAAAATATTTTATTTAATATAAGTATTTTATTTTAGGACGTGACTGATTTCTTTGAGGTTGACCATAAAGATATTATATTTTTGTTCGTGTCATCGAGTTGATATAAACAACTTATTAATTATAAGCTTAGTATTCTTATTATATTACTATTTATTATACGCTTATAACATTAATATTTACAGTGTTCAAACTACAACTCTCTGTATTAACTATTTTAGAATCCAAATTCGTTCATCCACATACGTTAGTGATGAAGGTAAGATATACGTCAATCTTGCCACCTTAGAGAGAACTATTTTCTTTATATTTCATACATATGTTTCCTAATTATTAAATGTTTTATACATCTTTATAATACATTATTTATTTATCTGAAAATGAATAAATTGAGGTTTACTTCTAATTTAAAGTCTTTATTATGATTTTCCTTACCGCAGTTTTTTTAGCATATAAATATCTGCGTTTCCTACGTATACGTTCAATGAAAATTTCTGGGTGAACTATGAGTTATTAATGAGAAAGTAGGCCACTTCCAAAATATATGTGGACGTTTTTATGGTGATTGGTACAATAAACTACAAAATGAAGCTAGCATTTCGATTCTGGTTCTAAGAAATGACCCAGTCGCACCAGGAAGTAGATGTTAATCTTTGAATACCATACCATGGTTTATAGATTCAATAATTATAGACCTAAGGTTGACCACATATTAAAAAAATAATATCTTTCCCTAATTGTATTTAATATTTACTACACACTATCGTTTTATCTCGTTGAGAAATATATATATCTGCAAGCGATATTGATTAAAATTATCTAGAATAAATTTATTCGTGCAACAAACTAAGCATTAGGTAACAGTAACACATGCTATTATTGCTTCCATATAAACAAAACGGATAGTAATATACGAAATGAAAGGTCAGAGAATCCATTCAGAATTGCTCAAGTTTTCAATAGGTCATGTTACTCTATAAATATATATTTGCAGGCAATGAGTACAATAAATAAATATTCAAAACTGTAGATGATGATACACATAATAAACAATTGTAATTCATACCACAAGGATATCAACGATAGAATTCAATGTGCTAATAATGGATGGATGCGATATCAGACATAAAAGTATACAGTTTTTAAACAAGCGGTTACTAAGGCACGTGAACTTTTAGAGGTCTGCTAAGCCATACATTAGAACGTATACACAACTTGATACATATGTTATCTGCCGCGAACCTGGGTTGACGGTATTTGGAGGAACAAATATTTCTTTTATGTCTCCGAGAAAAGTGTTACAGTGCCACCTGGTACCATATCTTTCCGCGTTTTATGGGCTATAAAATAATTCAGGTGCCTAAAGTTTATAGCTGGAAAAACTAAAATAGTCTTCTTTCTCGGTTGCCTAAGCCATCTTGAATTCCTGCCGCCAAAAATGTGTTTGTTGAGAGCTTCACGACGAGTGGCTAACCTGAGAAAAGAATTGTAACTGCACCAATTATTGCCTTAATCTCTTTCCATCTCTGATTATCTCATGCGCAACTTTCTCTTCTTCGTGGATTCCCTAATGTTTTGAATCCACTTCTTTCTTTCCGTAGTCCTGTTCCATTTGATTCTCTTTCTCAAAAACGTTTGCAATGATATTCATCTACCGTAATGAGATTCTCTTGCGAATTAATTTCTACCTGTGTCAACGTTTTTAAAATATCGCTGTTTTTGATTTTTATAGTGCATACACTTTCCCAAAATCTGCTTTGAACTTAATATTTTATCCCAAGGAAAAACACTCTTGAAAAAAGTCTGACGGGCGGGAATCGAACCCGGGATCTTCCTCTATTTTCGCGAGGCCGAGTTCGATTCCCGGTCCCGTCAAACTTTTTTCAAGTCCGTTTTTCCTTGAGGTTTTTCCTGGGTGAACGCCCTTATTTGCAATGGACCTTTGACCCCTTCCTTATTACGTTATGTTCTTTTTATTCAATTTAAAATACTGGCATTGTAAATAAATAAAACGTACAAATGTATAAACGAATAAATTAATCACCTCTTTATTTAAGAAGAAATTGAGGCTGAAAAGTATCCACTTCCATTTACCACACCAGACTTAAAACCTTGGCAAAATTTAAAAAAAAAATAAAAATATCGGTAACTCGTAATTTTGGAGGATAGAATATTCAAATCGTATCTTAGGATGAGTAATTTGCTCATAAACCCAAGGCCTTCTGGCCTTACTTAGTGGAACGACGTTCAAATTAAAAACAAGACTTGGTATTTTCCCCTGGGATTTATTGGGACGGCCTGTTCCGATATTCAGATCCAAAGATGACCGTGAAGATCGTAATCAGTCTTCCCAATAAATACGAGTGAAAAATGCTAACATGGGGAGGACGCGCACGACCCCAAATTTAGTTGAAATTTGGCACGGAGATAGTTTTCAATAAGACATTCACGAATCACCCCCCTTTTAGGGCTAGCAAATCTACGGTTTATCCGGAAAACATCCCTTTTACCCTGAGTCAATCCGTAATTCATAGGACACTAATCAGCAAAAGGAATAGCCTACCTGTTAAATTACTCGACTACGTCGGAAAAGCACCCATGTTCGTTACCTGCTCGTCGACTATTTTAACTGCCTTTTAATTCATATTCATAATTATTCATATTGTTTCTTCAACAAATTTCACGCAAATCAATTTAATACCTTTCTTCCATTGTAATTCGCCTTAAAATATTTTTGTTATTTAAATTTTATATCCGGTATCTGACCATGATCCCGCCGCGAGGGGTTTTTATATTCGACGATTAGTTTAAATGCGATTAAATCCTAGATACTACTAATATACTACGTCCAATAGGAAACCATATACTCAGAAACGAAATTTCTAGATGTAAAAAGAACAAATTTTTTAAATTTTAATTTAAAAATCTGATGTGGCCAACACATGACTTTCTCCATGTATAAGATTTAAATATTTATCTACGACTGTATTTTCGAACTCTATATTCAATCAAAACTTGGAAGACAAGTGATTAATTTATATCATTTCATCTTTTAAATAAACACTTTCGATGAAAAACGATGAAATTGGCCTTTCGCCCAGAGCGCCCACAAAGTACGTAATTAGCAACTTCCGGTTTATCAGTAATTCATGAATAACTCCTAAACAATCAGTTATAGAAAAATATGTTTTTACAAAAGTTATAGGAAATTACATTTTCTAAAACTTTTTTAAATAATAGTATTTACCTAAATACCAGATTAATGGAGATATTTTGCAAAAACGGAAATTTGCTTCGGAGAATAAAGCTCAACTTCCGGGTAACCGAATTACTCCAAAAACTAATCAACTCTAACGACACCAACAAAAGTACTATATATGAAATTTGGTGTTGATACAACAAATAGTTTTCACCTTAGAGTGCCCACAAGTACACACACACATACACACAGAAATTATTCCGAAAATAGTCAGAACGTGTCCTAGGGACCACAAAACATGTATTTCCGTTGAAATCTCGAAGTCGATTTTTTTCATGAAACTTTCTCTATACTACGTATATGGAGAAAGTAAAAAGAGTTTCAAAGTAACAAATGCATTATTTAAAGCCATTTAACTGGTGAAAAGCGATTAAATGCGGGGTTATAGTGCAAATTAGAGTTTTTAATCGCAATTTCAACCAACATTTTTAAGAATATGGTGATATCATTTCGAAACCTAGGTATTTGTGGGACTTATAGTGTTAGGGATTTGGGAGTGTTTGTATATATATCTTGTGTAAGTCTTACTTGAGTGTATAGGAGCTGCCAACCGACAGTAGTATAACTACAGCATATATGTAATAATAATAATGATTAGCATATATGTAAAAGAATCAAACTGCAGAATGAAAATTAGAGATTCCATCTGAATATAATGAATTTAATGATTGTTAGATATTATTCCAGACGACATGTAGTGATTATTTGTAATTACTTTTAGACGAAATGCAATGACTAATGTAACGATGTATGGAGTTGTATTAACGGTGCCACCGAACAGTTGTCCAATTTTATCGCATATATGTACTTGTTTAAATAATAATAAATTTATTGGATCAGAAAATTATGATAAAGAAAAAAATTGCGTTTAAACACCATTTTTGGTTGAAATTCATTGAATAACTAATTTTTGTAGTCCGTTAGCAAATAATTTTCAAATTCTAACATATTTCAAGTTACAACCGTAGATTGTGTAAAATGTTAACATTGCACTTCATAATGTAACATGCATTACATACACAGTTATATACTACAATAAGGTAAAACCTGTATATTCTACGGTTTAAATAAGAACATTGCGGTCCTGATAAGCGAATAAGCAAAGTAATTACCTGTCAGCAGGTGCGATGAGTATTCAACAAAAATGTATTTTATTACAAAGTTACAAAAGATAACATAATCATAAAATATGAGGTGTACCTACCTTGTCCTTCCATTATAAGTTTTGTTTTTTATTCAAATAATTTACAAGTGATAAATATTTCAACTTCAACACACGCTTATCTTTGGGGCAGCATCCTAGTTCCTAAACTTTCCATTCTCGATGCCCGTTTGACTACAGCGCCTTGAGGCGATTGCCTAACTCGCTTTTCGTCTGTATATTGATGCGACTCTATCCCCCCCTCCCCCCCTCCGGATATACCCCCCTCCCCTCCTCCCCCCTCCGGATATCCCCCCCGCTGATGAACACTTTTTACGGCCGATGTTCTTTTTTCCCTCTGCGATCCGCTCGCGATACTTGGGACGTGTTCAATTGGGAGATGCGCTAACCTACTTTTTTTACTGCCGTCTCCGAGTTTTCGAAGACAAAAAACACCGGAGGACTCCGAGAATCGTCTAGCCTGCCCATCCATCCACTACTCCCGGCTACGTTTTTGATATCCACGCCCTCTGAAAAGCGAATTACTTGTCCTCTTCCACTGTGAGCTGTATTTCTCTGCATCCTGCTCCTGTTCTAATTGTCTATGCGCGAGCTCTTTTCCGCTTGACCTGATTTCCTTGATTCGTGCGGAGTGCGCGCTAATAAATTGACTCGATGGCTGCGGTAAATCATACAAAGACACCGCCATTGTGACGATTTCGAGCAGTGCTGTGATGCATCGACTCTCCGAATACAACGCAAATTCTGAATTTTTGAATATGCACCAGGATGTCAGACCTTATTCAAAAACAATAGATGTACAATAAAACATTATGATGGTGATTTTAATAATCATAACAAAATTTTTGCATAAAATTATTCGTTTCATCCGTATTTTCATATATTTTCTGTTATTTAAATGTTTGCTTTATATCGATTGGTTTTTTTTCAAAAAGATTGACTGTAAGATAAATTCAATTATGATAACAGGGAGATCATAATGGTGATAATCTCGTCTTTATTTGGGCAACTTTTAGTCTCCTTAACCCTCCGTCAGTCGCGCTGTTGTATTCTGTAAAACACAGACGGTTTTTCGATTTTTCCCGTTTCTACACTTGAACCTCATGCCAGGGTCTATATTCTTTATTGCGCTTTCCTTTAACTTGTAAAGTCGTCAAATGCTTCTTTTTAGTCTTAAACCGACTGCGAAAGCGAGTAAATCTGTGAATTGACGACTGTTGTATCGCATACAATGCGCGACCGCTTGGGTAAGTTTTTCGTTGGTGAACTCTATTTTTGCATATTATAACATTTACATGGAATTTTTCACATATTTCGTCTTAAACTTTATTAGACGCATTACAATTTCGGAACTAATAGACATCTAGCTTTTTAGGTACTTTCTGAACGCATGTAAATAAAAAAGGTGGATAATTATATTTTTTACTAAAAGTTGTTTACTTCTTAATTTATTCCTCTTAAATTATATTATTACCTTAAGTTTAGTACTCTGAAATAATTGCAAGTTCAATTTATTTTACACTTTTGGACGAAAATCGATCTGTTGTATGGAATACAACGCGCGACTGTTCGTGTTATGAACATAGGCGCGACTGATGAAAGGTTATACAACTACAATTAACCCTCGGAAATCACTTCTCAACCCCTAACCTGTATTCGAACACGGAACCTCGTTGTTGTTAAGCTTGTACACTATTCCTACGCCAGAGATGCAGATAAGATATGTTACTCTTTTTCAAATGAATTATCTATTTTATCTAATGGAAAATATTAGTAAGCGCTGATTCGTAATTAGTGGTAAAAATGACGATGCATTTCATCGCGAATAGCAAAAAATATAGTAAAGTTAAACTCCCAAAGTCGTAAGCAATGACGCAGTTGAAGAATCTGGATCTTTGGCACTGAAGATATAGGATGAATTCACATATTTTAATAATTCAATTTAGAAATAAATTCAATGGCGGTTTGTAAGTTCTGAGGAAGGTTGCTAAGCCGTAAGGGGTCATCCATTAATTACGTGAGGTGATTTTTGCGATTGTTTGACCCCTCTCTCCCCCTTAGTGAGATATCGCTAGATTTGGCTCGACCCCCTCCTCTAATCTCACGTAAGATTGTTCAAAATGCGTGTTTTCAGTGTAAATATGTTAATCTATGCTTCATTCTAGGCTAGCCGGTGGTTAAACAATCGACGGGCTACTATGCTACTTTGTGGCGCTCGCATAACCGTGATGAATATTATTGTGTAAAATTTAGTCATATTTTAGTAGAGAAACACGTTTTACTCAACTTAACCCAGTTATCTCATAATTCTACACTGTTTATTGCGGATAAAAAATTACGTAATCTTTGCGAGAACCCCATCTCTCCCCCACGTGAGATTCGGCTTAACCCCCCCACCCCCCTAAACGCCTCACGTAGTTAATGGACGCCCCCTAATCTAAATTGTCAATACGTTACGGGTCCTTCCCCCCTATTAACTATGAGTTGATGACAAATTTAGAGGATTTAGCATCCTTAAATTAGGAACATAATGTTTCATTGGCAGACATAATTACGAAGATAGTTTTGGAGCTGTGAATAAGAATCAAATAACGTTTGAAAATCTATTTCTTGAATATATTGAATTGAATCGCTTGAATGTATTTGGATTCTTTTTAATCCTATAATACTTACTTTATTGTGGTGTTTATCTCAAGATACATTTTTCCTAATATTTTATCAAATGATCAAATACAATGAAGAAAGGAAAGGAAGTATAATCATTATGCGAAATTATTAAGGAGATACTTTTTCCTGAAAAAAATTAAAGAATATTTGAGCGAGTAACAAATTGTTTTGTTTTTATCTTCGTCGGTAAGCAAACAAAATCGCTGTAAAGGTTTAGACTAGTCAGCTGTTCCTTGATTGAGAATACATTTTAATCTCTGACTTTGCAACTGGGCGACCGCACGTACGGACAACCTAACTTGGTCCAGTGATAAAAAAATTGGTAGAGAGAGCAAATAAAAGGAACAGAGATTTAAGCAAAACGGGAAGAGAGAAATATAATCCAAATAGTTCCGAGGATGAACAGAAATGAAAAACATCGAAATGAGTGCTCCTAGCATCCAGATCCTTCACATTTGAGGCAAATGTTAAACAAAGTCTGTTTTCGGGATTTTTAACAGGTAGAAACCAATGATTCGAGTTCCAATAATCTCGATATATTTCACTTCCATTTACCCATGGTCTTTTAGGTGCACGCATATATATCTTAAGTACTTACATTTCACATATCCTTAAAGAGGAAACATATAATGGACCTCTTTATGCAGAACAGTGTGACGAAAGCGAACAAATTCATTGCAAGAGATCAGAGAAAATACGAGAAATTGAAAAGGTTTCTACAATCTCGAAAAAAACTTTGAAAAACTCTAGTTCAGACGCAATTAAACATTCAGGTGAACATTGCGTGAATTTTTGAACTGTTTGAATTCTTCAAGGAACAAAAGAAGCTTGGATTCGTTGACCATCAGCTAAACGAAAATCAATTTGAAAATACACAAATTGAAGCTCTTGACCGTGTTCAGTCGAAATGAGAGGGCAATCCCAGGAAAGTGGTTACTTCCCACATGCAAATTAAATTCCTACATCTCCATTATTCTCTTGAAGGACACTTGAGGCTTGGTCAACAGGTGGAAGGCAGAGTTCTAGTTTGCGTCGCCAGAGTGCACTGCCATGCGAGCGTCATACATCGCTGGATTCATCGTGAAACAGACGAGCAACGTCCGATATGCGGGATAAACAAATAAACAGACGGACACCGGAATTCGATTTCCGGTGAATGGGGCGAATACAAACATGGGGTCCATAAAAATCTCAAGAGGTCGCAGTCGTTTGAGCTGATTTTAGACCGGAATGGAATCTCATAAATCGTAAGTCAAATATCAAAGCCATTAGCCAAGTCGGCATAAGTAAGCATGTTCCCTGGATTTCACTGCATTCACTTATTTAGTTTGGTTAGACCAATAATAATGCAAATTGTTGATAACTTAAGATTTAATTAATATATTAATTGGCGGTTTTAATCTAGAAATATGGAAACTTAAAATGTATTTTGAACCATTAATACTCCTTGATATGTGCACCACTGTGTGGTGAAAATTTGGTTTGTGTTGACCTGATGATGGTACAGTTCCACCGAAACCGGTAGTCGTCTGTTTTAATTAAACCTCTGGAAAAGTGAACATATTTCTACATTCATTTTGAGTTGACTAACTTATAGAAGCAAACCGCGTATACCTCAATTACATCTCAAGTTATTACATTTTGTACTATTATATGTTTATATAATAAAACAACCGGACAACCTGTACTATAAGGTAAATGAATCGATTTGTTGTGGTAATACTAAAGAAATCCGAAGTGAGAGGGATGGGAATATTGTAAATTATTTCATAAAGATACGATGCAGGATACAAAAATTGTTTGAATTAAAAATCCAAGTGTATATATCATCCGATCATTCATGTACATTCCTTACCTGGTTGAAGGTCAAAATAACTAAGTGGTCCGCAGAATTAGCGAAGAACTACACCGATTAATTTCAACAAACATTAATAAGCGTTCTGTCTTTCGGTAGGTTTATGTGCCGATTTCCTATTTGATACAATTTCTTTCATTTCTTGGTAGCTTACCCTCTCTTTATGTCATTTAACATTCCCTGCTTTTGTCTCCCCTCCTGTTTCTTTTCTTGGTTTGTACCCTCAATTACTTTCTTTAGCAGTCCCTCTCCTCCAATATTTGACTCACCTATTATCTCTGTCGAAACTTAATTCAATCAAAGCCCTCTCCTCCCCAACCATCCACACCACTTCCGTTATCGTTTTCCTATCAACCCAAATTATTTTTTCTATTCCATGGCACATCCACATTCAAACACCTTCAATCATTTGACTTCCACAATTCTTAAGGTCCGCGTTTCACACTCATTGAGCATAAAACACTCCACTCGTACCAATATTTTCCCGAATCCTTTATCGAGATCTCAAATCATCATTTTCCTTCACTTCACAAAGACATCGTAGGTTAAAGCAATTCTTTCTCGTAACTCGCCTTTGTACCTTCCAAGAAAGACCAATACCCAAGTAAGGGAATCTCTCCACCTTTTAAAGAATATCCCCATCCACTCTAGCTTCCAAAACATATTTTCATGAGGAGCATATTGATAATATATTGGACACCATTTTCAGTCCTTATTATTTACTTAAATGGTTTTGCCTCTTTAGTTTTAATATTATGTCAATCCTATAGTAAAAGAGTCTCATAATAAGATTTTATTGTATATTGAATAACGAAAATGTTAACGAAATTCAAAAATAATTTTTTCTTCATAGAAAAGATTCATAACTGAAAGGGATATAATTTACTTACAGTTCTCTCTCTAAATCGGTACAAAAGACAAGCTTCGGTGCAGGTTAAGGAGTCAACAAAGGCTTCAAACGTACCTGAAAATGAAAGAGAGATTTTTAGTCAACCTTATAATATTTAAATCACACTACGAAAATTTATCGTATCATTACAGTTTCCCATCATTTACGGCCATCTATGTACGGAGCAGAATAAATTATTCACAGTAAACATTTATTTTAAATACTGCTTAGTAAGTAGTTAATATTTTTCCTAAGCTGGAATAGGTGGATATAATTACGCAGGCCAAAAGGTTGGCAAGGCAAACTTTCAATTTCTTTTCGGTAACATGGATGGTAATAGCTGTTCTTAACTAATTTTGATTTGTTGATTACGGATATGAACTCAAAAAATTTCCATCACGTAAGGTTAGTTTTGTTATTGTAACTTTTCTTTTTTCGTTTCCTACTTGCATAAATGGCAAAAAAAAATTTTCACTAACTTATATGGTAATGGCTGCTTTCTACTAATTTTGAGTTGCCGATTACAAATATAAATTCGAAAAAGTACAAAAGCGTAGGAATTTTTTTATGGTGACTTTTACCTTTTCTCTCAACAGTAATTCCACATGTGTTTATTATGTTTATTGTATATAAAGTAATTATCATGTTAGGGTATTCTCATTTCATCGTTGTTACACTGAGTGCGAAAACACTATAAAATAACTCCTAAACAATCAGTTTAACAAAAATATGTTTCATACAAAGGTTATAGTAAAATTGATTTTCTAAAACTTATAAAAATTATAGTATGAACCAAAATATCAGATTAATAGGGATATTTTTGAAAAACGGAAACGAGCTTCGAAACGTAAAGCTTAACTCCCGGTTAACTGATTTACTCCAAAAACTAATGGACTCTAACGACACCAAGTAAAGTGCTATATATGAAATTTGGTGTTGATACGACAAAGAGTTTTCATGTTAGAGCGCCCACAAAGTACATAACAGCTACTTCCGGTTTATCAGTATTTCACGAATAACTCCTAAACAACCGGTGATAAAAAAGTATGCTTAATACAAAAGTTATAGTAAATTACATTTTCTAAAACTTTTATAAGTAATACAATATACCTAAATATCATATTTATGGAGATATTTTGAAAACCGGAAATGAGCTTTGAAGAATTAAGCTCGACTTTCGGTTAACCGATTTACTCCAAAAACTAATCAACTCTGACAGCACCCACTGCAGTGCTATATATTAAGTTTGGTATTGATACGACTAATAGTTTTTACATTAGAGCGCCCACAAGCACACACACATACACACAGACATCATTCCGAAAATGATCAAAACGTGTTCTACGAACTCCAAAACATGTAAATCCGTTGAAATCTCGAAGTTGATTTTTTTCATGAAAACAATACTACGTATATGGAGAAAGTAAAAAGAGAAATATCATCGAAATGTTATGCATAATTTCTACAAGAAGTATTAATGAGCATTGAACTTACCCTTGAACATGAACAAAAAGTCTGCTAAAATATTGCCTGAATCTCTTTTCAGCCGAACTTCCTTTAATTATGTGGTGAGTCTTCCCGTACAAAAAACTGAAGAATATTAAATCAGCTAAATGTTTACAGCTGGAAATGTGAACCCATGAGGTTGGATCATTTATCTGGGAAGCGAGCGGCACGAAACCGTACTTTGACTAAAAATCGACAAGGACTAATTGGGACGGAATAAAATTGTTCATAAAAATAAAGGTCCTTTTAAGAGCTATAATATGAATTTATATAATGTTCTTTAAAATTAAAACTCTTTGAGTTAACTGGTAAAAAATTTTGATATACATTTAGAGTATTCCCAACCTAAAAATTTGAAGATAAAAATTAAGGAAGAAACCAATTTGTTTATTTGATTCTTATAAAAAATTCTCGAAAACTGTACGTGGTGGAATGTTTTTATAAACACTACTGAATTTATCGCAATAAATACATGAAGGTACAAGTAAGGACGTCAATGTTACTAAGACCTTGTCGGCCTGCATTAGCTTCCTTTTCTAACTAAAAAATTACCACAACCTTAATTCCCTAACTCCAAAAAAATCGGCGCACGTAATTATTCAGAAGTGTATCTATTTAGGTCCTTCTCCAATTGCTTGGATACAACATTATGGATGAAACATTCTTTGGGGAAATTCTTCGACATAATTTCTGAAAATCAATACGGAATATTCTTGTGGAATAAATCGGCACTTACGAACCTCTTGAGATCAAGCTCTTCATACCGGAGATGTATAATCACATTTTTACGCAAAAGCATATATGCTGTTTATGATAACATTCAAAATTTGCAAATTTAGCAGGAATAAAAAACTCTTTGACGTTTTAGGAAAAAAATTCTCATACTTGTAGTTATTCCCTTAATTAATTAATTTATCTATTATTTACGTTGTATTCGCGTATTCTGGCCAGTTAGCAACTTTAGGGGAGATTTTACTTGAATATAATTAGCAAAAAATTTCAGGACACATTCATTGCTTAAAAATGGTGAACACATGTACTACCGTTCAACGCAATGGGCCTTTGTTTATGAAAAATTAGACACCGAATATGGAGTAAGGCAACTACGCCATACACGTATATTACCATATAATAACAATAGTAATAAAAAGGCTTTATTCGGGCGAGATTGAGACTAAAAGTCTACTCTTCCATCTAACCCATCGTCATACAATACATAAATAATTAATTTGAAGAGATAGTATGAAAAAGGTATGAGAAGAATTGTGGATGTAAAACACCTAAGAAAAAAATGTACCCACTGTAGGAGAACACCAACTAAGAAGAGGGGTGTGAAAAACCTGCGCAAACCTACCGATAGTATTAACTAAAAAGATGGTAAGAAACATGATTACATTTTATAAATACACTATCATTAGGTACATATGTAGGATACATCAATAAACATATGGTGTTCCTCTTGTTGTTAGATTTAACTTCACATCAAATTAAACTAAACTAAATTAAATCCATTTAATTACTTAGCCTAATTAAAATAGAAACATTTTGTACGCCTTAATAACATCTATTTTTAAACCGCTCTTACTCTCATATTACAATAATAAGAGAGAGATTGTCCCCAAAAAGTCGACATCTTGAACTTCGTAGAGGCGATAACTTTCATCGTTGACGTCACCAGCCCACCTTCCCACCCTCACCTCTGACGTCACAATAGCTATTCGATTAAATAAATCATGGCGTAATCCCCTTTTGCTATAAAACGGCCGGTAATGCCAGACGCCTATTCCCTCCGTTTTACAGCCAGAGGAGATAACGCGATCGTTTACTCGATCCAACCTTTTTTGAAGAAAGCTCTCTCGAGTTCTTGATGAGCCTATCATCTGCAATTCCAACCCGTTTATTTCTTAGAGCGCGTGACTCTTGACAAACAATGGCGCTTTGTCGTTTATTGGACTTGGAGGAGCCGACGTTTCGCATGACACAGGACTGACCTTTCATTCACTACTTTGTACCGAGATCCCGAAAACTTGTCTCGGGACAAAAGAAATGCCTGGAGTTTAGAGAAGTATTTGCCGAAGAGCACTATGCCCGAAGGCCTAAATATCAAAAAGATCCAAAGCATAGTTCTAAGTAAGTTTCAGGCTTTTTATCCTTTACTTTGATATTACTGCAATGGAAGCCAACAGCGTCTTCTGACAATAAATTATTGTAGTTCCGACGAGTTCTTAAAATGAGAAATACGAGTAATAATTATATTGCAACCGATATAATTACAACCAAATATAATGGTTAGTAATGTAATAAAATTTAAAGAAGTATAATTAAGATTTATAAATTATATGTACGGAAAGAATATTATAAAACAAATTTTTGTAATCGTATTTAAAGGAACAATAGATTTTGACTTTAACTCATAATATCACTGTAATAATCCATGACTTGCCCTTTATATGCTTGGGTATGTCACTGGATTGAAAAATTTATTGTTATTATTAATAAAAGAATTCAATGCATGAATCCTATTGGCATTAAACGAAAATTAAATCCATAAATTATTAAAAAATATTTAACTTTAATTTTGTCTTACTACTTATTATATTTGTATTTTCCATATTTTATTTTAATTGAATGCTCTTGGGTATGCTCTAAATCAGACAATAACTTAACTACTTCAAATATTCTTGTCAATATTGTTGTGTATTCTTCCTTCTAAAACCCGTAAGACAGTTTTTATGGTATTTATATTGATAAATATCAATTCCTATACTTTTGCTTACCTATGTATTTATTTGCACTTAGTTTTATTTACTAAATTAATAAATACATACTTATATATATACATAAATATGGAGATACACAGAATTAATAATTGAAAAATATAACAATCATTAAAATTGCGAGAAATTTCTCGTGACATAAATTGTTACGTGGTATATACGTCAATCCAATTACCATATTAAGATATAAATGCAGTCTCACTGTTTGTGGAATGATCACATTTCTATTCATCTCCGGCACGTGAATAAGCTATTCTAAATAATCGCTGCAATTCCTACTTCTATTTGAGAGGTTTTTTAGCTATTCGTCCTTTTCTCGCAAACAGCTCAATATCCCTTGTGGTTCATTTGAAATGGCTGATTGAACTATTACCACAAAAGCAAATGATAATAAACGTGAATTTGTAATTCATTAGGTATCAGCCACTTGACGATATGACATGGATTTGCCTGAATAGAAAAATTCTCCACTCAAAAGAACGTCAGAGTTAACCACCAGCTAGAATCTCGAATGAATATTCTAGATTAAATAGATCACCTCTTAAAGCAATGCATTCCAGCTCATGGTTTGAATATCGGGATAAAACATCGTGATTAAATCTAACTTTTTGAAATAAATATCACAAATATTACAATTCTCACACACCAAAATGTCCACAGCCCAACATGGGACGATTCATTAGGAAGTAATTTCGGTTAGCGAGAGAAAACAATACAAATAGAGAAATAATTTTAAAAATTAGAATTATGTTTGACATTATAGGTAACTAGTGGATACATGAGGATAGTTGATAAAAATTCCGCCACATAAGGTAACGGAAAAAGTATACTGCAAAAACTACAATAAGCAATTTATAATAAACTGCAGAAATTATTTATACACAACAAATAATTATTCACAATTTTTTATATTCAAGGATGAAATTTCATTCGTATGCTTGAAAAACAGATAATCTAAATCTCCAGTTAATAAAAAAAACAAATCTATACGAATCCATTCATGATGTACGATATTTCAGAATTGAGATAGGTAGCATAATAGTTTTTCAAATAATTAAATTTTTGGAGCACATTTTTGCAATAGTTTTCGCCATGATGGGATTGCTTCTTTGCATTTAGGATGCAAGTGGACATCACTGATGATGATATAAGACCTCAAACCCTCCAAGATAACATAATAATTAAACTTTCCTCCCAAGGGATCCAACCCAAGAGCAAATGATGTTGTGTAGTTTATTCAGTGCAGTGTATGTTAGAGCAGGGCTAAAAGCTCTTACAAAAATATAAAGCGATATATTTCTTCATAAAAATTAAAATTTGTTAGATTTTTAGATGGAATATCATGGATGTCTTAAAATCAAAGAAAGAGAATGAAAGCTCTGATAATGTTGTTATTCTGAGTATAATGTATAAATACTCTAAGCCGCCCATAGGCTTGTTGGCAACTGATTTAGTTTTGCGTCGAAGTGTCAAATACGGAAAAGACATTAGGAAAATAATGAATGCCTATCATTTTTCTAATTCCAAATTATAATCAACTGTGGCGAAGGTGTCCGATTGATCGTTCCATCAAAACGCATCAAATGAGCGAAAAAATAGTCGGAAATCCTGATTGTAATTGAATTTGAAAATAGAAGAAGTATATTACTTTTGTTAATTATAGAGGAAAATTACTATTTCATTAAGCAGTAATTAATAATTTTTATACATTTCCTGAGGAACAGAGTATAAGGGTTGATCGATACACGTGTGGCGTGAAATTATTCATAATAATGAAACCAATTCCTACAATTTGACCGGAAAGTTTGAGATAAAAGAAATCCTCTATCCAATTTAGAAATATAAACTAGCGCTGACCCATTTTTGTTAATTGCAACACCAATTAACTATCTGTTTTAATGTCAATCTTAGCTTTGGAAATAGAGATAACTTCCTGGACATGGAATCATTCCGAAGTTTAGAATGCATCGGTGTTCTTGTAGTAGTAGTAGTATTGCTAAAAGTGCTTCGACAGCTTAGGTCATTTCGCACAATGGCACCCACCGGGATTCGAACCCGGGACCGCTTCCACCAAAGGCAAACGCGCTGTCCACATGACTAACCGGGAGCCCTATCGGTGTTCTTTAATCCTCTGCGAACCCGGACTCTCAGAAATTCCAAAAATAAAAGAAACTAAATTTAGTTATTAACCGCTGGAAAAGCAACACCACAGGCTGGATTTGTTGATTAAGCCACGCGTTGCTAAGGCGCAAAGAAACGAAAAGATGATTTTAGGAATGGAATC
This sequence comes from Sympetrum striolatum, assembly GCA_947579665.1. Classification (NCBI taxonomy): domain Eukaryota; kingdom Metazoa; phylum Arthropoda; class Insecta; order Odonata; family Libellulidae; genus Sympetrum; species Sympetrum striolatum. Next base: position 76,313,245 of record OX388346.1, read on the forward strand.
GAAAATAAATCAGCAATTCGACCTTTTATTTATCAAAAAATTATGACTATATTCTTTATTTTTTCACTTTTAGCTACGCCGCTTTGATATCTCGTCAAATAGTGACCTTTGACCTTTTGTCTTTACCGATTGCGTTTTCTTTCAAATTGGATTGGAATCCCGCTTCCTTATTTCATGGCTGCTTTTTATCAGCGCTTTTAATGCATTTGGATAAGGAAATGATCAATAACATCCTCTACATTGCATTATATGGCTTAGATGTAAGAAGAGACTTCCTAGTCTCAATCTCGCCCAAATAAAGGCCTTTTATTATTATTATTATTACATTACGAGACTCACCGAAATTTTAAATCAGGAAGGGAATTTAAATAAAACACTTTCCATCCAAAATTAATCAAGATTTACGTCTAGTTATTTCATAATAATCTAATATTTTTATGGCTTAGTACGTTAATTTCGTAACTGAAGCGTATTCCTATAGACTTGAACGTGTATTTGGCCATATTAAATAACTCATCACCAACTTCGATGTAAATTAGTAAAAGAGGGAAGTGGAGAAATCATTACGCCATGACCATTACAGTATGTATGTATATAATAATCACCAGAGTTGTAAAAAACTTCAAATGATACATCTCAGTTGACATTTGGCTGTATAAGATACTGGGTAGATGTAGTTCGGGCGGTCGAGAGTAACTTTGCAGTCTGAGTATGAATCAAACTTCTAAAGGGCAGAAACACTTGTTAACTTCCACAGAGAGATACTCCGACTAAGTTACCAAGTTTTCTGTCTTTATTTGAGCTGTGAACAAAAGTCTTTCTAATGTTTCAATTCACAAAGATGCGCTGCATCTTACCCATATTATGTAATAATATAAATAATTATATCTCAGTACGAAACTTATTTAACAGTTTCTCTTGTTTCTGCGTTTTTCGGTCAGACACTATCCGTAAATCTACAATTGTGGAGATTTCCTACGTCAAATCCCATTGGTTTCGACCAAAGTCCGCGAACTTGATCTTTACAAAGCATAAATAGCTCTGCGTAGATTTTATGAATGTAACACCCCACAGTGGGCTAGAATCGAAAAAACGGGCCAAATATAAAAAAGTCCGCCGCACGGACATAGTTCTTGCAACGCCATCGAAAAGTCGCTTTATTTATCGGCGTCGCAAATTTTCGCAGGATTTTATTTCAGATTCTTCTTCAGAAAGCTTCAAAGAACATTTTGGTATAAATAACTCCGCGTATACCGCGCTTATTCACTACTATTTTCCTCACTTCATGTGGAAATTTGCTATAAAATAAAGGTTCGCGATTTTGTTGAATAAATAATGCAAATATTCAACTATGATCATTCCAACCCAGTATTATGAAGCATAAAGATTATTTTTATAATACTGCATCGTTTTTTACCCGATGATTTAGCTCATTTTGGTTCAGGATTGGCTTGATATGGAAGAATTTTGCGAAAAATCGAGGACCGGCATTTTTCGTAAAATTTGGTCAACTTTGACCCCTTGTATAATTGTAACGCGTGGGGACCAACGCAAATGATTTCACAGTTATATGCAGAATTTATTCAAGAACGGCTGTGCGAAGTTTCATAGTCCGCACTCAAAGAAAGCACTTTTTTATTTTTGGCCAGCTTTTTTCGATTCTAGCCCACTGTGCACCGTGGGTTTGTCTACTGGATTTTCGTAAATGCTCTATAAAAATGCAAGGTAATCTCATTTTTATTACTGGCAGGCTGCATTTCTTTCGCAAAATTAAATGAAACTAGATTATCATATATCATACTTTTAAAAAGATACTATATCATATTACTCTTTTACAGTTGTAGTTACTATTTAAGTAATTCAACAACTGAATTCATTTTGCACGCATAGGTCCTCACTGAGAATCAAACTTAGGACTATATTTACCAAAGACGAACGCAATACACACTTGGCAGTCCACCATCCATGCTGCAGCCCATGTTTACAGTTCTACAGAGAAACTAGAATTTTCGTTGGTCTAAATTAAATTTGGTTCTATAGGGTACTGATAATTGCAGGTCAAATTGCTCAAAAAAGGTTTTTTCCACGAAATTGAAGTAAGGTGAATCCTATTAAAAATAAATTACTATATTTCAGTTATGGCGAATATATATAGAGTCAAATTTGTACCACTATTTAGAAATGCAGGTAATTATTTTTTAGTTATATTAATAAAAAATTCTGAGCCTTTCTATCAATAATTATCAAGAATGAAAACATTTTTCAAAACAACATAGCTAATTCTATGCTTGCATCTTCGGTAAACATGTTCTCAATATTTGAAATTTGATATATTGTTTTTCATTTTAATTATCTGCGTTCAATATTTTCAATTTTATATTTGCATATGTTTGTACTATAATATTTATATTTTATTGCATTTTAATATTTGTGTAAGTTTGTATTTTCGATATTAGTATATATTTGTATTTTATCGTTTGCATATTTGACATTTGTGTAGGTTAGACGAAAGATGGACTTAAAAGTCTCAATTTCGCCTGATAAAGTCATTTATCTACAAATCTTATATTTACGACTATATTATATTAAATGTTTGAATTTACAGAACTTTGTTTTAGCTTAAACCAAAATTATTGAAAATGGCGTTCACAATGAACACCTACATTTTCATGTCATATTGATATAGGATTTTGAATCCTTTAAATAATAATTATTTTGAATTTTATTTCATCTCACTACAATATAGCTAATATTTACGGATATAAAACAATTAAAGGAACAGAACTTAGGGATAAACCCTAACTATTGTGAATGGCACTCTCTAGGGCCACCCGCATTGATCTTGAAGATCCCCCGGGGGTCCGAGAACCGCACCTTGAGAAACACCGCTTAAGGCAAACCACGGAATCGATTGGGGTCTTGTTTCGCCGATGCGTAAATCATAAGCGGAAAGTTATGAGCACTTAAAAGCGTCAAAAACATTCGAGAAACCACTCTCCCTCCAATTGAGCAGTTCTGCCAACCTTGCGGAATCGTAAAGCGAGAGTTTTTACTCCCCTATCTCGTCCATGTCAACCAATACAAATATTGCCTCCCTCAAGCAAACCTTTTATTTATTTGATTCTATTGTAAAATTCCGTGTTTCCCATGAACGGAATACCTTTATAGAGTTTGTATTAAAATACATACCTTTTTAAGAGCCCTAAAAGAAATGTTAATGAAAGTTGACCTTTCATTTATCTGTAATATAATAAACTCCCATATTGATTATCCTGAATAAGTTTCAATATTTCGATATCATGCATCGCCTAGACCAACTAGACTGACTCCTATTCTCCATGTCCCTGCATTTAGATTATCTCTTGAGCAACGTTCCTTACTATATAGATTTCAACTTCTGCAAACCTTCTGAATTTCATACCTCCATCCATAGATCCTTTTAAACTGTTGCTTGACGGATTCTTAAAAGAATGTCAGTGTACTTATTTTGTAAATAATTGCCTGCTTAATTCGTTTTTTGTATAAATTTTATCTATGTTAATTTTTGTTTATTTTGCTTCTATTTTTATTTCGTTCCAACAGGTATATTTATTTTGAATTTGTCATATTCCTTGTTTGTAGTTTTTATTCACTATAAAATGGTGCCAAAACTGTATGTGAATCTTTTAATAAATAATAGAGCAAGAAACAGAATGTAAAGTAAGAAAATCTGGAACACGACTGTTGAAAAATAAGAGGCTTAAGATTTCCATCGGTCGTCTTTGTCGGCGTTCCTCGTTTCATTCACCGGTATTCGTAGAAAAACATCAAGGACAACGTATCACTCCTGAAGATTAAAGCATTGCTTTCGAAATTTTCATTGTTCTTAAGGTGCGGTGTCCTTTCTTGTTTTCTCTAAACACCAGTGAAGGAGACGAGGAACGCCGACAAAGACGGCTACTGAGATTTTAAACCTCTAAGAAACATTCGTCCCAGCTTCCATGCATTGAGTTATAAATGCCCAAAATGCCTGTCAATAACTTCCCCAATAATATTCCCCTATATTCTGGAAGTCAATACCTTACACTCAGTTGGATTCGGAGAGATCGTCGAACCTAGAATCTAACGCAATCCGAGCTCTTTTTGCAGAGGAAATGGAGCAAGATGAGGTTATGAAAAAACAACTCTTTGGAGAATCCATCAACGTCAGCTGAGACCCGCAGGTTCCTCAGTCACCGGGACAGAAAAATGGATTCCGAAACTCCGCGGTGTTTTATCGTCATACATCTTCATCGCTTAACGCAGTTTCTCTCTGACGTCCTCCCTAATATTGGTTTTCCATCTGTACGTTGGCTATCATGCACTAAGATCATGCCATCAACACATATGTTTGTAGACAACCTAGCCTCAAACATTAACCGTCACACAGACTTTACTAACTGAAATATAAAAAAAGGTTACAATTTTTAAAAATCTTAAATTCTCGATATGTTTACTTACTCTAGTCTCAGTCTTGTTCATTGCTATTGCAATACAAAAGCTATTGAGGTAGAATGATACTAAGTAATGACATACATTTTGATCACCATTTATTGAATTCTATGACATTGCTATTCATGCTGCCGTACAGTGAGGAAAACCAAAGAAATCTACACTCATTCCTCATCAAGCTTCAGCCACCCCCCCCCCCCCCCACAGACCTTCTACTAGCTTGTAATGGAGGGTAGGAGGTTCAAACCGCCCTCAAGATTGAATACTATACATAAATAATAATACGTTGAGGACGAGAAAAAACTACCTCACTCCTCATCTTGCTTAGTAAGCCTCGTTAACTCTCCAGGTCTTTGATTTAGCTCATTTCGAGGTATGAAGCTTAAACTGAATCCTAGGTTGAATATTGCGCAGAAATAGCGTTATATTAATAAAATTAAATTGATCAATCAATTCTAATGATATAGAGTTGACCTTGATTTTTTTATCTAGCTCTTATAATATTAATGTTCAAATGGTGTAAGAATACCAAATAATAAAAATAGACAGAATTGTATTCATACCGATTACAAAGATCTATGTCATAATAGGGGAAACCGGGGCTAGTTCGTTACACTTTTGAACTTTCTAATCTTCTTCTAATTAAAGACTGATATCTAGGAAAACAAAGCACAACCGTCACAAGGTAACATTTATCTACAAAAAATGTCATTTTTTCAAAAACTCAATTAATTACATTATTATAAAAATGATTCCAAAACAATGCTTCGAGTATACGGGGCTAGTTCGTACACATTGTTTAAACTTGTAAGTAACAATAAAGCGAAGATAAAAAATTGTTAAGCCATTTTTATTTTACACTTTAAAGTAAAGCCTACTCGTCATCATCATCATCACCGTCACAATGTATGCACATAAAAAAGGTTTACAGCCATTAACACAATATTCAAGGGCCCACTTCTTACATTTGAGTGAAGAAACACAAAATTGTCGATCCTGTCGAGGCGAGTGAAACCACTCAAATGGTGGGCGTAAAGTGGAGGGGGGCGGTGGACCACACATTGTGTTCAATTTTCAACCCATTCGCTCACACGGTTTAAGACATAACCTCGGTGTGCGAACAAGCTCCTGTACTGAACTCGTCTGAACGTCTGAAACTGAACTACCCCAACCCCAACTTCAGAGCATCTCCTTATCTTATCCACCGTCCAAAAGAATGTTTTTTATTGCAATATGTTCTTTTATTCATTACTCTATAATTCTCATTGTATTTTCTTCTTTGTCTTTTTTCAGTGTTTTGAACCGTTCTTACTTATTTATAATCTAAATACTTAACGAGCTTTTACCAAGCGAAATTATGTTTATAATGTTTGTATGTTCAGTATGCCTACTATGCTTATGTAATTTAACATGTAATTGACAAAACTAGTTTAAACTAACTAGAACTCTATAATATCAATTCTAAATTAGTTATACTTTTGTGTCAGTATCTTATGTTAATATGTTATAATTTGCTCTTTTTTGAACAATCTAATGACTTTCTTCTCTGTACTTTTGCAATCTATTTCTTTCTGTTCTCACATGACAATGGGTTAGATGTACGAAGAGACTTGATAGTCTTAATCTCGTCCTGAATAAAGTCCTTTATTATTATTATTATTATTATTATTATTATTTTTTTATTTTTTTTTTTTTTTTGCACTTTCTCAGCGTTTCCGCTGGAAAATATTCACCTGTCCATAGATGGTTAGGACTAGGCTCAGTCGACACGGAGAGAGAATTCACTCTAACCCATGTGATCTTATTATTAATTGCTGAGGAACTTGCGCACAATGTGACATGTTTGCAGTAATACTGCTTTCTGTGCTGCATCGATGGTATATTCCTCTAAACCAATTTTCTCCATATTTTTACCAAAATTGTTGGTCATCAATCCTTCAACAGATATCACAAATGGGACAACCTGGACCTCTACCAACTTCCAGATATCCTTTAATTGCCACGCAAGCTCTTCGTATTTGTCCCTCTTTTCCATCTCCGTTCTTCGTATGTTATGAGACAGTGGCACAGCTATATCAATGATTATTGCGGTTTTGTTCGCATTATTAATTAGCAAAATATCTGGTCTGTTGTAATTAATCGTTTTATCTGTTAAAATTGGTCTATCCCAATAAAGGATGATCTTGTTCCTCTCTAAAACAGGAGCAGGCTGATATTTATAATATGGAACGATATCCTCATCAAGGAGTTCATATTTCATACCCAGTTGTTGATGTATGAGCTTCGCGACCTGGTTGTGCCTTCCTAGGTATGCTGTGTCTGCTAGATTTGGACAACCAGCCATTATGTGTTCGATGGACTCCCCTGTTTTTCCACATTTTCGGCATCTATCTTCCACATTTAGCTTCAGTATATGTTTTTGGTAATTTAACGTTTTCATTACTCTGTCTTGGATTGCAAAAAGGAATCCCTCGGTTTCAGGATACAAGTATCCTTTGTGTATCCATTGTAATGAGGCCTTTTTGTCGATATAAGGTTCGTCTAGTAATCTTGGGAACTTTCCATGTATATCCATACTTTCCCGTACTTTTTTATCCTCTTGAGTATTTAGTTCTTTACTGGTTCCTTCCTGTTGGAGATTGAGGGGAGTGTATCCCTCATCAGCTTCTACCGCCATCTTCATAAGTTCGTCAGAAGATGTTCTTAGTTTCTCTTTCATTTGAGAAACCTGGACATTACACATATTCTTGATGTTCAGCAGGCCTCTTCCACCTTCCTTGCGAGGTAAATATAATTTCTTGACAGATGAGTTTGGATGAAGGAATCTAAACTTCGTCAGGAGAGTTCTTGTTTTTCTGTCTATTTCATCTAAGTCACTCTCAGACCATTTTACTACCCCAAAGGAGTATTATTATTATTATTATTATTATTATTATTATTATTATTATTATTATTATTATTATTATTATTATTATTATTATTATTATTACTGAACTAGCCCCGGTCTCCCCTATCTCTTAACAACAAATTCAACTCGAAAGGGGACATCGCCAAATTTTAAGCTTTTGAAAATATTAATTTATTACTATTCTATTTATATTTCAATTGCTTACATGGATGTATTTTTAAAAGTAGAAATTATTCAGATATCCATAGCAACATCCTTTTCCATTTTCCTTATTCGTCATCCTAAAGCACGCGTCAAGAATTCTCCAACCAGTGCACCCACACTTTAATGCTGGCCTTACCTATTTCCCTATTCCTGCTTTCAAATTCCCAACTAATTGTTTTTCCCTTTTGTTTTCCTCAGGAACCATGAAGATTTCTCATCTTATCGACATATGTTGGCCCTTGACGCAATATTATTCTATCATCATCCAGAAATACAAATCACTTCCACTCGGCTGGTGTATCCAGGTCCCGCACTGAATTCTGGGTCACGGATGTCGGCCACAAATCAAAATCCCCCGCAATTGATCACGGATTCCGTGAGGAGAATCAAAATCTATACTGAGTACAGGTGCTTCTTCGCCTGCATACAAGTAAAGGGATTTTTACCCACAACAGTTGACCTTTGAGAAAGGAGGTGATATTTTACGTGACACGTGCAACGCTGAGGAAAATTTGGCTCTTTCCTTGAAAAGCAAGTTCAGAATTCCAGGAAAATATTAATCAAAGAGCACCTATGAACGAACAAAACAATGCAAATATTTTGAAAAGTATTTACCATGAAATTACTGTTTCCATTAGCTACTTGACTTTGAAAGCATGAATTGAGTGTCATAACACTATAATATGATTTAGGGAAAGTTTGCGGAAATTCTATGAAGTACATCAATTAACATCTGATAAAATTCAATCAATATGCCTTTTCGAGCTTGATCGTTATTGCAGCAATTTACGCAATGCAACTTTTATAATATTGCGGTTATATTTTGAGGAATTACTACCTAATTAGTTTATGCAATAAAATTTTAGTAACAAGGTTGATAAAATTAAATTTGATTAAACTGCTTTTGATTAAACATTTATCTTGAATAATCTAATCGATTTTCCGGCTTTTTGTTCCCTTTTATTTATTTGCTAACTAAACCGTTCTTTGGCTGTTGCTGTAATATGATTTTCGCTTATTATTTGCTTCTATCAGAAATTGATCATAAATATTATTAAATTTTTATTAAAATATATTTATATATTTTAATGATTCCATTAAACCTTTCAATAAATGTAAATATGTATCACTTTAGTGACAAAAGGAAAACTAAAGAAATTGCGGAAGAAGACTATAACGAACAAGTCATTCATGAATGAATAACATTTCAAGAGTTATATATTATATAAATTTACATATATCTCATTATCACTACCATGGATTATTATTTGTTATGAGACATATGACATGAGTCATTGCATAAAACGTCAGTTGAGCGAAAAGCTGTGGGTGAAACAAAATAAGGAATTTAAAAAAAAATTAAATGTAAATAATATCAATAAAAACATAAAAATATATGAACGAGTATTAGTGGTTTTATTTAAATAGCTTTAGCCCATCCTATTCGTTTAATTCAGCGTTAGCCAATTATACTGTGAACCACCACAGAAATTACTCAAGATTTTTAGTGTCCTTTCTGTCCCGTGGCTAGTTTAAAATATTCGGTACGCGTAAATATTATCCGTAGCATTAATAGCGTGGCTCTAACATCAAAGGAACTGCATTAGTAGTTAAAATATTGTTTATTCATTCCCTTTAAAGTTGCCCGCAATTAATAGTTAATAAACTACCGCTAAACAGAACGGAGAGAGAGGGTAATTAGCCCCTATTACATTCATTAATGTAAACCATATATTATTTGCGTGATATATTGATAATTAATTATCCGCATCAAAGAATGATTACCCGTTCTAAAAATCGCATATTTAGTAATGGTTAAGCGAAGAAACATCGTTTCGGTTTTATATCCAGTTAAAATAATTTATGAAATGTAAAAATTGACGATTTTATTTTACTCTTAAAATATCAATCAAGTTGTATAGACACCTTTCGACCATAAATTTTGATTGAAAATGCATAAATTTTGAATATTTGTCTTGTTCCTGGACACTCATTTTTCCCATTATCCTTTTTTCCCTTTTTTAAATTTCATTCTCAAATTTGAAAGATTAAGCATGTTTTACAAGTCCTCCTTCTCATGGGTATATATCCTATAGGATTTTTATTTTTTTCCTAAGAGTTGACTTTTCTGTAAACTCATAAAATATTCCTCTCGTCTTGCCTTATATTTTGCATCATTTCTAAAATCTCTGTCTTGAATTCCTCCATGACATATGGTTGAATATAAAATGAGAAAAGTCTCAAGCACTGAAATAAATATATTTATTATAATCAAATCCCGAGGCCTTCTTTTCGATCCTAATAATGATTCCTCGAGTCAAAACTAGTCGCAAATAATGATTGCCCTTGTAAAAAGTTGCTAAGTTATTTTTTACTATACATATTGATATATAGTTCCACGCAGTTGCAGCTTCAACCATAGATTAAGAAATTTAATGAGAAATAATACATAGTCAACTCTGAAAATAGTATATAGAGATGATAAAATAGATAAAAAAATAAAATAAAGAAATATGTAGTGGTGCTGTAGTTCGCTGGTGACGATTTTAACACCAAAATAATTAGTTCTTTAAATCTCACCGTGAAAAGCCACTTAAATTCGAAAATCGAAAGGTAGCAGTTCAAATATTCAGCAGTGGGTGATTAGCTTCAGGTTGGAAAACGATTTTTAAAATACAAAAGAAAATAGTGCGAAAAATTACGTTTGCAAATAATAGAGAGTTATGCAAACCGATTTTTTTTTAATACGATATTCTTCCACTCCCCTGCATTTATATTTACGAATTAATTATGTACGTATAGAAAGGAATATATTTGAAAATAATGTAGCGCCACATACATATAACACAAGAAGAAACTAAGAATTATTATACCCAATATATCATCTTAGCTTGTTCGATAGAATCCCATACTACATCGGTAGAAAAACCTTCAACAAAATTCAAAACATTTCTGGAAAAATATGGCAAGAATGAGCAAAGATTTCTGGATATCCTCAAAAAATACTGACAATGAAATTTTATTACTTAGTTGATGAATACATTCGAAACAATGACTTATCTTGTTGGATGTAATAACAATTTAGGCTGGTATTGGTTTGAAATAATGTACAGTCCTGGCCAAAATTAACGCAGCACCTCCCTAGCGATCCTTACGGCCGGTGCTGCGTTAATTTTGGCCAGGAGTGTACTTATATATATATATTTGCATTTTTTCCAACAATGTAGCTCCAGTTGTTAAAATCATTCTCATATTCCTTATGTAAAATTCTGTGAATAGAATATCTGAATGTAAAAATGGACATTGTTTGTAAATATTGCTTTGTGTAATCACATTCATGTATATTATATTCCCTGTATTAACTGACATGTCACCAATTCACGGCAGAATTTTTTCTGTGTTTTTGAATATTTTCTGATGAAATAAATTATGATTAGTATATACTAAGATAGTCATATTATCACATGTTAATTATATAATTTAAGGGGCGAATTTAGTTTAGTTAAATTCCTTAGTTTAAGTTATTAAGTGCAAACTTTACGTGGCTCTAACCGATAACCCTCAGTGTCTGAAACGCAGTACTTCTCGAGCTTCCAAGTTTGGCGATGTGGTTTAAATGAGCGGAGGGACGGGTTAGGACGGGCGACAGCTGCCAGTGCCGATCAACGTCAGAACGACTTCGAAAGACTGATGGAAAATTACAGCGAGATAATGGAAGCCTCTACACATAATTAGGAGCCCTGAAGGGAGCTGCAACTTCAATAGAAAACCTGCAGAGCTTTGAGTCTGACGTTAATCCAATCAAATAACGCTCGACTATAAAATTTTATTTTTTGATCAATTTAAATCATTTACGTTCAATGGAAAAAGTGTAACAAACGTTTGCTATTAGGAAGCAATTTTTAATCAATCAGAAACTCTGCGAGATACCATTTTTACAGACATTGTGAGAATATATCTTCGGATGTCTTGAAAAATCATGCAGAAATTTCACATAAAAACCTTCCAATATCTTATATATTTCTCAATATCTATTTCTTCAATTGTTCTAATAGGACACACCAGATATCATTGGGTTATTTCACAACCAATGCCATTGATTCACAAAACTTTAAGTTTGTCATAGCTGATGGTTATGTGACAATTGAAACGAAAGCTCCAAAAGGCTAGGTACAAAAAAACTGCACAAAAAGGGATTAGATTATTTTTGTGCAAACTGTGGCTTCCAGCATAGCACGCAAAGAATGCAATCCCTGTCTTTCTGAATGATGCATTTTAAACAGTATAATATAGCAGTGCAATATTTTCATGGTTAATATAATTAGTATTTTCAATAAACAATGTCGCAAAATTTAAAAATTTGCACTCATTACACAATATTTTATTTACCAATATAGCTAAGTGCAAATGTCGCATAACGTAAATATAATCTCTTAGAGGAAGACGGGGCACAACGGGGTACCGGGGCGGAATGAAGTTCGTCGTTTTTCGATGTCAAACTGATGCTGCTTTTGAGAGGCAATGAGCATAACTAGACCAACATGCTACTACTCAACTACGGCATCCATGTCAGTCTGCTTTTCTTGCGCGTTGATGCGTGTGAGGTTTCCGTTGTTTGAATTTTAGCTCCCGTATTGTAATTTTTGCAACCAATGAAAGGTATAAATACTTGTTTACGTTACAACTATAGTTAGTAAACGCTAGAAGTACGTTTAATTTTCATTAGTTTTGTGTTTTTATACTTATCTTTCTCGAAATACTTCACCTACCTAACCACAATCGGGTCCGTGGGGCAGAACGGGTGAGTACCCCGCAATGCTGTTAACCATAATATATTTTAGATATCTTTCTTAAGATATCCTACTCTATATTATCTTTATTTAGGTATCCTACTCTATATGTTCGCAATCCCAAAGCAATATTCGGTGTAAGAGCCATGGGAATTTGAAAAGGTAGCTGATGTGGCTGCCCTAAAGTGTGAATTTTGTGAATATTTATTTATTTATTGAATTGTACGGACTAGAAGTAGGCTCTAGGCCAGGTGGTAGTCATCTTTTCTTAAGGGAAGAAAATTCATTACCCTGCTTGGTATTCATCCTAGTTGAGAGGAAAAACCCCAAAACACTCCCAAAGGAAGTAAATAGGCGTAAGATAAGGTCACATTTTTTACATTTTACTTATTTATTTACATTTAAACCCTGCAATCCGCCAGTGGCGAGTGATATTCAAAGTTAACTGTAGTTAAACCATTATAGTGACTTAAAACTAGATAATTTCTATTCTGCACCGTATCCGGGGTTGAACTGGCCAAGCGACATAATGTTTTGTTTTTGAAATTAAACATATTGTTCCTATAGTTTCTTACTATATCATTGTATTTTTGAGGTTATTAAACTATAATGTGCCCATAGAAAAATTCGCAGCTCTCTTAATTAACCGTTTTGTTGTCTCTTAAAACGTATGCTCAACTTGGTACCGCGTTCTGCCTCTGGCTCCCGTATATGGCTGTCTTTGAGTTTAGTGTTTGTGTTTTTTTTGCCCTAATTGTAACGTTTATGAACAATAACGATTAAATCCATTGCAAAAACTGCTGAAAAATCTCGCCCACAATTTCAAGTAATTAATAGGGGACCTCAACTCCGGAAGATTATTACATTAACAACACTATCACGGATTCTGAACTCTCTCTCTCCGTCTAAAAAAATCATAGCTCAAAGTTATGATTTCTTTCCGGCTAGAAGAGATTTGGGAATCACGATCGTCATTAGAGGAAAGAACTTCACGGCAGAATAGATAAAACGATCACGTTCTCTAAAATTCATCAATCCTCAAAAATAACGAAATCGCGTTAGATGCTCACTTACGTAATTAAAACGCGGCTTTGGAATGTGTCAATGACCACATCAAACAACTACGCAGGAGGTCTATCTATGGGCGAAATATGCACATTGAAACATTGGGGAGTAACGCTCCAATTCCACCCTCCATCAGAAAGCGGTGGGAATTGATAATTCAAAACGTAAATGAAGTCTGCATTTCAAACTGCACGTTAACTAATGTGATTACGGTCACATCGTCTGAACGTTGTGATTGCAGCGACCAAAGAGAAAGATAAACTGTTTCCGAATCGTTCTGCTTCAACGGATACTACTGCTTTGATGTAAGTATTACCATCGTGATGAGCGAAAATGTATTGGAGGAACTAATATTTGTAGAGAAACTTTGGCTATGAATAATACACCGAAAAAGAATTGCACCGTCAGCTGAAATGAGGTTTCTACTGATTCATCGTTCCCTTAAAGTCACTTCAATTCTGACTATATACTACATATTTCTTTAACTTGAAATAAAGTAGGGCCTCAACATGTGATTATTTTCCACTTTAAGCTTCCTTCCAATCAAATATGGAGACATGCATTTAGATATTAATCAGCTTCAACATATTTACAAATCATCTTCCGAAGAGGTCAAAGGTAGTAGCACAAGAATTACATACCCGGGCTTGTATAAGATGAACCTTAAATTGTACATGCTTTGAAATAGAGGTTTGATGACTATGAAAATTAACTGGTAGCTGTTCTAAAGATTTTACACTACCAAATGTGAAGAGAAATGCTTCTCCACAGTGGAAATGTAGATTATTCTCGCTCAAGTTTTGGAGTGTGCATTTATGCTACTATGCTTAAGAGCACATTTTCTTTTTAATTTATTTTCCATCAATAATTGCATATTATTGCCAATAGAATGCGCTTCTTTGAGATTACATACTAACTTTCGCTATGTAGTCAAAGAAAATCCTAATTTTGCATTTTGTACTCAATTTTAGAAGTAATTGCCCAGACCATAGGACTAAATAATCTATGAGTTTCATACAGTCAGATAAATCATAACATAATAAATGTCTTTTCGTGACGAACATGATTGGATAGAACACCGATAATGATAGCAAATGAAGTAAAATTATGAGAAATAATTAAATCTGTTAATTAGAAACCTCCGTTAATGGCTTCTCCACGTCTAGTCAATCTATTCCCATTCAGAAGGAGATGATGTGATGAGAGAGCGGCCATTTCATCTCACTCCGCTAAATCACGATTACTGAAGATTGTGAGTAAGAATCACGGCCCGCGTACGTGTCTGGACCGTGAACGCATCTGCTCGATTGAATTCCGCGTTGCGATTGCAGTGGAGGCTCCAGACTGACCCAGACGGACCCCCCTTCCTTCCAATTTCAATTCCCTTCTTCTCAGCCTCCCACACATGACCCGTACTCTCTCTTTTATTTCCCGACCGTGGTTCCGCTGGAATCCTGCAGGAGATAAAGTACCTGTAGAACAGGTGAGAATGAAAAAGGGAATTGATAAACCTTAATAGTTAAAAATTTAGGTTAATCCCTAAACTTCTTTGAACTTTTTCAAACGTATTTATGCTTCGGTTTCATTGTTGCTATGCGTGATTTATTTATCAACAATAGTTTAAAATAAAAAGTCATGAAACGATTTTGTTATTAAATCACATGCAATTGGGTGCTTTTTAACCTGTTTGTGATAAATAAATTATTATTGTTATTGTTTTCTTATTTAAGGTGAAGAACTATTTAAGTGCTAGAATTTGAAAACAATATGTTGTAGACAGATGAAAAATACTGATTTTAGTGAAAATGTGGAATTTTCGTGTTATCATTTAACGTAGAAAGAAGATAAAATTGGAAAAGTATTCAAAGGGTTGAATATTATTAGAATAATGAATTGAAAAAAGAATATAACAAAATAGATACCAAACGATTAAGTACCCTGAGCAAAGAAATGGCCAATATGTGGCAAATATTAAAGTAGATAAATGGCAGGAAATGAAACGACCTAGATGAGAGCTTTCCCTTGTATAAGCATAGTTTAAAAGAACTATTGTCATTGAAGTCGGAATAAAACTCTTATTAATTTGATTATTACAATCAAAGATTGAAGAAATATGAATTTAGTATTAGAGGCTAAAAAATCTCTAATAGGATCTCCAGAGGATCTCCAATATCTGGCTTTGTCAGTGATCCGCACCTCGTTGGGTATTTCTTAGAAATTAAGTATTCCGGGCTTTTCATGTTGTTTCCGAAAAGTGCTTCGTCAGCTTAGGCGAATTTGCACTTATGAGCAACCATCGAGAATCAAACCTGGGATAGCTTTCTCCAAAGAGGAACGCGTTACCCACCCAGCTCTGCGGAAGCCCTTGTATGTAATTATTTACGGAATTGTTTACCATCGATGATAAGCTCTTACCAAATGAGGCAATCCTAGAAACAATCCAGAAACACCATCACTTACTTTACACTAAATTACGTTACAAACAAAGGAAAGGAGAGAAAGAGAGTTTATTTACCCCAGCTCTAGCTTTAAGGAAACACGTTTTTCGTTTATTTGCTTATTTACACTACCTTTCCTTTCCTTTGCACCTTTCACCAGAGGGCATTCTCGGCGACAGGAAGATCGCTTATCTTTCACGCGGAGCCACGGCGTCTGGAATTTTCTCACGCCGCAAAGGAATGGCAAGAGAAGGCTAATGAAGGAGCTTTAATCACACGGAAAGTAAGAAAGGTGAAAGTGAAATTAAAGTACCTTTGCGTTAAGGTGGATGCAGCACTCTGCATTAAGGGAAAAACCAGCATCTTATGTACTCCATACGTTAGTTGAAGCACTTAATACATTATTCGTAAACGTAAGCATCGATTTATCTTGGCCGAATTATGAAAATAAAGCTTCTTCTATCAGGGTGAGATATAGACTAATAAGTCTTTTCTTACATTTAGTCCTAAAGAATATGAAAATAAGATAAAAGCTATCTCTAGAAAGAGATTAGTTGTAAGGAGGGTAATGATCGGCAAAGTACCTGTACCTGAGGCAATTTCAAGAGATGGAAAGCTCAAAGTTGGTATGTTTTATGCTTAAAGTTACGCATATAATTTCCAAGATCCTTTTCTTAAGAAATTGCCTTGTTCTTTAAATATAAGGATACTTATATGTTAACTTTTTTAAGTTTACGCTGACAGGTTTACTGTCATTAGGTATCAAATTACGATGAACTACACATGATCCAAATGCTACATCTAGGTCATAGTACAATCTCACGAAGGCTACATCGATATCATTTGCAGAAAATCACATGACATTGTTTTGATCAACCAAATGCAATTTCAATCAGCAGTAATCAATGTACTAGTTAGGAGCCGTTGGCCATGGGCAACTGAATCATAACTGGGCACCAGCGGAACATTCATTAGAATAAGGGAAAGTAGATATCCATTCGTTACTTCAGCAACCTCTTATAATTTTGTACTTAATATAAACTGGAACTCATAATGATAAATACGAGTAAAGAGGAAGGATGAAGAATGCCTATAACGTGTTAACGTGCGTCACGACTGAGTTTATTAGTGCCTCCATTTCCACTGAATCGACTCAAAGGAAATGCTTTCCAATTTCCTCCGACAAGAGAGTCTCCTACGTCACTAATTTACAACTCGACCGTAAAACGTAAAGCGAAGCTCCCGGAACTGGTAAACAGTCTGATATAATCACCATATATTAAGTGCGGATCTATATTCGAAATTCCAGAAATACGAGGACTATCTCATCTTTCCACAATTCGACGTTTACCAAAACCGAGTCAGAGGATAGATGCATATGAAACGCAAAGCGGTGCTTCCGAAATTTCCCGTTTTCAAGAGGCTCGAAAAGCAAGCTATTGCGTCAACGTTTCCAGTTGGTTGAATCGCGTCATCACCTTAATACGCAAGGTAAACGGAGGCAAAATCTTTTGGCAAGGACGAATTAGAGTCCGCCGCTATTCGGTAAGCTAATGCTTAAGTGATGACGACAGTAATGACGTCAAACTATGACGCCAATCGAAAAAGTTTTTTTTACATTCGATATTATAAGGATATCCTATTGGATCCTAATAATCCTTAATCAAGAATTTCAGTGACATTAAGCCCAAGCATTATTTTTACAACTTTGGTAGAAGTAATACCGATTAACAAGTAGCTAAAAACCATGCGCACTCTAGTACGTTGATGCTATATTAGTACATTATGAATATTTGACACCGAAGTCACTGCTCTGAAAAAACACAGAGCTCGTTTAATATACACATTCATTTCATCACAGCGAAGTAAAACTAACTGTGTTGACCACGGGATTTTTATTTTATGCACATTTCTAAAATATTACATTCATTTGTCTAGTTTATTTATACTTATATGCGACTTAGAACATTCCAAAATGTAATTTCGATTGGGGACATGATTAGACATCACAATTTTGAATGATATTTATTCTCAAATCCCGATTCCAAAACTATTGCTCGTCTTTACTCTACATGACGGCTTATTCTACTTTAATTCTTCAAAAGAAATATAGTATCCTGCAAACGATAAAAAAGGTTTAGAGGCATTCTTTATGGAAACCTATCTGAGCGATCTTGGTTCAAACTAAGTAAAAAATGCAACAGTATTTCCTTCCTTATCCCAGAGAATACTTGCATAAAGTTTGATACGAATTGGACAAACGGTGTCGACTCCAATCGAAGACAAACACGCATACAAACACACAAGCCTTCAGAATTTCTGTTTTATATTTATAAACTAGATGACCCGGTGAACTTTGTACCACCTAAAATTGATTTTATTATAACACTTCATGAGCGATTATCAATCCTAATCAACTTTCCAACTCCAATTCATTGAGATCGATAATATTGGTCGCATCCTGTACGGTTTGAGTTTCGTTTCGTTATTAAATTAAGCTCGTTTTTTAGTTCAAATGAATTCAATGTTTTCAATTTTAATAAATGCAGTTAATTTTCAGCATAAAGCTTTTTGGTGAACGATGTTTTTTGTTTTGTATTTTGTTTTTCATTGTGTCGTGCTCACTGGCGTTGTGTTTGGAGTGCACGAACTCATTGCATTCATAATCTATTCACTTGTCCTTCATTTACAGTCACCCTCGAACGTAATTTGGACATGCGAATACGTCTATTATTTTTGTCCGTCGCTCGCTGGTCATCAGTTAGGTTTGCCCGTGTAGTAGCTCGCCACGGATATGACTGACTACGACGACCTATGTCAGCTCGTCCTCTCCTTGGCATTGTAATGGACACTGTAAAACGACACGGAATTGTTTTCACAGTCACTCAAATATGTCGAACTTACATTCAGAAGTTTCTCAATATTGAAATCCTCACCCTAAGTCCTCGAGAAGAGAGAGAGAGTAAAACCATTTTAAAACTGAAAATTCAGTAAACAATTACGTTGCTGTAAATAAAACTTGGTTGCTACTGACGTTTAAACAAAATTGTAAAAAATGTTAATTTAAATGTTTCTTTAAATGATTCTTCACAGGATATTGTTCGTAACAGCAAATGTTAAAATCTCATGCAATTTTTCTTCTTCATAAAGTTTATCACTTATTATCAGGATTAATTTTAACTTGACCTATATTATTAATGCATTTTGATGGATAAATACATGAACTTGGAATCAACAATCGCCTTCATTGTCAAGGGGAATGGATTGTTTACAATCTCGAAAGTTTTATAAAATGTTCACGCATTTTATCAAGATTCTCTAAATCTCGATTCGTAAACGATATTTCACGACCAAAATAAAAACTTTAATTCTATTCCCCAACTTTTGGTTCTTTATTCGACTTTGTAAGACTATTATTTCTAATTTAAATTTTCAAATGAAATAAATCCTGCAGCGAGAAAATGAAATTTACTTGCATTTCTTATGGAAATGCTTTTCCGATTTTTAGGGCTATTGCTTTTGGGTTTTTCCTGATTTTCTTTTTTTTCATGAACCACCTCCGTACCGATGCGAACAAAACAAAACAAATATTCAAATCGGTCGAGCCGTTTTCGAGATATAGACGACATCACGCAAATCATTTCATTTTTATACTATATAAGGACAAGACATCTAACCTCCCTCATCAGTGAGCTGGTAATCTATCCTTCCCGACTGTAATTACGTACCTGCAATTGCTGGCTACCTTCTTATAGAAAATTTCTCATTATCCATGTAATATATCGTCCTCTTTAATCATCAGTTTTATGGGCCTAAAGTCCTCGAGTATTTTTACGAGATAACACATGAGCTCGGATTCAACAATGGGATCGGTCGTTAGGGGGATGAGTTGTTTGCAAACTCGAATTTTCACAAATTTTTCGTATATTTTACCAATATTCTCGCAAATTCGAAAATTGGTTTCCACAAATAAAATAAAAATCTGCGTTTGATTATCTTTCTTCCGGTGTTTGCCTCGTTAAAGCGCTGCTATTCCTTCTAATTTAATGATGCAAAATAAATAAACCCTACATGCGATAAAAATGAGTTTTACGTGTATTCTTTATGGAAAACTATCTGAGCGATCTGGGTTCGTGCCCCATAAAATTTTCAAATAAAAAGGCAACAGTGATTTGTTTCATGTCGCAGAGGACACGTGTACAAATTTTAAGGCAAATCGGCAAACGGTGTAGACTCCAATTAAACACAAACATACAAACACACCCACAGAATTTCGATTTTATGTATATAGATTTAACGACAATAGCATCAGATTCCTAAAATAAAAGAATTTTTACTACAAATTCAATTATTTTTCTACCATAATACTAAATAAAAATATGAAAAGGACTATATAAAAGATGGAAGAAATTTATGTAATCGCAATGCCGTAAGAAATGCAATTACAGGGTATATTCAGAATTACATTATTATAAAAATAATTTTAAAATATAGAATTGCTATAGTGAGAATATGAGGTTAACTTAGGACGATTAAATAATAATATAATGATGATAAAATAATAAATTTACCAATTAATAGGGTTAAAGAAAGAATCGAGCAATAGAAGAAATAACGTACTTAAAATTAATGTGAAAAAATATCATCATAGCAAAACATCATCGTATGGCATCGCCAAATGTAAGCATAAAAGCAAAAACACTCTTCTATTTTAAGAAAGGAGAAGCGAATAAAATATTCGCGCCAAACCAACAATCAAGAGTTAACGAATTATTATAATTTTCAATAGATGAAACAGAAATACAGAAAAGCCATAAGAGGAATAAAATCCACATTGGTAAGAAGGATAAGAAAGCGGGGAAACTTCTCAATTTGCAAGTAAAGTAGATCGCCTCGAGACTGATTGATTCACAAACCACCTCGGGCAGAATATTTACCCCCTTTCGATACATATTCAGGTGTTCATTAAGGATTCAAATCCCTTCACCACCGTCGATAAAGTCACTATCCCCCGACACATTCACTGCCCTTTTAAGATTAACGCCACTCGGTGGAGACTTCTCCACGTGCACGGTGAATAACTGCTTGAAAGTCAAAAAATGTATGAGAAACGTGACGTAGAAGCAACCAGGCGTGAATCTATCCAGAAAGCAAGAGGATACGGAGGACTTCCTGTTGTCTAGGAAAGTTGGGAAATTATATTCCTCGGAAATAGAATCCCCAAGATATGGAAACTAAGGAAACGGCTATCACAATATCCTTAGGAAAGAGGGCAATGTACCAGAAATAACCAATGCTGCTACTAAATAGTATTCATAAGCTTGGGTATTAGAAAATGGATTTCAATATCCTCATCATGAGGTAACAAACAGAGTATAGGTAGGATAGGATTTCTCTCTAACCTTCCTATCCTAAGTCAGTATGATTATTCTTTTGTAAATCGTAACTCCAACTCTGACCATCATACACCTCTCATGAAATTGATATGCTGAAGTATGATTTCAT
Organism: Sympetrum striolatum; assembly: GCA_947579665.1. Taxonomy (NCBI): domain Eukaryota; kingdom Metazoa; phylum Arthropoda; class Insecta; order Odonata; family Libellulidae; genus Sympetrum; species Sympetrum striolatum. The sequence continues at coordinate 76,334,625 of OX388346.1, forward strand.
GGAATGGACTAGACATTTCGGAAAATGAGAAAACTTAGTATCTTCCACAGAAAATTTATTTAATCACGACCGTTTTCGTCACCGTGATTACATCTTCTGGTCCTCACGGAAGATACTAAGTTTTCTCATTTTCCGAAATATACCACTTATCTTCCAACCTATGTTTTTTCATCATTTCATTCCCTCTGCCATGCTTGCAAATACCGTTTAGTAATCCATCATGCCACAGAATGTAACCGACCAATTTGCCTCGTCTTATGATCGAATTCTTCCATAAATCTCTTTCTTAATTCGCTTGCAAATTAATTAGTTTGCTAGCTACTCTGTAATTACCTTTGATGTATTGCTCGTTTGTATAGGCTTGAAACATGAACTCTGATTATAGAAGAAAAGGGAAGCTTATAAGCTTTGCAGATTACTCTCTTCTTTTGCTAGTAGATGAACTTCATTACCCAACCTGTTGTCACCCAGATATGGAATATCCTTTTGTATGGGTGTGAAACTTGGACTCTTATGAGAGAGAAAAATAAAAGATAAGAAGCAGCGAAGATGATTTAATATGGAAGAACCATAAAAGTAAGATACAGAAAACGACAGATTATTCTTTAGAGGAAGGAAGGAAGAAATCCTTTGAAAAATAATTAAAGAGAGATATCTCTACAGGAGTGTGATACAGAAAACTGGACGCTAAATCGTCCGCACACCGAGGCAAAAGAATCCGCTGAAGACAGTATTTGTATAAAAGAAGGGAGATATCATATAAAATGTAGGGCTTCAAGAAGCAGGTAATTGTTATTTTAAAAATTGCGAAAGATGAAACAGACTCAGGTTTCACTTCTTGGTATTCATAAATAAAAACGGCTTCATGATACAGTTCTTGTACTACACCACAATACAACTACAAACACGACCAGGTTCCGTAGCCAAGCAACATCTTCAGGTGACATGAGAAAAAATCAACAACATAATATATAGGAAAACAACGAGGGTAGGAGAAAGAGGGGGGGTTGTTATAAACCAATGGGAACCAATTTTCCCCCTCCTTTTTTTCCCATTGGTTTACTATAAACCCCCCCTCTTTCTCCTACCCTCGTTGTTTTCCTATATAATGTTGTTGATTTTTTTCTCGTGTCAGCTGAAGATGTAGCTTGGCTACGAAACCTGGTCGTGTTTGTAATTTTTATTGTGGTGTAGTACAAGAATTTTATCATGTAGCCGTTTTTGTTAGGAAAAGATATTGTGAGGAAACAGGATGGCTAATATCTACAATCACTATATCTCTTTGAGAATGACTTATTGGATACTTGCATAACTACTTTCATATTAATAAAACTCTTCACTGGCTGGATAAGCACATTATTTTTCTTATTTATTAATACATAAAGCAATGTATCTTTGTTTGGGCGAGATTGGGGTTAAAAGGCACAATTACAATTGAGAAAAAAGTTTTCAACTAACCCGTTGTAATATATTCTTGAATAGTTATTTTAAGTGATAGTTTCAGAAAAAATAGAACAATGATGGACTTAAATCTAAGAGATCCCTAAGGAAAATATTATCATCTGAAGAAAAAGTCCACAAAGCAGAGGGATGTGATGAACCTAAGAAAATCTGCCAATAGTAACGGCCAAAAGATGAGAAGGGACATGACAAATGTTTATTACAAAATAAATTAGTACACGTATGTAGTACATAAAAAGAACACTTAACTTTATGCTTTAATAAGTATAGTTCCTATTCATGAAGATAAATTCAGAGGAAAATACGTAAAAACAAATATAATTAAATGCATGATGGTATAAAAATAGAAATAAATATGAATAAAGAAGAAAACGTATAAGCCTGTACAAATGTTTTAAGACATCCCAATAAAAATTAATCTCTTCATAATAATACATACATGATCGATGCAATACCGGAAGTATATATTAAAAGATTATATACTTCTTCGGCAATAAGATACATTAATGTATGTGACGGTTAGTTAAGATAACCATTAACCATTAAAAAAAATTCAACTGTAGAGAAACACCTATATAGAATATGAAAAACTTGCGAAATATATAGAAAAATTGAAAGGAAGGTGGCATACGTAATTAAAGAACTTATTGTTAGTAATTTCAGAGGAATGTATTAGATGCGACTAGTTTCGTCTACATGCGGGAAATATCAGAGAAACGTAAAAACGTACTCCGACTTTCATGCAAATCTACAACCACAATTAGAAGTCTACTGCCATTGACAGACGAAGTGCAAGATAAATAAACGATGGGGAAAGTAGGAGATGGCCAAGGAAGGAAAGAATGTTCCTACAACCTACTAAAAAACTAAGAGATAAATAAACGATAGAGAAAGAGATGGCTAAGGAAAGAAAAGTTGGGATAAGAGAGGATATCGACTGAGAGAAATGGAGAAAGTGTAGGAGATGTGAAGTATGGAGCTAACTGGAAAAGCAGACGTGACAGAAGTTTCCGGAAGTGGCTAATTGACCTCTCTAGACAGATATATAGGCGTCGGAGCAGAAACCTAGTGGGACGGCGAGGATGATACGCACTCTGTGGGGAAAAAAAGGAAGCAGGCCATCAGAAGAGGGAAGGAAATTACATTGAAAGTAACGGATCGATATATCCAGCGTCTAGAGCGCGGAATCTCACCGAGTAAAAGCAGAGTGATTGAAGATTTACATTAATTTTCAATAGAATAGAGTGCGTCCCTGTAATTAATTACTTTTCGATTTCCGTAAAAATCCATGCTTTATCTCTCCAATCGATGGTTGGAATAGCGCATCTGGAAGATTAAATAGCTTTTTAAGGTTTAAGGCGTTACAAGATGGCAAAAAATAATGCAAAATTCGATTAATCAATATCCCTGTTAATCATAAAGCCCAAATGAAAATTTCAGGTTTAGATACAATGAATGTCATTTCATTGAATGGTTTGGAATCTTAACGTCGCGAAAATTAGCTACTACCACAAAAATCAATGTTTTCCTTTTACATTACCACTTAATACTTTCATTACAGTTTTAATGATTAAAATCATTTTGTGGTCGGTCATTATGGAGTTTAGTGTCGCTCCGTGAATTAAGCTAATCCTGAACAGTAGTAGTTGCTACTTCCATATATTTCTGAGACTCAATCCATATACTAACACTTAAATACGAAATTGCATAATGTGCAATTCATAATGTCAATTATTAGGCGTGACTTTGAGGTAGGACGCCATTAAGACGGTGAACAACGCATATAATTAAAAGTTTCCATTATTTATGAATTTTTTAATTTAAATTACACTAAGACGGTGAATTAAAAACAACACTTATACCCGTACCACAGTAATGATTTGATATAATGATTACTGTGGTACGGGTATGTTGTTTTTAATTCACCGTCTTAGCGTAATTTAAATTAAACAATTCATAAATAATGGCAAACTTTAACTATGTAATAACTCATTACATTATATTTGTATATTACATTTTTGTATCGTTGGTCATTTATGCATTACACACTATTTTAATGAATGAGGTGGTATACCTTAATATATGGAATGAAATAAACACTGTCAGTGCTTAGCTAAATAAAAATATTGAGCATCGATAAATAAAGTAAATGATATGTATATAAATTTTTACTTTCAATGGAGGGATTTTCTGCTATGCAAGCGAATTTGCCAACTCTTCTCGCTGTTCTGTAGACAATACCTAATCGATTCATCAAAAAGAAAATATGCCAACTTAATCATTGCTTAACTAATCATGATGCTCTCATTTTCCGGAAGCTTTAGTTGTTATATAATTGATGAAAAAGGAATTACGCAATATTCGAAAACCAAATACTACTAATTTTCAAGAACTGAATGCTTTTAATGTGTCGGTAAAAATTTCGGACAATATCAAATAAAATACTTTGCACCATGTCGACAAAACCATCGTCTATTTGAATGTTTTATGTTTTATATGAATGAATGTTTTTGTGAAAATACGAATTTGTGCTACTCTAAACGAAAACAAAACTGATACATACGACAAAGGATAAACATTCATTTCATGATTTTAGAGAGTGGATAAAATGAGTAACTAAATGATTTTTAAACTTCTGCGTAATCTGTATTTTGATATGAGTACAAAATCAGATACAAAGACAAGTATCAATGAGATTCATTGTATCTCACTACAACAAAGTTAAGCCTGATTTCATCACTTTTACAAGTATGAAGAATTTAATCAGCTATATACATTCGTAAATATTATTAAGGAGAGAGATTGTCGCTGCAACTAAGTAAATAAAATTCGTGATAGACGTATGAACTCGTCAATTATAAACTCATGATTCTTAGATAATATACAAACAGAAATTACGGTTAATTCCTAGCGAAGATTTTCTTTCAACTTCTCATTATCCTATGGATTAAACGATAGGGAAGAGTAGAAAGTTAAACCTTGAAAGGGAATTCTCATCAGTAATTGCTGTATTTGGGAGGCTGTACTGATGTATCCTTCCAAAAGAGGATCCATATCCTGGGCCCGTCCCTTAATATCCTCTGTGTTACGTCGCCATACATCCTGTGCAACATTCTCATCACATTTCCGTGTTTCCCTTCTCCCTGAATATGCTCAGATAATCAAGTAGGTCTTGAATTTTGTACTTTGATGTCCTTTCTTGAAGCTTAAAGGCATCATTACACCAACCTCTCGCTCTTTCACCCTCTAACAGTCTTACATAGTAATATTACAGGCGTGGTTCAATCACATTTCTATGACACGACATACAGCCGGAAGCTTAATATATTTACACTATGTAAAAACAACAATATACATTCAATTACCAGCACAAGGAAAATTACATCAGTACATTGCCTATGCTGAACTTATCGTTGTTGTAAGGCTCCATTGTTACTTTTGTATGCAATAAAAGGTGTTGTTAATTTGCTTTTATTGTTAACGTCATTTTGATTGTTACTGGTCCATCGTTTCGTCACATTATATACGTGTCAATGATCTCTAATCTTTTTTACATTAATTTAATGTTTGCGATCTGCAATGTATTCAGCCCGAAGGCCGGGTGATATCTCACCCCCTCTTACCTTTGCTTCCAAGAGCTAGTAGGGGGAATGAGGATTAACAGATAAATGAGGAGTGAGGTAGTTCCCTTTGCCTTACTCCCCAACCCAGAATGATATAAGTGGAATATGCCTCCATAAGTGAAGCAGAATGACTCTTACGAGTAACACTTATAGTAACATTCAATAATAAACCAAAATCAGTATCTTTATTCAGTAACACTAATATCTCAGTAACTTTGACATTATCATAGCCATGAAAAAGACTGACAAAAGATAAAGAAATATGCATCGTTCTATACCTTGTTCCAAAATGTAAATGAAAATATTCATCAAGATATGGTAGCAGGAGTAGTATGCTTGCGGTTCGTATAAATATGTGAACAATCGGTGTATCTCTTCAAAGAAGTTTTCCAAAACTAACCACTCCGCTGACTTGATCTGCAGTAATCTCTACTGTTGGCTCGATCGCAGCCGATCTATTGATCTAAGATGGATTTATATCGAACGTGTCTGGCTATTAGGCTGCCTATTAATTTTTAATTTCATAAAATATACAAAGCTTTCTCGCTGAGAGCTCAATGGTCGAAATTAGGATTAAATGGAAGTCGCAAATATTGGAAAATACCATTAAAATTATATTTGTTTTGGTTAATCCGTAATCTTGTTGACAAATGTCACTCTCAGCCGGAGATGCATAGGTATTGATTCATGACACTTACTTAGTTGCATACAAATATCAGTTTCTCAATTAATCGTTCTGGATGTATGTGAACCCAAATTTCTTCGATTTTTTTTACCATAGAATTGTATTTATCGTATTTATTAGCAGCAAAAAATTGATCTATCGATAACCGAATTTAATTCTTTCGCTTTTATTTTGTTTAAACAGATATTAATCAAATTAAATTATAAATATGTCAAATTTACAATTTTGTTCCATCAAAAAATGCTCTTCTTGTAAATATTTCCTCATTTCTATTTTTTGATGCCGTTTATCGCTAAACATTCTTAGCAATAGGGATCTAAAGGTATTCAGAAATAACTCAGAGACCTCCATCCTCTCGAGGGATGTTAAGCGTTTTCGTTCGCTCCATTCTTCGCCTAAGGTGTCTCATCATCAGCTATTACCATTTTTTTCTTCAGCAAAAATGCGATGGAAATGAAACACCACCGTAAGTGTGAGGAAAATGTTTTATCTGCATATGGTCTTGTGCTGCTAGTTGAAGAAATATTTTATGACTAGCTTCGAGGGTGAACGTGATTCCTCCACCAGTCCTGCAGTAAAACCGCAGGTCAATCACGGGCAATAAATCCGTACAGCTAAAGCTAGAGCATCACTTTAACAACGCAGCGTTTAAGAAGGACTCGTTTTAAACGGGAACTAGTGAGGCGAAGGCCCATTAAACCGCGCACAGTCAAATGCGCCCGATTTATGCCGCCGTTAAAAGTCGGCGGGAACTCACAGATCGGTCGGAGAATAATATGGGCCGTCGGATTGGGGATTCCTCTCTATGTCGCCCCATTCGACCGCAAAACTTTATGGCTTTAGCCATAGCTTCCGACGATAAAGGGAGAAAGTTAGAGTTGGGGGAGGCGTCAGGTGATCCGCCCTATTCTACGTCAAATGGGGCCACGCTTTCTTTCCCAGGGCTTAAATCCGCTACGAGTCATCCTCGTGGATTTGTGATAGATTGACGGATTCAAAACAAGATTGCCTCTTGTCCTAAAGATTTGAGTAACACAATTTCCGAAGTACATCTTTCTCTCCGAGACGTTTAACGATTGGTATTAAAGTAAGCGAAATGGGATTTTGCTGGTGAGGAGGTTTATCTCGGGCGGCAGAATTGTATTTTTATGATGATTTTGTGTTTTTTTAAGAGTTGTGGCTGAAAATTTACAATGCTCTTTATTTTACCTATATATTATTTAGTTTCACAAGTCATACATATCTTCCATGAGTAACAGGAAAAATAATATCATATTCAATTAACTTATATGTATATACATCACTCCGAAAATTAGTTGGACGCATCAATCGCCAAGCATTAACCAGATTAAGTTCTGTAGAGTGAATGAGACTTTCATATTATCACAGCCGTTAAGAGAACATACAAAAATAAACAATTTCTCTATCCATCACCATAAAATGAAATGTATAATTTTTCACGAAAGAAGAAAACACTTAACCTATTTACAATAAGATTCCAGTAAATCAAATATACAATTAAACGGGTTAGTTTAATAATTCATTAACTGAATAAAAAATTTTTTCAATTGAAATTTAACACTAGTATCAGTTTTAACTACATACTTCGTCTTTTATTACACAAGTTCATGAATCAAATTAATTTACGCGATAAATTATTAAACATAATTGATTATTTGCGCGAGATGAAATTATTGCAAATGAAAATCATCGCTTCAAGAGCATTTAGTCCTTTAGGAATATTAGGTAATTTTCATCGGAGAGGGTGACCAATTCCTTTATAATTTCAGGAGAGGGTAGAATAATGTTTATGAAAGCATTCAAATGAGTGAGTTAAATGCAGTTTTCGAAAAAAATGGAAATATACTGCGGACAAGAGATGGTATTACCATTCCGAAATTTCCATTACCGACATGAAATCAACAAGGACGCGCACTACTTCGCAGGAGCTAAAGTTTGAACTTTCTCATTCCCATCATTTCATCTCTTTGGAGCAATAAGGAGGATTAGCACTACATCCTTATCCTAATCCTACTTCTTATATCAGCCTCCAGACATTTAATCGTAACGGGGTCCTCTAGGGAGATGGAGATAAACTTTAAGAATCTCCAACTGGGGAAATGGTGGAAACATTTTAAGAAAAAAGATCTTTAGCAGGATTTTACACTGGATTTAATGGACTCCGCGGTAGGAAATGACTCTGTTAGTATAGGTTTCAATTTTTATGGAAAAGGCCATAGTACACTGGGGGTATATCCTTTCCGGATGTCACGAAAACTTTATGTGTAATACCTTAAATCAAATAAATGTCAATAATTTTGTGCTAAAATCTATTTTTTATTTATTTTGTTTATCCGAATATTATTTATATTGAATGGTTCATAGTTCATGCATTCAGACGTACTACTAGAACATTTCTTGTTGTTCTGCATTCACTAAAAAATGGTGACGTCACCCTTTGTTAAATTCTCAAATAAATAAACAGTAGCGATAGAAAATATAACAACAAAAGAAAACAGTAAAATTGTAAGGAAAACGATTTATTTTATTATTATATATTATCAATATAATATTACGATGATCACTTGTATGCATATACGATATAAATAAGTTACATACAAATAATAAAAAAATTAATACATCATAAACTATAAAATTGATTTCAGTGATATAAATATTATATAACTTACAAAGGTTAAACAGATAGAATTTTGCTCGCAAATCACAACTCACGTACCTGAAATATAAATTTGGGGAATTTAATAATGATTCTCATATATAATATAAGATACAATATTTAAGAATAAGAATTAAAGAGGATCTTATTTATTAAAATTCTAATGATTTGCGTTAAATTATCTTCCGTAAGGAAGTATAAAAGTTTCACCAAAGTTTACTATCGCACCTAAATATCGCTTGTATATAGCTTTGAAAAGAATTATCGTAATTTGTTCCAAAAGTATATTATTTATTTATACAATAAACATATAATATATCATGTATTGTATTAATAAAAAGTATTGATATATGTACTGAAATAGTGTTTTGTAATTTATCAAGTAAAGATGCACCACTGCCGATCGCAAGCATCTGGTATTACCAATTTCAGTATTATTCGATCTATATTTAATCTATAAAATGTATTCAAACAACAATAAAACCAAGAATAGCATTTCAATAAGCAAAACGCATTTCATAAGCTTACGAAAGAATCATTCTGGTTTACTCTCCTTCTTAAGCATAAGTAGACTATCTCTTATGGATAACGACATTTCCGACATTCGGATTGCAGCATCTTTCATCTGGAGCACCGTCGTCCGTGGTTACGCACGCGAGGGAATTGAATTTCGGAACGCAAAGAGAAATGAATGAAAAAAAGAGATGAAGAAAGATGAAGAAAAGAGAGCTTTTCCGAGTTACTTTTTCGTGGTCTTAAAAGAAAAGCTCTTAAGGCGTCCGTGTTTACGAAGATGGAAGTGCATTCTCATCATTTTCCATCAATCGATTTTTTTCTCGCATCCTCCATCTTCTGCTACAGCTGTTTTGGCAGTCCTCATCTTCCAGTTGCCATTGGACTCCTTTTTTCACGCCTTTGGCTTCCGACATCCATCTTGTTGGCTTTCACACGGGATATTTGTACTCCTAATAGCCTTTATTCCAGAAAAAAATTTCCCATTCGTATATTTTTATCCTAGTCGTTTTCTACTAAGGAACATCGATATTTTTACTTGCTCCAATCTTTTATTTTCTCTTATCTCAGTAACATTAACTTACATAGCACATATTCATCGCTGAATCAGGTATATGAGCTATGCCTGTGGAATTTACGCACATATAGGGTCATTTAGGGACATCCCGACACCCTAAGAGAAAAAACTAATTTTCTGATAGAAAAAACTAATTAATATAAACAAATTTTTGTGTATTATAAGATTTTTTGTTTTATTTTCATGTGATATAAGAATAAACATTTTTAGTGAAACAAATTTATCAAAATTAACGCCAAAACAAAGAGATACAAAATGTCGGTTTCTCCCTGAAATTAGGGAGATCTCGACAGGTAGTATAAAATTTAACATTCATCTTCAAACATAGTATACAAACTAAAATTTAAGCTAAATTAAATGTTACTTGCAAAATACTGAACATACAATGTCAGTGTTACCCTGGAACTAGAGATATCTTGTAATACATTACTTTTTGTTTAACTTTTTCAGCAATGTTTGCAAATGCAAACATTGCTGGCCACACATATTACTAAAAGGTCAAACTCGTTGCAAAAAAGAAACACAAAGTGCCAATTTTATCTAGAAATAAGACAGATATACTTAGGAAAGTTACAAAAGTATCAGTATACTAATATAGGTAAATTATTTTGCATACAAGTTACTGGCAATGTTCGCAGATGAATTTTTTATCTTGTCCATTCTCCACACAGTGCACATGAAACCATTTACCACAGGCACCAAGACGTTTAACCCAACGTTCACCACATTTATCGTCATAAAAATAGCCTCGACATTCACCACAATAATTTTCACTTTACCTTAAACTGTTTGAGGAGCTTGGACTATCTGTGGTTACACGACGATTTGAGTGATGGTCGGTCTTATCCTTTACTTTCACAGATCTTCTATGACAGACCTTGAACCTTACGTACCCTTAAAGCAGGATTTCTAGCTAAAAATGAGTAAACCCAATCATATCCTGCCATTTTAGTTTCCAAATTAAATTTATGACGCAGTCTCATCTTAACTGCAAATTTAAATGCCATATCCTTTTGAGTCCAAAAGAATTAAATAGCGTGCTAACTGCTCCTCAATATCTGGATTCAGCGTAGCGCCTTTCCCAAATTGTCTATTGCTCACGTTGCCCGTGGTCAGCCTTGCTCTCAATGTGTTTCTCGGGACACAATATTTTCTTGCAGCAGTTGCAGGGGGCATATTCCTCTCCTTTACTTCTTCTATTGCCTTAGCCATGCTATGAGGATCCCATTTCCCGAGCTTCCCTTTATAATCGTACACTCGTGGCATATTTTTCGCCAACAACATGAACAAAATACAAAAAAATATCATGTTGACATATACCACTAATAATCACTTTCTTTTTTTGCTCCATAAATGAATACGATCGCTATATAATTAACTGTGCAATAACATTACACTAAACCGCGTAAAGATACTACCCTAAAATACCGTGCAAACTTTAATAGTTATAAAAAACTAAAGATTAGGGAGAACTCGACATGTCGACTTCTCCCCTTTACAGAGTGTCGCAATCACCCCGAGTTGCAGGGTCAAGCTGCAGGTCACAGTAATTGTAAGGGTGGCTGATTTCCAGACTGACATTTTGCAAGGGATAGCTAAAAAGCACCTGGTAACTACACAGTATATCGAAATCCATCTAAATTACCGTGTTTTCCACAAAGTAACGCCGGAATAGAAATGGATTATTATAGCATGCACTTTTCAGGGTATTTAAGACTTACCTATTTGGATTCTGAGCGTTGTGACTGCTTCAATTTATGGAAAGTGTTCTCTACAGTGTTTTCCGTGTGACCCTATGTCATCTAGCTTTCACTACTAAAAGTTCCAGTAAATCCCACTCAAAACCAGTGTCGCTAATGTAAAAATATTTAAAAAGTGTCGAGATCTCCCAAGTGTCGAGATATCCCTAAATGACCCTACATGTAAATCCTGCTTCCGAAGTCAAAACATACACATATGATTACGATAATACTACTCATAGAGACTTTTACAATTTAAGATCGAAGCCATAAAAGCGAAGTTGACGAAGCTTAACTAAAATCTGAAATAAATATAAAAGAAGATTTAATTATAATTTAAGAAATCAAAATTAAATAAAACTAGACATATTTCATGAGTAAAGGAAATAGCAACGATCACAAAAAAGTATCGCTGAAATAAGAAGGTTAATTAATTTTCCTTTGGGAATCATTTATAATATTAATTATAATCTTAATTTTCTTAAGTGTATTTCTACAATAAAGATTTTTTAAGGAAAAATAAGAATTATTAACGTGATTCTTGCAGGTTTATACTTTCAAAACCCAAAATGAAGAATTCTTCAAAAAATATACGCTGGTAAAAAGTAATGTTTAACCAATATTGAAAAAATTATATGATTACATTGGAAAAACTTGTCACGCGGATGTGAAATCCAAACTGAATAAACGGAAATATAATCACAAGCATCCATTCAAAGTTCTGTATGAGAGGCCTACACACCTTTCTATTTCTTCCATAAAACTCCCCAATGATGAAATATTTAATTTAAATATATAATAAACGCTGGTTAATGAAACTCAAAACTAATTTTGTATGCCTCTTCCTTGAATAAAGCAGAAATAAAATCTGGATTCTCTCGTCCGATTCCCCGGTGGATTATATTCGGGAATATGTTAGGATCTAACTAATCTTTTAATTCATCATTCCGTTCATAGATTTGAATATTGAAGTAACATTTTCATAGTAACAATTGATTGATGTTTTAGTTAAAAGACATAAATTTAAAAGACATTTTAGCCAATGCTCCACCTTTTCTCAAGCTCATACATTAAAATACCATATTTTCCACCATTAACTAAAGGTCTTTCTACTATTCCTAAAAATAATAATTTAAAAGTGTGCTATTATAATGATGTTAACTTAAAGAATATGTTGGGTTCAATTAAGGATAAAGTTGAACTGTTTCATAACTCTGGCATCTATTGTATTTCATGTCCAGATTGTGATTTAAAATATATTGGTCAAACAAGAAGAAGGGCAATCATTAGATTTAAAGAGCATTTAGCTCACTTCAGATCTGGGAGATATCCTAACCTAGCTGCGGCTAAACATATGTTTGATTTTGCCCACAATATCACCGTTGACAATTTAAGTCTTGTTCACATTTCACATTCTAGTCTAGAACTTTGGGAAAATTTATTTATCTATAAAAATCGGGAACATTTAATGAACTTTGATACATATTTCGATAAAAGTATGTTCAGCCTACTCGATCTCGCCTAACTATACTATTTTGTTCTCTCCTCTCCGTCTGCTTTCAACTTGTCAAACTTTAGTCATTCACGGTCTACTGAAGATGCTACACATAGTAGCGAAACGAGCGTCGACCCCTTCCTCAATTTTTGACAGCTCAAGGTATATTTGTGACTCTTATTTATTAACATTTCCACCGTTTTATCTATTGAATTTTCAATAAAATACGAATTTCTAAAGAAATATTATTATGAGAGTTTAATTACTATATATGCAGAATTTAAAAAGGGAAAATCCTAGCTCCTCCATATATTTTAATTAGCTATAAGTAGTGCTATGTTGATTTATATAAATATTGTTTACTTATTTAGGGTAGTAACCTACTTAAGACAACGTGACAGATTACGATACATCACAAAAAGAGAAAAATGAACGGAAAATTGATAAAGTCGTAGATCAGGAAAAAACATTACTGAATAAGTAAATACCTTAAAACAACAATAAATCATTAAAGCTATAATCCCGCCCATATTTTTACTTTCTCTCTCCTTCTTCATATGGAAATCAGCATTATTCTAAAAAATTATCTCCCCTGTTACATCTCTCCATATTATTGCGCTGTAACCTAAAAATTTAACGATATTGTTTGGGAAATAAAAAATATAATGAGTCTCTCTAAAACTCCCTGTGGATATTAATAGGGAGGTGGGGACTCCTTTTGCGTAACCCCTAAAGGCTTTCGGTCTAATAACGCGGTTTAACGAAATAAAAGGGGAGATTAGAACCCCTTTGTTTCACTGCTCTTAATGAAAGAGAGTGTTGCGGAATGGAAATAAAAACGTGTCCTCGGAGTCCAATTAAACTCGTATCTGATCCATTTAACCTTCTTGAACGAGGGAAATAAACGCGAAATACTTATAAAGAAGGGAAAAGAGATAAAAACAAAAAAGGATTAAGGATGAGGGGGACAATGGGTTATGCGAGATATGGGATTTATTAAATGGTGAAAAAACTGATGGTGAAACGGAAAAATTAACATAGAAAATGATGTGGGCTGTACCGGCTTTATTCGTGTGGCCACCCTGAGCCTAAATTGATTAGTAGTCATTTGTTTACTTGCTTTTTTGACTTAGGTTTTAACAAGATCGCTGTTGATCATTAATTCATCCAGCAGTCACATTCATATTAACAATTTTAGCTCGCTGATGAAATTATTGTAAATATGAATTTTAATATATAAAATTTAATATAAAATATTTTACTATTGATAGACGTCCCATATGCTTTACAAAGCACATGTTACACTCGGGTAAGAGAACTGAAAATGAAATGCATAAATGAAACTTAAAGATGAAAGAATGGAATAAATTATTTATTTAAGTTTCAGTTTCATTATAGACTCCTAAAACTTAAATGGGTTACAAACTTCGAGTGAGCACACTAGCTACTTGAATAGACTTTGTAGCTTTTCAAAGTGGCCATTAAGCTCTTATGCTTTTTACTTTCTCCCTATACTAGTATAGAGAAAGTATTGTATTCGCAAAAAAATTCGACCTTCAGATTTCGACGGAAATAGATGTTTTGGGGCCCATAGAGCATGTTTTAGCTATTTTCCTGAACATGTCTGTCTGTGGTTAAAAAGTTTGCGTGCGCTATATCTTAAAAAGTAATTATTCGATCATTTTCAAAATTCATATTTAAAATTTTCCTAACAATACCAAGAGTTGATTAGTTTTTGGAGAATATCGCTTAACCGGAAATTACGGTTTATCCGGAACAAAATTTTGTTTCTTAAATATCTCTATAAGAATGCAATATAGGTATATACATTTACAAACAAAAGTTATAGATAATGTACTTTACTACAACTATTGTATGAAAGATTTTTTCGTAACACTGATTGTTTAGGAGTTATTCTCCAATAATGGTTAACCGGAAGTTGTTGTTAATCCAGAAATGGAAGTTTTTCATACATATCTCTGTCAAAATGCAATGTAGGTATATACATTTACATACAAAAGTTGTATATTATGTATTTTACTACAACGTTTGTATGAAACATTTTTTCGTAACACTGATTGTTTAGGAGTTATTCCCCAATAATGGTTAACCGGAAGTTGTTGTTTACCCAGAAATGGAAGTTTTTCATACATATCTCGATCAGAATGCAATGTAGGTATATACAATTATGTACCAAAGTTGTAGATAATGTTTTTTACTACAAGGCTTGTATGAAACATTTTCCTGTAACACTCATTGTTTTGGAATTATTTATATATTACCGGCATAGGCTTCTGTTTTCAATAAATATGGAGAAAGTCATGTGTTGGCCACATCAGATTTTTTATCTTGTTTTTAATCATATTTCTTGCCTTATTTATTCAATTATATCAAAACTTTATAATCCTAAAACCGTTAACTTAATTACCAGTATTTGATGTCATCGAATTTGCAATTTTTTAAATGAGTTATAAAAAAATGCTTCTGTCATTTTAACTACATATCATAGAAATATACCCTCACATAATTTTGTGTAATATAGTTGTGGCATGCTAAATATTCCCTTCAAATTAACCGCCATGGTACACGGAAACCTTGAAAATTTATAGCGGCAAAAGACTTTCACACATTAAATATTTCTAACTCTATAAATTCTTCAATCCTCGGTTTACTATTCCCTGTTAAATGAAAAGGCGACACCAAGAAAATTGATACTACATCGAACTACTTTTAAAGTATCGGATTATATAAAACATTGATGATTATTTGGGAGCACGGCTGTAGCCTAACCGCATCAATAATCCCTAGAGAAACGAACGCTTCGTGAATTTTAACACTTTCGAATCTCAATGAGTCACGGGAAACAAATGAAACGCGAATTCCGCGGGTCGCGGTCCGCTTCCGACCTTGAAACAAGTCGCTGTCGGCCGTGCGACTCCCAAACGCAGCGCTGTTCAAACATTCAGGGGATTTCAATTTATTCATTCGTTCTGCAGCCGACGCTGTGTAAAAAACATGACCGCATGTATTAAACGGAGCGGAAGCCACAGGAGCGGGTTAAACTTATCGCTGTGTAATTATGCATTGCGGATTTTTCCGTTCCGCAAACTCTCGACTGACTCGTCCGAGCGACTGTTCAATTTCCCGAACGTGTTTCCAGTTTCTCGCGGTTTAGTGGGTTTTGCGAAATTGTTATCTGTTACTCAGAAATTTCTACGTTTGTGTACGCAAGCTGTCTCAGCGACCATTTAAGTATGGTAACTCATACACATCCACCTTGCAAAAGATCATATAATTCTAAACATTTTAATATGTTGATAGAACCTATACATTTAGAACAAAAACGAATTAACATATACACTTGCGTCAACTGCGATATACCAAAACATCAACGAAATGTTTTCACTTGTTCAAGTGTTTAATCAATATTTCATAGTGTATGAGTCATATAGAAAATAATAATCTTTAAAGTTAAAAAGTGGATATAATTTCCGTAAATTTTAGTCAAAACCATGCTTCCTACGCCCAGAACATAACTTAAAACAGCTCTTCAAAATTTGGAAATTTTTTCAAGAAGAAGAAATTTTAATGTGCTCTGGCATCGAACTTAGGAACAGCACGGTCTTTTAAATTTTTATTTTCTGAAACGGATTCTTAATATACATCTTCTAGCAAAGCCAGAACTTACTTACTGTCACTTCGATAACTGTATGAAAATATGTAATAAAAAACTACCTCAATGTATTATAAATGACAGATTTTTGAATCGTCCTATCATCGAACCCAGGATAATTTCTGTTAAATTCATTAATGTTTACGATAGATCATGACCATATCTATAGGATCCTTGAGTAAAGATTCTCTAACTATCCGGAAAGTATTTTTTAGAAATTCCTGAAATTCAAAGCAATGCATTCAAAAGGGAAAAATCGGGACTTTGAAGCTCTCTGCAATCGAACCCATGACACTGAGGTTCAAAATCAAAATTTTTCTGGCGGTTAAACGTTATGACTAATATGTCGTAAAAATTTCATGTCAATGACGCTTGTGGTTTAACCTGTGAATTTGTATCCTATCTATATATATACATGAATGAATCCAGAGAAGGAATTATATGTAATGGATACGAAATTTCCCCCCCCCCCCCATGATATGACTACCACCTGGCCTTGTGCCTATTTGTAGTTTTGATAAATAAATAAATAAATAAATATTTCTTATCATCAATATATTTTATGTTTTTTTGTTTTCGTTGATCTTATATTTTTACTCTTGTTTATCATCAGCTCTAATTGGCCTTGCTCAGTACTTTGATATATTTTCAATAAATAAATTATTCCAAGCCCTTTCTGTGAGTAAAATGACTAAGCAATATGTTGATCATTGGATATTTCACTTTCACCTTTCAGTTTTGGACAGGATAAGATGCAATGCATATTTCAGTGTTCATTAGTGAAAAATCTTAATTTTTCCCTGCTGGATTAGTACCCGCACGAAAAATTTGATGAATTCGGAAGTCCTGCACATTACACCAATGTAATCAGATGGTCCATGATAGTATGGGAACAATGCAGCCACGTGCCGACGATAACTTAGCTCCCCAAATCCTCTTAGTAACTTATACCCTCTTTTTAATCTTCTAAGGCAAGGCAGGGGTCCTGTAAGAGGGGGGAATCTCCCATGGGGGTATTTTTTGGTAGATAAGGGTAAAATTGGTACCATTCTTAAGAGAATGAGATGCCTTTATATGCATTATATTCCATCTGTGAGATTATAAATTGTATTTATTAACTCTCCAACATCTTTAGTTGACTCAGTCAATCATAGCCATGCTCTTGAGTTAAAAAAGTTCCCGGAATCTGGTTTTCGCAACTCTTGGATGATTCTTTCCCATTAAAATATCACAAAGCCACATTGTCGTCGGTATTTTTAACTAGAATCTATTATTCGTTGGAGAGAGAATCAAAGGTAGTATTTTCTTGCGTTTAAATGTTCGGATTTATAAATTTCCATAGTCTGGATGATGGTTTAACGCATTTATTGCAGAAATATGTTGCACTTTTTCTGTATGTGAAGTCATTTTATCTAGGTATGGTTGAATCCTCAATCCTACCACCAACAAAGAGTTTGAAGGGGGGTGAGAGGCTTACTTGTCAAGAGGAGGAATCTAGTTGTAGGTTCCCTTGCCCTGACCCTTCTGAGCCAAAATGCTATGAATGGAAAAATGGAAAAACAAAAAATATGACTAATAAAAGTAACTCTCTTCTTATCAAAACAAAGAAAAACACTAATATGAGACTAATCTAAATGAATTATTCATTTATTTATTTTGCACCAAAATATTTTTTTTTATATATGGGTCATTCCACGCCAATTCGACAAAGAAATCGGCAAAATTGACCCTTGAGTTTACTGATTTTGACCAAATTTGATTTGATAACAAAACGGCTTGGGGGTTTTTATTTTATTATCAAATCAAAGCGATCTGCCAAATTTGGTCAAAATCGGTCACCTCAAGGGACATCACCTTGTCGAATTGGCGTGGAATGACCCATATTCGATTATTAATTACATGATAGCAGGAGCCGCCCAATACGATAAAATTTTTAACGTTTAACAATATCAAACCTTTAGAAGACATATAGAGGGTACAATGATGGCCTTTACCTGTTCTTCCAAAGGGAAATAGAGCAAAAGAGATCAGGAATTAGTTTCCTATGGATTCTTATGATTCTTTCGGGGAGATTTTAACTAATCCTGACACTATATGTTATGGTGGGTTGATTAATGGAAGGAGTAGTCTAACATTCTATTGCGTGTCAAACGGTGAAAGAATATGATCCGTTACTCGCGTATCAAATTAATATTTATCCGTAAGGAAGATAACGTTATAAAATGTATATATTTCAGGTCCCTTACATAGACAGCGCTTTGGGTACATTGAAAGATTTCAGTCGCTGTATTTAAAAATAAAATGTATTAGGATCCTCGTAATGGATAACTCTGAAGAACAATTTTGCTTGATTATGTTTCTTTTCATAATTATTAATTAAACCCTCAAGGCATCGGTAAGGGGAACCGACCCCTACGGTGCTCAATTAAATTCGAGAATTTGTGTTCATTAGCAGGTTTTAATATATAATTACCACTATATTGAAAAAAAAATTCGCAGTCTAACATCATTACATTAAGATAAAGCCCCTTAATAATATTGCATGATCAGAAAAATATTAATGAAATTTCATACAAAGAAGATTAAAGAAGCTATTTATATCAAAGACCATCGGAAATGAGTTAATGATTATAAATGAAAAATTGAATTAATCTAGATATATATTTAAATAAATACTCATTTTTTTTCGTTAATTTCATTCATTTCTACTACAATCTCTTCTTTGCTTTTATTTCAACAGTGCATGACAGCCTCGTTAAAAAATAAAATCTTTGAGCCCGTTTGGTCGGAGTCTCCTGTTCCTGTCCTTATCTTAATTTATAACCAAACGTCGAGGAAAGGTCGGCGTGAAATTTGAGTAGTCATCTGTAATTAATGAATACTTGTATTTAATTCGCAGAAGTGCGCAAGCAAATTCAACTATTTTCTGTAGTTTACAAGCCATTCTTTCAGGAAATCGCCATTGCACAAGGTCATGATGCGATTTAATAATCATAAACTCAAGTTCAAACAGACTCATATGTTTCTCTCGTATGGAAAAAACTGAAATCAATTATAATGATGTTCCTGATTAAATTGAAACACATTTTTAAAGTAAAATATTATGTAAATATTATATAGTACGTTTTATACGAAAATTTTCGCCCACCTTCGATTGTTTCGCGACCGGCCATCGGCGGCGCTCCTCCTGCTTTGGCTCTTACCTCGGTGAAAATACTTTTTCGTCCTGGGACGAATAGAAAATTATTTTGCAACTTCGGAAATGGTCCCTCCGCTTCTTTGTGGAAAGAGAGAAGCATCCGTTCCATCCTTTCCGCAAACAAAATTTTTCGCCCATCTTCGATTTTTTCGGTACCGGCTATCGACGGCGCTCCTCCCGGGAAGCTATGGCTGTCACCTGGGGGAAAATAATTTTTCGTATACAAAATTATTTTGCAAGTTTCCCCTTCGGAAATGGTCACTCCGCTTCGTAGTGGAAACAGAGGAGCCTTGTTTGCATCCTTTCAGCAGAAAAAAAGTTTTCGCCCACCTTCGATTTTTTCGCTACCGGCTATCGACGGCGCTCCTCGCGGCAAGCTTTGGCTGTCACCTCGGTGAAAATTTTTGACCACCTTCAACAATCACAGTTAGTGACACCAACTGCCTCCCGGCGACCCCAGACTTAACGGAAGGTGTGCTTTTATTAGAACAAAACTAATCGGTCGGCTCGGCCGTCCGTTGACTTGGTGACTCTGAATTACTTTGTGCTGATCGCAAGGTCATAGCACCGGCAAGGCATCTTTCAAATTTCTGCCTTATAAACTGTCGATGGTAAGTTTTGAGCCTACCATGGTTATAACGGGTGACGGGGAATCAAGGTTCGATTCCAGATAGGGAGCCTGAGAAACGGGTACCAAATCCAAAGAAGGCAGCAGGCACGCAAACACTACTCCCGACACGGGGAGGTAGTGATGAAAAATAACGATACGGGACTCATCCGAGGCCCCGTAATCGGGATGAGTTCACTTTATATCCTTTAACGAGGATCTATTGGAGGGCTAGTGTAAAGAAACAAAGCAATATGAAAGGGTAGGGAGAAGGGGGGAGGTGGAAAGGAAGGGTTAGGTCTTGTGAGAACTATCTGGGGGGTAAAGGTTGGTCTTATCGTGGAGAGATCTTTTTGGGAGAGTACAAAGAAGTAAGGGAGAGTAAGATACTGGAACTATTTCGTTAACTACGTTCTGGGAAGCAATGTTAGACATTAAAATTTCTCTCTGCTCCAAGAAATTTATTTTGGGACCTTTTCGAAGGATATGCAGAATTTCAGGAATGAAAGATGAGGAATGGTGGGAATCATTTAGGTGTTGAGCAAAGTGAGAGGCGGGAGTATTATTTAAAAAAGAATGATTGTGCTCTTTTACACGGATATTGAAATTTCTCCCGGTTTTACCAATATATACGGATTCGCAATCGTTACATTTTAATTTATAAATACCTGATTTTAATTTTGTTTCTATTTTGTCTTTATTGTTTACCAAGTAAGAACCTAGGTTGTGGCTATTGTAGAATGCAGGTTGAATGGTCTCTTTAGGGAGGACATTGGCAATTTTTAATGAGCAATCATCTATGAAATTAAATCTTCGCCATTTGGGTGGATTTTCAGGTTGGATGACAGGTGGAAGAAAGATTCTGTTAATTGTTAATCTCCGGATTTTTTTGGAAAGAGGTTTGTCTATTAATTTGGATTGGAAACCGTTTTTTTCAGCAATGTATTTGATTGTAGACAGTTCCTTATTGAAATCAACTTCGTTCATAGGGATATGCGTTAGACGGTGGATAAGGGCATGGAAAGAAGAATGTTTTTGAGCGGGGTGATGGTTTGAGGAAGCAGAAATGGTATGGTCAGTATAAGTAGGCTTACGGAAAATGGAGAAGGTTATTTTGTTCTGGGTATGGTGAAGGGTGAGATCCAGGAAATTGAGTGAATGATTTTTTTCTAATTCTAAGGTGAACTTGATAGTAGGGTGAAGGGTATTTAAGTAATAATGAAATGATGAAAGTTGTCTTTCCGTACCCTTCCATATACATAGAATATCATCAACATATCTAAACCAGCATTGAACATAAATTAAATATTTACAATTTGAACTGAACAATTTGGATTCCAAGAAGTCCATAAAAATATTGGCGAGAAGAGGGGATAAAGGAGATCCCATAGCGAGACCCTCGTTTTGTCGGTAAAACACGTCTTGAAATTTGAGGAAATTTTGTTTGGTGCAGGTTTGAATGAGTTTTTTAAAGTCACATATAATATCACTGCCACGCCCCTGAAGCCCCCCTATGCTGACTGTACAATCGGCTGACGCCCTTAATATCCGCAGCCGCGAGATGGCAGCACTGACGCTCGCCCTTAGAAACCATAATCTCATATGGAGTAAATGGAAAAAACAGCACGATTATGATACTTTTTCCCTCTTTTTCTTTGCGGGAGTAGTATATACCAAAGATGGAATTCAGAGTTAGTGATTTATCCATTGATAAGTACTTAAAACAATTGAATAAAATGGGCAAATTAGTAAATCCGAAGAATAAGTGCAGGTTGCCTTCAGGGCACACCACAAGTAACTTGTGAAAACATTATTTGTAGATCAGCGAAGTGTTCTGCTTGGATACACAGAAAATAGTTGATCCTTAATAAATTACCAACGTTACATCTACTTTCAACTAGGCCTTTTAAAACTGGAATCGCAGGATGCACATGGGTGAACTGAAAAGTTTCCGACATTTCAACATTTCTTGACATATTTTCTGAATATTTCTGAAAATTTTCTGAAGATGTTTGAAAAATCTGGGGTTGGAAACTTTTCAGACCACCCTCGTATATACATTTCCTGAAAAAAAATCGAAGTTCCCAGAAGTAGTCTCTAGGAAATGAGTAAACGGTCAAATATTGTTGAAACATACATAAATCCGAAAGTATCAAATTTTAATGACTGGCGTGGACTGCATTTCATCTTGGGGAGGCTGAAATGTGAAGTTAGGTTATACAATATGCAAACATAAAGTATAGAGTGGTATAAAATATTTATTGACCAAACATTAAGTTTTTGACAGTTTCGCAATTTTCCTTTTCGATGCACCTTCTTTAAGAGCCTCCAAATTTAAAAACTTTGCATGCTGTGTAATCCTCATAGTTACATACTATTTTATTATATATGCTATGATTTCACTTCCGTGCTCAAAGCATGGGAAAGTTATCTCTTCATCACCTTCAAGTAACTCTGTAATTATGAGCTCAAGCACATCATTTGACTCACAGTGCTTTACAAATTGTTCCTCCTCTTTGAGGATGAAAGTATGAAGGTTTACATTAGGATAAACCAAACCTCCCTTACTTTTCATATTTGTTGACTTTGCTACTGGATGGCAAGAGAATGCCCCCGGATGAATTAATGCTGCCTGGCAAACAACACACTTGCTGCGTTTCTTTATCTGGTGCAATACAATGATGACCAGGCATTTTTATGATTAAGAATACCTTAAGGTTATCTTAAATATATCAAAAGTCTTCAAGCGCAGTAACGACAATGAAGATCTCCAACTCACACTACGTGGTCGCACTTTCCAATTTACATCAACGTTACCGTAGAAAGGGGTGACTTCGGCCACGCGTGCACTACTCCACAAATTTTAAATTTGTAGTACAATATCTAAAATTTCACAAAGTAGCTATTTTTTCCTGCCCTTTAGAATTTAGATTGTCTTGATATATCGCCAGCAAATTCGTCTTGCTCCTTGCAACATTGACTGTACAATTGTCATTGGGAACTCAATTAAAAATCATGCATTCTCGAGACAAGTCTACGAAACCTCAGTCTGGTAACTTTTCTCAGAAACACTCTGCAAGATGGGAAACGTTTGAAGACAATTGGAGGCCAAACAGTGCTTCTTCGTGAAAAAAGGGATTAAATTAGTGGAAATGCTGTTAAATTTATTATGAGTATTCGTGATATCCAAATTTTAGTACAAACGTAATTGAACAGTAAAAAGTAAATGTTCAGTGCTTTGAAAAAAATTCCAGAAATTGTTTTGGTTCGGAGATTCATTAGTAGAAACAAAACACTGACAATGAGTCTAAGGCTTGAAAACAATTTTAAAAGGGTTTGAGTGACAGTGAGTAGAAGTTTTCTACAAGAAGTTTTCATTATTTTTGTTTTTGGAGGAAAAAAATTAAAAAATGTAAAAAATTTATTTTTCTTTTGAAAATTTATAAAGAAAGTGGAAAAACGTTTTAAAGAGTCAATAACTTCTTATCTTAGTACCTATTAAACAAAGAATAAATAAAATAATAATTTAAAGATTTTAAAATATATTAATGGTCGTAATATTAGTCATATAGTTAATTTTATTGGCGATATTTAGGAAATATGTTTAGTGGCCGAAATCACCCCATCGGTTGGGGTGCCTAAGGTCGCTTTTCTGTATTTTTTAAACAATTTCCGTTGCTTAAGAAAAATATTTATATTTGCATGAATAAGAATTACCTTCATGTAATTTAAATTTTCTGAGCATAGAGATTGTAATTGTTTACAGAAATATAAAAAAAATCTAAAAAACGGCCAAAGTCTACCCCATTCTACGGTAAGGTTCATCGCATTTCAGTGATTTACGAAGAAAGTTTTTACGGCGACTTAGTTACCTGTATTTTGTAGATAAGGCAAGCACCTATTCTTCGGATTAGCTAATTTGTCCGTCTTATTCAAATGTTTTGTATTCAATTCAAAAGTACCTATTGATGGATAAAACAATTACTCTTAATTCCAAGTTAGGTAAATATTACTCTTTATTACATATGTATCATAATCGTGCTTTTTCACCGTTTACTCCATATAAGATTATGGTTTGAAAGGGCGAACTTCAGTGCTGCCATCTCGCGGCTGCCATCTCGTGGATGCGGACATTAAGGGAGCCAAAAAATTTCAGCAGTTTCCAGTCCTATACTTTCTAAGTTCGTGATCACTGCTCATGTTGGCACTGCGGAGGCGGTCTTCAATGACACTTATCACTTCACCCACTGGCACGTTGGTGAATAAAATTACAAACATCAAAGGATACAAATTTCGAGTTATGTTTAATATTTACATCTTTCAGTTTCTGAGTTAAGTCTATAGTATCCAATATACCATACTTCTGAGGAAATAAATTAGAATTTTTTAGAAGGGAATTCACTTTATGCGAGAGTTTATGAGCAGGGGAAGAAATAGAGGAAATCACAGGTCTGATTGGGATGTCCCTTTTATGGATTTGGTGGTTGGGTAAATTAGATTAATTTGACTGAATTTCATTAATCCCTGGTAACATCTTTATTACTTCCCAAATAAAACAGCGAGGAAATCCCCCAGACAAACCGCCAGAATGAATCGCAACTTCTTCTTTGTGTCTTTTAAAGTGACTTATTACCGACCAAGCACCTCGTTCAACTTCGCAACTCCCTTTAAGACTTCGAAATCCTATTTCTTTAAGCTCCCAAGAGAGGGCGCGATTATTCAAAGAGTGGAAACATAGATCGCGAAGCGAACGGTAGATGTTAACAAGAGGTTCGTTTATCTCCTGAAGACTAGACTTTTATTTCACCGCCAATATATCTTCAAGGACATCACATCAGGAGAAATTTCTCGATGTAAATGCATAAATACAACGAATCACTTAAAGAAAGATAAATGCCTTTTTAAAGGATACCCTAGGAATTCGAATCTTTTCACAGGCATCACATACAGCCAATTATTTGTATCATATTTAAAGGCTCTCATTTTTAGTGACATAGATATTTTAAAGCCGTAATTATAAATATTATGTGTTTTCCCAATGAGGAGATATTTTTCTAATACCACAAAACGCACAAAATATTGATTCACAAAAACCATTCTTCAAGTTGTAATGATTTATTAATATCAAGAAATGAATTATGATTTTAATTAGTTCTAATCGCAAGTTTATTAAGTAATTGGTAGAATGGACTTCTTAGTAAAATTATGAAACATTACCAAAGGCTAAAATAGAACAAA
This sequence comes from Sympetrum striolatum, assembly GCA_947579665.1. Classification (NCBI taxonomy): domain Eukaryota; kingdom Metazoa; phylum Arthropoda; class Insecta; order Odonata; family Libellulidae; genus Sympetrum; species Sympetrum striolatum. The sequence continues at coordinate 76,360,112 of OX388346.1, forward strand.
ATGGTAGAACATGGAAGTGGAAGAGAATTGTAACGAATCGTTAGAAATTATATATTAATAGTTGTTATCTATTACAGTCGCGGTAAGGCTTCATTTCGGAAAGTCCTCTTTTAGATATATCTATAGATTACAAAATATTAACATAATACAATCTTAAATATTACATTATAAGCATCTTTAAATACTATTTTATTTACTTCATACGATTAAGTTGTTATATATATATATATATATATATATATATATATATATATATATAGGGGAGGCCTACATCCGACGTCGGATTGAAAATGGCTGATGATGATGATGATGATGATATATATGTATATATAAATAAGAATCATTATGTTGCTAATGGTTTTTAAATTAATATAAATATATAATTTGTAATTATCAATTTATGAGTTTCATTATACATATATTTTTTAATTCATAAATATTTTTTTAGTAAAAATTATTCAAAAATTGATTTAATTAAAATTAATTGCAATTTGCGGTCATTTTCGAATTACTTGCTACTATTAAACCAGCATTTTGGGAAATATTAATAACATATTATGTATAATAATAGCATATTATTATTGTCTGCACCATTATTTTATTACGTATCTTGTCAACGTAATGTTAATTTCAGTAGCATAATTTTTCTAACATCTTTACTACAATGCATTGCAATTACAGTAATTTCTATAAAACAATAAATATACCTTGAATGTAAAAAATATATTCATAATTATATAAACCAATATCCCGGCTATGACATATTTAAATTAATTTTAATTATTTCTGCTTTATCGCCTGCCTTTATCTAAAAGAGCGACTTTTTCGCAAGTCCACTTTTCGGGAATACCTATCTTAGGATGAAATATGGGAATCAGTCGTCAGAGCCACTGCTAGACCATTTCGCTTTGCTCCGGTAAGAATGGGCATTTTTTAAGACTCTCAAAGCTGATTTATGCAGTATATTCCCCAATCGGATACAGAAATGATTTATGGTCTCCGTGGCTACAAAGTTTCCCCAGTCCTTAAGTGCCTTCGCTTTCTTGTAACCAAACTCTAATCCTCATGAGCGCGAAAACCTTCTATCGAATCCTAGATCCCCTCACCCTTTTTTTTCGTATTTTGATAAGCCTCATTCTCGATTGGCTCTCAAAATTCCCTCCAGTATTGTTGCCAGCCGCATTGTTAAAAGCCATGGAGATTTTCCGCAAAGTGAGAGGATGCAAAAAAATTGAGAAAACTTTGGAAGATGATGGAGCTGTGGAAGGAGTATAATACGATTCGAGAAGCTCTTAATGCGATGGCGCTTTCTATCTCTTTCTCCTTTTCGCATGCATCTAGATCACGTATACAATAGACATAAGTTTCTTTGTCAGTTTCTACCTAGGAATTTGTTTCTCAATGGGATGAAGATCAAAGGATGATTCTTCTCTATTCATATATTGAAAGAGTGGCACTTAGCTCATGATAAATTCATTTACTAAAATCAACGAGGATAAGATGCAAATTAATACACACATTTAGTGCTTCTACTTATGTTACGAATATATAATTATCGAATGAAAAGATAATGTCCTAGAATGTGGCTTGAGATATACCATCATCTGTGACAGAAGACGTATTTGATCATGTACAGTGAAATATGATGGGACGTCATACTTAAAAATTACCAAGATGTATCTATAGGTTTTTTTATAGCTGATGAACCTTTATCTTGGTAAATATCGGCCGGTGGAGAGTAAAAACATACCTTTTAGTAATTATTTGGTAAAAATATAATCATCATTAAGTTCAATTGAAAATAGGTAGATAGCTTGTATTCCCACATCTATATCTGAATGATTAATACATGAATTGATTTTTAGTGTTTGCTGATAAAAATAAGTAAATAAATCTTCAGTATTTTGAACATTATTTAGAGAATAATTTTAAATATCACTTATTGAGCCATCCTTTCACAAATTCCGTTGCATCTGTCCAAATAATACTTTTTAAAATTATAGAAATGTAGAAATCAATTGTATAAATGTTGGACAGCATTTTTTAAATTTTTAAATCAACTACTATTAAACGTTTAAAATCTCTAATAGCCGTGTTTGTCGGCGCTCCTCGCCTCCTTCACCGGTATTCGGTGAAAAAAACAAGGATCGCCGCACTTTTTAGTTTTCTCCGAATTCCGGTGATCGAGGTGAGGACCGCTGACAAAGACGGCCATTGGAGATTTTAAACCTCTAATTCATTAACAGCCGTGTTCCAAATTTTCTCACTTTATAACAAGTAATATCATTAGGTACAACTATGTTGTGACACTTTTATTTCCATTGGCGTATTCACATTGGATGACAAGTTAAGATTCGGCGAACGAAACATGTTGGCCATCCGAGATTTCGGCCAATCAACCTACGAAATTTCTTTCAAACGGGCTTTCGGTCAAATGAGCGTCGGTCTGACGAAAGGTATTTCAAAATTATTTCCAGGGATAAAAAGTGGGAACTTAAATTTTCTATTTATTTCATAGCATAACACAATGGTGATACTGATATAATTGCTTTAAGAAATCGAAAGTGGAATTAATGCTCAGTCGATATCTTGTGTCTATGTACGCAAGTCATTCTTGGCCCTTAAATTCGCCAAATTCAATTCGATATTGATTCATTGACCATCTAGACCAGTGGTTCCCAACGGGGGCGCTACCGCCCCCCGGTGGGCGCTGAAGAGTCTGAGGGGGGCGTTCTGTGCCCAAGTCATATTGAGGGGGCGTTGAGGTCCAGCCGCCGCCCCCTTGAGCAGTTGGCGTTTTTAATGGCCACTGACGGCATTACTGACATCTTTGTTTCGATTCTTCAACTTGTGACGCTACAGCCTTTTGGTGCCTGGTGTCAGAAACATTGTTATAAATGCTTTCTTAGCTCTCGCAAAAGCTTGTGGCAGAAGGATGCGTCACGAATGGGGTTGACCTAATCCATAGAATACTGATGGAATGGAGGGGAGGGGTTCGGAGGAGAGGGGCGGAAACGCTGTTTTCAGGGCGTTTTCAATGGGAAATACGGACATTGTAACTGCCTTAAAAATTTTGCATAAAGGTTGATTGGCAAAAGGAGAATGAAACTCAACCCGATTAAAAAACACATATCTCTCCGAGAGATTGTTTTAAATCATCTCTCTACTTTGGAATATACATAGTTGTTCCAAGGATATTTTCTGTTGATGACACGACCCTATGAAAAACTTTTTAAAACTTTTATTGCATTTCTTCATCGGCCTCCTTCCACATACACATAATGACGTTGTAAGTTAATTTTGTTCTTGGCTGTAAAGCGCTTTCAGATTCCCAATTTTGGATAGTTCGTAATTTGTAATTGAAAATTATAGGAAAAATGAAAGTACGAATATGACGGAAAGAGAGGAAAAAGTGGAAATGATTAAATGGAATGAAAATAAGTAAGCATAATCAAATAGTAGTATTTTGAAATATTACCACTGATTGTGAGAAAAAATATTTCTCAAACCGGGACTCGGACTCAATTTTATTCATTATCGTTTTAATTGAAAAGTCTTCCAAATATCAGTGAACTATATCGAATTTGGTTAACACTGATACAGTGTGATAACATCATCGGCTTTTACTCGTAGTTTGGTTAATGAAGTTTGACAATGATTGACACAGAGAATAGAAAATAATAATAACAAACCTTTTTATGATTTCTGCTCTAACGAGCCCAATCATCACTAAAGTGCAATCCGTAATAATTGACAAGAAGTTACTCGGGGTATTCATTTAAAAACAGTTCCTATTCATGAAATGTCAACTTTCTTACATTATGAGTTAGGAAAATTATAGCTTGACAGATTATCGAGCATTAGTTTTCATTTTCTTACAATACCGTTCCTCCAACTTAACGGATGGATATGTTTGTGTTTTCAGACCTCTCTGAATAGTGAAATTGCAAATTTTTTTAGTGAACTTTCGTGCAGATATTATTATATGTCCAATAATTATTGCACAAATTACTGAAACCAAACCCAAAGTACTACAAAGGAGTGAACTATTCTGCGGTACCTACTCGTCGTATCCAAATATAGTTTGAAAAAATGTAATTACTTTTTACCATAAAACATAAGCATAACTTTCAATTGAATTAATTTATGCCTATAATTAAAAATATAAAATTATCAGATAGCTAGTAGCAATGAAAATACGATACGTTCGAGAATAATAGGGTTAGAAAATAGAATGCGGAATTAGACAGATATTGCGAGCTCACATTAGCTAGGAACGCCCACCTAATCGCTCAGGAATATGACAGCATCCCAGTCTCATGTTTTTCATTACAGCTTGATGAATCTACTTTGCCAAAAAACGAGTCTTTACTTCTGCTGTACGTTCGCTTCATAAAATATGAAAGCATTTGTCCAGAATTATTATTCGCAAGAACGTTAGAAACGGACACAAAAGGAAAATCTGTTTTTGGCGTTTTGGAACATTATTTGGAAGAAAAAGGTATTCCTCTGAATAATATCTTGTCTGTTGCTACCGATGGAGCTCCGGCAATGGTTGGACGTCAACGTGGTTTTATTTCATATTTGAAAAGTGCTGTACCAAATGTAGTCGCCGTGATTGTGTAATTCCCCGACAACATTTGGTGGCAAAACACCTTAGTGATCGCCTTCACCGCTCGCTACAGTATGTAATTACTGCAGTTAACAGGATCAGATGCAATGCTCTCGATGGTAGATTATTTAGAAAGCTTTGTGATGAAAACGACTAAGACTTTAATCGGTTACTATTGCACACAAAAGTTCGTTGGCTGTCAAAAGGTACTTGTCTAAAACGATTTTTGAACTCTTTGAAGCAGTTACTAAGTTTTTTGAAAGCAAAGATGATTTATTGAGAGTGAATTTATTGAAATGTAACAGCGATATTGCTTATTTGACAGATTTATACAACAAATTTAATGAAACAAACTGCAAGGAAATGATTTGAATTTGATCAAAGCCAAGGCAATTATCTCTGCGTTTGTGTCAAAACTTGCTTTGTACAAACAAAATTTGGGTAAAACACAATTTCATTAGTTTCCAAATCTTTCTTCAATGAAAACTAATGATAACGACATTCTCGCTTACTGCCAGCATTTGGAAGCACTAAAAGAAGACTTTACAATTATATTTGAGGATTTACTCAATATGGTTATTCCAGATTGGGTCATAGAACCATCCTCTAACTTAGAAATCAAAGGATTATCACTACAGGAGGAGTTTATTGAATTGTTAACAAATGAAGAGTTGAAATTTAAATTAAAAAATGGGTTTCAAGAATTTTGGCTTCAACATCAAATTCCAATATTATATCCAGCCTTATGGGCTGCAGTAAATACATTTTTCATTGCTTTTCCGTCCTCATATTTAGCAGAACGAAGGTTTATCACGGTGACCAATCTATTAACTAAGAAAAGAAACAGGTTGTCAATAGTGGAACGCGGTGACTTAAGGTTATTAATGACAAAAATGGCACCAAATATTGATAAATTAGTTTCATCGTATCGAGCTCAGCTGTCTCATTAACAATATTATATTAATTATTAATAACATAGTTTAATCGTTTTGTAAACAATACTTCAATATTTCATTATCTTAAGATTAAAGAAAACTAAAAAAATTGCTCTTGTTTTTCATTATATAGCATGTAAAATGTAATTAACCTAAGGGGGGCGCTATCAAATTCTTAACTGAAAAAGTGGGCGCTGACTCGAAAAAGGTTGGGAACCTATGATCTAGACTTAGTCAACGTCATTTTGAAAATGAAATTCCGTTTCTATTTTCCTTCCTAGAACCGCTTAAAGGTATCTTTTGCATAGTTAAAGAAATACTTGTATTTTGCTTACAGTTTGACCTTCTAGCTGTTTATTTTCCTACGATAATGATGTAATATCTTGCTCTAGCTCAATATTTATAAGCTGGGAGTCGAGATAGGGAAATAGATTAGCATTTTCTCCTGCTGCCACCTCGGTCCGATATCGGGAACTATATATCAATCCGAACTGCCCAGATAAGATAATTGGGTCCTTCAGAAATATATACCTTATCTAATTTCGGCTGAACAGAAGGTTCTATTCCCGAATTAGATGCAATATAGCGAAACGATAAGCATATTGAGAATTCGTATTTTTCTATCGCTTTTGTGCGTCTTAATGAAAAGAATACACCTGTATTTAAGGTCAAAATATTTTGACGATAAACTTCAATGAACCGTTAAGCTTTCGAAACAGTTTGAATAATGCTGTCGTTTCTTTCAAGGGTAAACAAATGCGATTTTTGACAATTTAGCCATACGTATTCATATTTTAATTTTTAATTTATTTAGTTATTCATCCATCACGGGCAGAGCCCATCTACAAATATTGCATATTGTTAAAAGTATTAACAATAATAATAGTATAATTAATGAACACAATATAACGTATTAATGTCATTCTTATGGAGATACATCTAGTTAATCTACGCATTTACATCTGCATATAGATATCTATTATATATAGACGCTTCTCCGGATATACCTATATATAAGTTATATATATATATATAGGGGATCAAAAGTTTTACCATGTTCCACAAGTGCCTCCGACTTGAAATTTTTACCACGTTATGGCCATGACGTGTAACCTCCAGGAAAAAGCTGACATTGAACCTCGGTGTCATGGGTTCGATTCCAGAAGGCCCCAAAGCCCCGATTTTCTCCATAAGGATACATGGTGGCGATTTTCAAAATTTTTTAAATAATACTTCCCGGACAGGTAGAGAATCGAAATTCAAGGAGCTTACAAATATGGTTAAAAACTATTAAAAACGTTAATGACTACTAATGAGAACGTCCTGGGTTCGATGCTAGGACGATGCAAAAATCCCGCATTTAAAATGCATGGGGATTGTTTTTCATTATTTTTTTTGATGCACTTATCGGAATGTAAGGAACTTTTCGCTCAGCTGGAAGATATATATTAAGAATTGGTTTGAGAAAAAAAATTTCATAAGCCCGTAGTATTCCTGGGTTCGATGCCAGAGCACATTAACATTTCTCTCATAAGGAATATAAGGGAAAAGTAAGTCGTCGTTTGAGGCAGTTGCAGCCAATATTTCTGCTTGAAATTTCACACATAGTTAGAGATAGTGATCTTCTATTATGTTACATAGGAAGTTTTACCAGAAAGATCCGGGTTCGATGCCGGGCGGCAAATATGTCTCCCGTTTAAAATACATTGGGTTAGTATTTCATAATTTTTTTGATGCACTTATCGAAATGATAGGAAGCTCGTACTTGGCTGGAAGATATATGAAATGAATTGGTTTTTGAAAAAAATGTTCATAAGCCCGTACTATTCCTGGGTTCGATGCCAGAGCACATTAACGTTTCTCTCATAGGAATATAAGGGAAAAGTAGGACGTCGTTTGAGGCAGTAGCAGTTAACATTTCTACTTGAATTTTCACACATAGTTACAGATGGTGATCTTCTATGGTGCTGCATAGTATGTATGACCGGGAAGACCTAGGTTCGATGCCAGACGAATAAATTGCAGCGGAAATTAAGAATATTTTCCATCCATTTTTTTTCTTTTGAGGACTCACTCTATGTGATGCCGAAGAAAAATTTGTGTTATCGATGTGCTTGCAGTATGCAAGCAACATTTTACTCGTAATAATATATAATTGCTATACATGTACCTTTAGATACACGTTTATATGTGTAAGTTATGTAAATAATAAAAAAATAAATACATACAAATTTATTATTTAGACAAAATAAATTCAAGATACATAAATAAGAGCATTAATAAATATGAAAATGAACATAGATAAATATAAAAAGAACCTGGATAAAATTTAAAAAGACCTTAGATAAATATAAAAAGAATATAGAGAAATATAAAAGGAATATAGAATATTGAAGGGCACAACGAGGTACTTGACCAAGGCACTACCTTGAAAGAGTATCAGTACTAGAGTAGTTTAGGGTACTTTTATTCCACCGGATATTATATACAATCTTAAGAAAATCAATTGATAAATGATTCATAATTGATGATATTATTCTATTCCACTCAAATAAAATCCTTTGAACTAATTTATTTACAAATTTTACAACGACGTTATTCGAACTGCTTTTGATAACTTATCAAAAATTTATATGCGCTCTTTGGCCATAACCTCTTGTTTGAGAAAGAGAACAATCTTAATGTAGGCCTCTGAAAGCGGTAATAGCTCGAAAAAAGTCAAAACATTGATACTATTAATGCTTGTAATTTTATCAGTATAACTTTTGATATCTGTATAGGTTACTTTCGTATTTTAAGATTTCTTTTGGTTTGTATTTTAATATTTGTATTTTATTTACCCAGGAAACAGATAGGTAAAAGACGCCATCTACCGATCGATCCAGGAACTTTCACTCGAGAAAATTACAAAGACGGAAAAATCACGTTTTTCGCCCCCTAAATTCCTTCGGAAGAGTACTCTTTTTAATTATCAAGGCCCTCCTCGACGCTTTACGAAGACCCTGTATGGGAAATACTTTCTTTTTTTCCTCGCCACCCCGAGAGATCAAATCTCATCGAGAGCGTTCACCGAGGCCAGAATTTGTTTAAGGTTGCGCCGTTTGCAATATTTTGGGGGAGAATTCCTCCCTAAAGATATATGAAAAGTCTTTTCACAAAGAAGAAATACTTAGTAATTTCCACAGCAGGTTTCTGTGGAACCTATGTGGACCTGCTGTGAAATTACAAAGTATTTCTTTTTTCAACATTTGCGTTTAGTTCCACAAAGTTACGCTTGACCATATTAATTTTGTTATAAAAGTATCTTCCTTGAATAAGATTCCAGCAAAAAATCAAACGAAGTATTCTTTCCTTTCCAATTTAACTTTTTTGACAATGGGAATTTTTGCAATACGTTGCAGACGTTTTCAATTATTTTGGTGAATCAAGATGTATAAGATAGGCCTAAATGGTGAATAAAGTAAAGTCACTTTTCTAGAGAAACTGGCATAATTAAATTCAATATTCACACTGCGCGATACCACAAAAGAAAAAAAATCAGAAATGTTCACAAGCATAACATGTTTCTAAGTATGAGCGTAATTATCAAGTGTTAAGAAGGGCTTGTGAAAATTTCTGATTTTCCGTTTTTGTGTGGTATTGTACATTGTGAATATTGTTTGTTTGACCCTTTATTGGCGGGGTCAGGCCCATGTTGGCCCTTCATCCACTTAACCTCACACGTCGGCATAATTTGTACACATATAAATTAAAACAAAAGGACAGAGTAGAGTGTGGAGAAAAATCTTTGCCACTGAAGGTTGACAAAGAAAAAGCCAACGTTGTGGGAAAACACCCACAGAGAAGGAGGGTGAAAAAACCGCGAAAACACGGTAAAAAAATAACAATTTAGTAATCATAATGAAAAATTACATAACTTACAAATGGATAAATTTATATAATAATAAAAATATATCATTTACAAAGAAATATAGTATTTTGTAATCCAAAGGGGGGAAATCAAAATATAAATATTGAATATAATCTTACGAGTTTCTCTAGAAAAAAAAATTTTATTTTACTCACTATTCATTTATGGAATAACACAAAATCACTCGCTATTCCGTTGAGTTTATTTTATACAGGAAATTTACCCGGATCAGAGTCCGAAACCTGAACAGAATTTCGTAATTTTTGCTGGAATTGAAACCGAAGCAGGACGGACAAATTAATATTCTATAACCATAAAGGAGAGAAAAAAAATGTTTGTCCTTTACACTATGATTTCATGTTTTTTATAATTAACTTTCGCTGTAAAAAAATGGAGTATAGGCATCTAATTACGAGTTACATTGATGTAAAATTCATTAAAATAAATGCTTGAAATTTTATTTTAACAAATGGTCTCATATTTTGATTATTCTTCTTAAGCAATTCTACTTAATAATACTTCCTACATAATATAATATTAATATAAATAAGACCTCTTCATTTCATCGAGCATATAAACTTATTTTATTCTACAGAAAACACTACACCATCTTTACCACGTGCCGTCTGAAGATATAACATATAAGAAGAGATAACATATACGAGATAAGTACATGGAAGACATCGAAGAAAGAAGGTATATATTCTAAATTAATTCTGCCAATCCTGATACATGAAAAAGAGCGCTTTCTTCGTTTTACCCTCTTACAACTGTAATTCAAATACGTCAGGATAATAAAAAAGAAATATTAACCCCATCACCGGGAGTAAATAATAATGCGCAAAGCCTAAAGTATGTTTGAGGGCACTTGGAGGTCAGTGTCCTTGTTTAGGATATGGGGCGCTGTGGGTAATTCGTCTGGGGATAGTGAAATCTCGTGGTATGCGGGGAAGAATGCAATATCTTCAACCACAGCAATTCGGAGACCGCTCGTTTCGGCAGCACTCAATCAACGGTTTAACTGTACAGTAACGCGAAAGTTCACATTTGGTAAAAGGGGCTTCAACTTCCGGTGGGGTCCATGCTCATCGACCAGCAGCATGAGAAAAATTGGGAAGATATCTCAATCGTTAACTTATCCATCGAGGTCTTCCCTTGTTGTATTAAAATTTTACCATACTTCAATACAAATATTTTTTAATAAAACGAATATAGACAAAGGGCAAACTTAAAATCAGAATATTGCAAGCGAACACGAGCTGAAACGTCTAGATCAAACTAATCGACATAACCATCTCCTATTTTACATTAATTAAATTTTCAATTGTAGTTTTTCATAATGATCATGCCTGTTTCATCCATTTGCAAAAAGTAGGGATTGAATAGACAGCCTTTTAATATTTCACAGATGTTTTATGTATTAACTGATACGTGCAATAACATTTTAATATTATATAACAATGTGTATTTTCATGTATTTTCTATCACACGGTGTAAGCATTTTTGTTTGTATTTACTCGTAGTATGAAAATATATATGTTGTATCAAGTGGGATTTTGCTTGATATCGAGTTTTTATTTCAATAGTTTAATATATAACATTATTATAAAAATTTTAATTCCAGCGATGCTAAAATATAATAACTACGATGATAATTATAACTTACTGTTCAAAGGGACAATCAGGCGCAAACCGCTTACAAAACCCGCAAAAGAATAATATTTTAAAAGCTATATTTACACTATGAGTGGAAAATGTATGCTATCATAAAATATTTTATTTACTAGGATACGCTAAACAAAAGAAAAACATGATAGCGAATCCCATTAAATAATAACAACCTTTCAATGGAAAGAAGATTAAAAATAAAACCAAAAGAGAACGTAGATGGTGATCGAAACGAAAAGAGAGCAATTCCTTGGAGAGTTAAGAAGGCATTGAATGAAGGCAGGGAAAGCGATGTTCTTTAAAGCACTGTAATATATATATATTTAGGGAGAATGCTGCGACGCTGTTGAAATGAGTAATTTGTAGCCTCAAAAAGATAATGATAAGGCTGAAGATGAGGGGTTGCTGCTGCGGCTAAGGATTCGAAATTAAGGAAAAAAGATTCATTTGTTATGTGGAGAAAGGGAGGAAGTCGAGTTGAAAAATTCGATGCCTCGAGAATTGAGGAGAAAGAGAACGTGGGATTGCTGTTTTCGCCTTCTAAATAATGAGGTTTCGGAAGGCTGGAGTTGAAAATATCGCTTTTCAGGCTGGAAATAACTGAATCATAAAACACTTAAAAAGTGTGGAAATTGTGCTGCATTCCAGAACAAACTATTATTTTCAGATATCAACCAACCCATATTCTGAGTAAGAATCATGTTCCCTTACCACTGAGAGAGTTAGTCTTAATTTTTCCTCGGATTAAATCTGTCTATCCTAGATAAGGTTTAGCGAGACTTACGCAAAGAAAAATTATTTAAAATACCTAAAAATTTTCATTGGATGATTACTATAGCTTTTCCTCTATTTAAATGCGTAAAATTATTAAAATCAATGGTCCGAAATATTTAAAGTCTGATACCAATTTAATTTGTTTATTTATCACCAAGGAGATGTTTGTTTACATTAAACTCTACACTATGCTTAGACATAAGCTTGTAATGAATGCAAATCATTTTAATTCAAACTATTTATACTAAATAAAGCCAGTGTACGCTATTTTTCATACGGTATCCATCCTCTTCGAACATAATGAAAATATATAACTAAAGTTAGGAAGTATTAAAATGAATGTTCTTGTAAGCTTTATCTCCCATTAAAATTATTGTTTATCTCGTTAAAAGTCTAGATATTCCTAATATTATTATTCCAAATTATTTTTATATTGTTATTAAATTCCAATTTTATTTTCTTATTTTCTACTCAATGTTTTCCGAATAAAAGTATGGTTTTACCGGATTTGACGTTTTTCGTATTTCCAGGCCGAATCACCCAATAGTGGAAGAAGTGGGTTACTCCACCGACAAGTAAGCAGATTTCGGAAGTTGGGTAATGGAGGATGTCAAAGTTTTGGATTGAACGGATTGGTATGAGACATGAAAACTTGGCGCGATGCGGCAATCCAATCTTCCACATAACCCGAAGCAGAGAATCGCTGAGTGCATTGCGGCGATATAAAGCAAAATAAAATCGAATTTATGACATTTAAATTGGAAAGAAAGCTAGGTAGTCAGAGAGGAAGAGAGAAGAGTAAAATACGAGGACTAATCCCATATTAGAGAAGCGATCTTCCTTGGAATGGATGAGGTACAAATGAAGTTAGCTGAAAAAAAGCAGTAGCTAAGGAAGCCTTCATGATGTTAAAGCTCAAGTTTTTTTATATATGTAAGAGAAACGAGTACCCTGAAAATGAAGACATCTAGAGATTTTAAACCATCTAAACATGGGTTTGAGGAAAGAAACCTTGTACTTAAACCAATATATATATGGGTCATTCCACGCCAATTCGACAAGGAAATCGGCAAAATTAACCTTTGAGGTAACCGATTTTGATCACATTTGGCAGATCGGTTTGATTTGATAACAAAATGAAAATCACCAAGCCGTTTTGTAATTAACGTAATTGTTTACGAAACATTGCAATGTTTAAAAATTGAAATTTTACAAAAGTGCTTTCGCATTCGAGGCCATATCTCCGGTAATATAGAAGCTAAAAGTACACAACATAGCTTAATTAAAAGTTCTTGTATTAAAAAAGATAATCATAGGAAGTTTTTATAAAATTTAAACAATTTAATAAATTTTATAACAATTTAAAATTTTCAAATCGATTTTTGACGGTGTAGCTGCGCCTTTGATTTTTCTCATTTTTTTATATGTTGTACATACAACCCTCCTCTACAATACAATATATATCATATAAAATGTAACTGGGCTGACTTAACAATTGTAATAAATAAATTAATATTTATCTATTATTATATAATATTTCTCGGTGAAATAATTGGGTAGATTTAAAACAATAGATTTTAATCACTTTCTATGGTACTAAAATAAGTATTAATTAAGATACTTTGTGTGGTAAAATTTTGCATGAGTTTTCAGTAAAACATACAGCTGCCGTTATTTTGCCACCGTATTTTAAACACCATAATAGTTCGAATAAAACTAATAATATTCGAAATGAAATCTTCCAAATTATTTGTGAGTCGCAGGTGTTTTATTCTATTTCTTTAGGTCAGTTAGATCATATGGATTCGATCTCAATTATACTTTGGTAATTTCACTTGCCTTATTCGTGAATCATTCGTAATACCTTTCTCGAAGCAGATTTTTATTTATTTAATTATAAGGACTACAAGTAGGCTCTAGGCCTGGCGGTAGTCAGGTTTTATTAGGGGAAGAAAATACATTACCCTGCCTGGTATTCATCCTAGATGATAGGAAAACCCCCTAGAAACCTCCCAAAGGCATTACATCATATAATTTACAATTAAATTCATACAATAAAGTATACAAGTAATTACTATATACAATAATGCAATTAAAAACTTATAAAACTAAAAGTTACAATATTGCTTATTTCCTCAAATGGATTTACAAATGAGAATAGACAGCACCTCTTACGGCACATAACGTAAAAGGAGATATGATTAATTACATACCAGTTGTCAGCATCGGCCATAACACAAACCATGATATCAAAGGTGGACTATTCTGCATTAGTAAGTTTATAAGGCAACTACATAGAGATTCCAAACAACAACTTCCCACAAAGAAACAAATACCGAGTGTACAACGATAGAGTAGGGTATCTGAACAGGAAGCCTATCCACTTGAAAGTGATAGAACAAATGCGCGTCGCCCTCCGTATCTTATAATTACCTAAAGATACAGATGAGAGTTGCGCAGATTTTCTCCATAGAGAGGATTCTGTAATACTCACAGCTCAGCAAACACTGCCTCTGATAAGGTTATGCTGTTGAAATTCTTGGTCTAACTCACCTGCAATAGAATAGAAAATGTAAATTTATAATCGTCGAACAAAAAATATACAAGTACAAATGTGGAAAGCTTAAATACTTTAGTTATTTCAAACACTACCAGAATCAACAGATGCATCTGGGATGATTTGAAACCAGCATGAAACCGAACGATTGTGAATGAATGAATTTCTTGCCAAGATTCTTCTACCATGTGGTAAAAAAGGTCTTCATTAAGGCAAGATTGAAATTGAAAAGTCTCTTCTTCCATCAAATTTTTGTCAGTGATATCAATAATGTACGTAATGTGTGGGTGAATGTAGATAGAAAGGAAGCTTTAGAAAGAGTGGATGTAAAAAAAAACCTAAGGAAGTATCTGAGGAAAAAAGATCTACTGTAGGCATTTCCTGAATTTAGGTATGACGAAAAGAAAGCTTTGTCTCACTTTCCTAAATGCATCAATCCTGAGTCACCATCACCTATCATAAATCACAATTTTTACGGGCGGATTTCGCATCGATCACATACTTATCCAATGTAACCATAACGAGTGTGCGACTATTTGGTAGGTCGATTGTTGCTTATGACCATAAAACTTTGCCAATATTATTTACGGTAAGTTCATTAATTAAGATTATAAGATACATAATATCCAGCAGCCATATGCCTTCGCTAATTTTTCGGAATCCGTTACAGAGTTGGTAGGATCGTCGAGCTCCATTGTTGCGTATGACTTTTTACTTTCTCCCTATACGTAGTATAGAGAAAGTATCGTATTCGCAAAAAAATTCGACCTCCAGATTTCAACGGAAATAGATGGTTTGGGGCCCATAGAGTCAGTTTCCGTTATTTTCCCGAACATGTTTGTCTGTGTGTGTGTCTGTCTGTCTGTGGTAAAAAAGTTTGTGGGCGCTCTATCTTAAAAAGTAATTATCCGATCATTTCCAAACTTCATATTTAGTATATTCCTAATAATGCCAAGAGTTGATTAGTTTTTGATGAATATCGCTTAACCGGAACAAAATTCTGTTTCTAATATATCTCTGTCAGAATGCAATTTAGGTATATACAGTTATTTACAAAAGTTATAGATAATGTACTTTGCTACAAATTTTGTATGAAACATTTTTTCGTAACACTGACTTTTTAGGAGTTATTCTTAAATAATGGTTAACCGGAAGTTGTTGCTTATTCAGTAATGGATGTTTTTCATACATATCTCTGTCAGAATGCAATGTAGATATTTACAACTACTTACAAAAGTTATAGATAATGTACATTACTACAACTTTGGTTGAAACATTTTTTCGTAACACTGATTGTTTAGGAGTTATTAGTGAATACTCGCTAACCGTAAGTTGCTTTTTATCCAAAATTGTAGTTTTTTTAATATCTCTGACAGAATTGGATGCATTTATATACAATTTGTACAAGAGTTATAGATAATGTATTTTACTACAACTTTTGTTTGAAACATTTTTCTGAAACACTCATTGTTTTGGAGTTATCTATTTATTATCGGCATAGGATTCTGTTTTCAATAAATTGGAGAATGTCATGTGTTGGCAACATCAGATTTTTTATATTATTTACCGTAAGTTAATTAATTAAGATCATGATGTACAGTAAAACCAGCCATATGCATTTGCTGAATAGTAAGAATTCGTTTTAGAGCTGCTAAGATCCAATAAGCGAGACCGAATGGTGTTCTGAGAAGTGCTGAAATTGAGGAAATGGAGCAAAACAGCTTAAGATCCACTATGCGGAAGTAAGTCCCTCTCACGAGCCTCCCAAGCATCACCTATAAAACCCACTGATTTTTTTAAACTCGCCATTTCATCTTCCCTCAAGCCTTTAAACCCACTTTTGAAACCGTAGTTTTCGGCCGAACAGTTCAAAAAATCCCCCAATCATAGGCCTCGGCTGTGTTTCCTCTTAATTAAAAAGCGCCGTTGGAATGCTAACGATTTTAAAAGCGTCGTTACGTTTAACGTTTGTCGCCTCGTGAGAGAGAGACGCCTGAAATGGACCGGAAGGAGATTAAGGGATGTTTCCTAACTAATGTAAGGAAGTGAGAGGAGAGAGGATTGCTGGAAGGTGGAGAGGGAGGGAGTTACTTACATTCTGCATTCAAAATGGAAGGAATCAAGCGAAGGGATGAATGGAAACTATAAATATCAAAGCGTTTGGGACTCGAACCAAGGTTTCACACTTCCCAGGAGTTATTTCAAATCATTGAAGTCTGTCGATAATGATCGGTTCTAATATCCTTAATTCTATTATTGGTGTGGTTAACACCCTGATTATTACAGCCACTTTCATTGTTACCGGTATATTGTTCAGTAGCTACGTATCTATCAATGATTCGCACAGTTTATTTACTTATACTGTTGTCACGTTAATGATCTGTCTGTCAATTGTTGTTGTAGTATTTGTAATGCTGTTATTGGTGTTATTATTGCTTTGCTAATTAACGCCACTTTCATTGTTACTGATCCATTGTTTAGTAACATTTTATCTGTCAATATTTCGCACTAATTATTTACTCCTATTGTTGATATGATAACAATCAGTTAAGATTTCATCCCGAAGGCCGGTTGGAACCTCATTCCCTTTAACATTAGATACCATACTGGTAAAGAAGAATTAGGCTTACCAGAAGAGATGAGGAGTGAGGTAGTTTGCCCTTGCTTTCCTCCATGAGCAAGAATACTGTTAAGTGAAACAAGTCCATGTAAGCGAAGTATATCGTAGCAATTAGATCCTATGGTGATTTAGTTTAAAAATAAATAAATTTTAAAATAAATAAATTTTAAATAAAACATAAATTTGTTCTACATCTTTTCTTAAAGATCCCGTAGCGTATACTATGTCAATTTTTATTTATTTATGAAAATATTCTTATCCTTGCCTAACAACAAAATCGCTGCAGAGCTCACAGAAATTACCTCGGGCCAAATAACTGGATCCCCATTAACAATATGTGGGGAAAACAAGCTCTTAAAGAATAAAGAAATCAACTTGAGTGTTATTTGTTGGAACTTCATTTTAAATTTAATTTTCCTTTATTTTAAATTTTAAACTCACAAAAGAAAACTACACACACTTGTACAAATTCCACAAATTTTATAATAAAGCTGTTAACCAGTTTCGGTGTCACAGCACCATCCTCAGAACAGAACTTACTTTTGTAAGTTTAAAATTTAAAATCTTAACGAATATCTTGGAAATCTCTCTCGCAATATCCTATTATAAGTATAAATATATTGTATTCGTTAACTTAAATATGCAAGGCTTCATCATAATAAAAAATTCCTGTCTTTCATTTCCCTGATAAAACCAAAAACCCATTGTTACCATCTGCAACTCAAATCTTATTATTTGTATGAATAAAATCATGGAAAAGGAAGGTCAGAAAGAGAATTGCAAGGAATTTTGATTCGTGAAATTATTATATTAGTATTAGAAGAAAAGTTCACGCTATAACAAGTTTATTTTGTTTCCTAGCAACGCCGATGACATCAAGTTGTTGTATACAACAGAAAGAACTATGATATATTTTCTGCGGTGAGACTTATACTCTAAATAAATATTCTCTTT
Source organism: Sympetrum striolatum (assembly GCA_947579665.1). Taxonomy (NCBI): domain Eukaryota; kingdom Metazoa; phylum Arthropoda; class Insecta; order Odonata; family Libellulidae; genus Sympetrum; species Sympetrum striolatum. The sequence goes on from OX388346.1 coordinate 76,378,142, forward strand.
CGATAAGGAAATGAATTCGTGTTTACACCGCGGTTGTCAGGGGTGACTCAAACGAGAGTGATGGATTCCAATCAACAAAATCTGCGCAAAATCCCGAATTCGCAAACGAGAGAAAGGATTTCGGAGCGGAAAGAATAAAAGTTCGGCGCAATGCACGCGAATCCGTGATTGCCTCGCGTGCGGCAATTCGTGACTTTCAGGGCGTGTCCACGTTCTTTCTTCGGAAATTCTTTCTCAATTTGCTTTTCCATTTGTCCGTCACGGGAAACTATGAGATGCTGTAATTCGAGAGAAGTTCCTGGAATAACCCATTCCATCCAATTTGCCGTAATGAGGTGCATTTGCACAGACCGTACCGAGCCTTTTCCTGAAAGCTGCGGGATATTGTCGACTTAAAGTGATTTCGCTCTCCAACTCCGCATTCTACTCGGGCTGTATCATCGCGATACAAATGTATTTATTCCGCAGCAAAACCGCTTTCAATTTGTGATATATTACCATACCATATAATACAATGTGGGATACCCAATGGTTATGAAATAGGAGAGACTGATCAAATCTGTACGGATCATTCCTTAGCTGTATTTCCCAACTAAATTATACTGACTATATCATCTATATTATAAGTTAGAATGTCTGCTTGAGTGTTTGCCTAAAACTCAAGACTCGGAAGTCAAATTATGATTGTTCGTCGTAATCGTACGTGTTTTATTTTTCATTTGAACAAATTTTGGAAAAAAATGGAACCCATGTTACTGACGCTGGACCTACTTTCTAAGTTTAGCTTTACGTGCGCTGGACTAAGAAGTGGATTTTTTTAAATGGAACTCATGTTACTGATATGGATTTTTTATGACAATTTTCTTTCTTGTTTATACTCCTGTGTTTTCTCGGTTTTTTTTCGCTCCCCTTCTTGTGTGGGCGTTTCCCCGCGTCGTGGGCTTATCTCCGTAGATTTTCAGTTGAGGAGTTTTTTCCCCCACAACTCAAATCGTTTACATGTAGTTTATATGTACTTAGCATTAGTATGAAACTGTGTAAGTTGTTGTTTTTAGAAGTGCATACTTCTCTTTTCCCCTATTTTGTTAGTCGTAAGTTATTTTTATATTTTGAATTTATTGTTTGAATATTATATGTTATCTGTAAAGGTTGGGTTGGTAGAGATGTCTTACCGGCCTAATCCCGCCAAAAGGGCTAAATGAATCAAAATAAAACTTGCGGAAAAGATATTATTTTCTGAGTGTCTTTACGAAAATTATGTGTGACAGCAGGATAAGATACAGATGAAAAACCTTGGTAAGTACATGCAGTCAAAGTTTTAGCTTTAGGCATGGAATTTATCTTTTGCCTTAAAAAAACGTTAAAAGGAATTACAAGTAGTGCCATGTAGTGAAATATTCCAGCCTTTTGTACGGATATGAAACATTGAATCACTTATGATGCAAAAAAGAATAAATGCACGCAAAAATGGCAAGTCTTGACGATTTTAAATTAAATGGGAACTGTAAATTAGATTACCTAAAATATAATCGTAAGAACAGCCATTCGAGCATGAGATGCAGCCCACTGAGCAAGAACTTCAGCACCAAGGGCGTCCAGGTAAGTCTTTGAATGAAGCTTAACCGCGTATAGGATAACATCAGCACTACACGGGAGTGAGACAGTAACAATAGCTTTTGTGAAGTACAACAATGGCACTTCTCGAACGACAACAATGGCACTTCCCGAACGACAACAATTGCCTCCCGGAGGAACTATTTGGAAGCCCCACGTTGGTACGGTGATGTTCAAAATTAACGCAACACCCAGTTGCGTTTATCAGCGACTATCCTCGGGACTACTCCTCTGCACGTTGAGTAGCGCCGACAAGACTGGCAAACAGGGCGTGGGTACTATTAGGGATAGGGAAAGGGTCGGAGTAACTTAATCGTGCTGAAAGTAATATGAGTGGACTTGGATATGGTATGGTATAAGTAGATGCATCTCAATTTCACATTTAGGAATCAGAGAAAAACAAGTACAGGAGCTAATAATCCTAATATTTTATTTCCATATTGTTATTTAAATTTTTTTATTTGTATTACTAATTAGTACATGTATTAACTATGTATTGAACAATGTGACGAATTCTATACATCCTTGTATGTGGTAGTACCAATAAAATTATTATTATTGAATTCCAAATTAATTACATCATCAGCATTATATATAATTAATAATTATTCATGTATTTTATTATGAGGAAACCAAAAAACAACACGAGATCTTTAAATTGGATATAATAAAAGATAAATTAATATGAAAATCCAAACAACGATCAATACACAACAGAATCAGGAAGAAAACGCAAGAAAGAAAATAAATAGGACTGGATCAACAGATGGGGTTGAGGATAGAGGATTATTGTATGCGGGTAAAGCGATACTGTTGGTTGTAGCAAAACGAGAAGTTTAGCAGTAGAATGAGGTTTTTATCACTTGAAGCGGCACGTAATAAAAAAGAATAATAAATTTGAATCGTTGGAATTGCATTTACTTTTGAAAATATTCACGAAAAAATTGAAATCATTAAAGTTTAAACGGTCGGAAAGGGAAATAATTCTTAGGCAACTGCTGATGATATTTAGGCTATAGAATTGGTAATTAGATTGACGGATAACAGATAGAAAATTGCTTAATGGTTTTTGAAAGATATGAATATTACTATTGGCATCATTAGGCCAGATGAGAAACAGTAATCGATTAGGAGTTAGAGACAGATAAGGACCAACGTTCTCGGTATTGCAACTGACTCTAAACTAAATGTCGCTTTCAACGACTGTGTGACACTGTGAGCCTTAAACTCCTTTTATATTATTCTAAGATAGGCAACCTTAGACAGTATGAATGCATACTAGTGTACGTTGAAGGAAGATATAAATATTGGTAAACTTTAATTTTAGAATTTTACAAAAGCGCAACGCTTCCTCGCCCTGATATCTTTCTTCCCCATTTTCGCGCGCGCATTTTTTTATGGGCTCCTTAACTCGGGAAGTGTTTCGAGGCCATCAAATTCCATACTAAACTCTTCCAAAAATACCAAACGGTTATTACACCTTGGATTACGTCGCTATATCATTGGTATCAGCTACATTGGTCCCCCATAAAGCTTTAACGTAATGCGGCCGATAATAACACATAATTTTATGCTTAGCATTCTTAAGTACCAGCGGTAAACCGCATTATAATGTGACCACGTGTTTGACCAGATATAGACTGCTGGAAAGTGAGCTTCCCGCCTCAGGGTGAAGAAATTCAAGGGTAGTCTAAAGTAGGGGATTCGTAAGATACGACAGAAACTAGTGTAATAGATATACGAATTTTTAGTTCAGTTGAGTTCGAGAAATCCGTCCAGATTTTGAAGTTGCGATGAATAAAATGACAAATGATTGTTGCACATAATATAATAATAATAATAATCGTTTATTTACAAACAAGGTATCATGTACATTTGGAATAAAACACAGTTATATTTCAGGTCCTCCTGAGCCATGTATAGCTCGTCAAGAGGTTGATTAAGCACAAGTCCAGTAATGGATGGGAAATAATGTAAATATAAAACCATTTTCCGGGGAGAATTTCAACTGAAACAATATGTGGCTCTATTAAACACTTGACTGGTTGTTACGTACTCATGTTAAAGTCATGTTATGAAATATATAAATATTACAGTCATACACCAATCAAAATTGAATTTAAGCAGACAAAAATAAAAAATAATTGAACACCAACATACAAAAACAGCAAACAAAAGCAAATGAACGTTTTAAGTAAAGGCAGATAAAAATTTAAAAGATTTCACCAACAGATACCAAATTAAATTAGAAAAAAACTTTTACCACATTTAAGTCAATTTGCAATAATTTTAGGTTTTATTTCTCTGAGCTAAGTTCCAAAATATAACACGTTCTTTTGACAATACTTAATTTTGTTTCACCTAATAAGTCTTCAGGTATATTGTTAAATAAAATTGGAACCATATACTTATACGCTATTTTAAAATAATTGTTATAATGTCTTGGTGTTTCATATTATTTTAGTTGTCTAAATTTTATATTAATATTTTTAAATATATTGTTCTTAAACCTAGTGATTCTTATTATAACAATAATCGTCCTCAGAGAGTGTCTTATATTCGTTGAAAGGTTAATCAATTGCTCGATAATTTTCAACAGCATTATTTTAGAACTGATTGAGGAAGGTTTCCCTTGGAAAAACTACATTATTATGATAAAAATGCATTATTATAATAACAGTAGAAATAACTACGTTCAAATTTCAAAACATATGCTACCGGTTTCAACTACTTATAGCCATCTTCCGGTACAACTAACATAATTGTTTTAGTTTAGCAGAAGTATTACAACCCTTCCTCTCTTTATACTGATGATAACTGTAACTATTTAAAACCGGCTGCAATTTTGTGAAATTTTAACTAAATTAATTTAAATTTAAAATAAGTACCTAATAAAATAATACAGACGGAAGTAAAAAATTATTGAGGGTATAGAAGACTTACGGATAACGGGATGATTTGACAATACTGCATAAATTTAGCAATCATTGGTTGCTGTGAGGGCAGCCGGGCCACTTGCCAGAATCCTGTACTTCCCACATCCACACATCTAAACCCACATATGCTTCCCATAATTCCCCAAATTCTTAGTTATGTGTGCCGCACCTTAAATCCGACGCAAAAGTGTGTGTCAAATAAAATTAAGCCCCTTTTGATAAACTCTGAATCTGATCTGATTCTTGCAAAGGGAATTTATTGATTAACAATTTGAAGTCAACAATGATTTCCAAGAATGGGTGTGGTATCCGGTAACAATACACTGAGCCAATAAGCTTTGTCTGACCTGGTAAAGGAGACATTCTCGTCATTTTTAGGAGGAAAAAACATTACTATAAGAGCCAAATTCCTACAAAACACCCTTGCAAGTGTCTATAACAAAGTTTTACAAACTTTCTCATTGAAGTAGTGAGGTAATTGGAACTTTGCAAGATTAGATCTGCGCTGAATCTCGTTTGATTTTTTTACTCCTAAGATATGGGAATATCTTGTTTGGTTTTTTTCGCTATCGAACTCCTGGTTCTTGATAACACGCAGTAAAATTCCTTAAAAACATTAAAACTCTCTGATGCATCGAACCGGGTTAAAAGTTCGCAGATTTTCAAGTTTACTACGATATGCTAAATATACGGAGCATTTTTTAATTGGAAAATCCTGGCGCATATTTTTCTTTCTTTCAAGGTCTAGTTCATAAATGTGTTGCCTGTGATAAAAAGAATTTCTAAAGGAAATCATCCTCTCAGATTTTCAATTTGTATATATCATGCTAAATATACGGAGTTTTAATGAAAAATCCTAGTACAGATTTTTCATTCCCTAAGGGTCTATACAACCTTTAAAACTATAAGTGTTGCCTGAGATAAAAGACGCTTCTAAATAAAAATAATCCACTTGGGAAATGTTTTTGAAAATTTAACAATCGAAATCTATGTCAAAAAGATTTTAAAAGCATCTGCTTCTTTAAAGCTTATATTCTCACAATAGATTGAATGAATGTAAAAACCAAGCAGTTGTCACTGAAATAGAGTTGTACTCAAGTCTTTCTTTGACTGTTAATCCTAGCTCTGTAGGTTATATACGATCCACCGGTCTATTTACGGTATGTACAGCTCATACTGTATTACGTCGTATTATTCGATTTAGTTAAAATTAGGAGAAACGAGAAATAAAACGTTTTCTAATCTAATCGAAGAAAAATTCATTTCTCTTCGATCCATTATGATAATATATAATCATCTTCGCTATCTAAAATTTAACTTCCACAGCTTTCATAAAAATAATTCCTACTCGTATCTTCCACACTTTATTCTTCAATATTTACAGAATAATTACATTCTCATATGAGTATATAGCGAAGAAGCTTTAGCAGAATAAGTGGCTCGCATTCCAAAAATGTAGATCGCCCCTGAGATAGAGCATAACATCATCCAAATCAAAGTGTTTTAGGTCGTTTTGGCAGATCCTCTTTAAACGGCTCCACATACTTCCCTTCTATTCCGACGCCGTTTAATTTACATCCGTAACGTCATTATTTCTTCCATCCGAATTGATTAAGTCAGAAGAGAGATTTGAAGGCAAACACCAACACCCCAACGTAATAACTGAAAGTCCTCTCCGAACGATGTCAAGTGGACAGCCCCAAGTTCATTACGTAACATGTGGAATCTTCTTCTAACGCCGTCCGTCCGAGGCCTCAATTATACCACCATTTCATTTTGTATTTAAATAGGGAAAGTCCGCATTTAATTACTGTTCCTCTGGAAAGGGTTAAATCCTTCGAAACTACGTCGTAAAAATTCAGCAATTGGCGTGCGTTATCTCCCAGACAATTTAACGTTATCAATATTTGAATACTCTGGTAAAGATGTGGAAATTATAAAAATTCAAAATAATTCGATTGTTAGTAAAATATATTATTTTTCCTTTTATTTTTTTCAATTTTTTAGTGAGATTGAGAAAAGATGGCAAACAATATGACTGGGCTAAATAAACGAAAGACGCTTAGTAACTTCCACAGAAAAAAAATTTACTGGCAAGTACTTCTGTTTCCGGTGTGCCTCATGATGTCGATGTATCGACGGAACCAGTCACCAGTAAAACATTTTTCTGTGGAAGTAACTAAGTGTCTTTCGTTTATTTAGCTCCCTTTCACTATTTAGAGCTTGATCATAACAGATTTAGGATGACTGGGCTTGTTTTTCCATCTATGCCAACATGTTTATTTTCTTTTCTTACAGCGTCACGATGCAAACATTTTCCGACAAATGTGTGCGCACAAAATACATTTTTCCTCTTCCTAAGTCAATATTGACACAAAACAAAGACTACAACTGTTCTGGATCTATTAGGCATAGCTTCTAACGTAGCTCTGGGTGTATTGAAAACCGTTATGTATTGGCTATCGATTTTCGTTAACAAAACAGTTTTAGGGGAATATAACTCGGTTAAACTAAACAAATCAATGTATTAAAATGATAAAAAATTTTATTTTATTCATTTTAATAAATAAATTACTTAAAAGTGTAAATAAATATGGAGTGAGAGAATTAATTTTAGAATGGAATTGATGAGACAAATGAAAATATAAATAAAATTATATAACACATAATAACTACTAAAAATGATTTTATGTTTTAATGAAAGATTTATGATTATTAAATGCTGTTTTTATAAAGAAAGCTCCATTCAGATGGCTGGATATATGGCAAATCAATAACTAAAGTCGGTCTAGTTGGCAATGAAAGGCAACCTCCAAATTCCGAGCTCAAATCCTTGCTTGGACCACTCTGTTTGCATCTAGGGATCTTAGTGTGATCTACTAACTCTAAATTTCACCCAGTTAAAATAAATACATTTTTCAAGCAGTAGCAGTTCTATAGAAAAGGAAGGACCATTCCCACCACCAAAAAGGGAATCTATGCAGTATTTCTTACAAGTAGCGGAAAAATAAATTAACTTAATTAAGGCAGCAAACATCTCTCTTTATAAATCAATCTCCGCTCTTTTCCTTCGAGTTACTCATCACTATGGACGACAATTGCTAAATTTAGAATTATGCGATATTTATTTACATATATTTCAATCCTTCCCACGCCTGAGGTAATGAGAATGCGATAGAAGTGTGAGTATTGCTGAATAAAGTCATTCACTTCGGTCCCTCCATATTGAATAGCATTGTGCATTATCAAGGGTCATTACACTACAGATGCATTGACCATTTCCTCCTGTAGCATACTTGTGATAAAAGCAAGAGAACAGTCTCTCTTTATCAGATAGTGTTATTCAAGGGGTCATTGCACAGCACTTACATTGACCTTTATAACATTCTCGTGCGAAAAGAAAGTGAGAAATACACCTCATTTTTCATCCTAAAGCGTCTAATTAAATCTGGAAATATTTTGACAGTTATTAGCAAAAGGGTTTGGGTGTTTCAAGCACCGTTCAAAATAATGGCTTTAATTATCAGTTTATTTATACGCACTGAATACAAATAGGCTTGACAAAGACGAATAAAAAATTATTGTTGAGGGGAAATATAAAATTAAAAATCTCTGCTGGGTATTCTATCTAGTCGGGAGGGTAACCTTCCAAAGATCTCCCAAAGGCAGTACGTCATACAATGTTACACAATAAATAATAAAATTTGGTTACGAAAATATTGCCAATTTCACAAAGGCGATATACAATTTTCTTTATCTGGCATAGCAATATTAGAAGTGAGTTTAACTATACAAGCATCAACGAGCTATACGTATATATATGTATCAAATTTTCATAATTTTACAAAATTCTATTATTCATAACTATATTTTTTTCAAATACTATCACTAATATTTTTATAGTCTTCTCTTATACTAATTAATTTTTCTACTGTACTGTTATAACTAATGTGAAATCTTTTCAACTTTAATTATACTCTATTGTATTTGTTATTATTTTATTATAAATATCATGATATTCTATTCGTAAAAAATACAGAAAGAGGGAAAAGGTTCGAAAACTTCAGGTAAATTGTTCCATTCATGTTTCCATATACTGACAAATAACGTGTATTTTTATTACATTTTATCTGCAGAGATTCATTCATACATTCATTCGATGCTGAGGGACTCGAACCGGAAACTTGTAATTCTAAAGTTCAAAGCACAAACAGCTTGACATTGAGGGCCCCTATCCATCAAATCTTTTTCAACGAAATTCTTTCATTTTCCTTCACCAAATCCAGTAAAAACCTTTTCTGGCCCTAAAAAATTGGTAAGTTCACACTGAAAACCAGAAAAAAGGGGGAAACCGAATAAAGACTGATGTGCAAAGATTTTTTTAGGGTAAAGAAATATGGCGCTTGAAAAAAAAAAAAAATGAGGAACGCGTCTCGTGTTTGACATCCGAATTCAATTAGGTGTGAGAGGATGCTTCATTGTCGAGGAATGACGGGAGATGCAGAGGAGGAGATTGATAAAGGAGCACGAAAAGGGGGAGCTAAAGAATGGAGAAGGACATAAAAGGAGAAGAATATCGAAGTTATCCGAAATCGATATTGAAGAGGGTTCGAGAGATAAGTTGGGAATCGATAGGCAGACGTTTCAGCTTTTTTTGAGTGCAGAAATATTATTATTGGGCCCTAAAAGGGGACAATTACAGCTAAAGTGCTTTCGAGGGAATGAATACAAAGCGGAAGGCACCTGATATTTGATCCATTATCGAATGAGCTTTGGAATCGAAAGCGTGAAAACTTTGGTGAAACATTTCGAAATTTCCTGAAATGCAATTCTATTATCCTAATGCTCCCCCTAGGAAATTCTTGCAGCTGATAGGAAAATATTCTAGGAAATTTTATTTTACTGACTTTTTCGGAAATAAATTCATTGTAATGGGCAAATAAAAGTAAATCAAATTTAGGTTTTAAATTTAAGCGCCGTGCATGATTTTTATGGCCACACACATTATGTTTAAAATCCTAAATGATCATACATTAGCATAATTAAATGGTATATAAAATTGTATATAAATATAATGTAAAACATTGAATATGAATTATTTCTATTTATATCATAAAATGTTGCCCACCATTCCTGAGGAATTGATGAACAGAAGAAATACTTAAATAAATGACACCATCGGTGATGAATATCAAGTTAACAGAAAAGGAGAGCAATGCATTGTTATATTATTCCTGAGTTGATGAAGGATAAACACTATCAAACAAAAATATCCCACTAAAATAATTTTTGAATATTATTCTCAGTTGAACTTCGTATTTAATATCTATCGCAAACCGTGTAGTAATTTCCTTACAAAATCCGTTTTTAAAAAACAATATTTCTACATTTATTCGTAAGCATACTTCTTATATATTTCTCAAGATAGCGGATTGTTTATTTATTAGAGATATAATAGTGTTTAATTAGGCAGGTTTCAGTTTTTTTTGAAAGTTTTGTAATTGCTCTATTTAATAAAAGATATTGTAGCAGAATTTATAATAAATTTTTATTTGTAGAAATGGAACGTCTAGTGATTGTCATAGTATGACAAGCGACAAGGTGCTGCTGTAATTAGTATAATAGGCATTTGTTAAGATAATTTCTTTAATTGATGCATTGATGTAATGCTGTTGGTAAAATGTAATCAATCAACTACTCCTAATCGCACAATTATAATAATTGGTCATCATTGGTAACGGTTGAAATATGGCTAAGTAATTAAAGGTAGTAAAGGTAGTTGAGCAGTTAATTGTTATCATAGTTAAAATCATGAAGGGGGATTGTTGTCGTTAGAATAATGGGCTATTGCTGTAAGAATTTTTCCTAAATACGCTCATTGTACATACATTCGTTATTAAATAGGTATATTGTTGTAGCGCTGTTGGTACATTTCAAACGATCAACTATTTATAATTATCAAATATTATAATTGGTCATTATTGGTAATGGTTGAAATGCAACGGAGTAATTAGAGTTATAGTTGAGTATTTAATCGTTACGATAGATTGAACGTTGAAGAGGAATTGTTTTGACGAAGATTATGAGTTATTGCTGTAAAAACTCTTCTTAGATACGCTCCATGTATTAACCACAATGCAACTCAGGCGCGCTCCTTTTCCCGCTGAAATCGAGCCTTTGTTAAGGTGGAAGTAAAAAGCCCTCCCATTCTTCCGCCTTAGACACGGCAATATCTCTTCCTCTGCCTTTAAGATTGATTTACGAGTCGCTTCAATTATTGAGTAGCCTCACTCCTTCCCCAATGCCTTCGAGGGCTTATCTGCTGTCACCTTTTGTGACGCCCACCCGAAAAGGGTACATTAATGCCCTCATCCGTTTTATAATGGCTTCTGCGCTGTGGATTCCTCTTTTGTTTCTTTTTTGAGGGGGAAATCCCGAAGAAAAGCCGCGCGAGATTAGCTGTACCCTCTAATTTTGGGAGTGTCAACGAATTTCGTCATCGGTAGCGCATTGGATTTGCCTGTAATTGGATGGCGATGCACGTTTTCTGATATTCGTGCTTTTATAATGGTCGTGACTGTAGTTGCAAAACACATCCTATAAGCAGGCATTATGACGCGCAGTTTTGGATGGGTTCTCCATATTAGAAAACAATCATTGAGAAATTAAACCTCGCATTAGCATATGGGCTTAGGAATGTAAATTGACAAGGCTGCGCATGAGTTGTTCTCAAATGCAATAGGCCATCCACGTTAATTTGTGCGGTGCTTCCTAATCTTTACTCCATCACGGGACACAAGTAGATAATCCAAATCGGTAATTCAGCAAACGGCAAATTAATCAGCCTCAGTGACAATTGCGATTCTTGTAGAAGGGATTACTAGCCTAGAATGTTGATATGTAATTATTATAAATGTTATTTTGTGAATACGTTAATAATTATGCAATTAAATCACACTAAATTATAAAATGTATTGGCAAATCAGGATATAAGTCTGCTATATAAAATAGCCATCGAACACACATGTCTCGCCGCTACAACCAGGTTTATCTTTCTTCCACTGCTCTCTTTAATTGTGCGAAATATCGAAAAAACATTAGGATTTTTAATATCTTTCTCGTACTTCTTCCGTATTTCTCTTAACTTCATTCCAAAAATCTAACATACTAAGATAACTATCATCAATTGACTATGTCTCTAAATATTACCCACAAATGCAACCTTGCTGGCACAGCATTACCGGTAGCAATGTTCTCTATACTCATCAACATCCTGTCACAGCTCATTGTTAATTTTCCCTCTTGTCCGTTTCAAATGTCATCCTCCTCCAAAATCACATATAAAGAGATTTTTTTCCCTTTAACGAGTTGCCCAAAGCTCACGCCCATGATCCTAATAGTTTTTTTTAATTTTCCTTACTTTTTTATCATCTATTATTATTATGACAATGACACTGGCTGAATACTTTGTCACCGAAATGTTGCACGATCGGAAAAAACTAAGACTGTTTCGCTGAGGTTGCATTTGAATTGGGTGATGCAACAATAAAGCCATATTCGGCATAACAGTAGAAAGTGGATAGTTATAGATAGTTCTATAGGAGATGAAATTTGTTACAAGGAACATATTGCGTGGGTAGCTTTTCACACTTAAAAGATTCATTCCTTGGTTCCACACAAAAATGTCCTCTCTAAAGAGAATATTTACTTTCACTTTGCTCTTCTATTCCTCTTTCTTACCTGTACGTAGTCTCATTGAAATAAAGCAAATGGATTTCGTAAAAGTAGCGTATAAATATAACTCTTCCTTTGAACATTTTCAACTTTAAAACTCTCAACATGTTAATCTCAATCTTCGAAAGTAGTTATATTAGTGAGGAGTAAATATTTTACTTGGCGATAGACTTACAAACATCCATTCAGCATGTTTAAATCCCTAAGATAAAATCTAATCAATTCCTCTTCATTGACTTCTCCGATATGATCTTTGCGCAAATACTCCGTCTGAATTGCGCGATGAGATTTACATAAAGGGATATACGACTCAAACACAATTTTGCTGCAATTTATGACCATTGATTACCGCGATCGAACCTCGTGCGGCACCTTGAGTTAACACTCGTTTTGGCGCATCGGCGGGCGATGAAATTTGTCGTCGAAGAAGTACGTTGCACACGGCGAAGGCCAAGGCCAACCGGTCGATCCATCGCGTATGATACTTTCCAACTCTTCCGGGCATACGTTTATACAGAAGGGGCCCATAAAAAGCGATTTCTACGTAACGTTAATTAGAGAAGATTGAAAATGACAATAAGAAAACATTTCAATAATAAAAGCGAATGATTATCATCAATCAAAATTAACAATCACAACCAACAATGAATCCGCGAACATACTAATAAGTATGCCAATTAAATCTACCTTGTTAAGAAAGTGGTAAGATATTTAGCCCGATATGTACGCCATGTCTTTTAGCATTATTAACTACCAATGGCTAATAAAAGGATGAGGCTTACTACTGAATGATAAGGAATGACGAATTTTTCCAATACTTTCCTCGCTTAGCCAGAATGCTATAAGCGGAGCATAGTAACATAAACGAATCTCTATGGCTCTACGAGAAACACTTTTCTTGGTATTTAATAAGGAAAACCCTTAATCACTGGAAATATTTACTTATACCGCAGTAGCTTACTTTTTATTACAGCCATGAGCAATGGTGTGCCAAAAGTCAATGAAAGATACATTTTTCCATCCTGTACCAAATGACATTCGGAAAATATTTCCTTCGTAAGAGCATAGTAGCAGGAACCTCATAATGTTAATTTACATATATTTCGTGAAAAAGCAACCTGCTCATAATGGCATATAAGCTGTTTTCATAAAAATTCCGCTAAATTTGACATATTTATTTCATGCGAAATACTACAAATAGGTAGGAAATAGCATTAGCGCTATTTTGCCTCGTGGTCCCAACCCAGATTTTCCCTGAGCTCAATTAAATTCGCACTACTATATTTGTTTGTAGTTTTCAATGCCTAAATTTCAACTATATTCCTGAAGGAAATTTTAAGGCGAATAATTTTTTAGTGATATGCATGAGTCAGCGAGTGCTGGAGATATTAGGAAGCCGCACGTTCATGGAAACAGAAACTCATTGGCTCGAACACCCGTTACCATGGCCGCGAGCAAACATCTTAAACTCCCTCTTTAATTGATTCCCACCCATTCAAGGTCGTTACATTCACCCAAGATCCCTACCTCAAACTAAACCAATCAAAATAGAACGTAATTGACGTAACCTAGATTTCGCTCTACTTCTCTGTGTTGTCTCTAGCGTACGTTAACTCTGTTTGCTCGCAGTCTTGTTGATTGTTACTTTGTTGCTACGCATTCCTCTTTTATCTTTGTTGTTGTTTCATTGTCGACTGGTTCTGTACGTGAAGTCCTTAGCAAATGAACAGATACCCGATCTCAAATTCTCCGTGACAAACAACATAAACGCTCTCCTTACAGCCTCAGCATCGTTAAACACCACCGCACCAGCAACGTGACCACTCTGAGGCTAACTCTAGGTAACTCACCCGATGAATACCAATTGTTGGTTTTTCCGTTAACAATCGTCGTTCCGCAATAATGGCGTCGTTTACTGTTTGTTGCAACGAGTTTTTACACGATACTTTGTGTCGATAAGTAATGATGCTTCATAGATCCTCACAGCTTGGTTTATGATAAATACTGACAGTCGTTCTCTAAATACGTCCTAGCTAAGAGTATACTTATCGTTATGCATTGCTTAAAATTTAATTATACGACAAGAGTTTCATTTGTCAAATATTTTATTCTTGCTAAATAGCAATCAATTTTGGACTTTTCCGTTAAATTTATTTTCGTGGCTAGGTGGTAAAGTATGAAGGATTACATTAAAAGATGAAGAGAGAAGATCAATCCCAAATAAATATATTGTAGTCACTTATCTGGAAATGCAGAGACGCTCATTATCTTAATATAATTTCATTATACACTAGTCTTTCTCAAGTCTGTATTGCTAATTGTAATATACTGATTTTCGTACAATGTATATCGATATTGAAACAGTCCAAGTGTCAATGTTAGGGGTCTATTGGAACTTGAGATCCGATTAGAAAATGTAGATTGAAAAATGTAAATTTACTAATGCAGAACCAAATAAAGACGGAAAAGCTGCATTTTACAGGCCTCAATACAGATTTCACAGATACTGGTTTCACATACAATTCTAGGGAGGTGATTAGCATCTCAGCGCTTACAGATAATTCCCTTTAATCTAATAATCTCTGGTAGGACTTCTACCGCACCATATAAGAAGTCCCCTTTCTTGCTCAACCCCACAGCAACGAAGATTAATTTAACAGACCACAAAAACACTTCCCTCAGTCATTCCTCTCCAAACATTCGACAAATCCACTATCTATCTAAACCCCTCCGCTAATTACGAAGTTCTGATACACTCCAGCAAATAAACCTTCATTAAGCATATCCTGGTATTTAAGGACAACGAAAAGATGTGAGTTATTTAGTGTTTACATTTAGTCCCAATATTCATTTATTGGCTATCCAAAAAGTGCCCCTCTGCCGCCGGCCCTGAGATTAATTTGAGCAGAAATCATTCTAAAAAAGTCCCTTTAATACTTACTCTAATATTACGAGCACTAGAAGGGATAAACATCACGTGCTGAAGAGATGAGATCCGCAAAGATAGGCTATTACAGCAGTGCAGATTCAATGGGGGAAGATGCTGGATATGGGAGAGAAGAAAGATAACTTCATTTCCAGCGAAATTCCATCACGCTATCCCAGCCACTCCCCATTAAAGAATCCGGCAGCTGTTTTGGGACTTCCAAAGCGACTTTAATAAGCATTATGAGGGGTGTACTGTGATTTTTGTATTCCTAAATGCATACATCTCTCTATGGAGCAAAGCAGGAGGTTCCAATCCCAATTTCTTAAAACTCTTTCTTTAAATCTTTAATGTCATATATTTCAATGTAAGAATCTCGATCTGAATTGAAAGGTTTTTATTATGGAAGAATGATTTTAATAGCAAAGGCTTATTAAAATACGTCTCTATGGCAACATTCAAGTTAACATTAAATAATGAATTAAAAACTATTATTATTATTAATTATTGAATCATAACAATAGACTAATACAACAATATGCAGCGATTGAATAACAATGGAAGAATTATAAGAATGAACAGCGTAACTAGCTCAAGCTTAAATCATATATTCAAAATAAAATTAATATGTACTATATAAGGCCAATACTATTGATTTTAATGGAAAAATTGCTATAAATACAAGTGAACTAAAAAAAGGAAGGCTTCACGAATGATTTATTTCTGGGTACAAGATTAAAACACGACACACAATTTTAAGAATTTGTTTTCATTTTTAGTAGAAGATATTAATTTTGCCTCTTAAAATCAAATGACACCCATAAAAGATACGGTTTTTAATAACTGTTGCTGGCATTGATAAAATGATAAATCTACTCGTATATATAATAAAAAGAGAGATATATAAGATTAAGACTAAAATGGCGTTTCCAATCCATTCAACTCTTTACATACATACATTCTTAAAATCTCAAATCAATAGCCGATGATGAAAGTAATAAAGCTATCCCTTGGCAAAAAATAGTAGCGTAACAGCTTTCAATATCTATAACTTCATAGTTTTGTAGAAGCCATAAAAGGGATTTCGCAGCAGGAATGCGATGGCAGTTTGATAGATGGGTTAAATCTGGGTCGAGAATCCCCTACAAGTATAGATCCACGTCTCATTCGCTGCCTAGCAACGGGATATTGCAACGTGGACCATAATATCATTTCACTAGATTTGTACGAGATTAAACTGCAATAATTTCTCGCCGCAAATTTTCAGCTCATTTATTCAGATGCAACACAATATTTAATATAGTACGAACAGAATAATATAATATTGGGTCAAAGTATATAGTAAAAATAACCACTTAATATTGTTTAAGTTGCTCTACATTTAAATAGCGGCTTGAATTACTTTCCGTATGAACATTACTTCATTTCGAAAAATAATTTGTACGTAATAAGAACAAATAACTTTTAATTAATGCAAGCCCCTTAATTCATGCGCGAAATTAATAGATGGCAATAATTTGAGGCAACAATAGTTTTAGGCAACAATACTTTTAGGCAACAATACGTTTAGGAAACCATACTTTTAGGCAACAATACTTTTAGGCAACAATACTTTTAGGCAACAATGCAACAAACAGCGATTTCCAATCGCTCAATTCCTTTTCTTACAAAAAACTATATACGGTGTTGAACAATTGAACAGAGAACAATTCTCTTCTAAGTTCAATTAAGTTTAATGGAATATCATAAATCTCTGAGTTAATGGAGCTCGAACTGGATGACCAATTAACTCATACAAAAGGAGGAATCAGAAATAGATTCGGAGCTAAGTTTAAAGCCAAATGGTTCCTCTTGACTTCCTACAGCAGAAGCTTTCGTGCTGTAATACAATGAAATCCCATTAGACCACACTCCACCTGCGTACCTTTATGCATGCAAGCCAATGAGACTCCTGCATAAGGTAAGCGCACGTAAGAATGGAAGTTTCAAAGGATGTCTCGATATCTCCACAGTAAGAAGGACCAATTCCTCCAGGGCTAGGTTTTCCATTAGAGCTCACGGGGGAATCTTCATAGTGGAACGATAATATTCAATGTTCTCTGATTGAAAGCACAGAGCAGACGCATGCGAGTGATCAATGTTGATGGGAAAATAATCTTACTCTGACCTCAGAGAAGAGTGCCTAGATTTTCAACCAAGCAAAGGAATCTTGAAAACGAAGCAATATATTCTATCTTTTTTATCATTGCACCAAGGTTCCAATTTCAATTCCAAATTTTCATTGATATAATTCGAATATACAGCAACTTATACCTTTCTTGTTGGTAATTTTACTTCCGAGTTTCAACCTCCATTGCTAATTTTGTTGTATCTTCCCCCTAAACTTTCTGAATGACAAACAAATTTTATGGAAAAAACATTTAGGCAATATTCGTTTTGTAATCGCTCTATTGAGCAATGGAATGCTCTACCTGTAGATATTATGGAACCATTCCTTTCTAGTGTTCACTACTTTAAGGCGAAGATGAGGAAGATGTTTAGTGAAAAACGCTCTTGACGATGTTTTATTGATTGATATGGGATTGAAGTAAAAGTGTGTTCTGTATATATTGCGTGTTATATATCGTGTATTTATGTATTTGAGTGTAAGGCCGTCGCCACCGGACTGTTGTCCAATTACGACGTATATATGTAAATAAATAAATAAATAAATAAATTTCAATAATTGATTTTAGATTCGGTTTTGCTCCTAAATATCCGTCCTAACATCTCAATATTCAGAAACTTGTTACAACAGTGTAAATACATACTTCAAAATTTTACAAAATTGCAATCTCATGTTTAACCATTTTTATAATATTCATTTGCACTGTTAGACTTTATCTCCTTTTATTAAACCTCGACAAGGATGTAAAGAACAACAAAATGGTTCTATATATACTCAATTAGTAAATTTTAACACACGCTATTGAACCGTATTTAATTATAATATTTATATAGCACATACATTTTCCAGAATATTCTTTTTTTACAATAATGTAAGCAGGTGTTTATGGATATAAAATTAATTTTCTACTTATTTTATTTCTTTACATTTCCTCGCTGATCCCACTGACTTAAAAACTACGTCATTGGAGGAAATTCATCAAAATCCACCAAAAATGACTGCGGATATCTCAAACGTAACACTTATAATTAGATAGGAACTGAGAGGAGCTTGGAAAGTCTTTCATTACGTAAGCCTAAAATTAGACCTAAAAGAAGGAGGACAGACTTGGAGAGATACATTTATCTACGTGAAAGAAGCACTGAAGTATGTAACTCTTTATTCGACAAAAACTGAAATTAAAAAGGTTTTGAGACCGCCACAGGAGGAGGGCTTAGAACTAGAGGAGACTCTGAATTTCGTTGGTGGAAGCGAAGCTGGGGAAAACATAGCTTCGTAACGTACACCTCGGGGACAGGACAAAACTGCGACTGTTCAAAATTGCGAACGGAAAAATAATGCGACAGTCAACTGGTTGAAAGGACAAATCGTCGACAATCAAGTCATAGAAAGGGAATTTAATTAAAGTGATGCGATGGAATGACGTTTATATATTATAGATTGTTACTGTATTATATAGATGTAAGATAATCATAATGGTAGTCAACTTCATGTGTGAAAGAATAACAAAGTGATCAACTGAACATATCATTGATTGGTATCTTGTTGATTTGCGTTGATAGTGAATGGGGACTATCCGAATATATTTGTAACATGCGACAACATAGCAATTTCTTAATCCTCTAAGTTATTCTTTACATTCAAGTAAAACGTTCGCCAATATATTTTTTCCTATTCACCTAGCTGACCATCATCAAGTTCTTCTTTTGACCTATAAACTATTCTTTAAATTCAGGTAAAAAAATCGACCAATTTGGATGATGGCGCGACAAGTCGAACCTAGGTCTCCTGATAATTCTTTCTGTGGTACGGGCAAACGTTTAGCTTCATTCTGTGAGCTCGTTAAGACCTCTTCCAACTAAGTCTTGCCAGGATCTATTGATAGTAATTCGACAGTATAATTTTTTTCATGTCGCCGAATTGACCATCGCGCAGCTGCTTTGCTGTGGGATAAACGGTCTCCCAAATCCAACAGAGCCGTAAAATATTGTATACTTCTAAAGCTGAAACTTTCTTTAAGTTATATTAGCTTAATGCACACCAGCAACTGTGGATCCTTGATTTATGCTAGATTAACGGCCCGAGCCAAAAAAAATCGAAACATTTGATTTTTCAACAGCCTTTATTTTTTTTACTAAACGAGAGCTCCAATTAACGGAATCAGTTTTCATTCTCCTCGCGATAAATCTCCAGGAAAGGAAAGTTCGGAACTGTACCGAAAAGCCTATCTTTTAAATTCCAAGCCATTGGTTTCACGAATGACACTTTTGGAAAAACCGATTTTTCCCGAACCAAATAAATGTGGAGTTAATCTGATGGGAGTGACTGATTCAACCTTGTCTGCAAATTGGCAGAGATCGAACACCCCAGGAGAGGAGGGCAATTAAAATGGATCACTAACTCTGACTCAATCAAGGCATCGATTCCGTGCCAATTTGTTAGAAAAGTCGCACAAAGTTGTGTTTTTGCGATCATCAAGAATTAAACATTTTCTCATGTAAACATTCTCTTTCCAACACTAAACCCGAAGAAAATATTTCTAAATTGGCACACATAACCGTTGGGTTTTTCAATAAAATTAACATTGTAATTTTTCAAACTTCGAATCTTGCATTCAATATAATATATATGTTCAATAACTTGGATAAATATATTTATAGTTCCGAAAATTATAAACCGTATTATGTATACTTATAGTTCGTAGTCTAAACGGAACTACTAACACAGAATGTATCGTTACCAAGCCAACCGGAGTTTTAATTAATTAAGAAGAATTAATCACTCCACGACAACAATTTGACTAAATTGTTTTCGTTTAAAATCACGTTTTAAGAGCAATTTTTTAATTGCATTACTGTCACTACAAGATTATTTTTAGTTTTAAATAGACATACAGTGGTACCTTGGTTAACGACGGCCTTAGGTAACGACGGACTTGGTTAACGACGAGTTGCTGTAACCAAAATATATCTTGGGTAATGACGTAGGATTTGGCTTACGACGCCTCGTCGATTTGTCTTTCCGAAGTTTCACGTGTTTCATTACGTCTATTTAGAATCACTACATTATAAACTAATATTTGGTGTACGTTACATCATAAAAACATACTGAATAGCAGCTAGCGGAGAATATTAAAAATAGTTCAATGCTCAATTGTAGCTAATTCACATAGGCGCATGTTGTCTCACCGGAGTTAAATCGGTAAATATTATAAGTTTTGCTTCCAATAACTGGGGTGCGTCCTCGACGCCGGGAAATACGGTAATCCATTACCATTATTATACCTGTGGAAAATCGCGCCTTGGATAACGACGGTTTTGGTTAACGACGATTATCCTGGAACGGATTAGCGTCGCTAACCAAGGTACCACTGTATTTATATATGCATTCACACATCCTCTTTAAAAAAGATCAAACGTAAATAAATGTTAGAAAGTCCGCAAGACATGAACAATTGTTTATCAAGAATTCTTAGCAATAAAACAAAAACTTTACAGTAACTGAACCGTAAGGGAAATGCTCATCAATATCTCTTCGACCCTATTTGAGCTCTGTCCTACATATGCGGCATTCATAAAATTCACGATTATTAAAATCATGCAAATGGGTGTGATGATTGAGAAGAAGATGGAATGCTTCAATATCAGTTATGTGGGTTGGAAATGAAAGATCGGTTTGTATTGAAAAGAAGACGTGCAGAGGAACTGAATGAAGAATTTTAATCTAGTCGGATCAGAGGGAGGGAATAGGAGTTAAATAAATCATTAGTTCCAAATTCATCGTCATTAATAATGCCACAGTGGGTTCAAAGCTCACAGAAAAGTGCTATTTCCTGTTTTTTTTAGTTTGAAACGGTCTAATGATGATACTACCTGTATCTTCACGACTCAACCAATCTTTTTAGAGAACATATTACTTGACATTTGATTTATAAGCGATGTCGTAAATGATGCAAAACTGACCGCATGAAATAAATGACGTTTTTACGGAAAAAATACGAAAGGGGTCTTTCGAAAAATTGAAAATAAATTTGGTAAGGATCTGTTTTGTAGGCTATTCTTTAGCATACCACCTTTGGTACGTGAGCCATAGGTGGGCCATCCCTATCTGATAGCACACACCAAAAAGGTATGGATTATAATTATTAATTATATGCTCAAAATAATGTTTTTTCGCGACTAAGATACTTTGAAACTAAAATATAATCAAGTGATATTGCCGTACAACATTGTTGTTCATATCTAACAATGAAAAAGCTCGGTTGAGTGCCTCGCGCAACAGTTGCATGTAACAATATCTTTCTGTTAACGACCGTGCGCGTCTTCGGAAAGCATTTTGAACTTCCAGGGCATTTGAGAAATCTAAAATCGTGGGCTTTCGAATTGTTAAAGAGAAAAAAGGAGTCAAATCAATTGGAAGACAGGTATCAAAGGGCGGCCGCTATAACCCCTGCTCACGGGGAGTATCTGTTCCCACCCCGGCCATGTTTTCACAGCTAGAGTCACGGTATTTTATTCGCAACCATCAAAAATTAAATATAAAAGGATAATATTATATCTACTTTTTTCCTATATACAGAATAATAAGAAATGCAAATGCAATCTGAAAGGACATTGAACTGCACAGCATCAAAACAGAAGGCATTAAAAATACGTTTTATCTCAAATATAGATCAAACAGGTATTCACAAAATATACTTTTGTTTGACATATCCTTTATATAGTTATTGTAATTAAATTACTAATTTCTATTCTAACTTGAAGATTCTGATTTATTTATTGGATTTTATTTATATGCAATATCTATGATGATTATATATCTTCCATAGGGCTTTTGTATTATAATGATAATTTTTTTTAATGTAGCCTCATGACATTGATTTATATGTTTGTATATGAAATTGTTTTTCTCAATATTATAATGTATATGATATTGATTTTTTATATGTATATGATCTTGTTTTTCTCTTTTATATCTATATGACATTGTGCTTCTATTTCATATTATTTATAGGATATTGTTATCCTCTTTTGCACGTGTTTCATTTCATACATCTTTATAAGTATTATGATTTTGGTAATTGGGCACAGCCCGTAACAAAGTAATCATAATGGTAGAATTTTTAACTTATCACGAGAAAGCGTGCGTCTTGAAACCCTAACATAAACAAATGTGAAAATTAACGTCAAAACTGGCCTCGAACCCAGGTCCTCCCAATCTCTAAGCAAGGATCTTAACAACTAAAGTATCATCATGCTAAAATTATATTTCTTTTAAATCTTAAATAACAAGATATTATAACTGGATCAATGAGAATGCCCCGGATTATCGATCCTCAACATCCAAATGTTGAGAACCGTAAAAACCTACCTTCTACCATTTCGAACACACGTCAATGTTGGAAAAGGGGTGGGTTGGAATGGGGAGGGAGAGAGTGATTGCAAAAAAGAAGAAGGGGTCCAGGATCTCATAAGCGGAGGCCCACGGAGTCCTTGGACAGATAGTCGAGCATCAATCCCCTTTGGAGGCAGACACTGAGGTCGTCAATCAGTCAGAACAAGGCAATGAGGGAGTCCCTTACTCTGCAAATAACAGCTCCTCATATCTCCCTTAAAAGGACCGCGTGTTTTGCCCAGTCACATTCGTGACGCAAGGAGTGATTTCCGCTGTGATGACACGATCTGAAGATCGATCGGATAGATAGGATTCGGACGTACTCTATGACCTGAGAAAGGGATTGCTGACCCCGAGGAGGTCGAGGAACTCGATGACTTCGCAGATTTGGTGCAATCACAATTCAGGCTTACGACAACAGGATTAAGATGCTTTCCTAAGAAAACATGAAATATTGTCTGGATGTTGGGAGCGAAGGAAACGTCGTGTAACCATAGTGATAGGATTTTCATTTAAAACAAACATGTGGTTTCCCTGACGACTTGACAGCCAATAAAGTGCCATTACCCCGGATGGCTTAGTTGGATAGAGTGGCGGATTCGCAATTGGGATACCTGGGTTCGAGTCCAGGTTATGTCAGACTTTTTTCATGTACTTTCTTCCTTGAGTTTTTACCTAAGTGCATGTCTTCACGTGCAAAATCGTCTTCACTCTATTCAAAGCACTTTTTATCAAATATAAGTTAAATACTATTCCGCAAAATTTGATGGAACTTGTTCACATGATAGGCTAGGCTACTGTGATCAAATCATGTGTACTAAATTATGTGTAACAATCATGTGTACTAAATTTATATAAGCAGTTAACACTAGTTTTTGCTCTGTATTTTACGAATTTTTCTTAAATTAAAGGCAAAATTGAGATTATCCATTGTTATTTGATATTAATTATCATTTGCTATAAATTTCGCATACTTTATAAGATTTCAACACTATTCAAAATTTTTAAACCTTCTGATAAAACAATTCGTTCACCTTATAAAACAAATGTTAAATAATCAGTTAACTTAACACACAAATAATTAAGAGTAGCCTTTCCAATCTTAAGCAAGAAATTCTTGATTGCCATACTCTTTAATGATAAAATTGCCATTTTGAAACAATTCGTATCTCAACATTATTGTACCGAATCGTATTAAAATATGTTAAATAGATTACCACGGGACATCGTCTATTACTGTGAATTTTAATATTTAATATTATTATGGACAAAAATAACTAAAATGAAAAAAAAATAGTTTTATCATTCCAACTGAACCTTTATGTATAATAATCCATTTCCATGACAACATAACTGATCGTAATCTCCATTTAATTCACTAAAAGGCCCTTAAATGCTTTTAATTATAATCAGCATAAGATTTATTTCCGAAAATAATTTGTCACAATAAATTAATGCAATAGTATAGTAGTAGATAGATAATATTAAATTTGTCTTGAATGCAATATTTTATTATTCACTGAATACAAAAGTATATATTTGTTAAATGTATTTTCTCCTCAAAGAGCCCCTGGGTATTGCAACTTTAGCCTCTGAAGGATGGAAGTCTCGAAGAAAATCAACGCACATAACTAAATAAGGTTAAACCAAATATTTCTAAAATGGAATGCAAGTCTGCTCGATAAACAGACCTACAGTCGGATATTAAATAGAAGAATGATAGGACTTTCATTCCATAATACGATCCCAGTTGAAATGATATTTTCCCCATTTCGCTCTGGAAAACAAAAGAAGGAATGACCGTCCAGAGAGGTCGCTTTGAGTAAGTGAGGCCTTGAGTTGGGGAAAATCCCAAAGGTATGGAAACTCGAGAGAAATGTGGGAGGACAATAACGTATAGTGGGCACGCCTGAGGGATTGGCGGTATTGACCGAGGGACAGGAAATTGGTATGCGGTACCCCGATGGTATAGCCCACCAAGATTACTACGATAAAACCGATTCTGAAAAGTCTACAAAGTATTGGATTAAATAAAAAACTATTCAATCAGCAGCTAGAATAACGTGTGAAGAAGTTATGAGGAATGGATCACGATGACGAATGGTTCAAGATGAGGAGTGAGGTACTTTTGCTTGCTTTTCAACTGAAATATAGGGCCTCAACCTTGAAAAGTGCAGCCTTATGACCCTATTACGAATATATAATTAAAGGTTAGGTGACTTGCTTATTCAGCTTAAAATGTAAAATATGTAGTAACAACCATATTAAATGTAGTTATTGTAATTTTTATAAAATGTATGGTAGTGTAGCATTTTTGTGGTTGTTAATAATCGTTGTAAAATTTGTATGTGATTATTGTAAGAAGATTTATGATTTGTAAAGTATTTAATGATTAGCTTATAAGTTGTTTTAATTAATTTAAATGCAATGTATGATGATGACCTATCCTATACATACTTTGGATTTTTAACCAATAACTATTATTAAAATTATTAAAAAACATTCTTACAAAATAAATGTGCATCTACGAATATGAATTATATAGCATAACTCGTATCTCAGTAACATTCATATTCAAGATTACTCGTCACAGCATTGAGCATGACGGAGAGATGTAAAATTAAATAATATTTCTCCATTTCTTGTTATTCTAATAAAATTATTCCAAACATCATAATATCATTTAAAAACTAAATTACTACTGTTAACAGCTCTTTTTATATCAGGTGTTTCCGTGGTGTAGTGGTTATCACATCCGCCTAACACGCGGAAGGTCCCCGGTTCGATCCCGGGCGGAAACAGAATTTTTACGGATTTGTTTTGGAAGATTTTCCCCTCCCGTCTTTGGGCTAATGCCAGGCAATATCTCAATGAATATTTTATGCTACCCTCAAAGTAAGCCACCTAGCAAGAAGGTCAATTAGGAACGTAAAATATAAATACATAATTTTTGCAGCAGGAGATCCCAAATACAGTGAATAACAAAATTAAGATTTTTCCTAACTTTGCACAACATATACCTACATGTATAACTATTTATTTCCTTCTTTTTACATTTATCATTACTATTAAATAATCCACAGTTATCATAGAAGCAAGAAGGACTCCAGTAATGTTCTTGATAAGTTTCATCTGGAAGAATTCTAATATTATATAAGTCAATCGAGAATAAATTCCACATATATTCTTACGGGGAAATAAATGAAATCGATTTCAACAATCTTCGGTCGTCAAAGGGATAGGTTTTTTGAAAATAATAATACAACATTTTGTGTGCCTATTATGCAAATATTCACGTAATATCGGAACAAAAATAATATTTGACGACAAAAACAAAGCTTTTCATTCTATTCCCTTCTCTCAGGATCTTGTTTCTCAGTTCAGTAGAATAGTTCCACTGCACAAAGTACATTCCACTTTAATTTTCATAAATAAGACGAATCCTGACGTATATAAAAACTAACTTGATATACATTTTCTAAGGGCTAATTTCGAATATTCTGAAGTCTGTCCCGTCATTTTTAGGCTAATAAAACAAGCTAACGTATTATTTTATCTCTTACAAAACTTGCAGTATTTATCTCAAGTCAAATTTTGGTTTAGTTCGAAGGAATAGTCCACATGAAAACATTTACGTCCATACTGACAAAAATAACAACGAAAACCACATTAACGATTCCGCTGACATAATCCCTATTAAAGTTAAGCATCCAAGAGCCCCCCATCCATTAGCATATTATGCTCCCTTCTGCATCTCCCTAAAGCACACTTGACTGGCTTCAACACTGTTTGGGCGCGCAGAGCTTTCGTATAAATATTTTCCAATCTCACCTTGTTTTCTTTAGCAACCCACTCCGTTCCTCTCCGATATCGGAACCTTGAGTGGCCCCTGAGAAAGAAAGGATAAACAAAACAGTAACGAAATGAAAGACGGAACACCTCCTAACGGAAGTAAACGGATTGAGCATCTGGGACTCCCCTAAGCTCTCCGTCCGATTGCCTCCGAAGGCGTGCATTAATACAGCTTACATTGACACTTATTGCCAACATATATTAGGGGGAAAACTGGAGGGATTGTCCTTTTCCTGCGAGAGGTCCGTTGACCTCCGTCCGAGGGACAGATCTCCCCTCGTTATTTCCCCTTCGAATTGGAGGACATCTGCGCGAAGAAATTGACAAATTCGTTCCGGAGGCTAAGCCCGAAGCATCTTACCCCCGATGGCTTCAATATTTTGTCTCTGAAAACCCGATGTGGCGGTGTTAATGTTGAGGAGTGGCCGACACCGATCATGATTCAGTTCCGCATATGTTACCGCCGGTTCCGCATTGTGGTTCCTCTTATCCGAGTGCGATTCGCTGAGAGTGTTGGATTGGGGGTGTCTGGACGTATAGGGCGAGGGTAATTGCTCACTGCAGTGCTGCCAACATAAGCAATGTGGCATTAATGTCCTAAAAGACCCACAGGTTGTACGCGGTCTACGATAGGATACTGTAGTTTGATTGATAGCAATAGCCTAATATTTAAACCGATAAATATTTTAATCAATAAATTATTATAAAGAGATAAAATGAAAATAAATAAATACTTTTGATATTCTTAATATTAAAAGAATATTTAAAATTAAATTCAAATAAAAACATATTTAAAAATAAAATAAATTAATGAAATATTAATTACTTGATAAAATAAAAAAGCGATTTCAGAAATTATTCTTGAGTAACAATTGGTACGATCAAATATTCTCGTAGATTTCCTTAGGAAGCGTGTATTCACAGCATTAATTAAATTTAATTGGTAGATTACTTATTAAGAATAAAATTGCTAGTGTATTTTTTTCACGCACAAGGGAGCAAACTGAGACAAATTTTATTGATAGGGTTTAAGAATCCCGTATTTCTAACGATACATTTGTAATACATGTACTTCAAATTCTATTTACAATGAAACACGTTCATAGACCTAGTAATTCACCTTCATTTTGGCACCAGAGCCTATCAGAAATAAACATAGGATGCTAATCTAATAAAATTAAGCAATTTTGGGGTGATCGGAAAGTCTTTTCCATTTACTTTTTAAAACATCAGTTTACAAAGTTTTATCTAGCTCGTTAACCATTAAAGGTACGCTTACTAAACTACATCAGATCCTACTAGCATTTACAAAGATATCGCAAGCTGCATATGAGCTAATTCGCAATATTTAGGATAGAAATTATTCGTAGAAGTCCACAGCTAAATTGTGCTATCAAAGCTAAGTTTGAAAAGGGTACAGTAAAATTCTTTTCAGGATTGTATACGATTAAAACGGAGCCACTTCAGTTAAAGCAATTCAAACGAGATAATTAAATGAAAACTTCGAAGAGAGTTTTAGCTACTGGGCCAGATAAAGGCAATATGCGATCCGCTAAACTCACCTGGACACCCTTTATCTATGGCCATTTTCAGTATTATACATTTATAGCACTTAAAACCGATTTACTAAAGTATTTACCCTTATGAGGCTTGAAATGAATATCTGTTCTCATTAGAGGCAAATGGATAGTGCACCAATTAAACATAATAACCGAAAACCTATTGCACGTGTTTAAGTGACAACTGCCCATATAATTTGATTGCAACGGACAAAATAGCGTAAATGTAAATATTTGCGTAAAAATACAATGAAAAGTCGGTTTCCGTTGCAAGCTAACGCAAACATGCAAAATAGGCAAAGAATTTCCATTTCCATGACAACCGATGTTTCCTCTCCGTTATTTTGTTTATCGACGAAATTTTATAAAATCAGCCCCTTTTTTCACAAAAAGGGAAAATTTAAACAACTATGAATAATGATTAAATGGGATGTAATAGAATATTTTTTACCTCACTACTTTCAATCTCGATTGTTAAATTATTCGGAGCGTATCGTATCCATGATATCCATTATTTTGCTTTTATTATACAAACCAGTAAATTCTCCCGTCTAAAATTACAGATTTAAAATTGAATTTAGTCACCAAAATATAAATGACCACGATACGATATTTGAATATTTTAATGTATTATTTATATAGTATAGAATTTGTTTATTTGGTTACCTGAACAATATGGCGTTTTTATATCTGTTGTCTTTCGATTGATTTTGGCAGCAAAATTTTCCATGTTTTTGAGAACGAAAACGTTGGTCATTTTAAATTTTATTCACAAAACAAAATTTAAAACCTACATTATAACAGGTTATATAACCTTTACAAATATACCTTTATCTAAATTCAAATTTCCAGAGTTTACAAATGGTTTTATTGCCATAAAATATCGGCTCCTCTTTCCTATGCATTTCTTATGAGCCTATGTTCCCCATATATACGCTGATTATTATATAAGGAATAGCAGAAATTAAAGAACCACTGAAAACAATATAAAGGGTGTTCTAACTACTAAAATACATGCCCGGGAAGTTGGAGATCTGGATTCCAGTCCCAGGTTAGTCAATTTTTTTCATCTCTGCTTATCTTTAAGACTATTCAGATGCACGCCTTTACGTAAAAAGTGACTTCCTATATCTCGTCTTAATAAAATGATTCCTTTAACTAAAAGGAAAAAAGAACACGGCTGTGTTATTAACATTGAGGGTTTAAAAAGGATACAAATAGCCGTTTCTTGGGAACAACCCATAGTGCGGAAGTACCATGGAGGTTAAGGTTAACCGTAACTGAGGTATTGTAAGCAGTATTACTCTCCATACCAGGGTTGGTGAACCTTTTGCGGCAAGAGTGCCACATTTTATAAATGCTAAGTACTTGCGTGCCAATGTGGTGCGAAGCCATAAAGGGAAATGGTGATATACATTTTATAATTTATTCTGAGGGGAAACGCCCCAGGTTGGGAGACAGTATTCAAAGTACAAAAGATGATTATGCGCAATATAAATAATTTGGGGTATAGAGAGTTTTGCAAACAAGGTTTCAAAAGCAATGACATATTAACTTTTCCATGCACTTACTTGTATGAACTAATGTGCTACGTCAGTGTTAAGTTGGATAAGCTGAAAACTGATCAATCAGACCACAGGTATGAAACTAGGGGAAAATATGTTGCATTATCCGAAACACAAACTAAAATTATTTGAAAATAGTCCACAGTATACGTAGAAGAATACACAACAAATTAACGATTTACATGAGACCCAAACTGTCTACAGATCATTTAAAATTCAGAAAAACATTCCGAGTTTTTTCAAGATGTTATTGTAAATATCTAATATTATGTAAATGATTACTTAAATAATATTGTTCTGTTAACGTATAAGATTATGTATATCATGCACAATGAAATTTAAAAAGTTTATACTTGTAAAAAAAAATTGTGAAATTGCACAGTACTGTCGAGATACCAACCGGCAAACAATCCCTTTTTGTGTTCTGTTAATGATGCAAGTGTTTTGTATTAATAAAAAAATCTACTCTAAAATATCAACGATAGGATTAATATCTTGTAATTGGCTCAAATAATCGTTAATTATCATTTCTAATGAACAGAATCCACATTTATTTACTGCGGGGATTCATATTTTGAGTGAGGTATACATAATTAAGATTGCGTTGTGAGAGTTCTGTGTGTCAAAAAAATTTTCTCGCGTGCCACTTAGGACACGCGTGCCACAGGTTCGCCACCACTGCTCTATACATATTTCAAAAATTGTGCTTCCATCTACGGGAGAAGAAGAGAACTGAATTTCTCTTTTTCTTCCTACTCTTTAGTTCAGCATCTATAAATCTGGAATATTCATTCTTGTGATTCATAATGTTGACACACAACGTAAGACGTTAAAAGCTAGTGAGGCCCCTTCATATCCTGAGTTCCTCGTCTTCCTCACATAGAAGAGGGAGGGAGTTGAATGGTAAACGGCCCCTTACGCAGTGCTGTATCTCCGGCCATCCAACCGGTTGTATACATCAGCATAACTTTCATCGACTGGCGGAATTCAATTCCACGAATGCGATAACGAACTTTCTGATTCCCGACGTTTTGCCGACTGAAAAGTTAAACAAGAGATTGAAGGGAATTAAGGACTCGAGGATTTGAGGGCAACGAGGAGACGGATAGAGTGGAAGCACGAAGAAAGATATTAAAGGACGAGGATGGAATGGAGGAACGAGGAGAGAAAGAGAGGCAGAATGCATTTGGTAATAAACATCAGAGGAGAGAATGAGGTTAACTATTCACGCCAAATGGAGAGTTGAAGAGAGTGAACGACGAATTTGAAGTAAATTCAAGATGACTTTATAACAATATGATGAAAAGGAAATGTGAATCGTAGGTATATGAAAATTTAAACGAAAAAAGAGTAAAAGGAAATATGCGAAAAACTTAAATTAAATAAATCCATCTAAGAATTAAAGTTATATTTATAGAAATTAAATATAACAATATTATTTAACAAGAAATAGCATAGATCATAAAAAATTAAATGAGATAAATAATTAAAATAAAGATTTAAATAAATTTTAATAAAAAGTATATAATAAAGTAATGGTAAACTAAAATTTCAATGAAAAATAACTAAATATAATAAGGAATCGGTAAAATAAAATTTTGATAAAATTAAAGTAATAAAAAGGCGAATTGAAAAATAAAAAACGGTAAAATAATGGTGCAAAATAAAAAAGTAAACAAAAGAAACGGAATAACAGGAATGAAAGATACATTGTAAGAATCGAAAAATGACAAAAAATTACAAAACAGTTCGGGTAAAATAGTAAAAAAACATTATTATTTGTTTATAATAATAATAATATAATTAACTCTATTTTATTACGGAAAGAGTTATTTTAATGAGTCTCATCTTACATATAACCCTTCTTCATGCAAATTCTAAAGAAAGTGTAACCTTGAAAAAAGTATACTATATTTATCTAACAAAGGAACGCCTTTTAGAATTGCCAACGAAATTTCAAAAGAGAACCATCAAAATCCAGGAACCAATGTGTCGATTAATGGATAATTCAAGTAAAATAATGAAAATATCAAACCCGAGGAATACGTATCACCAATGGCCACATGGTGTTAATGGATTGACGAAGGCCGAAATCAGGGGAGATCCGAAAGCATCATCCATCCGGTATCGCCTTAATCTTCCTTCCATTAATTGGACGTCCGAGTGGAAGGCCCCTATACTAATCAGCGGACGCCGTGACCATTTGCCCACTTAAAGAGAACCACTCCGTCGTCTTGAGAGACGCTTTAACCCGAGGAATTCTTTGCCATTTGGGTGAGTATACAAGTAGGATCACGCGCTCTCAAGACGTTGCATTCAAAGGAATGTGAACCCCTACATGGGCCGAATTGGGTTTCCTTTGCTGTTATTGGAAACACACGATTGTAGCTACGGGTTGTATATGTGAACGCGTTTACATCATTGCGCATTTTACGGGAACAAACATAAATCAAATTGTTATGTTTCTTGTTGATATATCCTAGTGTCGCGTTGTTGAATAGACAACATATACCTGGAATTGTTAAAATAATTTTCCGTATTGTTATATTGTTTACAGAACCAACAATAGAACCAATTTTTTAAGTGTATCGTTTCATTATGATTGTATATGTTCCCTAATACTGTCGTGTTGAATTGAAATAGGTTCGATATTTTTGCAAATTATTCGTAGATATTGTTGTAGTTTATTTTGGAATTAACAATATAACCAAGATTTAACTGTATTGTTGGGTTAACTTTACAACCCTAATGTAGGGTTGATTAAATAAAAATATCCTGATAAAGTTAAGCTTATTATAGAATTCATTATCTGCAATGTTGTGATGCTTATGTAAATAACAATAAAATGAATTAAATTGACTTAAGCAAAGTTTAAGGGCAGAAATTTAATTTGAATATTGTCCGGAAAATACACAGACTATTTCTCCAGTCGTGTTTGGCAAAGAAACGAATACATTTACTATGAATTTTTAGGAAATTCTTGAAAATGCATGAAAGTTATTCATTACAACAATCGTAACAATTATCATCTATACAATACTAAAATTAGCAGGTGGATGATGACCATAGTCGTGATCAGCGCATAATAAGTTAGAATTAACACTTTTATTTGACTTATACGTTTCATTGTAAGATTTATAAGACTTCCTTTCTAACTCACTTCTGGTAACATATGCTTGCAGAATGCGACATAAGGAAGAAGTTGCAATTCTCACCAGCGTATTCACATATCTCTCACAATACACAGCACACATAAAAATACAATATCGTCATCATAATCCTCTTACAAGGCTTTTGATCTGGTATTTATAGAGTAGAATATTTATTTCAAAAATCAATAAATGTGTTATCGATTTTTCTGCAATAGGATAGTACTAGGTGGATATTAGGTCCATATATCTCCCACATCTACGCACAGTAATCTCTTCCGTGAGGCAGTAATTCTTCAGGGACAGTATTTCCTCATTATCTGTGGATTAGCAATGTGCCGATCCCAACATTCAAAGAGGTGATTCCGCCTGGATAAGAGAAACTAGCACTGCGATTTTTTCTAGTGCATATACACTTAAGCGGGAATTCTCGCAAGAATTTCCGCGTCTACTGTTGCTATTTTAGCGTCTACAATAACGTAATTCAATTTTTCGAATGCTGTTTTAGCGCATTTTTGGTCTCGTAACTGTGATATATTACACAAAAAAGCTTAGGAAATTTATAAGGAAAATATTCATGTTATGTTATATTATGGTATGTTCATCTTGCTGGATTAGATGAAATTTTGTGTTATTTGTTTTCGATAGATAAATTTGTTTTACGTGGTGAATTTAAATTTTCATATATCTGTAGTAGATAACTGTAGATATCTGTAGTAGTGGATAACGGCAAAGTCAATTCAGCTTCAGTTTAAAACTAATGGGATTTTGTGAGGACCAAAACTGTAAATTTATATAAATGATTTATTTAAACTTCAACATTCGCTACAAGATAGAGTACTTTTTGTAAAATTAAAGAAAAATCCACTCTTATCATTTACTGTGTTTGATCGTCAATGAATTTAAATAACTTCGGTTATCCTTTGAATATTTCTTTTATTCTGAATGAATAAACTCAAAGATTTAGTTTAATAACTGGAGAAAGATTTAACTAAAAGAGAAAAGATACGATAAAATACAGATTACTTATTTTTTTAAAGACGAGCATTGTACAGAAAATTAATAAATATCGGAGATAATTTATAAAAAATGAATGAATACATAAAATTGATGTAATGGAAGAGGAAATTGAAATTATGAAACAAACGACGTTTATGCTAGGATAAGATTATGGATAGAAAAATGTCTTACTCCCTCCAATAAAACGAGCCTCCAAATGCAACTAATTTTTAACGGATTGGAAAGAGATTCAACTTGAAAACTCAACGAGTATGATTCCTAATCGTCCGCGTGTCAAGCTGGGTTAAAGCAGTTAATGGTTAGATGCATTTTTTCTGTGAGGGTTGAAGCCAGTAAAGATATGGGCAGCGAAAATTAAAGCTTAAAAAAGTTATCTTCGTCATCAATCAAAATCATCAGCAGGTAGCATATGTTAAGCGAAAAATAAGGCTAGGATTGTTTCCTTTATTAGTGAACACCAAATGGAATTAACTCTGTTTAATCTTCATTTCTCCAATCAATGGAAAATATATAGGTATGGATTTTATTTACGCATCGTATACACTCTAGTACAAAACGACCCGAATATAAGAAACCTAATTTTATCACATAAAACTGGGAAAACTAATTTACAAATTGGAGAGTATAACCTTAGGATGGAAAATACAGTAGCTACTGCTAAATTTCAAAATAAAAATGGATACCAATAAAATCACAGTAACTGGGGCATCGGTAGATTAAATGTTTCGAATATTTCTTTTAAAGAAAATCGGTAAACAAGCATTAAGTGAAAAAAGGGTCTGTCTACATATTACAATTTACAAGCCGATTTCCGGCTGTGGCAGACATTTTCCACCGGGGAACAGGTAAGTGGGACCCTCGCTCAGGTATAAAATCGAAGCTTTTTAGCATAAAAGAGAGCTAAAAAAACTCGGCTTTGCACTAGTATATATGGTAGTTATTTTAACCCTCGAGTACTCGCGTTTGGGTCGAATCAAACCATGCGAATTTTAAAATTCCATATCTTTTTATTAGTGCTTTTTTACTTCTTCTTTCTCATAGTAGCTAAGCTTTAGAATGTTCTGAACCAGTCATGCATTTTCGCCAGGTCGGAAATGGAAGTTTAATTATTTAAACAAATTATCCTTAGCGGTAGTGCCAGGTAGATGAAAGAGCTTTACGTAAAATATTGCATTTTTGACCTTGTTTCCGCCTTAATTTTTAGAGATGTTATATAGTTTTCATATGATTAACAATTGTTATTAATATATTAAATTTTATTTTATTTTTAAACAGTTTACTTTTTATACACAATATTCCAAATTGATCAGCCATATACTCGGCGTCAGGGATATCGCATTTTTACAGAACATTTTGGCAACTTTAAAATATTTACTTGATTTTATTTTAATAACCAGGTTAACCATTAATATGATATCATCACTAAGGAATTAAAAATTTATTCACTACATTTTGAGACAATTTTCCCCTTTGGAAGACGTCGTGTTGATTCCACCCAACGCGAGTACTGACGTGACAATTTGGGATGCGAGTACTGGAGGGTTAACACAGTAGAAACTCTTCAAAAGCGAGATGAATCCATTTGGAAAGGAATCTCAGCTCACATTAAGCGAAATTCATTTAAATTAATGATGATATATTTTCATTTCCCTACTAAATCAGATCCGTGAAGATGGCTAATTATAGGACCAAATTATCCAATTAATTGAGCCATATATAAAAGCCGAGCATCTTAGAATATGCCTACTTAATACAATTTTACTCTAGGCCAATATCTGAGATGCCAACACTGTAATAATCACGCTTTTACAGACCGCGTGCTTTGCCGAGCCGGGGGGGGGTGGGCATAATTAATTGCTTCGAGATCCTAATGGCGACTCCTTGATGAAGACCATTTTCTCGCCTCTTATGCCGAATTCTCCGCATAGCAATTAGTCACGAAGGGGGCGCGTGTCCTAAAACTTCCCTCTGACGTATCCATTATATTGGCAACGTCGCATTAGGGAGATCGAGGCCCTAATTGG
The DNA here is from genome assembly GCA_947579665.1 of Sympetrum striolatum. Classification (NCBI taxonomy): domain Eukaryota; kingdom Metazoa; phylum Arthropoda; class Insecta; order Odonata; family Libellulidae; genus Sympetrum; species Sympetrum striolatum. The sequence continues at coordinate 76,414,082 of OX388346.1, forward strand.
TCGGACCACTAATGTGCCAGCAGCGCCTCTGTCGGCCACCTCCCGTCAAACCGAGGTCGAGCGGAGGAAACCCAAAAGCCGATGGTCCGATTGATGACAGCTTCCAGTCCACCGTTCGTGACATTCGGACAGCGCGTCCGTGAATCCCGAATTCGGCACCGAGGAAAATTGGGACGATTTTCATGATTGGGATAGTCTTCCTCGGTCGCCCGTGGCAACTGTCGCTTTGCTTAGTGGATGCCAAAGTATTTCGCGCGCAGAGGTGCGTAAGGGTTAACGGATTTGTTAATTCAATTAGAATAGGAGTGTGATTACGTAAATGGATGAAGTTGCATGACAGTGATCTGATTGGATGGGATAAATTCTGAGAGATGTAATTTGATGATTGCATCTATGTGGTATTAATTGTACGACCTGACTAAGATATTAGATAGTAATCTAACAAATAACAGTGTAATACTTGGAAAATAGTTGGGTATTCAACAACAATAAGACAATCGACAACAATGGAATATTAGACACTAATGGGATATTCAACGATATCAACGATTTCGACGGGTTAGAAAAAAACTCTAAAAGAACATTGAAAGGTATTGGGATATTCAATAAGATATTAATAACAAGATATTAATTATCAATATTCATCAAAACTGAGATATGAAGCAACAATCGGATATTCCGTAAGAACGGGATATTCACTATCGATGAGATACATGGATGCGGGGCAGGTATACTCCTAATAAAACAGAATACTTGCTTTTATCCCCTTACCTTCTTAGATAATAGTGATGATCCAGGGGAAACACATGTTACTGACGCTGGACTAAGAAACGGATTTTTCTATGATGAATTTTCTTTCTTTTTTATACTCCTATGTTTTTCCGCTTCCCTTCTTATGTGAGCGTTTTTCTCCGTAGATTTTCAGTTGAGGAGTTTTTTTCCACAACCCAAATCTTTTACATATATTTTATAGGTTCTTAGAATTTACATGAAACTGTGTACGTTGTTGTTTTTAGAAACTTGTGTACTTCTCTTTTTCCATATCTTGTTAGTCGTAAGTTAATTTTAGATTTTGAATTAAATGTTTGAATATTATATATTATCTGTAAAGGTTGGGTGGTACAGAGGCTTTACCGATCTAACCAAAAGGGTTAAATAAATAAATAATCTTCGTCAATAAAAGGTTCAAGCGTAAATTTAATTGGTAACGGATATTAATTTCTCCGCAAATTCCTTTTATGGATGATAATCCTCAGGGGATGATCGCAATCGTAATTAATAATTAATGAGAACGTGTTCATGTAAAAAAAACATCTGAAACACGATTAACGGTAGCATTACATACTGAGACTCTGGAAGGAAGAAGGGAAATGGGAAGAAGACAAAAACATAAATTGCAATAAATGACTAACAAGGCCTACCGAATTTCATGTTCAGCAATGGATGCACTTACTATAGTTTAAAAAACATTGTCCGTGTAACTAATTGCAATAATTTTAGTATTTAATATTTTCTCCGGAATTAATTTTTCTCTTCCCCATCTCTATGCAATCATTAATTCGTAAGTGATGAAGGAGATTAAATTAAAAATTAATTGAATTAATAATAAAAATTAAAAAAGGTTTAAATCAAATTATAAGAAGTAAAAATAATAAATTAAATTTTAATTTGAACTAAAAAATAAGAATTCTATTCAATACTTCTAACGGGCTAAAATGATATTATCTGATGATAACATTTATTTGATGGAACCAGTCGTATAAATATTATATTCTCTCAGAAGAACTTCTCCCTATTCCTTCATTATACAACATTATAATCCTATATCTACCGCAAACAACCCAAATTAACCATTTTCACTTATTTCAAATATTCCTCCTGTTTTAAGTATCTCGAAGCTATTTATATAACCAAAATACTATCCCAAAATTCTTGATTGTGACGCAACGTGGAATCGCGCCGCTCTTTCACTGGAAGCAATGCCTTCCGCAATGTTCACGTATGATTTCATTGCGCGCCAAATGGAGTAAAATGCAAACGATAGGTCCGTCGCTTCCGAAAGCAAAGCGCGGGAATAAGGGGAAATGGCGCTGTAGAATGATGATGTCGGGGAGCGAAAAGAATACCGAATGCAGGGAAATGAATTTTGAACAGAGATAGTCCATTAGGGATTACTGAAACACTGAGCACTTCAGAAATGAAATGAGCCACGCTTCCCGAAGCCTTTTGTAACAGAATCATCAATCTGCTAATACCGCGGATGTTTCCGTAAATATTGATTATAGGACGAGGACCAACGTTTGAGCCGCGCCACTGGTTTTTGGCCAACGCAGCATCATGGTTGATTGCCGTTGGGTAACTTAGCTCATTCATGAGGAGAGAATATTTGTGGCACAAAAACTATATGGGAAACATCACAGTCAACTGTTAATCTACCAAATTATACGTTATCATTAAGTTTAATTATGTATTTTATGAATGAGTTTCCTGTAACATGACTGTTATTTTAGGGATTTACTACGTAAAATGGAGGGCATTGAAAATGATATTCTATCGTTCTTCTTTTTTTAATTCTTTTTAACAGAATCTAGAGCACTTTCTTCTATTTCCTTTAATATCTCCCAATTTTTTCTTATCCATTAACTTTATCTTCAATTTTTCTGATTTTTACAACCTTAAACTTTATTTTCCCTATATCAATCAATGTTAAATATATGAATTATATCATTTAAAGAGATTTAGTCAAACGACAAGTCCTGATGATCCACATAAATTACTAGCATAATTATGCTCGCACCGCGTAAACATTTTTTTAAATCGGTTATTTTTCATTAATGATAATTGATTAAGGCGTTTTGCCACAAGTTTTTATTTCTCAAAAATTATGATCAAATTACCAATAGTTTTATTTTTCGTATCGATTTTTGCAACGATCATCAATCATGGACGTTAACATTCAGATCAACAACAAATTCATCCCAAAAAAATTTACTTTCATAAAATTTTGATTTTTAGAATCTATATGTTAGCATTAGAGCAGCATTTCACTTAACAACACATCCTTTTTTCACCAGAGAAATCCTTTCAATCTCAGCCATTTTAACCTCAATTTGTTTAACAGCAGAGAGAGAAGAATTAATAAATCAAACGCCTTATGTTCGGACCAAAAACTAAACAACGTTCGAAAAGGCGATTAACCCCTTGGAGGCTATTTTTTCGAGTTCGCGTTGATAACAAATGCTGCAGAAAGCCGGTGCTTTAAGCTTCGCCTCTGGAGAATCATTGCAGACCTTCCGAAAGCGGAGGAAACATTCCGAGAGACAAAAGAGCCGGTATGCGTTCTCGTTTACCAAAGACCCGCAAGAAAACATCCATTTCCTCCCTTCTGCGTTTATTTTTCTCACACAATAGCGGCCATTGAATTCCTCCGTCCGTTTGCACACACTGAAGGAAAAAAGCATGAAATGCACCCTCGAGGGTTGATTCCAATTATGGGTAACGCTTTACGAAAGTTTCACATTGAATTAGTGTGCCTTAAGCTGAATGGCTATAAAAAATTGGATTTGGAGCTTATAAATAAGTTTGTTTTTTTTTAAATTGAGTTGTGTGTAACTAAGACTTGATCTCGTTTATTGATTGATCTCGTTACTAAGTTACTTTCCCTTTTAAATGGTTAATCGAAAAGGCTTATGGGCATTTAAGTTTATGCCTGGTATTTAACAAGCCTTAAACATACAGAAATCCATAATAAATTGACTCTTTACCTTCCATTGCTTTGATAATCAATCGACATCTTTTCATTTACTCGATTTATCTACACCTTTAGGCCTGCAGCAGAGGGTAAATACGTATATTTATCATCAGACTATTTCTCTAATCTACTCTGTCTCGAAAGGACTGCGGAGGAAATGAATTCTTAAAAATGCAATCGCAGATTCAGTATTTAATCTTCCTACATAACAGTGCGGACGCATCGAATGAATTATGCCCATTTTTGCGGATTGTTATAGAAGAGCTCGGGAGGTTGCATAACTTTCAGGGATTTTGTCCTTCTGGACGCATAACACACAGGATACTTTCATTAACGTGGAATTGGAAAAAAACAACATGAATATTTATCAATAAAAGCACAGAAAACCATTTCAAATTACAACTAAACATGTTGAGTAGAGGATACCAGTAGATCAATCTTCCACATGTAAATTAAGCTGATAAACAATCAACTGATTTGTAGAAAGACAGCTTTATCGAATATTATCATCCTTTTCGCCCAGTACAAACTTCGAATGATAAAGCTTAAGTCGACCATCACAAAATAAAGGTCAAGAGCCCATCTACCACCCATATACAGCAAACAAAGCGATTAACTGTATTGTATTGTCGTTAGAATATATCAATCATTTGAAAGGAAACAATTTAATTTAAAATTCTAATACTGTCCTGAGGGTTGCAAAAATAACAACTCTATTACTTAACTCATCCTTATTTCCATATAAAAGCATGCTGAAACCTTGTAAACCTCAAATCTGCTCTTGGAAAATTATACATTTAATCTTTTTATGTAATTACGAGTATTTTTTGAGATTGAATATTTACAAAAAACTGTACAAGGGATTAGATTTGCAGTGTATTAATGAATGCTGAAATCCCCAGAATCGAATCAAGCATAGCATGTGCTAGGCTAAAATTTTATGGGAGTAACTGAGTTAAATTTAGGAGTACTTTAATAAAATCTGAGGGATAATTGAGTAAAATTAAAGGGATTCGCAAGATCGAACCACGTACGAATTTTTGCATTACGGTATAATAAAGGCTTTGGAACTATTTGATTTTCCTTTTCGCCAATGCATGCATTGTAAGTAATATGGTAGACCAGCGAGCGTGTTATAATTTAGTTTTTAATGTATTTCACTGAGTCAACTTTTATATATATATATATTTTTTTACGAGTATATTTCTTCATAATGTACGTTTTCCTTGTTTTTCTATTTTGTTTTTTATGTTACTTTGTATATTGCTATCTCTTTTTAAATGTGAACTGATTTATGTATCGCATGTAAGTACTTATTGGTAGTGTATTTATTTATTTTTTAATGTTTTTCTCTTTTCTTATCTTTCTGCTATTACTATTGGTAGGTTTGCGCAGGTTTTTCACACCCCCCTTCCTTGCGGGTGTTTTCCTGCAGTGGATTTTTTCCCTAAGAATCTCTTAGGTTTTTACATCCACAATTCTTCTAATTTTTTCTACTTCTTATTTTATAATTAATGACGATGGGTTAGATGGAAGAAGAGGCTTTTAAGTCTCAATCTCGCCCAAATAAAGACGATTTATAATTATTATTATATGGTAAATCATAAGATTTTTAGCTGTCATCTTTTTTGCTGATAATCAGCATGTAAAATGCTATTGAAGACTGAAGGTATTTTAACGTATCTAAGTAAAGGCCTCAGAAGTAACCATTATTTCACAAAGTCAACTTTTACAAGAGTATTAACGGTAAATCATAATATTTGAACCATTTTCTTATTTTTTAACAGGTAAGCATCATGTAAAATATTATTGAAGACATCTGAAGGTGTTTTAAATTGGTTTAGAAAAGTCCACTTGAGGAACCGTTGGATGCCGAGCAAAGCCCGGAGGCCTCGAGTGCATTTTCCGCAGAAACTGTACAATTAATCGCCGGTTTCTTTGCATCTCATTCCAAACCGTGCTTCACGTTCCTCCGACGAAATTCAGAGCGAGCGCAACTATTTTTAATTAACCCTCGGGCAGTCGAAAAGCCCGGCAACTGCACTTTACAAGAGCGAGTAAACGAGAAAACTTTAGGGCTTTTTTATCCAAGAGGAAGCCATCATTCTTCACTCGCAGTCCGACAATCGTCTGCGCCGTAATCCAGCGACTGCAAGCGGATGAAAAAGGAGTTTCGTATGGCGTCGAAAGAAATTGAGAACAACGATTCTTTACGTCCGTTAGGAGCGGCCTTTCTTTCGGCAGTCTCTTAATCTGGGAAAGCGGTAACGTAAGTTGTGCAGCGCTGCCAACAATGGGTGAGAAACCACGATCGGTCTGCTATTAGCATCCCGTAAAATGTACTCTTTAAATGTTATTCATTTTTCTTCCAAATAAGATACAATATGAATAATTCCACAAATAATACATTTAAGAAAAACATAAGTTTACTGTGTTCTACCTCATCATTCTATTACATTTTTCGGGTTGCCTGAAGATTAAACCCTCGAAATCGGTCGCATTCTTCGCAAATATATTGTTTTGTGAACGTACTCATATTGTACCTTAATTAAACGAATCATGGATAAGTTACACCAGATAGTGCTAGATGTATTTAATAAATCCAATTCATTTTACGTAAGCTTAGAAATTAACGATACCTCGGATATATTTTAAAATAACTATGCGCTTAGAGTACCTATTTGTCAGACTTTTGATATGCAATATCTTTATACAATATTAATTTGCTTTATTTATGGTAATGACTAAAACTTACCAAAGAAGATGGCTAAAACCGGAAGGAAAAAATACGGAAAAAATTAATAAAATTGTACATCGAGTTAGGACCTTAAGACATAAATATGTACAAATATTCACGAGAATGACTACTTGTATTACGAAAGAAAATGAGATTCTTTAGTATATGAAGTAACTTATTTCAGCATTTTTGCGACAATGATTTACTAACTGTACCCTCTATGTAAGTGGTATATGTGTGTGTAAATAATTTTGGTGATGATAAAAAATTCCCGTCCCAATTCTACAAGAGAAATCCCTCCTCTGAAATTAAGATTGAGACTAAGTTAATTTTCTCATCAGCTGATGGAGTTCCGCTAAGTTAATTTCTTATATTTATTACATTCTAAATAATTTTCATGTATTTCTTTGTTTCGATTTCATTTAACGAACCTATCCGATTTTTTTCTAATTTGCAACTAAAACCCAAACATTATAACTCTTGTGATTTTTCATTGAATCTAAGAGCGTAAAACCTCGCAAAATTTGCAGAGGTGTGTTGTAAAAATTGCTTTCGATCCTAAGCTTTTTCCAGCCGAGGATTTCAAGCTGAAAAATTTCTAGAGAAGTTTGCAAAAAGTTTGCGAAAGCGATCGGTATCGAGGTGCAAGGGAAAAGGTTACCGAAAAGGATTATAGCAGGATGAAGAAGGTCAGCTATCTGGATATTTTTAGCTGGTCATTAAGGGAGGCAGAATGGCACAGGAGAATCGGCAATCCCTTTAAATGCTAGCAGCGCCATCTGACTGCGCACCGTCCCCAAAGAGAGCGGCATTTGACTCTCGCATTATCGCCAACGGAGTGCTGCCAAATCCTCGCTATTCTATCGCCGTTTATGCAGCGAGGCCTCATTCTTTTATCTCCCGTTCAACCCAAGGGTGATTTTTGGGAGTTCCACGTGCCGGGGAAAAATAATTTTCGATTTTATCCCCGGAAATGATCTCCTTCGAATCGGATTCCCTGTGCTATCGCTCTCTCGCAGGCCGAACAGTTTGCGGAATTGAAAATCATTCTGTTTTTTCGGAGATGAGAAATTTCAGCAAAGGAGCAGGTATGCGGAAGTGGAATAAATAAATTAACTGTTTGAAGATTAAGTTACCATAGTTAATTATTTAAAATTCTTGAAAATGATTTCATTTTATTATATAAAATAGGGCTAATATTGGCGTGAAGATTCAGTTTTGAGTTGAAAATTACAAGTAAGTTACGTTATAGTTCTTCTTCAATTCTTTATCTAAGTGCCTTTTAAAATACTTTCAAAGATGCATCCAAACCAATTTTACTAACTTCCTATGCTCCAAGACAATATCACATTCTAAATCTTCTAATCTCTCATGATCTATCAACTCCCACTTTAAATTAATTTCATATTCAAAGCAATAAAGTTACTCTATCTTTTAAAGTAATGCAGTTTACATTGATGAAAAGCTGTGCGTGGCAATTGTTAACAGCTCCCTCTTTAGAGAATAGCAGCTGAACAGACGGTTGTTGGAACTATAACTTACAATAATACCTCATCATGAACAATTGAAGACATTATAAGGAAAGAATATTTGGGACACGGCTGTTAATGAGTTTGAGGTTTCAAAAAACCTCCAATACCCGTCTTTGTCGGCATTCCTGACCTCCTTCCCCGGTATTTGGAGAAAACAGGAAGGATCATCGATCTTTTAAAAACTCCCATATACATTTCAATAGCGATGCTATTTATGGACATCTCCATAGCGATATTATCATCTTCAGTGATAATAAATTACATGGAAGAGGGAGATCTCAAAAGATCGGTAATCCTAGCCTTCCTGTAAAAAAAGAGACATTGAAACACGGCTGTTAATGAATTGAATGAATTAATGAACCCAAACATCTTTTCAAAAGCAATGCTACCGTCCTCTCTGACCCCTTAGAACGGTAGCATTGCTATTGCAAATATATTTGGGTGCGGCATTCCTTACTTGCTTTCTCCGACTACCAGGAAGTAAGAGGAGGAACGCCGACAAAGACGGCTTTTGGAGATTTTAAACCTCTAATAGCCTTCCTGTGTTCTCTGAATACCGGTGCAGTAGGTGAGGAACGCCGACAAAGACGGTTGGAGGTTTGAAAACTCTAATGAAGGCCATTATTGATACAGCCAATTCTTATACTAACAAACAACAATCAGGGCTCCCGGATGTCAGGTGGACAGCGCGTTCGCCTTTGGTGAAAGCGGTCCCGGGTTCGATTCCCGGTGGGAGCCAATGTGCGAAATGACCTAAGCTGTCGAAGCACTTTTAACAATACTACTACTACTACAAACAACAATCGTTACTACCAATTACATTTTTCAAGCGTATGTAAGTTAAAAGATATAACCCGTACAAATTCCAAATTTAGGTTCTATTTGTGGAATTTGTACAACGTACATCTTTTGAATTTGTCATTAAAATTTTTAACACTTACTATCATTCGAAAAACAAACTAGCCATTATACTCAACTCTGAAAAATTAGACAACGACTGTGTCACTTGCTTCATCGCTTCAACCAACAGCTCCCCGCCCTATCAGCTTCTCATCATGTTTACTTTCTTTCTTCCTACTCATAGTTATGAATGGAAATGTAACTAAAGTTTGGCTGTGCGTTATCTTTACACAGCCCGTCTCCCTCCGTCAATATCTCTGCCATCGGAAACATGTTTAGGGATTATAGAAGCGGATCCAACGGTGTAATTGAAAATTTTGGAGGAGCGGAAAAAGCCGACTTTTTGGGGTTTTTATCGGTACCCGTGCATCCTGTGGAAAAAGGAAAGATTAGGAAGGGGAAAAGGGATTAAAAAGAGCTTGAGACCCTAAAAAAAAGTCCATTTATATCTATTTTCAGCGTTCAAGGCTCTCCTACTTATAAAAAAAGATACACGATTTCCACTGCTTTGATAAAAACCGTTTTTTCTACTACAAAGCCAAGGACGAAATAGAGCCGTATCATAGAAACTCACGACCATTATGGGCTTGAGGATTTCTTTCAAAATGCAAGGTAATTCAAATATCTTCATGTTTGCAACGTGATTGAGGGGGAAATAATGCCAAAGTCCTGTTTACGAGCAATCTGGAGAGTTCCATGTAATTCATGGAGAGATGGTGAGAGACCCTCGACCCGAAAAACGGTCCTTTTTTCACTCTGATGGTTTTCTTTGACGTTTGACGATAACTTATACAAGAATCACCCATTCAAGTTTATTTAAAGAGAGCGACGAATCGCTAATTTTCGTCCGAATTGAATCCGCAATCCCAACACGAATTCGAATAGATTCTGCAATTATATCAAATTCGAGTAAATGTTGCATGCATACTGCAAGCATATTAATAACACGAATTTCAAGTCGGCATCATATCGAAAGGGCCTTCAAAAGAAAAAAAATTATTGAAAATATTCTTAAACTTTGCAGCAATTTATCCGTCCGGCCTTCCTGGACATTCATACTAAGCAGCACAACAGAAGATAACCATCTCTAACTAAATGTGAAAATTCAAGCAGAAATATTAGTTGCAACAGCCTTAAACGACGTTCTACTTTTCCCTTATATTCCTTATGTGAGAAATTTTAATGTGCTCTGGCATCGAACCCAGGAACAGCATGGTCTTATCTAACTTTTTTTCTTAAACCGAGTCTTAATATACATCTTCTTGCAAAGCAAGAACTTCCTATCATATCGATAAATGCATAAAAAAATAATGAAAAGCTACCCCAATGTATTATTTATGGGGGATATATTTACCGCCCGGAATCGAACCCGGGCCTTTCTGGCGATACATTCTATGCAGTACAACAAAAAATAACCATCTCTAACTACGTATGCAAATTCAAGCAGAAATATTGCTTGCAACTGCCTCAAACGACGTCTTACTTTTCCCTTATTTTCCTTATGAGAGAAACGTTATTGTAATCTGGCATCGAACTCAGGAACAGTTCCGTCTTATCTATATTTTTTCTGAAACCAATTCTTACCATACATCTTCTAGCCAAGCAAGAACTTCCTATCAATTCGATAATTGCATAAAAAAATAATGAAAAACTACTCCCGTGTATTTTAAAGGGCAGATATTTGCATAGTCCTAGCATCGAACCCAGGATATTTTCTGTAGTTGTCATTTATGTTTTCGATAGATAATGACTATATATATATAGAATCCTAGAGTTTTGATTCTCTACCTATACGGGAAGTATTTTTTTAAAAATCCGGAAAATGAAAGCAATGCATTTAAATGGAAAAAATCGGGAATTTGGGGCCATCTGGAATCAAATAATCAAACTGAAAACAAACAAAATATAGTTACTCATGGGTCACTGTGCTAATTGTTTTCTTCCAAAATATCTTGTCTCAGTAGGAAAATCAAGGGCAATCTACCTCACCATGTCGACTAAGCCACATTTCCTCCACTGGTAGCCAAAGGGCTTGAAGTTAGAATTAACATTGAGTCTGAAAAATTTACAGAAATAAATAGAATTAATAAAACCACCAAAATAAAATTACAAAAAAACAAACAATAAGATTTGTGTAGCTGGAACTTCATCTCATTTAAGTTTACTTTGACTACTTTTAAGCTTCTGTAAGGGTTCCTCTAATTTGAATTTCCTTGCGAAAGTAATCAATAAGTAATAAAGTCATGAGAAGAACTGAAGGGGAAAAAGCCTGCCGCAGCCAGGACTCGAACCCGGATCTTCCACTTGCGATGCGGATGACTTGCCAATTAAACTACCGCGACAACGCCTTCTCTCCTATAATATATGATGCCATGATGGGAGATGGTGTGCTGCGTAGGATCCATCCACATCTAAAATGAAGACATCCATCTCACCATTCTAGCGGACTTCCAGAAGATCCGGGTTCGAGTCCTGGCTGAGGCAGGCTTTTTCTCCTCCATTTATTTTCAAAATTCAAGCATGTGTATCATACGTTTTTTCATCGCTTACATAATAAAGTCATAGTAAATGCCACGTGCCGAGAGTCGTCTTGCAGGCTAAATATTTAGATGCCTCAATTTCACCCAGGGGTTTCCATTGCTGAAGATGGAGGGGATGAGGATACGGCCATGGGACCAATAACATTACATATACCCAAGTGCATATTAGTGTGTAGAAATGCTAAAATTATGTTGATTTCGGAGAATGATATTTGACATCCATTTCCCAACTTTTTCCCGCATCAATACAAAATGAAAAGACCTCCCGTGGCCAACATTCAACAGAGGTCACGATGCAGCGAAGAGAATAACTCGCAATTCAACAGCTTGTTTACCGAACAAAATTCTCTCTCGGCTACAGCGGATGAAATGTAAGCTCGAAACAAGTAAAAAACGAGTGGAAGACAAACCGCTTCCACTTGGGATTATCTTCCTATGATTTAAACGCGGTATTCGAAATGGCCATTACTTTTTCTTCCCTGGAATTCTCCCAAATGAAAAGAGGCCGATTCGCGTGGCTGCGCTAGAGTTCTCCAATATTAATCGCACTCGTTTACGTTGTTGACTTCAGGAAGTGCTGGGGGTCGTTAGGAATGTATGGCTATCTGCTATGTATCTCTTTGTATGTATTATACGGGATGGTGTTCCGCTATCTCGCTTGCAAACGAAGAGTTATTTATCTCCCCTTAACCCTTATTTTCCTATTAATTCTAGTGAAAAGTAACGGTAACTGAAAATTAAAAGGATATAAACTAGCCGTGTATAGTACGGTGGCATTGCAGTGAAAAACTATCATTACTTTGGTCAGAGTTACCCAAATTCCCTGAATTACTTGAATTCCGCAATTCAGTAAATTTCACTTTAATTACATCCACCCTAATCTCAAATAGAAAAAGTAGTAAATTCAGGCCTTGAAATTAAATGCTTCGATTTAACGGTTTAATACTGTTGCATTTCATATACTTTATGGTACAATGTAATATTTTTTTAAATGATTATTCACAAGTCATGCAGATGCTGTTTAAGGTTGTTTAACATTAATATTTTACTTATAACTAATCCATAGCGCTGTATGTGTCTTTTAATAATTCATGTGTGCATTTTAATTTGATTTTTGTATTTATCTTTTTATTATTATTTTTTATTCGTGCATGCAATATATTTTATGTAGTTGAGTTGAATCGATGCATAGAAATACTATTTTATAAGTCAACGTCGCCATCTGTCATCACGACTAGCTGCACCGGTATAGTGAAATAAATAAATGATTAATTAAAATGATTCTCTATGGAAGAAAAATATATATAGACAAAATAAAGCGCGGATAAACTAGCTCATTCCTCGTGCGGCAGTTCGGGGCAGTACTAGTAAGCCTAACTTCCCCTTTCTAACTCTTGACTGATGTTAGAGATATAAACGGAATTCGGGCTGAATATATTAAAGATAGATCGACAGACAAATTGGAATAGCAATTATTTAACACTAAATTGCACAAACAGAATTGCAAATCACACTCAAATCTCAGTTATGAGATTTCAGTATGTTGCTGATGAGAAATCAGTATGTTGCTGATTGAAAATACAGACTCAGTTTACAAAGTGATCATAACCATAATAAAACTGACATACATAGAGTACTTTCCTTATTTAATTAATATTAATTATTATTAATTATTATTTAACAAGTTTCTCCGAACGCTAGTGTTGCTGTAAACATGCCTAAATTTTATTTATTTACTCGTAAAGACTTCAATTAGGCACCAGGCCAGGTAGTAGTCATTTTATACACAGAATTAATGTACATGCATCTGTAAACAAAACGTTCTAGCTATCATTTTCAACTGTTCAGACGTAAGGAAAATAATTGCATTAACTTCACGACCCAAAGCTCAGCTGGCGCATGCTTAAGAGGAAGGGGAAATTAAAGCGATGTAAATGCTTATTAAAGTATGTGTAATAATTAAAAAAATTCAACATGTACCAATAGAATAAAGTTTGGTATTAACATGCTATGAAAACAATAAAATTTCATGTTACAATCAGGAATTAAAAGTAGCAACAATTTGACACAAAAATTAGAATTTTAATACTTAGAGCAAACGTGGACTTGAGTATATTTTCGACTTTACCACTGTTTTCTTAAGTAAATGGCCTTATATGGTTCATTACCAGTGCTGTGATCCTGTTTCTTACGAAACATCGATCCGTAAGTTTTATTCTTTCGTGTACTTAATCACATTAGCAACATATGTGCCTACCCTATGGCCGTTGGGGAAATCATTCTAAATTGGTTCCAAAAAGATTGTGCGAATAAAATTCAAAAAACTTTAAATATAAAACTTGATTTAAATTTTAAAGCAAGAAAAATCTATGAGGGACTCACCGAAAAGGTTTTATCGAGCTCGTCAGAGTTTGGTGGCAATTAGAAAAATTGGAAGGGGACTAAATTTGGAAAAAATAAAACGACTTGATGATTACAATGGATAACGAGGATCATTACGCGCTATTATGCAGGGGATAGGCATTTAAAGGTTAAACTATTAAATGCTCTCTTTCAACCCTGCTTGAATTCCCTAACCTTGACCTTAAATCCAAAATTTCCCGACTTTATTCCGGCGGTGACAAGCTTCGGGAACTTCAGCCTCGATTTTAGAGCGAGTTAAATATATTTATTCAGGTTAAAGTTAAGCAGATTGAATCAAATCACTGTGAGTCAATGTGAATCCGTGGATTTGCCTAAATGAATGAGTGGCAATGACTGCAAGGCGAGAGTTGAGATGTAAATTTATATATTCCTCTGAGGACTGACGGATGCTCTCCCAGATTTTGAGGATTATTTTGAATGCAAACTTCGATAACTAATCCTATATCATGGCTCTCCACAAAGCTATCCTTTCTATATCGACGTCATCGTTTTTAATATCTGCGTATCGCGGATTTTGCGCTTTCCTCTGTTGTTACTCGAGTAACTTCTTGAGGGTATAACTCCATATCGTTAACTTTTACGAAATACGTCCGTGAGAAATATATGTTAATCCCATCTAAATGTTCGATGGATTACACCAAATGGAATTTATTTGTTATTTATTCTGAAAGAGATATAAGTTACAAAGTACGTGAAGATGTGTACCCAAGAAAATCATTTATTTATTATTAATGGATCGCAACTTTGCCTTCTGGTCAGGTGGGGATCCCCAAATGAGATCTAACATACTGAATTTTTAACATTGCGTTAAAATTGGCAATTCGACAAAGATTGGGATACGCCCAAAAACTCCCAAAGCTTGGCCAAAGATATTTAGATTCCTTCATTGGGTAGGAAGTTAACACGTAAATAAAGCTTATATAATTATAAATATATAATAAATAAGTTTTTCTAAAAAGATTTAAGTTGGTCACAGTGCCTCGTAAGTCTACATCAAGATGGTGTGTACATAAAAATACAATAATCGACGCACAATTAGGCGATGCAAACACGGTCATAACATTAATATTGAGGCATAAAATAAGATCCACTATAATATACCATTTTCACAAAAATTAACTAAAATATATTCTGCGATTATTTTCTTTGCTATCATCCTTCCTTAAAACTTGTTCCTAATTTGTTGTGAATAGAATTTTCAACCTGTGACTTTGCTGGCAAAGGCTTCTCAGTTTATCTATCAAAACGGGTATTTAACGTATTTCATAGGTAAGATATCAATATATTAAAGCAATGCATTGATTAGCAAAACTTTCAATCACAAGTAAACTTAGGTTTTCATTTGTCAGAAACTATTATAATTTGGAGGCTGTGGATTTAAATTTGCAATAAGTTAATCGTTAATACCGTTTAAAAAAAATACTGAAACCTTTTAAAATCCAATCACTTCAAATTACTTTAGGGAAATGTTTAAATATCCTATTTTCTGGATTAGTGCTCCCCTGTCAGTGTGCTGTGAATAAACTCATAGTGCGCCCCGTAATATTTAAGTATCACATATCATCCAAATTTTGCTCATTATTAGGTAGCATATTTTGTAGTTTAATGAAACCTCTCAAAAAATACTACATACTTTATTCTTTAGTTTATCTTCCCTTACTATTTAATTTCAATTTATATTGGAATAATTTAGCGAAATTTGATTTAATAGGTACGAGCGTTGTGGAATTCTGAAGGCTGAAAAGTTCTCAACACTGTTCAGGAGGGAAATCTCTCTATTAAAACTGCCAAATTTCAGGATATTCTTTAAATGTGCCACATATATTAATAATTATAAGTGTTCCAAATATTGTATTATTCATATTATTTTCATAAATGATATTTATACATCAACCCCACTCAGAGTGCAAGTGTGAATTTAATTTTCTCATTTTCGGCGGATGACCCAACTCAGAAAACTTTATTCTAGTTGGGGTAGCTGTCATAACTTAATATTTTGCTCCATTTTCTACCACGATCTTTGTGAGAATATTTTGTGGTTTTCATTGAAAAGGGCTTATACAGAAAAAAAATAATGGGATGAAAGGAAACAACTCTTTTGCTGGCATATGATGGGAGCGAGAACATTTTTTATCGCAGGTGTTTCCAAAACAAAAGTTCTCTTTCATTCGTTTCGGCGGATCCCAAAACTGCGGTCTCTGAATGCAAAAAAAAACATTAAATGAGTTCTGAAAACTTTTTTTGCCATTCCGCGGTGTTTAATTCGTTTAGGAATGGGCCCAAAAATTTTGCTTTTGGATGAAATTCCTTTTGTTTTACATTTATAACGAAAAAATTCAGAGCTCTATACTTCCGCCTTCACTCCGGGGAAGCTTACGATGCTATTCATCTTGATAAATGTCATTGGGTAATACATATTTTGCAAACATTAATGTATTTTTAATCTAATTTTGCAGTGATTAAAAATTTAGATGAAGCTGATACTGTTAAATAAAGGTTATAATGAAGAAATAAACATTTTTGTGACATTGTCTTTGATGGCGTATTTCACAATTACTTTGTCCATTATTTATTTACATTATATTTTCAAATACTCAAAAATAGTCTTCTTGCTAATAATATGGTTCTAATTTTATTTTAAAATTTAAAATTAGGTAATTATTCTCTTTTTGAAGGGAGTGAGGTAATTAGTAATGAAAATAAATGGGATATTTGTTCAGACCAATGCCTTCTTCAATTGGCCATACTTTTGGAATTTGAGAAAGTGCAATGAGAAGGTAAAATCTACGATGAGAATTATACATACAAATTTTCTCTTCTTTCATTATGAGAAATTCATAATTTGATTTATGATAAATCATTCATGTTTATGTTTTAGTCACCTGTAAAATTGTAGTTGAAATTTTACTAAATTTTTTAAATACTACTATTATTAACAGGGCATAAATTAAATATTATATTTTTTCTGGATGAACATTCCGTAACACAATATTCTCATTGAAATGTAAAGTAACTCATAAGTTATTATCAATTTCAACGACGTTCTATATTCTTTAAAATATAGCACTATCATTCGAATGGATTTTCGAAAATTTTAATGTATTCGAAAAGACCAAAGAAAGATAAATAAGCGAAATTTCAAGCGTGATGCCTGGTTACGCATTTAGCCAATCATGGAAGCCCTTGCTTCAACTAATGAGGAGTAATCGCAATAGACGGGCATCCACCAATCAACAGACAGCAGACCCAAATAGGATTATACATAAACAAGGCAAAACTTGAAGCAAGCACTCAACGCTCTGCCAGAGTCAGCCATCAAAACGTCGACAATGATTCATGGAACATAGAGGATAACTCGAGAGGACTATCTATAGCAAACTCCATGAACACAATGAGTCCTATACATCACAATTACTCGCTGCTTCCGACAAGCAATAGTTGACTTACAATTTTTGGCAAGCAATTGTCGACGAGCCATCACTGCTGAAATATTGTTAGTTAACAATTTTAGACTAGAAAAATTTTTGAGAAGATATTTTTGATGATCAATTGTTGCTAATCAATTGACCGTAAACTGAGATAAACAATTATCTTAACTTTAAATATATATTTCAGATATCATTAACTGACAATAAACATCCAAGGATACTTTTTTTGAGGTAACACTGAAAATAAATTTTTCTTAATACAAGAATAAATTGGATATAAATTTGAAAATTATTTTTATACGAAACTCCCATTAGACCCTGAATATCTTCATGTGGAAAATCAATTCTTTGCAGCAGACTCTTTGCAATAACTGTTTATTTCAACTTTAAACTCGTTTTCCACAATTATCATCGCTGCAAAAATTAAACTTACTTTTGAGATACCGTGTTGCTGTAATGTTTCCTGTTAGGATAGCTGCTGTTTTTTATTTTAATAGTATGATTTCATCTATATTTCTGCTCTAAAGAAAATTAGTCTGCCAATTTTAATTTATTACGGTATTGTTTTGAATTTTGAATATCCTTTGTACCTCTTCATCTGCTGGTAGCATGGAATATGCATTATGTTGAGAATATATGTTTTGGGTTTTAAGTAAAGTAAATTTATTTCATCTTGCAATGAATACAAACAATATGAAAAATGTAAATATTAAGATGGAAATAGGTACTCCATAGGTATAACCTGTTCCGGGGTTACTATCAAACTCAATATAAACATAAACTTTAGGCGGGTGACTGGTGCTGATACAATAATTAAATTGCAATAAAACACAAAAAATGGAAGTGGTTCAACAGAAAAGGAAAATAAATTTGTGTTCTTTACACTTGTTATTAAAAAAATTATTCCAGTAAATTTGACAAAAAATATTAGATACATATATATAACAGTAATAAGATATAATGTCACTATTTCTGTCAAGTAGTGTAATTATAACTGCCAAAATTATATTTAAAAAATCTAACAATATATTCCCCACTAGGTTGATTTCGACGACCGGTTTTATCACGGAGTTGACACCTTCTGGTATTGATGACCGGTCGTTTTACTAAAACTTATATGGAACATATTCAATTTTGTTTCTTTGGAAATATGTGCAAAACTCCAAAAGTCACGCTTGATCACATTAATTTAATCGAAAACAACGTATTTAAAAATTACGGGTTTCTGATTCTATACGTGATCTCTACTTATCAAGATTGTTTGGCGTACGTAGAAAAATAAACGCGGGAAAAATTACCCATTTTAGAATCTCATTGTAATTTGATACTGATTAAACGTGGAAATTTATATCCGATCAATTGCTCCATAAAGCAGGTCTTCCCTTTTGTTTCCTTATAATTCCGACCGACGAGACCCATCATTCGAGATATTTATTGAAGAATACGAGTCATCCGAGTTCAAAATCTTTATAGCATCGTTTCTGGTTGATGAGTTCTCCTCATCCGCGACCCGTTCCCTTGGAAACGGAAGGCGATAAAAGGATTCCAGAAACAATTACCGAGTCTTTTCGGAAGGCGTCGAATCGGCTCAAAAAACTTTCGCAATCATTCCTTTGGACCGATCGATGGCGCTATTCATTTTTCCGATTGGTCGTTAACAGGGAATCAGATTGGCGAATATTACGCCGATTCCGCCCAATGCACCTCTCAGAGAAAGAGAAAATGGAGGGAATTTATATTCGAGAAGCGTCCCAAAGTAATTGAAGAGGCAAGGAAGAATCGCTCCGTGAAATAATATTGGCCAACTTCCTTTCTCTTTGTTTAATATTTTTGCTTTCCTATTAGATTTATTTCTTATTTATTTTGGTTTTATTTTTAATGTTGCAAAACAGCAGCTACACTCTCCAAAATCTGAGATCACGGGTACGAATCCTGATTTTTAGGACATTGTTGTTTGCGAGTTTAAAATTTTATAAGTATGAATGTAAGAGCGGTCTCCTTAGACTGAAATTTACCTACATATGTTTTTTTCAGTTTGGATACTTTATGTTAACTTTTCCTACTTCTTGTATTCCCTATTTCTCTACTGTCTTTAACTTACAAGTTAATTTAGCTGATTTAAATAAACAAGGAATTTCAAATTTATTATCTATATAAATATGTATCAGAGCTTTACAAAATATGTTTCAACGGGACAACAATAATTTTAAAGGGATGAGTAAGTTTCCTCATGCAGCGATATTTATTTCTAAAATATCGAAAGCTCTTCAAAATGAAATTGAAACTTATGTTGTAGAGAAAATTCTCGCCTAATAAGATAAACTTCGGAAGAGTGTTAAATTTATGTGAATAAGATATGGTCAAGGTGACATAAATGCCAAAATGATAGTTGTGGTTTAAATACATAATCTCTCCCTTTACATTTATTACTCGTATTTTAGTTTCTATAATGTCTCAAAATCTCTATCGATAGAACATATTGTCAATGTAATTTCTTAAATGCATGTTGAAATTATTGTTAATAGACTAATAACAATAGATCATCTAAACCACTGGTTGTAGCTGAGTATGTTTTGGTATATTTACGCACTGCCATCAGTAAATACATTCACTGTCCACTGGTGAAAATTATTTTCATCTTAATAACGAAAAAAAAACAAGTCAAAAATATTTATTCTTTAAAGGCAAAAGGAACATGGCTGTCTTAGCACGTTGGAAATTTAAAAGAACCAAAACTTCGTTTCTTTATCAAATAAAACGTGTAAATTTCAACCAGTTGGGGCTAGGGTTCTCCGTAGGTTTTCCTTTTCATTCCCTGGAGATTGTGACTTAGGAACCAAAACACGTATTGGGGATAACTTACTTGCAAAGCGCAACCACGGAGAAGATCTGCTTTTTCGAATTTCCACACAGTTTGTTCTCTTGCAAACCACGACTTTATGGAGATGTTAAAATCCCTTCAGATATAGTCTTCCTTCTCTGACATCAAGAGTTGCGTTTTATGGTCTTACCTCTCAGCAATAATAAATGGTTTAGAGAGAGAAGCAAGAAGTTTCTACTGAAATGTGAACGTATTTAGTTAATATTACTCTATTTAACTGTAATATTTAAATAATTATGTTTGTAAAACTGTTAAATTATCACTGTAAGTTGGCTTGTGCTGTATGTGATATATTGAAAAATAAATAAATTATTAATTACGTAATTGTATTGATGAAAATATATAGTATTGATAAAGGATAATAATGACCTAGGTTTATTATTAATTGCCAGTGCTGGTTGGTAATGTAAATCATTTTCTGCCAAGAATTATTCGTAATTTAGCATAAGTAAATGGTTAAAAATGAGTGAATACTTCATAATTTCTTATCTATACTGAATACGTAAGTATAGATTTAAAATTATTGTTTCCTAGTATTTAGTACTGCATATCAACATATGATGGCCTAATCTATGGACGTTATATTCAATGGTTATGTTTGGCAGTAGGGGGCAACAAATGTATAGTATTGAATGATAATAAAAAGTATTCACAGCACCTTTTAAAGACTGTCTCAGCATTTCCTACTTCCACGCCATATCAGTTTTCAAACAAAACGCATTTGGACGTTATCGGGGAGCACCCCTATCGGTAGAATCCCGACTTAATCTTATTTGCTCCACATTGAGAATGGTCACAGCCCACCTTAAAGACCCCCTCCGAAGATCTTATCTGAATCCTTCCGAGGAACATCCTGGATTCCATTCCAGTCCATATAACACTGCGAAAGGAATTCCTATAATTGCCCCAATCCATTCTCCAAATCCTACGTTTAATCATCGGTTTCTTTCCTCTCTTTGCTCGAGACCTTCTCTACGCCCTCCTTAAGGTTCCACAATCACGACTCATTATCTCCTCTCAAATTGATAGGAGTTTAACAGATGGGCTATTCAGAGGGGATTATAACGGGAAATGAAGACCGAGCCATCTCAAGGCTTGTTTACTTACGTGTGAGTTTTGCAAGGGAAGTTCTTAACCCCATTCAACCACGAGAAAACCTTAAATGGATTTACACTAAGTATTAAAATTATCTTCATGGCATCAAATGTAGGTTAGTAGATAATAGATAAATAGATAGATTACTTTTTATTATATATATATACTTTTTATGATAAACTTTTTAACCTTTACTGGTTTATATGGGCCTTTCTGCAACTTAACCTCGTATTTTGATATAATATGTACAACTATATATCAAAATAAATGGAAATGCTGTGTGAGTAATAATTTTGTAATTGAAGGTTGACAAAGAAAAACGCTGCGGGAAAACACGCAAAGAGGAACCAAATCCACGGAAACGCAGAAGATGTATTTAACAAAACATTAAATTGTATATTGAACGTTCAAGAGGTAAATTTACAATTAGAAACAATATCAGGACAATAAAAGATCAAATAATCTCAAAAAAATAATAGCCAGTATGAGAGATGTACCGGGGAAAACATTTCCTTAAGAAGAGCAAACAATATGAAAATGCCTTAACAAACAGGTTTTTCGCCCAGGTGACCAAAGGAATACATATTAAGGAACGTTAATTTTTCATAATACATAGAACATACGTGCTAAATAAGATTTAATTTCAAAACAATTTTACTATAAATATGGAAACCTAACCGAACTGAAATAACCGTCATTTCAGCCGGGATTAAAACAGAACTCTACCGAGAAATCAAAATTCTTAAACCAGAACAGAGAACGGAAAAAACCACAATGAATTCCCTTTCTAAAATGCCATATTTCATTTTTATATAGATAATTTTACAAAATATGTTTGAACGGGACTTGCAATAATTTTAAAGGAATAAGAAAGTTTCCTGATGCTGGGATCTTTACTTCTAAAATATCGCAGGCTCTTCAAAATTCAATTGAAACTTATACTGTTGAGAATATCAGATAAATTTACCTAAATTTAATTAATTAAACTTAAACATTATAAGATAAACTTCGGAAGAAGGAAAATTTAAATATTTGGGTACAATGGAAAAAAACATGAATTGAAACGAAATTCTCAAAAAGAGCGGGGTCCTGTCTTTTTTTCTCGGAATACCGGGGAATGAGAAGAGGAACGCCGACAAAAACGGCTATTGGAGATTTTAAACCTCTAGTAAGTTAAGAAAAGAATAATGGTTCGATGTTTCACTCTGAACAGGTCCATTATGTAACTTTTAATCGGCCTTGTCACCTTGGCAACGTAAGACTTTCAAACTGTCAAACAAAAACATAAAATAAATTTGTCCTCTGAAGCTCTTTCAGATATCGAGGAAAAGCTTTCCAAGACTTTTTTGAGAAAGTAAACTGAGCTTATCCAATCCCATCCAACAAGTTTTGGCGCCTGAATCTTATACAGCTGGTGATACAAAATACGACAGAGGGGGAAAAAGTCGGCAACACATATCTCGCAACTAGTTAAAATTTTCAACAGGAATAAAAACAACTTACTATGGCACTAATATGAAGGCAATAACTACAGCATTAGAAAATTTCGGTGTGTATTTATTTACTTGAATTTCGTTGCCAGAGGTTACGTTTGTGATATTACTTGATTTAAATCACGATGGCAACATCTGATTCAACAACAACTTTACGATATAATGATTGAAATAAATAACGATAAATGGAGCCAATACTAATTTTTAATTAAAGTTTGAATTTTCTTCAGCTTTATGTTTTTCCAACTTTATTTTCTATGTTTTCAAACGAGCGAATGACTTCCAAAATTGCATGTGATGAATTTAGAGCAATTATTTGGGGGACTCATGAAAGACTGGCCTCTCGGTTCAATTTTATTTAAGAGAGATTTCAGAGAAGGAAGCAATGCCATGAACCCCGCTCAGCAATTAACGAGAAAATTTTAAAATTCTGACCGTTATCCAATCCGGAAGACAATATGTAACCGATTAGTCTTCCATCATTTGATCTATTGTTGAAATAATTTGAAATAATTAAACGTTATATGAAAAATTAGTTTTTCAGAGCTTTTAACCCTGACTCTTCCGTGGGATTCACCTCCAACTTGTTTTTAGAATTGAAGATTTCGAGAGACAATAAAAGAATAACGTAAACTTCACCGAATTGTCTTTCTTAAAGGTCCTTTCCTATCATCCATTGATAATGGCAGGAAGTATAAATAGCTCAAACTGGAAAATTTTAAACAAATAAGTAAACCAATCTGATATGATAAAGAGGAACTTTGAAGAAATGTGCTATATCCAAGAAAATAAACATCCTTGTGCTCCCAAAGAATATGTATAAATTACCAGTAGTTTTGTATAAGGTTAGACGTCTTCACTGAAGTAGCTATAAGCATAAAATGTATATTCTAAGAAAGTACGAGAATATATTATTCTGTGTAGATATATCGCTGTATTTACAGATATACAAAAGACGATATGTAAAATTAATTCGTAATAAATTAAGTATATGCAATACTCTTCAACATTGGTGTACTTGTGATCAAACAATAACAGATATCAAATAATTGTTGATACCAGTTAGTGAAACTATAATCGTAGTAATGAATGACTCCAGTGAGTAAATACAATTAAAGCTATGACGTAGAAAAAAATTGACAATGAGTTCGTCGTTCATAACAGTAATAGACGCTTTAATTGTTGAATTGTAACTTCAAAGAAGTAATCATATGACGAACAGATGGTTGTTTCTAATTAGCGAAACCAAAATTTTAACAATGAATGACACCAATGCAATACAATTATAGCTACAATGCGGAAAGTGGTGACAATTAGTACGTCGCACACGACAATAGTGTGTGTCGTGATTGTTAAAATGCAACTTCAAAGAACCCAGTAATAGTGGCAGCGTAAATATTTCCTGAGGGCGTCCTCGCACCATGTCGTCTGCACTGGCCGTAGACCGCACGTCACATGAACATCCTATTAATAGACGGGTCTCGCTTCTCCCTGCTACTCGCTTTAACTTCGCGAGCGGGATGGATATGCGAATGGGAGATTCACTCGGCCGTAGAGCGGGGATAAAGTACCACGGACGCGAAAATATATGCCACAGTGATTAACACTAGAAGGACGGGAGTTTCGCTCTACCTAGAAGGACGGGAAGTTGTCATTTGAACACTTCGCTTCTCAACAGTTTTTTATTCCTTATTTGCAACTTGGAGGCGTTTAATTCTTTAACTTTGGCATATCTATAGCAGCGTTAAATTGTTTTTGTTACTGTTTTTTTATCGATCGATAGTTTATAAAGGCTTCCGGATAGTCAGGTGGACAGCGCGTTTGCCTTTGGTGAAAGCGATCCCGGGTTCGATTCCCTGTGGGAGCCAATGTGCGGAATGACCCAAACTGTCGAAGCACTTTTAACAATACTACTTCTACCAATATTTTATAAACAAATTTCTAATTACAGCGAAGAGTTGATTATTTTCACTATACATAGCCATGAACTATAATCACGCCCTACTAAATTTCCTTTGAAACATTATTTTTATAGTTTTTAATGAAAATTATTAAAAAATAGTTCGTTAGTAGTTAGTAAATTGTTAACTGTTAATTTAAATTGTTAATTTCTTTATTTAACATATATATTTGCAGGAAAATATTAAAAAAACGGAGGGAAAAGTAAATACTTGGCTTCAAAAGAGATAGTGATCAAATGCCCATCAGCCGTCCTTCTACGCATATCATAATGTAAAAATTACCGCATTAGTGTTAGCAAAATTTTAACTCGTTCTTATTAAATTTGGGATGGTATCACACAAAGTCAAAGAGATTCAAATAATCAAAATATATTTAATTTAAAAAAATTCGAAGCAAAACGCAGAAAAGTGCTGAAAAGACCACCGCCGTCCTTCTGGCGTTAAAGTCGGGGTCGTTCCTCATCCGTGAAGCGCCTTCCAACTGTCCAAAACGTGAGTTCGGCCGAGCGCCGTGTTGACAATAGCAGAAGAGGGCGTGGTCTGAG
This sequence comes from Sympetrum striolatum, assembly GCA_947579665.1. Lineage (NCBI taxonomy): Eukaryota > Metazoa > Arthropoda > Insecta > Odonata > Libellulidae > Sympetrum > Sympetrum striolatum. The sequence goes on from OX388346.1 coordinate 76,439,369, forward strand.
AGAGAAGCAAACACGTTGGGAAACTCGTGTTAAGAAGCGTCTCCAACCCTTAGACGATGTTTTTTCAGAGTTTCAACTGTTTGAATTGCCGCTAACGAAGCCGTTGGCGGGGGGTCTCTTGCATTTGAAAGAACTGCCCTTGACAACGTGAAGGATCAGAGAGGAGAACGCTTTCCTAATGGAATAATTTGTATTCGTGTCGTGTGCGGTCACAAGGGATTTCTTTCTCTTAAACAGATCGTTCCAAGCCGTTGATAGGAACAAGACAGTGTATTGCTGCGCTGTAGTTTTTCCATATTGTTGATGAAATTACAGGATCCTATTTTACATAGTATGCGCTCCATGTAGAAATATGTTTCTCTACTGGTATGCTGCTCATAGGACCAAGCTGTGACGTATTCAACCATTCCAGCCAACTTTGATCGGAAATATTCAAGGGGAAATTCAGACAGTTTACGGATAGCAATAATTATTAAATTTAACATTTTTAATATGGTGATTCTAGAAAGCTGATTTGGATACATATATCTGAATTTAATTTTGGGATATTACTTCTGAAAATCAAAATATTGATCTTCATTCAAACCAACTTATACATTGTTCTCCTTTAAATAAATGACCATGTACGATTGTAAAGTAGCAGTACAGCTAATGCGATATAAATATCAATTCCAATTGAAGATTTTCAAAAATATGACTTGCATAAAATCAGATATTAATGAAGAATAGGTAGATGAAATACCGCTTAACCCTTAAAGGACTGACGTTCCCATATGGGAACGGACTGCAGCTGGGTTCTCTAGGTAGCTAAACAATATCTTGAGTGTCATAAAATGGTCAGTAAACGACATTTTAGGAGCTAAGAGGGTCCAAAGCTTAGTTTCATTTGAGTTTTGGTGCATTTAAGTCAAGGGAAATATTTCTTGTGATTTTTCGAAAAACAGGGAAATTTTGAGATGGATCCTTCTGGCAACTAATTTTTATAAGTTTTACTGTTTTTAATTTAAAGTAGTCTTTTGCTTGTATACCTTTAGTATGATGTTCTAATCATCGAAAGAAATTAAATAGAGCAGAGTTTGAGGTTATTTGTTGTTGTTATAACGTTGTTTATTGCTGCGTTCCCATATGGGCACGTCAGGCCTTCCCACTACTACACGATTTCCTTGCCGATGGCTGTCAAGGAAAGCTATATATAGTATATAAAAGAATATTTTGCGACGTAATACATTATTTTTGGTGCAATTAAGTTAAGAATTATTTTAGTTTTAAGTTGTGACAAGAAGACTATGGCAATTATTATGCATATTTATGAACTAAATCTCGGATAACCTAAATTTATATATAGTAGAAGCGGCAACAACAAATATTAGCAAATGATTATTGTCCTAGAAATTGAAATCCTTTCAAATTTTATTAGCTTCACATAAAAATGATATCATTAGAGGTGTTATAGTTTCTATTCAGGAAAAACGTAAGTTTTCATGAGTCGACTTCACTGAAGGAGGCTCTCCGAATCCTTGCCGAGGATGAAGAGAGTGAGGTAGATGTTACCGATTTCTTCATTTCTCCAACAGAAGAAAATGAGCGAACTGATGAAGCATTGGCTGATGAAGATGAGGAAAGATTGGTTGACAATTTCACTGGCAAGCAAATGAGGGCACAAGCCGAAATTCGGTTGGCAACCAACGAAAGTATCGGTGCTGGAGAAGACGATGGGGCAAAACAACCTGTGCAGAGAAAATGGATAAAGGGCAGCATTGAGTGTACGGGAAGTTTTTCTGAAGCAGATTACTTTTCATACTCTAAACTTAGCTGCATCTAATTGCAAGAGCTCTTCATCGATGACGATTTCGTCGCATTCATAGTGGAACAAAGTGAGAATTACGCCCGATTTCTTAATTGCCCCAGTCCACAAATTACAGCAGAGGAGATGCGAGCCGTCATTGGCATTTTGATTGTATCCGGGTACAACATTCTCCTGGAAAAAAATATTACTGGGACGTGAAAAAGGATGCACATATTGCATTGGATAGTGGAGCGATGAGGAGGGACTGATTCATTCAAATAATGAAATTTGTACACTTAGCGGATAATACTAAGTTAGACAGTCAAGCGATGGGTTCTACAAAGTCTGGCCTACGATGAAAATAATTACACAGAGATGTTTGCAGCATTTGGTGTAGCCACATTTGAAAAAAGGTGGCTACAATGGAACTGGGCGAATCAGAAAGAACCGGATTCCGAAAGATTGTCCGCTACCACCAAAAAATGATCTAAAAAAGGAGGAGAGTGGAACATCACAGGCATTTCTACATGCGAAGGAATGGGAATCACTAAATGGCTGGACAATTTGGTAATTGTGGCAGCTTCAACAGCGTATGGAGTTACGCCGTTGATGAAAGCTAAAAGGTTTTATAGGAAACAAAAGAAAATTATTCAGCTTCCATAACCCTACTTCATATCCCAGTATAATAAGCATATGGGTGGAACTGACCAAATTCATTTACATTCACTGCAGATTGGTAAGATATGATTTATATAAATTATTTGCAACTCAGACAATCGAATAATAATAATAGTAAAAGGAAATCCTCAGATCCAAGGACAAAATTAGTTTAGACGGGAGATTGGTCAGGTGTACTTTATTCGATACAAGACGGAAAAAAAACCACCCGGTGGACGACTCAGCAAGGCTTCCACGTCAAAAACTGGCTCCACGCAAGAGTTGTGGTATGATCAATTAATCGGTGTAATCGGTGACATACCGCAGAACAAAGGAAAACGCTGCGCATATGAAGAGTGCGAGAGTCGTGGGAGAACAATGCGTAATAAGTGCGATGCTGGGCTCTGTGTTAAATGTTTTACAAAGTACTTAACAAAATAATTATAAAATAAATACTTATATCTTCCAAGAAAAATCATTTCATACAATATTTTTTGAAGTAAATATGATTTTTTTCAATAAAATGCTTTTTTTAAATTTCATCATGGCGCGCGTAATAGTAGTAGTGGGAAGGCCTTACGTGCCCATATGGGAACGGGCATTTTCAACGAACCTATTATTATTAACTTTTTTTAAACAATTTTCTGTTGTTAATTTAGGTCATTTGAATACCAATATACTAAAATTAGGGTAATTTTTAAGAAAAAATAATTCTCGTCCTTGGAGGGTTAATCTATCCTAATACGTCTACCGGAGTAGAAATAAAACATATTGTATATAAAGATTGTCCTTCATGAGACAGATATTGTAAAGCTTTGCATTTTATAGAGATGCCGTGTATGTAGTTGCGTTGTATATAGATATAAATGAACATATATAATTTTCCCTACCAAGACAAATTCGCCTTCAAACATTCTGATAGAAATACGAACATTTTAAAGAATTCAATTATCATTGAATTTATCACTATTTTAATATTGAGATTATTCGTTCTTAATACGCATATTTGTTCTTAAATTGATTTCTTGTCTTCAAAAGTGGCATGAAAACGGTCTGATTCTTTTTTGTTTTCAGAAATTTTTTCAAAGGCACTTTCCAAAAAGTAGTATTTATCGGGACATAATAACGTAATATCACTCATAATAGACTCATGAGAATGGATTCGTAACGGTGCTGTGTCGGCGATTCATTCCACAGTAATATAATCTCGGAATTACCCGTTTTAATTAAAATCAATTTATTACGATCCAATGACTATATGAGGCATTTTTCGTCTCTTAAACATCGACCTATTGAGAGTTTCGCATTCCATTGGTCCAATGGAAGAGGATATTCGAGGAGACATGCATGCAACGAGTATTCAAAGATCGTATTTGAAATTCCATTCAAACTCCGTAACGGTCGTAAATTACATCCGTTTGCAGAGCTGTTGTCGCGTCTGCAGCAGCAATGCCCCATATGTTCCCCATTGATACCAATTGTGCACTCGATGGCCAAACACAGTGCATTCTGGGGAGGGAACCCTTTGTGGGCTACTTCAAGTATGAGCTACTTACACGTATACTAGAGCAATGACTATTTATTTACCTTCATTGAGAAGAAGAGGGTTGTGCATTTACTTAAGATTAGGTATACCCCCCATTGTGTTGACGTAGAAAGATACTGCCGGTCATATTATCATTGTTATGGTTATTATACCGATATAGAAAGTCACCAGTGGCTACATTCTTATTGTAATGAAAGAAAAGTTGGAACAAGGCAGTTAATGAATTAGAGGTTTTTAATCTCCAATAGCCGTCTTTGTCGGCGTTCCTCGCTTCATTCACCGGTATTCGGAGTAAACAAGATAATGTCACCGTACTTTTAAGAACACTCAATGTGCATTTTGAAAGCAATGCTTTCATCTTCAGGGGTAATTAAGTACAAAGTTTTTAATTTTTCACCTAGAATTATTACAACAATTCATTATTAGTTACTCTATTACCGTTTGGAATAAAGGAAAGGAATTTTATTCATTTTTCTTATGATACAGTATAGAGGAATGCATCTTTCAAATACATTTGTCACCACCTTCTTAGTGTCTTTGATAGTATGGAAGCTGATACTTTAGTTACTTTGCAAACCTGATCTCAGTGTGCATCAGGGTAGAAATATTTCCCGGTTATTTATGATAAGGCTTAGTAAATTTTTAATAATATACACGGTTAAACGTTTTTGAATGACTAACTCATTTTATGTAAGTAACAAGTAGCGTATTGTAGAATCGCTGGTGTGGTTAGAGTCACACCCTCTTCGCCATTAGCTTTAACAGCTCTGAATGAGGCATGCATAAAAAGATGAGGAGTGAGGTAATCTCTCTCTGAGCCAAAATGGTCTAAACCGAACAAGTACTCGTATGTGAGGAACTATTATTTAAAGAGCTACACTTTCAACGAATTCAACATAAAGATTTAAAAAACAGGAAATAAACTGTTTTCAACATAACATAACGTCCATACCACAGTATGTTTCATTATACATCAGACATGCGCAAGATCAAAGCAAGATTACGTAAGGGCTACTTTCTTTGGATGTCTGCCAGTTGCCTTAAGTGGGCACAATACTTGTGTCGGGATAGATAGAGACAACGATGAGACCACCCATACTGTATTTGCGTACTACGTGAATGACTTGTGTATTTCATGCTCTACATAAGTTATCTTTATCTTTTAACGTTTTTCAAGTTAATTTTTAGGTCATAATATTTTCTCATCAATGTACATTACTATTTTGTCCCAGGGGTGGGACATTAACAATATAAAAATGCTACACCAAATATATGACTTTTACAAAGTTAATATTGTAATAAGGTTTTTCATACGATAATGTCGTAACTTTTTACTTTCCTTATACCCCAAAAAATCTGAGAAAATTAAGTATTCCGTACTACCACACCTTCCCCTATATAGTTGTAGAAATCACTTATTAATGCAATTGGGAGCAAAGAATATGCAAATACTTCAAAATAAACTCCGCATTAATTTGTTTAGATTAACGAACTTAGCAAGTTAAAGAAAGAGAAAGTCGGCAATGGGAATTAATTTAAATCGTCGTCTATTTTTTGCTGCCTAATCCTCCTTTACGAATGATGGAAATCGGAATTAAACTTGGCGAAGAATTTAACTAAAAGACGGGAGACATTTTAGCGAAAGAAAAAGCGAGAGAAAGTTTTTCCCTGAACCTCCCTGGAATTCAAAATGAGTCGAACTTCTCCCAAATCCTCCTTCCTTTTTTTTCTACCTGTTTAGTGCGATTATTTGTCCAAACCTACATTTGTTAATTAGCCTTCTTCAGAAAGAAAATATATTTGCTAATTCTCATAAATTTTTGTCAATTTAAATTAATCCCTCCTCTAAACATTTTCTGAATCTCTTTTGCTGTAAAAAATGGGTTTTAGCTGATCACAAAATATCACAGCTTATGTGCTACACAAAGACAGTTCTAGAGTGGAACAGAGGAGTTAAGTACTTGAGTCAGACTTTTTAATCCACAAAATGGTTTCTGGCTTTCTTTCTCTGTTTTCATTGCTTTCATTTCACAATGGGTTGGACGTAAGAGAATTTTAGCCTTAATTTTGCCCTCAATAAAGTCGATTCTTTTCCTTTGCAATTCTTGTTACCTTCATTTATTAGTTACCTTTTACTGTCTTACCTTCTATCAGTGTAAATTCTAACTTGAGTGCATGTTGCAGAATAGCTTCAGATACTTTAAAATATTTTAAAAACCGCAGATTGGATTGTTTCCCTCAAGTTTTCCTGATAAAAACCTCTATATTGTATTTTATAGTGAAACTAAAATAAGGAAATGTATTATAGAACAGAACACGAAAACTAAAAATAATAATTCATACTAATTAGTTGGAATCAGAGTAAACAACGGAATAAATAATCGTGCTATCTAATCTTGAGCTTTCTTCATTTAAAAAAATCAAAACCTGAATATAATGAAGAATCAATCAAGTTTCCCTAAATTCATTTTCTTCACTGTTTATAATTTATAAGCAACGGAACATTGTTAATCAAAAGCAAAAAAATAGGCGCAACACTATACATTAACAAATATTTTTCTCAGTTTTATTTACTTCTTCCAGTTTTGCATCGTAAAATTCTGTAATTAAAGATCTAAATTAATAGAGCATTTACTCTAGCACTAATTCTCCCAAGCACTGTTTGAGCTCAGGAAGGCTTCGTGAGGCCTTCGAGAATTTTGAGTTATTTTCGAGAGTAAAATTGAAATTTAGAAATTGAAGATCCAATTTACAATGGAAGTTCTTGAGTTTGTTTTCTAGTGGATTGAAACCTCATCATCACATCTCCGATCTTCCTTGTAGGCCAAATCAAGAATCAGAATAGAAAAATAGCTCGAAAAGTCGTTGCATTCGTGAATTAAGAAAAGACCGGCCAAAATCTCTGCGTTTTGTTGAGAATAGGAAGAATTTATTGACTAAGTATTTATTAAAGTATTGTCAAGATTTTCCTCGAATTAGGATAGGGATCGTTAGTTGAAAGAAGATGACAAACTAGTAAAAAAATACTCAATAAACAAAAAAATATTCCATTTTCAGAAGACAACTACGTAAATTTTTTCATTAATTAATTAATTTATTTATTTAATATATCGTTGCAATTTGGTCAGAGGACCAAATGGCAACGCTCAAAGGGGACAAAATGACAATGGCATCTGTCCGGTATTCGCCAAAATGAAGGGAGGAAAACCCCTCCAAAAAACCTCCCGTGGACAGAAAACTCCTACAAAAATAAAGTAAAAGTATACAATAAAATACTATTGATAAATAGCGCAGTACAGAACTTAGATACCATACAAAATAACATAAGACATTGTAGAAGGAGATAACAGAATATTTATTACACATAGATACATTCAAGCGAGCATTTTAGTACTGTGACCTTTCAGTTTTCTTTTGAAATGTTTTACATTTTTAGGCATTGGAAGAAGAACTTCTCCGGGTAAATCATTCCAATCCCTTATACTTCTATTGATAAAAGAGCATGTCGCCAAATCACTTTTCTGCTAGCGTTCTATTATTTTTAACGAGTGATCGCCTCGTCCAATATAATTTAGAGTATGAAATCTCGCTCCTATTTCATCCCAGCCGACTTGAAAGTTCCACGTGATAAATACACCAGTTAATCTAAATATATCTTCCTTTTGGACGATAACGATTCCCATCCGAGCTTATCTAACATTTAGCTAACAAGCTCTTCCTTGAGTTTTCCGATTAAAGTAACACTCCAAATGCATTTCCTAAGACGGAATCTCTAGGACTAGATTGATTTTTAAAGTTTTACGCCGATTAACTACAATTTAAAGAATATTCGGAAATTTTAAAATTTTCATTTCGCTTAAGTATTACATGCAACAGTGGATAAAAATTTTATTGCCATTATATACTCCGTTTCTTATTATTTAAACATCGCAACATCGCGCCTCTCACAAGCAGTGCAGATTTTGGAGCACCGTAGATTAAATATCCCTTCGCAGTAAATAAATCAAAATGAAGCCTTAAAAGCAGGAAAATATCCATAAAGAGAACATTAAATTGTACATAATTTGACATTTAGTTCTTAAAAATCTTAGGACTTTGACAAGTATGTCCCAAGTGAAAATAAAAATAAAAGAGTATCTTGAGAATATTATGGTATAAAAATATGTACAATTAGTTTATTTTGTTAATACCAATGTGCCTATTTCTGTAAATAACCATGTAAAAACCAAATCTTTATTAAAACTCAGGAACCACCTGAAGAGCCAATTATTGGCTCAGGTGGACCTTAAAGTATATCCAGAAAATGAATCTCCTGTATATTACTGTATTATTATTATTATATGTTCTTTATTCTTGTATTTTCATGTATACTACTGAATAAATTTTATGAATTAATGAATAAATTGCGCTTTACAAGAAGGCTGCAGTTGATTCGTAAAGTCCAGGGGCTCATCATTTCAAACCCAACAGCAATTCTCATGCGTCTGATTATTAAGAATGATCAGATACTAGAAAAAAATAGGCAAACAGATGCTAAAACTAACAGCTTTTGAGATTCATTCCTTCCGTGGGTGATAGACAACGGTAAGAAATAAAGGAAATTGAATGGCGCGTACGCCCCCCGCCACGCGCTGAAAAGCTGCTTACAGTGCACAGAAATAATATATATATATAGCTGCTTGAAGTCATAGGATAGACGTTTTTAAGTGATTACAGATGGCTGACGTTTTTAAGCATCAGTTCAAATCTACTGGTAATGGATAGTGTTCATTTTTGACTGCATTATTTGCAAAAACTTTGTTCATAGTTGAATTTATGTGAACGCATATACACGCGAGCATCTCCTTCCAAAAATATGTTAGGCGAATCCATTTCCCCAATCCTGGTCGGAAAAACAGCGCCGGAATCTCCATAAACCGTAAAATTCGTTTTCTGGGTCACGCGTTTGCAGAAGTTTTTGGAGTATTAAGAGCTCTGCTTAGTTTTGACCTCACCCCTTCCACCAGCATCTGCCAATAACTTCAGAGGAGATATTATAAGAAAGGTCATAAGTGACGAAAACGCATTTTCTTCCTTAAATCCTGAGATTACTGAAAGTGGAAAACGGATATGGCAGTAGAGAAAGAAAAAAACTTTTCATAACATTCAATCATACTTCATTAACTACAGTATCTTAACTTTCATGGACAATATTGAGACAAGTGAATGAGGAATGAAATTCCTACCATCTTTTACCGAAATAAGAATACGGAATATGTAAAGAAAGGAAAGTTGGGAGACGGTTGTTAGGGAATTAGAGGTTTTAAATTTCCAAAAGCCATTTTAGTCGGCGTTCATCTTCTCATTCTCCGGTATTCCGAGAAAACAAGATAGGACACCATACTTTTCATATATACGAAAAAAGACGGCATTATTATTATTATTATTTTTATTTTTATTATTATTATTATTATTATTATTACTTTTTGAGAGCACCAAAAAAGTGCAGGAATCGAACCCGGGTTACCCGATTTCCGTGCTCCTTTCGTTGAGCTATCGCACCACAAGTATTATTGTAATGTAATAATTAATTACACAGTTTTAAATATTGCTATAAATACGTTAGAGACAGTGCGTTTGATATGATGTGGAAAGAGTTACGTAATGAGTAATGTGTGATTAAGATGTTAAAACAAATTCACTACAGACGTATTTGCATTTAAATGTCAATTGATTAGTATTTGTGTGCTTGATTTTTTTATTAAGATTCAGTTGTTTTCCGTCATTTGCTTTTTGTATTATTCAAATCGTTGATAATGAAATCACGTACATCGGTCAGACTTCCCGCTGCTTTTCCATCAGAACAAAAGAAACATCCTTTCTAAATAATTCCACAAAATTCCATTTCGCAAAACACCTTCTGGAGTCCAACCACGCCGCCGATTTCACTCCCGATGTCCTCCACATCTGCAATAGAGGCCTCCGTCTAAACTTCAAATCCCATCCCACAAAAATTTCTCTGTTTTTTTCCGTGGTTAAAGAGTTCCTTTACCCTCTTCATTCGCCGTCCTTTCCTCCTCCCACTGATGATGTCCCTTTATCCTTACTTCTGCACTCACCTTCCTGATTTATCCCAACTTACTCCACCTTCCCCTTCATTCCCCTCTCCCCCTTCTTCATGCCTGTTGTATATATATTTGCTTGATTTTTGTAACCTTTGCCCAAAGATGACGTTTCTCCGTTGAAACCGGTAGCATATTAAAAATCCTGTGGAAAAAGTACCATCTTGTTCCCTTTATTTTACAAGATGAATTTCCACCATATCTCACCTGAATCTGTGAATTTCGTATTATATAGATTTTTATTTTGCATATTTTTGTATAGATTTATAAATTTTTATTTTGTATAAGACTGTATTGTAATAGTATATATTTTTATTTTGTCTTACATTATATTGATTTATAAATTTGTTTTGTATAAGACTGTATTATAATGATATATATTTATTTATTTTTTTAATAATATTGTATAGATTTATAAATTTTAATTTTGTAAATGACTGTATTATCAGTATATATTTTTATTTTGTATCATATTATATAGATTTACATTTTGCATAATTTATATAGATTTGTATTTTACTTTGTTAAGTCATTTGTATCTTTAATATTTTATTTAAATTTCTAGGTTAAATGGAAGATGGGACTCAAAAGTCTCGCCAAATAAAGTCCTTCAGTAATAATAACAATCCTATTCCAATGCCATACACTGCCGCCTGCTCTTTCACCTAACTGTAGATTTAATTGTATAACGATAATGATATTGAATTCCGACTCGAACGCAGCTTTAAGAAGCGTTAAAGAGCGTGGCCTGTAGAGAGAGAGGTCACCCACCTCATTTCCTCATTTTAGGGCAACGCCCATCCGAACGACCCCTCTTTGGATAGAGTCCCTCAAAATTCCGGGAACTTCCAGAAGGGGGTTTTGTTTACTTTTCCTCGGAGCATAAACTCAATAAGCAGTCGGCGATAAGAAGTTCGCTTCTTGTCTTACAAAAGGAGACAAGGAAGATTTATTTTTGGGAGCGAATTTATTTTTTCGTTTTTGTTTGAAGTACGGGCGAAAAAGTTCGGATGAATCTTCGTCGGAATGGACGGAGGGATAAATAAGATTGGGCTGATTTGACGGCTTCGTGTTCTTTCGGAAAGCTCTGATGGAATATGAAATTGAGTTTAAAGGTTGCTCTTTTGAAATGAAGGATACAAGTCAGGTTGAAACTTTTGTAACATCCGTACTAGGAGTAGCTATTCTTTAAGTTAATATGGATGCTTTCAGTCATATTTTTCACAAAATCGTAATGTATGTATAGCTAACTGTTTGTAAAGTTGTCCACTTACAGTAAACTCCCGTTTATCTGAATCGCGTTTATCCGAAATCCGCTTTATCCGAACGAACTTTTCCGAATGCCCCACCACCACTCACCGAATACCATCGCGACCCATTACCTATTTGCTCGTGACACCTCTTCATATATGTACATACTCTAACTCCTGTTTCTTCCCGCTGCCAAATAAGGTGGATTTTTTTTGTAAGAACGCAAAATAAAAGAAGCTTTGTTATTCAGTATTTAAAAACATTAAGTTTTTAACCATACTTTGGCGCCTTTTTAACACGTCAACACATAAGTTTCAGTCAAAAACATGCAGGCTAATTCACAGCCATATCCATAGCATTCTACGTACGAACGTTTTACGATCATATTTCGCGGTATTTTCACGCGGGACTTCGGTTTATCCGAACCGGCCGCCGCGCCGTCCCGATCATTTCGGATCAAGTCCATCAAGTTAGGCATAAAAAAAGGGTCTGACCTTGAAATAGGCTATGTTTGGCTGCATTTTCCTCTTAGAATGAGCACTTTTCCCGGTATTTGCCAAAATAAATTACCAGAGCGGAAATCCTTCACGTTTTGGAAAAAATGGCCAATTATCTAGGAGCTGTTTCTCGAAAAGTTCCGAACGCACGGAGCTGATTTTGCACTTAAATTGAAGAAGAACTTATCTGCTTTAAAAATTTAGAAACATTATTTTCTGTGGAAGCCATACTTTAGAAGATAATGAACAAAAACTAAAAAGTACACAGATTTCACTGTTTTATTAGGTATTGCTCAGTCCGCACACGTCTTTCAAAGCCACATAACCGCTCACATACAACTGGTTCAGGTCCTAATAACATATAAAATTGCAGCCGTGAATAACCTATTTCAAGGTTGGATGTATAATTTGACAGGACCCTGTTTTCCCTCGCTTTCCCATTTAAGCGGGACACGTTGAGCAAAAGAGCCAAATGAATATTATTAGTGGTAGCTGTATCAATTTTATGGTGCTCAACAGCAAAAGTTTTAATGAATATTACTTTTAATAGAATTCAGTGAGGAACCACCAAGATGAATTCAGTATCCCTTACATCAAAGTAGCTTTCCTATCATCTCAATCAAGATATTGGCATTAGTAAATTTAAGATACATTTACTCAATCCTGTACGAAAATACAAATTAAATATTTCATTCATTGAGGCAGGGATAAAATAATCTATAAAATTTTAAGCAAGCAAATTCGCATCAATGACATCATCAGTCATGAAGGAAGTATTTCTTTTCTCTACAAACTTCTATTTTTACCTCATTAGTGTAGGGTGAGTAATTAATCACTAAAAATACCATAGTATGAGGCGGGTAAATATCTCACTGTGATAATTGGGAACGACAATGAACCAAAGTAATTGTCTCGAAATACGATAAATATCTTCTAATTAATTCTATCATAGCAATAATATCTGATTCATTAACGACCTTTTCGTTATCTAGGTAAACAATGGTAATATCATGTTACCATGGAATCAACTGTTTCTCAAATTCGTTTTTTTATTGAATTCGTATCCACCTACGATAGACTGGTAGAATTTCGTTTTCAATTAAACTAGTAACATGATGGCATTAAAAATAACGTTATTCATCTCTTACTGCACTCTTAAATTGTAATTTAAGACACTTTTAATTACGTCGAAATCATGAACATAGAGACAAATTAAATCCTTGGATAAACATGATGTAAATATTTCCCGTTTATTTTTCTCTAGATGACTGATAAACTGTTTGAAACTGTAACTGAAATGACTGATATCAATATTAACGCATTTTTCGAAAGCTTACGTTTATTGCAAAAGTTATATAAAATGGGTTTTTGATTAGCTTTGGAGTCCCAACCTTCAATTAACAGCAGTCACACTCAATAAAAGGGATTAATCAATGGATTAGCAGTCTTCTAAAACTCCTGGTTCTTCAGTCATATCGAATGTAAGAAGTTTTTATCAACAACCTTTCCTTATATTCGAGATCGGAAACAACAAGAGAAAAGAAAATGAACCTGCTTCCGAAAAAATTAAGCAAATTCTGGGGAATAAATTGATGCCGTACGCTGGTACTACAGTTAAATCCTGAAGTTCCAATCGGTTTGGCATATAAGCTTAAATTGAGACCCAAAAGTCCCTTAATCCATCAAACATTTCGTCAATGATATTATACAAGTCGTGTGTACGTGAAAAGAGACAAAGATAAAAACCTTAGAAGGAGTGGATGTAAAAAACCTAAGGTGATATCTTGGGAAAAAAGATTAACTGCAGGAAAACACCCACAAAGATGGGGGTGTGAAAAACCTCCGCAAACCTACTAATAGCACATGCTAAAAGATATGAAAGAAAGCTGTGTTTAACATGGAAACTACAAAAGCAGTATTATAACGAAATTATAAAAATAAATTGTAAAATAAAATCAAAAACAGAAAAAATGCAATAATGCACCATGAAAAAATAATAAATATCACAAAAAGAAATTTTTAATTAATTTTTTTAGGTAATGTCAAAACAATAATTTAATGTAACAATAAACTGTCGTATAAAAAGTTATCAGTTAAGTAACAATGGAAAATTAACAATTAAATATGGAAATATTTTATAAAAAGGACGCTATAATATTTCAGTACAAGTAAGAATATATAACTTTGTATGCATGGGAAGGACAGGGTAGACGTGAAGTGTAAAAGAGCTTGCTGATATTCCTTGCGTTCGTTGATTACAAATGCTTTAGCGTGAAGCTTGAAATTTCACGAATTGCATGGAAACATCGGTCAGCGTCACCGAGATTGTCATTACGTAGAACGTACATCGTCAAGAGATGAGTGCACAAAATCAAAGTTGAAAGGGGATTCGATAAATTATTTGAATAACTGAGAGAATAAGAGAATAATATGATCATACATTTGACTTGTTTTATGGCTCCATCAAATATAGCAAAATGATTTGAAAATTAAAACTAGAACTAACTGTATAAAGCAATTTAACCGCTGATCATACCCAACGATTCTACGTAAGGGAAATAATTTGAATCTTAAATGCACCCCCTGCCACTTGCCGAAAGTTTACCATATGTATACGTAGAAAAGATACAAATAGAAAAGGTAAATGTATGGACAGTAAGGACATCTATACGGTGGTATCTCGGTAAAGGAAGCTAATTTGCTGCGGAATTACATCTGTGAGCCGAATTCTTCGTCAGCCTTTTCCGATAAGCAGCTTTGCGTAGGCTTCGGACCCTAAAACAGCCGTAATACACAGACGAAAAACTACCACTCTCTTCACCAGTAAGTACGTGAGCTGGAAATATGCATCATTCATTAAGTTCCGGTCACCTTTAAATTTTTAACAGATACGGAGAAGCACGGGGATCTACTAAAACATGCATTATCAGTTTCGTAAAACAACGGAAAAACTTACAGGAGCAACTCCTAAGCCGAGGTACACTGTCCTTAAACATTGAGGATCCATTGACATTGATCTGACGAGGAAATATATACACTGCAAATTTTGCTATCGTCTACATTCATATGGAAAACTATTGCCTATTGCGATAAAATGGGAAATGTTTTCAAAACTCGAAAGATAGATTTCACTATAATTTGTGTTGGTAAAGCTGCATTTTGCACTGAAAAGGGAATAAAAGTGTTGAAAATTTTGCAATTTCCATTTATATAAATAAAAACAATTTTTAGAACTTGGATAACGATTTCGCTAAGCTATATATGGAGCTATATTGGAGAGAATCATGCCTTTTACTGAATAAATGACTCCATGACTTCTAAATATGGGCTATGAAAAAGGAGTTCTGAAACTTTGAGTTGAAATTGAAATACTAAATTCAAAATATTGAATATTTTAGAAGGAGATATTTCTGATAGAAATTTAATGAGAGAGCAGACGACAAAATACTTTCAATAAAGCCGTTCAAATTTGAAGAAACGGTTTGATAAGATCCTGATGACGATTTTAGCATCATTTGGGTGGCCAAGTGGATAGCATTCCAGCTCGTAGCATATCGCTCCTGCCTCAAGGTCCCGGTTTCGATTCCCGGCTGATCGGATTTTTCCGTTCAGGGAATGGTTGTCTGTGGGTTCGTTGCTGCTGTTGCCTCGGTGAGGCACCTCATGGCAATTTCATGACAACTTAGCACCGATAAAGGGCAGCAGTAACTAAGTGTGAAAAAAAAAGTCATCGCCCTTCTTCAGAACCCTATTTCTAGCATTTCCCATCAAGGAGAACACCAGGTATGCATAAAACGGATTCACTTGAGACTTATAGGGCATGTTGGCAGCTCAAAGATTGGCAGCTGTAGATTCGAGTTCAAAACTTGAAACCACTACGCCATTGTGTATGCAAAATGTGCGCCTAAAAATCGGAGTGATACAACCCCGCCATACCCGTGTGTAACTACGTACATCGTGACTACTCAGCCAAAATCACAAGTATCATTGACTCATCCTTTTGAATCAATAAAATCGGACAAATGGAAGAATGAGTAAATTCATCATTAAGGCAAAATAAGTTCCAAGTTGTCCTCTCTTCCAGCTAACCTCGACAGTTAATAAGCGAGTTAAATACAATAAAAAAGGCAGCAACAATAAAAAACGATAGGGGAATTGAAAACTTAAAATCTCTCCATGGCGGATATGACGAAAATAATTAAGCATTCATTCTCTCTTTCATGACCCACACCGGCGGCACCTCTTCCGCCAAATTGCACGAACGGCACCGTCCTCACAATAAAAAGAGTCGTTTTCTAATTCACTATCCGATAATTAATTCCGTCCCCATTCAACGACTCCGAATTCTTCCTAAAGAGAGCCTCCCAACCTATTAAAATGCTCCCTTTATACTCATCCATATTAAGCAGTCGATCGTCTCCTTATCTCATTGGGATATCGATCCCATTCGACTTCTTTTGGCGCGAAGAGAAGTCCCGCGCAAAGACGTCGAATGTGTGTACAGAACACAAAAGGGTTTTATACGTTAGGCCTTGGGCCGGAATAAGCGATGCTTCGAAAAAAGGAACGTAAAAAAAGAGGAAATACGCGGGAATAAAATGGTTTTACGGTTGTTAGATGGGGAATGGAAAAAAAGGGCGGGAAACAGACGAGAAATGGGGATTGAATGAAATGCTGCAAAGCAAAACAACGTTGAAAATGAAGGAAATATTAGATGGAGAAATAATACACCCATATAAAAGATTATGACGGAAAGGAATATGCGATGAAGATATGGGTCATTATAGTGTAATAATAGCTAGAGATATGAATTATTGCTTCCATATAAAATGTAATCCTATAAATGAAAATTATACGGATTACTTAAGTTTAAATATTTTATTGGCAAAATAGAAAAATAAAATATAAGAAAAATATTACAGCTTAATTTTTTTCCATATCAAATTTAACTAATAAAGTAAGAAGGTCGCATAAGAAAGTTTTAGAATACTCATTTAGTTAAGAAAGAAAGAAAAAATAGCAAATGAAGTTAAGATATAATCGCATTAATGATAAAGAATCCAGGAATCATGCCACATCATATTGCTGTATTTTAGTTGTAGATGCCAAGAACTACAAAAAAACATTTAGATTTGCGAAAGCCACTGAAATGTATTCCGGAATTAAGTTTTGCCTTTTCTTCTTTCATGACAATGATACTTTTTCTGTAAGGTATTAGATTTTTTTTAAAGCTTTAGAGCCAAAATAGGAAGAATTGAATGATTTGAAATAAGCACAGAAGCATCGAGATGCTGAAGTTTACAGAGTCCCCGGAAATTAGAACCTTAACAATATTATTTCGACACTGTAAGATGAAATGTTTTTCGCAGAAATCAGTAAACGTTAAAATGACTGCAACGATAACTTCATGAAGAGAGGAAAACAGATTAACGGATAACTAAAGATAGAGAATCAGCAGACATCTGCAGATGAAGAGAACTGCTCACATATTACAGGACGATAGAGTAAATGAAAAGGGCGGAAATATTAATGGGAAGAGATTGGACAGATAAGAGATAAAGAAACAACTAAAATAAACAGAGGATAAAAGAATGAGAAAAAACGGCCCTCGTGTAAGAGAAAATAGAAGAATTAAGGATGGAACGGAGCGAGACAGAGGAAGTATAAAAAAATAAAAATAAAGAAAAGAGACGAAAAGAATACATAGAAAGTCACATCGTAAGGAACGGAGCAAACATACAAACAGGGGAGTAAGATGAAGATAATGATACTTAGAAAAACATTATCAAGAGATAATAACGATAAGAGAAAGGTAATTAAAAAGAGATGGAATAATCAAACAGATAATGGAACTCAATAAATATGGAATGAATGGATAAAATGAGGACGAACAACTTTGATAAGAAGAATGGAATTAAAAACAGAAGCTTATATTAAGACGATGCATTTTTGATGGAATATTGAAGTAATGAGCTTCAATAATTTGTAATTAAACTAATGATATAAATAAATCAGACCCTTTCTAAACATCATGTTAGTTGCTTTATTATATATTCATTATTCGTATCTTTATCCTGCTTCTGTTAGAAACAAAGTTACCTTCCATGTATTTTCAAAATTTGGATGATGTTCAGTTACGGAAAAGAAAGTCTGCTGTGAAGCTTAAATTAGATTGCTTAAAATGACAAATGTTATTTAGTGTTAGTTAATTTAGGCTGTAGTCACATGTTAGGTACGTACTAGCAACTAAAGAAGAGAACAAGGCTAACATCTGTTGGTAATCGACATTTTTAAAATTTGCAAAATTTTCCTTCCTTCGTGAAACCTCCATTTCTTGAGTTTAGACGGAAGAAATGAGGGTAAACATTCACAACTAATTTTAAACATTACATTTATTCTCATCTTCTCAGCAGACCATATGCTTCCTCAACACTGAGAAGCAGAACTCATTATTATCTCATTTTCTCTAGCCCATAAAAAATGCCAATGCATTGAAATTCCGCTTCCGTATTGGAAAGAAAGTTTAGCGACAAAAAATGCGAGAAAGGGAGGAAGCAGAAGGGGCGCCGCAGTGTTATGGGGATGAGGCGGCGGAGGAGGAGTTCCAGAAGTTGCCGTCGTACAGCGCGTTTTATGACGCGTCACCCCATGTTTGGCGTAATTTTCCGCCTTTGATAAAGTCGGGCAAGTTCCCCCTCAAGATATCTATAACACAAAGAAGACTTGTGTTTGTGAGCCAATGCACGTCCTTCCTTCAGCGAAAAGACACCTTTCATATCTAGTACGCTATCGAGGGCTTCATACTACAAAGAGTGGGCACTGGTTTGCAAGTATCGCCGTCACTGGTTGTGTACCTAATCATTTATAAAGCATCATGAAAAATTTTCCCGAAATCGTCATGATTAAAAATACAATATGAGAACTTTACATCGTATGTTGCTAAAGATTCTTCGAAATTCAAGGATAAAATGTAAGTTTGATTCAGGAACTGAATTACATTTATACTTTTCAACCACTCATTTCATAATGGTATTGCTCTGCACAATAAATGTGAAGAGAAAGTCAACATACAGATTATAATCTAAATGAACGAGATACTTTAAAGGTGTGTGAATGTATAACTTGTAATCATTGTCATCAGTGATTTTGATAACATTTTTGTGGTACTACTAAGAATACCTTGCACTAGTAACTCCCTCTTTTGGGCATGGAAGGAATATAGTTAATGCACAATTTTAACTACTGTCACATTTTCTCCTATGGTTGAAAAAGCTATCCAAGACAGTAAAACTGTCCACCAAATTCGTTTAAAAATGTAAACGTCCTTAATTTGTATATATGTGTACTACATGAACAAGAAATAAATGTAACTAATATTTTTAGATGTATTTGTATGAGCTTTGATGGCTGTAAGTCAGCATTAAGTATCGCTGCTGCTTTTCAAGGTGCTTGCACTACTGCCACACGGGTTTGCAGACGAAATATGCATTTTTTATATAATGTTAATTGTTAGATATTATATGAACCTTACACTGGCATTGACAATTCCACGAAATGTAATCTTCCTCCGTTGATTTTAAACGCTATATATCATATTATAATATTAATATCATTAAACGAAGGAGCAGTATGAGTATAGCAAATTTTTCCCTCTCTTTGGATGAACCTCCTGAGGGAGTCACGAGTATTGGACTTAATTCGAGAATGCAGAAGATCGGACAAGAAAGGCCGCGATGTTTGCTGGAGCGAAACGAGATTGCGCGAATCGCTCTTCTTCTGTTTCTGCGGTGGAGCCAAGTGCCGCCTTATCGGGGCTGAGGAGGATCCTTTGGGGTTACCATGGGAAGGCTTATCGCGGAGCCGAGGCTTCGGCAGAAAGACGCGTGTATTGGAGCGGAAACGAACCAGAAAAGAACAGGAGGCGACTTCCTTTTGTTTCTTTGCTTCGGAGGTCTCCTATGATTGTGTAGCGGTCCTTGAAAGGCATCGAAGAGCGTGCGATGTTAATAAATGGTGGACTTTAACGGAGTCCTGAAGCTTCTTTCGAGTAGTTCAGACATTTAGGGTGATTTGAAAATTATATAGTGTACTTGGTTAGCTGCGCCTTTCTATTCTGAGCTGAAAGAAAGATTTCATGATAGGATTCAGATAATATCTTCACATAGGGGTCTATGTCTATGTCAGGTCCCTGCAAGCAGCCTTTCGGCATGTGGCAGAGGGTGCAAGAACCATGACTCTACATTCCAATTTTGAGTGTAGAGAATGATTCCTTTGCTCATGGAAATAAATAATATTTTAAGCGTTTCATTCAACCATCTATTTCCTTGACCTCTCTCTCAGTGTCAGAACGGCATATGTAACAGGGAGGTTAAGTTATCAATTACTTCTCTTGAGCACTTTCTCTGAAATGATTTAGTGAATTTATGCTTTGTAACAATCATAAATGTACGCTGTTAACCTTAATAAAAATAAAATCAACTGATTTATGATTTACTTTGTAGTATCCCATAACTGTGCAGAAATAAGAAACGAACCACTTTTCTCTATAAAACCAGTTTCAATAATAAATGTTGCCTAATTTTTCCGTTAAAACGGATTTAGTTTTTTAGCGAAAGGTGCTTTCTTTTTAATATCTCTGTCTTGTTAATAAGTTGACAATATAAGAAAGGAATTAAATTATTTATACTGTAAAATCAATTGTCATCAACCTGAGTTGATTATTAATATGGCTCAACTTTTCAGATTCATGGATTGTTCTCATAATTAAAAATCTGATGTGGCCAGCACATGACTTTCTCCATATATATAAGATGTGAATATTTATCTACGACAGTAATTTCGAACTCTATATTCCATCTAAACTTGGAATATGAGTGATTAATATATACATATACAGTGGAACCTCGCTTAACGAGTTTAATTCGTTCCAGAATCTTACTCGTAATGCGAAACACTCGTTAAGCGAAACATTTTTTTCCATTGGAATCAATGTAAAATAGGATAATGCGTTCCATTCCGAAAATATTTATAATAATGTAGTATATAATTTATAATATATCCTTTTTTACTATAAAGTTGTTCAGAGAGGTTTTTCTCTGCTTATGCTTCAAAATTTTGCGAAAATAAGACACAGCATTATCGTTAAATAAATTTGCAGCGTGCATTTGTCGATCATCTTGAGGCAGGCAACGATGTGAAAGTGGTCTTTCCAAAACTCTCTGATAGTGAGATTGGTTCCTTCAGTTACCTCAAAACAACGCTCAAAGAGAGTTTTAGTGTAGAGCTTTTTAAAATTTGAAATGACCTGCTGATCCATTGGCTGCAGTAAAGGAGTGGAAGGAGTGGTGTTAGGAGGCAGGAATTGGATCTTATTTATTTTAAATTCTTCAAGGAGGTCTTCTTCTAGGCCTGGCGGATGTGCAGGAGCGTTGCCCATAACAAGCAAGGCACGGAGTGGCAAATTCATCTCAAACATATATTTTTTTACAGACGGACCAAACACTTCATTGATCCAATCTATAAAAAGGTAACGTGTCACCCAAGCCTTATTGTTGGACCTCCACATGACATTAAGCTTGCACTTCTGGACTTTATACTTCTTGAAGGCTCACGGATTGTCCGAATGGTAAACGAGCAGCGGTTTAATTTTCAAATCGCCACTTTCATTTGCACAAAACAACAACGTGAGACTGTCTTTCATTGGTTTGTGACCTGGCAATGCCTTCTCTTCTGCTGTTATATAAGTTCGCTTTGGCATCTTTTTCCAAAAGAGACCCGTTTCATCACAATTAAAAACCTGCTGCGGCAGATAACCCTCAGAATTCACAAGGTTCTTGGATACGCCGATGAAGTTCTCGGCCGCCTTTATGTCTGAGTTTGCTGCTTCTCCGTGCCTCACAACCCTGTGGATGCTAATTCTTCTCTTAAACTTTTCGAACCACCCACGGCTTGCCTTGAATACTTCTTCTTTGTCCGTTGATGATCCTGGAGTCTTCTTAATGAGGTCGGCAAAAAATAAGTTTCGCTTTCTCACAAATTAGGTTTTCGTTAATAGTGTCGCACTGCATTTGCTTCTCATTGATCCATATGAGAAGCAATCTTTCAACATCGTCGAGAATACGTGGTCTTTGCGTAGAAATTCTTGTGACCCACTTTGAGGCATCAATTTTCTTAATCTTATCCTTGTTTTTGAGGATAGTGCAAATAGTAGATGTGGACCGATTGTATGAACATGCTAGGTAAGCCACGCTCACACCTCGATCCTGCTTCTCAATGATTTGACGTTTTACTTCTATCATCATCATCAATTGGTAGCTTCAGCTATCATGAATCTCCACTCTTCTCTACGACTTGTTTTCCTTTTCAATTCCTCATATTTGTTAATATCCATCCAGTTCTTTAAATTGTCCAACCATTCCATCCTTGGTTTCCCTCTTTTTCTCTTCCTTACTGTCCACCCTTCTAGCGCTGTCACGATTCTCTCCCCTGACGATCCCCTCAGCACATGTCCCGCCCATTTCCCTTTTCCTTCTTTTCACTTCATTCCATAGGCTATACCTGCTTCCAATCTTTCTCCAAACCTCTTCATTAGTTATTCTGTATGACCATTAATTTTTAAAATTCTTCTGGCAAACCATGTGTCCAATGCCTTTATTCTTTTTTCCATACTTTTTAAGATGGTCCATGTCTCGCACCCATACAAGAAAACCAGCCAAACATAACACCTCAACATTTTCAGTTTTAGTTTCATGTTGATCTCTCCTCTCATTAGGTCCTTGTATTTCCAAAACATTTCCTTTGCCATTCCAATTCTTGATTTTATTTAATTACCAATCGTCTGACATTAAACTTCCTAGATATCTAAACTGTTGGACTTGTTTTATTGGTTTGTCATTTTTTATATTGCAGTCAATGTTGCTCTTTTTACTAGCCACCATCATTACTTTTGTTTTATTGGTATTAATTTTCAATCAAAATTTTGCTCCCACCTCATAAACTTTTTGCATTGCTAACTCTAAATCCTCTTTTGAAGATGTCATGATTACTATATCATCTGCATACCTTATATTGTTGAAATTCCTTCCTCCTATACATATACCCTTAATCTCTTCTAATGCTTGCCTATAACTTCTTCACTGTAAAGGTAAAATAAAAGTCTGTTATTTAAACTTATTTCCTTTAGAATATTCATTGGGTGTATAATGATACGATATACACCCCTGTCTTATTCTACATTTTACTTCGAACCATTCTGTCGGTTCGGAATTTATTCTGAAAGCAGCTTCCTGGTTATTATAAATTATTTGAATTATTTTTAGGCAGTTGTATCTATTCCAATTTTATGTAACATTTGTATTAAAACTTTCTGGTAAACTTTGTCAAATGCCTTTTCGAAATCTATAAAACCTAAAAAGGTGTTTTTATTATCTTTTAGATTCTTTTCCAAAATTAGCCTTAACTCCATTTAGTATCACGTGTTCCTTCCTTTTCCCTAAAACCATACTGATCATCTGATATTTTGTCTTCAATTTTCTTCTTAATTCTCTTTAGAATTATCTTTAGTAATATTTTACACGCATGTGAAACCAAACTAATTGTTCTATATTTTTCACATACTATTGCATTGCACTATTTGACTTCTATGGTGATTTTTTTTCTCTTACTCCTTTCTTCTTGTGGCATTTTCTTTGGGGAAGAATATTTAAACTCTGCACTAAAAATACACTATAATTTGTCCGGATACAACTTTCGCAAGCGACAGTAAGATGCTAGCTGAACGAGCCCTGAATATAGACAGATAGCCAAGATGCCGGCAGGAACCTCCATGTGGCACCGCGATGTATCCTCGTCACTCGTTCTGCGAAACATCGCTCGTTAAGCGAGGCACTTTGTTACATTTTGTTTAGCTCGTTATGCGAATCACTCGTTATGCGAGGTGCTCGTTAAGCGAGGTTTGACTGTATATATATATATATATATATTATCTTTGACGCCAAAAACATGATAAATAATGTTTTACGGGACATGATCGATGAAAAACGATGAAATTGGCCTTTCGCCCATAGAGCCCAGAGCGCCCATAAAGTACATAATCAGCAACTTCCGGTTTATCAGTATTTCAAGAATAACTCCTACACAATCAGTGATACAAAAATATATTTCAACCAAAAGTTATAGTAAATCACATTTTATAAAACTTTTATAAATAATAGTATATACCTAAATATCATATATATGGAGATATTTTGAAAACCGGAAATGAGCTTTGAAGAATGAAGCTCAACTTCCGGTTAACCGATTTACTCCAAAAACTAATCAACTCTAAAAAAACTAACCAAAGTACTATATATGAAATTTAGTGTGGATACAATGAATAGGTTTTAAGTTAGAGCGCCCACAAAGTACATAACAGCTACTTCCGGTTTATCGGTATTTCACGAATAACTCCTAATCAACCGGTGATACAAAAATATGTTAAATTCAAAAGTTATAGTAAATTTTATTATCTAAAACTTTTATAGGTAATACAGTACACGTATATATCATATTTATGGAGATATTTTGAAAACCGGAAATGAGCTTTAATGAATGAAGCTCGACTTCCGGTCAACCGATTTACTCCAAAAACTAATCAACTCTGACAGCACACACCACAGTACTATATACGAAGTTTGGTATTGATACGACCAACAGTTTTCACGTTAGAGCGCCCACAAACACACACACACATACAGACACACACACACACACACACACACACACACACACACACACACACACACACACATACACACAGACATCATTCCGAAAATAGTCAAAACGTGTTCTAGGGACCCCAAAACATGTATTTCCGTTGAAATCTCGAAGTCGAATTTTTTCATGAAAACAATACTTTCTCTATACTTCGTATATGGAGAAAGTAAAAAGGCAAGTCAGATCTATTGGGAGTGATTATCAACTATATCTACGATATATACCTGTTCCAAAACATAAGGATGGTGAAAAAACTTTTCTTAAACAAACAATTAAGTAGCATATTTAATGTCATTGGGAATACCATTCCATAATCTTGCTCCAACAATACAAAAAGATTTTTGGCATGTGGTAGTTCTATGTTGTGGGGTGATTAAATAATCAAGATCCATTCTCGTCGTTACGTTAGTCTTTTTTTACCTAATGCAAAAAAATTCAATCAAGTACTCAGGTTGCTGGTATTTAAAAAGATAATACAAATACGACCCAAGCATATCTTCTGGTTTTGACCTTCAGCCATGCAGGACTGGCAAAGTAAGGAGAAATATGGTCATCTGTGTTTAAGTTAAAAACAAACCCTACACACATTGTTAGAGAAAATAATAGAGGATTGGGAATAAGGGAAAAAACAAGAGCGGACGACAAAGGCCAAAGACGATAGATGATAGTCATATATAATAAGTTACATAAGGCAATAAAGAGGACCACTCCACGATTATCTAATTCATTGATTCATAGCGAATTCGATAGACATGGCGAATGAAATTAAATTGCCACGCATGAGTATCTTCTTGGAACATAGCCATCATTAGCTATGGGGGAAAGAGATCCGTAATTCTCAAATGAAAATCGAATGCATCATTGAATAAGAAGAGACTTGTGGCTTTACTTGGCAGTGGTTAGATAAGGATTATCGATGAGAATAAGAATGTAATGGATTGTGAGGAGGAATCATCCGTGAAGATAGTTCGTGAATAAAAGTTAAATATAAAAATTGAACTATTGATCTATTTTAATAATCCCCACCGAGTATACATTCAAATATCGATTTCAATAACTACCATAAGACATATTTATAGAGTTAAATCTTTCTTAAGGTGAAAATCATTATTCTTCTGTGAAATTCAATCAGAAATAATGGCCGAACGAAATTATCAAAAGTACCACAGGAAAGAAAATTTAAAATAAATTCTCATTTTTTTGCCAATTACTCATTTTAATTTTTTTTCGGAATCCAAAGTCGTGTAAATTTTGATAAAGAAACATCGATATTTTCAACTTAACGAAGTCATGTCAGTTGATGTTTACGTTATTATTAATAAAGTTTCGGTTGCTATAACAGCTGCTCCGACGTTTAAACTTTTCAAGAGTTTATTTATCTCGGTATTCGAATAAGCAAAACTATGACGTCAGTAATCGGCAAACAGGATATCCAAAGAATTTCTGCATAAGTGAGAATATATTGAAATCTTGAACCTCAAATGCAAAACTTCGAACAAATAAGATATCCAGCAGTTTCTGTCTTTTAGCAGATCTAATGTGTTGAAAATCCGTTCGCAGTATTTATTTTAATTAATGAACTATTGCTCTTTGGAAATAGAGGGAAACTAAAAAAAATTAGAAAATTCGGTTTGCTACGGTACGATCTTTGTTATTATGTAAACCTACTTATCAAGGGAACTACAGACAGAACGGTGGAGGAGCAGTCATCCAGGAGTGCAGCGGCCTGTGGAGAGGTAATGCTCGAACATCTGTAACTGACAAACGCGCCTCTGTGAAAAACAATTGAAGAGGAAGAACCGTAGGGCGCATTTGATGATGAAAAAACGAGATGAGAAACAATGTAGAATTCAGTAGTGTTTAGAAAAGCATTCGACGCACCAAGAGATATAAAACTATTATTTGTAAGATATATTAGATTATACATATTAGAACTATCAACAATGTCGCTTTTCGAGTGAGTAAACATATTAAAAACAAATGATTGTTGCTCCTTCAGCAGCGTAACGCAACATCCATTGAATGCGACATTGTTGAAATTCGTGTAGAAAGAGATAATGCAACAATGAAGACAGCGAGTTAATTGCTGCCTCGGGGTTGCCAAGCGTCTACTGACCGCCTTTTGTTGAACTTTCATAATTTACGTACAGCAGTTATAATACTTCTCAGTGATAACGATGAATTTTAATATAACTGAAACCTTTTGCTATGATGAGCGTATTACTTTTCCTCGCCCTTTGACCATTGGCAACGTCAGCAATTACGCATGAGAGGAGCACAAATGCGATGGAGAAAAATCGATTAGCGGGGTCTGATATCAGCTGCAACACACTCTGCAAACTGTTCACTCTCTTGGAAAAATACTCCGCCTTCCCCTCTGTCATTAAATACGAATCCTCTATTTCTGAAGGAAAACGAGGTTGAAATTTCAAAAATCATACGGTAACACAAAAGCTATTCTGTCTTTGACTTCTACCCTAGGCTCGAGCCAGGTGTATGTTTCCGATGTATTTTAATGTTCATAACTCGAAAACTGCAAAGCAAAATTAACACGAAGTAACTAGTGCCTAACCAATGCAGCAAAGCAGAATCCAATTGTAGCATTAAATTCATCCATGTGAAAACAAATATGTTGAAATCAGCATAAAATGTTTTTTTATAATTTTATACATATAAAGAATCTGCTTGCATTTATAAATATATTTTCAACCATGAAGCTAATGTTAATTCGTATTTCCATGAATTAGAAGGTAAACATTTTCTTATTGCATAAAAAGAATATTTTTTCCTTTAAAATATAAAAACATCGTCTCGAAGGCTAATTAATTAGAAACTATAGATACTATAAACTTATATGGAAAAATAAACACTTTGAACCTTATAAAATGTTTTCCTCGCGGGACTAACAACCCTTTGTGCTTCACTTGCGTTGACGTGTTCTGCTTATAGCATTCTGGCTCAGTGAGGAAAGCAATGGCAAACTGCCTCACTCCTCATCCTGTCTAGTGAACCTCAATCCTATCTGTAAGCTCTCAGTAGCTCATGCCGGAGGGCGTGAGGCATCAACCAGCCTTCGGAAAGAATAATTTACAGACTAACAAACTAACTAACTAACTTTACTTACTAACTAACTTTACTTACTAACTAATTTTACTAACTAACTAACTTTACTTACTAACTAACTAGCCGTCGAGTAGTTTGGTTTCTTTAAATCGACAATCATAAATTTCAAAATTAAATCATACACTAATAGTCTTCTCGAAAAACGGCGATAATGTTTTCCCATTCAATCTTGTCTCGAATACTGCTGTGCGAATTGGCATCTACAGGAAGTAGGTTTGATCTCTGATTTAGAGATGGAGTAACGTAGTCGCATGTCGTTTGGTCATAGGACATCCAAAGTTTTTACAACAGCGTTAAAACTATGATAGAATCCCTAGGGTGGAAATGAGTGAGAAGAATTACTTACGGAAGCTTTTCGAAGAATTCATCGCTTCTAATTTTCTAGAGTAAGTAAATGAGATTTTAGTTCCATTAAAGAACGAACGCTATCTTCAAGAATTATCGACAAAACTTTACTCGGAATATATCGCAAAGACGTGGACTTCTTAATTAAAAACTACGGATATGTGAAACTTATAAGGAAGGGGAAAAACACCTTTCAATATTTATCTCACGTTACAAAAATACAACAATTATTAATTTCCAGAAAAATCAAACAATAGACTCCATAGCAAATTGGCAACTATTGAATATTTCATCGCCTAAAATAAATTCAATAAAAATAATCATACATAAGCGGTACCTTTCGGTCGGCTCTTAAAGTTAATAAAATAAAACTCAATGATTGATTTAAATTAAGGAGGTTACATGGACTTCTTACACCAAACCCATCATGAATCACCCTAGGAAATATTAAAATGTAGACCCATAGAGCACCTCCAAAGGCATACACAGGAGGTACAGAATATAGCATCAGTGATGCATGCAACTTTGGACTCAAAGGAATTCGTGTCTTCAGGTCGTTAATCCCTGCGAGCAACGCACGAAGTCTGCACGGAAATTTCGCAAGGTATAGTGAAGGAAGTAAGGTTTCAATAGCTAATAAAGGTTGAAAGGAAAGGTGGGATCGTGGAAAGGAAAGTTAAAGGGGAAAAAGTGATAAGGAACGAGGGAAAGAGGATAAAAGGAAGACATTGAAAGGGTCGTCCTCCTCCTTGACCCTCCCATTCACTTCCTCAAAGGGAAGGGACTTTTGTTTCGCGCCTTCGCGACTCTCGTGGGATATTGCGTCGCCTTGGAGATTTCTGCCGATCCGAACAACATCAAAAGGGAAACATCGGGAATTTCATCATTTCATTTTCGCTCGTGTTGCGAGATTGGACGGCGAGAGTTATGAGAGCTCGCTATTCATTGATACGGAATCCATCTAACTGTTATATATCACCCGCACAAACAAATACTGAGAAAACGGTAATGTTTTTATAATACTATTTGAATTGAGAAAAAAAGTGTATTTCATCGATGCGATACAGATATGACAAAGCTATAGCATTAGCGATACGTTGGATAACAAAATTCAATTCGAGAAAGGATTATTACAATATAAAGAGAGATATTTCTTATGGGGTCATTGGGTCGTGATCATTTCTTAATAGGGGGATAAGGGAATGGAACATGTTATCTGAAGAGGACTTCAAGCCATTACCTTAATCAATTAAATATTTTAAACTTAGATCTTTTAGATTGTTATAAAAATGTATTGAGAGGGGGTTTGGGGTATTGTTGTTAAGATATTATTAAATGAGTAGTATGTATGTTGTGAAAAATGTGACTTTATCGTGTTTGACAATATAATGATGTTATTTAGGAATTTCGAATGTAATAATGTAAGTGTAAAAGTGCTTGTCAATTAATGATCGTTGGATATTATTTAGAATTTAATGATTTCTGGTTATTATGTCAGACGAAATGTAATGAATGACGTAATGAGGTACAGTTATGTACGGAATTGTATTGACGTTGCCACAGGATCGTTGTCCAATTGCAACGTATGTATGTATTAACAATAATAATATCGGGTTACTATAACAACACGTAGTATATTTAATATCTAGTTTTCTCGGAAGTTCTACTATTTTATTGTTCCTTAGAAAACGTGTTACTAAGGAAACGATGAATTTTACATTATCCACATTTTTGTATGTGCATCCTAAAGAATAGATGAACCACTACTGAATGGGAAATAATAAACACAAGACTCGTGCACTTGATCTTTACCTCTGAGGATTAAAATGTTACCATCAGTAAATAATTGCACTGTTTACACCAAAAGTATAGGAATTAACGGTGATTCAGCGCAAACATGCGTATTTTTAGGATAGCTCCCAGTGAAAAACGGGCATCATACAGTCCGACATAAATTCGAACCCAGATTTTAGACTTTTACGCCCATTTCTTCTTGTTATATGTTGTTACATTTAGTAGCACAATAAAAAAATAATTATTATTCATTTGCTAAGCTATCCAAAATTTCACAGCAGTTAAGATAAAGATATTTATCCATCTATGTATATACAAAGTCCATTAGGTACATAAAACAAAATTGGAGAAAAGTTGCATTTGAAGGTATTGGTTTCCCTTTTGGTCCTCCTGAGCCAATAATTGGCTCCTCAGGAGTTGCATAAATTAACAAACAACCAGAAAATTTAAAATACAGTTCCTCTTCTAATAATAATAATTGTCTTTATTTGAGCGAGATTGAGACTAAAAGTCACTTCTTCCATCGAAACCATCGTCATTAATTAAAGAATAATTAAATTAAATGGAATAGTATGTAAGTAACAGTAGTAGCATAATAATAGTATATTGTAATAGTAACTAGGAGAAAAGAATTGAGTACTAAACACTGAGTAAAAAATAATCAGTTTATTACAAACGTTATATTGTTACTAAAAACCGAAGCATACATTGGTAAGTTTGGTATCTAAGGTAAGAACAATGCCACACTAGGTGAAATGCTATAATTAGAGTTCTATTCTTAAGAAATGTTCTATTGTTACGGAAGCGCACTTCTAGCCTAAAATACCAGGACAACTACACTTCTGGTTTAATCACAGCGATTGTTAGCGAATATTCTTACGTTGCACCTTGAAAAGTTGACTAATTTAGGCAAAATGTATGTGAAGAAGTGATAAATATTGGTAAATACGGTGGAAAACTTTAATCTCGGGATTTTACAACGCTTCCTCGCCCTGATAAAACTTTCTTTCCCATTTTCGCGGCGATTCGGCATGCTTTTATGGGCTCCTTAACTCGAGGAGTTGTCTGAGGCCATCAACTTTAATACTAAACTGTTCCAAAAATAGCGAATGGTTATCGTATTCTGAGTTACGTCATTATATCAATGGTATCATCTACATTGGGACCAAATAGAGCTTTCGCGTAATATCCTCGTTAATGTCAGATTACTTTCCGTTTAACGATCTATTATTGGTGGACCACCTTATAGAAAGGTCATACCAGGGACTGAATGCAGACGGTAAGCAAGAGAGTTGACCGACTCAGGCAATCAATGGAGCGTCATTACTTTAATATCAGAAATTTATAGGAGCGAATCAAAAGATTAAGGGAAAGTGAAAATATTGAGTATACAGCACTATACATGATTATGGCAAGTCAAACTCAAAGTAGAGGTTTGACTTGTCAATGTTTAAGATGCGCATGTAGTAATGCTGAGCACTTTAAGTAAAGTTATGAACAACTTATTATTGTAGCTTTTTCAGCGTTAATGTTCAATGATCATCTTCATATACTGCTGTAGGAAAAGCGGAAGTGGAATCCACAATCATCACAGCTGTTGACAGTAAATGTAGAAAAGCAACATTGGAAACATAAAAATGAAAACTTACAGCCGATAATGTACATTATAAATGAATTAAAGGTAATGAAATTATGTAATCCTAAATACAGTATACATCATAAAAAATTACTATACTTTGCTATTGTGGAATCAATACCACGATACGGCATAGCTATATGGGGAAATACTAATAAAACTTCGATTGACCCTCTTAAAAATGCACAAAACCGAATTATTAGATACAACACGAACAATACAACAAAAATCTCGCATGGTTCATTTTCAAACTTAAATATCTTGCTTTTAGAAAGTCTTTACGTATATACTGTTACAACAACTATTTTAAAAATGACCGCAAAATAGAAAACACTCCGCAACACACTCTCTCTTTACGCTCTAACGAAAAGTATAAACTGCCAAAATTTTACAAAGTTCTGATTTAAGGAATATTAGAGATAAACTGTTACTATGAATATAATAAATCACTGATGGCAAAGTGTAATGAATCAACAGTAAATACAAATCGATTTCCGATGGTTTCTTGGCTTTTTTGATCCATTAACAAGTACTGCAAAGAAGAATATCTCAGATTTGAAGATTACAAGTATACATGTTGCTCTCCGAATGAGCAAATTAATGAATAACAAATTGTATTTGACGCTTTGTTACGTAACAATGATAGACCGAGTTTTCATGGATTAATTCTGGCAATACTTGGTGGATTTTATTAACCGTATTTTTCGCCGTATAAGACGCTCCGTAATATAAGACGCACCCAGTTTTAAAGGAGGAAAATCTAGAAAAAATAACTCAACCAAATACTGTAGTTAAATACTTTATATCAACTGTATAAAGTTAACAGTGGTTTAAGAACAATTTTATGTCAACCATGTAACATATTAAGAACTATCTTTACTCTCGTTCTGTTTCCGGTCGATATATAATCCATCGAAACAAAATCTTACAACTTCCACAGAAAAGTGTCCACTTAAAGTTTTCTGTGTAAATAGTAGTAGTATTAAACAATTAAGTTATTGCGTCATCGTTAATTGTTACTGCAGGGCATACACGCAAAATAAGTCATTGTTGCTCTTCACAGGCAATAATACCCCGTAAGTAAAAATACTTCACTTCTAATTCTCATCAAGCTCACCCCAGTCCTCCCTTTCACCCCTCATGGTGCTGATGGCATGTCTGCAAAGGGCGACTCCCGCTCAATTCCCGACCTCGGAAAAAGATGGACGGCGAGGAAAATTCTTCCGGAGCGGGACGTGTCCCGAGAGAGAACGAAGGCGCCGCTGACCAATCAGGAAACCGTTAATAAAAGGCTTCTCCACCAATATTCTTCCCTTCGTCTTCCAAAGTTCTCGTGGGTGTCCCAAGGGAGGGACTGTCCCTTCTAAAGCACAATGTATACTGATTGCTAGATTCGTCTCATTCACCCACAGCTTCCCTATCCTCCCATAGATACATCCTCTGCTTCCTTTCGTATCCATCGGGTCCACATACCCTTTGGCTTCCGGGTCAATACCGGAAGTTCTAAGTTACCACGTGATTTCGAGTTCGATCTATTGGAGATTTTTATCCCCCAATACAATCAAGTATTTCGGAATGTAAGTCTGTCCATAGCAACGTTATTCATCATGCGCTCTAAGTGTAAAATACAGTTGAAGATTTCCTAAAGTTCCTTCAATTTTACAAAATTAGCTAAATACGGGGGAATATTAAAATGTACCTGAAATGAGACTGCGTTGCGTCGTGGATTATCTACAAGACAACTGTATTATTGCAGTTCAGGATTATTGTAAGTATTAAATAATGATAATACTCAACAATTTGCACGCACGCCTGTGAGATGCGACAATAGCTTTAAAAGGACGACAACAATGGGAGCCTTTTGAGAACGTTTCTAACAGCCGGAAGTTAAAATTAGATTTATCCGTACAAAAATATACAAGTCCTATCGTCTGGGCTTAATTCTTTAAGGTTTTACAAATGAAGTCGTGGGAAAAAATTCTACGTGGAATTTGCTAATGTTTTTATGAAACTAAACTGTTTCATTATATTTGTATTGTAGTATCTCCAACATACCACCTAAGTTGTCCAATGATAGTTCAATAGTAGCTCACAAATGGAAATATTGTTTTAAAGAATTCGTTTGTAAGACCTAAAACATTAGGCCCACGTAAAAGTAACTGTAGAATATTGTGTGATAAAATAGTATATTTACTAGCAATGTAACCTATACAATGTATATGCTTCGGTTTTTTTACATCCACAATTCTTCTGAATGTTTCTCATACTATTCTCTTTATGTTAATTATTCTTCAATAAATGGCGATGGTTTAGATGGAAGAAGAGACTTTTAGTCTCGAATTCGCCCAAATAAAGACGATTGTTATTATTATGTTCAACATAAGGTCTTTATTTATTGAGGCGAGATTGAGACTGAAAAGTTTCTTATTCCATCTAATCTCTCGTCAATGGTATTATATACATGAAAAAATAGTGAATAGAAATAGAGAGTAAAACTTTAGAAGGAGTTAATGTAAAAAAAAGGTTCTTTGGTAAAAAAGATCTTCAGTAGGAGAACACCCACAAAGAAGAGGGTATGAAAAACCTTCGCAAACCTACTGAAAATACAAGCTACAATACAATAATACAATATAACATGGAAATTTCAAAACCAGTACCATAACGAAATAAAAAAACAATAATAAAATAAAATCGGAAGCAGGAAAAATTTCTATAGAAAAAAATTAAAAAAAGATAAATATGGCCAAAAAAACATGCAAACAAAAATTTCAAAAAATTATAAAATCAAATCAAATAAGCGGAAGTTTCAGGAATACACTATGAAAAAACTAAAAAAATATAACATATCAGAATGTCGAACATTTCAGAATTTTTCTTGTTCTTTATGTAGCCTGTTATAGAAGCCATTATGGCAGTAACACTGATAATTAAGAAATAAAAAACTTATTTAATACATATAAAAACATAAGAATTGGAGAACGCCGTAAAATAGCCTTAGTTTACGCAGAGTGAGACGATATCCGGATGAGAATTTAATAATAGATACATTTTGGGCGTCGAATGAAAACTTGAGGGCAGCCTTAAGGGTTACATTTATAAGGGACGAAGGGTCAGGAGATTGGAGGGGTCAGAGGGTTATTCCTCTGAGGAAGACGCCCGGAGAAGTGTTGTTCAGTGAAAGGGTGAGAATGGATGGGAGAGAGGCGTGGGGTTTTCGAGAAAAAGATTAAATCAAGTGGAAAGTGGTGGGAACAGAGCTAGGATATGAGGGATGACGGATGAGGAGTGAGGGATAAAAATGTCAAACTCCTGCATCGGGAAGGGCATCGAGACTTCTAAACAGAATGCATAAGCACATGAAAAATTCTAAACAAAAGCAAAAACAATTCTGTCCTATTTTACTAACTTTAAAGGGCAATCCTTCCATATAAGTAGCAGCAAATATAATCATAGAAATGTATGCGTAATATACATCTATAGCTTTACGCATAAGACTGTCTAAGTTGAGTGAGAACGAAATTTCGTCCTATGATCAAAAATAATTCCTTATGGATGTATCATTCCTTTACATCCCATAAGAAAGACAAGACAGTGAAACAAATACAACTTTAACAATGGCCTCTGCTACCATGGTGACGAATTTTAGGAAAAGAGGAACTGCGACAAGATCTGAGGAATATATATCAAATATTGCCCGATTTTTGCGGAATCTTAATTTGATGAAAAATTGAAAACAAATTACATATCGGACATCTATTTGATCATAAAGATCTCAATCTGATGTGCAGATATTTAAACATTCATGATGGAATGAAAGAAATGAATTTGCACATGAAAATGTGCTGCATGTACCAAAATTATATAGAGGTGAAAAATTAATTGGCTGGGACTCGAAGCCAGGTCTCCCACATTCCAGGCAGGTGATCTAACCACTGAACTAATTCATTCAAAACATTCCTCTAAAAGTAATCTCTGCATGCGATAACGACGGATTTGGCGTATGTTGGACATGCGCGTAATAAAGACCTTTCAATGACCTAAAATATAATCTTAGAAAATCCATTAAAACACCTACATAATGCAAGGTTGAAATACTTTGTTAAGTGTAAAACGTAAAAACTTTGCAACTTCTTCCTTTCGAAGTTTAGAGGGAAATACAAGTACCCAAATGCATTCCTACGCACTAAAAGCGGTCAAAAATCTTTGTGGATGGGTTTTAAAAAGCAAATTGCAATTTAAAAATCAATAAAAGTTGCCAATGAAATTTGAGAAATAGAATAGAAACTGCTTTGTAATCTTCTTTGTTTCATCGCTTTGATGTCGTTTATTGATAAAAAGGGAAACGCGGACCAGTCGATAATCCGATGACATATTTTTTTCTTCTGGTCAACGTTTGCAGATTCGAAGCACCGAATATCAATGTTATGCGGTTTCCTTTGACATCAATCCCCTGATTTTGTTTGAGCAAATTGTAAACAGGCCTTCAGCAAAAAAGTAGCTCAACATGTCCCATATTTAAAAAAATCACCTACTCATGGATAACTCATAAAAGAATTAAAGTTCAGAGATCCAAAAACTTGGTAACGATGGCAACAATAATCATCAAACGAAAATAATCAAATAAAAAAATGCGTACCATAGCAACTGTGACTATTTAAGTTTTTAAAGTCGTCTGGTGGCATCGCTTTGTTGCAGCGATTTGACGTATCCCTTTTAACTTTCATAGATCAGTAGCAAGAGATCATTTTTTTATTAACCAATGATACCGAATTTTAACGTTTTTGAGTGAGATGAAATCACGAAATTAATTTAATAAAAATGTTCCTTCAACAGTTTAATCACAAAATGTGTTTCCTATCAAAATAATTATGGGATACTTTAATTTCTTTCCATATTAAAATTTGAACTCTTAAATCTCAATTATCGGCGTTTTGCCTTCATAAATTGTAAAATAAATCCGGTGTGTTCTAGAAGCAAATTGATGCTAAAAATCTTACGGTAGAAATATTTTTTTATGGAATAAGATATGAAAAATTGTCGAAAAAATGAATACCTCCCTAACTACACACATTTCAATCATGAATGTGTGCATCAATTCGAACTATAATGACGTCAGAAAACAAAAATAATATGAGTATACTCTACTGATCGTAAACATTTTCAAGAGCCTACTCTGATATTAGTCAAGAGAGATAATGAATAGAAATCTTCGATAGTTAAATGAAATCAAATTCCTGTACCGATGTAAACACTAGGACTAGAATAACTAAACCTTTCAAAAATATATTATTATTCCAAAACATTTCTCAAATGCGTGATTTCGTGATTACAGGTAAATACTATGAGAAGGGAGGGATACATTTGAGGCTAGATGGAATATTGGTAAGCAATATGTAAAAACTTCTGTAGTGTATTAAACTTTGGGAGGGTAACAGGTTTTCGTATAAAACACCATGACTCAAGTCACAGAATTAGTTTTTATAATTTGTTATCAACGAATGTTTAAGGTTAATTATGTGGTTTTTGAATTAGTAACTTTATATATCATATCTTAAAGAGTTATCACCATATAAAGTTCTAGACATAGGAATTTAACGTAATCAACTTACGGTCGTTTGGGATTATAGAACACAGGAGAAGAATCCACACATACCTGGAAAGGAAAAAGGAAAACCATTTTAATGCATTTGACAATATTGAAAGAAGATCATAAAAAACATTACCGATATTAATATATAAAGTAATAATATTTTAGAACTAAAATAAAGATGTTTTATGTAATTGAGTACTCAATTTACAGCCAAATAACAACATATCGGAGAATAAGTAATTTAATGCTTCTTAATCATTTTCCTCGGATGAAAGGATATAGCAAACATAACCTATTAAATTGCTTGAAATGACTACATTTACAATATCGCTGAGTAAAATTCAATTACCTAACCATTCACCCTGCCTATTAAACCCTCAAAGCTTTGTATGGTGAGAATCAACTAGCCTTGAGGGTGATGAATGTACACGCAAATAAAATAAAAGACATATTAAAAAATCAATCATTAAAACTCAATCAGATCTAATCCATTGACATTCGAAATAACATGCTAGTTTTATAATTTTTTGCCCATGATTAACTGCCAATATTATAGACCTCTCCACATTTAGTTGACAGTATTGCTTAAATGGCCAACGCTGTTGCCAAACCTACGGTGGCGGGGCGACAGCGATTACGCCGTCGCCCCGCCTCCTGAACACCGCGCCGAATTTGAATTCATAACCATGAGTGTTATGAATACGCTAATCAAAAAGCTCCTAGAGTTAGGTTTTCGATAAATAAGGGATGCAAGCACAATCTTTAAAGTTCGGTGAAGATCAAAGCTCTAAATACCATGTGAATTACTTTGAAGTATTATTTTTATAGGATAATAACAAATTATTGGCAAGCGATAGGTAGTAAGTTTTTTTATTTAAAACCAGTAAAGTTGTTACCTTACAGTATATCCGCATTGATATATATTTTTATAAAGTTACTAATATGAAAGGTTGAATTATGATATTACGTCATTTGATGAAATATTTTTTTTCCGGATGGAAAGCATTAAATTCAATTGACATCCACTCGTCCTTCCTTATCGTTAAGACGACTAAATAATGATATTTACCGTCTGAATGATGTCGTCTTATATCGGTGGCATAATCAAATAACCATTTAAAAATGCAATGAATTCTAAGATAAAAGTCTTCTTATCTTTCCACTCAAGAATCCGAAAAGTATCCAAATCCCTCCATATAAGTTGATGTGCTTGGCTATGGCTCTGACGCATCTTCTGATGTGCTTGTCGACTGAGACGACGATAACGATGTAAGACGAATAATCAGTTCTTCTATGTCATCTTGCAAATTATCTGCCTGCCACATTTCCTCTTCCACTTTCATCACATGTTTGACATGATTTCGCCAATTTTCAGGAGAAACAGCGCCGAAACTCTCTATTATAAGTCTCTCCACATCTTTCTTTTTAAATGTCACATTCTTCATACCCACGTAATGCTTAATTTGCGCCCAAACCATTTCAATGGGGTTCAGTTCGCAGTGGTACGGTGGAAGTCGTAGAACAATGCATCCCGCTGATTTTGCAAGTTCGTCAACCCTGAACTTCTCGAAATTTTTTCGAACTTGATCGACTTAAAACAATAAGTATCTCTTCAAACAATCGTCATCGAAATTTATATTTTTATCAGTCAACCACTCTTTGATGCGGTCTTTCTTCCAACTTGTTGTTGGAAGGTATTCTAATTTTCTAGAGTGATAGGATGCATTGTCTAAAACTAATACCGAGCCTCTGGGTACGCTAGAGAGAAGGCAGTTTTCAAACCAGCTCTCATAACATTCTCCATCAACTTCGTCATGCTCGTCCGTGGTATTCTTATTGCAAAAAAAGAATCGCAATGCTCCTTCAATGAAACCATTTTCCGTTCCGGTGTGAATAATTGCGAAACGACCTCCTCGGGATGTCGGAGCCTTTAGTCCCGTACTTAAATCAGACAGGAAAGCATCACATGGTGTTTTAATTGCTTTATCACTCCAAACCTTGTTCACCGTTTGACCAAGATTGATCCACGTTTCGTAGGTAAACACAATCATTCTCTGTTCACTTCGGTATTTCTTCAGTTGCCTTAAGTAATTGTGACGCCAACGTATTATGTCGTCCCTCTCGATTAGTATGCTCTGCCAGCTCCTTCTTTCGTAAACAAAACCGATGTCGGTCAGCAGACGGTACAATGTAGTTGGTTTAAAATTTGGTAAATCATTGTCCATATTCACGGAGTTTAATATGGCTTTTAAAGTTGGAGGAACGTTTCGAACAAACATATTATGCACTTTTCTTCTCACTCCTTTTCTTACAAATTCATCGTAAATTGCACATCTCGCATTCTTGTACGGCCGTGTAATTTTCTTAGTTTTTGACGGAGTCACTAACGCGCCTTGAGATGCTTCTTTCCGTACTCTATAAATTGTCGACTGTGAGCATGCAGTCGCTTCCGCGGCCTTTTTACTTGCATCAGAAACACTGAGGGACTTGCGGAGGTAGGTGAAGACGTTCAATACTATTTGCCGTTCACGACTTCTCAACTTCCATCCTTTTCGCCTTCTCTTCACTTCGGACATGGTGATCTCACGAAGTTAAAAACGACTCACTTGGAGAGAAACTCTACAGCTCTGCTCGACTTCTTATAATAACTGCACACGGCTTCTATACTCTTGGAAATCCAAAGGCAAACTAAATACAAACCGTCATCCCTTATATTCCGAGCATCAACATTGAAGTGTTCCAACGGTTTCCCAGATGTTTTATGACTTGACCAGCCATAGCGGTTTTATGTACCCTTTGCGCATCGGTGCTGTTAATCTTAAGAAGGGATACGCGTGCTATTCATTCAGTAGCAGGAATTATACCTCAGTTTTAAAGAGAAAGTTGTATGTTGTTTTTCTGTGCTCTTTATTTTGCGAAGACTTTCATTAGGAGGACCCGAACTCTAATTTTGTTGAAATCGGCGGGATATAAAAAACTGTTTCTTCCGACTGAGAACTTGACTGTGGTTGAATTAATAAAATACTTCAATGTCCTTAAAAAAAATTTTAACGGCCTATATCAATATGTATGTAAGCGTTTGCGTAGCGGATATCCATGTTCGCCAAATTTCGAGAAAATCCCAGAAGTCGGAAAATAAATAAACCAGCAACAAATATCGGCTACAACGTCGTCAGTAAGGGTTTCTAGAATTATTGGAACTTTTTTTTCTTATAATGAATGAGGAATCTTTCCGATTTTCCGAGGATTTGTGCTTTCTTCCCTCACGCTTACAACAGCTGAGCTGAGCTGAGCAGGCATTCACGGCGGAACTTTGGCGCGCGGCAAAAACGACAAACTGAAAAATTAATAAATCCCTCTGTAATCAAGATAATGTCTTTATTTCTTCACCAAAAATATCTTTATACTTTTCTTAAAATTTCGTACGCAGCATGTATGGAGGTATATCATACGGCACGAGATTTAGCTGGCGACCGCTTTTAGGAATGCATAATTCGAAAATTTCGGTTCAAATGATCTTATTCGTGTTATAGAAACATTAAAACGAGATAAAATATAAATTAAATAATACTGTCACGGGAAGTAATGCTTGAAAAAGTTACTGTACAAATTTTATGACGAATGCATGAACGCATCGTTCACAACAGCGTGATAAAGATAAAATCGGAAAATGGTCTCTCCACGCGGAAATACAAGAAAATAATTTTTATAAATTTTATTTTAAAACATATGGATAAATAAATTGCAGGATTCGACGTATCGTTTAATTTTACAGCAGGAATGATTTTTTTAATCAGCAAATTAAGCTTTTGCTGCATTTGGCAACACCGAGCCATGCGCCTTACGGGGAAATACACGGGAAAGGAAGCTCCATAAGGCCCTGTACTTTCAACTAAATGTGGAGAGGTCTATAGCTGTTTATCAGGATGGAAGAATCCTTCTTGTTTAACATTGTTTACAGTAGCAATTGGGCGTTTTCTGACAGCATATTCACATAAATTAAATTGTGATAAAATCAAAACAATTTTATATCGGTAGGTCGGTCCTCCCTCCTTAAATTTTCAGTATTTAACTAATTGATTTTCTTAGAGGACAAAAACTTCGTTCTAAAAGCTACTTGTGACGATTTTAGAATGCTATCTCAAAAGAAAGAAACAGAACTAAGGCGGAATCGGTTTAATATTCGATTGAGGGCGTGGAATATATATATATAAATCTGTCTCCAGCACGAGACATATAAAAAGACTTGTCCCCGAGATCTGCCACCTTCAGCGAGGAGAATTTCTTTTTTATCCAGGTCGTCGTCTTCTTCTGCCAACTTATCGATGCATTCTCCGGAGGCGTTATCAATTCTCCCGAGGAGGGCGTGGTATTTCCACCTCGAATCTGAATAAACCTATTTATCTCAAACCTAACCAAACGTCTGCGGGAAGGAAATTGTGTGGAACTGATCAGAGTAAATGGAGCGCTCCGGTTCCATTTTCCATCAGCAGCACGGAAAAGTGGCGGCTTTAAGTTGAGCCAAATCAGAAGAATCAGACCTACTTTCTGTTTCACTATTGTGAATTATGATAATAATAATAATAGTAATAATAAATGGCCTTTATTCAGGCGAGATTGAGACTAGAAAGTCTCTTCTTACACCTAACCCATCGTCATATGCGGAACTGAAAGAAAGAGATAGTTTGCAAAAATACACGAAGGAAAGTAATATGTGGATTTTTAAAAAAACCTAAGCTGAGGGCTCAGAAAAGAACTTCTACTGCTGGAAAGCTCTCACTGGAAGGGGAGTGTGAAAAACCTGCGAAACCTACAGGTAGAAAACTGTATTTTGTGAAGAAGGAGAATAAAAGAATTATGAAAGAGAAGCAGAGAATAGATAAAAACTATGCAAAAGAGACAATTCACATTCACTACAAGCAATCAAATCGAACAAAATATCTTCACGAATGAAACTAAATCTAAATACAAGAATTGTAGCAAAAAAAAGATAAAACACATACGAATATTTCAAAAATAACAAAACGATTAAATACATTAAGGTTGAGAATGAATAACAATCAGAAACATAGAGTTTATATGACATTGGACAAAGACAATAAGCAAAAAGATTTTTAAAATTAAAAAATAAGATTTTAAAATAACCTAAATTACCTTATCGTTAATTATGTACATATATACATATATTATGTGAGGCAGCGGATCATGATAGTGTATTTATGATGAAATGATAAAATAGACACACGAATATTATATACACGAAGGTTGAATGTATAAGAAACGTAGCTACTATAATTAAATGCAATTAATTGGATTGAATACTGTAATGTTTTGTATTACTTGGATATTTTCAAAGCGATAAGTTGAAAATGATGAAGTGACATTTTGGCCTGAGAAGTGACATTATAAACTGTGAAATGTAGTTTTTGTGAATTGAGTATACATGTTGAGTACATGTTTTGGAGGGTACCGGAGAGAAGTATGGAATTGGTATTAAAAGCATATGGAATTTACCTAAACTAAGTTTCAATGGAGCTTCCTGGTCTCTTCCAGACATCATCTGCATCAGATTTTGAGAGACCCGCTTTCGTTCCATCGGAATATAGAAACCCGACCTAAACATGTAAAACTGTGCATAATAGCGGAAGCATTCTTTTTACTTTCTCCATATACGAAGTATAGAGAAAGTATTGTTTTCATGAAAAAAATCGACTTCGAGATTTCAGCGGAAATACATGTTTTGGGGTCCCTAGAACACGTTTTTACCATTTTCGGAATGATGTATGTGTGTATTTGTGTGTGTGTGTGTGTGTGTGTGTGTGTGTGTGTGTGTGTGTGTGTGTGTGTGTGTGTGTGTGTGTGTGATAGTGGGCGCTCTAACGTGAAAACTATTAGTCGTATCAATACCAAAATTCATACATAGTACTGTAGTGAGTGCTGTCAGAGTTGATTAGTTTTTGGAGTAAATCGGTAGACCGGAAGTCGAGCTTTATTCTTCGAAGCAAAGTTCCGTTTTTGCAAAATATCTCCATAAATATGATATTTAGGTGTATACTATTATCTATAAAAGTTTTAGAAAATGTAATTTACTATAACTTTTGTATGAAACATATTTTTGTTTAACTGATTGTTTAGGAGTTATTCATGAAATACTGATAAACCGGAAGTTGCTGATTATGTACGTTGTGGGCGCTCTGGGCGCTGGCGCTGGGGCGAAAGGCCAATTTCATCGTTTTTCTTCGAAAATGTCCCGAAAAACATTATTTATAATGTTTGTGACGTAAAAGATAATATGATATAAATTAATCACTCATCTTCCAAGTTTAGATGGAATATAGAGTTTGAAAATACTGTCCAAGATAAATATTTACATCTTATATATGGAGAAAGTCATGTGCTGGCCACATCAGATTTTTTTTATTTGTTTGTTTTAGGCAAGGGTTAAATGGAAGAGGGACACTTTCTAGTCCCAATTACGCCCAATAAAGACCTGTGAATAAATGTATGTATACATGAAGAAAACAGGAAGACCAATAACCAGTCAATAGGTTAAATATGGATAAGAAATTTCCGTGTAGGAAGTAAGTGAATCAGTATTTCTAAAGTGAAACTCTTCTTATTAAAAGCGTCAAAGTTCACAGGATTTTGGAGCCAAATCGTTTTGATTCGGTACCAAAGTCTTTATCCCATTTCCCATTTAGCTGACGAGCGAAGTCGGATCGGCTAGCAGAACCCGAGAGCTAGTCATAGTTTAATTATGGCGTTTAGAGAACCCAGCGCAGGATACCTTGAATTCCCCTTTATGACGCAAATATATATTTCGCTCCGGTCTCATTAAATATGAAATCCTTCCGAGATCAAAGGACGTCATACTCGAAAGTAAATAACAGTGTCTGAACTGACAGAAATATTACGTCTAAGCCCCCTTTGAAAATCCCTTATGCCGGAGCTTTGTCATACTGACGAGGTCGATACGCCGGTTAAGCCCCGGCGTGTAATGGAGCCTTAATTGCACCACTGCCCCATTCGACTTTCGATGAATTTTTGATTCTTGTTCTCCATTCCTTTGATCCCCGTGAAACTAAATTTC
This sequence comes from Sympetrum striolatum, assembly GCA_947579665.1. Taxonomy (NCBI): domain Eukaryota; kingdom Metazoa; phylum Arthropoda; class Insecta; order Odonata; family Libellulidae; genus Sympetrum; species Sympetrum striolatum. Next base: position 76,483,538 of record OX388346.1, read on the forward strand.
TTCGATCTGCTGGCTAAGTTACCTTTGATTATTCGCTACTGGTCTATTACAACCATTAGTTTGCTGGGTCTAGAAGCGTGAATTAACTTCAGTTACTATGTCGTTGTTATGCTGTTGCTTTGTAGTGCTATGTAGTTGTGATGTGGTTGACATTTTGTTTGTTCGTCTTCTCCCAGGTAGTCAGTTGAAATCAGTATTTTTTATGATTGTAAAAGGATGGAGGTAGCAATTTGTAATTCTTTTTTAATTTTAAATACATTTCCAACGATAAATTGAACAACGAACACTTAATAACTTCCACAGATATATTTTTAAAGCGTCTATTTTCATCGATGAACTGACATCTTCAGGCACATTGGTCAACAAAGTACAAGAATATATACACAGGGAGAAGATAAGTGGGGAAGAGGGTGTTAAGTGCAGGGGAAGGGGGTGGTGATGATAAAAAGGCGTCAATGAAAGCGGGTTAAGGGTAAATAAATAAGGGGTGAAGGGTTGGGTAAAAGGTATTCATTGGTAAGGCTATCGGAGGCTTTTATTTATATTCAATTATAAGTGTTCATTGCTTCATTTATTATGGCTTCGTTACTCAAAGCTGAGCTTGAACATATTATATTTACAAGGAAATTAGGTAATTTTGCACGAGAAGGCGTGCTCCTAAGGAAATATCCCAAGGAAGAATAGACTTGAAAGAAGTCCGACGGGACCGGGAATCGAACCCGGGTCTCCAGATTGCCGGTCAGGTACTCTGTCCGTTCTTCCTTGAGATATTATATTTAATTTATCAACAAATTTTGATAAACTATTCCATGAAACGTCATCCAAATGGCTAACCGTGCACACATTGAATCCGATAGGTTAATTCGATATTTTTAAAATTTGCCAATAGTCTAAAATTCAATATTGTTCATCAAAAATAAACTTACAAGTAGCATAAATAACTTCAAAGCAGCTTCCACTTTGCAATTCCAGAATTCTTTCTTTTCCTATTCAAGCATCACAAAGAAGTTTTCAAAGACAGCCCTCGTTTCGAATTTATCAACCATAAGAATGGTACAGAGTAAGGAATATTGCCAATCTGTTTCCTACGATTCCATGTTATGAATTACAAGTTTAACCTCGTATGATCCTTTAATGAGACTATATGACACCAATTTTGCAGTACTTTTGCATTATCAGGCCATGACAAAAAATCGAAATAAGGTCCCTAAATACAAATTATATTCCGTTCGTAGAGTAAAAAATATCATCAATTCAAGGGTACCCCTAGCTTATGGGCGCCCATACTTACGCATCCATAGCTTAGTGCCAAGAGCCAACCCATGGACTTAGAAATCTGGAAGGTAATTATATGTGTGATTGGGGAGGTTGGGTTATATCAAGTTATTTCCTGGCGAAATTAGTAAAATAATGTTTCATAACTTCAAACATCCGGAGGATGCATTTAATTACTGCACCTAGTTCTCTCACTGAGATGATTAAATTATTTACAGGGTTTCCCCTCATTGGATCATCATTTAGTCATTAACAGTAAATTACTGATGACACTACTAAATACTTCCAATACTCGATCCTAATTTGCAAATAAAATTATTTTTTATTTCTCTTTTCCTTTTTTTGTTCCTAATAGATACAACCCCTTGGGCTCTCTGCTTAATTACTGTCACACTTCCTTTTGACAACTTTCACATAAGCAATCCATACTTCATTTCAAAAGTAAATATAAAACATATAGATGCTGGATACTTCAAAGGGAAAACATTGTGGATTGGTCACGTAGCACGAAAATAGAGGGCGCTTAATTGGCTCATATCTGACTCCCATAACAAGGCTTTCTCTTTTCAAATGGTTCCAATTTTCGAAATTTCACTCCTTTGCAAATACCACCAGATCGCGTATCATTAGAATCCCTCTCTCTTTGCCATACGAGAAACGCATTTCGGAACTTATTTTGGACGCCACCCCGCGACATAATAGGCGGTCGAATGGGGTCGGGATGAAAGAAAACACGCGGATCGGTAATTACCACCACGCGAACTGGGATTTGACGCATTTTCCTAATGAAGACGAATTAATGGGGATGCGGAATTAACGCAGCACGGGAAATGACAGGAGCTTCCACGTAAAATCTTGTGTAATTAGTCACGAGAATATTACTCCTCTGGGAATCACACGTCAAATTCACAAAGCCTCTGAAATCCGACAGGTACAGGGAGTTGGCGCCTATGACCCACAGCCCCATTCGACCTTGACCCTTGCCAAGCGGAAAATTGGGAGAAAATGCACGAGTTTTGAACGTGTGACCCTTTGAAAAAGAGCTGATGAGGTTTTTTTGGCCCAGTTGTGACCTATCGATCCGCATGTTTGAGTTCACTTGTTTTTTATTTCGTAGCGGATTTCGCGTGGCTTATTTTTCGGTTCGGTCGCTCCGGTTGTGCGTTCGTATCTTCCGGGATTAGTTGTTATATTTTGCTAACTGAAAGATAAGTAGGATTGTTTAAAGTTACGTATTCTCTGGAAGGATTTCTGATCTCGACGATTTTCCCGCCTTCCGGATCTTTACGCCATTTTTTCTCGCTTTTACAAATGAAACAGTTATTTTTTAAACTTTTGAATTGTGGTTTTCCTAAATTAGACCTGACCACATGTTCTCTATCAATATATATATCATGTATCGTAAAAAGTAAAGGAAATATGTCAACTAATAATACTTCCACATTGTTATCAACGATTTTAAAATTGTTATAATTTATTGACTTGCCCAAATATTTAACAACCAAATGTGTTATAAAAATTGTGACATGGATGCGTAAGTACGAGAAAAAACGCTAATTCGTTAAACTGTCAAATTCTTGTCAAAAACGTTAGGAAATTTGATTATCATTGGTCAATACTGGCAAAACTTATGACAATAATAAAGGTAAAATTGATGTTAATAATCAAGGTAACAATTATGATAAGAATGAACATAACAAGTATAGTATGAAAATTATATTTATAAGCATTGCTTTCTTGTATTTCATAATCAACCATGTTAACTTTTCATACTCGCCATATACTCCATTCACCCGAATTCCATCATCAGGTACATACACCAGAAAACAGACAGAATTTATAACATAAGCCGTAGTCTTGATGATAGAGTGAGAAGGGAAGAGGGGTTGATAAAAGTAATGTCATTGGTTAGGGTCGCGGATGTCCCCACTATTTCCACGATCTCAAGACAATCCAACTTCTTCCCCTTCGACTGTCTATGAAGGAGCCGCGGCACAAAAGAGCTGGTGGGGTCGCTCTCCATGAGGTGGTTCGATAAGGTGGACAAGGAATTCCCCAGCCGATAACTCCTTTGGTGTTCTTGTGCCCTCAACTTAAGCGAACGCCCCGTCTGACCCAGGTATACGGCAGAACAATCCTCACAGCTTAACTCATAGACCTCGGAAAGGTCACTAATTTCTCAGTTCATATCGATTTTAATCAAACCAAATCAAATTTCCAAGAATAAATACAAAGACAAAGTACTTTTAAATATCTTCGAAGGATATCTGATGCTTAAATTATAAATTAGAGTTTTATAGAGTGAAAGTCACTTAGTTGAACGTAATTGGATGTCCATGTGAACAGTATGTCCAGGTTATACACATTTCACGTACATCAGACGTCGCCGTATAAAATAATCATGGCGATTTTCCCATGCATGACGTAACTCATGTAACTTCATAAGTTTTTCGGACGAGGAAAATTTACTAAGAGTCAAATATGCAGGATCGTGTTCGCTCACAATTTATGAGACGGCGATCTTTTCCATTAGATTAGAATCCGCAACGTGGCGCCAGGAAGTTCTCTAACACATGGGCTGCGGAGGAACTTGGGAAATGGGTCCGGAAAGGGCCTTCTAGATGACCACGCCAACTGGCGGCCTATGAAAGGCCTCTGAATTTATTGATCTTTGGTAATCGATGTACTATTACATCCGAAATTTCATTTTTGTATAAATAACTTCTGTTCCAGATTTGGAATCGCAATGGCACTCAGTCAATGGTGATGGTGTGCATTACGACCAAAAACCGCCAATTTTGCAACTACCGTAGGTGCTCCGTAACATATCCTTTAAATGCTTAAAGAAATGGCAATTTTATTATTCCAGTAATTACTAAAGAATATCTTCGGCAAAGTTTAGGTAATCTTGTTGCTAATCGCCGGAAGTGGCATATTGGACATACGAATACGATGCATGTGTTTTTTCCTTCCTTTTATTACTTACGGGAAAGTAGCCAAAATTATCATTATTCAGTTAAGATATATTTCGGAAATTTTTCAGAGATTTAAACTGTCATATTTAGTATTAGTACCTTTTATATTTAAACGCTATATCTTTCTTATTATTTCATATGAACTATACGTAATTGAATAATGATACGTCCATGTTTCAATAAACCTTTCTTAATAATATTTATCAATAGTATTATTCTATGAGAATACATTCCCATTCCTTAAATCTGAAATTATGTTTATAATTATTAACAATAATAAATTAATAATTTTCAGGGTGTCAAGGAGCATCAGTGTGCGGCACATTACGTTAGCGCTGTAATATGTGATATTGTATTTAGTTGATGAGAAATTCGTTGTGATGAGGTTTGAAATTTTTTGTTTTCTGTCACTTCATTTTTTTATTTTCACCCTGAGTTCAGACGACAACTAACAAACATTTCATTTGTCATTACGGAAGCATTTGGGTTCGTGTGCAAGTGCATTATGGGAAACAACAAGTAGGGAAGTACTGCTTTTAAAATGCCATATTTATACCTCCTCTAAAGAGCGGAATTTTTAAAACAGTCTTAAAGAACATCATGACATCTATTCCTTCGAAGAAGAAAAAAAAATATTTTATGTGTATACATAACATACGACTCCTTCTCACGAACATACGTACACACAAACAAAGATTATTTGGATAGTTACGACAGACGAATGAAACACTATTACATACTCAGGTATATTTAACTTCCGGAGAAAATCCGGTTCAACTGTTTAAGTTCTTTCACATGCGTCCACGAATAAAACAGGATGCAGAACTTTTGCGAAATAATTTTTGTAGCGTAAAAAGAAAATGAGGCGAAAGTAACTTGGAACGTAAAAACGTGCATCATCTAAACGGAAAACAATTACTCTGAAGTAAACGTCTATCATTTTGGCAAGAATTTACGTAAATATGTCCGAGGCAGTAAATTAAAGGAATAAGTTAAAACATGGCCGCCGCTAATAATAGGGGCCCATTTTACTACGTGGGAGCAACTGCCTCGGTTGCGACAACAATTAAACGATTTAAGCGCGCGGAAGTCGAACAAAAGACAGACGGCCGAGCGTAAAATTAGATCATACCCAATGCCAACTGTTTTGCAGCAAACAATTGCCTCGTGGCGGGAAACTACCTCGCATTAACCTGTTGGTCAGCTGGTCTTCGTAACAGTCAGTTAAACATGTAAATGAATCTATCATGGCAAACATAATGTAATTTAAGGACAAATGCTGTGGTATTTTGGTGAGAAAAATTCATTCTTCTCAGAAAAGAATTGTGATATGAATGTACGTGGACCTTAAATTGTATAGCTCAGCCATGGTGAATAACGAAAGTTAAGTTTACAAAGAATTTTTATCTTTGCCATCAATATAGGAGGTCAAAGAAGTTGTATGGACAAATGACGTTCTATTTTGGTTGAGAAAATTTCAGTCTTTGCAGGGAAGAATTGTGATTTGATGATATGTGGGTCTTACGTAGCATCAAAAAACCGTGGAAGCTTTAAACTAAAATGAAGTTAACGAAGAAATATTAGCTTTGCCTTAAATTTAGTCCAAGAAGCAGTAGGATATGATGAAATAGTTTTCCTTCGAGACCCCTGATTGATCATGCAAAAACTATTGAGCAACTATTTAGATTCGTGATTCGTGACAAAATTCTGTAAGGAATCAGGAAACATAGGTATATTTACAGATACTGAAATGATACATAATTACACTACGCTAAAGGTATACATCATGTAGGGAAAACCATTCACGTCGTTTTAGGGACGACCCTGGCAATCAGCCTATTTCATATAGACTTTAGCAGGAATCATTACTTTTCATTTCTTCAACTTTTCTTCGATATGTATTTCGTACGGAATCTGCTTGAATCAGGGAAACATCTTTTAAAGTTAAACGAGGAATTTAGGACATTGTCGAAGCATAGTATAGCACAAATGACATCTCTTTAATAAAATTAATAACAGCAAAATTGTATTCAATTATGGAGAGATTCCACCAGATATTGCTTGATATGTTCCACTTAAATACATATGAAGAGAGATTCCAATCTATGACTAGAGGCACTTATAATTGTGCTCAGTGTTTCAATTGCACCCAAATCTTACTTAATTATTAAAGCTGTGCTTATAATGTCGTGTTCGGTCAACTGGAAATATCTTTTTCTTAAATAGAACAAATTATTTTGTCTCGATACCAATGGATATAGGCGGCTGTATTTTTACGTTGAATGGCAATATTAATAGAAACAATAAATTGTTCTGCTGCACTTTAAACAGTAATGCTTATCTGTGTAAATGCGTTGTCTAGGTAGACAAACAAAAATAACTCTAACTCTGCTATTACTAATACTGAAATACTTTCAAATCAATATTACAAAATAGAGTATTACTAAAGTAGAACGAAAGTTAATTTTAAAAATGATAATTAAATGTCAGTGAAATTATGCCACAATATGGATTATATTGATATTACACATATAAAAATTACATTATTCAATCAAGTTTTAATTATTACACATATTTAAAAATTAAAATTTAATTATAAGCGAGGAGACTACTCTTTTTAAATAAACGAATTTCTCGGTCATTCCAAACGCATTCAAATAGCGCAAGACGTATAAGAAAGGCAGTATATTTTAGCAAATTCTTATTCTCCACGAATGGGGAATTGTATTTTGACAATCTTAAGATTTCCACAAACGAAGAAGATTCCAGAGCGATTCCTAGAGAAGATTATCCTCTTTAGCTGTGGTATCGCTGTGCTCCCTCTGAGGCCCAGTGGTCTGGATGCACGAACAGGAAGTGGAGATCAAGCTGTAAACTTACATAAATTCCGTCTCCATAAAATTACGCATGCTATTTAAAGGGTAAAAAACTCCCAAGACGGGCGACGCTTAAGAGAGGCAAGTTTAATGTAATTCATTTTCTGCCGAAAGGGGGCGAAGAATTTCCGGAGAAGATGCGACCATAGATAGGAGGGTATCGAATTTCCGGGGAGACTAAGCGTTGATAAAGAATAACTTCTAAATTCAATGAGCCGGGAGGCGTAATCACTTGGTTCCAAATCCGGTATCTTTGGAGCCAATTTATTCCGGGCTGGTGCAGCCTAATTGAAATTAGATGACAGAGAATAATGAGCTTTGGAAGTGAATGGAGCTCTGCTATCTTCCGTGAGACATATCTACATGAAGGGAGAATTCGCGTATGAATTTGCTGTGCAATTCTAGCTGAATCCGTGAGCATTTCACCTACTCGATTCATTTAATATCTCTCCATAATACCCATTCCTTAACGATCGGGGGAATTGGTAAAAAAAATTTACCAATGCTCCGACTCATGCCAAATCGGAGTTAACACAGTACTTTATCTTTGTCTTCCGTTTCGCCCCTCACTCCATTGCAAGCTAGAGAGGGAGCTTAAGAGGCTTCGACTACATTGAATATCGTTTAGAAATACGAGGGAAGCATTAGATCTTGGATGGACAATACAGAATTATTAGTTAGTTAGGAAAACATTTTGCGAAGAAAAAAAGACATTGCGTCATCAGACGAGTTTTCTTAGATATTATGAAATCAATGTCATCGAAATTACTTCGTTTTATGTAACTCATTTTTTTAATGCGTATAATAAACTGCGATTTAATGGAATATTTTTATTTTAATACTTCATTCCACTTAAACAATATTATTACATTTGTATTCAAGATCGTACCCCGACTTATGGGAATTTGATAAATGTAATTTTCGTCCATTTATTTATTAACTATTGGGTGTTACTGTATTCAAAATTTATTGATTACCTCCGTTGTGATTGCTTTGACTAAAGGGAAGATTTTTAAAATTGGGCATTTAACCGGAATCAAATAAAACTCAAAACCGAAATTTTCTGCGAAGAAAACCGAGCTTGACCTGGAATATAAAATGTCTGTAAATGATCCTTTTCCTATTTTTATTCGTTTTCAAACTTACTGCAAGAGTAGTGATACTCACTAATTATGTGTAACGCTGACTTTAACAATATAAAAAAATATCTTATTACCATAAAATAGCAACAGTAAGTATCTGGTGTTAAATATCGGTTCAACTTGCATAGTTTCGCAGAAATTGGTAAGTCTTCCATAACACCAAAGAAATTAAAAAGGGAAAAAAACGAATTCAAAATTAAGAAAAATGCGATACGTAAAATGTTCAAAAAATAAGCCCTCACCATTGGAAATGGAATTAGATTACCAAGAAAATATTTAGTATTTTGCTAATGAAAAATATGCTTGTCGTCTACTTTTTAGTCCAGCGTCTTTGCATTTCGCCCAAAACTGAGCACAGAAGAATAGACAAAGAGAATGGAATAGCCTTGGGAAAGTCGACAGGTGTCTTTCGAACCTCATGAGACTTACGATAAAAAAATCACGTTTCACATTTCAGAATTACGAGGAACGTATAAAGCATAGAGACTAATTCCATCTTCCAAAGACATGAAATGCGTCACACGAGGGAAAAAATCAAAACAGATGCTAAGACAATGTCTTCAAGGTCGAAAAAAGACAAGAGCATTTCTGCGAACGTCTTTAAAACACGGCAAATCTTGGAACGTACGACATTCAAAACTTTTTTTCCACTTTTATGGGCAAAGTTTTTGGTAGTGAAATCACTTTTCGCGGAGATAAACACAGAAGTCAGAGGTGAAAGATGGAGCGAAGTTTTCTTTATTGTGGGCTCCGAATATAAATGGAAATTATTTTCAAAATAATTTTATTTGGCGACAAAAAATGTCCTAGAAAAGATAAAATGGAATTGAAGGTGAACTTGTTTCGAAGTTAAATAAATATGAAACACGAGCATAAAGTCTGCGGGTGCCACTTCTGGGTTAAGTTCAAACAAAATAAAAATCATGTGCTACTGAAATACATGTAGCACTGTTTATCTAAGTGTCCAATGAAAATTCGAATAAAAAGTATCATATTAAATTTCTAATAGATTAACGAAAATAACAATGAGAAGCTACAGTAACTTGCGTGAAGTAGAATTAATATCTTGCGGGGAACTTTTTAATGCTCTAACAACGAGTATACTACTAAAAAATTAATTTCAATAATTTAATTGATATAATAAATGCGCAAAATGTGGTAAATCCTATTAGCTTGATTTTATTTTGTGAATTTCAATGTTACGCTGTGAAAGTGTGCATATTATTCTCAAATATACTGGCAAAAGAGTCATTGGTCAACACAATTTCCATTATACCTCAGCTATCTCATATCTAAAGTAGAAAGTTTGCATGTTTGAATGTCCGCTAAAAACTCGAGAGCTACAATATGTACGGCCTTCAAAATTTAAAGATGGTTAAATATATTCTTTAGGCAGATTACTGTCTACTTTTTATTTACCTAATCGTCTCCGGTGTGATCCCAGACGAGGGAAAAGTTTCGCATAAGAAATGCATGTAAACTCGAATTTAACGGTTGCAAGCATTATTTCTTTTGGAAAAATAAAATGTAAAATATAGTAGTACCAAATCGAGACAAACACCAGAAAAAGTGAAATCGAACAAAATATATGATTTTGATATTTTTTCTTTTTGTGTCGAAATTGTGAGAATGTTTATGAAATAGGTGAAATTTTTTGGAAATTTTGTGACTCTAAACAACTGGTCCCCTTGACGACGAATTCGATTGTTAAATTCCAGCAAATGCATTTTCCCATCGAATCTGTGTGTCGACAAAAGAAGAATTTCATTAAAATTTACTATATTGCGTAACAAATCAAACTTTTTAAATAAACACTGCTGTGAAAAGGAAGCGTGGTAACGACATGTTTAAATATTTACCTTGCAATAAAGAGAGGCGGGCCATTTTCATCATTTTAATATTAAATTGATGAATAATCAAAACAAAGTTTATTTTTTTCCAACTAAACGTTGGCTGTTTTACTGAACTGATAACATAGAATGAGAAGTGACATTAAACTTGGTATTCATTTAAATATATATACCATAAAGTGGGAACTTGCATTACCAAAGCTTGTTTCTGACGTTTAAATTATTCTTTAAAATCCCTTAGAATCTGATTATTAAATTTTTAAAAAAATTTCTTTATTAGAAGGTAGAGCTGTCAGAATTTTCGACTACATGGCCTCCCTAGCGGTTGACGGAGCAGGCGCTAGTCGGCGCTGATAAAATTGGAAACTTATTAAGTAATTCCACCTAATCCAGGTAAAGTGCTAAGAGTAATCATCTTAAAACGACTCGTTAATTCCAACTGCTAATGTTCTCCCTCTTGAAGTGCAACGCCTGGGAAAGTCTTTGAGGGCCGCGAAGAAATGGCGACGCCCGTCTTCGATACCTTCTACGCAAACTTGAAATGACGACTCGTCTTCAAAAGAAATCATTTTCATGTTCGCTTATGCCTTCTCGGAAAGACATTAATCTTCTTTGAGAAGGGCCTTGAGTTCTTTGTCCACCGATAGCATTGATGATGTTAAGAGGTGCATTCATTCAGCGTAGAGATACCATTAAGGCTGTTTCATTAATGCAAAGGAAAGAGGAAAAATACACAACCTTACAGTTCTGAAATATCTCAACGTCTCATGATACCGTAGCCTACTTTATCACCACATACGCAGGGTGTTAATGATCCCGGAAGATGCTCATTACATTTAAACCCTGTAATCCGCCATTGGCGCGTGGCAGAGGGTGAAATTATATCATTACTGTCCAAAGAAGTTATTTTTACCCACCAATGTTGCACAGGTGAGCTCTTTAAGACTTTTAATTATTAGATTCTCACAACATCGCTCCACAACATTATCGCTCTATTTGCTTTTCATTTTAAATCATTCAAAAAGCTCTATAGCTCGATTTTAGGAAATTTTTGAGCCCCACGTGATTATGTTAAGCAAACAAGTACGCATTACCATACCGGTCGTGGTGGTCGAGTGGTTAGCGTACTCGCACGGTATCGCTCTAACCCTACGGCCCCAAGTTCGAATCCCGGCTAGTCGGATTCCGATTAGGGAATGGTCTTGTGTGATTGTTGTTGTTAATACCTACCACTGTAAGAGTTCAGACAATGGATCTTTGTGGGGTAAATGAAAATAAATAAATAAATTCCTTCTTTAATTCGCCTTGTATCGCTCTTGTCACTTATAAGCCAACAACACTAGTAACTTTATAATTGCGTATACTCTATGATAAAATATTGAATAAATATTGTGGAAAATAACCACAGGAAGGTTGTCTATATTTTAAATTATTGCGCACTATGATGTTCTCTAAATACCAAAGTTTATACAAACCGATTTTTTATTGCAAATTTCTTTCCATTCCATATATTTAAGCTTAAGACTTAGTAAATAAAATATGCGAAAGCACAGTAATCAATGAACTTGTTTGAAAATAGCAAATCACAGCAACTAAGAATTCACCGCACCATAAGAAATTATGCGTTTATACGGTCATCGCCAATACAGATTTCAGCCCGAGTAATCCCCCCAATTTGTGGGAAAAGCGACCGGCGGCACTCACCACCGCCACGGTCCTCATAGAAGCATCCGACTCTCAATGTGGCGCCCTGTCCGGAAAGTGAGAGACCCGGGTTCGAATCCCAGTCACGCCACTATTTTCCCTTCTTTAACCTTTGGTTTATCAGGTGCTCTCTCATGAGTGTGCAGATTGGAAGTTCCTTTCCCTCATCCTCATAATTGCAACTTTGAACGATAAATCCAGAATGAAAAAAAAACAAAAATCCCGATTCCGCGCTTTCTAATGTCTCACCCCATTCAACTCCGAGACGAAGAAACAAATGGACCACGTGATTAGGAGCCGTTTTCGCTCTCCGTTTGAAGGAGAAAAACTCCGGATCGAGGGCAACACTAAAGCGAATTTGCTGAAATATTTACAAACTCATTTCCTTGGCCTTTCTCTCAAAAGTATTCCCATTTCGTAGGGAGGCAATTTCCCGCCACTTTCTCCCCTTTCCCAAATTCCTTCCTTAGCGGAACGAATATTTCATTTGTTTCGAGACGTGAGAATGGCATTCGCGGCGGATTGGGAGTTATCCGATGAGAGGAGAGGAAAAGTTTTTTTTAAGGTCCATTATAAAATCCAGAGCGCCCTAAAAGAGGTCGTACATTTTGGCGACTTATTCTCATCAGGGAAAAAATGAAGATTTACTCCGTTGTTCGAAAAGCTATTTCGTCGGAATTGAAAAAATTCAGCCGAAAGTAACTCGGTGGAAAGTTTCTTAATTATTCCGTGTTTTCTTGGAGAGGCAATTTACTCCGGTTCGATGCAGATAAAAATAGAAGAAGGCGGGTCTGAATGACAAAGAAACAGCGTAATGAAACGGGGGTCCGAGGGAACGGTTGATAACGGCTTTTCAAAGGGGTACCTACTCGCATCACGCTTTTTAAACTCTTCAAAGCGTCAGTAAATTCTGCTCCCTGGATATGACGGGGATGGGAACTTTTGTTCTTGAAGCGATAGTAACCCTTCCTTGACTGTGCCCTGAAAACTTCCAAAAATAGCTGTGTGGGGTACTTGGGTACCGCAACGCTTTTTTCGCGAATATTACGTTGTTTTTTTGTTTTTCTTTTACATAACCATTAATTATGTTTAGAAATACAGTATTGATTTTTCGTTGAGATTATCTTTTATTTTTTTGGAGGTAGCATTAGAGTTTTGGCTATTATATGATATCAACCCAGGCATACCCAAAAACATCCCTGTACATGAGATTTGGGATTATAATGTGATATAATTATTATTAATGCAATAAATAATAGATCAATTTCAAAATCTGTAACAAAGGGTGACTGAATTGCCACAATCACACGACATGACATTATGTATGGCAATCCAAGCAAATGTGGCTGTGCGGGGTACTTTGGTACCCCATTCAAAAACTAAAGATATTTTGGAAATAAGTATGTGAAACAAATTTATTTCAATATCATAATATAAAAAACATTGATGCACGAATACATGGAATAAGAAAAATATGTGTTTGAAAATAAAACTTTTCTATTGAATTTAGCTATTTTGGGGTCCTCTAGTACCCCGCACCGTCAAGGAAGGGTTAAGTTATTCAACTTTGAAAAAGCACAAACGATGATCAATTTATTAATTCGGTAAACTAAAAGAGAAAATTAAAGATTTCGTTTTAATAATATCCTAAAATACTATACTGGGAAAAAATTAAAATCCTCTGGTCTGGGAATGATAAAATAAGTTTTCACCATCGTTCTTCTAAAGTGACAATGTGCTAAATTATTCGCAGAAATTCAACATAAGAAAGTATGAATCTTTTTCATTTATCACCTGCTTCCATCTTTCTCTCACCTTAGCGCCATATGCAGTTGCTATGAGTAAGATTGTAAACAGTTTTTATACCAACTGTGTTTGCTAATGTAGGCTGAACCGGGACTGAAATCAAGGAAAAATTCAACTATTTTCCTTTGTTTCACTTGATATATTACGAAAAACTCGGTATATTATAACAATCAATCAACTCACACAATAATACATATTAACAACCTAACGATCAAAGGAATTCTTAATGATTCACCGATATTTCTTCATGATTAATTAATGATTACTTTCTGACAAGCCGAATATGATAATCACTGTTATTACTACTCTCATTGAAGGGTCTCTATTACTCTCTACATCATTAGAGAATTAATAAAGAAAATATCCTCATATATCAGATATTTTCCCAATAAATCGATTGATAAACGAAACCAACTGCTTCGTTAAAATAAATTAGCATCGTGATACCTCTATGTTCCTATTATACTACCATACTCTGATGGATGGAATATTTTCGTTTGTCATTTGGCACGGGATAGAGAAAAGTGTATCTTTCATTTACTTTTGTCACAGTCTTGAACATGACTGTGATTAAATGAAAGCTACCAAGGTATGAGTAGATAATTGCACTGATCGAGGTCTCTCCTTATGGACTGACGAGGAAGGAGTTACTGGTAGAGTCATTGTGCTTCACTTCCGTGGATATATTCCGCTTATCGCATTCTGTCTCACCGAGGAAAGCAAGGGCAAACTACTTCATTCCTCATCCTGCCTAGTGAACCTCATTTCTCTCTACAACCTCTTAGTATATTATGGCAGAGGGGGCGAGGCACCAACCGGCCTTCGAGCTGAATACTCAATATTGCATACGTTTCTGGCTTGCAATGATTGCCTAAAAGATGCATTACTACTGTATAATATTACGTGATATAATAGAATAAGAAATAGGTTAATTTACCTAATCTCGTAGTTGTCCTGCATATTCTCTCTGCTATTAAGCCTCTTCTTTGAATTAAAAGTACAATTCATAATAGGCTCAATTTCAAGTGACTCAAAAGCATGACCTTCCGTGAATTAATTATAGCGATGCCGGAGGATATTAAGCACTTTTGTAAATTAACAATGGACTTACATTTACGGACAAAATGCACAGCTGTCCTTGGAAACGTAATCATGCAAATGACAATCAAGAGAAACTCGAGAGTAAACAAAAGTTAACTCCAAGCTTGGCGGCAACTAGGCGGATGGCCTGCATTCGAAATGAGCTTTAATATTAAGAAAATGAGAATTTTAAATTACTTCTACCGTAAGGGAGCACTAGGTTAAAATTTTGGAGACCTGGGGGAAATCCCGCACTTGACAATTGCATTGTGACGGAAAAATAAACAATGTGAAAACATTCGTCATTAAATAAATAAATGAATCAGTTAATTAAACGTCATTAGGAAAGGAGTTTTATTAAGATTTATATTTAAGCCCTGTAGTCTGCTAGGGGCGCGTGGCAGAGGGTGTAAAACACCGACATCACTATCTAACCTGGATAGCTATTTGCTTCTTTAACACTTCGCGGGAAAAACGACCAAAAGTAGGTCGTTTTTCCGCGGAAAAAAAAGAAAAAACCTGTCCTGGTAACTACTTCCCTGTATCGCTTTTTTTTCTCCCGAAGGTCGCGTAAGTATATAAATGGGATAAAAATATCAGTTATCTCCTCTCCGAAATCGGTAGTAATAAATTTATCAAAAGCTTCCGTCGATACCTAAGTCTTCTATCACTAAGAGAGTTCCATCCGAGAGATTCTATCATAGCCAAAACACTGCTGTGAAAGATGTAATCTCCTATGACGAACCTTGCTGTTCTACGTTAACCATCTCAAGATCGGAAATTAATCCTACTTCGTGGGTATCCCAAATTGCACAGCAATACTCAAGTAGAGGTCGATAGAGAAAAGTATTCAATTTCTTTTACTCTCGATGAACTTCCCCTCAGAACATCCACTGGCTAACCTTTGCATCACGTTCGCCTTTCCTATTACGCTTCGAATATCCTCTTTGAAGGAAAAATTACTACTGAGCGTAATTCCTACATATTTATGATTCCTCATGAACTCCAAGGGATTTCCTGATATACTGTAAGTTATGCACGTAACATTGGTGGAACGCGTAAAAGTTAAGAGGTATAACAATGACATAAACAAATCAAGCTATGTAACAAATCGTAATTGTTACATTTAATTAAATAAAGGCATAATTGTATTAAGGCTTCTATTATTAATGAGGTAATATTAATGGAATGTGATATAGGTGCATGATATGTGAGGTGAAGTATAATTGATTATTGATTAGTTGTAGTATCTTTTCCTATTTATGCTTTTGTTTGTCATTGGGACCGATACATGTATTATTATATATTTTTATAATTCAAATTGAAAGAAAGAATACGCTGTGACTTCCAGAGCAAGTGTATTGTTCGACTGTTTTCGTCAACGGGTTGACATCTTCAAGTGAAATGAAGCTAAAAACACCCGCTGTGGAAATGACTAAGTCCTTTCAACATTTGCGTTGAGTTCCACAAAGTTACGCTTGACCATATTAATTTTATTTTTAACATTGATACCTACAGCTCACAGAGATATATACAATAGTAATCATGAGCGTGAAAAGCTAGAGAGCAAAACTGTTTTTACTATTTTTCAAAAAAATTGTATTTCATTTCTGCTTTATGATACATTAGTGGAAGTTTTTTTATAAAATATAGCCTTCAATTTATATTAGCAAAATTCTTGAATATGAACGCTTATTACAAATCGCAGAGCTATATATATTAAATATATATACTCTCTCTCTCTCTATAATATATATTTAATATATAAATATATATTAAATATAGTATACTAAATATACTATATATATATATATATATATATATATATATATATATATATATATATATATACTGAAAGCAGAGATCTAATGGTATCTAAAAATTTAGCAACATAATAATATACGATGTATAAAGGATGGGTCTGTGATGTAGGCCATCCGGCAAAATTTAAGTTGGCTTTACTGATAAACAAACAAGGAAGTGCTGGAGATAGCGCGAGAAGAGAGGACCTTGATTAAAGGTATAAGGCAAAGGTAGAGGAAATTTTTGTGTGTCAAATATTGAGAGGGTAAGGATTATTAAAGAAACAAATTAAAGGTACGGTCCAAGAAAAAAGACAGACAGGACGACAATGGCAAATGGTAGAAGGATGGATAAATGATCAAGATATAAGGCGGTAAAGTATGAAATATTTGGGCATACGAATTTGTTGATAGGTTGATAAGTTTGGAAAAGTGATTTATTCAGTTTCTTCCTCAGATAAATCAAATATTAGCAAAATAATCGTAATGGTTCCAACCCACTTCACGTACCTCGTTTCCGTCATCCGTGTTCTACCGCATCCCAAAACTTTTCAATCATCTTTCGTCCTTGAATTCTTCCATAGAACTTTTTTCCCTAATCAATTCACTTCTATCATAAATAACTGTATCTCTCTGCCTTAACTTATTTGAACATTTTGTTTTTCTTTGCTTGTTTACTGTTTTCTTGTTTATTCAACGTTTCAAAGGGTGTTATGATTCCATATAATTTGCTTTAACTAGCTGTGTTTTAATTTGAACAAATAATATTTTTCAAAAACTTTTGCTGTGATTTGGCAGGCATCATTGACTCCTCTATGCCCTCTGCTCTCCCGAAAGCTGCTGCACCAGTGTCTTCCGAGAAAATCTCTTACATCCAGAATCGTACAACAAAAGCGACACTTTCCAAAAGGTGCTGTCCCTTTTGGTGGTATTCTCATTCCTTTGTACAGGGGAAGAGTACTCCTCAACTTCCACCCTTAAACTAGCCTTAGCTAGTTACACACTCACCAGTTTCGCTCGTCTGATCGGTCATGAACTAGTCGTGAAACCGGGGTAGGGATGCTTTCTCACACAAGAACCGGGCCAGCCATAAACAGGCCCATGTGCTTCTCCGGCGTTGGTAAAAAATCAATTCTCTTTAGAATTTTTGGTTCAAATAACTTTAATTTTTTAAATTACTCGCTAATTTCGTCTACATTCACTATGTCATTCGGCACGTCCATATTTTAAAGCAATGTTTTTACCCGGCAGCGGCCGCATGTCAAAAAGAAAGAATGAACCTTACTTCTCGGTGAATGATAAGTGATGTATGTTTACATTCAGCAGTTACCAATGAAAAAATAATTGATACTGTTGGTTTTAAAAGGTCAAAATAAGCAGGAAAGCAGCAAGAGATGGGGGAAAGCACCCGGCAAAAACCGTTCAATATGAAAGCGCTAATTTGACCGGCGTGCATTACTACCCACACCCGGTCGTAAAGGTCCCAACCCGGTGCCGTCCTCTTCAGTCGTTGTACCGGCTGTTACCCGGCAACCACGAGGTCTATAATCCCTTCTCGGGTAGTGTGAAAGGTTCCATTTATTTCCATTGCTTACTACCATTGTGATCCAGCTTAAAATCCGTGTATGGTTTGCCGGAGAGGAGAGGGGCTGCTATTGGAAGCAGTCGAGGGTAGAATAGAAAAAGGGTGGCAGAAAGAAAAGATGTTAGATGACATTAAGGGTGTGGGCAACGAGATACGAAGGAAACGGCTATGAATAGGGATGTTCTAAGCCAGGGATTCCCAATTTTTTTCTGTAATGGAACACTTCGCAAACCTACGAAGTTTAACACTTAGCTTATTTTTATGTTAGGTAATTCTATTTGTAAAATTTTAAAAATCGTTTAATTACAACTAAATATTTATTTATTAATTATTTTAAATATAAAACTATAATATTATTACATAAAATATGAATAAATAAAGGATTTAATGATTTTTATTCTCCAATTCTCCATTAAGACTACAAATTGCCGCGGAACACCCAGTTTGGGAAACCCTGTTCTAAGCACAAAAATCTACTGAGAGGTAGAACGCTCACGTATGCATGTAAATCCTTTAAATTTGAAGCCACATCTCCCATAATACATCCCTCCCTCGTTATAAAGATCATTACGACACTTAGGCATTTATTATAGGTACATATACGAGTACAACTTTACTCATTCAATTTTTCAATAGAATTCTATGTGATTGGAAAAAAGATTTACTGAGAAAATAAATTATATATTTCACCTAAACCACACCTGGTATATTAGATAGCTAGAAAAACGTACCCTTGTTAACTTGAGACAGACGACATAAATGGGTCAGGCATTGAAAAAGGAGAGGAAATGCTATAAATAAAGTAATTAAATATTGGGAAATATAAGAAAGTAGACATCTAGAGAAGTTAAATTGTATAAAAGGTGGAATAAGCCATCAAAGGTAAAGAAATGGACCTCACATATGGAATTTTGGGAAACATGAACCCACCTCGAGATAAAAGACTTCTGCTACGCCATAAGAATAAAAGGAGACGTATACATATAGGTGACTTTTAATTTATGTTTGCGCCTAATTAATATTAATAATATAGCATAATACATAAACTATTATTCCAGCGGGAGAATGAAAACGAAATTACGATAAAAAGATAAATTGGTAGAAACAAAGCAATCGTCATGTGGATATAATTTCTCATATAATTATTAATTTAACAGAAAGGTCATTTCTGCGGCCCACAGGGCCTTTAAAATCGCTAATGCGGCCCGCTGGAAATGAAAAATTGAGTGCCCTTACTTTTAGCCTAAGAAATCATCCTATAAAGACGCTCTTCAAGTTCAAGTTTATTTCTCGGAGAACTAGATATTACAACTTTCAAGAATTTTGAGGGTGTAAAGAAAGGAAATTTGGGACGTGGCTGTTAAGGAATTAAGAGGTTTAAAACCTCCAATAGGGGAGAAAACCCTTAATCCCAAAATCTCCCAACCAGAACCCTTTATTCCTGGCACACCAGCACTTACGTCACAAGGATAAAAACCCAACTCACTAAGCAATAAATAGTCCACACCCTGCCAACATTGCTTTGTATCTAATTACTCCTGACGAAGAATGCATCGCATTCGAAATACGTATTGAGTGCTCTCAAAAAGTGCGGTGTCCTGTCTTGTTTTCTCGGAGTACGGGGGAATGAGAAGAGGAACGCCGACAAAAACGGCTATTGGAGATTTTAAACCTCTAATTGTGAGGGTGCCTTACTTTTAAAATTCGAAACTCCGGAAGAGTTGCGAATGAATCAACATCGCAGCCCACGATCAATGCCTTCGATTAATACGGCCCTTAACTGACCTAAGCCGAGTGAATGAGACGAAACCCATGCGTATGAACGATAGGCGGAAAAACTCATTCCGGATCACGTTTCTAACCCAAGGAAATCCTCAAGTTCCGGATTTCACAAATTCCGCCTTTTCCATAAAAAAAATAGATCTCCATTCCGTCACTGGCGGGTGAAATATGTTCCTCGGCTCTTTTGAAAAATGAGGCGACCGAATCGGACCCACTGAATTACAGAAATGTGGATCGAACATTGAATTGCGGGATTAAGAATAAAATTGGGAAATATTTAATGCCTAAAACTACATTCGGGGCACGTTGGAAGGTTGTGGAAGGATCGGTTTGTTTTCCCAACGAAGAGACTTAGACGGCCATCACACACGAAGGGCCTTGACAGCCTCACAGTTCTAAGCACTGCAATTAATATATTATTATATAATTCATCATAGATGTTGGTTCAAAGTACATTTTAGGATCCAAAATGGCCCTCTGTCTATGTAGCTGAACGAAACTCATTTTAAACTTGCTATAAAGGCAGGTAAAAGTTTCTTTGATTGCTCAAAACCGTTTTTCTCAGTTTGAAGCACTTATGAATTTAATATTTAACCAGTAAAAATGTCCAATTTTATGTAAATCGTCTTCCATGTTTAGTGGGAACGTGTTTATTGTTGCATTAGTGTGTTACGTGACCACCATTGTACACCTGATGGATGGTTAGATGAATGGTTAAGATAAAAAGAAAAAATAGAATTTAGTTCATAGTGATATTTTAACTAGATTGCAATTTTAAATGAGTGATTTTGAAATATTTGGAGTAGATTTTTTCATTTTGGTATAAAATTATATTTTCTTTTCAAAGGTTATATTTGTTCTAGCTTTAATAGAATAAGCTGATGAGAGATTTTAAATTTTCTGATTTTGTTATTATAATTCCACCTATACTGTCCTCACATCTTAACCAGCTATACCAATAAACACTCTCATTAAATACAGGGTATCCGTTTTAAACATGTTATAATACATAATGTGATAACTTAGGAGTTAATTAAGATATTTATTGGCGGTTAGCTTTAACAAGTTTGCTAACTCAATATGTTTTTGATGTTTGCTTGATGACGGTGCACTTTGCCATTATGCAGTAATTGTGAGAGATTTCTTGGATAGTGAGTTCCCAGATCCTTTATTGGGAGAGGCAGTCTCTCGATTGTTTGGCCCCCTGAAACCCATACATGAGGCCACTTGATTATTTTCTGTGAGTGTTTATCAAGAATCAAGTGTACCAGACCCCAGTTCGTGATCTGCCAGAACTGCGTCATCGAATTCCTGCAGTTATTGCAAATGCTACGCCCGCAATGTTGCAAAACACTTCAAGAGAGTAAAATACAGATAAGATGTACTTCTGTCAGTGATGGAGCACATGTAGAGAAGTATTAACTATGTAAAAAGATATTTTGAGCTACCATACTTCTAGAAACAAACCACTAATAAATATCTGAATTAACTCTCAATTTATCACAATTTGTATTATTATACGTTTAACCCGGACACCCTGTATTGAAACCATTGCAACATGGGAAGAATAGCTCTGGCCCATCCAACCGGCAATTTATTAGGCATGACAAGTGGCAGTGCGTATATGTAGATACATGCTACGCGGCATCGACTTTCCTTGACTTTGATGAAATGAAATTACCTTTCAATGCAGACTCTCAATTTTTCAACTGTTTTTCTTAACGTCAAGGTCTCAATTAGGAAGGAAATCTGGCAAAGGGGTTCCTCCACTTAAATCAAGGGTTCCTTGCTTCCAATTCCTTGCAAAATTCCAATCACCCCAATATTTATCTTTCCGGAAGGGTTCATGCGAACTTCCATGAAAACCCTTGGTGGCCAAATTGAAAAATAGCAAATGCTTTTTTTGGATTCCACTCAAAAAACATAAGCTGTTATTTTAACAGAAGAATAAAAACGAATTTTTGATTGAAACAAATCACCATTAATTTTAACTACGAAAAGGCTATTTCCTGCGGCCTGCGAAGACTTTAAAACTGCTAAAGCGGTCCACAGAGATTAAAAGCTTGAACTCTAATGCTTTAAAGTAAAAAATACCCTATTAAGGAAATAAATTTAAAATGTTCTTCGTATTTTCCACAAACTTTATTCAAAACGACCGGTTTCGACCATTAAAGTCATCTTCAGGCCTGAAAATGACTGTAATGGTCAAAACCGGTCGTTTTGAATAAGTATTGTAAAAAATACGAAGAACTTTTTAAATTTATTTGCTCTGGCGTGCCTCAACGTTCGGCCTGAACATCTTGACCCTATTTGAGTGTGTGTGTGTATATATACGAGTAAAATGTAGCTTGCATACTGCAAGCAGATCGACAACAGTTATTTCATATGAGCATCATATCGGGACGGCCCTTAAAAGAAAAAAAAAAGATTGAAAATATTCTTAAAATTCGCTGCAAATTAATCGTCTGGCATCGAACCCGGGTCTTTCTGGTAATACGTCCTATGCAGTACAACAGAAAATCACCACCTCTAACTATGTGTGAAATTTCAAGCAGAAATATTGGGTGCAACTGCCTCAAACGACGTCCTACTTTTCCCATGTATTCCTTATGAGAGAAAATTTAATGTGCTCTGGCATCGAACCAAGGAATTGTACGGGCTTATGAAAATTTTTTTCTAAAACCAATTCTTTTTATACATCTTCCAGCCGAGCACGAACTTCCTATCATTTTGATAAGTGCATCAAAAAATAATGAAATACTAACCCAATGTATTTTAAACGGGAGACATATTTGCCGCCCGGCATCGAACCCGGGTCTTTCTGGTAATACTTTCTATGCAGCACTATAGAAGATCACATTCTTTAACCATATGCGAAAATTAAAGCAGAAATATTGGCTGCAACTGCCTCAAACGACGACTTACTTTTCCCTTATATTCCTTATGAGAGAAATGTTAATGTGCTCTGGCATCGAACCCAAGAATATAACTGGCTCATGAAATTTTTTTTCTTAAACAAATTCTTAATATATATCTTCTAGGTGAGCGAAAAGTTCCTTACATACCGATAAGTGCATCAAAAAAATTAATGAAAAACTATCCCCATGCATTTTAAACGGCCGATTTTTGCCTCGACCTAGCATCGAACCCAGGATATTTTCCGTAAAACTCATTTATGTTTTCGATAGATCATGACCATATATAAACGCTCCTTGAGTTTTGTTTCTCTACCTATCCGGGAAGTATTTTTTTTTAATTCCCGAAAATCAAAGCAATGCAT
Source organism: Sympetrum striolatum (assembly GCA_947579665.1). Lineage (NCBI taxonomy): Eukaryota > Metazoa > Arthropoda > Insecta > Odonata > Libellulidae > Sympetrum > Sympetrum striolatum. Next base: position 76,506,695 of record OX388346.1, read on the forward strand.
TTAAACGGGAAAAATCGGGACTTTGGAGCCCCCTGGAATCGAACCCATGACACTGAGGATCAAAACCGCAATTTTTCTGGTGGCTGCACGTTATGGCCAATACGCCGTAAAAATTTCAGCTCAATCACTCTAGTGGTTTAGGCTGTGAGTTTGTATCCTCTCTATATCTATTATATATAGACTAGCAGAATTGCCCGTTGATTCTCAACGGGGATGTTACATTTCATAAACATCATGATCGTAACACATAATTCACAATTTTTTATAGATAGCAAATACCAGACTTTTCGATCTAAAATATCAATAAATTTAAGTTACAATGAAGTCTACAAAGCCGCACCAACTCAATATTCAATTTCAAATACTCGGAATGAAAATATCTCCAACTGAGGCAATATCTAATATATATAGATGCTTCTCCGGATTCATTCATGTACATAGATAGATAGATAGAGAGGATACAAATTCAAAGGCTAAACCACAAGCGTCATTGACATGAAATTTTTACGACGTATTGGCCATTACGTGCAACCGCCAGAAAAAATGAGATTTTGAACCTCAGTGTCATGGGTTCGATTCCAGAGGGCCCCGAAGTCCCGATTTTTCCCGTTTAAATGCATTACTTTGATTTTCGGGAATTAAAAAAAAATACTTTCCGGATAGGTAGAGAATCAAAACTCAAGGAGTCTATTTATATGGTCATGATCTATCGAAAACATAAATGATTTTTACGGAAAATATCCTGGGTTCGATGCTATGTCGAGGCAAAAATCGGCCGTTTAAAATGCATTGTGGCGATTTTTAAGATATTTTTTGGACCTATTCCCGATGGCATGGAAATTTGAAATTCGGCATGGAGTTGAAGATCATAAATATATTTCATAATCAAATTTTACATATTCGCTGATGGTCCTTGGTTCGATCGCAGAGAGCCATTTACATTCCTCAATGCATTTCTTATGGAGATAACAGAAAAAAGTTTTAGGTACTTCCCGGCATGTTATCGACTTCAAACTTTGTATGAAATAAGATGAAGTCCTAATAAGTCATACTGTGCATTCACAGCTACCAATATTTCCTGTGTTCAACACCAGGCGTCTCTACAATCAGTAAATTATCCGATTTTTAAGAATTAATTTAAACCCGTTCCCAATAATATTAAAACATGAAATTAGGCATATACGACATATACTCGTAGATAGAAAACATAGATAAATTCTAAAAACATGTTTTAGATTTCCTAGATCGTTCTTGGTTCGAATCCAGAGAGATATTTACATTATTGAAAAGTAGGACGTCGTTTGAGGCAGTTGCAGCCAATATTTCGGCTTGAATTTTCACACAAAGTAAGAGATGGTATTTTCTGTTGTGCTGCATAGTAGGTTCACCAGGAAGGCCTGAGTTAGATGCCAGACGATTAAATTGCAGCGAATTATAAGAATATTTTCAATCCCTTTTTTTTTCTTTTGAGGGTCGTCCCGATATGATGCCGACATGAAATTAGTGTTGTTGATCTGCTTGCAGTATGCAATCTACATTTTACTCGTACTTATATATAAGTTATATATAGGGGATCAAAATTCTAACCATGTTCCACAAGTGCCACTGCCTTGAAATTTTTACGACATATTGGCCATAACGTGTTACCTCCAGAAAACAACCGACTTTGAACCTCGGTGTCATGGGTTCGATTCCAGAAGTCCCCAAAGTCGCGATTTTCTCCATAAGAATACATGGTGGGGATTTTCGAAATTTTTTTTAGGCACTTCCCGGAAAAGCAGAGTGTTGAAATTCAAGGGATCGCTAGAAGCCGTGCAACTCCGACGTAAATCAGAAAGACATCGCCGAATATACTTCACGGTTCGATGCTAGGTCGGGGCAAAAATCGGCCCTTTAAAATGCATTGCGGCGATTTTGAAGATTTTTTTGGATCCTTTCCCGATAATATGGATACTTGATACTCGGCACGTGGATAGATATCATGAATATATTTCATAATCAAATTTTACATGTTCGCTGATGGTCCTTGGTTCGATCCCAGAGGGCCATTTGCACTCCTCAATGCATTTCTTACGGAGATAACGGAAACAAATTTTAGGTACTTCCCGGCATAATATCGACTTCAAACTTTGAATAAAATAAGATCAAGTCCATACAAATCAAACTGTGCATTCACAGCTTACAATATGTCCTGGGTTCGACACCAGGTGTCTCTGCAATCAGAGGTTGATCCGATTTTTAGAAATTATTTTGAAACCTCTCCCAATAATATAGAAACTTGAAATTCGGCATATAGATAAAGATCATAAATAACTTTCAGAAATATGTTTTAGATTTCCAAGATCGTCCTTGGCTCGAATCCAGTGAGCCATTTAGATTCGTGAAAAGTAGAGCGTCGTTTGAGGCAAGTTCAGCCAAAATTCTGCTTGAATTTTCACACGTAGTCAGAGACCCGGGTTCGAGGCCAGACAATTAAATTGCGGCGAATTTAAGAATATTTTCAATCCTTCTTTTTCTTTTGAGAACCGTTCCGATGTGATGCCGATATGAAGTTAGTGTTGTCGATCTGCTTGCAGTATGCAAGCTACATTTTCTCGTAAATATATATTCTAAGATCACATAAGGGTTAGCAGGACCACGTTTAAAGTTACATCTTCATGCAGGTACAAGGGAACAAATGAATCAAGTTTTACATAAAATCATACATCATAAATTACAGAAATAAATTACATTTCACTCAAATAACCAACGATGAATATTCTATACGGAAAATTAATGTAGTATGGAGCTGACTCGTATCTCAATCTTAAAATGTGTAACATAAACACGAACCACAAAAGTAATCGCAATGTCAAAATAGAAACAAAAATTAAACACCAACAACAGAAGGATAGTAAATGAATATGGAGTGGGATCACTTAAAAACAACGAATAAATCAATTTTTGCATCCTGCATTTAACAAAATAAAATTGCTTTACCTTTATGATCTATCATACGATGCCGGAGGTTTGCTACAACTTAACAACTCGCCGTTCAACTCTTCAAGGACTGCAAACTATGAATCTGAGAATTCTTTTCGTCCTTCACAAATTCCATTTCCATAAATTGCTAAATATACATCAAAGCTAATAGATTAGATTTAATAATTAATTCAGAATAATATATATTCAATACGTCCTCAACTTACCAGGATATTTATACACAATCAATTTTTGGTTAACCACAAATATAAAACTCATTTATTTTACGAAAAAGACGGTAAACAATTATGTTGCTATAAATAAAACTTGGTTGCTACAGACTCGTCAACAAAATTCGAAATTTTTAAAATTTTCCCCGTCTTCTTATGGAATTACGCTTGAGCTCGGAATCAACAATCGCCTTGATCGTCAAGGGAATGAGTTGTTTACTACATGGAAATTTAGACAAAATTTTCGTATATTTTATCAAAATTCTAGCAATTTCGAGTCGCAAACGATATTGCACGACCAAAATAAGAATCTTTATTCTATTTCCCTTCTTTTGATGCTAGTTTCGACTTCCTACGACTGTTCTTTCTAATTTAGTTTTGCAAAAGAAACGAATCATGCAACGAAAAAAATGAACTTTGCGTGTATTTCTTATGCAAACTGTTTTACTCGTCTGGGTTCGAACCGTGGACTTTAGGCAAATTTTAAGTACCACTTGATCATCCGGGGGAAGACATTTAATGATGTAAAAAGTTTGAGCATTGTGCGACGTCTAGTTTTTGAGATTTTGCTAAAAGTGTTACATCCCTTTTTTGAGGACAGACGGACGGACACGTTACTAAATTAATATATATAGATGCTTCTCCGGATTCATTCATGTATCCATATATATATACGAGTAAAATGTTGCTTGCATACTGCAAGCAGATCGGCAATTCTAATTTCATATCGGCATCATATCGGGATGGTCCTCTTAAAAAAAAAAAGGATTTAATTTTTTCTTAAAATTCGCTGAAATTTCATCGTCTGGAATCGAACCCGGGTCTTACTGAAAACCTACTATGAAGCACAATAGAAGATCACCATCTCTAACTATGTGTGAAAATTCAAGCAGAAATATTGGCTACAACTGCCTCAAAAGACGCTCTAATGTTCACGAATGTAAATGGCTCTCGGGACTCGAATAAAGGACGATCTTGGAAACTTAAAAAATTTTTCTGAAAGTTATTATTGATCTCAATCTATATGCCAAATTTCAAGTTTCTACATTATTGGGAAAGGTTTCAAAATAATTCCTAAAAATCGGATCAACTTCTGATTGCAGAGACACCTGGTGTCGAACCCAGGACACATTGATAGCTATGAATGCATAGTTAGATTTGTTAAGACTGGATCTTCTATCATGCAAAGTTTTAAGTCGATAGCATGCCGGGAAGTACCTTAAACTTGTTTCCGTTATCTCCATAAGAAATGCATTGAGGAATGTAAATGGCCCTCTGGGATCGAACCAAGGAACATCAGGGAAAGCATAAAAATCGATTATGAAATATATTTATGATATCTAACCTCATACCGAATTTCAAGTTTCCATGCCATCGGGAAAGGGTCCAAAAAAAATCTTAAAAATCGCCACAATGCTTTTTAAACGGCAGATATTTGCATCGACCTAGCATCGAACCCAGGTTATTTTCCGTAAAACTAATTTATGTTTTCGATAGATCATGACCATATATAAAGGCTCCTTGAGTTTTGATTCTCTACCTATCCGGGAAGTATTTTTTTTAAATTCCCGAAAATCAAAGCAATGCATTTAAACGGGAAAAATCGGGACTTTGGAGCCCCCTGGCATCGAACCCATGACACTGAGGATCCTAATCGCAATTTTTCTGGTGGTTACACGTTATGGCCAATACTCCGTAAAAATTTCAGCTCAATCACTCTTGTGGTTTAGGCTGTGAGTTTGTATCCTCTCTATATATCTATTATATATAGATGCTTCTCCGGATTCATTCATATATATACCTATATAGATAGATAGATAGATAGGATACAAATTCACAGCCTAAACTACAAGCGTCATTGATCTGAAATTTTTATGACATATTGGCCATAACGTGAAACCCCCAGGAAAAAAGAGACTTTGATCCTCAGTGTCATAGGTTCGATTCCAGAGGGCCCCAAAGTCCCGATTTTTCCCGTTTGAATGCATTGCCGTGATTTTCGGGAATTAAAAAAAAATACTTTCCGGATAGGTAGAGAAGTAAAACTCAAGGTGCCTATATTTATGGTCTTGGACTTTCGAAAACATCACTGACTTTTACAAAAGTTATCCTGGGTTCGATGCTAGGACGATGCAAAGATCTGCCCTTTCAAATACATGGGAGCCATTTTTCATTATTTTTTTAGATGCACTTATCGAAATGATAGGATGTTCGTGCTTGGCTGGAAGATGTATGGTACGAATAAGTTTTAGAAAAAAATTTTCATAAGACCGTACTGTTCCTGGGTTCGAAGCCAGAGCACAATAACGTTTCTCTCATAAGGAATATAAAGGAAAAGTAGGACGTCATTTGAGGCAGTTGTAACCAATATTTCTGCTTGAATTTGCATACGCGGTTAGAGATGGTGTTTTTCTTTTGTGCTGCATAGAAAGTATTGCCTGAAAGACCCGGGTTCGATGCCGGGCGGTAAAAATATCCCCCATATATAACACTATGGGGTATCTTTTCATAATTTTTTTATGCATTTATCGATATGTAAGGGAGCTCTTGCTTAGATGGAAGATGTATATTAACACTTTGTTTAAGAAAAAAAATAGATAAGACCATGCTGTTCCTGGGTTCGATGCCAGAGCACATTATAATTTCTCAAATAAGGAGTGTATGTGAATAGTAGGACGTCGTTTGAGGTAGTTGCACCTAATAGTTTTGCTTGAATTTTCACACATAGTTTGATATGGTAATTTTCTATTTTGCTGCATAGTAAGTACACCAGGAAGACCGGGGTTCGCTGCCAGGTGATTAAATTGCAGCGAATTCTACGAATATTTTGAATTTTTTTTTTCTATTGATGTCCGTCCCGATATGATGCCGATATGAAATTAGTGTTGTCGATCTGCTTGCAGTATGCAAGCTACATTTTACTCGTATATATATATGGATACATGAATGAATCCGGAGAAGCATCTATCTATTATATATAGATGCTTCTCCGGATTCATTCATGTATCCATATATATATATATACGAGTAAAATGTAGCTTGCATACTGCAAGCAGATCGACAACACTTATTTTATAACGGCATTATATCGAGACGGTCCCAGAAAGGAAAAAATGGATTGAAAATATACTTAAAATTCGCTTCAATTTAATCGTCTGGCATCGAACCCGGGTCTTTTTGGTGAAATTACTGTGCAGCACATCAGAAGATCATCTTCTCTAAATACGTGTGAAAATTCAAGCAGAAATATTGGCTGCAACTGCCTCAAACGAAGACCTACTTTTCACGAATGTTAATAGCTCTCTGGATTCGAACCAAGGACGATCTAGGAAATCTAAAACATGTTTTTAAAATGTATCTATGTTTTCTATCTGTATGCCTAATTTCATGTTTTAATATTATTGGGAAGTGGTTTAGATTCATTCATAAAAATCGGTTAATTTACTGATTGCAGAGACACCTGGTGTCGAACCCAGGAAATATTGGTAGCTGTGAATGCACAGTATGACTTATTAGGACTTCATCTTATTTCATACAAAATTTGAAGTCGATATCATACCGGGAAGTACCTAAAACGTTTTTCGTTTATCTCCATAAGAAATGCATGGAGGAATGTAAATGGTTCTCTGGGATCGAACCAAGGACAATCAGCGAATGTGTAAAATTTGATTATTAAATATATTTATGATATCTAAACGCATGCCGAATTTCGAGTATCCATGCCATCGGGAAGGGGTCCAAAAAAAATCTTAAAAATCGCCACAATGCATTTTAAACGGCCGATTTTTGCACTGACCTAGCATCGAACCCAGGTTATTTTTCATAAAACTAATTTATGTTTTCGATAGATCATGACCATATATAAAGGCTCCTTGAGTTTCGATTCTCTACCTATACGGGAAGTTTTTTTTAAAATTCCCGAAAATCAAAGCAATACATTTAAACGGGAAAAATCGGGACTTTGGGGCCCTCCGGAATCGAACCCATGACACTGAGGTTCAAAATCGCAATTTTTCTGGAGGTTACACGTTATGGCCAATATGTCGTAAAAATTTCAACTCAATCACTCTTGTGGTTTAGGCTGTGAGTTTGTATCCTCTCTCTATATATATATATCTATTATACTAGTAAAATGTAGCTTGCATACTGCAAGCAGATCGACAACAATAATTTCTTGTCGGCATCATACCGGGACGGCCCTCAATCGAAAATAAAAAGGGATTGAAAAAGTTCTTAAAATTCGCTGCCATTTAATCGTCTGGCATCGAACCTAGGCCTTCCTGGTTAACGTAATATGCAGCACAACAGAAAATCACCATCTCTTACTATGTGTGAAAATTCAAGCAGAAATATTGGCTCCAACTGCCTCAAACAACGTCCTACTTTTCAATAATGTAAATGGCTCTCTGGGTTCGAACCAAGTACGATTTAGGTGATCTAAAATATGTTTTTGAAATGCATCTATGTTCTCTATCTATATACCTAATTTCATGTTTTAATATTATTGGGAAGGGGTTCAAAAAAATTCCTAAAAATCAGATAATTTACTGATTGTAGAGACGCCTGGTGTCGAACCCAGAAAATATTGTTAGCTGGGAACGCACATTATGACTTATAAGGACTTCATCTTATATTATGCAAAGTTTGAAGTCGATATCATGCCGGGAAGTACCTAAAACCTTTTTCCGTTATCTCCATAAGAAATGCATTGAGGAATGTAAATGGCTCTCTGGGATCGAACCAGGGACCATCAGCGAATATGTAAAATTGGATTATGAAATATATTTATGATCTCCAACTTCATGCAGAATTTCAATTTTCCATGTAATCGGGAAGGGGTCCAAAAAAAATCTTAAAAATCGCCACAATGTATTTTAAACGGCCGATTTTTGCCTTGACCTAGCATCGAACCCAGGATATTTTCCGTAGAACTCATTTATGTTTTCGATAGATCATGACGATATATATCGGCTCCTTGAGTTTTAAGTCCCTAACTATCCGGCAAGTATTTTTTAAAAATTCCCGAAAATCAACGCAATGCATTTAAACGGGAAAAATCTGGACTTTGGGGCCCTCTGGAATCGAACCCATGACACTGAGGATCAAAGTCGCTTTTTTCCTGGGGGTTTCACGTTATGGCCAATGTGTCATAAAAATTTCAAGTCAATGACGCTTGTGGTTTAGCCTGTGAATTTGTATCCTATCTATATACCTATATAGCTATATATATGAATGAATCCGGAGAAGCATCTATATATAATAGATATATATATAGAGAGGATACAAACTCACAGCCTAAACCACAAGAGTGATTGAGCTGAAATTTTTACGACATATTGGCCATAACGTATAACCTCCAGAAAAATTGCGATTTTGATCCTCAGTGTCATGGGTTCGATTCCAGGGGGCTCCAAAGTCTCGATTTTTCCCGTTTAAATGCATTACTTTGATTTTCGGGAATTAAAAAAAAATACTTCCCGGATAGGTAGAGAATCAAAACTCAGGGAGCCTTTATATATGGTCATGATCTATCGAAAACATAAATGAGTTTTACGGAAAATAACCTTGGTTCGATGCTAGGTCGATGCAAAAATCTGCCGTTTAAAATGTATTGTGGCGATTTTTAAGATTTTTTTTGGACCCTTTCCCGATGGCATGGAAACTTGAAATTCGGTATGGGGTTGGATATCATAAATATATTTCATAATCGATTTTTATGTTTTCCCTGATGTTCCTTGGTTCGATCCCAGAGGGCCATTTACATTCCTCAATGCATTTCTTATGGAGATAACGGAAACAAGTTTTAGGTACTTCCCTGCATGCTATCGACTTAAAACTTAGCATGATGGAAGAACCAGTCTAAACAAATCAAACTATGCATTCATAGCTATCAATGTGTCCTGGGTTCGACACCAGGTGTCTCTGCAATCAGAAGTTGATCCGAATTTTATGAATTATTTTGAAACCTTTCCCAATAATATAGAAACTTGAAATTTGGCATATAGATTGACATCAATAATAACTTTCAGAAAATTTTTTAAATTTCCAAGATCGTCCTTGGTTCGAGTCCCGAGAGCCATTTACAATCGTGAACATTAGAGCGTCTTTTGAGGCAGTTGTAGCCAATATTTCTGCTTGAATTTTCACACATAGTTAGAGATGGTGATCTTCTATTGTTTTTCATAGTAGGTTTTCAGTAAGACCCGGGTTTGATGCCAGACTATGACATTTCAGCGAATTTTAAGAAAAAATTAAATCCTTTTTTTTTCTTTTGAGGACCGTCCCGATATAATGCCGATATGAAATTAGTGTTGTCGATCTGCTTGCAGTATGCAAGCTACATTTTACTCGTATATAATAGATATATATATATATAGAGAGGATACAAACTCACAGCCTAAACCACAAGAGTGATTGAGCTGAAATTTTTACGACATATTGGCCATAACGTATAACCTCCAGAAAAATTGCGATTTTGATCCTCAGTGTCATGGGTTCGATTCCAGGGGGCTCCAAAGTCCCGATTTTTCCCGTTTAAATGCATTACTTTGATTTTCGGGAATTTAAAAAAAATACTTCCCGGATAGGTAGAGAATCAAAACTCAGGGAGCCTTTATATATGGTCATGATCTATCGAAAACATAAATGAGTTTTACGGAAAATAATCTTGGTTCGATGCTAGGTCGATGCAAAAATCTGCCGTTTAAAATGTATTGTGGCGATTTTTAAGATTTTTTTTGGACCCTTTCCCGATGGCATGGAAACTTGAAATTCGGTATGGGGTTGGATATCATAAATATATTTCATAATCGATTTTTATGTTTTCCCTGATGTTCCTTGGTTCGATCCCAGAGGGCCGTTTACATTCCTCAATGCATTTCTTATGGAGATAACGGAAACAAGTTTTAGGTACTTCCCTGCATGCTATCGACTTAAAACTTAGCATGATGGAAGAACCAGTCTAAACAAATCAAACTATGCATTCATAGCTATCAATGTGTCCTGGGTTCGACACCAGGTGTCTCTGCAATCAGAAGTTGATCCGAATTTTATGAATTATTTTGAAACCTTTCCCAATAATATAGAAACTTGAAATTTGGCATATAGATTGAGATCAATAATAACTTTCAGAAAATTTTTTAAATTTCCAAGATCGTCCTTGGTTCGAGTCCCGAGAGCCATTTACAATCGTGAACATTAGCGCGTCTTTTGAGGCAGTTGTAGCCAATATTTCTGCTTGAATTTTCACACATAGTTAGAGATGGTGATCTTCTATTGTTTTTCATAGTAGGTTTTCAGTAAGACCCGGGTTTGATGCCAGACTACTACATTTCAGCGAATTTTAAGAAAAAATTAAATCCTTTTTTTTTCTTTTGAGGACCGTCCCGATATAATGCCGATATGAAATTAGTGTTGTCGATCTGCTTGCAGTATGCAAGCTACATTTTACTCGTATATATATATATATATATATGGATACATGAATGAATCCGGAGAAGCATCTATATATAATAGATATATATACATTAAGGATCAATATCTATTATATATTATAAGGATGATTCTTACGTTCTTTTTTGTTATTGAAATTTTGCCTTCTTTTTAATTTTTCAACACACTTTCATAGGCTGAAGAGAGAAATGAAATTCATTGAAAGGTGATTGGAAATTGATATGAAAGAGTCATTACTAGTCGCTCATTTTTCTAACAAGTGGGAGAGCTTAGTAGAAATATTTCTATTCATAAAAAAGTAATGATAAAGTAGCCATTGAATTAGATAACCTGTTCACTTCCATATGAATTCATATCCATTATAATAGAAAAACACTTTGTAACATCCGCAATATAAATCTCAGTCGACCGATCTCGTCAAGGTGTTGGCATCATCAGATGAAGGGTAAAAAATCTGATGTGGCCAAATGTGCTGGTAATATATAAATATCTCCAAAAAAATGAGTGTTACAGGAAAATGTTTCATACAACATTTGTAGTAAAATACATTATCTATAACTTTGGTACATAATTGTATATACCTACATTACATTCTGACAGAGATATGTATGAAAACCTTCCATTTCTGGATAAACAACAACTTCCGGTTAACCATTATTGAAAAACAACTCCTAAACAATCAGTGTTACGAAAAAATGTTTCATACAAAAGTTGTAGTAAAGTACATTATCTACAACTTTTGTGTGTAATTGTATATACCTACATATATTGCATTTTTACAGAGATATTTAAGAAACGAAATTTTGTTCCGGATAAACCGAAACTTCCGCTTAAGCGATATTCACCAAAAACTAATCAACTCTTGGCATTGTTAGGAAAATACTAAATATGAGTTTTGAAAATGATAAAATAATCACTTTTTAAGATATAGGGCTCACAAACTTTTTTACCACAGACAGACACACTGACACACAGACAGACATGTTCGGGAAAATAGCGAAAACGAACTCTATGGGCCCCAAAACATGTATTTCCGTTGAAATCTGGAGGTCGATTTTTTTTGCGAATACAAAACTTTCTCTATACTACCTATAGGGAGAAAGTAAAATTTATATGCTCATATATAAGAAAGGAGGGTAATAAATAAATTCTAAATTTTCTGTACCCTTCACCTGATTTCAACACGTAGACGAAACCGGTCGATTGAAAGAGATATATTGTGGATGTTACAAAGTGTATTTCTAGTAAGATACTTTCTACGAAATCCCACCAAGTTAAAATTGACCACATTAATTTAAAATTCATATCAAGTTCACTGTTTTCTTCTCAGACAAGCGCATAAATGATCTTCCTCACTTATTAGCCATGCTGCATTATTTTTAAGGCAATTGAGCAAACTAAAGAGAGAGGAAATTAAGTCTTCCCACGATAATTAACGATGTTTCTGCAGCATAGGTATTCCTGATGACTTACAAGTTATCCAATTTGACCTCCAAAACTCCTGCCCCATTCGACTATCGATTAAAATCGAAAGCGAGAAATGAGCGTGGGCGAGACATTGTACAGCGGCAAAATCGATTCCATCGCCCGACTTCCGCGTGTCCGGAAGCTATCAAGATTTGGAGGGGGAAGGCGTCTGGATGGTAAACAAGAGCCATGCGCTTCCAGAAGAGAAAACTTGCGAGTTTATATCGGAAATTATGGCGGAAGAAGACGTTATGACTCGAAGAAGAGCACTTGTTTATATACATGAGAGTTGCTGCATTGGGGGAAAAAGTTTTTCTCGGTCGCTAATCAACTGTTATTCAGATGGAAAGCAAACGATGAGCAATAAAAGTCTCGAGTGTCTTATCTTGAGTTGATATGGATAGGGTATTCTCAATCTACTTGTTGGATTTGGGCAGTTTTATCCACCAAGGGTTCCTCCCCCGCCGTGTGCAGCGTATCTCAAATTTACCAAAACTGACTACTCGTTTCGTTATTCTCTTATAGTTAAGCCTGATTCCATTATGAATGAACTCATAAAAGTAGAAATGTGAAAAGAAGTACTGGTTTTCCAAAATATTTAACAATGCGCCACCGATTCAATGATCACCATTAAGGGTAAACATAATAAACATAAGGTGGCATATACTTTATATAGTATATATTTATCTTAGATATACATATACTGACAGAAGTGCCCGTTGATTGTCAACGGGGATATTTAATTTCATAAATACCAGTGTAACAACCTTGCATGCTCCATAATTGTTAATAGATAGCAAATTCCAGGTTATAATACTTTTTAAAAAGCAATTAACAAAGTGAAAAAGTCACAATAAGTGTACAAAGCCATATCAACTCAATTTCAATCTCACATCTTTCAAGTGAACAAATTCTACCATTAGGACAACATGATTTTATGATTACATAACTATGATTAATTATTATATATATTATAAGATGATTATAAACATTGCATTCGAATATCAAGTTAGGATAAGCATCACCTCATTTAAGGAGAAATTTTCCAAAAGGCACATAGGGATTCATGAAACAAACATTAAACACAAATAAAGGAAATAAATATCACTCTGAAAACAACCGATGAATATTTTTTACGGAAAGTGGATAAAACACTAGACAAACACTAAACGCAATCATTAACACAAACATTAAAGATCACAAACACCAATTCAGGGAAATCTTAACGATCTTCTCTAACTCCATTTTATTCAATCGCTAAATATGTGTAGATGCAATTAGATAAGATTTAATACTAAATTTAGAAGTAATATGAATAGCATCCGCAACTTACCAGGTTATTAATTCTCACTCGGTTGAATTGATGGCTAGAAAGCAATTTCTATCAACGCTCTATAAAACCGTTTTAATTCACGTGAAATCACTAAACAATTACGTTGCCTTAAATAAAACTCGGTTGCTACAGATGCTCAAACAAAATTTGAATTTTTTTCATCTTCGTATATATTTTCTCGAGATTCTTCACAGGATATACTCCGAAACTTTAAATAATTTAATCTCACCTTATTTATTTTGTTTCATTTAGTCAATCTCCTATTTTCGGAATTAATTTTAACTGGTCATTGATTCTCCACGTCTTCTTATGGAATTAAGCCCGAGCTCGGAATCAACAATTGCCTTGATCGTCAAGGGGGAAAGGTTGTTTACAACATCAAAATTTTGACAAAATTTCCGTATATTTTATCAAAAATCTCGAAATTTCGGATAGTAAAGAATGTTCCACGACCAAAATAAGAATCTTTATTCTATTCCCCTTCTTGTGATGCTAGTTTCGACTTCATGCGACTATTCTTTCTACTTTGTTGTTAATGAATACACTGTTAAGAGTGTACCGTTTGGAATTTACTGTCAACTTTAATGCTAATCATACATTTGCAAATTGGTCGCGAGTTATTAAAACTGAGATATAAAAAGTATATCTTCACTATTGTATGTACAAGTATGCACTGCACGTTCCCACAATGCAACGCTACCGCACCGGAACTTCATTCGTAAATTAAATTTTAGGATTTCCGAGGAAGAAGAACTCATTATCTAGATGACCATGATTTCCCCTTATCAGAGATAAACTTCCTAATGAATTTTCATTATTAGTAGCTCTCATTTCGAAGTGTTTTTAATTGATTTTTCCACGGTATTGAAGACGATAAAACTCATCAAACCTACAGACATCGGAAGAGATTGGGGAGAGTGATTTAATTGGTGTTGATTACAACTAAGAGACGAGCCAAGAAAAGAAAAAGAATCCTTAGAAATCAATGTCGGAGAGTAAAATTTAAATGCAAAAGTTTCAGCAAAAATCACAAACTTATTTTAGTACAGAAAACCAACGTTGATGGCGTTTTCAGAGGATTCTAGAAATCATTGTCCTTAGCACATCAGAATGATGGATAAAAACGAAAAGTCAATTTTACAACTAAAATGTAAAAGAACTATGAATAAAGGAGAGATTAGTCAAATTTAAAACTTTCAGTGACCCAAAATACTGTTAACAACAGCATTCAAATCGTGTAGATATATCTATCCCTCCGGTCCGAGTCCTAAATTTAATTTTTACAAAACCTTACTCCGAGTTGTATGGATTCTCTCCGAAATGATAGTAAGCTATCTTCGGCTGACTCCAGCTGTATCTCTCAGAAGTTTAATCGTGTTTGGGGAAGCTCAGTTCTATTTTCCCACAAAAGTCGACGAAAGAACTAAATGTGTAACTTATTTTCTTAAAACGATGAAAAATGCAGCTCTATATTTCGATTATAGGCGTTTGGAAAAGCAAAATATGAACTAAATGTAAATAATTGATCCATTTATTGCAAAAATATTTTTTTTACTCTCAGTTGTAGGTCATTTCTGCCATTAAAATTAAAGTAAGCCTAAATTGCCCGGAAACAGAAAAATCAGTATCTATTTTCAAAAAAAAGACAAACATAATCTAAGTGATTAATTTTCGAAACCGAAACTAGCTAAAATGTTTTCCTATATTCATATATTTTATGTTTCATCAATGTATCAAGCACTAAAGTACTAAATCCATAAAATAGAAAACTTATGTTATTTTTTTAAGGATAAAGGTAAACTGGAAAAATAAACGCGTAATTTTATTTCCCTATGACAAAGAAAAAATATCTCAACTGCCACGATAAAAAATAAAATGATAATAATAAATCGGAATAAAATGTAAAAAATTATTTGATATTCTCTAATAAACGATAAACGGATAATTAAAGTACATAATTTCAATTAAGATTAAGATTAAGAAAAACTACCAACACCCTTCTATTTTTATAACCGATGTATTAATGAAGCATGAACTGACTTAAGTTTCCTCCCTAAAAGCAGATATGTAATTTTCCCGGTTACTGAAAAAACTATCTCTAGTTGTAATAGTAGTTTCACGTACTTGCCGCTATTAAAGTAAACAAAAGAGAGGATCTAAATATGAATGAAATAAAGCAATCAATTTCCGTCCTTGAAATGTTGAAATGAAATTAAAATGTTGACGGAAAAGCTAAACGCGTCATTTTTATACCCTAAGATTTAAAAACATTGTTACCTAAAATTTGCATGCAACGTCGAAATAAAAAAAACTAAACTAAATCGAAAATAAATAGAATCAACGTAAAATGAAATAACTAAATCGCTAAAAAAATGTTTTAAATAGAAATATTTTTGAAAGAAAGGAAAATGAAAAATATAAATGCTTGATTTTAATGTTCTATAAGGGAGAAAAACTTCTCTCTACTGAGTACTACTCATCACCATGAGGACAAAATAAAGTAGTAAACCTAAAGTGGAATAAAGTTGAAAAATAGATGTATATACTATATTGCTATACGGAAACGTAAAATACGTTATTATAATTTCCTAAGTTCTTGGAAAGCTTTTCCAGAGACTCGTATCTACCGGCGTTATTTAAGAAAAACGAAACTAAATCGCAAATAGATAGAAAAACGTTTTTCAAGAAAGGAAACGCAAGAGACTAATTCGCAATTTTAATTGCCGAAACTGGCTTAAGAAGTCTACCTCCAATTTGCGGCTACCGGTGAGAAAAAAAAACAAAAGGAAAAAACAAACGAAGAACTAAATCGGAAAGAAATTCGAAAATCTCCAGCTTCCTCGGAGAGATGTAGATCCGCCCCGGCAGGAAGATTTAAGGAATTAGGGCCCGAGAAAAGGGTCCCTGCCAAATTAAAAGCCCCGGGAACTCGGCAAAAGAGAAGTAATTGCGAAGGAAAAACACAAAGAAGTTTTTATCCAACAGCGAGCTCATCCTCGCATCAGCAAACGTAGAGATGAAAAATATCGCGGCGTTGGTTATTAAAAGCGGCTACATGGACTCCGTAAGCAACTCTGAAGAAATTGGGTCGAATCTGCAGGGGGGATTCATTTGGAGGAAGAAGGATTATGCCAATGGAAACTTGGTTGATTCATCCTTGGGTAAGGCGCAGCGGCAATTTCTTGTTAATTCTCGCCGGGACGAGAGACTTGAGAGAGACGGCAATTTGTTCGACGTCGGAAGCAAACCTGATTTGATTATGAGATGGGAAATTTGATTTCCTTCCCGTAATGGCGGAATGTATCAATGATGCGGTGATTTTTCAGGCGATATGAAGATGCACGGAGGATAGCATTATAACTTGTGGATTCGGTTAAGTGGCATTTCATAATACACAAGTCTCGTACATTTAGTAAATGTAACACTTCTTAACGTTTAGGGTTAGCGTAAAATTTCTTAATGTATAATTTCAGATAACGAAATTTTATTAGTTTTAATCCCTATTGGTATAGCGCATGAAAGTTTGCTCTGCACGGTGATTTCTGCAGGGAGATCATTTGGGTTAACTATAGTTTAATTATTCCTTCAGTACCTTGGAATATTCACCGAATTGGATGAAGTATCTCGAAGAAGTTTGCTTTAGTCCTCTTCCGGTTCTTGTTAAATTATTTTATTAATGCAGTAAATTTCACTCTTCTTTTGATACAGGATGGAGACTAATATTTCAATACATAATTCAATGTCTTATGTATTTCTTAATTAATTCTAATTTATACTGTCAAATTATCTCTTCTCCAGTTACTCTGTTCTATTGTAATATTAAAATACATTCTTGCTATTCTTTATCATTATTATGTTCATTTGAATGTCTTTAATTCTTGAAATGTTCATTATTATTATATATTTATTGCATTGTAATACTGCCACCAGACGTCGGTTTAACTGCGGTGGTATAGAAGTAAATAAATCCATAATTAATACAAATTTAACTTATTTTTGTCTAATTTCTGCTCACAGCATTGAGATTAATTAAGTTAGAAATGAATAAGTTATGCTGATTAAGGGCATTATTCTTAATCTTTTCGTATTTAACACTATAAAACGTTTAGTGCACTCTTCAAGACTATTTCCGCTTTGTAAAGTAATACTCAAGCCATTGGTATGACTTACAAGGCAGTATTCCTCTAATGACCTTCTGGCTCAGTTATAGCAAATACATAAAATAGAAATATATTACCTATTTCTTAGTGAGCCCTATCCCCTCTCTAAAATGTTCAGCTAATGTTGGAGGGATTAAGGGTCCAACCAGCTTCCGTATTGATGGCTGTGCAGAGACGAAGTGCGTGGACTGGTACTTAAGAAAATCGGCTTCTTCGAGTCAACTGTCTTCAGGTGCGAATTAAAGTCCATAAACGTTGCTCCTCTGCGATACTTAAACCCCGCTAGAGCACGGCTGCAGTAAATGGAACTCTGCCGACACGCACTGAGATCGTGACTTACGAAAGGTACAGCGGAAGACTGGCGATTCGGTAAGAGCTCCTAAGAGAAATCGGTGGAAGCACCAAGATGCTCTCTGACTTAATGTTGGAGCCATTAGCAATATGCCGATCGACGCATACGGAGTGTGGAGAATCTTGAAGGATAGAAGTTTTTAGTTGCTACTTCTTTGAAGCAATCAAGAAGCAACATTTTCACGCAATATTTTCAACGGAAAAAATCGTGCGTTAGTGAGAATGCAAATGCTTTCACTGAAGAGATTTGACAAAGATTGAGGAAAATATTAAGTCCTATAAAGAACCTGGGTACAATTTTAAAATAGTCAAGATATTTTCTCAAAAGTAAGCTGAAAGTTTCTTCATTTATTCACAATTCTCGCTCATATATTCTTCTTTTCCTAACACGTCTCATTTTGCAAATGCATCCTTCCATATTTACGCAAGTTTTCCTTTACTTCTAAAACTCAAGCGTCCCTCCTCTTAAGGAATGCATTCATATAATACAGAGCCAACAATATCCTAGTATTTTAAAGCCTTAAAAAACCACTTTTGCTGTATTTTTGTCCAGATTGATTCGTTATCTTATCCTAATTGACTATATTTCGTATATTCACTGAAAACGCTTCTTACACATTCCATTTAAACTGTATTCAAATTAACTGCATATAGATCATCTTCTAATTCCGAACTTTTCCTAAAATTCAACAAAATTAAATGGTGGATATCTGTACAATTTTACTTTATTCCAATGAGTGGAAGATTTTAAATTCGTCTTTCGCCGCAGAATAGAGAAGAATTCTCATTTATTTATTTAATTTTGTTTCAGTCTCGTTCATGAGTAGGATGATATGAAAGATACTGTGTTGAGTTATCCCGAATATTAAAATTATAACTATATATATTATCCTACCTATTAAATAGCATTGAATATTTTATTTGTAGAGGTCATTGTGCTTCACTGGTGCGCGAACATTTCCACCTGTATTACTCCGGATCAGAGAGGAAAACAAAGGGATTTAATGAAATGAAATGAATTTAACAGCCTCACCCCTCACCTTGCCTGTTAAGCATCACTCCATCTGCAAATATTTTCGAATTTTGCGGTAGTGATTCCAGTCAGAATTGGGGCTGATGACTTAATGAGCTGGTATATAGTGTTTATTGGAGAAAATGTTAGAAGGAACAATGGTTGGAAGATGGTCTGAAATGAACGCCAAGATAAAGGTCCTTGATGACATAAAGGAAAGCCCTGTTCCCAAGGAAATGGATTTCAAATGAGAAGCTTCGGCACACATGGACCGAGAGGTGGATGATGAAGTCTTGAAAGCACTATTTTATGAACTCCGTGCTCTCGTTCAATTCCCTAACCCTATTTGACCCGGGGAGCATTTTACGCCGCCCTGTGTTTACGAATCCGTCGTCGAATCGTCGTGGGAGGGGGAATTATGTCAGCCGATGCGATATGACGACTTCCGGGTTAGCGAGGGATGAATTTTAACAGCCTATTCAGCGCACGAGGAAGCGGGGCGTTCGTAACCTAGATACGGAGAGATAAGTAATAAACGCCAATAACTAGATGTCGATCGATATCTCGAATTTTAATATAGACCGAATAATTCGATTTTTTGTGGTGAACCCTATGATAAAACTTTCTCTTCCGCCTTTTTATATGGAATATAGGTGACATTATGGTTTTCTACATAAAATGGCGATCGTTATTGGAAATAATGCTTCTTCACATTTGACGCGAGGCAGCACTCGTGTTAATTTTCTTTTGGTAACTCTTATATCCTATACAGAGTAGTTTTGTGGTTTATTACACTTATTAATAAATAGGTATTTTCACTAAGATCAATTGCCCCTTTGGCTTACAGAAGTATCGACTCGCAAAGTTTTCGAGAAACAACATGATTGCAAAATTGTTCATGTTGGTCTTTGAGAAAATTAACGGAGAAGCAGAAATGGCATACATTATTTTGAAAATGTCTCTATAGATGTATCCTGAAAATTATATTAAAAAAATGTCGCTGAAATCAGAGATAGTATCGCAAAATAGTAGCTAGAAATATAATGGATTAACTTCACAAACGTAAATAAAATATCTGTTCATATAACATATGAAGGTTTAGTGCTTTTATCGAAAAAGATATGGAATTTTAAAACTTGCAATATCTAATTCGAAATACTATAAACTAATGGTTTAAATGTAGGTAACTTTTCCCAATTCTGAAATTAAGTAATTTGCATGAATCTTGATTTTTTATGATTAGGAATAGAAAAGTAATCGACACACAATCATAACTACCTCCTCATCACAAAATATAATACATGCATATCAAATATCCTATGTAGATGTTCTACATCATAAATGTATATCTATAAATTCAGTTATTACTTATAAAAATAAGAATCAGTCGATTTTTATCGAAGCAGGCGAATCTTCGTCATGGACTGACCATCATTTGATTGGTTCGTTGCACCCTTTCAATCCAAACCATTCCTCGACCGTTGCTGCATTATCTCATAACCCCTAACTCTAACACTAACCATTATCCTGGGTTTTCTTCAATATTTCGTCCCATCCAATTTTCCTTGCAATACTGTCATCAGCAGACCGTCGTGCCTTGACGTGTGGTCGATTAAAAGACCTCTTTTTATCATTTTTTCGAGAGTCCTCTTTCATTTGCTAGTTGAAAGAGTTCCTCAGTTGCTCATTTTATCTTTGTGAACCTCCAGTAGCAACACATCCCAATAGCTTTTGATCTTCTCTGCTCCCGTTGCAGTTAATTCTTCATATCCGGGTTAAAGAACGCTCCATAAGCCCATTTCTATGAAGTGATTTCCTAGTTTGTATGATTTGCTCTTAGCACTTCATTTTTAATCCGTTAAAAAACCTTCTTCATATGGCCATTACTGCCTCTTTGCCTCGCTGTCTTCCTTATTAAGGATTTCGCAACCAATATAGTAACATTTTTAACTCATCCAAGTGAGCCCATCTTAGTTTTTTCTTAAAAGTGTCCTTCCAGTTTCAGCAACCAGGATACCACCTGTAAGCCTAACTAATTTCCCTGGTCTTTTCACCAAATTTTTCCATGCACCTCAAGCTTCTGGCTTGCTGATGTGGACGTGTATATTAGTCACTAAAAATCGCAAATAGAAACTCAAATCAACTTCGTATTTGTACAATGCTAATCTACAATTTAGCTCCTACTTTCAACATTTTCAATACCGGAAGTATGAAAAAATGGCTTTGAAATCAAGGACATGTAGCTCTAATCAAAGCCTCCAAAGACGTCTTCCAAGAAGGCAGAGTAGATCGTTTTCCTCCAAACTTTACTACTCAAAAAAAAGTATGAAGTTCGCGAATGATGTCTCCCTTTTTATACCCACTGAAAAATCAAGGTATATCTTCAAAGAGATCTTTTCCAAGTAAAGTGACTCGCACTGAAGGCTTGTGATCACCCAAATTACTATCCAGACCGAGAGGAAAGGAACAAAAACAAAAAATGTTAATTTATGGAGATTGAGGAAGAGTTTGCGAGAGTATAAAACGCAAACGAGTAGAAGAAAACGAAAGGGAGCAGGGGAAGCGCAGTCACATAATGCACCGCATTCAACAGGTCCTTTTTGACTATATAGGTGGCGCGCGCGATGAAAAGCGGCGAAATGGGGTTCCAAAAGCGCGCGAAAAAAAAACGGAGAGATAAAAACAGTTGAGAGTCGAGGAGCGTAAGAGAAAGAACTGATTGGACGGGTCTGAAAGACTTCCGCGAAGGAGGGAAAAGATGGGGGATTAATTCAAGACGCGAGACGAGATGATGAGATTCCTTCCTTGAGGAGGGAAGCAAATTTATTCGAGATCATGGAGGAGAGGGTCTCGGGGCATTAGACTTTCCAAACGTCGGAGGTAATGAATAGGACAGGGTCAGAATTATATCCGAGAGAAGGCGATGCTCTATAGCTGTGATGGAAGATCTTCCGTGCCCTATATGATCCACGGACATTTTCATATCGCGCCATTAACTAAGTATACCAAGGTTGCCAATTCAGTGATTTTGTGCTATATTTAGAGACTTTTTAACATTTTCTCAAGGCAGCGGGGAGATCTTCGTAAATTGAGGTTGGATTAATCGAGTAATCGAATCATGTGGGACATTCGATGTCACCGTAATCGATTAATGTAATCGATCTATAATAGTAATTAACCTTTTTAAATTTTCTTTTCCTTCTCTTTTTTTGTGTAGCCTTTCCTTTGTATTAATATGTCACTTCTTTTTTCTTATATTTGTATTATGCCATCGAAATATTATCGTAATGACACACGCCACTATTCTAAGATAAATGAGTACTTTAAAGTATTTCTATGGTTTGTGAACACAAAACGTATTGCGCATTATCGGTATCAACAATACAGGATATCCTTAGTTGACCCCTAAAGCTCTATTATACGTTAAAATTGTGCAAATTATAGTGTATTAAATTTATATGCAATATTTAAAGCAATAAATATATTCATTCCTTCATATATAACCTAGTACAGTGGTACCTTGGTTAACGACGCTAATCCGTTCCAGGATAATCGTCTTTAACCAAAACCGTCGTTATCCAAGGCGCGATTTTCCACAGGTATAATAATGGTAATGGATTACCGTATTTCCCGGCGTCGAGGACGCACCCCAGTTATTGGAAGCAAAACTTATAACATATACCGATTTAACTCCGGTGAGACAACATGTGCCTATGTGAATTAGCTACAATTTAGCATTGAACTATTTTTAATATTCTCCGCTAGCTGCTATTTAGTATGTTTTTATGATGTAACATCGTAACGTACACCAAATATTAGTTTATAATATAGTGATTATAAATAGACGTGCTGAAACACGTGAAACTCCGGAAAGACCAATCGACGAGGCGTCGTAAGCCAAATCCTATTTCGATATTAAGATATTTTTTGGTTACAGTAACTCGTCGTTAGCCAAGTCCGTCGTTAACTAAGGCCGTCGTTAACCAAGGTACCACTGTATAATAAAAATCGAACAACACGGTATAACGTATTAACACGTAATTTCCAGCGGTTATTTTCTATTTGTTGCAACTCGTCGCTCAACAACATATATAACTAAGTTATGAGTCTCTACCAGTACTGAAGGCAAATTAAGATTTACTCGTCTGTTGAGTGAAGACCCGTGACACACGTAACCATTCTTCAAAAACATTTATGTTATGAGGAAAATGTAAAATAGTTGGAATTTTCCAAGCTCGTGGGTGATAATGTAGTGAGCCTCAAATTCGTCGGCATAAAATCTATTTCTTAATGTTTTTAGTGGGATAGCCGATGAAATGACCCGAATTACTTAAAAAATATCATCAAGCCATGATATTTGCATAGTTCGCTGCAATATATGACACCTAGAGAAAATTAAAACTCAGAGCTAAAGAAGGAAAGTTATTTTCCAAATCCTTATATACCAAATTTTGCCATTTGACTTACAGATTATTTTTTTCATAGCTACAACTTTCAAGTTTAGTAAAACTTATGGTGTAAAATATTCTATTTTAGAAATAAATAAAGAAACGAAAATACATAAAATACGTTTCCCAACGAGCAATTTCCATACTGGGCAATTCAAATTCGATATTCCATTTGGCTAACATCTAAAAATGTCTTGTAGATGATTCACTAAAAACTATAATATTATCAATAAATTCTGTAAGTAAATAAAAATGAACTTTACATTACACAATTGCAAACTCCCACTTCCCACTCAAGAGACTTAACAATGCAAACTAACTATAGAAAATTGATGACCAATCCGAAATACATTTGGTTGTTAGTTCCCTGATCACAATAATGATGGTAATTTATTTTATGAGTCAAAAACATAATACAACAATCGTTAACTATAACTTACTTTCAGTTCCCGCACGAGAAACGTAATAATACCAACAATTGAAGATTGAATCATCTCCGAAACACGTTAAGTTGTAAGTTCTCTGAATACAATAATGAAATCAATAGTTGACACGAGTAAAGAGGAGAATACTACAATCGGCGACAATGGCTCCCTTACACTTTCCTCTGCAGACAACGCAAGCTAATATTAGATCGCTGAGAACGACTTCCAATTCACATCCAGAAGCGCCTCACTTTCAGTAGCGGAAATTTCCGTGGGAAACGAAACTAGGTTATCACGGCGTAGAAAGCATGAAGCATCTACACCTAAAAGTAGCTAGGGCCATACGTAACGTTCGGAGAAACTACTTGCAAGAGTTTGCCGAGATTCCAGTGTACTCGCGAAAGAATCTGCAACATCGTTAGGGAGAAACTTGCTTGCCAGATGCTTCCCTAAACGAGTTAAATGAGTTGATGGCTCCAGGGCGAATCTAGAAACTTCCCAAGACGAGAGTGATTTCTCATCGAGAGGAAAATTTCCTGCAGTAATGGAGTCCGACGTTTCCCGGTTGCTAATGGATACCTGCTTTGTGTTATCTAAATTAATTTCCACGGATAATTAATTCTCAAAGAAATTTTGGGTGGAATAGTTTTGTAATCTTTCTTTAAGTTGAGAGATTTGAACTGAATGATTCGAGGTACATCATCTAGAAAGAGTACGGTACAATTCAACATAAATGATCATCTGGGCTTACCAAAACAGAGTGTTATTGAAAAACTAATATTCAAAATAGGAGAAGTTCAATTATATGCATAAAGACATACCTCAAGGAAACCATAAACGAGAATGGGTTCGGGCATTAAGTAAGTAATATTCTAGTGTGAGCGCAGATACCAATAGGAAGTCAATATTTTAACAGCGACATACATAATAAAATTCTTGAAAAATAGAATAATATAGATACAATAAAATAAGCAGATAGATGAAATTTCATTCGTATTTTTTACTATGGGAAAGAGTAATAAATGAAGAGCGGATTTATGTGAACGAATGACGATAATCCAAGATTGTTAAAATGAAATTTAAATCGAAACAGAAAACATAAGACAATCAACACGAGAGTTACAGAATCTAAAACACCAATCAAATATAATTTTCAGTAGAATATAACACGCATGCATCCGTTTTAATCCGAGTTCTACTACGTTTATTTGCAAAAGGAAGTGATTTTTGTTCGTTGACTACGTAAACCACACTGGTAAAATATGCAGTAGCATAGTCCATTCAAACAAACTATAATGGTTGCTGCGGTGAACTAATAATATAATTGAAATAAGAAATGTTTTGTTACCAACTAAGGCACCTCTAATCCTAATTCATAGCGCTTAAGCATTTTGCTGAAGAGAACCTGGGTTCGATCGTTGAGGAAACATGAATTCCCTGTGAAGGGTTGGTGGCGTGAAGTGCATCAAGTCGCAAAATAGTTGTCAACCTTGTACAAGAAATAAAAAATAGTTTCTAATAAACTACAGCAGCAATTACATCAGAATTTACAGTTAGTTAGTTAGTTTGACCCTTTATTAGCGAGGTTAGGCCCAAGTGGGCCTCCCTTCCACCTAACCTCGTATGTCGTCAGAATATGAACAAGCAAAAAAAAATTAAATTAAAACAAAAAGGCAGAGTAGAAAGGGGGTAAAAATCTTTGCATCTGAAGGTTGCCAAAGAAAAAACCCACGTTGCGGGAAAACACCCACAGAGAAGGGGGGTGAAAAAACCCCGCGAAAACACAGTAAAAAATCTGATGTGGCCAGCGCATGACTTTCTCCATATATAAGATGTAAATATTTATCTACGACAGTATTTTCGAACTCTATATTCAATCTAAACTTGGAAGATAAGTGATTAATTTATATCATATTATCTTTTACGTCACAAACATTATAAATATTTTTTTCGGGACATGATCGATGAAAAACGATGAAATGGCCTTTCGCCCCAGCGCCCAGAGCGCCCACAACGTACATAATCAGCAACTTCCGGTTTATCAGTATTTCACAAATAACTCCTACACAATCAGTGATACAAAAATATGTTTCATACAAAAGTTATTGTTAATTACATTTCCTAAAGCTTTTATAAATAATAATATATACCTAAATATAAGATTAATGGAGATATATTGCAAAAAAGTAAACGAGCTTCGAAAAGTAAATCTCCACTTACGGTTTACTCCAAAAACTAATCAACTCTGACAGCACACAACCTAATGCTATATATGTAGTTTGGTATTGATGCGACTAATAGTTTTTACGTTAGAGCGCCCACAAGCACACACACACACACACACACATACACACAGACATTATTCCGAAAATGGTCAAAACGTGTTCTAGGGCCCCCAAAACGTGTATTTTCGTTGAAATCTCGAAGTCGATTTTTTTCATGAAAACAATACTTTCTCTATACTACGTATATGGAGAAAGTAAAAATAACAATGAAGTATAGACAATAATAAAATTACATGCAACATATACATAAATCAATAAATTTGCAGAAAAATGAAAATATTATTAATTAAAAGAGAAAAATATAACATCTACTGAAGTGTAAAAGAAAATTGAGAACATTACAGTATGAATTAGGGTACCTACGAATAAGATCGTAATTTACAACATATGTTTTATTTTCGAAAGGTGTATTTAGATACCAAAATTCCGTTCACCTGCTATAGCTGCACTTTTAACGATGAAAATGTCTTTTTAATTGTGGCAATCTTGTCCAGTTTCTCTCAGCGAAATGTTGGATAAGGTCTCACGACCGTTTCGTCGACAGATATAATAATAAGAATGGCGCCCAGATAAGGACGGAATTAAGAGTGAAATGGTTCTATCTTTGGAAATAAGCTCTTACGGATAGATAGAAAGGATGAGCGAATATTGTGCGATTTGTACTCAACACCGGTTCGACCAAACATTGCTGAGTCACTAATATTAGTAAACAGATACAATGCGAGACCGGGTAAGCAGGGTATTCTGATAGAATGGGGTAACTATGGTGATGACTGGTCTGAATGGGTAAAAACTAAAAATAACGTAACTGAAAGGTAGGAGAGCAGTGTTTTATCAATTACATGATCGTTTGAATACATGTTGGTTAATGTCATTAGACATTAACTTATGTTTGAGTGCATGAGTTTTGAAGTTTACGGATTTAGGCTCTTCCCTGAGGAAATTACCGTATGAAATAAATGTTATGTAAAGGTTTTCACCGAAACTTACACATAAATACGACCGATGTAGATGAATGATTGCCATTATCAGGCATTATACTAATCAAATCAACCTTTTAATAGAACAAGGAACAATGGCAAAGTTAAATTTCGAGGGGAAAAAGCGGGACAGAAATAACTAGAAATGTATAAATTGTAATAATGAATGAGCAAGGTTCATTAAGGCAACGACTCACTGTTATAGAATTGAATAATTTGCCTACAGGAATCTTCGAGCTCTTCCCTAAAAACAGCAAGAGTTTTTGACAGAGTACATAGAATTGTTATGGAAGAGTGAACTTGCCGTTGACTAAGTGTAGTAGAGGATTGCTTGGTAGGGTGATGTATGTACTCGGATTGCTACTTGGCTCAGGGATTTATAGTAGCCGTGAAGGCCTATGAAGAACTCCGTAAAAACTTGCTGAATGTATAAGGAATGTAAAATATGGGACAATAGTTGATGTATTTAGATTGGAACAAAGTAGCTATGATGTAGAAATTAATTATTCATACGGGAGGTGCCTTTATCGTAACGAAGTGTTCTCATAACTAGAAGATTCATCTATATTTATTTTATATTTTATTTATTTCTCCTACAATAGCATATTCTTGTAGCATGGAGATATCTATGTTGTGCTGTATTGTTGTGACTGGAATCCATCTGTATTGTTAAGCTATAATATTTTTGTGTATTGTTGTATTTTAACAAAACTATAGCGCTGGACTAGTAGCCCATGCGTAGCGATTTATTAACAACTAGCTGAAGCGCCCGTTGATTCTCAACGGGGAATATAGAAGTAGATTAAATTCAAGTTGCCGGTCGTGCAATGCGTAAAATCCCTTTAGAATATACAGTCTACAATCCCAAGCTATACTTATTCCACATGAAAAAAACATTCATGAGCTCGGCTCAAAAATCTCATTGATCGTCAGGAGGATTGGCTGTTTACAACCTCAACAATTATGGAAAATTCACGCGTATTTTTTAGAAATTCTCGAAATTTCGATTCGGAAACAATATTCCACGATCAAAATTAGAATATTCATTTAATTACCGTTTTTTTGCTTCTTGTCTCGACTCTGCTCGACTATTTTTCTATTTTAATTCTTCAAAAGAAAAATAGCCTGCTACTGATAAAAGTGAAGATTAGATTTATTCTTTATGGAAACATCTGAGCGATATTGGTTCAAAACCAGCAAAATTATCGAATAAAATTGAGACAGTACGTCCTTCCTGGTCCAAGAAAACACGTACGCAAAGTTTGACGCGAATCTGGCAAACTGTTTGTACTAAAATCGAAGACACACAACATACAAACAAACGTACAAACCCACAGAATTTTTGCTTTATATCATACAAGACATCTAACTTCCCTCATCCATGAGCTGGTAATCTGACTTTAATCATGTACCTGCAATTGCTGGTTACCTTCTTACAGAAAATTTCTCGTTATCCATGTAATATATCGTCCTCTTCAATCATCAGCTTTATGAGCCTAAAGTCCACGAGTATTTTTACGGGATAAAACATGAGCTCGGATTCAACAATGGGATCGGTCGTCAGGGGGATGAGTTGTTTATAGCCTCGAATTTTTACAAAAGTTTTGTATATTTTACCAATATCCTCGCAAATTCTAATCGAAAGTAAGATTCCATGACCAAAATAAGAATTTTTATTTGATTTTCTTTCTTTTGGTGTTTGTCTCGACTCTGTACGACTATTCCTTCTAATTTAATTCTTCAGGAGAAATAAAGCCTGCAACCGATAAAAGTGAAGCTTACGTGTATTCCATATGAAAATCTATCTGAACGATCTTGGTTCGAACCCAGCAAAATTCTTGAATAAAAATGCGACAGTACTTCCTTCCTGATGTCAGAGGACACGTATGCAAAGTTTGAGACGAATCGGGCAAACGGTGTGGACTCCAATCCAAGACAAACAAACAAACAAACCCACAAGCAAACCCACAAACAAACACACAAACAAACCCACAGAATTTCTGCTTTATATATATAGATTACAGTGCAAAGTAACTACCAATATTATTAATGTTTAGTTGTCCTGGATCACTGTCCTTAGTAAAATATCCTCCATTTGCCTTCCTGTGGTGTGATGATGGACATTGAGATATGATAAAATATAAATAAACCAATGATAGATGGTTACTTAAACGTCGCACAGGAAAGTGTGCGGCTTAACCCAAGTTCCTCACGTAGTAGGATTAATTTCCGATCTTGAGATGGTTCAACGTAGAGCATCAAGGTTAGTCAAGGGAGATTTCAGATTTGACAGCAGTGGCTATGATAGAATCCCTCGGAAGGAACTCCCTTAGTGATAGAAGACGTGAATATCGACGGAAGCTTTTTAATAAATTTATCACTACCGATTTCGGAGTGGAGATAACTGATATTGTTATCCCAGTTACAAACTTATGCGATCTTTGGTAGAAAACAAAAAAGCGATACAGGGAAGAAGTTGCCAGGACAGATAGTTGGTTTTCTCCTTTTGGTCGTTTTCCCCGCGAAGTATTTAGGAAGCTAATAGCTCTCCAGGTTAGATAGGGATTTCGGTGTTTTTCACCCCCTGCCACGCGCCACTGGCGGATTGCAGGGTTTAAATGTAAATGTTGCAGACCTGGGTTCGAGTCCTAGCCAAGTCATTATTTTTCAGTTCTCGTGCAAAATATAAATAATTTTAGTTGATCACAAAAAGTTAAGAAAAGCCGCAATAAACTCAGGTCTTGTTTCGTCTGAGAGCCGCAGATTCCTCTATATTTGAAAACGGACTTTATTTTTCATCTTGTCACTCCAGCTACTTAATCTATTTATGCATCACCAGAACTTTTGAATTAGAATGTCACCAAAGAGGTTGGCCTTTCTTCTTTATCCACCTCCAAACCAAAAAAAACTAAGAAAACTTCCTCTGCACCAAATAGATCGCATTGATCCCATGCTATGGAATACCCTCCAAAATGCACTTATACTCCACTCTCATAAACTTTGTCTTCTGAACATATCCCCAGCTTAATGTACGCAAAGCAAAAATCGTCATTTTTTGTGCCTTATCTCGTCCATCCCTAACTTTGTTTCTTCCCCCCCTTAAATTCGTCCCTAGAGAGACCCGCTCTAGGGTAAGATAACGGGATTCGATTAAAGAAAGCCCTTTTATATTACCAAGAACTTGGTCGGGTGCATTTTTATCCTAAACGAATCAAACTTGAGCGCTGAGTCATGCTCCAGCTACCAAACTCACTTCAAATTCAATCATCGACCAGTCCAGTTGATCCTTCCTCGACGTTAATATTCATTACGTTTGACGAAATCATTATCTAATCCATTTAGTACTATGTATTTGTTTTAACTTTGATCTAGACAGTATTCCGAAGATTAACTTAACGGAGGATTAGATTAAATTCTTAAAAATTACACATATCAAAAGAGTTAGCTTCTCTAGCTATGCGCTAGAATGCGATAGATTGTGAAGAATCATAACAAAGAAAATTAAAACTTTCAAACTCGCTCCATGGATTTGCACAAAATTCGCAGCCAGAAGATGAAGTAATGAAGTAGACGCTCTTCGTTTAGTAGTATACTGCGACAAACAGACCACCTGGTAGACACGCAGATCAGGTATTACGAGTTAATTCATAGAAATCGATGCTAGTCGATTTTTGAAGGCGGATCCTCCCTTTTGACAGACTATCACGTGATCAAGACCCCGGTGAGAGAACAAACAAGTTTTCCATTGGATTTATTTAAAAATCATTAACAAGCATTTTAATACTGACATGAAACGATTACAGTTAGGTACGACGTATAAATGAACACTGCGATTTAAAAATACAATGATCAAATCATTAAATGTCAAAGCCCTATAATACTTTGATAATGACCGAAAAATATCCGGAGTTGTCGGTAAAATGGCGCTTCGGTGAAAGAATCGGTCATATTTATTTATTTACTTATTTTTGAGGACTACAATTAGGTACCAGGCCAGGTGGTAGACATTTCTGTGGGGGGAGGGAAAGATTACATAATCGGCCAGCTATTCACCCTAGTCGGGAGGAAAACCCCCTAAAACCTCCCTAAGGCAGTATGTAATACATATAATTACAGAATTTACAAAAATATTTCAAAATTTACTACAACCATACAACATTTCAAAATTTATCACAATACTACAATATTAAAAGACAATACTAAGACAAAATCACGTGACCCTTTTAATTTTATTAATGAATACATTGTAAGTGGGAGGAAAAGGTTCTAAAACTTCGAGTAAATTTTTCCATTCTACTATTCCTTGAGTTAGAAGTGAACATTTACAAAAATCTGTTCCCTGCTTAAGGATTGCGACTTTATGATTGTGGTCGTTTCTCCCGAGGTAATCCGGCTCCCTGAGTCTATTGTTTAATTCTTTCAACGAAGGCTTTCCAGTAATAGTTTTGTATATGTTCCCTGACCTTTTTATTAGACGTCTATATTCTAATATTTCCCAACCAAGTTCTTCCACCATTTCGGTGACGCTATCTGTCTTCCCTTCTTTTGTCATCTGTATACACAGGTATACTTACAATATTCATCAT
The DNA here is from genome assembly GCA_947579665.1 of Sympetrum striolatum. NCBI lineage: Eukaryota > Metazoa > Arthropoda > Insecta > Odonata > Libellulidae > Sympetrum > Sympetrum striolatum. Next base: position 76,538,385 of record OX388346.1, read on the forward strand.
TAAATCGATTAAAAAAATCGTTAGTTGCAGACAGACTTTTTCTATCCTATTATTGTGTAGTAGAAGGTAATGAGTTTATCAGGGTTGATTGTTATACTCTAATAAAGAGGAAGTTATGCTTAAAGTTATTATTATATTGTTATTATTAATTATTTACTTAAGAGTATTTATGAAATAACTATTATATCGGATGGGAATATATATTCACGTGTCAACTCGAATTTATACTAGTTAGACTTTTCCAGCACGTTATCAACCAATTTCATCCATGGTAAACATTTTTATATTGTCTCTTGGATACTTCCGTGAAGGGAGCATTGCTGAAGATCGACGTTTCCCTCGTGGACTTCGTAGGGGATATACTGAGCTTTACCAATGCCCAAAAGCCAGTGCACCATGCAAATGTTAGCCTTGGATATGATTGGTAGTGCACTAACTACTAAACCCTAATAAGTGTTGAATCAAGGTGGTGCCCAAAGGGGTATTTCTCGAGGAGAACACTACTTCTCCCACAAGGTATAGTGTTCTTAATTTAAGAATTTTAGGTACTGAAATGTCTCGAAAATAGAAAAACGAAATTGTTTTGCAACAATCCGAAAATCAAAATCCTCAACAAGCATATTTGCTCAACAATGAGATATAAAAATATCTATTTGTGAATGATAATGAGCGTGTACCAAGAACTGTTTGAACGTGTCATTGCATTAACTCATAAATGGATTCTGACAAATCTTCTCGAAGGTTAGACAGTAATAGATGAAAGATAGGAAACGAATCAAACGGAATTAAAATAAATTATGTCTGTAACTTCGGTTTATCGCCGATAACAGGTTGAGTTACACATCTAGCTCCACGACAGAAAGGAATATTCAGATACAACGCTTTACTTAATTGAAACAGAATCCTAATTCAAAGTTACAACGACATAATTGAATCGAAAGTCATTATAGGGTCATTCCATGCCAAGTGATTTCAGAGAAGTGCCCCGCTCGACCATCACGGATTTCAATAAAACTTTGTATGGACATTTACACATATCTCTTATAAACATTTGTAAATTTTTACTTTCGCCGATGGTATACTTGCTGAGATAAAGTAGTTTGTTTGACCCCGTGTCGCCGCCTTCTTCCGTATGAATGTGAGATTTCGGTAACTTTGATGCATAGTATCTCAGGGAAGCGTTTTACATGAAGGAAACAAAATTTGACTATCTTGTAAAACTTTTTGCGCTTTGTTAAACAAAAAATAAAAACAACTGTAAGAGCGACCTCCTTGCAGAAAATTCAGTGCAAAACTGGCCCGAAAAAATTGCGGATCGAAAAAAAAATAAAATTTTTGCTTTTTATATTTGAGTAAGTAAAGATGTAATCAGCGTGAAACTTTGCGCATAATAACATATCAATACATGGTTTACGAATATAAAATTTCATTTTCCTAGTACTTTCATTGAAATCCGTGATGTTGGAGCGGGGACCGCCAGACCACTTGACATGGAATGGCCCTATAGCGTGCACTTTGCACCAAAGGTGTTCCCGTTCTTTTTAATAATTGAATTAACTGTGCAGTGCCCATCTGCCTGGACGCTGCTCCTCTTTTTCAGTAACGGCTTGGTGTAGAGATATACTGCATTATATTTCTACAAGGTAAATGGGCCTAAAAATTAACTTAGGAGTCCATAATAACTTTCCGTAAGATAAAACGCGATTTTATACTCTCTGGCAGCCAGGGTTTGTTTTTCCCTTCATTAAAATATGTAGATATCATCAAATATCCATCGCCTTTACTTTATTCAACGATCAAAACTATAGTCTACCTTGTATCCACGATTTGCGGTCGATTTAACCATGAATTTGCCTGAAATTCGATTTAATTCAAAATCGCACGGAATACCTTCCATAAGAAATGAGTAGGGGAAAGAAGTCAAATTTGGGCCCCTATTTTATATTTTTGATATGCAGCAAAGAGATAGTTGGCGAAATACTCCAAATTACCTTAAAAAAATACTTCGATAAATTCCTCATAATGCTTCTTAGCTTTAATGTATTTTTATAAAATAAATTTTCTAAAATTAGTTTGTATAAAATAGGCAAATCTCAACTTTTAGAAAAGAGATTCCAAAATCCCCTCCGCCCTCTCCTAAAAATTGTCTTTCTTATAGAAAACAACGTATTACAGTGGATATGGTAATACTTATTTACTGTCGATGTATGAATAAAGGTGTATGCGGTAAAAAAGAACTAATTAAACATGTTTAACTGTAATTAAGTAAAACATTAGTGGAAACCCACATCAACCTCTATAAGATAAAGAAAAAACTCATCCCGCACATTTTGAAAAATCGGAACTGCAAAGCGAAGCAGCAAGCGAAGCAGCAAGCGAAAAAAACTAATTTTTGTTAATGTCCATTCTTTTTTACGCTAAAACACGTGTATAAAGGGGGGGGGCGATTTTGGAACCATAATGAACCGAATAAAAACGCCCAGCCGTATAAAATTAAACACTAAATTAAAGTGAATTTTTTGGAGATATCTATGTCCTAACCATATCATAATATTGCTTATTTTAAAAGGAATGTTATTATATATAATAAGAAGTATTCACCAATACATAACCAGTTTTACAAGAACTCAAGTAACACAGTGCAAAATAAAAACGAACAAATCCGAGCACGTTGAATACTGCTTACAGGTTAGGCGGGAGAATGGCGTACTAGAGCACCAAGTTGTTGAAAGCTTCTAGACTAATACGTCATATATTAGTCTATTATATACTACTAATATGAAAGTCACTATACCAGGGGCCCGAATTAAGGTCTGGGGCCCGAGTTTGGTCACTCTCCTCTAAAAAACTCGTTGTCATCCCCCGCAGATTTTACTTCTATTAAGAGAATAAATTAAAAATAATTGTTCAATGAAATTGAGACAAGCACCAAAAGATGGAAAACTGATTGTATTTTGGTTGGAAAATATTGCATTCCACTCGAAATTATGAGAATTTTGATAAAATAGATGAAAATTTTATGTCATTTAGTGATTATAAATAGTCCACGGGATAAACCACACCATTATTGAATCTGAGCTTCTGAATTTTTCCAAAAAGAGTTCGTTGAGAGCCCACGTAGAATCACTGGTATGAAAATGATGATCTTGTTGAGGAGGTGACGAGACTCTTAGCATCTATTTTTACGATACAGAAATCGCAGACGAAAATTTACGGCCATGTAAAAGAGCTCTTTGACGAGCCTAGATTTTGTTTTGCCTCGATTAAGGAAATATGGTGATGTATAAAATGGCAGGAGGAAAGAAGGGACATATTTTGAAAACTATAAGATTTTTGTAAGGATTTTATGTAATTATCATTTATCGCAAACCTTCAATAAAATTCGACGGAGTTATTTTTTTTTCATTCAGCTTATTAGATTTGGATAGTCATAACTAACTGAAATAATTGGTAATTAAAAAATCCAGCAACACCAATAAGTTACGTAATAAAATAGTGTAGATTATAATTCAATTTAAATGTATTTCCGTGATTCTTAACATAGGAATTACCTAATATCCTTATAAAACCCTTTAATGACGCTATGTGTTAGAATGTTATATGAGCAATAAAATATTATAGATTATGATTAAATTTAAATTTAGTTCACATATAATGTTCTATTAAAAAACTCTTTAACAAAATTCTGCATTAGTATATTACATGAGATATACCGTTTACTTGTTAATGTTCTTTTTAAAAACTCTTTAAAAACATTCTGCATTAGTATATTACATGAGATATACCGTTTATTCAGATGTGTTTAACTTTAAATTGTAGAAATACCATCTACATTATGTCTGTCAGGACTTTCTCGACCCAAAACTACCTACTTACGTATGTATTATTGAATATGGAGAATGAAGAACATCTAAAAATAATCCAATAGAAATAAATCTATGAGAAAAACCTTCAAATGGAAACAAAACCGATGCCTAAAATATAGACCCCACGAACGGATGAGAACGGAGCAGATCTCTATGACAGATTTAATTCGCTCGACTTCCGCAAGACCTCAGAATCACCTGAGCTTGAATCGAATCCATGACCTCCGCAGCTGAACTTGCTAATTACGTCACCTCGCGGATCGCTTGCAGATTCGCCAACCAAGAGGGAAGCTATGTCACGTATCACGTGCGAGAGAAAATTAATGCTCTTCCAAAAACAATCGAAAGAATTTCCACAAGGGTCTCCGAAGCTGTCGATATGGACCTTCAGAGGTCACTGTGAGACTTTTGAGCGACGATTTTAGGGCATTAAGATCTGTTGGGGTGTTGATACGAAAGATGTATTAAAGTCGTTTGCTTAATTAATTATCAATCATCATTTATCAAAATCATTTTCATAATCGTACTAACATAACGTAAGGCGTTCACAACAATACTCAATGGCGCTGATTGGCTTTAACTAAAGCTACAATTAAATCTCACTGTCGCTAGAATGAGATTTTCGAGGCTATTAAATTGTTGGATAATTCGAACATAGTTGCAGAACATTGTAACTCGTAATTATTGTATCTTGAGATAATCACATATGCGGCAAAGTGTTTCCATATTGTACTTGAACGCTCTTTCCAAAATATATGGTACATAACAGGTAATTTCTAAGATATTCGGTTCTTGCTTCAACGGTGTGGTCGACCCGAGGTAGAATGAATTGCCTAATTTCAGAATATAACTTATCAACCACAACTGTTAAATCGATTTATATTGGAGTCGATGACTGTTCCGTAACGCTATACAATTGTTTTTGTTAATTTTTATAAATACCGCGAACGCAATATATATATTGCATAGATATAATTTAAACTTATGAAATTAATCGTTGAACAAAGGATATATTATCAATTCAAAATGATTAATATCATCAAGAATGTGTGTGCCATGAAAATAGATACACTTGTACAATAGATGCATTTATTTTCTTTGTATACACATTCTAGATGAAATATTTTTTGTATTGAAATTCCACCAAATATCATTACATTAATCTACCTTAATGTGAAGTATTGATTTTTCTTGCAAACACATTACTGGTTAAATGAATTATTTTATAACATAGATTTCCACCAAATATAATTGAATCAATTTAATTTAATATTTTCAAATTTCTATAATGGAGCCATTCGTTATATTCTATCGATATTAAACTGTTGTTACCGAAATTTCTTATTTTCCTCCACTGCTCCGAGTACTTTCCGAACTTGAAAAAGTCTCATTCGCTTAGTAATTACAAATACGAATTAACGTCCCCTTGAGTACGAGCTAAATTAAAATAATCATTACTTAACCCCACAAAGCCTCCAATAATTAAAAGCAAATTGTTTCTTTACTCACTTCGAATGCAGCTTCAGTGATGGAAATCTCAAAAGGCTAAGTTATTATCATTTTAATTTACCCTTTTTCCACCGTTACGAACGTATTTACTATCTAATGTTTTTCAGACAGTATTTTCCGATGTTCAAATGTTTGCAGAGAAATCGATGTTGTAAACATAAATAAAAATAAATAATGAATAAACATCTTTAAGATCTGCAATAAAAGGAAATTATCTAGCCTGCTATGTGATTGACTTGTTGCCCTAGCTACCAAAGACGGAATCCAAGAATATTTAAACAATGTCCTGTAACTGAAGTCAAAATATTGAATATTTTTAATCCCTTGACTCTTATCTTAGGTACTCTTTTTAGGGGGTGTGACTTTAAGTTCATAGCTACTGACTTCTGCTATAGATAATGCATGTTACAAAGCAGACGTTTGTATTACTGTCGGAACACGTTAATACTTACTGATATTATTGATTTAAGAAGTAGATGGTATTTTGGAGTCTTATTTCGATCAAACCTAATAATGTTTTTAGTGTTTTGCTCCGATAAATCCTGAAAACTCACGCAACACAACATACACATACGTAACGACGTTTTACTGTACCAATAACTCGTGCGTTATTTGATTTCATTTTTAATAGATCACTCAAAACGCATTGGCAAATAAAGACGCAACATAGGCTTCGAGATTAAGATGCAGTTTTTGATGAAAAGCGAATTTATAAAAACAACAGAATTATATTTCGTGAAATTATATACGTGGAATACCGTTTGATTTTTACCTTTTGATGTAGTTTTTCTACAACGTCCACGTGGATTCTCAGCCAATAAAGAAATGTAGCCCACAATACGTGACAATAACCGAAAGTAGTTTAGATTCAACTGGTGTTTACACCCCCTGCCACACGCCGAAAGGCGGCTTGTATGGTATTAATGTAGATGTAGATGTAATTCCTCGCCACTCGTGATTAAAGTCTTTAAAGAGATTAAATTTTCATTAAAAACTGCGAAAATGACTATAGGTCATTGGTAATAAATCTTTCCTTCTGAGACAACTGATTCTATGACTGATTTCGTTACATTACATAGCGTAGTTTAGAATGGAGTGGAAAATAACATAGGTTTTAACAAAGTATACATGTTATTTCACATTGTGTTCTCTCGTGTTTTTAGTACAAAAACAATCCACGAAATCACGCCGGTAACGGTTCCTTTAGTACAATATTTTGGAGTTAATTTCTCAGAAAATAAAGTTGCCAATATTAACCGTTTGAAATCGTTTGAAAAAACGAGAAAATTATCAATGAAGGTGAAGAGTTTGGAGTCACGTCCGTGATTACTTTAACCCCAATCTTGCAGAAAACCCCTGGGTGTCTGAAATCGGTAAAATAACTTGTGAAGGTAATGCGAATTATAGAAGCCAATACAATATGCGACCTATCGGGAGATATTGGGATTATAAATTCCCATATTCCATTTAACCTTTCTAGAGCCCTAAATAAGAACACATTTAATACGAACTACATTTAACCCTTAGGTACAGAACCCTAAATAATATAGAGGAGAGATGTGTTCAGAGGAAATTGCGTTAAAATTTAGTTAAATAAACGCTAAATAAATAATAACAAAACATAAATAGACTACATTTATCAAGCATATAGCTTTCGAATCGCATTAATTTAGCAAACAATCCGCCAAGGCAACAAGTCAACAAGTGGATTGAGGGACAACAAAAGATATAGGTTGAAGGCTTGATGTTGGTGTATATAAATAAAGGTGTAAGCAACCACCGTTAAGTACTCTGACGTACTTCGAGTGCATGGTTACGGGAGAATCTGCAAATCATCTTCGCCGCAAAAGGAAACAGCGAAACTCACCCTGTGCAAATGGGAGTCCTACACCGTCCCACGGGGGTCGCCGGTGCCACCATCACTTCTCCAGGAGGCTCTTCATTGCCCACGACACCGCCGCTGCCTCCCTCGCACATCCCGCGCCTTCCCGTCGAAAGCTTACGCCCACAGCAATTATATCCTCAGCTCCTCTTGATGAAAGAGGAGGAGGTCAGATGGGGGGCGTTAATGCTTGAGGAGGAGGAGGTCGAGGAACAGGAAAATTGGTAAAGATTTAGAAAACTAAATGGACACAAGAGATGAACCTTGTGGAACGTGCAAGTTGATGGATGAGATGTCGGTGCTCGCGGAGGATTTCCGAAGGGAGAAAGATGCAGCGAAGAGGGGAGGGGGAAGGCGTAAATTTAAATGGTCACTGGGAATTTGCCCGATGCTACTCAAGTTCTGCAACGTCACTCGCCCTTCGACGTGGTCCGAGGGGAAAAAAGGTGAGTCAAAACACGATAAATATGCACTCGTCCGATGTGAGATCAGAGTGTGATGGAAGCAGAATCATCTGCAATTACCATCGAAGATCCTTAGGTTCCCCCACGAATAAGAATATATAAAGTAGGCCACGTCCTATCGAGTTCACACAACCTTCACTAAGATCAATTTAAAATATTTCCTAAAATTAATATAAATACTTCCCACGCTTGTGATACTGTATGCTACCGAATGTCTACCAGACGAGGACTTCTAAATTGGTAAGGAAAACAACTTTCGTTCCGCCGGCGTTCCCGCTGCCATAAAGGTCGTCTTGGAACGTCTCTCGTAGGCGTGAATTCTTAGGAGGAAATACTGAATCTGAACCTTTTCTAACACTCTCCGTCTGTGGATTTAAAAGTAAAATCTGCGGTGACGCAGAGAGAACGTCTCCTTACCACTATCGAAATAATTTTCTCGAGGAAGCTGAGGCCTCTTCAAAGATACGAAGTTTTCAGCGGAAGAGCCTATTGAAATTTGACGCAAATAAAATAATCTTTTTAAATGAGCGAAAGGGATTTCATTCGACGCTTTTCAAAGATGTTGAAATGTGTTTAAAAACGGAAAACCGAGATAATTACACGCCTGTATCATTATCACTGTAAGTTGAGTTTAGGCCTGGATACGCCCCTTATTTAATTAAGAAACATCAACGACCGCCCTTAAGTCGAGGGATCCCAACAGCATTCCGTGAGGGAAATAGCTTGATGAGATACGAGTGGTCAAAATAAACACCGCTGGAAAGATCGCGGATCTGGCCACCAAAAAAATCGAGATCTACCGCTCGTTTTAGAGGAAGAAATGATTCAAGGTCGGGAGGCGGATGACGAGAGGGAAACTCTTAAGCGGTCAGACGAGGCCGAGCTATAAAAAACCTTTCCTAAGCCCCGCGGCTGGTTGAGGTGATGACTGTTCCCCGCCCTCCATCTGCAGACTCAGTCGCCCAAGCCGCCGGCGCTCCACTCCCAGTAATAACACCTCCAGCGACTGGAAGGATCCTCCATGTTAGGGCAAGTCCCGCGGATGCTCCCTGAAAAACCCGAGTCTCAAGCGTCCACACGAGGGTCAACGTGGGGGCGCGATGTCAACAAACTCCTTTGTTTACAGTCTTCCCGCTCTCTCTCTTCACCACAAGGTCGCCGGACGGTCCTCGGAAGGTCTCCTGCCCACGAGGTTTCCCTACCAGAGAGAGATTTTCGTCTACCGCCAAGCGAAACACACGGAAATCTGCGCTGATTGGCCGCCGAAGACTAAATATCTCTTCCCAATTCGTTTTATCGCGCTTAAAACATAAACTTTTCAGCACAACACGTTCCGGCCGTGCTTTGGCCAAGGTCAGGAAAACTCGCTCGATAAAATTCCCTCCGAACCTTCTGGAAATGATTAACTTTTATTATCCCCCGAGGTTTCCCAGAACGCCATGCCCGAATTAACTCCTTTTTTTTACACGGTTTTATCTCGGACTCCCAATCTGTCGAAGCGACCCTTTGCGGGGCGAAAAAAATGGGCGAAAAAATTCGATCTTTGGTCGATAGCCCGACGCTTCGCAGGGGATAAGAGGGGGGGGTCCTTTTAAAAAATGAATCACCGGAATAAGCAAGGTTGCGTGAGATCTCGATGGGCCGCAGGCGTCGAAGAAAGTGCCGCGTGTTTTATCGGCGCCCTTAAAAAAAAGGGACGCTCCCGCGCGGTGATTTTACGAACTTTCCGAACGGCGCTTTTTAAGGGTGCGTTAAACAAGTGTTGGGGAAGTAACGACTCGTTTATTGCGGCGACAACTGAAGAGAAAACAACCGAGAGACCCTCTGGGATGGGTCCGAGTGAGTGCGCACTATTATTTATCGGAGTCGTTTTAAAACAGGTGGAATTACGAATTTCTGTTCCGGAGAGGGGAAATGGGTCACATGTCCTCCTCCTCACTCAACTTCACAAGGGTGGCAATGCAGCTTCTTCGTTGTCGATGACTTCTGCAGATCTAGGTCTTACTCAAGTGTCACCCAAGCTGGAAATGTATGACGGCTACGACTTTTTGCAGAGGTCCTCACGAAAGCAATGGTGCTGTAGTTTCTTCGTTGTCGATGACTTCCGCAGATCTAGGTCTTCCTTAAGTCACTCAAGCTGTGTGTCGGCGGTAACTTTCCGTGGAGGTCCTCAGACAAACACCGGTGGTGTTGTCACTGAACGAATGATGGTATCCCTGGAAGCACTCGATGGTTGAGGCGATGATCCAGGCGTTGAAGTTCTTTCCAAGTTTTAAAACTTAACACCACCAAGTTTGGAAGGATTTTCTGCCCTTTCAGTAACTCGGATGACACTTGGAAGCGCGCGAACTTTCCGGAGAGGGGTGACAAGCCAAGGCGGACTCGCGAAAAAACGGGATTTCCGCCCAAGAGAAAAGTTTCCGAAGTTTTCCCTTTATGGGAAAAGCGAAACACGGTGAGATATGACAAACGGCGCTGGAGGTGTGGACTTTCCCTCGCGGGCATCGAACTCGGGACCTCGCAGTGCCCCCTCGACGCTACCCACTCTAAGCCGTTCGCCCCTCTGACGGGAGACCAAGATATGCGAGCGGAAGGGACTTCTCCCTCCCTCGAAGGACCCTCGCGGCGTGAAAGAAGGGATGTGCGGGAGGAGGGGGTTACCACTGCGTTTGAGGCTCCGGTAGGGGTGAGGACCAGTCTTTCCGCTCGGAGAATAGGGATTGGCCGCCCCTCTGCGCAGAATCGGCACGGAGGTGCATGAAAAACCGCCGCGGAGTTTTCGACTCGCGATGTTACGGTGGCCGTGACGGGAGAGGGGACCGCCGAGTGCCCTTGCGACTTCCCGGTGGCTTTCGACACGACCGGTGGGTGCAGTTGTTTGCCCTTGCGGATTTGGGTCGCTCTGTTGATTCGGTGTAGTTTGGCTTTGTTTGGGATGCGGCAATCGTACCGTGGAGGTTGTCTCAAGGAGGAGCACACGTGGGGGAATTGCAAAGCACGATCCACGTCCGAATAAAAGTCAGGACAGCTGATCACACAATATTTGCGTGTGAAATTGACATTTTGAAACCTCAGGTAGTTTCATGCTTTTAATACGCCAGAAAAACACGAAATCCTATGGTATTACATTTAACCACAAAACCCAAAGTTTTATTGTATAATTTTAATAAATAAGTAAATAAATTAGTCAGTTATAATTTTTACTTTCTCCCTATATGTAGTATAGAGAAAGTATTGTATTCGCAAAAAAATTCGACCTCCAGATTTCGACGGAAATAGATGTTTTGGGGCCCATAGAGCATGTTTTAACTATTTTCCCGAACATGTCGGTCTGTGTGTCTGTCTGTGGTTAAAAAGTTTGTGTGCGCTCTATCTTAAAAAGTAATTATCCGATCATTTTCAAAATTCATATTTAGAATTTTCCTAACAATACCAAGAGTTGATTAGTTTTTGGAGAATATCGCTTAACCGGAAGTTACGGTTTATCCGTAACAAAATTTTGTTTCTTAAATATCTCTGTAAGAATGCAATATAGGTATATACAATTACATACAAAAGTTATAGATAATGTACTTTACTACAACTTTTGTATAAAACATTTTTTCGTAACACTGATTTTTTAGGAGTTATTCTTCAATAATGGTTAACCGGAAGCTGTTGTTTACCCAGAAAAGGAAGTTTTTCATACATATCTCTGTCAGAATGCAATGTAGGTATATACAATTATGTACCAAAGTTGTAGATAATGTTTTTTACTACAAAGCTTGTATGAAACATTTTCCTGTAACACTCATTGTTTTGGAATTATTTATATATTACCGGTATAGGCTTCTGTTTTCAATAAATATGGAGAAAGTCATGTGTTGGCCACATCAGATTTTTTAATACTTAATTATACCTCTGGTAGTCGTCTGAGTTTTACTTACACTTACGATCACGTGAGATAGATTTTTAATTCCATGCTTGAGATGCTAGGGATGAGGTTACTACACCCATTAGGTGGTTACACCTGTTAGGTAGGTTAGGTGAGGTTACTACACCCGCTGCCTTACGCCAAAGACAGCTCGCGGGATATGCATCTAAATCTTAACATGTTATAATATCGGAAAACATCTTTATTTTACCATCATGCATTATGTTGATATCGTATAAAATGAATATTAACTAACTCGTTGTATTAAGATTTCAGATTTGACAGCAGTGTTTCGGCTATGATAGAATCCCTCGGATGGAACTCTCTTATGATAGAAGACTTGAATATCGACGTAAGCTTTTTGATAAATCTATCACTACCAATTTCGGGGAGGAAATAACTGATATTGTTATCCCAGTTATGCAATTTCGCGATCTTCGGTAGAAAACAAAAAAGCGATACTGGGAAGTAGTTGCCAGGACAGATTGTTACTTTTGGTCGTTTTTCCCGCGAAGTATTAGAGAAGCTAATGGCTCTTCAGGTTAGTTAGGGATGACTGTGTTTTACATCATCTGCCACTGGCGGATTGTAGGGTTTAAATGTTAATCAATAATATTTTATGCTCATTAACGATACATTGATAATTAATATTTCTATGTATATCAGAATAGGAAGATGCATATTGCAAAAGGAGATAATGAATACTTGCGGTGATCAAAATTGTTATTGCGGATAAAAGACAATAAATGCACAAGGTAAAGGAGGAAAGTTTAAAGCAAAAATCCATTCTTCTAAACCAAAAATTCAACTAAATACAAACTCCTGGTTATCCTCGACTCTGTTCTGAAAAAAGCATGCTAATCAGAAAGTGTTTGACTAGAAAGTAAAAATTTCTTCGTAAAAATCTTGCTCCTGCGTAACGTTAGTAGTATTATTAAAAGTGCTTCGACAGCTTAGGTCACTTCGCAAATTGGCCCACTCCGGGAATCGATCCCGGCACCTCTTTCAACAAAGGCAAACGCGCTATCCACATGACTATCCGTGTATAATCACCTGCATACGTAGGGCACCCAAAAATTCCCAAGAGACCCATTGTCGTCAACAAAAAGCAACATTGCAATGAAATGGTAGCGCGGGTTGAACCTATTCATTATTCCATACTTAGGACAAATTTGCTCAATAAGTGTCGAATTATTTTTGTTTAAAACCATCCCAACGCCCAAGCTATAGCACTATCCCTCTCCGTTGCGTTGAGTTTATTTATCGCTCGTACCATCTGAGACAACAATGACCGTCTCTATGGCGATTATCTAATAGAGAGCGAACCACCCGATAAATTTCGAAATAAATGAAAAGTGACGGGCATAATCGACCGCAAAACATGAACTCACCACAAGACTGAGAGACGTTGCACCTTCGTCGAGTCACGTTAATGATAATGTAATTAGCAGATACAGAGGGATCGGCCATCACTTCACTTTGTTGACATTGTTAGACATGCGCTTTGTCAAGATAGCAGGATAAAATGAGAATGTGCAATGAACGCGGGCTGTCTCGGAAATTACTATGTATTCACTAAGTTCAACACGAAAATCTGGCACATTAGTCGCTTTGTGATACAGAATTAATGCCACTATTCAGAATCACTCATACCTCAGTAGCTTTAATGTTAAAATACTGATAAGGAAAACTCGTCGGATCGATGTCAAGAATCACGATGAGATCTTTTTTTACCGGAGCAGTGACAGTGAGATATTAATAAGTCTCATGGATTTCCTTTTCCTGGACCCGGGTTTGAGAGAAAATAGGGTACCAAGATATCCTAGTCAAATATCAATGTTAGCTCCCGGCGTAAAAGCCTAGATTTGCCTATCGGTAACTAATTGACTCATGCCGGTAAGCTTGCTGGTTCGCCAAGATATCGTAATCGTGATTTTCTATTGCTTTTCTGCAGTTTTTAATACTTTTTCCTGGGTTTTCACAACACCCGGGACTCCTGTGCTGGGAATTACACAGCCTTCTTGGTGAAGCCGCTGAACGAAATGAGTTTTGATGTTTCTTTTTATTTTTACTTTTAACTTCTTTTTTATTAAGTATTTGTAATTTATTTTAGAATTTAATTTAACTTAATGTTATACTAACCTATAATACTTAATTTCATGTTATACTTATATGTTATACTTCTTAATGCTCGGTATTTTTATATTACGTTCTCTGTGTTTTCGCGGGTTTTTTTCTTCCCTCTTCTTTGTGGGTGTTTTCCCGCAATGTATGTTATTTCTTAGACAACCTTCAGTAAAATAAATAAATATTAATCAAAAAATAAAAACCCTTGAAAATCTTTTCCAACACCCTATTCTTTCTTTTTGTTTATAATTCATTTAGTTTTGTACATATTCTAACGACATACGAGGTTAGGTGGAAGAGAGGCCCACACGGGCCTAACCTCGCCAATAAAGAGTCGTTCTATCTATGTATGTAATCCGTGAGACTTATTACTATCTCACTGTCTATTCTCAGGTCAAAAAGATTTCATCTAAATTTTTGACACGTAATCTGACGAATTCTCCTTGTGAGACTAAGGCAAAGAGAAATGCATGTTCCCATATCCGATATCCATAGACAAATAGAAAAATATTCCATTCCCGATTTGGAAGTAGCAACTGAAGAGGACCATAAAGTTGAGAAACTCTGTTGCGTAGGATCTCGAGTAGGCGTTTCAGAGCTTTTAACTCCGCCGGCCACACTTGGCATCTATGAGGGGCTCATCTGTCTAGGCCAAAGTGCTTTCCTGTATTTTTAAATGCACATAATTTTACCACGAATAATGCCTATATTTTGTTCCTAATACACTTAGAATAGTACGTCTTTTTCTAGAGTAGATTCCCACTAAAATGTATTTTTAACCAATTCCGTTATCAATGCAATGCGAAAGGAAAAATATTGCAACTCAAATACTTCGGAAAACCCTGAGGTGGAACATTTTGTACTATAATAAGGGACAGTTTCACAAATGACATACAAGAAAATGCATCGTTTCTTGAAATTCCATAAAAAAGACTTACGAGCGAAAATAATCGAGATCAAAATTAGGCATTAGCTGCTGAATATGAATTCCACAGAGAAGGATGATCACCCTGCGTATAATAACCGCTTCTGGTGGTAAGAAAACAAAGTAACGATCACAGAAAGCATGAATACAGGAAGGTACAGTAATAGAAAATGTAAGATGGAGAACTCTTAATTTTACATACGTCATAATGACGTGATGCTAAATTGAGATGTAAATGGTGAACTATTTCAGATATCTATCAATGACTATGCGAGACATATATCTTTATGTATAGTCTTCAATTCGAAGGCTTGTTTGAGCCTCAATCCCTCCACCAATGAATAAAATAAGTTCTGGGGATGAGGCGACTGGACAAGGTGAGGAGTGATGCAGTTTGCCCTAGCTTTCCTCCTAGAGCCAGAATGATATCAGCGGAAAATAATCCACGTAAGTGAAGCACAATGACTCTAAAAGTAACACTTTCTTTAGTATTATATATCGATCTTAACTAAACATATGCTTACACATTATGCTAACATATTATTAAACATGCCATTATTCAAAATCACTCATACCTTAGTAACTTTCATAGCTATGAACAAGACGGAGAAAAAATTAGAGGAAATATACATTTTTCTTTATATTCCACCAAAAGAAAATTAGACATAACAATAGCAAAAATAAAGTGTGCAATGTGACAAATTGCAAACGTTGGTTGCAACAAACCTAACCTTACGTAACAATGATCGATGCTTCTGCGGCTGAAATGCAATTCGAAAGAATCAACAATCAATACTGCCTTAGTGGGGTAATGTATTGGGAGCCTGAAATGTACCTAAACGAGAAAATGTACACTCGTTCCTCATTGGTTCAATCCTCTCTGTATACAAATATTACAGATTCTTCATAGGAGTGAGCTATAACGCGTTGCATCATGGGAGACACTTCAAAACCTTATTTACCGCAGACATTTTATCGACTGTATGGGTGCTTCTTACGTATGTTATACATGGCGATAAAAACGCCTGACCTAGACCTCTTACGCCGCAAGATGAGCTTTTTTAAGACCTATAAACTCTCTCTAAGAAACCGCAAGGAGATATGGGGAACTGCAGTTCAAGTACCGCGGCTGAGAGCCCTAGAAACGGGGTGATTCAACATTGCATGTGCCTTTTAGCACATATCTAGGAATAATTTAACGTATAATGGAAACTCTACTTCGTCTGAGAAGTTCGTACTCAATGTAATTACCATTTGAGAAAAATCTGCTCAGTTGTATTTGGCAAAAATTGCATGAGAAAAGGAAAGTGAAAAATTATATTACTTTAGACAAGGAAAAAGCTGAATGTGCAAACCTTCTACATTGGCGAGCCTTGGCTCTCGGAATCACTTTCATTTTACTGAATAAATAAGGACCATCATCTGAGAGAATAAGTTTAAATTCATAATTAAATTAAATTTATCTTTAATTTTAATGAAAAATTTTAATTCATAAGCTAACTAAGAAAAAGTACCTTTTTTCATGGAAACTTGATGTGTTCTGTTTTTTATATATTGATATTATTGTTTGAGTTTGAGAGAGAGTTATTGTTATCGGTATTCAAAATAAGTAAAATGTATCTTTATAGAATATATTCTTCTAAACAGAATTAATCTCAAATAATCATTATCGAATCAAAATCAAAATATATTCATATGCAGGTAAAGAAAGGCCAGTTAATTCCATATGAACGAGCATTACACTACATTACACAACGAACGATTACACTGCATGATTTTTTGGGTAAATAGTTTGTGGAATTATTTTATTATTAGTTACCAATTTCCTGCCTTCAACAATTACCTGTACCTAACTTTAAAAGGGTGATAATATGCTGTAATGCGTTGCTTTGCTCCAGTAAGGAATTCGGAACACCGAGGTGAAACACTTTGTCTGCACAGCTCACAAAAAGGGACAGACTGCTTGAGCATGATGATAAATGCGTACATGAAACATGGGTACAATTCCATCCATTAGTGACTAGTCGCCTGCCTTTGAGTAGCCGAAGCTTCATAAAATTTAACTTGAAAAATAGAGTAAATAAATATTAACCCTTAGTTACTCGCGCGAAAGTTACGTAAGTACTCGCGTGGGGCCTTTTAGGACCCCAGATTTAGATTTTACTTTTAGCAATAAAATTCCAGGTTATTTTTATTTTAATGTTAATTAAAGAGTTAATGAGGTTTAATTATAACTTTTAAAAAGAACTTGTTTATGGTAAATAATAGAAAAACAAAGTATTTTTACGGTAAACAATTTATTTTCAAATAATCTCCTTACTTTCATCGTCATATTCGGCACATTTTTTTATGATATGCTCTTTGCAAGGATAAACATGACAATCAATAGATTTATTGGTGACTTTAATGTCCTTAGTTCATGGGCAATATCATCTTCATTGGGCATCTTCCCTTCGAAGTTCCTCTTGATACAGATGTACTTGCAACTTCAGGTTCATGTTCTCTTCGAAGGCGTTTTCGGAGATTTTTTGGAATGTACTGATTTTTCGACCTTATTATCTGGTGTCAGATAGATAGGTGGGTGTTTTAAATATCTCAACGGGGGTTGGGTTGGGGAGAGGATTTCTAGATTTTTTATAGAAATCCCTCCCCCCTACCCCAACCCAACGGCAACGATGCCGTGTGTAAACGGGTAATTTCTTGCGAAATCACGAAAAATCTTAATTTACATCGTAGAACGTCGATCAAAAGACGCTTGTATATCTCTTAGGACGAGTGAGACGACAAAGATAATAAATTGTTGCTCATTTGAATTGTTTATAACTTTTTGAATCGTATTCCACGGGGTCAGTTTTTTTGTGGTCCCCCCTACTGCGGCTCCCGAGCTAGGTAAGGGTCGGGATTAGGAGGGCGACCCTCGAAATTTCTACCTGAAAAAAGTAACTGTAAAAACCCCGTTCAGCTACCATTAACCTTATCTTTTTAAAGAAAATTCATCATCTTGATGTTTGGAAAAAAATTTAACTAATTTAATAGATTTCACTTCTTTATTGGTAGTGGTAATGTATTCCGGCTAAAGAGAAAAAAACGGAAGTTAATTATAGAAAATAGTTACGGAAAACGGATATTGATTGGATAAATAAGTAA
Organism: Sympetrum striolatum; assembly: GCA_947579665.1. NCBI lineage: Eukaryota > Metazoa > Arthropoda > Insecta > Odonata > Libellulidae > Sympetrum > Sympetrum striolatum. Next base: position 76,556,218 of record OX388346.1, read on the forward strand.
ATAATAAAATCGATTTTACAACAGAAGATGTTGTGTATCGCAGGAAAGGAGCAGAGGTCGTCCGACAAAAAATTTGGAAAAGCAACAGATTTGTTTTCCTTGTATGCGTGCATAATTTTTTCTCTCACGAAGCGAAGTCGTTCAAATTGTGGTGAAACATGACCCTTCAAGAGTCACTGGTGAGAGGGATCAATAGCGTGATCTTGCTATTGGGGGTGAGATCGACCCAAACATAAACATGAGGGGCGTTCAGACAAGTTACCTGCACGTCATCATAAAATGATTCAGACATTGCAGACTAAGTATTCGGCCCGAAGTCCGGTTGGACCTCAACCCCTCTAACATTGACTACCAAGAGCTAGTAGGGGGAATGAGGATTGCTAGGCTGGATGAGGAGTGAGGTAGTTTGCCCTTGTATTCCTCACCAAGTTAGGATGCTTCAAGCGAAATATAGCCACGTGAATGAAGCACAATGTCTCTACGAGTAACTCTTTTCTTGTCATATTAGTAACATTTCTCACTCTTACCATACCCTCAAAGACCCCAAAGATTATTTTTTTGCCCATATCATAAGAACTACGACACCTATTCATTTCAAATTTGCTGTACCTTCACCATTTAACGTCTTCGGTATAAGTTTGCGCTTCTGTTCAATTCTGATCAGCCAATTTTTAATTATGAACATAATGCACACGTAAAATCAAACAAATTTAATTGGACCAGAAAGTTTTATTTTTAATATTTTTGCGCGGAAATCAGGTTTTTAGTTTTCTCTTACAATTAGTCAAAGAATGTTATTTTTTCTTGAATCAGCCGTTTTCAATGATTGCTATATCCTTCATGAATTTTGTTCTGCTGCCGGCATAGCGCATTACAACTGTAATTTCTAAAATTAGCACAACAATTCTGAGTGACAGTGGCAAATATTTTCCATTTGAAGACTCAAGAAATTTCTTTTCCATGCTGTCTTTCTTCGCATGAGTTTCTAGGACCTTCCCGTTAGAGCAATAAACTCATCCATTGACAGCTGCGCATACTGTCCCTTCGAGTACCCGATACGGCCTTCACGCCGCCCTTTTTCCAACCCTAAAAACAAACACGTTTTCACTTCTGCTTTTCTTTATTGCCATTCATCCTTTATATGTATTGGGCAATCGTATTTTAGGAAGGATTGCACTTATTTTTTGGATTCCAGAATAATGGTTTCTAGTACATCTATAGATCTTGCCCCCCAACGCCCCCAACCATGAGGAGGTTATGTGTACGTCTGCTCTTCCTCTCGTTGTCTCTTGTTCATTCCAAACGAAAAGATCGTTTGTTCATCAGTCACCGAGGACGCAGTATCTAAAAGAGAAGTTTCGGTTAATGGCTGTTATGCGGGGGTTATACCATTACTTTTTTTCAGGTAGAAATTTCGAGGCTCGCTGTCATAATCCGGACTCTTACCTAGGCTTTCCACCTCGGGAGTGCATGGCCGCCGCAGTAGGGGGTACCATAAAATCTGACCACGTGGAATACAATTTAAAAAGTTATAAACAATTCAAATGAGCTACAATTTATTATCTTCGTCGTCTCATTCGTCCTAAGAGATTTACAAGCGTCTTTTGATCGACGTTCTACGATGAAAATTAAGATTTCTCGTGATTTTGCAAGAAATTACCCGTTTACACACGGAAAAGTTTCCGTTGGGTTGGGGTAGGGGGGAGGGATTTCTAGCAAAACTCTAGAAATCTAGAAATCTTCCCCCCAACCTAACCCAACCCCCGTTGAAATATTTAAAACACCCGCCTATCATACTGAGCAACGTTGCCGTGTGTGAACTGGTAATTTCTTGCAAAATAACGAAAAATCTTAATTTTCATCGTAAAACGTCGATCAAAAGACGCTTGTACATCTCTTAGGACGAATGAGACGACGAAGATAATAAATTGTTGCTCATTTGAATTGGTTATAACTTTTTAAATCGTATTCCACACGGTCAGTATTTTTATGTTACCCCCTACTGTGGAGGCCTGGCTCTCCCGAGATGGGAAGCTTAATTAAGGGTCAGGATTAGGTAAGCGACCCTCGAAATTTCTACCTGAAAAAAGTAACGGTAAAACCCCCGCATAACTACCATTAACCGAAGTTTCTTCTAGACTCGAGCGTACGAGAATCCAAACAAAGGTTTTTTTCATTCAGACAGAAGAAACACCAGTATTCATTGAAACTGGACGTAAAAAAGTAAGTACAGCAAGAGGCATAAAAAGTTACCAATTAAGACGCAACCAGCATAACTCGAAAAGAGCGAGTCTTTGAGATTCGCTGTTTTGAGCGCGCTTTTCGTCTTCCTCTTTATGCCTGGCACGTTTTGAAGGCTTTTGTGATGTTATCATTTTTATAAATACTCGCAAAAAGTCATTGCTTTTGCCACTGTAGAAGCAGTATTGTATTATGAAAGAACTAGCTGAAGCGCCCGTTGATTCTCAACGGGGAATATAGAAGTAGATTAAATTCAAGCTGCCGGTCGTGCAATGCGGAAATTCCCTTTAGAATACAGTCCAAAATCCCAAGCTATTCTTACTGTACAGGAAAATTCATGAGCTCGGCTCAGCAATTGCATTGATCGTGAGGAGGATTGGCTGCTTACAACCTCAAAAATTTTGGATAATTCACGCGTATTTTATCAAAATTCTCGAAATTTTGATTGGATTGGAAACAATATTCCACGATCCAAATTAGAATATTAATTTAATTTCCGTTCTTTTTAGTTAGTAATAATAAAATAATACCAGCTATTACAAATAACATTGGATGATAGTGGACCTCAAAGCGTTAAAACTCTAGTAACTCAAACAAATATTTACATTGAATAGGTGCAGAAAAACTTTGAGAGAGATCGTAATGCTAAAATAGTGGAAAAAGAAGAAATGCGTGTTTTCATAAGGGTGTTACTAATGTCTGGTGTATTGAAGAGCGATCATCTCAACTTTCGTGTTTTATGGGCCATAACATATCTCTATGCCGAATCTCTTTTATTAAAGTACAAATTGACGATTGTTGGCACTCTGCGGAAAAATAAAAAAGAAATACCAAACGAGTTTCTTCCCAAGTGAGATAGGATAGTTAGGAGCAGCATTTTTGGTTTCACCAAAGATATCACTTTAGTATCGTATGTACAGTTATACTAGTATACTATGTACCTGTTAGAAACAGAGCAGTGATTCTTATCTCGACAATGCATCACGAATGTAATCCTGTATGATAAAAAATCTGATGTGGCCAACACATGACTTTATCCGTATTTATTGAAAACAGAAGCCTATGCCGGTAATATATAAATTACTCCAAAACAATGAGTGTTACAGGACAATGTTTCATACTACATTTTTAGTAAAAAACATTATCTATAACTTTGGTACATAATTGTATATACCTACATTGCATTCTGACAGAGATAAGTATGAAAAACTTCAATTTCCGGATAAACAACAACTTCCGGTCAACCATTATTCAAGAATAACTCCTAAACAATCAGTTTTACGAAAAAATGTTTCATATAAAAGCTGTAGTAAAATACATTATCCATAACTTTTGTATATAATTGCATATACCTACGTTGCATTTTGACAGAGATATGTATGAAAACTTCCATTTCTGGATAAACAACAACTTCCGGTTAACAATTATTGAAGAATAACTCCTAAACAATCAGTGTTACGAAAAAATGTTTTTACAATAGTTGTAGTAAAGTACATTATCTACAACTTTTGTGTGTAAATGTATATACCTATATTGCATTTTTACTGAGATATTTAAGAAATGAAATTTTGTTCCGGATAAACCGCAACTTCCGGTTAAGCGATATTCATCAAAAACTAATCAACTTTTGGCATCGTTAGGAAAATTCTAAATATGAATTTTGAAAATGATCGAATAATAACTTTTTATGATAGAGCGCCCACAAACTTTCTAACCACAGACAGACAGACGTGTTCGGGAAAATAGCGAAAACGTGCTCTATGGGCCCCAAAACATCTATTTCCGTCGAAATCTGGAGGTCGAATTTTTTTGCGAATACAATACTTTCTTTATACTACGTATAGGGAGAAAGTAAAAAGGAGATATCGACACATCCGATCAGCTTTGTAACAATTATAGTGTTGCTAGAAGAACGAAAAGATGGCCATTAGCTGTTTTCTTCCACTTTTTGAATGTTCCTACTAATGAATTCATAGTATATAATAGTAATGTTTAAAATAAAATTACAAGGCGATTTTTTTTTAATTACTATGAAAGGAATTAATCAAGGAACACCAAATGATAAGGTCGAAAAATCAGTACATTCCATCCATAGCCTTCCGATCTTTCATTTGAAGAAGTAAGCGAATTTAACTACTTCCTTTAAACCCATCACCGTTTAAGAAAGAATAAAAAACCAACAAAAAAGCCGACACCATCATCTAGCAGTGACGGCTCTCAAAATAGCCTCCAATAGACGCAGCGCGGACATACACTAATTGAAAAAGACTTGGTAATTTTCCAGGTCATGTGACGTTGATTCAATCAAGTTGCGGCCGATTTACAGTCCTGATACATCCGCCTGTGGTCTTTTCTTCCCGATTGGACTGATTCAATGCGATGCTAATATACTGTTGCACTCGAGGCTATTCTGATATCGACCGAGTGTTTTGGCAGCGCATTTCCCCAATAATTCATGAGATTCCCTCCCGTTCTCCGCAAATATAGCTTCTCTAATGCATCCAATTTACGCCGTGAATTCACTTGACGTCAGAGTTTAAGAAATCAACGCAGACGTGCAATTCGGCGTAATTTATTATCTTCCCGTCACCAACTCTAAAGCAGGAAGTTGTGCGATTGAAATACTGTCAAACTTGCGATGTCCACCTTCGGAAGATTTCAAAACCAATAGTCACCGGAATTCACCTGGGCGATAACCAGAGAGCATTTCACCCAAACAATTCACCAGGAAAGCCTCAAATCATGATTTCAAAACCATTCAAAACCCTAATGTGCAAACAAAAGTACAGTTCATCCCGAACTTTATATCCCTGCCATATGCGGTATAAGAACAAAATAAGGACGTGGTATGCAGTCAAGATATATTTGTTACCTATTCCAATAGCAATAATCTTGTATTTATTTATTTATTAGATGTCGATAACTTCTGTAAAAACACGAGTAAAGTTAATTTTTCGTTTTGTCGACGATCTTTGTTTCTCTCGTAAAATTAAATATAAATTATGGTCGAACTAAACATAAAAAAGGAACAACAAGAAAGAAAATTCATTTCACCAAATATTGCTTTCGGATTGAAATCATGAAATCAGGTGCATAAAACATGGTTTTCGTAAAATTTACGGATCACATTCAGTAATCGCTTAACTTGATTGCAAAAAAATACGTATTTGCTACTGTAACAGAAGCTCAGGCACGTCAACTGTTCTACAATTTTAAAATACAATCAATTACGGTCGATTCAGTAATTGTGGATAAAAGAGAGAAATATTAAAAATATTTTTAAATGGCAAAATAATGAACTTTGGGATTTGTAAATAATATAAGAATATATATCTCATTATTAATCCTAAAATAAACAGGTCGCGACTATTTGCTCCGTCTAAGTACTGAATAAAGACATAAACCTTCATGCTTAAAAAAATTGCGGGTAACAACGCAATAAGTAATCACTGAAGGGTTCAAACTTGGTCTTTATGATGATAACAGTAGGTTTCTATATATTTTGCAACAACGTAAAAATCTCACACTCAGTAAATGCTTCAGCTAGTATAGTAATCAGTGGCGGCGCGTCACTAAAAAAAACTGGGGGTTCACTTCAAAAGCCGTATTTTTTTAAAGTGGCTGCGAATATGGTGGAATATTGTGGCTTATACTGGAATATTGCCTCTGCTTTCATGGACGCAGGATAATTCACAACAACCGCGTATAAAAGCAATAGAAATATGAAAATAAAAATTTCGGGTTGAGTATAAACAATGTATGACTTTGTTGCACACAATCCCCACATTCACGAAAATTGAGCTTTTTTTAATTCTTGATTCATATTTCTTCGTATGTATTTTTAAAGACCAAAATACCTTTTGACTAAGTTGTATTTATTTGTTGAAAATTAAAATATAATCATAATAAAGTAAATCAATTACCTTAAATTGTTTTATTCAAGGTTTAAGTATTGCTGATCACCATTTTACCCAAAACTGAAAGATCGGTGCGCGGTAAAAATGTCACAGGTAAAAATGCCACGGTAAAAATGCCACACATTTTGATAGGTAAAAATGCCACGGTAAATATGCCACACATTTTGATAGGTAAAAATGCCACGGTAAATATGCCACACATTTTGATAGGTAAAAATGCCACACATTTTGATATGTAAATATGCCACACTGGAATTCTGAGGAAGGTAAAAATGTCACAGCAGAATTTTCATAATTATTAGATCGCATAGCGGCATTGTTTTCCACTTGGCACTTAAAGATAACATTGGCTAAAAGCGGATGGGTTGAGTGGCGTGGGCGGGGTTCCTTTAATTTAATAGTATATAATTGTTGTCACAGTCTCTGCACTTAAAGAAAACTATGGCTAAAAGCCGATAGGTTGAGTTCGGTGGCATTTTTACCGTGGCATTTTTACCAGTGGCATTTTTACCAGTGGCATTTTTACCCGTGGCATTTTTACCTGTGACATTTTTACCTGGATTCGAAAGATCATGCTTTGTAATTTTTTGAGATACCTTAAATCGAACACACCTATTTTCGTCCAGGTCGCGTCCTTGTCTTTCGCAAAGAGCAAACAGGGGAAACAGTATAGCCTATTGGAAGAGTCACAGCTACAAATCTGTTTCTCTCATATATTTTTGCTTAAACATTCGGCAGTATCTGTTACTGACTCTGAGATAGGTTCAGCAAAGGAATAGGCCTCCCTACTTCTTTTATTGCACATTTTTCTTCAACAGAAAGAAAGGAAATTTTAATATCTTTCAGAAATTGGACAATAGTCATCGTGAAGAGCGAGAAAAACTGTTCACAAACACGTAACGCATTAGGTTTGTGTACTGAATACGCCACTAGCAACCACAACAACGTAACTGAATATGTAGACTGGATACGAACGAAATCCGTAAATTCACAATATTGCTCCGTATCATGAGCAGCCAATACATAGCTTTTAATCTAAAGTTTTATGTCGATATCATACCGGGATGATCCTAAAATAAGATTCCACTATCCCCTTTTGCGATGCATAGAAGAATGTAAATGGTTCTCTGGAATCGAACCAAGGATCATCAGGGAAAAGTTAAACAGCGTATACGTAATGTATGTATGATATATATTCACATGCCGGGTTTTAAGTTTCCATGTTATCGGGAAGGCATTAAAAAAACTGAAAAATCGCCGCAATGCATTTTAAATAGGAGAATATTTGCCCTTGACTAGCGTCGAACCAAGGATAGTCTTCGAGGGTGTGTTTGTAGTTTTCATTGGGTATGTACAGCTTCCAGCGAACTCTCGAATTTCAACTCTCTAATTTGCCGGGAAGTGCCTCAAACAAATTTCCGAATATCCTATTAAGCCATTCTCGTCGGCTGTCGCTGCAACGTAGTGCAGCGATCGGCCCATGTTTAAAGGCCGTATGCCCCTCTTTCCCCTCACCGCTCTTCACCGATAACGCGTCAGCTGAAGGGGTTCACTCTGGGATGTGAGCCCCCGCGCGAAGTCAAGCTAGTTAGAACCAAAAGCGGCAGGAATAGCGACTCAACGAAGGAAAAGTTAGGTCCAGTAGTTGGTGTTAAGGTTATTTGGGCTATGGTAAGAACTTTGGTATAAATAAAAATAGTGCCGTAGTTTTCTTAGGGGGTTCAGGGAACCAGTGAACCCAATGGACCCGCCACCACTGATAGCAATACTTATAAACTAGTAGTAGTAGCGAGAGTAAATGTGCTAATACTCTCGCCTATACTTTATGCATACATAAATATAGATACTAGTGTGAACTAGCTCTTTCAACTCATTAGTTCGTACTAGTAGCCCGTCAAATATGGCCGAGTGCAAATAATTTCAACTGGAAGGCAGTAGTTACTGAATATATTTATCATATTCCTAAAGAAAAACGGACTTGACAAAAGTCTGACAGGGCCGTCAATCCTTGGGAATTTTCCTGGGTGCACTCCCTTATGCGTAAAGTTACCTCAACCTTTTTCCTTGTATTTCTTATATATTCTGTAAATTATAATTAAACCTCCCCGAGGTTTGTGTGATTCTAGATAATTATTTAATAAAATTGATAAGGAATGAATTATTTGATACTATACATCCAGTCTAATAAAATTGTATAAGAATAAAATTAAAATCCATTATTTCCATTCTTGCATCTATTCCCTATGTATTCTTATGGGATGTTATTCTTACCTATGCTTGAACTTCTAGAAAAATTCTTAAAAATTTTCTCGCAATTGGGAATAAAAACCATACCCCATGAGCAGCATAGAAATCCTCACCCAATGACTCTTATTTTGGTACATGTCTCTTTTTAGTTGAACCAATAACTCTCTCTCCTATGAGTAATGCAGCCTGCAAGAAATGAAAGATGCACTCCATGCATTTCTTATGGATGCCATTCCAAAACTGAGAGCTTTTGTTGGGGGAATATCTTCTTGGCTGTGGAATCAGATCGCTTAGGTCATTACTTCAACTCCAACCTTACTCCCAAAAAATTACATTTACAAAATATATTTACTTAGGCAAACTCAATTATATACAAAATGCAGCTATGTACAGTGGGGGAAACAATTATCGCAACACCAGTTGGCGTCAGAGCGCGGATTACGTGGAAACTAACTGAAATCACTCTAACTCCGACAATTCGGCAACTCTGTATAGATGCAGTAAAACCGGCAATATTCAAATTCCTTTCGAATGGAAAATAGACTTTTAGTTTCGTTTTTATATGCAGACATTTAAGACTCACCTTCGCGAGATTTACAAGTAGTGCCTTTGCCTCATTGTCTTCATTTTTTGCCATTTATTATTCAAAGTTAGTCGTGATAAAAATAGTTGTGTAGAATGTCAATATAATACACTGGGAGATAGTTGCAAACATGATTGTTTGTTAGCGGAATATCAGACGTTAAAATGAACATTTTAGGTATTATTTCGCGAATTAAAGGTCTAAATACTAGAATTGTGATGGAATTGAATTCTTTCAAAGAGAATTCAACACTTAAAAATTCGAATTCAGAAACCACTAAGATGCCTCCTATTCTTACCTTTCTATTTTCTCTCGAGCAGTGTAGTTTTCCACTGCATAAGATATTTAAATATACCTTCGATGAATCCAATCTAATCCGTGTGTTGAAGGAGTTCAACTTTTCCAAGAGCTTTTTAGCGATTAACGTTTTGACAGGAATTGCCATCACTATTATTAGCTTTTAAATAGTGGAATCGGTAATCAACAATTTTCAGCTCTATCAGGCTACATGTAATAGGGAGTAATATTTGAGTAATAACAAATGGTGTTTCTCATGAGACATCAATGCACTTTTACCGTACTGACTGAGGAAAATATAATAAATTGTAACGGTACCACATCTCTATTGATGTTACAGTCATTCATCACACCACTAATACGATTTTCCTCTTCAGTCATCTTCAGTGAGTGTATTACTCTACAACAGTTAATTTCAATTTAATTCATCCAGAGCTACAATTTATTTGATTAATGAGCTAGAATGCAATCGAAATTATACCAACAATTGGAATCTTAAATGCAAATATAAAATGATGATTCGAATGTCCGATAATCAATCATTAGATAATCCGTACTCGCCTCCTAATGTAAAAATAATCACACACTTTCGACGAATTACAGGTGCCCCACAGATTTTACACTGTAGAACGGGCCACACTTAAGGAAATATTTGTTGCAGTATAATCTAAACTTGTAATAAGTTTCCAAGAGGCCGGTATTCACTTCTCTACTTTCTCCGTAGCGATGAATACAATTTTCCGCTTCCAATTTGATCATCTTGATTTCCGTATGTTAAAATACTTTTCAAGGCTACTTAGATCCATATATTATACGCCATACTCAGCAATTGTTCGCTGATTTTACTAAACTTTGTGTGCACATTTTCGGACTCTTCCGAAACACTCCCAACCCCTCTCCCTCCATGAAGACCGTAGTTTAAATGTCGTTTACTACGTAGTTTTGCGGTTTAGATGCAAATAGATTAGAAAATAGAGCGAATATGCGAAGACAAAGTTATTCTTTAATTTGGCAGTAGAGATAGTTAATAACGCCCACTTAAATTGGCAAAAGGGTGGGCATGAGCTTAGCCCCAAAACGTAGAAAAATTGCAATGGTGAAAAAGTAAAATTCACTAAAAAAAATAAAGGTTGTTCGAAAAAGGAAACCATGTTTTAATGAGCGAACTGAGAGATCTAAAAGTAAAAATAGTAAATTGCAAGAGCTTACGTAATAACCAGGTGGAATTCTTTAACATTACGATGAGAACTTGCGCGGATATCATACTAGGAAGAGCTTTGGTTAAGCGAGGATATTACTCAAAGCGAGATATTTCGACCGATTATATGATGTACCGAAAATATGACTATGCAGATCTAGCGGTAGAGTTTTTATAGCAGTATGGACTCATTTAATTAGTAAGCGCGATGAATTCGTAGAAAATAGCAGGATCGGAATCATTTTGTGCTCAATTCAAAGACAAAACGGAAGTAAGATTAATGTTTGTTCTTTGTGTCGTCCTCCCGATGAAAAAATAGGTTGTATTGTTGATTTATCCGAGGCCTTACAGAAAAATGGCGAGAAAATAAGAGATCCAATCATCGCCGTAGGAAGAGATTTTTACCTAACCAATATTCATTGGGACAATCTAAAATTCTCCAGCACTAGCAGTGGGAAACAAATTCACGAAATACATCTTACTTTTTCGTTGCATGCTTTAGATCAGGTAAATATGACGAAAACTCGAACGAATCATGCGAGGCAAGGTATCAATTTAGATTTACTAGCCACTTCCCAACCACAAATAATAACTAGCCTCGCTGTAGTTGACGGTACAGTCAGACCATGATGTCATAATGGCAGGGATGATAGTAGTAGCGGTTAGATCTCTTAAGCCGGTGAGGCAAGTGCATGTAATTCGCAAAGCAATTATTTCTGAGTTTAAGGTTTTATTTGAACGAAGGCTTGGATAATTTTTTACGCTTTCCGGGTGAAAATACAGTAAATGATAGTTGGGTAGAGTTTCTACGGATAATCAAAGTAGACTTAGTTAAATATGTTCCGTCTAAACAGTAGGTGAGACGAGGAAGAAGTTTGAATCGTTGCATAGGAGTCATTCACTCGCGATTGAGAAAACTTAAACCGTGCGGTGAGATCCATAAGCTTGATGATCAAAACTATAGAGAAGTGCAAAAGCTATTTAAGGAAGGAACACGAAAAGAATACCAGGAATATAGATCTCGAACCCTGTTAAAATCACAAGTTGGCGATTAGAAATAATTTTGGTCAGAAGTGCGTGAGACTCGTGGTAGTCAGCTTTCTATGCCTAGCTTTATAAGCGAAGAGGGAATTGCCTTAAATAAATCGGCAGAAATAGCTAACTTACTTAACCCGTACTTCCAAAAATGTTTCTTATTAGATGATGGTCGAGTTAACGAATTTACCTCGCGCATTAATTTGGAGACGATTTCCATAGAGATATAAGTTGATGCGAGTGGAAATTCACTGCAACAGATTGATAGGAAATTCTATCAGAAATCAATTAATGAGGGTACTGTCCCATTGTCGTGGAAAAATTAAAAGGTCACTCCGGGGCCTAAGAATGATTAGATTATTATGGGTAATTTTTGTTAACTTCGAATTTCTGCAAAATAATGGAGCATATTATAGCAAGCTCTATTATTCAGTTTCTTACCATAAAGATAGGAATCATTCGGATCCAACACGGATTCCATAAAGGTAAATCTTGTAAGACGCACCTAGAGTTTTTTGTGAATGATGTATATAAAGCGTAAGGATGTTAGATATCATCCAAAAACGTTATTTCCACGCAGCAACAAATTTCGCGACATCCCTTAGTGTTAGTGCGACATACAAAATACCAAAGAGTCACGTTTAGCTGTAGTTTTTCTTTGAAAGAACATATTAGAGATGCGATAGGAAAAGTGAATAGAATGCAAATATTAACTAGTAGATCGTTGAGGGGATGCTCTTCGTGTTTCAAAGAAAAAACTCATATTCCTCTTATTCAACCTAGCCAAACGAGAAAATACTGTTTCGCGATTACACTGATTATTATTTTTATATTACAGTTCGTGTACGGCATTTGTTTGATTGGTTGTTTACGATACGATTTGTACAGAATTGCCATGATAAAACGGTGAGTGTTACTCAGATGAATCAGTACGCGGGCTGGTAATCATTAAGAGATAGACGACTAATTCAAAGGATAAATTTACTAAGTAAGTTCTGAAAAATTAGGTTCTCAAATGATGCAATCAATATAATGCGACCTCCCTGTTGATGTGGGCCGCTCTGATACTGCGAGGAAGATTAGAGAAATAAATGCTAGAAGGAATCGTATCAAAAATTCATTTTTTCCGTGCATGATACGCGAAAGAAATTAATTAGGAAAATAGAGTTAAGGTGCCTGTACCCCCTGCCACACGCCGAAAGGCGGATTGAAGGGTTCTTACATAGACATATTTTTATGGTGTTTTTGTGCTGCCGACATTTTAACTCAATAATCAGAATATATCGTTTTTAAAAAACAACATATAATTTAAGAGGAAAAATTCATCCGTCTCCGCTACGATTGGTCTTCGGTTTCCTTCAAAGTAACTGGGTTGTCCAAATTGTAGTGCTACCTCCAAAATACTTACGTTTCAATATCATCTCCTAAATCACTGCTACTAATTTATTTCTTCTCACATTCACTAATAGTTAGAGGAAAGTTTAATTAACCTTCCTTTGATTTAAAAAAAAAACACTCAAAGGCACCCGAAATTAATATTTACAATGATAAAAACCTTACACCTAGAGAAACAATGACAATGTAAGAGAAATTGGCCCTGTCAAAACTGGAAATCCAAATATCATTAAGGGTTATTATTCATCATTATTATTCAATTATTCATTTTACAAACTAAAATCTCAAAAAGGTTTTAATTTTGACACATAACCGTGAACATATCCTAGTTTTCTATGCATTTTAGTAATTTTTAAGAATTTAACATATCTTCTATCATGTAGCGTGCATGATTATACCGGCCCTGAAATTTAGAAATGTTTTCGCTCTTTCTACTGCCTATAACCCTCTTCCCCATAGACAAATTCTGGCTGCGCCCCTGCGACAAAGCAATCATTAATTATCATCTGTATACTTATGTCCACATTCGGTAGAATCCGTAGATTCTTACACATAGCTGATTATGAAAAAATGTCAGCTCCGCCATAGACCTTCATCCCCGTAATGTTACTCAATTTCCGTGTTTTTAAGAGAAGGGAGAATTTAACATAATTTAGAGCAAGTGGAAAATGTTTGAATGTATTCGTATTTCTCTCAGACTCGGTAATAGTGTGCAAAGATGCACTATGATTAATAATCGAGAATTTCATTGGAATCAAGAAAAATATAGGATGATTAATAATATATCCATTCTCCTTCATTCTCCTCTTTATGATTCAGCCTCATAGACATAGAGTTAACCACTTCTTTATTGGAATTCGCTCCAGGTGAGAAGATCTAATAACCGACGGAAACTCTTCGAAAGCTTTATCGGTTCAGAACCTAAAGACGAAGTAAATGAAATTTTATTGCAACTAAAGACCAAATCGCGATATCCTAGAAGCATCGACAAAACGTTACAGGGAGGTAATCACAAAACATTTTTACTTTTGGTCGCTTTTTTCCCCGGACAATTAGAGAAGCTGATTGAGTAGATTACGTGATGATGGGGTTATTACAACCCCTACCATACCCATCTTGCAGCTCGCGAGGTATATATCTAAATCTAAATGTATATAATTGATTTGGAACTACCGCCGAGAAAATTTCAAAGTGTGAACCCGCGAATTTTCCTGGTTGTAGACGAACAATGAATAATAATATGCATAAGAATGTCAATAGTTCTCAAGGCTTTTTTTTAAAGCGTAAAAATGAAAAAGATTCGCTTGCGCGGTCCGCTGGTTGTCCGTCTATCGATGTGAAGACCTAAATGAAGAAATAGTCGCCAAAAGTCTGAGTAAGTAAGCCTGAGCTCCTTGCCTTACGACCGGTATGTTGTTGTGAGTGACGCATAGGCTTTCGAAAATCCGCTGCACTGAAAGTGAAAGGTTCATCGTGCTTCCAGAAATCAGGTGGCCCTGTCAAATACCTCTAAGTGTGGAAAATGAGTCAAAGGACATTGTCTTTCAGCGAACGACCTCGAATCCTTGGTAGAAGAGGAATTTCCAATGACACACGAAACATGTTCTTGACCGACAATTGGTGATGAATCGGTTCCGAATCTTTCATGTCCAATGGTTATTTTTCCATAATGAATTGCATCTCTCTGGTAAATATATATATTCATCATAAGGGCGTACAAATATATGTGGAAACCATATCTTACATTCGTTCATTTCCCGAACAAGAGAAGTTTAAGATAAAAAACTTATTTAACTTATGCGGAATTCGAGCTCGTGCCCTTCCTATGCCAATAACATGTGTCAGATAGCTGCAAAATCACCTCTTAATTAGCAACTAGTTATATTTATGACACTTCCCAACAAGCTGAGAAGTCCATTTTAGCAGCTCATTAATAATTTTATTATGGCAGCATAACTTTTAGTTTAACTTTATAAAGTCAGACGTTCATAAAATACGTATCAGTACTAATAACTTGGGTTGTTTATTATGAAGTCTTTGTTTACTAAAATACACTAATATAATTACATTATTTGGGAATATTTTTACGATTGCAATAACATCTAATTTCCTTAGCACCATGGTGAGGAAGGAGCTTTGAATTAGCCAGAGGATAGTTTCCACTGGGCGACTGTAAAATGAGGGTCCTGAGTCTCGCTGATATAGGAACGAAAAGGAAAAATATACCTGGCATCTGCAATACTTGCTTTGAAAGTGCTCGACATATGGTTAAAGCTTTTCCACGCGAGGTAATGCATTTCAACGTTTGTTTTGTATTTGCGCCTGCAATACTTTGAAGGGATCAACTTGTGGTTAAAGACTTTCCTCGCGAATTTTCAAAGCCTTAATGCATTTCTACGTGAATTTCTCCGCGCGAAGGCAACACAATTGACTAATGACCAAGGTCACCGAGCTCCCTGTTACAAAATGTAAGACAAGTCCGATATATGCACAGAAATTGTTCGGTTTTTATGAAATCATGTTTGTTTTAACTTTGGAATTGATATTTTTCCTTTTAACTCCGGACGGACAATAATTTCATGTATTCTAGGTGACAAATGGTGTATATAAATTTATATTACGAATTTCCTTCGACTGCATGATTATGTTGGCGAAAAATTATATTCCGTAGACAAAATACAAATTTTACATCGTGTCATAGTAACTCAGTAATCGCTCAAATGACTTCTCGAATTCTAATTGCTAAATGAAACACATAAGACTTGTAATCAAAAATCCTCCTCGGAATGTTTATCACAAATAATGAATATCCTATGTTTGAACTGGACGTTTGAAGAATTACATTTACATTAATATCCAGCAGGCAGCCGTAAGACGTATGTTGGAGTGAGAAACCAAACTAACAAAATAACGCCTTATTAGCGCACAAATTATCCAGGAAAAGAGACCATTATAGGCCATCTGTTCTCGCTATAATCTCGCAGAACATCATTTTCCTCTAGACTCCAAGATTCTCGTTCTCTAAAGGTGAGAATCACCACATCGCGTATTCCTACTCCAATTCCACTTATTCCTTATTGCTACGCATTATTAAAACTGAATAGCATTCTTCACATTATTAATAGTTAAGTTTCAATTATTGTCTATGTATTTTATTGCATTTAAGATTTAAATAGGAATAAATATATATTCAAATTATCGTTCTATAAATACGATAACTATCTGTGAAAGAGAAACGCCGAAATAAACACGACGAACTCGGGGAGAGTTCGCGCGAAGGCTCTAAGAAGAGTTCGAAAGAGAGGAAATTTGTGTAAGTTCTAGGCTCCGACTCAAATATTACCGCTTTTCGAGGCTTTCCTCGGTGTTGCCAGTCAGTCACAGAAAGCAGAATTCCAAATAGTTTCTGTGAAAGCCACTGGTGCGCGCGCAAAGTGTTGCGATAATTTTTTCCCCCACTGTACATAATGCCATTGATAAATCTATATAAAATTTTCTAACAGAAAAATAATACTATCTAATAGTCCTATTTCATTGACGCAATTTGTCAATTGGTCAATCAGTTTTATCTGACTCTTGCTCCATACTTAATTGATTCTGACTCTGTCTTCACAGCCACCAAGGAGTCATTAACTTTTACAGCTACTCAAATTTTGCCAAGATCGTGGATTCACAAAAGGCCAACAGATATCATTTCACACCCTCATAATGACTTTTCATAAATCTTTCATCACTTACTGGGGAATAATAATTAGTAATAAAACAAGTTGCAGTAAGGATAAGATTTTTAGAGAAGAGCCTATTTAGCAACTTACGTTTTGCATGAAACTGTATTCCATTTCTATCCATCTAGAATGGAAAAAATTGATTTTCAAACTTTATCTGAGATGTAGACCAGGGAGCGATAAAAGAATGTGATAATATATGCTTATGAATGTTTGCATCACAACTGAAATGAAACACCATTTTTGTCATAATGGTACTATTATCATAGGTGCATACATCTCCAATTGTGAGAAATTTGGCTCCTTAATTGTACTCAAAATATCTTTGAGATTCGTATTGAGATATGGATTTTCAAAGATTTTATAGTCAGTAGACAATCATATATCATAATAATATGGAGAGAAATCTGTCCTTACTTTGCAAATTTCAAAGAGAAAATCTCTCATGAAAGGCAACATACTGGAATATATGAAATAAGATGTATTATTTTTACTTTAGGATTCACAAAATAAACTCCTAAAACAAAAATTTCGATACTTATACTTAAGATAGTGAATATTGGCATTTCTACATTCTGTGACTGAATAATCAGGAAAGGAAAGTATTTGCCAATTAGTACACCCCAAGCTATATTTAGAAAGGGGTTGGTAGAAATTTACATTTTAGAGATTCCTGATTATTTTTTCTAGTGGTCAAACATCACTAAATCATAAATAGGTCAGATTAGATTACTCTTTTATAGAAACTCATCCATTATCCCAGGAACCCTCATCACCCCTCAAAAATCTTCCTATTCCAGATCCGACTCTATCATTATCCCATATAATTCTCTTGTTCCTACAGCACCCTCTCATTATCACAGAAATCCATTGCTTTTCTTGGACCCTCCTATGAAGTCAGGTACCATTTAATTCCTCTTCCTAGGACAGCTCCCTATCTCATAGCATAACGCCCTTCCTATTCATATACGATAAATGTGGTATGGACCAGGAAAGGGCTAAATAGTTACAAAATGTATCCCCGCATACATAGGGAGGGAACTGAAAACTTTTGAAAAACTATGAAGATAAAAGTAACTGACATTAGAATATACAAGAGCATAGACCATAGGATACAGACAGCACTTAAAATTCACTGTCTATCAAGAATGTCATACTTGAAAACCCTGCCAAGCAGATGCAGATTATTAGCACTCAACAATTAAAAATTGACTTATCATTTAAAGAAAAGTATTGGTTGAAAATCTATATTCCCAAACTATATCTAGTTTGTGTATATTTACTTATTAAAATTCCTTGATATTTGTATAGGAATGAAAATATATATGAATCATAAACAGATCATGATAGATAATTCTGTGCTGGGCCTTTCTTTCACCTATACTCAAATTTTCTTAAACATTTTACAATGTAAAGAAGATCTTAGCTGAAGTGAAGAGAATATAATGAAAAATCATCCACAGAAGATAGCTGAGATTAATATGTGAAAAATCAGTGAAATCAAATATAAAATCCAACAAAGAGTTAAATAGAGGAAAAGAAATTCTAAATGGGAATACAAAAGACAGAAATATAAGACATTATGAAAAAAGGATAAAAATATTAAATAAAAATGCAAAGATTCCACAAAACAAAAACTTTAATGGACGACCAGTTTTGAGCTAACCACTCGTCATCTGCCACAAGATACAAATGTATTTGGTCATCCTGTTGTGGTCATGGTCATGCTTTAATACACAACAAAGTTTTTGTTTTGTGGAATTTTGCATTTTTATTAAAGGCTTCTTTGAATGAATTTATTCAGGATAAAAATAGTAAATTTTTAAAATATATGTAGCAAAAAACAAAATTGAAACATTTACATTAGAGTGCAGCTTAATATCATCAGTAATTAATCATAAAATATAAATTATATTAATACAGCAGATTGTACATATAAACAAAATCATAGATTTTTATTAACAATGAATAAACCAGATGCATAAACACACGTAAGTCACAACACAATACAGCCACTTAATTCATTGATAGAAAGTTAATAAGGTGAAAGGAAAAGTATTAGTAATTTTAAAAGTGTGTTGTTGGCAGAGGTCATTTTGTATCATTTACAAGTTTATGTAATGACATCTTAAGTTGTTTTCTCCATCATTGTATTAACCATGCTGTCTAATTTGTAGCAACTGCCATTGTGTGTAAAATAAACATGTATCCAAAAGCAAAAAGATCATATATTTTTAAATCAAATAAAAATTTAATAAATGTAATTTTAAACTTAATTAAATATTCAAATGATACTTATCACCACTGAAACAAAAGGGAAAACACATACACCCCTCTTTCAAGTACATAATTAGAATTTATTTAGGTCCTGTTTTTCTGAGGAAGCACAGAACTCTAAAGATTGAGTAGGTAGGTAATGATCATCTTTCAGGATCAATATCCTCTGTGATTTTCAATAAGCTGTAAATAAAATTCTATTAATCAAATTCCAGCACGGGATGTCCAATGTTAGAGTGCAATCACATTTATCACAGCAGGGTGAAATTTTTCTTACAAGAAGATAAAAAAATTACGCAAGACACTACGGCTAATACTAAAGGATAAGATTGCAACCTCCCTTCTCGACTCCTCCTAAAAAGGTAAAAGGAGAAAATAATATGATTTCAGTATAGTATTATTCCAATCCCAATAATATTATTATACAATAATACTGAATAGTAAATTCATTTCAATGCTTACAGCCATCCTCTTTGCCTCTGGAATCCTGATTTCTTTATTGTGATCATATTGGCAGAAAATTCTGCAAATTATTGGACAGATAGTTTGGGATAACTAAAACAAAAAGCAAATATAAAAGATACCTACTGTCATAAGTAACAACAAACAACTCCTATAACTAGAGCAATGATAGATTATTAACGCAGGTGTAAAAATATTGAAAAGTAAATTTATTTTATTACTTACTGTCTTCCTGTCCTTCTCTGGTTTGATTAAGTCTCGATATCTCTTCCTTGTGGTCCTATTGAAGCAATTTTATTAATATACATGGCAGAACCTGTGTGCTAACTAAATATAAATAAGGAAGAAAAAATGTAATACTTTTTCTCTATCTATAACAATACCTATAACTACAAGAATACCATATAATAATCTAAATAAAATAATTCTGAAAGGCAAATTTATTTCAATACTAACAGTCGTCCTGTTATCCTCCAAAATAGAATTCTATTTTTATTATTATTAAATTGACATCACCTTCACCAATATACCAAACAAACAAAAAATAATGCTGAGAAAAATTAAAAGCTGCCTGTTGTCTTAAGGTAAAACAATACTAATAACTACCAAAAACTGTACAATATACTGATATTATAATGCCAAATAGTAAATTTAAATTGAAGTTATCCTGTTTATCTTCTGAATAAAATTCTCATTAGCACCAACTTCTCAAAATCTAAGAATCAGCACAGTTTGAAAAATATATTCAAATCAATTTGAGCTTGCAAACTCATGGATCATTAAAATAATACATCATATACTATATGACAGAAGAGTACACCAGGATAGTGTTTCAATGGTTTTTATTGCCTGTTTTTTTATGTAAGTTTGTTTTTTTTTAATGTTTTGGTGTTTCTATTGATTTTGTATTTGCTCAAATTATTTCGCCATTTGGATTACATTTTGTTTTCATGAAGTTGTTGTTATTTTAATTTCTTTCATTTTGCTGCATGTGCATATAATATATTAGAAACCAACAGGAACCCCAAAAACATCCAAACACAAATAAAAAAATGTTTTAATGTTTTTTTAATGATACTTTGGTTTTTAAAATTTTTGGAGTATCTATTGATTTCATTTTTGAATTTCATCTTTGTCATTAGGGATTTATTTTATATTTATGAAGTGACGGTCCTGAACAAATTACAATTAATTAACAATGTACAGTTTAACCAAGATCCATCTATATCTCTTGATGTCTATTTTACTATTGACTATTTCACTGTTTCAATATTATACATTTTGCTATATTTGGGAGGTTTTCTATGGGGCGTTTTCCTCCCAGCTTTGTGCAATTGCAAGGCCCCTCTAACAGATAAATTTGAATCAAGTATGAAAAAAATTAATACTTCATAGTTTAATTATTTTACTCCTGCATTCTTATCATTGTACTAATTTTAGCAAATGATTTATGACTTATAGATCCTTCCTTCCTAAATATTTCAGTGATGTTTCTTATGTAGCAGGAAGATTGAAAATAAATCTTGAATTCATCAATCTTTGAATGATTGTTAGCAATATAAAATTTCAAAATTTATCGAAGAATTCATGTCATACTGGTTTTAAGGTACCTGAATAAGGATAAGATGGGAAAATTTTATTTTTTATTTATGCACTTTCTGTGAATTCTTATAATTTGTGGCACTCTTAATGTGTGTATGATCTAACTCTTACTTTAGGGAACTGATACCACTTGGTACTTCTATTATAACAACTTGGTAATAAAAGCAATGAGTACTTGGAGATTTCTTTATCTAAATTACTAACATCTACACACATTTCTATCCATAAATAACTGTATAGGTTAATTAATATTAATAAAGATTAATTTATAAAGGAAAATTAATAAAGATTTGTTGATTTTCAATTTTAGTCACAATAAGAAAAAGTTCATTTCTTCACATCTTATGCAGCGGTGCACTTTCAGCTTATTTTTTAATTTCCCAGTTGCTATCTGCTAATCATTTCATCACACCCTTATTAATGGTTTTTCTGATCCAATACAGATCGAGATTGTGATTTTTAGAAAAAATCTCACCAACTGGGGTCCATTATCTTCACAAATCACTATTATCTTCCATGTATTGTACTTGGTCTACTTTCTTAAAATTACAGTCAGAGATATTTTAGGAATTTCAGGAAAACAATAAATTAGGACTAATTTTTTTTCTAGAAGGTATTAACTTGATAATTAATGTACCTTAGATATTTTTAAAGCTGCATAAGCCACTGTTAACTCGCAAGATATAAATGAAAATTTAAATCTGTATCCATTTTATATTTTGGTCAAAAGCTTTCCTGCCCTTGGCTTAGAGGCAATTTTTTGTTTACGACATGTCTCTGGTCCCTTTAGTCAAATTCAAGCTATGCTCCTGAAATCAATACAGAATAAAACTTCAAATGTAATAAAACTTTGATGTCTTGAATTTTCTCAAAGTATTTGAGGCCAATTTTTACATAGTCGCACAGCAAATTGTTTACTTGCCCAATGTATTAACTATTTATCACAAACATTTTTACCTATCTTTACAGCAACATACTTGAAATTAGATATAAAATGTAGTAAGTTGAATATTCTCATTTTAACAATGGAGTCAACACCTCATTGTAACTCAAATTGGTGATATTAATGTGTTCAATTATCCAAACTACAAAACTTTTTCCTCAGGTGGTAAGAAAATATACCACTTCGCCCTTGTCACTAAGCATAATTTTTCAAATTATTTACGATTCATTTACCGAGAAGGATGAAATAGTATGGCCAGGCATGTGAACAGAAGTAATGAATGTTCCATCAACATCGTTTATTTTTTACCTTATGATCACAGGTTTGACACCATGGCACCATTTAATTAAACAGGAAAACGGAATGTTAGTAGAAGACATTCCCGATATATTTACTAGAAATTTTAGACAAGGCCAGAGTTACCCAGAGCAAATGTTTAAATGATATTTTATTTCACAAAAAGGTCCAGGGTTCGACACCAGCCCACTTGGATACAATATCGATTTTTACACAGTGAAAGTTGGGTTAAAAGTTTGAAACCAAATAGGACTTTCAAAAATACAGTACTTTAAACATTAGCTTGCAACATGCCAGCTAGTTTTACTCATAGTATAATAAAGAGTTAATATGATAGGGTACTGGCACGTTAGTACCAGCACCACAAAGTTCAAACCGCAATCATAAATATAACATGCTAAACCCTCAATATAAAAATGCATCAGTTACCTAAAGTAGTATGTTATAAGAATAACACATTGATAGGGAATCTTCAGTGAATCCAAAAATTAGAAAAAATTATTAACTATTAAATGAAATGTTCAATAAATCTATGTAGCTTAACTTCTCACAAGTGCAATTTTCATGAATGACTGAATTTCTTTCTTCAAGATTTGATGTAGGATTTCAAAATGAAAAAAATAATACGATTTTCATAATTTTATTAGTCAAAAGATAATAAGTAAAAAGTAAATAAAATATAAAAAATAAATAAAAAGCAAATAAAATATAAAAAAATAAAAATAAACAAAAAACATTTTGATGAATGAGATACTTAAGCAAACAGAAATTTAAAATAAAAGATAAATAATACTGAATAATGTAACGTAAAAATGAAATATAAAAAAATTAATGGGAAAGGTAATTTTCTAAAATGGAGAGGAATGTGGAATGTGTTCCCTATCAATTTTGAGCCCTTCTATCTTCAGCTCCAAGGTCTGCTCTAACACTCCTAGCTTTTGATCCTCCTGCTGTATTTTTATCCCCTCCAAGTCCAACTTCTTCACCTTCAGGAGGAGCTTCTTCTTTTCCACCAAAAATTCCCTATCAATTTTGAGCGCCTCTCTCTGCAGCTCCAAGGCCTGCTCTAACACTCCTAGTTTTTCACTCTCCAGCTGCATTTTTATCCTCTCAAACTCCACCTTCTTCGTCTCCAGGTGGAGCTTCTTCTTTTCCACCTCCAAGAGATGATCGAGCTCACCATTTTTTGCCTGAAAAGTGAATGTAGCACATTTAGTGAGGAATTCCTCTACACTAAAACATGTATTAAACAGTAGGTATGTAGTTCAATATCAAAGATTTTCTAGAAAAATAACCTAATTTAATTTAAGCAAAACTAATCATAGTACCCTTAATCTCTTTAGAGCTCTCCTTGTGGTGGAGGTGGAGCTGTGGCTGGGGGGTGAGGAAGGTGATTCATTTTCTTGCGCCTATAAATTGGAATTGATGGTTAGAAAAATGAATCCTCCAATAAAAATAATTTCACGAAAACACCTTCAGATCCCTAACTACGCACACTTGCATGGCGACATCATATTATAGAAGAGAAGACATTTTTTCATGAGTTTGCTTTCAAAGTATCACAAGTCTTGGTAGAGCAACAGTATAATAAATTAGTGTACCTGATCATTGTGAGAGGTGACAGGTGACATTGTGACATCTACGTGACAGGCTGCACTTGCAGAGGGTTGCTCCTCCTTTGTAGAATCCTAATGTAGAGATGAGAATATATTTAGATGCAGAATATTATATGTCATTTGAATAGGATTGTAGTATGTCACAGGCAAACGTCTAGCAGAGCTGCCTTATCCTTGCTCGAAATTTAAATGGATCAGTAAGTAATGCCATTTTAAGTGAATACGTGAAGTTCGAATTTCAAGTTCTTTCTGCTTATCCCAGCCCAAATATATCCGAGAGCTCCTAATATATGGAATATCAGGATTTATTGTTACCTGACTAACTTTTACTTCAAATGCACCTTTTTAACACCAAATCAGACCATCCCATCCATCAGTAAAAGAAAAAAGATTCTTAGAATGTTAATGAAGATGTTCAGATAATGTTCTCAGAATGTTGCGAAGATGTTCCGATACTTCTCGGCTCACGGTCTGTAGACCGTGAGGAAAAGATAGCTCCACAAACGTCTCATTCATTGAAATAAGCATATTAAACATTCATTCAAACTTACTTTACTCAAATTCAACTAACAACCATTCAGGTAAAGTTATCACCATTAAAATTGCATACCTTAATCATTGCCGATACAGCTGATTCACTTAAATCATGTATATCAGCGCACACGGTCTGAAAGTAACGTGAATCCTTTCCTGATTAAATCCTTGGTAAATGTTTAGTTTCTCACCGAACGTTTGAACGCCGCAATTTCGCTTTTTTTTTGGATATTTCTGAGACTTGAAACTAGGTTTAGAGCGCGACATCTGGCGGCAAAATTACTTGACTAACACGTAAAACACGCTCTACCGAGGCCATTCCTGTACCTCGCTCACTAAAATCGATATATTTCAGTAAATATTTGACTGACATTTTCGAAAAAAATGCGAAATAAGCCGCAATGTTTGAAGTGCCTTCCCTTAAACTTTCATCGAAATCAAGGTAATTCTAGTGGGGGAAAAAACCCAAACTGGCCTCTTCTAGAAATATACCTAAAATTAAAACAGAAATTAAATGACTGTGTAACATCTGAAAAGGTGGAAGCAAGGGCGTCGCCAGGGGGGGGCAGGAGACCCATTCGTATTTTGGTTCGGGATGTGTTGTAGAAACAATTTTTAGGAACGAGCGTATTTGAAAAGAATTTAGACCCAAAACAAAGTCAAGTGTTGGCACGTGTAAGCACCAGTGATGGGAAAAGTACTTCCTCGTAGGAAATTCATTTATACCTCCAGCGCAGCAAAAATATTTCAACAATACTTTGTAGTAGAGTCCTTCTCCCCTTCCCTCCCAAGAGAAGAAAAGTTCGGTTTCAGGGTGAACAATGTAGTTAGAACTGCCTCTCGATGCGATCTGAGCGCGAGGTTATGCGATTATGTCCTCTCTCTCAAACTTCCTTGAGTATTGTCCGACAATCGCCGGCAAATGACAAAGGATTCAGTTTTATATCATTTTCCCTTCAAAATGGACATAAGAAAGTTTTGCGGTGAGTATTTTGCAAGTAGGCCCAAGCAGTGGCGCAGCGAGGGGGGGAAGTTTAGGGGTTCAAACACCCCCCAAGAAGTCCTATGACTAGCTTTGCATGCCAGAAAATATGGCTCCGATTACAGCTAAGTTGATGTTTTCGGTAGCAGAGCAGGCCTAGAGCCGACATCGATATCAATGGGACGCTACGAGTGTTTCGCACACAATGTTCAACGCATGCACTTCTTAACCATATCCTTTTGTTAGATGACTCACACCATAAGATAAGATTCCCATGAGAAGAATTCGAAAGTGCTGATTCGTTTACTCCTCGCAAAAACACAAGGGAACATTCGAGAAGTAATTCGAAACTTACACCCTGAAAACAGAGATTAAGATTACGTTTGAGGGACAAACAGGTTGATAAAACGCTCAGTTAGATCTTCTGCATGTGACTGTTTGAGGGTGTGAATGCAAAGCTAGGCTCTTGAATAGTGCTTTAGAGAAATTCACAGGGAACAGTTCGAAGGAGAGTTTAGTTTGGATTTCATAAGGTACAGATGGACATCCGATATTTTTTTCACAGTCCGCTAATAGCTCGAGGCCTTTATCGGGAAAACGTAAGTTAATGTCTATGTAGTTTTTTGTAAAATGACCATTATTAGTTGCATAAATTAGGATTGTATTATTTTAGGGCTGTTATCGGAGGGCACATCTCAAGATGAGTTAGCGACAATTGCAAAGTTACTTGTTCCTTTATTAAGCATTCTGGACGATTAAAAGTCTGTACAGTAGGCTCTTCATTACTCGGGATGATATAAAATATACCGATCTATATTTTATAATTACCCGTAAATTTGCTGTGATGTTATAGTTGAGCCGTTGAGTCTTGAGCTCTGCGGTACTTTTTCGGTGCTAGTGGTAGGGGAAGCGGTGTTGCCAAATTTGACTTTTTCAGATAATCGAACATTGACTAAAATAAAAAATATGTCAATAAAAGGAGAATATATTCCCTGAATTGTTTTGTTGTGGTGCTAATAGTTAATCCTCAAAAAATACTTTATTCGAATTTTCTAAAGTATGCGGCTTATTTTTTAGTTTCATTCCTAAAGCCATTTTAGAGAAATGGTTTATCTAACGAGGTTGAAAAAATTAAAATATATTTTTCGTTCTCATAGCTTTCAAACGTAATTTATTATTTAAACATACGTTGGTATGTTGTAGAGATAATAAATGTTTTATAGTAGAAGACCACAAATTATCTAGTCGACGTAGTGAAAAAAGTAGTCTCTAGCTAAATTACGTTCTATATAAATAATCTCCATGATAATTACACAAAAATGTTATGTAAATATGAAATATATTTTTAATGAAAGTTTCATCCCAATATCTTAATCGAGGCTTGAGTTATGGTAGTTTATAATAGCTTCAACTGCGCGCTAAGCCCCATCCTCGGGTGGAACGCGTAGAAAACTCTTTGCTTGGGTAGTATTCTGATACTTACTTGAATAATTTAAATTAGATGAATATGTACAAGTTGGCTATACTTTATTGCTTAAAAATATATTTTTTACTAACTCCAGTAAAATTAATACCTTTAATAATTTAATAAAAATTTTACTCCTTATGTGAATCAACAGACATTTCACAAATTATAATGTAGTCCATGTAGTCGTCTGTTGACCAAAGAAATCTCAGTTTCTGTTATACATTTATTTGAAATTTGAAGTGAGTAACGTATAACTTAACTTAATGAAACATTATCGGTATACATATAATTAAAAATTCAAATGACAGGCTCATAAATAAGCAACCCCTACTTCATTATTAACTGCAGCTGACTGTCCTGCCTCATACAGTCGCCTGAAAGAAAAAATCTAATTAAGAAAACGATAAGCATAATAACAAATAGCGTAATATCACGAAATCTGAATAAACTCTTCGTAAAATCCTATTGAAAAATTATCTATCAGCATCATCTACCTGATATTGGCCATCAGGTACAGTTATATTTAATGAGGTTGGAAGGAGTAGATTTTAAGGTACCGTGTCTCAATCGTGCTCTATTTGAATAATATCAGTTTTGTAGACGTATTAAATAAATAAAAAAGCAATTGCAAATTCAACTTTATCCCAATTTTAGGGAAAACAAAAATCTTTCTTTCTCCTAAGAGGTCAAGGTGGTGACTTTGATGCTCAGGTACCTCAGCTGCAAGTCGCATAACCTCCAATACATGGAATGAATAGTTGGGCATACCCGTATACCCCCTACTGAGAAGGAAGTCCCTATTGTATTCAGTGGACCTTAAGTTCATAGCCACCACTGTAATCCATTGCATTTCTTGTCTACGTACGCTTTTTCCACCCCCTTCCGTCCACTTTCTTGGTGAGATAGGCGGGCAGTGCACGCTACAAAACAAGTATATATAAAATTCTACATGGACAATGGTAGTAATTTTTCATTATAAAAATTATCAAATTCGTCAACAGTGCATGTATGCGGTGCACTTTAAAATTTCTCGTAGGTTGTAAAATAACAAAATAGCAGTTTTCTTTATCAACAAGTTTTGGATAGTAAATAAATAGTAACAAGGTTCTGCTTCAGCATATGCATTTATAAAAGATTGATATTGCACCATACGAAGTCTCATGTTGATAACTCGAGAAGTTTTTGAAAAATTAACGTTCAAAGTGGAGCTATCGTTTTCTGAGCGCCAAAAACCGTGCTTTTTCCATACAATGCCAAATAAAAACTTTTTTATATGGTAAAAAATCGCTGATGGTATTCACAAAACGTAGAAATAAATTTTCTTTCATTTTCAGTTTATTTTATTGCTATCGATGAATAGGTAACTGAGATACAACACTTCAAACTCGGGTATCTAGACTTTTTGCATGGACAGTAGTGACCGAAGCTTCAAGTAAAGTGTGTGGACTCAGTTCCACATATTAGAACCACATCACTGTCACACTCAGCAATGCCTACGTTTTCACACAAATACGAATTTCGATGTTTATCGATAGATAAAGACTAGAAAGAAATATAAAGAGAGAGAAAGCGAAATAAATTTGTACATATTGTAAATAACACACCCTGCATTGGATGGTTGGTTGGGTAGGGTGTGGGTGGAACTCGAAATGCAGTCATGTCCCCGTGGTGAGTTCTAGGTCGTTTTGTAAACAAAATGAGCGAATATTTGCACCAACAATTGAATATTGAAACAAAAAATTACCAAATCCTTACAATTAGAAAATTTCTTAATTATCTGAAAGGAAACCACCTCGCCTCTATGTCCAGGTAGGCTACTCTGTTGCTTTTGACGAAGCTGAGCGACCGAATTCCACTTGAATATCAAAGTTTATCTTATATGCTTGGATTTTAAATATATTATTGTTATTATTTATTATCCTATTATCATTGTAATAGAATTAGACTGTAGCATCTCTCAAAGTCGTCTGATCAAAATGTACTAAATAGTCAAACCTTGAAATTTTGCAAAAACTACTAAGTTTACTCATTTTGTACTATTTTGCGCGTCCGGAAGATATGAAACAAATGAATAATAAGTGCATAAATATTGATTTCACATACGTTTAGTAGTTAATTCATGGTATAGGAACGCAATTAAAACCATCTGGCGTGTTTAAAAAAATTATGAAAAATTAAGGTTTTTAACAATTTTTTGCTAACTTCGATGCCATTGCGCGACCGGAAGACAAATTTGTAAAAAATAATATATAGTGCTTTTTTCATGTCTATACCAATCGCAACTTTTCCGCACTATAGCGATCTGAAATTAAAAAAAAGTGTTTTTCGAACCACCCTAATATATATAGATAGGATACTAATTCACAGGCTAAACCACAAGCGTCATTGACTTGAAATTTTTACGACGTATTGGCCATAACGAGTAACTGCTAGAAATATTACGATTTTGAACCTCAGTGTCATGGGTTTGAGGAGCTTTTCTCTAGCATATAGGTTACAACTGCACATGGAAGCTATACATCCAGAAAAGGTAACCTGTATAGTTTGTAAACAGGAATTTGCAAGTAGGCGAAAATTAAGCCTACATCTTTTTCGACATTCCCCCCAAGGTTGGCTTCAATTGTCCACACTGTGATTATGTCCTTGTATCAAAGACAAGTGGCAGGATGAAGAGGCACATCAAAGAAAATCATAAGGTATGCATAAATTAGAGTTTTCTTTAATGAAACATCTGAGGGGAGTAGTGGAAATAATGCAAACATAATAACTACAAGCTTGAAAGCCCAATGATTCTCGAAGGTGGAAATAGAAGTAGGATTGAATATATTTCTCCTATTTGTACAGAATAGAAACTACTCTCATCTAAGCTTAGATCAAGGAACGCATTATCAAAAACTAATTTTAGTGGTGATCTCAATATCACATCTAAGCTCTCATTATGTTTGGGCTAAAATCTATAATAGATTATATGAAAATTAATATTAGTATTAATATTATTACTATTAATTCCTAAGAACTCCACCTTATTAGCTGCCTCTACTTCCTATTGTCAGAAATATATTAAAATTCCATACTTCCCATCTTTAACCAAAGGTCTACACAATATTTTTAAAGCCTACAATTTCAGCATTGCTTTTACAATCACTTTAATCTTAAAAACCTTTTAGGCTCAACAAAGGATAAAATAAAAACACTTGAAAAATCAGGTATTTACATGATCTCTTGCCCTGATTGTAACCAAAAATATTGGACAGACTGCTAGGAAATTAGTTACCAGGTTCAAAGAGCATATTGCTCAAACAAGGAGTGAAAAATTGTGACATGACAGGGACTCGAATACAGGTCTCCCACTTTCCAGGCAGTTGTTATAACCACTAAACTACTATGCCACCACAATTCCACTCCTGTTAAAGGGATGCTTTATGAGCAGATAGTGGCGCTCCACATAGTGGCACCGACCACCACCAGGGGTCCTCACTGAGGCAACCGACCCACAAAGCGATCAAGGAATCCCCTCAAAGGAAACAAGATAGAACTTCATGATGAAATTTTACTTAGCACAAGGAAGCATGCGCTTTTTCACTCCTTGTTCAAACTTGGGTTTAAAGCGCACGCTTCCTCGTGCTAAGTAAGATTTCATCATGAAGTTCTAGCATATTGCTCACTTCAAATATGAGAGGTTCGAGAATTCTGCAGTCGCCAAGCATATGGCAGATAATGCACATAATATTTCCATAAACAATATAACACTTCTACATAATGCAAATTTTGGTTTAGATCCCTGGGAAAATTTATATTATCATGATTAATTACATTGATTTTGATAAAACTTTATATTCTTTGATTGATAACACCTGACATCTTTTCATTTTTCGATTGTTTTTTTTCTTTTCTGTCCATTTCCCGCTCATGATTTAGCCAGTCTCCTGTGTTACCTTGATGATGTTGTTAGTTTGGCAGAAAAATGTGCATGCTTGATGGTGCTTGAAGTTTTTCGTGACTCATTCCTCATAGAAATTGAAGCTTAAATTATTGACTTTACATTCATACCTTATGAGAATGCTTTGACATTTCAAAACAGAGGCCAATATTATAATAAATACATGAAAATAAGTATATTCTCTGAAGAGCATTGATTCCTATTATTGTGAAATGTCTCTAGTTCTACATCTTATGGTTCTTGACATCTAGGCAAACATTCCTACGTACAACCCCATACTCAACTGCCCCATTTGTTTGCAACAAGGAAACAAAATTGATAACTACCATGTAAATTGTGAATCAAATGCTGATAATACTTGTTCTTAATTATATATATTAATTTGATTTCAGCCTCTCAATGAATTATTTTCCATGAGATTGGGAATATCGTAAATAAGTATTTTCTTCTTAATTTCTCTACATTCTTATGGCCAAACTAATATCTATTATTTATGGCTACTTCTCTGGATATACCTATACAATTATGAGTAAAAGTTGCTTGCATTCTGGGGCCTTCCCTTGCGGAGCATCAACCATGATGTTCAAGACCTAACTGCCAAAAGGGAACACCTTCCCAATAGTACTGCCTGTGAGAGAGTTTCCCATTTAGGGTGATTCAAGAAGATGCCGGTTTTGTAAAAGCCAAACTATGTTTGTATGAAAGAAATACAATTTTTTCATACATCCTTAATGACAGGAAAACTTTTAAAAGGAATGTACTAAAGAATTATTTACTAAGGGAAAAAAATGAATTTCTTATTGTAGTTTAGAACCGATTTTTCTCAATAATGAAAAACTTCAGGTCCTTTTACGAGCATATTCTGTTAAATGGTGAAATTATAAAGATGGATACGTAAAGGAATTCATCACAGGCAAAAGGAAAACATATTAGTTATCTCTGATTCCCAGCCAGTATGTGGTAGGCAAATTTTAAATGGGGTTGCATAACCCCTTACTGATTTAATGGATTCAGCCTAAGTTGCATAAACAAAACACTATTTTTTCATATTTAAAATTTGTTTTCAGAGTCCAATTTTTTTATTTGCCATGTTTAAGTAGTTAATAAAAGATTATTACTGAAAAAACAGTACACCTTTCATTATTTCTAACCTTGGTGGTTAATGGGTTAACATGGCAATTTGTGATAAATTATTGATTCGTTTAGTAAGAAAGCATGCTTTCACTTAACTTGGATGGACAATTAACCAACAGTATTTGGGCTGTTTCCTGCAATTTACCCCAGACTCCCTTGGTCTTTCATTTTGATTCATGGCGGTCATACCCTCTTTTGAGGTACGTTGGACCATAAGGTGATCAACTGAGTACAGCATCATTTGATGACATCTATTATTTTGGTCAAGTTCCCCTAATCTGCAATATGTTTCTCAGCTATTTTAAAGATTTTATTGAATTCGTTAAGCATTACGAAGTATTATTATTACGAAGTTATACTGATATTTTAGACTTACTTACTTTAAGATAATTATGTACTAATTGTTTATTGTATTTTAATCTTATTTGTCACTTCTATTAGGTTCGTATGGAAAATAATAATTTCGAAAAATAAGAACGTCTTGATGGAATTTTTAGAAGAGAATTGCCTCGGAATAATGCTGTATGTGCCGAATAACTGCCTCTATGCAAAGGAAGATGGTAATAAACAATGAATTTTAATCATTGCTGTAGACAAAGGTGGTGTGATTGTTGAAAATTAAATATGTACATTAATTTGTTTCTTCCAGACATTTCTCTAATAAACTGGAAAACTAAGGCATGGAACACACCAGACAATTCCAATCAGTTATTTACAACCCTTTTAATACCAGATGAGCACATATTTACTTTTATATAAGTTTACCAATATTATACAAAAGAAAATGATGTAGAAAAATTAGTTACAAATAAGACTCATCAACTTCTGAAATTTTATGACCAAAGATAGGAGAAAGTGTTCCCAGGGGCAGTCCAAGAAGTAATTGATCAAGTCAAACAAAATAAGATTTTTAATTCAGAATGTGATTGCGTGACCAGATTTTCTATCTCTTTCCCTGCAGACCTTGATACCGCTTTTTATTCGACCGCTGGGCGAATGAGAAAGAACCGGATTCTGAAAGATTGTCCGCTACCACCAAAAAATGATCTAAAAAAGGAGGAGAGTGGAAAGAGCATCACAGCTATTTCTACATGTGAAGGAATAGGAATCACTAAATGGCTGGACAATTTGGTAATTGTGGCAGCTTCAACAGCGTATGGAGTTACGCCGTTGATGAAAGCTAAAAGATTTTATAGGAAACAAACAAACAAAAGAAAATTATTCAGCTTCCATAACCCTACTTCATATCCCAGTATAATAAGCATATGGGTGGAACTGACAAAATTCATGTAAATTCACTGCATATTGGTAAGATATGATTTATATAAATTATTTATAACTCAGACAATCGAATAATAATAATAATAAAAGGGAATCCTCAGATCCAAGGACAAAATTAGGGTTTAGACGGGAGATTGCCTAGGTGTACTTTATTCGGTACAAGACGGAATAAAAACCACCTGGTGGACGACTCAGCAAGGCTTCCACGTCAAAAACTGGCTCCACGCAAGAGTTGTGGTATGATCAATTAATCGGTGTAATCGGTGACATACCACAGAACAAGGGTAAACGTGGCGAATATGAAGAGTGCGAGAGTCGTGGGAGAACAATGCGTAATAAGTGCGATGTTGGGCTCTGGGTTAAATGTTTTGCAAAGTACTTAACAAAATAATTATAAAACCAATACTTATATCTTCCAGGAAAAACCATTTCATACAATATTTTTTTGAAATAAATAAGATTTTTTGCAATAAAATGCTTTTTTTAAATTTCATCATGGCGCGCGTAATAGTAGTAGTGGGAAGGACTGACGTGCCCATATGGGAACGGGCATTTGCAACGAAACTATTATTGTTAACTTTTTTTAAACAATTTTCTGTTGTTAACTCAGGTCATCTGAATACCAATATACTAAAATTAGAGTAATTTTTAAGAAAAAATAATTCTCGTCCTTGGAGGGTTAATCGGGGAGCAAAGTGGCTTATGTCCCCCTTTAAAATCAATCTCAAAGAGGGGGGTTCTCTCTTTCTTTACATTATTTTATAGTTTCATGCCTGTATAGATGAACTTTAAAACTCGATAGACCAGTTATTTTTTTCAGTCAAGGATGGCCTTTTTTAATGCCTGAAATATCAAGACAAGATAATCATCCTGAAAATAAAATTTCTGTCCTCATACACATTGATGCTTAGATTGTTTTTTTTTTCAATTCTGCCTTTCTTTCACTCAGTGGATGCATCATTACTGCTCAGAAAAGAGGCATGCATTCATTCTTGCTTCCATATCTTTTTCTTTTCTTTATCGTACATTGGCTTGTGAAATTATGTTAAGCAACTATATTGTCATTTAAAAAGTAGTATTTTATTATTTTCAGATTATGTTTTCTTAAAATAAAAAAGAGATTTTCAAGAAACAAAATTTTATAAAACTGCCAATTTACTGACTCAATAGGTGTCAAAAAGTAATGTTATCATGTTTCCCAAGTCACCAGACTGCTACATGATATATATTTTGGTTAGTTATATCTCTGTTGCTCTCCATGTAGATATCATTCAAATAATGTAGATAAATCTATAAGTAATAAAATTTAAATTTCTAAATAACTTAATGAAAAACCAAGTTAGTTAGCTTCCATTATCTGAACCCTCCAAAATCACAACCACACTCTCTCTTTCCTGTAGTAAAACTGAAATTCTTCTGGTCCCAATTGTTCATTAAGTGCACTTACTACATCAGTTGAAAGTTTACAGTTGGGAAAACTTTGATAATAGGGTACAATTTTATGAGAGATAAAAAATTTGCGAAATCCCAGATGTTAGGTATTTTCTAGAAAGGGTTGGGCCACCCACACAACAAAGATGCAAACACTTGTGTTTACTCAAACATTCTCTGAGAACTCTCTATTTTATGGCTTCCTGAGTCTTGAAATGAGAAGAAGCTGCACATTTTTTGAAGCAGTGGAGTGACTCATACTAGAGATAATAATTTTAGATATAGGAAATATCCACAAAAGGATTTTGTGTCAGGGAGAGAAAACAAATAATGAACTGGGGTTAGTTCCATCTTATCCATGTTGGATTTATGTAAAAGAACATTGTGTTTATAATATTTATTTAAAAAATTTCATGCTCTGTTTTTATATTTGTTAGTAAAACAACAGATGAAAGACTCTCTATTTCACCAATTGAAATAAAAATGTTTATTTAAGTAAGAGTGTATTATTATGATAAAAAGACATTATTAACCATTAAATAAAATTCAATCAAAAGGAGAAACAACTCCCAACTATTTTGTGAATTGAAAAGAAAATATGGAAATTCAAAAGAGAAAATTTTCTAAAGGCGACAAAAGAATATTTGGAACTAGCTTGGAAAATTTATGGGTTTGCTGGTTAAGGGGTTAAAAAACTGCTGGTAAAGAGTGAAACCATTGCTACTGTAAGCAATTCAATCGATA
This sequence comes from Sympetrum striolatum, assembly GCA_947579665.1. Classification (NCBI taxonomy): domain Eukaryota; kingdom Metazoa; phylum Arthropoda; class Insecta; order Odonata; family Libellulidae; genus Sympetrum; species Sympetrum striolatum. Next base: position 76,591,567 of record OX388346.1, read on the forward strand.
TTGTTTACATGACAACCAGACAATTTTGAAAGGTGTCTATGTAAGGATCTTTAGCAGCACTTTCCTCACAAAATGATCAAGGAAGCTCTCGGTCTTCTCAGTCGTAATCCACCTGCACTTTCTTTAAAAAACTTTATTTGCATTTGTTGATTGTTTGAGTGTTTTCTATTAATTTGCATGATGTTGATTATAGATTATATCCTCATCCACTGGTGTAAATACTGGTAGAACGTAAGTAAAACTTATCTTGGCTCTAAAAATAAAAATGAGTTACGAAAAAGAAACACAATGGTATTAAAAATTTATTATAGAAATAATGGTAATATAGCAAGGTAATATCAAATCATGGCACTGCTAAAACAGCTTCCATTTACTCCTAACGCTAAGTCGAATCATAACGATTATATAAACAAAACAAATGATGTGCTAATTGATCTTCATTTGTGAAAAGAAAGCATCAAAATGTGTATAAAATTTTTGTAAAAAAAATTAATTTGAAGAAAGGAATATAATTTGCGAAGAATAAATGTGCATCAAATTTATTTTAAAGATACGAAAATGGTTCATTAATTTAACTCATTTATTATGAAAATGTCATAACTTACTTTCAGTCACAATTGTATTTCATGATGAAATTTTTTTTCGATGACTTCTACGTTAATTAGACTAGCCAAAACTTAGTTTCCTTAACAAATAATTGTGGTGAGTTGCAAGAGTTTGTGTACAATAAGTATAAAGTAGGCAGTATCACCGATTTACCTCTCGGTGATAAAGGGTTAAATTATATAAGTTTGGCATATAAGTCGACCCCTGGTTTTTGAGAGATTTTTTTATGCTTCAAAGGTCAACTTATAAGCCTGCATATATGGTAGTTGTAACTGTAATCTTACTCAATACATTTCAAACATTAATATGTAATTGTAATTAATTACAAATTTGATAATACAATAGTAATTGAGCACAATTAAATTTTTCCAGTACTTTTCCCATCACATTCAATAATCTCATGAAAATCATGGGAGAGAACTTAATTAAGTTAACTTACATAATGACATAAGTCTTCAACTTGAAAATGTCAAAGTCTGATGAAATACTACATTAATGTTTAAGTAATATCAAACTACAAATAGTATTTGCCAATGAAAACAATCCTAAGAATGAAATTTCCAACAATACTGTATTATTTCTTTTCTCTACTATATAAAATAAAGAAATGAATATCAGCTCTACGAGTATTTCTTCAAGAAGTATATATGGATAACCTGGAAACGCTCAAGAAAATTGAATTGAAATTATCCTGTTACCTGCATGATACCGATATCTAGTAATTTAAAAATTTTGATGAGTAATATGTTTCTTTGTGTTTTTGTGAACTTGGGAATAATGGAGTACTTGAAATCCTTCTACTTTTCTCTGTATGATCTTTGATCTCAGTCAATGAAAATGAATGTGTTCAATAAACACATTCTTGTGCCACATGATGAATTACTGTGTTTCACTCAATTAAAAGTTGAAGAAAATCTGAAGTATTAAACTTACATACAGGATACTGATGTCTAATGATATAATTTTTTGTATTATTTCCTAGGTTTTTTCTCTCGAGTTAATTGCCTTCAATAAATGTATCTAAACTACTTAGGCCCGTTTCACATGGACGCGGACTGTCCGCGCTCCGCTCTACGCGCGCGGGGCGCGGAGAGCGGTCGCCGCTTTTCACATGGCCGCGGACGAAAACCGTCCGCGGCATTCCCCGTGTATTTCTCCCGTAAGAAGGATGGCCCATGTTGCCATTTACAAATATTTACAAATCGGTAGATAATAAAATCATTTATGGTGTAAATATAAAGGATGAATACATGGTGTAAAAGGTTTTTTTCATATTAGTTAAAATAACATTAATAAAAAATATTTTCTTACATTTCCGCCTGGAAACGCTATTTTCCGACATTATCTTAATAACGCTGTTGTAAACATGGCGTTGCTTTAATTGACACTAAATTTACACAGAAAGTATTCCGGAGTTAACTTTCCATAATGGTAAACATTAATTTACGGTATGCCATCATGGCAAAGATGCGGCTCTCAAGAAACTGTTTTTAGTGCTTGCGCATCTATTCTTTCCAGGATGGCCAATAATGCAATTGTGAAAGGATAAGATATATAAATATGTGAGATATGTGCTTAAAAAGTTGAAAGAAAAACAAATTATGCCTGAAATGTATACTCTGTGCATTTTGGTTTTACATCAAGAGAGGTTTTAAATAAAAGATTTTTTTTTAATTTCATTCCTCAGAAAATGAATTTTCTTTATACTATTTACAATCTTCTTTTTAAAATATTTTACAATTACTAATGATATTTAATTACTATTTTACTAATGTTATAGGGATTAATTATAGAAGTATTTTGATTTTCATAATATCTTTAATATCTATTAAGAGAATTCAGCTTTTGCATAGATAGGAAACCACTATTTTTTATTCAATTCATGAAAACATTTCAAATAAAGCAATGCACTCTACCAAACACATTAATTTTCATCATAGGTTTCTTCCTTTCTCTGTGGGAAAATGTTATAGATCAAAAGAAAGAATTCATGAGAGATATATTAATCGCCCAATAATGCATTCATCTGTAATTAGCTGCAATCTGTTTGAAGTCAGTAAGCGGTCTTTATTTGAACTTCTTACTATAGGTATAAATTGAAAGCTATGAAATGATACCAGTTAGCTAATAAATTATGTCAAATTTGAAGCCACCGGAATTAATATATTGTATACATATAAATTAACAATATAAAGATAAAAAAGATAGAAACATATTAACATTAAATTTAGAAGTTCTTGGCGCAGATATATATTAGAGAGAAATAAAATGCACAAAAGCAGAAGTGTGGAAAAAATCCAGTCATTTGATAGGCTTGATCTTCGGAAATCATTATTCAGATGGAAACCTTTATTTGCAAAATATGGTTTTGCCAAAGATTCTTTCTATGACCCTGTTCAACTCAATACCTCCAACAAAGTAAAAGAACTTTTAGCATGAGTTGCTGTACAGAAGGTAAAATTACTGTTACAAAAACTAGAAGGAAATAAGCGACCGATGCTCGCACACTCGCAGCACAGGGAAGAGTCGTGGATAAGCAGCTGATGATATCACAATCGCTGCAAAGGAGTGAGTGCTGATTAAGCATCCAATGATATCACAATTTTAGAGCAGGAGAGAGTGCACGAGGCCTCAAGGTTGAAAGAGTTTTCATTTCCTCGGCTTGCGTGTGGCCACTACAAACTGAGAAAAGTATAAAATACTTTTTGTAACTTCTGTTGAGCATTAAATTATCTTAATCTCAAGTATTTCCATTACCCTTTCTACAGGTCAGGAAGATAATTTATAAATTGCCCTACCTTATATGTTACTTAAATTCTGGTTGTGGATATCATGATGGCAATAATATTGAAAAATTTTGAATGTTTATATAAACACAAGAAGAGGATTTACATTACATCATTTGAATGTTTATAAAGGTACTTTCTCGTAGATGAGTATGGATGAAGTAAAATCTTTTGCTTTGGAAGAGCAATCTAGCAACAGCAATTCAGTTAGCACCAGTACCAGTAGGTGCAGAAATAAATATTGCTTCACTTTTGATGAGGTGCTTCTCAGATTGCCAAATATACTACAAACACTGGTCAACATGATTTTTGTCTTACAAGTACCAATAGGTGTAGGTACTTGGAGCAGTTATTTTATCCTGTTTTCAATTATGTATTCAGAATTTCTCCACCAAGCGCAGCTGTTTTGCTATTTAAATTTTATTAAATGTTTAATAATATTTTTTCCTCCATTGTCAAGTAAAAGCTGTCTGTACTTTATGAATATGATGGAACCAAGATAGCAATGAGCTAACTCAAATGGCAGTGTAGCTATTCTTGTACAAGTGTAAATCAATGCCATACCTTAAATTTTAATCATTGAATTTAAGTGGGAGTACTGGCAACTCTGTCTTCATATATGATCTTGTGTAGACCAATTCATCTCAAGATGCAAGTTGTGAGAAGTAGTGACCCAGTAAACATTTAATAGTGAGTACTTATCAAAATTATTGTGTATTACATATGTATAACTTTATTTCTTTTAATTCATTGTTAGCTACACAATTCATGGTTTGTTTAAATAATCCTTACTTTTTGTTATGTATGTGGTGAAGTGATGCTCAAGTCCCAATGGCAAAACATTTCTCCATTGTAAAAAAGTGTTATGATCTTTATTTTGTGTGTGAAGTGGGGGACCAAACAAGGCTCTGTCTGTTTGGTCTTCTCACTACATGTAAAAATCGCCCCTCACACATGTCATTTGCTATCCTTATCACATGGAGGGAACATAGAGATCACTCATTTCGCTGTTATTTCTGCTTAACAAACATTAAAGGAATTATATCAAAATCGAAACATTCAGATGTGTACCCTAACTTGCAATCTGGAATGAGACCAGTTCCATACTGAGAAGAATTGCCTATACCATAGCCTCCAGAACATGTGACATTAGATGAAGAAAGCTCTGTGTCTGAGGAAAGTAGAGAAGTAAAATAAATTCCGTTGACAAAACTTTTGAACAAAGCTGTTCATCTGGACCTTATTTCTTGCCTCAAGATGATCTTAATGATTTAAAGTTATCAAAAAATAAACAGCCTGAAGTACTTGCTTCCCAGCTTAAAGGATGGAATCTTCATCAGAAGAATACAAAGATATGTACTTACAGTAATTGTCATTTTTAATGTTAAGACTTTATGAAGAAAATGGCTTAGTGTTTTGTAATGACATTTCTTCACTTACGCAGAAACTTGGGAGTCAGCATAACCCAACTAAATGGCTGTTTAGCCTTAAAAGAGCAACTTGATATTGATATTATAATATCAATATCACAAAACCAATACCAATTAATAATGGTATCAAATGAGACGAATCTAATCTTCTAATTATTCTAGTAATGAAAAAGAAAAAGTTACCAATGGTAAATATATAACATTGGTATTCATTCATTCTAAAAGTATAACATATGTTATACTTGTAGAATGAAAAAATAAAATTCTATTGTTTTGCTGATGATACCAAAGCACTGGCAGATTATGCAAATAACTTAAAAGTACTCTTGCTCGTATTCAATATTACAGGCAAAAAGATAATAATTTTATAAGTAATCTCCTGACAAAATAATCAAATAAATTAACAAAATATCGCAAATAGCATTTTTGCTAGAAATTCGTTTTTATAATATTCATTCATTCATTATTTGAACATTAAAATTTTGGTAATTTAAATATCATATTTTAGGTAAAGAAATTTTACCATATTTGATTCTAGATGGGATATCCAAATGCTGTTGCATCATGTTTGCTGCAGAAACGGGGATGAAGACGTCTGAAGACTGGGCTTATTTCTGAGACTCGAAGGTGTCTACTTATATTTTCCTATCTATAGATAGGAAAATGTAAGGTAATTTAGTTACGACAGGTATAAAGACTACAGACGACAATGATATCCCTATGGAAGTTATCAATTCACTCGTTTTCGAAATTTATATTATTACGTACGTACGTGTATTTTTTTCCGCATCTCACTTAAGAAATACAACAGATTATATCTACACATTTAACTCCCTCCAAATTCCCCTTACATCCATTTTAGAATCGGATAGATCGAATGATTACACCGATTACACTATTATAGTTGATTATAGTGAACACAAGTAAGATGATTCACCGAATGCGCGCGTAAAAGAATAAAGAAGCAGCGAAAACTAGCGTGTAAAACACGTGGTTTTGTTATTATCTGGTTCGGGTATTTTGTGTACACTTTTAGTTTTTCTTGTCTAAGTTTAGTGCGAAATAAGGTAAATTTCTAGAAGAGTCCATAAATTTACCCGAAGAGTCAAATTTACCCGAAATAACAGTACCTATCTAGTAAATATTAACTATAATCTGTGTTATTGAGTCAGACCTTTAAGAATTTTTCTTAAAGTTGTCTGAACCGTCAGAATGTAACCCACCGCTAGAAATGGAACGTTGCCTGGAACTGATCTCCTGTTAAGAAATATTCTAAATTATTGAGGTCAGAATGTATTAACAATCTTTTCGTTAATTATTTTGAGTAATGATACCCAAAATCATGGTCTTATGAACTTAAATTTTCATGTCTTAAATGTTACCTATGTATTTTCAGATATCCAGTATTTGAAGGCAGAACCTAAGAACGCGAAGAACCATCTTTGAATAGTGCTGGAGACGAAAAACAAATCCGCGATCCTCTAAAGTGTAATATAAAATCAATTATGAAAAAAAGTAGGAAGAAACATGCTGAGAGGGAGAATTTTTCTGAAATTGATGGTGATTTAGAAACAGTTGTAGAAGATGGTGAAGTGAACGTCACAGTGGAGCAGAACTTAAATGAATCAGTGAAGAGAAAGAAACGCAGAAAGAAAGATGCAGAGAGAGGTGATTTTAGTGGAATAAATAGAGATTCAGAAACACATGTAGAAGATGAAGTGACTGCGAAAGTGGAGAACTTGAATGATTCAGTAAAGAAGAAGAAACACAAAAAGAAACATACAGAGAGAGAGGATATTTCTGAAGTAGAAGGTGATTTAGAAATAAATGCAGAAGATGGTGAAGTGAGCGCAGTAATGGAACAGTACTCAAGCGAATTAGGAAAGAAAAAGAAAAGTAAGAGGAAACATAGAGATAGAGTGGATTTTTATGAAGTGGAAGGTGACTTAGAAATAAGTGTAAAGGATGTTGGGGTGACTAAGAAGGAGCAGACCTTAAATGAATCAGTGAAGAGAAAAAAGTACAAAAGGAAACATGCTGAGAGAGAGGATTTTACTGGAATTGATAGAGTTTTGGAAACAAATGTAGAAGATGATGATGTGAGTGCGAAAGTGAAGCAGAACTATGACTCAGTAAAGAGGAAGAAACATAAAAATAAACGCGCAGAGAGAGAGGATTTTACTGAAATCAATGTTGATGTAGAAGACAATGAAGTGAGTGCGAAAGTGGAGCAGAACTTAAATGAATCAGTGAAGAGAAAAAATTACAAAAGGAAACATGCTGAGAGAGAGGATTTTACTGGAATTGATAGAGATTTGGAAACAAATGTAGAAGATGATGATGTGAGTGCGAAAGTGAAGCAGAACTATGACTCAGTAAAGAGGAAGAAACATAAAAAGAAACACGCAGAGAGAGAGGATTTTACTGAAATCAATGTTGATGTAGAAGACAATGAAGTGAGTGCGAAAGTGGAGCAGAACTTAAATGAATCTGTGAAGAGAAAGAAACGTAAAAAGATAGATACAAAGAGAGGTGATTTTACCAGAATAAATGGTGATTTAGAAATAAATGTAGAAGATGGTGAAGAGAATGTGAAAGTGGAACAGAACTTACTCGAATTAGAAAAGAAACGCAGAGAGGATTTTGCTGAAGTAAGTGGTGATTTAGAAACGAAAGTGAATACTGAGAAAGACTGTTATATCTCCAATGTTAGTTTGTCATCACTATCTCTCGAAAAATTTAACACATTGGATGTGCAATACAGTGATCAACCTGTAAACTTTCAGTCTAACTCTCAATTAGTAGATCGTATTCCCGTAAAGTTGGAATTGATGGCTAAGTTGCTCGCTGATGCAAAGGAAGCAATCTTTATTTCACCTACTCCAGATGATGAATCATATAATACTGTTCATGAAAGCATTGAGTATGCCCATCAACAGGAAATCAATATCGTTCGGGAGGAAAGGAAGGATCTTATTGCAAAATTATTGAATGAGGAGAAAGATTTTGTAGATTTTGAAGATAATCTTGACATTGACCATTTGCATTCCTCCAAAGAAATAGAAGAGGGAGAAATCATAAATAATGTACATTTAAAGGATGAATTGAGTAATCTTGATGAAAAACATACTGAGGAAAATGCAAATAATTCATCTGCTATTATTGAAAATAATGGAAATTTTCCAGTTAGGGAAAAGACAGTTCATGTATTTGATGGAAGGGAGAAAGATATAGATATTATGAGCAACAAAGAAAATGTTTTAGAAAGGCGAAGTTCTAGTTCTGTAGAGGAGTCATCAGCAAATCATACGTTTGAGGTGTTCTACTCATTTGATGGACTTGAAGATGAAACCAGTCCATCAGAGCCAGTTGTTCATTGTGAAACTACCATGGAGACACCTTCAAAAGAAGTCGATAAGAAAAAAATCTTTGCCTGCAATCAGTGTGAAAAAGCATATACTAGGAAAGATAATTTAGCCTCACATAAGAAAATGAAACATGAAAAGGTGACAATGTTCAAATGTGCTGACTGTAGTAGGTGTTTCCAGTATAAACATGTGCTTCAGGAGCACATTAAATCAAAACATTCTGATGTTGCTGACTTTAATTGTCAGTTATGCAGCTACAAGGCGAAGAGATCACAGGATTTGAAACATCATGTGTTGGCCCAGCATGAAGGAGTGGTAAGTTATAAATACGTACCTATTTATTAAAAATTACATTTTTAAATATCTTGAACTCAAATTTCATTACAATTAAGTCATGATTTCAGTTATCCTTCCCAATGGCATACACTTATGGGGAAATAGACTGTTGTAAAATATCTTTGGGCAGCAAGATTTTCAACTCTATTGTTTATCATCCATATTTGGTGTAATTTATCTTCTTGTTAATTAAAAAACATGATTAGTTCTGTAATGTAGAGGCCTACTCATAACTACTCTGTTCTATTTTAGGTTTTCCCTTGCTCGACTTGTGGACAACATTTTAAATACGAAGAAAATTTAAGGAGACATTTTAAAACTGTTCACTTGAAAAAAACAGATTATGTATGCTCTCTTTGTGGTAAGTTGTTTTCGCAAGCATACAATTTAAGTCTGCACATGAAGGCCATTCATACAGGAGAAACAATATCCTGTATAGTCTGTGAACAAGAATTCGCAAATAAGCACAAATTAAGCATGCATCTTCGTATACATGCACCGAAGGTCGGTTTCAATTGTCCCTATTGTGAATATGTCCTTTCATCAGAGTCATGCAACAGAATGAAGAGACACATAAAAGAAACGCATTCGGTAAGCATAAATTATAGTTTTCTTTAATGCAATTCTTGAGGTGAATAGTTGTTATAATACAAATACCATAATCATTACTTAATAAATCATGGGGCAAAAGGGCTCATATCACCTCTAGAATTTATCTCATGGAAGTTTTTTTTGTGAGTTTTTTCTAAAAATTGTTTTTAATCTTCATGTCTGTATAGATGTACCTGTAAAAAGTAATAGATACTGGTTTTATTCGTTTTGCAAGAAGAAATAAACTTTTTAATTCCAGAAATAGTGCTTCCAAATTCATCAATCAATCAAAGTCGTATTTTATTATGTGTATTAATTTTAGGAATCTTGCACTGATGTTCAGTTTTTAACTATTGTGTATTTTTATATTCCTATTGAATATTTTGTAATTTTTTGTAGATTTTCTGATTATAAGGTGGATTCAGATTACTAACTACCTCTAGAAATGATACCTTAGAATATTATTTAAGAGCATGAAGAACTTTCATGCAATAGAAAAAGCATATTTTACATTTTAGCGTATGCTCTGAATTCTCTCTCTATTTCTTTAATCATGCATTATAATAATTAATAAATGCCTAGGATTGAACCTTCTGATATTTTCTTCCCCCAATCTTGTCTGTCTGTTGCAGGCCCCCAATGTTTCTATCCTGAGGGATCGTGGATGTCATATATTATATTATTTTCCAGTGATCTTCCTTTTGTTCTATTTGGCTGTTTTATTGTTTTCTTTGGCAGTCTCTTGTCCTCCTTAATAGTACTGTACCTAGCCTACTGTGACCAAATGGACCTTGACAAAGAATGCTCTTTAAATACGTCATGGCATATGTAGTTGAAGTTGATTTCTCTGCTATTATTTTCTGTGTATGCTTAACCCTTTAGGTGCACCAAGAAAAAAGTTTTTAATTCCACCAGAAGTGTCAAATAGAAATGCACAAAAATTAAATTTGGAAATTTTTTAAATTTCTACTCCTTTATATGTTAGTCTTACTACTATTTTTATTCCAGATGGTCATTACTATCATTTTTAATTCTATTTTATTCATACCAACTATATTTACTAACTTTATATTTCTGCGGATAAGATGATAATTGAATCGTATTAAAAGACCCGCAAAATCCAAGGATGTCATTTAGGACAGATACAAAAAAATTGCCAGATGCAAGATAATAAAGTTTTTCCTTAAAAAATTTAATACAGTAGAAGTCCGTTATAACGAGTACGGCATATAATGAGAGTTGCGTTATAGCGAGTGATTCATTGGACGTTGTCCGTCTCACAGCAAAAAGGATAGGGAGTTACGTCCATTATAACGAGTGATCGAAATCTGAGGTATCGTTATAACGAGTGTCACGGTCCTATATTCGCCTTGCAGGTAGCTTATCTCATAATCGAAGACGTTTCACGAGTTTCACTATCTCCTTTGTCCCTCACGTCTCCTATATCTTATCCCCTTGTATCTTGTTTATTTTCGTCGATGATCCCTCTAGTCAGCAGTTTGAATCGAGTTTCCATTTTATTGGCATCCACCTGTGAGATTCGTTTTCATTCGAAACTTGGCACCAAATCGTCTAATTGGAGGGAGTATAAGAGATATAAGCAGCGCTGTTGCGGATTTCCAGGGTAATCTCTCCCTCGTCCCACAGTCATTAGTTATGAAGCGTGTGAATGAAAAATATCTTGAGAAAGAAATTTGATATGAATTAGGGGTGCCTTTCCACATGTTGGTCGTCGCTCTTCCATCAGTTGATCATTAGACGTGAGTCCGTTCCAATAACTGAGTTTCTAGTGTGACTGTTCTGTGATGGAGAGTAAAAGAAAGGCTTTATATTTAGCAAAGAAATTTTAAATTGTGCGAAAGAGAAACCACGAGTAAATCCGAAATCGGCAGACGGTATTGCCTGTCATCGTCGACTCTATTTTTCCGATTTTGAAGAACAAAGAAAAAATAAAGTCTGCATTCATGATGCAAAACACTCTAGGAGGGTGTGAAAAACTACGATTAGCGGATAATACGGAGTTGGAGTCCATTCTATTTGAATGGTTCACCCAGCAGCGATCTCTAGGAATTCCAATCAGCGGAACAATGATAAAAGAGAAAACTGAAGAGCTTGCCCTTCGCATGAAACTAGACAATTTCCGTTGCAAAGATGGTTGGCTGAACCGATTTAAAGGAAGAAGAGGAATATCACTCCACATAATTAGCGGTGAATCCAGTGAAGTATATGAGCAAGCGGTACATGATTGGCTTCCAATTCTCAAGTCGATCCTCGAAAGATACGAAGAAAAGGTAAGTGATACAAAAAGCAAATTATCGTTTAAATACTATAAATTGTAAGATAGGCCTTGTATTTAGTGTGAAAAACAGTTTTTTATCTCGAGATAATTAGGACATATACAATGCGGATGAGACAGCACTGTTTTACAATTTACTGCCGGAAAAAACTTTGGCTGTTAAGGGCGACCGCTGCAAAGGTGGAAAATGAGTAAGGAGAGGCTTACAGTTCTCCTCTGCACAAACATGACTGGATTTGATAATTTAAAACCATTAATTATTGGAAAATCCGTGCGTCTCCAAGCCTTTTGTCGCCAGCGAAATATTCCCTGTACTTACGAGTCCAACGCCAAAGCATAGATGACAGGACAAATTTTAACGCAAGGGCTTAAGTCTTTCGATGCCAAAGTTAGAGGGAGAAATAGAAAAATTGCGCTATTCGTGGATCGCTGTCCGGCCCACCCCGTCATTAAATTGACTAACATAGAGCCTGTGTTCTTTCCCCCTAACTGCACAAGTGTGTTGCAGCCATTAGATCAAGGCATTATTCGAGCTATAAGGCACCATTTGTCCTGGAGGCAATCCATGGGTTTGCACTGGCCTGGGGGAAAATAAATTTTAATTTAAAACATACAGAAAATGATTCTGTGGATGGATCTGCTGAGCTGAATTCGGAATTAATGCCCTAAAGCTGGAGAACTGTGTCCAGCTTATTGGACATAAACTGCTCCTTTGATGATTTCGGTGCGGTAGACGCGGAAACTCCTGTTTGTGGTTTGCTGAAAGACGATCAACTAGTAGAGCAGCAAAAGAATGACAGCAGCGAATCGTCGGATATCGAGAGTATGGAAGAAGATTCGTTTAACCCTCATAAGGATTCTCTGCGCCTTTGCGGCGCTCGTGGTTTTTAAAATCCTTAGTAGCGAGTCCCTCTCGCAAGCATTAGGGGTTCTTAAATCTTTGTGTTTAGCTAAAAACGTAGCCTCGGTGGACGATTTAATGAATTTAAAGCGTGTAGAAGATTTCGTCACCAAACACTGTATGAATAACTTTAAACAGATAAGAATAGATTCATCTTTTAAGTAAATGCTTTTTTACGTAGAGTGAGACCGAGAAATCAAGTTTTTACACCAATATATGTTTCTTAATTATTGTAAAGTTCTTCTAACTTCTGTTAAAGTTAATTTATTCTTACTTTCAATGTTTCTGAAAAAGTGAATTTAGCATTAAGTACAGCATTTCGGGAAACAATTAATGCGAATTGACTGGAACGACAATATCATTTGACTAAAAATAAACTAAGGGATGCAAGTACGTACCTGCAAGTGGCCATCAATTTTGATATTGCTTTTTTAGAATGTTTCGAATAAAATTCTTTTCGTTCTTACACAGTTTATCCGATTATTTTTCCCTAAAAATTAGCACCATTAAAAGAAAAACATTTGTTCTTGGTTCCCTCGATTAACCTTCATCCGGGCGCGTGGACGGTAGTTTACTGTCACATTCATAAAAGCGCGTGCAATTTTTGCCAGGAGATGTGCGGCGCGCCTGGATGAGGGTTAAAATATCGGAAGTGAGAGGTGGCATGCCTTTGAACGTTGGGAGTTGAACAGTGAGGTTTCTGTTTGTTCCTGGAGGACAAGAGAGGAAAGATGAGAGCTGCCGTGGGGGAAGACGATATATGAGAGTAGAGGAGAAGGAATTCTGCTCTCACCAGCTGCGTTGAAGAATTGCCGGCACCGGAGAAAAACTCGTGTCTAACGAGCATGACTCTCGTAACTACTTACACTACTGAAAAGCCATGTTTAATTATTAAGCTAAATCACCAAATCCTAGCTAATACGATTATCTTATGATATAGTATTACTTTCGACGATTATTTAGCGATAATGATCCACATTTTATGTTAGAGGATATAATAATATTTTTGACGCGAACGTACTCTTTTACGCATTCTGAAGCATTTGCGTAGGAATTAAAAACCCTACGGTTCCATTCGGACACATTCGCTGCCCTTGGATTCAAGAAGATGGGCTTACTTATACTTACTGTTAGAAATCGGCTATAACGAGTATCGCGTTATAACGAGTACTTTTCCGATTTTTGTCAGCTCTCGTTATAACGGACTTCTACTGTACTAGGATGTGATTCCATATAGACTTTACAACCAGGGTACTCAACCTTTTTTGGTGCCGGGACACCAAAGGGTATTTTAGAAACCAAAGCAGGCACTGCATAACATTTTCATCCAGGGTGATATTAGGGCTATCCCTTGGCAATATTATTACTGTACTAGTTAACCGTAGGCTGCTTCAAAAAAACATTCTTTGGTAAAGAAGATCAAGAAAATTACAACGTATAAAATTTCATCACAACCTCACTACGTGGGAAAGTCTTTATCTCCGAAGAAGATTTAATTACGGGGAATAAATCTGGTATGAAGGCTTTTGCAGCATGTGCACCACTGCATTTCGAAAAGCAGCATTTAGTCATTCATTATGGGGAATTTGATACCCTGATAAGGTTAGCCGAGCTGTATCATTGCATTCTCATAATGAATAAAATATGAAATAGATATGCATCTTGTTGATCTGGACAGAGGCGATAAGAGGGATAAAGTTAAGTCATGCCATCACCCTGGATGCTTACGACCAGACCAACCAAGTTTCTAAACCCTTCCCTACCGAACCTCCACTCTGTCCCTGCTAGTGCAATCCCAATAAATACAGTTTTAGCCAATAAAAAAATCTCTTCACCGAAGCTTGGCGGGCACTGTGCAAGGTCCCTTAGGGCATCTCAGTGCCTGCGGGCACCAGGTTGAGTAACCCGGCTTTACAGTATTAATATATGCTGATCTGAACTGAATCAATTGGCCGTTGATAGTTTGGGGGTCAATCAGTTTGAGAATGTTTTAGTTGTGATCGTCATTATTGAGCACATCACTATGGTAGGATTTGCGTACATTTTTTGGTTGCTTCTGCTATACCAAAGTAGGTGCAAATGAACTTGATCATCTTTCTTCCAAACTTTTTTTAAATGAATTTTATTCCCTCAGGAAGTGGATCAAGTATTACTGTTTGAGCAATCTATTTGAATGAATGTATAGTATCTTTATAATAACATTAAAAATTGACATCTTGATGAAGTGTAGAACCATTATTTAAAGTTTATAATATACTGTTCCACCTTAAATTAATTTCTTTCCAATTACTATTTCAGAACGAGAAAGACTGAATATCAGTCCAAGAAGATTGAAGAGATGAATGAAAATTAATGTATTTTTATGTATACTATACTGGGATATTTATAATGATCATGTAAAATAATGATAGTGTTTCATAAAAGAATGTTAAAAAATCTGTAACCTGAGGCCTGAGCACAACCATCTCACTGTTTCATGAGCCAAAGGATACGAGGAAGACTGGTACCTGAATTTTAGTCCTTGAAAATTGAAGAGATGAATGAAAATTAATGTATTTTTATGTATACTATACTGGGATATTTATAATGATCATGTAAAATAATGATAGTGTTTAATAAAAAAATCTGTAATCTGAGGCCTGAGCACGACTATCCCACTGTTTCATGAGCCAAAGGATTCCCTGTTCCCAGAATTCCTGTGGTTGTGACAAGAACAAGTCCTTCATTGATTGATTGTGTGCTCCGTCCAATTGACCTGGCAGTGCATGTAAGGACATCAACGCGTTCACATTGCAAATATTGACGATTGATCAGATTTCTGACTGTGGAAGTTGTTAAACTGGCCAATATTCATCTCCAGATGGCAGATGGAGACTGTGTTCGACAAGTTCACTGCTCCACCATAATGCGGGTCTATACGTCTCCAGGGTCACACAAAGGCCAAGTTCAAGAAGGAACAGCTTAAGCATCCTCCCTGCAGCCCAGAAATGTCACCCTGTGACTTCCATCATTTTGGTCCACTAGGAAAACATCTCAAAGGGACTTGGATGATGAGCTAAAGGGCTCAGTGAAGGACTGGCACTTATTCTTGATTCAGGGAATCCTTGTACTGAATTGGATGGAACACGCAATCAATCGGTGAAGGACTTGCTCTTGTCAAAGCTGCAGGAATTTAGGGAACATGGAATCCTTCGGCTTGGAAAACAGTGGGGTAGTTTTTCTCAGGCCTCTGAAGTTTAATTTGGATTAAGACTTCATCTATACCCACAGTGTCATTTCGTACCTTTCATTTGAACACCCTAATAAATAAGTTATTCTTCCTTTCAACAATGCACATCCCAATGTAGTGGAATTGGCTTATATTAAATTGGAGGAAATTCATTGACTAACATTGTAACAGCCTCGTTTTAATCCTGACATTTTTCCAAATGACCATCACATGTTTAGATCATTAATGGAGGAGTTTTTGTGAATACCAGTTTAACAAGAATGCAAATTTGCCTAATCATTCTTATGCTAAAGGCTGTGCAATGGTTGATAAAAAATACATTTCAAATACAACATTTTTGAGTAACAAAAATATTTTTAGAATCAAATTTTACTTTTAACAACCATACTTGGTATGATCCTAAATTATATTTTCTAATCTCTTCACATCTTTACTGAAGCTTGATTATTGCATGACTTTCAATTTCCTTCAGGACCTTTTCGTATTTACTGGCAATCTTGAGAGACAAATAATTCTCTCGTAAATTTGGTTTAGATACTTGAAAAGTGAGAGTTAGCAAACTGTGAGGTTGTTTTTGCCTTGAAAAAGTATGAAGAAGAATCCTTTAAATTAATTAATATAAAAAATATTCGATTGTATAATCTAATTTCAAAGGTAAAGAGCAAACTGCCTCCGTTATTTTATATTTACCTTAATAATCTCATGAAAATCATGGGAGAGGGAACTTAACTTAAATAATGACATTAGTCCTCAACATGACTGAGCTTGATGATGTCAAATTTTGATGAAATGCTACACTAATGTTTGAGTAATTTCAAAGTACAAACTGTATTTGCCAATCTAAACAATCATAAATCATAGTTCCAACAATACTGTTTTGTTTCTTTTTCCAACAGTGCAAAATAAAGTTACATTGTTAGTAAAGAAAATCAGCTCTACAAGCAATTTCTAAAGAGGAATTAATGAATGGTCGGGAATGAAAGCTCAAGAAAATTTGGAGGATTGGAATAGCCTCTTAACTGCAGCATAGTTTAATAATATAAAATAGTTGATGACTATTAACTCTGGTTTTTTGTGCACTTGGGTATAATGGCATAACTACATTAGCATAGTATTTTACAAGGGGAGGACAGTGTAGCTGCTCCTAAGATCTGGTTGAAATTTCAATGCAAAGTGGGAGAATCCCGAAAGCGTGAGGACGGGGGCTCGAGATTCGTAAGGCAGCCTAGCGATCGAGGTTTTCGTCGGCAGGGGTATTGGAGGCCAAAGAGAGTGAAAGGTAAAGCCGTGGGGGATGCGGGGTGGTACCGCGGAAGTTGAGTTCGATGCTCCTGTAAGTTTCTCCTGTAACACTCTATATGAAATATATTACAGAATAAACCCCTAAAAAGGTTTGGAAAACAATGATTTAGAGTAATATAAACTATATAAAATTTCACCGTAGAGAATATGATAAGTAAAATAAATTGGAGCGACTGGAAATTCCATTGCCTAAGGATGTCACATACCTTCATGTTGACCATAAATACCTACCTAGTTATTATTATTAAATTATATCCATGTACTTAAAAATTACATTCGTCTTACTTTCAATGAATAAAAATTCTCAACTAATTTTTACTTTCTCCATATACGTAGTATAGAGAAAGTATTGTATTCGCAAAAATATTCGACATCAAGATTTCAACGGAAATAAATGTTTTGGGGCCCATAGTGTTCATTTTCGCTATTTTCCCGAACATGTGTGTGTGTCTACCTGCCTATAGTAAAAATGTTTTTGGGCGCTCTATCTTAAAAAGTGATTATCTGATCATTTACAAACTTCATATTTAGTATTTTCCTAACAATGCCAAAAGTTGATTAGTTTTTGATGAATATCGCTTAACCGGAAGTTGCAGTTTAAGTTGAACAAAATATCGTTTCTTAAATATCTCTGTCAGAATGCAATTTTGGTATATACAATTATATACTAAAGTTATAGATAATGTACTTTACTACAACTTTTGTATAAATCAATTTTAGGTCACACTGATTGTTTAGGAGTTATTCTTGAATAAGGTTAACCGGAAGTTGTTGTTTATCCAGAAATGGAAGTTTTTCATTCTTCATAGAGTCTGAATTCATATCCTAGATATGACATCTTTCAGTCGGCCTTAATGGTAACATTTAAGCTCTTGATCCTCCATTGTATGTTGCCACTCGTTATTATGTTTTTCTCTGTGTTAAATTCTCATTCAGTGAAATGTAACTGGTAAATTTCTAGTTTCGTACAGTTTACGGAAAGAAGTTTTTACCTCCATCTCCAGTACATACAACACTATTTTCACAATTTTTAAAATTATTTTGTTTAATTCAATTTCATAGTATAATTTTCTTACTAATCTTCTTTGTTAGCAAAACTTTAGTAGCCAACCATAAATAATAATAATATAAATAACATAAGAAATCAGTGCCATATATTGGACACACAGGTTATTTTTTATTTCATTGCGTCCTTTATCTAATTATTACTGAATATTTTGATTCTATCTTCATATGCTTGATTCAGTTCTATTTCATACCTTCTATTCGTATTAAAATTTCAACAAAAAATGATAAATTTTGGCTGATGGAAACAGAAAGAGATATACTATATTAGGGTTTAAAGTAAGAATTGCCAACAATATACATGTTTCTTTTTACTGTCTCTTAATAATGATAATATTTTTATTTTTAGAGAAGATAGTATGCTATTATGGTAGCTGGGCAAGTTACCGAAAAGGTAGTGGTCAATTTAATGTGGACAACATTGATCCAAGCCTGTGCACTCACTTAATATATTCATTCGATAGGATTGGAAGTGATGGGTCAGTTAAATTACTTGATCCATGGAATGACCTGAGCACAGATGGTGGAAAAGGTATGATATCTGACTGTACATGAAAAATGCATTAATAATTGCTTTTATAATTTTAACCCAAGTTGTTAGTAGTAATATTGCTTGATATTTGTAAGTATATTCCTTGCTTTCTCAGGAAGTATTGATAAATTTAATGCTTTGAGAAAACGCAATCCACAGCTTAAAACTATTGCAGCTATTGGTGGTTGGAATGCAGGATCAGCAACATTTTCAGCAGTATGTTGCCGCATTACATTTAAGCATTAACTAGCATTAAAGTCATAGAAATCTTGTTTGATGATAAAATATGTATGAAAAACAAATCATTCAGTAAGCTAATGAAATTTTGTAAGCACATACCCAGAAAATTTTGAGTGCCTGTTCAAAAGTAAAATATCCTATACATATTATAATGCAAATTGCACTTCCTTTAGATCATCTAATTTCCTGCAATGTGTATTATCCTACTTATTTTATGGAATAATTTATACCATGCATAACTTCATAACTCTGCCCTAAGCTCTCTCAAATTTCAATAGTTCACCATTCTTCAACTTACTTTTCAAAATCGCTTGTAACTCACAATTCATAAAATTACAAAGGCATGGGGAAAACTTTTTCACTAAAAATAATTATATATGTACTAATAGAAAATGTAAACACTATAACATCATTTTAGCATTGTTGTTATCAATATACTATAGTAAGTATATGTACTTTTACTATACATATTTTTCTCTAAATAATCATCATTGGATAAATTATATTTAATTTAGATCTTAATAAATCTAATATACCGTATTTGACGGCATATAAGACGCACCTTTTTACCTAAATTATGTCTCGAAAAATTTCCCTGCGTCTTATATGTGAAGGTTCAACCTCCACAGGTTAACTTTCAATACTGAATGCTATTTTTAGCCCAGATGGTCTATACTACCCATTTCATAATTCCATTCAATGATTGTGTCAATATTTGGCTTTTATAAAACGTGACAACTAAAAGAAACTACAATTTAAGTTATTGTGGTACTGCGCTTTCATACAGACTATCTATTATATATAGACGCTTCTCCGGATATCTATTATATATAGATGCTTCTCCGGATTCATTCATGTATCCATATATATATATATATAGAGAGGATACAAACTCACAGGCTAAACCACAAGCGACATTGGCTTGAAATTTTTACGACATATTGGCCATAACGTGTAACCTCCAGAAAAATTGCGATTTTGAACCTCAGTGTCATGGGTTCGATTCCAGAGGACCCCAAAGTCCCGATTTTTCCCGTTTAAATGCATTGCTTTGATTTTCGGGAATTAAAAAAAAATACTTCCCGGATAGGTAGAGAATCAAAACTCGAAGAGCCTATATATATGGTCATGATCTTTCGAAAACATAAATGAGTTTTACGGAAAATATCCTGGGTTCGATGCTAGGTCGAGGTAAAAATCGGCCGTTTAAAATGCATTGTGGCGATTTCTAAGATTTTTTTTGGACCCCTTCCCGATGTCATGGAAACTTGAAATTCGGCATTGAGTTGGAGATGCTGAATATATTTCATAATCAAATTTTACATATTCGCTGATGGTCCTTGGTTCGATCCCAGAGAGCCATTTACATTCCTCAATGCATTTCTTATGGAGATAACTGAAAAAGGTTTTTGGTACTTACCGATATGATATCGACTTCAAACTTAGTATGAAATAATCTGAAGTCCTAATAAGTCATACTGTGCATTCACAGCAACCAATATTTCCTGGGTTCGACACCAGGCGTCTCTAAAATCAGTAAATTATTGGATTTTTAAGAATTAATTTAAACCCTTTCCCAATAATATTAAAACATGAAAATAGGTATGTAGAGAGAGAACATAGAGACATTTCAGAAACATGTTTTAGACCACCTAGATCTTCCTTGGTTCGAATCCAGAGAGCCATTTACATTATTGAAAACCAGGACGGCGTTTGAGGCAGTTGGAGCCAATGTTCCTGCTTGAATTTTCACACATAGTAAGAGATGGTGATTTTCTGTTGTGTTGCATAGAAGGTTCACCAGGAAGGCCTTGGTTTGATGCCAGACGATTAAATTGGAGCGAATTTTAAGAATATTTCCAATCCCTTTTTTTTCTTTTGAGGGCCGTCCCGATATGATGCCGACATCAAATTAGTGTTGTCGATCTGCTTGCAGTATGCAAGCTACATTTTACTCGTACCTATATATATATACACTCATTCATAGGGGATCAAAAGTTTAACCATGTTCCACAAGTGCCATCGACTTGAAATTTTTACGACGTGATGGCCATGACGGGTAACCTCCAGAAAAAATCCGACTTTCAATCTCAGTGTCATGAGTTCGATTCCAGAAGGCCCCAAAGTCCCGATTTTCTCCATAAGGATACATGGTGAGGATTTTCGAAAATTTTTTTGAGGCACTTCCCGGAAAGGTAGGAAGTTGTAATTCGAGGGATCGCTAGATGCCGTGCATATCAAACGAAAATCAGAAAGATATCTTCGAATATTGTCCTTGGTTCGATGCTAGGTCGGGGCAAAAATCGGCCGTTTAAAACGCATTGTGCCGATTTTTAAGATTTTTTTTGGACCCCTTTCCGAATGCATGGAAACTTGAAATTTGGCATGGGGTTAGAAATCATAAATATATTTCATAATCAAATTTTTTTTATTCGCTTATGGTCCTTGGTTCGATCCCAGAGGGCCATTTGCACTCCACAATGCATTTCTTATGGGGATAACGGAAACAAATTTTAGGTACTTCTCGGCATGATATTGACTTCAAACTTTGCATAAAATAAGATCAAGTTCATAAAAATCTAATTGTGCATTCACAGCTACCAGTGTGTCCTGGGTTCGACACCAGGCGTCTCTACAATCAGTAACTGATCCTATTTTCAATAATAATTTTGAACCCTTTCCCAACAATATAGAAACTTGAAATTCGGCATGTAGTTAGATATCATAGATACATTTCAAAATTATGTTTTAGATTTCCAAGATCGTCCTTGGTTCGAGTCCCGAGAGGCATTTACATTCCTGAAAATTAGAACGTTTTTTGAGGCAGTTGTATCCAATATTTCTACTTGAATTTTTACACATAGTTAGAGATATTGATCTTCGATTGTGCTGCATAGTAGGTTCACCAGTAAGACCCGGGTTCGATGCCAGACGATAAAATAACAGCGAATTTTAAGAATATTTTGAATATTTTTTTTGTTCGTTTGAGAACCGTCCCGATATGATGCCGATATGAAATTAGTATTGCCGATCTACTTGCAGTATGCAAGCTACATTTTACTCGTTTAAACTATTTTTCCTTGTTAGTGGCCAACTTAATGAGGGTGCGTCTTATATGCCGGTGCGTCTTATATGCCGTCAAATACGGTAGTTTTTCAAATATGGTTTCACAGAAGGGTGTGTTCACTAATGAACACTTCTTTTCATCTCAGGTGGTCAATAACCCAACTCTTCGAAAAAAATTTGTGAACAATATTATTGCATTTATTAGACAATACAAATTTAATGGTTTTGATTTGGACTGGGAATATCCAGCTCAGAATGGAGGATCTCCATCTGATAGAGTAAGGCTTTGCTTCGAAGATAAAATAATCCAAATTTATTATCCCATTAAAAAGATGTATCATATTTTTATATTATTGTTTGTTATACCAGGAAGCATTTACGCTCTTAATCCAACAACTACGTCCTGAATTAGACAAATATGGCTATTCATTATCTGCTGCTATACCAGCGGGTATAAATTCAATACAGAAATCCTATGACGTAGCTGCCTTGGGAAAGTGAGTTTATGATCTAGAAATTTAAATTAAGAAACTGATTCCAAATGCATCATAGAGTGGACTTAGCGTATCTAAAAGGAATCCCTAAGAGGAAAAAAGGATCATAACTTAGAAAATGTATTAGACAAATTTGAAAACAATATTAATTAATAAATGTTAACAATAAGGGTTACCTTAAAGTAATGCATAAAATATTTTAATATCACACTATTGCTAGTCATGAATATTTCACTACCATGAGAAAAATTTGGTAATTCAAAATATATTTCCTTGAGCCTAAATGATGTTTTTAAATCAATAAAGAGATTAATATTCTATTCATTAGCAACTTATATGAACACATTTATCTCTGATACATTATCTTTAACCTTTTTCAGGTATATGGATTTCATTAATGTGATGACATATGATTATCATGGTTCCTGGGAATCTGTGACAGGTCACAACGCACCACTTGATCCTAGATCCTCCGACAGAAGCGATGCAGCCTATTTTAATGTTGTAAGATCTTGAAAATTTAATAATCAGTTAAATTTGACATTGGATAATAGTAAATATTATTTTGATACTCCTTCCTGGAATTACACTAAGATCTTTTACTATGCAAGTCTATATTATTAAACAAACACTATTATTCTTCCAAGTTATTATAATCATCCAAATGATACTAATACCATCATAATTTAACTTTTCAACCTATTAGGCATTTAAATTGGACCTTTTTGGTATTTAATTAAAGAAAATGTCTCATTCTCTTCAATGAGCAGCAATCCACCATTCAATTTCCTGATAGATAATGGAGCACCAAGGGAAAAACTGATTTTAGGTGTGGGATCATATGGACGTTCATGGACTCTAGCCAGCACAAGTAGCACAGGAGTTGGTGCACCTGCATCTGGCCCTGGAAATGCAGGTCCTTTGACCAATCAAGCAGGAATGCTAGGGTATAATGAGGTGAAATTTTTTTACCACTGATCTTTCCAGCTCATTAAAAATAAGAGAGGAGATAGTACCCTATGGGAATTCAATTGTTATTAGAACTGTACATTATTTTCTGAAAGCTATTTTGCAAGATAAATCAGGTTTTGCTAAACTAATTGAATAAATCCAATTGGAAAGTATAGACTCTAAAAAGAGGCAGTATAAATCTTATAACCAATCATTCTTTTTATCGTGTGATATGTATGCATCCATTATATTCTACAAATGTTAGGAAAGTCAAATAATGGATTTAATAAATCATCTGGTAGGATTTTCTGTTTTTAAGACTTGGAGGAAGTTTCAAGCTTATTATTTTCACAGCATTTAAGGAACTTTTTAGACTTAATTTTGTCGTATTACTAGCTGAGACCACGATTCGTACACTCTTGATATACTTGCTGATTTGCTTAAATTTTGATAGGCTCAAACCTCTTCATTCTATATTTAATTACTTTTTGCAACATTTCCTTTCTAGAAAATGCAAAGATTTCTGTAATTGATTATTTTTTCCTTTTATCTTCTTAGTGATAGTCATTCTTTATAAAGACTAATTCATTATGCTACTAAACAAAATTTCTGTCCTTTTCACATTTTTACTTATTCATCTTTTTCTCTCAAAAATTCCAAGCAGTTTTCTGAACGTCATTTATTGAAGAGCTTATGAACTTTTCAACAACAAAGCATCTTTTAAACCTTTCACTTTTTCAGATATGCCCTATGATAAAAAATGTAGGGTGGATCTCTAATTGGGATGATCAGCAAAAAGTACCATATATTTACAAAGGCAACCAATGGGTTTCTTATGATGATCCAAAATCCATTACTCTTAAGGTACGTATGAAGTGCAGGTATACAGCACATAAGTACAGTGAGGTTCTGATCTATTGTTTCTTCATGAGTATGTTAGTATCAATCAGTTTCCATTGTAATATCCATGTCCCTATTATATCAATATTAAAGAATACTACATTCCAAATTAACCTGACAACCATTTTCATAAATCTACTCTTAATATTTTTGAGACCTTCCAAACATTTCATCCAAAGGGATTTTCTTGGTGACAAAAAATTTGAGGGACACTTACCCATATATAGGATGTGTACTTCAGATAGGATGATTTAATTCATTTGTCAGGAGGCTGCAATATCACCAGGTTTCCCAAAACACTGATTTTTTGCCAGTCTCAAAAATACAATAAATTTAGTATTTTTTATTTAAGCTTAGTAATATTTGCTTCGAAGCAGGATATATAAGGAAAATGGTATCAACTCAGCACAACAAGGCATGCACCTCAAAACAAAAAAAATAAATGGTAGTGTAAAATGACGAATTCAGGTCTTCCAACATGGCAATAAAATATATTCTTAGCATTTACTTCCATTAAATTTCAGTGAACATCAAAATTATACGTAATTGATTAGTATTGAATTATATATCATTGATTTATATATGATATGATTTATGAAAAAAAAAGCTTGTGAAAATTACTCGTAGAAAATTGCTCCAAATCTAAAGACAGTGAAATGAATAACTTCCTTTTCTTAACAATGATTAGATTAGATTTGTCAAAAGTAGGAGTGATAACCTGTTGATTGATATACGAATATAATCAAACCAATAGTCTAGGCCAGTGGTTCCCAACTTTTCCAGCTGACGACCCACCTTTCCTTATCGGAATACCTCCACGGTCCATGGTGGAATAAAATAACTTATTTGCATTGTATACCTGTTTATGAATATATAATTTACCATAAAATATTTTTATTCTGAGGGTTTATTCGATGGTTTCTGATAGTTTTAGGATCAAGTCGCGACCCACCTGTCACCCTTCCACAACCCACTAGTGAAATTACCGTATTCGAATCATTATGCACACTTTTTCTATTTGTGAAATTTCTTTTTGGAAATTTTTAAAGACAAAAATTGTAATGAATATAATTACTGATAAGATATTTTTATTGAAGGTAAATTATGCTCTGCAACAAGGTCTTGGAGGCGTTATGCTCTGGAGTATAGATACGGATGGCTTCCTTGGATTATGCAATGGAAAGAAGTACCCAATACTGAATGCAATGAGAGGTATTTTAGGGTGATGGGCAAGGCTGTATTTAGATGAAAAGAGGCTATTCCACTTATGAGGCCCTTTCACCTCCCGTTTTTAAGTTTGTAAATTAAATGAGAGATAATAAAATACATCATTACTGTGATATATATCAATATGTTAAATGAAACATGTTGTGATTGGTACTAACCTTTAAAAAAAATGTGGCACAGATAATAAATTGAAAAAAAGTCGAGAAAACTTATTTGGACATTTATTCTCAGCACTATATATAGTACTTGTGACAATAACTAATCAAACATAACTCGCAACATTTTCAAAGAAACAAAATTCAAATAATGAAAAACTTTCACTGTGAAAAAATACGCAATAAAGAATATATTTTCTATCAAATTAAATTAAATATATGCAATACATTAAAGATTAAACCAAATTCAATTCAGATAAATTTATTTCATAAGTATTCACATTTCATGTTTAAGTATGAATTACTGAGAATTTAAGTCTTAAACTAAACCAAAAATGGAACTTAAATCAAGCAAAATTCAGATCACAAAAAAGAAAATATCAAATTGTAAATCATATTAAATTTTATGTTAATAGTTATTTTATTTAAGAACTGATTCAATCCAAGTATACATTTAAAGCAAAGTAGTAGATTTAGAAGAATTTCTTTCTAAACTTTGCCTCACAGAATTCTTCTATAAGTTCATCAAAATCTATTTTTCTGAAGGTCTCACTTTCGATGCACAAAATACTCGATGATGATAACCTCGTCTGGGTCATTGTGCTTCTTAATTTACTACCTACTAAATTTCAAGAGTGACCAGGGCATGGAACAAATCTTGCAAACTTGTTTTTTCAATAATTTTTTGCTGCAACCATTGTATCTACCAGCCATATTGGCTGCATTATCATAAGACTGTCCTCAGCATTTTCTGAAATCAATTTAAAGTTCAGTAGTGATATAGTCAAATACTAAATCAGCTATGCTTTACCCTGAGTGATCTTTTTGAATTCATAACTTGAATTAATTGAATATTCATTTAATATTGGGAGGGGTTTAAAAAAATTCACTAAAATCGTATAAGTTACTAATTGTAGAGACCCCTGGTGTCGGACCCAGGACATATTGGCAGCTGTTAATACACAGTATGACTTATTAGGACTTGACCTTATTTAATGCAAAGTTTGAAGACGATATCATGCCTGGAAGTGCCTAAAATTTGTTTCCGCTATCTCCATAAGAAATGAAAATGGCCCTCTGGGATCGAACCAAGGACCATCATTGAATTGCAAAAATTTGATTATAAAATATATCCATGATCTTTATCCACGTGCCGAATTTCAAGTTTCCATGTCATCGGGAAGGGATCCAAAAAAAATCATAAAAATCGACCCAATACATTTTAAAGGGGAGATTTTGCCCTGACCTAGCATCGAACCATGGATAATCTTCGAAGATGTCTTTTTGATTTTTGTTGGATATGCACGGCTTCTAGCGATATCTCAAATTTCAACTCTCTGCTTTGCCGGGAAGAGCCTCAAAACAATTTTTGAAAATCCTTACCATATATCTTTATGGGGAAAATCGAATAAACTCAAAGTTTGTTTTATTTTCAAGAATTTCTGCTGTCATGTATTTGCTTGAATGCAATAATTTCCATGTATTTCAAATTAAATAGACCAATTTCTTATACTGTAAAATATTTCTTTGAATGAAACTTCCATAAGGTGGGTCTAGGAATATTTTGTATTGAATTATTACGATTGACCCTTAATCCCTGTGACTTATTTGGATATTGAATCTTCTGTATGTACAATGATTAATAGAGATGAATGTCTCAAAATATTTTGCTAGGGCAAAACTCGGTGATGCTAATTGATAAACAACATTTCCTTTTTATGTTAGAAGGCCAAATTCAAGTTTATTTTGTCATACGTTTTCAGCAGAAAGAAGCACAGAATGATAATTGAGAAGTTATAAACGATTCTACTCACACAGGAAATTAAAATTATTGAACCCAAGGCAATCATTTCAGTGCTTTATAAACCAATGTCTATAGTTTTGAAAGATATTGTTTGCAGAAAAAAATCAACAAAGTTAATTTTCAATTCCCAAGTGATTGTTGCACTAGGCAACCACCACCTTTTAAAATGTCTTGAAAAAAGTAGAGTTTTTATCTTTAATTTGTACAATTATGTTACTGTGATATAAATAAATATCAAACAGGATCATTCCACATCAACTCAAACAAAATTTGGGGATTTCTACCCTCAACATCTTAGATTTTCACATAATTTTCCTTGAATATGGTTTTAACCATAATTAAGAAATATCCAAAATATTTTAGTCCAAATTCTACTACTTTTGGTAAAAGCGGTATAAACTTTGTATACATTACATTGTATTTGGGATCGCTTTGGCTCTGATTAACAGTTACCTATCTAACAGAAAATTGTTAATTAAGCTAGACAACTATATTTCCTATACCTTTACTGCCAATTCTGGGGTACCTCAGGGGTCTCACTTAGGTCCTCTCTTGTTTCTAATCTTTATCAATGATATTGATGAACATCTAAGTCCCATTAATTACTTGTTGTACGCAGATGACTTATAGATTTTTCATCCTATTGACAACCTTAATAACAGAGCTGAATTAGAGAATTGTTTAGATAGACTAGCTAGCTGGTGTAAATTGAACTTCATTCAACTGAATCTTGATAAATGTAGCACAGTGACGTTCCAAAAAATGAGAACTCCCATCCATTATGATTACCTTCTTTGTGATAGTACTCTAAAGCGAGTTCAATCTATCTCTGATTTAGGGGTTATTTTTGATGTAAAATTAGGATTTCAATTACATATACAGACTATTGCCACTAAGGCATTCAAGATGCTTGGATTCATTACTCGAGTGACCAAAGACTTCTATGATATCAATTGTCTTAAGTTATTATATATATATATCACTTGTTAGATCTATTTTGGAATATGGCTCGGTAATTTGGAATCCATATTACACAAAGTATGAGTTAAAGCTTGAAAAGATTCAAAGAAAATTCCTTAGTATTGTTGCACATAAATTTAATCTTAATAGAGAAAGTGGTGAATATGAGGGAAAATGTGTCAACTACACATACCACTTCTCTCTTCTAGGAGGAAGCAGCTCGGTCTACTATTTTTGCATAATATTTAAATGGCTCGAATTAAATGTTCTGAACTTCTCTCTCTTATTAATTTTAATGGTTCTTTAGTCATTACCAGAAACCCAGTTCTTTTTAATGTTCCACACTTACTTAGAAATTACATGTTTTATTAACCATTCTATTGCATCTTGAGGGAAGCCAATAAATACTGTAATAGAATTGACTTTTTTAATATCTCAAACTATATGTTCCGGAGTTTTGTTATGTCTAATGTAGTTTAGTTTCTGAAATAATTTTAACACTGTTGTATTTGTGATTTGCTTTCTTCCTTTTAAATGGGTATATAAATGTTTATACCTTTATTTTTATATATTTCTTTTTATTTTTTGTGAATATATCTTGTATTGTTTAATATTCAAAGATCATCAAGTTTAGTTGTAACCATAATGTGTAATAGGGCTCTGCCCATATATAAACAAATAAATAAATTAAAAACTTTGAATTGGTATGAGGTTTAAGTAACCAATTTTAATGGCTTGAACATGTTATATGTGAATTTTACAGGTTTTTGACAATGTCATTTTTTGGTGGAAGTATTTCTAAACTACCATTTTTGAATATTTATGACAAAAAAAGTTGACAAGTGAGAATCTTTGTGATAACAATTTTGAAAACTAAAATTATATGTTCATGACATCTAAAATTTCTACTAGCTTTACTGCCTTATTAAATTTTTATAGGAGTGCAAAAATGGTTGATTTGCATGTTTTGAATAGTGGGCAGAAAACTTTGTGCCATGGTGCGTACAAAAACTCATATTTTAGATATTAGAAGCATTTGGGCTAAAATATTTTGGATTTTCCTAACTAAGGTTAAAACTAACTTCAGGGATAATTATGTGAAAATCTGAGATGGTGAACTTTCCCTTTGGTTGTGTTGACATGGGTTGAGTGACCCAACACTAGATTTTATAAGATCTAATCTTACGTTTGACATGGCATTTAAGACTTCGATATACAGTTCCATTAGTCAGAAGAATGGTAGTTTTAGGGCTTTGTATTAAGCAAAACACATCAAGAGAGATTTGATGGAATTTATCTATAATTTACTTCTCTAAGGAAACAATATCTGACTGATTCGATCTAGCCCAGAGCAATACATAATACCGGTCACAATTGAGTTTTTTCCCTTTTTTATGTGCGATCGGTCTATTTTATTTCGTAATACATTAACTTTACTATTATAATTATACTATTCACATCTTATCCTGATTATTTAAAATCAATTACCTACGTCTTGCTATTTCCTTTTGAATCAATGAAAGAAAAATGTTTTCGTTTGTGAAAGCATCTAAGAATCACGAGAATGACTTTCCAGGGAGTCCTACATCATCTTCTGTTTATTTTGTTCGTGGATCCTTCTTCGATTCATGAGTCTTTCTTCCATTCATGAGTCAATAGAATCAAATGAACGAATCATGGGTTTCAATTCATTCACAGGAATCGAATTGAAAGAATCTATTCACTCAAAAGAATCAGAAATCCTATCACTAGTATGAATGGTACCGATATAACGTTATGTAGACAGAAACATTGAGAGCAAATGTAGCACCCAAAGGGAACTTGCCACAGAAATCCATAGTAGTAGATTTAAAAGTAATGTTGATGCATGAGCACATTACTTGCAAATATTAAGAGTAGGGTTGTAGTGCCTAAAATTGTTGGCTAATTCATTTTTCCAATGTTGAAATTATTAATTTCTTTAGCATTTAAAATTTATTACGAATAAGGTGTAAATAAAAAGAATTAAACAATTATAAGGATATTATTCAATTCTTTTGTAATTGTGTATTGCTTAACTCTACTCTGCATGACTAATCGATTCCACAACCTTGATTAGGAAAATAAAGTCAAGGTGCCTGCACCCTTTGTCGCACGCCAAAAGGTGGCTTGCAGGGTTTTTACGCAGACCTAGTCCTTTTTGAGAAAGAAATTTTGGGCATACAATTTAAAGCGGCTCTTTAAGGGACTACCGGTCCGATAGGAGTGAGTCCAAAATGTTCAGAGCCCTCCACTTGGAATCTTTTAAGAATATAACTCGGTATGTAAAAAAATGATTTGAAATTTTCATTAGCTTTGATTTACATGACAAAATACTCGACAACATGATTCCACGACATTTCCATGATAGGGTCCACATGTCGCTGCCATATAGGAACACACTCCAAACAAAGCATTTAATCAATATAATTAAATATTATAAAAAATAATACTATTATAAATATGTAATGTAAAAACTATTAAAATACAAACCACTAATATTGTAAATGAAATCAGAGAAAAACTTAAGAACTCGATTTAGGATTAAAGCAATAGTTATAAATATAATTATATATTTAGTTTTCTTTATAAAACAAACAAGCGTTGCAACCTCTGAGGGAAGTAAATTATAAAGCATTATTCCTTGAAACAATTAAGAGGTCTGTGAAAATGGTTTGAGACAATAGGAATATGGAAATCAATTCTTCCTCATGTTATGCCCATGTACTTATTTGCCCTTAAGATATTGTTATTATTCTGGCATTAATCCCATTCTAATTCTATGTATGAAAGTCAGAACTTTATATAAAAGAAATTGAACCACATTTGCCCAGCCTAGTTTGTGAAGCATTGTACAAATTTTTGTACATCTTTCACATTTGATTATTATTCTCATGGCCTTATTTTGTAATATTTCAATCTAATCTTTTCTTTTTGACTAACTATAGGTATTAAATAGTTACACAAAAGTTGAAATGCGGCAATATAATGCAATTATATATCACTTATTTGTCTTAATGGATACAAATACACTTACTCTCTAGTCAGGAAATTTATTTTCTTGCAGACATAATTTAAGTATTCATCAAATTTTAATTTACTATCAACTATCACTCCTAAGTATTTTGTATCAACAGCATTAATTATTGCTCATTTAATGTACTCTGTATGGTTGTCTGACAGCTATAACCAATCATAAAACCTGATTGATATTGAAACAAATTTTTTAATTTTTTTTCATTACATTCTTTAATTTTCTGGTAAACTATGTTTTCCACTATTTTTTCTATTGCACATTATTACGAATCAATTTTTAATTTTTAGGGACATTCTAAGGAGCAATTTACAATATTAAAAAAAAATCTGAGAGCTCGTTGAAATACTGTTTCAGGAAATTAGGACCTATATCATCTGGTCTATTTTTGTTTGTGTTAGTCTTTACAACATTATTAAGTTAAATCTTATATATCTGTTTAAACTCTCTTATATGTTCCTCGATCATATCAATCTCAAAAGTTTTATCACTGATAGGGATGGTGTTTGCTATATTATACTATCAACAAAATACCTGTTACATTCCTTTGTGATATCTTCTATTTATTGTACATTTCTATCTAAGAAATTCAACATATTATAGATCTCATTTTTGTAAGTTCCGATTAATGTTTTCAAGGTTTTTCACGTTTGAGTACCACTAAGTTTGTCATAAAGTAATCATAAGAAAAGTTTCACCTAGTAATTTTTTACTACAGAAAAATGGTGTGATGTGATTAAAGTGGCATAATCATATTATGACTCTTGAAATCTGTACATGTTCATTCATTGTAACCAGGGACGGATCCAGGGGGGTGGTCCTGGGGGTCCGGACCCCCCCCCCCCGAAATATCACTTGTGCCTATTTTTCGAAAATGAAACTCAAATAACTCAAATAAACACACAATTTAATAAGCAATCACTAGCGAAAATATTCGAATTTGTCTAACACAATTCTAACGTCACGTTTGTGAAAGCCGAAATGTCTTTTACTTTTAAATTTTTTGATCGGACCCCCCCCAAAATTTTTCTCTAGATCCGTTCCTGATTGTAACTATACAATACTGTCTTTGTTTCCTTCAACACTTGCAGAAAGCTATTAAAACTTATAACATTATAACAAGTATATTTCCTATGTTGAATTATTTCTATAATTTATAATTGAGCAACAAATGTGAAGTAATATTTCACCTGAAGATGGTCCGTCATCTTCAATCAGCCGATCTTTATTTCGACAACCCCCGCAGAAGTTGATTTCCTAGTGGGCAGGGACTTCTTTCCCCGAAGACTTTTGGAAGAAATGAAGAGGGGAAGTACTTCTGAAATGCGTTTTTATCATCGGGAGAGGTTTGATGGTGGAGAGAGAATTGAATCACTTATGGAAAATGTAAGTCCTTCGAAGATCGCGAGCGACCGCTTTAGGAGTTTCATTCGAGGGACCATAATTCGAGGGATGCTTAATAAATTCAGGGAAATTCATTTGCGTAAGATACAATCAGTATCCTGCAACCCCCCTGCTACCTCAGTCGATCAGATAATGAACGTAAGTTAAGAGAAATAGATGCTAGGACGAATCGTTTTAAAAATTCATTCTTTACATTATTTTTAAAATTCATGGATTATACGCGACAATAACCAAATAAGGAAGTAATTAAGATTCGCCCTCCCTGGCTATGCCACTGGTGCTCGGGCCGACGCGACCAGGGGCCATATTCTGTATCTCATTTCCCGTCGGTACGGTAGCCAAGCAGTCGGTTGGGATCGCAAACCGACTCCGCGAGCTCTCGATGCTATTCTGGAAGCTCCTGCGTCGGTTAAACGGCTAGCCATCGTCGGTAGGATCCGGATATGAGGCAGCTAAGGGATACCTCAGATCCCTTTAATATACCGGAGGTTACCTTCCAAGGGTTATACCGGTTAACCCAGAATTTGGTATTGCTATTAATTGAAGATCTTAGTCCTCTACTTTTAGTTGGACGAAGATCCACCAGCATATTACTAGAGATAAAGGTACGGCATTAATCTGAGCACTCTTCAAGATTTGACATGTTGTGGAAATTTTAATGAACATTTTAATAATGTAATTTCTTTTCAGGTACTATGTGCATTACATTTTTATGCACAAGGATGCTACCAGCACTCCGCTGGTAGTGATAGCTTCATCTCGCTGAGTCAGCCAAGCGTGAGCAGGGCTGTGGCAGAAGTCACTGAGGCTTTAACTACCCCTCAAATTTTTGAGAAGTGGGTTAGATTCCCAAACACACCTAATGAAAGGGTAGAGGCTATCCACAGGTAAATGAAGTACATAATTTTGCTCTCAAGATATGTCTTTAATGTACTCAGCAATACAATTATACTAAAGTAAGATACAATAACTTTTAATTGGGAATTAAGGAACAAGATAAATAATCAATATTAATAGGATAGTTGAAAAATATATTAATGTATTGAACTGCATGAATAAATTTACACTACGTACGACAAATTGGAAATGGTTACAGGAAGAAACTAAATTAGGTACTCAACTTCATGAATCTATTTTCACTACATTACATATTAAAGATATAAATACTTTTATTACAATGCATAAATTACACTACATATAACAAATTGGAAAGGAAATGGTTACAGGAGGAAACTAAATTAGGTACTCCACTTTATAAATTTATTTACACTACATTACATATTAAATATATAAATACCAAAGCTAAACCAAATTAAAACAAAACATATGAAAATTAAATATAATCCTATCAGTGCAACTACAGCAGCAACACCTACGTTCACCTGAAAAGAGAAAATATCATTATTATTAAAATTTTTCTTTATTTTCAGGAACTACCGAGCCACAGGTATACCTGGAGTCCTGGGGTATGTTGATGGGACACATGTAGCCATCAAGGCCCCCAAGGAGGGGGAACATCTTTATATCAATAGAAAGCGTTACCATTCTGTAAATGTGCAAATTGTAAGTTCTCCTTTAAATGATTCTATTTATACCTTAAACATATAATAAAGATAACATTCTTTCAGGTTTCCGAGAGTTACGGATCTTGGGTGTGCTTGCCCGCTTCCCAGGTGCTGCACATGATTCATTTGTATGGCAATTTTCTGCCCTTCGTAATAAGCTGATTGGAATTTGGGAAGGAGGCGAAAGATGTTGGCTCCTAGGTAAGTTGGTGGTTCAGAAGAAATTACCTGTCCCAATATTGCTTAATCCACAAATGCATAACTAACAACTGTTGCAATTAAAAATTTCAATAGGTGATTCCGGTTACCCTCATGAGCCGTGGCTGCAGACCCCTATACTAAATGCAACTGAAGGCACACCCGCAGCCAATTACACGAAGCTGCACGTGAAGGCACGCTCAGCAGTTGAGAGAAGCATAGGCCTTCTTAAAGGAAGGTTCAGATGCCTTCTGCTGGCGAGAAAGCTGGAATACGAGCCGCTAAAGGCATGCCAAATTACAAATGCATGCTGCGTTCTGCATAATATTTGCATTCAAGGTGGCATGTTATACGATGACAATATATTACAAGTAGAGGAAGACCTCCAACCAAACATGCTGCAGGTGGAGTATGCTAGGAACACCCTCCGGGAAGCAAGGCTGGTACAGGAGGAATTAATCAGGCGCCTTTGATTTTAGGTTAGTTTCAATAATATAAGTATTGTTCCTGTACTCAACTACACCATACTCACACATCCACCGTTTCCTTAATCATTTGGAGAGTTCTCCACCACCCTGGAAATGGCAATTATCCTCTCCTCTGCCAGCACTTTCGCCATCATCTTCCTCTCCTCCGCCAGCACTTGTGCCATGATCTTCCTCTCCTCTGCCAACTGCTCCGCTAGCACTTGTGCCATTAGCATCCTCTCCTCTGTAATTACCTTCGCCATCACCTTCCTCTCCTCTGCCAGCGCCTGCATCATCTCCTTCCTCTCCTCACTTATCACCTCCAACACAGCTGTAGTGTTCCTGGCGATGATGGCCACATTATCTCCAATGCCCCTGCTTATTTCTATTGCCTGATTCTCTACATCATCAACCTGAACCTCTGAAGAGAAAAAAAAACAAATATTTAACAAAAAAATTGCTTTACTTTTATATTCATCATTTCACCTTGCCCTTTTTCCAACCAATGTCGAAACATCATCCTGTTAATCTCTGGTATATTGTTAAGACTAAAATGTGTAACTGCAGCTCTTACCACTCCTTGTCCTCCTCCTTTTAGGAGGTGGTGGTGAATCTGATCCGGTGGCA
Organism: Sympetrum striolatum; assembly: GCA_947579665.1. NCBI lineage: Eukaryota > Metazoa > Arthropoda > Insecta > Odonata > Libellulidae > Sympetrum > Sympetrum striolatum. The sequence continues at coordinate 76,627,119 of OX388346.1, forward strand.
CTGGTGGATGGCAGGGTCATCGAGGTGGAGTTTTGCTCTTCCATAGCCGCAAACTGAAAACTACCATCCGAAGTAACTGTAACAATCTGTAAAGCAAGGTTTCCTTAATTTCATGTTTATTAAATTATAATACATAAAGAGTTGGCCAACTTCATTTCAGTACCACAATTCATAACTCAAAACCTAACCTCCATCGAATCAATAGTCCCCGGAATACCACAGACTGCCACTTCACCGATGAATCCAATAAGCCTCTCCTCTAAAGCAGTCAGTGGGATCCCCTTCGCTGGCCCTCCGCCGGTGCCCATGGCATCGTGACGCAGCTTCGCTGCTTTTTGTTTAATATCGGACTTCCAATCCTGCCAGCTCTACAAAAAATTCACTTATTATGATACAAAGGTAATAATTCTTTTCTGTTGGATGAAGCTCTCATACTCAATCATAAACCTGTTGAGAGTTCTTACACACCTCCATCTTATGGAATGAGAGAAAAAAGTACTTCACGACCAGAACTTAATAAAATTTACCCTCGACCACTTCTCTGGGGTCTTTGTAGCCCCAGTTGCACAGGAGTTCAACAAATCAGCTAACTCCTCCCATTTCTTTTGACGCATTACCCCTCCTTGGGGACCCGAAATCCTATTAGCAGCAAATCGGGGATTGGCCTCCATGAAGGTCATCATGACTTCCCGCTGCTCCAGGGAGATCTTCTTCACGATAGCTTAAATATATCAATCACACTATTCGATCATCCTTCCAACATATACGCAACAATTACGAAGAGAAGAATTCCAACCGCGAGGTGTTCCACCTCACCGAGATAATGAACATGTTTAACATTAAATTTCACACAAATGAACGACGGCAATTACTATAATTTCAATCCTTAACGCCTTTATCACCGTTTTCCTTCAAACATCTACGTTAATTCAAACTGCTTACTTTTGAACGACGGATTAATTCATTGCAAAAGCTGCAAATAGTTTCTCAACCAATAGCCAACAATAGCAGAGAGAGAACAATTCACACACAACTAGCGAGGAAAACCACGAGGTGTTCTACCTCACCGAGATAATGAACATGTTTAACATTAAATTTCACACAAATGAACGACGGCAATTACTATAATTTCAATCCTTAACGCCTTTTTCATCGTATATCGGCTATGAGAGAACAAATCTTTACCATGCGGTTGCCTAAAGAAACCGTTAAACAGTAAATGCACGAGGTGTCCTGCGATCAACATCAAATATGAAATAGCATGCACATGAACGAATGCAATTACAATCATTTCAATCCATAATGCCTTCATCATCGTACCTCGGCAACGAAAGAACAAATTTAAACCATGCGGCTACTTACCCTTACCCTCCATGTTGTACGATGGTTAACAAGCTCCACTCTCACTACTAATCACCAATACTCAAAACGAAAGTACGAATGTGCGCTGAAAAAGCCGGCACATTTACTGTGGTTATTCATTATTCATCTGTTCTCTACTTGCACTCCATTGGTTGCACAGGGCGAGGCCAACGTCGGGAAAGTGAAGCCAAAAAAAAACGCAACCCGCAGAGCACTGGTGAGAACTTTTCGCCAGCTCCCCTTTAACTACATGTATTTTTGAGGTTTTATTTTCCTCTCATACGGGACTCAGGAGCTTGTCTATCCTATGAAATGGACTCAGATAGTTTAAATGAACCTTGTACTTAACGATCATGTTCGATTTTTTTCTCTAAGTCCTCTTGATTCCTTTTATCATGGAAAATAAAACATGCCTGCAATGTAAACTTCTCGGATGCCGGTGTCGTCTGCTAGAGCGATATAAAAAACGAATCATCTGCCAACCTTCCGAAAACTGTTTTAAAACTTCGTTGATTATTATAATGTTAATTTTATGTATATTATAATGGATTAATCCGACTTAGTTTTTAATCGATCAATACCAAGTATGGCACAAAAATTCCTTAATAATCGTTTACCGCAATGAGATAAAGCTACTCTATAATACATTATAATAGTTTATCAGGGTAATTAGAGATTTTCCGCTTGTGCAAATGTTTGTTCTAATTCATAATTGGGGCTCAATGCAGTAAAAGTTGTCAAAATGACGAATCTGTTCTTACAGCCAAATGCACTGCAATTGGTCATATTGAAGGTAGACACAAGCCCCTGCTTATTTACCTATTAAACCTTTAGAAACGCGAAAATAACAAAATTACTTCGTGTTACACATTGCTGAAACTACAATTTGTGTTCCAAAACGTTCGACTTACTCAATCAAACCTTGATAACTCTGTATCAAAGCAGCAAAATCACGAAAAAACAATGTATTAGCATAGGGAGGTACGAAAAGTTCTCACCAGCATGGCGAAATGCGCAATTTGCCGCTTTACCCCTGGCTTCACTTTTGGTTGCCTGAGGGAGTTAGGATTTGCTACCCCTGTGATTGGTTGAGATGAAGCACCTGACCGCCACCTTCGGATATGCTCGGAAGCTTCCCCTTAGTAGGTGGGGGCAGTCGGTTAGGTGGTTTTCTGCCCGACGATGCTACAGAATAGGATTTCAAGGCCGAGTCGGTGAGAGAACATGGTTTCCCCCTTAGTCGGTTGGATTTGAAATCGAACCAACTGCTTCCAAACCGACAAGTTACATAATATGGCCCCAGGGCCATAACAAGCGTTCATTTGTCATAGTTCTGTCCTCCGCAGCAGGGGGGCGACTCTCATTCATTTGTTCTCTCAGGGAGTTTCTTGGAGATTGCGTGTCGGTGTCACTACTTGTACTACATTGCGTTAAGGGGAGAGTAAATATGAAGTTAATATTAAATAATTCTTTATTAATAAAACCTTTATAACTACAATATGATGACAGAGGTCACCTTGACCTTATATGATTATTATTATATGGTAATATTTACATGATTTACAAAAACTTTCTCTCTACAAATCCACGAATGAGGAGCCAGAATGGTTTAAACGGTCCAAACATTCGAAGGAAGCAAGCGAATTTACCTGAAGCGTCTTAATCTTAAATGTGATTTGCAATCGTTAATCGCAAAATAAAATATATTTGCGAAGAATTTGAATTTCAAGGAGATGAAGATTATTCTTCGATGAGCTTGAGATTAAATATTTTTAATTTCCTAGCGGAAAGCAAAAGTAAGGAAATTAATGACGTAACATTGGTAAGTGTATGACCTTTTGCTAACATTGTTCTATCCAGTTGATGAGATAGTGAAATTGTAATAAACTTTGTCATCTTGAAGTTACGCTATTATTGCTAAACGAAAATTGACGTTAAATATGCCATAATAATGATATATGCGCTGTTTTATCGTTATGAATGTGTGAATGAATACTAGTGAATGAAATAATGCCGTTAAAGTGAATTTTGAATAACCTATCTGAAGTTAGATTCCTGCTAGTTTTATTTATTTGTTAAAATGTTATCTTACAGGCACTCAGTATCGAAGCAGAAGATAAAGATGTAGGCTTCTTGTGTTATAAATGCAGAGGAGCTCTAAACTTCCGGAATTGTATAGAATATTTCCATTAAAAAGGTAAAAATGCATATTTTTGACGTTAAGTTTGTCTTTACGTAGTGTTAATCTCAAAGATGATGATATATCGATCCCAGCTGTCATATTAAAGGACTAAAACATAAGATTAGTTATTAATATGTTAAAATGTTATCTTTCAGGCACTCAATATCATAGCAGAAGATAAAGATGTAGGATTCTTGTTTTAGGAATGCAGAGGAGTTCTAGGTTGCAAACTTCGGGAATTGTGTAGGATATTTCTTTTAAAAAGGTAAAAATTCATATTTATGATGTTTAGTTGGCTTTATAAATTTACACTACGTATACGTAGTGTAAATCTCAAAGATAATGATGATTTATCGATCCCAGCTATTACATTAAAGGACTAAAACATAAGATTAGTGAAACAATAAAGTGTAATAGCATCCTAAGACGCAGGTTATCCAAACTCAACAGCAGACTTTTTTAATGTCCAAGGGAGGCAGTAAAGCATTCTTTAGTGATTCAAAACAGAATAATTAGGATTTTTAGTTACACTTAGAGCTTGTGTTTACTGGTTTTATGTGTAGTTCTACCACATTTTGCTGCTTACTTGGTGTTATGATACCTGTTGTTGTTAGTTACCTCTCTGTGGGATTTCACCTTTTCATGGTGTGGTGGATTTAGTGGTCCAGTGAAGATATTTGTGGTGCCAGAATGTCTGTAGGAAGTTTATTTCCAAGTAACCAAGTTCTGTACTTATTAAAAGAATAAAACAGAGTAATTGAAATAACTAAGTATACCAAGAACATTTGTTTATAGATTGTTTGTTTATCTCTGGCACATCATGCTTCATAGTCTAGGACATGTGGTTACTTCCAGATATGTAATAGCTATCGTGATTTGTAACCTCTGTTGAAATTCACCTTTCGGTTGAGTGGATTGTGTGCTTCAATGAAGCCATTTGTGATAGCTATAATTTACTTAATCTATTTCCAAGTAACTGGATTCAAATTGTCCCCTGTAGTAGTGAATATTAAAATTTGTAAATGAGTGTGTATAGTAAAAATAGAAATAGTGTAGAATTAGTAAAAATATAATTCTTATATTATTTACTAATTCCTCATTTACTTTGTGGTACCTAGCTATATACTACATCATGAAAGGAGTTATAAAGAGTAATTTATTCCACTAAAACTTTTTATGAACAGATAGATTGCTTTATTCAACAAACAAGCTTTTTTATGGCAACAACTTACTTATTATTAACCCTTGAAGTGAGGTCGTTCACCTCATTTCAAAGTCTGTTGTTATAGTCCACAGCCTAAAAAAACATTTGTATAAAACGTATATCTTGCTGATATACTTTCATTGCTTTAGGACAAACTTTTCTTTTAATTTTAAATATATTTTGTTCAAACATTTTGCCTAGCAACAGTTTTAGGGGGGGAAATGCAATAGTCTTATTATGGTGATATAAGTAAAATGAAGGTCCAATTAAGATATATATTTTGATAAGAATTGAGATGTTATCACAATTTGACCCAAATAACAGAATTTAGAAAAATAAAACGGTATTTCAATTGCAGTTTTCTTACAGTCCTCAAAGGGTTACGGGGCCATAGTAAATGATAAGTAATGTTAATGTCTTGCCAGTGAATAAGAGGAAGTTGAATTTTTTCTCTTAGAACAGGTTTCATTCCTTGTTATAAGGATACTTTCCTTGCAAAAAGCTATTTTATGATACAAATTATATGCCGTATAGAATTTCAGGAAATCCCTTGGAACTCGTGATGCATCATAAATACCTAGGAATTACAATCAGTAGTACTTTTTCCTTCAAAGAGCATATTCTAAGTGTAATTGGAAAGGCGAATGGGATGCAAAGGTTAGCCAGTAGAATTCTGAGGGTATATTCATCTTAAGTAAAAGAAATTGCATATCTTTCCTTTATTTGACCTCTACTTTAGTATTGCTGTGCGATTTGGGATCCTCACGAAGTAGGATTAATTTCCAATCTTGATAGTTACTTATTAACATTTAATTATTTTAGTAAAATTCCTCTCAACCAACCCTTCACTAAAATCACAGAAATATCTTCCCCTTCCCTACACCAAAATTTCAAGAATGCAAATGTCTGGTTTTTTGTTTGCTTTAACTAACCAGATGATGATGATGATCAATGCCTCTTTCTTTGAAACAGGTTATTTGTTTATAAAAATTAGGATAATGTGGACACTTATAAGAAACTACTCTATATAACTCCTCTCTCATGAAATGTTTTAATTTTCTGTTAATTGCATTTCTATGTGAGCTCTAGTAGATCAATGAGTGTGCTTTTCATTAAATGTGCCATCGTTTTCTTACTTATGAAATATACTTTCATATATTTAAGTGCTTTTTGTAGTGCAATGCATCTTGTATTGAAAAAGACTTGTGATGGATTTTCATTTTAATTATTCATTGTAAGAAAAACTAGTGCTTGCTGACTGTGATTTTTAATATAATTAACAGTGGTGAGCTTAGGATTGTTTCGGTTTTTAAAAGAATTTACTTGTTTGTACCTATTCCATCAAATATCAATTCAAAAATAGGTTTCTTTACCCTATGAATGCTTTTTAACCACATTTGTAGTAAAGCTGGTATCTAAAGGGAGGAACTATCTGTATTTATGTTCACCAAAGTGAATTCTAAGATACCCATGCTTTTTTAAGTCTTCTAGTTTTGTACTTGTATAATTGTGAAAATGATACTCGAATTTCATCACGATATGCATTTTCTCTTTTAAATTTATTGTACAACATTTACGTTGAAACGCGTAAATGTTTATAAATTGTATGTTCGATAATTATAGGCAGAGTACAGTTAGATAAATGTTTACGGCCATCACAATATTTCCTGTGATTACCGATTATCTAGCAAAATTCATTATGTTGAAAAATGTATTTCTTCTTGTATAATGAAATGTTTTAATAAATTTTCCTATAAGAACATATTTTACTTGTAATTATTCATGTTCTCTACAGCGGAATATACCTCTGCAAACCTAAAATAAATATAAAAATTTCGAAAGTACGGGATAATTACAAAAGCGTAACAGCCGTATTGCTAGCAGACGACTAACAGCGCCACTGGCGGTAGTCTCCGAAGAAGTGCCTTACCTCCCCTTCTTATGGAGAGTCGCCCCCATGCTCCGCAGCCTTTTCCCGCACCGAGGGAAGGACGCCACTGGAGCCAATAGTAACAATGAAGAGGTGTTTAGGCCTCTCGAAAAACAGCCAATTTTGTATTTCCACTGTGCATGATGTTCGTCTACGGTCGTTAGAATGTAGTTAAGTGATTTCAAATAGCAGCGTTCATTTGTGAGACTGCGTTGAAAATATTCCCGTCGACAAATAATTTTTCTACCCGAAAGATGATATGTATTATTCAGCAAAATGAAATGAAAAGTAAAACCAGCAGATAGTTATTCCTGACTGTGGCATTGAAATTGATAAAGTATTTACTAAAAACAGTAAATTTGTGACCGAAAAAGAGATGCGAAAAATATTGATTTACCCTAGGAACGAACCAGCACCCTGATTATGTAACTGTGAGAAGGGTGAGAGCGACGTCGTTGCCAGGGGCAACGTCATACGAACGACGAAGGGTGATTTCAGCGATTATCTATCCGTGAGAGCGCTTTTTCTCACCTTCCCGCCGTCGTACGCGATGACGGCTGGGAAAGGCCGTGAGAAGCAGTGAGAAGCGTCATAAGAAATTGATTATGTACTATAAGTTTGATGATTAGCCTAATAATATTGTTTTTATGATTTATTATGCGTTAAGTGTAAGTTAAAAAGCATTACCAAAGCACACACCATAAGTACGGAGTAACATCAGACAACTGTCTTTGTTTTGGAAACGACGGACACGTAAAATATTGGTAATTTATGTAGTTTCTGTAGCTGCAATACTACTGTTTAGACTCATGTAGTCTACTAAATACTTGAGTTGTCTTTCGTTACCCCTCCCTCCTCGATTACCTTTCTTTCTGAAATGATTTGTCGAAACCTCGTAGAGATATTAATTCTTTCTTAAACAGCAGAATATTATTCGATATGCAAATGGAAATCTTGCTTCAACTTCAACGTAAAAAAAAGAAAAAAAACTTTCAGTTGTCGCTTCATGCTTTGGAAATCACTTAATAAAAATATGTAATGCTCTTACTATTTTACATGTCAACCTAATAACTTTTAATACGAATTAATAATCTAGCAAACTCATGGGTCATAATAAGTCTAATGACTTTATAGTGCAGAAAATTCAAACCTCTTAACAGCAGAATTTTAAAACAATTCTTACATGTTAAGTGGACTAAACTGTAATATAAATCCATACTGTGTTATCAAGTTACCAAAATCGTACTACATAAATACATATTTAAGGACTACACCTGCTAGAATTTCATTTTGCTGATAAATACTTTAGAGGCAATTTACGAATCACGAATCATACGAGGCGAATCTTCTAGCAAAAACTAAAATTTTTGTCCATAATTGTTTTAGAAAACTTCCATCCCTCCCTCTACCCCACCCTCTCCCATCCCTCCCTCTGCCCCACCCTCTCCCGTCCCTCCCCTCGCCCTCCCTCTACCCCACCCTATACCGTCCCTCCCTCTAACCAACCTCTCCCATCCTTCCCTCTATCCCACCCTCTCCCGTACCTCCCCCTCCCTCTACCCAACCCTATACCGTCCCTCCCCCTACCCCACCATCTACCGTCCCTCCCTCTACCCACCCTCTCCCGTCCCTCCCCCTCCCTCTGCCCACCCTCTCCCATCCCTCCCTCTACCCCACACTCTCCCGTCCCTCCCCCTCCCCCACCCTATCCCGTCCTTCCCTCTACCCACCCTCTCCCGTCCCTCCCTCTACCCACCCTCTCCCGTCCCTCCCCCTACCCCACCCTCTCCCGTCCCTCCCCCTCCCTCTACCGTCCCTCCCTCTGCCCACCCTCTCCCGTCCCTCCCACTACCCACCCTCTCCCATCCCTCCCTCTACCCCACCCTCTCCCGTCCCTCCCCCTCCCCCACCCTATCCCGTCCTTCCCTCTTCCCACCCTATTCCCACCCTCTTCCCACCCTCTCCCATCCCTCCCTCTTCCCACCTACTCATATCCCTCCCTCTCCCGTCCCTCCCTCTACCCCACCCTCTCCCGTCCCTCCCTCTACCCACCCTCTCCCATGCCTCCCTATACCCCAATCACTTCTATCCCTCCCTCTAACCAACCTACTCCTTTCCCATCCTCTTAAACCAACCACCCTATCCCTTCCGCTATCCCAACCTTTCCCACATTTCCCATCCACTGCTCCATCCAGACCCTTACCACCCATTCCCAACCCTCTGTCCCACCGACTTTGAACCCTCTGCTCTTCCCAATATCTTCCCTTCCTCTACAATGCTCAAAACAACTCCATTCCGCCCCTCTTCCAATCAATGGCTTCCTTCTCTTCCTCTACCATAACCTTCGCCCATCATTCATTCTAAATTCTTTCTTCTTAATTAAACATTAGGAAAATTATTGGTAATTAAATGCTCAGGTACAGAATATATAAATTAAACATATTCCCGCCTTACACATCGTAACAAATCTATACATTGTAAGTATGGCTAAGGGCGCAACCGTTTTTTTATATCTCCATTATAAATACATTTTAAGTCATGATCAATTGCTTCCTTCTCTTCCTCTACCATAACCATCTCCCTTATACTACCTTCATTCTTTCTTACAAATTAGACGGTAGGAAAAATATGGGTAATTCAATGTAAATTTGCAGAATACATAAATTAAACATATCCCCGCCACACACATCGTAACAAATCCGTACTTTCTGCAATGGTTAGTTTGGCACAAATGTTTTTATATTATATTCATTTCAGGTCATGGAACACTACACACATTCCGGCCTTAAAATGTTTATACTATACATAATTGAATAAAAGGTTTGGCTCGGAAGAAAAAGGCTGTTTTCCACTTCTTAACTATCTTCCAAATTAGACATTAGGAAAAATATGGATAATTAAGTTTAAAGTTACAGAATATATAAATTAAACATAGTCCTGCCTTACACATCATAACAAATCTATACATTATGCAATAGTTAGTTTGACTAAGGGCGCAAAGTTTTTAATATTCATATTATGTACAAATCAAGTCATGGAACACTATACAAATTCCGGCCTTACAAATTTTTATACTATACATAATTGAAAATATATTTTGGCTTGGAAAAAAAATGTTTCACATATGATTCATATTCTGGGGTAGACTGATGCTTAAGCAGTTAGGGAAGTACCTCAGCTCCTTCCCGCACCCGGAGGCGCTGCGCAACTTCCTCCCCTTCTTTCGCATGGCGGTCAAAGGCTTATTCCTACATTTTGAAGGGCACCATCAAGTCCTGTATATGGAAGGAAAATTAAGGAAATGAATCTTAAAATGTAGGATCCAATCTAATTATTTTCTATGAATATAAACGTGAATATAAGCATAGTTCCAAGGAAAACAATATTATTAATGCATAGACTGTATTATTATATGCATAGAAGTAGATTGAAATTTCAGCTATTTATATTTACCTTCTATAATATGCGTTTTAAATTTGGTTTCATGAATAAAGTTTAAAATGTATAAGAATTTCGTTCTCAACAATTGGAACATTTTGCCATAATCTATGGAAAGGAAACTATTGACATTAATAATCTGTTGAAATTTGCAGTAGAGGGTTCATTATTTATATTTTGGTTTCGTAAATAAGTCAAAATATTGGGCGAAAATAAATTTTCGAATTTTTCTTAAACTTTCAGTTAAGGGGTTTCCGACTACGATAAAACGATAAGTTATATTTAAAAAATCGTAACTTATATCCTTATCAGTGTTACCTACCTATAAAATTGCTATTTAAAGAAAATATTTATGAGGCTAAACTTTTGGCGGATTATTTTTTTAAATAAGTTGCTATATTTTTACACTTCGAAACTTATATCCACTGTAATAATTGAACTTAAAAGGGCTACCAACTTTAAAAAAGAAATAATTCAAAAGTTTTTTATTGCGTAGCTCTCTGTTACTATATTAGAATTACATTTGCATAGATTTTTTCAGTGAGTTTTAGTTAAGTGATTTATAAACCATAAGAGCATTTTAATAATTTAAATTTACTTCGAAAAATGCTGGGTAAAATCTTAAAAATATCCACGAAAACTTGTTTTAGAAATTGTGTTCGGTTGGTATGCGTGATATGGTATTTAGCATGTTTGTAGTACTAATCAATTAATTAGTTTATGTAAAGGCACTTAAAAATTACTAAAATTTTATTTTGATAATTATTGAAATTTATTTTTGTAAAATTGGTAACACTGATAAAATTGCGTACTTTTTATTGCTTGAAATTAAATAAATTTGCAGATTATAACATGCAAACATATTTACAAACCGAAAATTTGGTTGAAATACCTTCAATAGTTTCTGTGTTACCTCTTACTGGGTCAAATTGACATAACACAACTAATGGTTAATATCAGAGCATATAACGGACAAAGAGTAGTTGAAATGAAATGTATCTATACATATATATATATATATATATATATATATATATATATATATATATATATATATATATATATATATATATATATATATATATATCTATTATATATAGACGCTTCTCCGGATATACCTATAAGTCATATATATATATATATATATAGGGGATCAAAAGTTTAAGCATGTTCCACAAGTGCCAACGACTTGAAATTTTTAGGACGTATTGGCCATGACGTGTAACCTCCAGGAAAAAGCCGACATTGAACCTAAGTGTCATGGGTTCGATTCCAGAAGGCCCCAAAGTCGCGATTTTCTCCATAAGGATACATGGCGGGGATTTTCGAAATTTTTTTTGGGTCACTTCCCGGAAAGGTAGAGAACTGAAACTCAAGGGATCGCTAGAAGCCGTGCATATCCAACGAAAATCAGAAAGACATCTTTGAATATGGTCCATGGTTCGATGCTAGGACGGGGCAAAAATCGGCCGTTTAAAATGCATTGCGGCGATTTTTAAGATTTTTTTTGAACCCTTTTCCGATGGCATAGAAACGTGAAATTCGGCATGGCGTTAGATATCATAATTATATTTCATAATCAAATGTTACATATTCCCTTATGGTCCTTGGTTCGATCCCAGAGGTTCATTTGCATTCCTCAATGCATTTCTTATGGAGATTACGGAAACACATTTTAGGTGCTTCCTGTTATTATATCTACTTGAAACTTTGCATAAGATAAGATCAAGTCATTACTAATCAAACTGTGAATTCACAGCTACCAATGTTTCCTGGTTTCACCACCAGGCGTCTCTACAATCCGTATATGATCCGATTTTTAAGAATTTTTTGGAACCATTTCCCAATTATATAGAAACTTGAAATTCAGCATACAAATAGAAATTATAGATGCATTTCAGGAACATGTTCTAGATTCCCACGATCGTCCTTGGTTCGAATCCAGAGAGCCATTTACACTCGTGAAAAGTAGAACGTCGTTTGAAGCAGTTGTAGCAAATATTTCTGCTTGAATTTTAACACATAGTTAGACATAGTGATCTTCTATTGTACCGCTTAGTAAGTTCACCAGGAAGACCCGGGTTCGATGCAAGACGCTAAAATTGAAGCGAATTTTAAGAATATTTTCAATGCTTTTTTTTCTTTTGAGGACCGTCTCGATATGATGCCGAAATAAAATAATATTGCCGATCTGCTTGCAGTATGCAAGCTACATTGCACTCGTATATATATATATATATATATATATATATATATATACTTTAATGTTGCCGTTAGTATATTTCTCTTAAGACAATGGAGTATTTAAAAAGGTACAAAATACGATCGTAATTTGTAATTCAAAGTTACAGAGCACTCATTAATGGTATATTTAAAGAAATAACTGATTCCTTATTCCTAGCATTCGTCTCGAAGAAAATACGACTGAATGAATTAATTGGACGATTTATACTAAAAGTCGTGAATTTAAACGTTAAAACAATAAGAAAGCAAATTCTCGAAAAAGAAGTCATTGGTATCGATATAAATACGTATTTGTACTTCGAAAGTTTGATACTAACTGAGCTTGATATGACTTGCCTAAAATTTATAACAAAATTACGCCTAATTAAGTACCAAAAAGGTTGCATGATATTTTCGAGTCATTATAGTAGTTAGTCCAAGGGTAATTTTCATAATACGTGTAGTGTTCTGAATTAACAACAGAATTCGTTATCAGAAAGCAGAAACCATATCAGATAGCTATCAATGTATCAGTATAATTATTATTTCATAGGATGCGAATAAAAACCCCTTGCAGTTTACAAACTGTGTTTTTAATAAAGCTCGGTTCACACGGTGTATGTTTTCTAGCTTGATTCTTTGCGTGGATCTCTGCATGCTCGCTAGCACGAAAATTTGGTGTCTGCCTGCTGCTGGGCATGCTCCCTTGCTGGATTTTGAGGAATAGGACAAGTGCTATTTTTCCTGCATGTTTCGCTGATGGTTGGTTACTATGCCTTGCTAGCTGAACTATTTATTGCTAGCAAGCATGCAGAGATCCACGCAAAGAATCAAGCTAGAAAACATACACCGTGTGAACCGAGCTTAACAATCGACCGTCAAATCTGTTAATTACTTAATAGAAGGTTAGTGCAGATATTATAAATTATTTTTATTTCTTTTCTATGGCGTTCCACCAAGTTAGGCTAATTCATATCGATTATATTTGAATGGCACGGATGTAATATGCCAATGTTGAAATAATTTAACATTATTTGGTGTAAGAAATACGAAATATTTTTCAAATCCAAAATGCGAAGTACTGCGTTTCAGAGTAATTAAATATTCTCATTACCATTAGTTTGCACTCCAACGTCTCCACGAGCATCTTCAGTGATGGTTTTTCTCTGCGCCAGTAGCTATTGATTGTGTAGTCACATTAAGCTTGGGCGGTATCGATATGAATGGAATAGAGCTCTCCTCAAACCTTTAGAAAAGAATTGAAAATTATTTCTTCATCGAATAAAAATAATAATTAAAGTCTGTTTAACTAAATAGTGTTATTCTAACTACAGGAATTGTAACCACTGAAATAATGGTATTCTAACCACTAAACCTCCGAGCCACGTCCGGGAAAGCGGTAAACTGGGCTTCGAGTCCTGGAAATGTCACTATTTTTCACTTTCCGTATAAAGGTTCTGTTAAGTAGCACGGATTTCTTGTGCGAAGGCAAATTTAATTTCCATAATTTTTTGAATAATTATTTAGTATTTTATTTCACCGTAATGAACATCTATGCTATAAATTTATTAATTCGTTTACTGAGGAAATACGTTACATTGGAAAAATTTTCCACTAATTTTTATTTTTAGAATCACCAATCAGAGAGAATCAATCCAGAAATTCAATCTTTAAAATGAGAATAAATATTTGATCAAACTCTAATCCGATGGAAAGAGAATCGTTTACGAAAGAAGATAACCAATGTTTGATTAATTGTTCCTCTTAATACTGTTTCATTCCAAATTGCATTAAAATTCCTCAAAAACATCTCTCAGTATTAAATTATGAAGTTATTTGGTAATAAATACACATAATTATGATGAGAGACGTATTGAGCTTAACGTCTTATTTCATAGACTTGAGAGGACCTGAAAAACCTTTGAGAAACAATAAAAAGTCTTGAAACTTCTGGATCTTTAAATACGAGCGGTGTTTCAAATTTCAATGGATTGGCACGGAAAATCAGCGATGTAATAATGACGATAAAAATTCCTGTTATTAAATATCTGTAAATTACGAGACACTTCTAGGTTTGAATCATGAAAATTCAATTCATTTTAGTTAACGGATGTAACACTAGTCTCGCCAATGAATTTGAAATCCAGAACTCACTTAGAATAACCGACAGAAATATCTCGTAAGACAATGCATGATTATTCAAAAAGGTATGGAAAGTAAAGCTGATTCCTAAGTAGTAATTAAAAAGCTACCAGACACTCCTCGATGACTGATTTTATAAATAACTCATTCTTAATTCCTAGCCATCCGTTCTAACATGGTAAACGACTGAATTACTTCGTAGATTTATTCTAAAAGTCGGCTATTGAAAGGTAGATATTTGAATCGATGATTCAAAAAAAGTAAATATTTTGAAAGCAAGAGTAGTTCTGTTTACGAAGGTCAAGGCGAAGGCAAAATACTTTCTCGCTTGGGGAAAAATAAAGTGCCTCATTATCTCAAAAGAAACAGCTGTCCGGAGACTTTCTGTTTCCGACCAACTTCCAGTAATGTAAATCGGTGTGTTGTGTTGTAGCATTTTATATACAATAAAAAATAGCGAGGCACTTACGAAGGGAATACATTTTTGTAAATACATACGTAATAATGAAGAAGATCTCTCATATAAGGGATATAATGAACAATCACTAGAATAAAGTATTGATGAATCTATGCACTATCGAGAGTCGTAAGGCGCTCTGAAATTTGAATACCCGATACCGTATAGAACTTATCTTGAGATGAAAGTTATTTAAGATTATGTCGTAGACTCGCACCTAGGGAACTGGTTATATAACGACAAACGTCGCTACATTGATTTTAAAGTTCCGCCACCGTCAATATGGCTAATTATAAATATCTTCACCAAAGCGATGACTATCTCCTTGCTTCTGCAATACATTTATTTACAATTATAAACTTGGTATGTAATTAAAGCTCTTGGGAAAAATAAAATCGGAATAGATTCCAAGTAAAAACGTTATCACGGTTCCAGGAACGAACATTTCGTAGTATTAGTTTTTATTTATGCTTCACATACATCGAGACGCCTGTCTAAAGTGAAGATATAACATCAAAAATAGAAAAACACCTACGACTATTCCCTAACCAACTTAAGGTGTCAGTAAAAGGAGATAAAATATATTAATTTGGTTTGTCAAATGTTGAAAATCCTACAAGCTCATTGGAAAACTATGTTGACGGAAATATTCTTCATCACAATAGATCAGCAATAAATGTATAAAATAAGTGAAGAAATATCAATATGCACTAGGCGTAAAAACGTATTTCTTCAATTAAAAGTTTAGACATAACGAAAAACAATTCAAATTCTTACCATTATTCCGGAATTGTACCACCAGGTCCTTCTCTTACGAAGTATCATTGGGAGCTGCAAATTTTTGCGCTAAAAAACCATGGCAAAGCACTAAGCTGCGTTTGGATTGGTGGAAGTTTGTTTCCCCCACCCCTTCTCCCGTTAACCGTTCCAGATTTAAAATTCTTAAAAACAATTAAAATAAAACGTTTATTTTATTTAACAGAGTATACTTTAAAAAATAGAAATTGAAAATAAATAATTACTGTTAACTTTAATCTAAGTCTATGATCGCCTCGTAGTTAACGATGGCTGGTTAGCCATCGTTAAGGCTGGTATCAACGGAAGATTTAATGATAATCAATAGTTTATGACGGATGTCATTCGTCAATGTTAATTTCAATAATTTTATGCTGATTTGAATTTGATAATTTTATAAAGCGTTGATCAATTGATATTTGCCACGCCACTCGCGATACACTCTAACAAAAGAATCATGCAGAGATAAGCATCATAAATATGATATTTTAACAGATTACACTTGCTGAAGCGCCCGTTGATTCTCAAAAGGGAAGTTAGATGTAAATGGAATTTAGATTGTCGGTCGTGCAACGAGTAAATACCCTTCTGTATACTCAACTTAAATACCATTCTTACTATACAGAAAATTGCATGATTCAACAATACCGTTGGTCGTCAGGGGAGACTGATTGTTAACAACATGGACAATTTTGAAAATTCATGTGCATATTGTCAAAATGCTCGAAATTACGATTTGAAAACATACGCCAAATAAATCGCCTTTTAATGTGAACAGTACAGGTTAATATACTACTTATATCTTTCTAAAAATGAGAAAGAATAATGACAGAGTACATAATTCTATTCTTCCATTACTTATGGAAGACGTAAAAATTAGGGATCGTAATGGCCCACTTATCTTTGCTATAACTAGGTCCATCTTTCTTCTAGTGTAGATCTATCATAATATTAAAGTTAAAAGATATCACTTTGACAGACGGGCTCTTAAGACCTAATCTTGGAATCTCGAACGTCGAGCAACGACATTACACAGTTCGACACTTAAATCCTTTACTTTTCCCGCTATAGCAATGATATCTAAGATTATATAAAATAATAAATAAAATCTAATTAGGTATCTTTGGTAACTTACAATTCGCTGAGAATCCTGTTAGAAGTCGGCGATGGACGTTGAAAAATCTCCGGCCTTTTTAAAAAAAAATAGAAAAATTATCGAATATTAATTATTTATAAAAGATAACGGACACTTTTAAAAAGATCGGCACTCTGAAAAACTTTCACAAACGTGGACCGAGTCGGCAAATTCAAATCTCCAACGGTCTTTCAACTAATCAGTGTGGCAGCACTTCCTCACCGGAAGAAATCTCGACAGAAACTGACAAAAAAAACCTTATGCGCAACCGGCGGTTGAAATTGCTGTCACCTGATTGGTTGAAATTTAACCGTCTGTCAACCTGGCCCCACCCACCAGCCGCCTTGGGAATTTTCCACGACTGTTACCATTGTAAGCAATTATATTTGGACGAAGTAGAAAAATTTTAATTTTAAATTTAATAGAAAAAAAATGTCGAAAATTAGTATTATATTTCGCGAACTCGCAGAAGTGACAGAGCGAATATTTATACGATCGGATGCTAAATATATATTCACAAAAAACCCAAGGTTTCTACATTTTTGCGAAGATGTATGATTATTAAATCAATATTTTCGACACCGAAATGACGATTTACAAATTTAGATATAGAAGTCGTCATCGGGAAACGAAAGAATGGATATCTATTGCCATGTATCAATTCTAGACCGATAAGGATATCCTGCAGAAAAGGGAAGCAACTACTATGAACCATAGTTAATCTTAACACCAGAAATGTCGCATTTGAAGTTCATCTAAAGAGCAACTCAATTGAAGTCTTTCATGGATTGAGTTAGACGAAAGGTATGCATTTTCTCAATAAATGAATTTGATTTGAACGAATAAAGGTTATAAACCCAATGCTTTAGTTCCAGAGTCACCTTGTTAAGATACCTTTTCTCTTGCACATCAACTACGCATGCTACGATTCCTTCCGAAGAAGTTTCGCATACATACAAAATGATTGATACGATTTGTAGATATCTCAAAGAACCTCCGGCTCTACTTTATAACTTTACTCACAGGATAAAGAGCTAACGAATTCATTAGAGCAATAAGATTAGATAAATAGAGTAGCACAGGTGGCATCGTTAGATTTCTTCATCGAAATTAAAATTTCACTAAGGATCAACTTTACCACGATTCACCACCTTGATCAAGCGTTCGTAATTATTTCTTGATTGATTTCGCAATGAAACATCTTACCTATGTAAGTACTATCAATCAAGTTATGCTTATCCATACTAAATATTCTAGAATACGAATGTATTTGCACTGAGAATTCTATATCAGAGAGCCAAGTTGAACCACTCTTTGCTTACCCACGAGGTGATATATACTCACGATATGATATTCACATACATTCAGATTCAAATCAACACCATATCATTTTACTTACAGTGGAATCTTGCATTTTGATATTGTAACTTGATTGAAGAATTCCCAATTCCTGTGAATTGCAGCACGAAATCATTCAATCAACAGAAGTATCACAGATAAAAAAAACGCTTTCTGACAATTGATTTACGATATTGCTGTGAGTCGAGTCGAGAGCTTCAACTGTCTACAAACGTTCTTTATTTATGTTTCCCATACGTATACGCTAACGAAGCACATGTAACAAGCAGAAATATAGCGGAAAAGGACTTCTTTCAAACAAACCAACTTTTCAAATACGAGCAATTTTGAGGCACTTTGAAAAATCTTTCGATTGTAGATTAGACCATTTCCCAATGCATAGTAATTTGAAGTTACGTGAGTCAGACGTGGAAAGAAAGAACATCGAGTTCCGATCGTTCTGGAATTTTCGGAGGCCACTTAAAGCGTCGTCATTTCATGCAAGTGACAAGCGAGTTCAATGGATGACATAAGGTTGGTTTGCAGTCGAAATTCTGCTCCTGTGAAGTCTTTTTAGAAAATAGGAAAACGTTTACTAAACGTATTATAAAGATCGACCATGGTTTCGTAGAGTGCCTATAAGATCAGGTGACACATAATATAATGTAATACTGTTTGGTTTAGTAAACGTTTTCCTATGGAGCGAAGTGTTTAATTGACGATTGATAAAAGTGTATTTGCTGCAAAGTTTGAGACATCAGTTCAAGTAAGAAGTTCAGAGTATGTCGTGGAGTAAGTACGATATCAGCGAAAATGCCTATTTCTATTTATAGCTACTTCCTACCTGAAAACTTTAGAAAAGTTACGTTTGCCTCTCTTAAAAATATGCAATTATTACTTAGCTTTCCAAATCACGAGGTCATGACTAATGACGAAGTCACCTTCGGAAACGTTTCGTTGGATTGTCTTTTATTTTCAGAACAATCGTGAGGAGCGAAGCGAAGTACGGCGAGTGCAAGAAGTGACTCTGTTTCTACGAATGTTTGACCTTCATGTGGTTGTGCCGACTAAAAAGTATAATTTATTACGTCTCGCAGTGAATATATTTAAATATTACGTGTATTTGTGAGTGGTGTGGTAGCTATAACAACCAGGAAGTGGAATTGAGAGTTGTGCAGGAAGATCGAAACTGGTTCCTTGGATTGTGCTTCTTGTGCAACTGAATGACATGGCGTCCAGCTTCTATAGTTTGGAGTATCTACTTCTATTCGAAGGTAATAATTTTATGGGAGTAATCCTTTAAGAAATCCACCCTTCTTCAGATGAACGTGTTACAGAGGGACGTGGAAGGTAGAATAATCGAATGACATGCATTTTAAAAGACTGGAATAAACCAAGTGTGGTATTATTTAGACATAGTGTGAGATTTGGTTGCAAATACCGGTTATAACTATTGATTGGAAAGGGTTTAAGATAGTTTCATTCATTGTTCTGATGTTGCTATGGATTTTTCGTTACGATAGCATTCGTTTGTTTAGTATTCATTCCAGAAGGTCGCTATTATCCAACCAAACCGTGTACGGTGTTAACGATTCAAATATAGGAATGAATTTCTCAATCAAAAATTCATTCAATTGTGTATTAATCAGATGCAGAGAAGTGGGATTTGAATAAAAAAAAGTGCGTTTTAGCTTGATCACTGATTGCCTTAAAGATTCGCTTTAACCGTTGATTTAGGGAAAATTTTAACTAAATACTAACTTTATGTGTAAAGCAGGAAGTCAGTGGGTTTATCTTAGCTTAAATTAATTGTAAATCAACGTTATCTAATGACATTTATGCTTAATACGTTTGATATTACTTAATACGTACGCCAGTGAATACCAGCGATAGTTAACATCGAGATGATTATAGAATTCGCTTAAAGTTTAGAGTAATTTATTCATAGTAAATTCCATTTTCAAATATAGATTTATTTAAACTATATTCGGTTATTGAATATAAATATTTAATTATTTTAAATCTAACGGTTTACAGGGGAAGGGGTGGGGGGAACAAATTTCGACCAATCAAAACGCAGCTTGTCACTTGTCATGGTTTTTAGCGCCGAAATTTGCGGTTCCCGGCGAAACTTGGTGGAGGAAAGATCGTGCTAGCACACTTCTGTCGCAACGGTAAGAATTCGAATTTTTTGTCGTTATGTTTAAACTTTTGAAGTGTAGATTTATGTTTAAGCATAGTATATTTTGATGCAATAGCTGCACTTAAGGTATTTATTGCTAATCTACCATGATACAGAATATTTCTGTCGACAATGTTTTCTGAATGAGCTTGCAGGATATTGAACATTCGGCAAATGAAATGTTTATCGTATTTTCAACATTCGGAAATTCAAATTATTAGATCTTTACTGACGCGGAAGAATTTTCTGTTCAAAGGGAATCTCAAACGCCACGAGATAGTATTTCCGATTTTTCGTTTGACATAAATACGAAATATAACTACTTAATATTTAGTAAGTGTTAAGCTTAGATATCACTTAATAAGCGAAGTTATCGTTCGTTAAGTTCACCTGTGATCGAATAAGCGAATATGCCTTGGGTGATACTTCTGAAGTTTCGTTTTATGTATTTCAGAAATATTCGTTGTTGTAGCCGTGAATAGCTTTTTAACTTTGAAAGTGTTCCAATTGTTTCCATTGTTGTCCTGATGGAAATTTCCTCAGTTGCTGCTTAGACCCCGTCTGGAGCGGAAGCCATGTCAATTGTTTTAAACCTTCCGTTACAATTTTAATTTTGTGACATCCGTAGGATTTGGAAACTGGTAAACGTAAGTGACATTTCAAAGCCTTCCGATTTCTTTTTGCAATAATAACTATTCCTTAAACGAATATTCCTGAAAAAAAGAAAGACCGACGTTTGAAGACTTTAAGTGGTCGTCACCAAGGATTTCCTTTTAATGGTAAGTTGAACGAATAAACATTATTCAAATGTTGATTGCGAATTTGCTTTAAAGATATACTTGCTTTGTGAGCTAAAAGTTCCGGTATTTTAGATGTTGTAGTCGCGGAATTCCGTGTGAAGTTTTGCGTATTTGTATAATATATTAAGTTCGGGCACCGCTTAGATCCTAAATCCTAACTTACATAAATAATGCACTCGCATAAAATTTAGCCTCCACGTATTTTTCGATTAAAATTCGATTTAGTAATTATATTTGAATTTGATTGGATAACTACGTTCTGTCTAAAGTTCTTGAGTGGCTGACGTAAGCAAATTCAAGAAAATTCTGTTGAAACTTAAATGATCAATGGTAATACCCCCCCTCCGAATGCTTAATTTAAGGAAAATTGCGATTGAGGAAAATGTTGACGCATGTGGGACTCGAAAACTGGAATCCCCTACACACTCGCTGTTAGCACTATCCGTCCGGCATAATTATCGGAAATCAGTATTTGAAAATTGCTGTTAGCGCTCCATGATGATTCAAACAACACATACTCATCCTCAAATTTTTGATTGCTCATATTTTAAATCCTGCAGTGCCATCGTTGGGATTTAACGGTGTTCTTATCTCCGTGCGATCTATATTTGGTTTAATTTACTGTTAAATAAAGCTTTTTACTATTCCTTGAGCCTCTGATTAAAATGTATTCTTCTTTAATATTGTATTGATGAATACCTTTAGTGTTTTAATCCCAGAATGGATCGCCGCTATCTCATTTGAGGAAATCGAAATTGTGATTTTTTTCGATATTCATCACTTTCCCTGAAAATGTGTTACTTTAATTATCCGATTGTTAGCATTCCACCTGTCCTTTGTCTTATATCTAGCACCATAGATGGCGCTGAAATAGTGGTTTTATATAACGGACATTCTGATTTTAAACTTATCCGTTACAAAATATACCTACTCATGGGCGTTGAGTACAGTACTTTTCTGGATGAAATTAATTGATGTTTTACTAATTTGGTATTTCTATTTTTCCAGGTTTTAAAAGCTGAACTTTCAACCCTCTCATCGATGGGCATCTGCTATACTTCTTTTGGAAAATTAATGTCCACGGAATGACCTTCGCGGAAGAAACGTGAGGAAAGAAATTTGATCTATTTGGTAAGCGCACTTAATACTCTTACCATTAATTATATTTAATTGAGAGTTCTTCGTCGGGTAATGGCGCTTGTAAATATTCTTAAATTCGCCGTTCAAGTGAAAGAATGCTTGCTTGAAATAGTTTGGAACCTTTGAAAAGCACAGTGCAATTTATTGAATTTTATGTGTTTTGCAAGATAATCGGTAGTAGTTGGTTCGGTATATGGTTCCTTCTTTTCCCCTTCATCTCGACTGGCCATCAGCTGACACTAACTTACAGTGTATGTGTAAGTCGTAATCGTTGTAATTTAATCAGATATAACTATTAATAGGCTTTCTAATCAATTATCTCAAGCCCTGTTGAATCTTGTTGCAGGCATTTACCTCCGCTTTTAAAATAAGGCTGTTTTACATAAGCATAGATGTTATATCACTTTCCGTAAATAAATAGTCTATTGCAGGTTTACTGTGAACTTGAATTCGTTTTTAAGAATATTATCAGACTCCATGCAAGCCTTTTTTGATAGAACTAGACTATGTGACACGATCAATTTAAGGTATTCACGAGCCATATAATTTGTTGATATTTTCAAATATCGTTCCAAAACTCTCATCCGCTTGACATATTTGTGGAAGAATATCCGACTTTTGAGAAAGAAACCTAGCCGAAGTGAAACAGATGTCAATAATTTTGCGATTTTGTGTGTGAAAATGATTTTCATGGGCTGCGGCGGACTTCAGTCCAGAAGCCGCTCTTTCCAAAATTCGAACACCTTGTTATAGCTACTAACAATTCGTTTTTTGTACCTCTACCGCTAGAATTTATGTTAAAATGTGAATCTCAAACCTTTACTTTGCGATATTATGCTTTATCATATTACTAAGTGGACGGTGCTCTCGTTCCACATAACTCTTCGCAACTCAAGTGCATACCGATGGCAAAGCATGCTCTTCGGTGTTAATATACATTCGCTGTCGAAGCAACGATTGAAATGTAATAGAATAATAGAAGAGCCTAGGTTATTTATGCACGTTTTCAGAGCTTTTTATGGTCGTTGAGTTAATTCTCTGCAACTCAATCGTTTATTAAGCTTTCACTTACGCTTTTCAAAGATTAATCCGGTATTCTGACCTCTCCGTTTACCTTTCTTCACTCTTTAGTATTTTGCGGACAAGAAGGTGGAATAACAAATACCGCCGACATAAGAAAAAAAAATCTGATATGGCCAGCACATGACTTTCTCCATATTTAATATGTAAATATTTATCTACGACAGTAATTTCAAACTATATTCAATCTAAACTTGGAAGATAACTGATTAATTCATATCATATTATCTTTTACGTCGCAAACATTATAAATAATGTTTTTCGGTACATGTTCGATGAAAAACGATGAAATTGGCCTTTCGCCCAGAGCGCCCACAAAGTGCATAATCAGCAACTTCCGGTTTATCAGTACTTCATGATTAACTCCTAAAAAATCAGTTATACAAAAATATGTTTCATGCAAAAGTTATTGTAAATTACATTTTCTAAAACTTTTATAATTAATAATGTACACCTTAATATCATATTTATGGAGATATTTTATTCATTGTCGTTCGTTTATTCATTAAATTCATTGAGATCGTTTATTCATGAAATCCTGATAAACCGGAAGTTGCTGATTATGTACTTCGTGGGTGCTCTGGGCGCTGTGAGCGAAAAGCCAATTTCAACGTTTTTCATCGAACATGTCCCGAAAACATTATTTATAATGTTTGTGACGTAAAAGATAATATGATATAAATTTATTACTTATCATCCGAGTTAAGATTGAATATAGAGTTCGAATATACTATCGTCGATAAATATTTACATCTTATATATGGAGAAATTCATGTGCTTTTCAGATTTTTTGTTCTTTTCCTTTCCTACCTACTAGATTTAGATATGGTGCATTTCTCCATAAGTCACTAAAAAACGCATACCTTTTCGCGTTACTTTTAGTATCCATAAAAGGAAAAGGTGGCAGGTTTTACTAGCTACAGCCATACCATATTACGATGAGAGTTATCGATATATGTTATCAACCCGAACTTTAGATAGAATTCTACGATGATATTCATCGGCAGTCGTTGATATTGCGCTATCACTGAACTAGTCATAGTTGAGCGCTTTATTTCGGGAGCCATGATAATTTTCGATTAGGCTTGTTGCTTTGCTTCGTGAGTCATAATAGGCAAGAACTTTCGCTTTCCCGCCTCGTTCTAAATCTCTGTAAAGAGAAGTGAGAGTTACTTGCATATATACACAAGGATGATTTAGCTTTCCCTTTCCGTTCATTTTTCGGGAAAATGTTTTTCAAAATTAGCGAGCAATATTTTGTGACGAGTTTCGTTTATCTCGATGTTTTGTTCCAACGACCTCGGATTCTTTCGCTTTGGTTTTCATTGTTCAAGTGGTCTATTACCTACCACTGAGGAACCAAGGAATTTTAAGTACATTACATATTATCACGTAGACGATAGTATAAACGCATAAACGTTTAGAAATATCATCCTTATGTACTGAGTTAATATGTAGTTCAAGTTAACTTAATATCACTCGGATGTGAACTGTAAAAATATAAAAAATTAATATCTCTTGCCTCTCCTTACATTGTGATATTTCGGTTTAGTTTGATGGAAACGAAGGTTTCATCATTACCCAATCCAAATTCGTACCAGTTGAACATCAAATGCCTTTGAGATTAATTGGGTTGGATGAGAACGTCAACCAGATCATTATCTTGCTAATTGAGCAATTCTTCTTACATACGAGGACTTGATTGTTTTTGATTAAGTTGCGTCCCAAGAGGTTCCATCGAAGGAAGCATTGATGAAGTACTACACTCAGGATTTCTATTGTATAATAAAAAGTATGATACTATTATTTTCTCTTGTCAGAGTAAACATTATTGCTAGTTACGTATCATAACATGAGTGTGTACTCATCTCATTACCTTGGAGAGATATTCCACAATTAGAAAGTTAATGTTAACTTTAGTATCTTCGGAGACGTCTCCCAGTGAGAAGCTGCTGTCGGTCTTATTTTCGAGTAAGCCGTTAAATTTTGAATTGTAGATGGACAATAGGTTAGAAACTGAGCATATTCGAACAAATTTCGAAGTTTAGCTTAATTAATGTTTGATTAATTTTATTAGAAAAGTATATATATTCATTAAATAAGTTGATATTTCCTGAGGTCAAGATTTTCGTGGACTTCGTGGGAGCTCTCATATATTTGGTAAGTGAGTTCATCATCATGAATAATTCTAGATTAAGTTTTAATGCTTTATTGTTGCATTTGAGTGCAAAATATATAACTTCGATTCTTATGACAAACGTATTGTACGAGTTAGCAGATAAAGTGTTTAAGCTGTGACATTGACAGATTAGTCAGCTATTTCTAGGGTCGATGTTATCTTTCGTTTTCTTTAACCATGAATTATAGTTAAACGAACTTCTACGATTCAGATTCCATTTGTCCTTAGTTTTCATTAATCCATCCTCCAGACTTTGGGGTCGAAGTTTTTCTAACCAGAAATCGTATTGAGAGTCGTAATTTTTAGAATCGAATTTGAATAATATATAACAGCTGGACTGTAATCATCAAGCAATTATTTCTCAATTTTTAGAGGTCATTTATATATAATATCTACTGAAATCATATCAACTGGATTTTTATTTAAATTCAAAATTGTATTTTACCGTCCATCATTACTGTATCATCCATCCCTTATGAGGAAGATTTCCATCTTCCTATGGTTATTTCATAAATCAATTCAAAATCGCCATAAATGTAGTTCTTGAATAATGAATATATATTCACTTGTGTAGAATCAGTGAAATATTAAAATCGACGGAGGCGGCCTTTATGCTGTGGAAATCCATTCTAATGGAAGTAGACAGATGTTCTCTTTTCCACAGGTTTTATTTTAAAAAAAGACCGGTTTCGCTAGAACTCCAACATCATCAGGTCAACGCAAACCAAAATTTCACCAAACAGTGGTATAATCTATATATAATAGATATAGGACAAATCAGGAGGGGGGATGGGAATGAGACTGAAGGGAAGGGGGAACGGAAGAGGTGGTAGTGTCGCCAGTGAAAGAAGGGGGAAGGGCAGCTTGGAGGATAGGGGGGGGGGTTTGAAATAGGTACTCGTTCGTGAGAAAGTGATTACTTTGTTAAGAATGCCGTATAATTTCGAACTGCTCCAAGGCATTGAAACGTTTATCTTTATTTTCGAAACATAAAATGTCGGGAGAAAAACTGCTGGAATGCTTATTTTCAAAGAGATGTTTTGCAAAATGGGAGGCAGGTGACTCATTCACAAAGGCCATGAAATCGTGTTTTTGGTAGATATTTTTCAGATTATATATCTCTCTTTGAACAATAATCTCTGTAACTACTGAATTAAAGTGGGTTTCTTTCTCTCTCAAGTTCCGA
The DNA here is from genome assembly GCA_947579665.1 of Sympetrum striolatum. Taxonomy (NCBI): domain Eukaryota; kingdom Metazoa; phylum Arthropoda; class Insecta; order Odonata; family Libellulidae; genus Sympetrum; species Sympetrum striolatum. The sequence goes on from OX388346.1 coordinate 76,653,892, forward strand.
GGAAGTGAATTCTCTCACTTTTGGATGATTTATTTCGGCTTCTGTGGAGTGATGTCCACAGGGCGTTCAGCCAAGAATTATCAAGCGACATCTTGCCATTGTCCCATATATAGTTGTTATTTTTAAATGTTATTTTCAGAATATTAAATAAATGAGCGAGATATTTGAGATTCCGGTATTCCTCGACGGTCTGACACGCCAAAAAACCATCACTCTATCATTGTAAAGCGAAAAGGAGTGCAGCTATGCTGCGGAGAGATAATTGATCCATGGATGGAAAATAGAAAACATTGGGTATAATTTTAATAAAATGTATAGTTAAGTATTTACTCAAATACACTACTAAAGTAATAACTAGAGCCTGGAAAAAAGTCTTTCGACTTTTTGTAAAAGTGGGACTTTTGTGGTTTTAAATACAAATCTTCACCGATCTCATCAAATAAAACCGTTTTTAATGACTTTCTTAGAGACTTTTTGGGACTTTTTTTGCTGTGGCGGGACTTTTTCGATTAAAAGAGACTTTTCTGGGACTTTTTATTGAAAATAATAGCTAATATTTGGTTGTTGTGACCACACTTGTTCAACTTTGTGTCGGACAAATCTTGTTTTTTATGCGGTGCATACTACAAGGAGCAGATATTTACCGAAAAATGTAAGCTACTAACAATTGCTAATGCAGAATTCTATTGATAGCTCCGGAAACTGCAATGAATTCTTTCGATTACTCCACCGTTCATGAAGTAAACCCAAGCAGTGCTTCAACTCGAAGGTGGTTTGGATATGTGAGGGTAGAGCTCACCACTTACTTATCCAATTGCATGTTAAATTCACATATTGTTTCTTTCCCTGGGCCACCTCGCCCTTTTTTTTGCTAAGGGTGTCCAAAGACTTCACAAAGGGACATTATGAACCAACTTATTTGAACCCGGGTGGTCTGCATACAAGGGGGCAGCGCTACACTGTATGCAAGCACTCTGCTTTTTTGCAGGAGATTAGTGGAAAAATGATACAAATATATGAAAGGTTATCTAGAACTTCCGACGAAGTGAATGTCTCACGTTGAGTGTAGATGGTTACGAAATGAGCCTAGGAAAGGAGGAGGAGGAAAGATGAAGGCTCAACAAGGACTGGTGAATGTATACACATTGTATGAACACAATTCTATATATTCGAGTAAGCCGCGTAAAGTTTCAGTCATTTGCTGAAGTCCCCAAGCGTCGCAAGACCATCGTCCGCTCGTTTGTGCAGCCCAAGAAAATGTACAAGGTGAGAGGAAAGGCGTCTTCAGAAGCCAAGCTGACTGCGTATGCTTCACTATGCAAGTACCTGCAAGTACTGAGCAACAGTATTTACTGCAATGCTTTTGAAAAAACCGTAAGTATCAATACAACTTTTGAATCTGGCGACTTTAATAATTATAATTATTATCTTGAATTTTTTGGCATTCCCAAATAAGTCAAAATAGTGAGATAAATCTTTAACTGTACATTGTGTGTGTTTTTAATTATAATTCTTTATAAAAATACAAAGACCTATTTTGAGCTATGCTGAATAATTAACTTTAAAAGTAATTCTCATAATAATTTATCTTTCTCATTATTTTTCAAGATATCATCGGACAAAAAGTCACATGTGAAACAGCACATTGACAGCTCATCGCATCTATCTCAAGTGAAATTAAAGGAGACCGTGAGCTTGCAGAGTTTACGACAGAGCCAACTATCGTTTGCAGCCACCGGCGATGAGTTTGCTTTGGACATGTGCGAGCTATTTGTGGCATTGAACATTCCTACTCACAAATCAAAACACCCTCTATTCACATCGTTTATGGAAAAATATTTAAGAAGGACAGTTCCATCTGAGAGTTCTCTTCGGAAAACCTACTTGCCGAGACTCCACGAAAAGGCATGAGTTTCTAAATACTTTTACTTAGTAAATGCTGTAAAAATCTTTTGCATGCCTGCTCTATGGATATAAGCGTTTAAAACTTTGGTTTAATACGATTTCAAAGAAATATTCGGCTGTATCAATCATTGTATTACATAAATAGCTCACTAAAATATAACAAGGTATAAGTATAAAATGTAACACATACCTTGAATGGGCATTCCCGAATAAGTCAACATTGTTCGATACATCTTTAACTATACATTGCGTGTGTTTTTAATAATAATTCTTCATAAAAATACGAAGACCTATTTTCTGCCTGCCTTTCAACTTGCATAGTTTGCGTCGGAAATAGTATTATTTATTGAAATACTTTTACTATTTTCTGGTCGTAATCCGACTGGAATAAGATTAAGAACGAAAAAATATTAACTATTTACTAGGAAATTAATTATGTGCCCTGGCCAATTTTTATTGCTCTTTTAAGTGTTTGCCTTAATATTTTTTTTTAAATGCTCTTGTGTTTTAGATCACGAAAAGTATCAAGGATGACCGATGGAGCGGCGTACATGGTTAAAGCCGCTAAAGTTTTGGTGTTTTTCTACCCTAAAATGATTCACATCACTTGCAAAGTGAATGCTCTTCACAGAGTATTCGAAGAAATTCGCAAAAGATTTCCCACTGCAAATAAGTGGGTCTCTACCATTAAGAAGGTAGGTACTTGCCGTTAATAAAACTAAAAATAAATTTTCCAATATATTACTGCAGAACTAATATATATTTTCGTAGGTATTTTTGAAAGCACCATCGCGCGTGGAAATATACAAAACATTTTGCTGTGATCTGCCATTGCCTCCGGATCCAGTCCTCACGAGATTTGGAACACGGCTGGAAGCTTGCGTGTTCAATGCACAACACTTCGAGAAAATTAAGAATGTAAGTAATTATTTGTAGTTATGATTGTAACTGATGAATCAATTTTATTATATGAAATAGAATTCCTGCAATTTTGCTCAGTTAAAAATAACTACAGCTGCACGTTCTAAATTAAAGAGGAAAACTGTATTTTAATTTTTTACTTCAGGTTATACAGAATATAGACCCTGAAGACGATGCAGAATGTATAGAAAATGCTCGAGAACTCTTAGAAGATAGCACACTCCCACTGGAAATGATATGTATTTCAGCATCCTTTGGGTTTTTGGTAGAGAAAATCAAATATCTTGAATCTTCCATTCTGAGCCTCAGTGATTCGGTGTCGGCAATAATGGATGTGAAGAAGAAACTTGAATGTGTAAAGGGTGAACAAGCCGTAAGTGTTTATGGCAAATTGTGCACTGTTTTGGATAAAAACGAAGGCTTCAAGTTAATGACTGATATAGCTCAGATTCTCAACGGAGAGGTCAAGCGGCAGACATCTAATGTTTTACAAAAACTCACCTTAAGTGAAGTGGCTACGCTGCGATATGCTCCTATTACAACATGTGAAGTTGAGCGATCGTTTTCGACGTATAAACTTATTTTGACCGAACGTCGCACAACATTTACCATGGAAAACATAGAAAAATACCTTATCTGTCACTACTTCATTAAATAATATTTTGGCAATACAACTCAAAGTGAATGAAAATACGTTTTTTTTCCTTTATTTCATATCATGCAATTAATAAATAAAATCTGTTATCCATAACCTGTAATTTGACTTTAATTTCCCTATTTCAAAATAAAGATAGATATTGATCAGCTAAAAAAATTACAGGAGTCAACTATATTCTTAAACAATTGCTGATCATCAAAGAAAGTGTTATTCAGAATTTAAGAACATATTTTGTAAATTATGGTGATCTCCTGTCTTAAAAGTCCATAAAATAACATTTAAACCCACGAATCTGCATCTCTACCCTCTTTTCTCCATCAATTCAGTTAAATTCAGCCACTTTCTCATGGAAATAACTCAGACTTTTAAAGAGACTTTTTTCAAAAATATTGACGACTTTTTAGGCGACTTTTTTTGAAAAATTGGAGACTTTTTTCCGCGCTCTAGTAATAACTTACTAAGTAAGTACTAAGTAAAGTATATGCTCAAATAGACACTATACTCAAACAAATGTTTGAGTGAAGAGTAGTTTATTATGATCGTTATTTTTACTCTTATGTAAGTAGTTTGGATTAACACAGGTTTTTTTGTTTTCGAATTGCTATTTTATTAACTGTTTCCTTATTTTTTTCTTTAGATCACATTCGCAATCTTCCCTTCATCTTGGAAGACCGGAGTAAGAACACAGAAATACGGAGAAGAGATATTCGGTCCAGGGATGGAACATAAAATACAATAAGTACAAAAGGTATAAATCATTTTAGCTATTCGTTTTTGAGTATAATCAGTAGTGCGTATATTAAGATTAACATAGAGTTATCTGTTTTTGAAATAATACTTCATTTACTGTTTTTCAGTTATTTCTCGGAAATACGGTCACATCATTTCTCCATCATGGAAAAGCAGATGAGGAGCGCAAAGATAGGGAGAAATTCGGTCCACAGATGGAATTCAAAATACAATAAGTATAATTTGAATCTAATTTTATTACTATTCATGTTCAAGTATGATAGATAGTACCTTCTTTTTAATTAACGTAGTATTTCTGTTTTGGAGATAATGTTTTATTAATTATTTTTAAATTTATCCTTCAGAGATACGTTCGGAACGTTTCTCAATCATGGAAGGGCGAGAGTAGGAATGCAGAGATGCTGTGGAGAGTAATTCGGTCGATGGAAGGAACACAGAATACAATGAGTACAAATTGAATCTAATGTTATCACTTCTCCGATTCTATAATATAAATCTAATATTTTTGCTATTCATATTTAATTATGCTACAAAGTGCGTATTTTCGGATTAACCTGGTATTAATTGTTTTTTTGAATTCCTATTCCATTTCCTTTTTTATATATTCTATTCGTACATGTTTGACTCATTTCTCCATCATGGAAGTGTAGATTAGTACCGCAGAGATACTGAGGATGGATATTCGGTCCAGGGATGGAATTCAAAATACAATGAGTAAATTTGAATCTAATGTTAATACTACTCACATCTGTAATGCCGCGCCCCCGATTTAAATTGAGGTTAAGCGATTACTATTTTTAAGGATTCTTGCCCTTGGTTGTCTCTTGATTGCCGGAAGAAAACACTTTCCTTAAAAGATAAAATAAGTATTCTTTATTACCTTGAGTCCACGGGAATTGGGCACACTCGGGAAGTTGGAGTAAAAAGAGGTGATCGCCTTCACGGAGGATCCTTTTGGGCGGTGTAGCTTCTTCGCAACTAGGGGGGGGGAATTTACAAACAGCCACGACACGACTGTATTATTTAAAACAAAGACTTTTTAAGAGGGAAATGAATCTATGCAACTGCGTTCCCGAAGGGGTAGGTCCAAGAACTAGGGTCGGTGTGGCGGCGAGAAAGAGTCCGGGTCCGTTGGGAGAGCTTCGTATGAGAGGGAGTCCTTCCGAATCTGCGAGAGTCTGGTGCGAGAGTCTGACGTATCTCCGTGCGAGAGTGAGAGCGTGAGCCTTGGTGCGAGAGTCTTGGTGCGAGAGTGAGCTCGAGAGAGTGAGCTCGAGCAAGTGTTATTTCCCCTTTTGACATCTATATATACTAGATATGTTTTCTTGACCGCCATAGGGGAAATAGAGAAAAATGTCGTCGGACGTGACGCCGGGTCCTCCGCGACTACAGAGGTTGAATCGGAAACAAAGGTCATTCTCTACGCAGTACTGGGATGAGTACGGAACCAAAGAACAAACCGACACGCGCTAATACCTGGCGACTCGAGGCCAGTCTCGTAGGGTTGAATCTGGGGGGCGATCGAGCATAGGAATTTTGGGGGAGACAGTCTGTCTCCACGCGGGTATTCGTCTAGCCAAGGATCCTCTCTTAGGCGTAATTCCGAAGGGGTGGGGGGGGGGGGAACGAGTGCGGGATACAATTACCAGTTATCGCAATGGCCCACCTACAAGATTTGGTGGCCATTACACATCCAAGTATGATAGTTAGCGCGTTCTTTTAATTAACATAGAGTTTCTGTTTATGAAATAATGTTTTAATAATTTTTTTTATCTGCTCTTCGGAAATACATACGGAACTTTTCTACTTCGTGGAAGGGCGAGAGCAGGACTGCAGAGATGCTGTGGAGAGTAATTCGGTCCATGGAAGGAACACAGAATACGATAAGTACATGTTTAATCAAGTGTCATTATAATTCCTATTTATGTATGATCGATAATGTGTACTATTTTTTTCATTCGTTAAAGTTCTCTAATCTCAGCCGATTTTCGTTACAATTGATTTACTTTCAATTTATCTTTCTTTTGCAGTTTTGAGACAATGCCTCAGTTTCAAAGGCACTACTATGTTACATTCCTTAACGCATGGAGTACTACATAATTTTTTATTCATCCTAAAAGTTTCGAGTACTTATCAGTGTTCCCCGTAAATACTGGTGCAATCGATGTAAATACATTCTGGAAGAAAAAACCGGAGCAAATGTTTTAGAGACCAATACTTAATTTAACGTATCGTAAATGGTAATTAAAATTGCTTACTAAACGTAAAATGAAATTAATATAAAAAATTAAGGTAGAAACGTGTGTTATTTAATTGCATAATGGCTTGCCATTCTATCACAATGAAAGCCGATACTTTTCCCTAAGATATTCATAGGCATCTACTCATTGTAAAGGCTTTATTTTATATTTTGAAACTATATTTCCAATTATGCAAGGCCAATGGAAACTGAAGGTGCATAAAAAGATGAGAATTTTTTACATATATAGAATAGAATATATTACATACAGATTTTTTAAAAATTTTATATTTTAAGCAGATATTATTTTTCTTGAAGGACGGCGTCGGGGACGAAGTTGTGTTGCTACGGCGGGGGACGGCATCGTGACCTATTTAAGATTAGGAAGAATAAAATATAAACTTCCTTGTGAAATAAAATCCGTGACTTTTAAAGTGAACCGAAGTGGCCTAGTACAGTGCACATTCCATTCATATAATTACATTCTACGCTATTTAATGCACAATCAATTGAACAATTCAGTGAATCTTTATCTATGTATACTATTTGAAGCTTTTTCAACTTTTAATCTTCAATATGACTAATGATGATGCAAAGTAAAAATTATTTTTGAAGGTTTATGTTTTGTATATCTATTAGGTGTTTATTCAATCTTTATATATTGAGTGTGTTCATTGATCTATGCACATCTTTATAAGTAACACATTAGATGAATAAAAAGTGAAATATTATCATTTTTTCGAGCCAAAATATATGTTCAATTATGTATAGCTTAAAAATTGTAAGGCCAGAACTTTTATAGTTTCCTAATACTTGAAATACATATAGAATACAAATATAAAAATGCCCTACCACCCTGAACCTTAATAGCTATTGCAGAATGTACAGATTTCTAAGGATATGTAAGGCAGGATGATGTATAATTTATATATTCTGTAAATTTTTATTGTATTTCTGTTACTTTTCCTCTGAATAAATTTCATGGGGAAGAGAGAGAGAAGGTAGAGGACAGAGGAGGTTGATTAAGAGAGGGATAGAAAGAAGTGAGGGGTATGTGAGAGGAGGGAGGGAAGTGGGAGGGTATAAAAAAATTGGAATGGGAAGTAATAGGGTATCAAAAATATCGGGGTGGGAAGGGAGAGGTTGTGAAGGGAGAGGTTGTGAAGGGAGAGGGTGAGAAGGGAAAGTGTGGGAAAGGAGAGGGTGGGAAAGGAGAGGGTGGGAGGGGAGAGGGAGGGAAGGGAGAAGGTGTGAAGGGAGAGAGTGGGAAAGTAGAGGGAGGTAAGGTTGAGGGTGGGTAGGTAGAGGGAGGATGGGAAGGTAGAGGGTGGGTAGGTAGAGGGTGGGAAGGGAGAGAGTGGGTAGGAAGAGGGTGAGTAGGAAGAGGGCGAGTAGGAAGAGGATTGGTAGGGAGAGGGTGGGAGGGGAGAGGGTGGGTGGGGAGAGGGAGGGAAGGGAGAAGGTGGGAAGGGAGAGAGTGGGAAAGTAGAGGGAGGTAAGGTTGAGGGTGGGTAGGTAGAGGGTGGGTGGGGAGAGGGTGGGTAGGGAGAGGATGGGAAGGGAGATGGTGGGTAGGTACAGGGTGAGTAGGAAGAGGGTGAGTAGGGAGAGGGTGGGAAGGGGGAGGGAGGTAAGGTTGAGGGTGGTTAGGTAGAGGGTCGGTCGGGAGAGGGTGGGTGGGGATAGGGTGGGTGGGGAGAGGGTGGGTGGGGAGAGGGTGAGAAGGGAAAGTGTGGGAAAGGAGAGGGTGGGTAGGGAGAGGGTGGGAAGGGAGAGGGTGGGAAGGGGGAGGGAGGTAAGGTTGAGGGTGGTTAGGTAGAGGGTCGGTCGGGAGAGGGTGGGTGGGGATAGGGTGGGTGGGGAGAGGGTGGGTGGGGAGAGGGTGAGAAGGGAAAGTGTGGGAAAGGAGAGGGTGGGTAGGGAGAGGGTGAGTAGGGAGAGGGTGGGAAGGGGGAGGGAGGTAAGGTTGAGGGTGGTTAGGTAGAGGGTCGGTCGGGAGAGGGTGGGTGGGGATAGGGTGGGTGGGGAGAGGGTGGGTGGGGAGAGGGTGAGAAGGGAAAGTGTGGGAAAGGAGAGGGTGGGTAGGGAGAGGGTGGGAAGGGAGAGGGAGGTAAGGTTGAGGATGGTTAGTTAGAGGGTCGGTAGGGAGAGGGTGGGTGGGGAGAGGGTGGGTGTGGAGAGGGTGGGTGGGGAGAGGGTGGGTAGGTAGAGGTTGGGTGGGTAGGGAGAGGGTGGGAAGGGATATGGTGGGATGCCAGAGGGTGGGAATGGAGAGGGTGAAAAAGAGAGGTTGGGAAGGGAGAGGGTGGGTAGGTAAAGGGTAAGTAGGTAGATGGTTAGAAGGTAGAGGTGGTGGAGTGTGGGTAAGTAGAGGTTGGATGGTGCCAAATATTTTTTCTGTTGCAAGTTAGGTCACGCGTGCCATAAGTGTTTCACTCTCACCTTAGGACAAGAAGATTTTGATTTTGTGATAGATCCAATCTAGGAAGGATCCATAACCCATTTTTCCTGGGGTCTCATGTTAGGGGTTTATTCGAAAAGAAAAATACTGGGTCAATGACAATTTTGTTTTAGGCTCAGAGATGGTATTCTATGTAGGTATGAATATATCCGTAGAAGTATCCATCTATGAATACACAGTCAAACCGTCAAACACTCAAGCCAAGGATCTATCTCTCTTTGCATTCCGGTCAGAACGAATCACATGGTAAAAAATTACGTAAGACTTAAACCGCTAATGAAAAGGATTTCTCGCAAATACACCTCATTTGGGAATTATACCCAAATGCACCGCATCCCGCTTAGCCCATCTTCCTTCGCATTTGATAGAGTATTGTTTAATTTACCTATATCGCCTTCCATCGCACTCTTCTCGTGCCTCTTACCTATATTAATAGAATACCTGTTCTATTTTACTTATTTTACTTGTTATATTCTACTTATCTTTGTTCTTGTTTGCGATTACTATTTTTGCGAGAAGAAACTAAAAATGTGGGAAACAGCATTTATCATCTCACTCTTGAAGCTCCGTGAGATATTCTCCATCATTCTCGTCTCGAGGCAGAACAGTTGCTTCGCGGGGTTTCCTTTCGTCCCAATCCCTTATTTTAAACAAATCGAATAAACGAGTGGCACTGCTTTGTATTGTTTTGTGTGCTGTTATGCCTACTCTCGAAGATATCTTGCACTGTGATGGCCTCTTACGAGAGTTGCAATTGCACTGCAGCTAAAATATTCGTTACTTTTCCCTAAGTTTCTATCAAATGAAAATTTGTTCATTGTAGAGTGAAAAGGCCGTATTAAAGTAACAAAGGATGGCGCACTATTTGTTCAAAAAGGAAGACCAATGATAATAATAAGACAATAAGACAACCAGTAATCTGTGAAAAACATAGCAAAATAAAGAATGACCCTTTTCGGTTTGAGGTTTAAATTACGTATTTAAACATCTTTGCCGATTAAACCTTTCCCTTTCATTTACCATCGGTGAAAGATTGAGATTGTCATATCCCGCTTATATAGTGGCTATCATTGAGTCTTCTGAAAAGCATCTTAAGCGGCATTGGTCTTCATTGTATTCAATTGCATTGCCATGCCTGAGTGGTATATGACGCCAATATATGTATAATAGACAATAAAGGTCTTTATCAAGAATCCTGTTCACAGGAGGGAGAAATGAGTAGAAAGATAGTTTGAAAAGAATTATTTTCACTAACGAGTGACGGAGAGATTGGATGATTTATAGCGAATGATGAAGAGTCATTAAATAAGTGAGGCCAAGGTGTGTTCACTCATTTGATTTTCTTCATTTTCTTGAAGGGAATGACAGAGAAAAATTAAAAAGAAAAGAAAGAGACAAACTGATATAGTGTAGTTAAGCTTGTAGGTGGTTTTCTTCTGTTTCCCGAAGATTCTGAATCGTAAAAATGGTTATTGGATAATATTTATATATATTTTAAAACTGAATTGAATATAAAGAAAGGCTAAACCTATACGAAGAAAATAGAAGGAGAAAAATGAAATTAACGCTGGGTAGAGAGGATAAAAATATCTTGGCAGTACCGAAAAGACAGGGGGGATATACCTATTCACTACAAGCAATCAAATCAAATGAAACATCTTCACAAATGATACTAATACTAAATTGTAAGAATTGTAGCATAAAACAAGATAAAACACATAAAAATATTTCTAGAATAACAAAATTATTAAATACATTAGGTTGAGAAGGAATGTAATTATCAAAACCATAGAGTTTATACATGTATGTAATTGGTAAAAAAAAGATGAAAGGAGATTTTTCAGTATTTGAAAATAGCGTCGAAAAGAATAATCAACCGGGTATATAAGTTCTTCCTTTAGTATTCAAAGAAATCCTCCGTATTTCATTCATTCCGATATTCATCAGGAATGACAGATCCCTTATTCTTATGTCTCAACATTCGTATTCCGCGAGGATATAATTATATAATGGGGAAATTTGCCAGTCAAAACTCTGAATTTGTAAACAAACGCAATAAACTACTTGTAAAATTAGTATCTTTTAAGAATCGACCAATTCTATAAAAATTCATTTTAATAACAGGGCGTATGACTTCAATGAAATTAATATATCCAAAAGAAAACTTTAAAAAATTTCTCAGGAAAAGGTATCGCTTAAATTGGGGTAGGAAATGAAAAAATATTTTTGCTGTTGTGATATTTCTATTGTCTATTTAAGCGTGGTAATATTTAATAGAAAAGAATTTGTATGTTAAAAAGATAAAACCAACATCAATGTAACACAAAAATATAATTCCGCTACATTTTAGATGAATATTCAACCTGAAAGCAGCTTGAGAGGCGAAAATATTAGCATTAATACTCACATTTTAAATGCTAGAGGGCTGGAGTCCCTCGCAATTGCCTCATCGTTGCTCGTCTAGCTAAAACAGAAAAACCTTTCTTTTCTGTAAATTTTCTCTGTCGCAGACCAAAAAAATCAAATTTTTCAGTTCTTTCCAATGGTGCGAGGCGCTGTCTCTAATCGAATGCAGTTCCCGAAAAATTCCGAAGTCACCCCTTATTTCACCTCACTCGTCTTAAGTTCCAAAACATTTACCCCCACCTCTGTTTTCCTTCCATCTTGCAAATCAGGTAGTACCAACAGAAATTTTTAGTGCACTCTTTGGCCGCTAGAGCAGCAACAGAAGATGCCCACAGACTTATGTAAATGACTGCACATTCACTGCACAAAAACGACTTCTTTCCTTCGCAGATACGATTTTCATGTTCTCTACTTCGCTTTTTACGATAACTACGGCGACAAGACGCTGGGTTGAGTTGAGTGGGGGGTGTCTTCACTTACATCGTAATTAATTACGAACAGATAGAACGAAATTATGCCTATGCACGTAATTGCAAACATGAGAACAGCATGTCCATTACAGTTTACTGAAGGAGACGGAAGGGGAAGGTTTGAGAGTTGGGGAAGGGACTTAATTAAATTAAAATTTATTGAACGGTCATAAAAACTAAGCTATTGATCAAACAAGAAACATGTAAACTGGAGTGCTAATCATTTCATTACAAAGCTCGTGGCGAATAGTCAAAGTAATCTATTTTTAATTGCAATCAATTACTTCTTTGGAAAGGAATTGATACTTGTGATCAATTGAATTTCAACCAGAGTAATTGTATTCGAGCCCAATTACTTTTCGTCAATAATCGGGCCATCAGGTCCTTAAATTTCGCTTGCAAACCAACTATGGCTTGCTATCCGGACGTGAGGTTGACTATCTTTTTCTTAACATAAAGCAACATTTGCGACAAAAACAGTGTTTAAGTGTTAAAAGTCCTTGGATAACAATTTAGCTTGCAAACCAACTATAGCTTGCGATCAGAACGTGAGGGTGACTATCTTTTACTAAACACAAAGCAACATTTGCGCCGAAAACACTGTTTTTCCTTAAAATTTAAGAATTGTTTACGTGTAACTTTGGCCAAAAGCTGATGGGTTGAGTTAGGGGGCCGGGGTTCCTTCATTCTTACTTATTTCTCCGTCATTAGATACGATGTATATGAACGAACACCGCCCACCCAACTCAACCCATCCGCTTTTGGCCAAAGTTATCTTTAAGGGCAAACTGTGAATCATTGAATTATTCTGTGATTATTAACTCATCATTCTATATAATATACAGCATTTTTTAGCTATATTTCATCATATCAGGTCATTTTTCGGACAATAACCGTGTTTTTAACCTTCCCACCCAGCACCCCTGTTTACTCCATGCGCCCGAATGATAGTTGCCATTTGGGAATTTTAGGCTGTTTCCGAGAGGTGAAACTCGTCGCTCACCGCTACACTTGGCGTCAAAACGTCATAACTACCAATTCAAACATGGTCTCCGGAGGCCATTCACCTCGGTCACTTTCATCGAGATATGTCAGCAACTGCATCAGGTAGTTACTCGTTGTGTTGTTGTGGGCAGTGGCGGCGCGTGGCTAAAAAAACAGGGGGTTCACTTCAAAATTCGTATATTTTTAGGTGGCCGCGATTATGGTTAAATATCCTGGCTCATACTAGAATATTGCCTCTGCTTACATGGACGCAGTATAATTCACAACAACCGCGGATAAAAGCAGTAGAAATATGAAAATTAATATTTCGGGTTGAATCAATATACGCCTTTGTTGTAAAAAAATACCTATATTCTCGAAAATTGAGTTTTTATTTAAATTCTCGATTCATATTTCTTCGTATATATTTTTAAAGACCAAAATACATATTAATATTCAAGTTGTATTTATTTTTCGAAATATCAAATATAATCATAAGAAAATAAATTAATTACCTTATATTGTTTTATTCAGGGTTAAAGTATTTGGCAGGACTGTCACCGAATAATTTTTTGAGATTAATGCCCCAAATCAAATACACCTATTTTTGCCCAGGTCGCGTCCTTGTCTTTCGCAAAGAGCAAACAAGGGAAACAGTATAGCCCATTGGAAGAGTCGCAGCTACAAATCCAACTGTTTCTCTCATATATCTATGGCTTAAACACTCGGAAGTATTGCCTACCTTTGCTTCTCTGACTCTGAGATAGGTTCAGCAAAGGAATAGGACTTCCTACTTCTTTTATTGCACATTTTTCTTAAACAGAAATAGAGGAAAAATTAATCCCTTTCAGAAATTGGACACTATTCATCATGAAGAGCGAGAAAAACTGTTCACAAACAAGTAACGAGGTTGGTTTACATACTGAATACACCACAAGCAACCACAACACCGGTAACTCAATAAGTACACTGGATACGAAAACATTCCGTAAATTCACAATATTGCAGCGCATTATGGGTAGACATTACATAGCTGTAGACACCAGTGCATAAAATAACATGCAAAGTAGGCGACACGAATAGCTAGTTCCAAGTTTTGTCGCCCAGAGACAGTATTATGCGCCGGCAAATAAGGAAAAAGCTCAAGTTCTACGCGTGTTAAACTAGAGTCAGGAAGCGTTAAATGCTAGAGTTTGGATAAAATGTTTCTTTTCAGGGATATAGTTCGGGAAGGTGGCGGGCCCTACATTCCTCCTCCTCCAGCCATGACTTCGTCAACAGCTAGGCTTTACCATTACTGGAAGGTATCACAACATCCATCAATTTTCAACAAATTAATTCTTGCAGATCTTACTTTAACTTCTCATAGTGCTGGCACGGAGAGAGCTGAGTCAATCCATACCTCACTTAAATCCAATAAACAGTCAAGCCTTTCTAGAGAAGCTATAAATTCTAGGATATACACATCGCAATTAACAGTGTTGGAACTGCATATTATGACCAAGGACCTGCTGTTGCCCGTTTTTTAGAGATTAAAGAAAGAGGAAGAAAGCTTATAGATGCAGAAACTTATGAAATGCATGAATTTGTTAAAAAGTATTTTGCCAAGTACAACGTAATGATTTCTTTAAATAAACAATTAAAAATGAAATTTTTTATAAATTCTCATTTAAAATTAATTATCCATATATATACAAGTAAAAGTTGCTTGCATACTGCAAGAATATTGATGATACTAATTTCAAGTCGATATCACATCGGGAAAGTCCTCAAACGTAATTCTACAATCCACCTTTGAAATATATGGTAGAATACAAATGGTGCCCCAGCGTCGAACCAATGATCATAAGGTAAAAGATAAATTGTAAATATGAAAGGCTCATTTCTTCTGTTTACATGACTGGCTATATCATTTTCAATTTCTCGGTAAATGAATCATAAAGAAAATTGAAATTCCCACCATACATTTCAAATGGTAGAGCCGCCTGGTCTCGAGCACAAGACATTTCGGGAGTTATGAATACACATAACGACCTGGTAGATATAAAACTTATTTAATCCAAAGTTTTATGTTGATATCGTACTGGGATGATCTTAAAATACGATTCCATTATCCCCATTCGCAATGCATAAAGGAATGTAAATGGCGCTCTGGAATCGAACCAAGAATATTCATGGAAACGTTAAACAGCGAATATGAAAATTATTTATGATCTCTATTCACATGCCGGGTTTTAAGTTTCCATGTCATCGGGAAGACATTAAAAAAAAATCTAAAAATCGCCACAATACATTTTAAATTGGAGAATATTTGCCCTGACCTAGCGTCGAACATGGGATAATCTTCGAGGGTGTCTTTATAGTTTTCGTTGAACATACACGACTTCCAGCGATTCCTCGAATTTCTACTCTCTAATTTGCCGGAAAGTGCCTAAAACAAATTTCCGAAAATTCTATGAAGCCATTCTCGTCGGCTGTCGCTGCAACGTAGTGCAGCGATCGGCCCATGTTTTAAGGCCGTATGCCCCTCTTTCCCCTCACCGCTCTTCACCTATAACGCGACGTCCGAAGGGGTTCACTACGGGGAGTGAACCTCGCGCGAAGTCAAGCTAGTTGGAACCAAAAGCGGCAGGAATCGCGACTCAACGAAGGAAAAGTTAGGTCCAGTAATTGGTGTTATGGTTATTTGGGTTATGGTAAGAACATTGGTATAAATGAAAATAGTACAGTAGTTTTCTTAGGGGGTTCAGTGAACCAGTGAACCCAATGGACCCGCCGCCACTGGTTGTGGGCCCTCTATCTTAAAACCCCCCATGCCCCCTGTAGGGGTACCTGTACGGTAGGGCTCCCAGGATAGCCAAGGGAGTTAGGTTTGATGAACCCGTGACCGATACGTGTAAGTACCGTATTCGATACACGGTGGAAACCCATGCGAAATGATCTAAGTTGTCGAAACACTTTAAAAAACAACAACATCAGCATCAATGCGAGAATTTCCTACTATAGCATAAAATATTTATTTATATATTTTGTACTAGCTGAAATGCCCGTTGATTCTCAACGGGGAAATTTAAATTGATAAATACCATTGTTACAGTATTGGTCGTAACACATGCATCACAATTGTTGGTAGATAGCTAATGCCAGGCTATAATTATTTCCTAACCAATAAAAAAAGAAAATGAAGTTATAATTAAGTCTACAAAGTCACCTAAATATTCAATCTCATATCCTTTGAATAAGCACTTTCTTCGAAAAATCAAAAATCATTTAAAGATTGTCACCTTTCTCGTCTGCTTTCTGGTGACTCCTCTTGAGTTGCGGGCTCAGCGCTGCACGTTCGCATGGGCATCAAAGGGTGATGCGGGAAGAGGCGACTCTTGTCAAGAACAACTTCAGTTTCAGATAGGTTTTTATTTATTTTATTTCCTTAAAGAGGGCGCACAATACTCGCGGGTCGCGACTCCGTCCCGTTACCGGCGGGACCTCTTGGTAGGCCTCGGGGGGGGGAGTCGATCTTCCTCCTCTCCCAGCGCGGGGGAGGCGTCTTCAGCGGAGTCAGCGGTGTCGGCGGGAGGGCAGCAACCTCCTGCAAGGTCCGGACGAGACGCTCCGCTTCCTGTTGCCACCTCTGTCGTGCCCGGGTCCTCCTAAAGCGGGGCATCTGCTGCGGGGGGGGTTTGGACACGGAGTTTTCACTCAATCAATGTCGTTCAACACTGATCCCGACGGAGCTTTCGCTCAATCAGCCGGGCGACCCGCGGCGGAGCTTTCGCTCGACCGACCGCGACTGCGGGGGGTTTGCTAGGGACAGCAATGTTTTTCTTAGGTTTGCTTTTAAACCTCGTTTCTGGGTCATCGGACCCATTGCTAACCTTTGCCCCCGACCCACCCCTCTTTTGGGACGACGGACGCCGGTCTTCTACCGCCTGGCTTAATAAATTAGATGTTTCGCGTTCTGATTCCGCTGCCGATCGCGAGGTACCGACCTTGGATTTTTCAGCTACGGTTGATGGCTCTTTCTCAATACTGGACTTATTAGGATTTAAATTATTTTTAGGCTGGCCCAATTTGGTATTAAATTGATTGCTAGGAATATTTGCCGGAGGTTGCCCCGCTACATCGGCTTCGGTATTTCTAATTATTTTTTTCAGATATAAGAGGTCCTCGTCAGGGCAGCTAAAGCACCTTGCCCTTCCCGAGAATTTATTTGACATATTTCTCTCTAACCCATGCACCGACTCGTCTGTTTTCATAATGAAGCATTAAATTATTTTGATAAACCCGGAATAAATAGAATAAATAATAAATATCAAATAAATAGAATAAATAAGTTAAAAGAATAATTTAGAATAAATAATGAAAAATAAATTAATTAAAAGAATAATTTAGAATAAAAATCAAACGCGAAATAATTTAATGCGGTTAAAATTTATCACCTTTCCCGACTCGGGTGGAAGTACGGCGCGAAATAAAGTATAAATAAATAAAATTGGCCAAGACGCAATATTAAAATTTAAAAAAACGGAACGAAAACGGAATTTTTAAGTTTTTCCGAGGTGTGCCCCTGGAACTAGATTACCCGTTGTGCATTTACGTAATTTTTTTTTTTTCGCGATCTTTTCGGAAATTTTTAAAATTTGATAAATTTCGTTGAAACAAATCGGAGATTGGGGTATCCGATCCCCCAAATTTGATAATTACATAATAATAATCCTGCCTGGTGAATATTAAAATCTATTCCCGAAAAACAAGTTTGAAATCTAAAAACATACAAAAAAAACGACTTTGATCACCTCTGATAAATAAAACGACAGTTCAATAAATTGAAAAGACAATAATAATACGAATAATGAATTATTAAAAGATGAATCAAATAAATAAAATAGTTCTGATTTTTTTTTTTTAATTAATCTGGACGAAGCGTAAAACCAATAAATAAATATATAAATAATGTTAGTTGTAAGCTAAGAAAAAACTAAAATATGGGTAGATATAAATACATAAATAATTAAAATTTTAATAAATAAATTAATTAATTAATTAAGACTGCCCAGCACTCCCGGGCCTGGTTAGTTAAGAGTGCTCTGAAAAGAGCAGACTCACGACTTCGATGTATTGAACTCCGTGTGGAGGAAAATCCCATCCGAACTGCCATTCAAGGACAATGACAAAACCGAATTGACCTGTGCGCAATTCGAATCGAAAACGATATTCTACGGCCAAATTAAAAATTGTTATTCTATTGTCCTACTTTTGGTGCTTGATTCGACTTTCTAGGATCGTTATTTCTAATTTAATTTTGCGAAAGAAATGAACCTTGTAACTAAAATAATGACCTCTATGTGTATTTCTTATGGAAACGTTTTGACCTGTCTGGGTTCGAACCGTGGACTTTAGGAAAATAAAAAGTCGCATATACGCTGCGTGGGGTCGATTTTTAATAATGCAGAAAATTTCGAAGTTTTGCGACTCTCGGTTCTCGAGTTTTTAGCGGACATACACACACACACACCCACACACACCCACACTCTATTTTATATTATAGATTTAATTGTATACATGCCAATATGTAAAACAGATTCATCTTCTCTTTCTGCCAGTGAAAAATAAAGCGGGCAGGCTGCTTAGCGATATAAATGGAAGGATTTTGTTATTTTCTTTAAAGACGGTTTTAACAAGACGCTCAAGACACTTCAAACTGGGGATGGAAAGCTTGTGGACTCATCGAAAGGTAGTACGTAAATGAGTTTTTTTACACTGAACTAACAGTTAAGTGTAAAACTAGATCTTTGACTTACTCACATAGTTCTTTGACTTTGACTCTTTTTTATTTCTGTTTGCCCTGTTTTGCTGTTGAGAAGTCTTGTACCCCTAAACATATGCTTTAAATTAAGGTTTCATCGTCAAACTGTCTGGTATGACGCCTCCTTGTTAGTACCGGCTTCAGATGTTCGGCTGTCATCGGGTAACACTAACTCGCTTGATTGCAAGTTCTTGCAATCACTCCTCACTTTTTCAAGTCTTTGAAGCTTTCTTAAACGAACCAAAGCTAACAGTAAGTGCATCAATAAGAAAGAGGCTTTATCTTATATTCTATTATTCTTTTAGTTAGTCCAAGAGGTGTGGAAACGTAATGCGGTGTTTAGACTTGAAAACTGCAGTTCTCATCGCTGGAATACAATTGTTTTCATCGATTTTCAATTCGGTTTTCATTAAGAGGCGGTCGATTGTCTCATGCGTTTTCATGCGAAAATGCAAGTTCCTGTTGCCTCATTAGATGATTCATTAACATAACTGAGTTCGTTAATCTTCTTCGGTATCTGTGATGCGGGACGTCGCTATCTCTCTTTTAGAAAGAACTCATAGGCGGTACAATGTCAATATCGTAGGTTTGTCGGAAGCACAATGCTCAGCCTAGTCATCATTCAAGCTTACTTGTCCTACGATGAGTGAGTATCTCCCATTGGTAATTTTGTTCAATATTCTCTTCTGGGATGTACTATACAATTGTTGCTGCTCTAAGGACAGTGGGTGTTGCGCCCCTGTCGAAGGAGGCGCTGGCTCCAGGAGGAGCACGAGTGACTCTGGAGATGATTCTGTAGAGGGAGGAGGTGGTTCTTATGGGGGTCCAGATGGGTCTGTTGGGGGAGATCGCGAAAGTGGAGGTGATGACTCTGGAGGCGATACTGGGGGGTGAGACGACGGTGGAAGTTGTTGCGATTCCGGGGGCGGATGTGATGATTAAAGCGAAGGAGATCCTCGTTTCTCGAGAGAGTTGCGCCGCAACCGCAGAAAATTTGTTCTTTTCTTAGGACGTAAGAGGCATTTTTAATGCATCCATATTGAATCATTAAGTGCCTCGAGGCTTCGAGATTACTGTAGAAGAGGAGGAGATAGACGTATAGAAAATAATAGGAGTGTATTGTTGTGCATGTTGTTCGCGGCTACCGTTACTGCATCCGGAGATGCTACGGAAGTTGACTTCTTTAAAATGGATATTACAGTTATAGTGGAGGTGGTGCCTTTTGAAGTTGCTTCTAAAAGAGGAAATTCATAATTTTGATCACTATGTAATTGATCATCAATTCTATGGTTTTCCGTCGCTAAGCTGTTGCATAAGCCATTTTCATAACTATATGTGGTGATATAGTCTTCAAAACTTTCTGAATGCGGTGAGTCGTATCTCACACATTATTCTTCTTTTTACAAACAAATAACTTTTCTGTCATATACTTATACTGTACCACATACTGCCTGATATTCCTGTACTTCTGGTAGACGCTCCTCTATATTTTGTTATCTTCATGTGCAGCATTGAATTTCTCTCTAAAATATACCTTACAATTATAAAATAAACTTCATAGATTTCAGATTGTAAGCATAATTATAAATAACAAAAATATAATTAACAGCGATTTGTTAATTTGAGTAATTTCTGAACATCATATATTTATATAAATCTCAAGATTCAAGAATTCAGGTAATTTACATGAAAGCTCATCATAGAATTTATCAATTTGTAAGAAAATAAAGTATACTGAATAGTCATGAACTTCGTTATTTAGATAAGAATTTTGATCTGCATTTAGGGAGGGGCCTTAGCAGTTATTTTTCTCCTTAGTCTTGCAACGAATTCCTTAGATAAAGATTTGTTGAGACAACAAATACCAGTTAACCTTTGCATTCTATTCGAATTTTCTATTGCATCTCGAATATATTCTTTAAAAGATACTGCCAAATTACAAAATACTGCCAAACGTACTCCTAGGTATTTATTGTGACGGATGCACTCCCGATATTTGATACTGTAAGGAAATGACGTTTGGGGTTGCATTACCACTGCCACTGCCTTTTTCTGACGATATCTCGGTATGTGAGAGTGTCTTCGGAAATTAATCTTCTTGGCTTTATTAGTTAAATATGAAGATGAGATTTAGTTTGATTTTGATTTGAACGTTTAATCGTCCAAACGTTATTTATGCATTTTCTCATTTCCGAATATTATCTTGAAAGCGGGTGGCGTTTAAGTTGATGCGGGAAACAGTGCTTTCGGCGAAATTGCAACAGTGAAATGGATTAAATGGGTAGTTGGAGCAGGATTTTCAGGAGAAAGGATATGCAGTATTCAATTGATAAAGTGAGCCTAAGCCGCGACAGCGTCAGCTGGATGTAAGACTAACGTAACCACCTCTTTAATTTTTGTTGTTTCAACGGGGTGAATTTAAATTTATATATAATAAGTTTAGGGACTTGAACACTTAATTTCCTCCAGGCTCGTGGCGTGTTATTTCATAAGTTATTTGACAGGGGTAGTAATGTTTGGCAAATTGGCGTGAAAATTTTCGATTGATTTGGCAACTTGGTTTGATATTGAGATTAAATTATGATATCTTCTAATTTCGAAAACGATATTTCTCGACCAAATAATAATCTTTAATCTATTTCCCTTCTTTTGATGCTAGTTTCGAACTATCATGGGCTTGAATCCAGATGGATTCCATAGGAAATACATGTACTTTTTGCAGACTTAATTAAAATTTTAAAAAATAATTACAAATAGTGGTCCCAGGGAGACCTGACAAATTCCAAAAGAAACAAATTGAATATGTATTCCTTTTTGCCATAAACTTTTGTTTGAATAGTTTGTTAGAAGAATGTGCAAAAAAATATATTCAAAACATTTTACGTTATAAAAAACACTGATTCATAATTAATTGCAATAATAAAATTTCTTTTGGAGAAAAGTAAAAAGAAGATAATATATTTCCGAGAATACTTTTCCGAATTAATGCGAATCAAATATGAAAACTGAAAACGGAAAAAATATTAAAATAGTTTGTTTTCACTGGAAAAGAGATTACTAAAAATATTCATAGAAAGGACAATATCAATTATGAAAAATACGGAGGAGTAACGAATACTCAATAATATCTCGTACAAAAGGAATTAGGAAAGAGGAGGTTATACATAAACAATATCGGATATATTTCAAGTATCTGTAATATATCAATAAAAACGCTTATTCCTTAAAATTAGGAAGAATCTGCGTATTTTAAGAACCAAATTCCAAATTTTTTTCGAGAGATGGCACTAGTCTAGAAGTAAAGTTCGATTTTCCTCAAGAGATGGCAGCAGCGGCAAAGTTTAAAAACAAAAGTTCCGATTTTCCTCAAGAGATGGCGGCAGCGGCAAAGGTTAAAAACAATAGTTCAAATTTTCCTCAAGAGATGGCAGCAGCGGCGAAGTTTAAAAACAAAAGTTCCAATTTTCCTCAAGAGATGGCAGCTGTATCAAAGTTTAAAAACAAAAGTTCCAATTTTCAGCAAGAGATGACAGCACGTGTTTTATTTAATTTTCTTAAATTATCAACAGACCTTGAAATTTTAAAATTGTATTTTTACCATTTTTAGAGTAAACATAGTTTTTTTGAGACTTCAGAAATCCTAAAATAATTTTCACTTTGTTTTTAATCAATACCTCAATTCCTCAAAGCAAAAGTACTATATTTTTAAGTATTTGCGATTTTTTCTTAAATTCCTAAACCCAAAATTAATATTTTATCGCTGAAACTTCCTCGAAAGAGTATTTGAAGTAAATTCATTATCTCAAACCATAAAAATATAACTATTTCAGTAATTGATTTAGAAATCCATGTATTAGAAAAATAAATGTATTATGTGTGAAAATTTGAATTAAGCCATGATTTGGAGATATCGAAGGCAAAACATCATTTGAAGTAAAATAAATGTAAAGAAGCAACAAGGCTATGTAGCAAATGTACAACTTGAATTTTGAGTAGTAATTGAGAATCTTGATTTTACTCTTTCAAATAACCGACCTTCACAAATTCCTTGAGCTGTTCGTCGAAATTTATCACAAATATTTTCCAACTCATTTTTCTCTTAAACTGTTGCTATAGTTACCATCGTACCGTAAATAATAACTAGCATACAGACGCACTGAGTAAACAGGGATGTTGGGTGGGAAGGTACTGAAGTATGAAAATGTCGAAAAAAACACCAAATATTATCCAATGAAGCATGTAATACGCAGTATTTAAGATACCGGAAAGTCTGATTATGCCGAAAATCAGTGAGCAATTATAATTCGAAGAAGTTAATTTAGGAATGATTTATGTAATGCAATCTTACGGGCCCATGGAGTGAAGCAGGGGAGCTAGGGGGGATGTTCGGAAAGAAATGCCATTTTTTGTAATTTTACTGTAACAAAAGGCCATTTTAATGTCAATTTACTGTAAGAAAAGGCCAATTTTCTTCAATATAACGAAGGAAACCCTTACCACCTAACTCAACCCATCGGCACCGCGCATAATTCACGATTTTTAGTAGATATTGGGTGGTGGAGCTACGTAGTAATCGTCCATAGTATACATTAAATGCAATATCTAAATAGAACGAAAGGAACCCTACCTACCCTACTCAACCCATCGGCGCCGCGCATATTTCACGATTTGTTGCGGAGATTGGGTGGAGGAGCTACGTAGTAGTCGTCATAATAAATATAAGGCATAATAAAAACCTTTGATACCGAATAAACTTGCAAACCAACTGTAGCTTGCAATCCGGACGGGAGGGTGACTATCTTTTGCATAACACAAACCCACTTTTGCGACAAAAACAATAATTTTGCATAAAAAAATTATGGAAGAAGGGATTCTAGCGACCGTTGAAATATTCGGAACGGGCAGAAGGATGCTCCATTTTAGAAAAAGTTTTTGTCGCAAATGTTGCTTTCTGTTAAGAAATAGATAGTAACCCTCACGTCCGGATCGCAAGCTACAGTTGGTTTGCAAGCTAAATTTGTTTACAAGGTCTTTGAACTGATATATTAATATTTATCGTCAAACTTTCTTCGGCATACTTTTAGTTCGAAAATATCTTCATATCAATGGAATTAGGGAACGTTATATATTCGTAAACGGTCAATGCTTCCGAAATTTCAGAAGATATTACGGCTAAATCATACTTAATTTTATTTGAGGAAATATAATGATTTCGCTTAAGTTATTTTGCGTAAAGACAATGAAAGCAATCATCTTCTCCCAACCCTCAACCCCTCCCCCCAACCATCAACCCCCCTCCTTCCGTCTACGGCATTTATCTGGATTATCGTATTTCTGTTTTCGGTTTTTTAAAAACTGCGTTTCAGAAGCTAGATATCCTAAAATTTACGAAATATTGGATGAATTTCATCGAAAATCATTCATTATATTACACCCACCCAACACCCCTTTTTGCTCAAGAAAGCCCGTAACCGAGTAGGAAATGGGAAATGCGTTCCTGTTAGAGTTGAAATAAGTTACAATCGCCCTAGCGGATTCCCGAGGAAACATAAAAAATGGCGGAAAAGTAGACGAAAAACTTCGAAAATTGGTCATTTTTGGATGCAATTTCCTACAAAACCGCATCATTTAGGAATAAATGCTTATCATATAATTTAGTCGCACTCCTATATCTTTAAAATGGTGAATGAATGGTTTCTGTAACTCGAATAGTAACTGAGATATAGAATTTCTCCCTGACGGTGCCAAACTGCAAATTTACCCAGAAAATATTTCAAGCTATGATAGGCACACTATGAAGTCACAATAATTTCTCACACAAATACTTCACGTAATACACTACTCCTGCTTTCTTTGGAAGGGCATATATATTCTTACAATCAAACTTTAACTTCTTAAAATAAGATTAGAATTAATAATTAGTTTGTTTCAAAAGTATTTCAACGAAATATAAAACACTGTGATTCAAAAAGGCATCTGACCGGGAGAAGCGCACTTAAGTGTCTGAATAAAGGAGCATCGTAAATACAAATGCGTCGTTAAGCGCGTCTTTAAACATAAGATTCCAGTTGTTACACAAAAGTTTGCCTCCCAATAGCCAAAATAAAATAATTAATTAACCTAAGATCTTTCTTCATTGCGTCGCCTTTCTCTCACCATACAGTATTCTTTACCAAAACTTTCCTAAAATGGGTATCCTTATGGTAATTTAAAATACGATAATTACCCCTGTATTCTATTAATTGCTCATATTCGTTATCATTAAAATTCTAACTTGACAATAATTTGTGGCAGAAAAAAGAAAACTCTACAGAAAACACCGTGTATAGTTCCCAGAGTAGTCGTACTGTGACACCTACAAACTGTATACAGTTTGTAGGTGTCTTTTTCAATCGTAATTTATCTATTAAAGGTGATTAAATGCATATTTAAAAAGAAGCGGGATCAGCTGATAGGGCTCTCGAGTTTAACCTGAGGCTAGTGATAATCGGAAACAATGAATAACGAATGATTACCGAAAGTTATGTTCAATATCAACATCATACTTTTAGCGAAATTCACCGTCATAGAGGTTTATTTGGTTAAAATGATGTTATTCCATCGGATATTGGATCTGCAGATGGATACATTGTCCTATAGATAAATTTGCGTAAATATATGGAGTGTATCAAAATTGTTTGAAAATTTTTCAGTATTGAGTAGTAGTAATGCCAGACGTAAGAAAACAAAAGAGTTGTTTCGAAGAAATGCGGGATACTGTTCAATTTTTTTTGGAACAGGTGCCATTAATTATCTAATTCAAGAAACGTGGTATTTTTAACATCAAACTCTGATTCAACTCTTTCTATTCCCGTTTGTTCTATAACTATGGTAGGTGAAAATTTGAGGAAAATTGTCATCAGGAATGAATAGATAATTGGAGATTTTTTTGCGAAAGGCCTTGTATAAATTAGTCGCCTGCTATTTTTCCGCTCAATTCGCGTAGGAAAAATCATCCAGCAATTTCTGTTCAAATCTGAACCCTTTATGTTTACAAATAGCTATAGAAAAACGATATTTTTTACGAGGGTAACTCATTACGCAGCTCCGGCCGCGATCGTTCGAGCTGTTAAATATCTGCGACATTCAGTCTTTCAACGGTTTTGATAATTTGTGTCATCGTTCATTTAATAATCAGATCACTCCAATAAGCAAATGTAAATATTGGTGTAGCCTATCGTCAAGCGCTGCCATCCACGACATCCTGCGACAACCCTGCAACTTACAGGAGCATCGAATTACACTTCCGCGGTACCACCCCTCCACCCCCTCGAACGGCTTCTACCTTTCACGCTCCTTGGCCTCCAATACCACTGCCGACGAAAACCTTTATAATCGCTAGGCCGGCTGACGAACCTGGAGCCGCCGCCCTCACACTTTCGAGATTCTCCCACTCTCTTACCCCCCACGCGATCCATCATCAACCCTGCAAGTTCCACGTTCTTCTATGAAAAAACGTTAGCACTATAATGGATCAATCCTCAATAACAGTGATTTTCAAGAAAACACCAAGAACAGTTCAGTTCAGTTAAAGTTCAGTTAAAGAATTATTGGTAGCCACATTTCCGTAATGAATAATTTGAAGCAGATAATTAATATAGAAACTTTTATTCTTAAAAACAAAATATACAATGAAATTATATATATCATAAGCTTTATATAAAATCTTGGAATTCTACTTAAGGGCAACGAGCTCAACAAGCTGGAATAATTTCTGGGAGAAAAGAAAGCCTGTATTACATATTTGTCACCATATAATTTTGAAAATGTAAATCCTATTGGTTAGCTTGAAATTCCAAGACATCTTAAAAGAAAGAAAAATCTTTACTGGCTGCCATAATGTTAGCTTACTTTTTACAAGTTAGTAGTAGTATTGTTAAAAGTGCTTCGACAGCTTAGGTCATTTCGCACATTGGCTCCCACTGGGATTCGAACCCGGGACCGCTTTCACCAAAGGCGAACGCGCTGTCCACATGACAATCCGGGAGCCCTTTTTTACAAGTTATTGGCTCAATATAAAACCTTTCCAAATTCTGAGAACATCAAACAAGAGAATTTGGAATAAAAATAGACTCAACATTCAGTTTATATCCCATCAAGAGAATTTTAAGACATGAAACAGGTTAAGTTTGTTAACTATAAATTTAAGTTCGAAAGTATTTTGAATATGGATTATTTTCTTGATAAGCAGATTACAATATATATTAATTTCTTCATTGCAATCGCCGTTCTGAAGGTAATTTTTCCATTAAAAGTTACGAAAACAACATTAAGTAAAGAAGGCCTTAACGAGATGAACCTTAAGGACTACTGAACATTCATTCTGAAAATATTACTCTAATCAACTGCTTGGGCCGTGACTTTGTTTTCACTTTCGCTCCTAATATTACTCTAGTCTAAATCAATTATAAAATAGCTTCAACTCTAAGCTTACGGTAGATTTCAAACGAACTTCAAAAATGTAGATTTACTTACCCTGATGTTTCTACGGAAAAAAGTTCTCCAGGCAATTGGATTTCCTGTCGCTCGTAGACAATGTTCCCAGACTTCTGGGAATAAGAAAAATTGTGAAATCTCATTAAAAACCACTCTATAGGTACATCTTCGTGACAATCATTCAATTCTCCAAAATTAATTTTAAAAAAATCTGATAAATTTTAAGTAATTCGTAATAGATTAAACAGAGATTTTGCACGAGTTTCCAAGCCACGCAAAGGCGTATCGTGCCCAGCTCATTTCCTCTTTTTTTTAATGGAGAGGTTCGCCAGAAAACTGCAACTGTTAAACATTTCGGGGGACGCACGCGACAGTTGCAATTAACCAGCCCTATAAAACCATGGTGTGACAACGGCATGAAAACCATTGCCACGGAAAAGATAGAGAGACTTTTAGAAGACTAAGTAAATTTATTTGCTAATGGCTAAAAAGCCTGTCTGTCATTGTGTGTGTAATACCTGCCACTTCAATTTCCCTCTCCCCCCAAACAATGCAATTCATATTTCACTATCGCCCATCGAGTGGGCCCTACTTAACCAAGTTTCCCACTCCCCCCCCAAACTCTAATGCAGACCTATTCACTAACGCCCTTTGTCGGGCCCTTTTCTAAAGAGCCTACCACCTTTCCACCTGAAAGACGACGATCCTTACCTTGAGCTGCGGAAATCCTCCAGCGGTGGCCGTGCTCAGCGTTCCATCGGCGTACTGACCCTCCTCTTGAAGTCACTTCACTATTTTCACTATTATGCACTAAAATGACCATAGCTCACAACACTGAAACCACTCACTTTCTTCTCGATCTTCTTAACTGGAGGCTGGAGATTCTGATGCGCAGGAAAAGCTTCGGTCCATATCGAAATATTTTTTTGGTCGTCGATTTAGTCGGAAATGTTCTTGGAACCCAGGGACTTTGGCTGGCGATCTTCGGTGGTCAAAACGTGGACTTTCAGAAAAGAGTTTGATAGGTCATCTCCGCAACTTAACTCTCCAGCATGGGTCGAATGGTCCAGATATCTCGAACTGCAGGAAATCAGCGTGGATTTTGACTGGACTGAGATGGTCAGATTCCTCCGGTGACTGGTGTCCTCAGCGAAGTGATGGATGTTTCTTTCGTTTGAACTGCTTCGAGTACAATCTTCCGGAAAACAGTCGAAAGCAGGAGGGCAATCTTCCACGTCAACGCCAGAAGGTGAAACTGCATAAGAAACCTCTTCTGAAGTAAGAGGCGATGGAAGGTCGCCACCGAGGAGTCTCAAGTAATTCGGCTTCGGGTGTTGGCTCTCGAGAGGTTCGACCTCTCGTCGTTCTCACGTTGAGTCGCAGAATGGAATGAGCGCTAATAGCTCAGGATTTATATAAGGAAACTTGAGGGAGAAGGGTATGCTGGAAGGTCGGGGAGGGGCTCGCCTGTCGCTCTGGCGGATTCGTAGGAATGGGGATCGTATTGCTCGTTCATTTAACTTCGTTCTCTTATACGCATTTTCTCATTTTTAAGTAAATTTATCGAAATTTGAGTAAGAAAATGTTCAAATTAATTAAATTGTTGGAGCCAATTTTTTATACATATGCGTATAAGTTCTTTTCGGTTCTGTTTTCGAAATTCTCACTGGCGTTTTAGAGTAAAACTGAACGAGTTATCCCAATCAAATGTTACATAAAGCGTTTATTTATTAATAAAGTATTAGAAAACACATACTGCTTGGATGTGGTAACTTATACCAGTTTACAGTTGAGTATTGTTACACTGTTCTGCCGCAAGCGTGCAATTCAATCTTTGCAAATGCCATTTTGACGGAATTTTATTTAGTTACATAATAGAGACTTTAACGGGCGAATGAGGCAGTTTAAATATATGGATTTGAATAGTGGAGTACGTCCTCCTCTATCCCACTAGAATATTATTCTTCGTGAGGAATGTTCACTCGAAGGAGTCTATCAAATAGTAGTAAAATGGCATATTAAAGTCCTTTTCTTCGCAATACAGGAATCATTGCATTCAACTCATTGAAACAACAAAATTGTCCTTTCGACGCAATAACTAAGCTTCGATTTCTGCGAATGATTACATTCAATTAACCTTTCTGCTGATAAATTAATCCTGTCTTTATCCGGAGACATAATACCCGAACTCAATGGCATTCTCGAAAGAAGGTGAAATCACGCGAATTCTCCTCTCTGCATTCGACATTTGACCCTTATATTCGCATAAATTATTGAAGAAATGAACATCAGAATTATGCTATCACACTTCTCCCTACAAACGGAGAAGGGAATCTGTATAAAATGAGGATTGAGGAATTTTGGGAGCGAGGAGAAAAAGGAATCGGAGCTCAGACATTCCTAATGAACTTGAATTCGACTTAGTGAGAAGGCGACAGTCCTAAGAAACATGAGTAATTGATGTGTGAAAATTGTGACATTAACCGATTTTCATCATTTCACCATCACATTGGAGATAGCTTTGTGAGATTGTTTTTTTGATTGAAAACGCGTTGCAATCCATGTTATAAAACCCTTTGGTGCGTGAGTTCCTAAAGTGGTCCTTGGAGTTCATACATTGAGAGAGATTGCCGGAATGCGAAGCTTATCCTTCTGCTTATTAATATGTGGCATACATTTAAAATCGATTGATGAATGGATGCATACATAGAAATTCCGTATGCACCATGCAAAGTGAGACGGCAATAGATATAAGATGCGTGACTCCGTCTCACCCAATTCAACCGAACAGTCCAAGGGCAACCACCACCCTCAGGGATATCTCCTCGGAGTTGCAGCGTAAAAAATTACATGAAATTTGGGAAAATTCAGGCATGTAATATACTCAGATTCGTTTCGTCTTACTAGCTACTCATTCGTGGGCATACTAGGCCCCTCATTCCGAGCTCAGGTGCGGTGCGGTGGCTGCACCCTACGTAGGCGCGGACACGAGTCTCGTTGTTCTCAGTCTGAGCAGTAAACAGAAGCAATGCGTATTTCTCATGCGGCTTTTTATCGGAAAAGCAGAGGGAAAAAAGTGTGCTTAAAAACATTATGGAATTATGACCTTCACGTCTTTCATAATGGTATCTAGAATGCCAAATTAGGAAGTTCATATGCCAAATTTCGTGCAAGTGATTGCGTATTCTTTGAGAGTGATATTTTTCTGAAGTTTGAATGTCTCTCAGTGTCTGAAGAAGGAAATTATGAACTTCTTTATGCATTAAAAGAAAGGAAATCAATTTCAAACTGAATCTCACGCAAAGTTGGTTGTCGAACCCAGAGCCATGCCCGTGAGCACCGATACATACTTCCCTCCCTCATTTTGAAGCCTTTTATGACGTAATGTGTAGCGCCGGGAGTCGCTAACTTTTGGTGCGGCTCATTCGCACTTTAATACTTAGGATATTGGGCAGATTTGCATTAAGACCTCGCTCACGCGTACTTTTCGATAGCACGAAAACAAATTCCGCGATTTAGTGAGATGTACTGAGCGTCGAATGGAGTTTCATTCGCTCAAAGGAAATTCAGTTAATGCGAATATCGAAATTGCATCTCGGTCACGCAGTTAACATCAACAAAAACGACTCAATTAGTTGCTGTTGCAGACACCGATGTCCACTAAAGTGAGAATAGCGTCCGTTTTTCAATAGGAATCGTAAATTTTAGAGGGTGTCCCTTAAAAGCACTTGGAATTTCTGCCCTTCGAAACCAGAATATTCTAGAATTTTTCCTAGTAAGGAATAAATATTTAGCTTATTGAATATGCATTGTTTCTTAATAAGTTGATACATTTAGGTTAGTTCATTCGTATTTTTAACTGGAATGCATTAAATTCTTTTTTGCGAGCGAAGAAACAGAAAATTGTATATTGGACAAGAGTCACCCTATAGTGCTGTGCAAAGAATAGCATTTTATTATTTTTAATTTTTTTTTTAATTCCTTCTCTATGAATGAGTCGGGCAATTTATTAGCCCGTAATTAATCATCGCAGGTTTCGAAGTTGTCCAACAAAGCATGCGAATTTCTCGACGTTTAAAAAGATAAAATATTAGAGAAGCATTGGAATCCTAATATGAGTATGCAGGAATTAGAATCGGGAGTTGGTTCGTTTGGAAAGTAGTTGGAAATGACCACCTCGAAGGCTCGTTTCCGAAGGAAGGAACATCCATAGCCATTGCTGCTGCCCTCCGTTTTTGCCTTAGTTCGAATGAAAGGACAATTTCAATGGCTAACTCAGTTCTAATGGAACTACTCAAAGACTTGGTAAACAAACTCTTTCTGTCCCTCTAAGATACTTCTTTTCGGAACCTCAGATTTCCTCTAATTAAAACCTCCACACTTGTTTTACTCTGCATGATAATTGTAAACGGTTCTTCTATATTCCTTTATGTTGAAAATATTCGACACACCAATACATTTTTCTAGAGCGATTGATACTTTTATTAGTTTCAAATTCCATGTTCTCCATCGAAGCGTTCCCTTATCCATTAAATTAAATTTTATTAAACGTTTTTTTATCGAAAGATCGCCTCTAAGAAACCGCCCCCCTCGATTTGCTATTGGGTCATTCCATGCCAAGTGGTCTGATTTCAGAGAAGTGCCCCGCTCGACCATCACTGATTTCGATGAAATGTTGTATGGACATTCACACATATCTCTTATGAACATTTGTAAAGTTTTACTATCGCCGATGGTATACTTGCTGAGATATAGAAGATTGTTTGACCCCGTGTCGCTGCCTTCTTCAACATGACTATGAGTTTTCAGTAACTTTGAGGCGTTGTATCTCAGAGAATTGTTTTATGAAGTAAACACACTTTGGCTATCTTAAACAACTTTTTGCGTTCTATTAAACAAAGTAATAAAAATAACTGTAAGAGCGACCTCCTTGCAGAAAATTCTGTGCAAAACTGGCCCAAAAAATTGCGGATCGAAAAAAATTAAAACTTTGGCTTTTTATATTTCAAGAAGAAATGATATAATCAACGTGAAATTTATCGAATGATAATATATCAATACATAGTTTATAAATATGAAATTTCATATTCCTAGTACTTTCCATTATTTTAAAAATTGAGTCAACATTTGACAATTTTTGTAAAAAAGCCAAAAATAGGCTATTTTTACCCCGCTTTTACAAAGAAAGACCCTCTGGAATTTCTTTTGAATAATTTTTATTAAATAGAGAATGATTTCAACCCTCTAAAAAAGTATACCTAGTTTTTCATATCGAGCATATAAGGCCCTAGAAATAGGGACAACTATGAGGATGAAGAAGGCAGCGACACGGGGTCAAACAATCTTCTATATCTCAGCAAGTATACCATCGGCGATAGTAAAACTTTACAAATTTTCATAAGAGATATGTGTGAATGTCCATACAACATTTCATCGAAATCCGTGATGGTCGAGCGGGGACCACTAGACCACTTGGCATGGAATGGCCCATTGTTCTCTCCCTCAGACTCATCGACAAGAGGTCGATGAGTCTGAGGACGCATCCTTGAAGAGCTCTTCAAGGATGCGTCCAAATTCGCAGAAGTAGAGAGATAAGGATTAGTCAATTCGTGAACTAGTGACGCATACTCCTTAGCCATCATCGCAGGAGAGGCAGTGAGGGAAGCCATTCGCAAATATGCTCCGAACTAAAGTCGTTTACTGCTCAGGGCCTCACCCCTAGAAATTTCTCCGTCTCTTTCAGTACAATTTTCTTAAAATCACGTCAAGTATGATATCGTTTTGAACTTTTCGACGATATCTTTCCAATTCCTGGAAAACATTCCGTTTATACAGCTGTTTACGAAAAATTGTATGTGTTAACTGGGAAGATTATATGTTAATATGTTGTGGAAAACTTTAAATCGAGACCTAACTTTACTAGGCTCACTCGAATTTATTTTATGGTGAGATACCTAAAAATGTTGCACAAATTGCCAAGTTTTATTCCGATATTTTCATAAACAGCTGTAAAAATCGACGGTTTTTTTAATATGTAAATATCTCGTCGAAAGCTTCAAAACGAGGCGAAATTTGCGTAGGTTTTTCATGAATTGTAATCAAATATTGGCAAAATACCAGAATTTTTTCCCAAAATGACCAGTTTCCGCCGATTTTTTCGTAAACAGCTTTAAGAAATGGTAATATCTTTCAACAGTTGAAAGATCTCGTCAGAAATTTCTTATCGAGAGAAAATTTGACAAGTTTTATACGAATTTAAAGAAAGTTGTGTGAAAAACTTAATACTTTCCAATGTTACCAGTTTTCTTGTATTTTTCGTTTATTATTGTAAAATGTTGATATTTATTTATAATATGGTCTTAAATTTTCTAGAATGTAAAATAAAAGTACATTTTCGTTCTTTTGAGTGCGATTCTTGAAATTGTATACCAATGCCTATCTTATTAGGTGAAATATCCGCCAAAAAGTGGCGAGTCGGTCGAGGGTCTCTGGTAATACCATATTTTGCAGATTTATAAGTAGCTGCTGTCAGAACAGGTAATTTCATTCAGTTGGAAAGATCCCGTCAGAAGCTTACACAAATTATGGCGACAAACCTGCAAATTTTGACATAAAAGCCCACTTTCTTTTAGGATTACTACGTAAACTGCTGTAAAAATCGGTAACTGTATTCAAAATATGGAAAGATCTCGTTTAAAGCTTCGTAAAGATACCAAACGTAACACGAATCCTCGAAAATTTGGTAAAAACCTCTTAAGTTTTACCAAAGTACGAAGTTTTTGTTGATTATTTGGTAAGCTGCTATTAAAATCAACATTTCTTTCCAAATGTGGAAAGATCTCGTCGAAATCTAAGAAACGAGTCCACACTTGTTTAGATTTACGTGAATTAAAAAAAAAATATAGTCGAGAAACCGAAACATTTGTCCAAACTGTTCAGTTTTCACACATTTTTTCGTAAACTGCTTATAAAATCGATAATTGCTTTCCAAATGTAGAAAGAAATCGTCGAAAACTTTTAAATGAGAACAAACATGAGTAAGTTAACATCATTTTTAAAGAAAATAATGGAAAAAACATAAATTTTGAGCCGATTTTTTTGTAACCTGCATAAGGAAATAGTAATTTTTTATAAGAATTGGAAAGTGGAAAGAACTCTTTAGAATCTTCAAAACGAGACTAAACCAGACTTGGTTTACACGAATTTTAAGAAAACGTTGTGAAAAACCGAAATGTTTCCGAAAATGACCAGTTTAAGCCGATTTTTTCATAAACTGTTGCATAAATAGAAATTTTTTTCAAGTATTGGAAAGATCTAGTCGAAATATTGAAACCGAGACCAATCATTACTATTTTAACGCAAATTTTAAGAAATTTGTGTGAAAAACTGAATCTTTTGCCAAAATAAACATTTTTTGCCGATTTTTGTAAGTTTCTGTAGAAACAGGTAGGTTTTTTCTATAGTTAGAGCTCTTAGAAAATTTCAAAAAAAACTCCAAAATTGACAAGGTTTACTCGAATTTTGTGAAAATCTTGGAAAAAACACGGAAATTTCTACCGAACTGCCCAGTTTTTGCAATTATTTTCATGAACTACTATGAATATCGTTAATTTTTTTCATGTTAATTAAGCATCTAATCGAAAGCTTCAAATCGAGACAAAACCTGACTAGGTTTACAAGAATTTTAAGAAAACTGTGTGAAAAAAGGAACTTTTTCCCAAAATGATCAGTTTTAGCCCACTGTTTCGTAAACTGTACGAAGAACTAGTAATGTTTTTAAAGAATTTGAAAGAACTCGCTTAATACTTCAAAACAAGACCAAAAATGACTAGATTTACTTGAATTTTGTGCAAATCATGGCGAAAAACCTCGAAATATTTACCAAACTGCCCAGATTTTGCCAATTGCTTGGTAAGCTGCTATTAAAATCGATAATTTTTTTCCAAATGTGGGAATGAATTAAGAATTCTAAAGATCTCGTCAAAAACTTTAAAACGAGACCAAACTCGACTAGGTTTACATGAGATTTAAGAAAAATGTCTGAAAGATGAACTTTTTTCCAAAATAACCCGTTTTAGCCGATTTTTTCGTAAACTGCTGTACCAAAAGAAAGTATTTTTCAAGAATTGGAAGGATCTGGTCGAAATCCTTTAAGTGAGACCATTTCTAGTTTTACACAACTTTTAAAAAAAGTCTAGAAAGAACTGATAAATTTGCCAAAATGACTGTTTTCGCAGATTTTTTCGTGGATGGTTGTAAAAACTCGTAATCGTTTTCATTTTATGGTAAGCTGTTGTGAAAAACTTCGATACGACTCCAAACTCAACTAGGTTCGCACGAATTTTAAGAAAATTATGGCAAAAAACCTAAAAGTCTTTAATAATTTGCCTAGTTTTTTCCGATTTTTCTGTATAGCTTTAAAAATCGTTAATTTTTACTAAGTATTGAAAGATATTATTGAAAAATCGTAGAAGCTAATTTTTTTGTTTTACCACACGGAGGAATGTTACCTAGAATTCTAAAACGAGTCGGTCTTCTACTATTTTATCTCTATATATAAGCAAAACATGGCCAGTAAACTGATATTTTTTGTTACAATTTTTCTGGTTTTCAAGAATTATTGTGTCAACAGCTAGTTTGAAGAGAAACATCTTAAAAACTTGGAAGAATCACGTCGATATCTCAAAAATGAGTCCAAGTTTTTACAGTTTACCTGATATATATCCAAAAACTCATATTTTTGAAGAAACGTTTTCTGGTTTTCATAGATTATGGCTTCAACTACTCGTTTTAACCAAAAATGTGTCCAATATTTTGAAGGATATAGACAAAACTTTAAAAATATTCCAGATTTGACTGTTTCATCTCGACTTTTTACGAACTTATGGAAAACATAGATACAAGTTTGAAAGAATTTTCGGGTTATCGATTTTTCAGTAAGTGCTTGTAAAAGTGAATATTTCATCATTACCCAGAAGGTTCTCAGGGGAAACTTTTAAGGTATTCCTAGTTTGAATAGTTCACCTCGATTATTAAGCAAAATATGGCCAAAGAACTAAAATTAGTATTGTTATACACATAGGTGAATGGGTTAGAACCTGAAGTTAATTGTAATGTTTATAGGCGAAATTTTATTTATTAAAAACTTAGTATATATATATCCTTATATCATCCCTTATCTTTCTAATCGACTCAGCTTTCCTTTAACAATATCAACAAATAACCATTACCAAGTCTTACTCCTGGTATTTGCTGCTTCTCCGTGGTTGTCCTTATGTTAAGCCAATCATGAGGGGAAGGGAGGATTGGGGGGATACCCTAACACCCTAAGGAGTGAACCCGGCCAGGTTAAGGTGGCGTGCAATGAGGTTCGTTCCCATGCCTAGGAACCCCCTCTTTACCACCTATCGCTGGTTAACCGCGGGATCCGACCTCATAGACAAGAAAGATCGAACTGGTGAGAAGAGAGGGCTAAGTTAGCTCTCCCCAGCAGAAGAAGGTGAAAGAAAGGACCCTGGAAGAGATGCCTGCATCTGTAGGCCTTTCGGCGAGGGTCGAGAGGAACAAGGCATTATTCCCTCTTCCCCTACGGAGCAGGTGCTTAATGTATATTTATGACTAAACTACACCTACCAGAGACTGCCTCCACCAAATTGAAATAATTATGGGCAGCGATATACTTCTACAGACTGAAGTATTCAGATTAGATTGAATGGAAATATACTGTCATCACTCAAATGTTCAATGACTACTTCTGAAGGAAAATATCGGAAAATGTTTCAGATTACTGATTCCAGAAATATTTTAACTTATTATTTGTTACAATGAATATAGTGTTTTAAGAAACTGATATTTTATTTTATAAGATTGCCTCATCATCCATAGTGGAATGATTGCAGTAAAATTAAGAGGCATGATTGAATTTATTGATAGAAAGGTAGATAGAAAGACGTGGATTACTCACAATTTCCTGTCTTTGTCAGGAGTTGAAGCTGATGCAAACACCTGTAGAATAAAGAATAAATTAATTAAAATCAGATATGTCTTTTATAGTATGCCCATAAATATTCCCTTATGACTCGACATATATATCTTTTATAATATTATCAGTCTGTATCTTCCTATGATAAATACATTTATAGAACTTTGTGACCAAAGACATTATAGCACCTATTTTTCATCTTAATTCCCCGGAGTAGTATGTCTAGAAGACAAATCCTTATGGAACCCACTTAAACCATATGACTAAGGTATTCTTAAACATTTCTATATTTTATACAATCATATTTACAAGCAAGCAGATTGGTTGGCAGAAACATAAAAAAATAAAATCCATGGTTGAAATAATAAATACAATTATAAACTTCAGTAGAAGAAGAGGGCCTTGATATAGTTTCAAGTGTTACTCAATGATTCTGTTTAAAGTGTTAAAAAGTGATAATGATGATCCTACGGCAATGTTCTGGAATCGCAAGGAAATAATATTAAGTGAACTTAATTACTTCACTTGAAATTATCAGTGTAATAATTGAATGAAAACTGTACTTACTCCTTTAACTATTCATTGAAAAATCACACTGGCAGTACACCTATGAATGCAATCTGTATTCTAGATTCAAACTGCAGCAAGTTTTGGAATTAGAATAGGGTGGGGACGGAGTAACAGTATGATAGTGAGTAACCTGAAATTGGATGTCCCAACATGTCCTGTCAGGCTTGCGATGAAATAGTAGTTTTAGTTACTCAACCATATAAAAGAACCGTATGCATAACAATGTTTATAAAATTATCACTTAAACTAGATATATTTACTATAATAGAATACTCTGATTAAGGACATTTAAATGGAATTTAATTTATGAATAAGTTTGTCACGAATCGAAAAATATTTCAACAAACTATACTAAGTTCAACGAGATGAATATTTATTCCGTACTTCTTTATCCAGTTTCTATGGCTTCTCCACATTCGTCATCCTTCTCAGTACCACTGCATCAATGCATTCCATTTTGATAACCAGGGAGTTCACTAAAAAAAGATCAAGGGAAGAGAATGGGCAAAGTAGAGAATCTATGTAATAATTTGGGCATAAGCAATTCCCTAACAT
This sequence comes from Sympetrum striolatum, assembly GCA_947579665.1. Classification (NCBI taxonomy): domain Eukaryota; kingdom Metazoa; phylum Arthropoda; class Insecta; order Odonata; family Libellulidae; genus Sympetrum; species Sympetrum striolatum. The sequence continues at coordinate 76,692,074 of OX388346.1, forward strand.
CAAAGGTGATTGCTGAACTCAACTCTAATTTATTTACTGTCTCAGTTTAAATGCATTAAAATTAACATTTCTAATGAAAAATCCAATATCGGATCGGGATTATTTATATTTTCGGGAAATAAATTTAATTTTAATTCCGTCGTCTTTGACAGGGAAATTACCTAGATGGTTATTTAATCATATTTAATATTATACCATATCAAAAAATAACAGCTAGTATTTTATTTATGAATATTCGGTTATTTTTATATTTCGCTTATTCTCCGTTTGGTATATCATAAGAAATTTCAGCAATTTCTTTGACACACAAAAATATTTAAGAATAAATACCTGCCTGTAAACACAACTTCGGTGAAAACATCTAGACTATTCTTGCATATCTTGGTAAGCACAGATTCCCTTTATTTCCGAATTTGAAACATTTTCTCCAAATATACGCTTTGAAATGTCAGACGAGAGCAGTCAATCTGCTAAGGATTAAATTTGTGGCAGAATGAGAACGTGATGCAAAATTCAGAAACCTAGACAGAGTTCCAAAACGATAAATGACTGAATATCTTGGACGATTTCTTCAAAGAGTCTGCAGTTGATACGCAAAACACAATAAAAAAATCTGATGTGGCCAGCACATGACTTTCTCCATGTATAAGATGTAAATATTTATCTACGGCAGTATTTTCGAACTCTATATTCAATCTAAACTTGGAAGATAAGAGAATAATTTATATCATATTATCTTTTACGTCAAAAACATTATAAATAATGTTTTCGGGACATGTTTGATGAAAAACGATGAAATGGCCTTTCGCCCCAGCGCCCAGAGCGCCAACAACGTACATAATCAGCAACTTCCGGTTTATCAGTATTTCACAGATAACTCCTACACAATCAGTGATAAAAAAATATGTTTCATACAAAAGTTATAGTAAATTTCATTTTCTAAAACTTTTATAAGTTATAGTTTATACCTATATTTAATATTTATGGAGATATGTTGAAAACCGGAAATGAGCTTTGAAGAATGAAGCTCGACTTTCGGCGTACTGATTTACTCCAAAAACTAATCAACTCTAACAACACCAATTAATAAACTATATATGAAATTTGGTGTCGATCCGACAAATACTTTTCATGTTAGATTGCCCACAAAGTACATAATCAGCTACTTCCGGTTGATCAGTATTTCACGAATAACTCCTAATCAACCGGTGATACAAAAATATGTTAAATACAAAAGTTATAGTAAAACACACTATCTAAAACTTTTATTGGGTATACAATATACCTATATATCATATTTATGGAGATATTTTGAAAACCGGAAATGAGCTTTGATGAATGAAGCTCGACTTCCGGTTTACCGATTTACTTGAAAAACTAATCAACTCTGACAGCACACACCACAGTACTATATTCGAAATTTGGTATTGATACGACCAATAGTTTTTACGTTAGAGCGCCCACTATCACACACACACACACACATACAGACATCATTCCGAAAATGGTCAAAACGTGTTCTAGGGCCCCCAAAACATGTATTTCCGTTGAAATCTCGCAGTCGATTTTTTTTCATGAAAATAATACTTTCTCTATACAACGTATATGTAGAAAGTAAAAAGGCACTGAAATAAAACGCGGATATTGAAATCTATTGATCAGATGTTATTTTACTTAGAAATTTCGAAACTAACTGAGCCATAATTTGTCTATCTTTTTGAAGAAGCCTTATATTTTAATAGCACCCACCTAATACCACCAGAATATTGATTTACACAAAGTTGATTTGTACGAGTCAGTGCAAACTAAATATTTTTAAAATCCACAGGACCATTAAGTGAAGTATTGTGATTCAAAATTATATATAATCCTCATTACCTTAAGTTTGAACTCCGAAGTCTCCATTGGGGATCTTCAGTGATAATTTATCTCTGCGCAAATAGCCTTTAAATGATGTGTCGCAATACGCCTGTGCGACGTCGATAGGAATCGATTACAGTACTCCTTCAATGCTTAAAACAAAAATCCAAATTAATAATGCATCGAATAACAATAATAATGAAAGTTTGTGCAAGAATTGAAAAATAGTGACTTGGCTGGGACTCGAACCCAGGTCTCTCAGTTTTCTGACCGATATTCTAATCCCTCCAAATTAATGTCATTCTACCAACTAAAATTCTGTTATCTTATCCGCTAGACTACGGAGCTACATCCTGTTAAGTGGCGGGCCAGGGTTCGAGTCTCAGCATAGTCACCATTTTTCACTTCTTTTACAACATTGCTCATGTCACAATCTTTCCTGTGCTAAGTAGAACTTCATTTCCATCATTTTTTGAATAATAATTAAGTATTTGATTTCCATGAGCTTTCGTGCAATAAAACTGTTAATTTGCCAAATCAAGGAAATCCGTTACGTTCAAAACATATTTCCGTTAAGTATTCGTAAAATATGGCTGCAAATTACAAAATATCGATTTGAGAGAATCAATTCAAAAATCTAATCCTTAAAATGAGAATAAATATTTAAAAAAAACTCTAATCCGATTATTGATTCCTACACAAAAATCAAACACAATAAATGACTGAATTATTTCCGAGATTTCCTCCATAAGTCGGTAATTAACTCCATAAAATTTTAATCGATTATCTATAAGAATTAAATATTTTGAAATATTAATATTGGAAGCAAGAGGATGCGGTTGTAGTCCTGATAAGGAAGGTCAAGGCGAAAGCCTTTTTCGCACCGAAAAAAGAAAGTGCATTACGTGCATACGTCTCAAAACAAACAGATGTCCAATGACCTTCACATTGAACCTAATTCCAGTAATTAAACCGGTGTTTTAACTTCGTATATATGCTGCATAATAGAATATAGCGAGTGTGTGTATATATATATATATATATATATATATATATATATATATATATATATATATATATATATATATACACTGCATAATAGAAAGATAGCGAGGTACTTACGACGGGAATAAATTTAGTAATTATATACATATTAACGAAGAAGCTACCTCAAAAGAGATATAAGGAAAATCACTCGAATAAAGTATCGGTGAATCTATGTGAATTTGAATTCCCGATGTCCTTTAAAGTTGGTGACTTCTGGTATTGACCTCGAAGGGTTTTTAAGGAGATCCTAAACCTCTAATCCTCTAACTGTAGTGTTCCAAATTTTCTTTCGCTACGAGAGAATTATTTACGAAAATTAACATCCGATAAAAGTGAGGCTTGCAGGAGAACAAAATTAGAACAATTTCAAAGCTGAAAAGCTATTCACGGCTACAACAATGAATATTTCTCAAATACATAAAACGAAACTTCAGAAGTATCACCCGAGGCATATTCGCTTATTCGATCACAGGTGAACTTAACGAACGATAACTTCGCTTATAAAGTGATGTCTAAGCTTAACACTTACTAAACATTAAGTAGTTATATTTCGTATTTATGTCAAACGAAAAATCGGAAATATTATCTCGTGGCGTTTGAGATTCCCTTAGAACAGAAAATTCTTCCGCGTCAGTAAAGATCTAATAATTTGAATTTCCGAATGTTGAGAATACGATAAAAATTTAATTTGCCGAATGTTCAATATCCTGCAAGCTCATCTGTATTTCAGAAGTTTAAACATAACGACAAAAAATTCGAATTCTTACCGTTGCGACAGAAGTGTGCTAGCACGATCTTTCCTCCACCAAGTTTCGCCGGGAACTGCAAATTTTGGCGCTAAAAACCATGACAAGAGACAAGCTGCGTTTTGATTGGTCGAAATTTGTTCCCCCCACCCCTTCCCCTGTAAACCGTTAGATTTGAAATAATTAAATATTTATATTCAATAACCTAATATCGTTTAAATAACTATATATTTGAAAATGGAATTTACTATGAATAAATTACTTTAAACTTTAAGCGAATTCTATAATCATCTCGATGTTAACTATCGCTGGTATTCACTGGCGTACGTATTGATCATCAAAACTATTAAGCATGAATGTCATTAGATAACGTTGATTTACAATTAATTTAAGCTAAGATAAACCCACTGACTTCCTGCTTTACACATTAAGTTAGTATTTAGTTGAAATTTTCACCTAAATCGACGGTTAAAGCTAATCTTTAAGGCAATCAGTGATCAAGCTAACACGCACTTTCTTTATTCAAATCCCACTTCTCTACATCTGATTAATACACGATTCAATGAATTTTTGATTGAGAAATTAATTCCTATATTCGAATCGTTAACACCGTACACGGTTTGGTTGGATAATAGCGACCTTCTGGAATGAATACTAAAGAAACGAATGGTATCGTAACGAAAAATCCACGGCAACATCAGAACAATGAATGAAACTATCTTAAAACCTTTCCAATCAATAGTTATAACCGGTATTTGCAACCAAATCTCACACTATGTCTAAATAATGCCACACTTGGTTAATTCCCGTCTTTTAAAATGCATGTCATTCGATTATTCTACCTTTCACGTCCCTCAGTAACACGTTCATCTGAAGAAGGGTGGATTTCTTAAAGGATTATTCCCATAAAATTATTACCTTCGAATAGAAGTAGATACTCCAAACTATAGAAGCTGGACGCCATGTCATTCAGTTGCACAAGAAGCACAATCCAAGGAACCAGGTTCGATCTTCCAGCACAACTCTCAATTCCACTTCCTGGTTGTTATAGCTACCACACCACTCACTAATATACGTAATATTTAAATATATTCACTACGAGGCGTAATAAATAATACTTTGTAGTCGGCACAACCACATGAAGGTCAAACATTCGTAGAAACAGAGTCACTTCTTGCACTCACCGTACTTCGCTTCGCTCCTCACGATTGTTCTGAAAATAAAAGACAATCCGACGAAGCGTTTCCGAAGGTGACTTCGTCATTAGTCATGACCTCGTGATTTGGAAAGCTAAGTAATAATTGCATATTTTTAAGAGAGGCAAACGTAACTTTTCTAAAGTTTTCAGGTAGGAAATAGCTATAAATAGAAATAGGCATTTTCGCTGATATCGTACTTACTCCACGACATACTCTGAACTTCTTACTTGAACTGATGTCTCAAACTTTGCAGCAAATACACTTTTATCAATCGTCAATTAAACACTTCGCTCCATAGGAAAACGTTTACTAAACCAAACAGTATTACATTATATTATATGTCACCTGATCTTATAGGCACTCTACGAAACCATGGTCGATCTGTATAATAAGTTTAGTAAACGTTTTCCTATTTTCTAAAAAGACTTCACAGGAGCAGAATTTCGACTGCAAACCAACCTTATGTCATCCATTGAACTCGCTTGTCACTTGCATGAAATGACGACGCTTTAAGTGGCCTCCGAAAATTCCAGAACGATCGGAGCTCGATGTTCTTTCTTTCCACGTCTGACTCACGTAACTTCAAATTACTATGCATTGATGGGCTGATTTACAATCGAAAGAATTTTCAAAGTGCCTCAAAATTGCTCGTCTTTGAGAAGTTGGTTTGCTTGAAAGGAGTCTTTTCTGCTAGATTTCTGTATGTTACATGTGCTTCGTTAGAGTATACGTATGGGAAACATAAATAAAGAACGTTTGTAGACAGTTGAAGCTCTCGACTCGACTCACAGCAATATCGTAAATCAATTGTCAGAAAGCGTTTATTTATCTGTGATACTTCTGTTGATTGATTGATTTCGTGCTGCAATTCACAGGAGTTGGGAATTCTTCAATCAAGTTACATTATCAAAATGCAAGATTCCACTGTAAGTAAAATGATATGGTGTTGATTTGAATCTAGATGTATGTGAATATCATATCGTGAGTATATATAACCTCGTTGGTAAGCATAGAGTGGTTTAACTTGGCTCTCTGATATAGAATTCTCAGTGCAAATACATTCGTATTCTAGAATATTTAGTATTGATAAGCATAACCTGATTGATAGTACTTACATAGGTAAGATGTTTCATTGTGAAATCAATCAAGAAATAATTACGAACCCTTGATCAAGGTGGTGAATCGTGGTAAAGTTGATCCGTAGTGAAATTTCGATGAAGAAATCTAACGATGCCAACTGTACTACTCTATTTATCTAATCTTGTTGCTCTAATGAATTCGTTAGCTCTTTATCCTGTGAGTAAAGTTATAAAGTAGATCCGGAGGTTCTTTGAGATATCTACAAATCGTATCAATCATTTCGTATGAATGCGAAATTTCTTCGGGAGGTTTCGCAGCATGCGTAGTTGATGTGCAAGAGAAAAGGTATCTTAACAAGGTGACTTTGGAACTAAAGCATTGGGTTTACAACCTTTATTCGTTCAAATCAAATTCATTTATTGAGAAAATGCATACCTTTCGTCTCACTTAATCCATGAAAGACTTCAAATGAGTTTCTCTTTAGATATGAACTTCAAATGTGACCTTTCTGGTGTTAAGATTAACTATGGTTCAAAGAAGTTGCTTCCCTTCTCCGCAGGATATTCTTATCGGTCTAGAATTGATACATGGCAATAGATATCCATTCTTTCGTTTCCCGATGACGACTTCTATATCTGAATTTGTAAATCGTCATTTCGATGTCGAAAATATTGATTTAATAATCATACATCTTCGCAAAAATGTTGAAACCTTGGGATTTTTGTGAATATATATTTAGCATCCGATCGTATAAATATTCGCTCTGTCACATCTGCGAGTTCGCGAAATATAATGCTAATTTTCGACAATTTTTTTCTATTAAATTTAAAATTAAAATTTTTCTACTTCGTCCAAATATAATTGTTTGCAATGGTAACAGTCGTGGAAAATTCCCAAGGCGGTTGGTGGGCGGGGCCAGATTGACAGACGGTTAAATTACAACCAATCAGGTGACAGCAATTTCAACCATCGGTTGCGCATAAGGTTTTTTTTGCCAGTTTCTGTCGAGATTTCTTCCGGTGAGGAAGTGCTGCCACACTGATTAGCTGAAAGACCGTTGGAGATTTGAATTTGCCGACTCGCCCCCCGTTTGTGAAAGTTTTTCAGAGTGCCGATATTTTTAAAATTGTCCGTTATCTTTTATAAATAATTAATATTCGAGAATTTTTCTATTTTTTTTAAAAAGGCCGGAGATTTTTCAACGCACATCTTCGACTTCACACAGGATTCTCAGCAAATTGTAAGTTACCAAAGATACCTAATTAGATTTTGTTTATTATTTTATATAGTCTTAGATATCATTGCTATAGCGGGAAAAGTAAAGGATTTAAGTGTTGAACTGTGTAATGTCGTTGCTCGACGTTCGAGATTCCAAAATTAGGTCTTAAGAGCCCGTCTGTCAAAGTGATATCTTTTAACTTTAATATTATGATAGATCTACACTAGAAGAAAGATAGACCTGGTTATAGCAAAGATTTGTGGGCCATTACGATCCCTAATTTTTAAGTCTTCCATAAGTAATGGAAGTATAGAATTATGTACTTTGTCATTATTCTTTCTCATTTTTAGAAAGATATAAGTAGTATATTAACCTGTATGTTTTCAAATCTTAATTTCGAGCATTTTGACAATATGCACGTGAATTTTCAAAATTGTCCATGTTGTTAACAATCAGTCTCCCCTGACGACCAACGGCATTGGGAGTCGTAGGTGTTTGTCTATTTTTGATGTTATATCTTCACTTTAGAATGGCGTCTCGATCTATGTGAAGCATAAATAAATAAAAACTAATACTACGAAATGTTCGTTCCTGGAACCGTGATAACGTTTTTATTTGGAATCTATTCCGGTTTTATTTTTCCCAAGAGCTTTAATTACATACCAAGTTTATACTTGTAAATAAATGTATTGCAGAAGCAAGGAGATACTCATAGCTTTAGTGAAGATATTTATAATTAGCCATCTTGACGGTGACGGAACTTTAAAATCAATGTAGCGACGTTTGTCGTTATTCAACCAGTTGCCTAGGTGCGAGTCTACGACATATTCTTAAATAACTTTTATCTCAAAATAAGTTCTATACGGTATCGGGAATTCAAATTTCTGAGCACCTTACGACTCTCGATAGTGCATAGATTCATCAATACTTCATTCGAGTGATAGCTCATTATATCCCTTATAAGAGAGATCTTCTTCATTAATACGTATGTATTTACAAAAATGTATTCCCTTCGTAAGTGCCTCGCTATTTTTTATTGTATAGAAAATGCTACAACACAACACACCGATTTACATTACTGGAAGTCGGTCGGAAACAGAAGGTCTCCGGACAGCTGTTTCTTTTGAGATAATGAGGCACTTTATTTTTCCCCATGCGAGAAAGCGTTTTGCCTTCGCCTTGACCTTCTTACACAGAACTACTCTTGCTTTCAAAATATTTACTTTTTTTGAATCATCGATTCAAATTTCTACCTTTCAATAGCCGACTTTTAGAATAAATCATTAATTAATTAATTAGTAATAAAAGTAATTCAGTCGTTTATCATGTTTGAACGGATAGCTAGGAATTAAGAATGAGTTATTTATAAAATACGTCATCGACGAGTGTCCGATAGCTTTTTAAGTACTACTTTGGAATCAGCTTTACCTTCCATACCTTTTTAAATAATCATGCATTCATCATCATCATCATTGTGCTTCTGTCCGCGGACAGGTCTCAACGGAACTTGCTCCTCCAGGCATCCCTATCCTGTGCCTCCCTTTTTAGAACTTTATATTCTTTTCCTTGTTTTAAATCAGTCAGCATTCCGAATTTTCTTCTTCCTCTTTGTCGTTTCCCCTTGATCTTTCCTTCAAAAATCGTCTTCTGTAGGCAATCTGCTCTTAGTATATGGCCTATCCATCTTGCTTTCCTTTTCCTTATGTTTCCCAAAATTCCTCGTTCTTCTCCAACCCTCCTCAGTACCTCTTCATTTTTTATCTTGTCTTTCCAACTTATTTTCTCCATTCTTCGCCATAGCCACATTTCAAAGCTCTCTATGTATTTTTCTTCTCTCCTTCTCAATGTCCATGTTTCGGATCCATGTAACACAATACTCCAGATAAAACACTTAGCAAATCTTTTCCTTAGCTCCATCTTGATGTTCTTTGCTGTCAAAAGATCTTTTATCTTCTGGAAGGTTGCCTTTCCCTGAGCTATTCTACTTCTTATTTCCTCTGTACAACTTCCATTAGATGTGATGGTGCTTCCCAAATATTTAAATTTCTCGACCTGCTTCAATTCCTTCCCATTCAACTTAATTTGTACTGGGCCAGCCTTCGTTGATATCTTCATCACCTTCGACTTTTCAATGTTAACTTTCATTCCATATTCCTCTCCTTTTATACTGATTTTCTCTACCATTTCTTGCAGCATTTCTTCACTCTCTGCTATCACAGCCTGATCATCTGCATATTTAATGGTTTTCATACTTTCTCCTCCTACCACTATCCCTCCAATCCCCTCCAAGGCTTCCTCTACCAGTTTGTCACCATACATATTATATAAAATTGGTGACAGGCAACATCCTTGTCTTACACCTCTGCCTATCGATGTCTGCTTCGTCTCATCTCCCCCTATCCTCACCACTACTCTTTGTCCTTTATAAAGTTGTTTTAATGCCCTCCTATCCTTCCAATCCACTCCAATTTCCTTTAGAATCACCATCAGTTTATCCCATTTCACCCTGTCAAATGCTTTCTCGTAATCAATAAAGCAGATGAACATCTCTCTGTCTACCTCCAGTACCCTTTCGCTCAGCATTCTCATGCACCCTATTGCATCCCTTGTTCCCTTTCCTCTTCGAAATCCAAACTGGTCCTCTCCCAAGTTTTCCTCTATCCTAGTCTCAATCCTCTTCATTATTATTCTGGTCATCATCTTTGTCACATGCGCCATAAAACTGATTGTACGGAAATCTTTGCAAGCTTGAGGGTTATTTTTCTTAGGCAATGGCATCATTATTGTTTTCAGAAATCCTCAGGCCATTCCCCTGTGTCATATATCTTATTAGCAAGATTAGTGATTCTACTAATTGCACCTTCCCCTAAGGCCTTCAACACCTCTGCTGGGATTCCATCAGAGCCCACTGTCTTATTGTCCCTCAGGTCTCTTATTGCTCTCTCAACTTCATCTTTCAAAATCCTTGGACCCTTCGAATCCTCCTCGCATGTCCTTTCATCCTCTAGCTCTACACTTCCATTGCATTCATGTGTACAGTACAGTTCTTCTATGTACTCCTTCCACAGAATCTTAATCTCTTCCTCATCTGTAGTTATTTTCCCATTTTTGTCTATCATTCCTTTCTTACTTATTCTTCTATGGTCTCTCTTAGTTAGACATCTTGCGGTTTTATACATTTCTTCTATTTTCCCAGTCCTCTCCAATTCCTCTATCATGTGGCACTGTCTTTTTATCCAATCCTCTCTAGCTTTATCTGTCTCCCTCCTCAGCTCGTTATTTAGCTTCCTGTATTTTCTTCTCCCATGTTCTGTATTATCACATTTCCACTTTCTTCTTTCTTCCATCTTGTCTATCATTTCCTGAGTGATCCACTCTTTTTTATTTCTTTGACTTCTCTCCATCCCCACCTCCTGTTTTAGAACCTCTATAATACCAGACTTAATATCAATCCATTCTTCTTTAACACATTCTTTCTTTTCTTGCATTCGAAATTTTTCTTCTAGAGCTATAGTGAATGCGGTTCCATCTGATTTCAACTTCTTTACGTCCCATTTCTTTTCTTCCCTTCTTTCCCTTTTCACGTGTTTCAGTTTTGTCTTCAGGTCTGCAATTAACAGGTTGTGGTCCGAGTCTATGTCAGCACCTGGAAGGGTTTTGGCATTCTTAACGCTGTTCTAAAATCTTTGGTTGATTAAAATAAAGTCTATTTGGTATCTATTTATATTCCCCGGACTTTTCCAGGTGTACAACCTCCGATCATGATTCTTAAACCATGTGTTTGCCACCCATAGGTTGTTCTCTATACAGAACTCCAGCATTTTCTCTCCTCTGTCATTCCTTTTTCCCAGACCGTATTCTCCCACCACATTATCTTTTCTACCTTTACCTATGACACTATTCCAATCTCCCATTATCACAACTCTCACCTGTCCCTTTCCATTTTCTTCATACATCTGGGATACTTGTTCGTATACTACCTCCACATTTTCATCTTTTGCATCTGAAGTGGGCATGTACACTTGAATGACTAGAGTATCCACTGGCTCACTCCTTATTTTGACTGCTATAACCCTTTCACTAATTGCGATCACTTTAGTGACACAATTTTCTATTTCTTTCTTCATAATTATAGCCACTCCTCCAGTTCTTCTACTCTCCCCTTTGTACACAATCTTGTATCCATCTAATATTGCTTCCCCTTCTCCCTCCCATCTTACCTCTCCCAATCCAAGAATATCTATGTTGTTTTTCTCCATTTCTCTCTTTATGTTCTCTAATTTTCCCTTTCTATTCAATGTTCTTACATTCCATGTACCAATTCTTATTTCATTATTTGTTGTTTTCCTTGTCCTTTCCTTTCTGTTGACCAGCCATGTGTTTCCTGGAATGCTACCCACCCGGAGATCCGAATGTGGGTAAGTTTTACCTCCGGAAAAATCTTTCATAACAGGAGCCAAATCATGCATTGTCTTACGAGATATTTCTATCGGTTATTCTAAGTGAGTTCCGGATTTCAAATTCATTGGCGATACTAGTGTTACATCCGTTTACTAAGATGAAGTGAATTTTCATGATTCAACTCTAGAAGTGTCTCGTAATTTACAGATATTTAATAACAGGAATTTTTATCGTCATTATTACATCGCTGATTTTCGGTGCCAATTCATTGAAATTTGAAACACCGCTCGTATGTAAAGATCCAGAAGTTTGACTTTTTATTGTTTCTCAAAGGTTTTTCAGGTCCTCTCAAGTCTATGAAATAAGACGTTAAGCTCAATACGTCTCTCGTCATAATTATGTGTATTTATTACCAAATAACTTTATAATTTAATACTGAGAGATGTTTTTGAGGAATTTTAATGCAATTTGGAATGAAACAGTATTAAGAGGAACAATTAATCAAACATTGGTTATCTTTTTTCGTAAACGATTCTCTTTCCATCGGATTAGAGTTTGATCAAATGTTTATTCTCATTTTAAAGATTGAATTTCTGGATTGATTCTCTCTGATTGATGATTCTAAAAATAAAAATTAACGGAAATATTTTCCAAAGTAACGTATTTCCTCAGTAAACAAATTAATAAATTTATAGCATAGATGTTCATTACTGTGAAATAAAATACTAAATAATTATTCAAAAAATTATGGAAATGAAATTTGACTTTGCACAAGAAATCCGTGTTACTTAACAGATCCTTTATACGGGAAGTGAAAAATAGTGACATTTCCAGGATTCGAACCCAGGTTTACCGCTATCCAGGACGTGGCTTGGAACTGCGGCCTGTAGTTGGAATAACACTATTTAGTTTAACAGACTTTAATTATTATTTTTATTCGATGCAGAAATAATTTTCATTTTCAATTTTTTTTAAAGGTTTGAGGAGAGCTCTGTTCCATTCAAATCGATACCGCCCAAGCGTAATGTGACTACACAATCAATAGCTACTGGCGCAGAGAAAAACCATCACTGAAGATGCTCGTGGAGACGTTGGAGTACAAACTAATGGTAATGAGAATTTTTAATTACTCTGAAACGCAGTACTTCGCATTTTGGATTTGAAAAATATTTCGTCTTTCTTACACCAAATAATGTTAAATTATTTCAACATTGGCAAATTACATCCGTGACATTCAAATATAATCGATATGATTTAGCCTAACTTGGTGGAACGCCATAAAAAAGAAATAAAAATAATTTATAATATCTGCACTTACCTTCTATTAAGAAATTAACAGATGGTCGATGGTTATTATAAACACAGTTTCTAAACTGCAATGGGTTTTTATTCGCATCCTATGAAATAATAATTATACTGATACATTGATAGCTGTCTCATATGGTTTCTGCTTTCTGATAATGATTCTGTTGTTAATTCAGAACACTACACGTATTATGAAAATTACCCTTGGACTAACTACTATAATGACTCGAAAATATCATGCAACCTTTTGGGCACTTAATTAGGCGTATTTTGTTATAAATTTTAGGCAAGTCATATCAAGCTCAGTTAGTATCAAACTTTCGAAGTACAAATACGTATGTATATCGATACCAATGACTTCTTTTTCGAGAATTTGCATTCTTATTGTTTTAACGTTTAAATTCACGACTTTTAGTATAAATCGTCTAATTAATTAATTCAGGTGTATTTTCTTCGAGACGAATACTAGGAATAAGGAATTTGTTATTTTTTAAAATCTACCATTAATGAGTGCTCTGTAACTTTGAATCACAAATTAGGATCGTAATTTGTAGAAATATACTAACGCAAACATTAACGTATATATATATATATATATATATATATATATATATATATATATATATATATATATATATATATATATATATATATATATATATAAATACATTTCATTTCAACTCTTTGTCCATTGTATGCTCTGATATTAACCCCATTAGTTGTGTGTGGTCAATTTGACCCAGTAAGAGGTAACACAGAAACTATTGAAGGTATTTCAACCAAATTTTCGGTTTGTAAAGATGTTTGCATGTTACAATCTGCAAATTTGTTTAATTTCAAGCAATAAAAAGTACGCAATTTTATCAGTGTTACCAATTCTACAAAAATAAATTTCAATAATTATCAAAATAAAATTTTAGTAATTTTTAAGTGCCTTTACATAAACTAATTAATTGCTAAGTACTACAAACATGCTAAATACCATATCACGCATACCAACTGAACACAATTTCCAAAACAAGTTTTCGTGGATATTTTTAAGATTTTACCGAGCATTTTTCGAATTAAATTTAAATGATTAAAATGCTCTTATGGTTTATAAATTACTTAACTAAAACTTACTGAAAAAATCTATGCAAATGTAATTCTAATATTAGAATAAATTTAGAATATATTTATAGTAACAGAGAGCTACGCAATAAAAACTTTTGAATTAATTCTTTTTTAAAGTTGGTAGCCCTTTTAAGTTCAATTATTACAGTGGATATAAGTTTAGAAGTGTTAAAATATAGCAACTTATTTAAAAAAATAATCCGCCAAATATTTAGCCTCAGAAATATTTTCTTTAAATAACAATTTTATAGGTAGGTAACACTCATAAGGATATAAGTTACGATTTTTTAAATATAACTTATCGTTTTATCTTAGTCGGAAACCCCTTAACTGAAGGTTTCAGAAAAATTCGAAAATTATTTTCGCCCAATATATTGACTTATTTACGAAACAAAAATATAAATAATGAATCCTCTACTGCAAATTTCAATAGATTATTAATTTCAATAGTTTCCTTTCCAAAGATTATGGCAAAATGTTCCAATTTTTGAGAATGAAATTCTTATACATTTTAAACTTTATTCATGAAACCAAATTTAAAACGTATATTATAGAAGGTAAATATAAATAGCTGAAATTTCAATCTACTTAAATGCATATACTAGTCTAATAATACAGTCTAAGTATTGATAATATTGTTTTCCTTGGAACTATGCTTATATTCACGTTTATATTCATAGAAAATAATTAGATATGATCCTACATTTTAAGATTCATTTCCTTAATTTTCCTTCCATATACAGGACTTGATGGTGCCCTTCAAAATGTAGGAATAAGCCTTTGACCGCCATGCGAAAGAAGGGGAAGAAGTTGCGCAGCGCCTCCGGGTGCGGGAAGGAGCTGAGGTCCTTCCCTAACTGCTTAAGCATCAGTCTACCCCAGAATATGAATCAGATGAGAAACATTTTTTTCCGAGCCAAAATATATTTTCTATTATGTATAGTATAAAAATTTGTAAGGCCGGAATTTGTATAGTGTTCCATGACTTGATTTGTACATAATATGGATATTAAAAACTTTGCTCCCTTAGCCAAACTAACTATTGTATAATTTATAGATTTGTTATGATGTATAAGGCAGGACTATGTTTAATTTATATATTCTGTAACTTTAAACTGAATTATCCATATTTTTCCTAATGTCTAATTTGGAAGATGAATAAGAAGTGGAAAACAGTCTTTTTCTTCCGAGCCAGACCTTTTATTCAATTATGTATAGTATAAACATTTTAAGGCCGGAATTTGTGTAGTGTCCCATGACCTGAAATGAATATAGTATAAAAACATTTGTGCCCTTACCCAAACTAACCATTGCAGAAAGTACGGATTTGTTACGATGTGTAAGGCGGGGATATGTTTAATTTATGTATTCTGTAAATTTACATTGAATTACCAATATTTTTCCTACCTTCTAATTTGTAAGAAAGAATGAAGGTAGTAAGAGGGAGATGGTTATGGTAGAGGAAGAGAAGCAAGCATTTGATCATGACTTGAAATGTATATAATGGAGATATAAAAAAACGGTTGCGCCCTTAGCCATACTAACTATGTATGGATTTGTTATGATGTGTAAGGCGGAGATATATTTAATTTATATATTCTGTACCTGAGCACTTAACTACCAATAATTTTCCTAATGTTTAATTAAGAAGAAAGAATGTAGAATGAATGATGGGCGAAGGTTATGGTAGAGGAAGAGATGGAAGCAATTGATTGGAAGAGGGGCGGAATGGAGTGGTTTTGAGCATTATAGAGGAAGGGAAGATATTGGGAAGGGACGAGGGTTCAAAGTCGGTGGGACATAGGGTTGGGAATGGGTGGTAAAGGTCTGGATGGAGCAGTGGACGGGAAATGTGGGAAAGGTTAGGATAGCGGAAGGGATAGGGTGGTTGGTTTAACAGGATGGGAAAGGAGTAGAGGGAGGGAGGGAGTAGAGTTAGAGGGAGTAATAGAAGTGGTTGGGGTAGAGGGTGGGATGGGAGAGAGTAGGGTATTGGGTGGCTTGGGGGAGGGTGGTTAAGGGGGAGGGATGGGAGAGGGTGGGTAGAGGGAGGGACGGGAGAGGGTGAGGTAGAGGGAGGAATGGGAGAGGGGTGGGTAGAGGGAGGGATGGAGAGGGTGGGTAGAGGGAGGGATGGGAGAGGGTGGGACGGAATAGGGTAGGTAGGGAAGGGGAGGCAGAGGGTGGGTTAGCGGGAGGGACGGGAGAGGGTGGGGTAGAGGGAGGGATGGGACAGGGTGGGTAGAAGGAGGGACGGGAGATGGTGGGTAGAGGGAGGGACGTTAGAGGGTTGGGTAGAGGGAGGGACGGGAGAGGGTGAGGTTGGGGGAGGGACGGGAGAGGGTGAGGTAGAGGGAGGGATGGGAGAGGGTGGGCAGAGGGTGGGTTAGCGGGAGGAACGGGAGAGGTTACGGTAGAGGGAGGGATGGGACAGGGTTGGTAGAGGGAGGGACGGGAGAGGGTGGGTAGAGGGAGGGACGGGATAGGTTGGGACGGGAGAGGGTAGGGATTGGAGAGGGTGGGACAGGAGAGGGTGAGGTTGGGGGAGGGACGGGAGAGTGTGGGATGGGAGAGGGTAGGGTAGGGAGAGGTTGGGCAGAGGGTGGGGTAGAGGGAGGGATGGGATAGGGTGAGGTAGGGGGTGGGACGGTAGAGGTTGGGGTAGAGGGAGGGATGGGTGAGGGTGAAGTAGGGGGTGGGACGGGAGTGGGTGGAGTAGGGGGTGGGACGGGAGAGGGTGGGGTAGAGGGAGGGATGGGAGATGGTTGATAGAGGGAGGGAAGGGAGAGGGTAGGGTAGGGAGAGGGTGGGCATAGGGTGGGGTAGAGAGCGGGACGGGAGAGGGTGAGGTAGTGGGAGGGACAGTAGAGGGAGGGGCGGTAGAGGGTGGGGTAGAGGAAGGGACGGGAAAGTGTAGGGTAGGGAGAGTGTGGGTAAAGGGTGGGGTAGAGGGAGAGACGGTAGATAATAATTTCATATCGATGCCTGTAAATGATATTGTGTAACTGCAAAGAAATTTCCTTTTCTATTTTTGGCATTCAAACATGTATGCATCTAGCATCCTTTAACTCAATCTTGAAACTGTTTTTAAATTATGATCACACTTAAGTTGTAGTTGCTAGAGGTATAAAATTCCTCATTAATCTCAAATACCAATAGTTTTCCTAAATAACGCTTATATAAAAAGTAAGTTTCCCTGATTCTGACCCGTGATATGAGTATAGTGGTGGTACATTAATAAAATTGAATAGAATCACTATGAAGTCATTTATGTTTGGTCTGTGATATTCGGTAATTCTGTACAAAGAATTTGATAAAGATAAGCAAATAACAGTAAAGGGAACAAACTTATACCGAAAATTGAAATGTAAGTTTTTCTCAAATCACTTACCAAGAGCAGCAGCAGTAGGGTTATTGGGGAAATTCGATTGGGGAAATTGGGGACCGAAGGCCGGCTGACGAAACGAAGGTACGCTTTGCGCCTACGCGGTAGGCACATTCTACTTTCTACAGAGGCTTCCGTTCGTGACGTAACAGCTGGCGGCCGAATAGAAGATGTCTGATTGATTATATGATTTTATCAATTTTTTTCATTTACCGAGTCTTAATATACTTCTTCTATTTGCTTAGTACTAACAATGACCCGTTGACACACGGCAACGTTGTTCAGTCAGATAGGCGGGTGTTTCAAATATGTCAACGGGGTTGGGTTGGGTTGGGGGGAGGAATTCTAGATTTTTGTTAGAAATCCCTCCCCCCTACCCCAACCCAACGGAAACGTTTCCGTGTGTAAACGGGTAATTTCTTGCTAAATCACGAAAAATCTTAATTTTCATCGTAGAACGTCGATCAAAAGACGCTTGTATATCTCTTAGGACGAGTGAGACAACGAAGATAATAAATTGTTGCTCATTTGAATTGTTTATAACTTTTAAAATCGTATTCCACGCGGTCAGTTTTTTATAGTCCCCCCTGATGGGAAGGCCGGGCGCTCCCGAGCTGGGAAGGGTCCGGATTAGGATGGTGACCCTCGAAATTTCTACCTGAAAAAAATAACGGTAAAACCCCCGTATAACTACCATTAACCAGAATTTTAAATATATGATTATCATGCTCCCACATCAACTGAATATAACTATAACACACCAAACGAAGCTCAAAAATAAATTCATAATTATTCGTCAGTGAAATGAATTGGTAATTCAGAACACTACATACAGTCATGTTTCAATGAAGATATTCTCCATCCTTCCTCAGTTAAATATATTGAGCGTATTAAGAGCATTTCATACGAAGTTCTGCTACAATAATTATGTTTCTGGATGCGTCAATGTGATACTGAACAAGATAAAAAATTCCGACCGCGGAATTTGTTCTGTCTTGTATAACGCATATTAAATATCTTCAAGGAAAATCTAAGTACTGAATGAAATACATTTACGTTTTGCAAAACTAGAATTACCACCGTAAAAAGCTTCACAATTGTTCGTTGACACATTACACATAGCGCGACACTATCCACATAGAATATACATTAGAAGTCTGCATGGACCGGGCTCGGGCCGGGACTTGGGCTCATGAATGACTCGGTAGGGAAAGAATTATTCGTCCTTAAAGAGCATTAGTTTCTTGCGTAGGGACAAAAGAAACATAAAAATGTAACGCAAGCTTAAACAAAATGCTCAGTATTCGTGGAGGAGTAAACAATGTATCTCTTCACACATCACAACGACAAATTAAGGATGATTTATGGAAAGTTTGGGCTCGGGCTTGAGAAAGCAAATTTGTATCTACATTCGGGGCTGGTTTGGACGATTATAAACCTAAATGATTTAAGAAAGAATTTTAACGAATTTGCATATAAGAAAGTAATGCATTTTATATAAGGCCTTTGTAGAGCATTATCAAAGTTGAGATCAACTTATTCATTACGAGTAAAATGTAGCTTGCATACTGCAAGCAGATCGACAATACTAATTTCAAGTCGGCATCCTATCGAGAGGGTCCTCAAAAGAAAAAAAAAAGGTTTGAAGATATTCTTAAAATTCGCTGCAATTTAATCGTCTAGCATCGAACCCGGGTCTTCCTGGTAAACTTACTATACAGCATAACAAAAGATTACCGTCTCTAACTACGTGTGAAAATTCAAGCTGAAATGTTGGCTGCAACATCCTTAAACGACGTCCTTCTTTTCACATATATTCCTTAAGTGAGAAATTGTGATGTGCTCTGGCATCGAACCCAGGAATAGCATGGTCTTATCTAAATTGTTTTCTTAAACCGAGTCTTGATAGACAGCTTCTATCTAAGCAAGAACTTCCTATTATTTCGATAAATGCATCAAAATAAATAATGAAAACTACCTCAATGTATTTTAAATGGGGGATATATTTACCACCTGGCCTCGAACCCGGGTCTTTCTGGTAATAATTTCTATGAAGCACAACGGAAGATCACCATTTTTAACTATGTATGAAAATTCAAGCAGAAATATTGGCTGCAACTGCCTCAAATGACGTCCTACTTTTCCCTTATATTCCTTATGTGAGAAATTTTAATGTACTCTGGCATCGAACCCAGGAACAGCATTGTCATATCTTAATTTTTTCTTTAGCCAAGTCTTAATATACATCTTCTATCTAAGCAAGAACTTCCTATTATTTTGATAAGTACATCAAAATAAATAATGAAAACTAACTCTATGTATTTTAAATGGGGGATATATTTACCACCCGGCATCGAACCCGGGGCTTTCTGGTGATACTTCCTATGGAACACAACAGAAGATCACTATCTCTAACTATTTGTGAAAATTCAGGCAGAAGTATTGGCTTCAACTGCTTCAAACGACGTCCTACTTTTCCCATATATTCCTTATGAGAGAAATTTTAATGTGCCCCGGCGTCGAACCCAGGAGCAGTACGGTCTTATCTAATTTTTTTTCTAAATTTTAGTCTTAATATACATCTTCCATATAAGCAAGAACTTCCAATCAATTTGATAAGGGCATCAAAAAAAATAATGAAAAACTACTCCCATGTATTTTAAATGACAGATTTTTGCATCGCCCTAGCATCGAACCCAGGATATTTTCTGTAGGTGTCATTTATGTTTTCAATAGATCATGACCATATATATAGGCGTCTTGAGTTTTTTTAGATTCTCTATCTATCCGGAAAGTATTTATTTTAAATTCCCGTAAATCAAAGCAATGCATTTAAACGGGAAAAATCAGGACTTTGGGGCCCTCTGGAATCGAACCCATGCTACTGAGATTCAAAGTCGCAATTTTTCTGGAGGTTACACGTTATGGCCAATACGTCGTAAAAATTTCAAGTGAATCACGCTTGTGGTTTAGCCTGTGAATTAGTATCCTATCTATCTATATGCTTGAATGAATCCGGAGAAGCATCTATATATAATAGATGGCTAGAAAAGTACGAGAAAGCGAAACATGCAAGGTCAATAATCTGCAATATGGACCCATGAACACGTTTCTAACCTTAGACTGCAGAATGAACTGAATATTGAATGTTAAAAAATAATAAAGTTCCGTAGATAATCTAAGATTAATTAATTAATATAGCTCTAATCTTAGATTATCTACGGCATATTATACGCAGGAGAGAAAGGGATACGGAAGGTACTTGGAAAAGAACTTTCAAGGTCGATGTAGAATGACACTCTCACTGATATTCTTAAGAAAATTTACCGTATATACTAACCGAAGGTCAAGACTAGACGACATTAGTCCTTGTGAGAATTCACCGCATACTTTCCTTTTCTGTTTACGTTTACGGGCAATACGGAATGTACACGCAACCGAATGACAAGAAAAGTATTTCCAAGGAGTCGAGTGTACACATAATAATCGAAAGAGACAAGGCACTGGCCTGAAGACGACAGCTGTAGGTAAAGGGAAAGTGTTTTCTTGTTTGAATACTACTTCGAGAAACAGAAATAAGTTCCATCGCACGAAGGTATAAATATAAATCTAAGATATATAAATTCTTCGTAATCAACTAACCTGGTTTTAATTCCGTTTAATCCTTCGTCATGCGATAATAATACTCTTCCGTATACAAGGATAAGATATCCAGAAGAAAGAGATTCAATGGAACAGCATTTAAACCCGTAAATCAATTCCTGGAATAATAATGACACAATGTTAGTAAATCAGGTGAAACATAATCTTTGGTAACACCATTGAATGGATACATGTACAGTTTCAAATACTAAAGTATAATTTCGTCACGATTACCGCCTACAAATACCAACAATTCTATAAAAATACCATGTATGATTTTCCAATTCAAATATTGTTAAATGTTCATTATTATACATACACGCGATATGAAAGCAATTATACTGTTTTAATCAGTCCTAATCGTACTTACATCCAAGAAGTTTTTTCGAAAGTGTTTCATTATAGAAAGATCTGGTGCTTTGTTTCATTATAATTTGATTTGATTAAATTATTATATTGATAAAAAGGAAGAGGAGAATTCACCTTAGAGAAAAGTGATCGGAAAGTGAAACCTCTATTTATATCCGAATTTCCGTTAGGGCGTAGGTAAAATATATTTGTAGCAATCTTGAAAGCCGTAGCAGTTTCAACTAATTCAATTCACCATTTTAATGAAAAGAATTCTGATGTCAGTTGTCGTCATAGAGAATCAACAATAACGAATTAATTAATAAAACTACGTGACTTAAAATACCGTGATGTCCCTTAAGCATAGTCCAAAATATAATTCAACATGAACCAGAAATAATATTTGAATCAGTCCAACATAACTCAATCGCGAACATAGAACTTGAACATTCTGATAATACAGCATCAAATTTGAACCCATTAAGTAGTTTAAGAATAAATTTGAATAAAGGATAAATGAATAATGATGATTATTTTAGAAGGTACCAGATTCCAACACGATTAGACCTAGATGTCGTACTAAAGATTTATATTCGATTGACCGTTAACACGATATCTAGAAAGATTTATGGAAACAATTTGAAAATATGACCATTAAATAATTTTATGGGATCATTTTTGCTAATTCTACAGCCATAACGACTTTACAAGAGTTTTTAAGGAAAGGCATCTTGCTTAATGTGCACATGAAGTATTGAACAAATTAGAACGAACATGATGAAAATTACCGGAAATCAGACTTTTATTAGCTTTACATTAATTTCAAATAAAACATCCAAACGAAAATTAAACATGGAAATCGATTTAAAACAGAAATTGAAGAAACAATTTCAGATCGTTATTCCAATACAGATATTCCTCATCTTTGATCACTACCGAAAATGTCAAAGGGAACATATAACTGATATGCGTTTTACAAGCATCAAAAGTTATTGGCTTTAGAGACCAGTAATTTATTAAGATATCTTCATCCATAAAATTGAAAGTCTACTAATTACACGGACTAGTGCCAAGGGGATATGCTAACAAACATACATGTTAACCGAAAGATCAGATCATTTGATAAAAAATGTACCTGATCAAAATCCCAATATAATACTGACGAAACTTTGAAAGCTAAAAGAAGCTCAAATACGACGGAAACACATATCGAAACTTTTACATTTTATGCTTCATTATAAATCTGCTTGAAAGTAGAAACTATTCTTAAAACAGGTATAAAATTAATCTATTACGAATTACTTACCAGATGTATAGAATCCTCGCTGATAACACTAATAATTTTGACGTAGGTCTATTGTCCCACCCAATAATTCCAAAAGAAGAAAACAAATCACTTTAACATTCATGGAAATTAAATTAAGTTAATCGAAACTTATAATTATTCTTACCATTATAGAGGTTCGAATCTATAAGTAGTCGTTGAATTAAAATTTACGGCGGTCTCCCGAAAACGAAATAATAACACGTCAGCTCCAGAAGAAATCTCCAAAGAACTGCACTTTCACCAATTCAAATACATGTAGAATTTTAAAGCAACGTTCTGATTGGTTGTTTATTGAAATGCGTTACTAACGACGGTAAACGTTATATGTATTATGTATATGTTATAAAAAATACATGACGTAAATAAAATGCATTATAAAAATTACATAATAATCAGCAGAATATTATTTAAATTAAATTTTAAGAATTAAAAAATAATTAAACTCTTCAAAAACATTTCCCTAAGTTTAGGGTAAATGTTAGAAAAAGAATGCAGCCATATCATTTTATTGGTCGGCAATTAAATTTTCTAACGATCAACCGATATCGGAGAATGTTACGTAAATGAAAATAAGGATTATATTATATTTAATTAAGCGGATGATTATTCAACTAAAATTTAGAATCATTACTTTATTTTAAAATATATTCTGATTCGGTAAATTTTGATAGAATTCATAGTTCCGACATCATCATTGGCTCTATTTATCGACTTAGTTCAAAAATAAAAAAGAATCTTCTGTATTTAAACCAGAGAAGGCAAAATCGAATTAAATAATGAGTGCAATATATATGTTATGATCATATATCAAAGATTTTTCCACCTCACCGCCAAACACATATATATTACACTCATAGTATGTGTGTATTATTCATAGATAATAAATTTTAACACATAGAATTTAATATAGATGAACATTGTTTAAAACCAAACCATTTCATGGTATATCTTTTCACTTATTCCTCCCACCAGGATGATAGTTGTCCAAGCGAAGGTGGATGCTATATGAATAACGATTTGCATTTGCCATAAGAGTTTCCAAATGCTGAAATTTGTCCAATTTCAAAGATATATCAAATTTAATTATCTCAAACAACAGCAAATCTGAAATATTTAGCTCTTCTCTTACTCCGCTAGTATTCCCACTTTAATAAAACAGATTCTTAAGGTATTGTAAAACAGATTCTATAAGTAGTGCTTCTCACCATCAAAATGCTGCTGTTTGTCACAAATTCCAAGATATCCCATATTAAACTCTCTCAAGCAACATGAAAAACTTGGATCTTTCTCTTACTTCACCACCAAGTAGAGCAATTGTGCCAGTGATAGTAGATGAGAGTTCAAATTTCTGGTACCAGTAAACTTCCCACCCAAAGTTTTCCATCTAATCTTACAACTTACCCTCATTTATCAACCAATTATTGAGCATGTAAGCTAGCACTGAAGACGTCACTTTGTGAAATTTCACCTCAGGGATGACAGCAAAATAATTTGTGTAAACTGTCTCAAAAAAACGGTTTATTTGAGTAACTAGTTTCAACTCATTGAATCATCATCAGGTTCTAAAATGAGAGTGAACCCAAAGAAAAAAAATTGCCCTTAAAATAAATATTGGCCCTTATCCGCATCTACACATGCAAAGGAACTCAGTTGATGTCATGTTTAATACCCTGCCAGTTAAAAATTCTTGAAATGAGTGGAAATGTAAGATGGCACCAGTTTACTTGCAAACGCTTGGTGCCAGTAATAATTGGATACGGAAACCCAGCTTAAAGCCGGATGTCCACCTGAGAGTAACTATCGCGAGTTACTCTCTGATAGTACTATTACACTTGCGTCCATCCGAGAGTACTTTTGTGAGATAAAAACCGCCAGAGAGTAACTCTTCGTATAGAACTCTCAAGACCATGTCCGTCTGAGTTAACGAGAGAGTGAACCGATCACATCGCCCGAACGTGTCTCAGCAAAGACTAGCGTCCTTATTTGTTGCGTATTTCATTTTGAATGCGATGAACAGAGTTGGGTGTTTGTCTGCTCTTCTTATAGAACTACGAATCGAATATCCAATCCAAATTCGAAATTTCGTGCGTGTGAGTGCCCAACAGTTTCAATTCGTGGTTGAATAGTTGAGACCAATAACTGGGAAAAAAGACACCAAATTCCGAATAGCTATAACCAGGCCCATGCGCACGGGAGGGGTTTTGGGGGTTCGAACCCCCCCATGAGGATCCTTCATACAAAAAGTTCCACGAATGATGAATTGAAGAGAGGATAAAAAGAAATTATTTCATTTAAAGTTTCATTTAGTAAACTTTTTCTTCCAAAATTTAGTGCCTCTTTCAACTTTCATGTTAAATCTGTCAGGACTCCTTCTTTCGTCTCGGTGAGTCACACTTTCGCGCTAATCAGAAATCGAGTTTCACGAACAAAAGGGCCTAAAAGCCCACGCCACCTGACTGAAAAACCCCTCCCACGAGCAAATCCTGCGCACGGCCCTGGCTATCACACTCATGATAGTGATGTTACGAATTTTAGCTTCAAGTTTATAATTCCATTCTTTAATTTGTAATAAGTAAAATGAAGAAATAATTGTTAATTTTTTTCTTCTCATCAGGATCCTGATGGGAATCTTTCTACAGCCTGCAATACTTTTTTCGCATACCTGCATGAACCATTAGTAGGATGATAAAGGAAGTTAACAAGGTTATATTAACGTTCTGAAAGACAGTCTCTGAATCTATACGAAAACCGGATTTTTCTAGATGTTATTTAATATTTTATTGGCACAGGAAAAATATACATTTCTACGTTAAAAAATACTTATATGCTATTCTTTACTGATGAACAATGGAGCCAATGGTCCCATTAATATAATGGGAGAAACAGAACAATTTTATGAGGGAGAATAAAATGACTGTGATGCAAATCCTGCGTCACCTACATCCACAATCCGTAATATGTACTGCTGTCCGAATCTCACTTTTAGCCGCCTTTTATGTCTGATTTTAAACATTTTAAATCGGAAGCAATATATTTTCCGAAAATATGGCCAATTGATATAGACAATTATTGGGATACTTAAGTATAATTCCGTACTATGAAAACAAATATTAAATAAATTTCAGTAATGCTATTGTCTAAAATAAAATTAATGTGGTTAATCCAAAATTGGTGGAATTTCGTAGAAACCTTAAAAGAAAATATATTCGCGTTCCTTGAAATTGGTCGACAGAAATATAAATTGTTGCGAAGTGTTTTTCTTTTAAAATGGTTGCTATTCTATATACCTAACTTCTATTGCATAAACTAATGTATTTTTGTTACCTGGTTCCCCAAATTGTGCCATTTCCTTTGAATTTCACTACCCGAGCAGTTGCATGTGATGGCTATTTCATCTATTACAATTTGCTTCTATTCTCGATTACGATATTGCAAGGTATTTTTACACTTTAGTGCATCATTTTCTTCATATAAAGCAATAAGCTGGAACACTTCTTCTTTCGAACACTCTTTACGAGCGATATTCAAATAGCGAGTATGACGATGACTATCGGAGAGACTGTCGTGCTATACGAACGAGTTTCGTATAGCGGATAGTTATGTCTGACAGTGAAGCGCTCCTCCGTCCACTTGCGAGAAAGTTCCGACAGCCTCGCTGTCTGATAGCTAAGCCATCTCTATCCGATAATTACTTTCAGTCGTAGATCCATTTGCTAGTTTCACTGTCGATAGTTATTTACTCTCAGGTGGACACGCACTTTTAGTTGCAAGGGTGATCAGGATATTGCTCTCCGCACACGACCTCCAAGATCCAAAGGTCTCACTCCTCATAACTTCTTCTTGTGGGGATATCTTCAAGAAAATGTTCTGTTCGGCCACTACCCGGTAACATGGATGAACGTAACCCTCGAGTACTAGCATCCAAAACTGTCAAGTCAGAACTTTTGTTGGGTGAAATTGACCCAACATCTCAGGAGAAAAAGAGGGAAAAATTACAAATAAAAAGATACAACAGGTTTTTTAAAATTTACATTGGTTGATCCAACCCAGTACTTGAGGGTTTAAGACCTAACAGCAAGAGTTATCAACTGATTAGATTGTGATAAGCTTTGACGTGTTTGGAAGGAATTCTTCTATCACCTTGATGTGGTGGTAATATGAACACTTGTAAAGCAGAAAAAAAGTAAATTGAGTAAAAAATAAGTTATGAAAGCAAACAAATAAACAAGAATCTTACATGTGAGAAAGATATTTATTTCACATTTAAGCCATGTATAAACATTGATGGAATAGAGATTGTAGCTAATTATCTAATGTATAAAGAATTTCATTCTTTAAATGTATAAAAGAAATAGAAAAATACAAAATAAATCATTTTCATTCACTTGCTTCTCTTTAAAACTTGCAAGATTACACCAATCCTAAACAGGAGAGTATTCATAGATGGCCGGAACTTCTAATCAAAGGTGCACTGGAACATTTTTTAAATCTTGCACCAGTTGCACAAATCACAGTCTTTCTTAAACCTCTCCATCTTAATAGCATGGAAAATACATTCTTTTTAACTTGGGCTTCAAATCACTAATCACCAAAGCACTGTTAGAAATTGACTAATGTGAGATAATAAATACCAGTAGTTAATGCAACTACAATGATAAATAAAAAGTGTTATTGCAATACATAAAAAATATTAAGTACAAAATCAAATCCAATCAAAAAATTATAAAAATGAATACTTTAGAAAAATACTGATATGAAAGCGGCAATCCATATAGATGATAGGAAGCAAAGACATTATCTGAGCAGAAGCATTTTTTGATGAAAGATACACAAATGATGAAGAGTAAACATAGAATAAATGATACTGAAATGAAATTTGAGTAAGTGCAGGTGATAAAGTGGTCATTTGATCTATAAATATGCTTTAAACATTGAAATCATTTTCACAACAATTTGACCATGATTTAAATAATTATCGACACCCAAGTAAACAATTTGGTTGATTCAACATACATAAACAGTTATTACAACAGTCAATACTCAGCCTTGCGACACATCAACCAACAGACATTGAGGAAGTTTGCCAAGAAAAACAGACAAAATAACAACTTGAAAACACATGTCTGTAGATGATTGCAAAAAGAATCTTGGGAATATCTCTGATGTGAAAAATTGCTACTACTTTGGTGACAAACCTCATGATGAATGAATTTATAATCTAAAATGGATGTTATTATTGCTAAACATCATAAAACTTGCTATATTTCAGAAGGCTAGTTTGGAGCAGTTATTTGAGTGTTCTATAATATTAAAATAGTTTATTTCAAATCATTTCTTCATCATATCAATCTCAGATGATCAATGTTCAAACACTTGGTTTGTTTCTCAATTTCACAGGCTACTATAAATCACAGATCCCCCTCTGTAATTATCAGCTATGCCAAAATATCTTTCTTTAATGGCTATTCAAAGAGTCAATCAGGTCCTGAGAAAATGAATTTTGATGTATTCTCTAACTACATAGTCTATTACACACTTGAAAAGCCGTTGTCGTTATATTTTTAAAAATATTGTAATTTTGCTGATGAAATAATGCCATTAGTATTTAACTTTTTACCATCTCCTTTTAATATCCAGCAAATGATAATGAATCATTACACTTCTTTGTATTCAATTAGCCTAAATAAGTGATCAGGTTGAAAATCGTGAACCTTAGTGTAGCTTTTTCAATTTTTCAGATCAGATGGTTTGAAAATACAATTCTAATTCTAACGCTACAAAATTTTACATTGGTTCTCAGAATTATGGGGATTATTGACGGATATGCAATACTAAGGCTGAAGAAAAACAGCATTACTGAAACACTACGCTCCATCAGTTACAAAAAAGATAAATAATGATTTTTATACATACATTCACTGAACACAATTACTAAGGTGTTACAATGTAAATTAAAGTTAAAATATATAATAAAATCTAACATCTATAAATTTAAAATGCTATATAACATTTTTAAACTTTGCAGAATAATTATCAAATACTAATCGGAGCAGCTTTGCAACTTACAGTCGTGTAGATTAGGATCACAATGGCAGTGGCTTAATGAGCTCCTATTGAAACGTAGTCGAATTAACAGAATTAACAGCCAACAGAAACCAATTGAGACCTCTATAGATGCAGGATTTTATCTGGTATTGCCCCAGATACACTTGGAAAATATCAAAATATTAAAGCCTTATTTTTGCATTGATGCTTGTGGAGATCCTTCAGTAAATATCAAGCAATAGTAAAACATCAACAGCTACAATACATACAGTTAACACTATTACTTCTAACATCAACTGGACATTCATGAAAGATAGGACAATAATTCTCACATTTTAAGCACCAGTTACCTGTAATGCCAGTTTTATAATATACTAATTATTAAAAAATGTAAAAAAAACATCCAATGCAATGCTATACTAAAAAAATTATTTTCCACATGAACTCTCACAACAACATGTGCAAAAAGACAACTGTACAGTCAGAAATACAAGTTCCATTTGGTTTTTCTAGTGTATTCCTTCAGAATGTAGCTCTTAAATTGGCAAGAATTAACATTAAAAGGAAGATATGCAACCTTAAAAGTGCTAAGATGGCAAAATAAAAGAAGCACTTCCATAGTAAAATGTAGGAAGTTAAAGATGTATATGTGATAAACTTTGATCATAAGACAACATCCCATAAACATATAAAAAAATGAATTGACTGAAGATAACATTATTGCACAGTTTCACACATATGTGACATTGACATCAAGAAATTATTTAACTCCAATTTCAAGTTTATCAAGTAAATGACATACTTATTATATAAACAAAATCATCATATCACATGTTGTACCTATGTGAGCAAGTTGTCAAGTCATTTACTTTCTATGATTAACTTTAACATGTCACTACTGCTTTGAAAAATTATTTTCACAGAAAATCCTTTTCTTAACACTCAATTTAAAAACGACATTTTGGTTTCACAAATATTTTCACATCACTGCAAGATTAACAGCCATAAAAAGGATTTTCAATCTCATATAAAAATCCAATTGTCAATAGAGGCCAAAAGAGATATCAATTTTGATCAAAGATCAATCCTAACTGCATATGAAACATTTGTTAATATTACTTGGAAAATTTACAATAAACCTATCTGTAAATTTTCAGATGAAATTAAATTAATACAGAAAAATCATCAAAAATGACTGCAGAATAACTAAAACACATTATCTAGTTAATGCAGTAGAAGTCCGTTATGACAAGAGCTAACAAAAATTGGAAAAGTACTCATTATAAAGCATACTCGTTATAGCTGATTTCTTATATTAACCCTCGAGTGCCCAAGGCTACGTATACATAACAGTGGGCGCTCGAGGGTTAAATGTCAGTCCTCTTGAATCCAAGAGCAGTGAGTGCGGTAGAATGGAACTGTAGGGTTGTTTATCTTCATGCAAATGTTTTAGAATGCGTAAAAATGCACGTTTACATTAAAATTAGTATTTAATTAATTTAATGACCATAACCAAAGAGTGTCCTCTAACATAAAATGTGAAAATTTATAGCTCAATAATCATTGAAAAGCAATGGTATATCATTAGATTATCATATCAAATTGCTTTCTCAAGATATCTTTCACTCTAATGCTTCATAAGCAATCGCCCTGTCGTGAGGGAGGGAGAGAAGTTACCGCGGGAATCCGAATCACTGCTGTTATCTGTATTTCCACCCATCCTGGATTGGACAATTTAGTGCAATTTTCATATAATAACGAATCCCACAGGTGAATACAATATGATGGGAAATTAATTGAAACTTCCGGCACTCACCGGAGGGATCGTCGCCAACAAGAGACAAAGGAATAGGAAGTATGGATGGACAAAAGGGAGAGTGAAACTCATGACAAGTCTCTAATCAAAGCTACTTGAAGCATTTTACCAAAAAGAGTGAGGCAAGCTGCGGGAAACAAATGTATGAATTAGGTGATGATCATTTTTATATTTAATCTTTTTCTGCTCTTTTAAGAGATAACACACCTCAGATTACCGTTTGCTAGTTGGACTTTGTCTCTCGTGTCAATAGACTATTCCAAGATATGCCTCCACCAAATCAAATATAGAAAAGTGACACTCCTTATACAGGTATTTACCACTCATTATAATGGACGTAACTCACTATCCTTTTTGCTGTGAGATAGACAATGGCCAAAAAAATCCCTTGCTATAACACAACTCTCATTATATGCCATACTCATTATAACGAACTTCTACTGTAGTTGATAAAAGATTACACATGACTGATATAAAAAATATTAATATTATTAGTTGTAAATAAAATCATCCAAAAGGCTATGTCTCTCATAATTATCCTTAAATTATAAAAATAATACAGGTAAAGTTTATATCAGTGTAAGTTTTCAGCACCCATAATACAATACTATCTAAAACCATCAAAAATCACATAGTTAAGCAGCTTGCTTTCATGTGTTTCATGAAATAAATAGCTCCAGGAAATTCGGAAAATTACAAATTTCTTATAGAAAGGAACTGTTTTGTATAGTCACATTTTTAGGAAGTAATTGCAATATTTCTAGGGTGAAATATTGCTTCAGACCTACCATCAAACTACTTGTGCAACATGGCATTTATAGTATTCTAATGAGCAAATCATTCAGGAAGATCCTGAAAATCTATTGCTGCATTCATTTACCACAGTATGTCATTTTAAATATGTATTTGTTACCACAGTAAAGGAGGAATTTTACTTTGAAAGACATTCCTCGATTTTTTAAATCAACAAGAGGTAAAATTGAAAAGATAATGTATACAAAAATCTATGTCTAAGCCTATGAGAAAGCTAATTTGTGCCAAGATGCATACCAATATCATATTAAAGTTTTCTTTTCCATTCCTCAAAAAATATAATGCTGACTGCTGGCAGCTTCATATCCCCATTGCAGTTTGCAAGCACCATCATCAGTCATGGTATAGAGCAAACATAAAGTATAATAAAGAACCAGAGAGCAAATAACATCAAAAGATTTTAAACAAAATAAGATGGCCTTGCAGGGAATCTCATACTGTCTGAAAACAGGTTGACTCCAGCAGCCATTTGCTGCCGGTGTAGCTGGTGCTGCTCAGCCAATGAGGAGGGGGGAATTTCGCAGGAGCCAGGGAAGAAATAATTATGGTTGTGTTGACCCATGACGAGTGAGGTAGACAAGAAGTTGGGGAATGGAGAGTTCAAGCTAGGTTGAGGGCTTGGACTTGGCTGGCGGCTCCTTGAATAAGGAGAGCGGTTTCGCCTAGAGCCCTGGCCACGGCCCCTAGGTTTTGGCATGCTTGGGGTAGTTATTGTAGGAGGAGGTGGAGGACGTATGTTGGCATTTTGTCCATACGGTGGCTGCAGTATGGGGCTCTGGGGATACTGAGGATATAAGAAGGGATTTGGTAAGAAGGGTGAAGGTGGGTGAGGAGGAGGGGGAGGATCACTGGGTGGATTTGCCGCACCTTTCTTCCGCAATGGTGGTGGTACGCTGGGATTTGGAAACCTAAGAGGATGACCATTACTGGCCGCCATATGTGATGGTAGATTTTGCGGGTGAGGGTTACCCATTGAACATTGTGGAGTACATGGTGAGAGGTTGGGAGGGAATTGTACACGCTCCGGGTGCTGTGGATGTAATAGTGGGGGCAGTGCTGGAGGTGGTGCTGAAGGGCTTGCCTGCATGAGGAGTGGTGACTGAGGAAAAGATGGCGGCTGGGAATAGTTTGGTAAGGAATGTGAAGCAGACTCTGAGCTAGTGCTTGCTGGTTGGGAATATGGGTTTGGGTAAATGTAAGGAGTCATTGCCTGAGAGAGGATGTGGGGATGAATCATATGGTGACCAATGGGTTGGGATGATAGGTCCAGAGTGGAGGCCTGTGAAAATAAGACATTTTTGAAACACTAGCCGCACATCTTTAGATTCAATTTAAATCATAGATTACAATACCAACTTAATTTATGATTTCAAGAAGAAGTGAAAACTACAACAATTATTTGATTAAAAGCAATCTTCTTTGATTTTTTCTACAATAAAGCCTTAAGAGAATTTATCTTGGTGAAGGGTAGCCAAGTACATTGGAATAGAGATCTTATAAAGGATATACATACTGTATATGCCGACATATAAGCCGACCTTTAAAGCCTAAAAAAAATCTCTCAAAAACCAGACGTCGACTTATATGCCGAACATAAAATTTAACCCTTTACTAGGGTAAATAGGTGATACTGCCTGCTTTACACTTGTTGTACACAAACTCTGGCAACTCACCACAGTTAATTTTTACTGAAACTAATTTTTGGCAAGTTTAATTAACGTAGATATTACATAAAACTAATTTCTTCATTAAATACTATAGTGGTTGAGTGTATGTTATGTTATGACATGTTTCCAAATAAAATAGTTGAATTAATAAACCATTATTGTATCTTTAAATAAATTTTACCCATATTTATTATTTGCAAATTATATTCATTTACTCAAATATATTTTTATTTTACAAGCATTTAATATATTTTTTGTTTTCTTTTTACAAATGAAGATCAAAAAGCATATCATGTTTTTTTTTGTTTATATAATTGTTATGATTCGACTTAGTGTTAGGAGTTAATGGATCTTGTTTAGCAGTGTCGTATTTGATATTACCATGCAATATTACCTTTACTTCTATAATAAATTTTTAATACCATTGTGTTTCTGTTTTGTAACGCATATATATTTGTAAAGCCTGAGTGATACCAACGAAATAAACTTGTGTAATAGTTAAGCAGAGGCGAGAAGTTGACATGGCAGCTGAAAGAAACAAATCTAGTGCCTTAATCTTATGCGGTAAATATTCCTTACGCTATCGTACATTTATGGATACCGTAGTTTTTCTTCCCATAAAATAGAGCTGGGGAAATGGTGTTGCCTTATTTTTTGGGTCGACTTATACGCTGAAAATAGGCTATAACCTGAAATTCACCTCAAAATTTTAGGGGTCAACTTATATGCCGGCATATATGGTATTTCTCTTTCCAAAGTTTAAGATGCATACTTATAGTATATTGAAAGAATAGTTTCTTTGTAGGAAAATTAAAGAATATAAACAGAGCAAATATGTACAGAGGATGAAAATTTAAAAGTAAATGAAGTCTGACAAGACCAAGATCAAATCTTGATGTTCCTCCTTCTGGTATTCTCAGACTTTTCCCCTAAATTATTCTTTTAGTTTTCCTGATCATACACTTAAATGCTGAAAGTTTCTCTCTTGAATCAAATGCTTGGATATCATAAAATAAGAAAAATAAAAATGTAATGTTAAAGAAAACATCTTTTAAATATCTTAGATGATAGCAGATAACATTGATGTGCACTAATATAGTAGACTGATAATGTTATCTAGCAGGATACCTGAGGTCACTTTTACTGGGTTGGAACCAAGACCAACCAGTATTTCTCCTTGTTCTCTGTCAGAGAGAGAAATTCCTTCATACGGTTTATTACCTATCCATAGATACCCATAAATTTAAATCTATATAATAATTTACGATTGGGACTTCAATCGCTTTTTGGAAGTCTAAAATTCATGATCATGACCATCTAAAAATCATGTCTTATGAAAAACTTGTTGATTCTTAACTATGAATTTAGATGTTTTGAGAAACTCACAAAGGAACTAGCAATTATGTGTACCATTTTCTCATAGATTTTTCAAATATTAATTTAAGAAAACAATTACATCTGCAATTTCAACATTTACTTTCCATCCTTTCTAGGAGACAAACTGTTCACTATTCACTGTTCACACATCTTGTGTTAAATATTTCAATAATAATAATGCACTGCCTTCTGGTAGAGCCAAGGATTTTTCACAGAAAATATACTACAACCCACTTACTTTTTCAGCTAACTCATGACAAATTAAGACTGAAATTTTAGATTCATTAAGAATAAAAGCATAAACCAAAAACTGAGATTAAGTCAGTTAAGATGAAAGAAAAATATTAATTTCCTCTTTTTGGAATCTTAATTTTCCTAAGTATAGTTATAAAATTAAAGGAATAATAAACATTAATGAAACCAAAATACTTAAATATTGAATACCTTCTTCTACTAAGTCTTTGAATCTATTTCTACTTAATCCTATTACTTAGATGAGAGAAAAAATACAACATATTTGGCAGTAAGATTGCTTATGTATGAATTATATTTTTTGTTTGATTGACTGTGAGTATATTTGGTATTACCACAGACAGGCAATCCTTTACAACATGCATTCTTCCCAAGAGACCATTTTGTAATTCATAGGTCTGCAGCTCTGAATTCCAAGAAGATCCTCAATCTCATGAATAAACTGTCTAATAGACACAGACATCAATTTGAAGCTCAAGGATAACATCGTAGCTTTTTTCTCCCAAATAGACTCTGAAGATACACCAACAAATTGATAATCTAATGATTAGCGATTCCTGTTTACGATGAGAATCAAGAAGATTACATTTGATTTCCAAAGTTCCATCTTCAAATCTCATTCCATTTTTTCTATCTTCTCAACCATTTCATTTCCAATAAGGGAATTTTTTCTCAGAAAATTTTCAGATGATTCCTACAATCTAACTTAACTTCTTTCATAGGAGTTCTCTCCATGATTTGTAGCCAATTGAATTCATAGTAAGGAATCCCAAAATAAGACTGAAATTTCAAGATTTGTCCACAGAAAAGAGACCTAATTCAGAAACAAAATCAAAAACATTGTGGAGGAATTTTTGTAATTAATGATATAAATTTATTTATATGTATTTTATATTATTGTGTAATGAAATATCATATACACAAGTGAAAAAGTAGTGCTTGAGAGGTCAAAGTTTTGTTCATCAATTGCTTGTCAAATAATTGGGGATTGCTGTATCAAAGTCAAAACTTTGATAGGTCAATTCCCAATAAATCCTTTGATTAGTTCATACTAAATTTCTCATGTAAAATAATAACAGAAACCTATGCAGTCTATAGCTTGAAATATACCATACATAAGATAAAAGAAGATTATTTTGAGCTGATGAAGCTATAGTTCATAATGAAAAGAAACTATGATCTTATGAGAAGCTAACCACAAAATTGGAGAAAAATATGCTATAAGGATTGGAATTTTTTACTCTTCTTACAGACAACATAGTCCCTGTCTCTTTATTAAAATATCAATTTCTTGATTCAATGTTTTCATGGTGATGTGTTTATTCTATAAACATTGACTATTTCATGAATAAGTTGCATAGAGTATTTTTCAGCCAAATCTTTTCAGAAATGAAAATTGTTCTTAGAATCAGACTAAGATATCTCTATTTTGAAGTTACAATGTCTTGCAAAACACTCCTTTGATCTGTGAAATGGCCAGGGTCCAGAGGAAATCTTCAATGATGAGTTTTCATCTATCTAACAAATTATTCCTTTTTGCTGATAAATT
Organism: Sympetrum striolatum; assembly: GCA_947579665.1. NCBI lineage: Eukaryota > Metazoa > Arthropoda > Insecta > Odonata > Libellulidae > Sympetrum > Sympetrum striolatum. The sequence goes on from OX388346.1 coordinate 76,728,265, forward strand.
TTCTTAATATAGAATAAATTCATAATAAAAATGAGATGATAATCATTATGAAAATAGAACCATTACCAGAAGGCAAATTCTGACTCCATCATTGAGTCAGGAATAATTAGAAAGTGTAAGACCTTACACAAGAAAAGAAATCAGCCAGAGGGATAATTATGAAATACTAGAATTATCAAAATTAATTTATAGAAAACCATCCCAGCTGACAAAAATGACAAGTATTTGCTCCGAACTGGTCTAAAATTCTACAAAAATGAGGCAAAAGAAGAATAAAATAGTAGAAGTGATTGGTATACCAGATTATGTAAACCTATGATTGTCAATAACACGGGTTTGTCCGTTTGCCTTGCGTTTTTATCAGTACACATTTTCGAACTTTCTGAAATAAACAGATGACCGTACATTCACTGATGAGATGTTGATAGAAGATAAAACAGGTACCAAAGGCTTCCAATGGTCAGGTGAGTTTTCTTGTAAGTCATTCTCAAGAAATGTTATGGTCATTGACAACAAAATATTAAGTATTGGAATAATGGTTTCTCATTTACATCTATTGCTTGAAATGGATATCATTAAGCTTACTATGATGATGACATTTTAACGAATGAAAATAAACTTTGTTGCATTATTCACAGAATATTCAAAGTAAAACGAATTCCAAGAAATGCATACATAATGCTTGATGATGTTAAGGTACATTTCTTTTCTTTTCAGAAAGGAATGAATTCTTCGTGACAAATCAAGCAAAGGTTTCTAGCCAAGGTCTACATTTTCCACTTGAAACAAAGCAAATATGCCTCTAAATGCTTGTAGGACAATTGCTTCAACTTCAAGAGAAGGCTGGTAACTAAAAAAGTTCATTTGTGTGTTTGATAATGACAAACAAGAAAATATTTCATGAATTTGAGTAAACAGCTGAAGATGTTTAAGCTAATATAAACAACCACCCAGTCTGACAAGAACCTACATTAGTTACTGAATCTGTTTGGCTAAGAAAGAAAACACCCTTAAAAGAATTAAAACATGTTAATTTATTTATTTTATAGTTAAAATTAAGGAGCATTAATCATAATCTTCCTATTTCAGAATCTTGGATGCATACAACAAGATGAGTAGAAACGTAAAATTATTTTCTGTGAATGATCTAATTCAAAATTGTGGTGTTTTCTTTTCTGAGGAACGGAATTCAATTTATTATAAAATTCATAACTGAACCTGAGAACTGGCAGAAATTGAATAGATTGTATGGAAAAAACAAAAGAAGGGCCAGAATATATTTTGAACAAATAAATCCATAAGAATGTTTTCAAAATTACAGCAATATATTCCCTATGATTAAAGATAACACAGCTAATGGTTTTCAGGGACAATTATAATCCATCATATGAGAATGATTGTGAAAGTGGCAACTCAATTAATAAATACAGCAATCTAAAAATACTCAGCTATTTGCAAAATATTGCTGACTACTGATTAATGCAAATTAATAGAACTAAAGAAAGATATAAAGCAATTAAATAACAAGCATCAATAAGAAGCCAGAAGCGATAATGATAATTATTTCTACTAGTAATTTTATAAACTGAAAGAGTTAGTTCAACAGCATCAATCCTAATACCGAAGCATGCAATACAATACCTAATTATGCAAACTAAGAATACCAATTAACAATCTGTTATATAAGGCCCAAATGAAAAGAAAATGTTTTTTAATATAATTACTGAAATTATATAGGCTGAATTTTCGTTATTTTTCAATCAAAAGGATTGCTTGAACTTTATTTCAGTATGTATTGACATGTTATACAGATGAAGGGCCTCACTGGACCCTTTTCTGGCTTCTCAGTTTTCTCAAAATAATTACAGAGTTTTTAATTAAAATTACAATTTACTTATAAGATACAATCAAAAGGATTTTATTGGACCAGATTTTTTGTGTATTTTTTATTTCTTACAAAAAATACCCATTACGAATTCATAATTCATCAATATTTAATGTTTTTTTACAATTTCATAGCAAGGGATTTCTACAAGGAATAATATTCTCACAAAAAAGAAAACTTTCCTTTGAAAAACTTTTTCTCTTAAATAATAAAATACTTTCTACAAATGATCATCAACAATAGTAGATAGCTTACATCATTAAAGAACTCTTGAATTGGACAAAGCCCAAATAGAGAAAAATAAATGTTAAGGATTACTCACTGCATTTGAAAGCAAATTATGCCCTAATTGGTACTTTTTTGTCATGTTAACACCCAGTTAAGCTACCAAATGTTAGATAAACTATTAAAAGGCAATATATATTTGTGCTTTCCTTTTTAAAATGGCGATTTTGGATTTGTAAGAAATGCATCACAATTTATTAGCATAAATGAAAAAATATTGGCAATAGGGTAAATAATTTGCAACATTAGCATAAAAATCTTGAGAAGTAATTATTATTCCTGTTTTTAGAGCCAACTAAATTAATTGCAATAAGAATTTTTTTTTAGACCCTTTCTAGTTATTTTAAGCTAATAGAAAGTCAACTAATACACAATGATTTCCATAAAATGAGAAAGAGGTCAACATAGCTAGAATATATATATAAAGAGTTCAATATTCTGTTAAAGCAGAGTGAATAACTAACACAGACGAGTTACTTAAACTGCCAATATCCAATGGTTAGATCAAATTCTATACAATTATGGCAAGAAATTAAAGTAATAATGCACAGACTGGATTAAAGGTGAAACGATATTGTTTATGGACTTACCAAAGTCTGTTATTAGTTTTCAACTAAAAAATGTGAGTATTACCACTAACTACGAAGCAAAATTAGTTCAGGGATAAGGTTTATGAGAATAAGAATGTAAGACCTCCACCATCTGTGTCATATAAAAGGCTTTTATTAAAAACTTGGAAGTACAAAATGGCATGCAGATATCATTGATTAATTTTCTTTACATAAATCAGGCAAAAATATTTTATCACAGTAAAATTATGGCTGATCGCCAATTGCATAACAAATAGGAATCAAGAAAGTACAACTAAATACTTGGCTTGCATTTTTTTTAGAACAAAGAAATGTTTCTCAGTGCACAATGTTAATTGACGATTCTCAAATTTCTTGCTGATGAAGCCACACATTAATATTTAATTCTAATTGAAATGTTTGAAGAGAACAAAAAGTTATACCTTGGCATATTTAACTGGATATCAAAAACTAGTTCATGTATACATTGATCAACTTTTAACAAAGTGAAGTAGCATATTGAATTTAAAGACAAGCCAAAAGAGTACAGATGTTAGAAAATAATTTCCTTTACCAAATTGTTTTCTGACAGAAACATGAGTAAAAAATCACAATAATTTCCATGCAACACCAAGTCAGGATAATGCAAAAGCAACAAAAGAAAATACTATCAAACAGAAAGTATTGACATAGATGAGTCATGACACTACACTAAAATGATTCTTGTATTTGAAGGATTATAATAGATCTACATAGCTCCTTGTTCTGTAACTTTCATCCTGGATGGTAACATAATCTCCTATCATTTAATATGTTTTAAAACATGAAACAGGTCAAACATTTTACCAGATCACAAAATAAAAATCTTTCATTAAAATATGATAACCTTCAAATTACTTGACTAATGATTTGAGAAAAGGTATGATGATATACTTTTATAAGCAGAAATGACTTTTACCTATATACTCAAGAATTATAAGTTTCTGAGATAACCAAGTCCAAAGTGTATTTAAGCCAAAACTATATATGGCAAACATCCAAACATGCCTATCCATACATACTTGATATTATTCATCTAAAGTCTTGCGATGGCAATAAATATTCTGTAATATACATTCATCTTCGTTTTATAAGTTTTCCTTATTTTCAAGAGAGAACTGAAACAAAATTTATCATTGACATCAAATGTTACCGAAATAACTCCTGTTCAAAACAATAAGCTTAGTCCTAAAATTTAAACTTAATGACCTAATGTGATTGTTACCATATGGGAAGCTATTTCAGCCAATGCATTTAGTAATGTCCTGCTTTCTGCTTGTAAACTACACAACAACCAGGTATAAAAAGAAGCTATTAAAAACAGAAATTGAATGATCTTATATCATGACTTGGAATTGTTGGAAGCAAAAGATAAAATTTTTGGTATGATATACTAATGTACTCCCATCTGTAGATCGAAAGTTATGACTGCTAAATTTTTTATTGGAGACATCAAAATACAAAAATAATACACCAATGATAATTTAAAGCTACAATAATGCCATAGTGAAATTTCTTGAGTTACTTTACCTTAGGCATTAATACATGTCTTATCTCAACATCATGACACTTAATTGGTTTCTAGTTACCTCAAAATAAATTCTTTCAAGCTATGAAAATTTAAGCCTGTTAACGAATGTCAATGTAGTATTCTTGAGAATACATTGTCAAAATTATATTTAAAATAAGAAGCATCGTTCACAGGGTTCACTGTTTTCCATGTTCAAGGATAACTGATGGGGTTTAATGGATATTAGTGATAAGAAATTTCCATGTAATGCAGGTTAGATATTTGGATTTAAATATGGGGAAAAGCAAAAAAAAAAACATTAGAAAAATATGCTACCAGTTTTGAAACCTCAGTAATTCTAAGCTATTTTTCTTTTCCTAGTTCCTTAAAAGTATGATTATTTACAACATAATAAAATACAGCCTGCCTGAGTATTAAGAATTACTTTTCTGGAACGTAAGTATATCTACCATAATCCAAATATTGAAAAGTCCAACGAACATTATTGACATGAGATTTATTATATGGATAAGTTATACAATCAACATCATCAACAGCATACCAAATACCTAAACAAAGCTTATGAAAATGGGTGTTAAAGTGAGAAAACTTGATGATTTGAAATTGTCAACAACCATGGTATAACCAAGGACAATGAAATACAGCTATTAACAACATATAAAGTTTTTCTATAAGAGAATAACTATGTTACAACGCAAAATGAAATTTAAGGGAATATAAATGACTAGATGTCAACTGCTGACAGCAAAATGGAAAGATATAGAGCTTGCTAACATCACATTACTCTTCACCCACTGACAACATATTTTTCATAGAAGTTTCTTTATACTTAGAATTACTTCTAGCATCATTTCTTACAAAATATCTACACACAAAAACAATGGCAGAATAGTAATAGGAAATTCTGAGATCACAAGATAATCCCTAAAAAACAGAAATTCTGCTTAAGTAAGAGATGATTCAATAAATATTTTTCATGAACTAATCACATATCAAAATAATTAAAAATAAATTTTAACACTTTTATATTATCAGGTAGTTTGCACTTCATTGGAAGGAATTCCGACAAGAAAAATACTGCCCACTATCGACAGGTACAGCATTATAGCAAAAGGAAAATGACAGGTTCTTATCACTCCCCAGCAATGGAACTTAGAGATAACGAGATATTTACTAAGAGACGAGTTTTTTTCAGACGCCAAGATAGCTAATCCTAAAACAAGAAGAGGTTAAAGAGACTTGCAATAACAAAAAAGGTCATCTGCTAAGTTGACTACTATGAAACTCTCCCTGGTGTTTTTAAATACATGGAGAAATGTAAGAAGGGCTAGAAACAACTTGCTATTGGAGCAAAGTTTAAGGAGCAGTTCTGACAACTCCCTTGCCATGCTTATTATACCTAATACCCTGTTGAATGCAATGCATTCAAATAATGATAACATATTTGAACAAAGGACCATTCTAGAGGATAAGTTTATCCATCTACATCATACTGATCTCTGATAGAATTAATCAAATACTTTGATGAGAAATGAAATCATTATGTTCTTAATGTTACGATACAAAAATAATTCATTGATATTGACAAGACTAGCACAGATCTAAAGGAACACATTCAAGCTAAACTCTGCAAAAGTTCAGATATAACAAACGATGATGAGTTTAACACTCTTTCATAGGACTCATTTCCAATAGACACCAAGGTCAAAACCATTTTCCCACCATTTTAGATATATTCAACCAAACATACATGGTATTTCATGATTTTGGAAGTGTGATAGCTATTTCGAGTTCCTCTTAAAAGTCTTTCTGGCTGTTGGTTTCCTTTTTGCAGCCTTTCTTACCTTTTGTTGATTCTGAGGTGGTGGAAGATGAGGAAGAGGAGGAAGCTGTCTTGATTGAGATGCCAAACTCCCAGAAAAAGGAACTATCTGGATATCACTAGCATCTGCAGTCGCAGCAATCATTTCCACGCTGTGATTGTCCCCATTCTGTAGCGGGTTTGCCGTAGAATAATTGGTAGATGCAACCAAATGGGCAGGAGCAGCAGATGAACGAGGTGATCTACTATTCTTCCGCTTCTGAGAATGTAAAAATTAGAAGCAATAAGTTATAGATTCTCTCAGAGTTATTAGAAAAAATCAACTATCTTAAGGAGATAACAGGCTAGGCCAAGTTGATTTCATCATATCTTAGAGGGTTACCAAAGAATGAGGTTAACAACCCAATTTACAGATTATGAGGATTTATTTATTAAATAATTGCATTGATAGCATTACTTTTTTTATTCCAATTAAGACTTCATAAACATATGGAATTCATAGATGAACACAGGTAAAATTAAAAAAAGAAAGCATTGACAAGCAAATTATTTTATCTCTAAATTTCATTCCATTCTCTTGAAATTATATAGGACCCTCCTAACCCATGACAAAGATATTTGAATAACAAGATGAAACTTCTGCATAAGATGATCACAATTTGTAAAAAGTTACAAATCTAAGGAGATAAATCACCCATTTAGTTAGCAGTTGCTATACATAATGCAGGTAAAGCAACAGTGACAGTTATATTGAAATCAAATTAATTCTACCAATAATCTACTACCTACCCTAAATTACTCTTAATAACCTTATAATACATATTAATTGGACTACCTAAGCATAGCTGTAAAAGGCTGCTAAAATGGTTGGTAGAAAATATTTTATCATTCTCTCCACAGTATTTTCTAATATTTTTCTCATGACTTAACATATTTCAGGGAATCCACCTTAGAATTATATTAAATATATATACTTATAATTAAATGGAAAAACTATAGATTATAATGTCATCCGCTATAAAGTAAAACTATCTTATTTAAAACCATATTTTTACTAGAAAGGATACAAACGAAAGAAGTGAACGTCTTATTCCATGACAGGACTGACATGAAGGACTGAACTTGGAAAGATAGGACAAACATGAATTCTAAATTTTAGGACTACACATCCTCCGATATGCACAACATCAAAAAAAACAAATATCACATGACTGATCACACAACAATAATAATTGAATGAATCTACAGACACTCAAACCTTTCAATACATTCATTGATAATTTCAAACAGTTGCCTAATCAATCTAACATAAGTGACATCAACATCACATACAGAAACTGTACTCATAACTGATCAGTTGTATACTTTCCATGACATAAGAAACAATTGTTACAAAAATTTATTTCAGATTTATTACATAAAATCAAATGATATTCATATAATACAATACCATATCACATGTGCTAGAAAATGCTAACAGTACAAAGATAATATTGTTATTACAGAATCTGATGACACCACAGTACATCAAATTAATCAACATCTGCATTAAGCAGAATCATTGTCATCTTTTGATGCTATAGGATAGTGACTTCAACATAATCTCCTCTGTATTTTACTACTAAAAACATACCAAAAATGCTACAATGTTAGTGAGAAATAAAGGCATTTGGCAAACAAATGATCTACTGTTATTAAAAGCACAAAAATAAACAGAAAAAGAATTAAGGCAGATAGATGATTAGAACATGAGCATGCTACAGCAACTAGATCTATCAGGCAGAACCCAGAGGATAAATAAAAAGGGTAATCCAAACTGTTGCACTTTATAAAGTATGAATGCATGTTAGAAAAGATATGTCCAGGGACTGAAACAAAAAAAAGTCATAATTTAATGAATACCCAGATTTCAGAAATTATTAGCTATCATATAAAAGTATTGAACACCTTTACATCTACCAAAGAAACTATGATTATATAAAATTATTTTAAATATTGCATAATACTTAGCAATGAATAATCAAGCAATCACCAGATATGACAAGAAATGACTCAAGATGATACAGACTTCATTCACACTCCAGCACCAATTCTAAAGTAGAAAAATATTGAATTTGGGAAATATCATATAAATGTGGTTTAAGTTTGAATTGTATCAAACCAAATAATTGTAAGAGCTGAGAAACTAAATTTTATTTGGAAGTCCTTAGAATTATTGAGTAGCTAATTCCTTATTTTAATAAATTTTAAGAGAGAAAACAACGAGAACTATGATAATACAATCTGCCTTCTAAAGAGTAATGTGCTCAGAAATATTCAATGGCAGTATTTATATGAATTTACGTAAAAGGAAAAACACTCAATACCTGATTCACCAATAATAACAAAGTACAATTAAGTTTTTAAAAAATCTCAACAGTTATCATCATAACCCTAAATTCACACAATTTTTCAAGTTGAATATCAATGTTTTACTGCAAAATATAAGACTATAATGGAATACTTGTGTAAAGAGCACAAAACATACAAGGATGAAATTTACTTGGTGATTGCTAGACTGAGGATACCAACAAAACACTGATGTAAAACGATTTGAAGAATAATTTGAATCGAATTCAATGCAAAATGTTCAAAGGGTATAAAAAACGCATTCCTATGTGTTAAAAATTGTATTCTAATATGTTTTAAACTCAATAGAGGATCGTGAATTTTAATTTAAATAAAATTACTAAATATTATAATCAAAAGTAAGGAGAAAGGGAAAAGGAAAAAGACTTAAATTTACAGCTCACAAATTACAAAAGAAATTATGAAATTGCATGTAAAGCAATTAAGGATTTCTCATGCCATTAACTAATCAGAGAAAGTACATTTCAAATTTTACAGAGAAATGAACAATACAATATTTCCTTGGCAGCATTTTACAGGCTTTAATAAACCTATATATTACAAAATGGCTTTCAACTTTTTATCAACACCTATATAATAATTTTCTCAAAACTGTGGCAACATAAATGACTTTGAATGAATCAGTAACATCTGAACATCAACATCAAACGGATTAACTTGAATAAGCCCATGAGAACTGAAGACTCAAATTTGCAAGAGGTACATAAAAAACTCTGGTCAAGGTATCCATGAAAAATTATAAAAAATTGGTGTCTAGAAATTTTTAGTAATAACTTTAACTAATTTGAAATCCTTTACCTAGCACAAACCTCAGGTTCTGAACTGATATTTTTTATTCTAATGGCAAGGAGCCTACTAGTTTTGATACATAAAATCCAGTGATTCACAAGGTCAAAAACTATGAGAGGGTCCTATGAATATTCTAAGAAAATCTAATAGCACATTTAAAAATGTCTTACCTTGCAAAAAGAATCATCTTGTCTGGCTCTCTGGGAATTAGATCACTTTGGCACTCCAAAACTAGTTAACAACCCAACTTCTCCCACATACTGATCCTCTCTCTGAGATAGACTGCCAACTTAAGGGAAACTAAAACTTATAAAATCCCTCATTCTGGTTTTATGGCATAAATCCAACTGAATGATTGATTACTTCATCCTACATGGTTAATTTCCTGAACATATTGATTCAACAAATTAATAAATGCTGTTAGGCAAAAAAGAAATTTTAGAAGGACTTCCAACTAAATTTGAACAGCTCTTTTCCAGGGAAAAAACAATTTTTAGCACGCTATCTCTGAAATATAAGATGCACATTCTATCAGAACAAAACAGAAACAGGCCAAAATAAATCAAAACATGGTACAAAGTCAATTTGGCAAAAAATTCAAGTTTTGAAGCAATTCAATTTCAATTTATTTAAAGACAAGCTCTTGATTGCTAGCATTTACATCACAACTAACATCAAAGGTAACAAACTTTTTGTCTCATTACACTTTAAGGAAGCATCCAAGGATAAACAATTAGATGATATAACAATTAGCCACAAGTTTAAAATTTTGATGACATTAAATACAAACAGTTTTTCAAAAACTTGACAGTCTCCTTCCATTAACACAACATAATTATGACTAAGAAATTAAATGTTATTGCAACTAGTTTTCCTCTTCGCTCCATAACACGATAAAACTGAATTATCTAACTTTGACAGAAAGTGGACAATTTGTACAGTGATAAATGAGGAAAAGATTTCAGTCTTCTTGATAAAAAAATAAATGGAGTCACTTTTTTCCATGAAAATTGTTAATACCAAAATACTTTTCTTTAAGTACCATTAAAACTACACGAGTTTTAAGGTAAAGCTTAACATACTATGACGAAAACTTGTGAATAAATATTAATCAAATCACAAATAATTTCAACAGCAATATTCACCTTTAATTTCTGGCTACATTACAACATATGATAACATTCACTTATATGCATTTAATAATATGAATGCAAGAAAACATTTATTTTCTCTGGCAGTTTTCTTATACTCATGAAACAAATGAAACGCTGATATGTAAAACTAGTAATGGAATTGCTTTGGACAAGCAGCCAAAGACTATCCTTTAATATTTTAGAGTAACATGTTGACCTTTTAGCAAAAGATTCATAGAAAATTATATTCACAAAACCTATACATGAAATTCTAGAGTAGCATTCAAGCCGTTTGATTACATCTCTAAAACAATGGATAATTCGATATTCAAAGATAACGTAGAAACTGAGGCCCAATACTGAAGAAATTACTTCAACATTATATTAACGATGCATCACGACCATAACATATGACCTTTCACTGCCTACACATAAGCAATTTAAGAACTGTTTTGTGCTTAGTTTAAGCATACATCTTGAGTGTGACTGCGAAAAAACAATGAATAAGCTAATTCACTTATATTATGAATAACCATCAAAGTCAACTGAATAACAATCAACAGTGATGACTAAAATAATTATCAGTCTCTGAAAAGTGTGCATTTTCACACATATCATCACAAAACTTTGGTAGTTTTTGATTCCAACATCTTCTGGAAGATTATAGCCTTTAAATCCCAACACAAGCAAATTCAAACGCCAAGATGAGATGATAAACACAACATCCTCTTCAAAATAACTAACAAAATAGTTTTTCTTGGATTGATCCACTCACCAAAACATTATCAAGCTTATTGCAGTTTTTTCTCAATCACAAGACCACTGGGCTGCGACTCAGTGATCAACTTGTTTTCATTACTACTTTCCTAGCTTTTCTTTCCTGAAAAAAGATATTACAGAGTACTAAGACATAATTCAACTTGGCCTTAGCATAACTCTTTTAATCATTGTCAGTTAAGATCCACTTAATTAGAAAATCCAGAGGAGCAAGCACTCTTCAATTTCACATTGCAGTCATCCATCTTTCTCAAATTAATCAACAATTTTCATCAATGAGGCAAACAACTAAAAATATATGATTTCATGATACATAATCATCCAAAGAAGTATAATTCTAAAGAGCTTTAAAAGTATCATCAAAACCATAGGAATAATTGGCATTTTTGTTAAATATACTTGGGAAGTAAGAATTGAGATATTTGAAGGAATTAAATTATCGAAAATAACCATAACATTATTGATTAAACAAGCCACCAATTTATCTTTTACTCCATATATTGAATGGCTTCATAGAGAAGTTTCAAATAAATTTAATTTAATAACCAATTCAGGCTTACCATAGGTCAGTTATGCATTCATAAACTCATTTAGCTATCACAAGCATTTAATTTGAAATTTAAAAATGTCTTAACTTGCAATTAATTAAAGAAGCATGACTTTCAACGTCAATTTATTATTACATCATCATACTTCACTTACTATTCATGCCACAATCTTGCAGATTTATCTACTGGATACAATATTTTTCATTCCATGATATAACTACGATTCCCAAAACAAATTAATCAGAATAGTAGCTCCAACAAGTTAGTAAAAAAGCAAGTTAGATGTCTATCACATTAGCTTTTACGAAGAAGAGAAAGTGAATTCATATTTGCTAATACTTCAATAATGAATGTTGACTTAAAGATGTTAAGTACAAATAGGTGGGCTATGAGAAAAATTTCAGTTTCCCCAATAAAACCTGCAGGAGGATAATAGAATACACAAAAAACATACAGAATATAAATTCAAGGAAAGTTCATCAAACCACATTTTCCATGAAATACTTAAGAGGTCATAAAATTCACAAGAAAATTTAGAATCTTGGCTCAAGACATCCCCAAGGTAATGATTCAATAACTTACACTTATACTAAGTTATTGGATTGTAAATATCCCATTTATATTAAAAACAAATTTATTGTCCTAAAATGATTGTCCAAATTTTCCTAACTCTCTTGTGCATACATCCACAAAATATTCACTTAAAACTTTGTATTTTAAGGTCAAATTATAGCAAAACATAGATGTCTTGGGTTCAAGTCCCAGCTAAATGGGGTTTACAGGGCTAGGGTGTTTGCGTTCATGCTGTGAGAATATAATTTTTAAATTGATATAACTGGGAGCACCTGTTTCCTCGGCACCGTTCAATTTTATTTCAGAATAATGAGACAGCTGCCAATATCTATATACCCCGATGGGGCATCCATTACAAATGATGGTGTCACTTTAAAAATCACTGTTGAGGAAGGCAAGGAGAAACCACTTTGCCATGTATATGATGGGCGTATAGCCATAAATCGGTAATAATGTGCATATTCCTCAAGGGAGAGTGTTTCCACAAGCAGTGATGATAGTAAAACCATCTCAGTTGTCATTCCACAAAATCATTACCTAATGGGCAACAAAAAAGAACAGAGAAGATGGATGGGAAAATGAGGATATGAACTTAAAATCTAAGGACAATGATTAGAAAAGGGAGACAAAAGGGGTTGAAGTAGATTTAGACAAGATAGAAGGAGAAGCCGTGATAGCCACTTTGCTAATAAGCACTGGGCTACGTCAGTAGAAGTCAAACCAGAGCTAGTCAACACAGTGATATTTCAAGGTTACTTGCTTAGAGTTAAAAGCAGTACAAACCTAACACTCATAGGAGACTGTAATTCAGTAATTGGACAAGGCAAAGGTGGGAAAGAAGTTGGAGATTTCAGAATAAGAAATAGAAATGATACACGACAGAAACTGATAGACAAAGAGGAATAACCTATGTATCATTAACACCATTTTTGACAAGAATAAAAGACGGAGGTGCCATGGGATAACTACCAATAACTTCCTAAATAAAAGGAAAAACTCATTAAGTTATCCTGACACTGAGATATACTGCGATCATAAACTGGTATTGAGGAGGACTGAGCTTGAGCTCAATAAGATCCTTCAGGCTAAAATGGAACTTGGATGCCTTCAGTAAGGGAAAAGAAAATTTCAAGAGTCTATTGGGAAGGCTATAGCACGGAAATAAAGGAAATTTGAGATAGATAAGGACTGGGAAAGGATTAAAAGCAGGGTCAGGCATGGTCCACCAAGATCTATTGGGATGGTCAAGCAAAATTAAATTAAGAAACCACTGGTATTGATAGCCATGATGAGTAAGAGGAAGGAACGAAGAAAGTAGAAAATGGTCCACACTGAGCATGGGTGTAGAAAGAATAGGGCATTAAAAAGCAAGCCTAGAAGGGAAACAAATAAAGCAAGGGAAGAGTGGTTAAACGGACAGTTCAATGAAATATAGATACAGGATAAAATAGGTTGGGAACATTCATAGCATAGAAAGGTGAAACAATCAACAGGGAATAAAATCAGTAATAGAATGATTTAAGTAAAAGGTAGGAGAGGAAATATCTAATGAGATCCAGCCAACATGGAAAAGAAGGAAACAATACATCATTGGCATGAAGCCAACAACAATAATGTTGGAAAGTGAGCAAGAAGTTGAAGAAAACTTATTGGATGTGAAATATCAGATGGTAAAATTGATGGGGTACTGTGTAACATGAAAGGAAATGAAGCAACAGGTGTAGGTGAGATTCAATGTGAGTTCCGAACCTTGGGGACAATATTAGGAAATGTCACTATGATTTACATTGGACAATTTACGATGATCGAAAGTGGATAGAGGATTTTACCAAAATGCATCTGATTCTGTTACAGAAAAATAACAATGCTATTGGATGTAGTGATTATAATACATTTAGTTTAATAACTCATGCAGTTTAAGTTATTTCTAAGGGTACTAAATAGAGGCATGGAGGAAAAAATTAAGGAAGATTGGAAAATACCAGTTTAGTTTCCAGAAAGGATAAAGAACAAATGGTGCAATTTAAGTAACAAGGGTTCTTGTAAAACCAAGCCTAAAACTTAAAAGATGCATATGCTAAAACTGAAAACAGATTTATACTTTCCCACAAATGCTTTTTTTCAGGAACTACCTTTGTGGAAAAGTATAAATCTGTTTTTAGTTACGTCTTTCCACAACATCTCGGCCGAATCAATACATTATAGAGATGCATATGTTTTATTAACTATGAAAAGGATTTCAATTAGGTCAAGAGGCCAAAACTAATGGGGATATAAACCAAAGTGGGAAAGAAAAGAGGTTAGCACTATATTTGTACTTAACCAGAATGAGTTAGGATAGCTGACAGAGAAGCCTGGCAGGTTTGGGAACGGTTTTGATTAAAGAAGTTAAATGTCAACAAAGGGAATGAGAGGGTCAAATATTGAGAGATGAGAGACTACTGAAGACAGTAATTTAAAGACTGATGAGAAGACAAAGGCATAAGATGTTAGATGATATAAAGGGTATGGTAAGTTACCAAGAAATTAAGGAAATGGTGTTCAATGGGGATATCAAGGCAAATGAAGCTACCAAAAGGCATAAGGCACTAATGTATGAATGTGTGAAGTTCCTAAAGTTCCCAACTTAATCATGACAATAAAATTAACTGAAGATGATGGATAAGGTATTGTCAGAGGAATAGCTTAACTTTGTCTCCAGTAGCAGCTCCTAGGTTTGTCACACTTCAAAGAATATTGCCAAATCAAACCTGCAGTGAACTCTCATATATAACAAAATTAACCCAATGGCTTACAATATTTTCAGTATGTAGGTGTGTATAATGGAGTTTGATTCATTTGCTATCACTTAGTAAGTTACTAAAGAGAGGAGAGAGTATAAACGGCGAATCACTTTTATCCTATGGGTTGATTTGTTCGTTAAGCCCTCACTATTCACAGTTTTTAATTTTATTTCCTAATTGGATTTCTTTAATTCCATTTCTTACTTCACCCAAGATCCATTTCCTCCCCAGTCTTCTCAAACTACACCAGTAAGCTTCACTTACTCTAAACATCTCAACCCAGAGAAATAAAATAAACAGGATCGTTGTATTGAATTCACAAAATCTTTTACAAAATTAAACCTTCCCTTCAACAATTTATATCACCCTAATGATACTGTTTTTCCTGGCTGATTAAATAATTTACCCTTAGCATACATAGCAATATAGTTGAATATTTCAGAGATGAAGAGATGTACTGATTTTAATGTACGTAATTCATGGGAAGAAAACAGGATAGCTATGTATTAAATTAAGCAAGCATCAAGAAAGTCAATCATTGTTCAATCCCAGGAAACTATTATTTCTGTGACTTAAATCATTTTTGAAACTTTTATATAAAATTTAAGTCTTTATTTCCTAGTGAGCATAGCTATGTTGTTATTTTACAAGATTTTATGGCGGTCTTGCTTTTAGTACTTGTAATGCAACACTTTTATTTTGTATAGTAACAGCACAAATGCATAAAAAGGATATATTTCAAGGAATCTTTACCAATAACCACTTGAATAACAGAAGCATAGGTAAATACTTGATATGCAAAACAACTTGATAATATTAATGCAACTAAAATTTCAGGCAAACCTCAGGAATGGACTCTCATGAAGTCATTAATGAGAGAAACAATGCTTAAAGAATTATTATGAGAGGTTAAGGATGGATAATTAAAGGCTGTATAATTGACATTGGAGAGTTAAAAATAAAAATATTGATCAATATTATAGCCCTTCAGAGTAAACAGAAAAGCTGAATAATAGGTGCAAGGTAGCTCAATAGTAGAATATCCCAGCCACTGGAAGAAGCAAGTTTAATAGACTATAGAGTTGCTGCCTAAATGTTTTCATAACTTTCTTGATTACCGCTCTCAATATTTCTTGAAGTTATGACAATTTCTATTTGCCAATAATTTATGGAGTTTAAAATCAAAAGCTAATTAATCAGAAAGATTATAAAATAAGTATGATTATAAAAATAACTACAGAATTCAAGTCATAATTGATCTAAGACTGAGTTCAAAAACATAATCCCTTGCATCAATCAACATTCTTCTACCCCCTTTAGCCTATCCTTTCCAATACAAAGTTCTTTTTCGGCATCTTAGGGTGTCTGCTATCCAGGCATTACAAAATTCCTCGAGTTTCCCAAGAGAATATTTATAATTTTCCAGGTTGTTCACCACCCAGAAATAAGCCCATTTTTGGCTAAACGGTATAAATAGTAACAAACTCAAGATCCAAGAAACAGCTAGGAACAGTTTAAAGGTCCATCACATTTTGGTGTGGGTCTCATAACCTATCTGTGACAAAGGAGAGTTCAGGAGAAACAGCCCCAGGGTTGAGAAAGTTTGATAGAAAGTTAGTGGGTTAATAAAAGCTGTCAGCAATTACAGGGCTGAAGTTCAACTCGAACGACTATGGCAAAATTGGTTACTTATGGCTTTGGATTACTACAATGTTTTCGTAAACATGAACACACAGGTAAGTGTAAACAGTTTAGTGATGCAGGCAACCCTCATTATTCACACCTTCTTCCTTCGTTTGTTCTGAGAATATTTTCTGGACAGAGTTCTCTAGAACACCATTACAAGCACAGAAAAGTAATTTCTTAAAATTATAGCTCAGGTAAAAAATAATTCTTCTACATAATGAAAGGCACTTTTCAGATTAAATCCTCAGAACGGACGATGGAAGAAGCCAGGAATAGTAAAAGTTACCTGTATAGCTAAAACTGCTAACACTTACATGTTCAATGCTTGACGTCATTGACTAACTAGCTTATTGAGATGTCAACTTTTCCCTTTCCATCAAAACCCATTATTCACTGTTCCTCTCGCTCAAACAGAATTTAAATACTCCTCCAGGATTAAGAAGCTGTTATTACCTTTGATCCAAAATCATAACTGCATATTTGGAATGTTGACAGTATATTATACGTAGAAAGAAAGAGCAGAACCATATCTTATTAGCCGAAAAATTATTCCAAAAATGACGTCATTGAAAAAATCTTTCATAAAACAGATTTTTCCAGATTATTCAACAAATTCCCAAAATTTTCCAGAAGAAAAAATTCACGAATATTCCAAGCTTTTCTGGTTAGCAGACACCCTGGCATCCTTCCCAAAAATTATGCCTGATCAGATTATAGCCGTTGATCTAAGTATATTGAAAATAATTGGAAAGGTGGTATAAAATTGGTTCATTGTTCAATAAATTCTTTCATCATTCATTCATTCATGGATTTTGTAAAATAAATGACCTAAAGCCATCTTAAGGAAAAACATTTTCTTGAAATATTTCTATGTAGATGCATTTGTCAATAACTGCTAATTTATACTTGTTAACTTTCTCTAAGGCAAGAATGTATGCAGAGTAGCTTAACCCTTAAAATATAGAGCGAGTACATACAAGATGCCAGCATATACATCTAACATCACCTCAACTATTTTCTTAACTTAATGTTTCAATTATTTGAGGCCATTTAGAAAATTGAAAACAGCAACTAACCATCATAAAACAAATGTGGCAGAGCCTAAAAAGGATCAAAAATACAGTATGCACTCACTTTGAACAACAGTGCATAAACTACAGTTTGCAGACCAAATCTGAACCAATGAGTAATTTCATCTAGCCCACAAACATATTAAATCATAACATATCATTAATCAGTGGATTTCATTATTTGTATTTGTACTTAAGATACCACTTTTTTTGCTTAATTTAATTCAAGGCAATAATTTATGGACAGAAATGGGCTAAACAACGTCAAAAAATCTAAAAAATATACCAACCCCTGCCACGAGGGGTACTCATATTTTTAAAAATTACTCCTCCATTAGAACTGTTTCCAATGCTAACCACACCTTTGTTAGACAAAATTAATATTTGATCCATCGCAATTCTAGGTACTTACACATTTTTAAGCAAACAAAGCAATAGAGCATAGCAAAATACCTTTACATCAGGTAAGGGGCAGAGTGCAAAGAAAAGAGGGATTCAACTATTTAACAGTGATTGTAAAACGGCTTAATTTGAATTACCAGCATGCAATGCCTTTAATCTCTCCAAAATACTATGTATGCAGTGCATTTAAAAACTTGGAAAACAGCAGAAAATTAGAATAGAAAGGTTAAACAAAATGTAAAAAATAGCAAATGACTGCAACTTAAACCCATAACTCCTTCCTTCCAAATAGGTATTCTAAGCACTAGACTAGTATGCCAGCCAATTCCTCTTCTGTTAAAGGAACACAAAAGAACAACAGAACAAGGAATTGGCGTGACAAAGCAGTTTAGTGGTTACAATACCCATTTGTAGTGTAAGAGTCCTGGGTTTGAGTCCCACTCATGCTGCAATTTTTCACTTTTTGTTTAACCTTGGGTTTAAGGTGCACGCATCTTTGTGCTAGGTATAATTTCATTTTGAATATCATAGGAAAGTATATCTAGCTATTATGGCAGATACTTAAAAGATTTTATGCATTCTGAATAAGTTAAGTTTAGTTGTATAAATGGAAGTCTGTTTAAAAAAAATCATATCATGGACAAAAATTTAATTTACCATTTTCTTCATTGAAAACAAACTATACTGAAAAAATGACAGAAAACAAAATGTTACAGCTCTTTAGCCCACTCACTTGTGATAAGGAAGATAATGCTTATGTTTTGACTTAAATGCATTTTTCATTGAACACTGCATTACAGCCTCATTGCTTTCCAATGTGCAAGCACCTACACCTTTTTATAAACAAATGGTAAAACCACATGATAATAGCCAATTAACATATTCATATAAAACATTTTTTCACAAGAATTTAACTGAGAATTGAACTGAAACAAGTGCAAAGTGAAAAACTCCACCCCTTATAATTAAGAAGAGAAGAAGTACTAATTTAAATGCAAATCATACTGAGGAAGAAAAGAAAAATGGCAATGCAAGTTCAAAGTTAATAGCAGTTTGAAACCAAAACTGCCAACCAAATCATTCACCTACAATTATTCATTCCCATCTTATAAAAGAAGAGGTATTTTTCCACAGACTTTCCCTATCCAGGAAAACATCTTCTGGAATTAGACACACGAATCAGTTTTGACTCGATTATTTAACTGAGTCAAAACAAACAGAAAGGATTCCTTATTGATGAAAGATGCAAAACTAATCACTAAAAATGTTGAGTTGGTGGAGAGCATTCAAATTAATGACAGGAAATGAAAGCAATGCAAATCTCTAAAAAATAAGTTAAGAAAGCCTTTAAAATCCTTTCCTGTTAGCATAATGAATGTATAAAATTTTTGCTACCAAAGGTATGCAAAATAGTGTAAATTTAGGCCAATATACATAGTGTCTGGATCAAAGGTATCCAAAATAAAATACTTACATCTTGGAAAGTATTTATTATACACATACTCGGTATGTACCATTTGAAAGAGAATCTCTCAGTCATCAAAGTTTTTTCCAGATACAATTCGTCCCCAAAAATGGACAGAAATCAGAAAGTCTGTGTCCGTATTCAGCATAATTTTAGAACTCAACATGGAAATGAACCTCCAACAAGCAAAAGCATCCGGTTCTGGGACAACAAACAGAGAACTACAAGATGCCTGATTGGTGGATCAGCCAAGGCGGGCCAATTGCTTGGCCTCCTAGGTTGCCAGACTTAACCCCATTACATTTTTTTCTTTTGGAAGAACACTGTGTAACTAACAGATAAATATCAACAGCAGTGAGCACCTGAAAACCCGCACAGTGGATGCTGCCACAGCATCCACTGTAACACCCGACATGTTTCAAGCAATGTAGGAGGAGGTTGAATATCGTCTGGATGTTTGTTGTACCACCAAGGGTGCCCACATTGAAATAAATTACCATATTAGCTCGAATATAACGCGACCCCGAATTTAACGCGACTCCGAAATTTTCATAAAGATATTTAGAAAAAAAATTATACTCATAAAAGAATTCAAATAAATTAAAATTTAATCAGATAAGCATTTATTTAGGTAATTATAGCTATTAACACAGGTTACATATGTCAATAAAATTAAGTAATGAAAAACGTTCGGTTGGACCGCGTTTCAACCTCTGTAGGAAAATGTCCTTGTTTATATTACATTCCATTACTTAAACCCCCAATTTAGCGCGAGTCCATTTTTAAACAGAAAATAAACAGTCGAAAAATATCGCATTATATTTGGGCTAATACGGTACGTGAAAAACAAAACTCAGAGTTTTCCAATTTTATGCTGAAAACTGTAAATGTTTGTAATAAATACTTTCCGAGATATAAATATTTTATTTAGGGTACCTTTCATCCGGACAACCTATATATAATATAGGTTACTACAATAATTCCCCTACTGATGAGAAAAATTATTGATTGGAATCAAGGAAAGGACAGTTACTATAATACGTAAAGTCACTGAGTTTCAGCATAGTAAACAGTTAGCAAAACATTTATTTATGCTATTATTATCTCAATACAGAGAAATAAATTCTGAACTCTCTAAGATGTCAAGAAATTTCATTGCAACCACTCAAAAACTCAGAGATATTTTTTCTTCTAAGTTCCAGAGAGAAAATTTTGATCCAACAAATTTCATATGGAATAATAATTTTCAAAATAAAAGAACAACTCCTACAAAAACAAATAATGCTTAAAGGACTGGTCAGAAAGCATTTTAGGCCAGATATGATGGATCAATACCTCAGTGAGGGTGCAAAAGGCATTCTATTTATAATAATAGACAAATAAAATGAGTGTAAAAGGCATTTTGGTTTTAAGAGTATAAATTCAACAATTCCTGAAGTTTACCAGAATGAGGGAAGTTAAGTAGGTTTTGAATGACATTCAACACGAATTGCAAGCCTATGAATGGCTTGTTTTTGCAAGTTATTTCTAAAGTTATAAAAAAAGTGAGAAAACATTAATGGAGAGTGGAGAACTTAAGGCATGCTTTTCCAAAAAGAAGCAAGACAATATTTTGGCAGGGGTAACTTATATAGAGATATGGACTGTACAATAGGGTGGACTGAAAAAACTTTTTTTCAAAATCAGTCAACAGCTTGTATTTAAAGTTGGTGGTCCTTATAACATATAAAAAATTTCAACTTGATCGGATAATGTCCTGAGGCTGCGAGTTTTAGCCAAAATTTTAAAAATTTGTGAAAAATATCAAAGTTTTGCATTTTTTCCTGATGGTTTCTCAATGTTTCCGAAGTGATTTAATGGCAAAGAAGTACATATATTGCTTGGTTATTGATTAATATTAAAGATTTAGTACGTTTGGATCAAGGAAAATGGTATTTAAGTTAATCCTACAAGCCACTGGCCAAAAATCACTATGCTTTGTTCCTCACGATACTTAGATGGAGATAAAACAATAAATATCATAATAGCAGTCATACAGCTGGCAACATGAGAAATCTTCGTACATCAACTACATCAGAAAAGCAGCTTACTTGTTTCATTAATCACTTATTTATAATATTGTCAACCAAATCTTAGTAACAGTTATTGTGCAGAAAGCAATCATTTCTACTACTCAGGAAAGGATCATTAAATCATGGCTATGCAGAGAACTATTGATTTTCAGTATGTAAAACAATGCAGCATTCTAAAGGGAAAAAAGAAGTGCAAAAAAGCAATAGATCTTACTTAAGAAGGGGGTAAGGAAACAAACCTTTGAGGCATACGTCAAGGGTGGAGTTTTGAGAGAGACTGAGAGGGAAGGTTCTGGAGTGACAGGCCTTGAAGTGCCTCCGGGAGTCCAATCAGACTGCAGACTGCGACAACGCCTCATGCGGCACACCTGATGAGTTTTCGAGTTTCTGCATGGTGCACAGTTTCCACAATTGTTTTTCACCAAACACCCCTTGCACAAGCCACACCTTCTGCGCTTCACGCGGTATGTGCCACCAGATGATCCCATGCGTGGCGCAGAAGGGCTGTTAGAGTCTTCGTCGTAGTACTCTTCTTCTGGGAGAGATTCTTGTTGAGTTGAGCCTCCAGGACGATGCAGCTGGAGAGTGGCATTTTTTGGACAACCGGGAAGATTTGAAAAGGAAATAGGAAGGGAATTGGGATAAGGGATTGGGAAGGGTGTTCCATAAGGGTATCCAGTGCAGTTAATTGGGCATTACATTACAGAGAGGATATGGGAAAAATGGAAGGAAGCCAGTCACCAACAAATTAGTACAGCAGTTAGTTAATGAGAGACAGTTAAATATTTTCAAAGAGCATATCAGAGGAAGATTTTGTATACAATGGGGACAAAATGTGTGGTATACAAGGGATATTTGGTGATCAATTTCAGTTGGTGAACAAATTTCAACAGAGTGATCAGTAAAGTAAAAAAAAATTATGGAAGATGATAAACATAAATTGGTAAAGTAGAATAAACATAAAAGAATAAAAGATGTTAGCAAAGCAATTAATACATTTGACAAGAAAGTGAGCATTAAAGTCAAAGACAAAAATTAGAAAAATGTTTTTCAGAAAAACGTCATGCATAAATATGGTTCAATCAACGAGTTTGATAAATGATCAGCATTTCATAGTAATGAATTTTAAAGTTGTTAATTTAACAATTATTGTTAATTGATTGTAATATATATTTTAAATTAGTAAATAAAAATGAAAATGTTTATAAGGTTAATACAAAATTTTAGAAGATGATTCAATCAGAAGCATGCAATTAAGTTTAAGGATAGACAAGGGTTTGTGTGGAATAAGGAGGAAAGGTCAGAGAGGGTTTGCAGGCAAAAAGAATGATAGCTACGTTAATGAATTATTCAAATAAAGAAAAATGATAAAAAATAAATAACTAACAAAAATAAGCTAATTCACTTCAAAGTATTTCATAGAATTTTCTTGAAATTGCTTTCAACACATGCAATTAATTCTTTTCTTGCAGTAAATGTCTACATCAATGTAAGAACTGAATACAAACAATTGCAAAGAGACGTTCACAAAAGCATTTTCTCTTATGCATTAATATCAATTTTCAAAGGTGCATAATAAGTGCAATAAGCATTACAACAGAAAACTACTAATGAATAAAAATTAGCATTCTGTGATTTTCACTGACATCGTGAAAACTCATAGCAAAGCAATAACTCTATTTAAACTAATCATAGCTTCAACACCCTGAAGTAATTCAAATTATCATTAGATAATAAAGTAAATTATGAATTATAACATTATGCATGAATGTCACTATAATAATGTTAATTTAAACCTAAATTTTTACATTGCAATACAAGTCTTGTGCTGTACATCAAGCACAAAGCATCACAAAAATAATGCTACAAAAGTGAGAAAAATTTTGTGAAATTAATAATGCTACTTAAAGTAAAACATTCTCTAACTTCTAAGAAAGAGATTACCATAAGAAAACACATACTTTAGCAATTAAGGAACCTTAAACCAGCAAAAAAGTTGCTTTTATAGGACTTAATAAATCAACATAATTACCATACAAATTCCTAACTTCAAAATCAGCATGCTCATGAACAAACTCATTTGCAA
Source organism: Sympetrum striolatum (assembly GCA_947579665.1). Taxonomy (NCBI): domain Eukaryota; kingdom Metazoa; phylum Arthropoda; class Insecta; order Odonata; family Libellulidae; genus Sympetrum; species Sympetrum striolatum. Next base: position 76,752,189 of record OX388346.1, read on the forward strand.
TTGACTTTATAGATGATAATTCATTAAATAGGAATTTGGCTAACTAGAACTATCAAGTTATATTTAAATATATTAATCACAGTAAATATATATAAGCCATAAGTGAGCTAAAACTAAAAATAAAGGAAAATTAGACTAGGGAAGGGAAATTATCTAAGTATAACAATATTATCTTTTAACCTAATGAATTTCAGCTTTTACAGGTAAAGATATATATTTATACATGGGAATTCACTGATTGTTTAATCATGGAAATTCAATTATGTAATTACTGGAAAAAGTTCTATTTCTATCATTTAAGGCAATTTTTAATAAAATAGTATTGAATTAATGAATAAAACGTTTAACAATTGACCAATTAAAACTCAAAAAGCCTTTTCTTGCATTGTTTTTTAAATCCTGCAACTACATAAAAAGTAAGGCAAAACTAATTATTTCATTTTACTGCTTAAATAGCAACAAGAATGCTAATTGTGGTAGAATATTCTTCACTATGAATTTAGTTATCTTGCAAGACAATTGTGTTATTTTAAACCTCAATAATCACCCATACTGATAGCTATTTAACTTGTGAAACATTTGAGAAATGGAAGTTGTAGTTCACAGTCTTTTGTTAGAACAAATTTTCAGTGTTTGAGAAATAATGCAAAATGAGGATCATAACTACTGACACAATTTGGATTGGAATAACTTCAAGCTTTAGCATAAAGTATTTAAAATTCTTCGTCACAGTAACTTTCAGGGCTAGATACAAATTTAAAACTTGAGGTTTCGCAGCACTAATTAAAGAGAAATTAAACAAAAGTTAGAATTAACTTATAATCCTATGACAATGTAAAAGCAACTAATTAAAGATCACGGTAGATAAATTTTATGAATTTTTAAAATGGTCACAAAGCTAACTTCTTAAGAGCCAAGATGTTTAAGATAAGGAATTAAAAGTAGCAATTATTGTGGTAGATCATAGTTTCCTCTCTCCGTCAACTACCCAGGTAAAAGAAAGATAACAAGCTAAACTAGTATGGAGCAGTGAAAGTAAAACAAGAAACAACATGGTAATAAAATGAATCTATCAATAGAAATCTACTTGAAATTATAACCAGTAATTCCCTGTACAATTAAGATGTCTTGATGGTTTGCCCTGTAGAAATTAGAAATTCCAACCTTAACTATCAAATAAACAATCCAAAATAAGCATGAGTATAACTTATATGCTAAGCTATGAGTTGGACTGGTTAAAGAAGAAAAAAATCAATTTGCTCTTTTTATACTTCAATGCATCACATAACAAAATCTAAAAACAAAACTTAAAAAAAAAGAAAATGATCTTCTATTCTAGAGAATCTATCAGTGCAGAATACAAGGAAACCATTCACCAAAAGACAGCTTATGGGCTAAACAGAGATGGAAAAGTACTTATACTGACAGGTTGAAAACCATTATAAAGTTCATTTTCTTGGCACATCCCTCTAATTTCATAATAATGGCTTCCCAATTTCTACCAATTTTGTAGTTATTTGTAGCTTTAAAACACTTCTAGCCCAACATTTGCTTGAAACAGACTACATTCCAGTCAAGTTTAGCAGCCAGCTACTTTAGAATAAATGAAAGTAATAATTATATAGGCATTTCAATGCTATAAACCATCTGTTGGTATATTTTATCATGAAAGAATGAAATAAGTAGGTAATCAAATCATTATCCAAAAAAGGCATTTTCACAATTCAATGAAACCAATTACTTCTATTCCTGAGCAGTAATTAGTTTGTTTGAACATTTTTTCATGAAAATCTTTAAATTCTTACATTTTTGGGCAAATGTGTTGAAAACTCTAACAGAAGTAATATGTAATTCAATCCAGATATATTTTAATTCTAATATTTTATTGCCAAAAGCAAATTCTGTAGTAAAACCTCCACAAAATATGCAACACTTTTGTAATTTCTGCAACTATTATGCTTAGATATTTTAATACAAATTACAACAGGTTATTGCTTAAAATTAACTATAACTGGAATGAACAATGATTTTAGCAATGGTTCTACAAAATCCTGTAGCCATTTTGAAAGTAGAAGGTAATCACGGAATAAAATGGAGTATTTCTTTTACATCTTTATAAATTAGAAAACATGTACTTCTCAAATATGCAATTATTAAGTAGGCAAATCAAGGAGAAATTCTTGAGAAGATCGGCCAATATTTTCCATAGCTTTTCATGCTGCCTAGTCCAACTCCTTCCAAAATTATATAAACAAAACTCTTCTAAGAGCGTATAATCATGCAGAAGGTACATTTCAAAGCCAATCTAATCCTATAAAATACCTATTAGCACACGTCTCTACTCAAGAAGATTATAAATAAGTTTTTAGTCTTAAAAATTGTCATAATCACATGAAAATATGCATTTATAAATGCATTAAATTTTAATACAAAAAATTTGAATAAACATTACTGTCAATTCTCAACTCTTTAACATTTGATTCATAATTTGACCAAGAAAACAGTAAAGATTAGTGATGATTTCCGAAGAGTCATTGATTCAAAATCTTATAAATACTCCATTCTTTCGAATTCATTTTAAATCTTAAAAATTGCTAATTTGAAAATGTGTGAGAGTTTATTGATTTTATAAATTTTCTGTTGAAAGCAATGAGACCAAGGATAGAATCAAAACCATAATATAATGGATGAATTTTCTAACATTAAGATACTAACTGAACTGTTATCAATAATATCATTTATATGGCTTTTTATAAGAGAACCAAGAAGAAGTCAAGAGTTTAGAAACAAATCAGAGATGATAAAGCCATCACATAGCAAGGAATTATACATAGAAAATGTATGGCAAAAAGCAAAATAAATGAGTCAAAACTGTCATTGCATAGTAATTTAAATTAATCATTAATAACTAGAAATTTTTTAATCATGGAAATTATAATTTCCTCGTAAAATTATAATGTCATTTTATGAATAATATCTTGCAGTATATTTCATAAATATGAGAAGAATACTAGATACTCAACTTCAATTGATAACATTTGATTCTGAACTTAAGATATAGAACAATTAAGGTTCGCTTCTTATAAAATTAGCAAAATTAATGCTTGGGATTAGAAAAAAAACATCTTTTTTAATTTTAGCCAACTGTAATTGAAATAAAATTTTACTGTAAAACACAAACAACTGAACCATTCAAAATTTAAACTAAAAACACTTGAAAAAACTTTCACAATAACAGTTTTATGAAACGCACTAAACAAAGTCTGAGATACTTCATGGAAGTCATCACAAAAATCTTTCAAGATGGTTGTGTACCATCACCTCACTATCTAAATGTACAAAAATATTACATGTGAATAGCAACCATTGTAATGATATTTTTAGCCATTGCTTTGCTTCACCATGGCTAATTATTCATAAATAGATGTAACACCATATTGTTTCATTATCAGAAAGTCTAACTAAAATAATATAGCACAATTCCACAGGTAAAATATCTAATGAAATATATAGTACGAGAGTCGCAACTCATACTATGGGAAAATTTCCTCCAAAGATATGGAAAAGCATTTTTGTCTGTACCACATAACCACAGAGCACATCCAATTGTATTAGTCTTTGCGAAGTGTGCGACCAACCTGATGGAATGGAGGAGGAGCAGCAGATGCAGCAGGTGATCCTTTATGACCACTGGCACCACCGTCTTTCCGATTTGATGCTGCTTCGCCTTCTCCATTGTCAGTCATCACTACATTGTTCTGAGCACAAGAGGACATATGACGGGGCCAATGAGATTGCTAAATGGTAAAGTAACACACAAAACGCATATAATAAATTTACCATAGATAATAACACACATTAATATAAAACTTAAATAACAGTACTCTTCTAATACATAATCTATTAGCCAGCATGTGATCTACTATCATGGAAATTATAATTTATTTTTTACATAATATTTTGCAGCATTTTTCATAAGTATTTGAAGAATAGTTGATACTCAACTTTAAGGGATAACATTTGATACTACACCTTAGATATAGAACAATGAAGTGCTGTAGAAGGTTCACTTCTTATAAAATTGGAGAATTAAAACTTGCTATCATATTATGAGTTGGGTTGGTTTTTCTAGGTTTATATAATAGGTAGATCACATATTGTAAGGGTAACCAATAGAATATGTAAATTTAAAAAAAACTAAATACTTTCTTCACTTCAAATTATTAACCTCACAGGATCAGCAAGGTTAAGCATTTGAAGTGGACAACTATTTCAAATTTATCTATTTAAGTAAACAAAAGAAAACGAAATGAAAAAAACATGGCAAAAAGGATCTCTAGCATTCTCTAGATGGTTTGCAGGTCACACATTGGAATATAAAGGGCATAGTATATTACGCTCTGGAAGAGAATCTGAAAATCTTATTAACCCCTTCCACTAAAATTTATTTTCTGAATATCCTGCTCCTATCCACTATTTATATTTTGTATCTGATTCAATACAATGGATAGTATTAATTTCATATTTTTAGTTCGTGATTAAATCATACGCTTATGATTGTTTTTGTAAGCAGGAGCAAGAAATATGATTTATTTTAATGAAAATAATCATTAAATAAATAGTTCATACATGTTAATTAATATTGCATTAGAAAGAGAAGTGCAACAAAGTGCAAAGAAACAGCAAATAACTGGTTCTTTCATTAAAGGCACAAGTCGACCAATGAATTTTCAGCTCTTTAAGACAATGGGTTGACAAAGGACAATGAAATAAATTCTGATGACAAGTGTAGCTAGTCGTTGTGTTATTTAGTTTCAGGAGTTCATGATGAGCTAGACTCGTTATTTCAGTGCAAGGGGTTAATTTGAAGATGCATTAAATCTAAGTCTCTCAGAAAAGGAAAGCATTGAGGATTCAAACTTCATTCAAAATTTTCGCAAAATATTTTACAAAAATCTAAATTATAAAGCAACCTGAATGTATAAGCATTATTTCTTGAAAATAACGTTCCATGGAATGTAATGTGCATCCCAAAATTCGACCTTCGAAAAAGAAAATAATTTGCTGGAAAATCTAATTTGGCAAAAAAAGACATATACAATACAGTATACAATGCTTCATTTGAAAATTAAAAAACAGTGCTAGGTTTTGAGGTTGGCACAATTCTTCTATTTTCTACTTTAGCTTCTCTCAAACACGTTATTGAATTAACTGATTATAACTCACAAAGAGTAAAATAATAATTGGGAATAATGAAGTCATGATGATCAAGAAGCATTTTTTGCATCAGATGGTAAAAATGTTTACCATAAATCTAAAGAAACCTAATATGCCTAATGATTTACTACATCTGTAGAGAAATCAATTAACAAACATGACATTCCAAAATTCAAACTAAATAACATAAAATTCATTTTCCTACCTGGCAAGGGTAATCACAGTAAGAAGTATTCCAGCAACAGTAAAACAATGCTTCTTTACTACAATTAGCACACCACTGCTTTCTCTTGGTTTCCTCAACGGCACGCATCTTCTCTGCTTCACAGTGTCTCCTCACCTCATTCACACTTCGTATCTTCTCTTTCTCCAAGGAATTTCGCATTTCTATTATCATCAAATCTGATAAATGAATGAAAACAAGTAATTAAAGAAAATGAATCTCCAAATAAATTCATATAAATATACTATAACTTGATATACAGATAAATAAAAACATCAAAGAACACATTTATTCTATCTTAATTAAAAGTAATTAAATGGAGGATTCTATGCACTATAGAGACGAAGAAGAGATGTTTACAATGAGAATAAAATCATGAATGATAAATCTGACAATCTTTTCATATATAAAAAAATCGACCCTTTAGTTCAACCAAATGCCTAGGGCAAATATTGGAAAAGGAAGATAAAGTGACAAAATATAACTAAGAAAACTAAATTCTCATTCAACGGGAAATTGATTTATTTTTAATTGCCAATAGCATAAAAAGTCTCAATGATCGAAAAAACATCTTTTAAATAGGTAAATATAAAATAGCTAAGAAGCAGCAACAATAAATACAACATACAATTATTTATCTTTGGGTCAGTGATTTAACTAATTGAACCTCCGAAGATATATTAGAAGTGTCAACAATGAATAACTTTAAAGACTATATTGAGACTATCAGCAATGCAGTGCTTTCACTACACCCAAAAAAGGAAACATCATTTTGTTCAGTTTCTACCTAGTTAATGTCACCCTACAGATGGTTAGTTTTTCTATGTAGTTTCCACCTCAAAAACCATTCTTAGCTTTAAATTAACTGTTTATATCATTAGATAAAACAAAATATGATAAATTAACAATTAAAATTGATAATTCTAAGAGATAAAACATTAAGGAACTGAAAGATTTGCATTGAACTTAAACAGAGAACACATCCAATAGTTATTTTCAGTTAACCAAGATTTCAAAATATTTCCATTAAGATGCACACAATCAATGAAGCTTTACAAAGATATAATAAAAAAGATGACTCATTGACTTAAGATGCTTTGAGGAGACGGTTTAATTCACAAGGGTTATGACTTACTTATATTTCTAAAGAAATAACAAGCATTAAAAGCTTACATTATTTAATGAAATACATTATGTTCTTTAAAGGCCAATTCTTCATTGAAGGAATGGAAGATATGTCTTATTGAATGAGGATAGGAAATAAAAGATACAATAATTCATCAAAACCAGATTCCACTGAATGAAATAATTTGAGACATATACTTTAAAGACTGTATTTTTTCTTACCATGATTATGCTTCATCTCTGTAATTTCTTGCTGATGTTCCCACTTTAGTTTTTCAATTTCTAATCGTAAAAGTTTAATAGCTGCTTCTGAGTTACCCATTCTGGACAAATCACCTAATATATCTTCTATGGCCCCTCGCATGAAGTTGGCGAGCTGAAATTAAGTTTTTAGTGGTTAGTTACGGCAGATGTTACATCGATTAAATACTACATATATTTATAAATATAAACAATAATTATAATAATCATAACTTTATTAGGAAAATTTAAGACTTAGAGAATGATATTACAAATAACCTAATAATGAAGTAATCCTAACAAACAATCAAGTCCTAACAATCAGTCTGCAGCCCCATTGCCAAATCGTCAAGTTACTCAGCTAACCCCTATATCACCAAGGCTGTAGTAGGGATGCCTTTTGATTCACCCAAGACATTAGTCATCACCAACAGGGCGAAAACATCCCACACCCGAAGTGTGCTGAGTGCCCCTTGGACCCGAAGAGGAATATATAAGGCCTCGGACGGCTCCGTTCGGGCGATACTGGTCCACTATCTGCCGGAGGGTTACTCTAACGGAGACCCTCGTTGTTATAATAGAAACCGATAGTGCATCGATAAGGAGTAATAAAAGGTAATAAAATATTCAAGCTTGACTCCAGTTTTCTTTGTCTCCATAATGTCACTACGACAAGGCTAGCAAATTCTAAAAAAACTGCATTCTGATTTTATAGAAAAACTGCATTCTGATTTTATAGAATTATGTTTATGAATCACTCAAATATTTACAAAATTTTTATCTTGTCAATTAATAAAGTAGAATGTAATAAATATTTTTCTCTAAACTTCCCTCTATTATTAAAGCAGCTAACAATTATTTTTGGGATAAATATTTGAATATAATGACTCAGAAGTGCCAACATACAACAAGTATGGAATTAAGGAGTAGGAGTAAATATATGAATAATTATATACCACCATTTGACATTCGCTGAAACCGTCAACTAGAAGAAATAATTAATATCCAACAATTTTACAATTTAAACACACTATCATCCCCACTCCAAATTACAACAATCTAAAATCAAACATTCAGTTCGACTGACGTTTATGTGCCTGAACTTTCTTTTCGAAATTCGCCGCTAGAATACAGCACCTGTGTCAACAACATTTTTCTATTGTGTAACATTTGTATTCCTACGGAACTCATGCACCCAATCTTCACCACTTCTTGTGTAGGTGACATTCTTTTTTAAATGAACCCTGCAGAGGTAAGACAGGTCCCTGAGACCCTCGACAACCCAAAAACCATCTCCAGTAGTAGGAAGTCAGGGTGCTACCATATAGCGGAGAATTTCAAAAAGTAAGAGTAGACACGTTAACTGCAGTTTTACAAAACATTTTTTTGATTAACATATCATTAACACCTCACATACAAAAATATAGTATCATACTTGATTCTTTACTATTCCAATGGATTAGCACAAGTTTATCATCAAATGACTTAAGGCATCTTCAGCTTAATCAGTATTTCTGTGAAGCAGTATCTGATGAAGTAGAAGATAATTGTAGGTAAGGTATAATCCAGCAAATATTACTCCTTGAATACTAGATGAATATGCACTGAAACTATATTTTTTGTAAACTACATGAAAAGACAATTCATTGTTTATAACCAGATGAGTACCACACATTTAATAAAATATTAACTATATAATTAAAAAATTATTTTATTATGAAACTATTATACTAGTGACACAACAAAAAAGGAAAATTTAAAATGGTGATGAAACCAATAAGGATTACCAAGAACGCAATTTTTTTCTGCAGAAGTTGTTAAAACATATATTTGAAGGTATTCAATCAGTTGAGTATGATATACAGTTTGCAATGTGTTTTGGAAACTAAAGTTATTCACAGAAATTGGTGTTTTTGTAAAATTTGAGATTGAAAGGCAATAATAAAAAATAGATACATATAATAATAGAGAATTATCGTTCAATTGCATTGTATAAAAGCTAGTAATATTTCAAAATTAATATTCTTCATAAAACATAAAAATTAATAACCTTCACTTTCCCAAACTTCTTTATCTGTGGCTTCTGATCAATTTTTCTCACATTCATGCTGCTCTTTAGGTTCTATAGATTAACCTTAGATATTTAAATTAAAGAATTATGCAATAACACAGAAAAGATTCAGATTTCACTAAATTGCTATTCCCCAATATTAATTCCAAATTAATTACAAGCTGATATTTCTGTAAAAAAATTCTGACTTAGATGTAAGTTAATAGGAAGGGAAAATATCTAATTATATCAAATAGAATATCACTCAATGAGCTTATATTAACACTTGAATTTTACAGCATTCTAATCATACTAAGGAAAACAATGCTTTGGTATAGGTTGCCATGTATATACCAAACATCAATTGTTGTCTATTGCTAAGTAAACATCTATGACAGAAGTGTTTTGTCCAATCAGCTACCAGCATGGATATGCATCATTTCAAATATGTGTAATGAATAATTACACATCACTTATGAAAACAAATATGTATGCATTATTTTCTGCAGTTCTTTTATGTAGATAATTGCCTTGAATTTCACTAAAAGAAGAAGTCTTCCAGAAATAAAATCTTCACATAAATACTTCTTAAGTCTTTGTGATAGCAACAAAGAAATAATAATACACTACAGATTCTATAGAAGCATTTAAGATAGTGCACATAATGATGCTACTGAGGAGTAGGATGATCACCAATAGCAAGGAGCCAATTACTTTTCAAGCTATAAATAATTAATTACCACAGTTTCAGCACCACTACTTTTGATGCATATGGAGCAGATTACATAGATATAGTATGAATAAATAATCTGAATAATAAAAAAAGACATCAGAGCGCTTGTTTTTAACCAGAGGCGTACGAATGAGAAGCAACCTATTCAAAGGGAATGTTTCCATGATAATCCATAATGGGTGACATAGTTGCAAAAATAATCAAGTTTATGATAAATACAGCACAGGATTTGGGATTCATAATGTTAATGTTGCAGCAAAATCTTTCCAAATGTTTGATTCTTGAAGGAACTTATGTATAACAATTATAATTATATCATATTTATTTATTGATTGTATTTTAGTCAAGGACAGCCATTTTTATAATAATCCTATATTTTTAATAGGCACAAACAGCCCTGCCCTAACCAGGATTTTAACCCAGAATATCAGCGTTATAACTAGCATCCTAACCCCTTATGCCGCAAAGGCAGGAGCATATGAGTTAAACAAGATGAACAACATTAAACTAGCACTATTCAACAATTTTAAATTGAATAATACTTACTTAAGAGTCAAATCTGAGGCGAATCAAAATCAGTCTAATCTCAATTATCTCAGTGATTATAAGAATTAAAATTATTTTAAATATTAGTGCACATTCCCTATAAAAACCAATAGATTCCAGGGCCAAGCTAAACAGAACAAAATACATTGTCCTAAGCATCAGAATCTATTTCAATGCTGCTCAACCAATATTGTGAGCATCCATTATTTATTATGAAATCTTATAAGTTTTTGGCTCCAGTTTTCATAAGAACCACCATGAGGCTGCTTACTATGAACCTTATAGTTACATAATGTAGGTTGTCTGGCCGTTTGAAAATAATATAAAATTCATTATCTTTACTATTCCTTAGCAATCATGGAATATATCAATTATCTAAGCAATCACAATTTTTCTATCTACCACAACATGAACACATTATTGGGAACCATGCCCTCTGATCAAGCTTTATTTTTCAAGCTTTGATTTTACAGAGAATCCATAACATGTTACTTCACCAACAGATGAATATCTAATTATAAAAGAAATGGAAGTCTAGGCACTTATTAGTAATCACAAGCAAAGAAATCACTTAAACTTTTATTACCTTGTGAGCATGTTTACCAAACTCAGCAGATACAGGACCAGCTTCTGCAGGTGCGTAGATTTGCTGTGGTCCTGACAGAGGAAAAGACGGTGAACGTGGATGCAGATTCGGCAGCCTCCCAGATGAAGCAGAAGGACCAGTGCCTTGAGTGGAAGTCACCATCACAGTTGAGGGAGGCAATGCTTGGGACACCATCGAATGAACCAATGGCTGTGAGGTTGAAGCCGTAGAAAGAGTGGGTGATGAGGAAAAAGCTTGAGAGGTGATGGGAAGAGGGGGCTGGGATGTCGTCACTCGCATTGACACAGGCGGAGAAGGAATTGAACTAGATAATGTCCTCCCATGAGCATTCATGGCAGCCATGGACATGTCCCGACCATTCACTGCCTGAGCTAACCTTTTAAGGTCCGCATTAGAAGAACCATGGGCAAGTGGTTGGGGACTTCGAGATGAGATTCTCTGAGATGGACGTGGGAATGATTTCCTTGCACGGGGCCTGAATGGGGGACTTGCAGCAGGCATGGGACTGGTTACAGGGACACCTAAAATATCAACCGAATTCTGTTCAGTGCTGCGAGAAAAGGCAACATCCTGTGCAGCAGCTAAACCTTCTAATGGAGCAGTGGGTCTCACCATAGTCAAGCTCACGTCATTGGACAAATTCACACTAGTACGAAGTTCTTCCACTACACTGGAGGGAGGATTGGGGGGAGATTCCTTCGAGTTGCCATTTTCCTTTTCTGAATCCTGAAGCACTGTGATTGTCACACTGGGATCCAAAAACATTGAGGGGAACACTTCGTCCTGACCAGGGGATTCACTCCTATCTACTATTAATGCTTTGTGTGCCACACCTTTTCTGGCTCTTTTTGGGGGAGGTGAGGGTGTCACTGTTTCTTCCTCAAATCTTTTTGATTTTACCATTTTCTGAACTACCACCATATTGCTCTCTTTCAAAACTTCCCTGCTGAGCACTTCCTCTTCTGCAGCATCCTCAACTTTCGGCCCCATTAATATTTCCTTGGATTTGACATGGATGGTGCCCACTTTTTTCTTCTCGTCTAATAATCTTTTCCTTTTTGGGTTGGATGGACCGTCTTCTTCAGAGCTCCTTGAATCAGAAGATTGGCTTTTTGCCTTGGATGCTTTCCGTCCACTAACACTTTCTGTTTCCATAACAGTTTCTTTCTCCGGGGTTTCCTCCTTGCTCGCAGTGAGATCCATTCCACTGTCTTCTGTGGAATCAGGTTTATCTGTACTATCATTACTCTCAACTTTCCTGGATAAATTTTCTGGTGTCGATTGTTCTTCTCCCACAGGCACCTCCTTTGTTTTGCTGGCATCCTCTTTGGTAGTAACATCACTACTTGACACTTCAACGTTTTCTTCTGCCTTTTCCTTCTCTTTTTCTGGTTCTTTCTCTGGGATCATCTTCTCAGTTTCAGCATCTTTCTCCTTACCCTCATCAACTTCCTTCTCTTTGGTGGTCTCTCGTCTCTCAGATGTCTGAAGCTCATCTTCACCCTCTTTGAGTACCTTTTCAACATCCTTACTAACAACTTCACTATCTTCAGGAGCTGGAACTTCTTCAGAATCTTTAGTTGTTTCCTTCACAGCCTCTTCATCTTCCTTCGAAGACTTCTCTTCACTTTTATCATCACTTTTGGAAGCTTTCTTAGCACCTTCTTCGTCATCTTCATGGTCACTACTACTACTGCTCGCCTCACCAGCCACTGATTCAGATTCATCTACAGTGTTTTCATCTTTCTCCTGGACTTCCTCATTGTCAGAATCCTCATTAGCAAATGATAGTCTTTGCTGAAGTTTACCCAATATACTGAGCTGAGACCCAACATCCCCTTTGTTGTTGATTGGGGCTGCCACCAAAGCTTTCGGTGTCTCCTTGGCAATGACACTGGTAACTTCCTTAAGGACTTCTTCTTCCACAGGTGCCTTATCCGTGGCATCATCAGCTGTGATCAGTGCTCCTGTTTCTGGATGCAGGGCATTTGCTAATACTGCTTCTTTTTCTGGTAAAGCTAGACCAGGAGAATCCCTTGGTCCTCTGGGAGGAGATGCTCCACACTTGGTCATCAGACTTACCCTTAATTTGTTCACATCTATCTTTTCCTGAGTTTCACTAGAAATACTGGCTTTGTCACCCTGTTCCTCAGCTTTGTTGGCACCATCTTTTTCACCAATTTCATCACTATCCTTGCCTTCTGTTTCCACTTCCATTTTTTCACTATCATATATCACCTCTGTCCTCTTTTCCTCAGCAACTTCAGTATCTTCACCTTTACCTTCCTCTTTTTCTTCAACTTTCTCCTCTGAATCCTTTTCCTTCTCTACCTCTTTCGTGGTTTTGCTTCCCTCATTCTCATCATCTAATTTGGCCTCATCGGAGCTCTTGGAAGTTGGTTCATCCTCCTTAGTTAAAGATTTTGCAAAGAAACTTGCTTCACAGTTAAAATTATCCAAAGAATCTGATAGGAGATCCCTGGAAATATTTCCCGCTACATTCAATCTAAAATCATCATCAACAGGCATGTTGGCCCATACCTTTCCACAAGAATCTTTTGAATCTCCTAGGATGGAATTCTCTTCTATTGGTTGCAAACTCTTGATTGAACCTGGGGCAGATGCTTGACTTTCTTCACTTTCTTTGCCCAATTTATCAGCATCTGATGATGACATGGAGTCTTCCTCTACAGAAGACTTTTTAGATTCATCTTTCTGGTCTTTCTCTTCCACCTCTTCATCCTTACTATCTTTTGTTTCACTACTCATCTCCTTATCTTCCTCATCCAATTTTGAGGTCTCGTCAAACACACACTCCTGTGACTCATCCTCATCATTTACGTTTTCTGGAATTTCCTTTTCTTCCTTTCCATCATCTTCCACTTTATCTTCTTTCTCCTCTGTCTCTTCAATCATCTCTTCCTCTTCTTTTGAGGCCATGCTTTCTTGTGAATCTTCCTCCATTGGTTCACTGATTTCTCCACTCAAACTTCCCTTATCGGCATCTTCCTTTCTCTGAACCTCGTCTTTTTTACCATCTTTGACTTTCTTAGCATCTTTTGGTTCATCCTCACTGTCAATGTCTTTCTCTTTTTCAGCTTCCTCTTCTTTCTTCCCTTTCTCAACCTTTTCTTCCCCAACCTTCACTTCCTCAACCTTCACTTCCTCAACCTTCACTTCCTCAACCTTTTCTTCCCCAACCTTCACTTCCTCATCCTTTTCTTTCCCAACCTTCACTTCCTCATCCTTTTCTTCCCCAACCTTCACTTCCTCAACCTTAACTTCCTCATCCTTTTCTTCTCTAACCTTTTCTTCCTCAACTTCTTCCCTCTTTTCTTCTTTAGCCGTCTCTTCTTCAACTGCCTCTTTTACAGCCTTCCCTTTCTCATTCTTCTCTTCTAACTTTTGCTCTTCAATTTCTTTTTCATCTTCCTCTTTCTCAATGTTTTCTTCCGATTTGCTAACAGTGGAAGTGTCCATGAGGCTTGCATCACCTGAGAAACCCAGGAAAAGAAAGTTTAAGTGCATTGAAATAAAAGCAATAGTGAATGAAACTTGTTAAATAATATGCTTATATGAAGAAATGCTAAGCTTGTTCGGCAGAATAAAGCTGAGATTCTCAGATCTCTATAAATTTAATGATAAGCATGAAACAGAAACATAATGAAAAAAGTAAACTTATAATAGTAATATGATAATTGATGTATATATATATTTTTGATAATAAGACATAAACTAATATATATATTCAAACAAAATTGTGATGATAAATAACAAAACAGAAAATATGTACACACTTTCATTCAAATTTTGAGCCTATCATGACATATAAACGGTAAATCTGTAGCTTCTTAGAAAACAGTAATGCAAAGTAATAATTATATAAATAACCCAATTATTCTCCGGGGCTCCCTTTTCAGAGATAACCACACTCACTAAGCAGAATGCCTTGTTTTATAAAAGGATTGCATACATACAGATTCATGAAAAGTTTGATTCCAACAGTAGTTTGACACAACATCTTCAAAATGAAAAATCATTTCACATGTATCATAAGTAGTTGACGTTAGTTTTCTACCCTAGCAACCCTAGATTCTAGATACTTCTTCTCCTTTGTAATCTTGCAAATCATAATCAAGTAGCATGAAATGTATTACAGTTTTCACTATGAATGGATTTGTATTAATACTGAACAAATAAAAAACAATTTTTTAAATAAAATAATAGTAAATGCAAAACATCATTAAAATTTTCCCTAGTGGATGAGTGCGAACTTCAAAATCACTATTCGTACTAAAGCAAAAGTAATGAATAGAGACTTGCACAAATCGACAAAATGAAAAGCTTAATTAATCTAATCTGAATTATAAATGAGAATGATCTGGGTGGGAGGTACAAAAAAAAGTATAATTTCAAATATTCAGCTGTTTAAGGATCATTTTCATACATGAATGATGTTATAGAAAATGAAATCAAGGTGGGACTTATTTCTTCCAGATGAAGAATAAAATCCTGGTAAAATTCTACAAGAGGTCCAGCAGAATACTCTAAACAAAAATATTCCTAAAATAGGAATGATTAAGAGATCCTTGAGTTCCTTAAAGCAACCAAAGGATCCGAATGGCAAACCCTCAGTCACAAATGACAATTCTATTTGCTAATTCACTAAAATTCTTTATGAAATAATTGACGCTCATTTAAGATATAACTTCAATTGTGAAGAATGACTTTCATTCATATAAAATAGTTAATTTAAACTTAAAACATATACAACACAAATATATTACGTGATCATGAAATTAACTTCACAAAAAAAGATATTTGAAAAGTACAAACCACTTGGAACTTCCATGGAGTCCTCAAATGGAGAATCAAGGGCACGTTTTGAAGCAACACGCTCATCCCCATCTAGGGATTGATCTTCCTCCTGAAAAAAAATAATAAAAAATAAAATATTCACAGTAAAATGTTTAAAGGAATCAAGACAATAAATAGCAAGATATTTAACATGATAAACTTCAACAGTCACTTCACCTTTAATATAATTCAAAATAAATTTACTTTGCTCAATTAGAGGCAGAAAATACATTACACTAATGCTAATTACAAAAACTTTTATTTAAGAGAACAAAAACCACCATTACAAGTTAAATCCAAACCTAACCTAAACTTAAACTCTCCATGGGAATGGCAACTTTTACTCTAGCACAGCTAGGCCTCTCAAATTAATTTTTGTAAAGCTTTTGCTCTATCAGCTAAATTCTAATTGTTGATATTACCCTGTTTATGATTTTAAGAACACAATTTCAGAAATATTGTTGTCCAGATACTTCAAACAACTAACTAAAGGACATACAGATGAAACATTAGATTTCTTTTGATAAAATTACACAGTTATAAATTTAACAAAATATTTCTAAATACAAGCACTATTAACCTCATATAAAATCAAGAATGAGATGAAATCAGCACTAAAAATGGTGAAGATAATGATATTCACAGTTGATGCTGTTGCATCTATGATACAAGGGACAAAAATTTGGTTTGATATTGACTAAGATAAGAGTAATCCTTGATAATATATTATGCAGAAGTATTGCAATGAAACTCAAGTACAGCTGGATTAAAACATTAGTCTAATAGCAAAGTAAGTGACATTAAATTCCAATTAATCAGAGACTTTAGTGAATGTGAAACAGAAGATAATTAAATAGTCAGCATAAAATAAAGAGTGAAACAGAATGAATGAGAAAAAAAATAAATAGAGAGATTAGAAGTTAACTTAATGGGTGGAAACATATCATTGGGAAAAGAACGTACAGATTCCTCTTCAGTTCCAGCAGATATTGCAGGACTTCCCCGAGACAGTAGCCTTTCTGGACTTCTGGATGGCTTAGTAGCAGGTGTTTCCAATGCCAGGGGTTGATACTACAAATGAGAGAACTATTTAGTCACAATTTACAATAAATGGCTTATTTAACATTAATTATACAAATAACAAGAAGAATTAAAGATCAACCAATTATAGAGAGAAGAAAACTTACAAGATTATAATTAAGCCATGTCATAAAAAAATCTGCTCATACATCAATAAACTTCAGAAGACGGAACTATTCATGATAAATGCCATTACTTATATAGGAGATAAATAAAACGGTGTAATCAAGAATATTAAAGAATGATAAGTTTAATAAAATTCAATATGGTTACATCAAATATGATTCATAGTTCATATACACAGTAGATGTTCGTTATAACGAGAGCTGACAAAAATTGGAAAAGTACTCGTTATAGCGGATTTCTATTACTAAATGCCCGAGCAGCGAGTGCGGCAGAATGGAACTGTGGAGTTTTTAATCCCAACGCAAATGCTTCAGAATGCGTAAAGGAATGTTCGCGTCCTCTAATATAAAATTATTAATCAGTAATCGTCGAAAAGTAATGGTATATCCTAATTCCAATCAAACAGCTTTCTCGATATATTTTTAATTCACACGCTTCACAAGCAATTGTCGCGAGGGAGTGGGAGAATTTACCCAGAGAATTCGAATCACCAATGTTTTTATTTTCTATATTCCAACCATCCTGAATCCGAAGATTCGGCGCCAAGCTTCGCATGAAGACAAATCCAACGAGTGGAAGCCAATGTATTGGAAACTCAATTTAAAACTCCGGCGCTGACTAGAGGGGTCGTCGCCGAAAAGCAAAAAGAGACGATGGGATAGTATGTACAGAGAGACAAAGGGGGTAAATTATTGCTCAATACTCGTCGAAAAGTAATATAATTACGTGTAAATTAAAAGCAGCTACGTCACACTAAATACAGGGCTGTCTTACGATGTATAGTATTTAAACAATAACTTGCGTTTTTGCAATACTTTACCTTTTCGTCACATCTTTCGAGGATCGAGATGTAAATTGGTAGCCGGTCATGTAACACTTGCTCCTTTGCGTGACTGGATTCACCGTTAATTTTGTGGAGTGATATCCCTCTTCTTCCTTTAAATCGGTTCAGCCAACCATCCGTGCTATGGAAATTGTCCAGTTTCATGCGAAAGGCAAGCTCTTCAGCTTTCGCTTTCAACATATTACCGCTAATAGGATATCCTAGAGATCGCTGCTGGGTGAACCATTCAAATAGAATGGATTCCAACTCCGTATTCTCAGCTGGTCGTAGTTTTTTGCACCGTCTTGGAGTGTTTTGCATCATGCATGCAGACTTTATTTTTTCTTTGTTCTTCAAAATCGTAAATAAAGTCGACGATGACAGGCCATACCGTCTGCCAATTTCAGATTTACTCACGGTTTCTCTTTCGCACAACTGCACAATTTCAAATTTCATTTCTAAATCTAAAGCCTTTCTTTTATTCTTCATCATAGAACTGTCACGCTAGACACTCAGTTATTCACTCAGGTCACACAGAAAGCTCTCCAGCACGGACCGCACGGACTACCGTCTAACGAACGACTGACGAAAGAGCGATGGTGGATGGGTGGAAAGGGTACCCCTAACTCATAACGAATTGCATTCTCGAGGTATTTATCATTCACACGCCTCGCAAGCAATGACTGTGTCGCGAGGTAGGGAGAGCGGTTACCCTGGGAATCCGACTCAGCACTGCTTTATCTCCTTTATCCCAGCCTATCCTCGATCAGACGCTATGGTGCCAAGTTTCGTATGAAAACAAATCCCACGAGTGGATGCCAATATGATGGGAGCTCGATTCCGGCGTTGACTGGAGGGGCCGTCGACGAAAAGAAACACTATACGAGGAGATAAGATGTACGAAGGGACGAAGGGGAGAGTAAATTCGTGAGAAGTCTCAAATCATAGCCCCCTGAAGCATTTTCGGCAAGGAAGGGCTGGGCGAGACGCGGGAAACAAGTGCATGAATTAGGTGACGATAATTTTTTTGCTCTTTGAAGAGATAACGCACCTCAGATTACCGTTTGCTTGTCGGACTTCGACTCTCACGTCAATTGACGATTGCGAGATATGCCTCCTGCAAGATAAATATAGAAACGTGGCACTCGCTATATCGATACTTCCGAAATAACAACTTCGACTCTCACGTCAATTGACGATTGCGAGATATGCCTCCTGCAAGATAAATATAGAAACGTGGCACTCGCTATATCGATACTTCCGAAATAACAACTCGTTATAATGGACGTAACTCCCAATCCTTTTCGCTGAGAGACGGACAACGGATAAAAATTCACTCGCTTTAACGCAATTCTTGTAACATTCCGTACTCGTTATAACGAACTTCTACTATACATAAAATGGCTTATTTAACATGAAGTATACATATAACAACAATCAAAAAAGAAAAATCAGTCAATTATAGGAAGAAGAAAACTGAAGGAGATTATAACTAGGCTGTATCATAAAACAACAGCAAAACCTACTATCATTGCCATTGAAGAATCAACATTACTAGACAGAATTATCCATGATAAATTCCATTAGTTTTGTAGGAGATAAATATTATGTATTCATATTATATTACTTTAAAGTATGATCAAGAGTATGAAAAATGCTATGGCAAGTGGCCATCAATTGTAATATTGCTTTGTTATAATGTTTCAAATAAAATCCCTTTCGTTCTTTCATAGCATATCCGATTCTTTTCCTAAAGATTAGCACCATTACAAGTAAAATAATTTTCCTTGGTTCCCTCGATTAATGTATCGAAAGTGAGAGGTGACTTGGTTTTGAAGGGTGGGAGTTGAACGGGGAGGTTTCTGTTTGTGCCTGGAGGACAAGAGAGGAAAGATGAGAGCTGCCGTGGGGGAAGACGATATATGAGAGTAGAGGAGAAGGAATTCTGCTCTCACCAGCTGCGTTGAAGAATAGCGGCACCGGGAAAAACTCGTGCCTAACGAGCATGGCTCTCGCAACTACTTATCCTGCTGGAAAGCCATCTATAATTATTATGCTACATCACCAAATCCTAACTAATACGATTATCTAATGACATATTATTATTTTCGACGATTATTGAGCAATAATGATCCACATTTTATGTTAGAGGAACACTTTGGTTGTCGTTTATGAATCAATGAAATAATATTTTTGACGCGAAAGTACTCTTTTACGCATTCTGAAGCATTTGCGTAAGAATTACAAATTCTAGATCCATTCAGACGCATTCGCTGCCCTTGGATTCAAGAGGACGGACATTTAGAATAATAAAAACGGCTATAACGAGTATTTATCCGATTTTTGTCAGCTCTCGTTACAACGGACTTCTACTGTACGTATCTTTAAAAGATCCAATTGCTCAATATTCTAGTGCTTTAAGCTATGAACGTACAAACCATTAAGTGTGTACTACATATCTAATAATTCATTTTTGCTTTTTTATAATTGCTACTTTGTAAATTAATTGGGAATTCATGTAATGATGCTGCATTCTATGAACATACCGGAGAAGCCCCTGCAGATAGAAAATGCACTGGCTTGAATTGTTTATTATAACAGTGTTGCCTGGTGATTTTGATAGCTCTAACACCAAGGTTTCTAATTATCTCTTTCCACCTAAGTCAGATTTTACACAAATTTGTGAGTTATCAAAAGTTTAGAGAGATTAAAATATATTACTATAATAAAACAATAATTTAAGAGGAGAGTATTAAATGATTCTTTTCTCTTTATAAGTTTCCTCACCAAAGTGCTTGCGGCTGCACCATATTATGGGTCACAATATATTTGAGCTAACATGATACTACTGTATTGGCAAAAATAATAGTAATGGGTCTATTGAAAAGTTCCTTTTAAGTAAATCATAGATAATAATAATTCAATCAACACCCAATATATCCAATTCTAGCATTCAGCATATTTTGTGTCTTTAAATGTTACTATATTTTACAATGAAATATAAAACAAAGATAGGGTAAATTAAATAAAAATGTATTACCTTAGGTAACATTTTCATGATAAACATCTCTTCTTGGGCTGGATCAAACACAGAACGAAAGGGAGCATAAACAAAAACTTCAAACTTCTCCTTTAATTTCCTGATATGATCTTCTACCTCCTGAAAATAACAAAACAGAAATTTCATATGCTAAACACAATAGACATCTAAAAATAGCTGCATGGATATCATTTGAGAGCATAAATATGTTCATATGAAGTCTTAGAACAGAAAATAATTTCAAATAGTACAATCACTTGCATAAAAAACATCAATTAATGAATATATTAAAGTATGAGAATGATATACATGGTGATTTACAGTTTGCATCATTAATTTATAAAATTATTGAGGACTTAGAACATAAAAATCAAACTAACAAATTTTTAAATGCTCTCACAATTATAAAAGGAAAATCAGTGTTTATGATAAATACTGACCATTATGCAACCATCTAAGTTATTCTTTTTCCTATTTTTAGGAGGAGCAGGCATTTCTTCACTATACAGAAAACAATCTTTGGCAGGTACCCATGCTCTGTAAAAGAAACATTTTTGAATGAATTGATATGAATTTTTTCACATCACATTATAAATGAGTTGCATGATTGTAACTAACCTATCATGTGCTCCAAAAAAGCGTACATCAACACAACCTTCCTTATTGACACGCATAGCTTTTGCAGGCCAATGTGGGAAGCCTTTCAATTTTGCCCAAAGAAGTATATGAGGACGTCTCTGTAATTAAACCAAAGAAAAAAGGCATTGGAAAAATATATAGCGATACAATTCACGTGAAATATCAGAATAATCTTGTATTATCAATATATGGTAATATATTTATAAGACAAACTTTCATGTAGGCATAGGAAATACAAAACAGCCCATATGGAAATTTTACACCCACTGCTAGATGGGGCCTGTACGAATGTATGCATATATACTACTCATGTATGGTTTAGTCCTTCGAACAGTTCTAACTCCAATATATCAATGGAGATAGTAGATTTGTTTCTCATCTGGTGCAGAACACAATTATATTTTTCCCCATGAACTCAAAATTTCCCTAAGATCATTAATTTAGATATCTCAAATTTTAAAATAAGATTACTAAGACCTATGTTTTCCTGATTCAAAGATTTTGTGTATTAAATCCTTATCAAAAGTGATACAGTTATAAAGAATTACAATACCATAATTCAAATAACTAAATTCATGTAACTATTTCATGCAGGGGTGGATCAAGGGGTGCGAGGGCCCACAGGCAAATAACTGGTGGAGGCCCACTTAAAGGCGGAGAAATCAAACATTTCCTATTTATTATAAATTGTCATGGAATTACATACACATTCAGTATATACATTTGATACACACGAAATTTGAAATGGCAATTACGGCTGCACTTTTTGCTATACTGGGGAAACTCTAGCTTGTGTTTTTATACATGAGAACAAATACGTATTATTTAAAAAAAATTCTCAAGTGGTGGAGGCCCCCAGATGGTGGAGGCCCCTAGGCAAGTGCCTCGATGCCTAGTGCCTGGATCCACCCCTGATTTCATGACTAGAAATTTCCAGAAAAAAATTACAACATACATATTGCGTCCATGATTTTGGTAGATGAATCTTACCTCAGTAAATCTTTCTCACAATGTACAATGGAATTGAATAATCATTGTTTGGGCTGAGACTTAAAATATACAAAAGCTCAAGATTTTCCTTCACAATCTGACAATTAATTTGCAACCTCTAAATATTGTCTCTCAAGCTATAGTTGATGATTATATGATTATGATAGTTTGCCATCAAGGATTTCATGTTGCACATTATTTTCACAAATTACTGGTTCAATTTCCATCAACAGACAGTATAGCCTCATAGTCCTTCAAAAGTAATTAAGAATTCTAGAATGGAGCCATGAGTCAGTTCTCTAAGACCAGTAGCATAATATGACAAAAGATGAAGCATCTAAAAAGTTTTATTAGCAACTTATGTAGACAATATAATACACAATGGCAAACTACCTCAAGGTTGAGGCCTTGTGGTAGTTTATTATACGAATTATTATTATTATTATAAAATAATTACTGGATCTAAATTATGAATAAAGGATTATCTACAACTACTATATAAAAACAGGTCTTATAAAAAAGTATGTTATGCTTAATGTAAATAAAGTAAAGGAATTATTAATTTGATAAACAAAAACTAAAATTAAAAATATCAAAATTTACAGTACCTGTAATTCAAGAATATTACTTCACTTCAATGAATGACATAAACAGATCAGAAAATAATTGAGGTAAAAGCATAATGTTACTCACACAAACTTCAATGAACCAGTTATCTTTCCTCATATGAGCATTAGAATAGCAGTCAGGACAGTTCTCAATTTCACTCAATTCCTGTCTGCAAACCTTTATCATTGACCTTGCTATTGAAGACAACTTAGAATGTTCTGCAAAGGAGAAAAAAATCATTAAAAATTAAACCATTAATTGAAAGAATAAATTATCACAAAAAATGAGGAGGATATCTTATTACCATGCTAATATAGAATCTAACGTAATATGTTTCTCTCAATAACATTAATAGGAAAGAGTAATCTAAAATTAGCTTTATATAGCAAGGAAATGGACGTAAAGGTACCAAATTAGACCAGTTAGAAGAGTTTTACATACGCCTTCACCAATTTTATTCCATTCTTTTAGCTAACGAGTTTTTGTAATCTAACAGCCAGTCCCCACTCTTCAAAACTCTTTTCCCCCATTTGCGCTCCCCCTCGTGATGCAACTTTGTATTCTTTTTACCCCTCCCCTTCCTTTGGTTCCTGTATATATGTTCTTGCTCTTCGATTTAACTTCTTGTTCTGAGGATGGTGCTGTGACACCGAAACCGGTAAACAGTTACATTTAAAAAATTTTGTGGAATTAGTACAAGTGTGTTTGTGTTTTTATTTATGGTGTTTTTTTAGCTTTATAAATCATGAAGTACAAATTTCAAGATCGTATTTTTAGCTTTACTATAAGCTATGCACAACATGAATAACTCGTATCCATTACATAATCAATAACAAAATAGATCTTTCCATTTTAAATCAAGAATCAAAATTATAAAGATTTACATAAACACTATAGATGTATGAGCTAACTATCATAAAATGTCCTAAAAAATTATTTCACGGAAATATCTATATAAGATATGAAAACAAAGAAGTTTTCATTGGGATAGTGATTAGAAGATAAATTATTCAATTACCAATGAATCTAACTTAAAATATAGGTTTCTTAAAATATTACCCAAATCACAGATCTTTCTAAAGAGCGGAAATTAATCTGTAACAAACACAATCAAAACAATTACAAACAACATATGAGTAGGAGAGTGAGGAATTGAGCACACATTCTAATCACAAGAAATCAAAGATATTGGCACCATTATAGATTCTGCTTTTACAATTCCATGTTTAGGGAGTATTTATTATCTCAAAGTAATACTGGAAACTGTTGAGCTACTTAAAAAAACACAATACTGCATTGGCATGGCAATGAGCAGATATACTACTATTTACGACATGTTAAAAAGTGTCTACATGAATATTTTGTTATTTAGTTTTAATGGTCATCAATTAAAAGAGTAGCAAATGCATTTCAAAACATTCATTATCAAATACTTATATATGCTATGTTCTGTATTGATGATTTCTCATATAATCAGGCAAATCACTTAGATAAAGAAAATCAATGAAGTAAAATATCTAATCATTAATAAATCAATGTAGCTGTTAATGGACAGAAAAACTGTTCATAAACTGAGTTCATTTTAAATTTTCCTAGAGAATAAATTATGCCTCAGGAATGTTGAGTATTTCTATTGGAAGGTCATATGCAAGAGAATACATAGCAAAAGCTTGTGGAATGACTATCAACAAATATGACAATCCTTATGGATACTAATGCTATATTTTTAGCTGAGCAGTGCTGGTTGACACTGTGAAATCACCATTTGATAGATGAAATGGACTTTCACATTAAAACTAAAGTGTAAACAGGAAGCATTACAGTATTTTTTCAGGCATATTTCCACTAAAGCGAAATTTCATTTATCTTGGCTTGGCAAGCCCAGCAGCAATCCTAAACCTAACAGAATTACAGCACTCTCAAGAGTAATAATAGAAATTATCTGCAGCATCATCTGCTTCCAGACAGCCTCTCCCTTAGTTAGATATTGATTGGTCTGGTTGTGAGTTCCCCTCCCCTACTTCCCCTCTCACAGTAGACGTTTCACTGGATCTGCTTCCCCTCCGAGGGGCAAATGGTATCATCTACTGAAGCACTTCTTCACAACCATTCAGCTTCCACTGGTTAATCATATCCCCTTTAATGACAGATCTGAACTCAGAAAAACCCACAAAATATCACCGGTAATGCAACTTCATGCATAAATTTGGATGTGGACAGTGCCCTTACTGGATAGGATCTAATCCACATTTACAAAAATAAATCAGAATAATCCAAAAGGAGGTTTATATAACTAAAACAACTCATTTAGCTCAAAGTTGGCAAAAATTGAAGAATGAAACTACATGAAATGAAGTTAGGGAAAGTCAAATTGACGTAGGTTAAACCTTACTAAATCAGAATGAATCAGCAACTTTTCATTTATACACCCATCTAACTATTTTTTGCACTATATTCACCTGATGATTGAGAAATCATGTGAATAAAAAACATAAAATAAATACCAAAGGAAATTTGTGGATGCCACCTCATTCCATTGTAGGAAAACAGTAACTTTTGAGTGTTTTCTAGTAAGCTCAAAGCTAATGTAAGGTAAATCAATTATATCATAAACAGTTAAACAATCACTTGCTTAGGAATTAAAAACAAATAGCCTCCTTTCTCTTTCCTTAATAGATTCCCTGCTCTCATTTTCTCTTTCCTTGACTCACATAGAGGACAAATGGCTGCTAACAATTGAACATTCCGCAATGACTTGTGAAAACAAGAATCTTCCATTGCTTGCAAATTATTATGAGAACACTTCCAAATAGTTTTCCCCCAGAGTGTCATAAAGTATAATAATAATTATTAAGTCAGTCAGGAAAATGAACCTAAAATAACCAATTTCAACATATTCCTTTCTGTATGACCTTTGTATTGACCTTCTTAAAAGAAATCAATAATATTCACAAATTTACGCACAGCTATTTCATGAGCCTTTAACCTCATTGTCCATGAAATAATTTTCTGTCTTTTTTCCACTATTTTGTTCACAGAAATTTCTTATTTGCTAAATCAAATCAAATATTTAAGAGTTAATTAAATTAAAAGCTAATTTTCACTATGAAATACTAAAAATATAATACTCACGAGTATTAAAAACAATGCTATTGTGGAGAATCCATTTCATGTCAGCAAAAAATGCTTCAGTGCTTCCATATGTTCTCCTGCGAATGTTACGATCTATAAGGCCTAAATCCATTGGATTGGCCACAAATTCACGATAGCCAGGGAATAGCTGCAAGTCCACAGGACCAAAAAATGGTTCAGCCTAGAATAGAATGAGGATTACCTTATTAGATTGGTGATTGGACTTAATATTAGACTCCAAGTCTAATGACTACATAGAGAGAAGTCATCTCTGAAATAATGTCAAGCAGTTGAAAGATGGAGGTCACATTCAAAGTGTTAAGAAGAACCAAATGATTAACATTCTAGGGCGTAGGTATGTTTGCTTAACATGTTTAACCATAATAGGTTAATCTGAGCTAAGATAAGTTAAGCTGTGATACTCTTATATGGGTTTGAACATGGAACATGCAGGTAACAATTCAAAGTAGGCAGCTACGCAACTATATAACCCACTAAATAAATAAATAAAACTTAATAACTAATATAAATTAAATTGTATCAGAGTAAATGAATGGTCAGAAGTAACAACACATTTACCCATAAGTGTACACACTTAAATTTTCAACATAATTCTAATACAATCTGATCTGTAAAAGAAACTGTTATCTTTGGAAAATACAACGGTATCTCAAATTAGAAAAAACTCAACTAACAAATACTCTCTTTTAAAGTATGCACTCTGGCAACGGCAATTTCAGCTGAATTATGTTTTTATGTTACTCATACTACAAACTCAAATAACAACCAGACCAATAACTGCAGTCCATTCTTGAATAATCATAAAGAGTAAGGCAATATTTGGCCGATTACGTGGCTATTAGAGGGTTTGGGAAGCTTCATTTTGGCTAACCGTAATTTTGAAACATGAAAGAGATATTAGGCCAGTTTATATGACAGGGATACTACAGTAAGTATACTATGAATAAACATATCCAACAATTCTTCTTCTTTTATCCCTTTATAGCAGGGTGATGATTTCATAAATTCTTAGATATACTTTCCTTTTTTCACATTAAATTACTCCTAACATGTATTTCACATCAACGATTCCTTCTATAGATCTATTTACTCTTGGGCTCAGAAAAATATTGAGTCTTAAATTATTTTCTATATTCAACATTGAGAAATAATTTGATTAAATTATTGTAATGAATGAATAATCAATTGATTTCATGGACAGATGAATATATTATAAATTAAGAGTAGTAGTAAGTATCAACAGCAGATATAACTCCTTTGAAGTATTTAAGGCTGTGTACACATTATTTCACTTCATCTCATTAGGGCTACTATGAGAGATTAATTAACTACTAAATCTATTAGTTTTAAAAAGAATCAAAGATAAATTATCTGATGAGAAATAGGAAACAAAAGCTGTGCTCCAAATTAAAAATACTGTCTTATTATAAGGTTATTCGGTTTCATGATATTTTTCAAGAATTTTTGTACTGCTTAGCAACACAAGTAAAATTAGATTATCTAACCCAGAGAAAAGTTTCATACCTTGAAAGAAAATTTTTATATGGAGGATTGGTAGAATGATTTGAAGACATTGGTGCAAAAATGGTTAGCACACAGCAAAGGGATCAAGCAACAACTAACTCTGTTCTTTCTGGTTAGGGAATGGTTGTATGTGTTTGTAAATTGTTTTTTTAAATCTCCAGCACCATTGTCAAAAGAAAGGACACATGTAGGTGAATTTGGAAATGAATATATGAAATAATTAACAAAATAAAATGGTCCATAAAGCCATATGTTTCACACACTAAGATACAAAGTTTCAGCTTATCAAGACATCATTAGGCCTGATGTAGAAACCAGCTGCATTATTACATAAATCTTTTATGATTATATATGTTCCATGAGGATATACAAAAGCTACAGGTTTTACTATAGATTATACTGTGTTTTACTTGTATATTGTTTCAATGGTAGCAGTCTCCCAAAATTAATTAATTGAAATTTGCATAGCAGCAATCAGAGCCATACTTATCATGCTTGGGATTTATATGGAAGATATTTTTGTGACACAGTAAGTTTTGCAACATTGATTAGATGAACAATTCTATTAGTAGGCCAGCTTATCAGTGCCAAGGTGCACTGATGATGGAGAACAGATAAAATAATGTACTATAGGGTATGAAATACATTTTCATGTGCATTCATAGGAAAATTGGGGAAATTCTTACTCAAGAAAAATCACATTACTGTCCAGTGACACTCATTATGAACAGTGTACTGCTACTAAGTGACACATGAAACCATTTAAGTTTTTATGAAAGGGATTTGCCATTTACTGGATTGAATAAATTTAATATTCACCAAATTAAATAAATTTCAGTTAAAGGTGTAACAAACACAGAAATAGAATATATCTTGCCACCCTAAGAACACCCTCTGGACTATATAGGTAAGCACAGCTCAAATGTCATTCATCTAAAAATAACTATGGCCAGAGGCAGTTCCTGAAAACTGCCACTAATAATTCATGTATAAAAATACTACATTGTTAAACTCAAGAGAAACAATGAAGTTAAACTGAATCTCTTTTCCTAAAAAGTGTGAAAATGGATAAATCCTAAAGCAGTTATCCCCATCCCATTTGGTGATATAAAAATTTAACTTTCAACTTAATTCATACGAAATAAATCAAATGTAAGCTCATATATTTAAGAAAACATTAATTGCGTTTTATTGCAGTAGAAATTAGTGTATGATAGCAGAACGATCATCCAATTATAACCCTAAACGGAAATATACTACTTCCTCAATGGAAGTATAGTAACGCGAGAGTTACTTTTCATTAAAAGACAGGTTATACATTAAAAACTTAGTAAAACATGAAGAATACATGAAAATACTATTTGCTGTTAGCACCTAAACATTCGCATCCCAGAGGATGGAGGCGCTATGCGATTATCATCAGTAAACAGAATGAATTACTGCGTTCGAGACGTAAAGCGACGGCTCGTGGGTCAGCAAATACGCTTATCCGCCCAAGTGAATGCTGTACGCCGAGATAAAATGGCGGGGCAAGATATTTCGGCGTTAAATATTTGAATTATTAGTTTCCGACACGTATCATTAGCTCCATTCGAAAGTAACGAATTAAATTGAACGCGCAGGAATCAACAGATCGCTTGCAACGGGACTCGGGGCTGAATTATTATCCTGCTCTGCGCACGAGGTGAATGAACTGATTCATTGTAAATCCGGGCATTACTCATTCGCGAAGAAGCATTTCAAACATTCAAATTCAATCTCCTCGCATCATCGCGAAAGAAACCAGTTTAGAAAGTTCGCAGGTGGACTCGCCACGATGATACCGAAAGAGCGCTACAGATTTCATCAAGAAAATTATGGCGAATTAACACGGACAAAGCAATGGGGACTGTCTCAAGAAGGCCGTGCTTGCCGTGGCACCTCGGGCCGACCCTCTAAGAGGGAGGTGATGTGTACACAAAAGTATATCTGGCAACATCGTGCCAAGATAGCTAGCACGCCTAGCAGGGTGAAGGGGGTTAGTAAAGTTCCACCAAGGAGAAGAGGTATAATATAATGGCAGAGATGAGAAGGGAAGGGAGGGTAAGAGGCTAGTGAGAGCGTGAGAGAGAGAAAACGCGTGGGCAGTAAGAGGGGGGAAGGCGGGGGTGGGAAAGGCCTAACATAGGTGGGTGAGGAGGAGAGACGTAGGGGGCACACGAAGCGAGCAAAAGGGTGGGGAAAGCGACAGGGACTGTAGGGCCAAATGCCGCAACACAGATGAGAGAAAAAGCTTGTCTGCCATTTCAAGGTTATCGGGTTCGGCTTCCAACTTGTATGCTAACGTTTTAAAGCTTATGGAACCATGATACACGGGTGGCGCCTCCCTTCCTTCTACCGCGAAACAGTAAGAGTATCCAATTTAGCAACAAATTACATCGTCCGGGAACAAATCGATAAGGCTCCAACCGGTATAGCCGAGACATACCGCACCCCCATCAGTCTCTCCTCCCGCCAAACGGCGCCGACTAACTTTGACGCTTCTTCCAAGCGTAGGTGAGAGACGCTCTGAGCAAAAATGCGTACACTTTGAGGAAAACTTTATTGGGATTCGGAAAATATAGGTAATCACTTTGTTTGCACCTCTGAAAGTCAAAGGAGACCTGATGTTGAATGCGCGAACGCGAGGCCTTGTCTAATCCGATATTTGACTTCTCCTTTCTAAACCGTCGCTTTCTCTTCATGCGTTTATGAGCTTCCTGAATATCCTCGCTATCGGCCTAAAAAAAGCGTGCACGAAAACATGATCTGCACCTAACGTTGTTGCTATGAGAAGTTGGGGCATTTCATTCACCGGAAGACTTCAGTGCGACATCATTAATCGATAGTCATACATATGGACCAGCGAGATACGCTAAAAGCTGAGTTACCGAGCGCGAAAATTCTGCCACCACTTGACGACAAAGTTTCTTTCCTGCATTAAGAGGCTTCCTCAACGTAAATTGTGACCTACATACGTTTTAAAATGTTATCTCAAATCAAATTCATGCTCTAAACTCGAAATTAAGCCCAAGGCAACTTAACAACTATGAATAGCACAAAACTAAACCTTAGCCTCATTGGTAGAATCAAATGAGACAATTGCATATTACATAAAAATTAAACATACCGACCAACAGATTGCATACAATTTTAAATCAATGTTAATATTAATCATGGGTATGATACTAAATAGCTAAATAATCGACAGGTTCCACAAAGAGACTGTCTTTTTTAAATGAATGCAGATGTACTCTTTCACCTGATACATCAAAATATGCATTCTGATGTATTTGGCATAAAATTTTTGCAATTTAGCAACTTAGATGACATGAAAGTAATCTATAAGATTATACACACACCTAAAATAACTTAAAACTCAAAATATACTCCAAATTTCAAGAAATAAGTATTCATAAAAGCATATTTAAACAGGATTTAGTGAATAATTGCTTCCCTTAAGGAGAGCAAGTTGGTAGCTTCTCTTTAATAGTTAAGATGAACACAATATTTTATTTCTAAAATCATTAACAATTCCACTTCAACAGTTATTGTAGATCTGACATTAAACTATGCAAATAACTGCAGCTGTAACACATAAGTAGGTTTTGCATGCTTTGACATAGTATAAAATATGGTTCACCTGTTGACTATCATTATTCCAATAATATTAATGTAAAGCTTACATAAACAATTAGATGGCTTAAAAAATAGCAATTCTGAAAATGCAGTAAGCAAAACCTAGATATTCCATGATACCCTTGCATACAAGGTTCAAGATAGTATCCATTTTCAATGCTACAAATAGGTTAAACACACCTATCCCTGTTAAGTAATTGGATAGATTTACTAACTACTGTGATTAACCTATCGCTAAAAGAACTGAAAGATGCAGAGCCCTACCTTCTCATTTAATAAATCTGAACTTTCACTTCTGACAAAACATAACTTCTAATATTGCTTCTGTTTATGCTTCCCATGAATATTTTGGTAGCTTTCATAGATACTTTATCAATTAAAAGTATTTAACTTAAGTGCTTCTTGGGGCCAGGTACAAGAAGAAACAGTTCAGTTAAAGTCATGTTTCTAATAATAAAACTGAGAAAATATAGCAATATTATTTATGGAACTTTCCTTAAGGAAACAGAAAATGTTGTTAGGCTATCACATGAAGGAATGAAATACTTCTGAATGCTTTAATAGATAATAGATACTACATATCACACTACAGAATGCAGAGTATAAGAGAACAGCATCAAAATTGTACCACAATATATCATTAAAACAACTAATTTCTGATGATTTCAAGCATATATCTACCCAAAGTATATTGATGCTTTAATAACTATGACAAAATTAACAAAAAGTAAAAGTCAAATCCTACTGACTGACTAGAAGTTTGGTTTACAAAGTTATAACACTTTGTGCACAAGAAAAAACACCTGTAGATAGTCGGAGTAAACTAATGGATAGGAAATCCAAGAAACATTTTGAATTTGTACATAAATTAGACAAAAATGAAAGTGTATCGACTTACTCCAGTAACTGAGCGAACCCTGATCAACACGTGCTTCAGAAGAGCGCACAGCTGATCCATTGAAATAAGTTGCATAGCACGGGATCTGGAAAAATTAAAACCTTCATTAGCAACGAAATAACCTTTCCATGGAATTTAAAGCATGTTTAAGAATTAGTGATTCTCAGTATTTTGCAAATGAAGAATACAGTTAGCTTCATTGCGAGGTGATAATTCAAGTATAACTATGATGTTAAGAAATCAAAATTAACAATAATTCAGTTCATTTTCTTTTGAAATTTATTATTATACGAAGTTACTCTAATGGTGTATGGACATCCTAATTTATGTAAAAATAAAAGTAACGATAGATGGCACAATATTGCAAAAGTAATAACATGGGTTCAACAAATCTGTTGCAGAGCTAAATGCAATTGAATAATGTTGAAATACACTAACCTGGTTCCCATGGTTTCTGCTCTAATCATTTTTACACATTCAGGACACGCCCAACTTTTCCTCGATGATGAGGGAGTGGCAGGTGACATAGGGGAAGAAGCTCTAGGGCTTGATGATTCAATACTATGACAGCATCTTGCATGATAAACTCTCGGACAGACCTCACAGGAAAGCATTGCTCCTCCAGAATTAGGTCCAACCTCTTTATGACACACCCAGCAGAATATGTCTCTTGTTAAACCTTCAATCTGCAATGTAGAAAAAACAGAAATGTTCAATTTTGAGCAAGAATTGTATGTAAGCAACAAGGAAGCCGTTACAACTGTGGGAAAACAACTGCATTACAATAACCAATGGCTTCAGCAAAACTTACTTCACTTTTTCTCTTCTTGGGTACAACCACCGTCTTGCTTCCAGAAGCATTGGATGGTGTAGGGGAACTGCTTGTTAAACTTGAATCTGAATTGGAAGCATTCTTTCCTGAGGAACTTGGTTCTATGCTCTGTAGACCACCGCTTGCTGATCTTTTGCGCTTACTTAAGACAGTAGGGCTGCCATTGGTAACCATTGTGTCACCCTCTTCTTCTGACTGGTAAAATACTCCTTGGACCTAAATGATACACACAAATGCAAGAAAAACGTCATGAATATAAAATTTGAACTAATGCTGATGAAAAGCATTGTGATATAGAAATATTACAAATTTTTAATATAGGCAATGTTTTAAACAGCAATTTTATATGCATCCCATGCATACCTTTTGTAGGAAATGTCGTTGTTTTGCAACAAATTCAGGGTTATTGCTGGAACGGGTTGAACGTAAAGATGTCTTCGGAGTTGTACTAACCGCACTAGTTCTGTCACAAAAGAATATTAGAAAACATTAAGTTTGTGCAGCTCTTGAAACATACGAAGTTTTAATCGTATATATAGATTTATTTATGACAACTCAAGTTTAAATCTTAAGAATAGATATAATATTTTATTAATGACAAAAAGAAACATTACACTAAACTGTTTTGACATAAGAAAAATTAAATTATGTTCAAAAAACATTTAAAGGTTAAACAGGCAATAAGGAGTGCAAGTTAAAATAAAGAATACGAGATCAAACGTTCTAAAAATGCCATTCTAAAGTAAAAATGCATCATTACTAAGAAACAAATGTGAAGGAATACTAGAATGTTACTAAATAAAACTTGGATTAAAATAAATTAGAAGGGTGAATGGCTTTGCTCCTTTCAGAAATATACTTTTTTACACTGCATCTAACAGTCAGTAAGATGAAGGATATCACTTCTTTAATCAGAATTTCCATTCCATTACATTCCAAAACTACTTTACACTGCTTTCTTGGACTAAATGGTCCTGAATAACAGTTCCCTTCTAATGAGCAGTAACTACAGTCAAATTATTTTATTAACTAAGGAAACAAACTTCTTGGGAGGATTGGTTTTAACACTATAATTTAGGTTACAAAAGCATCAGTAAGAAAATCTTAAAATAAAAAATCAAGCATATTTAAATGCTATTAGAAGTATAAAAATTATGCAGTGGAAAAAAATATGCCTTGAAAAAATAACAGAACAGAATATTAAGTCCATAGATCCATCTTTAAGAGCAATTTCTGAACTTGTTCCTAGATAAAAACTATTCATTAACACCATATGTTAACTAAAACAAGGTCAATAAAATATAAACTCCAACCTAATAGTAATTTCGATGTGAGATAAACAGAAGTAAAATTATTATCTGGAAAATTACAGTGAGAGGTAACTTTGGGAAGGCCATAAAATATTCAGATTAAACCTGCACATTTACCTCTCTTTCTTAGAATTGACATCGTTCTTTGGTGTTACTTCTTCTTTTTCTTTTTCCACTGACACTTTCTCAGCGTTTGCCTCTTTATTACTGTCTAACCCATCGCCAGCAACTACGTCCTTCTCACCAACAATTGAGTCATCGGTTTTCTTTTTAATACTAGTAATTGCACTTCCCTTTTCCATGTTGCGGAATCAAATAGGCAAGTTAACATACATAAATGTCCCTACTGTTTAAACCTGAAAGATAAATGTAAATTTTATGAATAACAGTGAGAAAATTCTCTTACAACATAGCAATAAGGGAGATCGTGGAATCGGTCTCGAGGAAGTTAAAAGAGAAGACGCGAGATCTAACATTTCAGAAGAATTATCTTTAAAATACGTAATACATAGCACAAATTGCAACGGAGAACCTCATTCCGCTAAGTTTGAAATGGCTTAATTTCCTCGATGCATCGGAATTATAATTCTAACAACTTGTTATACTTTATTATATAAAGTGCAAAAATGTTAAGTTAACTCCACATAATGAATAACTCGCGACAATGATTCAAGCGTAAATAATACGGGTATAAGTTACAATTATCACGGAAGTCTTTACATACATGGCTCGAAGCGAATCCCCCTCATTGCTTTCCCCGCACCATAACGTCCCCTCTGCCAAAATTCCCTATTCAGCACAGATAAACTAGAAAATCTATAATTTAGCAGAAGTAGAGATGCTATTTATGTGAACAGTACCTTGCTTTTATCTCCGCACGAAGAATTCACATGCTTGAACGATCGATTATAATAAATACAAGCAAAACATAAAGCAGTCTTTAACATCGCCTTCAACGTTCACGACGTCCCTTGGATTGTGGTGCTTTCCCTCCCTCTCACGTTGGCTCCCCTCCCCCTTCCAAGGCCCAAGGTTTATGTACTCTCGACCCCAGTCACTGCCGTTGGCTCACTTCACACTCTTGCAGCTGTTATTTTTCGTGATATGGTAGGGGTGGCGGTGTTCATTATGGATTGAGTGCGCACAGAATTTAAAAAAAAATTTATGCCAATCTATTTCGTGAGTGAAAATTGTTCGGTAAGCATGCGGTATGATTTTATTCGTAGAATTACGATAACGTAAGCCTTGGTGTTTTCCAAATACGGTTGACATTTAAATGTATTCGCATAGAATGGTCTTTAGGGTCATTATCTCCCTAATAAGATAAAATCTTGATTTCGAATCGACTTTCAGTGAAATGTTTCCTTTATAGATTTCTTAGAAATGGAGTTCGCAGAGTTGATACTGGCACCAAAAGTTGATGGAGTTATAATGCATGGACCTTTTCATAAAGCTGTTGATGGAACACTATGCATAACAGGACATCATTTAATATTATCTTCTAGGAAAGAAGGCGTAGAAGAGCTTTGGGTAAATGTCATATCATAATTAGGCACATAGCATTTAGAATATTATTTGAATTCAGAAAAATTGACAACCTTATGTTTCAGCTTCTCCATCAAAATATTGATGCTGTTGAAAGGAAACCGAATGGATTCCTGAGTGGAAGTGTTATCATTAAATGTAAAGATTTCCGTATTATTCAGTTGGACATAAATACCTATGAAGATTTCACAAATGTTGCTACTTCGATAGAGCGCTTATCTTCTTTAGGTATGTGTACTATTTTGTAATAAATTCATTAAATGTATTCCCTTACCCAAGTATACCTAATGAGAAACAATTATATGATATTTTGCAGAGGACACAACCAAACTTTATCCATTTTGGTATAGACCTATGTACACAATCCTGGAGGATGGTTGGACAGCTTTTCGCCCAGAAACTGAGTATTCTAAACTGATTGTGCAGTCAGAAGATTGGAGAATCAGCTATGTTAACAAGGATTTTTCTGTGAGAATTCTTATGTTTTTATGTTTGGTTGCTTCGCTAGTTTTAGATGAGCTTTAGTTAGAATTGACATTATAGTATTTCAAGTCACTGAAAACTTGATTTTCTGACATGTAAGATTTTTGCATCTCTTGTTTTTGTTGAAAAGTTTTTCCTTAAGAAATGTTGCATTTAAATGGGTTTTTATGTTAGGGTGTGACTTGAAAGAAAAACATTTTGATGAAGTATTTATTTATTATGATCATATTGAGATCAAATTTTCTGTAGCCTGAATAAAGGCCGTGGCGTTTATAATTTGTATCTATTCCTTGTATTTGTATCTATTCCTAACATCTTGCAAAAGTGAATTGAAGGAAATAAATAAACAGAATAATTTGATTTCTTCAATCCATTTTATGACTCAAAAAGTATAGTCCTTTTGCCAAAGATTGCCATAATTTACTTCCTTCATTTGTAAATGCATGCATGCTATGCAAACTATGTAACTTTACCTTTGAAAGGTGTGCTGATAATTTTTATATTTGCAATCAGATAGCTTCTTGAAAATAATGTTCAGCATTACAACAGGTGTCCTGTTCTACTAATTTTCGTGTAATGATATTTATGATGTAGTATGTTTTATAGAAGTCATAGTGTTATTGTAATTATCAAAATTTTGATGTAAGATGTTAAGAATGTTTAAGTTAAAAAAGTAAAACTGTTTTGTTACAGGTATGCCCTACATACCCTGGTGCTGTTATTGTTCCAAAGGCAATAGATGATGAAACAGTGATTGCAGCAGCCTCGTTCCGACAGGCTGGGCGCTTTCCAGTATTAAGCTATAAACATGAAGGAGGAGTAAGTACTTGATTTTCATAAAATACTCTATTTCAAGATACCTTTCTGCCTTCAGCTGAACACACCTAATTTCATCAGCTTCCATATTTGATATTGCTTCTCAAGTCTTCTTTCCTCATCATTATATGAAAGATTATATCTATCATTATAGAAAGATTATGAAATTCTTCATCATTACATTATTTCAACTATTGATTTTTTTCATTTTCCATATTTTCCTTCCTTGAAAATTGTCCATTCCAAAATAGTTTTCATAAATCAATTTACTCTTTGATCAAAATCTAACTAACTCTCTGCGGCTCAGACCTATCCAATCAACATTTATTGTGGATAATGTGAGGCCAATGTATAACTCTTGCATTGGCTTTTCTAGATTAACAAAGATGTGATACAAAGCTATTTTCCTTAGAACGAACAGATGAATTGGTTTTCACACATGAGCATTATGTATTAGAGGTAGTTTACTTTATTTAGTTAATTGTAGTAAAGTAATAATATTGTTTCATCTTCATGCTTAACCTTTTTCCCATCTTAATCATTACAAATATTGGAATGATTAAGAAGTATGGGAAAGTATTTAATTAGTTATTTTGGAAAAATACTTGAGATCTTTTAATGCATTGAAGATAGCATTCCTACATTTGTATACCCCAAGCATTCAAATGGGAATTATTAATGGCATATTTTAATAGAAGTTATAAAAAATAAAGTTACTGATTGCATGGAATTGTAACCAAATGAATGATTTATATAATTCTTGTATTCCTGTAGAAGAATCTACTTGTTGTTTATGGCTAGACTGAAAGTACTTTTGTTAAATCTTACTCTATTCATTTAATAATTCTTATACAGCTGCCAAGAAGATAGCAAGATCTCTACCTTAACTATGGTTTCCAAAGTATACTTGATTTAGCTATTATTTATGTTATCATCAAAGTAATAATAAAAATAATAATATTTTTGGCATGTTAAAGGTGTCTATTTTAGCTTACATTTCTTAACTTTTGACCACCTTTCTATTCACTTCAGTGAAATAGTTTTAAAGTATTATACTTCTATTGGAATGGTTTTGTTTCACTTTATTTTATTTAACATAAAGAACTAGTTAGCTAGTAGTGTGAGAGTCGTTGGATTCTCAAAATGATCAATGAAAAATTAGAAAGGGCCCAGTAGACATAAGTTGAAGATAGAATTAAGGCTATTTCAGTCTATTGAAAGCTGTGAAAAACAGTGATTTTGCATTCCTAAGAAAGTAATCCCATTCCATCTCCTAAATTATTTAACTAATGTGTTCTAGTCTTTATCAAGAAATTTAATCCTGAGGTTAATTATCGCAAATGCTTTTAGACTAAATGATAAACAGGAATAACATTTCTTTATATATATGATGTAATACAATTGTATATTTTGAAGCAAATGTGATGATTTCATTATCTGTAAATTATGCATTCACACCATTTGTTAATAGCATTAATAACAAGCTAAATGTGCATTTCCTTATAATTTTTTAGGATGAATTATCATTGTTTCAGAGAAACTGAATTGCAATGTAGCTAAGTGATATTAGAGCTATTGTAACTTATAAAGAAAGAAGATAAGTTGAGAAATTTTATGTTACTGATATGTTTATTTTGGCATTAAAATATCTTTGATTTTTGTTGTCGAGTCCTTAGAGAATATCCTCGGATTAGAAATATTACTTTGATTGTTTTCTAGTAGAAACAGTTTTACTGTGATATTTTGTAATTTAATGTTGTTTATTTATAGCAATCCAAAGCAGGCTATTTATTAAATCGAAGTAGCATCTCTGGTGACGAATTAATACATTTGCTTGCAAAATATTCAGTATGATATGTTCAATGAATAAGGTCCCAAGTTCATCAATGATTCCAAGATGCTAAATATATTTTGTAAAATGTTCTTGTGATTCATGCCATTTTCCTCTCTCGCAGACTTTTATTGATTTCCGCGTGTCCACGCGCGTATCCCCAGGCCTTAGCATTGTCAAGCAAACTTCTATCTCCAACAGAACGACGTTCAAGTTCGGAGATAAGCCCGAGCAGGTTTTTAAGACTGCCTTACCAAGAAACCATAAAGCAGGATCTTTGTTTAGATTTTGATGACTAATCAGAATATTTAGCTGGAACTTCCGCTAGAATTTTTACCCGGAAAACTATCTATTTGAAGAGAAAGATTATTCGTATAATTAGCGAATTCCGTAGGACTGAGAGAGACTATCCTTATATCTCCGTTTTCCTTCTTTAACCCCACCCAATCATCGCCGTTGCAACGTCGCATTCAGCGGAACCCTTTGCCCTCTCAAGGCTCTTCTGGAAGGTTCCAAAGATGATTAATAAAAGAAAGGAATCCAAAGGGGACGAATATACAACGGGTCTTTGTTCCTCCATAAGAACAATGATTCCTCCGTCGGGATTCGATTTTTCACGTAGCGAAAAATAGCACTTTTCAGTTCTAGTCGTTTTAGTTCGGGTCAATATCTCGCTATCTATAAGATCTCGGTGATGATATTATCCTTATTTCGTTTTATTGCCACCTTCAAAGTAAGAAATTTGGCGCCAAATCATACGAATGGCCGATATGTTTTGAGGTTTCACTTACTTTATCTTTTTCTACTTTAGGAAACTATTTGACTGTTTATATTCATTGCGAGCAAACATTTTGGACGTCAAACGCATTCAGCGGAACAATACTAGGAATTAGAATTGTTTATACATGTGGCATTCATAATACTTATGCTTCCCGTCGTTCCTGTCCATTTATCAAGTGAAATGGAATTAATTGGACGAATGGAAGGAAGTATCGGAATACTAAAGATTTGAACAAGATGGAAGAGAGGGCCGTTTTAGTTGAACTTTTTAGGTTATTTAAAAATTACTGTACCCAGTCGATTCTTTACCATTTACAAGTAGAAAAAGCATTGGGTAAAATTTCGGAAGAGGACCGGACGGTCCTCTTCCGAAATTTTACCAGGCATTGTACTGGCAGTACGATTTATGAAACAAAAAAGACAATGTTTTGCCAGCGAATCTTCTTCTGATTATCAATGATTTCGCATTTTCATTTACATTTCAATTGCTAAGGAACGCAAATTATCTACAATGATACGAAGTAACTGAAATTAAACTAAGTAGAATCAATCCGTAGTTTATTACATCTAAGTGCATAATCTTTGCATTCAATTCAAATTTATTCAGCCAAAGACTATAGAGTACAGTATAGGCAACGTCAAATAATAATTCATAATACAATATAAACATTCATTAATTTGTTGTCAAAACATTCAGAAGTATATAATTAAATTCAAATAAAGAAATATTCATTGAAAAGAAACGCATTCTTTCTAACAGGAAAACACAAATGATAGGAAAAAAATATACAAAAGACATCGTCAATTTAAAAGGAAAAAGACACAAAGTAAACATAAGAATTAGGATGAGAGATATTTGTTGATGCTATAATACATTTTTTCCAACAGGAAGGATACATACTTCTTTTTAAAAGAAGCAATAGATGTCACATTCTTGAGGCACTCTGGTAGCTTGTTATATAAAACAAGTCGCATATGCAGAGGTCCCAACATAGTGGATTTTGTGCGTACATAAGGCACATGCAAATTACTAGCATTGCAAGTGCCATAGCTATGTATTTCGGCATTGGACCTGTATTGCTGAAGATTTGTTCTGGTATAGGTGACAGTGGAAAGAATACAAATGCAGGGAAGGGGTAGAATTCTGAGGTATTTGAAAAGAGGAAGACTAGGGGCATCAAGCCTAGTATTCATTAGTATCCTAATGAACTTCTTTTGAAGTTTAAAGATTTTCATTGCTTGAAGACAGGATCCCCAGAACATAACACTATACATGATATCAGAGTAAAATAAACCATAATATACAGATAGCAAGACATCAGTTGAGCGGATGGTACGAATGAGGAAACATAGAGGATTAAGTATTTTCAACAGCATCTCAATATGCAGATCCCAATAGAGATTGGGGTTAATATGAACACCAAGCAATTGACAAAAATCGACCTGAGGTAGTGTGTGACCATCCAGGGGGATATTTAATATATGAGGTATTTTATTCTTATGAGTGAAATTAATAACTTGTGATTTAACTAATCATTGTTTCACCAAACTTTAAAAGAAATAATTAACATGAAAACCGGTCTTGTGGAAGCTAATGTGTAAATGTTAGTATTAGTTAGTCAATTTTTGTGTATAGTGGTTTTATACTCATCAGAACGATTTTGAAGCAATTTTAACAGAAATATCCGTTTGAAATTTATGTACGCAAATTGTTATTGTACTGTAGGTCTGTATTGCTATATGTGTATTTTACGTTAAAAATCATTAGTAAAATATTCCAAAGATGTAAACTTCACCAATGTTGGCACAGTTATTATTCCAGAGCAAATATTTCTAGTTCTGATGTATTATTCTTTAAATGAGATTGAAGATTTTTGTTTCTTTGTCAAGTAATAAACATTGATAAACTAGAATGATGTTTATTTTACTGTAAAATGTAGAATTAAAACATTAAATGCAAAAAATGTCTATTTTGAAGATTAGTGTTGCAGTATAGTATGTGATTTCTTCCTAAACCATCACCATAAATATGTTTTGAATTACACCCTCTAATGCCAATAATACTTAGCAATTGGATTTTTTATTCACAACAGAGCATTCTTTTGAGGAGCAGTCAGCCCATGGTAGGCCCTAACTCTAAACGCTGCAGAGAAGATGAGAGACTTCTAAATTCAGTTTTGGGTCCTGGTAAAAGAGGCTACATCATAGACACAAGAACTCAAGCTTTAGCTCAAACAGCTAAGGTACGAGAATTTACTTTACGTATTCTAAAATAATACTATGAATGCGAAACATTACCTCAATGAAAGTGAGATACAATGTGGAATTTTTCCTTTTAATTTTATTTATGTATTAGTTATAGAGATCTGTGATGCAAGGTTTATGAAATTGTATTAGATAATGTTGTAGTTTAAAAATTAGCTGAACTTGCATTCCTGATTTTGCTAAATGCTCAAACGTTTCTCAAATAGAGAGATATATCATGGTTATATTTAGTCGTTATTTCTCTTTTTCATATATTTTAGTCCAGAGGAGGAGGATTTGAGCTTGAAATGCATTACCCTCAGTGGAGGCGGGTACACAAACCAATTGATAGGCACAATGGTCTCCTGGAATGCTTGGGAAAACTTGTTGAAGGTAACTTTATTGTTTTAATCTAGCTGTTTCCTCATGATACATTTATCTTCTTCCTGCTTGATCTTAAATATGAACTGCTTAGTTGCTATGACCTTAACAGTTTAGCATTAAATCATATTACCCATTTTGTGCCGTGTGAAAGACGTGCCATGACCTAATTTAAAGTAAAAATAATAAGAATTCAAACTAAATCAGTGTCCGTAACAAAATGAACAAACCAAAAGTCAAAGAGCTTGTATACAAGGATGAAAAACAGAAGTGATGCAAAAAAGGTTCAAGTACTCACCAATGTAATAATTTTCCTGGTTTTTGCGTATGTAGTCTGTTCTTGTTATTTCTAATGCTTTTAACCACTTTTCAAATTTTACAATTTAGGAGTGACTCAGTTGTCGCACATTTTTTTCAGCCATTTTACCCTCCTAATGCAAGTTAATAGCAAAGGCAAATTCAAGTTTCTGTCCACTCTATGACTAAGTCATATTAAACAATGGAACTCAAAGCTAGATTAATATAAATGTTTACTTAATACTAGAGTTTGTTCAAGTGAATGTTTTGTTGTTTTGAAATTTGTATTATTGTTATTTTGTGTTTATTTGAATAAAAATGAAAGTTATGTTCTGGTGGCAAAGTTTTCAGGATTAAAGATTTCAGTTTTTATCTCCATTTGTAAATACTTTTTTCTGCTTAGGAAAGTATTCAGAATATTATCGTTTCTTTCTGTTTCAGATGTTTTTAGTTTAAGCAGTTGTTCAACTTTAATAAATTGCATAGTGTATATGTATAATGAAAATATTTTGTTCTCCTTCAAACCTGGGAAATATTTTGGCCAAAAGCCCAATTACATGAAAAACTGAAATCCTGTATCATATCTTATCAATTGTTTTTTAAACTACTCTTTCCTTATTTTAGTGTGTATTAGTTATTAATTGTTTCTAAGAAATCTTATCCATTTTCAGCTTGCAATGACACTTCAGCCTCAATGGATCGCTGGTTGTCTCGGTTAGAGTCTTCAAATTGGATGACCCACATTAAAGATGCCCTTAACTGTGCTTGTCTTGTGGCTCAGTGCCTAGATAAGGTATGATTTAAGTGTATTTGCTCATAGTAACTTATGCTTAAGATGAATTTATCAGTTAACATTGTTATAAATATTATCATATAGCAGCAAAGCAGGAAACAAAATTCCTGTTATTTTCTCTTTTATGTCATCTCCAACTTAACTAGTTTCATTTTTCCTTTTGCCTATTGATTTCAAACTTTAATTCTTCAAAAACTATTATATTTACATCTTACATGTGACTTTTAATGTCTCATAAATTATTTTTTCAATTATTCATAAGGTATTACATGATAAATTAATTTTTTTTTGGCTCATGATTTGAATTCAAGTTTAAATCACTCTTTACAGCATTAGGTTTTCTATGACCCTATGTGATTAGCATGCATTGCTTTCAAACAGTATAAATTATTGGTTCTTGAATTGTACATTGTGTTTGCTTGTGAAATAGTGACAAGTAGGTGGCAATTGCCTTACTTTTAGATGTACATAATTATTATCCTGAGATTAACTGTTATAATGCAATATTTGTTTAATTGATCGCTAAAACAATATCGCATTTTTATAGATTGTTGCCTTTAGATTGATTTTGACTGCAAAATTTTCCATGTTTTGGGAAACAAAAACATAAGTCACTTATTATGTGTTATTCAAAGAGCTAAATTTTAAACCTACATTACAAACTATTCTATATAACTATTATCCCATTCAGAAAGAATTAGGTACCCACTTGGTGTTGAACTCACTCACATTTGGTGTCATTTCTATGGTTAATAATATAGTCTTCTGGGACCTCCGTGATTTTTGATTTTGTATCATACCAGA
The DNA here is from genome assembly GCA_947579665.1 of Sympetrum striolatum. Classification (NCBI taxonomy): domain Eukaryota; kingdom Metazoa; phylum Arthropoda; class Insecta; order Odonata; family Libellulidae; genus Sympetrum; species Sympetrum striolatum. The sequence goes on from OX388346.1 coordinate 76,796,442, forward strand.
AAGTTACTTAAAATTCTCTACAAAAAACTCCATAATAGCCGTAATTTTTCCCTGATCATCATGTATCAGAGTTTGCATATGTTGAGATCTCAGTAAATCGCCTCCTTTTCATAAATTTTAGTTATTAGTTCCTACCATTAAATCAGTATAGACTTAAAATCCCTTTGCAATCTAATGAGAAAACGCATGAGCTTGTATTCAACGATCACCTTGGTTGCCAGGTGGACCGTTTGTTAACCACGAAGAAATTCGAGATAAATTTTGATTATTTTACCATAATTCTACTAATTTTGATCCGAAAATCATATTCTAAGATCAAAATGAGAATCTTTATTCAATTTCCTTTCTTTTGGTACTTATCTTGATTTCATATGACCATTGTTTCTAATTTTATTATGCAAAAGAAAAAATGTCTTCAGTACAATCCATCAAAATGAGCATTATGTGAATTTCTTATTAGAGACAATTCAAGTTGTTCAGAGTCGAACCAAGGATACTTTCAACAAACAAATATCAATGTATTCTATGGACCTTTAACGATACTCAAAAATTCAAAATTCTAACATGTTGGTAAGAGTATGAAATTAAAATTCGAAAATTTCTCTCATGCATTTCTTAAGAGAGTTGCTGACATCGGAGAGTTAAATATATACATATCAGTGATTATAAGATTAATTTCAGAACCTAGATGAGCTTAACCAAAAATTATCTACTCATAGATATAGGTTAAGAATCATTTAAGAAAAGTAAATTCAAATATAGGTCAAATTTGTTCTATAAATTTAGAGATTTCTTCTTAGAAAATGTAGTGCACACAGTGTATTTGTGGTTTATGTACATTTTTCTTATTTTTAGACCTTGAGATACCAAAAGTAAACTGATAAAATTGCTAGTTACATTAAAAATTAATTCCTATGAAAAACAACAATTATGAACATGAAAATGAATCATATGATGCATTTATTTTCCTGTCTTGGACTGAAATTGAGAGAGATGGTTATGTCATGCAAACAATTACATTATTATGAATTTTATTTTGTAGCTTTAAAAACTTAATAGATTTTTATTGAAATCAATCAAGGAAGCTTTAACTTTGTGGAACTCCATCCTATTAAATGGGTGGAAATAACTGTGCAAAATTCCACTTTAAAAGTTTTTTTTTTCCGAAACCGGTCGCAGTATTAAAAAACTTTCAAAGTGGAAGTTTGCACAGTTATTTCCACCCATTTAATATATATTTTTAGGGCTCTCGGATAGACATGTGGACAGCGCGTTTGCCTTTGGTGGAAGCGGTCCCGGGTTCGAATCCCGGTGGGAGCCAATGTGCGAAATGACTTTAGCTGTCGAAGCACTTTTAACAATACTACTACTACTACTACTACTAATATATATTTATTGATTGATAATGCTTACATAAAATGGTCATTTACTTATGGAAGTGATTTACAAAATTATAGATAATGGTTGATTGGATAAAAATTAGTAGAGAATAGTTTCCTTAATGAAAGTAAGCTTGACAGTCCTATTTTTTTATCTATTTGACATGTTTAAAAACATTTCATCTGAAATTTGTCCATTGCTCTATAACCTTACTTCATGCGTTGTAAAGTTGTATTTGTTTCTTCATATATTAAAGTTTCAATGATAAAAAGACATGGTTATAGTTTGATGAGAAAAAATTCAGCGGGTAATTTTTATTTTTTTGTTGTCTGAAATAGTTCAGAAAATTATTTTTAATTTTTGATGTGTTGCATTCCTAATGAAAAGGAACTGATATTTATAAATATACATTTAATCATAGCCCCAGCATCTCAACGTTCTCAAACTCAACTCTTGCAAATTCATGCATTCATGACATAGCTTAACACTTGAGCATCTAAAACATTGTTGCATCACTAGTATTATTAAAAGTGCTTCGACAGCTTAGGTCATTTCGCACATTTACTCCCACCAGGAATTGAACCCGGTACTGCTTTCACCAAAGGCAAATGCGCTGTGCACATGACTCCTGTTGCATCACTTAACTTTGTGAAAAATTGATAATAATTTACTATTATGTAAATGGTGGACCTTGAGTATTCATATGCAACCTTATTTCTCCTCCTAAAATGAATCAGTAATTCATCTGAATATTTTTCATGTATCACTTTCTGAGCAACATCATCTACAAATCAGGAGTTTCTGACTAAAATTGGCAATCATTAAATTTTATTGAGTATTTAAGGTAGTTGTTTTAAGGTATCAAATTTTTCATGCATATTTTATTTGGTTTGCACAGTGAATTTTGCATTCTGCTATTTCAATAGGAATCTGTATTTACTAAAAATAATACTTTCCCTTTTTGGGTCTTTCTTCGGATTAAAATTCGGGTGCACATTAGAAAGTCGGTGCACTAGATTTTGGCATAATACCACTTGTTCACATGTCTCGTAGTGTAGGTCCGGCTTCATCCTCAGCACACCCTGGTTCCATGTAACTTGTCAAACATTCTACCAATATGCTATTGATGTTTTCACAGTAAGAGCCTCTGAAGACTTTAGGCTAAACTATAATTGGATAGTTTTAATTGAAAGGGTATTGGCTAGCCCATCAAACTTTTTAAACAATCTATTTTAAATTGGTTAAAGTGTAATTTATGTAGGACTTTCGGCATAGCCTATGTTCAGCATATAAGTCGACCCAAAAATAAGACAACAACACTTCCCCAGATCTATTTTATAGGAAGAAAAACTACTGTATCCATAAATATACTTAAGGAATATTTACCACATAAGATTAAGATGCTAGAATTGTTTCTTTCAGCTGCCATGTCGACTTTTCGCCTCTGGTTAATTATTACACAAGTTTCTTTCGTTGGTATCACTCAGGCTACACAAATAAAAATGCATTACGAAAAAGAAGCACAATGGTAGTAAAAAATTATTATAAAAATAATGGTAATATAGCGTGGTAATATCAAATCACAACACTACTAAAACAACTTCTGTTAACTCCTAATGCTAAGTTGAATCATAACAATTATATAAACAAAAACAAACCATGATGTGCTTATTAATCTTCATTTATAAAAAGAAAACCCCAAAAAATATGGTAAATTAAAAAAAATAAAATATACGTGAAGAAACTAATATAATTTTCAAAGAATATATATGCCTCAAATTTGTTTTCTAAATATATTTGACTTGCCTATGATTAGTTTTCAGGGCTTTACATTTTTACTTTTGGCCACAAATGTATTTCTTGGTGGAATTTGTTTTATATGATATCTACGTTAATTAGACTTGCCAAAAATTAGTTTCAGTACAAATAATTGTGGTGAGTTGCGAGTGTTTGTGTACAGCAAGTGTTAAGCTTGCAGTATCACTTATTTACCCCTTGGTGTTAAAGAGTTGAATTTTATGTTCGGGGCATAAGTTTGGTTTTTTAGAGGTTTTTTTAAGCTTCAAAGGTTTACTCATCTGCTGGTATATACAGTAAGTTGTAGAAGAGATGTAAGATATTCTGTGCATTTGAAAAGAAATTGAAATATTCTTGTGAAATATACTTTCAGGAAGGGGCATCTGTGTTAGTGCATGGGTCTGAAGGTTTAGATGCCACTCTTCTAGTCACGTCATTAGCTCAAGTAATACTTAATCCAGATTGCAGAACTATAAGAGGGTAAGAAATTATATTTTAAGGAATGGTCATATTTGTGTCATATTTTCTTTCCTTTGTTGATGAATTGAATCTTGTTGACAATTATGGGTCATAAAAATTCAACTATGAATAACATGTGTCACATGTCAGTGCCAATAGGGTAATGATGGACATGTTTATCTTTCATATTCGTAGCTTATTTTGAGTTTCACAGAAATTTAATTCCTAATTTAAATGTCTTTCCTATTATGATATTTAGTGTATTACATATTTCCTTAAGTAGAAGATGTTGAGTTCTTATCTTTAAGAAGTTGGTGCTGAATAAGAAAATATTCAGCTCTGAATTCTCTTAATTTTTATCTTTTACATAAAGAAACGCTTGGCATAGAATAATTTACTTTCCATTTCAGATGGTTAGTTTTTGATCGAAATTTACATTTGAATAAAAATCACAATTAATGATATCTTTTCTCATTGAAATAACTTTATTTGTATAATAAATATATAATTTTTATCTCAGACAATTTAATGGATTGTAAAATCATAATTGATATTATTCTATTGAGTATTACCTTTAAAACTTTTTGTCTTATGATAAATTGCTTATTCAATGTTCTTTATTTTCCAACACTCCAGACTTAAATTTCCAGCAGATTGCTGTGCTTAATTTTTAATAACATCTTCTATTTATGAATTCACAGTGATTTCATGACAGTATCCAAATCTCCACACCACCCACTAGTTCATACTTTTTAGCCATGATTCAAAGCTACCAGATAATATGCATTCCTATGGCATGCAGTTGAAATTTGAACTACTAAAATTGCTAATTACCACAATAATGTGAATTTAAAGGTATGACTGTTCACTCATAAAAAAATCTGAGTTTGTGTCATATGCTAGCACCATTAATTAACATTTTTAGGCTATTTTTTCCTCTTTTAATTTTTCCTTCATATAGTTTTTTCTTTGTCCCTCAACCTTTTATTAAATTAAAGTCTGATTCCAGAATAGCATATTTTATCCTCAAATAGATTAATTAGAAATATAATTTGATTTTTATTATTTTCATATCAAATTTTTATCAATATTGCATATTTTCTCTCAAAATTTTCTATAGTTCTGTGGCGATACTCCGCGTATCGCCACCGCGCCCACCGCGTAATCTCTGTATTGTTGGTTGTTATTTTGGTTACAAATAACAAGTATTGTTGACTTGCGACTCTGAGAATAAAGACAATCTTAAAACTCGTACTTTGATTGAATTTGCTTTCTCGCTATCCATATCACTGATTTAAGTAATAACGTGTTTTGAACGACGAGTGGTCAGGAGTGAATTTGTAACATCGCAAAGCTAGCTAAGGAAAAAACAAGTCGTCGACTACATTAATCGTCGACCACAGTTCCATCAATGGGAGATTAATAAAAATGCCGTGTGAATGTATCCAATAAACATTTATTGTTGAGCGTTACTTGGTGGTATTTCATATTTAAAATTTTCAATGACTAAGTCGAAAGATAATACTTGTACAAAATCCACAAATAGTTATCAGCTATTTCTTAATATTCATTCATTCCTTAATTCTTATTTGTGGAATTTTTATCTTTTGACTTTGCCATTAAGAGTTTTTTTTAATGTATCCAGTTACAGTAATTATGAGGTAGGCATTTATCACTGCCATGAACAACATCTATGTCAATCATCTTTTTACTCTAATAATCATTCTTCTCTCAGGATGGAAGCCCTGGTGGAACGTGAATGGGTGCAAGCTGGATACCCCTTTCAAACAAGACACCGTCGCTCCTGCTATGCTGGATCTGTAACAGGAGGCACCACTGTCAGTGTGGGTGGAGTTGGGACTGTTGTTGGTGGAATCAAAGCCCCAAAGGGTCAACAGGCTCCTACATTCCTACTTTTTCTTGATTGTATTGCACAAGTGTACTTACAGTTTCCCTGCAGTTTTGAATTTGGGCACTCATTTCTCATACTTCTGTTTGAGCATTCCTACTGCTCTCAGTTTGGTAAGTTACTAAGATTTATAATGATTTACTTTCAAAGCACCTTATAACATTTAAGATTTAAGAATTGTCAAAGTATACAAAGGAAATAAAATGTAAGCAATAAACAAAAAAACGTGCTTCAGCATTGCCAAAAGTGAGCTCTTGGTGTGCATCATAATATCAGAAGGCATGCTCTTCATGTTTTGCAAAGTGTATACTTGCTATATTTTGCATTCAATGGGATCAATACTGCGAGCTTTAAATATCTAAATCAATACTTTATTTATTAATTTTACAATGAAGCTAATTACGGTATTGTTTCATAGTTTTTGCAAATTTTATCAACTTCTGTTGATGATAAGAAGTTAAGGAGTATTTTTCATGGGATAGAGTAGTTTTGATTTTGCATAATTCTCTTTTCCATAAACCCAAAAATAAGGGTACAGCTAAAGGGAGAAAGTTTGGCTTTCCTTTGCTATCAGTCGGATTAGTTTTCTCTGATTCTTGAAATTTTACACTTCATATTGAATGTTTAAGTAACAGAAAGTCAAATGTTGAAAATGAACCCTTGAAATTGATGCTGTCCTGAATACCTTGGAAGTTCATCTGCTTTTGAGCATGGCATTATCTCCATTGATTACATTAACCACTTTCTGAAAGTCATACTTTCTGTACATTTTTGATTTTTCGAGGCCATTAGCATTGTTAGATGAGTTTTAAGTTTGTAGTAAAAAGTTTGGATTATTGCATGTGCCATGTAGAAAAAATAGAGAAATACTGCTGTGAAAAGAATTTAAGAAATACTGTTGTGAATCTGCCCCTTGTTGCCACTTTAAAAGATTTCTGTTTTTAAAAGACATGAAAGGAAAGAATAACTGAATTTTTCAAACTTATCTCACAAGGGGAACACCATGTTTGTGGGAAACGGATTCAAACAAAACTTTCAGGGAACATTTTCTGCTTAAATACAATGGACATGCGTCCAACCAGTCAACTCAATGGGCCTTTGTTTATGAAAAATTAGAAACAGAAAATCTTGATTAGGCAACGCACCATACACATGCATTGCCATGTAGATCTCGAGGTTTTTCACTTAGAAAATTATGTTTTTCCATTTTTTAGCTAATTAATTACCTTTTTTCGATTGAATTCCATCTTCTTTACCCTCCTAGCATTCTTTACGTTTTAGGTAGCATTTTTAATTTCTCCATATACGAAGTATAGAGAAAGTATTGTTTTCATGAAAAAATTCGACTTCGAGATTTCAACGGAAATACATGTTTTGGGGTCCCTAGAACACGTTTTGACCATTTTCGGAATGGTGTGTGTGTGTGTGTGTGTGTGTGTGTGTGTGTGTGTGTGTGTGTGTGTGTGTGTGTGTCTGTGTGTGTGTGACAATGGGCGCTCTAACGTGAAAACTATTAGTCGTATCAACACCAAAATTCATATATAGCACTGTGGTGTGTGCTGTCAGAGTTGATTAGTTTTTCAAGTAAATCGGTAAACCGGAAGTCGAGCTTCATTCATCAAAGCTCATTTCCGGTTTTCAAAATATCTCCATAAATATGATATATAGGTATATTGTATACCAAATAAAAGTTTTAGATAATGTGTTTTACTATAACTTTTGTATTTAAAATATTTTTGTATCACCAGTTGATTAGGAGTTATTCGTGAAATACTGATCAACCGGAAGTAGCTGATTATGTACTTTGTGGGCGCTCTAACATAAAAACGGTTTGTTGGATCAACACTAAATTTCATATATAGTATTTTGGTTTGTGTCGTTAGAGTTGATTAGATTTTGGAGTAAATCGGTTATCTGGAAGTCGAGCTTCATTCTTCAAAGCCTATTTCCGGTTTTCAAAATATCTCCATTAATATGATATTTAGGTATATACTATTTACTATAAAAGTTTTAGAAAATGAAATTTACTATGACTTTTGTATGAAACATATTTTTGTATCACTGATTGTGTAGGAGTTATTTGTGAAATACTGATAAACCGGAAGTTGCTGATTATGTACGTTGTGGGCGCTCTGGGCGCTGGGGCAAAATGCCACTTCATCGTTTTTCATCGTACATGTCCCGAAAAACATTATTTATAATTTTTGTGACGTAAAAGGTAATAATAAATAAATTAATTACTCATCTTCAAAGTTTAGATGGAATATAGAGTTCGAAATTACTGTCGTAAATAAATATTTACATCTTATATATGGAGAAAGTCATGTGCTGGCCACATCAGATTTTTTCTAATACAAATAACGGCAGATAGTGAGCTAGAATCGAAAAAAAGCTAGACAAAAATTGGAAAGCGGTTTTTCTGAGTGTGAAATTTGCTCATATATTTGTGCAAATACTATTTTATGGGACCACTATCAAGTTTAAGAGGAGAGCTAATTTACTTAGCAGCAAGGAGTACCAAAGGGTTGCAGAAAGCCATGTTACAAACCACAATTCATTTTTCATTTTTGTGAGGCTCTCCGTCATCAAAGTTCATTTGGTTGAAGTAAGGTTATTCAATCGGATATTGGGTTCAAGAATGAAAAAAATTACCATTAAGTCTGTTAGTGAGTAACAAGGCAAAATACAACAAAGGAAAATGAAAGTAAGACTAGAGAATAACCTACAAACAGTTGGGTTATTTCCTACAATTTGGGATAACGTGGGTGTGCAATGCAGGGTTGCATACAATCCGATTGTCAATATTCAATTAATTATTTTAACGAAACTAAGGCCCATCTAAAGGAAGGACATTACACTTTTTCATTACTCCAATTCCTGCATCACCACGAAAATTTTTGCCGGAAGCCAGAAATGAGAGTGAGTGAAAAAGTGAGTCCCCACTTGTAAGACCAACATTTTTGACAAAATTGGTCAACTTTGACCCCTGTTTAACCTTAATGCCCAAGAAATATATTTGTATACAAAATTTATTCAGCAGTAAATGTGTGAAGTTTCAAAGTCTGCACTCAAAATAAAGGCTTTTCTATTTTTGTCCAGCTTTTTCCGATTCTAACCCACTATGCATCCTTGAGTGTATTAGAATATGTGCTAACTAAGAGGTGAAGGAGATGAAATTTAATCACAAAAAGGTATTCATTTACCAGCAAAAAATGGAAGAACATAATTTCCTAAGTGGAAAATTTTGAGATCTACATGGTAATGCATATGTATGACAGGGTTGCCTAACTCCGAATTTCAGTCACTAATTTTTTATTAACCCCTTCCTTGATGAGTTTTTTCATATTTATAACCGAAAAAGTAGTATTTTTATTGCAGTTTTGGAAACCTCATTAAAAAACAATGGCTCTCTAGGAGCAAAGGGTAAAAATTTTCTAGAAAGGGCAATAAAGGACATACAGGAAAACCATTTGGAAGTGTATGCTAAAGGCTAAAAATATTCGTTTGCAAGTAAATTTGAGCCATTTGAGTTACAGAGAGAAAACGTAGGCCTGTGCATCAAAAATGACCATATGAATACCCCATCTTAAAATGTCAACAACTCTAGGTAATCCAAATCTTCTCTACTTATGTCTTCTTATCACAGAAACATTAACTTTTTAGAGAAAACAAAAATCAGGACAATTTTGGTAAGGTAACAAAAAATTGGAAAAACCTGGGTATATACAGGTGAGTCAAAATTGAACCTATTAGCATCATCGGATATATATAATAATAATAATAAATGGCCTTTATTCAGGCGAGATTGAGACTAGAAAGTCTCTTCTTACACCTAGCCCATCGTCATATGCAAAACAGAAAGAAAGAGATAGTTTGCAAAAGTACACGAAGAAAAGTAATATGTGGATTGAAAAAACCTAAGCTGAGGGCTCAGGAAAAAAAATTCCACTGCAGGAAAACACTCACAGGAGGAGTGTAAAAAACCTGCAAAACCTAAAGATAGAAAACTATATTTTTGATGAAAGAGAAAGAAAAGAGTTATGGTAGACAGGCAGTGAAAATATAGAAATTGTACAAAAAGAAAGGGGAAAAAATATTACTGACACTACAAACAATCAGATAAAATAAATCAACTTCACTAAACTGACATTAATTATAGATGAATTAAAATAAACGTTGAACAATGGAAGATAAATCTCAAAGAAATGAAGAAAATGAAATTACATTTAGAATTACATACAAATGAAAAATTAAAAGGTCTAGTTCACTGAAAATAATCAAAAACATGGTTTATAGGAAATTGTTAAAAGACAACAAGAGAAAATAAAAAATATAGTGAATTAAATAAGAAAATAAAAAGATGTGCGAAAATCAGAAAGATTAAAACAGCTGTGGCTTGCAATTACGAGTGAGTAAGGGAAGCGGTTAAGGCCCATTGAGTTGAACGGTCCGACACGTCCATTATTTTTAAGCAGAGAATGTGTCCTGAAAGTTTCGTTTGAATCCGTTTCCCACAAACTTGGTGTCCTCCTTGTCAGCAGATATTCTCAAGTTTCACTCAGCTTTTTCTTTCAACTGAAGGTGGATGGTATTTCAAATTGCAAATACTTTGGTTAATTCTGCTTTATTCTCTTCATGATTTTATGAAATAATAGGTTTTACAAGATAAACAATAATTTCTTCTTTCATATAACAAATTGTATAAATTATACATCAAAAATTGAAATTTAAAACTAGTGAGTAAATTCACTCGCTTTAACACAACTCTCGTTACATTCCATACTCAATACAATGGACTTAACTGCATGTGAAAAAATTGAACATATTAAACCTGTAGATAAATAGAAGTGAAAAATATCAACATGTTGCTGTTTTTCATTTCTGTTTATCCATGGCTTTCAGCCACATGACTTTTCATGCCAAGTAATTTCCTATCCTTGTTCCTTATGTTAAACCTGTTTTAGTATATCTTAACAGCATAGCATGTTTTGGTATTTACCAAGGTAAAATATTTAAATCGTCTGTATAGATGACGTTGATATAGAAGCATGAGATTAAGTCACTGATATCTGACAAATTCTATTGTCCTCTGACTGTGAATTAAATGGAAAGTTAAATTGATAATTGTAAGTTTTTATTACAATGGTTGGTTTACCACAACCCATTTAGCTTAGTGATATTATTTCTTAAAAATGAAAGGTGAGCTAAGAAATATTCTGATTGGGGATGTTATCCTGAACTTATAACTATGCAGGACATGCCCATTCACAAAATTCCATTGATAACCTCTCCTTGTCAATTGTATTTTTTATCTACCTGAAAGCATTCTTATCATAGCTTGATACAAGAATAAAATTTGCAAGGTATAATCCAGAATTTCTTTTAGGAAAATGGCTTCGAAGTATTTATGTTGAAGCTTAAAACTGGATTGATTAACACCATTTTATTTCCATGTATTTTTCTTTTTTATGAAATCACAGAATAATGTTTGCATATTAGCACTGTATGAACATCTTTTCATGGATGACGATCTCCTTTGAACCTGCAAATCATTGCAAATTTAAATTATTTTGAGCCAATTATTATCCTTTTTTATCATTCTGGATATTAATTCTAAAAAATCTAGTCCTTATGTCACTCTTAAGATGATACTATGATATATGTATAGCTTGCTTAGAAAAGGGTTATGTCTAATACGATACCATTAGTTTTTCAAACATAAATTGTAGGAGTATTAAATTTTGCCTATTCTATTTTACTAGGCACTTTTCTGGGAGACTGTGAAGCTGACAGAATAAAGATGCAATTATCGCGATCCACTATCAGCCTTTGGTCACATTTGAATAGACCAGAAATTCTTCAGTCTTTACTTAATCCTATGTATGATCCTAACAACAGGGTGATTTGGCCATCTGTAGCACCCATGAGTCTTGTAAGTATCTGTATTTATCTTTTCTCCCATTTTCCCTTTTTATATTTGCCAATTGTCTCTCAGCAGTGTAAGTACTTTGTCATCTCATCCAATACTTGTTTACATTGAAGCAATGCTGTTAAATAATGGTTATTTATAAGTGCTTGGCAATACAACCAAATCCTAAATTTATTAATCTCTGAATGCATTATAAATATTTGTAACCAAAGTCAGTAGTTCCCTTCTTGCTGTACTATAAAAATGATAGTTGGTAGAAACATACTTATTGCCTTCACATTCATTATAGCCAAAAGTAAATAAGTTAAATATTTCCAAACCTCATCAAAATTTAAAAGAAACCATGCTGGAAATATCATAATTAATGGAGCCATTTCTTGTATTAAAATTTAAACAGACATAAATTCTTTAAAAAATTAAATTAATTCTGAAAAAATATAAGAAACAAATTACACACATCAGTGCTAGAATTTGCGTGCAACTGATAAAATAGATGAAATGCATAATTGAAAATAGACGAAAAAATCCTATCAGGATATGAATTCTTGCACTATGGAACCAAATGTAATTGGTCTTGTACTTTAACTACCAGACTATTCCATTACGTTGATGAATTAGCAATGAATAAGCAAGTTACTTATCAAGAAAGAGTTCTCGGTTTCCAACCGGGTTGCCTCCTGCCAAAGGGTCAACATTTCGGGCATTTATTATGTGCCCAGCTTCAGGATACTGCAGTAGCAGAGTTATCTTTATTCTTTGTAGATTGGGAATCTTAAATGCCAAAGATATTAAACCCCAAAATCTCAGCTTTTGGTACAATATGCCAATAAAAGGAGCAACACTTGATAACCAAAGTCTCTAATCATTCAGCTGAGACTCTAATACCAATCATCTTAAAATAGATTGCACCTGGTATTACTGTAACATCAGAAAGATAAAAGGTTTTCAACTAATTGCAAAGTCTTGGATTCAAATATTTAGCAGTAAATCATTCGTATAATTATAAAGGTCTGATTGTGGGTTGCAACCCCAAAAATTGAGCATCTAAGGTAAAGTGCTTAAGTATGGAGCTTGAGCTAGGTATTTATGGAGGAACGATTTAAAATTAAATTTTTATTCAAAAATTTTACTGACCTTTCTGAGTTTCACCGACATGTTGAATTTTGAAATTCGGTAGTTGTGAAAATTTTTACTAACTGATGTTATTTATAACATGGGTGACGATAATTATTTATTAACAGGTAAAATCCCTTTTTAAAAAGTTAAATTCTAAATATAAAAACATTTTTGCAGTAACTCTTAAGACATACGTTAAATTAGAACAAATACATTGAAGTAGATGACAGATGTAAAACAAAAAATAATTAATTTGTGGAATCATTATAATTTGATTTTAAATGCATCTTGTTGTAATTTGATTAAGTGCAAAACGGTTGAACAGTACCCAGATATTTGATGTAGAAACATGCTTAAAGGGCTTAGGGGAATCAAAAGAGTTTCATTTAGTATTAATCTGAAAGTGACGGTAATTTTAGTTCCTTAATTCCTTACTACTACCACCCTACTAATATGCCATTTTTCATTATGCATAAATGATATAAATATAAAGTTATTACAAAAATTTACATCAGTTGTTAATTTGAAATATTTTTTCTATCTTAAGCATCATTGTATTTGAAGTTATCAAGGATAGCCCTTCCATTTAACTTGCAAATGTGAACAGAATAATTATTTATACTTACCTTTTCCTATAGAACTATAAATTTTGTAGTTTTGGAATTATCCTCGCTCAGCAAAGGGAATGCTATTTGTTCTATTCATCTTCTAAAAAGTGTTATTGACTTCTTCAGAAACTTTAAAACTTTTACTCAAACATGCCAATAAAAAGTTAAACTTTGTAATGAATTCTCTTAAATGTTCAAATGACAAGATAAAAGAAATGGCATATATATTGCTGGACTTTACCTGAGTACTGTAAATGTTCATGGATCCTTCGTATTATTAAAGTTAATAGGAATTAGAAAAGGTGCAAAGAAGGGCAGCTAGGTTTGTCTTTGGTAGATATGAGAAACATAGCATGTTTACTCAGATTCTGGAAGAATTAGATAGAAACTATCTGGAAATCAGGTGAATAAATAATATTATTAGTGCTCTATAAAATATATAGGAATATAGGATATATAGGAATTCCTGTAACTAAGGAAATATGCAATTGAATTAAGGAGCCAGATTATTTGGGTAGCCAGTATCAAAAATAAAACATGAAACATATAAAGTTAAAACTGATAATCATAACTAGTTGTTTCTGAAAAGAAATTTTCAGGAAAAGGAACTGACCATCAGCAGAAATCTTTATGCTTATCCCAAAAAATGTTAGATTTTTAACCAAGGAAAAGAATAATAAATATCCTAGACTAGTGAATCTGCTGGTAACAAAATGAATTTCAGATTCATCTACATTAATACCCTACAAGCCACCTTTCAGCATGTGGCAGGGGGTGTAAACACCAGTTGAATCTAAACTACTTCCTTATTCAGTTATTGTCACGTATTGTTTGCGGAAAGAATGAATTTTTAATATGATTCGTTCTAGCATCTATTTCTCTTAACTTATGGTCATTATCGGATCGACCGAGGTAGCAGGGGGGTTGCATGATACCAATTGTATCTTCCGAAAATGTAGTTTCCCTGAATTTATTAAGCAATCGCAGCCTAGCTTCCCATCTCCTTTCTTTCAAGGATTCCCAACCTACGTCTGAGAGCATTTTTGTAACGCTTGCTTTTTTATCGTTGCATTTCTTAACAAAACAAACCACTTTACGCTGCACTTTCTCGAGTTAGCAAAAAAGTGTTGCGTAGATTCCTTAGTAGGTTGATTTATGATGGCGGCTTACAGTCCCCTGGGGCTTCTAAAGTCTTGCATCATAAGTGATGTTGTCTAGTCATGTACATGCTATTTCAAGCTAATTATATGGTCCTTTAAAGATTACATGTAACTATTTGTCATCAATGTGTTTGTAAAGTATTTCAGTTAGTCATGTTATTTATGCACTGATACATGGTTTGCATATGCATATTACTTTTTAACTATGATTTATTTTATGTAAATGTTATGTAAATTAACATTGCCTGGCCAGAGTCTAATTGTAGCAGAATTGTATGATAAATAGTAAAAAAGCACAACAAATTCAACATGCCACTGTATAATTAATACTATAATTATAGTTTTGGTGTGAAAGCTTTAACTGTGAGTGGATTCCGTTACGAGTAAAATTCTTTTGGGATTCAACAGCGTTGAGCTCAGCCCAAAGAAGCCAACCTTAGAGTCGGTGAAACGTAGCTTTGTTTTTGACAAGTGACTCAATACTGTTGTATCCCAAATTAATTTTACTCATAATATAATTATAGCTATAATTCATTCTATCATGTTTGTACTTTTATAATACTGAGTAATTTGTGTTATACTAAGGTTTAGCTATGGTTCAAATTAATAATAATAATAAAAACTCTTTATTTGGCAAGGTTAGGCGAGATGTGAGCCATGTGAGCCTCTTACACCTTGCATTTGAAGATATCTTGTTGTTTATACAATAGAAAGAATATGTTAAAAAAAATACAAATAGATGTATAAAAAGTAAACAAAAAATGTAAAATGAAAGAATTAAGATGTGGGGAAAAACTCAGCTGAAGGCTTTCGGAGAAAAACCCACTGTGCAGGAAAACATTCACACAAGAAGGTGGTGCAAAAAAAACGCAAAAACATAGATTGAAATTGAAGATAAAGCAAAGAGAGAAAATTACTCAAGCAGTACTTGCCACTATTCATCCTTAGATATTTTCTAGCATTTCATTTTTATCTGTACCTGTCCTAGTAACATCAGTTTTCTGAGTTTCATTTTTAATTTTTTGTAGACTTTGTGGAGTGAGCTTTTCTTAAGATGGTCCATCGGCGGAAATTTAGTTGGAGGTGGGAAAGAATTGTGGGATGCTTCAAGAACTATACGAGAGAATGAAAAATCTCTGCGTGCTACTGCATCTCGGCTAAGGAAACAACTGACGGATCTTGAGAAGGAAGCAATAGAACTGGGCATTCTTTCACCTCCCAAGGTGTCACCAGGAGCTGCTGCTTCAGCTGTCGGCACTCCAGGACATGATGGTGTAGCATTTCCCAATGAAGTGACAGAAACACCCACTGCACCAGCCTCCTGAGTGGGACTGAACTACCTGCGATGTATCCAGGTATGCACATTCATTCTAAATATTTTGTTTCTTGAACTTCATTTAGATAAGTCTTGACCAGTGTTCCCCTCTAATGTTTTCTATACATGACCTCATTTGGCTAAAAAATGTCCTCTGCATATACTCATTATTGTGAGGTGAGTAATTACTGTATTTTCTAGCTTTTAAGACTACTTTTCCTTGACAGAATTCTTGGTAATTCTATTTCTTAAGTGGTTTGTCCAAGCGTCAAATTTGACCTAAAGGCCATCTACGATAAGTTTTCAGTTAATTGATAAATGACTCAGTATGTAGTGAATTCCCTCTTTGAAAATTCCTCACAATTAACCATTTCATGCTGTGTTGTCCAATATGTTTGTTCACTTTGAAAAAAAAATCGCTTCCTAGTTTTACTACTAACAAATTTGATGAATGTAAGGAGTATGCATTTTCTCAAAATTGTGTGACCAAGTCAAGAATTTGTATTCTACTTGGTCTTATCGAGAATATATGGAAAATATAGATTCTTTTGTGTCTAAATATTCTGTTACATATTTTTAAGGCCAGCTATTTGTAGCTACCAGGAAAACTCACCTGTTTTAGAATAACATCTCCTCTCAAGAAGCATTATCAACTTTAGGTATTATTATCATGAAGAAGGTAAATTTCTTCTTCTGCAGTTTATAGAAAGTTGGCTTTTGATGTTGATAAAGTCAAGCCCTTCATCTCACTCTGTTTGTATTGTGTCATCTTTTCATTTCTCTTGGCGTTATAGCATAGTTTTCATCTTTTTTTATGTAATTACATATTTATCTTTTCCTTGCTTTATTGACATAGCTTTAACACCTTAACAGCTCAGATATACATTCTAATTGCTATGCTTCCATTGGTCACATTTGTACTATTATTGGTATCCTATTGTTCTTCATCTTTTTGTTTATCTTTTGGTCAGTACTTGATCACATCTTTCACATTGACCTAGTCATTTTTTGTTACATTGGCAATGTTAAGCTTTCCAGTTGGATGTTTCCATCATGGAGTATCATATCTTTTTGAAAATCCAGATTCTATATTCTTAACATTCTCACCTGAAAAGCAACTTATCCTAATTTTCATACTACACTGATGTCAGTTTTTTTCCCTGAGTGGTAACAACTCTGCATAAGTAAAAAGAAATATTAGAAGGAGCATTGGTCATGACAAACTTCTTTCCTATTTCAAAACATGAAGCCATCATGTATCTTATCTACAATTAAAATTTACTGTTATCTCTATCTAAACTCATAATCTTATTTTTAAGGCAATTTACTTCTATTAAATTTCATGCTAATTTTGGATTAACCTGCAGGTATACTGTGGATACATTATTTGTTGCATTTCATTTCCATTACAAAGGTCATCAAGTAAGTACTGCATTGACGTCAATGATGTCAATTTCCTTGAAGTAATTTTAATGATTTTAATTTTGCTCTGTTTTTTATTATTTTGTGACTGTAAATAGTACATAGTCTGAATCATGAATCAAAACCGTAATTGGTTAAGTAGCTTAGTTGAATCATGGAAATGAAATTGTTCTGTTAGTAATTGTAAAGTTTGTTCATATTGCGGTAGACTAGTGTGTGAAAGCTAAATTATTAGTGGCAGAAACATTTAGAATACCAATAGTGTTGGTGCTATCATCGTACTGTTCTGATGGATTCTTGGTTGGCCTTAAGTTTAGGCATTACTTATATCTTTACAGGCATTTTTGGATTGCAAAAACTGGAATAGGCATTTCATGGTTGTAAACATGTTGATCAGATCTGAAAGTTTCCTCAAGTTCGTTAGTTGACAGAAAATCCAGAATAATTGTATCAAAGTAAGAGAATGAATTGACTAGCGTCTATGTTAGCTCTAATTTCCTCATTTGCTCATGTCATAGACATTTTCATGCTATCAAAATGGCATCATGCTTATTTGGCATTAAATTGGTTGCTGCTGATTTTTGTTTCTGTTAACCTAACTGTAAATAAATTAGTTGAGTTGCTTACAAGTTGCATTTGGTCTAGTCTGCATGATGTCTCCCAGCAAGAATCCATTGTTAGATTTTTCATAATTAGGTGGTAAACATAAGTGTAGTATCAATGTTACGCATTCCTATAGGATCTTGCGAAGAGACGTCAGATCAATGTCAAGAATCTTGATGAGGCCTTTTTCTATCTGAAAGTAGATAGTGAGATAGTAATAAGTGTCATGGTTTCATCCCCATAGACCTGGGTTTGTGAGAATATAGGGTACAAAGATATACTAATAATATATCAATTTAGGCTTCGGCAGGGCATTTTTTAAGTAATACGAACGTTGCCAAATGGCCACGTAGTAGTCTGCCGTGGCCACGTAGTAATCATAATCTGGCCACATCAAATTTTCGGAAATGTGTGAACAACACCCGACTGAAATAATGTCAGAAATTTTCTGCATACATGATTTCCCCTAAATGTCAAAAAATATATAACCTGCTACTTCGAATGAATTTTTTTGGCGCAAATCGAAGAAATTTATCAACGAATGAATGACAGTTCATCAAATATACTGTCATTTATGGATTTATATGTTACGTTACGAAAAAAAAATCTTTTGCATTTAATGCATAAAATTGCTACACTAACTGTAGAATAAGTGCTTCTCAGCCTAGCTTTGCCTTGCTGTGATGTAATTGACTCTTAATGGTTAGGTTGCTGGTTCATCACCGCTCCGAAACATTTTCTTTTACTATTGCACTTTATTTTTCAAAGAAAATCATATTGTAGTAGATGTACCTACCACAATTGTTTACATTGTTGAGTGTTTACATTGTAGAAAAGGGGGAAAATCGTTGGGAGAGCATGGGTCAGCAGTCAAACAGCCGCTTTATTGTATGCCGGTATAGGAAATAATGCAGAGTGGAGCTCAATGTACTTTCCATTGGTTTTTATTTGGCTCTTTGAAGACCGCAAGGTAAGAGCCACCAGTCCCCACAAGGACTTGCACCTCACGGATTACTACTATTTCAATATGACTTTCTTAAAAATATAAAGTGCAATAATGAAAGAAAATGTTTCTGAGCGGTGACAAACCAGCAACCTAACCATTACCAGTCAATTACGTTACCACTAGGCAAATCTAGGCAGTGGACTTATGGCTGAAGCTTAAATTGATATATTAAAAGTATATATTTGTAGCCTATTTTTATTTATTTATTCAATTCTCACATAACAATGACAATTTAAAGTGAAATTCATTCATTTTATCTGCAACCCGGGCCTATGTGGAAGAAATCCATGACAAAAGGTGTCATCGTAACTCTTGACATTGATCTGATAACGTCTCCTTGTTAGTAATAGCCACAGGGTTAATGTACATGTGATTTTACCCATTTGTCCATTTCAGAGGTTGTTCTAAATTCGGTGGTGATAATTTTTTACTTTTATAGGGAAGCTGCTTGTTATCTTGGTGGCATAGTTGTTGAGTCATCGATTAAAATTGTGGAATCCTTGTTATCCTGCCTCCTGAGAGCTGATACATCAGTCAGTAAAATAAATCGTAGCTCCTACTGCACATAAAATGTGACTAGTCTGGAAAAGCTGTAGTCGAAACACATTCCACAGAAAGGGGAAAGAGCTTTCATTGTTCGAATCATGAGAGGAAAGATTTAAACACATGTGCTTACTTTGTCGAGAGTAAAGCAATTCACTTTCACATTTTAGAATTCATCTTTTTAGTGAATCTCTTTTAGGTCTATTGTAATCATTATGAACTTTAAGTCCTCTCAGAGATAATCAAGAATATTGCTATTTTTTAAATGTGCTCATCTAAAAGTTGTTATTTCTCACATATATATATACGGAAATGTTCTAACCATTCCATATGCTCTAGTCAGCATTGTTACAAATGCATTTAAAGATGAATATATTAATTACAATTTTGTTCCTATTGGGGAAAAATAATATTATGGTAAACCATAATTTTATCTTATTTATGCATTATGTCATTGTGGAGTTAATGTGCCAAAGATAGCTCTTGTTATCTTCCGCAGCAGAGAATAATCTTTGTACGGGTCTCTGTGATTCCGATTGTTTGATTTATATTCTTTAAATTGAAATATAATATAAGAAAATACAATGAAGTATTTATTTCATGGTTAAATGAATCTTTCTCTTGTTGGATCAAATTTCACTGGTATAGTTTCATCTAATTCTGTGAATCCAAAATGTAGCACTTTTTAAATGTTCTGAGCCTTTGAAGGCCACAGATATGGTAATTCAGATGAACAAATGAACAAAATTTCAGAAAGTTAACTTTTGAATTACTCATGCCATTAAAACATAAATATGAAAGGCCATATTAATCATTTATAATTCTGGAAAAACCCACCTCACAATATTTTTTACTTGTTTAAACTAATTTGCTTTGCCATCAGACAACCCACTTATCAATATTCCTACAAATTACAGTAAATGTAATTAATTCTTTTACACATAAACTCCTCAAAGAAATGCCTTACGTACAGCTAATTGTTGTACTATTCTATTTCTTACATGTTGTCTGTGATTAATCTTGATAACTATTGTGATCTCACTCTAATTGTTCTGTATAAAGCAGTCGGAGAAAGTATTTCTGAAAGGATATGAGAGTTTGTTGATTTACATATGTCGAAAGCCTTACAGTTTGCTTATTTTTGAATGTCGTAATTAGATGTTACATTCCAGTAACTGTGTTTGGTCTTTAGATTCATTGACATTTTGTTGCCTTGGATCATAAGGAGTTGCTTGGAGGTTATTGGAAATGGATAAATATATATGTAAGCCTATTCAAATTGAATGTATTCATTCTTTTTCATAGAATTTGGGCAGTTATCCATCATTGGAATTAATGAAAATTCTTGGTTCGTCTTTTGCAAAAATACAAATTCTTTTTGTTATGAACTTGGAATCACTGTGTATATATTCATGTTTATTTAAAGCTTTTATTACAAATTTTCTGGTAAAATATGTGATCTAGATCTAAACAAAAGAGAAATATTTACCATCTGCTAAAGAAGAAAAGTTGCGTGAGTCATCATCATGAGTTAACGTTGCAAAGATTGGTTTGTTGTACTTCCCAAGGCTGTTCTTATCCTGTTCCTTAATTCCCTCATAGTGTTATTCTTGACATTAACCATCACCTCATAAACCAGGAACATTTCTAAATATCCCTTCTATAAATTATGTCGTCTATATCTCTAAATAATAATCATCTATAAAAAGACAACTTCTGTAATTTGTAAAGAATTGAACATAAATTCGAGTTAATAAAACTTTCTGTAAAACTAAATGCTTAACTTATATAAAAATGCAACTGGTTTATCAATTATACTTTGTAGACCAGAAAATAATGATGATCATTCTGCCTTGTAACTGTGATGAGTGAGAATATAAATATTGATCAAATAATGCCTACATTTTTTTCCAATATAATGTTTTTTATTGCAGAGAGGGCATGAAGCCCAATCTATGGTGGGCTTGCATTAAGGGAACTAAATGAGATTAAAAAGTGCCCAAAATGTATACTTTTTCATACGGGGAAATTAAAAGCTAATGGCCCCTGTGCAGAAATTATTTCCCAGTCCAGGAAAGTCTACCTTCAAGAAATGCTGGCAGCAAGAGATTTGGTGTGAATTTAATATGTGATAACTATGTAGTGCAATTTATGCTTGAAAATGAGCCAGCCATACTAAGCCCTTAACTACTGATCTTCTGTGCAAAAAGGGGCCATATGCTTAAGTGGGGCCACAAAGGTTTACTCAAATCATAATCTGCCTATGAGGTTCTGAGAGATCCAGTTTCTCTTAATTTGATGGCAAAATTTTTTGGCAAAAACTTGCCATTAAGTTCAAAATTTTTAGTTTTCTGTTCACTTGATCTTTAATGAAAGAGATTGATACCTCTTTCGATTCAAAGATAAAAAACTTAGCTGTTAGAGAATATATTATGCACCGATGCCCATGTCCTATATGCTGTGTGTTTTTCATATCTCATAGACATCTTCTATATTATATAAAATGATAAGGATATCAATTTCTGTCACCTTTATGCATCACGTTTCTTTCATCCCGTGTTCTATTATTTTGCCGACTATTTCCGTGTATGTAATTCACTCCAGTTGACCCCACGTGAGGCAGAGAGTTCCTACTAGTAATACATCTCTTACAGGCTTCAGTTTCTTAATCAAATTAAATTGGAATTAATAACCCAGCAAAATCAAGATAGGTATGAAAATATTTTTATTTATTACTCCCAAGGATCATACATCAAGATGATATAGGTCAAGTGAAAAAAATATATAATAATAATAATAAATCGTCTTTATTTGGGCGAGATTGAGACTTAAAAGTCTCTTCTTCCATCTAACCCATCGTCATTAAGTATAAAATAAGAAGTAGAAAAAATTAGAAGAATTGTGGAGGTAAAAAACCTAAGAGATTCTTAGGAAAAAAAATCCACTGCAGGAAAACACCCACAAGGAAGGGGGGTGTGAAAAACCTGCGCAAACCTACCGTAAATATAAGTATATATAGATACAATAAAATATACATTACACATTTTAGGTTAAAATTCAATATATACTAAAACCTTCTGTATCGTGAAGATTATTTGGAATCGGAAGTTCTTGAGTTTAGTGCTTCATGCAAATATTCATCAACAGAACAGAACATTTTTGATACCAGAAATGTTTTCACTTTTACCTTCTTACTTTTAAACCTTATGTTTTATAGTATGGTTAGTTAGTATGGAATATCATATTTAATTCATTATTGCCATCATTATTATAAAAAGACTTATAAACAACCTGTCCCTTTATGAGAAGGATGACTGTTTATGCTCGAAAGATTTTCCTAAGAGAATGCATGGAAAAATAAGGCTCATTTAAAATTAATGGTAATAATTCATGAGACCAATTCATAGTGAAAAGGAAATAGATATGTGATTAATTTAATTCCTTCAATATTATAATTTCAACTATGATAAAATTATCTCTTATTTTATTCTTTGTTAATCCCTTTATCCATAGCAAAGGTTACTTTAGATAAATTTCTATGCACTCTACAGTATATTATGAATTTAAACAAATAGAATCATTCCTTGTTTAATAATGTATTTTTATTAGTTTGTTTCAATTTTTCTTAGTACTCCTACTTGAGTAAAATGATGCATATTTTTTTCTGGATTTCTATTTAGCAGTATTATTTTAAGATTGTATAAATCTCATCACATTTAAAACGTTTACATCATATGCCAAATTATATTTATAGAATACCTTATATAATTATTTTTTGACCCAATTATTGCATGTATCAACTTCTCAGTTTTTTCTTAATTTTACTTTCCTTTCTATGACACATAGAAATAAACAAGATGTTTTTCCTCATTTTAACTACTGTTAAGGTTATTCCAGAGAATTAACATTGACCGTAACATGTGGACTCAAGCTAAACACATACTCTCATGTAAATGGATTCAAAGAGATGTTATTGAACATTTTTAAACAACTCTGAATTGTTCATGTTACCATACTTATACAAGCCAAGCTATTCATGATATAATACTTCTGCATAATACAAATTAAAGTCATAAGAAGTGGGCTAGATTTGTCTTTACCTCCACCAATCCTTTGCATAGCTTGTATCTTCAAACTTTGGAACACTTAATTGTATAGTTTAATCATTTTATGTCGATTGCAAGATTGAAACGGGCTAATTAAGTATTTGTTTAATATTAGTCAGAATCAATTTAATGTTAGCTTAATTGAAGAGTTACAGACATTTTATAAATTAAGATATGGGAAGTGGATTTGAGAAAAGAGCAATATGATTTATCTTGATCATATAAGTAAGAAATGTACATTTTTCCTATCAATTTTAAGTATTTGAAGTTTTGAGCATCAAATTTTGCAATTTCATGAACTATTCTCATTATCTCATCAAGTCTTCAAACAAGATTGAAATACATACATCAACACTACAATCTGAGACATACGTATTTCTGCATTCTGTGAAACCTATGCTAGAAATTATTAGTATTTCACTAAATGATTGTTTTTAGTTTATGGATTCTCTATATACACCTTGCTCCTTGTAGTCAAAACATAAGGTTATGTAATATTTAGTTTTGAATAGTATAATTACATGACATACACTTAAACTCGGTTATCTGTTCTGGCTAATAATGTTGACTAAAATCTATAGAATGATGTTTAAAGCTAAAATTGTGTACATGAAGGATAGGAGCATAGCTATAAGAATACCAGATGCCCCACTGCTGAGATATGTTTCCCAGAATCATGTAGCAAAATATGGCACTCCTACCAAGCCATAGAACTCTTGCGATATTGCTGAAGTTTACCAAATATTAAAATAGACCCAAATTAAAAGGTAAAATATATTGAATATTTGTTGACTTTTAAAGAAAATTTTTATCATTAATATCAAATGAAGTTAGTCAGCCAGATTTTACTATGATTAATTCTAACAGCCTATCATTAGCTCAGGGGGTTTCACACTTCAACTATTATCCCCTTCAGGAATTTCTCATATTTTTATTGACCCTCTCACATGGATTCGATAAAAGAAAAGACTTTTCTATCTCGCCATTGTCCAAAAAAAGACTATCGTTAATTTAATGCTAGGAAATCAACAATGTATCATGGAAATCGACAAAATTTATTGTATAAGATTGCCTATTTTACAGTATGCAGTAGAATTGAAACTAAAAGTTGACACAATCAAATTTTAATAACCTTTTTTTCATTTTAAATTGATTCTTGACCTTGAATTGTCTCCCTATATTGTCATTTTGATCCCTGGGTGTCAATGTTGATCTCTATGAGGACCCCTACTTTTGGTGAAAAAACAATTAAAGTTATATTTGTTCATAAACGTCCATTTAATGAATAGCATAGATTACTCAAAAATAATTTATGAATTTTTATTCGATTATAGCATGTGAAATTTGATTGTTAAACTTCAGTTGTTCAATATTATAGCTAACCTGTAAATTAGATGTGGAAATGCGTTTTTAGAAGTCCTTGAGGGTGTAGAAATATGATTCTCAATGAACGAAGATCAGCCTCCTGTTTTTATGCATATTTATGGTGGGCATTGAACGAAAACCGGTCCGGACCTAACGATTGTTGCATCGAAATCCGAATAATGCATGATGCTGGAGATAAACTTCATAACTCAAATATAAATCCAATTCCGACTCCATATGCTGTCTTCGGACTAAACGAACTCGCTTTCTAAATTGCTAGCATCGTCGTATTTCAACAATGTCGGCGATCATTGTCGTTACTTACAACGAGTCTTACTAATAATATGAAGAGTTCAATCATAATTATATAATAATTTAGTGACGTACCCAATTTTTCCGCTATTATCACCAATAATCATGCGCTACTCGCCATTTTGTTAATCTCAGGTTCAGCATTAATTGATGTATATCTTAAATTCTTCACTAGTTCCTACGTAATTTAAAATACCGTGTCTACTATGCCTATATAATATATACCATGGCCTAACTACATCCATACCTCTAAGCTTTCCTGTTAGAGTCATTCCGACATTTTTTCAATATTATTATGTCGATGCCCCTGAGGAGGTTGTCTCGCTTGTATTGAAACCGGCCCTGTTTAAACGTTGCCAATTTTTAGAAGGATATTAAAACATGAGAGACCTGTGGATTCGCCGTTAAGGAAAGCCCACGCTTGAAAAGGAGCGTCTCATCTCGGTATTAGCGAGAAAGAGAAAAAGCAAACAAGTATCTACAAACCACCAGCCTTGAATAAACGACCCGAGATGCATTAATTTCATGGGCATAGCTCCGTTAAAGACGGGACGGAAAAAACAGCGTTCCTATGGAGGTTTCGGTGGCAGCAGTGATTTCCTTTCCTCCTCAGCCACCTGCCCTTAAATAAAAACAGACCCTGGGAAAGGCTAGCCGTAGTAAAATGTGCCCCAAGGCAAAAAGCTCAGGTCAAGAGAGACGAGGGATGGGGTAGTGGAATGGGTGGGGAAGGACGCGCCAAGCAGGTGCTACTAACGTACTATTAAGCCCCTCATACCCATGGAGGAGGTGATTTTGACGGGACCCCTGCACGAGGAGATACGCTAGACTTCTATGCCACCCCAAAAACTTTACAATTCTTACACCTCCCTTCCCCCCATCCAGTCTTTTTGTGTTACCTGAAAGCACTTACCCCAACCCCAACACTTCCTAAGGGGGATTTGAGAAAGAGAGAAAATCCTCTCTTTGCTACAAAGGATGCCCCGTTATGGAGAGCCTATTCTGATGGAATATTTTAATTGTGTGGAACCGTCTTCCAACCGAAACTTTTCGAAACAGAGGGCATCTCTATTCGAATCATTCGAATATAATCTCTCCGACGCTACTTGCTTTAAAAACTAACTGAATTTTACTACCTACTCGTTGTAGCGGCATTCCATCTCAGGAATTCATTCTCTTCTCATTTAATCAACGGTTTGTTCGACTTTACGATGCGATATATGATATTCACGATTCGATTTTTCATATCCATCATTTATATAATTTTGGAGGGAGAAAATAAACAAGGTATTTTGGTTGTCAACGCGACGCACATTGATTAAACTAACGAGTTCTCACAACATTTTGTCGTATTGTTGGATGTTCCTTATTTCTAAAAAGAAAATACTTTATATGATTAGAATAGGGAATTAGAATGTGCTCGCTGTGATTTTTGTCCTACGTTCATCGCAAGACTGACTTTCTTTAATCTTTTCCAAAGAAATAAAAACCGCAGCCATGAATTTCTCTTGCTTAGCTTGTTTGTTGTTGGTAAATAGTAGGATATTCCTTATTCAAATTCGTTGCAATGAATGAAAAATAATTACAGATGTTTATTAAAATAATTCGTTTACCAGATTTTTAAAATCTCGGTTAACGTTTACCAGATTTTAAAAATCTCGGTTATGAAGAATGTATTTCAAATCTGTAATTTAGTCCAATAAACAAAGTGGTAGTTCGAAGAAAATATTTGGTATCTAGTACTACATGTATCGTATTGTTCCCTTTTTGTTTTGCTGTCTTCTTGCTTTGTTGTCAGCAATTAAACCTTGTGAATAGCAATTGTTTGGCCTGCCTATTGCGTTTCATCGTATTTAGTGAAGTAAGACGTTATTTTTTCCGTTTAAGATTTAAGAAAAATAACCAAGGTAGATAATGAATAGAAACAGTGTAGTTTATATATTCTATTCATTATCTAAAATGGCTTTCCACAAAGTAACGCCTGATCATCTAGATTTCAAAAATAACCAATATGAATTAAATCCTTTACACTTTTCCATTATCTTTTTATCAGCGAGCCATGTTTTCCATTGTATAAATGTTGAGCGTATAAATGCAATTTTCTGGCGCTTTTTACATGGAAAATTATATTGCTAAATATTATATTTACAGTCTTTCTATAGTTTTCAATCTATTTGCGAATCAAGAATTTATTTTACTATGTATGCATTTGCTGGTTATTTCCAAATATTACAAATATATGTGATTTTTTTTCTCAACTGATATTTTCCGCATGAATTGATTATTTATATGATACTTCTCGCCTTTGCTTGCGTGACAAATAATAATTGCGTGCTGTGAATAGGCGAATGTTCGTGTTTTTGTGTTCTTTCGACAAATTTTAGCTCAAAGATTTTGGATGGGTGTGTCGAAAATGTCATCGTCCGGTTTCTTCCTTTTGAAGACGTTAGTAGCTCATGGAAGCCAACCTAGGCGGTATGGTCCGGTGTCTTTTGTGGTGTCGGTGCTCTGAAGTATGAAAAACTTCGATTCGTAACGTTGAGTTTCTTTAAGAATGTTTCAGGAGTCGGAAAGGACATGGAAAGACCTCGTTAATCTACTGTGGGTTAGTTCGAAATTTCGCCCGATTCGAAGACTGTATTAGTTCCACAAACTCCATCAGATTTTATTGTTTGGATTCGAACTTTTAAAGTGATTAAAATAACTGCTGGTGTAGCGTAAATTGAGTTTCAAAAGTATTGTACAACAATGAAGAAGAAATATTTAGTGACCATGACTATATTGATATTTAGAGATTTTTTGTAATATTTTAAAATTCCATCTAGTGAAGAACTTGACAATGACCTCGTTGGAATAGTGTCTGTACTTTAAATGTGTGTATTATCCATGTACGTTTTACGTAAAAGAACAGAAAGATAAGATTGTTTTGCGGTTTCTTTCTACGAAAACGAGAAAGTATATAATTTCATTATTTTGCTAATCTGTTTAATTCCATCCCGGAAAATTCTAATGGGAAAATTTCCAATCCCATAAATTTCGAAATGGCGAGGAAAAAAATTAAACTCATCCGGGATTTGGAGAAAATGCTGCATATTGACAGTAATTTTGCCCTTTATTAGACGAAAGTCTATAGTTGGAATTTCCTTGTTTTTTTTTTAGTGTAGCATTTTCGATTTCGGCGATTCGGAAACATCTCAAAACCTTGACACAGAATAGTGCTTTTTCTAGGGATAATAATTTATCTATGGGTATTCGCATGGCAAAAAGTGCATTCGGTCACTTTTAACTTTGGTGCATGTTAATCTATCGTAAAATGAACCGCATTGGCAAGAATCTATTTCTTTTTTTTTAATCGGTAACGTTGGAAAGATTTGATTTCGTAAGTATTGATAGCTAATTTTCCGTCCAGTATTAAGCCCAAATTGATAGATTACAGTCTATTATCCTTCTTTGATAAATTACGACGGAATGTCTCCTCAAATCTCTTTTTTTCTTTCTCGTGTTCACGGCATTTTTGTCACTGAAAATGCTTATTTGTTTAAAATGTACATACATTCTCTTCCAGAATCTTATCCTCATGATCAATTTTTTGAAATTTTAGCAAATTTCAGATCTAATAGTCCCAAACAAGAGGAAGTAGTAGATTTCATTCTCATTCAGCCGCTAGACATTTCCTGTTTCCAAATCACTATACAGGAATTCTAAAATTAACATCCGTTCTTTATCATTCCGCGCTTCGCCGAAGCAACAATTAATAAATGATTCCTACTCTGATTATTGTCGCAGTAAACAAACAATTGTATATTATTATGTTTTGATTGTTGCAACTGTGACGATATTTGTTATTAAATTTTTGAAGCTTTCTCGATATTTGAACGTTAGTACATATATATTATCCATGCGTGTATCACATGTCTTGTTTATCAAATAACCTGTTTTTTGAGTTAATGTTGGTACAGTACACATTTCTCCCCATTGATGATGTTGAATTTATTTGAAGAAACGATCTTTTTAAGATTTTACCGACAAGTTTACAGAAGTAAGTTAGTTTTACGAGGGCTGTATATTTCACTCTTGATTTTCAGCTAGTCAAACATGAATGCCCGAAAGTTGATAGAAATCCGTAAGTTTACCAAAAGAAAATAAGATTTTCTCGTAAAATTTACAGAAGTTGGTTACTTTTTCTAGAACTTTACCTTTGACTTGCTTGTGAAATCCAATCACCTGAAAAATATCGTGACAGAATGACAATAGGGGAGTAATTGAAAGAAAATTATCGTTAAATACCGCGGGAGGTTGGCAGATTTAGATTGTAAACTATGCTGGCGTTGACTCGGGGTATAATTTTCAAATGTATAATCGAATACCGTGATCGGTAATGGTGAAAAGAAGTATCGGATGATCAAAAGACGATCTCCGCCTCGTCGACAAATCAAGACACGCGTTGTGGAGCGTAAAATACGAAACATATTCTCTCCACTTGTCGACCTTAATCTGAGAGACTCTCGGGTCACATCATTCACCCTTTATGAAGAGATGCACTGCGAGATTAATTCCCTAACTATTTTTCCGGCAGGGGAACGAGGAAGTCCTTTAAGACGTTCCCATGCCTTTGTTCCTAAGCGAGAAACGAAAGCTTTCCTCTCTTCAGTTCCCACCGATTCGGAGAATGACGAAACCAGGAGGAGAGCCGTCATGTGTGACGGTTGGTGAGGCCATTATAATAGTCATCCGCGGTAATAACTTTACCTCGCAGAGCGTGCGTACTTGGAGCAGAACGGAGTAATAATTTTTTCCGAGAACTTTTTCCACAGCTTCTCTAACTACCGAAGGAACAGAACCGTGCCTTCCTCGTAGCCGCGATAGAAAGTTTTATCATCACACCGCAAGTGCTTGGAAAATACCTTTCGTGACTGTTCGTGAGGAATTAAGCATCGATTCATTTGAAGGCGTTGATCGACGTTGCTTATCTCCTGCTCTGGAGACGTTTTTGCCTCCTGATTGTGAAATTTTATTCCAACAATCGTTCCGGATCAAATCAAGAATGCTTCATTCTTGGAGGGAAGCTATTATCGTTAGCTTATGCATGTCGCAACTGGGATCTATTGTTTGGAGTTTAGCTCGCGATTCTTGCGTATTATTGAGCTATGCCTCTGCGCCTAATACCAGAGAAATACATGTTTCAACTTTCAAACTTTGCTCTCTGTAAAATGCCAACGATTTGCCTTTCTCTTCATGCAACGGGACCGGGTTTGGATCTGATCAGTGCCTCCATTAGAATCATCAGAACACGTGCAGAAAAGAAATTCTTAATTCCAAATTTCCTTCCTAACATCACTTTGTATTATTTCACGGATTTCAATTGGAAAACTGATTTTGTATTCAAATTTAGAGTCTTCTATAACGTCTCTATGGTAGTGGTTGCGACATTAAGTAGAGGAAGAAAATCTCGTGGAATAGAGAAGTAAGCGATGATGTCATGAAGGAGTATCTTTTACTGAGAAGATAACTATGATGAATTTTCGAATAAATGTAAGTCGTGACTATGACGATATTTGATTACAGCGAACTTAAGTGTATTAATTACTTATCAAACCTATGATTTTCATCGTGGGCGAACAATAACTTAACTCGGTCAAGCTCTTTTCGTTTAATAAGAAGATTATAACTTGTATTCATTGTCACGTAAGGCTTTATTTAATTAAAACACGTTATCTGCCTTTTCTATCTATGAAGTAAATTGAAATTTGAATCTTCTTTTCCCATTTGTTATCTATCCGTAGAGAATCATTTGCACCAGTTTCTTGAGATTGACCATTGTTGTTTTAACCAGGGGTTAAAACAACAAACAATTATTGATACGAGTGATTGGTTGTAAATTACCATTAGAAAATAGATACTATCTTCTTGAGACATTGAGCGTAATTGATTAATGAAAAGTATTGATGATTTTCTATTATTCTTCGTACGATCACCACCAAAATAAGCTCAAGTTTTCCGACTTGGGTTTTAAAAAGTTAATAGATCATCTGAATATAATGTGTTACTCATATACAATGCTGCACTTTGCACCATGCAAGTTTCTAGTATTTATTAATTTAATTATCTCTGATTAACAATCGCTAAAACTGCATTTCTAAAGTTTTTATTTGGTTAGCTTCCGACTAATTAGTCCCCGATAGCTTATTTTTTATAAGTCGTAACCTCTTGGCGATTTTCATCAGTGGAAAACGAATAAAAGGATCATTTTATAGCACCCAGAAAACATGATTCACTTTAGAGTCACATGTAGCATCATTAAATCTAATGATTTAAAACTAGGGGCGGATTCGGAAGGGAAGGGGCGATTGCCTCTCCTTTGACGACTTTGTAAGGCCACCAATTTGCCTAGGCCTTGACGTGAAGTTTTACTTAAAAACTGCCAGAAGAGTTTGTACAGTTACTTATAAAGCATTAAACAAGACATAGATGGTGCTATTACTGTTTTGTGGTAGATATTTTTAAGAAGAATGTTTTGGAAAAATTTCTTTGACCGTCTCCTCTAATTAATAAAGATTGAATAAAATCCTCTTCTACGGTAAGTTCGTAGATCCGCCATATTCCACTTGATATAGCCCAAATAATATAAGTCTATGCCAACATAAAAAATAAAATGAATAACATCAAAACAAAGATTAATTTTGTATTGTTGAAAACATACCTCTTTATTAAAATAAAATCAATGGGTTACAATGTGGTTCCTAGCCCAGGCAGCAACCATAGAGATCAGTTAATAATCATGGAATTGAAACGCCGAGAATCACAGTCGTATTAAATACAACAAAAATCCAATAACGAAGTCTTGGAAGGTATTTTGATTCATGTTCACAACTTTTTGATGAAGTAAATGAGATATTTAGTTCCAACAAAGAACGAACGCGATCTCCGATAAGTTTAGGCAAAATGTTGCAAGGAAATTATTGCAAAAACATAACTTCTGGTCGATTTTGCGCAGTCTAATATATAATAGGATAGTATAGGATAGGATAGGATAATAGTATAGATCAGCTAGTAGGTGTTACCCCCTGCCATACACCACTTTCGGCTCGTATAAATCTAAATGTATGGGGATAAAGCAACTTTCTGATAAGCACCCTATTCAAAGATCCGATACCAAGGAGGAAATTTCTGCATTTTTGACAGTGGATTCTAATCATCAAACTTGCATTTGCCGAAGGTATTTATAAAATTGTTTTCGTTAGATAGTTTCCTACAATTCCAATTGCACAAGATATATAGATGGGAAAACGAGCTAAATATTGCTCCGGAAGGGAGAGCGGATGCTAAAAACGAAACGTTTTCTGCACGAGCTTCGGGCGAGTCTTCCGACCGACTGAATTCTGCGAACGCAACGGAATATACGGGTATCGTAAAATGTTCGTTGGAATCCTCGTCAGTAATGGGTGTGGCGGGATTAGGGGCGACGTCCTCGTGGCAAATCTGATTCATATCGAAACTATTCGCCATGTAATGCCTGCGTTGTCATTTTTCCCATGCGCTGGTTAAGTGGGAACCGATAAAGGAAGGAATGGAACTGGGTAAAGCAACGCAAGGAAATTTTATGCCTAAATACAACCAGCTGTATACATCGCTTTAGTTAGCGGCATTGACCGGAGGTCTGTTATGGAGGAATTGGAATAACAGGCCGCTAATACATTTAGATGATATCTCTTACGACAAAGAGCATTAATATCGTTACAATTGTTATTAAAAAGGCCTAATAATCCGGTTATTGTTAATTATGTAACATTCTTATCAATGATAATTCTTCGGCTACTCATATATTTAGATAATATCTCCTACTCTAACTTCAAAGAGCGAAGAGCATTGATAGCGCGTTCATTTTTGCCAGGAAGCTAAATTAATATTGTTATTGCTAATTAAAAAAATGACTTTCGTATCATTGTTACCTCTTGTTTAGCAGATAAATTCTCCACGATAAATTACTTCTGATGGATTTTCCTTGAAGAGTAAAAATACTTTTTCAAAGATAAGCGAACCATGCGATGCGATCGTAATCATGCTTTCAATCAATTCTGCGCATTGGATAAACAAATTATCTACTCCAAATTACTGGATTGACCGTCAACATTCCATTCGTACTTAAGCATGGGTGAAATTCATTAGCACTGCGATCTCAACTCGTCTTTTTAATAATTAAATTCACGTCCGATGCTATAAATAAAACCAACGCTTTAACAGTTTATTCAGATTCTGTTGCCGCTTCAAATAGCAACCTTCTTATAAATGTATTCATTTATATATTGAATATTAAGTAAAGTAATTAAAATACATTTGATTCATCATTAGCTCATTGTTTATGCACGTGGAAATTAACAGAGCTCCTATAGTTGTCCGGTAAATTAAGATTTTGTCCATCAACAATACAATGACCCAATGACTTCATTGTTGACCACAAGGTAAGAGACTTGAAGGAAGAATTCTCGTTCTCAAGAAGAGCCATTCTCGATAAAGAATTTGGTTTCCAAAAGTAATAACCAACCTGTTATTGTAAGAAAGCTCGTTGTTTCTGCAAAACGCGTAAATTAACAATGTTTTCATTGTTGGCCTCGCAACTATTAAACAAATAATTAGGTTAAACTTGATCAGGATTGTAGAATTAAGGTACCCGTACGTTTTCTTCAATCACTGCAAGGGAGTTCGTAGTTTCTTCAAGAAGTGCGTCCTGCCCATTTCCCGCCATTCTCGGCGCGCAAAGATCGCGCGTCGATTAACTATAAATGCGGCCGGCAGATGGTGTCCGGCAAATTATCCATCGGATTTCTCCACGGAATAATCGCGTTTATTGAAGATCCTCCCTCGGCAATCAACTTTAACCCATCATCGCTTTACGTAACGGCGCACTTGCTCAAATTGCCGCTGAAGCAACCGGCGGAATGCACGAGAGGAATCGAAATTGTACCTTTCTCCTCCAAGTGGGGAATGGGATAAATCCGACAACAACGCTTTGCTAGCTCATCTCATCGGATGACTGGCTTCGAAGAGGTCAAGCAACCGCGGTTGCCTGTGACCCTTCCTTCACATCGCTCTTAAACTTGAAGGTAGGAATGGCTGCAGAGGTCGTGGGAACCGCCACGAATTTCCTCGTGAAGAGAACCCCCGGACAAATAAACCGTTTCATTCAAAGAAGCAGATTATTCCCTCATCTCGAAACTATTCCATTAGCAGATCTCCCGAAAGGTCTACATCACGCCAGCCTTCAAAAGGAAACATCTCCTCCTAAACTTGTAAAAGGTTCGAATTTGCACTCCCATTTACAGCATAGTTTCGTGAGTTGAAAAAAATTCCCACGCGGCATTTTCATAAAAAGGCGAATTTGAAAATATTTCCGTCGTCTCTTATGGCAGTGTTAAACGGGCGGCAAATATTAGAGAGCCCGTGCGAAGTAGTCTGTCTGCCCCCTTACGTTAGTTAGTTTACACCCGGTCGCGTAAAATCGAACGGCAAGGAATTTCGCTATCCGTGCAAAATATTTGCGCATGGAAGTCGCCGATCTAAGGTCTCTTGGTTGGGTCGTATAAAAATAGATTGTCAATTGCATTTTACAACGCGATAATTTAGCGATGTAATAGAATTTGTTGGCCCGCCTTAAAGAGTAAATACGTTGCTTTCAACAATGAATTGTTAATTTGTAAGTAAATCCACAATAATGTCGTTCATCAATGTTACATTTATTTATTTACATCCTGGCGTACTTAATTGTAATTGTTATTGCCCCGTTAAATTTGTGTTAAAGAATGAAGTCCATTGTAAGAATGGTCATCACTGGCTAAAATACGCCCAACAATAATTAATTATTATTCGCTATTGTTGCTTGCCGATTGATAATTCTTTTTATTATTATTACATTGATTATTGTTGCTCGGTCTCTAATTTTACTACCGACTTGGCATTTTTAACGTTTGTACATAAAACTGACTGGATTCCGACAGTGAATGGAGTAGATAAATAAAAATAAACCACACACCGCAATATCAACACGGGTCTTATCTAAAGAAAAACATGCGATAAGACCGTATGACGCGAAGCGCCGGATTTTAAACAGATGAGTAAATGAATATTTCATTCAGTAAATCGCTCTCCGAAACCGTGCACTTGACTGCATGAAATACTAAAGTCGTGAGCGATCTTACGTAAATGTATGATAATACGAGGTAAAGGAAAATGTTCGACGGCATCGGAATTTCCTGGATGAATAACAAATGACTGATAGGAACTTATCTACAGAATACTATTTCCTCTAAACTTGCTCACAATCTGAGAAAATATAGATTGATTTAATTATGATAGTTTAATGCATTTCTTATGGTTAGGTTAAAAAAATAGATCGGCAATAGTTTCTAATTTTACGTGGAAGTAAGATTTAACGAATGAGCCATCCGGCTGGACTTGAATGGGTAGCGTTGAAGATGACGCGTAGCCGAGACCAAGACTAATTGTGCTGACACAAGCCCTCGTAGACAAGGATCAAGATATTAATATGCATGCTACAGTAGAAATCCATCTTGTACGTCAAAGCTGCGTAACCGGCGATTTTTGACGTAATCAGTGAAGGAGGACAGGCTTAAGTAACCAATAAATCCCACTTTACCGAAAACGTCTCTCTCAGAAGCAGCAGCTGGGTTGGAACCGGAATAATTGAAGCATGGAATATGCCCCGGATTCCCTGGAAACTACTCCTAATCGGATTAGACAAATCCAAGAACAGCGAAAGAGCAACTTGGTGGACCACTGAGCGAAGGCGGATTCCATTTGGAAGGGCTAATTCGGAATCTTGAGGAATACGAGAAACTTCAATGCCAGATCAATTGAATGTTCAGACAACGCATAAAGAAATTCAAAATAGTATTGTGATAGGAAAACGTCGTAGTTCAAGCGACGGCATGCTTAGCGACGAATTAAAAGTAAGACCGCGTAAGAAATATATGAATACCGAAAGAGTAATCCACTCGGCCACCAAAAGCCGATGAAGGTTCAAGCAATATTCCATCCTAGCTTCGAAAACTGAAATTCAGTATAATAAACTTAAATCGATGTTAATTCTCATATATAAAACAACTCTCACAAGTGTTATCATAGCGAAAAATCTAATAAAATACTGATTTCAAATTAGCTTGATGCTCTAACGAAGACGCGGTCCTCAAGCTAAAGGCTCTAAACACAAGATATATCCACGCACTGTTAAGTAAAAATAATACTAAAGCAAATTAATTCGCCCTTACAATGGAAATAATCAAAATCTAAAATTAATCTAGTAAATCCGAGAGGAATAATTAGCCCATTAACCACCTCCGGGAATCCACCAAGGCCATCGCGGTCTACCAAGATCCCAATTTACGCCAACTCCGACAAATTCCTCGACAAGTTAACTCGAACTTCTACCTAAGGAACCAAAGACAGCCAACTCTGCACGAACACGACACTCGTGCACCACAGGAACTGCATCCTCGGACACCTGACACTGTTCCAGATGCAGAACTATAGAATCCTCCGGCGGCAAAGAACAACTCGCAGTGGATGAGTGTGGATCTAGTCATGAGTATCCAAAGGGCGTTGAACATGCACCAGAAACACATCCATCCACAGAGAGCGAACTTCCAAGTCCCTCCGACGTCCCCGACGGCTCGACAAGATGGACGGTCCCGCCGCACAAGAAGCCTCGTTACTCGCGGGAAAATAACCTTACCTACGGTTCAACTCGAGAGAAAAAAAATTGCTTTGAGAAAACACTCCCACACGCACCGTCCACAAACAGTCTGCGTTCCGTTCCTCGGACACGGGCTTCCGACTCCGCCGTGGGTTAATTAATCTGAGAGACTCTCTCTTAGGATTCCTCCGCAGCGTTCCGAAGAGTGGACAAGGCTTCGGATTTCAGAAGGGGTCCCATCACGCACCAGAGAACCTCGAGAGCTTCGCCCCTTCTCCCTCCAGAGGTAGCTGCGGTCGCTTCCACTTACCTGACACTTTTACGGAAGGTAGAGGAATGGTGAATTGCGCCCGGGATGAGACGGCGCTCGGAAAACCCGACAAGGAAAGTGGTACCGAGGCGTCAGCGGAATTCGCGGTGACGAAAACCCGGAAATGGATTAACCGGAGATACTAAAGAAGGAATAAAACAAGGGGTCCCAGTTATGATCCTTGCGGGATTTAGTAATACTCGGAATTCCTTCCTCCCCCCCCGCGGAAAGCTTTTCCTAATCCGTGACGCATGTCACGACCGTCAAAGGAATAGATAAGAGATGACGAACGGATGAGCCACTTGCCGGCGACTGTTTTACTCACGTGGTTTTTTTCGAATGCCCATGAACGGAGGCGTCGGAAAGCCCGGCGTCGGGCGACGTCTTCCACTCACAACGGAACACAGATTTGAATTCTGGAAGAGAGAGAGGGAAGGAAAAGCGGTTGGGAAGTTCGGGTGGTTGAAGAAGGGGGGAAGACTTCAGGTCTTGCCCCTCCGGGTTTACCCCCACCCTTTTTCCCCCAATTGCCCTGTGCCTCCCCCCACCTCCCCCCGAGGGACAAAAGCGGCCGTCTCGCTTATGGCTGCCCTCTCCGAACCTCTCGGTGGGACCTGCGAGGTTTTCAAACGGCCCGAGAGGTTTTCCTAGGCCTCCGTCCCTCTCTCGTCTTCTAGAAAGGAGCTCTTCCTCGGCTCAAGCTGTCTCCCCCCTCTCTACTCCCACGTCCTCTCTCCTCAACCAATGGCGCGGCAGCATCCCACGCTCGAGGAGGGGGGTAAAGGCCTCTGTGGCTGGTGGTGTGGGGCGATTTTCCCTCCTTTCTCCTTTGCCCAACAGAATCTTTTTCCCTCCTGTCCCAACCTTTTAAAAGTGCTGTTTCCCTGCACCCACTTTCCCATCTCTCTTGGGTGCACCTTCCATTGTCATCGGAGACAAAGATGGAACTACCTGGAGGGGTTCATATAGGGATTTACCGTCTGACTTTCTTTTAACGTTCATTATCGATGAGGGATCGCACAGGAGGACGTTATCAGGCCTTAAAATCGCTGCTGATTGATTTCAGAGTCAGGTGCATCCGTACATTATGATTTACAGGTATAATTATACCTTGCGCAAAAGTTCAGCAAATTTTAATTATCAGAAGCACGTGTAAAATTTTATTTATTTTTCTAAAACTTTGTTAAGGTTAGACTATCGTAAGGGTTAAGCAGATTTAGACGTCAATTTGGCTCGGAAATAGCCTACTTCAACGTTTAATACATTTTCTACATCCTTTCCTAGTTGCTATCAAATATTTGCAATATATATATTATATCCCTACCACACATACAATACTTATAGTATAAATAACTTCAATACATTCAATATACTTAAAAACAATTTATTTATTATACTTTTTGTGTTTATATATTATACATTATTAATTTTATGCATAAATACATGTTATCCGTTACGAATACTTTTACATGTATTTTATTTCCGTCTATGAATTCTTCGTCCATCTGCATTATTACGTTAATATTGTAATATTTTATAGTTATGAAATGTTCATTTAGGCTATCATTTTATTTATTGACCCTATGCATGGACGTAGTTATGCTGAGGCTACAGTGGTTTCGGAAGAAAAATAAAATAAATAAATAATCAGTTAAAACGATTAACATTTATAAAAATTTTCTCTGAAGAATAAAAGAAATCCGAACATTAAAAGTATTTAGAAGCTACTCTGTTTAGCAATCTTAGAGGAAGTGCGTTCACTGAAGACGTAACAGATAATGATGAGCGACCCCCCATCTAGTCGTCCGACAATGAGTGTAAATGCACGATAGATTCGAGGACAAACCACTCCACGAGCTCCTTTCTTCCGCGAACGGTACACGTCAGAAGTAATCTTCCATGGTAATCTACTTGCGCAGGTCCAATCTGCCATTCTTCCATTACCCAAATCTTCTGCACTTCTCATGATTTAGACAAATAATTTTGTTTTCACATCACACAAATGAAATAAAAGGAATGAGAATAGAGTTGGAAGGCAATAACGGATGTTTTACATCGCACGACAGTCAGTGCCCCATTCAGAATAGTGGCTGCCCTGAGGCAACAATTACTGCTGCTCCAATTGTTGACTTCTCTTTCGTCTTTGATTTCAGCATTATTTTATTCAATTGTTGTCTCATGACGCTATGTTTGTTGATAGGCGGCTGCCTTAATTGCTGTCTTCTCGGAGCTAAATTTGATGGTATTGTCGCTTCATCAGCTGCAACAATCATTTTTCACTATTCGTCTCTATTGCAATAATCGGAATGGATATATATAACTTCTTTAATTCATTTTTTAACCAACTTATACGTCGTGCACTGTGAAAGCTTATATCTAAATTATACTATCCAGAATCTATTTAGAACCCTCCAATGTTCCGTTAACCTATGAAGACAAGCTTGCTGTCAGTACACCTTTGCCGATACCCATTCATTTTGCGTCTGTAATAAATAAACACAGTATTGAAATGGTAATGTAACGGTGGCATGGAATATCTGCTATGGATGGCCTATATAGTAATGTTTAGGTGCTAGCGAGAAATTAGTGACTGCGACTCAGGTTCATTGAAGTTCCTCAGAGGTAAGAAAGCTTCTTTTTTCGGTAGGTCGCTAATAAAACCACCTGGGAACTCTCATTGACGATTTATCAACATTCATTTAGCTCTAAAAAATAATTTAACAAATAAAACGCATTCTGAATAAATTTAAGTAGTTTGTTTGAAATTTTACATTGCTTTCACTTAATAAACATGACTGGGAAATAAAAATGTTTAAATACGTGGGTTTTTGAAGGAGGAGAAGAGGTTGCATCGCAATCCCTAAAAGGCAACAGGTTCCCCACCTGCTGCCCTTAAATGTTTATATAATCAAGGTTATATTTAACTCGTGATTTTACTTTTGCGAAAACTTTAACCACGTTTTAAGGAGGATATTTGATTTCTTACTGCAGTGACTTGCATTAATATTCACTGGCGGAGTTTTCATAATCCTAAATTGCGAAAGAGGAAGAAGCTGACATGTTGCGTACAGTAATAGTAATTATAATATTAATTTCATCTTTATTCATCGAGTTATATTTTGTCAAAGATGACAAAGCGATGACAAGTGATGTGTAAACCCCATTTTCCTCATATGCTTCGATCGAATTAGAATTCTGCCTATTGGATAAAATGGCCGTAAATGTGACAGAATTCCAGCAAATTGACTATCAGTTTGGCTTTGCAAGTCACGGTTCTAGGTAAGGGAAATCAGAGTGTCACGCACTTCCTCGTGATACTCACCGTCGAGGAATTTGTGGCAGAGGTTACGCCCGCACTCACCATCAAGGGATTCCCGACTCGTAATTATTCTCAAACTCTGCTTTCAAATCACACTGATACCCTCGTAAACATTATGCAAGTTACTTGAGTAAATTCATCTCTAAACTATCCGTGACAAACGCATGAGCAATATCATTTCCCGTAAACGAATAGATAGAATCGTGAGCGTTGATTATTTAAAAGCTCACCGTGCGTGTGGTGAAAGAAGTTTCATGGTAAAAATGTGAGTCGTCGACGATGTTATCGTTTAGACAAAACAGCATGACGTGTTTGAGTCTACATTTACCTTATGTGAAAGGAAATGTTTTCCGAATGTTGATGAAAAAAAGTAAAGTCGATACACGTGCCATTAGTAATTCATAGGTTATATATAGGCCATCTATGATTGCTTCATTTATTTTCCATGTTCTTGCTCACAAACTAAAATTAAACTTCCTCAAAAATAAACATTCAAAGTAGCAAGATATTTGACAGTTAAGTATCTAAATGTATCAATTTATTTTCAGTTTGAAAGTATACTCCAACCAAAAACATACAAACTAACTATATTAGCTCCTGTAGATGAATAAACACGTAATGTGTTTAAAAACGCGGAATTCGACATTGTAGTATTCAACTATGAAGTGCTTCAAAATTAGGAGTTTGACTTCAATTCTCATTCGTTATCCAACGTCTAGTCATGATTTGCAGCTCGAATTCGGCACGATTGTGGAAAGGATCTGGATAATTTATGATCAGAGATGCCAGATTAAAGATTTGATACTCCGGTTTGGTCCATCAAAAATAAGTAAATTAAAATCGCTAAAATTATCCTTGAAGAAATGCTAATTTTACTCCGAGTTAAAAAAATACCAGAGAGATTCTTTGCGACAATTTTGTGACTATCTGGATTTTATTTTTAAATTATTGTCCCACTTTTCTCATTTAGGATTGAATCGTTTGTGAAGAAATCATAGGAAAGTACGATTAACGATCATTATACGTTTATTAATTCATGCAAATCTTCGTCCTGTCTCCCATTAGAGTATACTCTCCACTAAAAGTACTAGCGCTGAATCTTCTCGAATTTTGTAATTACATGGCTAATTTACGCTAACAGAATTCGCTTCCTTCCTCTAAATGACATTTTCTTCGCTAAGTGACGACATATTTCGCCAGATTAGGCGGAGATATTTGGCAGCAGTGTATCTGAAGTCGGATCGTTCGAAGATTTTTGAAGTCCTATTTAACAATTGGTAGAGAGAAGATAACAGTCATCCACATTGTTGCTAGAGTACCGTTACTTTGTTGCGGTAATTATCACCGATCGAATGCCTTGTATTGTTACTTTACTTCATTCAACTCTCAGTTTTTAGCAATGGAAAATATTCGTGTTTGTTGCACGAATATTCTTACCGCGTTTCTTCTTATTCTTAAGTCTTTTTCGTCAGTATTTTCTTACCCAATTCCTTCAGTTGTTAATAGAGAAGCGTTTCCCAACTTTTTTCCTCCACGAATTCCTCGCCAGCAACACCAAATCAGTCTTACGTAATTCATTGAGAATTCCGATTGATAAAATTCGGTCGTAGAATGTCAATTTTTGTGTTCATCGAAGAAATCCCACTACACGATTAAAGTATCTCACAGAATGAAGAATAATGTTTATTTAAAATCATGATTCTCTTGGGGCACACCGATAGTTTATTTTCGGTTCTCCGATCCGGAAGCAGCGATAGAGAGATACTCTTTCTGTTTGCATATTATACTACTTCCCTTTTTTATCACAATCTGTCGCTTCTCAACTCCTATAGAATTTGTTTGTATTTTTTAGTCATGCATCGTTACGTGTTACGTAATACTGAAAGATACCTACTATTCAGTATTAACACGGAGTGGGCAAAATATATCTAAAGATATAAATCTTAGGAAGGAATTAGTAGGCATTCATGAGTCTAGTACTTAAGGCCATCCTCTGGTTCAAACATAATTAGTTATTGGCCAATTTTGCGTACGCAAATCGGTGTTATACCAAAGGAAGTAGAAATTCGCAGATATTTCCGAATCGTGAGTAATCTGGAAAGCTCAAAAAACCCATAAAATCCAGTCTGAGATTGTTCTGCCGCTGGATCGGGTTATCTGGGTCGGAATCATAAACCAGCCGGCGAAATAACCCCAAAGAACCGGAATTCTACGGTTGATCCGTAAGATATTGCCAAATCTGTGACAGGTAGTCTGCGAGTCCGTCGAAGAATTTTCGACTGAAGGCATTTGACTTCCGTCTCTGCGGTTCCTTGAACACTCACGCTTGGGAGAATACCCACGCGATTCCAATGTTCCATTATTCAATCCTTCGTCATCTGCTTTCAGCCATTACGCCAATGGGCTGTTCGAACTCCCCCGAATTTTCATAATTTTTCGTTGACGGACGTTTACTCCAATTTCGTATACATACTATAATCCATCTCTTTCTTGAAATGTTTCATGAAATAAGCTTGAATTTTAGATGAGACTTGGGAGTCTCAATTTCATCTTTCATTAAGTCTTTATTATTCTTATTATATTAAGCATCATTAAATTACGGCAGCTGAACCTATTTGGATTTAATTCCAGCAATTTCTGCTTCCATTGTTCTGCAACCAATAATCAAAGAGGTTACAAATAGAATTTATTATTATAATCTTCGTTAAGGTAGCTGAACGTATTTGGATTTTATCCCAACAATTGCTGTTCCAATTGTTATTTAATCAATAAAAGTAGAGCTTATTTGTAGAATTGTTGAGAATGTTTTCGTTCTGTTGGGAAATAACACAGCAATTAGAATTCACTCTTAATTATAAAAAAAGTTCTTATTGTCGTGCAATAGTTGTTGCCTCTTACCTCCATTGAATTATTTCTAGATAATTTTTGAAAGTATTTTCCAGATATATAATTAGTAGCCAATACGAAAAATTAATAGCGGAATTATTTACTACTAGGTGTTGAACATCTACTGATCTTTCCCAAACTGTTGAATAATAATAATTCCCAAGGAAAAACGGACTTGAAAAAAGTGTTATAGGTCCGGGAAGCGAACCCAGGATTTTCCTGGGTTTGCTTCCCGGATAAAAGGATGGTTAGATGGTTCAACCAGCCTACCGGATAGAGGAAGATCCAGGGTTCGATTCCCGGCCCTTTTCTCCCCATCACGCTTTTTTCAAGTCCGTATTTCCTTGGGAATTTTCCTGGATGCATACCCTTATGTGCAAACTTACCTAAACCCTTTTCCTAATAATAATTTATTTAGCAAATACAGTGGTCCATAATTATATATTTCGTAATAAAGGAAATATGAAAAGAAAGGAAAGTTGGGACACGGTTTTAAGGAATTAGAGGTTTAAAATCTCCAATAGCCGTTTTTGTCGGCGTTCCTCTTCTCATTCCCCGGTATTCCGAGAAAACAAGACAGGACACCGCAATTTTTGAGAGTACTCCAAAAAGTGCGGTGTCCTGTCTTGTTTTCTTGGAATACCGGGGAATGAGAAGAGGAACGCCGACAAAAACGGCTATTGGAGATTTTAAACCTCTAACTAAAGGAAATGTATCACACAAGAAAACAATAGGAGAGGATAGGTAAACATTTAAACGAACAGTAGTAGTATTGTTAAAAGTGCTTCGACAGCTGAGGTCATTTCGCACATTGGCTCCCACCGGGAATCGAACCC
This sequence comes from Sympetrum striolatum, assembly GCA_947579665.1. NCBI lineage: Eukaryota > Metazoa > Arthropoda > Insecta > Odonata > Libellulidae > Sympetrum > Sympetrum striolatum. The sequence continues at coordinate 76,840,530 of OX388346.1, forward strand.
GGGACCGCTTTCACCAAAGGCGAACGCGCTGTCCACATGACTATCCGGGAGCCCCTTAAACGAACAAAATTAAGTGAAATAAGAATTTAAAATAATTATAAAATACGAGTGATGAACATTAATTCCAACAGTTAGTTCTAGAGAGTTGAGGAACTGTGTTTCTCATTATTTAACGAGAGGAGATATGTAGTGAAGTCGTCCTCCATGGGTAGTTTCTATATCTTTTCCTGATTTGCATCGACGCAATAAATGCAGAAATACCGTTTCCTAGAATTTATCCAACACGGAAGCTACCAAAGGTACACGCGAGTTATTTTCTGTAATTAGTGAGCATTAATTATGACGTGATGATATAATGACCTTAACGATTGGCATGGCATTTGCAGCAAACCACAGTCATGCCGTCAGCAACAAATACTTTGGGGTTTCTGGATTACAGTTAGGGCCTTCAAATCTCTTAGACCTGACTTTGCTGTAATACTTCATTGCCCTCAATTATATACGTTGATTGAAAACGTAATGGAAATAATTTTTTTAGTATCTCGTCAATATTTTTATTCCTGCACTCTTAACGTCATTAGGAATTTGCCTTCGCCGCCGTTTGGATCGGATATAAAGTGAGTGTTGACGCAAATCCTAATTACGTAGTTGTTTCTATAACATTCCATAATTGATGGCATTCTAAGAATCTTCACCAATTTCAATGATTATCTTCAATGAGGGTTGGCACTTGTTGAGCATAAAGCATTAATGCTTTGGACATGGTGCGGTAAAAGAAGTTGAATCAATGTGCAGTAAATTATGGACGTGCCAATAATCACGTAGGCGCACCTCGAAACTGAAAGTTTTGGAATTAAATTCAGTTTAGCAGAAATATTGAAACTCACGTTTTCAAACATTAAGAGACATAAGCAACCGAGCACAGAAGATTAAAGCTTTTATATATTGCTTCATTTTAGGCATTTACAGTGTAAATTTTACACCAATATAAAAGTAATTAATTTGAAAGGAGCAATACTCCAAACATATCAAGCAAGTACAAGCACCATACGATATCAATTATTTCCATATGAAATCATTTAAGAACCTGCGTCATTATTGAATAGCAAAAGCATATTCGAATACGATTGGGAAATCTTTGAACTGTATTGCAAAAATGTTTAAGAAAAATCAATCAAAAATTAGTATCCGAGGATTGGTCTGTTACAGCTCTGTAGTAAGCCATTCTGTTGCCTTAACCTTAATTAATGATACCTTATTACTCGTAATCCAACCTAGGTTCTTTGTAATTCCTCAACCAACCCTTGCCTTATTATCAACAGCTATCATGACTCATCGTCACTGCCGTGCCTTAAAATATTATAAATTTACCATATTAAACCTCCCTTTGTTTTTACGTTGAAGGAAGTCTTCTTTGGTTACTCACTCTGTCTATTTCATCTCAAAAATTCTTCTGTAGCCTCCATTCTCCATTTATTTTAACCTTACCTTTTATACTGCTATTATATCCCAAGTTTTATACTCCAAGTATGAACTATTTCGTGTTCTACTCGTCCTCGAAAATTATTTTTCTGGTAAAATGCCCCTTCGCCTTGGCCACTATTTCCAACGCTATCCAACTATTTGGGTAGCTAGATTAGCAATGGCAGAATGGCAGAATTTCCGAGAATACCAAATGGCAGAATTTCCGAGTGATACAAATGAGGAGAAAACCTAGGCGAATCGGTCCAAATTTTCCCTCTAACCGCCAAAAAAAGATCTGCAGAGACAGAAAACCTGATTTCGGCGGAAGTTATGAAAGGTAATTTTCTCCATTCTCACGCCGAGATGCGAAGAAAAAACGCGCGGTTAAAAACCTGTTCATTTGCTTCATGGCGAAGATTTCAAATTCAAGGGACTGCCCATTTAGAGGGCAATTGTTTGTGGGATTCTCTCGAAGAAGAAGCTCCGCCATTCCACGGCTTATTCGGGAGTCAAGGGAATCGTTCAGCAGCGACACGCATCGCGAGTCTCTATTGAAGATGACGTAAGACCTGCGCCGGTCTCTTGGAACCTTTTTGGAGATTAGAAGGAGTTCCACAGCTTCCTAGAATCCAGGGGAGGAATACTAATTCTCCGAAAACGGATTCTTCGAAAGATCAATTCTTCGGATGACCAAGTCTTCGAAAATGAACCACTCTAATGAATTTGAAGTTATACAAAATGTATATTAAAGGAGCTGATTCGGAGATCTATTCAGAAAATTGTGGGGAATGGGTTGGGTTGTTTGGGAGGCCTATTTTCAATGAATCGACCGTTCGAAGAATTCGTTTTCAAAGAATCTGCCGGTCCCCGAATCCAATGAGGTTGCAGTTGGAATTCCACCGATAATCATCAAGATGAAAGAAAAATCCGGAAATTTAACTTTATGGTTTTTAACTTGATGCCATATAATCATGAATGGAGTATTTTTCATGTCTTACAATAGGGAACAGGATAAAGGAAAAAATATCCTCCAATTACTTCTTTATCTGTCTTGTGCATAATTACATTTGTATTAAATTCCATTTTCAAGGACAGCTTTTGAATTCCTCTTTTAGCTATTCACTTTGATAAACTCAACGTCTATTTGGTCTAATTCCATTCAAATTTAAGAAAATAAAAAGCAATAGCAGAAGAGACCAACAGCAACTAATTACGCAGAGAGCTGTGGGTGAAATTTTGTTTTCTTCTTGTGATAGTTGATCGGCCAACTTGTGCAGTGATTGGCCATGTTGTAGTTAACCGTAGCAGTATGTAACATTATTTATTCAGTAAACATATCTGTGATATTATCTAATTGTAAGCAAGTAAGGTATGCGTAATGCTGAATTTTAATATACATCCTGGTCATTTACTATTGAATTTTATGGAAAGTGTTGTTGATAGGTGTTACTAATATCCAATTACATGGTATTATTTTAGCAAAATTATGAAATAAATGTATTACCTCACTCCTCATCTTGCAACTCTATTCCCCTCTCGAAAACTTTTTGTAGTCGATGTTGAAGGAGGCGGCTTGCAGGGTTCTTACATAGACATAGACAGTAGAGGATAAACCAGACTTTAGGCTGATGTCTGTAACTATTAGCAACTTTATAGTCTATGGTCGTGTTTTTTACCTTTAAAACACGACTCAGCATTAAAAGGCACTATCTAGTTTACGCGTTGCACCCGACGAAGTTTTACGCCAAAACATTAGCTCAGAAAATGCTGAATCTGTAATGAAAGTGTCGTGAATAATCCCGACTTCATTGACGAAAATCAGCAACTCTGTTACAAGAATAATTTTATACCTTGTTTGTGTTAAACTGGGTTCGAGTCCCAGCCAAGTCACTATTTTTCTCTTCTCGTACAACCTTTGGGTAAGTCGCACGCTTCAAAGTGCTAAGTCTAACTCCATTTACATCATTTGTAAATTTTACAATTTAGAATTTAAATTACTTGGGACACCCGAATTGTATGGCACTGATTTAAGTTTACGGTATTCACGATACGGTCTGTTCACGATCGAGTCAACAAAAGAAGATTTTTGTTCGCTGTTTTCCGGATTCAGGAAACGAAGGTTCAAATTTCTGTGCAAACATGTATGCTTTTCTTCGTAACTCTCGAAAGCTATTTGGATAAAAGCGAGTTTCTTCTAATCAGAAACTGTTTCAAATTTATTTTTCTTAGCTAACTCCGAGTCAATCCTTCCTATTCGCTGTCTTTAAATTCATCAGCGACTAGCGGAAAGAGTTTGTGTTAGCACAACAACCAACTAAAAAACATATTTCACAGAATACGATAAGAAGTGACTAAGATGAAAGACATTACTCATACCTGCGATATTGCTCATGCCACAAGTCACTTTCATATTATCGCAAATATGAGCAACACTGAGGCAAGTGTGACAAAAGAAACATTTTCTTCCGTCCTACAACCAAAACACGAATGACAAATATTATCAAGTAATTGCTCTCTCTTTATTGGATGACGGTACCCTATATATATCTATTTGAGCTTTTTCGTGTGTCATACTGTTTTTTCGCCAATGAAATTCCTTTTACACTTCCTCGCTGGATTAGAGAGCCTCTGTCACTTTTAATCCAGGGAATCGAAACGCAGCTCGTATCTCACTATTGATTCGCTGAAAATACCAGAATATTTGTTGTGTTAGCACCACCCCAAGCAGCAATATCTGTTATTTAGCTGTGGGTTCTCAGTTCAGGACCACGACATTGTCTTCGGGTTGAATTTGCCTTGCGTTTGAAAATTATAAATAGCCCTTCCTTCCAAGCATTTTAACCGTAACGACCTAAATTTCTCCTGATTATTGTTAAGGTCAAATTTAGAACTAACGATACACTTTCTCTAATTCCCCTCCGTGTTCCGTCTCGGTACTTTTCCCTAACAGCCACCGTGTATTATGTAACGGCTACGGAAAGCCTCGTATATAACTCTTCTATCATTAAAAATTTCTCTTTCATTAAAAGCTATTAACTATTAGATTAATTTAATTAATTTAAAATTAATAATATTAAGATTTAATTTCAATATTTATTAATGTGTAGAGCTTTAAACTATATTAAAGCAAATGGAAGCTAATCAAAAAATAATTTGAGAGCAAGCTAAACAACAGCTCCAATTGAAATTGTATAAGGGTGTTGTTACATAACCTCCCAAAACAACTAAGTAACGAAGCTGCATTTCAGAGGCATAATTATATTTCTAATATGATTATAATATTGTAATTTCAGACGAGTTTCATAAAGTTGGATTGATTATTTTGTATTGCTGCTTAGCGGCGAATATAGTCAAAAAGTTACTTAAAGTCTTTACTCCGCAAAGTTTTTCATCAGTAACTTTTACGCAACTTCTTCCAAATTCATACAGGATCCATTCTTCACATGCTCTCAACACGGATTCATTCACTTGATTGAAATACATTTTGATAATTTAATTTTTCGGTGATATTGGTGCATTTTATAAATACATTGTTTTCGAATAAAGTCTATGGTCGAAGGCTTCACTATGTGAAAATTCATAGCAAATGAACAATAAAAAGAATCACTTTTATAAATTGTTGGTGGAAATTTTAAAAGTGAATCTTTTTATTGTTTATTTACATTGCTTTCAGTTAACCGTCGGGATAAAAGTTATTTACGTATGTTTACCCTTTTCTAATGATCCTTGATTTTCCCAGTTCTGCTATGTATTTTTACCTGGTAAATGAACAAGTCATTTTCAAGAGTAAAACTTATTTTATGAAATTTCGCAGAATCTTGAAATCAGTCAAATAGAATTTCCATCAAAATCCATCATTTTGTCTTTCGCTTTGGGTCGATCACCAACATGACCAAAATATAAGCATTTCGTAGGTTAAGTTTCAGTTTGATGTCTTGGTATGTTCCATCAGAATTGTCACTTCAGCTATTTCCTCACGTGAATAATCACTTTTCCCTTATTCTCCGATCACTTTTCACTCTATTCACTGCTAGAAACAGCGAGACCTTTCTTTCAATGAAATCCATTCAAAGCCCCTTCCAGTTTGTTTATTTGTTGCTAAGAGGCTGTTTATTTACGTCTCCACAGCATTGTTTATTTGCGTTGCCACACCTCGGGTCATGGATATCCCGCTATAGCGTTCGGGAAACTTCTTCGTAGGAAATAGAGACCTCAATCAGAGTGCTGTTCTATATTTCTTGTAGTTTATTGTGTGTATATGACTGCTTCGACGTATGACGAGTTACTTTCGGAATCCCTCGTTCGGATAAAGATAGACCAAATCCGGTTCTGAATCAGACATTCGTAGTACAAACATATTCATGTCACGCATTGATATAAGAGAGTAAGTAAGCAACCTATTTTCCGATGCTAATTCTAATGAATCGCTTTTTATAAATAGCTTGTCTCTCGTAGGGTGAAAATATCTAAGTGGAAAATAAAATTGCATTACTTTTCACAAAAAAACTAGTTTCGATTTTAATGAATGATTCCTTTGCAAAATACCACACGCAAAAATAGACATTTTGGAGACAGAACTGTTTTCACGCGGTCATTTTTAAGTGTGTAACGATATCACGAAACATGTCGTGTCTGCAAAATGTCTATTTTTGTGTGTGGTATTTTGCAAAGGGATCCTTCAATAAAATAAGAACTAGTTTTCTTGTGAGAAGTAACCCAGTATTATTTTCTACTTAGGTATCAATTACTTTCCTTGTGACAAGTAGCGTTATTTTATTTTCTATTTGGTGATGGAATTCCAGAAATTAACTCGCCAATCTGTTGAGCTTATGCGTGTAGTAAAAATATCTTCCTGCGTTTTTTTACCGTCAAAAGATTAGTTTCCGGTTGAACTCTATGTACAGGTAGCTATTCCCATACTTACACAACACGCTCATTTGTGCTGTTTATCTTTCCGTTTAACTTCTTCATACAAAAGCCCTTTTAGGTAATAAAAGAATCGTTAATTCTCTTCCATACATGTATCTGATTATACCTAAGGTATAATCAGATACATGAGTGAAAACAAAACGCTTTTTTTTCTCTTTTTGTTGTCCATAAGAATTTTCGTTTAATATTAGGATTGCAAATTTAACTCCTTCTGTATCCACATTTTCTCGCAGCCAAATATGTTTTTACGATGTTTTGACTCAAATTTTGAGAAAGTTTTTCACTGTATATTTCATGCCGGTATGTTTAGCGTGATTTAATAGTAAGTATTATTCCCGTAGCAGTTCTAACGATTCTTATGCTCTTATTGAGGTATTAAAACTTTCTAAACATGTGTATATGAAATAAGAGAGACCTTTTTCTCATCCCAAAACGTTGTTGGCAGCTCGAAGGATAAAGTTGTAATTCTAAAATTAAATGTTGCTTGTTTTCGATGCGGGATATTTTTTTATTTCTAAATATTTTAGCATTCTACACATACAATTTTTAAGAAGACAGTACCTAAAATATTGCATTCTGTCATTTCATCTAAATCTAGAGCTCTACCGATGATGTTATCATATGATAAAAATATTACATCTAACTGCAGTTTTTTTATAATAACAAAAATGAACTGCATAAGTGCGAGATGGAGAATAATTTCTCTTATTGTTAGACTCTCACATATAATGCAAAATGAAGGAGATAATTGGTACTTTTTCCACAAAATTTTGTGGAAAAAGTACCAATTATCTCCTTCATTTTGCATGATGGATTTCCACCATATCTAGCCCGATTCTGTGAATTTTATTTTCACATATAACCCTTCTCCATATGAAATTTCGAAGAAGGATCGAAAAAAGTTCATTTTTGTAAATTAAAAGAAAACAACTGTGGTGACGCTATGGAAAATGTCTCGATACGAAATGGATACAATTACTTTTTTTTAAGAGCACGAACCTTGTTATCTCACTCAAAAAGTATCTATTTGGTACATTTTTAATAACTCAGATTCCATTTTAGGAGGACCACCATTGTTTTCATTGATATAAGATACTGATACATTTGCCTCTATTCTGAAAAATTAAAAGAAAACATTTTCCTTCTAAATAAAATTGCGTCGTTTGTCAATGTAGATATATAATCAGTGTTTTATTTAAGCTAAATTAAAACTAATGTTTATAAATTGTAACATTAAAAAATTATAGTCAATTATTGACACGAATATTCAGGTAGAGATATCATCATCAACCATAAATTTTATTTTCCCATCAAATCTATGAGGACGATAGTGATGATGCGTACCTTTATTACTATCGCATCTGAATCTCTTTTTTCTTCTGCGTGCGGATCCATTCACTCGTGCAGGTGGAGGCTTCGGATGAAATAAAGGCATTTATAAAAAGTCGGTACTCGATGGCGCACCTGCCCTTTCCAAGGACAGTGCAATTCACGACGTGGTTCCGTGACGTAAGAATGCTTTATTGTTAATCTAGCCGAAACGAGTCGGGTGAAATAAGCGCTGGTGCCTCTAAGCTACTCCGCGATGCTCTCTGTTATCTAAAATCAGTGGACAACCGCGTATTGTATTTCATAGAGACATCAAAAAGGAACCATTTTTCTTCGGACTCAATTTCAGATTCAATGGCTCATTGTCAATAGCATTGTTTAGTTTGATGATATAAATTTTTATTGTTGTTTATCGTCGGATTTAATTGGCGTCGCGCTATGTGTTGATGCTTCTTTAATGAATAAATAAAGAAATAAAAAATTACTTAAGTGCTGAAATTATTAAGTTTTCGAACACAGAGTTTAACCATCAACTAATTATATGGATTGAAGATGGCTCCTTATCACTTTCAGAGCGAATTCAGTTGACTCTCTCAAAATTTTACACAACTAAAAAAGTAGAAAGTACTGCAGAAGTATTCCATTGTAGCTAAGCACTATGTTTCTTTCTTTCAGATATACTATGCTAGATACTACTCGTTCGTATGGAAGTTTTCAATAAATGGAATTAAACCATTACACAATAATTGCTATGTCACATTAATATAAAATGGCTTCCATATTAACCGAGGCATTGTTGCGATAAAGTTTCACTATGCTTCTTTCGCTGTGTTTCACTCTATTTGTCCTCATGTTTCTTTCTTTCAGAACCTATTTATTGTTCATGGGAATAATTTCAATCAACTACATTTTCCGATAGTAATTTATAGTCAACAATCATCGAATTGTTGCAATGAGGAATTGAGGCATTTTTGTAATTACGTTTAACGATGTAGATATAATTAAGAATCAATCAGAGAAGCAGGGTTGAATTTCTTTGGCAAAAGAATCTAAGGAAGATCGGAATTAATCATGAACTTTGGTACCTTTGTATGTACCAACGAGAACGCCCTCATTTGAATAAACCTACTCTTAGTAACCACTTCATCCTCGCCATCTTCGTTAACAGAGATACCTCAAACCTTAATTACTAATTAGAGAATTATTTTATTAAGTAACTGAAATAAGGGCGGAGCCATGTCGCCACATTATAACACTATTTATTTACATTAATACTGCCTCATTGCGTAACAATAAGTATGACTGTTTACGTAGAAAGCTCAAAAATTCCCATAAGCACGGCCATCGTCTTTCGCTAAAAGATAATGTTACGAATCAGCGTCATAAACAAAAATGTCTTAAAGATTTCAATTGTTAGATACTCGCAAATATATCCCTTGGATATTAGCTTTCATTTTACTCCGGAATATTCTCGAATTTGGTGAAGCTCAGATGCGTTTAGCCACGATTTACTTAGACCCGCTTTCCTTGCACCTGCTATTTCAGATCTTCGTAAAATGCTTTTGCGAGACTTTCGGTGGCGTAGTGCAACAGGTGGTTTTGTGTAGCCCTTTAAACAACTGCTTCGGGAAATTCCAAAGGAAACGTTTTCAGATAAAAGTGTCCATAAAGTTGAGTCAAATTTACGAATTCCCCGCTAATTTGATCTGGGCATCAATAAGTACGAGTAAAGTTAAAGGAATGACCACATCAGAAGAAGCTACTCCCTCTTGGAAGAAATTATAGCAATTCGTATTTAAACTGATTGCTTCTTTTGGCGAACCGCCGCTTTTCTTAGAATATTGAAGTATTTTATTCTTCATTCCTTTTAAACTGTACTAAAAGACAAACACTCTACGAATTCAATTTAAACCTTCTATAAATTCAGGTATGATAAGAATTATGGTAGGTAATTACGATGAGATGCCTGACTTTACAAGTATTTGTTAATTAGCGGATCCAACAACAGCCATTGTTGATGAATTACAATGGTAACTAAACAAGGAGATAAAGTAATTACAACTAAACAACCATGAAACTAAATAGCAACGCAAAAAACAACAATCAAATGCATAAAAACGATAGCAAGTGAAACAAACCCATGAATATAAGCCGGCCGTTGAGGATTATAAAATGACAGGCAACAGCTTAGGTTACAGGAGAAAGGCCAATAGAAGGCATCAGTTAGGAAAAATGTTAAATGTTCGGGTAAGCGGAAGAATGTAGATCTTTGAGATATTGAAAGACGGAAGCGAGGAAGTTGAAGGAGAGAGGAGTTCCGGGTTGGACGGATTAATTAATATACAATCTTTAACAATGATGCAACTTTCAAGACGAATGAAAGGTAAACAATGATAGCTTTAAAAGAATGCATTGCTACGTAATCAGCGATCCAATTGATGTAAATTGAATCGAAAATTAAACAATTAGAACGGTTAATTCTAATTAAACCAGTTGATTGTTCCTTCTTTGGAAAATTCTGCGGGTCCTGCTGAGTTTAGGCGTATATTTAAATAAACATCAACAAATGGAGCCTTCCACAGCAATAATCAACCAATTGTTTAGACTCGAGTTGAAAATTCAACAATTAAGGCAGTTAAATTTGATAAGAATTGATAAGATTTGATAAGTTTATTTTTCCTTCAGAGAGAAAAAGTAAGAATTGTGCTGAGAATAGGCGTTCATTGAAATAATCTTCAACAAATGAAGCGTTGAGCAGCAATAATCAACCATCCAATAGTCGAAATTAGGTTCGAAAAAGTCAACAATTAAGGAAGGTAATTATAATTAAGGCAGTTTATTTTTCCTTCAGAGAGACAATATGAGGGCTATACTAAGAATAGACGTATATTGAAATATGCTTCAACAAATGGAGCGTTTGGCCACAATAATCAACATCCAATTGTCGTAACTGGAGTTGAAAACTCAACAATCAAGGCAGTTTATTCTTCATTCCCAGGACTGTTATGAGCCTAGTTTATAGAAAAGAGCGGATTATATAGGATGCTAGATAACGACTGCGTGATTTAAAATAAATTCGAATGACAGTAAAAGATGGGATTTCCTGAAAAATTAGCCCCGTATTCCATTGTTGCGTCTGATGTAGATAGCGGAGAAGACGTTCGTAAAATGCCAGTCCTCTCTCACGCCCCGGGAAAAATATCTCACGGCCCAAGAAGCAATCGCGATGAACTTCCTGACGCCGTGGAAGCGAACCCATTATTACGTGGCAAAATGGCTGCAACAGGAAATCGCTCTTCTCGAACCTTTCTAAAGCAGATCTCCTCAAGATCCTTGAGGAGCACTGCTGCACAGCTCGATGCTAATAAATCGCATGATCTCTATACAGCCATGACAAGTCGATTAGTTTCTCTCCGATAAGCTAATCTGCATTTATGAGTGAAATGAGACTTCCTTCCTGCCATCATGGCGTCATTCGAGCTTGTAACAATGGTAATAAATAACAATTGAATAATAATATATTAATAAATAAAAGTGAACAATGAATAAAAACGTGAAAATTGAATAATAATAATGATAATAAATAAAAGTGACAATAATAATTGAAAAGTTAGATAATATGAAATAACATTAGGGAATAATGTTTAATAAAAAGGAATAAGGGCAATAAATATAAAAAAATACTTTATAGGGGAAGACAGAGGAAACCTGGTCGAATGTGCCGTTAAGATGCCTGATAGACGCATGTTGCATAAGAAATGAAAGGGAACGTTTGAATGTATGAATGAATGTGTTTGAGGAAGGTGTGCAAGGGTAGGGAAAACTGCAGAAGTGTCATGAACAAACGAGGAAAGTAACTAGTACATACATAATGAAAGAATTTCTGTATGAAAATGATCACCGTCAAGGCTAAAGTAATTATATTCACTAAGGAAAGGAAATTTAAGTTAACAATCAAGTTTGACGTCTAAATAAATGATCTCTTGGACCAATGTCAACATTTGGATATTTCTTTTCTTTTGAGATAAGGTTGGAAGGAGAATAGCAGAAGTTATGAAATCTTCCGTGACACGGAGGGGGGGGGGGGGGGGGTGGGGAACGATGGGTCTCGGAAAAGACATCGAAGAAAGATGTTAAATTTGAAATTATTTTCAGCAGATATTAAACGCGGGTTCTAAGGAAGAGGAAAATCAAAAGATAAGTTGACTTCCAGATATGTTTACCACCAACCAAAAAAGTGAGGTTGATTGATAGGGGATAAAGAAGAATTGTAAAGATTGATGTGCAGGAAAAATATTGAGGAAATCGAAGGCATGATGGAATTGAAGACGATTGAGTGAAGAAATCACAATTAGTGATAAGAAGGAAGTGATCAAGAAGTTGATGAGTAAGTTTGCTCTAAACTTCAGAATAGAATTGCAAGAGGTATAAGATATGGGCTTGCGAAATGTTAGTGAGGAGATAGGTAGAAGAATAAATGCAAATCTCGTAGTAAACAATATAATGATAACAATGATCAAATCAATGACAAAAGTGATTGGATAATGCAGTTCAGTTAACAGCGTTCGCAATTTACACGTCTCAAATTGCATCTGACAGAATCGTGAGGTCAAAGTAATTCCCTCCTTCACGAAAACCAATGGATTACTTCATTACAGCTTCTCATTTCAGTGCCAATCAACTGACCTCTGCAACAATAGAAGTTCTCATTATTGTCGCAACCTTCCGCTCATCCTTATGGTCTCCAAGTAAATCCAATCAACTTCCCTTTATAAAACGGCTTCCTGGTGAGTTTTAATGACTTCCAGACCCAAGACAATGCATTTTTTTCACACAGAGGCTCCTGAGGCAATATAAGAGTGTCAGAGGTGTATATCATAACGATAGCATAGATTTTTAGATTTAGATATATACCCTGCGAGCCACCAGAGGCGTACGGCAGGGGGTGTAATACACCACCATCATTCAATCCTACAATGATTTGATGAAAAAAGAATAATATTTGAACTGAAAACCACTTAACAATTCCTTTGGCAGACATATTTCTCGTGTGTGAAATAAACATCTAATATTAAATCGTAAAATGTTTTTACATCAAATCAAAATTCTTTGCAGTCTTCTATTAGTTTGATCACGTCATGTTAAATATGGTGTGGAACGTCATACCTGTACTTACTCAAATAAACTTAGAATACAGTATATAAGTTTCTAAGTGTATATCCAATCAGTTTATTTTGCAAGTCGTTTATTTGCCTCTAATTGTTTTGCAGAATTTCACTACAAGGATTTCATTAAGTATAAATATGCTTCTTTCTTCATACTACGCAGAAGGTAGCGATACTGACTCGTATATCTGTAAAAAGCGCAACAATGTAACTTCATGTATCAATAATAACAATCACGTCGTTGTTGGGCGGATTTCAGTCTTGTTAAGCCATTCTAACAATTAAGTCTTTTAATTTACGATAACAAAGAAGCATTTCGATGTTTCAGTGTACGAAGTGACAATACAAGACGTTTCTTTTAAAGAGAAAAGGAATTCCTGCAGACCGCAATACGACAACTTGATTTCGGCTGTAGACCGCATAATCAAGTGAATACCCCATATTTTTTGTTTCCTCGATGTCTTAGCGTCACATATAATAACCATTACCATCGATCGTACTTTTTTCCTTCTCGGAAAAAGTCGTAGAAAACATGTAATGGGACAACCTTCCCTCGACCCGTCATTGCAGTTTCCGAACTGGAATGCGAAGATTGCATCGAGAGTGCAGCAATATCCGGTTTTCATTTATTCGCTTTAGAAAGACGGAGAAAGTTGGAAACATGCATCTCGGAACCGGGAAAAATGTGCTACAATTTCCTTCTTTTCCACTTCAGTGGTAAAAGTGAATCGTTAACTTGATGGCGGATCATTTTTTTCCTTAGAGTGAACCTACTTTTGAAACATCGGCCTTCTTTCTGTCTTCCATTGAAACTCATCGTCTCTGAAATGTGTATATTTTCCACAGGACTTTCACGTAATATGCGGTTTACATCTAAATCTCACCTGTTAGTATATTGCAGGGGATTAAAAGAGGGATATATATAATTATTATTTTTAAAATATTATTATATTATATATATTATATTTTTTCATTCGTAGAAAGTTTGAGTTTTAAAAAGAATATTCTCTACGTCATTTTCTCTTTATGAGACTCATTTTATGATCGGTAGATGATTATGCAATATGTAGCAATTATGATTATATCATATTAAATACTGTTACAAATATAAATGATACAAATATTATTTTATAGATCATGAGCATAAATGAACATATATACTATAGAAATAAGGCAAATTATAAAAAATATAAAGATAATGTATTTTTATAAGGTATTAATTGATAAAAACAATGAGATAAAACTTTTAAAATATAGAGTCATTTACAAATATATTAGTTTACCAAAATGCAATTTAAAAATCAAAGTATACAACTTTATATAAAAAGATGAAAACATAGTCACAGATAAAGAAATATTCTGCAGAATTACACACAAAGACAAAATTTGTTAAGTTCACAAAATACTATTCGTTATTGTACTTTGTGTACTCTACAAAGTGAGTTTTTCTTTATCTGTGGATGTGAAGGAGTTCCAGCAAATCAAACCTCAATCCGTCATGTGGTATAAGAAATCAGAAATGGAAATCTGCATCTTTGGAGATTTTTGATACTCACTACACATTACTCAATGCTATTAAAAGCAAGCGGTTGTCCTAATGTGCTAAGTTGAAGTATCTTACGTGTGTGTGGCCAATTATTTCACAATTGAGAAGGCAATGTTGAAATGCCATCCCCAAATGTGATAAAGGGACCTGAATTTCCCTTCCTAATTTGCTAAGAACTCGGATACAAGAAAAGGCTAGAAATTTCCAAGAACTAGCTTTGTCCGGTAAGGAATATCTTTACGGGAATCAAACTCTCTCAGTGGGGAATAGACAACGTGGAGACTTAGCTGCATGAATAGCTTACGGTGGACCGGAAAGGCATTTGCAATTACTAATGCGAGTAAACTCTGTTGCGTCAGGGGACAGCGCTCAATCGCTGGACGTTAATGCACTGGCGTCAAGAGGCATATTTATAAGCCCCAAGTCCGCTTAAATACTTCTGACACATCGATGCTCGGTTGGCATGTTTCTTACCGCATTCAAATGAGGAATTCCCTCTCATATTTAATGCATGGGATTGGCAAGGGTCTCTAATCGAGGCACGCTCCTTTCGGTGGATTTATGTTATCAAATTTGTATTGACGTTCGACTATATTTGAATCATTACATTCCACAAGAATTTTAAGTATGTTCACATATTTTAAGAAAGACATCGTAGCAATACCGATATCTTTGAGTTCATGTTTTTTAAATCTTTCTTCGTAGGTGGGAAAACTTCAATTTTCCTCAGAAATATTGGTAAATGAATGAATTTGTTATGTATGTTTTAATTTACACTTATCTTTCTTAAAATTGTTGCCAAAAAACGACAGTTTTTCCAACTTCAGATAGTCAAATCAATCAAAGAATAAAAATTATTTACACTTACTTTACGATTTCAAATATTTGTTTGTTTCCCAGGCTACCGGGTTATTTTAAACGTAAACAAAAGTACTTACTTAGTGGAATTATATCGTATTTTTCATCCTTTATCTACTTTTCATCTGCTTTGGATAAGTTGTTATTGCTGAAATGTATTTAGAGGAAGCAGAATTACCTCAAAGATATTCCTTAAGAGCAGTTTTTTCTTCCTTTTCTCTTTCATTGATTGATTTCCACCATATGTTTATTTTTGATAATCAAATAAAAATGAGGCAGATATAAGAGGAGAAATTATTGGCTGAATCTCGATCTAATAAAGTACAACTTGTGATCAAACATAGCATCTATATTTCTCTTTCAGTTGAAAACCAAACGCTTGTTTTTTGCATTTAGGTTTAACTACCGAAATAAGCAACTTTTCTTATTTTTGCAGCAGGGCTAATTACAGCAAATTATACCATATATCCTTTCGTAAAATTTTGAGAATAAGTGAAGATTTATTTAAATCCGATATTCCAAGCATAACTTGTCTTTGAACTAACCGTCGATTATATCAATTTAACTTCAATCTTTGCAAATTTGAATTTGAAACCGATTTTCTTGGTGGAATAGAAATATAATGGCAAGAGTAATCCATCTCTTGATTGAATATGTTCTTCCGCCTGGTTTGAACGTTTCTTCCTCACCTATGGCATTTGATTGGTTTATAAAATACTTCTGCTTCAAAACAAATCTCGAAAAATGAGTGATTTCTGTTCGATGATTATAAGTATAACTTAAAATTCATTTAATTTGAGTTTTTTCAATGTCTCTGGGTTGAAGCGATACTTACCTTAATTAACAATTATTATATTGCATTGCAGCATAGTTGGTACGATTATGAACTTGCGTCATTTTATGTTGAGCATTAAATTAAGCTACATTATAAATCAAACTATCGACCATTAATATCATGTTGTAAACTAAGCTATTGATGAGTGAAGTTTTGAGGACCTTAATTTGTAATTGACGCCAAATTGTGGCCCCTTCCTCCATTTTGTTCAATATTCTATAATTATATTTTAAACTGATTATTCTAGACTGAAACATTGCAACCTATCATCTGCAGGAGGAGTCCAGTCGCTCAAACGTTTCCTCGCAAATATATATCCAAGAGCTGTAAGAAAGCATTTCGTATCTGAATTTCAAATGGGTACACAACGAGATGCGAGCATCAGCTGTCTTGCTCGAGCCTTTGGTATCCATTTACCGATTTCAACGGAGTCGACGAACGGAAAATGTCAAAGTCAACACCGTTGGCGATGCAATGATTGAGCCATTTTCATTTCCTCCTCTTTTCGAGGAAGATTAGAAACCCCCAGTATTTGCACTCGACAAGAAAAGCTTGCAAGTACTGCTGATTCTGTCCAAGGAAAAGGTTCTAGGGCGCGTCTCTATTCCGCCATGGGACATTTCTAAGAAATGTTCACTCAAATTCGTTACGCCCACGAACTTTCACCTAGGGTTCGGATCTCTGGAGGGATATTTTACCCTAGGGTTTGGCAGATATAGAAAATGGGGCGGTTTGAGTAATTCATTTTATGTGTTTAAGATCCAGTATCGTAATGAAATTTTGAATTTCGCATTAACTCTAACAAATCGTGTTATAATCAATCATTAGAGTAGACACAATACCATGCCTCAATCAGTTGCTGATATTAATTTAATGCTTACGATAATTGCCATTTTAATTGCTAGTAAAGTTTAACAAAGTCTGTGAATTATAATACGATTTGCATAGTCAAACTCAATGCTGAGCCTTTGAATGAAAGAAATACTATTGCCTTAATCATCTTCAATTATTTTTTATGTCATGAGGTCGCCCGGAATCTAATAGATTTAAATTTATTGTAGACATGTTTTCCTATTAGTTTTTAGGTCGATTCCCTTCGTTATGACGTGAGTATACGGTTTGTTACGCAGTATCATCAATGGAGGGTCTCCGTTTCTATCTCCCCACATCTGCATTTACACTTGCGAACAGTATGCTTTAACAAATGGGTGTCTTTTCAGTGAAAGCTCAAATATGATTTTTTTATAACCTATTTTGATATTCTGTTTCAAAAAACCTGAATTATTGGGCATTTTAAGTTTAGAAACCTTAAAACTCTTCAGACTAAACTTTATTTTCTGAATATTCGCTTTAGACGCTGTGTCATCTAGATAGCCTTCCATTAGGAATTTATGTCCATCTTATCGCCTGCTGAGGTTATTTATTTTTCAGAAATGAACTATAAGCAATGCCCGCCCAACCAGAAAACATTTTTGAAATACCTTCCGAAAAAAAATCTATTGGGATCTCCAAGGCAAATTATATCTTGGATTGGCTTACCCCCTGCGTTGGGTCATTTTCTCATTCGTGTTTTAAAGATTATTAACTATTAGAAACTGCCATAATGATCCTTGTATAAGCAGATTAATTACTCGCGCTAAATTATCCTCATTGTAAATATACATCTCCTACCTTCAACTATTCCCTAAAATACTGTTAAATATTTCAGAACTTCTAAAAGTAACACATCGCGTGAAAAAATTAAAACCTTTATTACTTTTTAGGCATTCAAAAATACAAAAATTCTCTTTTCAATGTAAATTTATTGTTTTCTCCAAATCATTGAGTGCAATTTTTCCAGTTATTCATTTCATTTTGTGTAATTTTTCTTATATTATTGCTTGTTTAACTTCCATGTTGTATCTTTTAGCTTGTACTGCTAGTATGTTTGCGTAGGTTTTTCACGCACCCTATCCCTGCGGGTGTTTTCCTGCGGTGGATCTTTTTTCCTAATATATTACCGTAGGTTACTTTTACATCCAATACTTTTAAGATTTTCGTCTCAATTTAAATACTCCTATAAACTATTTATGTTTTATAATTAATACAATTGACGACAGATTAGATGGAAAAGAGAGACTTTTTAGCCTCTATATATTCTCAATTACCTTACTCCCTACGCATTATTTATGTTCCCTCTAAGTATCATTGACGACAGGTAAGATGGAAGAAGAGACTTTACAGTCTCAATCTCGTCGTAATGATAAACTTCATCGACCTTATTCCCTACACGTTATATATATATATTTCTTATAAATTTTTCTAATTTTTTCTCATCTATTTTCTTTTATTTCATTATTCTACAATCAACGACGATGGGTTAGATGGAAGAAGGGACTTTTTAATAAAGACCAGATAAAGACCTTATTCCCCCGTAATAGATGGAGTCCTCGATTAGGGCGACAGCATACAAATAAACATAATCGCGCTTCGAATCCGTTCTTTTGTTTCAAAAACCTTGTCGAAACTAATCTTAATAGAAAGCACCAGAAGGAAATCTGATTTCCTGCAGCGTCCCTCCGCATCCTCTTGCGGACTCATTCACCTGCTTCCAAGAGATGGATTAATTCTGGATCTCCGCGCGGATGTGACTCCATGGAAAAAGGAAGAAGAGAATCACCTGGCGCGCATTCGGAAATATAGTCAGCGAAACGGCTGAGGTATTTCCTGCATGGCAAGTCGGTCGGTCTTGGATGACTGGACCCCGGGGCCCCCTTGCCCGTTTCCTGCGGCGAATTACACCTTTTATTCACGCATCTTGATTCTTCTGAGTCCCCAGTGGGGCCAACATGCGGGATCGAAAGAAGCCGGAGAGAATTTTCCTCCGCAGTTGGAAGCTTACGCGTAATGACTGGTGACTTGAATGAACGCGTCGGAGACCATGGGCTGCGGATGCCTTTGCTGGTCGCAGCAGGGCCGGAACATGCGAACCAAACCTTCGACAGTCCGGCGCCGATGAGAAATGAGAGCAAAGCGAACTTTCTTTCTAATTTTTCGCAATATCTAAAGAGAGACCTCCTGATGGCATTTATAGATGAATAGAATGGCCTACATTTGTCAATGTTCTGGATGGAGAAAAATACATTTTTCTTCTGAGAGAAAATCTGAGGATTTTTCTTGGAGTAGGGGTTTATTGAAGTATAGTTCAACATAAGGAGTGTTATGCAACAATAATGAGCCGTCCAATAGTCGAAACTTGAGTTGAAGATTCAACAATTAAAGCAGTGTATTTTTCATTATCAGACATCCGAGCTGTGCTGAGTGTAGTGCATTGAAAAGAGCTGATTATATAGGACGGTAAATAACGAATCTGTGATTTGAAAGAAATTAGAATGGCAGAAAAAGATGAGATTTCCTGAAACATTAACCTCCTATTCCATTTTTACGTTTTATCCATCTATTTATCTGATAAATACATCCTACATATACTTTTGTCTCATTCGTGACATAGAAAATACTAAGGTATAATTTTGCTGAATTTATCGTAACTCCTCATTACATGTTGTTAAAAGTGCCATGGGATACTTGTTTTGTCCTTACGTTGACTTGTTCCACTTATAACATTCTGTTTCAGTGACGAAATCAAGGGCAAATTACCTCACTCCTCACCTTGCCCAGTTAGTCTCAAGACCTCTCCAGAGCTTTCTGGAGCTAATAGTGGAGGGATTGGGATTCAAACAGTCCTTCTGGTTCATTGTTATCCCCATTTGTATCCTTAAGTGAATTTGTTCTTTTAAACACTCTGGTTCAGTCAGGATAACTAGGGCAAATTACCTCATTCCTCATCTTGTCTAATGAGTCTCATTCCCTCTCCAAAACTTTCTGGAGCTAATGGTGGAGGGGTGGAGATTCAAACCAGTCTTCTGCTTGAATATTATAAAACCATGAATGGACAATCATTCAAATCACTGGCTATAAATTAAACTTACAGTTGATGGAAATTAAGCGAAACGTTGCACTAAAAAGCGTGTGTTTTAACCCACGTGTTTTTTAACCTCCTCTATGTTGTACAAGAGGTGAAAACAGTGTGTTGACTGGTACTCGAACCCAGGTCTCCCATTTTCTGAGGTGTTCTAACCATTAAACTGTCAAGCCATCTAACCACTAAAACTATCTACCATTACGAAACATTATCATAGGATAGTTTAGTGGTTAGAATACCTGCGCGGAAAGTGAGAGACCTAGGTTCGAGTCCCAGTTAAGTCACTATTTTTCACTTCCTCTACAACCTTGAACTTACAGCCTTAAAGGATATTCTATTTCCCAATTGGGCAGCAAATATCTCCTGAGGAAATTCCTGAATGTTAGATTTCATTATGTAGACTATGACATCATCCATTATAAACCGACTCCTAGTCATCGTCTATATTGCAAAATTATATTGCCTCCAAAGAATCGAAGACTTAAGAATCATCTTTTAATGTTGGCCGAATAATTACAAGTAAGGATATTACTATTAATTTCGAGGGATAGTCTTGTTTACCATTGGTCAGACATTGAATTTTATCCTTCATTCCATCTAGAATCAGCCGCCTGACGAAAGATTCGCATGGTTTCAATCAAGGATGGCTTTAAAAGAATCCAATGGATTCGCTTCGTCTTTCTCATAGATTTGAAACTCCCTGTGAAACGAACTGCTAATTCCTGTATCTCCTGTTCAAGGAAAAATCATTTATGCAGCATCCGGTTTCTTGTAAGATTCCCGTTATAAAGTAGCAGATGATTTTTTCTAAGACACGCCATTTATAATATGCCAGAATTTCGCGCCTTAAACAGGCGCGAAATCTACCTTGGCGTAGATTCTATGAGCATTAAAATGAATGAATATTAAATGATGAATATTAAACTATTGCCCGGAAAGAGAATAGGTTTATAAAAATATGAGATCAACGTAAGCTAAGAATATTCTTAGACTTATATAAAAATAATTTAGGCTTGATTATTTACGTGGCTGTATCAAATAAGAATTTTTTTAGCATTGTCAGCTCTTTCTTGTAAGAAGCATGTTTTTATAATTTATTCGTGTTAATTTATAATCAACATATGTTATTAACTCATCTATAATGTATTTATTTAAATTTTATATTTTTATGTATAATATTAGTCATGTTTGGTGTGGATAAGTTAACAGTATCTATCAGATATATTTTAGCAGTACCAATAGGTATCGTTTTCCATTCTGCATTCCTTTTTTATTGTATAAATAAATTTATTTAAATTTACTTACCGGTCACTATTTTTTCTCTCTCTCCACATTTTATTTATTTTATAATAAAAATGCAAAGACGTTAAAAAACAATTTTGCCGGAAGATTCAAAAATGATGTGTATACAAATTGGAAAATTGTGTTATGCTATGGGAAAAGTACTCGAAGTAGCTCATTCCAAATAAGCGAAAATTTTAATTATGAGAAGATGCTTATCTGGGAAAGTAAGCTTTTGCTACCTTTCGGAGGTATGGTTTTCGGATCTAGATATTCTAATTTAATTCAGCACGTGACGTTAATTAGGCCGAACAAGTTGTGAAGGATTTTAAACATAATTAAGGTACAGAAGGTTTGCATTCCCACGTAGCTCTCTAAGATAACAGGTAGATGAACCGGCCGTAGAATGTACTCTTTTGCTTACGTAAAATCCAATTAAAAATGGCATGCATATACATCAGAAGAAGAATGTTAATGGCAAGGATGTGAAAATGCCATGTTATGAATGGTATGTTCCATTTTGTTCAGTAATATATGGATGTATATATAGACTACATAGAGAAGATTGGAAGGAAAATATAATTTTATTACCTCATAGGAAACTTTTTGTATTTATTCGAAAGAGGAGTTTTAGGCAAACTGCAAATTATATCCGTTAAATATTTTTTAAAATACAAATCTCAGATTGAGCTGATAGGTCAGAAAAATTATAAATAAAAGTATTTTAAAAAATTCGGCTTATGTTAACTTTTTATATTTTAAACGACTATCATAATAATGATTTATTATAGTCATGATAATATAAGATATATAGTTATAGTTTTTTCTTTTAAAATATTCTATTTGTTTTTATTGTTTCCAATTTCGGCTAGGGTAAAACAGAAATATTTTCATTAACTCCTTCTCGATAGAAAATTAAATTTACTTTGTGAATTTCTTATATTTTAAATTATAATTCTCGCATTTTCCATTATGGATTCTTGCGTTGAGATGAATGACTTTCTCCAATATTCAGCACATTACAATATTAAGATGAAGATACTGCATCCAGCTTTCACTGTATCTGAATCGATAATTCTCAATTGCGTATTTTATACTGTATTTTGTAATAACTGACTTTTTTCACATTTTTATATGACGCGTCTCTCAATAAAGAAAATGTGGTCGAATTCAAACACCATGGAAGAGCAATTCAAATTTAACTGCTATCGTTAATTGCCATTATAAATACTCAGCAATATTGAAATCTAAGAGAGTCGATAGCCAAACTAAACTACCTGTAAATTTTGAGTTTCGATGAAGTTCCTTCAAAAGAGTTGATATATTTATCTTGATTCGTTCGCCTTATTTGAAAAACCTTATTAGCTGTCGATGATTGCTTTGAAGAAGGAAATTCTTAATCGGGGATGCATCAGGTTAAACGACACAATAGAAGCACGCCGTGATGACAGGTAGTTTGAGGGGCCAACTTCAGCATGCCCGCATGAATATTAATAAGCAGTAAATAAAATGGCAGGTGGTATTTATAGCGAATTTATTTCGGTTGTAGATGGTACTAACTGATGTCAGAATTTCTCACCTGTGGCCCTACACATCGGCATTCAGCGATGCTCAATATTTTTAGTTGATATCGCCTGTGTAGTCATGATTTAGTTATTCCTATAAGTATAATCAATTCATTTCTTTCTCGGTTAAGCCATTCAAGGTAGGTAGAATGATATCAGCGATCGTAAAAGGGAAAGTCAATGAGTAATTGATTTGTTTATTATTATGCTACTGTTACGAAATATCTCCCTGGTACCGCTGTACGGTTGTAGCAACGAGTAAACATCTATTGTTGCAGGAGTTACGGAGAATAGTAAACATTTTCGCGTTCAAGACGTATCTACATACATACGTATAGGTATTTGTACTTTGTAAAGGCTTAATTTACTCGTAGTTCATGAAAAATATATTTACTATTATCTTCTTACAACGTCGCACCTACTCAGGTTAGTTTAATATTCACAGTCGATAATTTTGTTGATCTTTTTGAAGCTTCTTGTTTTAAGTTTTCAACGGGAAAACTAATTATCCTACTGTACCATTGTCAGTATGACTTTGTCTGTTTTAATATTTATTTTACAAGCCTCTACCAATTTATACAGATTTTTGGGTCAATGAAATTGAATTTAATTCCTTTCAGAAAGAAAGAAAAAGTAATTTTTCATATTGTTTGTTTCGTATTTTTTTATATTTCTTCGTTGGCTAGCTTGCAAATGTAGGATGAATATTAATGCTCCTTAACGTGAATAGGTAGAAATTACGCAAGATTTTCTATTCCTCCAAATCCCGAGTTTGATATTTACTAATCTCTACGTACCGTAGAATTTCAATATTAAAAAAATAGTCAGTTTACGTGATATCTCTTCGTTGTGAATGCGCGAATCACATCTTCGTGATTAGAAAACTTAAATATTAATCTAATCTTGAAGTTCATTAAATTTTCTGTGTAAAATTGACTTGAATTGCAAATCAGTGGCCATCCCTCATTTTATTACGTTATTACTAAACACAAATATTTTTGGTAAGCTATTCTAATTTTGTATGCTTTTACGAATAAACCATTATTCTTCGTAGTGTTTCATTTTGACAAGACTTCATTTCATCTCCTTCATAGCTCTCCCTAGTTTGATTTTTGGAACCCTGAGAATGAACATACAGCTGGGGCTCGGAGAAAAATTCTTGTTCGCGAATTTCAACATTCGCTAGGTTGTCGAAAAAGTATTCCTGCGTTTCCGGTGTGGGCAATCTAGAAAAAATACTCGATTATTTTATACGGGGCCATATTAAAACTGTAATTCACTCTCTGGTGGTTTAAGTGCGGGGATGTTAGCAAAAAAGTTTATTTCCCTCGCCCATTCCAGGAAAAAGGAGCATACGCGGCACTTTGTGGTGAACCCATGCACGTGGTTACTTCACGAGATCGAATTTCCTCCGTGGCAAATTAGTACGTACAAACTCCTATCTCTAACCGAGGGCCCGAGTTATGCGGAGGCCATAGCCGAAGAAAAGATGTAGAGCGAAGTAAGAATGGTCGAGGGGGGGAACAATAGAGAAGAGAATTATCTTAGGGCCACGGTCCTTGGAAAAGGAGGGGTGGAGGAAAACGTAGGCTTGGAGAAGGATTTTCCGAGAGCCACGAGGTAGGAGAGGCAGCAGAAAATCTTAGGCGCTGTTGGAAGGGCAGGAGAAAGTGACCACCTTGAGGCGGCGTTGCCACGTGTATTCCTCACCGGTGCTGCTCGGCCATCGGCCGTGACTGTTGGTCGGGTGGGCGACCTCGAGGTTGGCGCCCGATTTTTGCAACAACAGCTTCTGCCTCTGGAGACGCCAACGCCGGATGGCGGGAGGATGCAAAGAAACTAAACCGTTGAGATGGGAGGCTGCTAAGACGCTGTACCGCGGATACCGGCTTTGATTCGTTGGCTAGAGATTCGATTTTCCGGAAGATCCTCTGTTGTCTTGAATACGATCAGTCTATTAATGGATGCGCCTGTAAAAGATTGACTACAACTCACATTAATTCATCATTACCATGAGAAATTTCGCTAATAAACCAATGCAGCTAATTTCCAATTGATAACCATTCAGTACATCAAAGCCAGTCGTATACTCTTATACTCTTTTTCCGTCATTTAATTTATTTTTCTATGTTTGAGGAGCTTTCCTATTCCCAGATATTCAAGATTCAATCGAATTTTCAATTTGTAGGACCTTTCTTTTTACACTGTTAGTAAGTATTCTTAAGATAGAAAAGATGATCAGTATACTAACCAAGTGGTTGCAGTACGCGATGATATTCTTAAAAGAAACATTGAAATGCCCGGAAAACTTATTAGTACTCAGGCAGAGATAATGTTCCTTCCGGCATCAGTTATTGCGGTGCCCTGTTTAAATTACACGCTAATATTTTGTAGATATATTGTAAGCTTTATCGTCACGATGCTTAAAAATTAAAGTTCATCATCACAGTATATTTTAAGCCATATTTTTTGTCGATTCGGAAGAAACATTTAAAAAGAATTAAACAGAATAAATGGCTACGAACTAGTAGTTTCGACACATAGAGCTATTTTTTACAAATTTCAGATGCAAATGCTGTAGAACGTCGTCTAAGAAGACTGCCTTTTCCAGCGACAGGAAACTGATAACAATCAACGCATGAATTAATTATTAGAGAAAGAATGGGAACAAATAAGAATCATTAATTACCTTCTCTGTAATAACAGGCTCCATAATTTGCCCCTGCTTAATTTACATACAAATATTCGTGAGATAAATCCTAAGTAAGCAAAAAGGTCGTACTAAACTCGCTACTGGGAAATCTTCCCTTAACTTATCACGATGAAATAATCGAATCGTTTTGCTAGCTTCATCCCTCTAACTATGAATTACTCTTTATTTGTGAAACATCCAGTGCGTAGAAATCGATATAAAGAAGAAAGTTCTTTCATTGTTCGATATGGGATCACGGAAGGTAATACCGACCCAGAAAATCCCATTTATGTGCCCGTCGGCCGAAATAGGCGGGCTTCAGGCTTTACAACACCTCAAACTCGCCATTGTTGTCATGAAAATAGCTAAAATGGCGTCATGGACGCAACAATCAGAAATAAACAAACAATTTTAGTAGCTTCGTGAAAAGTATCGAGTTTAAGGGTATTCGGGAGATATTTTACCATCCGAATTCTTCACAGCAACTCCGCATTCTAAAATCGTGGGAGAAATTCGGAAGTTTGAAGTGGACGTCGAATCATCGCAATGGCATCCGAAGAAATTTTCGGGCCGGCGAAAGATAAACCGCGATTTATAAATCACGATGTTGTAAAAGCATATAGATATAGCAAGGGGAGCACGGAAAGAAGACGGTGGAGATGGCAGTGGAAGCAGCAATAAAAAAGTGGAGGGAGTAAGTATGGAAGAAGGGGAAAAAGGTACGTCGTGGGGAGTAAAGGCGGAGTTTGGTTCGGGGCAGCCGAAAGGTATGAACTGGAGAGGAAGGGGTAAGAGGAAAGAACGGGTTTGGCGACGCCGTGAAGGCAGGGGAAAGAGTAACGAACAAAAACCAGCAAGAGAAAAGGATGGGAAGATAGAGATTGATGGAATAAGTTTTTCCCCATCCCATCAACTTAATGACATCGCTTTCGATCCCACAAACCTCGGAGAGTCTGATATAATAGCTGCGAGTCTCTCGCCACGTATACGAAGCAGACTTATTTACTTATTTAACGATTCATTCCACATACAACGAAAGCGACAGTTAGCTTCCGATATCTAAAAGAATACGAAACCAATAATTTATCGACAATTGTGTTCGATAGACAATGGTTAGCATAACAATTGTTACTGGAAACAATTAAGAAATAATAACTCCATTCGCCTTGAAAATCTTTATTTACTGTTAATTAGAAGAAAATAGACTTCAAACTTCTTCATAGATGTTTTATATGTTGTTAGAATGGGTTAATACGACGTGGAAGAGTATGAAGTCCCAAATATCGGTATTTTAAAAATAAAACAGAAAAAGAAATTGACTTGGTGCTTCTGTTTGGAGTGGGGTATTCTCAGAAAGAGTCCATCCGCTATTATCTCCAAAGCTTGAAATGGTTCTTTTCCGTTATGTCTTTCCCTCGGTTCCCCTCTAACCCTCAAGGTTTCTACATGCGACGTAGATTAGAACAGGAAATTTCGTCTTACCTGCGCTTGTACTACCGCTATTATAATCTCTGCCTTTTGGCTGATTTTCACCTCGTGAAACTTATTATTTAACACGTATATGAAGGATTTTGAGGACGCGGGTTACCGCTGCTAATTCTAAACTAAAGAAGTTTTTAGCAGTGGTAGAAATGAACCGTAAGGTGTCCTTGAGTTATAGTTGTTGAGTTCTACGCCAAGTTTTCCGTTTATGGTTGTATAAATGTTGATAGCTTTATATAAATGCGAGTGGTTGTCGGGGGAAAGTAATGTAGGAAACCAGGGCCGGCCATCTAAGAAAGGCGGCCCGGGTGCAATTATATGTGGCTTCCTTAACTCTACTTCTTCTACCAATGAAACGAGTAATTTTTGGTTAAAAAACATGATATTTGATAACATTTGTTGCAGGTTTACTATTCACCTTCTTGAAAATGACAATGATACTTTCTAGAAATGGGGCTTCCTCAAACTAGGGGTCAACGGAACCCCTTTCTTAGCCGGCCTTGTAGGTAATGATTTTAAAGGAAAGAGTTATTAGTATGTAAACTCCATCCGTCACCATTTCCGATAAATATCCACTATCTTCCTCGGGTTTAATGATTTTGAGAAAAATGGCTCAGCATAAAAAAGCAATATATCGAATAATTTAAACTGTATTATTTACATTGTTGTTAAATTTTGACAGAAGAAGGACTCCAAAACTAGAGAAGTACTCCATTATTTAAACACTCCACAACGCGAAAAAACCACCAATAAATATTTTTTTACAGGTTAAGATTCAAGACGCTGTATCTTTGTAAAAGTGGTATGTGTCATTTATTCTTTCATTAAATATACAGTGAAAGTATTCTCCGTCAGTGAAATTTGCCTGTCTTCTCTAAACTGATTGCTTGAGGTACGAGTGATGCCGACTAATGGCACTGATAGTGGTAATTTCTTATTGATTATGGTACAAAGTCTAACTCATGGAGCAGTTCCATTTTGTCTGTACATATTTTTACTCGTATAAATCAAGCTCAGTGAGGAAAGAAAATAAAATTTAATTTAACCAATTGCTAACTACTACAAACCTCATACTGCCAAGGTAAACAAGGCATAACATCGAGGCACACTAAGCATGTATACTTTTTCATTGATGATCCAGCAAGATGCTGATAGAGTGCCTTAGTGTAATGCTACATAGGGTGCTGAATTCCCAGAGCCCTGCTATACCTTATACACTCTCCGGAGCTTTTGTCTGCAAATGTATACTGATAGATTGAAATCCAAAAACCCTTCATGCTGTTGATCTCAGAGACATCATCTCAACATAAAATGCTGCTATTAGATAGATAGTTTATCCCTCGTATGGACAGAAAAAACTATTCGGAGACTCATTAAGATCAATGAAAATATCCATCAAGATCATTACAGCTTATATGGAGCTTAATATATGGTAAGCTCCAGGAAATTTTTTATCGGTTTACATTTTATTGCCTGATATTTAATATTCTTAGCATATCAGGGAAAGGATGTCATCAGCAGTGACTGATTGACTGCCTTCATATATGAAGGCTTGAGTTAGTGGAATGAATCATTTCTTAGAGGTAGTATTCCTTGCATTGCTTTTAAGTAGTTTTAAAGATTTTGTATTTTCTCTGGGGACATCCTACTCCACCTTATATGCCACTGCATCTATGATAGATGATCATAGATTATAATAATGATATATTATGCCCTGGGTAGATTCCCTTGGAGTAACACAAAATACAAGAAATGCTCAAAAATGTATGGAAATAGAAAAATACCAACAAACATTTTCAAAAAATTCTTGTCAGAAATACATGAATTTATGGAAGGTCAAAAGAACAAAAGCTTTCTCTGAGAAATGCAAAAATCTGTGGAAATACAAACAAAAATTTTCAAAAATCTCGACAGAAATAAAAAATATGGAAAATCAAAAGAATGCACTTAGAAATACAAAATAAAGAAAATCACAACATAAGTAAACAGAGAATTTAGAACATGAAGACAGACAGCAAGAGAGGGAGGAAAAAAACGAGATGAGAGAGGAGAAAATACTCATTTAATAAACATCAGCAGCTAAGAGATATTCATTTCATTTATATTAATTGAGAATTATTACAAATAAAATGTAGTCAAACATAGCATATAGAAATTACGACTCTATTACGTGGAATTATTTATTGGCACAGCCTAAAACTATC
Organism: Sympetrum striolatum; assembly: GCA_947579665.1. Taxonomy (NCBI): domain Eukaryota; kingdom Metazoa; phylum Arthropoda; class Insecta; order Odonata; family Libellulidae; genus Sympetrum; species Sympetrum striolatum. The sequence goes on from OX388346.1 coordinate 76,869,841, forward strand.
CCTTTCATCTCAGATCTTTAATTAGTTAAATTTTATCTTGGACATAGGATACAGGAGAAATCATTCATTATGGTAGTCTCTCCTTCATGTGTTAAATGCATGAGACAAACAGTATGGAATGATAGTAATGTGGTCAGTGATACAATTCTTCTGGTTATGGTTACTCTTATATTTTTCCTTATGTAAAGCTGATTACCACCTTAGTTAATCTATGGCCTCAAATTCCATAAAGATGCTTTTGGAAGACAACCTTCCCAGCCATCTTCAAGGGAGTACCTGAGTTACTATGCTGCTAAGGCATTGAGGCAATAATTATTTTCTTAAAATGTATGTTCATATGAGGAATTATATTAGTGATAGAGAAAATATAAAGGCTCTTTCACACATATGTAGGGAAACTTTGCAAAATTTCTATATCACTACCTTCACAATTCAATGGATAAGATCACTTTTCAACTTCAATTCTAACAAGTTTAATGTCTTTTGATTTCCAATATTTGAGTTGAGACACCCAAGCAAAAATTCTACATTAAAGAGAGGTATGCCTACCTGCCTGTATTCAGCCTGAAAACCAGTTGGAACTCCTACCCTTTTACCATTTGCTAAGAAGGGCTATGAGAGAGGAATAAGGTTTACAAGGCAAGTTGTGGATTGAGGTAGTTCGCACTTTCCTTGCCAAGCCAGAATTCAATGAGCGAGTGACTTCACAAAAGCAGCACAATTTTGTTCTACATAAGAATTTTCAATGAATTAAGAAAGGAGCGACAGAGGGAAAACTAATGCTATAGCATTCAGCACCATTCATTCCCAGTGGCGGATCCAGGGGGGGGGGGCGGCTATGGGGGCTGTAGCCCCCCCCAGAAGTCAACATGAAGAATAATTACTTAAATGTATCATCGTTCGTACTATTGAGATTTGAAGAAAATATTGTTTATCTACAACGATAGATAATTTCCCTCCCGTCTTTGGGCGAATGCCAGGCTTAAAATCATTTTTATGTTCCCTTCTAACGTTGCCACCTGGCCTGAAGGCCAACTTGCAACGTGAACTTAAATAAATAAATAAATAATAATAAGCATAATTCTAATATGTATACTGAGTTTAATTTTATAAAATTTCTTGCAAAAATCAATAAATAGAAAATGAATCTTTAAACCCAACTCTCAAGCCCCCCCCCCCCCCCCCCCCCCACAGCTCGATCCTAGATCCGCCACTGCTCATTCCTCAGAAGCACAGACATCATCACAGCCATAAACACAACTGTGGCAATAGTAAATGACAGAAATATATATTTCCTAATCATACATGTGCCAAGAGATATGTAAAAATATAAATAGAAAACTATAAAGTCAACAAATATGTGATTCATATAAAAATTTCTTATTGCAATCTTTGTAAGAAAAAATAATATGTACAATAATGCTTAAACAATCATATTCGCACTATCATTTGAATCATACTTTCAGCACACTCTCATGGTACTAGCTAATTTTTTAAAGCTCCAATGGAGCTAAAAGAATGATTTGTAACCTCCGACTTACATAGCAACTGCACATTCCTTGTGAATCAAAAATTGCCCATTAAAACTATTGTTCTTCCTTCAGAATGGGTTTTAATTAGAATTCAGAATATATTTTAATGTTTTAATTATGGAGCAGGAGTTGAAGCTTCTTTGCTTATTAAATGATGGATTATCATAAGATCTCTTTTAGATTAATTTTCAAACTTCAGAAAAAGAGACATATTTATTGATATTATTATGAGTGAAAGCAAGTTATACCTGCATTTATAAGAAAGTATGTGATTGATTCTTTTCTGTTTTCTCTATCCCAAGATTCTCACCCCAAATATCTTTGTCATGTTTTCACCCAAAATATTTCCTTTTCCCAATGAAAACCCAAGCTAGCTCCAATTATCGTTATTGGTCAATTCCTAGAGCAAAAAATAATTAACAGGACTAGAAATAACTATACGATAAATACGGCAAATGTAGTGGAGTTTTTCTGTTTACTTCTATTTTGCTTTGCTTTACTCAGTGCCATGATAAATGATTTTATTTAAAAGAATAGGTTAAGCTATAAATTCATTTACATTGAATAAAGATAATTCATCATTCATAAAGATACATTAAATTCATCACTAAAAGCATAATTTGTGAGAAAGATTGCCTTGGTGTCATGATGGCGTACAAGCTTAGTAGCATTGAGGACACATATTTGAATTCTGTTCCAGGATTTGTGGATGTTATAAATTTATTCTCATGTCCTCATCCTAACTGACAAAAGATCGATGTTGATAGGATATTGAGAAATAGAATAGAAAAGACATAAGTGAGGAATAACAGAATCACACACAGTATATTGGAGTTTTTGTGATTACTAACTTTGTAATTATGAAAGAGAGATGAAAGAGAAATTAAATCACCTTATGACACTACAGAATATTAATAATACAACCTAGGTTTCAACAATGTCACCACATATTTGAATTCTGTTCCAGGATTTGTGGATGTTATAAATTTATTCTCATGTCCTCATCCTAACTGACAAAAGATCGATGTTGATAGGATATTGGGAAAGAGAATAGAAAAGACATAAGTGAGGAATAACAGAATCACACACAATATATTGGAGTTTTTGTGATTACTAACTTTGTAATTATGAAAGAGAAATGAAATCACCTTATGACACTACAGAATATTAATAATACAACCTAAGTTTCAACAATGTTACAATCAGGACGATCGCCTGATGATGAAGTTTGAAATCTGGAATGTGTTATTAAAATTCTATGGTTTCACGCATAAGTTGATTTCATTTCTTTTGTCATAAATAACTACCACAAAGTAGAGACTGTAACATTGGATTTAATTTTTTGCGATTATTTAATCAGTGTGAATCTTCCCTCTTCTCAAGTTCTCTTCCCATCATTTTCAAAAAGTTTAAGCATTTAAAAAGTTTCAGCACTGTCTTGTCAATACTGACATATGGATTGTACTGAGGGATTTTAATTTGGTCTTTAATGGTGCAAACAACCAAATAAAAACAAACATCCCAATGCTTTGCAATAATTTAATCAACTGAATAATATGTTTCTAGTCAGTTTCAACTTCTAACTTTTTGTTATGAAGTAGTAATTTGGGTGTTACATGTGGATAAATTTTAATGAAGAAAATCGATTAAAAAGTTACTAAAATTTATATTTATAAACAAGGGTGTCGCCAGGGGGGGGTGGCTGCTCCCCCTGAAGACCCATTCGTATTTTGGTTCGGGAGGTGTTGGAGAAACAATTTTTTGGCACAAGCATATTTGAAAAGAATTTAGACCCAAAACAAAGTCAAGTGTTGACACGTGTAAACGCCAGTGATGGGAAAAGTACTGAAAAAATGTAATTGGGCTCAATTACAATTAAGCTGTCAAATTTGTAATCAGTTACAATTACAAATCATATTTCAAAAATTCATCAGAAGCTGGGGAAACTTCCCCTTTTTTCACAATATTTAAAACTATAGCTTCCTCATCGCTTTCCTTTCTTGCAGTAAAGTATTTGTTTTATTGTCATAACCTGCAGTTATTTTACCTTTATTATGTACCCTCAATCAGGAAGCTTGCCCTCCCTAGCCCAGCGGCTGGCGACGCCCTCGTTTATAAATCCAGAGTTTAGCAAAGTGATTCCCCCCACAACTAAGGAGGGGTCATGGCCCCCTCAAATGTTTTGGGCCAATGTTGAATTTGAAATTACACAATATCTCCCGACTTAAATTTAAGAGGTATTTAATTTGCCTACTTTTTATTCCTTTCCATCCAGATATGCGCATATTAATTTCGTAGAGGAATTTGATTTCAGTTCATGAGCAAAATAAACTGACCTCCTTTCGAGTTGTCTTGGAAAGCTGTTGTTAGAAGACTCATCAAAATTGACCATTTCATGTTACTCAGAGTGAACCATCAGGGCTAGGTGGATTGAGTTGGTCTTTTCTGGGTGGGTTTTTCGGTATTCCTTTTGTCTAACTGTATATTTGAAGAGTACTTTGGGGGATGTCATGTTTGGGAACCAGCCTGATTGCCACAATATTAGATATGCCCCTAACTCTCAAATATAGTCTCTCCTTATTTTATATCATGTAACTAACTCTTACCATTAAGAAAAATTTCTTCTTCTTATGTTTGAAATTTTGAACAGACAATTTTGTGAGAAATTAATTAATTATTGTCTAGCATTAATTAATACATGCATTTTATGCGATAACAATAAGAGAATAGGTGCTTAGTATTCTATTCATTGTATATATGATCTGTCGGATGACATAATCCATTTTATACTATACACATACATAAAAATGAATTGTAAAAATTGGGTTTTCATAATATCTTTTTCTGGTATAGGTTGAATCGAGGTTTTTACCAATGCTACTTGTTATTCAAAGGTCGACCTATTCACAACCTATACATCGCACATTTAAGAGTTTTTAATCTGGAGCTTGAAATGACAAAATTTAAATCAACATATCATTCATATATTTCTCATCACATCTATAAAAATAACACTTTTAACAGAAATCTTAATAATTCTTAAGCCAAATTTCTTACACAAACATCATGTAATGAATTTTTAAAAAATGGCAAAAAGATTCATGTAGCTATGAAATATCTTTCATATATTATCAATTATATCTAAACTTTCCACTTGGGTTGTGAAAGTAAGATCGGCTTGGGCAGGTTTATTGATTTTCATAGAAGTTGACCAATATTTTTTACAATTAAATACTTAAATTAAGAAACATGTAACAATAAATTTAAATTTGAATAACAAACATCACATATCTTTAGATAAAACACATTTCAATACAAATATTATGATTCAAGATGATATCAGAGATGATAATCAAAACTGTATAAAAATTTCAATCGTTGATTAATGATTTCCGCTCTGAATTTGATATAATTCACAGAAATGGTTTTTATTCCACGATCTATGATTCATTTGATTATAAAAGAAGCAGATGTCTGCCTTCATAGAGCAACATTAGATAAACAAATGATTATACAAAGTCAAACTGTACAGAGCAAAATTCAGCATTTGCAAAAATTATTAGCAAACAATTTATTCATCCCATGCTAAACACTGTGTAACATGAGGATGTCTATGGTGAGAGAAAATTCAGTATTGAAAGGCTTTTGCTGATATGACACAGATTTGAAATAGCATTAAAAAGTTGCAATAACAATATAAAAGGTGTAGAAGAAACGATTAATACTGGAGATGTTCTCTTCAGAAAAAAACATTGGTTCATGAAATGTTTCTCTTCTAGATGGCACTAATTTGTTATAATGAGCAGAAATCAAACAGCTATCATGATCAGAGCAATGAATAAATTAAATTTCAAATTGAAATACCCAGAGGTCAGCCACTTCTCTGATTGACTGAGTTCATTAACTATGGCAGCCATATATTTTGTTTAGACATCCAAAATTGATCGTAAAATCATTTTTCATCAGCATTTTGAGGAATTCAGCAGTTGATTCTTCTTCTCCATAGGAAACACTCATCTGAACCAGGTATTTACAATTGACAGTTCATTTAGATTCAAGATCCTGTGAATCCAAAAGATAATAATATATTATAAGTACTGGTTATGATAGACTAATGTGTATAATTAACTACTACATTTTATAATTTTGAAAATCAATTTACATAATTTAAAACTGAAAACCTTACAATAAATTAAACTAGAAAAATAAAACAACAGTCTCCAAGACAAGATTACCGTAATTTTCCATTTATAGTATGCATTTTTTTTCCACGAAAATATGTCAAAAAAGTAGGGTGAGTATTATACATGGTTACAAATATTATCTTTTTATTCGGGCTGTAGATGACATTTGAAGTAAATAACTCAACATGCATATATGTATTCTGATTTCACATTTATTCTGAAAAGAACACTGCTGCATATTAATAAAATTATTAAATTAAAACAAAATTTCAGAGGGGAAGAACCTGTTACTGATAGATCGTCACATTGAGAAATCAAAGGGGTACGTAAGAGCAAAGCCATCCATTAGCAGCAATCCATGCTTGCGCGGTGATCTGTCGGATGCTGAACGGCAGATGACCATATGCGAATAATAGCGTAGAATTCGATTCTCTAAAAACCAAATGCGTATTATTCATGGTGATAAGAAAATTCTCACATTGCGCTCGTAATAATGTGGGTGCGTATTATAATTGGAAAATTACAGTAATACAGTAAATAGACATATTACATAATCATACATATATACAATCAAATTGAATAAAAATAAATCACAATGGAAATAAGATGAAAAATGGGCTGCCTTGCAATTATAAGCTAATGCATCACCAACTTGGTTTTAATTTGCAAGATTTTCTAATTTCTTAATGTATGTTTATTTCAGATGTATTTCTAATAATTCTATGAAAAGTGTATCAAATAGTAATTGTGGTTCATCCTGATTGCCTAATGGTGGGTAAAGCATCATTTAATTTACAGTCAGACACTATTAAAAATAAAGCAGGATTTTTTAATAGACTAAGCAAATACAAGTAGATAAAAAAAGCATAAAAATAAGTTTCAATGGAATGTATATTTTAAATAGGGTAATTTAATGAATGTATATTTTAAATACAGTAATTTAATAAAATGAATAGCATCTTGCTAAATAAAACTCATATTAATATTAATTAAATTAAAGTGAATTGTTCAAGGTAAAAATTTACTAAAATACCAGCTCACTATGAAATTGTTTCAAATGCAAAAATATTACCATGGAAGTACATAAATAAGGAATTCAGATAACATGAATCAGTGTTTCTAGTAAAGATTTTTCTCTGATGTCTTACTTAAATTCAACCAAAGCAAATAGGGAAAGTGCGGTTGATACTTCTAAACAAAGATTAAAATAGAGAAAATATCTAACAAAGAATTAATTTATACTTGCCTGTCTCTTAAAAATGATGAAGAAATACACCATATTAAGAATTTGTTGGGCAGAAATTTTAGAAATGCTTTAATAATGTACAATATTACCATCTTTTTGACTAAATAACCATGCAGTACTACATTATTAGCTAAGTTTCATTAAACAGGGAATCTCAAAAGCCACTACATTTGGAAGCGTTGGAATTAAAATGGTTTAAACATATATTCATTTCAAAGAATGAGGCAGCATAATGAGTATTCATCAATAGCTCTTATCTGTATCTGGAGCACGATTTTTAACTAATTATGCCTACCTATGTAACAGTCACTAATAATAGTTCAACAGCTGCTTGTCAACAATTGATCACTGGAAATAGTCTATAAATGCCTTATTACAATATAGCACTTCATGTAAAATAAGATGTCATTAGATGGATAGCGATTTAAAGACACCCGGGTTTATTTGAGTTTTATTCGTTTAGATTTTTTAATTATGACACAGGCCTTAAACAAGGTAATTTATGCAATTGATAATGAGCCAACATACTGCATAAGCTTTATTTTGGGCATTAAATACTTTTCATCAATTCTGATCTTATCATAACTTTGTGTCTAGTGAAGTAACGATGCATTAGTACAATATTTTAAAGATTATCTATCAAGTGTGTAAATATGTAACTCTCACAGCATTACAGAAAGTCAAATTTGACTAACACTTATAGGCATGCTCATTAAATCTTAAGTAAAGAAAAAAGAGAAAAATATCAAAATAGACTGAGACTTGCAATCAAGTTTCCCGCTTTCTTTCCATTATCATGACTAAATAATAGGCAACTTATTATTCTTAAGGCAACAATAATGACTGAGGTAAAGATGAGCAAACATCTATAGTAGCAGTAGTATTATTAAAAGTGTTACGACAGCTTAGGTCATTTTTTGCACACTTACTCCCACCGGGAATTGAACCTGGGACTGCATTCACCAGAGGCAAATGCACTGTCCACATGACTATCTGGGAGCACAAACATCAATAAAGTAATAATAATATTGGAGAGTAAATTAATCTTAAGTGGACGTACCTTGGATGGAAGTTAATGCCATCAAAAGTAAAGCAAAACGAGGAAGATGATTAGGAGCGTGATGACCATCCCAGCAATTAAGATAAATTTATCCTGCACAACTCTTCTGTCTATGAGCCTCATCGTGGTTTCAGAAAGACCAAGCACATTCATCAAGTCCAGCATCCTCCTCTTGGTTCCTTTGAGCATGTTCCTCTGATCCCTAAGACCATCGAGGATTCCAGAACCAGACCTAAGCATATCATCGACACCACGGTTAGCATTCTGTAAAGAAAATTTTAATTTGCACTTTAGAGTAAAGAACCTATGATTTAATCTATAATTCAAAACATTATACTGATGTAATGAGATTAAATTAGCATATCCAACAGTTAATTTGTTATAAAAATAGCCATACAAATCAATCTAAGGTAGAAATAAATTTGTGATTAATGGTCATCTACTATTATCTTAACCATTAATGGCTATCAAATTAATCTAGTTTAGATGATTTTTTTAAATTTACCTAGGATAAGACAAGAGATAAAATATTATACTGGCATTAATTTACAAACGTCAATTTCAAATAGTTGGGATTCACAATGCTTTCAGTATAAAATTATGGCAATTAATAATTAAATTAATTAACAAAGGATACTACTTTACATAGACTGAATAACAAGATAAGTAGCAAAATGTGCAAGGAAACATATGGTTTGCTTAATTAAATTTAGCGGTTGAAAATTAACAATTCCTTATCATGTAATTTCAGAAACACTCTTGCCATCAAAACAGAAATATACTCACTGTTAATTACTCATCTCAATCCAAATATAGCCAAAAATGAATAGTAAAAGTGGCAAACCTGTAAGGAAAGATTATGCTGCAATGAATGACCTATTAAGATGCTTGTTTCTTGATCTCTTGCAGGAGTGTTCACTTCCCATCTTCGACTCAACAACTCTTCTCTTTCCCGCTGTTCTCTTTCTCTTTCGTATAATCTACTTTGAAATATACGCAACGCAGCCTGGAAGAGAGAAACGCCCTTAGAAGCCGAAGACAATTAAATCATCTACCATCCAATTTGCACAGCATAGCTAAAATACCTTCATGTGTTGATTGTCATATTTTAAATTATCCACTTTCAATTTGGTTGCTTGTCGTCTGGTCAGGGGCATCTTGTATGGCCATGTATCTAGCTTTTCACAATTCCTGAAACAAGAGCCTAAGTTACCAAACGTTCTCTTCAGAAAAATTAAACAGCCAAACGAATATAGAAATACTTACCTATCAATTTCGCCAATCTTGTCCTGAATGTCTAACATCAACCGCTGGGTTTCTTCGCCCGTGGTTTTCTCTAATCTTTCAAAACATTGTTGTGTTTCTATAGATAGTTTGTTTGTTAAATGATATAATTGCTCCATATTAATGTTTATCGTTTGACACTTTACAAGTGGTGCTTTGATAATCTGCTACACTCTGCTGGTACTTAATATTGACCTTTTTTCCCAAAAAATTCGCTCTGCTTACTGAAAACAATTAAAATTGGTAAGCCACATCATCCAGTACGCTCGTTCTCATACAGCTCTCTGCTCCTTCTGCTCTGAAAGAAAACAAACGATAAGCGTAGTGTTTGTACGATAATGTTTGCATTTTTCTACCATGGTCAACTAGCTAGTTCCTATATGATTCCCTGTTATCTTTTTGACTTTTAACCGTGAATATTTATGGAAGAACTATCTAAAATGCTGATAGTAATTCAGTTCTAATGGAGCAAGAGCAGAGTTTTGTGTTAAATGTTTGGTGGATAGTGTAGTATTGCTATGTATGGTGTTTGTAGTTAGCGGCATACTTTCATTAATTTATCAAAGGAGCCTATTAACATTTGTATTCAGATATAGTATTGAGTACTCAGTGCTATATGATTATCTCGGGGATGTTTGTTGTGGTAAAAGAAGAAGCAGGAAAATCTGTCGTTTTTTCTGATAAATTATTTGTTTGATAGTGCCGCTTATTTCAATCTTAATAATCATTTAAATGAATGCTCATTGAATACGCAGAACTCAAGGGCAGATAATCGGGTAGAGATAATAGTTCATTGCTCCGATTCAGACGTCAAGTCGTTGACATTCTATGTTTTTCTGTTTTCTGCTGCTGAATCGGTGTGATATTTTATTTAGCTCAGTACTCCCTTAGTACTTTTGGTAAAATTTTGGAAGAGGACGGCCAGGGAGAAATTATGTTTCTCACTTGATAGTGGATATACAGAGAAAAATATTATACCGCATTGAAGATAAAGGGAAAAAAAATAAAATCCTGGCCGTCCTCTTCCAAAATTTTACCGTACTTTTATTAGTTAAAAGAGACCTATTTTCAAAATTTCTCATGTATCCGATAGGCAACCTTACGTTCTTTTCTATTGTTGAAATTCTATCAAAGGTGTATTTTTAGTCTGTTTTTCTGAGTCACTCGTAATTGTTAGTTGATCTATGAGGTATATCGATGTATTGAACTGACAATGAGATGTGGCTTTAAAGGGTATCAGTAGTAGTAGTAGTAGTAGTAGTAGTAGTATTGTTAAAAGTGCTTCGACAGCTTAGGTCATTTCGCACATTGGCTCCCACCAGGAATCGAACCCGGGACCGCTATCACCAAAGGCTAACGCGCTGGCCACATGACTATCCGGGAGCTTTGCTTTTTTCATCTAAAACTTTGAATTATTGTAATCTATCAATAAATGCAATAAATCAACAATAGCTATAGGGCTTTGAAACCATACATACAGAATATAATGACTTGATAATGCAACAATACTACAAATCTCAATTGTTTAGAATATTTTAAGCTTCATTAATGGTCGTATTGATGGATTTGTGCATAAATTTTTGCATTTATTATGATTCTTTTATGTTCCAAGTCTATTGCATGGTAAGGCCTAGCCTGTTGGGCTTTACTGTCGGTTACTCTTAGTTATTACATCAACTTTTACATTTGATAACCTTTCTAGAATGCAATAGATTCTCTGCCTGCTAATGAAGGTAGCTTCCCTATTTTTTCATTGCCATGGTTTTCAGGTAATGATGTTTGGTCAATACATCACGGCCTGCCTCAAGGAATTAACCTTGTGGCACTTATTCTGAATGTATAAGCATTGCCCTATCTAGGGGATTCCTCTTTTCATTAGTTCGACTGAGCATATTTATAGTTGATTTAATATTTTAAATTCACCATTCATTGCAAAATCATATTATTTAGGTAATATAGCTGCAATCACAGTATATAGAAATTAATTCTCTTGGATTTTGACTCAATAAAAATTATGTGAAGATTCAGACTTTCGATCTTTCAATCAAATTTTATATTCATAATTTTATATTATATATTTATCAATTCAACCATATATCCAAGGTGTCTGGAGAACAAGAACACCCTCTCTAATTTTCAAACCTTGATGTTTTCATTGAGCAGCTTCAATGAAAATTCCTGTAGTGTCATCACTCAGCATGGTTAAAATGAAAAAAAGCCTGAGCTTATCTTTATTTAATAATGCATTCATTTGTTCAACTGGAATATGTCTTTCAGAGGATTGGAAAAATTTTTGTTTCTGTCAGCTTATGAAAATAATTATTTTTGTCAAAGTTTGTTATAATTTGTAGCAAAAATGAATTTTCACGATCTTGTATCCAATAGTTTATAAGATACATATGTAAAAAAATGGAAAGCTCATTATAATAAATATAATATCCTTATAAATATTACAGTGTACTGGAGGTAGACAGTGAAACTTATGAACAAGAAAGATTGCTGATGTTTGTTTGAAGGAGATGAATGAGGAAAATTAATTGGTACCATTATTAATTTTATAATGACTAATGGGTGCCAGTGCTTTTTTGAAGAAATCACCTTATTCCGCTAAGCTTAGGAAGACCTTAAATAGCAAAAATGTAAGCATCATGAAATTTTATGAGAGTTCATCTTGTCATTTACTGGAATTTATTTTCCTTAGCTGTTGATGAAGATTTCTGGATTATCTTATTCAGAAAAGAAATTACCAAAGTTTTTTTTCCTTTATTGAACCTCATCAACGATCATTCATTAACTTATAACAGCAGGTGATTAACCGTGAAACCGTGCAAAGTGTTTGGTCTATCTTGAGCTAAGGGTACCCTGAATCTGATTTCTTTCATAATATCTGTGCAGTAAGAGATAGATGACAATTGTAAGATCTTTTTAAAAGTTTATAAAGCGTTTGTAGTTTGGTAGCTATGAAACTCATAATTAATGGTAAAAAAAATTGTTTTTGAGGGATATATTTAGGTAAAAAAGTATGACCTGAGCAACGATTTAACTCAGACCTTACTTTTTTAAGCAAATTCTTTAACCCGTGGTGAACTTTTGGTCATACTAGTGCCATATATCATAAAATTGAAGAATTTTATGTGATGCTGACCACAGAATTAAATGCAAGATTTGAAATGCTTTGAGTGTAGGAAATATAACTAAGATGTAGTTCTATGTGCTGAAAAATTCTCTTGCATGCCATTTTGGGTATTTTTGTTGCAGGTCAGTCTCCCAACTCTACCCAATTGGCTAGTCATGCTGAGTAATATCATGCTGTTTTTTGGGGAAGCTTTAAAGGCTAAGTTATACTCCTTTCCTTTTCATGTTGTCTTCAGACCATTGATTACAATATTAAGCTACAGATTTTGGTTTATCATTTCTCATTGATTCATTTTTACCAGTCCATATGCAGCTCAAAGCCAATTATGTTGCATTTTTAGCAACCCTAAATTTATAAGAGGTTGAACAAACAACAAATTATATTTAATGGTGGATAATCTAAGGGATTGGAGAGGAGTTGACATGTAAACTAAAATTCATACTTAATTTATTTCATGGCTTAGTGAAAGACTTCAGATCCATCTGTATAATCCTGAATAATTTACAATACCAGGTTAATGTAAAGATGCCGGAAATATGATTCATTATTTTTTATTTCTTACTCTCAAATTCTATAAATTAATTTTTTGAACTGATTAATTTTGGAAATATTTTAAATGTCCAATTGTCTCCTTACATCTTCTTTAAGACATTCATCCTTTCAAAGTAGGATACCATATAAGCTCATGGATAAAAAGATAATTGTAATCCTCTAAATAAGGTGAAGTCAGTGTTCAAATTTAATTACTTGCAAATTACATCAGCATATAAGAAGATGGAGGGCAAACTGTTGTTAATGGAAGATGCATGTAGTTGCAGCATTCTGAGCATTAATTAGTGCATTAACGTATTTCACTATTTAATAGAGGGAATAAATGACCCTAAGTAATACCTAATATCATTTCAGTATTCAAAAGTCAATCTCCTTATCTTACATGAATTTTATTGTTCCTTTATTTAAGCTGTTGTGAAAAGTGATATCAGTTTTGATATAGAAACTGCTGAGATAAGTAATCATTATTCATAATTACAGATTGCTCTCTTTACTAATAAAATGTGAGATATTTACCGTAAATGTCCGAATATAGCCCCCGTGCGAATATAACCCCCCCCCCAACTTTTGAGTCTCAATTTCGGAAAAAATTTAACATCCACTGTTGATATGTTCCTTTTCTGGTAAAACACACTTTTGTGTCAAAAATAGAATATGTGCCTGATTTAGGGACATACATACCAGTTTTACATGATTTTTTTAAATTATCTAAGCATGAGAATGAAATACAACTACTTTGAACTTTTACAAATTTTAAATAATTTTGAGCCTCCACATATTTTATAAAAAATGTTTTTAACTATTTTTTTCACGAATAATTAGATTAAAGTATAGTTTTCCCTCTAAATGCAACAGTAATAATATGGAGAAATGCTTTTTTTATCTTTTTGTCTGATTGCTTTCTCTATTCTCTATCACCTGTCACATCACTTTCTTCTTGATCACAAGGAGACCAGTCTTTATCATCATCATCATCTGAGTCCATCGAAATAATGTCATCCTCTGTACCATCAAGTTCATTAGACATGAACATTTTTTAAAACTCTTCATCACAATATTTTCAGGAATTCCATTCCAACACTTTAGCAACCACTGAGTGATGAGAGGTTTCTTTATTTTTCCTGATAGAGTGTATTCCATTTCCTCCTCCAGCATCCACTCAGCATAAGTTGCCTTTAACCTGTCCTTAAATGGCTTATTTATTGAGAAGTGGCTGAAGCAGGCTCGTGATTCCTCCAGGGATTATAGCCGTGTCCGAATCTCCTGCCCCTATATCTTTTTCTACTTCCTCAGTAACATGACCCTTAAAGGAATCTAGCACAAGCATTGATGGCATGTTGAGGAGAGCTCCTGATCTTCTCTGCCAAACCACTTTCACCCAGTCTCTCACTAACTCTTCAGTCATCCACCCTTTCTCTTGAACCCTTACATGAATCCCAGGAGGAAACTTGTCTTTTGGCAGAGATTTCCTCTTAAATATTACATAAGGTGTTAGCTTCCCTCCATCAGCTGTGATGCCCAACATGCATGTAATTCTCATCATTTCATTTCCTGTGGTTTTAATTGTCACTGATTTTGATCCCCTCGGTTCGACAGTAGTAGAACTGGGCACGTCAAAATAGATTGGTCAGCATTGCCAATTCGCCCCAACAGGTAACGTTGCCGCTGCCGTAGGTGAATGATGAATCGCTGAAAACGCAGCATCTTCTCTTCGTAGAATTGCGGTAGCCGCTGAGCGACCGTCGTTCGCCTTCGTAGGGAAAACCCATTCCTCTTCATCATCCTCCGTAACCACCCAGAACTCGCTCGGAAATCCGCCCTCGAAATATCCATTTCACATGCAATCTTTCTAGCTTCCGTACAGATCATATTGCGAGTGATGGCTAAACCGTTCCTTCGATTTTCGCGTACAAATCTGACAACATGCACTTCCAATTCCGTGTGTCTGCCGGTAGTTGGATCCCGAAATGCGCAGCGAGATGCAGAGGTTAGCAGAGGAAGCAGTTCTCGCCAAAGTCGGACACTCTTTCTGTTCACATGGTATTTTTCAGCTGCTGAATGTTTCCCATGAACATCGGCATATTTTGCTCGAACGATTTTAAAATTTGCGTCGTAGCTCCTACGTTGGTGGGTCTTTAATTGCCGTATCGTAGACGTCCTTCTTTCATTCATATTTACGTCTACAAACAGCAGCTTCACAGACAAACTGTGAAACTTCTGTCACTTCTTGACGTAATCTCTCTGCAGCGGTAAACATTTTTTACATTGGCGATGCCATGATTCCATGACCGCTGCGAACGCTTCTTTAGGGGTTTGCTTTGAAACTGGAAAATCGCTGATGCAATTGCAGCACGGCTAGTCTTCATTTTTGGAAAAAGTCACATCCATGACACCATCACCACATGTCTCACTCAGCTGGCGATGCGTTTTAAACGGTGGCACAGCACGAAAATTGAGAAAAAGAATGATTACGCACTGTCCCTGTATTGAAAACGGCGCAATTTTAAGTGTCAAAAACAGTCCTTACTGTCTCTGCTGCCACAGGAATTCTATCTGCCGTACAGTGCTGAAATCTCTAACACGCATATATAATGATTGTGCGCGTATTTTAAAGCAAACCGCATGTTTCTATCAGTAGCCAGTCTTGAGAAAAAAATCGGAGGTGTTATAACTTGAATGCACCACGTATAAGGAATTTCAAACTAATTATTCTGAAGAGATAATAATCAAATGGCAGTAACATTTCAAAACATTTTCGCCCGAATCATTGTATTTATTACTGCAGAGTATATTTACGTATTATTTCGCAATTTTCTTATCGTTTTGGGAGGCAAATATTCAATAAACGTCGGTGTTAACTATCGTAGTGCCCGAAAATAGCCCCCACCATCACTTTTATGGCCGATATTTTTGCAAAAAAGGGGGGCTTATATTCGGACAAATACGGTAATTACTTAAGGATTGATATCCTACATGCTTAAAAATTAATTAATACTTAAAGTTTTAATGGATGGATATTGATAGGTAACATCTCTCAAACTGAAATATTTCAAGTGTCAATCAAAGGTGAATGTTAAACATGAGTTAGACATGATCAACAATCAAATTTTGTCCATCATCCATTATGACCATCGAGGGGAAGCACCCATAGGACAAACCATATGATAGGGCAGTCCACCATCTTGTACTGTTTACCAATTATATTTTGATAGCACTTGACAACGTAGGAGGAAAGCTGGACAACACCAGTGGAGTCTAGATCCATTGAGTAAAAGTAGATATGTTATGCATTTCTGACTATGTTGCAGTGTTGATTAAGTTTCACTACTCTCTATTCTGGGCATGACCTTGATGGGGCATTACGTGTAGTAATTTACCTTCTATATCTTTATCAGTCTTACATTCAAAAGTATGATTTCAGCAGGACTCAGCATAGACTGCTGAATTTTCATGTCATTCATTGGGAGGGAGACCTCTCAAAAGTGAGTAGATTAAAGAGTGGGCATTGAAGTCTGCAAACATTGTGTCAAAATCTCTGACACAGTAGTCTTTGAGTCGCCTAACAACATTTTCTTAGAACATATTATTTGACATCTTGCTGTTTGATATACAAGTAATGATATAAATCGTGTAAAGCTGACTGAATTGAAAATTATGACCGGTTGTTATAAAAAAGTATGAAGAATGTCCCCAGAAAAAAATATTTGGCAAGAGCTTCCTTGGTAGGTGTGCCAAGTGTTGCCAACCCCTGCTCTACGCTTTTATCTTCTTTGTTTAATTAATTTTGCAATAAAATACATTTATCTGAAAGTAGGAACATCACAAGAATATCAAGGGCTTCAGGAAAAATAATGAACATCTATTATATATAGACGCTTCTCCGGATAAACCTAGATATATTTACACTCACTCACTCACTGGGGATCAAAATTCTAACCATGTTCCACAAGTGCCACTGACTTGAAATTTTTACGACGTATTTGCCATAACGAGTAACCTCCAGAAAAAAGCCGACTTTGAACCTCAGTGTCATGGGTTCGATTCCAGAAGGCCCCAAAGTCGCGATTTTCTCCATAAAGATACACGGTGGGGATTTTCGAAAATATTTTTGAGGCACTTTTCGGCAAAGAAGAGAGTTGAAATTCGAAGTATCGCTGGAAACCGTTCGTATCCGACAAAAACCATTAAGATATCATCGAAGATTATCCTTGGTTCGATGCTAGGTCAGAGCAAATATTCTCTCTTTTAATTTACATTGCGATTTTTAAGATTTTTTAAAATCACTTCCTGATAAGATGGAAAATTAAAACTCGGTATGTAGATAGAGATTGTAAATATCTTTTATGTACATTGTTGAACGTTCCGCTGACTGTCCTTGGTTCGATTCCAGAGAGCCATTTACATTCCTCAATGCATTTCTTATGGAGATAACGGGAACAAATTTTAGGTACTTCCCGGCATGATATCAACTTGAAACTCTGCATTAAATTAGATCAAGTACTAACAAGTAATACTGTCCATTTACAGCTGCCAATATGTCCTGGGTTCGAAACCAGGCGTTTCTACAATCAGTAACTGATCCGATTTTTAGGAATAATTTTGAACCCCTTCCAAATAATATAGAAACTTAATATTCGGCATATAGATAGAGATCATAGATAAATTTAAATAACGTCTTTTAGATTTCATTGATCGTCCTTGGTTCGATCCCAGGAAGCCATTTACATTACCCAATGCATTTCAGATGGGGATAATGGAGTCTTATTTCAGGAACTTCCCGGTATGATATGGACTTTAAACTTTGTATTAATTAAGATTAGGTCTTAACAAGTTATTATGCCTATTTGCATCTTCCAATATGTCCTGGGCTCGACACCAGGCGTTTACAAATATTAGAAATTGCAGCAATTTTTAAGTTTTTTTTAAGCACTTCCCGATAACATAGAAACTCAAAACGCGGCATTTGAAAAAAGAGTTATAAACCTTTTATAAGCTTGCAGTATGCAAGCAACATTTTATTCGTAAAAGTTATAATTTTCCCTATCAAAAACTCTTGACCTAATTTGAGAATAGTATGAGTTAGTCAGCTTCATTAGATGAGCCTCTTTTAACAAATTTTAGATAACATAGAGTTAATTATATCAACATTTTTTACTTTCTTTCAAGTTCGTCCTGTGATACTCCTTTAATCAGATGAAATTAGGGTTACCAGACGTCCGCTTTTTCTGTCCCGTGTCCGCTTTTTTACTGAAATGCCCGCTTTTTTCTCTCAATCAACTACAATTATGCATATTTCCATCTTACACAATCTTTCACCAAGTACTTCAGTATTGTTTTTGCCTGACAGTTGGTAGACACTAGAAAAAACTATCGTGGTACGAGACTCAACGAGTAAGTAACACTTTTTTGATAATTTTTTTTTTTAATTTTACAATTGATTTTTTTTTTCATTTTTCTATTGGTAATGGGGGGTGGTCGTTGATGTCCGCTTTTTCGACTCGGAGCATCTGGTAACCCTAGATGAAATACAATATAATAAAAATATCCTCAACTTTTGATAACTATACCATGATGATCATTTCTTGTATTGGTTTTACCAGCAGAGATTTCTGCTAGTTTCTTAACTAATCTTCTGACTACAGCTATAAAAGGTTAGCATAGAAAATTGAATGAAACTTTCAGCAAAGAGCAACTGGACGCCAAATGTACATGACTTATGGGCTAAGGGTTTGACCACTCAGTATCACTTCTCATTCTAAGTTTGTGCCCATAATAATTGTTTAAGAGAGTGAATAAAAAAGACCGGTAAAGAACGACACTATCACGTGCAATGAAGTCTGTCTTTTCTTCCTGAAAAAGCAGCACGATTTGAAAGTAAGAAATATTGAACCATGCAACCAAAAACTTTCAAAACTCAAAATAGGAAACTTAGCCGTAGCATAATTGGTTTTCTATATTTTTTGATCTAAAATATCCGTTTTTGCAAGTGTAATCGCCTATTTCATTTTGCAGTAAGTAGGAAAAGAGAAGGTTTACCATGGTTTTACGTTCAACGTATGAGCTGGGAGTAAATATTCTCAGACCTATGATTATTTTGAGGACATTGTGACAGTAAATTAAAATTTGGATATAACTCAGATATATCACGTATGACCCATGTAAAGCTTTATACAGAAAATTTGCGGAATTCTATAGCATTTTCTTGAGTTGAGTGCAGTTATTTCACAAGCTCTGAGGTAAATCTCTGAGTTGAATATTTTTGGTCAACTCTTACGTTGGTACTAGTCGGCGACATCTCGATTGCCGCTCCGTACTTCTTCTGACCTTCTAACCGGCTTGTCTCCATCAAGCAATTCTTCTGTAATTATCTACTTGGAAAATCTGAATTTTACTTAATCTGGTTTGTATTCTATGTTAAACAACATTAAGTTTACTTGATTTACGAAAGTATTGTGCCTTTTCGAAGCGTGTCATTTCTTTGATATGCTTCTATTCTCAGTTTTATACAAATTGTATATGCTATTACCATGCTATTACGTTGTGAAATTATTGGGGTTGTCAATATTAATTTAGGAAAAAATTATCGTTGATATGCTCCCGTTTTCTTCGCTTCTGATGCTTTTAGTTTCTGTGAACAGTTTATGAAATGAAACATAAGTCAATTTTGTTCCCAATTATTTTCGATTTAGTGCATTTCATCAAACCCTTCAAAAATGACATTGACAGAAGTATCATCAAACCGTTGCTTCCGGGGATACCAAAAGGTGTTTTCGCATGAAAGGTAAGAGAAGATGTGCTTGTCGTTATGACTTGTCAGTATTCCATCTGTAATCAATTTACCTTGATTTCGTTTCTTTTAGCAAAGAACTCAAATGCAAAATGAACTTCGCGGTGTATTTGCCACCTCAAGCTGAAAACGATGGAGAAAAACTGCCCGTGGTGTATTGGCTTTCAGGTCTGACATGTAATGAGCAAAATTTTATTCAGAAAGCTGGGGCTCAACGATATGCCGCAGAACTGGGTATCGTAATCGTTTGCCCCGACACTAGCCCACGTAAGTCGAGGGATGAAATGAGGACCCTGTAACGCCCTGTATTCTTATATAATGGTACCAATAAATTATGATGAATTTTACCTGCATTTCCTCTTCAGGTGGTTGCAATATTCCTGACGAGGATGACAGCTGGGATTTTGGAACAGGTGCTGGCTTTTATGTAGATGCTAGTGCAGAGCCTTGGAAGAAGAATTATCGCATGTTTTCCTATGTGACTGAAGAATTGCCAAATCTCATTGAGGATTCTTTTCCTGTCGACCCAAATCGCAAAAGCATTATGGGACACAGGTAAATGTTAATCTCTTTCAAAGTTTATATAATCTACTTCTTCCCTTAACGATTTATGCTTTATCTATTTTTTCTATAGCATGGGAGGTCATGGTGCCTTGATTTGTGCTCTCAAGACTAACGGGAAATACTGTTCTGTGTCTGCCTTTTCACCCATTTGTCATCCCACAGCTTGTCCTTGGGGCAAGAAAGCATTTTCTGGGTATCTTGGAGGAAGCGATGGTGATAAATCATGGGAAGAATGGGATGCAACTTGTTTGGTGGCTACATATTCTGGTCCACCCTTAGAGATCCTCATTCATCAGGTTAGCATTCATGGTTAATACAGCTTTAACCCTAATATTCTGTTCAACAGTTATGTTACTTCGTCTGTTCTTATTTCTTATATTTTAACTTACTTGTATCATCAATATATTGTACATTTCTGCAGATAAGAAGATAGCCACTTGATAAAAAGTGGCCTCAAATATCAGGGGTCATCTTATAGAACAAATTCAACAATAATCGGTGCAGATTTTTGCTGTTATCTTAAGGCAGTGCTGTGATATGCAAGAAAATAAAATTTGTTCTTTTGAATAATTATAATTATTCGAATTCATATATGAATTGGATATCATTACATGTATGCTATACAGTATTAGTATCCAGATGATGATTGCTGATCTAAGCTAAATATGTAGGTCGTTGTTAGTTTTGGGATCCTCTTGTGGTACAGATATATACTTATACAAGAAAACTTTGGCAAAAATTTATATCTCTTCTTATCTGAAGGTTGTCTTATCTGTCAAATATGCGGTAATATTTTTCAAGTTGGAAGGTTGATGGATATATGTCTGTCACATGATTTTCATTATATTCCATTCAGTTTATTTCCTGCGGGAAAATGGTGGAAGTGGAATTGTTTCAGTTTTAAAACCTTATTAACCCTACAAATACTACTGTTTAGACCTGTTAAGGACTACTTAACATTTTTTTTAGTCTTCAATAGATTAAAAATGTCTTCAAAGGAAAATTAAATCATTCTCTTTATCCTGCAGGGGAAAGAAGATAATTTTCTGAAGGAAAATCAACTGTTGCCTGAGAAGTTAGTTGCAGCTTGTACGCAAGGAAAAGTTCCAGTGGTTCTTCACATGTCAGAGGGTTATGACCATTCCTATTACTTCATTGCAACGTTCATTGGACAGCATCTGGAGCATCATGCAAAATATCTGAATGCCTAATTCAGTCAAACAATTCTGACCTTTCGTCTTTTATGTAAAGATGGTCATGAATTATAAGGGAATATGCCAAAAAATAACATAAATCAAACAATGTGCTATTTTTCATGTGATATAAATCTGCCAGAGGATATTTCATATTATCCTAAGGATCTTGTACGTTTTACCTTTTTTGATTTCAAAAGTTTTCCAATAAAAGTATGTATTTTAAAATGGCATCTTTGTTATTATTCAGTGAATTTTTTGTGCAAGGGATTCTATGATAAAGTTTATCTACATAAATATTAATAATGTTATTAATGCAGAATATTGAGAAAACTCATCTCCCCTGCAGATCAACTTCTTAAAGTTTAGTTTTCCTATCAATTTGAATTCATTTAGTTTAAGAACAGTTGAAAAACACAATCTTTAACATTTAAATCATAGATATTGTTAGTTTTTGAGTTTTGTGAGTGAAGACTGTGTTGTTAGAATGTATTCTCTTCCATTAATGTTAGTCATTGAGCCATATTTAGCTTTCTAGCAGCTCTTCAAGACAATCACTTGCTCTCCCCTCCAATTTCATTCCCAGATAGTTCTTGGGAATAATATATTCCATGCATTTATAATAATAATAATTTTTATTTACTCAATACGGTCCAAAAGACATCAGAGCAAGTCAACAATATAAAAGGTATTACAAAGATATGCAGTAACTTCACTGCATGTTAATATTATACAAAGAAAATACAAAACAAAGAAAGTTCAAACAACAAAGACATTGCAAAAATAATTTAATTAAAACAGAGCTGTAAAAATTAGTGTAAGCCATTGAGGAACTCTTGAAGACTATAGTAAGACTTACTTAGTAGAAATTGTTTTAAATTTCTTCTGAAAGCAGTGATAGTGTTGATGCTCTTAATACTATGAGGTAATTTATTGAAAATTATGGAGGCTGAATGATGGGGGCCATTTTGGGAGATAGTTAGATTATAATCATTTGCCTTTGGTGAAAGCTGCTCCGGTTTGGATTCCCATTGAGAGCCAATGTGCAAAATGACCTAAGCTGTCAAAGCACTTTTAACAATACTACTACTACAATATATTCCATAGCCTCTCTCTTAAAATTTTGTATTTCACAAATCCTTTTTACTCAGTAATGATTTATTGTTCTTACAGTTTGGGTACAAAAGAGGGATGAAGATTGTAAAT
This sequence comes from Sympetrum striolatum, assembly GCA_947579665.1. NCBI lineage: Eukaryota > Metazoa > Arthropoda > Insecta > Odonata > Libellulidae > Sympetrum > Sympetrum striolatum. The sequence goes on from OX388346.1 coordinate 76,892,585, forward strand.
CTACCTTGAAATAAAGCTACCTTGAAAGAAATATTATCAACAATACATTTTTATAATGATAAACTTAATACATAACCTACTCACAAGTATATGCTGTATGTATTATTTTGCCTCCTGTGGCCAAATTAAATCTTTCACATCCAAATATCTGAGTCTTTCCTCTTGAAATTCCTTTCATCTTTCCTAGCTTACTTATTCATCAGATCTTAATTTTAATCGTAAGTAATTATGATAATAAAATAATTGACTAGCTTCTTTCTTTATAATAAATTTATTTCCGTTACAGAGCTTTATAACAGATTTTCAGTATTCTAACAATGTAACATCTTTGGCGAACTAAGTTGGCAGAACGTTTAAGACTTTATTAGGCATGAACAACCAAATTAAACTTTCACTCATAATCAAGTCAAGTCACACTAATCTCAACTATATATACCTATAATTTCTAGTTCCATATGAGATATCACTGTGAACACTTTAGCTTTAGCTGTAACTCTATCTCAAGGAAGGAATGACTGAACTGTTGTAGCAATACCATAAAAAAATGAATTAAGTGTATTTTTAGAGAAGCCAAACTTGCTTCATCGTCTACATCAGATGCTTTATCTTCAATATCACTACCTCTGCCATCTTTGGCAGGCTGTGACAGTGCAAAGAGCAGGTCTCTCTTTAATATTTAGCAATATAATAGACATTCCTCCTGATATTTCCTTTTTCTGGTAGATCCACCAACTTGTCCACTCTCTCTCTTTTTGTATGGAATGTTAGAATGCATCCTGTAACTAAGCCCATAATTTCTTAGTCTTTTCCTGAAACAAATAATAATCCTAAATAGCTACAAAAATTATAAAAAATAATTTGTTTCACATTTCTGGCAGAAGGAGATTTCTATTTAATTATAGCATCCAGTTATATACTGGGTGTCAGCAATATACATAGTATGATTATAGAAGTATGTACAGCTATCATAAAAGAAATTACATAAAAATGCATGCCAACAACTATCAAAGAAAAATGGATAATGATATCAGGGCAATTTTGGAATGCATGGAATTTTCCCATCTGTCTTGGGGTCATAGCAGGTTGTTATAATAGCTCCAGCCAGAAACTGCTCTCTGCATCTTAAGTATGAAAAAAACTTTTTTAATCGTGATAATGGTTGATGCCTATTATAAGTTTATATGTGTAGATGTAGATTTTTTTGGGAAAAATACCCATGCTATTATAGGGGACAAAGCTTTTCCTTTAAGAACACATCTAATGCAACCCTACCCTCATTGGGTAGGGATGGGAGATGGGAATAGGAGGGAATAGGAATTAGGATGAAATTGGGAGTTTGAAATAAAAATTGACACTCACTTTTGGGAGATAGTTCACACTCAATAGCTGAAACTCATCCTGCTTATTGCTGTTGCAGTGGTGGTTTTTATCCAATGCTTCCTTACCACAAATGGAAGAATAAAGGTCTATAAATTAATTTTCTGAGTAATAATAGTGTGGAATATTTTCCTTTTACATATGTAAATGTAACTTTAACTTGGCATGGTTTTACTATTTTCTCTATGAAAATTTTAGGCTTGACTTTTCATGCATAACTGAATTTAATACGTGCCTTTTTATTCATAATATAACTTTTCCTTGTAAATTCCATTTCTATGAATGAATTAATTCATGTGACAGAGATATATCAGCTTGTTACTATCTTCGTAAGGTAGATTTTGGAGCAAGGAACTTAGGAGGAACTATTTGCTGCAGTGCTATGAGTTAAATGTTTTCAATTGCTGTACTATACTAGTATAGAGGGTTCAATGGTGGAGTAATTATCAGTAGAATTGTAGAGAATTTCACAAATTGAGCTAAATTTTTCATAAAGTTAACATCTTGTATATTTATCAGCTTGAATTGTGAAAGCACTGGCAATTAAATCGCATTCCAGCCATAAGAAATATATAGAAAGAAAGGTGAAAAAGTAGGAAATCTGGAATAAAAGGTAAAAGAAAGGAAAACAACAATTATATGGTTGTTCTTGAACTTAACTGAATAGAAAGGAAAAATGATTGAAAATATTGCAAAAACAGACGAAATAGTTTGGATTTAAGATGAGTCTAAAATAAATTCCAGCCAAAGTAATTTGGAAGGCTATTCAGTCTTTCCAGCAATTAAATGTTTTAATGGATTGGGCATTACATATTTAAAATTGCTGCAATTCTGCATTTAGTATATTTTTTTCAACCTCTCCCTCATATGCACGTATCAAAACTTCAATGCTATGGTTTCGGCTAAAATTACAGCAGAGAGTTCACAACTCTCACATATTTTATGGAATAATGACAGACTAAAAATGCAGTCTCTTAGATCACATAATATAAATTGCTCTGTAATTACTTGGATTAATGCAATGTAAAGCTATCCCTTACTAATCCCTCATTCAGTCGATTAGTTATAACATTAATTCAGGTCATCAAATTATACATTATTTATGTGATAGCTAATTGAAATATATTCTACTGAGGTGAAAGAGAGAAAAATCACAAAGTTTAATTTTCACATTGCTTATATCTTAAATTCTATCACTGTTAATATATACATATGTGATTTCTATGATTATATATGTAATATATAATCATAGAAATATATAGATAATCACATATATGTGATTTCTATGGTTTTTTTTCTATATGGGAGGCAGAAAATATGCTTTCAATTTTCTGAAGATAGTAAAATATTCTTGAATAATAAGATTGTGATGAGCAACCTAATGCAATAATTCATCTCTTATTTCTCATCTCTCAGCTCACCAAATCACTTTCTCAAATTTCAAAACTTAAATTGTAGAAACGATTGGCTAGAATCCGAAGGATTGATTTTTCTCTTGCATCTAATGATTGAAAAATTGTACTTTTTTGTTTTTTACAGACTGATGTTGCCCTGTCCAATATGGCAAGTTCTGCATCTTATCTCCAAAGAAGAGACCACTTTATAGATTTTAAAATTTTGTTGAACATTTATATTAAATGTTATGTAGTTTATATTAATTCAGATACTTTGTTAATTATTACATTGCAAATTAGAGTCTTTAATTTGTTGTGCAACAGTTATATTTTTCTCTTTTATTTCTCTCCTTGGTTCTTAGATAAAGTAATTGTATTTCTGTTCACATTATAATATTTAGCACAAGGAGGTTGAAGCACTTGCTAAAGGCAGGAAATAGGAGTTAACTTTATTTCGTACAAATATTTTGCTAATTTGGCTCAATCAGGGTCCAGTTCTCTCCATTGTAGTATTCCTTGTAACATCATGGTCCTATGGTCTGCATGCACAGAGCATAGGATACAGAGTTTTCCAATAGCCAGCCTTCTATTCAAAAGTTTGCCAAAGGCTCTGGGGCCATATTCTGTGTCACTCATTTCCCATCGGTTGGGATCGCAAACCGACTCCTCGAGCTCTCCATGCTATACTCTAAGCTCCTGCATCGGCACGACGGGTAGCCATCGTCGGTAAATCTACCGATAGTGAAAAGGAGTCGGTAGCGATAGGGGTTAGTCGGTTAGCAGACGAACTGTGGCAAGTGTGTGCATATTTAACAATATTATCAAGGCAAATGTGTTAATGGAATGCCTGTAATTAGCAGAATGTAAAATAAAGCTGCAATAAGACATGCGATCGCATAAAATGAATGTGATTCTCGCTTTTAGATGCAAAATGATGTATGCCATAGCACATATGGGTGCACGTATGTACTACGTTTCTTGGAGCGTGCATCTGTCCAAGGACGTGGAATAAAATAAACGTTTTAATCTTTTAATAATAAATGTAAATAACCATCAATAATTCATTAGGTAAAGTGTTGGGGAACGCTTGACATCCGTTACATATTTTACTGTTTCCCCGTGCGAGACTCGACTATGGAAAAATAATGACTCCGCTTGAAGAAAACTATAAATAAAAGAGAAATAGATTAAACCTAGTCATGGTATTTCATGCGATCAAATTTTCTAATTTTTAAACGTATAATGATTACCTTTTAACTTACGTGGATGGTATAATTTTTGTTCATTTTAAAACACAATTTTACCATTAGATTCCATTAAAATCATATATTTCAGCAATATATGAAAGGCCAAGACAATTGAATAAAATTTGTAGAGTGTAGTTAATCCAGGCGAAACTAATTACAAGTACATATTAATTACGTATAAGGAAGTGCTACAGTCGAAAGTTGCTGTACTTATCGGTTCACAAGGAGACGAGAGGATTTTGCTTTTATAGCAAATATAAAAAAAGAAAAGATACCTTACAAAAGATTTTTGTAATTATTAATTAGAGATATCATGTAGAATGTATTATGAAATTACAAGATTGGCATTTGATAAATCAAAGACCTAATATTCTAAATTATTTAGAAACTCTTGAAAAATGTTAAAATTGCTAAAAAAGGCAGTTCTTTTATTACATTGTGTACCTACAAAGAGATGAATTACAATAAGAACATCCAGTATGAACTTGGCGAAGTCAACTCTAAATAGCTCTTAAGAGTTAACAGAGTAGAAAGAAAATCAGATAAATTGGAGAGTTCTGGAAACTTGATTTCTTGTTTGATTATTATAGCTTTTGCTAGAGAGTAGCCTACTTTAGGAATCATCCAAACTTTTTTAACTATGAATTCCCATTGTTAAAATCAAATTATTTTGATTATATTCAAGGAAGTATAATTACAAACTTAAAAAGTAAAAAAAACAGAACTTGCAATTAAAGTTTTGTAATTAAGGGCATCAGAAATTTAAAAACTATAATCTACCTTGTGGAATTATTAAAACATTTAAGAGCTGAAAGCTCTTTTTTATGGTCTAAGAATAGAAAAGCTTATCAATATATTGATGTATACATAAACACTTGCATCACCAATATGACTAAGGAGATTTTATTGCAAGTTGACATCTCATCATAATTACAATCAAATGACATTAATTACAGGGAAATTTTTAAATTACAGATTTTAAATTGTAATCACTATATTTATTGGTGCATAACACACTTTTTTAAAGTAGGTCTGACATTCATGCTGTCTTATACTATTACAACTCTATATTAGATTTTTTATTTAAACAATATTACCTGTAATGAGTTAAATTCATTTTTAACTCAGTTGAAAACATCTTTTTTAGGTATTTTATGGCATTTAATTAAAAAATTTCTCATCTCCTGAAAACAATTTTCTGCGATAGTATTCAAAATAAGCTGAACTCATATTTGTGCTGGTCTTCACACAAAAAAACATTGCCTTTGTCCTGATTGCGTACATCAAATAATTTTAATTATTAAATACCTTGTAATTACTATAAGTAGTGGAAACAACAGGTATGGAGAAGCCAACAATTGACTTCCTATCAATTAGGTATTAACACTCGGTGGACTTGACTTGTGCATGGCACAAAGAACACAAATATGATACCATCTGAAATCATTCTTTGTTAAATAAAGAAATTGAAAAAGAGGTTTTTATCTATTTTTATAGCAATCATTTTACCAAGGAAATTTTAATGAGAGACTATATACTTTCTGTAGTTATTGGCAGGTGCTCTTTAGAGTGTGCTGCAACCAAACCATTCCAAGTCATTTATTTAAATTCTCAGTTTTTCGATATGAATTTTCTTCTGGAAATCATGGTCCGAGTTATACTTCAATAAATATGTTAAATGAGATACATATTCTCCATAATGTGTTAAAGAAACATTAGATATTAATAATAAAAGTACAGAGAACATAATACTAATGGCAATATTCACATTAAAACTATTATCATTGGAGCAAACCAACGCAGCATATTACATATCTCAAGAACCTCAAAAAATTCTCTTATTGAGCAATAACATTGATATTTTTTAAGAATATTGCCTGGTTTTTATCTCATAAGAATTATTTTTTAGATACCTTTCTACCAATATTTTGGGAAATCTTTTTTAATGTCAATCTGTTCTTGGGATACTGAAGCATATTTTTAGCTCTTATCTCATAATAGTGATAATATTGTGCAAGTTTCATGGTTTTTATGTTTGTACTGACAGTACTCACAATTTCATATAAATAAATGAATGGATTAATACAATAAATCAAAAGACAGACCAATAAAAAATGATTAATTTAAAACCAAAACTACAGACTTTCTTCCCAACTGGTACAACACATCTTCATAACAATCATCTCCATACTGCAACCAGCAGGGTGTCACAAAAGCATCCTGAATACATTTAAACCTCGAAAATATTGAAAAAATTGCATTAGTTAAAAGGAAATAAAGTTATGAAAATTTAATCCAAGCCTTTTAAAAAACTGCTATCAATAATAAAATATTGTGGACTAATGAAGATTTAAGAAAGATATAAATATAGCGGCTGTATCGATTCAGTTAACAAGTTAAGAAATTGAAGGGGTTTCGAAGAATCTCTTATATGAAATATTAAAACTCATACGGTTTGAAATTATATCTTTCAAAAGCTACTCTTATAGACGTTAAGGACAAGTTTTTCTGCAGATTCTACTTCATTATTTCATATGGAATACAAGACTATTTATCAACAACTAACTAGAGTATATTTTCAGCAATCCGTATACGCTTTAATGATCACTTATCACATTTGTATCAAATTCAGACTAAAAACTTAAATTGTACTTAAAATAAAATGTAGAAAGCCCAAACACATCACTCGTGTATAGCACCACCTAGAAAATGCTGGGTTGATTTGCGTTGCCAGCTGTTCTAGCAGCCACATATCCCGCATATCCTTCACGACAAATTACATTAATGATAACGACTCAGTTTTAAAAAGCAAACACTGAAGTTCCATTCATCATGTAGTCCCGAAAAAAGTGGTAAATTTCAGCATTATCTAAATTTTCTTGCAACCAGTTTTTACTAAAATAACAAAACTATCCTTATTGTTGAAGTAATTGTTATTCGAAAAACAAACATTGAGTTAACATTTTTAGCTTGAAAACAGCGGCACTAGAAATATCAATATCTTCTCTCCAAGAGCCCTGCTAATGCTATGCAGTCTTAAGGCATCTCGCAAAATATATCTCTCAATAAATTTTAGATTGAACACCAGTAAATAAAATTATAATATATATGCATCTGCTTGCTGCTAGTGTTAGCCTGACATGTAATTTGCGAAGTAGGTGGCAAGTGAAAATTTTAGATTATCGATTCACAATCACAGAGTTGTGAAGAGACCAAAAGGAGTTAAATTTCATAAAAATGAGTTAAATATTTTTATTTGCAATAGAAATGAAAGCCGAGCATTCCAAAAAGTAGACGGTCTTGAAAAGAGTCTGATATGAGTACCACTGAACAGCTAAGTAATGATATGATTGACGGAAGAATTTAAAGTTATTTGGCCTTAAATAGTTCACTCACTTTAAAACTTTTCAAGGCGAACCTCTCCAAAATGTCAATCCTCGCTCTTAGAGGAGTCAATTTGTAGTTTCTCTTGAAGTACAGCTGGAAGATAGCGACGATGTAAGATGTCTCTGCGAGGTTGTGCCTTCGCTCTTGAATTCCCAGATGTGCGGCTTTGAACTGCTCAACTGGAGTAAATGAAAAATCGAATTATTCATCCTCTTCTTCACGTTCAAAAATCTCTGAAATGTTTGAGAATGCAAGGAGGTCAACTCTTAAAAGCTAGTAAATCTTACAGCAAATTAATTTACAATGATTAAGCTTTATAAATAGAAATATTTTGCACAGGTTTCCAAATCACGCAAAGGCGTACTGTGCTCGACTCGTTTCCCTTTTTATGGAAGGGTTCGCCTGCAAACAGCAACTGGTACCAAATATTTCGGGGGCGAACGCGTCATCAGTTGCTATTAACAAGCCCTATTAAAACCATAGTGTGACTGCGGCATGAAAACCACAGCCACGGAAAAGATAGAAGAGAGACTGTTAGAAGACTAAGTTTTATTCTCTATTGGCTAAAGAGCCGGTATGTAGAAGTGTGTGTAGTGCCTATCACCTTAATTTCTCCCTCCAATCATTCACATATCGCCCATCGAGTAGGCCCTAGTAGACCTGCTCTTTCATGCTCATTGGGTGGGCCCTTTTCTAAAAAAAACCTGCCGCCTGAGCTGAAAAACGACGAATCCTTACCTTTAGCTGAGGAATTCCTCCTGCGGCGGTAGAGCTCTGCTTTCCATCGGCGTACTGAACCTCCTCTTGCAGTCACTTGCACTAATTCACTAGATTGACCATAAAACACAACACACACACAACACTGATTCTATTTTCTTCACCGGACTGTTGCGTCGAGCGCTCCGCCAAGGCTGCTTTTCTCCAAACTCTCGGTTGTCTTCTCTGCCATCGGATTCTGTGGCCACAGTGCTGCAAGAGATTCATCGATGCCGTTGCACCGAAGATTTATCCCAAAAAAAAATGAAGTTGAGAAGCTGCCCGTCGTAGAACGTGTAGTTTCAACTGCTGAAGATCCGTCCCTTTACGGAGGAGATGAAGGAACTCAAAGCGGCCTTCGGGGATCAACTGTGGCGAGCTATTGAACTCTGGATCTCCTCTCAGTCGTAGACGTTCCACCAGTGGTAGTCGAATGGAAGGCTGAATTCCTTCTTGGACGTCAGAGGGAGCGCCTCCGTCCGGTTGTTGAGTAAACTGCCTAAATACCTTCTGGAGCCTTGGAGGTACATTAAACTAAAGACTCCAGCTGCCCCAAGCTTCAGCCAGACGAACTGCTTCCTCCTCCCTCTGGCCGATATATCTTTCGGTGGATGGGTGGCACTTACAGCGATCGCACCTTTGCTCAATAACGACTAGCGATGGAAGATTGTAGCAGTCGTAGAGGTTCTCGACAGCTTCGATGAAACTCTAGGCGAGAAACTGCCATTCGTTGAAAGTAACTTCGGAGATTTCAACTGTCGGGAACATTTCGTCGATCGAACCTCTCGAGTCAGGCGCTAGACAAGGAATGGAAGGAGCGGCAAACTTTCTGGGTATATATTCTAGTGGCTGTGGAAGGAGGGGCGATAGGAGGAGGGAGACGTAAGAGAGGAAAAAGTTGAAGAATGTTTTCGCGTAACGAATCCTCTTCGCGAATTTCTTCAAATGGATATTGGTAATTCGTCTCATTTCTTTTCTTCCCTTATTTAAATGTCACTATCAACACTTAATGATGATGATTTAATCGGATTTTCTTCGCGCCACCAAGCGATTGGCCGCAAATTTAGCGTTGCTACACCCAACTATTTCACGGCAACCACCCCTTTCCAAACACGAATACCCCTTTTGACCACATTCGATTTACGGAACATGATTGCGTCCAATCTCATGCTAATGCTTCATTCTCTTAACATTTCCAATCACGTAAGCGAGTGCAAAGGCAATTTCTTTCATACCGCAAGTTAAATCTTACAATCTATAATATTATTTATGTCTTCGACCAAAACCGTAATTAAGATAGTGAGGCAAGTTATCTTCGTATCACAAGGAGTAATAATTCCATGATTCGGAAATCTTAACTTGAAAAAAACACGACCGAATTTCTAGAGGTAAATTTCGGATGAAAGAGCTTTGCGAATTTTTCTGGAATTACCGTTTGATTTACAGGCAAGAGCATAAGTCAGAGAAGATATTGACGATGCCACTATTTTGACTGGGTAATCATTGACAATCCATGGCTCCTGTGGTGACTGCGGAACATCATCACAATCGGAATCGCCTGAATTTTTTCTCTAGATTTGATAATTTAACTACTTTAATTGCAGATTGTGGAACCGATTACTTTCTTCATTACAGTATAAGAGTAATAGGAATCCTACAGCTGATTTAATAAGTTATTAGCCTTGATAAAACACTTCCGATTATAATTCTCATTTTCTAGGACGACCGTGCATTTCCCCTAATACGCCTTACTGACGCTTAGTTATCATCCCACAGGAATTTTCTTTTTCTCGAGACCGAATAAATCTAAATAGAAGACTAATAAGAGAAATCGTAAAAATCGTAACCGAGAAATTTGTTTTAAAATCATTTTGCCCTCCGGTGAGGGCCTCCTCGCCACCTTCCGGAATATTTTTAACCTCGTGATTTTTAACCGTCACTAGTTTCGTTTCTCCTCGCGAAATTGTCAATTCGTTGGCTCGCAAACGCCTCCTCATGCGGTGTGCAAACTGCTCGTGCAGATACGTCAACTTACGTGTTTCAGACGCGGTTTTTGGGCGTGTAAAATGCCTCCGTATTTTGAGAGCTTGATAAATATGCGGACTGTGGCTCCTCCCACAGCAGCTGAATGTTAGATTTCTTATTAGAGAAAGTGAAAAAACTGTGTTATCCTAATCCTTATATTTCGGCAAAAGACCTCTGATAGTACCCACCATCATACTTGTCGGATTGAGAGGCCTATTTTAATAAATGCTTTTCGAGCGGAGGGGAAAAAGATTTTGGATTTCAAAGATATAATCATTCTGATGAGTCATGCATGTAATATTCACTTGTACTTTGAGAAACGTATTAGTATTAACAATCTGAATAGGCATTTTTAATTCTACGAGCAGGCTAGTTTTCCAAATTCAAATTTTACTTCCATACCAAACTCCTTACCCACACAGATTTAGAGGAGCGACAGGAAATCGTATTGCAGCCATGGAACTTATTTCATGTATGAATGTTTCTAATGGAAAACTTCGTCTTAGCGTTCCGCGGTATAGAAAATTGCGAATGTAATGATCCGTGAGGTAAAATAAATAGCAACAGCTAATCGAGTGGATTAAAAGGTTCTAGAATAACCCTTTAAAACTAACGTGGATGTCTTCTGTCCTATGGAGCACTTTTACCCGGTCGAATTAGTCCGCAGTTTGACACACCGAAGAGCCTTCGTATCTCCATTCTTCGAGAGGAGTCTCCTGTCCTCTGGTTCTGCATTACGTCAGCCCAAAAGCAGTCCTTAATTAATAAAAATTCTTCCCGAGACTGGAATATACTCGCTGCTGAATCCGATGGAGCCTCAATTTTCAACGATTGCTAAAATAATCGCTGTATAAAACAGGGTAATTCAATTTCTTAACCTCATTTCTCAATAAAGGGATCCGATTGAAGATTGCACTGATGTATTGTTAGAAGAGCTTCGAAAGCCCACACCAAAACCGAATGCATTGGCTGTCCGGGAGAACAGCTGATATTCTGCCTCAAAGTCGAATCTTCTCAAGAGAGCGTGCTGAATATTTTTTTCAACCCTTTCTGGATTATTTTGAAGGGACGTATAAATCCATGCATCATCTCAGCAAGGGATATCTTCTCTGGTCAGTTTACTTACGCGTCATTTAATCCATTCAAGATCGATATTGCATGTCCGTCGAAGCCTTCGAAAGCTTCTTTAGAATAAATGATTGATAAAACTTGTTTATCTTTCATTTCGCTCGTATTCAGCTCAACACTAATCCACTTTTTTTATATTTAGTTTTATTGTGCTTTTTTATATGTGTATGAATGGCGTTGTGGTCGCCTTCGTAATTAAAAATAGGTCAATAAAATGCTCAGCTGACAATTTTACTCAGTTTGAATAAAATTGAAGCATATTGGAAGTCTTTTACTAGAGACGAAATATCGGACACTATTTTAAAGCTATTCTTTCTCCAGCTGTCACCTGTGCGATGACATCTCCTCATATGATCTTTGATTATTCAAAAAAGTACACACATCAATTTCTTCGTTGAATTGTGCCTAATTGTCGCGAGGAGATTGTGCACGAGTCGCCTTGAATGCGCATTCGTGCTCCGCTGAGAGGATTTAACCGCAACACAAAGACCTGTTTATTCCTCACGGAAAATAAATCTGAAATTTCTCGGAATTTTTTAATACTCTTTCCTACTACCATTTATTCTTCTTCTACCTATGATAACATAAGTATTGAGAGCACACATAAGATACGCTTAATTGGAAGCGTTAATACGAGCGCTACAGTGCAACCATCGCAAATTACATTGTTACATACTTTCGTTGAAATGCATGGTTGCATTCAGAAGTAAAGCTTGCTAATGTTCCATTTCATTCGTTAGCAGTTCGTTCGTAATTTGAAGAATTTGCATTCCCACAACCTGTGCCCACTGCGTGACCTCTCTACCCTAAAAACATCTCCGCTGCTCAAAACCTCGTCCTTCTCGAAACCGAGAGACGGGAACCGTCTGCGAGTCGGCCGAAGGTTCTTGCCTCCCCCAGAGGGTCGATCAAATGCAGCGAATGGTATGCCAAACGAGGGAGCATTTTAGAGCACACGTCTTCGACACCTGAGAACACCTGCACATCTGAGTGGCACGTGACTCGGACCGCTGCAGTGGTTCTTACAGCGCACTGTTAGAACCCGCACGATTGCGTACTACAACTCGTAAACAAATTTCCACCCTCTCTGTTTTGCTGTGGAAGTTGCTTTGTACAGAGATCATTCCATCTTTGCACAAGAAACAACTATTTAGATACGGTTGCTTTTCTGGTCGTTCGCAGCCAGTTCCAAAAGCGTATTTTTATATCAAACCATATCTCGACTCCTGTCGCGGAGAATTGAATTGGAAATTGAATATATTTTCCGGTCTTACTTTCACTGTCCTCAATAACGGTACCAAATAAATACTTGGTAATCTATTCAATTGTTCGCAATATTCTTTTGAACAAAACAATACCGAAAATATTAGGAAATTGAATACGTAAATGTTGATCTGCTACCAACTCCTTAAATATTTACATGTCCTTCGTACGAAATTTCGAAGAAATTTTGCATTTCTCAATCGAAAAGGAATGAGAACATTTGCTCCAACCATTTTTGAGATTTAGAAATAGAGACAGTTTTCGCCGCTCGCTGTACATGGCTCCACATACTAATTTTTGCGTGAAGACAATAAAAATACTGAATTCTACATCAAAATTAATTATGACACAAACCTAATCTTCACCCCAATAACCAACACGGGTCTTAATCGCCGTAGAACTGAAGTCACCCTGGACGACATTGTCCCGGACTAAGTCACCGGTTGCCAGATTTCAGTTTTTCAGTCGTCGGTGCGTAGGTTTGAGTCGAAAATTTAGAAAAAGGAGTGCATAAATCAATTTAAGAGTCAGGAAAACTAAGTGGAAAGAAGGTGCATTATGTGCAGATGTGAAAATCCAGCCATCCACAGAAAGACGCGAAGTGCCTCTTCAAAGCACGGGGCCGAACATATTTCGCTCTTACGGGTGAATATGATCGGATACAACTACCAGTTGGTTTTGCTTCCATCTATTTCATGAAGTATTCATGAAGAATCGAACCCGCGACTTTTGGTTAGTTTCCCAGGGACCACTAGCAAACTTGAAAGAATTTAAGGGAAGGAATATTTTGATCGCTGCCATTTACTTTGGGCGTGCGCTAGGATATCCATTGCTAGAATAACCATCAATAGAGAACGCTCCCAAAATCACAAGAATAGAATTTCGGTTTTTGGTACGCATTCCTTTAGAATGAATTATCATGGAAGGAGGATGGTATTATCTTCGAGCTACCCATTCCTTCACTTAAAGTTTATGGGATGGACCGATTTGTTTAAAAAAGAATGCAATCTCTCTCACTCAGAGATCTTCCCACAAACCTCCTCAACGGTATTTCCCAAGAATCGTAGGTTTTCCATGATCTACAAAATTGGAAAGCGAAGAAATGGCAAAACCTGAACAAAAATAATTTTATCCTATACAGAATTTGATGGAGCGATATTCGGTGTAACTTCATAATACACAAATTTATTAAAAAACACTTGTAAAATTCCACGAAGTTACAAAAAATATACGTTTACTAGTTTCGGCAATCTGTGTCATCCTCAGAACTAATTAGAGGAGCTGAGCGAGGGGTTTTTGAAGGGGTCGAGAAGGAAGGGGGAATAACAAAGGGGTGCCAAAACAAGAAACCGGAGTTACGAAGAACTGAGTCACAAGGTGGGTGAGGGTAAGTGAGGTAAAAGGGCAGAAGGAGGGGTGAGCGGTTGTTATTGAACAGTCATTTGCATAAGTCTGTGGGCATGTTCTGTCGCTGCTCTAGCGGCCAAAGAGTGCACTTAAAATTTCTGTTGGTACTACATGATTTGCAGGAAGGAAGGAAATCAGAGGTGGGGGTAAATTTTTTTGGAACTTAAGACGAGTGAGGTGAAATAAGGGGTGACTTCGGAATTTTTCGGGGACCGCATTCGAATAGACACAGCGCCTCGCACCATTGGAAAGAACTGGGAATTTTGATCCTTTTGGTCTGCGAAAATTTACAGAAACGAAAGGATTTTCTGTGTTAGCTAGACGAGCAACGTTGAGGCAATTGCGAGGGACTTCAGCCTTCAAGCATATTAAATGTGAGGGTTTATGCTGATATTTTCGCTTCTCAAGCTGCTTTCAGGTTGAATATTCATCTAAATATAGCGGAATAATATTTCCGTGTTACCTTGATTTTGGTTTTATCTTTTTAACATACAAATTCTTTTCTATTGAATATTACCACGCTTAAATAGACAATTGAAATATCTCAACAACGAACATATTTTTTTATTTCCTGCCCCAATTTAATCGATACCTTTTCCGGAGAAATTTGATAATGTTTTCTTTTGGATATATTAATTTCATTGAAGTCATACACTCTGTTATTAAAATAAATTTCTATTGAATTGCCCGATTCTTAAAAGATACTCATTTTATAAGTAGTTTATTGCTGTTATTTACTAATTCAGCGTTGTGACTGGCAAATTTCCCAATTATATTATATCCTCGCGGAATACGAATGTTGAGACTAAGGGATCTGTCATTCCTGATGAATATCGGAATGAATGAAATACGGAGAATTTCTTTGAACAATTTAATATTCGGTGATATATCCTTCAACCTCTATTGCGCTCTGCAGTCGCCTTCCCATGGAATCTACCAGGTTTTTTAATACACGTGGACGCCGCGCAGGAGAGGTCCAGAATCTGGATCTCAGGGATCTGGACTCCAGATTCCTGATGTGCTGCGCCGGAGACGCAATCTGCAGTCCACTCTTGCATAAAAATTCCCCATTAATTTTCAATGGGATTGAAATCTGGGGAACGTGCAAGCCAAGGAAGAACTTGTATATTAGGTTGATTATTTTTTTCAACGCTCTTTTTCCAAATACTGAAAAATCTCCTTTCATCTTTCTTTACCAATTACAAATAAACTAGGCTCCCGGATAGTCATGTGAACAGCGCGTTTGCCTTTGGTGAAAGCGGTCCCGGGTTCGATTCCTGGTAGGAGCCAATGTGCGAAATGACCTAAGCTGTCGAAGCACTTTTAACAATACTACTACTACTACTACATATAAACTATGTTTTTGATCATTACATTCATTCTCAACCTAATGAATTTGATCATATAGGTTCCTTAGGAATGTAGCATATCTCTGCAATTTTAGGGATATTTCAATATCCATTTTTTTTAAATTGTCCTTTTCCTAAAACTTCTTGATTGCTGCATTTTAATTTACCCTTTACTATGGATGTAAAATGTCACATTTTGTTCAATCTAATATCCTTAACAAGGCACTGTTCCTTCAACAGCTTCTACCTTTTGATTTTAAGAAGGTCAATCAGCATGCACTAAGGGTTGATAATAATTCGGATAAGTTATGATCTCATTACTCAGATATTACCCCACATAGCCAAAAGAGTTTGCTTCCTTTTGTGGTTAATTATGATGACTAAACATTATGAAATTCACTTTTAATTTGGAAATTGATCACTTGTAGAAAACAAACATAGAAAAATTTTCTTAGGATAATGCCTTAAGAGGAATTTTATGAATAACAACTATTTATGAATTACTAAAACATATTCTTTCCATGTTTGGTAAGAAAAAAGATGTTGATACGAACTAAGCATTCCTATTATTCAATTGAGAGAATATTATTTAAAAAATGCAAAACTTACAAATGTGTTATTCTCAATGTGCTACATATAATTCAAAGAATTACTTTATGGAGATTCCTAACTCTTGAAACAATCAAAATGTCACTGAAGAATCATTGGGTCCAATTGTGTAATGAGAAAAATTACTAAACAAATGGATAACTAAGTCAAAAATTATAAAAACACTACTTCTAAGTTAATCATGGGGACATACATTGCTTGAAAATCAATGGAAAGAAATAAAATGTATCACTTATCACTCTTTTCAATAACAATTGGGGTAATTTTGTACTTGAAGCAGAAATAACTTGGTTGAGAATCAATAATTTGCCGAGTGTTTCCTCAAGGAAGTTGATTTGATGCACATTGGTCAGAGTGGTCTTTAAATATAATTTCAAACCATCTAATTTCAAGCATTGTGGTAGGACACGAATAAAAACATGAAACATTACATGTCATTTTTATTTTAGATCAAAATTTCAGCTTAGAAATTTTATTTTCATTGTATCACCAATATTTTTGGCAGTCATGACTTTTTGTGAGCTATCTGAGCAATTTTAGGAAGCTGGAATCACTTGCTATACCTTTAATTAAACAAAATGAATACTCAGATAAATAATTCTTTCTCTAAGATACTGCAACTGAAGACTTGTGTGTGAGTAATACATTTTCCTTTTATAAATTCAATAATTTTTTCAGCAATTTTAAAACTAATAACCCCTGTTTCCTGCTCTTAATTTCATCATATTTCATAAACAAAGGCATTTATCATATTCAAGTGGTTAAATTGAATGTAAACAGTTTTGAAATTCCTTGCCCAGCTTCTTACAAGTTTTAAAAACTCAGGAATACTGTGTCTTCTTCATAAACTACTGACAACATTCATTTTAGAGGGATATTGAAAAAAAATACAAAATCAACTGTCAGAAAGTCAAGAAATATCTCCTTTTGATCACTTTGAACTGGTTTGTACAAAAATCTCATCAATTCGTGTATTAAAGCTGATGGATGAGTCTCACATATCATCTTGTAACTAACAAACAAAAGTTCATTGCTTTGAACTTTTCTCAAGCAAAATCCCTATGAATCAACCCAGTAATCATCAAGAACGAACTGGAAAGTACCCTATGGAAAATATTTGTGGCTAAACTCAATGAAGTGGAAGAACTTTACTTGGAACAAGTAGTCACCAGAGTTCCCAATGTGGGCCAATAAAACCATGCACAGATGTGCAAGTATGAACGGAGATGCCATAAGGATCACAATTCTGTCTCAATGAGTACAACAGGTTTGTCTGTTCCGATGAGGTCTTCAAAGAGGCTGTCTTCTATTCTACCCCCAGCACCTGCGTCTTGGCCATATCCCTGGCCTCGATCACAGGCTGGAGCCTCCAGACGAGACTGGGCAAATCTCAGTACTGCACTGGTCAATTCACCAACAGTCCATTGCCTGTCAAGAATCACCCTGCAGACAGTGTCCAACTGCAAAGAATTAATATTCAAAATATCACACATGCTGTTCAGAAAGACTTTCTGTATACTTACTTTGATTTTAAGAAAAATGTGGATAGTTTTCAAGGATAAATAAATAACTTCGTTAAGATTTTTTTCTCATTAAAATGTTTAGCTGTAAGAGTAAAGATTACAGAATGGGTAACAATATTTATGGGTAATAATTATTGGAGTTAGTGAAATCTTAACTGGAATCAAAATATTTCAATTTCTTGTACCCAAAACTAAAATTTGAATCAATTCCTTATTATGATCTGATATTTAGATTGAAAATATTCAATTTTAATTTTGAATAAATGGAAAAAGCTTGACTAAACATAGATAACAAAAAATCCAACCGGAAATTTATTTTATTAGGACTCATTACCTTTAACATACGAGGATGTGAACACGTATAGTAAATGAGGCAGGGTGCTTGTGCTCTGCTGGCAGCTAGCCACTGGAGAACTGCTTTGAGTTGAGGGTCACCACACCCGCCTCCTCCCCCTCCACCCCCTGCCTGCTCCCCTACTGGTGTACTAGCCTTCCCTCCAACCCGAGGTGATGCAGAAGAAGGATGAACGTACGAGGAAGATGTTCCACAACCCCAGTTGCCCGTTGCTATGGGTAAAGGACCTTCACCATCAGCTCCGTTCTCCCCTGCAGACCAATCTGCATGTGCTCCCAAGAGGGAAACCTTTTGAGAAGTAATGTGTTGATCCTTTATTCCCAAGGAGAATGAAGGTTTCCTTGTTCTTAGAAACATAACATAAAATCATTCATAATGAATTTACAGATGTATACACTATCAATTTTGAGTAGGAGTGAGATACAGAGTGGAAATAGTAATTTTTGTTCCTGAAACTGGATGTGGCCTCAGATAAATTGATGCCATGGGCAAAAATATCTCACTTGGCAGTTTTGTGCACCATGATTATAAGCTCCTTCTAATAGTTCCTTATGATTGTAATTTTGCTTTTCTTTGGGTAAAAAGAAAATTACTTTGAGAACTTAGATTTAATATCTCCATTATGATCAATGGATGATAAATATATATGCATATGTATATGTATATATTACCTATTTAATATTTTCATAAGTAGAATAACAATGTGCCTAGTGATTCCATAATTAAGTTCATAAGAGCAATACGTAAAATAAATAATAAATTTAGCTTATGGTTCCCCAGTTTTTCAATTTATTGTGAGGACTAAGAATATTTGTTAGGAAGTACTTAAGAAATATTGGGCAAAGAAAAGAAATGATTAATGGTCATAAATTTTGCTTGTATAGAGTGAAGATATCTGTGTGATTTTATTTTATATTGTTCCAGCACTACATGTTTTTTGTTTCTTATTGATTATATTTTTGTGCTCAAACATAAAATTGTAAAGTGATTTGTATTTTTGCAGCACAGTTTTATGTATTGAGTGTAATTTGTTGGAAAATGAAGAGTTGGTTATCCCAAGCAGGATACTATCCTATCCTACTTCCCTTGTAATATTTACCTATGCACAACCTTTGAATGAGTTTACAGGAGGAATAAATTATAAATAATTTCATCAAGTACCAAGTTCTGAAGGACTTAAACAATTTCATAATTCCAATGGTGGTGATACTTATATATAACAGAAATAGCATGACCAACATTGGAAGACCACATTGATGCTCAGCTACAAAAATACATAAACTCTGATATTTGGTACCTTAATTTACAGCAACAGAAATGTCGGATGTAGTTTAAATTTTCATAGTTATGATCTTAAATAAAGAATTTGTCCTCACACAATGAAATATTTTTTAGAAGCCCATGTAGAATGGTTTTGGCATTTTTATATTTTATTAAGTGAAAAATAGCGAGTAGCAAAAACAGCTTCCTTGTAAAAAGTTAAATATAATTTCAAAGATCTTTCATTACCTTATTGAATTAAATAAAGGACTTACTAGGTGTTCAGCCATCCTCTGTCTTCTGTTACCCCCTCCTAGACGATCACTTAGGCTTAGAGATCTTGCAACTGGTGGGATTCCCTGGGCACATCCTCTGGAGCCTCCCTTGCAGCCTAATGAACTACTGCTGTCACCAGTGCCCTCTCCGTCTGCACACTCCCTTTCACCCCCACAGCCATCCATTCCCCCACCATGCATCATGTTTCCATCAAGCGCCACGCCTGCGAATGAATCACTGAGGGCCCGCTTGAGAAGGCCACTGGCAAATCTCACCACTGCTGCTCCTCTGGCTCGGTTGCTCTCTCCTCCAAGATTTTTTATGGGTCCTTCCGGGGAGTCCAGCCAATGGCCAAACTGCTCATATATTTCTTCCAGTTCTACGGATACAAGGAAAAATGATTTGAATTAGAATGAAGGCAATCCCCTGAATTTAATATTATAATGCAAAAGGATTCTTAAAATTGTAATAAAGAGGTATTACATAGAAAAAGTAATAAATAGTAGTAGAGGTAAGTATTATAAGGTGCCTTGACAGCAAAGGTCATGTTGCACCGTATGCACAGTTGATACACAAAAGAGGTTGGTTTAAATTAAATTAAGAATAACTATTAATTTCAAAATTTCTTCATTAATGCTTATATTCTAGGTCTCAATATCATAACACAGTACATAACCATGATACTTGCAATGGTAGGAACTTGCATGTTCCTAATGCACACACCAAATCAACTCTGCTAGGGTCTAAACACGTGGGACTTGTTATTTACCACAAATTACCAATGCATATCAAGAATATAAAATCTGACGCTTATCTTTAAAAGCAAATGTAAATATTTTTTATCGAAAAAATGTTTTATAGTACAAATGAATATTTGTCATCATAATGTAATGTTTTCCTGTGTATTTTGCATTTTTTCTAAATTACTTTTACATTTTATATTTTTCAAATTGATGAAGTCTAGATCATGTATATGATCAGTGACAAATAAGAATTATTATTATTATATAGGTTGATCTTTCATAGAAGGATATTGATAAATTACCATTCATATTTTTATTTAGGTTAATCCTGTATATATGTTAACACCATACTTTCTGCTAGGTATTTTAATTATTTTACGTTGTCCTTTAAAAGATTCCTTTCCAAACTGTACTTCATCGATGTTCATTTGTGTTTACTGTACAATATAATCTACAAAAGAGATAATTTACAAATTTAACTCAAACCTCAACTGATTTATTAAACTCCACCAATTATAAATAACTTTCTTGTGGACTTGTCATCTTTATACTTTTTTAAAAAATTGATTTATAAATGGATAATAATAATAATAATATGAGTTTTATTTACCTCAATGCTATTCATCGATGTATACAGTATTCTTTGATAATTAATGAATTAAAGTATTTTACCTTCATTGACAATTGAATTGAATAGAAAATTATTTAAACATGTCAGTGATATTTAATTATATATAACCTGAGATGATGTTTATAGATGAAAAATATTTTTGTTCTATTATTTTCCAAAAAAAGGTAATTTTGACTTACCAGAACCATAGTCTGTACTGAAGCTGTACCTAGAGGAGTCTCCAGCGCCATCTTCCCTCCTTGCAAGCAGTTGGTTACCCATTCTCCTCCTTTCTCGAAAAGCTTTTAACCACTCTTGTTCTACTTCTAGTCCATCTCCCACCCAATCATCATTCTCTATTAATTCAGCTTCGTCCTCTAACACAAAACCTCTTGATCCACCTCTTCTTAACCTTGATAAAGAGATATTAACATAAAAATCCTCTACAATCTATGACAAGCTGCCCTCCATTATTAAATACATTCATTCTCTACAGGCATGTAAGGATATGATATAGCTAATATGTTCTGAAAAAATAAAATTTTCTACTCTATTGAATAATTTATTAATTCATGTTATATCTACCAACAATAAAATCTACTTTGCAATTTTTGACAATGCCTATACCTGTATTTTTGGTCCATGGATAATAATACTATTATTATAATAATTTTTATTCTATGAAAGATTTTTTGAGTTGTTATTTTAAATGTTCTGAATATCAAAAAATTTCTTTTCTATGTTCTTCCCCAGAACCTTTCTATGTATTTCTCTGTTTCTAACATTCAATCTTTCCATCCTCTGTTATTGACTATTTTCTATAAATGGCTTAATGCCTACATATATATATACTAAATAATTAATTCTTGACTTAGAGAAGAAAATTTTAATATCTATTGGAATTTAATGCATGCAAGTCAAATGTAAATACATAATTTCATTTCAAAACAGGTATAACATTTACATGCTACTTTTTACCCAGTTATTGGAGCAACATGACAATCTTCTGATATTTGTAACAAGTTTAAAATATAATAAACTGTTTGTGTTTTATTTGTTTTTGTATTAAAATGAATATAGCTTTAAAAAAAGAATAAGCCTTTGACAAAAGGTTTGGAAAAAAAGATATGGAGAAACTTTGTAGAATTAATGAAGTTTATCAACCTCAGAAATTCAGTGGCAGATTAGAAGAATGTTCGATAATATTTTATTATGTTATGAGTAATATTCCTGTAACCATATTCTGAGGAATGTAATATATTCATTTGTAATTTGGTACAGGATAAAGAACAATGCATCTTTCATTCACTTTTGTCACAGTCTTGATCATGTGATGAAATGAAAGCTACTGAGGTATGAGTGAATAATTGCACTGATCTCCTTACTGAAGGTCAAGAAAAGTGTTACTTGTAGTATCATTGTGCTTCACTTGCGTGGACATGTTCCGCTTTTGGCATTCTGGCTCTGTGAGAAAAGCAAGAGACAACCACCTCACTCCTCATCCTGCCCAGTAAACCTCATTCCTCTCTGCAAGCTCTTACAATTAGTAACTTATGTCGGAGAGGGTAGTTACAAGTCAAAATTTATACCATGATTAATAACCTACCAAACATTGCAGTCATCAACTTCTGAGCCGGCAACACTTATTCCAACAGCATAAGAGGAAGACGAAGTGGAGGAAGTGAAACCTTGAGATGATGATGATGAGTAATTGGAAGACGAAATTTTTGGAGGTCTATGCCTAGATCTGGGTGAAGAAACGGCTGCTGATGATGAAGATGCAGATGCCCCTGAGCGATTTAGGGCTTCCAATAGACGCTCAGCGAATGAGGAGTGCCTTAGGGCAAAGTTTGAGTCTTCTTCATCTAAATCATCAGTAGAATCTGGAAAGGAATAATATATGATAGGTGAAACCTTTTTGTTAAATTGAATCCACTGTAATTAAATGCTACTTATTAAGAACTTTAAGTAGGCTTTAGTGATATAAGATATTAGTTGATAAAGTTATGTCATCTTTTCTTATTCCTAAATTATTACAAACCCATCATTATTTGATTACATTTAGGTGGTATAAACTGACAAAAATTTCAATCAAGGCTTGTTTTAACCATTGGGCAAAGGTTGGCAGTAGCCTGAGGCCCTTAGAGGCATGTTAAAATTGAAAATGTCAATAAAATTCTGAAATTATCAGTTTAGCCTCTCACCTACTGTCTTGTTGTCTTTGTCTTTATTGCGATCCCCTTTATGTTCTGCAGATGGATTGATATCATCTTCTTCCAAGCTTGTCCGCGCACTGTGGAATGCTTCATCGGAAGAAGATGCAGCAGACTCTTCAGAATGGCAACTCCCATACTGACTACGCAAACGTGGAGGATGTAATGGAGCCTGAGATAAGTAAATAGTGATATATTTATAGAAGATGATTTTAATATAGTATTAATTGGAGGATTGAACTGGAAAAGAAGTTGGACTTACAAGAAGAGATTGTGACTTGTGATTCACTGATTTTGATCAAATTTGATAGGCTGAAAGTACAGTATGTACCATTCACAAAACACAAATAAATATATTCGATTGTGATTATTATAGTAGATGATATGATCATATATATAGTAATACCATACTATCGAATTTCTTGGAAATTGGGCAATGATGAAATTGAAATACTCTTAAGTGATGAGTGAAAATATTAACCATGACATGAATGTTGCAAACATAGTTATGAGAGCCAAGACTGTTCGGCACTGTGATAGTTAAGATCATTGTGAGGCCATCAAAGCTAGCTCAAATAAGTTATTTTTTATTTTCAATGAAATTTTCATAACATTTATTCCTTGTCCACAAAGTATGAATGGATAGAAATTGATTGAATTTCCTATGTTTGAACTTTGTAAAATTTATTCATCCATTTAATTTATTTATCTATTATATATAGATGCTTCTCCGGATTCATTCATGTATATACCTAGATAGATAGATAGATAGGATACTAATTCACAGCCTAAACCACAAGTGTGATTTACTTGAAATTTTTACGACGTATTGGCCATAACGTGTAACCGCCAGAAAAAATGTGATTTTGAACCCCAGTGTCATAGGTTCGATTCCAGAGGGCCCCAAAGTACCGATTTTTCCCGTTTAAATGCATTGCTTTGATTTTCAGGAATTAAAAAAAAATACTTCTCGGATAGGTAATGAATTGAAACTCAAGGAGCCTATATATATGGTCATGATTGATCGAACACATAAATGACTTTTACGGAAAATATCCTGAGTTCAATGCTAGGTCGATGCAAAAAACGGCCATTTGAAATACATTGAGGTAGATTTTCATTATTTTTTTTCATGCACTTCTCGAAATGATAGGAACTTCTCGCTTATATGGAAGATGTATATTAAGCATAGTTTTTTGAAAAAAATGTAGATAAGACCTTACTGTTCCTGGGTTCGATGCCAGAGCACATAAAAGTTTCTCTCATAAGGAATATAAGGGAAAAGTAGGACGTCATTTGAGGCAGTTGCACCTAATATTTCTGCTTGAATTTTCAAACATGGTTAAAGGATGTGATCTTCTTTAGTGCTGCATAGAAAGTATTACCAGAAAGACCCGGGTTCGAAGCCAGATGGTAAATATATCCCCCATTTAAAATGCATTGAGTTAGTTTTCATTATTTATTTTGAACTATTAATCGAAATAATAGGAAAATCTTGCTTTGCTAGAAGATGTATATTAAGACTCGGTTTAAGAAACAAATTATATATGACCATGCTGTACCAGGGTTTGATGCCAGAGCACATTAAAATTTCTCTCATAAGGAATATATGGGAAATGTAGGACGTCCTTTGGGGCAGTTGAAGCCAACATTTCTGCTTGAATTTTCACACATAGTTAGAGGTGGTGATTTTCTGTTGTACTGCATTGGACGTATCACCAGAAAGACCCGGGTTCAATGCCAGACGATTAAATTGCATCGAATTTTAAGAATATTTTCAACCATTTTTTTTTCTTTTTAGGACCGTCCCGATATGATGCCATAATGAAATAAGTGTTGTCAATCTGCTAGCAGTATGCAAGCTACATTTTACTCGTATATATATATATATATATATATATATATATATATATATATATATATATATATATATATATATATATATATCTATTATATATAGACGCTTCTCCGGATTCATTCATGTATCTAACTATTATACATAGATGCTTCTCCGGATTCATTCATATATATAGGGATATAGGTATATAGATAGGATACTTATTCACAGCCTAAACCACAAGCGTCATTGTCATGAAATTTTTACGACATATTGACCATAACGTGTAACCGCCAGAAAAATTGTGATTTTGAACCTCAGTGTCATAAGTTCGATTCCAGAGGGTCCCAAAGTCCCGATTTTTCCCGTTTAAATGCATTGCTTTGATTTTCCGGAATTTTTAAAAAATACTTCCCGGATAGATAGAGAATCAAAACTCTAGGAGTCTTTATATATACTCATAATCTATTGAAAACATAAATGACTTTTATGGAAAATATCCTGGGTTCGATGCTCGGACGATGCAATTATCCGCCCTTTAAAATACATGGGAGTAGTTTTTCATTATTTTTTTTGATACACTAATCGAAATTACAGAAAGTTCGTGCTTGGCTGGAAGATGTATGGTAAGAATTAGTTTAAGAAAAAAAATTTCATAAGATCGTAATATTCCTGGGTTCGATGCCAGAGCACAATAACCTTTCTCTCATAAGGAATATAAGGGAAAAGTAGGACGTCATTTGAGGTAGTTGAAGCCAATATTTCTGCTTGAATTTACACATATAGTTAGATATAGCTATCTTCTATTGTGTTGCATATAAAGTATCACCAGAAAGACCCGGGTTCGATGCCGGGTGGTAAATATATCTGCCATATAAAACACATTGGGGTAGTTTTTCATAATTTTTTTCATGCATTTATCAAAATGATAGGAACTTCTTCCTTTGCAAGAAGATGAATATCAAAACACAGTTTAAGAAAAAAAATTATATAAGACCATGGTTTTCCTGGGTTCAATGCCAGAACGCATTACAATTTCTCACATAAGGAATATGAGGGAAGAGTTGGACGTCGTTTGAGGCAGTTGCAACCAATATTTCTGCTTGAATTTTCACACATAGTTAGAGATGTTGATCTTCTGTTGTGCTGCATAAGAAGTATCACCAGAAACACCCGAGTTCGATGCCAGACGATTAAATTGAAGCGAATTTTCAGAATATTTTCAATCCTTTTTTCTTTTCTTTTGAGGACCGTCCCGATATGATGCCGACATGAAATTAGTGTTTTCGATCTGCTTGCAATATGCAAGCTACATTTTATAATAGATATAGATGCTTCTCCGGATTCATTCATATATATAGGGATATAGGTATATAGATAGGATACTAATTCACAGCCTAAACTACAAGTGTGATTGATTTGAAATTTTTTCGACGTATTGGCCATGTGTAACTGCCAGAAAAATTGCGATTTTGAACCTCAGTGTCATGGGTTCGATTCCAGAGGGCCCCAAATTCTCCCCAGAGTGCTCCCAAATCAATATTGCCAATTGCCAATATTTCTGCTTGAATTTTCACACATAGTTAGAGATGGTGATCTTCTATTTTGTTACATAGGAAGTATCACCAAATGACCCGGGTTCGATGCCAGACGGAGAAATTGCAGCGAATTTTAAGTATATTTTCAATACTTTTTCTACTTTTAAGGACCCTCTCGATATGATGTCGACTTTAAATTTGTGTTAACAACTTGCTTGCAGAATGCAAGCTACATTTTACTCGTAGATTAAATATCTGTGCTGTTTTAAGTCAGAGAGCCTTTTCAACCAGGGTCATTTCATAGAATAAAATGTATTTTGTGCTCAAATTATAGAGTATCTACACCAAAAATGAGGGTATGGAAGAAATAGTATCAAACCTGTTCAGTACTTTGCTGATTAGGCCTACTTAAGCTCCTATCCGAAGAGCCAATGCCAACACGCAAGGGTTGAGTTCGCACTGGGAGCTGTTCCCCAGATGAACCAAGGGTGATGAAGCGCCGCCTGGTGTCTGGGCTTGGCGGCCTGAGGTTAGAGTGTTGCTGAGGTCTTCTGTGGCACTTGGTGGGTTTGGCATTGCTTTCTTCTATAAAAGTTTGTTCAATCTCATCCTGAAAGCAAACAAAATTCATTTAGGTTATGATTACTAATTTTATGGTCTAAACATCATGAAGAATATGTAAGTGAGGTCAGCAAAAAATAAAAATCATTATATTTATACTTAACTACCCCGCAAATTTTTAATGAATTTTTTAAATATTAAGATTTAGAACCTTAAATTTGAAGTTCAAGTAATGTTTCTATGTTTGGACTACATCTGTCAGTTATGTCATTAGTGCAAAGACTGGTCAGATCTTCACACTCTTCACCATTTGCTATGAATACCATTGGGGAGGAAATGAGGCTTACTAGATAAGATGAAGAATGTGGTATTTTGGCGTTACATGTACAATGTAAGTCAGACACATAGCCTTAACCTTTTAACTGCTAAATACCTTTTTAATATCAAGTGCTTTCTATGTTAAATTATGATGAGAGAACCATCCCTTTTTGCTAAATGCATTTTGTTTCTGCCTACAACAAGTTATTTCCAAATTTTACAATAGATTAACTTTAAATTTTAAACTCTTGCTCATACATAGAAGCAAAGATAGTAAAATAACATGTCTAAATGTGTGTATAGTAGCAAACAAAGGTGTATTTCTTTATTAGCAAATCACATGAGGTTCTAAAAGAATATCTCAAATTTATGCATATTATGTAATTTAAGAAGCCCAATTTGCTTATTATATACTCTATTCCATTTTGAATCGCTAACCTTTCCAGACTCCTCAGCTTCTGGTGGTGTGGAGCCAAAAGATTCTCCAATTGGTGACAGACGTCTTGGGCCGACATCCTCCCCTGTTCCATTCGTCCTGTTCGGAGGAGTTGGAGGTTTGGCTGTCGGCGTGAACGCTAAATAGGCTTTGTTGAGCTCCCTGAGAAGATTGTCTTCTTCCCACTGGCGCATTGGATAACTACCATAATCCTCGGCATCCGCAAGGCAGAGACGTAACCTTCCCCTCCCTCCTTCACTCTTCATTGGTTCAACCACTGCCCTCCCTTTGGGGTCTGTTATTCTGGAAGAACCCTCTGGCTGCAGTCCGCTTACACGAAATGCCTCATTGTCTTCTAATGCTTCAACCCACAAAAGCAGGGCAAGGAGTTCAGGATGAGTAGAAAACTGGATACATTCCTTGAATAACAAAAACATTAGAATTAGATTGAGTTCTTACTTTATGGGCGTGGTAATATAAATGTGGTATTCTAGTTATCTTTATTATGATTGTAGAAGAGGTATGGAAATGAAATATGCCACCATTTTAATCTGTAATGATTGGATAATGAAGTAAATAAATTGGTTAATTCATAAGACCTATTTGCACTGGATATTTATGTGAATACAAGAGAAATAATGAAAAAATGCTTTTTTATATAAATGATAATAAAGAGATTGATCTCAGTAAGACCCTTTATGATAATTACATTACTATTTAACCTTTTTAAATACATTGTTTAAAAGGAAAAACGGACTTGAAAAAAGTCTGACAAGCCAGGAATCAAACCCTCAATCTTCCTTTATAGAGAGGCTGCTTTAACCATTTAAGCTACCCGGCCAGAAAATTTAACAAGCAGTTTTTGGGACTTTGCGTGCAAGTGTAGCCACCAGGATTGAGTAAGATCCTGGGTTTGATTCCCGGCCCCGTCAGACGTTTTTAGTCCGTTTTCCTTGGGAGTTTCCCTGGGTGCACTCCCCCATGATTGCAAAGTCACATCAACCCTTTTCTTTGTTTGAACTTCATTCTGTTAACCCCTAAGCTGATTTATTTCTCATGCAGTTTTTTTTACCTCCACCAATAGTTTTGACACCAATTGAAAGTTTGGTGACAGATTTTATATCTAAATGAAGTATTATCTTTACCATCATGAATATTACATAAAAATATATAAAAACAACTCCAAAACCATCAAAAAACTTGCAAAGCGGCAAGATGGTTGATTGGTTTTGATAGTTTTGGAGTTATTTTTATATATAACATAACCATCAGCAGCCGCTTTGCTTTATTCTATCACATAAAAACTTGAAGAGTACACATGTACAACATTTTCTCTCAACCGTATTGCATTGGAAAGCTATATATATAATATATTTAATATGGACAGATATTATGTCGAAAATAAGGGAAGGGGCTGAAAATGAAAATAAATACTTTAGGATTTAAAAAATTCTTCCCTTGAAATTTCATGGAAATTTACAAAGGAAAATAACACAATTTAATGTATAATTTCTTTCACATAATTGTTAATTTTTTTAATACCTTAAAAAATTGTCCAGCAAGATTATGCAGTATTAAATTATACTGTAGAACCAAAACATTCTCTGCCCTGGATGTCAAGAACGTCTTCAGCCCAGGGAGAGCAAACTCTTCACTACATCTTTCCCTGCATATTTAGAATTAGCGAGCAGAAATTTTATTTGGAAAACAGCTTAATTTCTATATCCGTTTTATGTGAACTTTGATATTTACAATAATTTTTGGAACACAATGAGTTAAAGAGAGGAATATTAGTATATCATTAAAACTTGCTAGCGATACCATAAGCTTTGGGTTCACCTTACTTGTGAACACCCTCCGGATAGTACACGTCCTCCAATCAATGGAGAGGAAAAGCAAGCCCTCAACGCCCATGGCTCTGCTCCTTCGAGTCGCCCCTCATGTCTGCAAACCAGTGGACATAGAGGACCTTCACTCTCAACCCAATCTTCAAGCGTCAACCACTGCTTGCTTGAGAGCACCTGAAAATGGTTTTGAAATTAAAATTTCATTAATACAGCTGTTTTACATGTATAGAGGAACACAATATTTACAAAAATAGGGATCTATTTGGGGCTCAATACAATACATAATTTTACAAGTGCCAGAGTGGGTAAGTTGAATGTTCTTATTTTTGCCGTAAAATTGAAATTTCAATAATAAAGACAAAATAGAAAAAAAATTAGTGAATATAAACAACCCATCCCCTTGACCAACAAGACAATTGTTAAAGCCAAGCTCATACCTTTTCCCATTAGAATACATGCTATGAAAACATTAATCATTTTGAAGAGGTGGCAATATCCTGTGATTTGAAGGTTTGCTGTTATGGCAACCAATTTTCAGTCAAACTCAATAATTTGTACCACTATCTAGGAGGTCATAATTCATGAAGATGTTAATCCGATCTAAGAGAGGTTTTTGGATGCACATGAATTTTTAATGAAAGTTAGGAGTAAAATAATTATTTAACTATACCCTTGGTGCCTTATATTCCATAAGTTTTAAATGAATTAGTTTAAATAATGTCTTTCAGACATTCTGTTTACTTTTGAGCTGTAAATTCAAACATTATTTATTTTTATCAAACTTTATAATATGAAAATGCAATAAATTTGATTATTCTGTTTAACATTGAGTTCCATCATTATTGACTAGGAAGTTTACCAGTACTGAACAATTGATACTGAAGCTATGAAGTGTGGTACATATTCTGTATTTTTTCATCATTATTCTGTCAAATGATTTTTATTATTCTTTCAATTAGTTTAAGTACTCAGGGGTACAAATGACAGTTGCTAAAGAGACACTGTTATATAATCACATAAGGTATTACAACAGTTACTAATTGAAAAATTTTACTGATGCATTAAGTTAATAGAAGTAACTTAAACCAAGCATCAATGGTAACATATTGAGCATACCTGTCTAGCGAGAGTGATGTTACCTTCAGGCTCCTTTTCTGCAAGTTGATCGAAATAGTAAAATAAGCTCCACAATTTGGATTTCTGTGAGTTTCTGGTCAGAGAACATCAAAAAAAGAAAAATAAACATTAATTTCACTATGCTTTCAGCAATTATAAAAGTAAAAAATATCTATAGAGTGTATTTATTCTATAATCAAATTCCTTCTTCAGTATTTTTCGGCACTAAGATGAATTTAGTCTCTATAATGCTTTGAGGATTTACGTGAATCTTAAATCATTTAATTTACATTTAATTGGAATCCATATTATCAACAACAATATCAAGAAATGGAATAGATATTACAATTGTAAGTTAAAATACATTTTAGACATTGTTTATTTCTTAATTAAGACGAAAATATTTTGCTATAAAATTTAACAAATGATAAGGAAATAAAAATTACGCTAATTTTTTGAAAATAATTGTTTGCTTCTTTAATTAAAAAGACAATCGTATAAGTGGATGATCTCTAAGAATACGAAAAATGATCCTCAAAATAGAAATTTAATAGAGCCCCTGTATGATTTCTTGATAACTCAGTTCCATTGACCCACTCCGACTTTTATTTGCGAAAAATCTGTTAAGTTCAACGATTCATAAAAACAGAATTACAAATACAACGAGGTAGATATTCGGCAGTAGTTAATGAAACTTCTCACCTGTGAAGGTGACGGAAAAAATGAGTGAAATTGAAATCTTGCAGCGTCGGATGAGTCTTTGGCGTTCGCTTGGGGTAAGTGGAGAAGAAGGCATGTGCCACCAACGCGGCGAGGAATTGACGTGGAAGTTGAACTCGATCAGCTGAAAAGAATTAATACAGCATAGGAAAAACTGAACCTACTTATAACACAGCATACTATGACTTAAGATTTTTGGCCGTTTTGGCCACGATCGACTCCCAGTGTTAATTACTGACTGTTATTGGACATGCAACATTTCACGTATGGCTCATATGTGACTATGACGAGATTACACCATTTTCAGAGGCTATATTGTTGACACCTCATAGACAATACGTGGGGGGGGGGGTGTTCTTGAATAAGAAAGTTTCGTCAACCGTCAGACAAAACGCTAATTATAAAGCCTTTATTAAGGCGAGATTGAGACTGAAAAGTCTCCTCTTCCATCTAACCTTTCGTCAGTGATATAATATGCATTAAAAGTTATATGTAAGGGAATAGTGAGGAAGACTTTAGAAAGAGTGGATGTAAAAAATACAATAGGTGATATCTTAGGAAAAAAATCCACTACAGGAAAACACCCGCAAAGAAGGGGAGGTGTGAAAAACCTGCGCAAATCTACTGATAGTATAGGTAAAAGGTGTGAAAGAAAGCTGTGTATTACATGGAAATTACAAAAGCAATACTAGAACGAAATTACAAAAACGATAATAAAATAAAATCAGAAACAGGAAAAATTTGTATAGTAATAAATGAGAAAATAATAAATATGGCAGAAAACATTAACGTAAAGATAAAAAAATCAAACTTATTAAAAAATTATATGGGTTAAGAGAGCAAAAAATGGCGATATGAGAAATAAAGTTTTAATTTGTGATACATTTGAGACACCGATGTGGCACTCGAGACGAAAAAATATTACGAGTTAAGAATATTTGTTCCAAGAGCCGCAGTGTTACATAGAAGAAGTCGACGCTCAGATAAATTAGATGTGCATCTAGAAGAGTCTACGATTAAGATAAAGAGCTTAAAACAAATAGGGCGTTATGAAAACATTCTCACCAATTGAGGTCAAACTAGATTTGAAAGGGAAAAATTCAACGATTGAGATAGTGTTGGTATTTATCTCACGTTATCTGTTATTTAACACGAATTAAATTGCAGAGTCATTACAATAATAATTAGTCGTACACAGTACATGTAATAATTATTGTAATTACTCTACAGCTGCAATTACTGGTTTTAGGCGAAATTAACGATAAATGATTGAGAGGAAACTTATAACAAAACGAAATAATGACGAATAATCGATTTCAGGGATTAACAATTACGGCCAAAAATGATAGTATTAATGATTTTTATAATAATGGTAATGTCATTATGACCATGATTGATATAGTAATTATTGTTTTGATTTATTTAATTACTCATGTTTAATAGAGAATTTTACGTGTGTCTTTATAGATAACCAATATCTTGTTCATCCGAACACGTTTCAAAATGGTGCATTAAAATAAATTATTTTACATTATTACATGAAAATATTTATGAAATTACGTTACGGTGCATACGTACAGAAAGTAATTTATTTTGGTGAAAATCGGAAAATACATATCAATTAATATTTAAAATACAACGTTTCAGCCTTGCACCATGACAGCTGGAATAGTCGTTATTGCAACTCCTCATCAGAATACTTTAAAAAGCCTTTGAAATAATTTTGTTTAATACTCACGTTGCTGCTGAAGACTGAAATGCAGTCCAGAAGGTGGTCTCAATTGCTTCAGCTGTAGGGCGCAGTGAACCATGCTGGGGAGGGTGACTGTGAGGAAGTGTTGTCGGGCAGTTTGGTCCATATCTCGGTCGAGGAAGGAACGGAGGCCTGAGAAGATGCTCGGGTCAGGTTTTTCAGGGTCGTCTGGATCCAAGCCAACGCTGTTGAAAAATACATGCACCATTTGTGAGTCAAGCGGTTCAAAAACGGTCCAGAAGTGGAACATGCATTCATTATTCGGTACGCGGTGAAACCTCATCATAACACCGCTCCTCCTTTGGGGCAGTGTCTCTCATCCTTTCAACGCATCCCCGCTTATAAATGCTCGTATATCCGTGGAAGCCATGTGGGTGATTAAGATTTTAATCCCAATATTAATTCAACATTTTTGAATTGATTAGAGACTTCGTTACTGTTCTATTATCACCTTACTTGGACTTGGTTGGCTGGATTGAAAAGGAACGTTACAGTTTATTAATAAATACCATAGCAACATTTCAACATATTTTTTGTTGATAAACAATTGCATAGCAACCGTTGCATTTTATGAGACTCATTTCAACGCAATATATGAGCAAAAGCGCGGGCAGAGAACGTCAAATTTGAATTTATTTCAATTCATTTCATGAATATCAAATTCAGGAAATAATCTAAAGAATGATTACTTGTTTATCAGAACAGAGAATAAATAGCTTATACGTGAAAGCTCAGAAGTTCCGAGATGTACCTTAGCAACCATGTAAATAAACAGTTATAAAACGCTATTAAACATCTCGTATATTAACATTTATTATTTTAATCAGCATATTGCTGTGCAAAGTTGTGGCAAGTAAGTTAAATAATCAATAACTAATATTTTTGCACAGCAAATACTTTATTTTTAGAAT
Organism: Sympetrum striolatum; assembly: GCA_947579665.1. NCBI lineage: Eukaryota > Metazoa > Arthropoda > Insecta > Odonata > Libellulidae > Sympetrum > Sympetrum striolatum. Next base: position 76,926,544 of record OX388346.1, read on the forward strand.
TTAAGCTATTGTTGGTTTATATTGTTATAAAGTAAACCAAGTAACTCTTTGGCAACCATGTAAATAAACAGTTATAAAACTCATACATCTTGAAGAAAGGCTTTCGCTGCACGAAGAATAACTGCTGAAAGTTTTCGGGTACGTAGCGTTGGTCGAAAAATTACCAACACTTCGTACCCGGAAACTTTTAGTAGTTATAAATCGCAATTGAACACCTCGTACACTTAAGTGTATCCTTTTGAGCAGAATCCTACTCCACAAAGTTGCATCGAGTATTAAATTAAACAATAAATAACTTTTTCATACGGAAAATAATTCACTTCAACGATGCACTCCATATAAAAATAATGGTTCATCTTCATAACAGCAACATGATTACAGTCGAACGAACGAATGTCGTAAGGAAAAATGGAATTTCGGAAATGAAATACCAAACGAACTTGAAACCTCATGAACTCCGTTGGCAAAAAAATGCGAAATGATTTTTCCGATATTTCCTCCTAGTTCGCAGGGTTAACGTGGGTCGCCGATAGAGGGCCCTATTAAATTTCGAGGGCCTCTCTTAAATGACTAAAAACCGATGCGAGATAACACGACTGAGCGTGAAAGATAGGTTTTTAAGCGGAAACCGATTTCTGCATATCTGCGGAAATCCACTTCACAGCAGAGAAGCACGGCTGATAAAGAGATCCAAGGTGCAGGCTGAATCGCTAACGACTTCAAACTAAGAGCTTCAACTTAACCAAAAGGTCAACGAAAACTGATGTATTTTTTCGTAGCTGGATTTTTCCCCATTTCTTACAGAACAAGGTCGGTTGATGATGGAAATGATGATATTCGTGCATGATAAGTGCCCTTACGTTGGGTTTACGAGCCCTGAAATTCCCCAATTAACGCATTTATTATTTCATCATTTAAACCGCCCTTTAATTTTCCTTTAGTCTTCTCCTCTGTATTTTCCCTTACATCCTGACTGCAGCATAACTTAAACAGCTCTCCACAAATCTTTTGCTTTAGTCTTACCCTATATTTATTCCCTTAGATCTTGGCTACACTTACTTTCTTAAGCTTTCTCTTTCCTCAAAATACCTGTCCCACAAATTTCATCAGGCGTTCTTTTCTTACTACAATCAAATTTTCACGATGATAACTACATTTAGCATTAATTTCTTCGGCTGGAGGCTCATTTTGCCATCAACCTGCCTCTCTTGCTATTCCAAGGGATTGAACCCGAGGCCATCTACGGCTTTTTTTAAAGAGATTTAGAGTAACCTTTTTCCGCTCTCTTAAAATAATCCACGCCTTAAGTGGGCTGGATATCTAGGAAAATTAAATAATAAATTTAATAAAAGAAAATATATATTTCCCAACCTCGTTAAATACTTCGAAGTTTGGAGAAAAGATAAAGTGAAAACATCCTCTCTCTTGATGAAGATGCTCGATAAAACAAACATTTCATACGAAATAATTTATTAACTTTTACTTATTCAATTTTATTGAATTCTTTTGAGTTCCGTGAAACCTTTGTTTTATTCAACATCTTCATGGATGATTTACAGACATGTCATTTTACATATTTCTTCTCCTAATATCTCTTTAAACTTTTGAAATTATTATTATTTTTCGATTGATGACGAGACCTTTAGTCTCATTCTCGCCCGAATAAAGGCGTGTTATTACAGTTTTTATTATAATTTCATACTTCATAATAAATTTAAATTATGTTGCGTCATAGGTGACGGGGGGTTCACTCGTTACATGATAATATGAGAATAACTATATATAACAATATCAAATTATTGTAGTTACTTTTAATCTCATTCTTAATTATGAATTTAAATTAAGGTGCGTCATTGTTGTCTAGGGGAGGGTACATTAGTTATATAATAGTACGACAATACCATTATATATTCAAATTATTGTGATTATTATAATTTAATATTTAATAATAAAGTTACATCGAGTTGTCATATTATTGACGGGAGAGTTCAATAGTTGTATAATAATATGACAATGCCAACGACGATGCATGACAATTGGAAATTATCATTAATTGGATTTCACACTTACTTGCATAGGTCATGAAGACGTTGCATGCCTTCAATCACGTCCGCCGTTGACTTGGCATGCCTGAGATTTCCCATGTGACGCTGGACGGTGCTCCACCAAGGGAGGTCGCACGGAAGCATTACCAAGGCCATTGTGGATTGTTACGCGGGACTTCAATCCAACAATATGGCCTCTCTTAATATCACCTTGATAGCTTCATGTCAGACTTCTGAAAAGGGAGGGAGATGACATGTCAGAGGATTGGCTGAATCAACACGTTCCTTTAAAGGTATCCAAACCCATTTCCAATATCCAGTTACTCTATTCTCATATTAATGTTATATCTATTCTCTACGTTAATTTCATAAGCTACAAAAGTATGTTGCTATGAATTGAAAGTCTATTAAAAAAATGCAAAGATTCACCTATCCTACTCAATCCCGTGAATGCAATCGTATTGCCTACATCGTGGTATGAACAATTTTTGAAAAACAAAGTTTAAACAGAGTTCGTAAAACAGTTAATGCGCTTGAACACTTATCTAAACATCAACCTAAAATTAATAACTTTATCAGGTTCTTAGATTTGATTTAACGTTGTATTGATTTGAGAAACAGTTTAAAACGGAAATGTTTCATGTATTTAAACACACATACACTCAAGGCGCTCTTGCTCAAGCTCTCTGAAGATACTCATTGTTGCGTAAGAAAAGCTATTGTTACGTCTCACAGTTGAATGCTTGGAATAGTCAAGCCTCTTCATTGTTAGATACTACATTGTTACTACAATGCTATACCATAATATTACCCTGTTCTATCTGGATTAAAGTGGTCGCAGACTCGGTAACGCTTGATTCGGGGAATTACTATTTCGTAGAATGTGTACTTGATTCTACGTTCACCCAATTATCGTTATAATCATGTTGCGTGATTTTAAACGTAATAAAGAAAACATAAAGGAAAATGATAGAGGCTAAGGGACAATAAAGAGCTTTAAAAACTTCTCCAATCCCATCAATAACTTCAATCGCATTATCAAACCTTGATGATTGTATCAAAGCTCAATTAACAAGATAAATTGAACTTAAACTGTTACTTCATCACGAATATTATTAACACGAAAACCCTGAGCATAAATTAAGTTAACAATGAATAATAACGTACAATAATTTATTTGATGTTTAGACTGTTAAGGGAGTTCGTTTTTAAAGTTTGATGTTTTTATTGGGTAAATTCGAAAGTGACCTATGGTATAATACGAGGGAAAAATCACAATTCAACAATAAGTCCATCAGGTAAACAACTCCTTAGAAATCATGTAAATGAATATTCACAATATGCTATTGAATATTTATATAATTTAAGGCAGCATCCTACTCTGTTAAGTTATAATAAATATTTAAGTAAAAAATATATAACTTTTATGTACGGAAAATATTTTACTTAAAGAATAAAAACAACATTTACGAGTTTTTTAATCAAGTAAACCGGGGTTCGATTCCCGACCCGGTCAGATTTTTTCAAATCCGTTTTTTCTTGGGATTTTTCCTGGGTTTACTACCTTATGCGCAAAGAACCTTTAATCCTTTCTTTGAACTTTTACGTGCATTCAAGTAAACCATTACGTAAACAACTCGTTAGCAACCAAGTAAATAAACAGAAATCAAACGCTGTGAAACACTTGTTATGTTTTAAAGAATATCATTCACTTGTATATTTAAGTTTATCTACGCCGAAGTTCAGTAATTTATGCTACAGATGCTCTTCTTCGCATAATCTTGAGTAACCTCGTTGTTTTCCGGATAAATCTGCATATTTTAACCCCATTTTTTTTAAAACGGCGTGATTGATTATTCGCGGTTGCTGGAATCTCGTTACTAAATCCCGAGGATCCAAATCTGCGAAGCGCAGCCAAGACTCTCTAAAGGAGCACGCGAATAAAAAAATGGGAAAGTAAGATATCTGCTCTTTGGAGCAGTAGGGGAACAAAGGAGGGCTTCTCCCCCTTCCGTCTTGGCCACTAAAATCCCATCAAAATGCCTCCGCATTCTGCTCTCTCCGAGTTGCCAGAATGTTGAGAACGGAGAGATATTCCCCCGAGGAGTTTTCTTTTTATAGAACGCTATTTTCGCTAGGTTTCCCCCGATGTAGACTTTTAAAACATCCTACTGGAGACTGCAATGAATTTCGCCAATAAAGCGTACGCGCCCGAGGATATTATTTTTTTCGTTCGATGACAAAGCGAATCGAAACTCATCATTTCCAACGATGTTTATCCGAACGAGATGTTTCGCTATGAGTCTCCGTTGCCAAGGTTTCCAACGAAAACAATCGGTCGAAAGATTTGCATCCGTTTCTAAGATACGATGCTAAAAGCGTCTTGTACGCAGTCCATTATTAAAGAATAAGAAATTTAAGAGTTAATATGGTTACCTATTTGAATATACAACCATAAAATTCTTTGCTATTTTTTTTAACATCTGGCTACGCTAAGATCAGCCGCTCAAGATTTTCAGTTGTTATTGATTCTGATAGATTAACCTCCCAGTTAGATCTAAAATAGCATCAAGGAATGAAATATGCAATTAATAATCATCATGATAAAATGTTTTCAGGAATCTTTAAACTTTGACTAGGAGATCCCAGATATTGCAATATGGCTCAGTCTAAGATACAAGATCATTCTTTGAAACTAAATCAATATAAATTATCATATCTTAATACAGTAAGAAAGTCAGACTGATACAATATCGGAAATTGAAGCAGTGAACAAGTTACACAACTACCTCAGTTCCCAGCAATTATAGGGCAAGATTTTCTTATTAATTACCACTGAGTTGACCAATTTTGGTTAAAAATTTTGAATAGTTCATCGCACAAAACAACCACTTTTTAACAATTAGAGGTTGAACTACTAGTACATTCATTTCCTACGTCGCAATATAGCGAAATAACGCATAGAGTAACGATTATTGCAACAATTACATGCTAATTCAATTTCGATTGCGATTGAAATACCTATTGTTGTTTAAAACCTCACTTACATGACGATACTCGAGTCCCAATTTATTGAAATTTAGATTTGATTATTAATCACTGTAGGTCCAAACAATGGAATCAACAAATACCAGTTTGGCGAGCTTATCTTGACATATGGTGTTTTATTTATTCGTTTCTATGACTACCTGACAATCATCAATACATCCGACGTTTACAGCAGAGAGTTGAATAGCGACAATAGACGAGCATGTACGACCATTCTCAAGCTGAAAAAAATATCCAATTAGCCGGGACTCTAACCCGGGACCTTGGCACTGGTAGACTTGCATGCTAATCATTTAGTGGTACATCCTGAAGCTGACAGTTGGCATAATGGAGAACCTGGCCCAACAACAACCGTGGAAAGTACAAATGAAAGATAGACGGCGACAATACAGGTGAATTATATATATGGATAAAAAGAATGAGCAAGAAGGAATTATTGCGAGGAAAGGGAAGTAGTTGATAAGTTAGTGTTTAGTTATATGTAAATTTTTATATTTTTTAAATAATTTAGAGTTAAAAATATTGTTTTGAAATACTAAATGTACACCTTAAGCGTAAAGTTGTAGCTGAGAATTTTATGCACTGTATTATTTTATTGTCGACAAGTGTTGTAGTAAGGTTACACATGTATTTATTGTATATAATGCACTCAATATGTAATATGTGTTGCCACCGGACGATTAGTCAAATTGTAACATATTTTTCACAATAATAATAATAATAATAAAATAAATAAATACATTTTATTATCTCCTGTGAAAAGCTACTTAAGAGCAATAGTAAATAGCAGTGCGCAAATCATAACAGTCAAAATCAATACATCAACACAATATTCAACACTCTAGATAAATCAGACAATCATGTAATAAAATTTTAAACATTTTTATAGTTCTTGCATCACGGATTATAGTTGGCAGGGAATTCTACAAATTTATGGCAGATACTGTTAGTGGTTTATGAAATGTGGTAGATCTGTGTGACGGCATGTAAAAAGGCGTATATTTATGTATTAGGTCTAAGGAATATCGAGAGCAGCTTTCAACACATTATAGAACCGTCTCATAGATGGACAACACTCTTAAAAATGCATCTTGAGCGGAAAAGGCTTACGACTTTGTTTCCGGAAGTATCGAAAACTTGCGAGGCATCTTCGATAATCCTTTTTATCGACTAGCAAATGGGACTTTCGCCTTCCCACACGAAATCGCCCATGTCTGCAAATAGCAGGAGGGCAGAGTGCCAGGGAAGGCGCCCCATTGGGGGGGGGGGGGGGGGGTATTGCCCATCACTTTACTCGGAGGACTCGTAATTGCGAATTATTTCGGAGATGACGGTACATGTGTTTGAAGGGGTTATTGTATTTCGGGCGGTCGGTGATGAAATGGGTTCGTTTGGGATATCGAGAGAGGAAAAATACACAAGGTCGGTTGTGTGCGTTGGCAGTTCCGAGAAACGAAAACGGAAGGAGTTTAGTAGCGGATGAGGAGTGGTCCATGGCCTCTCATCTTCAGACACACAACTCACCCTTTATATCAAAGATTTGAAGTCTTTCTTTCTCTCGGTAATCCTCAACACCAAAAAGAACGTATTAACACCGACAAACACGTGACTACTAATGATAATAAATAGTCTTCATTCGGGTGAGACTAAAAGTCTCTTCTTCCCTCTAACCCATGGTCATAAGTCACCTTCATATAAATCATATCACTCCTATTACGTATTATCATAGTGATGGATATCTCGGGTACCACATTCTGATGAATTGAGCATTTTTAATATTCAAATTGGTACAGGATTAAGGAAAATATATCTTTCATCAATTTTTTCGCAGCCTTATTCATGACTTTGATGACATGGCTGGGATGAAATTAAATCTAACAATAATAATAATAATAATAATAATAATAATAATAATAATAATAATAATAATAATAATAATAATAATAATAATAATCATTATTATTATTATACATCTATTCAGTGGCGCAGCCAGGATTTGCCAATGGGGGGGGGGTCCAAGGAAACGAAAAATGTCTAACTTACAGGGGCTAGAATATTCATGCTCGTTACTTACTACAAATATGTCAATTCCTTCAAAAAATAAATGCATTGAAAACTAGAGGAGTTTAATGCTTGTATGGCCAAATTATTAATCTTTCCAAGATAGTAGTTTACATAGGTAACCGAATTATAGGAAACTTATCATAAGTGTTGTTTGGAATTTTAGTTTGGATACATACAGTATCTATTAAAAAGTCATTTTTTTCTATGCTGAAGTTTTATAGTGTTGTAGATGCTTCCCGATTCTTTGAGAGTTCTTTCTTCCAAGAGGTTGCGAAGCGTGAGAAGGAAAAAAATAGTAACGATTATTTGGCAAGCGACATAAAACGTAATATCCACTCATTAGATCCCCACATTGGCGCGCCAATGCTTATTTGAATATCTTTCGATATTTGACTATATCATCAGCAGGTTTCTTTGGAGTGACATCCCTTCTTTTTAAAATTAACTCCTCTTCTAAGAAACAAAAAATCATTGATATAAGATGGTTTCACTTTGTTAAAAAACCATTTATGTCAGAATTTTCTGGTAGGCTTAGAATTAAGTCTGATTTCGTTATTTATGTATTAGCTAAGTGTTCATTTGAATGCGTCACAAGCCGAACATTAAAAATTTGGCTACATTAAAAAATACATTATAATTTTGATTATATATAGTTGATATTATAATTGAATTTGCAGAATTAAAGTTACATACCAAGGTGAAACAAATGAAGTCGCCATCTTACAATTATTTAGAGTAATTCATACTTAGGTTGTATAACCAGCAGAGAGCTCACGCAAACCCAGTCTTACGCATTGTGTTCAAAGAAAACAAAAAATTTCCTTGAATTAAAATTTTGAAGGGGCATTGCGTGTTCACGTGGTTGACCGGATAAATCAAGAGATTCGTTGGATTTTATTACCAGAGAAAAAATTGGCTGCACCTAAAAGGAAGCTAAAGAATTTAAGCCACAGTTTTAACAGTTAATCAAATTTATTTCAAGCCATCAAGTCACTGCTCCGATAAATCTGTGCCTACCTTACGCACACAATACCTTTCAGCTGACTGATTTGTTTCCAAAATGGTATATTATTAATAATATAATATAAAATTATTTTTTAGTGATATATTGTATTTCTCCAACACTTCAAGTATCTACGGAAATTCGGTTATCGAATTATTTTCGTAAACATACAGCAAATTAACAAGTAATCATAAAATAAGAATCAGTATATTTTATATCAGCCCGAGTAATGAAGAGTCTACTGCACAGACTTTTAAGCGTCCAGAATGCTTAATAAAGGAACCATAGGATAATTTAACCTTTGGAATTGTCGTTAAACTCATCTTGAGATTTGCCCTCCAATAACAGATCTAAAATAAGACAATTTACGTATCTATTTATGGTCATTTCACAAAAAATAACATAACCATTAACTTACGTTTTTCCGATAGAGGCCTTGAGCTATTCGCGGCCTGTGAAAAAAAGATTTCGGATGTCCATCTGTACCTTATGAAATCTAAACTAAACTCTCCTTCGAACTGTTCACTGTGAATTTCTCAGAAACACTACTCATGAGTCTAGCTTTGCATTCACACCCTAAAAATAGTCACATTCAGAAGATCTAACTGAGCGTTTTATCAATCTGTTTGTCTCTTAAACGTAATCTTAATCTCTGTTTTCAGGGTGTAACCTTCGAATTAGTTCTCGAATGTTCCCTAGTATTTTTGCGAGGAGTTAACGAATCAGCACTTTCGAATTTTTCTCATGGGAATCTTATCTTATGGTGTGTGTTATCTAACTTAAGGATAGGCTTAAGAAGTGCACGCGTTGAACACTAAGTGCAAAACACTCGTATCTCATTGATATCGATGTCGGCTCTAGGCCGAAAACATCACCTTAGCTGAAATCGGAACCATATTATGCGAAGCTTTCGCTGAATTTATCAAGCAAACACGTCAATAGCGGTGCATATCTAAGACTTGGGTGATGGTTGGGGTTTTGTACTCTTCAGCAAAAAATAAAGTTTAGAGCTAGTCAAAGGACTTGAATCTTGGGGGGGGGGGGGGTTTGAACCCCTAAAACCCCCCCCTCGCTGCGCCACTGCATCTATTGTATAAAGCATACATATATTGAAATCTGAAATGATAATTTCAAGGTCATAAGATGTACAAACCAACACATGAGAATAATAAAGAAACAAACATTATGGTCCTGCCAAGTCAGAGACTTATCAGCAGGTGCCTCACTAAAAAAACACATATCAATCATAAAAGCAAAATACGTACACATATACAACGTAGATAAAAACACAAAGAAAAGAGATCCAGATTCAATTCTTGACATTCAATCCCAAATTTTTGAGTAAGTGATTTTTACATTTCTCTTTAACCTCCGAAAACGTTTTTAAATTTGTTAGTTCTGTTGGTAATTCATTAAATATAACAGGGACTAACACATCCAAATTTCGTTCACCTTTTAGATTAAAGTAAAGTGGAACCAGGTATTGTCCCTTCTTACTACATGAGATTTACAATCTTTCAAAGATTTATAGTTGGATGTAAAATAGTTATCAACAATGATAATATATTTCAATAGCTGAGAAAAAGGTAGAATATTCAAGGTGGAATATATTCTAGCTAGACCATTTTTTGGATTGTCATCAGATATAAGTTTGATAATACGGTCTTGACTCCTCCTAACTAAATTAAAATAACAGTCACTAGTATTCCCCCATATAGTTATGCCATATCTAATTATACTTTCAGCTAGAGTAAAGTATATGAATTTTCTAACATGCAGCGGTAAAATAGGCTTGATATGATACATTTGGAATGCGATACTTCTTAATTTGTTATTTATTTTCCTAATATGTTCATCAAGTTTAAAATTTTGATCAATTATAATGCCTAAAGAATTACAATAATAATAATAATTCCGTATTTTTAGGGCGAATTTTAGCCTAGGAAGGCTATTCCTCCAATTAACCCCTTTTCTTGATTTTATTCCTTTTTTGCATTTTTATTTTATTAATATCACACACAAACACACAACATACACAGAAAACCACTATTCCCTAACCGGAATAATCCGATTAGCCGGGATTCGAACCCGGGACCGTGAGGTTGGAGCGTTAACGCGCTACCACGTTAACCACTCCGCCACCACGGCCGGTCTATTGAGGTATGAGTGATTTTCAACAATGACAATAATTATCGAGGTCTCTCTTTATGGAATGAAAAGAAAAGAGTTACTGGTAGAGTCACAATCCTTCACTGACGTGGACATGTTCCACTCATAGCACTCTGGCTCAATGAGAAAAGTAACGACAAATTACCTCACTCCTCATCTTGCCTAGTAAGCCTCATTCACCTCAACTAACTTTAGGTAGCTATTGCTATAAAGGATGAGGTTTCAACACATCCTCGTGCGGAATACTTAACTGACAGACATTAAATCTCTGTATTAATCAACGTTCACGAAAAGGATACAAAAATTTACCAAATTCCCTCAATGTTTTACTTTCGCAAGAGCTTTCCGTTTTCCCAAGTTTGATGCACCTTATAAGGTTAGGAATAGTTCTCTGCAGATTATTTGGTTATTACCCTAACTAGTGAGTTCTATTGCGTTATATTTCCCTCAAATGTGCATTCGAACAACATCTGTAATGCTCGGCCAAAGTTGAAAAAGCACGTACATTAATTTTAGAGTGCTTGAAGCTATATTCGCAACATAATAAAGTTACAAATGAGTTTCACATTTGGAAAAAAATGCCCCATCATCATCTGGTCACCAGAGGGAATCGTCATTCTCATTCCAAAAATCTTTCCGGCTCCATTTTGGGAGGCCACTTCGACAAAAGGAGAAACTCTCAACAATGGAATGCGGTCTACTGTGGCGTAACAATGCAGACTCTGGTACTAACGACGGTTGAGTGCGGTCTGCAGAATAAGACACCTCGATCTCAAACGAGATAAGGCGATTCGATGAGGGATAATTTGATAACGTCCTCAACGTTAACTCCCCTCCGCTAATTGAGTTGCGAGGCTAACCCCATTTACTTGCATTGCGAGATAAATCTTTCCCGACGCGGAGAGTAAAGATTAGTTTGCAGAAATCGTGGTAGATGGCACTAGGAGCATTAGAGGGAGTGGACCGAAGTCATCTCATTTAGGAGTGAATGGTCAAAGTCCATTTATTTGATTCTTGCCAATTTTTGTTATTTTTATGGTTGAGGACTGATGTTAATTTTATTATCACTGCGTTAGGGTACAGAACAAAATATTTACAGTACACTACATTAATAAAGTTGCATTTAACTATAGATACGGTACTTCCAAATAATACATTCAAACATGACACTTAAAAGTTATGCGATACAAATTTATGCATAAAAATTTTTTTTCTTATCTCTTATACATCCCTAATATAAGCGGATCCAACAAGTTTTTTCGGGATCCCTGAAAGGCATGCAAAATAGCTGTAGCAGTCTCAGGGGAAACAAACCCACCGTATATCACTCTACTAACAATCCATACCTCTACCGGCATTTTAGCAGCTGAATTGTTGTCTTATAATCATCTATTGTTGTGAATTTAATTATGACTCATTATTGTAACTTTATGATGTATTATAGATTAAATTATATATATATATATATATATATATATATATATATATATATATAATATATAATTAAATATTATAGATTATTTTTAATTATCTCATATACTAGTTGATATTATTATTTATTAAGTTTATTTAATTACTATTCTTAACCTTTTTACATATATTATAGTTGATATTATTACGGCTAATTTCATTTTTATCTATTTTTTATACATCGTTATAGATTATTTTATTACTTGTTGTATATAACTCTAAAGGTGGTTTCAGAATTATAACTTTATGTGATAAAATACGTATAAAACGATGAAATGTCCCAATTCAAACCATGATTTAAAAATAATGAACTCTTTTCCTATGATTTTAATGCGAAAATGATTTATGATCATCATTACACTCGTTTATAATAAAAAGAAACAGTGTCGCATTGAAATTTCAATTTGTTGGAGTGAGGAAAAATAAAGTGGTTCGAATGCGTTGATTTACAGCCTTCGGTTTATTCCTCACGTCAAATAAAATCATTTCTCAGGAATATAGCGCATTACGAACCGACTTACTCGCTTAATAACGAATTTTATTCCTTCTCTGAAACGTTAATCAAAATCCAAAGACTCGGCAGCTTGGATTTATTTGGAGAAAGTGGGATTCTGTGTTTTGGACTTGAGATTTCATTGCGTATTTATTTCGAATGAAAAGGAGAACTCCTCGAGGAAGTTTGAAAGGTCAGTCGAGGGAAGTCGTAAAACGAATTTCATACTTCGAGGAAAGTCCTGCGAAAATAATTTTACTGGGAAATTAAATTTCGGCGATTTTCCAATAACGATGAAACTTGGATGAATGATTAAAATATTTATGGCGCCTATTTATACAAGTTGTGGTAAACAACGTCCTTGGATACGGCCGAAGGTAAGTAACCAGAAGGAATGACTTCCAAAATGGCTTTTAACGAGTGGTGGACTGCATAGTGGAGCACTAAGACCACATAAGATGGAGTTTGGGTCAAAAGTATAAAATTAGCAGATGGAATGTATGCGAACAAATAGGCAAGAGAAATAAATTGTTCATTACTGTACTAGCTCTCCTTGCAAGTAACTATTACGGAAATATTACACAGAGGTTATCGAAAATAACATAAATGAATGGATTAATGCTAAACGAAAGAATTATGATAAATTTACCGTCGTATACTCATACATTGTCATAATATAATGTTTTTTCACCTTTATTCTTATTGAATACCTACTCTTACATACCTTTTTTATTTATGAATAAATGATTACTTTAGAGAAATGATTTATTGATTTCTGGTTTAGTAGAGAGACTGATATATTACGAGGAAAATTAAAGAAACACGTCATCAAAAATCGGCATCTGTGTGACAGTTTATATAAAACGCAAAATTTTACTAGAAATCCGTAAATATCACCACAGTTTTCTCGATTTCAAATCGAACACAATATTCGAAGATAAGAAAAGATCCTTTCTAAAATATTTATCACCTGCTTGTCGATTATATTTAATTATTTAGCATGATTATGTATGCTTACGGAATAAGAAATATCTTCAAAAGAAAATATATTGTTTATAATATAAATATATATTGTATATTAATACATATTCCATATTAGAGTCACTGACGTTGGATGGATAAATATATTTATTCACAATGAAATATTTAACTATTTTATAGTTGAAAGTATACACGATACTGATCCTTATAATATACACAGACGAAACAAGCAATGAACAAACAAATAATGGCTTGGTTAAATAAAACTAAACGGTACTTACTTTAATATATTCAGCGTAAAAAGACTAGGGGTCTAGTAAAAGAGTGCCTAATTATTAATCTTATTGAATTTCAAAATAATGTAGTCTCCAAGGAAACGCTGAAATTTTTAAAGACGTACGACATTTCAAGACTCCATAAAAAGCAGCGAAAAATACGAAAGTACTAACTCACTTAGAGTAAATTACAAACTCAACTAAAAAATTCAATCATTGTTTTTCAATTCAACAAGCAAACAACCACGATGCCTCATAATTGAGCCGTGCGATTCATCACCATGGTAACGTTTCAACAATCGCAGTAATTCAATTCATCGCCTTCTTCACAAACAGAGCACGTTCGAATTGACACCGGAAATAATGCCTTTCGGCACCTATGGATTGAATCCGGAAAAGGAACGTCACTCGATGAATGATTAATCTCCGACCGTGTTCGCTACGTGAGAGTGCATCGGAGGAGATCGACGTCTTCACTGTCACGGTTTGATTTCCGGTGAAGCCTCTCTTCTTCGAGTGATAGATTGCGAAATCCCCACACAATGGGGTGCGCCTCGCGATGGATCGAAATACCGTCTTCGTCACTTTAGGGGGCCGCTGATTTCGTCAAGGCGAGGAGAGGAAAGATTTGCATTTAGAAAGACGGAGGGAATTTGAAAGCTGAGGAGTATTTCTGGAATCAAATTACAATTCTCAATCTCTGTGCTAAGATACGATAAATAACATATAATATAGCGTATCTCCGTTTTTTATGTTTTCAAATTGTCTACCTACAATAATTATAAAACGTCTTCATTTGAGTGAGATAGAGGATAAAAGTCACCTCTTCCATCGATATCATTATCATGATCAACTACATTATAATAATTGACTACAAGTGATATCATAATTGACTGTGGGATCCCCTCTACTGACCGACTTCTCGATTGACCGACAGCTTCATTGAAAGACATCTCGGCTTAGGGGGCGTCCATTAACTACGTGAGGCATTTAGGGGGGCGGGGGGGGGGGTTAAGCCGAATCTCACTCACTCTCACGTGGGGGAGAGGGGGGGTTCTCGCAAATATTACGTATTTTTTTATTTGCAAGAAACAGTGTAGAATTATGAGATTACTGGGTTAAATTGAGTAAAACGTGTTTCTCTACTAAAATATGACTAAATTCTACACAATAATATTCATCACGGTTATGCGAGCGCCACAAAGTAGCACAGTAGCCCTTCGATTGTTTAACCACCGGCTAGCCTAGAATGAAGCATAGATTAACACATTTATGCTGAAAACACGCATTTTGAACAATCTCTCGTGAGATTAGAGGAGGGGGTCGAACAAAACTCGCGATATCTCACCAGGGGGGAGAGAGGAGTCAAAAAATCGCAGAAATCACCTCACGTAATTAATGGATGCCCCCTTAGTTCCATTGTAAAAACGCTGTCGCAATTTTATTTGACACAGAAATTCGATATGTATCCGATATCCGAACCCGATCATTCCGGATAAACGCGAGTTTACTGTACTGTTAATTGGTTCGGTTGGACTATCGTTACATAACGCAATCGTTACACGCATGTTTAAGTTGCAGCAGTAATAAGGTGCACTTGCTCTTGATTTGGATTAGCATAATTTAATAAAAATTTTCAGCTGTCCTTACCTAGAGATAATGTACTAGTCCAGCTTCAGAGAGTAAGGAAAAGGGTCTTTCTCCTTGTACCACAGTTAATGATAAGCCAAAGTTTAAACAGAGAGGTCAAAAATGAACGTTTACAACAATAAAAATGAATACGTAGATTTTTATTGCCTCTCAACAATAAGAGTAATAACAACAATCGACACGGTGATGGTTTGAACGTAATTGAAACCGGAAATGTAAACAATCGAGATAGCTCAAGGGTCTGCCTATCTCGCCTCCAGGTATTAGTGCAGGGAAATGAAAGCCATCAAGATTCTCTCTGAATAATATCCTGACCGCGAATAGGAAGTGACAAGAAACTCAAAGGAAGCTTTGAAAAACTCGATAAGGACATGAGGTGCGGAAAGTATAGCTCTATTATTCTAGGATACTCTTTTATCTTCAGACAAAAATCGCACGGATAAGCCAACATTATTCTACAGTACGTTCTCATCGCTTAAAAAAACTCACTCCAGGTCTCCTTTGCAGAATCAGCCATTTGGGTCAAGTTCGGGTAACGGAGAGCACCTCTTCAATGGCAATGAAGAGTTCGTTAGACGAAGGAAAAAATGAAGTTTCAACATATTAGTAGCATCCTTTATTGGTCGCTTTTACGCTGTCAACTCATTTTTATTTAAATCGAGGAGCTATATATAATACTTGCTGATTCACCCCGTCTATTTTTATCCATACATCAGCTTTAAAAGTGCTCTGTTAGCCGTTATTCCGCAAGAGATGCTTCAAATGTAGAGGTTCAAGACAATGAATGGCGGATTAAATGTGAAATTTGCGGAATGAAAGAAAAAACAACATATTTTTTCAATTGTTGCTGTTCAAAGCGGAATATAACAACAATTGAGCCAACAATACATAAATTCACATGAGACAACAATACGATTTCCCCCTGATTGTTGCTCAAGAAAAGTAAGCACTTGTAATAAACATGATTATATGAAAATGAGTAATACGTAAATTAAATATTTTATTAACTGATAAATTAACATGATATTGCGAAACAATGAGAGGCACAAAAATTGATCAAATTTATTTTTGAAACATCAACAATGGTGCCAGCATTGGATGTATTGTTGTAATAATTGAATATGCATATTGTTGATTTGATTGTTGTAATATACCATATTGAACTGCGCAATATTAATGCTGACGCTATCGTTGACTTTTGATAAGCAATGTCTATCTATTTAAGTGCCACTCAGTGTTTCAAAATATCAATGTTATTCGTCAATTGATATAATATTTAATTTATTTCTTACTCATTTACATCATATTACGTCATGTTTGTTACAACCTCTTACATGTTTGCACATATTTTTTTTCTTAAACAACAATCGGAACAAAAGGACGAATTGAGCTGTTGTCGAATTTTCTCAATTGACAGTCACTGCTTAGCAACGCTCCATCTGCTGTGATTTGCAAGAACTGTCAGCATCAACAGAGTACATTTTGAACTGTAATTTAGGGGAGAAATGTCTCTTCTGAATATAAACCACATACTCCTTTTACCATCTCGTTCGCTAGAATTTATTCTCTCTCCCTAATATTTTTCCTAACATTTTACTCTCTCTTCTCACTTATTTCCTCTTTTTCGTCTCTTTTGAATTTTTCCTCCTGAGCCCGTGCCAATGGAGGGACACTCAACTTGTGTTTCGGGAACTCTTCTTTTTTTAATAAAAAGAAAGCCCTTCTTCTGCTTTAAGAGGTCGACCGCGTCTGAGTTAATTCAGCATTCGCCGCAGATTTAGATGGAGCTTGTCTCCCTACTACGTGCCCCATTTGACTAAGCATGAAATTGAGACGCTATGACGCCTGGAGATTTTGATTCGAATCCTTCTCCAGGAAACGGGGCCGGATTAATCCTTTCATTTCATCGCAAATAAAGGAGTTTTTTTTAGCAGAAATGGAATGCAAATATTTTAGAATTTAACTCAAAACCATACGAGAGAAGGGTTTGGCCAACTATGTCGTTCTTACACAAATTTAAACAATTCTGTCTTGAGTATTTAGACCAAAGGCCAGTTGGTTGGCCAGGATGAGGAGTGAAGTAGTTTACCAATTAACAATTCTTTCCAAAGTAAAAATAAATATTTGTAGTTGCACCGTTATAGAAACAAAAACATGTCTTTATCTATGCAAGCCGCCTTTCGGTGTGTGACAGGGGGTGCAGGCACCTTGACTCTATTTTCATAATTGATTGCTTTCGTGTATCGTTCCCGAAAAAAATGTATTCTTGAAACGACTAGTTCTAGCATCTATTTACCTAATCTTCCTCGTAGTATCAGAACGGCCCATATAACAGGGAGGTCGCATTATATCGGTTACATCATCTGAGAATATAATTTCTCTGAACTTATTAAGGAAATTAATCCTTTGAAACAGTCTTCCAATAAAATATAATTCACCCACCTATGCTGGTTGACAATCATCATATCACGACATGGAGAACTTCATCAGCATATTGAAACTATTTTTTTTGAAATATGTAATTACAACATTAAATTTAGAATATTTCAGCTTGCATACCTAGATTAATGGATAATTTTAAATTGTCTTACTATTTAGTAATAAGGGAAAATGTATTCTAAATTAACTTTTATCGCAGTCTTTTTAGTGATTGTGATCACCCGAAAGCTACAGAGCTGTACCGAAATATTGGAGAGCGGGAATTATTAAGGTCTCTATATTTCCAGTTGACTTACGTTATAAATGCAGCAGCAGACCAGCAATAATGGTAACTTTTGCCAAAATAAAACTGAAAGTAATAAAAAAAATTCATCAATGCAATGAAATGAACGATTTCGTTAATGTACGCATCTTCTACACATGGATAAAAGTCAGATCTTGATAAAAATGCAAGGATTCACAATTAAACAACCTAGATAAATTGGACTGGATTATCACGATAATAAAGCCGAAAATATTACTTCGCTGTACAAAATAACTGACCAAACCTAACGCCTAAGGGAGGTATAACTATCTCACTAATTCATGGGCTAATGAGGAACAATATTAGATCATATAAATATAAGTTTCATAAATTAAATTATCATAGTCATGGTTTATTGAAAAAATAGATAGTTAACGTTATTTCTGTTTTTATGCTAATTAATTAAACAATCGTCGCTGAGGTAACTAGTATTAAGCATTATTTAAATCATAACATAGTATTAATTATATTCATTCATTGTTAGCGATAGAATGGTAAACAAAAGCCGATAATCGGTGTATTTAAGGCGTTACGTAAGTCCGTGTAAGACGCTAATTGTTGTCGACAATGAAACTATTGTTACTTCTCACTGTCGAGTAATAAGTCAAGGCTTTTCACCATTACATTCTCGCAACGATGCTACTCAACAATATCAATAAACTCTAAATTAGTGTGAGTATTATTGCAGACACAATAGAGCTTGATTTCGGTATCATCTAACATGTATTTGTCTTGGTATTCGGTGTGAATGCGACACACAAAGAAAATGAGACAGAAAGGAAATGTAGAGGATAGGATGACAAAATGCAAGGCAAAATATGAGGGTATACAGCGTTAGGGCAGATATGAGAGAAAGGTCCGGATATTTGGGAAAGAGATACGAGGAACAAGGACAATGGAGAATGAAACACAGGGGGGGCCAATAAAGCTGGGAATAAAAGGGGTAAGAGATATCAAAGAGGAGGAAAGTGAAAATAAATCCAGAGGGAAGACTGAGAGATGTCCCTCAGCGGTCGCGGTCCTCATAAATAATATCCGTGTCGGAGATGAAAGTAGAGATCCCAATTAGGGGAGGCTGCGACTCCTTTGAGAGATGCTGGGAATAAATGAGCGGGAGACGCCTTTAAGATCGTTAAGACGGGGAGATGTTTAAAAAGACCCTAGAAAACTGACGAGATTCAATGCCGTTGAGAAATTAAATGATGTTTAGCACGATATTGTTATTTGGATGGAGTTAATTGACCTAAATGAGGTAATTCCGATCAATGTGGCTTCATTTCTTTAGTATTTTGAGACTGTTGTGCCAGCCCTCAAGAAAATAAATGCCATACAATTTAATTTTACAATCAAGTAAATACGTAATAACAAAAGTTCGTAGCGATATAATTAACTATTTAATTCACTAAAGCATAGAATACATAATAATATAAATGTATAGCTTCATAAGCAGACAAAAACATAAATAAATAAGATTTAAAAATAAAGAATATGATAATATTTTAAAGGATGAGTAGTAAAAATACTGGTACATCATATGTGGAGATATTTACAAATAAATGAATAAATGCATTAAAAATCAATAAAAAATTATAATAAACAAAACTAATAAATTATAACGTAAATAAATAACAAAAACATACTCATAGAAATGCAAAGAAGCATAAACTACCTAAAGTATTAAAAAAAAACAAAATTAAAATAGTATAATAATATTAATAATATTATATAATAAAACCTTTGCTACAGCGCCAAAATAAGTTTGCTCTAATCCTCCCAAGAATTTCATCAATACCACACATTTTAGAGAGAAAATATGTTTAATCATTTAATGAAACACTCTTCGCATACATTAGACGTAATTTTGAGAAATAACGTTCAGAATGTTTTCATATATTCAAAATATTCGCTAGACTGAAATGTGGATTACGTTTCATTTATTCCTAAACAGAGTAATGTGCAAAATATCACGATTTCGAGATTCATAGGAGAGCTGAACACTGTATAAAAGAAGAGGAGTCAACCATAAAACGAGTCGGGACTTTAGATGCAATCCCCACTGTAAATTGGTGAGCTTAGTGTAACAAAACCTCCTTCCTTTTATTGACGAGAATAAAAAAAATCAAGGATCTCTTGGATTAGGTATTTTCTTGGAGGAAGAGATTTAATGCGCTTCGGAATTAGAGAACATAACAGCTAATTTATAGAAAATTTCCTTCTTATTAGACATTTACAATCCTTCAGGGTTAAGAAAACGGCCTGTACTGCTTCGCAATAAGATGAAATTTGTGAGAGAAATTGGTAAAACGGACTTAACTCAGCTTTTCAAAAGAAAACAAACTGATTCTATGCACTAAAGCTGATAGTATTAGTACCAAATGCAATGTAAAGGCCATTGTGCTTGGCTATGAAGTCCAGACGCAAAAACATAGAGATTTATATGTTTCACAAAACAGGATAGCAATGCTTGATCAGCAGTTCAGATGCCCTTTTACGCATAACTAAGTCAACATTATTGATAGTATTCATGTCACTGTCGATTTATTTTTAATACTTCTCAATCCATCATCAAAACTCATTACCATAGAGGTATTTTCTTCGAATCCATTAAATTACGCTTAGGGAGAAATTTGAATGTTAAAAATGATTATTAATCTTTTAACAAAAGAATATCCTAAAAAATATTTTATTTTTAATATCTTGACGTCAAACCTGATGAAGATATTATAAAAATATAACAGCAATAATGGTATATTTTCATTTTTATAGAGATCGTATTTGGTCCAAACTTAGTCAAAATTAAAACAAATAATTTTGAATATTTGAAATAAATAAATACTGGCTGTATGGATAAATAATTCAATAAATACGTCTATATTACTAATTGTATAAATATTTGTATTGATAAATAAATTAATATTAAAGGAGCCTTAGATGTGTTTTAGAATTATTGGCGACCGATTTCATAGTAAATAGATAATAGCCTTCTTAATGCAAAAAAGTATAAAAAGGACACGTATTTAAAATTTTTGGTACTATTGATCATGATATACCTATAAAAAGATATATAAGCAAGCCTATAACATGTTAAATATGTACAGATATGGGAATAGAGAGACAAATATCAAATGGTAAATAGGATGGTGAAATTGTAAACGCAACCATTACTCACCTTCTTTCAGTTAAAATAACATTACATATTAGTTTTAAATACGAAAAAACATATTTTTCTGCCAAGATTTGAATTAAAATGAGGAATGTTTATTTGATAGAGCATCCAATACGGAATTCGTTCATCTGCCTTGCCGAATACATTTTCGATGTGTTCTGGTTAATTCCTTTTCCCCGAATAGGCGATAGTTTCTCCGGTCCCAAATAAATCCCAAAGCGTAGGTATTTCCGCACTCAAATACCCTGTGCTTATACGCCTCAAGCGTAAGGCGAACTTAACTAGCAACGGATGAGGGCACTCGTGCTTGAAAGGTCAATAGGTTAGGGACACCCGAAAGGTCACCATAGAAACCCACACTTCTCGTTACTTAGATATCTAGGGTGAACAATTTGGCCCAAACGGAAATTGTGTATGATACAGGAATTCTCTAGTTGAGGATAAATATTTTAATTATTATTAGACCATTGCATTGCAATTCGAGCATTGGTCAGTCGTTAATTCATGAAGAATGTATCCACATGATCTCTATCGGTTGGATGAGTGGGCAGCTTAGGCCAAAGCCACAGGATATAGGGGTTAATGCAAGCAGAACATTTCCGGGAAGAAATGAAAATTAGCTTGAAAATATCATGTCATCAAAATGTTTTGCATTAGCGCTTACTAGATACTAACAAAAGGTCACTGCTATTGAAAAGAGCATGAATACTCCATAAAGGTGGGGGAATAAAATGTTTCTCACTTTCCGAAAATAGATTGCCAAGCTACTGTACCATCATTAATAATTCGTAGATCATCGTATGCTATAGTGGTAAATTCAATTGCAAACATACTTTTGTGAATTAATAAAACTCACAAAGGAATGAAATAATCACTGTCACGACACTAAGGGAATGTGAAAATTAACATCTCTAATGCACACGTTTTCTAAACACGGTAGAAGTTTGGTAAAAGTTAAAAATAATTTTAGTTATAAGTGATTTTCATAAATTTCACTACAAAAAACTAATAAAATTATCCGTGATTAACCCGATCAATGAATTGAGAGATAACAATTAAGAGGACAGTATTTTTTTAGAATCATGCCTCACATACATAAATTTTCGATACTTGTTTCGAAAGAATAGATATAGCAGAATTCAAAAGGTGATATTGTATGATGGGTTTTACATGTCACCGTAAAAAGACGAAGAAGAAGTGATACTAATAAAAACCAGGGTTTATACATTCATAATATTTAGATACTGTGATTAGAAAATGGTCACTGAACTAATAGACAGCAGAGCATTAATATTAATTACACTAGATGTCACATAATTACAAACAGGTCGAATAGCAAAGGCCATCGTTCTGTCCAGTTGGAGATTCTAGTTTGCTTTCTATCCCTAAGCATAAGCAGCACTGCAGAACACAAATGTATGATGGGCAGCCTAACTTCACGGGGAATTCATTTCTAAAGCCCCCTTAGGGTCGTATGATGGTTACTCCTACTTAATCAGCTAAACTAAACATGAATCCTGTGTAACGGCAAAGTAAATTCAAACATTTAAACAATTTAGCAATAAAACTAATTTAACATCTATTTTAATAAGAATAAAACTGAATAATATACAAAAATGTGAGCAATAGGCTTTTGGGCTGTAAATTCTTTTCAGAATGTAATAACGAATGCTGCATTTAATTAAAAAATTTAGTATGTCATCAATTGTAGTCCCAGCTTTCCCTAAACTCAATTTGCTATTTTAATTATTAGTTGTAGTAAATCAAACGAACGACGAGGAACAAAAATTAAGGAGATTTATGTGAATACGAATGTATACTTCCATTGAAAATGAACTTTTATCCTGTTTTCTTCATGATTTGTTTTCTGCGCATGAGATATTTCGTTAATATTTAACAATGCTCTGGTCGTACCGTCACCTGGCAACGGACACGGTGCAGTTGTTTCATTATTAATCCCTGGAATGTGTTGACAACAATGAAACCACAGATGAATAATTAATCCTCACACAAACGAGATAGAATGCAAGAATCATTATGCTTGATAATGATGCAATGGCAGGGAAGAAAAAATCAGCAATCAAACAATTCAATAATCCAACAAGAGTATTCCAATGTTCATAATAAAGTCGACCATTGATTGGAACTCGAGATAAAGGATTTTGAGTCAAATAAATCAATGAATACTCTAACTAAAGTGAAAGTAGCTAACAGTTGAATAAAGTCCACATTACGTTTCATATAAAACGTGCGAAATAGAAGCATATATTGGTGGAATTTGTGCATTATTGATTTTATATCATATTTCACATACAACGAACGAACGTTGCATGTAAATATCCGGGGAATTTGTGATTGTATTGGGAGTTTTGATGAACAATGAACACCGTATATATTAGCATAGCAGAATCCCATTCTATCTTCAATGTATGAGGTTTGGTTTCTGAGACTATAGCCAGATTATTCACTTTTGTTTGTACTCAAGAACTTTCCAACTATCACTAAACACGATACTTAGGCATCATAATTAAAATCCGACGGACTCGGAATCGCAGCCGCTCTTTCGTTACCAACTTCCCTTCTTCGGGTTCGTTCCAGATTCCAGGTCATCGCGTACACTTCCTCTGAACTGGCTAATTATTCCCCACCCAATACCTCGGAATCCGGCACAACTACTGGCGCTGTTGAGGGATCTATTGCGGGTGAAAGGAGGATTGGGAACTAAAGGGAAACATTTTTGGGCTGAAATTTTGAAGAATGGAATCGACTTTATAAAAGTAAGGGACAAGGTTGGAATATTTTAAGTCTGCAGAAAGGCATATGATCGGGTGCAGTTTGATACATAATAAGTTTCAGAAACCCTGAAATATCTTGCAAGATAATAGAGCGTATATATAATACATGATAATATAGCATACTATAGCAGAGTATGCATACACTGCGCCTAAGAGTTGGCAAATTTAACCTAACGAAATCCGCTCTAAAATAAATTAAAGTAAATTCTCAAGAATCCTTAAATCTTGGCTATCCATTAAAAAAGATGTTGAAAATTTTTGTTTTTCATAATCTGATGGCAGTTAATTTACTTATTCTATTTTGTTTAACATTTAAAAATTATTAGTATGGTTAATATCTTTCTGTTCATATAGTTTGTATTTATTTATTTATTTATGTTATTGTACCCAATGGGTTTTTTAATCACAACAACCTAACTATATGCAAATATTAATAAGGTTACCTACGCAATATTGCTCTATTAACAAACCACCTATGTATTTACGTAAAATTTTTTGTAACGAGCTATGTATTTTCTATGCGAAAATGAACGAGCATACATATTTGCGGTCCTAGTATCGTGACTATAATAGGTAAAAGCAAACAGAGATAGGGTTAAGTGAATTTGCAGGAGATGGCGTGTATTTTACAAGTAATGTAGTTGGCTGTTTCAAGGATATTTAAATTCATTTACACTTTACAACTACTTCACAGAGCACTTAATATGTTGTGTAGTTTATTAGTAATGTCGTTTATGTACGGATATTCCGTATTTGTACATTTAAATCTTATATTAATCCTTGAAATGATTGTTAAATATCGATGCTGTTTGTAGTAGTTATAGATTCCTACATACTCTTAAGTTAAGTTGAAAATTATTGTATTTTGTAATGTTGAATTGTGTTCTTGTTTGAATTGATTGTTGAATGTGGTATAAATTATCGTCGTCACCTGTCTTTGCAACTAACTAAGGCGATATTGTGTTATTAATAAATAAATATCTCGAAAAGTTGAATATTTTTCACTTGGTTTCATAATAGGATGGAAAAATATAAGTGTTTTCAATTAACTTCTAATTCTACCTCTGTATCTTTTATATCTGTGATAACATGATAGTTAAAGAGGCATGCTGGATGATGAATTTCATTTTGGTTAATTCTTTTGAAATGCTAACACAACAGTGGCTCACTTGCTCCATAATCTGTATTCACGCCAACGTTTTCCTCTCATAGCAAAGTAGTATTCTTTTAATTGAGGAAAGCAAGGGCAAACAACCGCTCTCACCTTGACTACTAAGCTTTTTATGAAGGCAATAAAGTTAAATTTGACTCTTAGGATCGTATATAAAAGAGTTTAAGGAAAGCATTTCACGGAAAAACAGGTCAAGAGTATAGGGATAGTTAAGCTGCACGGTAATTCAAACTCGACCTCATTCTTATGGTTAGACGTAAGAAGAGACTGATAAGTCCCAATCTTGCCCTTAAATAAAGACGTTTAAATAATATTGTTGTTGGGTACACTACGGTGCCTAATTGGTGTTTTAGAAAAGCTCTTATTTTGGCTCAGTACCACAAACAAGGGCAAATAACCTAGCTCTTTACCTTGACTGTAAAGCCTAATTTCCCCTTCAAAGCTTTTGGCAGCTAATACGGATGGGGTTGAGATATCAAGTCGGCATAGGGTTTGAATACAACAATCGATCTTTAATTGCATACAACGTTTCCATGAAGACAAAATAATAAAATTATATATTTATGTATTTATTAATTTAAACGCTGCAAGTTGGTATTAGTACCAGGTGGCAACGGTTCGTATATTTAATATATATTATATATTAAGTAATAAAATTAATATGCAGCATATTACGAGATTTAGCGTTCTACTTTTCATTCAGGAGAAATGTGCTTATAAAAGTAAAAAATGGAATTCAGCCTATTTTTAGATTTTAAAGTTTTCAAATATTTGATTATTACGAGTCTTAGAATAAATATTCGAATTTAGAATAAATCTTGACTTGAACAATGCAAAGATGTATCTTTTAAAATCTCTCAGCCTTTATAGCTTTAGAATATGTATTTAAATGTTCTCGAGATATAAAATAAGTTAATTCATTGGAAGAACCTCAGCGGTATTTTACAGGGAAGTTAATAATGAAAGAATTAACCGAAAAAATATTAAAGAACATTTTGAACAAGTTTTCTTCAACCAAACGCACGAGATAATCCTATAACAGCGAAGTCAATAAATATATTTGTTTAATAAAAAAATATCAAAGTTAAAAAACATTAATTAATTCCTTATTGCAGTCATAATAATTATTACATATTTACTTTAAAATGTATTTTTAAATGACTGAGGATTATAATTGAGGATAATGTGAATATGTTTAATTTGCTATAAGTTATAAAGTTTAGTTTTAAATGAGAAGCAAGACATATAGAACAAATAATTGAAGCTGAGAGACGGTTCAAATAATTCAAAATGGCGCTATCGTTGCCAAGGCTACCGTCAACGCCGCATTCGACCCTTTGAAGAGAGTAATCGAATAGAAGTTCCACCGAACGGGAACCGTAAGTTTGAGAGTGAATCAATTCGGCTCGAAGACCTAAATGAGGATCGGAGATTAAGTTGTTTCTGCAGATGCCGACAGAGGGAGAATTAATTACGATGAAACTGCATCCACCACAGAAGCCTTAATGTTTAAACATTCCGCTGATGATGCACGGGTCTGAAAAGCGTTATTTCTGGAATGCGGAAATGACGTAGTAGGATACAACACGATCGCTGCACAGTGCTTTGGAAACAAAAGTGGGGAACCTGCGGTTTTCAGGCCGTCTGGGAAGGCCTGCAGCATTTGACATTGATCTATAAGGTTATTTTTACATTAACGATCTATTTTTATACCTGCATCGCCAACATTATTTTTCTCTTAAAGATATTCTTGTCTGAGACAAAAATTAATTAAATATGGGAATGCGACGTTAACGTACGTTAACTGTTAATATTATGATGTATTATTATTTCAATAACATTAGTATAATTTATTTTATATCTCTACCAGGTAAAGGGAAAGTTGCTTCTAAAGGGGGAATAAAAATCAATAAATAGGATACCAATAGGAAATCGCTGGACTCTCAAGAAAGCATTACATAATGAACGAAACGAAGAGAAAAGTACTTTTAGTCGATTTATTAGTTTGAAATCACAATGACGGTTCACATCCGAATGAGTTTAAGAATTGTGCAAACAAAGGATTCAGACTAGCCAAAGTTGAAAATAATCTAAATAAAGACATCGAGTAGAATTAAGATATAAATCCAAACTGTTTCCTAAACATTAATATATTTTCTTTACACATTTCGCGTTTTCTAAAAAAATTCCGGAAGTCCTCGAATAGTTTTCCCTCTTCCGTCTCCTCACAGGTAAATATTTTATTTTCATCTTCTCTTCGAATGTGAAAAAGAAGCATTTAAAGTCCCATCGCATTATTAGGCAAAATTAGACATTTTCAAGAGCATGTTTACTACTTGGTCTTAACATTGAACAAGTGATTTGCAATCGTAACTGTAAATGCTAATATTTGAGAAAATTGCTTCCTCTTCATGTAGTCTATCATTACTTCTTATTATTGAAACTATATGGACTTAAGGTTTTGAAGCATTCTAATGAGAAAATGCGTGATCACGAATTCTATAGCCATATCCGTTGTCAAGGTGACTGATTGTTTGCAATCTCAATATTTTTTTAAACTTCTCGTGTACTTTATCAAAAGTCTTACAATTAAAAATGATAATTAACGACCGAAATGAGGACGTCTTTTAGTGATTGTCTCGATATAGTACGACTAGCTTTTGCAATTTAATTAAAAAATAAACTCTACAAACGATAATGATTGATTTTGGAGGGATTTATAAAGGGAACGTTTTTACTCTTCTAGGGCCAAACTGGAGACTATAAGGAGAATAAATAACAACATAATATCTGAGTCAAGGGTAACTTTAAAATTCTCTATTGCTTGAAAGTTGCGCAAATTTTTGTTTTCGAGTCTTAAGCGAGTACATGGAATATAGATTTTACGATCTCATTTGTAATTAAAAAATTGTAAACTGTAAGTAAACCTCTTCCGTATTGTCATCAGATGATGAGATGATGACCACCGAAAAATTAGTTTTCTGTAGATAATAGGCGATTTATTAATTAAATAACTGTTGAAAATACATTTCAATAAAGGCAGAACTTTACAATTCTTGTCTCATACCTAGATTTATTGCCCAATCCTTTAAAAAAGAGTCGACGAGAACCATTTCGCGCGAAAATAGGTCAGGGGTATAGGAATAGTTGGGCCGAGCGGTTGCTAAGGTAAATATTTGAAATCGACCTCATTGTTGTCGAGAGGTTTACAGTTCCCATTTCGTTTTAAAGGACGCCGCCATTTTGCCACGCAATAGCGACTCGTCTAAAAGCGGAGATAAGAGGATAATATGGTTATTTTGGAAGAGGAAAATCCGCGCGGGACGAGCTACTTCCGGGGAATCAATCCGCGAGGACATCGGCAGCTAAATACCTCTCAAAAACAAAGGAGAAGCGATCTCTTTGTCGCTTCGACAGTTATAAAATGGCCGCAGCGGAAATAGAGCATTTTGCGTAGGATAAATGTCAAGGCGAAGCTCTTTAAGATCTTTGCAAATGGGACAGGGCGAGTTAACCCACTGGGCGGGAAAAAAAACGGAAGACTCTCTCACGTGGCCGGAAGTCACCTGCTAGAAGACCGTTTCTACTCTGGAGCGCCATCTCGGGATGGTAACCCAATTTTTCGTCAGAAACAAATGTGAAGCGTTAAAAAGTGGGAGATTCTCCATTCAGACGCAACATCAAAGATTCAATCAACCGTTGAGCTGTTTGCGTAATTGAAGAGAAGTGTTGAGAAGCGTTACGCAAAGCGCTTATGGAACGATTTCGCAAGGGGTTTAAAGGCTAAGCGATGACGGAGAACTATTTCAATGCTTTATCAACGGATGCAAAAGGGACCTAGATTTTAGTAGTTCAACTCATAAAAATTTAATCACTCCAATTGCACTATTCATGCACTCTTGGATACATTGCAATCGATTTTCAAGTATTTTTCTAGCTGATAATTTTCAATTTCTACTTTTAATCCAGTATTGTAAGCTTCATCCCCTCTACAGAGCTTATGGAAGCTAATGGTGCCGAGGTTGTGGTTCAAACTGACCATCGAGCTAGATTTTATATTGATGGATGCAAAATCATGAGTTTTACTCTCTAATGGAGTTACATTGATATAAATGTTTATAAAATAATGAAAAAAATATGGGATGTTAACAATAGTTAGTTAGAAGTTACTTATAATAATCTTTTCAGATCATTCAAGCAAATCGATGCTTACGTAAAGTGAAGGCATAAGATTCTCGTAAATAACGATTATGAGGTACATATGGAGAACTATAAAATTATATAATTACATACTGAACACGAATAAACTCATTTCATATAATGAATGGCATATAGAGATACTCTATTATACTCTTACTATATAAAAATACGGAAACTTCCATCTATATCTCGTATACTCACAAATAATTGTTATGCACAGTTTCAATCACATGCGCCCTTAAAAATAAACATATTTGTGGCTTATTTTAAAAACCTACCAATTTTGCTCATTTTAAAACCATAAAAAAATCACTTTAACATAAGAATAAATAATTTAAGCAAAGAGCAAAATTACTTAGGGCTAGGTGCTTCAGAGCGATTATTTATATCAAACCGTGGCGAGCGATTAAAATGTTTTCATTAAAGGGCAACTGGTTTAATTCGCCAATAAATGCGAAATTAATCATCGTGGTAAAAAAGTAAATACCACCAATAAGCCCATATATTCACTCATTAAAAGAGGAGTTTCCAGATATCAATTCACCACACGTGATTACAGTTTATTACGAGTTGATTATCTCACAACAGAATTAACCAAATAATTATCGAATATAATACAAGTAATTGTCCAAGTTCACACGAAAGGATACAATTTTCCATGACATGCTAATAGTCAATAATTTATGTTTAAAAGTTATAATTTTTACACACGAATTAGTGTCACATTATTATGTGAATATTATTATTTCCAAATAAATTAATATCACCTTAGTATTAATAATTATTCATTGACTAATACTTTGATACTAATAAGCTCTAGCATATGAATAATCTCCTTTCATTATTGTGATATGGAAAAATATATAATATACGTTCACATACTATTCGTATTCTTAAAATATTTCTATCGTTACTGCAGGAAAGATAACCTCTTTATGTGCGTATTTGTTTAATGGATTATCAAATATGATTCTAAATTCGGTGAAGTGCGTGAGTACGGTTGAATATCTCATTGTAAATAAATGAATTTTATTGGATCTATTAAAAAGAAGAACAGATCTTTTCTGTAAAAATAAATAATTCTAAAAACATAAGAAACAACTCATTCTTCTCATTACCAAAGACAGTGAATTATACCTATTTCTCACCGATCTTATGTGCAAAGCTTAACTACAACTCAGTAGAATATAAAATAGTTATATTTAAGACTAATTTAACACTGTTAAAGAGAGACATGAAATAATTAGAAGTTTAAATATTTATGTACGACTTATCCTTTTAAATAATTAATTGAGTATATGTAAATTGCCTATTTTATTGATAATTATGTTATGTGGTTACTATTTCCTAATTATTTAATTTTTTATCCTGCATTAATTCATGCATTTTTTCAACAACTTCGTTACTATTTGTATAGGTAAGAGGGCAAATACCCGTAATAAACATTATTATTGAAATAACATCATATTCCGCACTCCGATTGTTGTCATGGCAACTTCCTCGGATCCGATCCCTTGGGAACCAAGTTTCATTGCAATAGACACAACATTGGCTTCTAGCCACATTGGAGAGGGCGAAGGAGATGGAAGATAGGAAAGATTCAGCCGTATTGAATATCCAAATGACTTTTGAAGTGGGATCTCGTACCAATTAGTTTATGGAGAGAAATCTAGAACCTTAATGTGACTCGATAAGTGAAGATTGGTCTTTGTTTCATCAAAGATCTTGTCAAGGTTCATTACAAAAAGCTTCCGATGAAAACCGAATACCTTATAACACAAATTAATTATCTTTAACCTGGACATGATACCTTACAGTTCGTTGAGTATATTGGAGAGGAAAATTGCTTTTATTCCTATTCCTTAACAAGATAACCTGAGGAAAAATAGGTCGCTGTAAATTAATCCGACCGAAAGGCCATAGGTCGCGGTAGGTTTCCGTTAAAATTTCAGAGAATGGAACGAGCTGCTGAGGTAGATGAGGAAAATCTTCAACCGGATTTAATTACAAGGCGCAGACTTGAAGAAGCAATCATCTTTGTAACTGGGGAAACCGACTTGCCTCCCTTGTCGTTATTGAATACCAAAAAGGTCACACCTTAAAATAGGAGTGGGTGTTGTGATGGCTTCCTCTCATTGCTGTCAAATGCTGACAGCAAGAAAATTAATTCCGTGTGGGTCAAAAGGCAATTGATATAGCGGTAGTTTAATTAAAACAAAGGTTTTAAGGACATGAGGTGTACACGATACACTAAGGGTACGACGTTTTGTAAGTTGAATAAAATTTCGATAATCGTAGTTCTGGATACGAACAAATGAGGTAAACATCGATAATTTCGAGATATATTTTCAAATTTATCAATTATCATATACGCAATTTTTATTGTTTATATTGGATCCAATTTTGGCATAGATAAGTGAGCGCAAGATACTTTATGCTTAAAATGGAGCCAACGTAATCACTAGGAATTACTTCAAGATTTTTGAAACTTCATCACAAAATTACCAATGTTTACCCTATTTGATTTATAGGAGAACAGGTTTTGATGTTTTAAATTATTTTTATACAAGATGTAGATTTAAAAAATGTAAATTCTATTTTAGAAATACATTATCATAAGAGCCACAGAGATGTTGAAGATGCATGGTTGAAGAATTGAGAACTACATTGTACTAGGTTTTGTGTAAAATAATATGGATACTTATACTGATATATTGTATCAACGTGTATTTAAATATGCCCAATGTGTTTAATATGTAAATTACATTGCACATAATTTCAAACTCCTTATGTCATATATATATCAGGGTTCATTAGAACATAAAAGTTGTAGTTTGCAAGCAATGTGACCGTTGGAAATTCCAACACGGTTATTAGGATTATGTATAGCTTCGTTTTGCAAAATAATTTTCCCAATATCTATGTCGATGACTCATTTACCATCTTCGGGGAAGTGAATAGTTTGCTTCATCTCCTG
This sequence comes from Sympetrum striolatum, assembly GCA_947579665.1. Classification (NCBI taxonomy): domain Eukaryota; kingdom Metazoa; phylum Arthropoda; class Insecta; order Odonata; family Libellulidae; genus Sympetrum; species Sympetrum striolatum. The sequence goes on from OX388346.1 coordinate 76,958,794, forward strand.
ATGGTAACTTAGTTGCCATCCCTTGAGCGTTATCAATCTTTTGAAGATGGTAACCCATCTGCCGAGATATGCACTAGGAAGGATTCCTTGCAAAGCATACCAAAGGAGTACCCCAACCCCCGCCAGTTGAAATTTCCAAAATTTACTTTCCTCGTAAACTAACGCTTTTTGATTCTCTTAAACTGTAATGCGTCAACACATCCATGCTTCTTTTTTCTTTCATAGATGTAAGCGGGGTCTCCAATCTTTTAGACTTGAAATCATCCCAAGCGTTAGATATAGGGCTTAACCGAGGAAATAAGAGTAAGTTATGGAAGTAATTTAAGTAGCTACTTATTCATGAGCCTATGATCTGTGGATGCTTCGTTGAAGCCGTGTAAACGAAAGTTTGTTCAAACATTTACCCGGCAACAGCTGAGCAAAGTTTCTCTTTGGTATCAACATCTTTTCTTGAAAAGTTTGTTACAAAACTAAGAAGAAGGACACGACCTAGTACAGTTCTACAGATTAAACAAACATCGCAAGATTTTAGAACAATTCATCACCTTAAAATACCGATAACACCGTCTAAAACAAAAAATGCGCGATAAAACTCACTGTTATCGAATTATGAATGCATTTATTTCGAATCAATTAGCTCATTCATTAATTTGGCACTTATTATTATTATTTGTTATTCATTTCTTTTATGATAAATCAGGTAGCCATGGAGACGAAACATTTTATGACGTACCGCATTTTATTAATTGGTGGCGTGAGTTGTAATACAATGTGTATAACTTTCTAGAATAATATGTGGCACCTAGTAAAAGAAGAAATGAAAGATAAAGGAAACCTAAGTCGCCTACCCTTGAGGTGTATTTACAAATAAATCTTTTATCTTTCGTTTCTTCATTAGGGATGCCACTAGATCAAGCCCTCTACCATACAACGAAGACGTACTTGATAAAAATCTGAATCGTAAAACTTTGAACTTTGTAAATGTAAATAATAATAGAAGTAAGATACTATTATGGATAAATGGTGATATAAATACTTATCTCTTGCTTATGTATTATAATAAATAGAATATTATTTTACATTTCCCTTCGGATATAGAATAGAAAAACATTCATCTACTTTTGTAACTACGACGAAATGGAAGTGAAATATGAGTTATGGAATTAAAGTTACTGTCGCAGTTCCATGCTCCTCTTACAGCATTCTGACTTGGTGATGAAAGCAAGGGCAAACTACCTCACTCCTCATCTTGCCAAGTAAGCCTCATTCCCTCCTGCTAGCTCTCAATAGCTAATAGCAGCGGAGAATGTTCAAACCAGCCTCCAGGCTAGAGAATTTACAGGCAGATACTTATCTAAATGTGGATATATTTGGCAAATGTTTTTGGAGAATGTTCCTCTGCCAGATAAAAGCAGAGGTTATGTATATTTCCGCAGATAAGACGATAGCTGGATAATGAAAAGGCTCCTAAAATTCGGAGTCGTCTTATAGGACAGCTATGTTTATTGAGCTCCTTATAATCAAAGTTATTATCCGAATACGCGAAACATTGCGAATTTTTGTAGGAATCGCAACGCAGTGCTTCCAGATGCAATACAATAAAATTGGTTCCTTTAAAAAGTTAAGAGTAAAACATAATTCTATATGCCTTCTTTATATGAATCATAGTATTATTATCCAGATGATGATCGCTGATCTAAACTAAAATCCATAGACCGTTGATAGTTTGGGGTCGTCTTGTAGGGCAGATATATGTTAAAGCTGTGAAACTTTGACGAAAATTCACACCTCGTCTTATCTGAAGGTCGTCCTATCTCTCCTATGCATCTATCTGTCACAACGATTCATTCCGGAAATGTAAAGCGTATAAATCCCATGTCTCTAGCATATTACAAGTTCTCTCTCTTCCCTTAAGAACCCCAACAGCGATATTGATAAGAGGGCGTCCCTCCCGAAATAAATGTCACCCAATGAGAGGAGTCGTTTCGTTGGAATGATGTTACCGTCCAAAAATAATCGCCTGCCGATGCTTTTTGAAACGGAGAGAAGGAGATCCGGTGAAAAGAAGGCCTTGTGGATGCGTTTCCAAGTCGAGAATATTTTAGCGCCCAAATGCATCAGCGCCCCATTTGACCCATTCTTTCTCCATTCGAGCAATTCCCGCCGACAATGGCGACCCATTTGTCTCTCGGGTTTATCGGCCCTGCGTCGCCTAGGAGACGAGTTATCTCCTCCCGAAGGATGGAAAAATTGCAAACGATGTGATCCGAACAGATGCGATTGAGGAATGCTCGCACTCAGAGCGGGTGACGAAAAGAATACCAATATACTTTTATGCGATCACTCGCGAGATGTATGTATCATCCTTGACCCATTTGACGATGCGCGAGACTCATTTTCAAAAGTGCGCATTCAACTGCAATGGGTTCATGATCGTGTATTTTCGAAAAGCAATTTTTTTGGGTTTATGGAGCAAATCGGGTAAGTCTTAGACTCGCTATCTAAAATGCATTATCGTAAGACAGATCTCTCACATGAAATTTACTTTACTAGGCTGCGATTGCTTAATAAATTCAGGGAAACTACATTTTCGGAAGATACAATCGGTATCATGCAACCCCCCTGTTACCTCGGTCGATCCGATAATGACCGTAAGTTAAGAGAAATAGATGCTAGGACGAATCGTTTTAGAGATTCATTCTTTCCGCGGACAATACGTGACAATAACCGAATAAGGAAGTAGTACAGATTCAACTGGTGTTTACACCCCCTGCCACACGCCGAAAGGCGGCTTGCAGGGTATTAATGTAGATGTAGATGTACTTTAGCTAGAGTAAAAGAGATACAAATGACTTTTCAAATAAAGATGTGCAACTGAGAAAATTCCTGAAGAGGAACAAGACATGAAAAAACACCACTCTGTATGGCTAATATCTCTATCGGGAGATTTGTCGTGGTAGATACAGTACACTCGGAGAAAACTACACGACCTTGCCCAGAAAATCTCACAGTTAACATACTTTTCGTAATCAATCATTAATGATTGCGTTGTCCTTGTCATGATGTTATGATAAGTGATATGATTAGGTGAGTATATATTGATTAGTGGTTATGATAAATGATTAACTTCCTCTCTCCTTATCTTGCCTTGTAGACCCCACTCGCTCTCTAACTATTACCTCTAACTAGTGTATAATTAAACTGTACAATTGTGATATTTTGTCTTCAATTTGCATGTACTTATTGCTGTTGTAAATAAAAATCTCTTTTCTTCATCCTAATAAAAATGTTTTCTCACCTGTTTCCCATCCCTATTTTGTGATAATGTCTACGTTTTATGTAATATTGACTATGTAGTGGATGCATGGTATTTATGTTTTAAAATATGTATACCCTTATTATTTTATGTTCTCATGTAATTGGTTAACATTTATTTAAATGTCAACATGACTATGCTTATTATCCCTTATGTATCCCATTTTACCTATTGATAGTGTATTTATAAAATATTATCATGTTTCTCACCATCTTTTTAGTTATGACTATCGGTAGGTTTGCACAGATTTTTCACACCCCCCTTCTAAGAGGGTGTTTTCCTGCAGTGGATAAATCTTTTTTCCTAAGAATTTCTTAGGTTTTAACATCCACAATTCTTCTCATATCTTTTTCATACTATCTCTTTAAATTGATTATTTATATATTGTATGACGATAAGTTAGATGGAAGAGGAGACTTTTAGTCTCAATCTCGCCAGAATAAAGCCGTTTTATTATTATTATTAATATTATTATTACAATATTACTTTCCCCCATATGACTTCAAAAACTTGATTCCGTCATAAGATCGAGTATATACGGTATAATCATGATTATAATCTATTTTTAATACAAATAGTAAATATATAGACTCAGTGAGGAATGCAATGGTAAACTACCTCACTCCTCATCTTGTCTGGTAAGCCCTCTCCTTAGCTTTTAGTATTAATGTTGGAGGGTTTGAAGTTTAAACCGCTTTCGAGCCGATTCCTATACTATTTATATTAGCAAATGTCACCACTTTCTTTTTAGTCCCAAAATTTGGCTACCCCGGTGTTCTGAATTGTTCATGAAAAAAATTCAAATTCTCCAATTTCATAAATGTAACAATTTTCGCTAAAAAACTCGGATATTTTTCACTTGGACGAAGAAGATTTCATTCGCACGCGATACGGGACGTATCACAAACAGCTTTCGGCGACATCCAAAATCACGGAGCGCATGTTAACATACCCCGGCGATAAGCGATGTTTACCATGGCGACAGGTGATTGGGCGAACATTGTCGCAGATATGGGAACTCATTTTTCCCTTTCACAAATCACTGTCACGCTTTTTTCCCGAAGATTATTGGAGAGATTTACCACTCGTAAGAGAGCATCGTGATTTGAAAAAACATTCCATCTCGAGCACGTCATTCTTTAAATGGGTCAGCCCTGGTGACTCATACAGCACATCGGAAACACATAGAGCAAGTGGGTCGAAATAGCAGATGGGAAATGTATGAAATACAAGAACTGCAGAGTTTCTTGATTAGAGTTTCGGATAATTTAAAAAATTACGATGAAAAGAGGAGGCTATAATTGGCTTTCTTTCACGACTGATTAAGAAACAATTCATGTAAAACAAGAAAAAATTAAATACTTCCCAAGGAGAAACGGACTTGAAAAAAGTCTGACTGGGCCGGGAATCGAACCCGGGATCTTCCTCTATCCGGGAGGCTGCTTTTATCTGCTGACAGGGGAAGATTCCGGGTTCGATTCCCGGCCCCGTCAGCCTTTTTTCAAGTCCGTTTTTCCTTGGGAATATTTCTGGGTGCACGCCCTTATATGCAAACTTACCTTCCCCTTTTTCCTTAAACTTAAATACGTCGAAATATAACTTGCTTCCCCCTTTAGTACAGCCTACATTAGGTCCGTGAAAAAGATACACCTTGGGAAGAGGGGACTATTACTGTCTTTCCTTTTCGAATAATTCACATAAAATTTAAGTAAAATTAATTTAAATAAAAAGAGTCAAAATATAGCTTACTTCAGCCTTTAGTATGGGGTAGATTAGCTCTGTTATTTGCTGTTTTCTTTATCGTTTTACTTATAAATTATTCCATGGAAAAGGGTTCAAATATGTATTAAATATTTAAAGCACATAATGTATTATGAAACAAGGCGAAAGTCGAAAAATCTAATGTCTTTGTGAACCGTAGAACATTTAATTCTTAGTGTATTATCATATAAGTTAAAGTATGAAAATTAGGTTAAAAAAATATAAGTAACATATAAAAAACATAGTAACTCATGTACACGGCTGTTTCAATAAGTTAGTGATATAGAATAACATAAATTATGAATAATCAGTTCTTAAAAGTATAAGCTAAAATAATTTACGTTTAAATCCATGCACCATAAAGTTCGATTTGACATTTATAACTCACTTTTTCTACACACATAATCGATATTATCAGGATTCGTGTTGCGAATTATTCATACCTGAGTTATACATCGATTTCGAAAATATCATGCAAATATTTTATGCATGAAATTCAGCGGAAAATTGGCAAAAATTTTGATTCGCCACGGAATGTCATTTCATGAATTCTGTATACTTCCATTATAGCCTTTTTCGGGAATACGTGGATTATTTTTAGTTCGGAGATATAGATATTTCATGACCCTCTTTGTTTTAGCGGTTTCAATGCCTCGCCGTTGTCATGGAACAAAGTTTTATTTACTCAAATCTCCAACGGCAACAAAGACTCCCGCTTTATTTACAACCAAAACTCCGTCTTCATTATATTACTAAATTAATCGGTGAAAAACTTCCCGCAAGAAGAACGGAATGAGTTTCATTCAAATAGACTCATTGACAAAATCTCATGTTTGAATCAGTTAAAACAATGTGTACCTCCTGAACACCAATCAATAGTATTGAACTCCGTACCTCCAAATTTAGCTCCATAAAGTCGTTTTTATTACATGGGATGGTATAAAAGTTCGACAAACAACTGTTTTCTTCTAACCCTTTAAAATTATAGCGTGGCTACTGAAATGTGCACTGGGTAATTCTTTGAAGTCTGGTAATTCGGGACTTCCCATTGTTTCCAGAAGTAGTCGCAACGTGAGTACAAAGCGCTGAGAGAGTCGGCTTTGGAAGACTTATAAATTCCCTAATCTGTTCTTTCAATTGATTTATTTATTCCTGCGTTCAAAGAGTGGCACAGGAACAACGTGGCTTAACCACTGATGAATACGAGCCTTTACCTATGAAGTCCATGCAATTGTTTTAATCTATTTTCTAAGAGTAATGAGCTCATAAGATGTATTTTTTGCAGAACTTAAAAGACATTGATCAGGATGAATCCCGCTACAAATTACTAAGAGATTGGACTGAAATAAAAGCCGCTGTTCAGCATCACACTTCAGTAGCTTTCTTGTTAGGACAGCCGTGAACAAGACTGACAAAAGTAAAATAAAGATACGTTTTCGCTATTCTTCGGAGAAAGATAAATGAAAAATATTCCATTAATCAAGACGAGATGGCAGACACGTAATCCATCCAAAGCATTCAATTAGGAGTGACCATTTTCATCTTCTCTCTCTTACTTCAGTAGTTTCCACATCAATACGGCCATGAATAGGACAGAAAGAAAAGTATATTAAATATTTTTTCTGTTTCCCTTTTTCTCTATTCTACACCAAAGCCTTTGTACCATCTATTGGCGGAGATTCCGGAAGTTTTTCCCTCACTTTTGTGCTTACTTCTGTCCTTTTTCTTGATAGCCTTTTCGCCCCCTCTTCCCCGTTCTTTCGGGACGTAAGGGGGAAAGGAAGAAAGGCACCTAAGGCTACCAAATAAAAGAATATCGAAAAACGCAAAAAGGACACATTTTTTGCTAGTCCTTTCATCTTTTCTAAACAGTGCGCGACGGTGTTTGATCAGCCTCTCTTTGTCTAGGCCAGAGAGTACATATATACGGGACGAATGGATGTAATCACCGCTCCTTCTTAACAGGCAATCCCTCCGATTGAAATCCCGATCTCCGTTATGTTTTCAAACGAAAGCTCGTCCTAAATCCGGGGATTAATCGATCCTATTATTCCTCGATAATCCTAGAATTAAAACGCTCTTGAAATTTTTTTGGGATATTCTTCTCTCTTTTTGAGGGAAGAGGTTATTCAATGATTCCAGGATTTGATTGAGAAGCCGCAACTGCGAAAGAGTTCAAAGAAGGATTTCTTTGCGTGAATGCGAGAGATTTGTTTCGTGCACAGAGCGTTGATTACAATGTGTTACGTTGGATGTTTATTACATACGTTGATTTTCGATGTTTATTACTTTATATATTTGAGTTAAGTGATGCAATAGTTTCGTATGATATTTATTATCGAACGTAAGTATATAGTGTGAAAATATGATGAACTTCACAAACTTTGCACAATCTACAAAAACATAAAGAAACGTGTTTTATATAATTGTGGATAGTACAAGTTTTGTTTATTTTCTCATACTTTAACAATGGAATTCTACCAGGTTACGCTACGTCAAGTCCTCTTTATGGCGTAGGGTCAATATGAAACCAGTGAGTTTTGTATTTCCAGGTGAATCGACTAGGATTCATCCTTTTAAGCTGGGAACCTGTTTCTACGCTATACTTTTTAAGTAAATAATAAGTAATTTTAAGTAAATAATTATATCTTTTGTAAGTGATTAATTTCCAATCAAATAATCAAAAAGCAATAACGTAAAAAAACACGCTTACAATTTTTTCACGAATTTTCTAAATAATAAACGACCAAAATAGTAATCTTAAATCGATATTTCTTCTAAAGATACTTTTTCGAATTCATAAAAGTACTTCTAATTTAATTTCGTGACGAAATGAAGCTCGTAAGATATGAATAAAAACAATTTAAGGTCTTTTATCGTGAAAGACCATTACAAACGTTTTGTGTAGAACGCGGCGTGGGTGAATAGAAGCATAGAAACCTGATTTTCCGTATTGCAAAGATAAAGCATCTGAAATATTGCTGAAATCAATGGGACGGTGTAGAAAGAACGGTTTATCAAAGTGTATTTTCTGCCAGAGAATAGAAGCAAAATTTCTTTGCAAAATCACGGGAAACATTTCCTTGCAGCGTCAATCTTCTCGCCTCCATCTTTAGAGCAAATGAGTTTTCTCGAGATATTAATTGCTTGCCTTGTTTTCAAATCGTCCTAAAAAACAACTCCTTCTAAAGAATCTTCAGCAGCAAGGATAAATAAACTTTTGAACGCGTAACTTTGAAATTTTTGAATGCCTCTAAAGATAATGAAATGGCCAAAGTCTAGAGTCGAAGACTGTGCTATCTGTGCTGTAACTTTTCCAGCAATGCTTTACAAAATGAGCGATGTTATAACCAAGCCTCCCGTCTTATTAGTTTTCCGTTAATAATTAATTTTTCTCAAGAAAATTAGATTTCGCCGATTTTAGAAAAGAGGCAAAATTGAAGGCGATTTTCGTGATTAAATATTCATCCTTACTTAAAAAATGTCGACATTTTTGTCACAGATTTATTTTTAAGCGACGGCGAAATCTGTTTACGGGACTTGCTCTACTGTAATCGAATTTTCGACCCAGCTGAAATGCTGGTTAGCATTCCTGTCTCATCAAAGGAGAGGACGCCATCTTTAATCGAATCCATTCATAAAAGTCGTTGCTCTTAACAATGACTGGCTGCTAGGAGACCAGCGCGTTTATTTTGGGCGATTGTTGTTTGATGGTCAATTTATCTTATATTGTTGGGATTCCATTGTTTCACTCTTATTTCTCTTCCTCTCTAACTTGCTTCTGGTCCTTTTAGAAGATTAAGTTTTTTCTGTATGTTCATTCCATCTTGCCATTTCACGTAATCTATATAATTCGATTGTCGTTTCGTGGAATGGATATTGATCATTCTACATATATTCAAGCCGAGGTAATTATTATAGGTTCCCATAGTAAGTTTACTTACGATTGTTACCGTAATTTCACTCATCCCCTTTCATTTGCAAATATGATACAATATATTTCACAGACAAACTTATAACCTCGTGGAAGTGTTAATCAGTCAGCATCTTTTCTTACATGTACATTTCCTTACATATTATGCTTTGACTCGATCAAGGAGGTGAGTTAACATCCCAATATTTATCAGTACATGGAAAGGAGATTGAAAACTATCGGTAGATAAACGAATTTTCAGCAAAACTAATTAGGTACAAAGATTGTTGTGGTTCTCATGTATTTTATAATATACGATCAAATTTAATTGTGTTATTTGTTACATTTCGTACTCATAATTTGGCATGAACCCTAAAATATATTGATATTAAAAAAAGCTGCGTAAACGTGATATGGATTCAACTGTCATAGAGTAAACGACTCAATCCAAACCAAAATTCACAATTCTTGAATGAGGGTTGGCAATGGAATATCTAAGACTCGGATATACTTAAATTTCACGAGTTAAAAAAATTGAATTATCATTGACTAGGTATTCACTCTTACATGTATTTTACGAAACGGAATTTCTATTTAAATTTTATAAAGTATCAAATCTTAAAGAAGAGGGATGGTATGGTAATGCTTATATTAAGAAAATTTAAAGTGAGTTATACCAAGATTGACGAGAGGTTCACAAGCATATGTTAATATTAACAACCAATATTGAATACCTAATGGAAAAAGCTAAAGCCTCGGACATGGTTATATCTGATCTTCCCTTAATGGAATAGAAATGAATTACAGTAAGTCGCGCAATCCTTTTTCTCCACTGATACGGCCCACTGGATGAATAAGAAGGCTTCAGGATGTAAAAAGGGAAGATGGAGATGGAGGAGTCAAGGAAGAATGAAGATGCAAGGAGCTATTGTCCAGCCTCAATCGATGGAAGAACAGATAATGCGAGTGGTGCATTGAGGGGATTGAATAGAAAAGAGCAAGATGGATGAATTGGTAAGGAGCCTCCTTTCCAGCAAAAGTCAAGTCATTACCGTCGAAGCATTTATTATGTGCCCCAGGAATTTATGAATTTATTGCTAACTTAGTACACAACTTAATGTTACTTATGATGAAAATGTAATACATTTTTAAAAATAAGTTGAATTAAGTTCCGCTATTTTTACTGGGGAATTCACTAGCATATACATATTTATTATATTTATATATAGTAAATTTAATAGTACACGGTATGTAACTTTTATTAATTTTGTAGAAAAACTTCCATAGTTAAATTATCACATGAAAATCATTTTCTGTGATCGTTAATCAGCAATGCGCAAATTGCGATCTGAAGCACCTTTCTGTTGGCGGAGGGCCTAAAATATGAAAGTCATCGAATCAGAAAAGAGGCAGTTTATCGAGGGACGGTCTTAAATCAAACCGACCACGGCCTCCCTGGAGGGCTTAATTTAATTAGATGGATCAATAAAACCTCACAAATCCACTAATCTGTGTAAAACAAGCCTACGGATCGCGTTTCCCTCGAGAGCGAAGAAATGGTAAGATAATCCATCAAATTATCATTTGGAATGGTTGAAGCTTGTCAAAGTTTCAATGTGTCATCGAAGTGAGCCTTTTTCAGCCGAAGGGAATAATTAAATTTTAATCCCTTTATCCACGAATAAATGCCTCCTATAAAAGCTGTGTAAGCTGAAGAATGAATCCATTAAATCCTCGTTTGTAATCAAAATCTTCCTCAAGGTTTAGATAGACTGCAAATGGTCGAAATAGCTGCAGTTAAGAGATTACTACTTCAAGATAAGGATATTTGAAAACTGATTTATTTTCTTAATGCCATTAAAGAATTCTCCCGAAGGCAGATTCGAACCTCAACCCCTTCAGCCTTAAGGATCAATTGATATAAAGAGGGAATGAGGGAAGATGAGGAGTTAAGTATTTTCCCTATCTTACCTCCTTGAGCCAGGATAAAATGAGTGGCAAACGCCAACAAAATTGCAGTATCCGTAACTATCGACTGATATTAAGAGGGAGTGGGGCATAGCAGGCAAGATGAGGAGTTACGTATTTTTCCAAATGCTTTCCTCACTAAATTATATCAAAGAAAACGTCCGTGAAGTTGCAGCAATACAAGCATAAGAATGAAACCATTCATAGTAATCAATAAAGAGTGCCAAATTAAATGGCATGATTTAGAATAAATAGTACCTTAGTACTCTTAAATTTTAGAATATCACAGCCATAGACAAGACTGGGGTAAAGATGAATGTAAGATGAAGGAATAGTTCTCGGGTCTCCAGCTGGGTGCAGGCTTCGGATAAAAGCGACGTTTCGGCCACATCCTTTCGGAAACGTCGCTTTTATCCGAAGCTTGCACCCGGCTGGAGACCCGAGAACTATTCCTTCAGCAACTACGCCGGGAAAAACAGAGATCTTTTCTCACAATGTAAGATGGATTGTCATCCATCCTCTACAAAAGGGCTACTGAAAAATATTCTATTCGTCATTACAGGATATCAAGAAGAGAGGTTAAGAAAATCTGCCTTATATTTGGAGGATCCCTCCTGGCTCCAAAAGGACTAGAGCATATTAATATTTCTTTATATTCATGTATGTACATAGTTATAACGGTGAAAAGCATTATCTGGAAGGGCAGTTTTTTCCTTGTTAATATAAGAAGTTAAAATTAGGGAAATGAGCAGAGAAAGACAAATGCTGATGAATGACTTGGCTGCACGAATACAGGATGCAGTAGTCAGGGCCGACTTCAAACTGTCAACCACCATCTGGAGAGGGGTCAATGACCCCCAAAAATCCACACTGATTCTCCATAAATGACACAGGATCACACTTTTCTGGATCTTTGACAAATATCATAGCATACTTTTCGATTATTAAAGTTGACTTCTTAAATAATTAATGCCTTAATAAAATCGACGGTGGAAACTCCATGGAAAGCCAAATCAATAAGAAAGACTGTACTTTTCCACAAAAAAATTAATTACGACCGGAACATATCCGTGGAAAAACATTTTTTGATACTTTTGCCTAATTCAATGACTAACTTTAACTTACTTATGAAAAGTAGTGGAAGGAATATAATAAAATTTTGAGGGAGTAACCGAGGGTAAAACTGGAATTTCCTTATCATGTATTTTAAAAACATCTCTTTATCTTTTCCTTCCGAGCAAAACAAAGGTTTAAGAAGAATACTTCATTAAATTAATCGAATTAATCCTATTTGAATTTAGTGAAATTCCTCTTTTTTCGAGTATACGTAATAATTCATAAACAAGCGGAAGGTATCCATACAAGTGGATGAATTTGCTGTGAAATTAAAATTGGCCAGAAACTTATTATAGCCACACACAGCATAAAGCCGCCCCTCTCTAGCGTGCGCCCTGAGGCGACGGCCTCTATTCCTCACCGCCCTAGCAACCGTTATGTAGGGAACAAGAAGCTGCCCAAAATGAATTAGCTCTAATAGCTGCATCGACCAATCAGGAGGCTGGTACGGACAATACAAATGGGCCACTTTCGACTAGGAGGCCCATTTGACAGGCTAGAATTAGGATCTTCTTCACCCATGAGGGCACTAGAGGGGTTAACGACCCGTGATCGATAGCGTTTTCTAATCCAACGGTCAAATGCGCCTTCAACATTGGGCTAGTGCGATGGAGTCCTTAATATTAGCCTCGAGGGGGGCGCGCGGTCAGTACCTCTATTTTTAAGAGGCCCAGTCGGACTGGGAACGGGGCCAAATGACTGGGAGGGAATTCGGAGGAGTAAATAATCTTTCCCGTTTTCCCGTGCCAACGGAGGAAGAGGAAACAGGGGAGGTTGGATGTGTCTGCAGAAGCAACAATGGCCAATAACGAACTAGTCCGTCATATTTGTTTATTTGGAAATTTTTGTGGAAGTTCGGAGCGAGAGAAGTATACCCAATCTGACGAGCTTATGGAAGGAGAAAAGAGAGGCTTTGGAGGAAGTGTTGCCTCTTATGTCGGAGAATACCATAAAGGACGCAACAATTCGACAATAATGGTTTGGAGAATAACAGTAGCGCAACAATAGATATTATTACACATAATAGGTATTATTGTCATTTTACACGGAAATAATCACAAAAATAGAATATTTTAATATATATATTAATGTTATGTAATTTAGTATTAATTTGCTAACTGCATAAGGAGGATTAGTGAGACATGATGAAAATTGAAATGTATGTAATAATGCAATTTACAAGCGTGCACTTTGGAGGCTACTTTGATAGATAGCCAATTATTATGATGTAACATTCATTTCTTGTTGATGCGTTCTACGCTAAACCTACGGAGTAAGGTCTATCCGAAAGATTTTCTAAATGTTAATTTTAAGCAGATTTATAAGTAAGCAATACTGGATTCATATTGTTGCAGTCGATTAATTAGTCGAAGTAGATTACTGTAATTAAAGTCACAATGAGACGTCATGAACAACATTCATTGTTGCTAGACTACAAATCATTATTATGCAAACAAAATTAATCGATAGTCGACATTATTTAACAATGATATGGATAAATAACACGGGGAACTCCAACAACCTCGTCGATAGCGCGTTGTTGAGACCAATTTTATCACTTACATTTTTCGAACATTTCATAAAATTCGACTGAACTTGGCAATCCGTCATTTTAAAACGCAAAGTTCTTGGTTCAAATCGCTTACTGTTAAAGGTGTTATCTCGATTCAGACGATTCAACGCCCCATTGATAGCTGAGCGGTGAGGTTTCCCCTCTTGTCATACGTCTGTAGCTGGTTCTAAACTCTTGGGTTGCATGAGAAATTATTTTAAGAAAAGAACGAATCTGCTGTTTTCACTCGTATTTCACGAAACTAATTTATATTTACCGACATTTATCAGATGAATATAATTTACGTTGGGTGCCAAAGTTTAACTCAACAACTTACTAAGAACTTTTCTTAGAAAAGTTAAAATGGTTTGTACTCGCCAACAAGGTCATCTATTTTGGTGCTCAGAGCCAAATAGAAGTTCACCTTCATTGCTACAAATTTCGATCACGAACGCGAAGATAACTCTTTTACATTTTGCGTTCCTGTAGATATTGAATTAAGACCAAGGGCACCAATTTATTCCCTCTACATTAATATATTTTACGTGGGAAAGAATCCTTCTTTCTGCAAAAGTAATTTTGATGTAATTAATAAACATGAGAAGATAAAAACTCAAAGGAAATATTTTCATAAATATGTCTTTTGTGTCGAATACTTAAATAACGTGGTATTAATACGGTTTAAAACACATCGAATTTCATTAGCATGTGAGATTTTTTCGTTTACGAATTCAATTTTGAAAATGAAAACCGAGACCCTACTGCAGTTGAATGAATGTATCATAAATGAAAAAAAAAACCTTTCCATTCGAAAAAGTGATTTTGTTATTTCTATCTTAAGAGCCGCTGGAAACGAATCCGATACATTTAAGAGATAAAATAAACTTTAAATTTGAGCGAGGACCGGTTTTATATTTTTCCACTCTTTAATTCAGCTTTTCAATAAATGGAGCTGACACATGGTCGTAATGGTAAGCAAACATGTCCGTCCTTCAGTGTTTATCCTTTGAATTGGATGATGAATGAGGCGAAGAACGATTCAAATAACTGGACCCCGTCGTTGAGATCTGTATCGATGGCATGTCCAACACACTGCTTTGCATTTAAACATTACGCTATAATTGATAAGAATCCGCTTATATATGGGTGCATTTAACATAAGAATGATCACCGAGATTCTACTTTGATTGATTTTATCACACGTGCATTAATTAGTAAATATATAGATGTAGAGAAAATAACGAATCTAGTGATTAAATTATGCAGTAATCACAAGTATAACTTATCGTAGACGTGATATTATTGCTGGGATGGAACGCATCTGATCACGTCATAATCATTCCAATGTAAAGTAGGAATGAAGGCTTTCACTGTATAAATAACCATAATTGATATCGATTCTCATTTCATTATTACGATGAACCTTTTATCGCCCTGATTTTAACTCCATTATTATGATTTTCGCCTTATATAAATAGTAACAATGGTTACATTAACTCCGTTATCATCATTGTTATATACATTGTTGTTCCAATGAACACCATTTTTGCTATAACTTCAGTTCCATATCACAATCACGTCTTTCCCAATGTCAATTATCCTAAAATGTGTAACTTTAAAGGCAATTACAAATTGCTTAAAAGGATAATACAATCATATACCCTATTGTATCAGAATAAAAATTAACTATATATAACACAGATAAAGTAGTCTGTTGCCTCGAATTGGGTTCATATAATGCAAAACGCTTATCATAAGAAATTGAATTATAAATCAATTAAAAGTTTTATGTTAGTAAAGAGATTAGCATCATATCTTTATATAATTAATATCAGAATTTAACGACGCACTGAAAGATCGCTTATGCCTAGGGTTACCTAATACCATAACAATGACGACTGACGTCATTCCTGAATTTTAGTTTACTTACTTATCCGCCGTTTTCATATTTCCATGAAACTACTTCAAATTATGTACCTAAGAAATTAAAGGTAATAGAGGATGTGTTGAAAAATTCACCGCAGTCAATCAATCTTCACCGTCTCTGAGGTAGTTACAAGCAACAATGAAACCTAACGATATATTAATGAGCAGCATTGTTGCAAGTTTTTGTAATGAGAAGTCTTAACAAGCCGATAATGAGACGTAAATGTAGCTTTAAACGAATGACAATTGATTGTCTTCCCAGAGATTGTTAAGGAAGAAATATTAGAACACGGCTGTTAATGAATTACAGGTTTAAAATCTCTTAAAGCCGTCTTTGTCGGCGTTCCTCCTCTTACTTTCCGGTTGTCAGAGAAAGCAAGAAAGGAATGCCTTTCTCCTACTACCGGGAAGTCAGAGTAGGAACGCCGACAAAGACGGTTTTTGGAGATTTTGAACCCCCAATTCCCAAAGATTTTCAAAATCCTTCCGTACAGACAAATTTTTAGAAAAAAATTTAACCGCCCAACTGCATCTTCTGTTACTGAATGTGTTATTTTTTGCGCACATCTTAGTCAGCGGAAGCCTGCGAAATTTCGCACCGGCAAGTGATCAGAATCCGCGCATCGATTTTGGCCCTCTTGTTTATTCATGCCAACGACATCTGCACTTGGCCGTGTAAATGCCCTTGTGGTCTGTCTTTGTGCTCGGTTTCGCAAGCACCCTATACTGAGAGTATTCTCACGAGAGGGTCCTGCTCAAAGATAGAGCACCGATTAGTACCTGGGAATACATGTGCACACGAATAATTCCCATTGTACAGCTTAAAAAGGTACATGAAAGCATAGCTTTCGAGAGTTTAAATGTAAAAAATCTGATGTGGCCAACACATGACTTTCTCCGTATTTATTGAACAGAAGCCTATGCCGGTAATATATAAATAACTCCAAAACAGTGAGTGTTACAGGACAATGTTTCATACAAAAGTTGTAATAAAATACATTATCTATAACTTTGGAACATAATTTTATATACCTACATTGCATTCTGACAGAGATAAGTATGATAAACTTCAATTTCTGGATAAACAACAACTTTCGGTAAACCATTATTGAAGAATAACTCCTAAACAATCAGTGTTACGAAAAAATATTTCATACAAAAGTTGTAGTAAAGTACATTATCTATAACTTTTTTCATGATTGTATATACCTACATTGCATTCTTACAGAGATATTTAAGAAACTAAAATTTGTTCCGGATAAGCCGCAACTTCCGGTTAAGCGATTTTCACCAAAAACTAATCAACTCTTGGCATTGTTAGGAAAATACTAAATACGAATTTTTAAAATGATCGGATAATTCCTTTTTAAGATAGATCGCCCACAAACATTTTTACTACAGACAGACACACACACACAGACTCACAGACAGACATGTTCGGGAAAATAGCGAAAACTCTAGCGAGCTCTATGGGCCCCAATACATCTATTTCCGTTGAAATCTGGAGGTCGAATTTTTGGGCGAATACAATACTTTCTCTATACTACGTATAGGGAGAAAGTAAAAATAAGGTATTTCTACGAAAAGCTGGTATGTAATGCTGAGAGAGATGCATGTATAAAATCAAATAGTCATTTTTAATTCGAAAACAAAGAAAATCAAATTTAATTTTTTGTACACCACGATAAAATCATTGGATTTGTCTCAGTGAAATTGAAGGATTTAAAGCAAGAAATCTTCGAAAGAAATTAAACAAACATAATTGATATTTCGCGACTGTATTTAAATATTCGCTATATCAATTGAACGGACGAATTGGACGGTTTTGATTGATCGCAATCAGATATTTCAAACGAGTGAGCACTTATTATTCTTCTTTCACATCCGGTATTAAAAATTAAAAATCAAAATACATCATGAAATAAATTGAAACGTAAAGTAATCGCATCAGCTACAACTATGTTTAAAAAATATTTAGTATAGCTTTAAACATTTACTATAAATTAAATTGGGATTGTTTTGGAACCGGTATCCGGAACGCGATAACGGTCAACGGTTCACGTTCTAATTCGTGACTTTTAATTTTCCTGTTCGGCTTTCTTTCCTACAAAAATAACGATTTTTACTTTCTCCATATACGAAGTATAGAGAAAGTATTGTTTTTATGAAAAAAATCGACTTCGAGATTTCAACGGAAATACATGTTTTGGGGTCCCTAGAACACGTTTTGACTATTTTCGGAATGATGTCTGTGTGTATGTGTGTGTGTGTGTGTGTGATAGTGGACGCTCTAACGTGAAAACTATTAGTCGTATCAATACCAAACTTCATATATAGTACTGTGGTGTGTGCTGTCAGAGTTGATTAGTTTTTGGAGTAAATCGGTAAACCGGAAGTCGAGCTTCATTCATCAAAGCTCATTTCCGGTTTTCAAAATATCTCCATAAATATGATATATACGTGTATTGTAGTACTTATATAAGTTTTAGATAATGTAATTTACTATAACTTTTGTATTTAACATATTTTCGTATCACCGGTTGATTAGGAGTTATTCGTGAAATACCGATAAACCGGAAGTAGCTGTTATGTACTTAGTGGGCGCTCTAACATAAAAACCATTCATTGTATCAACACCAAATTTCATATATAGAACTTTAGTTGATGTCGTTAGAGTTGATTAGTTTTTGGAGTAAGCTTCAGTTGAGCTTCATTCTTCAAAGCTCATTTCGGGTTTTAAAATATCTCCATAAATATGATATTTAGGTATATACTATTATTTATACAAGTTTTAGAAAATGTATTTAACTATAACTTTTGTATGAAACATATTTTTGTATCACTGATTGTTTAGGAGTTAAACCGGAAGTTGCTGATTATGTACTTTGTGGGCGCTGTGGGCGAAAGGCCAATTTCATCGTTTTTCATCGATCATGTCCCGAAAAACATTATTTATAATGTTTGTGACGTAAAAGATAATAATATATAAATTAATCACTCATATTCCAAGTTTAGATGGAATAAAGAGTTCGAAATTACTGTCGTAGATAAATATTTACATCTTATATATGGAGAGAGTCATGTGCTGGCCACATCAGATTTTTTATCTTCAGATTCGATACCCTGGTTCTTAGGCACACAAGAGGAGAATGAAACCTTCGTGCAACAATGCTTCTTTATTTTCCCATCACCAAGGGAACCATTGATAGCAACGAAAGTGGCTTTCGGTACGACAATAATTAGGTTATCTCCTGAGTTAGGGAGTTCACAGGAGAAGATTTCAGCGGGAATCCCGACTGTTCGGAGAAGAGAGAAAATAAACCTTTGGCAGAATGAATACTTCCTCGAAGTAGGGCCTAAGGAATCATTCCTCTGGAGAAGTCGGAGTCAGAAATAAAACGACCGCAGAGTCTGAATTTAAAGAAATCTTGGAAGCAAAGAAGAAAGCCCCATTGCTCACGGTTGTTGATAAATTTCGCCCTTGAACAGGGTTTCCTTACAAGTGGATCCGTACCCCCAAGGGATACGGGAAGCTTGTTCGATTCCTACGGTGTGTAGCGGATAGGTAAGTATTCCAAAAGTGGTTGTGTTAGGATCACATCGAAGCAATTCTATAGGAGTTCCACAGCATGTGATCCACAGAAGTATAAACATGGTCTTTTAGAATTTATATTTTATTTTTCATAGATAACGGCGTTTAAATTTTGTGGATACTCTGAGAAAAAAAGGGGGGAAAAACCCTAGCCTAGAAGATGATAGCAATCAAATTAAATTAATCAAATTGTTAATTCCCAAATTATTACGAATATAAATGAACTTTTGAAAAAATCAGCCATTTTTTGTGGACGTTTACTTTCAGTGATTTCCCCAGGTTCGAATCCAATAGTTTTATAATTAAAAGTTATTGGAATAAAATTTTAACATTTGTGTTATTTAACTACAAAAATTCTTTTTATATTGAATTTATAAAATAAAATTCACTAGTTAATTGTATTAGAATTCAATTAATTAAAATAAATTATTATATCGCATAGAATAATTTAATTATAAACAGTACATAATTATTGTGACGATTGATTGTTGAATGAAAAGTGTTGTTAAGAACGAATAATTGACGCCGATATTGTTGAAGCTAAGTTGTTAACATTTAAGACAGCTTCAGAGTAAGTTAGTTCAGCCTAAACACGGTTACACCTCTAAAACCACCGCTGATCTTTGTTTAAATGTTCACGTGACGTCTTCAAAGACGACGCATGCTATTTAGGTCTTCGAGAACGAGCGTTCAAGGTTTGAGGAGATGAATATTCATTATCCCTTAAGCTGTGTGTCGAGATGCTCCAGAAGCAACTTTAGGTCAGGGACTCAAGTGTTATCCGAGAGCCCATCTTTCAGAAATATAGATGACGCTCTTCCCTCAGCCGCAACTTGGAAATTCGCTACATTGAATACTGGAAACTTAACAGAGAATTATCAAAGGAAAATGGTAGCTACTTGCCATTTAAAATCACAATGGCTACTTAATGAACCATGTATGATCAATTTTATTAATGCTTTGATAATTTATCTTACATTGCATGGAAGTTACAAATACATAAAATGTTAGTTATTTAGGTATTGCATCCCTGTAAGGTATTTCCATGGTATTATACATGAATTATGATGTTATGCAGAGCCATCTGAACAGAGGTAGGGGATGGGAGAATTTTCTACGGGCCCCAAGCCAATGGGGGGCCTGGCGCCCTAGGCATTGGGGCCTTTGAGGATCACCAGAGGAATTTGCCCTCGAAATAATTTCTCTGAAAAATATGGGAATGAGACAAGGGTATCGTACTAAGGTTCAAAGGGATTATAAAATACTAGCTAAACCCTGCCACGCTCCGCAGTGGATTAGGCAGATGTGAAATGAATTGTCAAGAAAATAAAGGTTTTCTAACGAATATGGATTCACCTACAAAATACATAATTCAATTCAATGCCCGCCTGCTCTCCTTCCTCCAGATTCAACTCGTAAAGCGCGTTTTATAGCCTTCGAAAGCAAACGACAATCAACTGGAAGAAAACGAAAGAAACGAAAATTCAAGTAACTCACACTTTGATTTTTGAAAACAGATCATTAAAAGTTTTCTTAAACAAAACAAATGAATTGAACTGAATACAACATTCCATAAAAAATTAACTCTCATTTCGTTTTTTGAAAATAGATTATTTAAATCACTTATAACGATTGATTATGCACGTCAATGTGATGGAATCAACAATTTTTCTCTTCTTCTTAACTTTAAATAGGCCAAAATACAGGAGCTTGGATCCAACAATGGCATTTGTTGTCAGGGGGAACGGTTGTTTACACCATTAAAATTTTACAAAAATTACGTGTATTTCGAGTAAAATATCGAAAATTCAATTCGTAAAAACATAATACACGACCAAAATAAGATTCTTTATTCATTTTCCCTATTTTTGGTACTTTTCTCAATTTCGTATGACCATTCTTTTAAATATCATTTTGAAAAAGAAATAAATACTGCAGCGGCAAAAATGAACTTTACGTACATTTCTTATGGAAATGCTTTGACTCATCGGGGATCGAACCCAGGACGAAATGTCAACAGTTTTTACAATAAAAACACTCTTGTGTATGAATGCAACGTTGTGTTAAATTTCCGAGTTAATCGACCGAGTATTTTTTGAGTTTTGCGGCAACAAACATACGTAGGCTTAATTTTTATATCTAATATGTGGGAAGGATTCCTAGAATTCTGTCGTCAAGCGAAAATGAGAAATTTGATAAGATATTTAAAATTTGTCGTGAAATTCGAGTATTAAAGCAAGAAAAATAAAATTTTCAACGTTAATAGTCTTTTCTGTGAGTTTATCGAAACCTTGAAAATAGTTTCAAGATATATTTACCAGCGTGTTAGAAAAATGATGCTGATACGACCTAGAAAAATTGCAGGTCATTAAAAAAATTGAATTGTTTAAGGGTGGTCTTTCTGCAATCTTCTCACACAGCCCTCCCTTGATTTTAAAGATATAAAATTCTAAAAATAACTCCGCATTGCCTGAATAATTTAATTTATATATGTTCAGTTAGCTATGCATAGTAATATTAAATATCAAAGTATAATAAACTATTACGGTGCGACGAATCACATCTGATTTTAAGTCCAACTATAGTGATTGAATTATTCATAATTTATCACCATCTATCAGTATCCTCAAAAGTTAAACATTAAATTTAACGAAAGATTTGCTTTATTTTAAGAGATATTTTTCGACAACTTCGGAACTGTTGTTAATACTGAATGAGTCTGTAATCCGCTAGTTATTGTCAGCTGATAATTTGCAAAGCTTGAGGATTGTCTTTAGAGGTAGGGAAATACTGTGACAAAATTGCCCATGATTAATATTCAATCACAAGTCAAGCCTGCCAAAGCTTATCCCTTATTGACCTATTTTCCTAAGTAATCTAAGGGTAGTGAGGCAAACAAACTTGAACAAAGGTTGTCAAGGCGACGGCGTTTCATATTGACGAATCTCCACAAAGTTTTCGCATACATAGCCGTAATTTTTCAGAGTCGGGGAAATACGCATTATGCACGATAAATAAATAGTAATCAATAATGATTCATTTGTGAGGATCACGATAACTTAAGGTTATTATTTCTGTTTTTTTTTGGATATTTCGGCATTCAATTTTTATGGAGGCCGTAATAAACGAGCCGGCGTTTAATATAGAACAATTACGAAGCTGAGAAGAGGTCAATTAAATTTAGAGTAGACATTCAGTACTGCGGAGAAATTTAAAGCACCTAATTTGCCAATTCTCAAATTAGACGAAAATTAGGGACGAGCATAAATAATGATAATGCCGTCTTTTTTTCGTGGGCGAATTTTAGCCTTTGAAGGCTACTCTACCAATTAACCCCCTTTACATTTCATCAATTTATTTTGCATTTTCCTTTATTTATAAACACAAGACACATACACAAAACATACACAGACAACCACTCCCTAACCGGAAACATCTGATTAGCCGGGATTCGAACCCGGGACGCGAACGCGCAAGCACGCTAACCACTCCGCCACCACGGATAAAAATACATAAATACTCGTAAACGGTTATTCAAACAAAAAATAATATACCTTAAGATTACATATAATATAATTTTCTTTTCACTCTTCTGTATCCTTTAGGTCAATCCTTATATTATCAAGACCTCTCAAGAAAAATTTACGTCGACTCAAAGAAACGATGGTTTTTTCCATAATTGTGTTGGTTTAGTTGTTTATACAAATTTGACTGCAACGCAGACTTTTCCCAACAATATTCACTACAAAGTATTAACAATCCATTCATTTTACTTTCAACAATTAATATACAACAATCACATTAATATGTAAGAACGGTAAGAACTCAACAATTATTCTCCATAATTAACCTTAATACTGTCTATAGTAAGGATTGCTCAAGTAATTAATGGAGTTTAAATACATTTATATATAAATTCATAACTGTATTTAACAGAATCTGTTTTGATGCTTCCTGCCAAAATCAGATAAATATCTTTTTTAATCTCGGCAGCTTCTCCGATTCCCTTTTCGTTTGAATGATTTGATTAGCTTTCCCAGATGTAATCTGCTCGCAACAGATGAAACGGAGGAACAATGTCGATTTATTTTGGGCCGCTCAGCCTCCAATAAACGCCGCATGAAAATTTATCCGGGAATATATCTCTTAAAGCGAGGGGACTATTTTGAGTGGAACGAACCCAGAAGGGAAGCATGTCCCTTTGAAATATTTCTCAACGCTTTCTGCGAAACAAAATGAGTTGAATGACGAATGTGTTTTATTTCATGGGAAACTTTTTGTCCTGCTTCTTTAAAAATGGGATATTTCGTTGACTCAGTTTTCGCGGAGAATGTATTTCCATTAATTCCGTAAATATTTGAAGTGCCGCGGATGTATTTTGCTTTCATAAAGAAGGACTAACTTGATATCGATCATTCATTCTGATCTTTTCATGGCTTAAAACATAAACAACCACATACCAATTTGCCAATGTGGTGGCAAACCCATACAGTGAGATTTTGGTATACATTTTATAATATCAACGATAGGATTAATATCTGGTGTTTAATATCTTGATATTGAATTAAATAACCATTATTATAGTTACTAATGAACTGAATTCACATTTATTTACTACGGGGCTTCATTTTTACGTGAGGTATACATAATAAAGATTGTGTTGTGAGAGTTGTGCGTGCCAAAAAATTCTCTCGCATACCACTTTGGACACGTGTGCCATAGGTTTGCTACCACTGAACTAGGACATATTGTACAAAACATTTATTCACTCAATTTATTTCCTACTCTTTCCTCTATAATTCTCTCTTATGCATGTACTCTGTAATTACTTATATTAAACATAATATTTTTTGAATAGCAGGGGATACAATTTTTGGGCTCTTATAAGGGAGCTGTATGCAAGATCACTAGTGAAGCTTCAATTAATCATTACTAAGGAGGATCGTGGAGCAAGGGCAGCTCCGCAGGCAACCACCTGAGGGCTCAACCATCAAAGGGAAATATCAACGGATAATGAAACCGGTATCAGCGGCGTTTGATTGAAAACGAAGAAATCGTATCACTGTTTGTCGTTCGATCATAGGAGGAAGGAATTACTTTTCGATTAATGAACTAATACTGATCTCCTCTTGAACATTTTAATTCGAACTTTTTAGTTAGTATTCTTGGTATCTGAATTCGTTTCTCATGGTCTGAGAAATCTCGGTCATTTCTATTAAGAAACACATTGGCTCAGCCAATATATATATAGTATTAGTAAATTAATTTTTAGTTAGTATGAGTATCTACGATTTAATTTGTCTTCGTGGTTTTAATTGAATTGCAAATTCATCAGGGAATTTTCTAAAAATATGAAAACTTACATTTTATAGCATGTTTTATTAATTAACGTGTGGGTGTCAACCGAAGTATCGTCTATTTTTCATTTTCGAGTCACGAGAAAAATACTTATCAACCCAAAAGTTTTTATTTGTTATTTTATTACCCTCAGTTAAATGACGAAATAAGTCATGTAATCCTATTAATAAAGTGGTATTGTTGCTTCCACAACTTGGACGATTTCACTCCTGGGCTTCCAATAGGAATCGAACCCGGGACAGCTTTCACCAATGCCGAACGCGCTGCCCATTCAGCTATCCGGGATCTCAACATGGTTTTGATTGATTTAAACTTAATCAATAAATATGATCTGATTACATAATAAATCAATTCTATTCTATTTAAACATTTTGATCAATGAATTAACACCTCTGATAAATAGAAAACACAGACGAAAACGATTGTTGCGTATAAGTAGGCATGGCCGATCAACAATGAAATGCAAATCGCAAGTCAACAATCAGAACCCTGGCTAATTATTTCATCATAGCAACAAAACCTTTGTGCCGACATTGTTACGGAGGCATTTTAAATGAAGATGAGCTGATTATAACAACTCCTTTCTCCCCTTACATTTCGCACCACCTGTTCAACTACCCGTTCGCATAGTCGAAAACTTTCGTTTGCGGTGACTCACCATAGGCGGCGTTGATCTCGCTCTATCGCGGTATCAGAGGGCCCTAAGTGCTCCATCTATGCGCGCCACTTCGCTCTGCGTAAATATCGCAGCATCTTGCGCGTGAATCAGCATCCCCCCACCCCCTATGTGTGTGTGCACCTCCCAACTATCATTAGAACGCCGTGTAATGCAGGCGCACGGAAATAGCACAACGGAGAGTAAAAAACCTGTTTCTGCCGTAGTTGCATGACACACTCTCCCCCTTATCGATAACTCTTTGCAGCATTTTTCCGAAGGGGCTTCCAACTTTCACCGTTGCCGGGAAACTGCGTGACGGAAGATAAAACCTTCTTCTTCTCCGAGGGTAACAACCGGCGCAAGAGAAGCCGTAAAACAAATGAGGTTTTTTTTTCGCCACTTGGAACGAAAACATGTCCGCTAAGGTCGAGAGAGAGAGGAAACGTCCTCTTAAGACGGCGATACATCGCTATTCCGCGCTCCCCATTACGGGCGATATTGCACTCGCGGAGAAAAGACGCAGGGTTGCCAGACTTACTTCTGGAACCTTATATTTTGAAAGTATTTATCTTGATTTTGAGGTGATATTCATTCGACCTGAGTCAAAGATAACGGACAAGGCATGAGTGATAACGAATATAAAATATATTATCGAAACTATTAGAAATAAATTCCATCCGGTTTAAATGTGGCAACACCGTGATCTATTCTTTCATATGAAATGTATGTGGCCAAAACAATACAATCAAACATTTTAAAATGGAACATAGTATACATAAGCGCTCTAACTAAAAATTTGATGCCAAATATGTTTACTTCTATTTGTAAATTACAATTTTATCTATGTTCTCTTTCTAATGAACTGTTAGCCTATTCTAATAATTGCCGAAATCCATATGCAATTTGGATGATTATCTCATAATGCTATACAAAAGATCATAAAAAGGAAATCAAAGGCAACTTAACGATGACGAAGAAAATGATGAAAAGTAAATTTAAGAAGAATGTTAAATATATACCGATACAAATTAATTTGGCAGTATCTTAACTATAGAACCGGAAATATATACTTAAAAAATTGTTGTGTAAACAAACAGAAAACCATGTTAGATAAAACTTATGACGGAGAAAGAAAGTTATGCCAATAGGAAAATAAACAAGGGAGGAAAGTCATGTATTGAAAGCTCATTTATGTCTAAAGGATGAAGTATAAACGATGTTGAAAGAAAGGGAAATTGAGCGTTATAGATTTAATAAGTAAAATAATATACAACACAGTCATAGAAGTGGGTCGAGATAACCTAGACCAGAAAGATAACATAAACCCGCTTCATACGGCGATTACGGTTATCAATGAAGTAATTACAGGTAAAATTATAAAAGCCGGAATTTTTTAAAAATTATTAACATTTTAAAAAATTCAAGAAAACTGCAAAGTATAAAAACAAGTCTAAATAACAAAATAAACGATATTAAATGAGTCATACACAAATTGGTCATAAACTGTTACTTAATTATCTTAAAATTTCGAGTAAATGAGACTGTATTGTTATATTCCATCAATCTATATTTATGTATGTGACTATATGGATATTCTACCAAGTATTGTATTATTTAAGTTAATTGACAAATCTCGTGTATATTTATGTATGATAGTTCTTATTCATGATTTATGATTTTATTTTTATACTTGTAATATATGTATTGTAGTTTAATTGTACGGGAGGTTTTTGGAGGGGTTTCCCTCCCGTCTTTGGGCGAATGCTTAGAATCATTTCTATGTTTCCCTCAAACGTTGCCACTTGCTCAACTTGCAACGCGAACTTAAATAAATAAAATAAAACGTTATACGTGACTGAAAATGATACGATCGGAGAATAATGCAGTTGAATACAGTTTTTCTAAGAATAGATGGACGTACTCTGAGATAAATTGCTGATCAGGTCGCGAAGTATTTCGCTTATTATGGGACCCTACGTGACAAAGGCAAAAATAGAGGACTTAGTTGGGAGTCTGGGATAGGAAACCTTATCTTAAATTAAACCCATTTCAGAGGAAAGCGCGCGTAAACTATAAGAAACACTGAGATAACAAATTGTAAATTTATAATAGGAAACAAAGAACAGATAAGTTATGTTGCATGATATAAAGAAAGAATAGATGGTTTTCCTGATATAAGATAACTGTAATGCGCTTGTTTTGAGATCACAGTAAAGTTTGGCATTGCGAAGACTTGTTCAATAAGATGTAAAACAAGCTTGGTTATCATAAAGAAACAGAAAAGTATAAATTTATACTTATTAAATAAATATTCCGCTTGTAAATATTGTAATCATTCATTCAACTTTCAATTTGGTGATACGTCAATTTAGAAATTCAGTGTCAGAGAAAATTTTGGGATAAATTTTCTGTTCTTCCATGCGACTGGAAAAATCTTATACAGACAGGACATCAAATTTATTTCTGGTTAAACTTAACCAACACATCGAATTCAAGATGATTACCTAAATTATAATAATAGGAGACGATGAAAGTTTCCTTTGTTGCCAATGCACAAAATATATCAAAATATTATCAAATTTGTCGTGTTACTATAAAGATTTATCGAAACCTGGGATTATACTGCACTTTTTAAATTCGTTCTGGATTACAAAGCTTTAGTTTCAAAACTGAGAAGATTAGAGCGACACCCTCTTTCGCAGCAACACAATGGGAGGGTGCAAATGTCATAGGTCAGTCCTAAAGGGAGTGGTGCAACCTAGAATTAGCGACTTTGATTCATCTCTCGAAAGAATACTAGGTCGTCGGACAAGACACGAACTCCCACGTATGCAAGGAATAGTACTTATCAAATGCAAGTATATTAGTGCTGAAAATTTAAAAGATGTGAAATACCTACGAAATTGGCATGTTTATGTATGATATAGTTTGCCAAACGTCTTCCGATGGTTACTTTTGAATAGCAACTTCGATTTCGTGATCTAATTTTCTCTATAATGAGTCACATTGTGAATGACTTGAATTAAAAGTGTGACTATTTCTATTTTTATTACATGGTACCTAAACCTCATAAGCCTGGATATTTAATCAGAATGTTTTACCAAAGTGAATCTCATCAAAGATGTGAGAATTTTTCAATGATATTTCTAGAATATAAGATTAGAAGATATCATTTTAAATGTATTCTGTACAAAAAGTAAAATTTAATCAAGCAAAAAATAAACCAAAGGTTTAACTGCTGTGTAGCATTGTGAACTATAGATTGAAAACGCTCTTTAAACATGAGACATGTGTACGAATTGAGTTCAGGAAACTAAGCAAACCCAAAAGAAAAACCCACTCATATGAGTGTTTTGGTGTCAACTCATTGAAATAAAAATAGAAATAAAGTATTTCTTAGTAAAATCATCGCTGCAGTACATGTTTGTATATTGACGCCATGAAATAATCAATGTAACGGAAACCTTTACTGCCCAAGCTATTTTCGCACTGAATGTATTAGCAAGCGATGCAAAGGGATACTCGAAGAGAAAACCAGGGATGTTAGCAGCGTAATAGGTTGATTAGCAAGGCTCTATCATATGTATCCCGGGAGCGAATTCAATGGCGTACAGGGTCCTTCGTTAGGAGACAACAATTAACCGTTCAACCGTGTAAAACAACAATAGAGCTTGAATAAAATCGCGATAATGCTATAATTATCACAACAATAGCCAATGTAATTGACCTCACAACAATTATCTTGACACGCCCAACAATGACGAGAGTTGTGAGCGATTGAAAATTTCTCATTAGATCCTTGACCTGATGAACTTTATAATGCGCTAAGTCATTAACAATTAATAGTAATTTACGTCTAATTTAATCCAGCTTTTATTGTTCCCGAAATTAATAAAATAATTAGCATAAGTCAACACAAATACGCTTCGGCTAGCAAAAATAATTCATTATTGAATGGTCATAGTATGTATACAGTAGTATATGTAGCGAGTATAACAAACCTGACTAATGCTCAAACGTTGGTTAGCAGGAGCGAACTTTCCCATGTGTTCCTAATCTAAAAATAAATACACTAACACTGCCAAAATGCCACCGCATCCATGTATATATAGAACATGGATGGGCAAATCAATTATGTTTGGGTCATCTGTGAATTTTTCACACACGCGTGCATGCGCGAGCGTCAACCAAAACATTCGAACGCAGAATTTGCATTACTCAGCCGATTCCGAAAAAAGGAGATAAGAATCTTCGATAGCCGAAAACTTTTCATCGAGATCTCTCATTAGTAGCGACATTTCAGTACAAAAATTGTTCTAAAGCGAACGGAATACATATCTAGGGCACATAGTTTTTTTCGGCGAACTGCTGAACTGCTTTCGTTCGGAGCCCAATCGGTGAGTGTCTAATGCATGAGATTTTATCCTAACTGACTGTATTTGCAAAGAGATTGCTGAAATGATCTGTGTGTGTACATTATTCAGCACGGAGGCAGATTAGAGTCTCACCACTCTGCCATTAGCTACCAAAAGCTTTGGATGAGGCTTTCCAGTCAAGATGAGGAGCGGGATAATTTGCCTTGCTTTCCTCCATAAGCAGAATTCCATAAGTGAACCAAATCCACATAAGTTTCTACGCAACTATAAATTGAATGTTCATGGGATTCAATAGTGACCAGGGTGAACAAATTATTAGTATCAATATATCAATAGCTTTCGTATTATCACGACCAAGAACAAGAGAAAGAAACTCTAGAATACAGTTTTTTTATTCTGTGCCACAAACTAATATTATATGGCAAAATGAACCAAGGAAAGGTCCTGATGCATATATACACGAGAGTAAAAGGCCTAGAAAGACCGGAATCAAACCGAGGACTTTCTACTTTCCAGACGGGTCATCTTAGCAATTGAGCTACCACGAAAAGTCTAATTCCGTTTTCTTATGGGAAACTTTGTGAGCCAAACGGCATATAACTACGACAACCCGGTAAGCCGGTTGCCACTGTGAGGACCGTGTCGCTGGATGGTGCCGCTAAGTAGAAATCACCACTTTTCGCTAGGTCATGAGAGTATCCCGAGAAACGGAATGGAGTACGAAACAAACACGTTAGGTAAGAGCAGCGGGAAGATCCGTGGTTCGAAACCCGTCTAGTGAGACTCTTTTCCCTCCGTTTATACTATAGTTTTCCTGGGCTCACACGCATGTATATACGCATTAATTCCATTCAACTCCCACCCAAATGACCCCTTCCTCAATCAGAGCATTCATCCTTCCAATCCAATCTTCTTTTGGATCATTTTAGTGAGATTCCACAGGGAATACGTCCTGTACCATTTATAACCGAGGCCCTAACCCTTCTTCATGCACACGAATCACCATCACATCCACGAGTCACACACCGGAAATAGCAAGCAGAAAACAATCCCCACAACGCCGAGAAGACCTCTAAAATACACCCTAAAGTCACCGCGGCAACAGAAACAAACAACACGATAGCAACGACCATCTCCGCAGTTGTTCTAATGGGAAAAAACTCCAAAAAGCAGCCGCGAATTCCCCATAAAAAGGGTACCATTGCGGATATAAAAGGACACTTTACCTCGAAATCGAAAAGAATCCCTCCTTCTTCTGCAGGCACACACGTGGACACTTCCGGGGCTTAGAAAGGGTTATATCCAAGAGATAAAGGCCTCTCGAATAAGCGGAGCCTTTGGAAGCACGTGCAGGGCTTATAACAGTTGCCTCTCTTTCTACGATAAGGGAGGACCGAGACGGACTCCCCCCCCTTCCCGGCGGCAGCGGGGTGGAACAGGTATATCTGGAGGCGCAGCGCGATGCTCACTTGTCGGGGACGGATATAGACGCAGGGAATGAGTGGGAGCAGAGGAGAAAGTGGAATGGAGAGAGAAATATATGAGGATGAGGAAAAATCGGAGGGACGTTTCGGAAAAGTATTTCCGGTTCGTTTCATGTATTCCTCTGTCTGATTAATACTGAGTATATAAATATATATGTGCGTATAAATAAGTGTATGGATATATATAAATATATACACAGAACAATGTTAAATATCAAAAGGTACACACATTCCTGCTATCATGAATTAATCGACACAATTATTTCATTTGGTACAGAACAGAATAAAGTCGGTAGTGATTTGGAATAATGACGTTCATTCAAGCTTCTCCTTATTGAATGGTATAAAATCTTTCTCGTACGACCGTTGTGTAACATTCACTTTTCCGATTATACCATAGACAAACTACCTCACTCCTCGTCATTCCTAGTAAGCCTCATTCCCTCTTCAAAGATATACGTAGGCAACTGGTTGAGGTTTTGAGATTCAATGCATTCCATGCCTATATAAAAATCAAATGGTTTCAGGTTTATAAAAGCTTCTTTACGACAAAATTCAACTAGAACTTGAAAATTAAAAATCTATTTCATAAATTTCATTGAATAGACTTCTTTGTTGTGTCTAACCGTTGTATAAATGGGCAACGTATGCATCAAATAAAGGACAATCTAATTTCAAATTATATTTATAATACACAAAATATTATTTTGAATAATCTGCCCCCAACTCTCTTTCCTTTCATCCTCAAGACATTTGCGTTGGAGGGTATTTTCTTTCTCATATTTTCCTCTTCGAAGCTACTTAACGTCAATCGGTGGAATCTAATTCATATTCACTTTCGAAATATAGGAATTTATGCAAGGAAACGAATTTTAATTTTACTCATGTCAAGACATAGCAAATTTATAAAGGACGTTAAAGCAGTTAATCTTAAGATGGCCCATAACTATTAACTAGGTATGGGAACTATAAACTCAGACAAATATAAAACATTCAAAAAATAACCGCTGCAAATATAGTAAAATTCAAATCAAATACACAAAAAAAGAATAAACCATACGTGAATATCAAATTCTGCGTAAAAGTAAAAGGAGAAAGATTTCTTAATCAAAAATACAGAACATGTGTGACAGATTTAAGTAGTAACGGTAAAATAAATCATTCATAACGGGTGGACATTGGCAAGATTCAAGATTGCAGTGCCCAACATAGTTTAAAACCATTTTCACAAATGTGTTGCCGAATCCTCAGAGGTTGAAAAAACTGAAAAAAAAAATACTCCAAAACATCAATCGCAGCAGTTGCGGCGGTCGGCACACGGATTACTACAAATAGGAGAAAAGGATTTTTCTCACGGAACTTCCAACCCAGAACACGCTACTGTTTGCCCATGAACTCTCACGACACGTAGGTGAAAAAAAACTACGGTTAATAATCCCGTGGCTTTTCTTTCGGTTTTTCCCTCTCGAACCGAGGCCCCAATTGGCCCAAAACTCACAATCCATATTCCTATCTGTAAGCCTGGTCTCGCGGAATATAGGTTTCATTACCATTTCCGACATCGGTCTCTGAAGGTCTTCGGATGTGAGAATTGGGAGTATGAAACACGACAATATTATTATTTCCATTTCTATATCCCCGACTGTGAATCAACAGACAGTTCTTTTAGCTTTAAAAATAAATTAATAAATGTTATTATACGTAAATGAGTTTCTAATAAGTGGGCAATTGTTATTTAGATGATGAGGAATTAATGTAACATAATGATTTTGTATTTTATCCTTGCTTAATAATAATTGTAACTGATTAATTTACGTTTTCTTATTTTAATGGCTTATTTTGATGCAACAACTTTGCTATTATTGGTTTAATTATAATAATACTAATCTTTATTACGGGTAAAATTGCCCAATTAATTTTTCAACAAGTAAATTAAATAAATTTTAATTGAAAGTTTTAAAATTAGGTACATAAGTAAAAGGATAATAATAATACAAATGATAAGTATATTTACATAATTTAAATTGAAATATATGTATAGCGACTAATATTGTAAGGTAAATAGAGTATGTAACGAAGCATAAACTGATTATAAACTAATAGAATTTAAGAATACTAAAATATCATTCTTATTAGACAGTTAAGTATTTTGTGAACAGAAAAATTATAACAACATTTAAAATAAAAATAATTATAAAACACAATATTGTAAATTTTGGCATAAGTAAAATAACAATAAAACGTTGTAAACATTACAAAGGTAAGCCATAAATTTTTAAGTGCCCTACATCAGTGCATAATATACAGTGTATAAACCTGTATATTCCTGTACTCTACTGTACTCCTGTGATTTCTGTGAGACAAATAAACATTCTCTATCCAATTAAATTCCCTGTACTATAATATCTGCATGTAAGTGTATGTGAATTCGAGCTCTTACTTTAAAAGTGATGTCAATACATTTTTGTGTGCAATAGGATTTCACAGTGGGTACGATTTCCTATTCTGATTTTAGTCGCTAAAAATAAATCCGGAAATTGAGGAAAACAATACGGTTTGTTTCCTTGATGAAACCGTTGGACATTCGGGTCCGTTTTAATCTTGTTGTTCTCCGGGTTAGGAGGATGGGAAATTGCTGCATTCGAGGAGGCGAGCTGTGACATATTGCGAAATCTTCTTGCAAAACACGCCTCGATTTGTGCGTAAACAACTGAGATTAACATTTTCTGCCAGAAAAGAGGGCGAATATACATTGCGGTCACTGAACTGAAGATGTCTCTCGCATCTAAAGGCTAAGTGATTATGAATATTAGATGATAATCTCAAATGTTCCGAAGATGTGATGTGGAGATTTTGGCCGAACCCTCAGGAAATACGCACAATCTTGCAGGAATGTCTAAATTTTACATTGATATACATTTTAGCATTATAATTCAATACTTCCCAATTATAATTTAGCGGAATTTTCAGTAAATTTCATAGAATTAAATAGTTGCAGCAAGATAGTGAAATTCTCACTTTACATTCTCGTGGCTGTTTTCTTGCAAAGAAATTTTTCGTAATTGCAGGATTTTATACTCTTAAAGCAGTTTTTTTCTTTTACCATTTTGACCTAATTTCTTTAAATGATGGGTTAAATACTAAAGCAATCTACTTCAGTCTATCCTTAGGCCTATCGTTAATAATAAAGAGTGGAGTACATTTTTACTATAACATTTAATATTTTAAGGATGAATTTGTGTGAAAGTTTTTGACAATATGGTATTGACTCTGCACTCGAATTTAATATTTTTGATGCACTCATATGTAATTCTGGGTCACTGATTGATATTCGTGACAATTTTCTAGATAAATTTATTATTACTTCTTATAGAATTACCAGTAGCTTTTTGAGTATTTACGACAATATATTGAAATTCCTGCAAATTAATTTAAATCTTGCGCAGAGGTTCAATTCATCAACAGTCATCAACTTCTCGATTAGTCCTGATTACCTATTTAATATAAATTACTTTTTCAACATTATGAACATTAGAAGGACGTTTCGACTGGTTAACGAGCTAATGGAAAATTCTACGCCTCAATCGAAGTATTAAAATTTTTCTCTTCTCTCTAAAAAAATCTTCCTTTAAATCCCTCAAAAACTTATTTATTTACTTTACTCTTACACTATCTACTGCGTTATCACTTTCCTTTTAAGTCTTATCCCTTTCTTTAGCAATCCTTCTCCTTTCGATAATTCACACACCCATTTCTTCCGCCTTCGATTGAATTTATCAGCCGAAAAACCTAAATTTTTTCTCCAGCACTTCCGTGTTTGTTTTCCCACCAGTCCAACTTACTTTTCCAAGTCTTCGTGAGAACCGAGATCTCTTGGCCTACATTTTTAGCGGAAAAGCGGTTGATGAATTTGTTTCCCTATTTCCTTCTTTACATTTTAATGTTCCATAAACGCATTTCATCGCGTAATTACAATAATTTCAGAGAGTGCCCATAAATAAAAACATCGATTCCCCTCGAGAAAGGCATCATAACATTAAAAGCTTCGTTTTACATTTACTGTTCTATTTGCTATTTGCCAATAATGAAATTCGGTGAAACAATTCGCTACTAAAATTATTTGGGGAACGTTTTTAGAAGCATTACATTACCAGAATATCTAACGAATTCGTAAATATACATTTATTTATCCGTTGCAAATAAATTCCTTAATAAATGTACGTAAAGGTCATTTTATTTTCGTTTGAGGAACATTTTTCATTTCGTAAAAGGTGAACAGAAATAAACGGCCAAAAGAAAGAAGGAGAGGTACCGGAGAGTTGAAAATTTAACATAGATTCTTATTTTGATCGTTGAAAGCTATTTTCGATTCAAATTAGCGAGAACTCTTATGAAACGCATAATGTTATTGGTATATATCGCATTAATTTTAAACTATCTCCATAACAACAATTGTTGATTTTCAAGGTCGTTTTTCCAAATTTATGTCCATTTACCACATTATACTCATCTCTTTACCATTGAATAGTGAATAACTCAGTTGTTACAAGCAATTTAAATACTTTTTATATAAATATCAAAGGAGTGAATGCGTATATATAGGCGATGTTTACTATTTAAATTTGAAATGATAAACATCGTTGATATATTCATTTGTCTTTTCCAAACCACTTGATTTAACGTTAGTCAAAACACTAAAAATTCAGTATTCAATAAATAAGGAATCAACAAAGAAAAATAATACGTAAATTGAATGAAAACATGAGTTAAATAAATTAGTATGAAAATAACGATGTTAGGTTTCAAAGAGTCAATAACTGTTATCGGAAATGTAGTAGTAATAGTATTGCTGAAAGTGCTTCGACAGCTTAGGTCATTTCGCACGTTGGCTCCTACCGGGATTCGAACCCGGGACCGCTTTCACCAAAGGCAAACGCGCTGTCCACATGACTATCCGGCTGCCATTCTACAAAAATCGAATATATTCAAATGTCTGTTTAGGAATGTTTAAACTCGTGAAATATTTACTCCAACCTAGGGAAAGAGTAAAACGGATACATAAAATGTTCCTGGAACCAGGTGAGGAGATAATCACCAAGTCATTAATTGTTTTCTCTTCACTTTGATGGCGTTCCACAGAGTTACTACTTCTTCAATTGATGACATATCCCTGAAACCATCTTTCACGTATTTGAGTAACAGCGAGTTATATTTTTGAACAGCTTTGATCATATATCTCATTAAAAATAATTTCTCAACAACACCCGACAATGAGAATTAATAGTTGTTAACGACAGTAAGATTTTTCTCGGAACTAAAAGAATTAAATTCTACTCCTATTAAAATTAATAATAATAATAAAAAATACGTCATTATAATAGTACTAATAATACTGTTGACAAAACGACATTATTTAAAGGCGAGAATTTTTTATTAAATGAGAAATAAAAATGCGAATAGTTCTTTGAGTTAAAATTACGTCACGTAGAGAAATGCATTATGGGAAAGTCGGAAAAAGCAATGATTCTCAAGGGAAAACTGAGATTTCGTCCCTTGGCGACTAATTCGTCATCATTATAATTTTATTAAATTTGCGACGAAAAAGTTAGAACGAGATAGATTACCAGAAGGAAAACCATTGAGACAAACGTATAGAGCAATATTCCTCAGGTTGATCAGTTAAATTTACTTCTCAATAAGTCAGAAAAGAAAAGTCACATTTAAGAACACCGACCACGTCCGAACGATATGAAAGTCCCAAGCAACAAATAAGACGGGGGATCCCTAGAGACGCCGATTGTTGCGCCTCGAGAATGTGGAACTCGGTATCCTTAGGGACACATCCTGGCCACTGCTGACCCTTGACCCCATAATTCCTTCCTCGCCATTTCATTCTCGCGCTAAATTCCTTTTACTTTAGATGTGGGCAAAGGTCTAAGAATTATGAATGGGTCGCGCCTGGAGAAAGGACTGCGATATTTCAGTAGAACTGACTCCTGGATTTTTTCCTCACATCTTTCTCAACTCCTCCTCTCTACGTGTGAGGAATTTGCCTGAGAAAATAGCATTCTTACTGCCTTTACAGGTTACTTAGATCTTAATAAGTATTTATGATAATACTGCAATAGGTGCGGCAAAAGAAGGCTCCGAGTAACCATTCCGATGATATTTAATGATATACCATATGATTTACTTTTAATTAAATATATGTCCATACTACACGAAATGAAAAGTTATTTCATACAAAAATAAATAAATGAAAAATAAGGTAATTATGAAATATAAGGGAAGTGGGAGGGAGAATGGAGGATGGAAGATGAAGGTAATTTAATAAAATAAAATCTCAATTCTAAACTATTTCAAACACAGATAACTGAAATAACTATAAGCATTACAACTGCGTTTCATTAGTTTAAATACAATTGCATACGATTGCAATTTCAGTTAGTTACGACAAATTAAAAAAAAATTGCAATCAGAGTTAACTAGCCCGAACTCAGATATTTATTTTATTTCAGATACGATAAAAAGTTAATTTAAATTAAAACACATCAAATCATTACACAAAATAACAGTTAAAAATTAGCTCGAAATAATTCCAATTAGGAACCTTAATAATTAGGTTTAGATCAGAATCATGTATTGTAAACAAGTGTGCCTTTCATTTTCTGAATAATTTCCACACTAAATTGTTTATATATTAACCATTCTGTGAATCGGCAAGAGTTATACTAAAATTCACCGAGGAGGCCGAAACATTTTTGGAATTCGGACATAACTAAGCGGATCAGTAAAAGTTATTAGAATAGTTTTTAAAAATTCTTTTAATTTAACAATTGAAGAAGGTTTACACAACCAATGAAATCGATTTCGAGGCTTTTAGCCTTTTATGATCGCAAAAAAAGTTTTGAAGATGAGGCCAATATCACATTATTTACCCGATGTATCTAGGATGTCCGCTACTTAAAACAATATCATCAGTCTGAACGATTGATTTTGCAGTTACTATAGCTTTTATTATCACTATAACATAGTCATATTATAAAGTTATGTTTATCCGAAGAATCAAATCATATACGAGCGAATTCTCGAAAGAAGTGCGCGTTTAAGATCTTACAAAAAGGATATTGCTTGGGATTCTGCAAACAAAGGCATCTTTTGAGTGGATACTCTTTCTGTATAGTTCTTGCCAATCAAAATGAGTGTCTTTCATAAAGCGTACTATAAGGATACAGGGTAGAAGTATATCGTTCTATTTTCCTCTGTGATATTGAAAGATTTAAGGGTATTTTATAGAACAACTTCTACGAGTTTATTCTTCCGAACTGATTGCAAACATCTCTTACTTGGCTGCGACGTTGTCAGGATTATTATTTTATATTGTCAAATCTGGCAACAGGGCCGAAAAAATCCGTTCCTTCTACTACATTGAAATACTTGGAGTTACCTTGACCGGAGCAATTTAAAGACTTAAGACAAATTGCTTCCTCGAAACACATCTTGATGAATGGATTTTTTTCATTTTTTCTTTTGGTACAGAATGCTTATCTATCATTAACTATTGACTCAGTTTTCTTCATGAAAATAATGCTTTTAAAGTTTCTGAGTTATGAATGTTGGTGAATAGTCCTATTCATTTTCATCTCTACTGATTGAAAGTTGCGAAGTGTTATTTTACAAGCAGATCTCACGTAGATTTTTCCGCTATGTATACATGAATACACACATCTATGTTATGTTAACGTAGATATATTCACCCAAGCGTTCACATTCTACAAGTTACGTTAGTGTGCATACAAACAAACATAAGATATTCATTAAAGAAAGTTTTGAACTTTAATGTGGACAGACCATATGACGGAAAGAAAGGACAATGGTTGGACGTCAGCTTTTCTCAACTGGACATTGAAAGATGAGGAGAGGGCAAAAGAAATAGTAAAGGGCAGATGGAACGCGTATATCTTCAAGTACTTAAGTACTGCTTGACAGCGAAAGGCTCAGAATAGAGGTAATTGTAAAGAACAACTGAGGAGGCCCACATCCTACGTCATGCTGAAAACATATATAAATCTGATAATCATCTTCGTTTATATATAATTGTATATAACTGTAATATATTCTTCCATTTTAACTTTATTGAAGATATATTCAATAAAATTTGAATGAAATTGCTTTAAATAATCGTAGATTTTTTATTTAGTTTGCATTTTGGGTTGACCATAATGCGATATAACCACATTTCAATAAAAAGTCTATTTTTTAATCAAGAAAAAATAAAAACGGTACCCCAGTAGGCTATTATATGTGTGGAATATGGTTAACTATTGTTTAACTCTAATAAATGTTGTCTTCTTCCAAGGAGCCCAGGATGGACCCAATAAAAAGTCGATGAAAGTTAAGAGGTTACGTAAACTGCAATATGCAAGATCTAAATGGGACAGAATACGCGAACAATTGATCGTGATAACGATTTTAGCAGCACTGATGAATGTAACACAAACACGGCAGAAATCTTTAATCGAGGGGGTTAATAGGTCTGACAGTAGTGTGCCCCTAAAGCACACCCTCTGCCCATTACCTCTCCATTCCGCATCCATTAAAAGGGCGTCGTTCCGCCCCATCTAACCACTCCCCCCAAGCGCACTTTCCAAATCTTTTGGTTTTATATTTTCTGCAACCCATTCTCTTTTTTTGTCTGTCTGCATTCCACAATCGATCTCCGCCTACCTCGTGTGCTTTCTCTCTTGAATTGTGAAGGCACAAGAATCTCAAGCAGATTACATCGGTTTTATTTGAAATTTCGTGCTTTAAGAAATTAAAAGATGAATATAAACTAAGCATTAATTAGAGTATTTATTGTTTCCCTTATAGGGTCTACAATTCTTTTTTGT
The DNA here is from genome assembly GCA_947579665.1 of Sympetrum striolatum. Lineage (NCBI taxonomy): Eukaryota > Metazoa > Arthropoda > Insecta > Odonata > Libellulidae > Sympetrum > Sympetrum striolatum. The sequence goes on from OX388346.1 coordinate 76,998,705, forward strand.
TTAGCGTAAAAGGCAAACCACCTGACTCCTTATCTTGTTAAAGTGTGTTCCTCTCGACTTATGCTGGGTAAGGATATTTAATGTTTAGCCGCCCATGTGCTAGTATCATTGTATCATAGTATCCTCCAACTTGCATTTTTTAATGACTTGTATAAATTGATTATTAATAACGATTGTTGATGTTGGGGTTTAGTGTAGAGCGGGACTCTCCTGAGCAAGATGGAAGTTGGGGGTTTCTATAAATGGCCTGGATAAGTGTGGATGTTATTATCATATTTTTGAATGTATATATATGACATAGTAGCATTTCACCGTATTCAACTTTCAACGTGGTTAATATAATAATAATAATAAATTTCACGTAGTGTTATTTCTGCTCCAAAGTTTTAAATGGTAATTGCAGGAGTACGTGGATAATGGAGGTTCATAAATACACAGATATTTTTAAAGTTCAACATATGTTGAATATGATAGTCAATAACGTATAAGTGATATTGAGTAATGGAAGTTATTCTGTTTGCCTCCTCTTATGCTATTTAATAGACCTAAATAGAAAAAGATGAAATATAGAGATTATACAGGTTATATAGGGAAAGTGCAGCACAAGGCGATGCGTTTTGCTTTACGACCACGAAAAAAAGCACGCTTAACAAAAATACTTTCAGAAGCAGAATGGATACATTTGAAAGACATTAGATTAGAAGCTGCGATTCATAATAAATTTAGAGAAAGTACATACGCAACAGAAACAACTGCTATCATGCTACTTCCGCCGATAATATAATGAACGTAAATTGAGAGACGTAGATGCAAGGACATATCGCTTTATAAATTCATCATTTTCGATTGAGTCAAACATTGAAATTATTTTATAGGACAGGTGTTTACACCCCCTGCCACTCGCGGAAATCCGGTTTGTAAAATACTAACTTTGAAATAGATGTAGAACGCTATAAAAATTGTTAATCATTAAATCCGATCAGGCTGCATTCTGAAATTCATTACATATTGACTCAGGGAAGAAAGCACATTCTAACTACCTCATTCCTCATCTTGAGTTTTATACCTTCTTTCCCTCCAATAGCTTCTGTTTGCTAATGAAAGATAGGTCGAATGCCCGAGCAGCCTTAGGGGTGATAACTCCACACTCGCACAACCATCAAACAGATTTAAGTGTATAATTACAGACGTGACTACGCGGAGTGAAATTATACACGGTAATAATGAAACTTAATATCTTTCCACAAGTTGCTCAATGAGTAACCGGTTTCCCAAGAGTGACCTTAATGCATGAGCACGATTGTGAAACCGGTCGCACAAACAAACAAAGGAGAATATTATGATTTATTACTGGAGAAAGGAGAAAGAGTCATTCACCTTTAAGTTAAAGAAAAATCCCGTTGTTATCCATTACACGTTAATATTGGTAATAACTATTCGTTTCTTTGGTGCTAAGAATCTTCATCCAAGCTATCATATCTTCTCCATTTTGATATTGCTTTTTACGATGGTGGATGTGGCATCATAAAAACTGTTTTATTCAAAATCTTTCATAAAAGAAAGAACGACGAATCAATCCCAACGTTAATGTCTCTTCTCGGAACGCAAACAAGCATGTATTCCGCCATAAGAGAGCCGGTCGTTTGTGCGTTTTCATATTCCCATTACATTCCTCCTTTCTCAACTCCAATATTTCATCCTCAATTTAGTTTTCCTCGAATATCTCCTCGATTCATGCTTCGCCGTTTCCTCTTTTAATCCCCGTTCTGCCAGATTCGCTCTTTTCCCCTTCCCTCTCGCTTCTTTCTTCCCATTCTCTTATGTTTGCTTTTTCTCTTCACCCTTAATCTCATTCCTTCATCACGCTCAACTTTTAGCAGGGAACGACTCGGAAAAATTTTCACCGAGTTTTTCATTGTTTGTTACATTAGTCGCACAACTTTTTTCGCTCATTTTTATCTTTGTAATTATAGTCAAAAATTGGTTCGGAGACAGGTGGGCGAAAGACTTTGTATAGAAGAGAACTTGCTAACAGTCAATTCGCCAGAGATCAACTAGACATAAAGTATAGCGACTGCCGAATAGGATAAAAATAGTAAAGTTATTATTGATGGGCGTATTATAGTCAAACAAGACCATTCTTACCACAGCCCATTTTTTTAAATTTAAAACACTAAAACATCCACGCCGTAACCTGGATTCTAACCTCATCGTTGCAAGTGCAGCGCGCTAACCACTACGCTACCGAAACCGGCAAAAAAGACATAACGAATATTATTCTGGTCGAATTTATCAACACAGCTTCCTACTTTCACTGAGAAGTCGTCATAAAATTTAAATCACCAGTGCTACGACTTTTGATGAAGAAGTTCCAACCCCAAGAAACCCACTGCGATGTTATTTTACGCAACAATTTGCTTCGGTGAAAAACGTCGGCCACTCAACTTTTTAACCTTCAGTGTTTCATTTCAACTCCTCCAAATTTACTGTCACCGAAATGTCTTGCAGCCACTTGGTTGTCGCCAAGAAGTCTTACTATTGAGTAGAGAGTTGCTCAAGTGTTAAACGCTTCAAGTTGATGAAGACTCCGGAGCGGAGTATAAATTAGTCAATAACAAAACGCAAACCTGCAGAATGAAAACACACTGTAATTTTCCACGGGGACTTTAATTTGCAAGTTAAAGTCCCGAAGTCACGCCTTCGAATATCCATCACAAACACAAACCTGTTTACTTAAACGCATACTTGCGGTTGCTACGTGCGAAAATAATAGTATAACACAGATGTTCTTAAACTATTTAGCGAAAAAACAACCCCTTATGGTGTTTACGATATGTGCAAAAGTGTCATAATTGCGAGTATGTAAAAATCAGAGAATGTGCTAAAACCAGCACATTGTAAGACTATTTCTTTCTGTGGACGATGCGCTACGGTAATGGATAACAGAAATAGAATAATAGTGCCTGCAACCCCTGCCAGCCGTCTAAAGAAGAGTCCCTATATACATAGGTCGGTAAAAATGGAATGGATCAACTTTGATTATTGAAAGTAGAACCTACCTGATATCAGTAATGTGATTTCGCTCCAATCAGGGCCCTCAATTCAGCACAGATCCACCTCAATAGGGGGTAATTCCTCACCGGAAGGCATTCAGAGATGATGATGAGCCGGTGGTCCACATCGGAGATCAAGTCAGCATTAAAGATGCGGGAGCAGGATGAATCTGTAAGAAAAGAAGAATACTTGATAATCCTTCTTTTCCGTGTACTTGAAATGCAGAGGGAATCAGGATATGTGCAGTAAAATCCTCGGTGTATCAGAAATAGGAAAATTTAATATGTATATATACATATAAAATTATATATGTATGATATAGATCTATATATAGATTTCTTATTCGACTGTTGAATGGCTGTTTCGATACGAGTTTGCGAGAGCTTTGATACATTTCGTAGATTTTTCTTTGTATGTTTATGTTGAATCATCTCCATAACAATGAAAGCCGATTGTTGAAATCGTGATTCTGTGTAGTTTGTCCTTTGACCATGTTAGATTCAGTACTGAATAAGGCATAATTAAATTCTAACAATCAATCAAATTGAGGGAAGAAAACAAGGGAAAGGGCAGTGGGAAAGCAAAGGCAAAATATGTTGTATTTCACAAAGGATGCGGATGGTTACCATGGAGATAAAAGTAAAAACATCGAATAGGAAATATTGAGGTATATGGTATTATTTAGGGGTATAACACTTACATACGTATTCATATGACGTACAGCAATAAAAGCGATATGCTAATCAATTGAATTGGAAACGATGATGTAATAATGATAACAAACCAAAATAGTTGGCAGGATGCAACAATCGATCACAGAAAAGCAATCAATCGATAATAAGAGGTTGCACGAAGCAACAATCGATCAAATCAACAACCAATCAATCAATTCGAGTTATATTCAGTAATAGATTTTCCTTCAAACCGTATATCTGAAGCGTATCAGGAAAGGTGGTCAGAAAACAGATAGCCAGCCAAATATACCGGGGATAATCTTCAAGAGTAAAAGAAATAGCCTGATTTTCTCTCATTCAATCCCTCCTGGGTAATTGCTGAGCGATTTGGGATCATCCTAAAGTAAGATTACTCTCCGATTTAGAGAGTACGAAGGAGAGCTTTTAGGAATGTTAAAGGAGATTTCAGAAGCGGTGTTTCGTCTACGATGGAGTCCCTTGTGTGGGATTCGCTTGGGATAGAAAATTAGATTGCCGGATATTGGATAACTTCATCAGTACTGACCTCGTCGACTAGATCGCTGATTTTATTACTCTAGTGAACAACGTTCGAGATCTCTATGAAAAAACGAAAAAGTGTACCTTTTGAGGAAATAATCGCCAAGAGAATTACTGATGGTTATTATTTTTGCCAGGAGAGTTACTTTTTTATCCCTACATACATACATACATACAAGGGACTTTATTTGGCGAAATTGGGACTTTTTAATCCCATCTTATATATCACTACGAAAGCACTTTGAAAATACTTTGAGAGTACTCAGAGAAAGGGAGGGGGCATTATATAAAGACCTCTGTATGTATGTATGTATTATGTCGGCGCATTATTCGAGTCCAAGTATCCCTTTAAATTTACATTTAAAACCTGCAATCCGCCAGTAGCTAGTGGCAGGGGGTGTAAAACACCGACATCCCTATCTAACCTGGATAGCTATTAGCTTCTCTAATTTTTCTCGAGTCTCAAGACAAAACCTCTCGCTAAACTTCGCTGTTACACTTAGCAGTATCTCTGGAAGTGATTCTCTTTGATACCCGTTGACATATGACATCTAGTATTGTTACACATAGAGATTGGTGTGTGGACTTTTCATACGGCACGGGTGGTCTGCTGGGTAAATATATGTAAGTATAGTCGATTGGTCGTAAAATCGGAAAGAGTTATGCAATCCCTCAGAATCAGCAATTACAAACGTATAACCTTTTTTGTTCTGAAAATATGCTGAATTAATCTTTTTATATGGATTGATGGAAATATTCAATTTTATTGGAGGATTGAGTATGTAAAATAATTCCACTAGCACGCCTTTGCTGCAAATCAATAATAAATGCCAATATTGTTGAAATACGATATGTCTGGCATACAAAGTCGACAATTAACAACTAATTGATGGAACTCTGTACTTCATGAAAAAGTATTGCGTATAATTTCTAGCTGTTCTCTTAACATAACATTTACCTTGGTAATATCCTTGATGTCTTCGAAAACAAGCGTTATGATAGCAGCTCCTGTGATTTCATATGGATACGAAAAATAAGATCACGAAGTATTATTAAGATTGAATTATTTCTTGGTGGAGATAACACTCAATGTTCTCAGCTCCTATGTATTTCCACATATGCGTTTTAATCTTATAGGAGATCCAGAGAAAAGGAAGTTCGTGTAACAAATATGAAATTAAAATTATTGTCTTCAATTTGAGCGAAATATCGGAGGATTGAAATATTGAACGATTGAAGTATTCCAGTAATCTAGACTTTGACGTTTGTCAGTGCCATATTTTTTAAGAGTTCAATACGAACATGCAAATGAGGTCATTTAGCGAAAGCATTTCTATTTAAAAACCTTGTTTTAGAACTTATCTTGATGATTTTCCAATCAACAACATATTGTAAATGAAACTTAATTTGTTTGGTGTTGCTATCTCTTGGTAATTAAATAATTCTAAATATATCGAAAATAATCTTTGAATTAACCCTTTACTATTTCATACTTAAAACTAGCATTGATTATTATTAAAAGTTAATGAATTTCCCCATTGAAATTTTTACGAGATGGGACCGCCGTAGAATGCTCGTCTTAAATCCGTGCAGATACGGTGAATTTAAATCCTGGTAAATTGGAGCCCTCCACTGGAGTTCGGGTGTTATAAGAAGATCCGCGTATCTCTTCAAATCTTTGCGTTACATTAAATTTTACCGTGCAGTCGCATGATCTAAGACGACTTCTTGAAAAAGTCCTTTTAATTCCATCCCTTCCTCTCCCAGCCATTCTTCTTCTCTCGACTCATTTCACAAGTCTTCGAAGCTTCTCCGATTCATTGGACAAAGATTTATTTGCTCGGATTTTTTAAAGAGTATTTTCTCTCCGCCGAAAAAGTTTCCTCGCCTTCATCGAGAATGCTAAATGAAAGAATTCGGACTTTTTTTCTTCTTTCTTTTATCCCGAAAAAATTCCGCTTTCCTCCGAACTCGATAACAAGATGCTGAGGCGCTGAGAGGGGAATCTTAATTCAATTTGCAAGAGTGAGTTGTATCCACGTACGGCGAATGTAACTCGTGGATCGAATGTTTTTATAATTCGCGGTTGAGGATGAATTAGCATACTTGAAGGAGGAGATACTACAATGGAGTAGTCCAATTATGCGCCTAACAATGATAATGCACTCTGATTGGCTATTGATTGTTGCGACGGTCGCTCGTGAAAGCCGATTGCTTTGATTCCTTGTCAGTCCTTGCATTTAATTTATGAGTCTATAAAATATATGCTGAATAAAAAAGACATCATTTCAGGCTTAACTTTAGGATAATACTTTAGGTATTGTTTTAGTTTTAATTAAAAATAAAAAATAGTCCAATTTATAACGCAGTTTCAATTCTAAACAAAGGGAAAATTAAACTATTTCCACAATAATATATATTTCGAGAATAATGTTCTTGCCGCCACGTAATTGTATTTATCATTAGTACTGAAATTCTAACAAGAGGACGCTCAGTAAAAACTGTTGAATTTTTTAAATAATCAGCTGGAATATGATATTATGAAGGCAGGCTTCTCTAACACAAGACTGACATTTACAATTTCATCATTAGATGGAATTACTTAGCTAGATACAGCGTAAGATAACGAGAAATGAAAATAAGATGAAAGTGCACAAAATAAATTATTATAAGATTATAATTATATTGAGATATTCAACCTGATTATAATGAATTTAGAGGTTAAAACCTGATAAAAACTATGATGAAAGTAAATAAAATCAAATAAAACTAAAACCTTGCGATAGTACATAATACTTGATAAAGTTACATTAAACGTTGATCAGATATGATATAGATATGATAGACTCCAAATTAATATAATTTTAATCAGAGGAAGCGAGGGAAAAGAAAAAATAAAAACCTTGCAGAGGGTTTTATAGTTCGAACTACTTTATACAGCACTTCTAAAGTTTAGGTAGCTGTACGCGAATACTCTTTAAAAAATCTGATGGGGCCAACACATGACTTTCTCCATATTTATTGAAAACTGAAGCCTACGCCGGTAATAAATAAATAATTCCAAAACAATCAGTGTTACAGGAAAATGTTTCATATAACATTTGTAGTAAAATACATTATCTATAACTTTTGTATGTAATTGTATATACCTACATTGCATTTTGACAGAGATATGTATGAAAAACATCCATTTCTGGATAAACAACAACTTCCGGTTAACCATTATTGAAGAATAACTCCTAAACAAGCAGTGTTACGAAAAAATTGTCTCATGCAAAAGTTGCAGTAAAGTACATCATCTATAACTTTTGTGTGTAAATGTATATACCTACATTGCATTTTGACAGAGATATTTAAGAAAATAAATTTTGTTCCGGATAAACTGGAACTTCCGGTTAAGCGATATTCATCAAAAACTAATCAACTTTAGGCATTGTTATGGAAATACTAAATATGAATTTTAAAAATGATCGGAAAATTACTTTTTAAGATAGAGCGCACACAAACCCTTTTTACCACAGACAGACTCACAGAAACACAGACAGACATGTTCGGAAAAATAGCGAAAACGAGCTCTATGGGCCCCAAAACAACTATTTCCGTCAAAATCTGGTGGTCGAATTTTTTTGCGAATACAGTACTTTCTCTATATTAAGTATAGAGAGAAAGTAAAAATGAAAATCTTTATGAAAAATCCTACGACAGTGCGGTGCACACGAGGCGTTCGCATGCGATGTGTGCGATTATTACGCTCCCGAATGAGGAAATCACGGATTCCAATCCAGATTACACAAACTGGCTTGGCTGCAACTCCCTTGGGAAAATTCGCACCTCTTTCTCTCTTGGATAATCGCATTTCTGCACCTTATTTGGCTTCCCAAAAGTGATACATGAACATGCGAACAGGTGATTCGAAAACAGATGTTGAACAAGCAGCTTAAGATTCCCTCTTTCTCTCTTAAAAACAATATCCAGGTGCACTTTTAGCACACCGATCACACCACTATCATAGACTACCGCTGAAATCTAAGTTTTCAATAATGAAACAAATATAAATTAATATTATTACGTGGTTTTAACATCAGGACACACGAATTTTTACATCCCTACTTATTTTATTTTTTTAGGTAACTGGTTTTGTATGTTTGTACGTAAAGTCAGCCCGAACGATGTATCTTCACAACTTCCATCATGCGATACCGAAAGCTAGGTCAAGGAACAATGTGTGTTAGCTAAGATGAAGAGTGCGGTAGTTTGCCCTTCATTCCTTTAATAATCCAGAGCGATATGGGTAGAGCTAGACTATAATCTCAGTAGAATGGCCTTTACGAATGAATATGGCATTAAGATGGGTAAGTGGTCAGACCTAAGTAGAATACTAAAACTGGATTTAACACAGTGACACAATATATAAAGTAACGGTCATAAAAATATCGAACATTTTCATGATATATTTAATTGAGAACGGTGAAATAAAACAAAACTTCTACCCATGTCCTGAAGATGACTCGACGCGTCGAGACTCGGGTCGTGAATAAACCTTAATGTGGTACGAGTAGAAGTTTTGTTTTATTTCACCATTCTCAATGTCTTCCTACCACAAAGTTACGCCTGATTCAATTGATATAATTAAATTTGAATTATAACTTTTGTCTCAAATTCCTAACGTCGAGACAGAGGTGAAAGTAATTGCTTTAGAAAATATGACGTTCAATTTTTTTTTCTGAAATCTTTCACTTTCAAGCGTGCGAACTATGGGTTGCTACCCTCAGAACAAAATAAAATTACATGTAATAAAATCATTCTTCCATAATCTCCTGCAAATATTTTTTCGCTTAGTCCTGTTTCCTTCTTTCCCAGCAGAACCGAAATACGATAAGCGGAGTAAGCCCATGTTGGAGAAGCACGATGAATTGTGGATAAAACTTTTTTTAGTATTTCATACACTGAAAACTTAATTAATACTATTGCTCAGGATCACTCATGCCTCAGTAGCTTTAATGTCATCATATACATGATCGAGACTCAGCCAGAAGTAAATGAAAGTTAAGGAAAGGGTTAAAGAATCCTTGCACATAAGGACAAACTCCCAGGAAACACCCGTCAGAATTTTCTAAGTTTCTCCTTAGGATAAATGACACTTACATTTTCCTCTATTTTTACTTTCTCAATATACTTAGTATAGAGAAAGTATTGTTTTCATGGAAAAAATCGACTTCGAGATTTCTACGGAAATACACGTTTCGACATTTTCGGAATGATGTCTGTGTGTATGTGTGTGTGTGCTTGTGGGCGCTCTAACGTAAAGACTTTTTAAATAACATGTCCCGAAAAATATTATTTATGATGTTTGTGATGTAAAAGATAATGTGATATAAATTAATCTCTGATCTTCCAAGTTTAGATGGAATCTAGAGTTCGAAAATACAGTCGTAGATAAATATTTTCATATTATACATGGAGAAAGTCATGTGCTGGCCACATCAGATGTTTAGCATTATGAAAATTAAAAAAATATATTCCAATCATCAGGATAAGGCAGTAATATTATGGGCAGGGATACGATTCTCTGATTTATAAAAAAATAATTTAGATAATTGACCACAGCAGATAATTATTGCTCCAGATGAACCTTTCACTAGTGAGAGGAGTCAAAAATTAAACGGAGACGCAGAAGAATCACCAAGGCGACAAAATAACACAAAAGAGCGCCAAGGAGACGACGGAGACACGTTCTGAATCTGTCACTTCTCCTTAAAAAAATAAAAAATCGTAAAAAAGAAGAAGTCCCCGAAAAAGCCTCGAAAGACGGATCGCTCCCAAAAAAGTATTCAATTCTATTCGGTCCGTAAAATACGGCCACGGGCGATATTTCCCCCGCGGGAGAAAGTCCCGACCGTGCGAAAAAAAACATCGAAAATTATAAAACAGCGGGATTTTTCGGGAACGATAAATCAGAATCTTTTATGCATCAACTTTGCCGGAGATAAAACATTCAAGAGGTGAGCTTTTAATCACGTTTCCAGAGGAAAAAAACATCAATTTCTCCAAAAACTTAATTGAATCTACCTTTCAAAAATTAGCATCTCACCCGTTTATAAAAGTTTCGTGGTTAGTTGAGGAATCGATGTAAACAGCGACGGTCACCTTGGTAACACTTGGAATTCATACGGAATTTTCAACGTGTTATGAAATTAAAAGTGCAGTGATCGGTTAACGAGATGTTTTGTCTGCGAACATATAGTACGAATGTCGTTTTAGGGAACATTATCAGAATCGAATTAAGAGTTCATAAACGGAAAACTCATAGAACTAACACAATAAGAAGCGATTACTACTTTACTTTATTTATTTATTCAACGGGATGTACCCTTTTGTTAAAAAATGTCACAGCACTATTATCACATAGCAGAATTCAAAAGTATAAAATACAATAAACAATAGGATTTTATAAGTATAAAATATCACAAATATGGAAATTAATATCACAAATTATTCGATTTTAAGCATAAATATCACTAACATCATTATAAATAATAAAATTTACGTATAAGATATTACAAAAAATAAACATAAACAGTATATTATAATTATAAGTTAATAAGTATTAACTCCAGTTGTTTTAAAAACAGAGTAAACGAAAGGGAATCAACGATAACTTTTGCTTATAAAGGAATGGAAATGGAAAGATGTCAGGAATAAGAAATTTAAATCTTGCATATAAAAATGCAGCCTGCGTATGTTTGTGGCTGCAAAACTCGAAAACCACTCGTTCAATTGAATTGAAATTTTAACAAAACGTAGAATTCAAATACGAGAGTGTTTCTGTTGTAAAAAAAAGTTGACCTTTCGTCCTCGGTTCTATTCCAGGCGAGTCAAACCATTTCCATAAGAAATGCATGCAAAATTCTTTTTTGCCGCTGCAGGCTTTATTTCTTTTGCAAAATTTAATTAAAAAGAATAGTCATACAAAATTAAAATGGGCACCAAAAGATGGAAAAATAAACAAAAAACATTATTCTGGTCGTGTATTACTGTTTACGAATTGAATTATCGAGGTTTTACAAGAAATAAAGGAAATGTTTGTAAAATTTTGAGGGTGTAAATAACCGGTTCCCCTGACGACAAATACCATTGTTGAATTTTCTTTCCTTTTATTTCAGTTCCTGCATATTGCCCTATTTACAGTTAAGAAGAAGAGACAAGTTGTTGATTTCGTTCACATTGATGTGCATAATCAATCGTTGGAAGCAATTTAAATGATTTTTTGAAATTATCTATTTTCGAAAAACGTAATGTGAGTTAATTTTATACAGAGTGCTGTATTCACACAAAAATAATGATATTTATGACTTTAGCAATATATGCCTAAGAGGGAAATTACTAATATTGGATGTAAATATGCAGTTTCCCCGACAAAAATATGTGAGCGATGAATGCATGTATGCGTTACAGTTAGCAATTATGATGCAAGCAAGTGATCGATTGACCGGAAAGATTAATGTAAGACTGTATATGCAGCTGTGTTTGCTTCTATACTATTAGAATTTAAGTAAATATTTCCCTCTTCATTAGAACGACTGAATCAAATTTCAATTAAAAATAAAGGGTAAGATGAGCATTCAACAAGCAATTTGGTTGGCAAATAATTTGTTTAAAAATTCACATCGACTAATGAATTCTTCGTTTTTGAGTGTACAGTTATGGAAGGTTTATAATAAAAAGGAAGATTTATGTTAATAAGAAATATTTATATTAATAAAATGAAGACTTATAATAATGTGTAAGATTTATAATAATATGAAATATTTCATAAATTTTACTTAACGTAAAATGTAGGGAATTTCTAAATAATACGGTTTTGATCAAGTTGTGGAACTCAATCGGATCAGTTAATATAGCAAAATAAAACCAAGATATAAAATTTACTTCAACAAAACGAAATAAATATAATGTTTGCCGTACTTTGAGTTATTTCAATAAAGTATGGACGGTTGATTTTTATATCACTTTCATTTTTATACGGTTATATTTTCGTTTTATAGATTCAATAATTAACGAGTTTAAACCCAGTAAAATAATTGAAATCAAAATAAACGTGATTCGATGTCGTAGCAAGTAATTGTAGCCGGTTGTATATTTCGTGTTTTGTAAAGATATGTTTTTCAGAGTGTTGGCCAAAAATGACCTTCTTTGGCAATAATATATTCCCATCGTGAGTAAAAGAAATTATTACGAACCAAAAATATCAGATAGATTCTAGTATAAGAGTATAATACAGGCAGAATCAAAAGGCAACGGGATACTTAAGCGTAATTTATCTCTGAAACAATGTTTGCGTACATGAGTTGTCGAAGTGTACGATGAAACGGTCCATTAATCATAGTTCTCTGCAGAAGTTCCTTAGAGCATACCCTCGCTTTACTTGAAAGAAACACATCTTCCATTTTGAAAGCTTGTTTATCTCTCGAAGCATGAGATTCCTCGAGAGAAAACGTCAGGAACAGAAGGAAGCGGATGTCGAGAAAGGGTTGAGATTCGTATGTGAAGAAGTTGTTCCTAACTTTAATTCCTCAACACTTCGGCTTGTTCTTTGGACGCGGCTGTCCCTAAAAATGAAATTAATCTCCTCGTTTGTACGATGTTCCACGAAGTTTGCGCCTCATCTCGGATATGAGAGGGTTAGACTTGGGAATTAAGTCAACCAAATAGACATCACATTCTATCTTGATGTAAGCTTTCCCGGGTTCGATACCTGGCGTGGATAAAAGTCGGCGATGCTGGAAGGCATGAGCGAGAAACCTTTGATCATATGTAGACCACATTTATACGGGTTAATATGAAACCATTAGGCAGTATAATTAATTATCAGGATGCACTGCACTGACATATTGCTCGTAATTAAATAGATAGATAGATGGACCCTTTATTAGCGAGGTTATGCCCAGGTGGGCCTCTCTTCCACTTAACCTCATATAACGATAATATTTAAAGTTAACTAATTTATACAAACAAACACAAAAAGAAGAGCAGAGTGTAGGGAAAAATCTTTGCAACTGAAGGTTGACAAAGAAAAAAACCCACGTTGCGGGAAAGAAAGAAGGGGGTGAAAAAACCCGCGGAAACACAGTTGTAAAAATGAATAAAATACAATTCAACATAGATATATAAAAAATGACCTGTGAGATGCAATACATATACAAGAGAATTATTTATACACATAAGTTGAAAGAATATAAAAGGAGCTAGTAAGAGAGGTGAAATAGAAGAACATTAAGGAAAGGGTACATTGCACCCTGGAAAAAAGTCAGATTTTTTCAAGAACGTAAAGCTTAATTATTGATAATTAGGATAAAGTCTTAAAGCAAAGAAAATTAAATTATTTATAATCATTTCTTCAGCCAGAGGCTTTCGTCGAACAATCTCTTTTCTTGCGCAGTCCTTGTCGATAAAAATACTGGTAGATTGAGTTGCCGGAAGAAAGAGAAGGAAGAAAAAAAATTCGGTAGATGAGAAATATTCAAATACTCTAATTTAGTAGCATCCATTCTCTAGTGTAAGAAGTGTACCAACAGAAGAAGGAATGATCGCAAGTGTTAAAAGGATATTTGATGCTCAGAGCTGAATAGTCTATCAGTGATATCACGTTTAAATGAGGGGAAAGAAAAATAGGTAAATACCGAAACTATACTCAGGATCGCCATATTTCTTAATGTGGCTTTCCTTAGATGTCAATTATGAGTATTCTAGAAATTTTCAGTTTACATGAGTATGTGACGTTCAATTACTATTTATTTTCCTACTTAGTGACGTATTAAGTAATTACCTTTTAATAATCGAGGAGTTAAATAGTTATCCAGCGAAAATAATTTAAGGTATATAGTAAGATAAGTATTTACGAACTTTTTTATTAATGTGGCTCGCTAGCGCCAGAAGTATTTCGTATGCTAGTATCTATCTATCTCTTAGGCCTGTTGATGGGAAAAATTTGTAAACCATTGATCTAGAGCAGAGTTTCCCAAACTATGTTCCTCGGCGGTGTTCCGCTGAACCTGAATAGGTGTTCCGCGACCATTTGGAGTGTCAATGGAGAATTGGAGAATAAAAGACATTAAATGCTTTATTGATTCATATTTTAAGTTTTTATTACAATTTTATAGCTTTATATTTAAAAATAATTACAAAATAAATGATTTGTTGTAATTAAATGATTTTTTTTTAATTTTAAAAGTAGAATTACCTAACCTAAATATAAGCTTAGTGTTCCGTTAAATTTCACATTCTTGCGAAGTGTTCCATTGCAGAAAAAGTTTGGGATGCCCTGATCTAGAGAAACATCAAAGCTATTTGACAACAAAATTCACATTCGTTTCCAGCGGAAAACACTGTCATATATATCGCAATGAAAATCATTACAAAATTTCCTACTCATTAGTATTTCCAACACTTTTTCTAATCGGTTAGCTTTGATAGTTTCTCTCATTTAAATTTCTGCTTAATATGTTATATGGTCACCCCATCTGAAACTATAATTCATGCGTAAAAATGTTCCTTTGTGGAATGAAAAAGCACAATTCTGGAATGAAAAACCCTTCTTAGCTTCCCCAAGAAATTTTTATTTGACCTGAATACCTAAATAAAAATCTCGGGCGGAAGCTATGAAATGCCTTCATTTAAGATGTGAGGAATCTGAAATTCTTAGCCTAAATTGCTATACATTGCTCTCCCAGGGTCTCCGGATGAAAATGTCAACATTTGTAACTATGGTAACATACTGTCGGAAAATTATAACTACAAAACTCAAACTCTTTCATTGGATTCATTTGTTCTTCAATGTTCTGCATCACTTTAGCACTCTGATCCTTTCCAGCCGCACAAAAGTCATCACCGTCTGCGAATTTTCTCGTTCCTAGACATTTTCTCAGTTGCAAACTCCCGCACTTTCGTTGCGACAGTTCTTCATTTTCCCTAAAGCAGCTTAACGCCAACGCGTCGCCTTTCTTTCCCAACAAAAAAGCCACTTCCGAGATGAACAAGTTGGAAAAATGGACGGCTGGAAGTGAACGCATAAACTACCCTTTCTGCACCATGATTAAGGACGCGTAAACACGATCCAAAGCGAAAGTTTCACTCAAGAAATTTCAAGAGATTACTATCGTCGGCGTGTTAAGCTGATGTTCTTAATTCAATTCTCTAATCACATCTACATCAAAAGCCTAAATCCTACAACCAGCCTTTTGGCGTGTGACAGGCAGATGAATTAGATCGTCAATGTGTTTCCAACTTATTGAAACAACTTACGTCGCGTACGAATTTAAATTCATTATCAAAATGAATTAATTCAGTTGATAAAATAGTCTCTCCCATAATTCTCGAGCTCCAGCTACATTTTGGAAACAATATTTTGCGTTTATATTTTGGTAGGAAATAGAAGATATATGTATTTTACAGGTACTCTAGTGTTATACTCGTTGATTGGGTGTTGATTTGAGAGCTACAGAGGTATGAGTGAACTTGGAAGGTGAATCCCTTCTTCACTTCTAAGTGTAAAAAGTAAGGGACCTCATTCCTCATCTTGCTTAATAAGCCTCATTCCCTCTACAGAGATTTATTTAGCTACTTAAACGTGGATGTTCAAAACGGCCTACAAACTGAACTATTTACTTCTAGGTAACTCAAGAATGAAAAACTGAAGCGTATATTTTTTAACTAAAGGTTTTATATCTCACACTGATATTAGTGCCGATGGTTGTTAGAGAGGAGAGTTGGTTAATCAGTGAAAATATTTAATACCTTGAAATGCCTGGTCTTAGGGGTTTAAAACTAATATTTACACCCACTTATCCAACAAAATGAATGAATAAAATCAAAATCAGAGATAAAGATTAAGGGATAGCACTAGTGTAAGTGTCCAAAGCAGGAGAATGACCATTTAAGATAAAGCTGGAGGAGTATTAAGTGACTGGCATTTTAAGAGGTAACTGGAGTGTAGAATGAGAAGGAGGAAGTGAGAATGTGTTGCTGTTCTTATCGCCTGGATGAACCCATACAATATTACTGTGACAAATAGGCCAAGTACGAGGCAAAAGTAATCCTGTTTCAGTCAGGAAAAGTAAACGTAGAACCAGAAGTGAGGAAATGAAGCCCACGGATGAATTCGTGAACTTAACCTTGCACGTAATACTTCATGTTTGAATTAACATGGGTATGCAGAGAAAGAGCCGGTAACAGGCAGAGATAAGTGGGATTATTGGAGGAAAGTATGTTTACTGTTAGCAATTACAACTGAAAATCGAGTTTGAGAGAGAACAGTTTGTCTTGTACTAAAAAAACAGCTAAATTAAATTATATTTATCCTCTGAAGCGATTGAGGAATCTACCTTTCTAAATAAAATCATTAGAGAAGTGTTATGTACTAATAGGCTGTGTTAACAATGCTGGAGAAGTTAACGATCATAACAGCATATACAACAATAAGTAACCTTATAATTATCTACGTTGGGGTTGTCGACATATTAGTCGAAAAAGTACTCAGGAAGGGGAATATAGAGGGGTCATTTGAGAACTTGTGGTGGCTCTCAATAAGTTCTCGAAAGACGTTGTATTGTTGTGAGTAAAAATGGATTGTTTCGTCTCATTGTTAAAGACGTGAGTTATTCGAGAATCGTCATTATTAGATACTTGTAACAATGCTGCTCTATAGAAGCGCTTGGTTAGTTTGAAACAATACATCTGGAATTTTGTTTCGGTTACGAATCAATTCTAGCTGGTTTTCTCCAATCGAACCATTAAAATATTATCTTCTTCTCCTAAAGTAATTTATATCATGAGTGGCGTATTTCAATTAAATTTTTAATGTCACTAGAATTAAAAACAAATAATGATAAAAAGTAGATGAGGTAAAATTAAAGCTTTTGGTTTGTTTCATATTGGTCTTACGAATAGATTTAATATGGCGTCATTACTTATCCTTTATTAAAATAGTATTGTTTGGAACTGAAATTCGGAGCGGGGTTTCTAGCAGTTTTATATGTACTAGCGGAAGTGCCCGTTGAAATTCAACGGGGATAATAAGTAAACATGTATGAAGTTATACTCTCTCACGATTTTAGCAGCTAATGGTTGACCGGTAGAAGACCCTCTCAGCCTTTAGGTGGATGACTTTATGGTTTGTATATTGGTTCGCATTAAATATTTTATCTAGGAAAATGGATTGAGAATGAAATTTATGATGTTTGGATAGTATATAAGTATACATATACTTGTAGGTATTTCATTTGTATGCATTCAATATAAATGAGTATACAGTTACAATGGCTCTTATACGATTGTAGAAAGCCAAGAAGTTTTATAGACCTTTAATGATAGATTCCAACACTACATGCCTCTCATTTCTCCCATTCTACAGATACCGTACATTACTTATGAGAAGATATTTAAATTCACTAAAGTTTAAATCTTTTGTACGCGTACTTAGTGTCATTTTGTAAAATCTCCAACGCTTATATGTGCGTAAAGCACACACACACTATCGTCATAAAAGGTTGCAATAATACTAACTAAGGTACGTAACCTAACGAACGTACTGGTAGAAAGTCTAACATACTAAAAAATTGAAATTTTGATGGCCAGTTCTCAAAATCACGGTTATATCTTAGTGAAACACTTCAATTAAAAACATAGGTAAATTACATTATGCATTCATGATTAATTCTACTAATAAATAAGTTAATGACAATACTCGTATGTATGTTATTAACTATGTCCAATTCGTCTATGTTGACGTAAAACTGAGTTCTGCTTATACTTCATCAGTAATAAATGCAATAATTTAATCTTTATTAACTTTAATCGGCAGTTCTAAACTATATAAATTCATTTCACTTCCAATGTATAACTAATTATAACACTTTTGAAGAATCTGAATCATAAAAAATACTTCGCAGCACCTAACGTCTGTGATATGATTTACAATAAAGAAAAAGGCAATGTCGCGAGAAATATCTGTTTAAAGGAAATAGACAAATTTATTCAAAATATTTTGAGGATTTTCAACCGAAAAAAACACTAACAAACTTTTTTTTCAGCGATAAACCAACTAAGGCGAGAGGCTAGCTCTTTAAATTTCCGCCACGTAGTTTGTTTACATCCATGATGCATTGCGGTTAAAGTTAGTTTTAAGAGTTAAATACCAATTAAGGCTTAAGTATCGACAAAAATACGTTTTTTTAGAGTTTACGTGAAGATTACAGTCAAGGTCGACTCTAAATATATGTTATAATACCGGACCTAAGTTTGGAAAATCAGTTTTAACTTAAATATAAATCAATACTATGTAATTGATAGTGACAATAAGTCATAATTACGATCGCATTGATATATTTTTAATATTTACATTCTCCAAATAATTAGCTGGGCCCGCGCAAATATTTGCGCACATAGAAATTAAAGATTTGACAATACTTCATAAAAAGTACATAGTTCTTAATCAACTTTCCACTAGTGTTATTTTAGGTACCGGAAACTAAAATACATCTTATTAGACGTCTATTGACAATATTTTAAATTTATACTGTTCCAGGGGTAAGAAGTCATGCTACAGTAAATTTCCTTCCATAAGGAATATATAGGTAAGGTAGGACGTGAATTGAGGGAGTTACAGGTGAGATTTCAGCTTGAAATCGTACGCATAATTACAGATGGTCATTTTGTACTGACCTAGATATCTAGAGATATTTCTTAAATGCCCAGGGTTCGATGCCAGGATGGACCCGATTCTCCCATGTGGAATACATGGGAGAAATATTAAAAGTAATTCTTTACTTCTAATCGATGAGATACACGACTATGCACCATGATGATGATCAATTTCTTGCATTTTTACTTAAAATTTTACCTTTAGCTCGCAATAAGTAAGTATACCTTATTTGTAGTAACATAGTTGATCGTTATCATACAAAAAAAGTTATTTTTCGTAGTAGTTTATATTACTAAAAACATTAAGATACTTCATTGATCAACTTATTACTAAAATAATCATAAAGTAATAATTTTGGGTGTAACAATGCAAAGAATTCCAAAACTGAATTTACAATTGTGGAAACTAAAATAAATGTATATTATTTATTAAGCTATTCGGTACTTCAGACGAAAACGTTTCCTCAGGAGGGTTTAGTTTAAATCAGTCAAAGTATACCTAGTTCTTTTCTTCTGAATGCATTAATTAATAATAATATATAAACAGATAAATGACCGATTCCATTTCACAAAAAGTAATCACTTTCAGTCAATCTATGAAAATTGTCATCGGGCCACCTAATTCAATTGCTTCCCATGTGGTTACACTTCAATTAAGTACCAATTTAAAATATTCACTCGTCTTCGCGAAACGCAATCACTGTGAAAATGACGTCTGAATGGTTCACTACTGCCTAGTAAAAGTTTCTCGTAAATTAAATAGTTAAAAGCAGGTCAGTTGCTGAAAATAAAAAAATAATGCTGTGACATCGTCAGCAGGTAATTGTCTCGGAGAGGAACACTAGTGTAAAAACCATGGCATTTAAACCAATAACAGTAGGATATTAATTTATGCATCACTAAAAAGAATAAAAATAGGACGATTTAAAGTAGGTTTTTTGTGCTTGTAATTTAAATGGAAACGAATTATGGGTTCCGGATTTCGATCCCGGAGACTCCGGAAATGAAACTATTAAGATCACATTAGGATAAGAAGACATATTAAGAAAGGCACAAAGAGATAACGGAAACGATGATTATATAGAAATAAATTCTATATGCCCCTAAAAACCAACAACAATTTTTTTCGCGGAAAGTAAGTGAGTTGTGTAGCTAACTTTTACCCCAATACTAAAATGTGTAACATAAACACGGAAAACCATCTAATAACACAAACTCAATCACAATGCCAAAACAGAAACGAAAATTAAACAGCTCACGATAAGATGGTAAATGTGTATGGAGTGAAAGCAATCAAAATTGCCACAAATGAATCACTTTTTGTATTCTGCATATAACAAAACATAAAATTGCTTTACCTTTTTGGACAGGTATGCGATGTTAGCGATATGCTACATATTGACCACTGGATGTTCTACTCCTGTGAGAATCCGAGCATCGAATCAAGAGAAATCTTTACGATCTTCACTGACTACATTTTTGTCTATCTCTAAATATTCATCGTTGATAATATATTAGATTTAATACTTAATTCAGAAGATTATATCAAAAACATCCGCAACGTACCTGTTTATTTATATGTATTCAGTTGAATTGATCGAGAGAAAGCAATTATAAGAAGCACAATACTAATAAAACTGTTTTATTTCACGGAAACACTGTTAAAAATTACGTTGATATAAACAAAGTTCGGTTGCTACAGAGAAATAAACAAAATTTGAATCTTTTAAAATTTTGGTATATTTTTCGCGAGATTTTTCGGAGGATATTGTTTTTATCTGCAAATGTTTATAATATAATTATATATATAAATGTATAAATATAATTTCTTCTATTGTATATCTAATATAGTGTATCTCTTATTTTCAGCATTAGTTTTAACTGATCATTTATTCTATATGTCTTCCTATGGATAAACTCATGAGCTCAAAATGAAAAATCTGATGTGGCCAACTCATGACTTTCTCCGTATTTATTGAAAACATAAGCCTATGCCGGTAATATATAAATAATTCCAAAACAATGAGTGTTACAGGAAAATGTTTCATACAAGCTTTGTAGTAAAAAACATTATCTACAACTTTTGTACATAATTGTATATACCTACATTGCATTTTGACAGACATAAGTATGAAAAACTTCAATTTCTGGGTAAACAACAACTTCCGGTTAACCATTATTCAAGAATAACTCCTAAACAATCAGTGTTACGAAAAAATGTTTCATACAAAAGTTGTAGTAAAATACATTATCAATAAGTTTTGTTTACAATTGTATATACCTACATTGCATTTTTACAGAGATATGTATGAAAAGCTTCCATTTCTGGATTAACAACAACTTCCGGTTAACCATTATTGGGGAATAACTCCTAAACAATCAGTGTTACGAAAAAATGTTTTCTACAAAAGTTGTAGTAAAATACATTATATACAACTTTTGTGTGTAAATGTATATACCTATATTGCATTCTGACAGAGATAAGTATGAAAAACTTCAATTTCTGGGTAAACAACAACTTCCGGTTAACCATTATTTGTGAATAACTCCTAAACAATTAGTGTTACGAAAATATGTTTGCTACAAAAGTTGTAGTAAAGTATATTATCTACAACTTTTGTGTGTAAATGTATATACCTATATTGCATTCTTACAGAGATATTTAAGAAACAAAATTTTGTTCCGGATAAACCGTTACTTCCGGTTTAGCGATAATCTCCAAAAACTAATCAACTCTTGGCATTATTAGGAAAATTCTAAATATGAATTTTGAAAATGATCGGATAATTACTTTTTAAGATAGAGTGCCCACAAACTTTTTAACCACAGACAGACAGACAGACACACAGACAGACATGTTCGGGAAAATAGCTAAACATGCTCTATGGGCCCCAAAACATCTATTTCCGTCGAAATCTGGAGGTCTTCTCTCTACTACGTATAGGGAGAAAGTAAAAATTGCTTAGGTCGTCATGGAGATGAGTTGTTTACAACATCAAAATATTGATAAAATATTGGTGCATTTTATCAAAATGTTTACAATTTCGAATCGTAAACGATATTCTACGACTGAAATAAGAATCTCCATTCAATTTCCTTTCTTTTGGTACTTGTCTCGACTTTGTACGACTTGTGCTACTAATTTAATTTTGCGAAAGAAACAAAGCCTGCAAGCGATAAAAGTGAAGTTTACGTGTATTCCTTATGGAACCGTATTATGGACTCCTGGGTTCGAACCCGGGCTTTCTTAGTACTGGGAATAGTTTTCCTAGGGGTTTCTAACTCGTAGAAACACAATGCAGTTTGTTTCGAATCTCTAAGTCAAACCGTTTCTGAAATAAAGGGGGGGACGGACGGACAGACGGACGGACGGACGGACGGACGGACGGACGGACGGACGGACGGACGGACGGACGGACACTTCGGAAATTATATATAAAGATGTTTGGACTGCAATATTTTCATTCATTGGTTCAGATTCTGTCTTCACTCCGGCAACGTGTTTTTATAATTTTCGGTTTGATGTCCTAATTTAATACTACCCCTTATTCTGGGAAGTTTCATCCGGGTAACTTTCTGAACCCTATTCTACGTAATCTAGGACGCTGAGAGGAGAGAGAATGCCAACTATAATATGAACGGGAACTTGCTTCGAATGCTATTGTGGTGAAAAGAATACGAGAAATAACGAGACGGACCATTAAATGCACGAATAAAAACGACTGCACGTATCGTATTTAAAATTTGTATGGAAAGAAGTCGGAGACAAACCTCCGCGTGATTTACTCCATGACGCAAATAACATTAGGATACGCAAACATACATTTGCATGTATTTGAATATTCACGTATGTTCATTTTAGTCGCCCCACATAATACGCTGACATTTAAAAATGAACATCTGACATATATAAAGAAAAACGTACAGTGTATGGAAGGCGTTTCCAAATTAAGGAATCCTTTTTGGGAGCATTAATCTCAGGTAAGTATATTTTTGGACGGAAATTCAAATCAAAAGCTGTTATTTTCCCCGTTTCTATGGAAATCTCTCCGATTTCGTGCATTTTACCTGGAAATGAGGGCTGGAATTTCGGGAAAATGACTGACGTCCTTAAATGCTTGCGGATATTACGAAATGCTGTGCGGCGCATCTCCCCCCCCCCCAAGGGAGAGCCTACGTAATGGGGAAAAATGTATCAAAATGAGAATGCGAGGTAGTGCTGAATTAAGGTTTAGGTTTTGGGCCAGACAAGTCGTCTACATTGCGTGTATTATATATGTATGTATGAGTGAATTTATTTATTTTATTAAAATGACACTTTATTAGATTTAGACTTCAGAATAATTAATTATGATTAAATAATGATAAGTTTTGTATTTAATGAGTATTGATGGCGAAGATGTTTTATTTATGTATTGGCCTTCAGATAAATAAAGGACAGCCAAGTTGGGCATTGTATTCCGCTTTGGTGAAAGCGGTCCCGGGTTCGATTCCCAGGGGGAGTCCATGCGCGAAATGACTCATGATGTCGAAGCACTTTTGACAAAACTATCTCTACTATTTTTTATTTGTTTAGTTCCTCTTTCATTTATGCTATCAAAAAGCTTTAGGTTTCTTCTTATCCAATTTTCCTATATTATATAATCCTACAGCGGGAGCTTCTATACTTATAGTTCCAGTGAACTGCAATTGCATTTAAAAATGATTCAGAAACCACATACAACCTATTTTAATTTTTAGCTACTGGAATGTATAAAGAATCAAAAGAGAGAATTTTACCGGCATAATAATAATCCCGTTTATTTTATGGAAGAATTTTAGCCTTTGGAGGCTATTCTACCAATTAACTACTTTTTCTTTTTTGAATTTGTATTAGCATACACAGACACACACAAAATTCACGGACAACCATTCCCTAATCGGAGAAATCCGATTATACTGGACTCGAACCCGGGGCCGTGATGTTGGAGCGCTAGCACGCTAAACCACTCCACCACCACGGCCGGTGCGATATCAAGTGTCGATGACTTTAATTGGCGAACGCTAGATTGTGCGAGATTAAAATCTGTGATAAAGTTAAAAGTTGTGCTTTTAATCCTCTAATGGAAAGCTACAACCAAGTGAAGGCCGAAATATTGTATTCTGGTACTGAAAGTTAATGGTGAATTGTTTATTATAAATCCTTTATTTTAAAACGATATTCTGTATTAGTTACACAGGTTTGCTTGAAACGTTAAAAATAAGCTTTATCCTCATCAAAAATAAACCGTCGATGGTAAAAGGTTTAAGAGAAGCTAAGAAAAGATTTGACTCCTCAGGGACCAGGGTCGCAAAGAATTTATGGAAGGGTTGGCGACCTACAGCATTAATCAATGAGCCTGAAACCATAGAATAAAAACATCTGAATTCACATACTATGCCCTTAAAATATGGGCACAGAAAAAAGTTCAGATTTTACTGATTCCTTTGCAGAGTAAATTATGAGAGTGCTAACTCATTACTAGAGCTCACGGCAGAGTTTTTCACTAAGAGTTTCGTTTCTTTAACTTTCTTGCTACAACGAAAAACATATGTACGCCATGGACTGAATTTTAAAACATTGATAAAGTTAAATGGAGTATAACGCCACGTGTTTCATTTCTGTTTCCAAGGAGATGTTTACACGAAAATGAGCACAATAAATATTGCTCTCATAAAAAAATATGGGCCAACCAGAGAAAGTGTCCACAACTAATTAATAAAATGAGTATCACATTTCACCTTGTAAACAACCCTTTTATCATGCGATGTCCGGGATTATTACACTGCCACTTTTAACGGTCAAAAGTTCGCCGCATAATGAGGGATGACTCAAAAAATTATTACATTGGTAAAAGCCTACGGAAAGCACTTTCGTGATTTATGCCTGTATAATGTTTGATCAAATTTTATCACTGATTATAGCTTCGGTGGTGTCTTATAATGAGATCAACAACGTCATACTTTAAATATTCATATTCGTGTAAAAATACGCATAAATACACACGCTTATTCCTCAAGCCATTCCTTTACGGTATTAACTTTTTAATGGGCTCTTTTCTTTATAATGCTTCTCCATCCTATCCATCGTATAGTGTAGAATATAATTTATTTTATTTTGAATAATTAATGGAGAGAAAAGTATAATTCATCATTACTTTGCTCTCAGTCTTGTTCATGGCTATGAACACGTGAAAGATACAAAAGTATGAAGGATGGTGGATAATGGAATTCACTTCGGTTTCTCCATATAAAATATTATGAAAAGCTATTACAAGAATCATTGTGCTGCATTTAATTTGATACTTTCCATGCATGATATTGACTCAGTATGGAAAACAAGGACAAACTACCTCACTCCTCATCCTGCCTAGTAAGCCTCATTCACACCAAAGCCTTCACTCCTCACTCTCCTCGAGTTTTTTTGCAGTATATGATCGAAGGGTTTCGAATCCTAAGGACAATTGCTTCACTCACATACTCTCTATTTACTCTGGTTGAGGAATTCAGCTGAGAGAGAAATAAGGCGATTTATTTTGAGGATTACAAACTTGATATATTTCGGAATGTATTGACCGATGACGTGGATCGCCTAAATGACACGGAATTAAAAAATAGCACAACCGTCCTATTCGAATGACGTGACCCACAATTCGTGGTATTCATAATTAATCGATTCTGGTCACACACTCGATGCAATTGGGGTATCCCATTCATCATGTAAATTTCCTGCTGCGGATCAGTGGCTTATGGAGATTTTCCCCCCAATAAACTCCTGATTTGAATTGGGTGGGAAATCATAACATCTCTGCCCTTAGCAACCGTTTTGGCGAGGAGGGTATCAATCTCTGATTTAATTGGAGGAAGAGTTCCCTAGGAAACAACTCGCTCAAAGAGCAGTATACGTAGGCGCAGAATAGTCCTTCCTATTAAAGTATTACGCCATTTAAATTCTTTATTTACTGACCTAAACAAAGTCCGCTAATTTTTGTCCAAGTATTAGAATTTCTCATAATTGTATAAGTTTACTAGAATATATTCTGTCAATCTGCACTACCAATGATCGCATTATTCTTACTAGTTTTACATATACAATTTAAAGATTAAAGAAACTCCTCATGGGGTTTAAGGACGTTACAATAAGGACAATACGTATGAATATTAATACAGTATTATTATTAATACGTATTAATATTAATATAAATATTAATACAGTAAGGACAATACGTATTAATCTCAAATTCTTGCAATTAAACTCAGAACTGTGGAACGACCATCTGTTCAGAATGTTTGTTAGTGAACTACAGATTTCTAGCACCAACTTAAAAGCGAGATAGTTGTGAAATACAATCTTAATAGGGAATCAACGTATCTTAATCTTAATCACCAACGCCTTGGATGGATGTGATATAAACACTGTTCGTGACGTGGTGTTGCATTCTTTACTTCGTTTCAATTTTGAACCAGAATATTAAAAGTGTAGCATTTTTAAAAGTATTTTTTTTAGTGCTTCGAGTTAGCTTACATTGGACCCTCGGGAATCGAACCTGGGATTGCTTTCACCAAAGTCAAGGGGAAGGGGTTCCAGCTTGGCCGGTATCCATACTTTGAATGTCAACAAAAATATTGAAATAAAAACACTTTTCGTAGTTTTTAATTTTATGTAGCATAGCATAGCATTTTAAAAATAACAAGGTTTAAATTTCACAAAAGTTTTGTTTATTGCGGCTGGTTATAGTCATTGTCAGGCCACTTAACGATAACTATGAGTAGTTGCAACCAGTCGCAATAAAAAAAATTGAAACTTTAGCCTTGTTAATTCCACCGTTATTGTGGGAATGGAGTTTTACCAAGTGACTGCTTCCTCAATGAAAACTACGTAGAACCGAAGGTAATTCCATAGAATATCTCAAAGTCGTTAAAAAATATATATGCTAGATAGGAATATAGATTTCTATGTTAGCGTCACTCGCACTTCTCTATTTAGTTTGCATAATATCACGTTCACTTACAAGACGGAGAAAAAGTTAATAAACGATACAGTTTACACAATCCTGTACCAAAAGGCAGGTAGTAAATATTCCATCCATTAACACATGGCAAAAAAGCCATCAGTAAGGATTCAAATACCGTAATTTTCCATATATAGTACGCATTTGTTTCAACGAAAATACGTCAAAAAAGTAGGGTGCGTATTATACATGGTTACAAACATCATCTTTTTATTCGGGCTGTAGATGACATTTGAAGTAAATAACTCAACATACATATATGTATTCTGAATTCACGTTTATTCTGAAAAGAACACTGCTGCATATTAATAAAATTATTAAATTAAAACAAAAATTCAGACGGGAAGAACCTGTTACTGATAGATCGTCACATTGAGAAATCAAAGGGGTACGTAAGGGGAAAAGCCGTCCATTAGCAGCATTCCATGCTTGTGCCGTGATCTGTCGGGTGCTGAACGGTCCAGCAGATGACCATACGCGAGTAATAGCGTAGAATCCATTCTCTAAAAGCTAAATATAAATTATACATGGTGATTAGAAAATACTCAAATTGCGCTCGTAATAACGTGGGTGCGTCTTAAAGTGGGTGCGTATTATAATTGGAAAATTACGGTAAGTGGATATGAGAAACTCCATGTGGGTAACATTAGCCAACATCTCTTGAGAAAACGTGACTGTTCACCCATTAGTTTTCTACAGATGGCGGAATTATCAAACGAGTTTGCCTCATGAGAAGATGTGCATTAATTCGGAATGAAATCAAATCCGAACGTATCCAATGTTTAATGGAACGTTCATTAGGTCAAACACTCCATTCGAATGCCCCATTTCATCTGAAAATCGCCTCCTTAATACGCTTCCTCCACGCGCTCTTACTGCAACGGTCGTTGAGTCAATGAAGGGATCGAAACGCTTATAAATTATCATCTTAATCTATCTAATGCTTCTGGGACCGGATATTCAGTGGCACATGCAACGCTCTCTTTCGTATGCATTGCGAAACTACGCTTTTTGGAAGGGGGAAATAGTGGCTATTACTTCGCCTCGTCTGGCTCTATTTATACTAAACTATTCTCTGATTTGACTTGCATTTCCTGTAGTTAGGGACAATATTCTTCTCTGGCAATAACTCCTCCAAATCTGTCCCTGTACGAGTGTCTCGAACTTTGCCACAATCGTTGAATATTTCAGATTTGAAATTGAACTCCTTGGTGGAATTCCATCATACAAACAATTTATTGTAAATGAAATATTGCACAATAATATTAAGCAACTAGCACTCGATTTAAAAATGTGCTACGTGTATAGTGTAAAATGTCAGATTGCAAATTTTTCTCAATATCATTGAACAAGATTTTTGTTAAAATGAATTGGTTGTATTTTAGATTTATTCTGAATAATAACTCTTGTTATCCGACATATGCGCTGATACACGATGCAGCGAGCGATAAAAATTTGTCCTGCTAAAGTCATCGATCCATAATAGTGTGTTTTAATTACTTCTGCGTTTTCGTTGCGAGGGGGATTTTTCGCATTTGGGGTTTTTCTCCTAATACCTTTCGGTTGCGGAATATTTCTCCCACAGCCCAACTCTTTCTATATTCTATTATACATAGATCTGGTTTTTTAACTGGCCTAAATTTTCCAAAAGAGTAAATTAATCATGACGATAATATTTCATATAATCAAAAGTTGAATGAGTAATTTTGTGGAAGGAAGACATGATGAGAATTACAGCAAACTTTGCAACTTTCACTATTTATGAACAGTGAAGTTACAAACATTGTTTTAATTACCATTATTTCATACTATATCAGTTGAACAATTCTCACTATTAAATTAAAAGTTTAAAAACCCTCCGAAATCCGTATTACAACAATGTAAACATTCCGGATTACCTATCTTTTGACTGAGTTTTAGAAGGTTAATAAATCCAAACCTTTCCGTTGTTTCCAGTACCAGTGACAAGCGGCTTTTGGAGAGTTTCAAAACCTCTAATTCATTATCAGCCGTGTGCCAATGTATTTCATCCACAATCCAAGCATTAAAATCAGTCTTTTCTTTCTACTTTGAGTTGGGCATCACTGAAATAAATCGAGGGCTTGGAATAATAATAGTTCTTTTCCTTTAAACGCTTTTCACAATCCAGAGCATTATAATTAGCCTTTTCTTTTCACTTTGAGGCGAGTATCACTAAAAATAAAACAAGGATCCCGCGAGTGCCCCCTTAATGGTGAGATCCGTCAAATGTGTAGCGCAGTGCATTAATTCAACGGAACAATGAAAACCTCTGTCGGAAACAATTACCCACGCGCGAGCAACCAATCACAAACGGCGTTCGCACGTGCGAGCAGCAGTTGCGTTGAGTGATACGTATCCAGCTTGGATCTGTAAAAGCAGGGTTCCAAACTCTATTGAGAGAATTAAAAGCTTTGTCTCTTAGCAACGAAAAAAATCAACCTAAAACTTTCGAGAGGTTTTTGAAGAATATTTACGAAAGAGAAACCAAAGGTTGCTAAGGAAACGCATGTGAAACATATTTGTTTACTAACAAGTAAGTTGTTGTCATGGAGACGAAAATTCTGAAAATTCAAAACACAAAAATATCACTTTGATAAGATAATATAATAAACATAAATACAGAGAAATAATATTGAAATAAAATTAAATTGGAAATTTCGCTACCATAAAATCTACTTTAAATTTAAGTAAAACAGAAATTCAAGTGTGTTTGTGTTTTTATTTTTTGCCCTATACCATTGCTATTAATATGTTTCCTACTATATTTACGTTGCGTGATTAGCGATTAGGCTCATCTAATAAAATTGTTCGCGGTGACTTAGTTGAACTCTTAACAATTAAGAGATAATTCATGCAACAAGACCTCATATCTAACCGTTTTTCATATAAAATATCAAAGATTAAGATAGCTTATATAAGTACACAGAAGAAAACTACTTTGTGAGTTATGATATCTAAGATTTCACCAAGTAAAAAATTTACTGCAGCAGGAAAACATCCGCAAGAAAGAGTGGGCGAAAAGCTTGAAAAAACTACAGATAGTAACGAAAATTTTTAACAAAAAAAGCAGATTACATAGATCTGAGAAAAGGCAATACAAATAAATTTTTACACAGATAAATCAATAGATACGTTTAGATTAAAACATAGCAATACGATAACCATCTTGGAAAATCCTAAATCTTAATGTCCAAATTCTTTATTTATGACTAATTATGCTATCGTTGAACGCGACGAGAAGCATCAACAAAGAGTAGATGACTGATATTCCCCAGTAGCAAATTAGATCTGCATCAAAGGAACCAATTTTCTCTTATTGGTAAATCACGAAGTTGCTTCCTAATCTTTCGCATAAATTTCATCACGTCATGAGCAAGCCAATTAAGCGAAAATCTGAATCAATCCTTTTGAAATGCAAAGGCCACTTGTGGCTCCGGGGCTCAATTAGGCACTGCCCACTCGAGCATCTTTTGGAAAGGGAAAATTCCCAATTGCTCATGAATCTTCAAAAAGAGTATGGTACGTTAATTTTAATTCTCAAGGCTCCGGATAGGTCAAAAGCTGAACAAGATGAAGGACCGAAGAGCATTTAATTTTATGCTCCAAGTCTTTTTCATAACTTCAATCAACACCTTTGAAAGACTGGAATTTTGATCCGTGCGAAGCTTTGATGTTGGGCCGACAAGTACTGGAGTTTTCAGGAGTAGAAAAAGTGTTTCTCTTCCTTGCTGAGTACAGTTGTTGGATAGTACGTTGCATTTCTACATAGAATTCCAGACAGAATCCCTCAGACATGCACAAGCGTCTCTTAAGCGAAAGCTGAGGATAAGGGACTAAAACCCTAGGATATTTTTCACCTGCACAAATCGATAACAGAGTTTCACTCTAGTAAGGTCACGTGTCTTTATGAAGAAGGCGGTAAGTCACTGGGAGGTCAAGGTTAAGGTGTACTGCTGAGATCTTACGTGTCCAGTAAACTTCTAGAAAAGGTATAGGTGGAGGGGCGGATCTAGTAACTTTCCATGAGAGGCGATTTAGCTGTGAAATATTCAGCCGCGAGGACAGTTTGGATCTCTACCCCTCCGCCGCAAAAGGTGCTGAGGAGGGAATGAGGTATACTGAACAAGATGAGGAGTGCGGTAATTTGAGACGTATTTTTCCACAGCAAGTCAGAATTGTATGAGGGGAAAAGCTTCACGTCCACGACCAAATACAGCACAGTGACCTTATAAATGGGAGGCACGAGGGCTTCTTTTTCAGAGATGTATGTAGATCCTTTACGTAAATTGAAAATAAAATTTAAGTTTTATTTATTAAAAATTTTTCTATGAATGATAATCAAGACACCGTTTAAAGAAGAGCATTGAGTACATACACTAATATAGGTAGCTAATCAGATCGATTTGTGATAGTTAGGGAAGCATAAACCCTTTCGTTTCTTCCACCTTAAATACGCTACGGTTAAAAATTACTTCAAGCAATGTTCAGTATTTTAAATGAGGGAATCGTTAGCACGTTTTCCTGCCAACACCATGGTGCCGGGTTCGTGTCCTAGCTGTAACACTCATTCTAATATGGGGTATAGGTGCTTCTATTCGATAATCTCATATTCGAAAAATCTGCGGCAAAGCAAGTAAAAGGCATGGCTTTGTAAAGCGTATTGTCGGTAAATGCGATGAAAAGGTGAGAGAGCGATGTTATTTTACCTTGGTCAGACCCCTTCTGGAATATGCGGCAAGTATATGGGATCCGGCGGATGAAACGTGTACTCGCGAACTCGAGAAAGTGCAGCGTAAAGCGGTTCGTTTTGTTAAGAAATGCTACGATAAAAAGCAAGCGTAACAAAAAATTCTCTCAGACGTAGGTTGGGAATCCTTGAAAGAAAGGAGATTCGAAGCTAGGCTGCGATCGCTTAATAAATTCAGGGAAACTACATTTGCGGAAGATACAATCGGTATCATGCAACCCCCCTGCTACCTCGGTCGATCCGATAATCAACGTAAGTTAAGAGAAATAGATGCTAGGACGAATCGTTTTAGAGATTCATTCTTTCCGCGAACAATACGTGACAATAACCGAATAAGGAAGTAGTTTAGATTTAACTGGTGTTTACACCCCCTGCCACACGCCGAAAGGCGGCTTGCAGGGTATTAATGTAGATGTAGATGTATTAGTTCCTTGTTGTTTACACACCTAGCCTGATTGTCAAGGAAGGTGCGTGGGGAACATTTCAAGTATATCTATCACAATATGAACCGTTGCGTATTTATCAACTGCTTATTTAATTAAGGTCAGTAATCTCAAAGAGAATATATATGACATGCAAATTTGGTTTTCCGTTGAGCTTAAGGTCTTTTTTGTAATTGAAGTTTTAATTAGAAGTAATGGCCATAGGAAATCGACAAAGGCCCGAAATGAATAAAGTTAAATAGATATTCTCCTTTTTAACATTCAATATCAATTTCAACTCGAAATTGCGAATTAATAATTTAAAATATCACTTACGTAAATATTGAACTTTTTTGATGAGTCATTCCTACGATGATCAAAGTTGATTGTTCATCTCGTGACTCCGTACATTTCCACGTACTATATTAGTGTCTTTGCATAGAAAGGAATGAAAGAATTATTGAAATAAATCTGAATTAATCAATAATAAATAAACATAAAGATAAATAGCCTAATGGAATCCTAGTTGCAGAAGTGTGATTCAACATTAATCCATTACATTTGAAATTATTTCAGAATTGATTGCTTCTGTCTACACCAAAAAATGGATAACTAGAAAATAAATAAAGGGAAAACAACAATCAACTCAACAATATACACGAAACATCCTACGTGCAACAATCAACACTCAAAAGTCACTAAAACAATCATCAAACAGCAACAATCAAAAAAACTAAAACAATAAAAGGTAAGAATAGCTTTACGAATGCAACAATCCACATAATAATCAATCAAAAACACTGAAACAATGAGAAGTAAGAATGGATTTTCAAGTACAACAATAAGCAGATTCCGAATAGGTACTTTTTGAACTCCCAGCGAGCAAAAACAAGCAAAAAAGGGTGATTGAGCGACCAAGGATGGCCATCTATATTGCCCTATCGAAATCTGCCTACATTCACTCCCCATCCCAGGCCTACCCACCCCAAGCCAACACTGATCCTTCCTTTCTCTCTTCAAACTTCATTCGAGTCTCTCCCAGGAGAGAATGA
Organism: Sympetrum striolatum; assembly: GCA_947579665.1. Classification (NCBI taxonomy): domain Eukaryota; kingdom Metazoa; phylum Arthropoda; class Insecta; order Odonata; family Libellulidae; genus Sympetrum; species Sympetrum striolatum. The sequence continues at coordinate 77,031,960 of OX388346.1, forward strand.
ATCCCTCCTCCAGGGTCTCAAACTCCTCTCCAACTACGAAAAACCCTCCCTAAACTCCTCACTTTTCCCCCATTTCACTCCTCAGCAGCATCTCTCTTTTTTCCTTCTCCGTTAGAGAGTAACGTCTCCGTTGAAATAAAAATAAAAGACGAGCGGAATGCGAGAATTTAATAAAACTCATCTCTGGCCGCGGAGGCTGGCTACTGACATTCCTAGCTTTAAAATAACGGAGTTTCGGGGGGAGATGGAAATTCCCAGTCGAATGGGGCTCCAAACGGACCGTTAAATAGGGCAGAGAGAGAGAGGTTGCTTTTCAGTCTTATTGGAGGAAGTTTGGGGAAGTATAGTGATACTGCTTCTGTACTATGATAGCTTTAGATCCCTAAACAGTTTCAGAGTAAACTTCAAAGAGAAGGAATTTCGGCAAATTATATAAAGAAGATAGGTTCAGATTTACAAACAGTGCTTCGATGAAAAGGAGGAAATTTAAGAAGGGAATTTCTTAATTGTTCTAAATCCAAAAGATATTATTCATTAGTAATTTGGTTTTCCTCGTACAAGTAGAGAACGAAAAGAAATTTATCTTTATTCCTAAATATTATCCACGCCTAGCCTTAAAGATCGCAGCCAAATTTATCACTCTACAGAGAAATTAATACGCAAAAAAATAATGGTAATAGAATACAGTTTCTGCAGGAAGAAATGAAATAATACATATACCCAAAGTAAGTCACATAGATTTCAGGAACCTTGTTGGGCCATTCATAGTCTCAAACAGAATTCGGTTTATCAAATACCAAAATAAGATAGGGACGTTACATTGCAAGTTGCATACTTTCAACAAAATAAATTCTAAGGACGTACAAAAAATAATAAGTAGTTTTACAAGCAATACTGTAAATACTAGAAAGTAACTACAGTGCTGACTTATTGACTCACAACCTAGAAGAAACATGCTCGGTTAATACATATTTATAGAGAACACATTAAAAATGATTGATCTTATAAAAATACTCTAATCAATTTGATTCAATGATTAATCTAATCACATATAGTCTATTATAATCCGAACTAACATAATTCGCCATTTTGATCACAACAAATGATAAGGGTATCGTACTTCTTCCACACGAATATCTTTATTCGAAACGCAACAAAAAACACAATTATCACCACGAAACACGCAAAACACACCTATAGAAGAAGGACGGCATCCTTACTATTCGTTATGACGATGAACTTCTACGTTATCAGAACCGCATCTGTTGAATTTAATCATTCTGATATTTATATTCGTAGAGTAGATTCATAAGAAGAAAGCTTCACATATTATCACAAGGGCGCCCGGTGAATTGATTCGGGGGGAATTCGTACGTGTGGAATTCGTACGCGGAGAATTGATCCCCCGCGCTGATATTGTACTACCAACCCAACCTAATCCCCCCGGTCAATTTATTTATAACATTAACCAATATCCAGGGTGTGCAGATTAACATAATACTGAATAAAGTAGTTATTAACATAAGACTGAATAACAGTAGAACATAAGACTGAATAACATCAGCCCGCGTACCAATCTGTCGGGAGATTAATATCCCGCGTACGAATTCCCCGCGTACGAATTCCCCCCGGACCAATTCACCGGCCACTTAACACAAGAATTATGACATGTTGCTGTAATTGGCAATTAGAAGGTGATGTAGACAAATTTTCAGAAGCTAACTTCTTGGAAAGGAAATCACTCGCAGATTAATATTCCCATGGCCTTCCAAGGAGAAACCTAATAACGGTAGGTACCGTGAGTTATCTTGGAGTCACCTTCACGAATAATTTAACATGGGTCCCACACCTTCGTAACGTATGTGCAGAGGTGGTTGAGAAAGGCGTCATGAGAATAGGAGAGAGTCCATGAGTGATGTTACTTTACAATGGTTAGAGCCTTCCATGGGCATGGAGAGCGAGTTACTCTACGAAAAACTATAGTATTCTTTAGTTATAAAAGTTACAGAGAAAGTTTTCTTAGGAATTGTTTTGATAAATCAGTAAGCGTAACCTAGATACTTTGGGATGAAGAATGGGAGAATTTGGAAGAAAGGAGACTAAACTGATGACATACATAAGTGAGTTCGATAATTTCATGTGCGTAAACATTATCTATTCAAAATAATTTTTTTTCATATCTATTCAGCTTATACTTTTTTACTTTCTCCATATACATAGTATAGAGAAAGCATTGTTTTCGTGAAAAAAATCGACTTCGAGATTTCAACGGAAATACATGTTTTGGGGTCCCTAGAACACGTTTTGACCATTTTCGGAATTATGTCTGTGTGTATGTGTGTCTGTGTTTGTGGGCGCTCTAACGTAAAAACTGTTAGTCGTATCAATACCAAATTTCATGTATAACACTGTGGTAGGTGCTGTCTGAGTTGATAGTTTTGGAGTGAATCGGTTAACCGAAAATCTATCATTATTCTTCGAAGCAAATTTACGTTTTTGCAAAATATCTCCATAAATATGATATTTAGGTATATACTATCATTTATAAAAGTTTTAGAAAATGTAATTTACTATATCTTTTGTATGAAACATATTTCTGTATCGCTGATTGTTTAGGAGTTATTCGTGAACTACTGATAAAGCGGAAGTTTCTGATTATGTACTTTGTGGGCGCTCTTACATGAAAACTATTTGTTGAATCAACACCAAATTTCATATATAGTACTTTGGTTGGTGTTGATTAGTTTTCGGAGTAAATCGCTTAACAAGAAGTCAAGCTTTATTATTTGAAGCATGTTTCCATTTTTGCAAAATTCCTACATTAATCTGATATTTAGGTATATACAGTTATCTACAAAATTACAAGAAATGTATTTGTATATATCTTCCAAGTTTAGATTGAATCTAGAGTTCGAAAATACCGTCGTAGATAAATATTTACATCTTATATATGGAGAAAGTCATGTGCTGGCCACATCAGATTTTTTATTAATCTTAGATTTTACCCTCATATTACTTTCTTTAGCAGTCTCTATCCTCTCAATATTAGACTCACACACATCCTCTTTCGACCGTTAACGACTACAAATATAACCCTCTGCTCACGAACCATTTCCAGCTCCTCAGTGTTTAATTTAACCCTTTAGCTACTCATTAGTTTTCCAATATACGAGACGCTGACCTATTTGTGAAATAAACTTTCTATGCATCCAACGTCATACACCAATAGTACACACGTAGATGCTATTGACAATGGGTTACCACCTCAAAATACGAGATATCTTTGCCTGTTTTGTTAAACTTATCGATACCTTTGAAGAAAGTATTTAGTTTATTCATTTAATTTAAGAATCAGAATGCCATGGAAACGCGATATTTCTTCAATAGGGGTATTATGAAGAACATCCTCTATAGATTTGGATATTCGATTCACTGATTCATAAACTACACAAAACGACCTAAACAGGATAAACCTAAATATTAACCCAATGCCTCTTTCAATCTTTGAAGTCACGCACAAAGTATCAACCACCTCCGAACCGTATCCTACATTATTCAGTCACGCGTGAACCGAGACCGAAGGGAAAAAAAGTAAGCGTTAATCAAGTGCGAGAGGCAGAGGTGGAGCTTCCGGGGAGGAAAAGGCATTTCTAAAGATGCTATCGAAATTATAAATTCGATTGGAAGAGATCAAAGGATTCTGAATAAGGGATTAGCTGAAAAAGATGTACGCATACGGACATGTATGCGAGTCTGTGAAAGCAATTCCGATAATAGGATACGACTCTTAATCTGTGAGAGCAGTGGGTTTTGAGGGATAATCAATAGCGGTGTTTGATGAAAGCGGCTGATCCCTTGGGCTATCGGGATTGAAGCCTCATCACTTTTACACTCGGCTGATTGCTTAATTGGGAACGGACGCCGCCGAACCTCTTCTGCCCACACGAAATACTGATACACTGTTTCCTTCGCTATTCACATTCGATGCAAAGAATCCAGAACCAGCTGCATAGCAATAAACTGAACATTTGATCTCTGGTTACTACTCCTTACTGCTTGATCTGATGCTGCACCGATTAATTTGTTTTAGAATATAGATTTCTGTCCATCTTCCGAAGGACCTTTCCAGTGAAAAACCTTCTGACTAGGCATTGTATAAAGCATTCTGACTCAGTGAGGAAAGCAAGGGCAAACTACCTCACTCCTCATCCTACCTTGCAAACCTCAATACTCTCTGAAAGCTGTTATTAGCTTATGCTAGAGAAGTTGAGGCACCAACCGGCCTTCCAGCTGAATACCTTACAGACAGAATAAACCGTAAGACAGAATAAACCGTGAGATACTAAAATTCGGGTAAAAGTTAAAGTTTAAGCCTGCCTAAGTTTATTGTATACGTAATACTTACAAAAATTATAATTCTTTCGAATTAGATTAAATTTAAAACCACGCTTCTGGTTATTGAATTTGTTGCAATAAGTATATAGTAGTACAGTATAGTTGTAAGAAGTCACTACGGCAGTAAGTCATCCTCAGAGTCAATCGACGTTGCTAAGTGACAAAATTCCCTATGTCTATGTCTATGTCTACGTAAGAACCCTGCAAGCCGCCTTTCGGCGTGTGGCAGGGGGTGCAAGCACCTTGACTCTATTAATTGACCTAATGTATTGACCCTAATGTATGAACCTTACAATGTAATTATTATGTAATGAATCCAGAGTCTCAGGCAATATAACATTGTTTAGTTTAAAAATATTTTAAACGTCCCATTATAAAATTTCAATTCAAATCTGATTTAAGGAGAGAAAGCAGATTCCCAACGTTTTTTCGTCCGTTAACAGAAATCCCGAATACTAACGGCGCCCTCATATCTAAACGAAGTCTGATTGCTGAACGCTGTTTTATAAAACCAGAAAGAGCTTGTCGCAATCAAATTTTAGGAACACATGGTGCGCGGGAAACGCGACTTGGGAGTATTCAAGGATGTTATTCAAACAAAACTGATCGATTCTACATTCACAGACAACCATTTGCCAGGGCTGCTATCAATTGAGCAGCCAACTCAAATTTGTTACGTTCTAAGGCAAAATAAATGAGCATATGGTATAATGGGAGATTTAGGAATGAAAATATTTTTATAATATTATAAAATTAACCTAATATTATAAAAAACGTGCAATTGAAAGTACCAGAGGAATAAAATAATTTCCCTAGATATTAAAGGAGAATAATTTAGATAATGAGTTTCAGTGGTAGAGTTATCTACAGAATCATAGGATTTTTCGTGCTATTTCAATTCAATACTTTTATTCAATATCTATAATACAATGGAACATCAATGATCATCACTTACATCTAAAATATGTCCATTTAATTATTACGATTAAATACCACCAAGGGAATAGAAGATTTGTTAGCTAAATGATTAATTTAAATCAAATAACGAAAAATAAAAATCGAATAAAAACATTGATAACATACACAAAAGGTAAAGTGACTAATAAAAGCACCTGAGTTAACTATAAATTAAATATCTGTTTATTTACTCAATTCACTAACTCACAAAGAACAAATTTGCCAGTGAATAAAGCAATGGATGAAAATAAGCAAATTCAACTTACAAACTACTCTGCAACAAAGCATGGGAAATAAAATATATTTGCAATACTTGATCACCTTATGCTCGATAAGAATTATTTAGTTTTTATGATTAACAGTAAGAATTTTTCATTAAAATATTTTTTACAAATAATTTTATCATAATTTAATTTATAATATGATATTAATAAAAATTCATTTTAATATAATAATAATAAAAATTAATTTGAATTACTTAATACATTAACAATATTTGTAAAACGTGAACATTTAAGAATTTCAATGATAATTAAAAGAATATGTATGTCTATGAATGAATTAACAAAAATAATAGTAGAAGGAGAGTAAATACGAGCAGCTATTTCGTAAAATAAATTAAAAATTAGAAATGAAATATGACAAGTGATACTTAAAATTCAAATGAGAAATTGAATTCTCTAAATTCAAATGAAAAAATATATATTCTAAAATGAATAAATATATACAATGAAAATATAAAATACGGAAAATGCATCCCACAAGGGAGTGAAGGCATTAACGGAACAAACGAATAAAACATTGAAGCTCATCTAATTCCTTGCAGTCAAAAACAGGAAACCCTGTGTGTATAACCAGAAAACAAGAGAGAAACGAATTGGAGGAGACTAATTACGAAATGTTAATGGGATGGAAATCAGGGGAGGGGACATTTTTAAAGTATCCAATTTCCTGTGTTTTCGCGGAACAGTACACCAGTTAATCCCTTATTCAAAACGAGCTTAAAGTCTCCATAAATCGCTCTGTGAGACAAAAGAGGAAATTATTATCTGCCCGCAATAAACAAAGGGCCATTCATTTTCATGGCTTTGGCAATAAAAAATGTATATCGGAACATTGAAAACGTGCGGGAATTATTATTTATCCGAATTTCCTCATCCGAAGAATTCATTTTCGAAAAGTGTCTCATTTTTTACTTCAGAGAGTGAGCAGGGAATAATTCACAACACAACATAACTACAGGAATATGAGTAACAGCTAATTTTCCTGTCTGTTCGAAATAACGATGAGGAAAATTTTAGCTCTTTAGATTGTCCTTTTACTGTTAATACTTAAGATGGTGTATTATAATCGATATTTTTTAAATTATAATTGATAATATTAATGTAATTATCCTAAATTACTGGTGTGTGATAACACAGCATAAAAATAATACCGTGCCATGATAAATTTATGTCGAATTAAGCTGAAACCAAATTTATTCCCTACGCATTTAATTACTTTTTTATGTAATGTCTTTTACGTGTTCGCTCGCAGAATAGCGAATTCAACTGTCGTTATCGGTCGCTATGCAAATGAGTATTAAAAAGCGCATAATTTAATGAAAAGTTTGGAATAATTTAATTTAATTTCGTAATTTCGTATCGAAACCATTGATTATTGATGAAACAAAAGAATTCGTACGAAATTTACTTAGCTATGGCGCTATTTCAAATTTGTATTGCCATTATTTTTCTTTCAATTTGGAGTCATAAAAGGTTAGCAAACGAATTGAAAAAATAACTTACATTGCTGATGGATATTATTTAAATCAAGGCAACTGCTATATATATTTATACATTTTATAATAGATACGACGATAATTCATTCTATATTTAATATTGGAAACATACAAAAAACGATTATAGGATTATTAACATTTTAAACAGAGCTGAGGAATCACGAAGGAATTTAGGATTTTAGATTAAAAATTCAGAGTATTTTTCGAAGTAATACTACAGTAAGCTGAATAATACTCGTATATACATAATTACATATATTTACGCATATGCAAACATTTCATTGTCCTCATCCCTGGTATTGGGTCGTATCCTACTATAGAAACAGATAGTATCCTATTCTAGCATTAATTGAGGATTTAAATTCATGAAGCCATTTAAGTGCCAGAAAAATAAAGTTAATCTGAAAGAAAGACGGATAACGTTTTCGTCTACGGTGCAACATTTAATGTGTCTAAAGAATATTGAGGTGTATCTACACTTAAATGAAGATACAAAAACACATCAATTTAGTATTTGGTACGATATTTTTTAAGGAAAGCTTTCGAGGAGTTTATTCCATACACATTAAGTAAAAAAATGAGCCACTCATAAGACTGCAGGGGTGTCCGACCTTTTGGTGGCCGCATTACAAATTTTGTCCTGCGCGCGGGCTAGGAAGGGCCCGATTGATTTAGGCAACCCGTGTATCAACGGAATTAAAGGAAAAAAACCTTTGTACTTCTTCTACAGCCTAGAAGAATATACGAAACAATATTCATTTACAATATAATCCATAGAAAAATGAGCATAGTAAAACAACGTTTATTTTTCAAACAACAAAAGGGCAAAATTTTGAATGTGGACTTTCAAGCCTGTTTCTTTATTTTTTTATGTTCTTGTTATGCTACACGGGCCAAATGAATGGGCTTCGAGGGCCACGGGTTGGACACGTCTGCATTACACCATGCATCAAAAGAAATATCACACATATACTAAACAGACTGCAACGTATATGAAAAATGTTCTGTTATGATAATTCCCAAACTAGGCCCGTATATTTTCCTTCCTAACTAGACCACAAAAACTTTCACGAGGAGTGGTTCACGACCCAAACGGGAAAAGGTCAATCGTGAGGGCAACGGTTGGCGAATGACGTCATCCACGGGTCCCTTAGACCGAAAAACATGACTCAAGCGCAGGGCGGACCTATGACGCAATACCCGGGTGGAATGACGTCATCGCCTACCCACCCTCGGAGTTACGGCGGAAAATCGAAGGGGTTGAAAGGAATGACGTCATCCCGCAGACAGAGATGTGCCGGGTGGTCCAGGAAGAGAAGGATTCTGTGTAGTATCTTAAAGGGGAGAAACGAGCTGCGAAGTTTCATTTTTGAAGAAGTCATAGGATAGCGTGATTGTGTATCGTATCGATAGATATCGAATCTTATATATATATATATATATATACTAATCATAATTTAATGAAAGTCTCTACTATTTATTGCTAATTTAACAACAATTTGATAGTCGTAATGTGATTTATGACGATGAAAAGATAAAAAGAAAAGCAAAAATTAAAAAAATACTTAGAAACATACTGCAAAGTATAAACAATTTCGATTATTAGAATGCGTAACAATCAGAATAGAAAGATTAATTATCGTTCGAAATAATTGTACACGTTTCAGATACTAAACTATTGTCTTCCTGGTAATAATTACTAAGAGTATAAAAGGATCAGAAAAGCAAACAATACATTCTTGATTAATTGAATTAATAGAGCAATGGAATTGAACCTTTCTGGAATGGAGCTGCCATCTATTATCTAGCAAATATATATCTATAAAGAAATCGATAGATCTATTTCTACTGAATTTTTCACTATTTTCCTTCGCTTCCACCTCCCTTATCATATACAGAGAGTGATTGAATATACTCTTTTTAAGGGATATCTTTTAAGAATATCACAACGGCAACTGCTCGTTAACCGATTGATAAAAATATAGGAAATGGATAACATTTTTATTCTGGGTTAAGCCGAGACTTTAAAGTCTCGTATTCCATTTGATTCATCGTCAATTTAAATGATTAGTAAATATCCACGAAAGTTAATTTTTACTGGCAGAGATTACCTCGTTCTAAAGATTGGAAGAAATTATTAAAAATAGCATTATTTCTCATGAATGATAAATAATAATAGAACTATTTTGGCTGAAAAAATAATGTCGCGTAAGGTGACAGATGACAGATCCTTAAAATGGTAAAATTCCTCCTACATGCACATACTCCTGAGTTTTGAACAGCCGATACCTTTACAAGTGCCTGAAAGCATTAAATTTCATCTTGATAGAAGATTAACTAACACTCTCCTGAAGATTGCAAAATTTTATCATAAGAGGATATTTTAAAAACCTCCGTTCTACATTTAATTAATTATAAGTTTATATATTTTAGGTAAAACTTCATAACTATCCCCCGATATTTTGCAAGATTTGAACTGAATATTTTCCACTGTACTGTTCCTTCAATTGTACTGGATTCGCCACCAGATTTCTTCGCCACTTCATTTCTACGTCATCGAAATAACTTTTACGAAGGGAGATGATAATATACTTAGCTCTGGTGCCACAATCAAAACGAACTAAATTCCTCACGAAAGTTAAAAACTCGAAGTGAAACGATCAGGGGCCATATTCTGTATCTCATTTCCCGTCGGTACGGTAGCCAAGCAGTCGGTTGGGATCGCAAACCGACTCCGCGAGCTCTCGATACTATTCTGTAAGCTCATGCGTCGGTACGACGGCTAGCCATCGTCGGTACAATCCGGAGAATTCTACCGATTATGAAAAGGAGTCGGTAGCGATAGGAGTCAGTCGGTTAGCAGACGAACTGTGGCAAGTGTGTGCATATTTAACAATATCATCAAGGCAAATGCGTTAATTGAATTCCCGTAATTAGCAGAATGTAAAATAAAGCCGCAATAAGACATGCGATCGCATAAAATGAATGCAATTCTCGCTTTTAGATGCAAAATGATGTACGCCATAGCACATATGGATGCACGTATATACTACGTTTCTTGGAGCGTGCATCTGTCCAAGGACGTGGAATAAAATAAACGTTTTAATCTTTTAATAATAAATGTAAATAACCACCAATAATTCATTAGGTAAAGTGTTGGGGAACGCTTAATATCCGTAACATATGTTACTATTTCCCCGTGCGAGACTCGACTATGGAAAAATAATGACCCCGCTTGAAGAAAACTATAAATAAAAGAGAAATAGATTAAACCTAGTCATAGAATTTCATGCGATCGAATTTTCTATTTTTTAAACGTATAATGATTAACTTTTAACTGACGTGGATGGTATCATTTTTGTTCATTTTAGAACACAATTTGGTAATTTTCTAGTAGCAGACGAAAAACGTCGAAAATTTGTCGTTTTCGGATAGAATTTTCTCCGAAATGGCAGCACTTAGAAGAGATTGCATATCATATATATAAATTGCAATCCTTCTTCCATAATATGGTGTAAGAATGGTATGTGTATCTTCAGTAGTAAAGGAGATATAGAATTTCTCCCAAACACCGTGAAACTAGAAAATTACCCACAATTTTACCATTAGATTCCATTAAAATCATATATTTCAGCAATATATGAAAGGCCAAGATAATTGAATAATATTTGTAGAGTGTATAGTTAACCCAGGCGAAACTAATTACAAGTATTAATTACGTACAAGGAAGTGCTACAGTCGAAAGTTGCAGTACTTTGGTTCAAAAGGAGACGAGAGGATTTTGCTTTTGTAGCAAATATAAAAAAGAAAATATACCTATCAGTTTATACGAATCGAGGTCTTACTAGCTGACCAATAGTAAACTGATTTGAAGACAGCAACAGTTCCAACAATAACTTTATGAAGCACCTAAGGAATTCGTGGAAATCTAACCTCCAAGAAATTAGTCAGTGTATCGAAGGTACTATGTACTTACAATTTCCTAGTTCTTTCACTGATACTAAGTTCTGAAAATCACGCACCGACTTCCAGTTAATAAAATTACGAAATTTAGGGATTCACTGTAGGGCTGATAGTATATTAGATATCGATATTTTATTACCATAAGTATCCTTGTGCTCGAATTTGGGCACTGGAAAATCTTCTGCTAGCAATTTATGTTAATTTCAAACATCAACCATTTAAGACCATACAAACTAACTAATGCAATTATAAATATCTTCCCTGTAAGATTTCTTTCAAAACTTTAGTAAGAAATCAACAAAGGACAACAACAAATCTTAGTTACCTAAAATTTCATACATATCTTCGATATTTACATCTGCTTTTACACGCCTTGTTTCATTCTTCATTTGTCTACTCGTTTGCCCTCTCATTGGTTGAGATGAAGCACGTGACCGTCACTTTCGGAAATGCTTGGATGTTTCCCCTTAAAGTGGGTGGGGGCAGTCGGTTTGGCAGTTTTCTGCCCGACGATGCTACAGAATAGGATTTAGAGGCCGAGTCGGTGAGAGATCACGATTTCCTCTCCAGTCGGTTGGATTTGAAATCGAACCAACTGCTTCCAAACCGACGAGTTACATAATATGGCCCCAGGAGCGTTCATCTTACGCTCACTGGGATGCTAGGGCACATGTCTAAAACAATTTTGGCAAGATAAACTCTCAAAGTTACTTAGCAATTACTTAGACTGAAAACAGGCAATAGTGTAACAGTATAATTTAATAGTGTACATTTATAATATATTAATAGTGTATAATTTATAATGAATATTGGTTCTCTAAAGGTAAAAAGTCTCTTAATGCCAGCCAGTTGCCATAGTGACACAATGACTGTTTCCATAGCAACCCGACATCAATAAGTTTTTAAAGTTAGCAGAAGAGGAAACACCAGGGGCCTAATTCAATCGGACGACACAATCCCAGAGGCCGCAAAGTTTTGTTCCATTCGACGCCGGTCAAATTGAGCGAACCCGGAAAACATTTCCTCCTTTAGCCGATCGCTCTTATGGCGTCTGATCACCCGCTATTTGCGCGTGATGGCCATGTTGTGCTCGCTTTGCGGGGCTTAAAGTTTGATGTGAGTGAATCAGAGTTTTTCGGAGTTCGATTGAAGTCAAAGCGCTCGCGGATCCGCCATTGGGAAATTCGGAGGCGGAATTATGACAGTTGCGGTCCAAAGGGCGTACAGCTGTCATTGGGTGTTTAGGGAAGTTGCCCGCACTTGGCACAGGTGGCTTCAAAGCAATCCCCTTGGCCGATACATCTCCCTGAATAGAACTGCACGGAAGAATGGAGTCAAAGGTACAAAACTTAAAACGCTAATTCCGAAGCATTTTGCAAAAACATGTGATACATCAATGATACCTGAAGTTTCCTCTTAATTTATTTTTAACTTCCTGTAAGTATCGCCGGCCAAGATTGGAATATAGTTCATTGGAAAATCACCAGAATTTAGGAAAATTATTCTTTAAATTGTTATATTAATTTAAATATTAATTTTATCATTAAATTTATTATTATTTTTATTTTTAATTTGATTATTCATAGTTTTAATTAATATAAGGCATTATATTACTATTCAATGAAAAATATGCCATACATAAGGATGTAATGCCGGGGATAAGGCAGGGGAGCGATTTTTATGGTTGTTACATAAGGTACTCAGAGGACGAGGACGGTGGAGGTCGATGGTCACTTCCTGGGTGACCGATTCCAAGAAAAGGTAGGGACAGCGGGATACCACACCCTTAGGCCTCTTTCCGCCCCCGCAATAAGATCTCTTCCGGTGGAGGTGCCATATGTGTCCATTCGTGGAAAGGGGATGCGGAAAGGGGTAATGACCGTTGTTGGTCAGGGTTTCGAAGAGAAGGTGATGATTGGGTGTTAGAAACCACCGCCACCAAAAGCGCGGGCTTTTGGGCGTAGAAGGGGTGTGTAAACTTTAGGAATCGGCAGTTCTCCACGGACCAAGCGCGACGGAGGATCGCAGCCTCCTCAGGGTCCATAAGCGCCTTCGCCTTCCTCCGCCTTTGAGTGACCATGGACGTGTGCGTGCGCCCCTCTGCCGAATCTCCGGATGTCAGTCAATAAAAGGTTTTTATCTGTTACTAAGAACTTCGGATTAATTATTTCCACGAGTTACCCCGACACCTGGCAAGAACCCTTAATTATCGTTATCGCCAGACCTCTTATAATCAATGAGAGGCGCGGCATAACAATTTGGTGGCAGCGGTTTGGGATATTCTAGCCAGGCACTGCGAGATCCACTTTGGACCACCTCGCGGGCGTCGGGACCTCAAGGGATAAATAATCCGTAGTTATTCCCCCAGTCGCGATAATTTTTCTCGTTTTTGTTTCTCGCGTTTTTGTAGTTTTTGTGCGTAGTAGTGATTACCCTCCCGACAGTTAAAATGCCCGGAGATTCGGCAAACGCGAACCTTGTGGCCCCTAACATGGGGACTATATATCTAGTGAACCCATTCACGGGCGACGATAAGAGCGAAGACGTGTCCGTGTTTTTGGAAACTATCGAGACGGCGGCCCAAATAGGGATGTGGACAGAAGAGCAACGGCGATTAGTGCTGAAGCTAAAAATTAGTGGGAGCGCACGGCGCTTCGTGAATTTGCTACCAAAAGAGCAAGACAATTGGGGCGGTCTGAAAGCCGCGTTACGGGATCGGTTTTCGAGGGAAGTTTCGCCCTCAATCCGGTTGAGGACATTTCTGGAGTGCGTGCAGGGACCCCGGGAGGGAGTGTTAGAATTCGGAGAACGTCTTCGCGAACTTTCAGAAGTCCCAGCAGCAGCGACCGCGAACCCCGCGGAAAGTGAAGGGCGCGCGAAATTCTTGGATGAACTGGCGCTCCAACAGTTTACGCGCGGGCTGCGGGGTGAATTAGGGAAGTTCGTCCAGATCCGCGAACCGAAAACCCTCCGTGAGGCGATCCGTGTCGCGTCGCTGGTGGAGCTGCAGCAGACGGATACCATGGCCGAGAGGTGCATCGGAGCCGTGGAAGAGAGACCACCCAAAGCGCCGGAGGAGGTCACTAGCCCTCCCACTCAGCCTCCTCCGCAGCCAGAGTCCGGCTGTCGATGTTGTGGAGCCAGAGGGGGGGTCGCGCGCAGACCCGCCCAAGTGATGGGGCAGTGTTATGTTTGTAGGGGCTGGGGACATTTTGCGAGAGATTGCCCAAGTAATGGCTCAGTGGCGCCCCCTCCTCACATTCCAGCGCAGAATTTTCCGTCAACCCCTCCCCGTTTTCTTCCAGGACCCTCCCAACCCTTTTCCACAGGTCAGTCTCGTCGTCCCATACAATTCGCTTCTCAAGTATCCCCAACTTCACGTTACCGAGATAGGCCTCGAACGGCCCCGAACCCCCGCTGGGAGGCGAGTCACTCCCCAAACGAGGAGGCCCCTGCTTTCGCTCCTCGAGAGGCAGGAAGGCCGATGAGAAAATATTAGAATCTACGAGGAATGCAGTCGACGAATGGATAGGCGACGTTGGCGAACAAGGAGGTGCGGGGTATGGAGTGAGAATAAAAGTCGGGGAAAGGAATCTTTTGCTTTTGATTGACACTGGAGCCAATTCCTCTCTAATCAAAGAAAACGGCGTGAACCTACCGAAACCGTATCCGTCCGCGAAAATCCGCCTCCACGGTGTTACTGGACATGTTCTCCCCCTTCTGGGGACCGTGACTCTCACAATTGCCACATTGTACGCGGAATATTCGCACCGTTTCCACGTAGTAGGGAATAGTTTCAAACTGCCGTGTGATGGCATATTAGGTATTGACTTCCTCCGAGAAACGGGCGCGATTTTAGATATGGCGGGAGAGAGAATTATCCTTCGGGAGACCTCGCTTCCGCTATTCCGCATTGTCGCCGAGTCAACGCCTGAAGCCGGGTTGCATAGTGTCATAGACCCCGTAGAAGGTAAACAAAGCGACGTCACAGAGGCAGAGGGCAAAAGTGACCACGGAGATGAAGAAGAAAGGGAAAGTACCGGAAGGGACGGACGGGAAAAGGGAATCGGTGACAAGCATGAGGGTGATGCGAAACAAAAGAGAAGGCCAAAATGGCCTAAGAAAGGGAAAAAATCTCAGAAAAGGGCTGAAATTAAAGTAAAAGCAGATATAGAGGGAAATAAGAGAGAAGATTCGTTATTCACCGGAAGCAAAAGAGAAGACCTCAATGTAAGGGTGGGGCAGGTTGTTAAACTACCACCACGTAGTGAGTCGATTGTTTACGGCTACTACGATCCGAGGGATGGAGAATCTGATGGAAAGGCGCTTTTAATCGAGCCGGCCGAGATTACTATTCATGGAGTAATGGCTGGCAGATGCGTAGTAAACCCATCAGATAGTACTTGCACGATTCCGGTGAAACTAATGAACGTTAGCACGAAAGAACTCGTGGTTCCCGCAAAAACAATTGTTGGGACAATTGTTAGAGATTTCGATGAAGTACCCTCCGAAGGAACAAGGCCGAGAGAATTGCTGGGTTACCTCCCCCAAGAGTTAATTGAGAAATTGGGAGATGTGCCAGAGGAAGCAGCGTTGCCCCTAGAGAGATTAATTATGGAATACTCAGATATATTCCATAAAGAAGGAGATCCTCTTGGAAAAACGGATCAGGTCCAGCATAGGATAAATACGGGAAATTCCGCTCCAATAAGTAAACCTCCTTATCGTGTCCCATATGCACAGAGAGAGGTAATGGCGGAACATATACAAGAGATGCTCGCCCAGGGGGTTATTAAAGAATCTATCTCTCCTTGGAGCGCCCCCGTGGTGCTGGTCGCGAAGAAGGATAATGGCGGAGGAAACAAACTGCGCTTCTGCACGGACTTCAGAGCCCTGAATGCCGTGACAGTGCGAGATGTTTATCCGTTGCCTAATATTCAGGATACGCTCGATCAGCTCGGTGGAGCGAAATTCTTCTCGACCCTGGACCTGGAATCGGGATTCTGGCAGATCGGTATCGACCCGCGAGATCAGGAAAAAACAGCCTTTTCCACCCCCGAAGGACACTGGGAATACTTACGATTACCATTCGGCCTATCCAACAGTCCGAGCACTTTTCAACGTTTGATGGATTCCGTGCTAAGCGGCCTCAAGGGAATTAAGTGTTTGGTCTATATGGACGACATCATTGTGTTTGGGAGAGACGTCCCAGAACATTTGATGAGGCTAAGAGAAGTATTCCAGCGGCTTCGGGAATCTGGATTAAAATTAAAACCGAAGAAATGTCGCTTTCTCCGAAGGGAAGTTGATTATTTAGGGCACGTGATCTCGGCGGAAGGAGTAAAACCCGATCCGATTAAAATCGAGGCAATTACGAATTTTCCCCGTCCCCACAATTTAAGAACCGTTAGGAGTTTTCTGGGTTTAGTCGGCTACTACAGGAGGTTCATTCCAAGCTTCGCTACGAGGGCGAAACCTTTAACGGAGATGACCAAGAAGGATGTAAAAATTAAATGGGATGAAAGCGCAACGGCATCCTTCGAATTCCTCCGCGAAGCCCTATGTAAGGAGCCGATACTCAGATACCCAAACTTTCAGGAGCCTTTTATCCTACACACAGATGCTTCAGGGGAGGCAATTGGAGCGGTCCTTGCACAGAAAGACTCACGCGGGGAATACGTCATCGCTTACGCAAGCCGGAAACTTAACGCCGCGGAGAGGAATTATAGCACGACGGAGAGAGAATGCTTAGCCGTGGTGTGGGCCGTGAAGTATTTCTGTACTTATCTTTACGGAAGGAAATTCACGGTGGTTACCGACCATCGACCCCTAAAATGGCTATTGTCATTAAAAGATCCCTCCTCTCGCCTGGTTCGCTGGTCGCTGCTCCTCAGCGAATACGATTTTGAGATCGTACACAGACCGGGGAAGTCGCATCAGAACGCCGACGCCCTCTCAAGATCCTTCGCAGGTGCGATACAGTCGGAGTACGAACCCACGTGGGACCGCGATCTAATTCGCGCAGAACAGGGAAGGGATGAGTTTTGCCTGAAAACTCTGAAGGGACTCGGCGAAGGAGAACGCGCGCAGGAATTTACACAAGACGACGACGGACTTCTTTTCCGAAAAAGCGATCAGCGCCACAACCAACTAGTGGCGCCGCGAATCATGATAAGCCGTATTTTGCGAGCTTATCATGACGCTCCGTGGGCGGGCCATATGGGCGTTAAGAGAACCTTAGCATCCATCCGCTCGAGATTTTGGTGGACCACGCTTCGGAGGACGTCGAGAGACATTGTAAAGAATGCGTGTCGTGCCAAGAGAGGAAGAATCCCAGGGTTACGCAGAGAGCGCCTCTCCAAGCATTGCCGGAAGTTACGGAACCCCTACAGCGTGTCTCCATGGACATAGTCGGGCCCCTCCCCTCCACCTATAGAGGGAACCGCTATGTTTTGACTTTCCAAGACGCGTTCACGAAATATCCCGAAGCCATAGCTTTATCTGATCAGAAGACCGAAACGATAGCAAGGGCCTTCGTGGATAATATCGTCTTGCGCCATGGAGCACCCCGCCAATTGCTAACCGACCGAGGGGCGAACTTCACCTCCCACTTGATGAAGGAGGTGTGTAGTCAGCTGGGAATAAAGAAGCTCCAAACAACTGCTTATCACCCGGCAGGTAATGGCCTCGTGGAAAGGAGCCATCGAACATTTATGGCTATTCTGTCCCATTTCGTCGACACGAAGCAAAGGGATTGGGATGATTGGCTTCCTTTCGCCTTAGCAGCCTATCGGAGCACACCTCATACCGCCACAGGAGAATCGCCTCATTTTTTGATGCATGGGCGCGACGTCGAACTCCCGTTCGATGATATATTGGAGCCACTAAAGGTAGATTATTCAACCGATACCAACTACGCCGCCGAATTGCGCGCGAGGTTGAATATCGCCTTTAGAGAAGTAAAAGAGCGCCTCCAAACGTCGCGTCAACAACAGGTGAAGGCCTATAATAAAAAATCAAGGGCGGTGTGTTTTCGGCCGGGAGACAAGGTTTTTTTACACGTTCCTTCCGTGGGGATAGGAAAGAGGAAGAAACTAAGTCGCCAGTGGCAAGGTCCCTACCGAATACTGGATCAGACAGGCCCGGTCAATTTTCGCATCCAGCACATTTTTCGGTCAAAGGACAGCCAGCTGGTCCATGCGAATCGACTGAAGCCTGCCTACGGTATCGAGGACGCGCCATCCATCCACCCTCAACGCAAGGAGCCTCCCCCAGCACCTCGTCCCCCACCGGTCACCACCGCGAGAGCGAATCTTCCGCCCTTCTTTTTAGAGGCTGATTTCCCCCCATTCCTTCCAGATTTACCCCCTCTTAATTCTTCTATTTCTCTCCATCCACCCCCTCCAATGCCCTACCCTCCTCCACCACCACCCCCTACTCCCCCTGCTCCTCCATCCCATAACTATCATCTAAGGAGCAGAGGACCTGTTTTGCAGTTGTAAAATTAAATGCTAATTGTATTATTTTCCGAGCAAATCAACAGCAAATCAACCCTCACCATGCAGTTACCTACGAATAGTGCGACTCACGACGACCGATGGGATCCGCAAGACCGCTGATAACCTGCTCGTCGCCCCGCTTCCACGAATGGAGAGGATGTTGGACCCGGGACCACCATCGGACCATATGGCGTCACTACGGAGATGTGCTCGTGTGAAAAGTAATTGCTAGTGACATGGTCCGAGCAGTGAAGAACATAAAGGGAAACAATCGCGCCGATGCGGCATCAAAAAGTTTTTGTGTTTGTATATGTATAGTTTTGGATTTTTATTGCTGCAAAAGTAGATTGTCCTGTTAGACGATCCATTTTTTTCATGGGAGGGAGCAGTGTAATGCCGGGGATAAGGCAGGGGAGCGATTTTTATGGTTGTTACATAAGGTACTCAGAGGACGAGGACGGTGGAGGTCGATGGTCACTTCCTGGGTGACCGATTCCAAGAAAAGGTAGGGACAGCGGGATACCACACCCTTAGGCCTCTTTCCGCCCCCGCAATAAGATCTCTTCCGGTGGAGGTGCCATATGTGTCCATTCGTGGAAAGGGGATGCGGAAAGGGGTAATGACCGTTGTTGGTCAGGGTTTCGAAGAGAAGGTGATGATTGGGTGTTAGAAACCACCGCCACCAAAAGCGCGGGCTTTTGGGCGTAGAAGGGGTGTGTAAACTTTAGGAATCGGCAGTTCTCCACGGACCAAGCGCGACGGAGGATCGCAGCCTCCTCAGGGTCCATAAGCGCCTTCGCCTTCCTCCGCCTTTGAGTGACCATGGACGTGTGCGTGCGCCCCTCTGCCGAATCTCCGGATGTCAGTCAATAAAAGGTTTTTATCTGTTACTAAGAACTTCGGATTAATTATTTCCACGAGTTACCCCGACACCTGGCAAGAACCCTTAATTATCGTTATCGCCAGACCTCTTATAATCAATGAGAGGCGCGGCATAACAAGGATATAGTTGCAAGAATAAAACTTGAATGTAACATTTGCTATTTATTTAGGACAGACGAGTAGAAATATTTAAAATGGAATGCATGATAATAAAATGCCTTCACATTAAATTATACAAACACTTGAATTTTCAATGGTTTATCACTTCGTGGAAGTTACGAGATTTTAGGGATTTCTATTAACAAAACAGGTTTTTTCATGGAGTTCCATCGGGCATATTAACCATCAAGAATGCAATGCCACAATATTAATTTGCACAATTAGGTTCGATTCAATCATGCTTGACGAGGAATTATAGTATCAGTTAAATAAGGCAAAACAGATGTTTATTTCTTGGAAATGTTTTGAATTGGATGTGACAAAATAATAGAGAAAACTTATGTTAAAATTTAACCTGCGTCACTAATATGAACTTGATATGATTCAGCCAAATTCACGAAGATTGAAATTAACAAATGAAAACAATAGCCTTCGAAAGGAGATATTATAAGAATTACCGTGATTTTAGATTTGATTAATTTTACTATTAGTTATTTTCCATATTGTTAGTTTCAGATATTGCATATTTCGTGTACTTGGTAGTATCAATTTTATTCCTGTAATGTCTATTTTTCTGTGCCCATTGGTATATGTTATATTTATTTTTTACTCTTATGGCAGACACATCCCAGAGCACAGAAAAATTCTTAATATTATTTAAAATTTTATCGTTATTATTGCTCGCGATATACGTCACTGAAGAGGCAGAAAAAAACTGTAAAAATGAAAATCAAATTTTAGCTGATATTAGTGTAAACTGTTTCACATGTGTTTTCCTTCATCAGGAAAAGAACGGCCAAGTCCACCCATTACCCCAAACACGCCTCTTTGAACTGCAAGGAGTAAATCGTAATGGGATTTCGTAAATTACCTCCTGTTTTACCACCCTCGTACTCGCCTCTCTGCGATTAAGTGCACCGTAAGCCCCGCTATAAATTAAATGTGGAAACAGGTCATCTACGGGACAAATAGGCTGTGTCCCGTACAATGTGGGACATGTGGTCACGCTCGGGACCGGAAGTGAGACGTAACCCCTTCCGCAACTTCCAAAGCCTCCGAAGAAATCCTTGCGATGGTGATTTACAATTCCTCCATGGGCAACTATAATAGACCAGCCATTCATACCGATGAGAAGGGGTCATATATGTCGATATATTAGCAATAGAGGTACTAAAGGGCACCGCTGAGCTTAACTAAGAGCCATTCTCAACCTGATCACGCATTTATTTCTTCGGGAATAGTTTTCACACCGATTTCGTCAACGATCATCTTTACATCATAACTCATAGGTAATTGTGGTAATCAATTATTAAATAATTATTAACAAATAATACTCGTGATTAAAGAGATATATTTTAGGTGACAGTTTTATAGAAGAACACATATATATATATAAAATAATAAAACCCGAAGTTTTTCGTTACGATGCGATGCAATCGGGGGTTAAGAATCGACAGGTATTATCGGCTAACCCAAGCATTAAAATATTATATAAAAAATGAATCATCAAACAACTGTCTCATTACTGTTTATATATAAAAAACAGATGAAATCTAATAAATTCCACTAAATAAAAATTATATGTGACCGATTTCTGGGGTATTACTTCATCTCAAGAACACGAACTAACGTAACATGTGTCCAAAAAAATGCATTTCATGTACAAAAAGAGAAAAATTGTGTCTAAACAAGTGTTACCAGCGAAGATAATTGCGTCTGAGAGAAACAAAAAAGACCAAAAATATCTTCAAATATTTCTAATGAGTACATCTTTTCCGTACAAACCTAAACAATGAGAATAATTGAGTCTGAAAATATAACAGATGACAGCAAACATGTACGAATGTAAAAAATGGATTAAATGACAACAGTGATGTCCGAAATAATGTAAGAGATGTAGCCAAGTCCGAACTAACACGGAAAATAATAACAAACGCCTCTAAACAAATACAGGCAATGTTAAAATGACATGGAATGTCTTCGAATAAATGTAACAAAATACGATAATGAGTACAACTTCACGACGATCTATCCTCTTTACTAACTATCCTTTAAACCAGTCAATATCAGTCATTCCTGCGGTTTTTCTCAGATCCTGTCTCTTAACTATCAATAATTCATGGATAACTTTCACCAAGCTTAACTTATTTCGACAAATTTCGTCACTCCATTACGATGACGTCACTTTCCCGCCTTAACAAGATGGCGCCGGGTAGTAAAAATTTCCATCCTCATTTTCCTTAAATTTTCACGAACACAAACTCCGCGCCAAAAAAAAGAAACATTTTTTCCGCAAACACGAGAGGAATTAAACCGACGCGGATTCCATTCCAACTCGCTCTGTTTGTCTTTGTAATCAGTCTCCATTACATGGGACTGAAGGAGATGCTTTGCGGTAGCTGAAGTTTCGGATCAAATTAATTGGATGTAAAAACGTCCCTTTCTTCCAACAACTTTTCCCATCTCATCTGCGAAGTGTAGTTATCCTTTTTTCAGTGGAATTACCGTGTTAGTGAGAACTGCGAATGTCAACCTGTAGGATAGGCGAATATATCGCCGCAGTAAATGGAAGCAATCTTGGGGGAAAAAGGTTCAGTTTAGGGTGAATATTGGTTGGGAAATTAATGAAGAAAGTTTTGTGAATTAGCTCCTGAAAATGATGTTTTCAAGTTCTTCAATATTCCGCTAATTCTTGCGCAAATTTTGCACTTTAAACTATCCTAATCACGATTTCTCTTACTGCGTGAGCTCGTTCTTTACCTTCTTAAGTAAGACCTCTTACGAAATCTGTATTCTTAAGATAGAGGTATTGATTTAAAAGAAATAAAAAATTAATTATAATAAATATCAATCAAAATAAAATATATAAATAAATCATGGTATAGTATATAGTAAATGAAATATGAATAATAAATGATAATAGCCGAGTGGATAAAAGTAAACGGGATGGAAATTAATGTTAATAAACGTAAACACATCAAGTTCTCTACGAGAAAGTCTTTAATACAGCATTACTATTCCTTAAAAAACGAAAACATTAATTCCGTAACCGAATGCAAATACATAGGTGTCAATCTAACCGAAAATTTAAAACGGGGAAGGCACGTCGAAGACATAGTCGGGAAGACATACAGGAATCTCCATTTCGTTATGAAAAACCTAAAAGGGAGCGGGAAAGGTGTCAGGGAAAGAGCGTTATAAGCACTGGTCATTATTGAATACGCAACGTGTGTATTGGATCCCCACGAAACAGGCCTTATTAAGAAGCTCGAAGGGATACCAAGAAAGGCGGCTAGGTACGTATTTGGAAAGCATAGAAAAGCGAGAGTGTGACTAAAATGCTAGCCCACTTGAAGTGGGAATCGTTAGAATCAAGAAGGAAAATCCTTAGATTAGCCGGGATGTACAAAGCATGGAATTCCGCGGAGGGCGAACTCAATGCCAGGTTTAAACTTCATACTTATATCAGACGTGGCGAACAGAGCTTAAAGATCAAAGAACGTGAACAAAAAACAGACATTGCAAAGTATTCATTCGTCAATAGGGGAATTAGAGAATAGAACGCATTACTTGGAGAAGTCTTCTTTCCAATGCCAAAAAATGTAAAAACTAAAAAAAAGCTTAAATATGTTTGCACTTTTTAAATTTGTGTAATGTTAATAATTGTAATATTAATGTTGTATTATCATCTATTGGGTATTTACTGTAATATTAATGTTATATTATCTATTGTGCATGTATATATAAAAGTAATTCATTGCCTGCGGGAGGTTTTTGGAGGGGTTTCCCTCCCGTAATTTTAATAAATAAATAAATAAATGATAAAATGATAATGATAATATAAAAATAATACGATCTCTTTTGGAATAATTTATCTACAAATTCCGATAAGTCCGTTATGACGCTAAAAATAAAATTTTTGATTAAAATAAGAATATAAATAAAGCAAGAGTGCATGAATGTGAATAAATAATTTTATGAACGTAAAAATACAGAAATGTAATAAAAGTATTAAATATACAATTATAAAATAAAATTAATACACATACTATAAAAGATCAAATTAATAAATATAAAATAATTACATTAAAAAATAAGATAATAGAAAAACATTAAAAATTATCAAATTAAAATAATATAAATAAAATATAATTCGATTTTTTCTCGAAAATACTCCTTCACTTGCGCTATTAAAAAATTCCCCCTGATGACATTCAAATTTCAACCGGTGATTCATCACTACGAAAGATACCCTGCATGAACGGAGTACCGTTGACATAATCAGCGTTTACAATACTTTCAAAAACTTTCAGCCATCGAGCAATATACGAACAAAGAGATACGTTCTTTATCTAAAGTTCTCTTCGCAAGAAGACACCGAAGAAGACGACTTTCCAAAGCTTCAGTAAAAATAATAACCGCTTGCTTGAAAGCTTTGGGAAATATTTTTTGTTCGGAACATATTATGGACACTCCAGTAAATGTAAGCAAGACTTCTTTATGGACTCGAACGTGGGAACAAAAACCTTTTTCTGCAACGACGACTTCGCTTTCCGAATCCGCCATAAAGAGGGAAGTGAATGGAAGACAAACATTTACATTCACGTTATGCCGAACAGAACTTTCAGGGAGACTAAACAAGACCATTCCCGTTTGAGAGGAAATCTAAAAAGGTAATGTACGTGCTTTTTTACCACAGAAGATATTATAGCGAAAGGTTTCCATGGTGATGCCATAGAATAAACGTGATTTATAAGAATGTAAATTCAGAAAATGGCTGGTCTTTGATGTTTTCGGTGGGTCTGATACTGATATAGAAATCGAAGGACGGATATAGGCGAAAGGAAAAGATATTATATAATAAATATAACTGTATAAAAAGCTTGAAGAAGTTCAATAACAGTGGTATCCCATGGTATGCCCAAACCAATATCAGAGAGAATTATTTTGGATCTTTGAACCGGATATATATCCTTGATTTTTAACAATCATTTCAATAATTATAAACGACTTTATATCAGATATTGAGACCTGTAAGTCTCATCATAAATCTAAAACTACATTAGATAAATATTTTTGAGGTAAAATATTCAAGCTCCAAAATAAATTTATACGAATTCCGGTCATTAATAATATTATTTAAGAATCTAATTCGACAATGAAATCATCTTTAGCCCACAATTGAAGTCATAAAACCCATAATAGATAATGTCGGAAAGTAACCTTAAGGTTAGGCACAATTTTGACAGAAATTTTTTTTTGATCAATTACGTTTCTCATCCGATCAAAGGTTTGCAATCTAGGGAGTTATTACAAAAATCATGCGGGGATCACATGAAAAATTCATTGAAGTTAGTACAAAAGTTTTCCAATACCGTTGTCTAAAGAATCATATTGGATTTTCACTGCTTCTTACCAAGCGCAGTACTGATTCAATCTTTCTTATTCTAGTGGTGCGTGAAAGGTATAGAAGAGCGGTAAACTCAATAAGAGGAAAGTTCTCGACAGTTGATGGAGTTTCGCTGCGCCAAAAGGAAGGTTCGTAATCGGGCGAAAATCGTAAAACGCAAGTGTTACAGGCACTGAACGATAGCAGGCTACATGTGATGTTCCTAACCTGTAATTTGTGCACCACTGATGACAGAAATAGGAAAGGAATAAAAGTAGTTTTAGGCGCTTTATGTTGCCCCTTATCGGTATTATGGATTTCGTTTCTGAAAGCCCTGTCCGACGACCCCACTGCGTTTGTTAAACACACAGGATACGATATTTACTATAGGTTATGTTTATGCACGCTTTTATGTATGTACTACAAGACTTGGGGATTAGAAAAATAAATATGAGCAGGCATCTTTGTCGAATGTTTGCGATTAAAACTTCATCTAAGGTTAATTAGTTTTCAAAGTGAACCATATTAGCATAACGTAAAACTAATTACATCCAGTAGATATTTTATGAGCTTTTCCTGCTTTCGGGTAAATAACAACTTAATGATATTTTTCACCAAGAGATTACGTAAAATGAACTTTGAAAATAATATAATACTGAAAATGCTACGTCTGGTGATGACATTGGCAATATTACGAAGTAGCATTTCAAATATTTTAATTTTTACGCCAGTAGTGCAACTTTTGAAACATTTGAGAACGGTTGTGACCCTTTTAAAGGACTGGCTCAATTGTGAACCTTATAACAGGAACGGCGCTTTACCCTCATTCAGAAGAAGGTATACAGATTTTACCGCCAATCATTATGCACTCACCTTGGGCAGAAAGCACTCCCCAAATGTTTTCATTTTTTTTTAAACTTGTGAACTGTCAATACTACTTGTCATTAAATCCGTCAGTAAAATGTTGTCAATAGCGTAGATGATGGACTTTTAGATCAAATTTTCACAGGGAGCTCTGTGGATTAAATCTAGATATAACTAGAGATAATGCGTCGAACACAAAAAACTTAGTTCTGATTCTCCACCGAAAAGGATACTATTTCTAGAGAGTAAAGATAGAAAATTCGGAACACGGCGCTTAAAGAAGGGAAGGTTTAATATCTACTGGTGAGGTGCGGTTATTCCCTCTGGTTTTCTCTGAATACCGGTGAATGAGACGAGGAATGCCGACAAAGACGGCTATTGGAGATTTCAAACCTCTAATACCATTTCTTTGGATAAACCGAAATTCAGTATGGTACACGAATAAAGATATTGTAACGTCTGAAAGTCATACCTACCCTACTGGGGAAGGTTTTTACTGACTATGGTATGTATTCTAGGTATACCCAAAAAATGAAAGTCATAGGAGAGAAATAACGAGTAAACTACTTCAAAGATGCAGGAAAGATCGTTACAGCTGACGTGGATTCTAGTGAGATCGTATCTCTGGAAGTACGGTATTCATTCTGTCAGGCGCTGGAACGAACTCCAGGGAGTCCTTAATTGTGCCCTGACGTCTTTAAAAGCCGCGTGCAAATTGAAAGAAGCTCACGGCGAAGGTAAACCCCTTTGCGATTCCTTAAAAGTCTTCCGGACTGACAAACACAAAAAGATCCCAAGAAAGCGATGTTAATGAGAAGGAGTCATTTGTATAATGGAGAGGAAAGGCATTAAAGAAATTCGGAAAATATACGAGGGGTCTCGGAGAGAAGTCATTCTCTAATGCCTAGGGTCGGCGTCAAATGGGGCATGGAGGGGTACCATTTTACTTTCCTTGTCTCCATGGTAGACTTGAAAAGAGAATTATTTGGCATAAAAGGGTTCTTGGTCTGAAGTATTTTTCGAGTATCTAGGCAAGGCGAAGCGTTGACTGGGGATGAAACATCTATCCCTTACTGGGTTGGAGCTATGCAGAAAGAGAAGTCAGTTAATGAAGACACATTCTGTATATTCTGGTTGAGAATATTTATACCTACTAGTGTAACGAGTTTAATATACGGTTTGAGTGTATGAAATAAAGATTTTGGGAAGTTCGTGATTAGTCTTAGAGGGACTAAATAATTGTTGAAAATTGGCAAGTGCGGAAGTAGGAATACGTTTCTCATGACGGTCTATATAAAAGGATACTAAGCTGTTTACAGATTCATTTAAAGTGTACTACTGCAAAATACTCAGTAGTAGGTAACATACTTGCAGTAGTTTTTCTCACCATATGATTTTAGTGATGTTAATGTAATTTATAATATATGCATGCAACGTGTAAATGTTACATGCGAGATTAAAAGGAAGAAAGATCCTCTCTGTGCTAACCATGCCTAATAAAGGGCCAAATATTAGTAATAATAAGCAGTAATTTGTAGTGTAGTTTGATTTTTCTATTGGATTTTGATTTAGTTTTTTGTGTTTCCATAGCGATTGCGTTATACCAGAAATATACTAGGCACTACTCAGCGTAATTTTGAATTTCTTTCTTTATTTCTCTCAAAGAAGTCTTATATATTCTTAATAATTATATATTTAATGACAGATTTGATGGAAAATATAAATAGTACCTAAACTAGTAGGTAGTATGGGTGTCCGAATTCCAAAATGTAAGATTGTGTAGCGTGAATAAAAATCAAAACCTAAGTGCTTCGCTCAGAATATTATATAAATAGATATTTTTTCCTGCTACAATGAAACAAACAGTTTGTCAATAAACTGAGACAAAGTTCAGTATTCAATCAAAGGAGAAAATATGGCTCAATGATTACATCGAATTCGTCGCCTTTAAAGTGAGCTGAAGGCTTGTAGAATACTTAATCTCTGAATCTACAGCTACAAAAGCTTTTGTGCGGGGATGAGACTCAAAAGACGAGGTGATAAGTAGCTAGCTTCCTTGTGCCACTACTAGCTACTTGTGAGAAACAATGCTTTAATTCAAACAAGACCAAGTGAGTGCAACAATGATATTAAAAGATAACACATTTTGCAGCATTAAATAAACTATGTCTAGGACAAATACTCGTGCTATCATTAATGCTTAAGTAACTTTCACATAATAAAAGCCATCAACAGGTTTGTTAAAAAGAAAAAAGTGAATGGAAGATTAATATTTTCCCTTTCCTGTACCAATAAAGACAAATGAAAAATATTCCAACTAACGAGATATGGTTACAGGAAAACGTTGATTTAGCCGTTGATAAGCTACAGAGTAAGCAACAAGGATACACTCAGACAAGCAAACAAACGTAAGCGATTCATTTCCACCCAAAATAGGAGACTGAACTTGGGTGTCGGTTTACTATCCCGAAAGTTTCAGAAACAGCATCACTAGCCAGTCGCAAGTGATTCGCTAACGTACGATGTTCATTAGTCCGGAAAACGGACGAAAGAGGGGGCATCCCCATCGAATCAGCAGCAACTGGTCCGGCAAATGCAAGAGGACGCTATAACGCCTTCCGATTTAACCAGCCATCGAAAGCGGCGGAATGGTCTTTCCACCGGAAATGAAACGTTCGTTTTCTGTTCTTCTTTTGTTATTTTCGATCTTTTTTCGCGCTCCGGATATCAGAATGCATCAATCAATGACAAACTCCCTAGAAATATCGTTCGGTCAAAAATCGAGATTGATTTGCATCTGATACAACAGTTGTTTTCAATGCCATTTAGCAGTTCTATATACGTTAAAGGTCACTGGCACGTTTATTAGCAAGAGGAAAGAAGTTAAAGTGGATTATTTTTTACTATAGGACGTATAAAAGGACGTTTAAAATATGTTATTTTATTTAAAATCCACGGAGGAAGGCGTAGTTTTGTGGAAATCCATCACAATAAAATAACAGAAGTTAGTACTTTTTTCCACAGTTTATTTGAAACGACCGGTTTCAACGAAACATCGTCATCATCAGGTAAGGATACAAAACAGGAAGCATATTTATTTAAAATGACCTTCATTAATCATCTGTCCTTAAAAATTGCTAATTTGTTCCCTAAGGAATCATTTAGACCCTCTTTCAAAAGCACCCTTAATCTGCGAAAACTTTTCTGCCATACTAAAGACAAGATAGATCCGTTTAAAAGGTCAGGGGTTTATAAACTGCAATGTTTAGATTGTGATGGAGTTTATATTGGCCAAAGTGGACGTAATTTTAATATTAGGGCTAATGAACATTTCAGATGTTATGTAAATAAATCAAACGCTTCTCACTTTGCGAAACATCTTTTAGAGTCCGGCCACCAAGGAAATTTCCAACCCAAAATTTTACACTTTGCAGACAAAGGTATTCGCTTAAATTTCCTCGAGCAGCTCGAAATCCTCACCCACTCCAATTCCTCGAATTTTACTATTCTAAATGAACACCTTTTTCCTTCTCACTCCCCGCTGATCCATTCTCTCCTTCCCAACGACCAGTAACTTGCAACAGAGTTCCTCCCTCACCTACACCCTCCCCCTTAACCTTTCCCCTTTCTTTCCGACCCTTTATAAATATGCTTCCTGTTTTGTATCCTTACCTGATGATGACGATGTTTCGTTGAAACCGGTCGTTTCAAATAAACTGTGGAAAAAAGTACTAACTTCTGTTATTTTATTTTAATGTTATTTTATGTTATGTTATATATGTTAAAATTTTATTGATGTATCCTATATATGTACCTATTGACAGTGTATTTATAAAATGTAATCATGTTTCTTACCATCTTTTTAGTTAATACTATCGGTAAGTTTGCGCAGGTTTTTCACACCCCTCTTCTTAGTTGGTGTTTTCCTGCAGTGGATACATTTTTTTTTCCTAAGAATTTCTTAGGTTTTTTACATCCACAATTTCTTCTCATATCTTTTTCATACTATCTCTTTAAATTAATTATTTATGTATTGTATGACGATGGGTTAGATGGAAGAGGAGACTTTTAGTCTCAATCTCGCCCGAATAAAGCCGTTTTATTATTATTATTATTTTCCTATAATAGCTTATGCCTGCTTACCTTTAAAGCAGCCTTTAGGCTCCGTTACTAAGCAACTGCATCCAACAATTAAAGTACTTTTTATATTTATGAACACAAATGGAGTTTCCGTTGCTATGATGCAACTGACACAAATACTCTGCAAACTTGGAGTGGTTGTAAGAATCTCAATAGTAGCGGGTTTTCGCTATGAAATAATAATTATCTGCAGCGAGTAATCTTAATTATTATTCCAGAAACATATGTTGGATCATTCAGAAACAGATTATGTGCAGACATCAAAATCAGAATATGGACAACACGCTTCAAGCCGCAGCTGAGTAAGCTTTCTATTGCAGCCACCTCCAAACGATTCTATTTAGAAACGGATTTGGTTTGAAAAATTCTCCGAAGTAAATTATAACTGCGATCTATTCACAAATGATTCGGAGCTCATATTTCTTGTCATGTTTAATTACTCTTACTCGAGTTGTATGTTTTATCCCTTTGTCGTTTTAAAGGAAATAATTGTTCGTCGTAATTTATATGTTACACGGTTAATTAAGGCAGGCGTTATCGTTTGAAATGTTCATTTGCAGACGAAAAACTTTCACAGAGACTTCAGCAATGGAAAAGCAATTAATAGTTCTTCAATGTTTGCCAAACAAAGTAGCTATGACAACAAGTCTAATTGAAAAGCGCATTGGTGAAAATTACAAAAAACTCGACCACATAATCAAACTTACTCAACCTTAAGTTTTGAGATATCACCGAATGAACCCATGACTTATGTACTTACTTATGTCGTACAGTAATTTTTTAATAACTTTCCTTCGAAATCACACACCGACTGCTGAAACCACTAAGTACAGCATGTAAGGATCCCTACTCTTATTATCGTTTCCAAGTAAATATATAAATTGTTTGTTACATATAAAACAGAATGTGAGCAACTTGTAGGGGAACTCGGGGCTAGTTGATACAGTTTTAGGTTTTTCATTTTTTATAATTTTTAGAAAAAATATACTGCACCAATCTTATGACTAAGTATAAGATTGAGTCATCCTTAATACATAGATGATTGTTTTCTGGGTTATCATTTAACTAGCTGCTACACAATTGTCTTTTTTCAATGATATCCACAGTGTTTCAACCTACCCACGCCTGGGGTAAGTTGATACATCATTAAATTAGTTGATAAAAACAAACTAAAACACAAAATTTAACCATAAAACGCCTTATAATTAATTGTTTCAAATTAAATATAAATAAAAATGTTTAAAATTAAGATATTAAGATAAAATTCAATATTTAAAAAAAATTTTACTTGAAAAATAATACAATTTCCTTAACTTTGCATACGATATTTTTCCTTTCAAAGCCACAATTCAAAGCCCAAGGTTTTTTTTTTGTATGTACGGACCATGACTGGGCTATAAACGAAAAATGTTACAAATACTACATATAAGATACATTGTATCAACTTGCCCCTTTCGTTCTATATCAACTTGCCCCTTTAGCCGCCATTGCAAATAAATCGATTTTTAGGTTTAACAGAAGGTCTGATAGCGCAAACTAATACTTAATTTAAAAGTGCAAAGTGTTTCAACATAACAAACAAATCGTCTTGCCTTGAATCCCAAAGCAGTTGTTACAAGAGATATTTCAACGGTGATGAAAAATATTATTTTTCACATTCAAAAACACTGAAGTGAGCACAGCGAAGTTCCTCGAAGCAGCACGGCACTCAAACTACACGAGTGCATTCCATAGGGTCTAGGAAGGCATCTGTAAATATTCAGAGGTGCTGCAACCAGAGAGTATTTCAAAAATCACAGTGTATCAACTTGCTCCTGTATCAACTAGCCCCGCTCTCCCCTATGTCTGCATTTTAAACAATGGCAATGTAATTGCAATAACCAATTATCAAATAAACAGTTGGTTGATAAATAAGGTAATAACTACGCAATATCCGTTTCCAGAACACATAACAATGCAATAAATAGTAAAAGTCTTAAAAAAGTAATTTGACAAAATTCTACCTTCAGAGCTTCATCTGATATCAGAACTCAGACACGTTGTGATCCATTATTTAAATATAACAGAAATATAAGTGCATATAATTTACTGAAAGGATAATAAAAATAATAATATCCAAGAACACGTTCCTTACACAATTTTTAATGAATGGACCAATTTCAAAGGCGTATAAAATTCAAAGATGTGGGACATTTAGCTCTCAAAATGTTTATAAATATACACTTTTACAAACTTCTGTTTTATTACATCATAATTTAGTGTAACTCATAACTATGAAGGTTCGATTCTATTGACGACAGACCTGATTTAAATACAAACTTCTTTTTTAGAACTTTGTTTACCCTTGCTTTCCTCAATTCATTACTTTTCCCATCACTTCCCCCGTCATCTCCTTCTGTGAGCAAACCCCCATCTACTCTCCAAGACCGAGTTATTTAACACCTTCCTCATATACCGTCCAAACAGTTTCAGGAGGACTTTATGGCGGCTGAAGAAAAGAACAGCGCGTGTGGACACAGCGGTCGTTCCTCCCCGTCTTGCTTGAGGCTCGTTATGATTGCTGAGTGCCATTCACAGGGAGCGTGCAAAAAATACTTTTTCGCGAAAGAGTGGCGAATAAAAATATTAGCGAACGGGGGCAATAAACTTGGCGGATAAATTGATTTTCGCATCGGAAATGGTAAAGGGAGAGAGTTTTCAAATGGAAAAGTGGGTGAGAAGGGAAAAGATGGATCCTCCGCCATAAATACGTCTTCTTTAAGGCCTAGTTGGACGCCCCATTTGACCAGGAGGCGTAAAAACACAAGGATTTATAGGTTTTTATGAATTCGTTGTTTTCGGATGTGAGGTTGGAGTAATTGGAGAATCGTAGGACTTGGCACAAATATACAGTTTTATTCTACTCACAGTTTTCTTTCATTGCAAATCAAATGAAAATTGTTTTAAGCAAAAAAATGAACAATTACAAATCATATGATAATTATATATCTCGATAGATTTTTTAATAAAATTAAAATTCAATTGATACGATTCTGTTCGATTTCCCCATATCTCACACTAAATCTAATTAAATGAATTAATAATTTAATAAAACTCATTCTTAATCTAATGAAATATTCTCTTTAATGATAAAAATAAAGCTGTAATGATTTAACTAACTATACCGATAAGTTTCTTGCTATCAACAAATTTCAAAATTACATATAGAATCCATTACCGAACATTCCTATAGAAATTGAATTTATCCGATTCAATTATTTATAAATAAATGATTTTTTCGGCAAAAAATCTTCATTTTAGATGCGAGATTACAGATATTTGAGTGTAATTTAGATTTAAGAAGTGAAAATAATGTTTAGGCTATTAACAGTCACTCTAAATTTCATGCCAATAGTTCTTAGTCTGGCAATATATATATATATATATAGTGTTTGAACCATCTGTGTGACTGTGTGAGACATCTGGGAGAGATGTAGTGGTTCCGTTGTCTGGTCCAGATGCCAAAAATCAAGAACCAAGAAAACAATCAAAGCACAAATCGATTTGTTTCGATTTTTCTTATACTTATAATTTATTCGATGGTTTCTGTTAGTTTTAGGATCGAGTCGCGACCCACTTGCAACCGTTCCGTGACCCACAGGTTGGAAACCGCTGATCTAAAACACTACTTTTCATTCTAAGGTTCTTCAAAATGGAAAATAATGAGCTAAAATCACTGAGAAATAATATAAATAATGAATTTATATCCGTTGTATTCCGTGGGGTTGACTAATCGGAGAATTACTCCGGTAAAAGTTATCAAGAATTGGTGATTGTTCATTTAAATTTTTAAAAATAAAAATGAAAACAAATCGAAAGCAGAATCATACGCTAGACACCGAATAACTAGTATCAAGACATATTAGGAGGACGGACAGAACCAACCAACTAACCCATCTTTTTACTTGCAGAGCGTTACCAGAGTATTCCTATAGTTTCATTCATCAAGTTATATTAATGCACTAGTTTAAGTGAATGTGCTTGCAGAATTGGAGAATCTACAATAAATTACTCAGGAGTCGATAAGCGTGAAAGAAGGTTCGTCTCAGTACACACTCAGTTCTTTTGAAATTATCATCCTTAAGGTCTGGCCACACTTTACCGCACCGTCACCGTGCCGTGGCTCGGCCGGGTGTCGGCCGACATACGGGAACGAATACTACAATGCTATACAATGTGCTAGTCCACACCTCTCCGCACCGACACCGGATCGTCACCTCCGCGCCATCACCGCGCCGTGCCCGACTAGTTTGGTTTAATTTTTGACGGGCACGGAGCGGACACGGAAGAGAATTATCCCAGTTCTTTCCTTTCGAGTGAAACAAATTTGAGTGAAATTTTATTAACTTCAACAATATTAAGCATAATTACGTTAGATGCCGAGAATTATTTAATTTCCTTTTTTGATTGATATTGTTTCTACATTATTAATTTCTTCTTCCTCTAGTGCTAATCATTCCTAATTCACTATTACTGAAATTACGGAACAACACTTCTACGTAGAAGTCGAAAAGAATACTAAACTGCTCCCTCCGCAGGGTGGAGATCGAGCCAGAATACGGACAAGGTACGGGCGCGGCGCGGAAAAGTTTGGCTTCACTTAGGATGAACCGTGACACGGCCGACTCGCGGCCTAGCTTCGGCACGGTGATGGTGCGGTGAAGTGTGGCCAGACCTTTAGACGGTCTCCCTTCTAAGATTTTTAGAGGACCCTGATCTTGTGTGAAGAAAATAAATCAGTTAAAATCAGCTGATATAAATCATCACAGGATGTATTTATCGCTTGACCTTACGTGAACTTATTTAAAATTCAATGCATGCTATCGAATACATACATTTATCAGGAAGATTCATTACTGTTACTATAGTTTCCGAAGGGCTGAAACTCCGCTCAGCCGATCAACAGAATAAATCAGAAAGAGCAAATATTTGCTGAGAATTCTGCACTACGTCAGAATTTATATCGCGGCACTTGGTGAAAATTCCATGGCAACAGATTCCGCTGCGAAGCAACGCTTCGTTGAATCTTCGAGAAGTTCGAGATGGGTTAAAGGCAGAAAGTTTTAATTGCCAAAGAGGGAGGAAATGAGGCAATCAAGATGTCAAGTGCCATTTTCTAAGGATGCTTAAGATTTCACGGAAAGGGGGTTTTTAAAGCATTCTTATGCGATTCTTTCCTGCAGATAGGCATGCATTCAGAGCAAAAATATCAGAAAAAAAATTCGGAAAGTCTTTTTATAAGCTCTTACGCTCGATTTTATATGATAGAGAGTTGGAATATCTGTAATGAGTCAGAACTATTTCGCTTAAAGCAACAATTAAGACAACCAAGAGGCAACAATAACTACAATGTTGTCGGAATTGTTTCAAAAATTGTTGACTTTTCTATTTAACTAGTACGTCTGGGCATGAAGACTTCAACTACTGTTTTACAACCCTAAAGTTGTTATCAACTGACAATATACGTAGTTCAAAATGGACGATTTTTCTATTCAATCCCCTTTATCACTCTAGACCTACATTGTAATTAATCACTGTTGGCGACATATTGTGGAACTCATCCATAACTAGTTTAAAGAAAAGCAAATTTAACAACGTCTAAAAAACATACAAGTTTGAAAAAATTCAGGACTGAAAAACCCGGTAGTTTTTTTTCAAAAATATTTATTTGGTTGATGTTGTCATATTTTGTTTTCTTTAAACTGAGGGGTCTCCATTTTCATTGCACAAAGCTACAATAGCCGCAGCAATCATCTGATGTTTTCTATTTTATTGATTTCAAGTAGAAGTTATTGACAGATACCTCAAACACTTCTCAATTTAGTACTTCAATTGTCAATTCACTTCTCAATTTAGTACTTCATTCTTGTTATTGTCGTTCACGATGGACCCGATTTAAAATTAGTGTTTTTCTAATTTCAGTGGTTCGAAATTCATTCCGAGGCTCGTTTATTGACGCCTCACTGATTGTTACGCCCTGAGGCGGTTCCCTAACCAATTTAATTACCGAATCCGTCCCTGTATTGCGATATTGGGTTTTGTTCATTCAGGACTATTTTAAAAACAATGCCCAAAGAGAATAATATCCGAATAATGTTTAGAAGCCATCATTATCCTAATTGTGAATAGAATCAAATAGATCTCCTGTACTTATTAATCATAGTTATCGTTATTCAATTATCCAATCCAATATACGCAATTAGAATGCAAATACGCGCGACAATTATGGCTGAATGCAGCATTGAATGCGAAGTAAAGTAATCGAAGAGTAAATAAATTAACTGTTTCCATTATCTCGGTATTTAATTAAGTGTCGAAAGAGAGTTATTTTGATTTTTCCATTATTTAACTGAAATTCCACGTGGGTAATTTAAAGTACGTGAAAAGAAGGGTATTAAAACTTAAATTAAATTTAATTTTTAATGATCCATAAGTCATAATCATACGTCCAGCTTTCACTAGGAGAGCCCCGTTTCTGGCCCTTGCTCCTCGACTATACCGTCAGAAACGTAAAATATGTTTATAACTACAAATGGATATTTCTGAGATTATAAATATAAAAATATAGAGAATCACAATTCAACAGATAAACTGCTACTCCAACTGTATTGTGATATTGATGCATAGCACATTAGAAACTGTTACTGTGATGAATTTCATTATCCTAAGGAAATTTCAGCTTTTACAAAAACAGTATATTTTTATTTTACAGCAATATACATCAGCGTTAAAAACTGACGCTATTTCATCTTTAAAATTAAGTGATTCCCTACGCTTTATGCGGTTCATTTGAGCGCAGGATATAGAGGTACTTTACTTCTGGCCCGGATAAAATTTCTATCAAATATATAATAAAAATATCGTCAAATGATATGTATTGATTTAATGAATAACATAAATCGAGAAAAATCAAACAAAATAATTTCTCGTTTTGTCCCATTTTGTCAATGGGACATTAAGCTAGATGGGATATGGCCAGAGGATTCATGGGGCTTATTTCTCACTTTTAAACAGCATATTTATATATTACTTTATTTCAATTGTTTCCCTACGTAAGATGCTTCTTAGTCTGATTGAAATAGTCAAAACTTCAGCTCATCATATCAACAAATGCTAGCCACAATTTACTATTCAAATGCATTACACAGACAAATAAGGGGATCAAAGTATGCTCTACGTACTTGTACGTCCCACACATGGGAAAGGGTAGCCCATTCCTTGATAAGACCTTTTCAAGAGAACCATTTGTCCTTTACATCACGAATTGTCGATAGACGGGCGTTTTGGAGAGGAAATTTCACCGCAGCATCCCTGTTGAATGCTTTGCTATTGCAGCACTTTGCTTTTGTACTTACGCGTATCAAATGGAGTAAAACAAGCATCGATAGAACCAAGAGTAACATCCTTAAACACATGTCATGCTAAGGGGAAAAACGGATATGTCTAAGTATTCGTTTCTTAATAGAAGTATTTCGAAATGGAATAAGACACCTGAAGTCCTACAAACTACCTCAGAGCATATATAATATAATATTAATACCTCAATGTCTCATAACATATTATTTAACAACTTGCCTATGACTCCTTTTAAATACGACAAAACTTCATTAATTATATTAATCCTTAATTAGCCTCCTGGGGTCAATATGACCCTTGGCGATGGATTTTATTCGATAAAACAAAACTTATTTCAAGCTATTTCTACCAATTTGATTATTTTTAAAGAATTTTGATTCGTAATGATTATCTGAGAATTTCAGTAATTTTCACTGATAAAAAGTATTTAATTTAAGAATTTTAACAAAAATTTTACGAAAATAGATGTTAAAAATGTAATGAAGATTTTAATTATTTTAAGAGCATATCTATTAAGTAATTCATTATTAAATACCAGTGGCATAATGAAAACCGTATAATGCATATCAACTGAAAAAATAAATTCCGAAACAAGTTTTGGAGATAACTTTAAGATTTTAGGAAATTTATTATGAAATCTTTTCGCCATCATCCTGAATCAAAATCACATAATTTAAAAGTACCTCTCAAAAACTATGAGTCGCAAGACGATATAATTAATCAATTTCTTGAATAAAATAATTAGGAATGTGACAATATTGAATCCCAAAAAGGTGGCCAAATTAAATCTTAAATATTACAGTCAGGGAAACCTGCGGCTAAAGAGAGAGGAATAAAATATCTAGTGGAATTGGAAAGAAGTTTCCAGCCAAATGAACTCTGGTGATTAAATAGCGCAGAGAATGAAATGAAATATTTGTGAGGGTATAGCCTACGGTTGGAAAGATACATTGATAATGATTTAATCAAGAGAAAGCGAAGATGGAAGAGTTTCTCATTTCATTTAAACGGATAGGTGGAGAATAGATGGCGAATGGAGTGCGAGAGAAGCAATAAATAAATTAATGTAGAATACAAAGGAAATTGAATACATGGGAAAGTTGAGGGTCAAAATAAATATAATGTTAAAAATATTATAGTGAGTAAAATGTTGTCTTGTGAAGTAACTAGGTTAAATCGTGCATGCTAATAGAAGGTTACCCTAAAAATTTGTAACAAAAAGTTAAAAACTTGTTCCCACATAAAAACTATTAGAAAAGAATCGAGTGAAGGGGTGAATACTCTTTTCATTCAATTTCAAGTAATAAAATATATAATATGAAATTTGAGTAGTCTCAATTGGAGAGGAAGACCAAAATAAGGTGTTTATAATTAGTGAATGAGATCCTGCTAGATTATGAGCTCAATCTCAAGTATGAGAAACACATGAAATAGAGGATGCATTCGATAGGAAACTTACATGAAGGAGTGTTGTAACAGTGTGTGTTTAGATGCTAAGTTCAGCAGCACAAATAAATTAAAAATGTACAGTATATTACTTCATAGAGCAATTCCTGACGCATTTCGTATTAATGAGTTTCTACATTACATTTAGTTACTTGGTTAGATGAGGAAATTCAATGCAATACTACCACGCGAAGTGCGGTTTACTCGTTCCTAATAATCTTAACACTCTTCTAAAAATCCTCTTCTCATACGAACAGTAGCAAAATGATGCACTTTCATAATTAATTGCAATGTGGCAAGATCTAAAACAGCAGAGTGTACCCTTAAGCTATTCTATAAGTATGGAATCCCCGAATAGCCTACATGTGTTGATTAAATAATAGATGTAATATTGGCCCAATTGCTAAAAATATAGAAAATACGGGAAAGGTTTAAAATTAATAAATTCAAAAATCTTTCAGTAGAACAGCAGAATTCCAGGACAAGCAGAAATTCTAAGCCCATTACGTGTTCAAGAGCAAAATTTAATCATCCTCTTCAAAGTGATTTTGGGCACATTTTTTCACTTTAATTCTTAACAAGTAAATAAAGTTATGACATTTTATTTAGTTAAATAATATTTTATATAAATAAATGAATATATTATAATACATATATTAATATAAATAGTATATTACTTATATAAATTAAAAATGTATATAATAAAAACACAACTAAAATTTTATTATTGAATTATTTACTTCATTTACTTGTTTATGCTGACCTTTAGATAAAAGACTGCGATAGAAAATTTGCATCGGCCTATATCAGGAAGGAATAATAATAGTTATTTAAACAAAATAAGTTTTTTGAAGTGAGAGAAAACTTTTTCAACTGCTCATCTGTTAAAATAATCAAAATAAATATCAATTTTAGTGTCTTTACAATTTTAATAATCACCTTAATTTGTGAAGAACGTAAATTAAAGGATATGCTGGAATCAAATAATACCCGGATATAAGTATTTTTGAAACCTTATGAAAA
Source organism: Sympetrum striolatum (assembly GCA_947579665.1). NCBI lineage: Eukaryota > Metazoa > Arthropoda > Insecta > Odonata > Libellulidae > Sympetrum > Sympetrum striolatum. The sequence goes on from OX388346.1 coordinate 77,071,852, forward strand.
CTTCACTAAGATTAAAGCAGTCCTGTTCGAAACTCTCCAAAGTTATAACATGAACGATTTAATCTAAAAAAATTGGGAATAAAATTTTTGAGACGTCTTTTATAAAGCAAAATTCTCCGGAATAATGCATTTCAGTAATGGATAGCGCTATTTATGCGTTGCCTCCACAGTAGACTTTACAATGCAGCATCTGGTTCACGCTCATCCGCAAGAGCAATGCATTTACGTCCCTCATGTCATCCCAAAGGATCCCAATGCGATTTCGGGAACACTGTCCCTCAGTTTATTTTCCTCCGCTCCATCTCTCCTGGACCATGTACGTCAGCCTCCTCTTGAGCACCCCTGTCGTTTGCTCTTTCCCGCCTAGGCTATGAATTCTTTATTTTCCGCTCGGTGGTATAAAAAGCGGGAGGATAAAAGTTCCGCGATCACCCGCGATCCACAGACATGATGGGTCCCAGCCATGATCATCTTCGGAGCGTTATTAATTCATCTCGTCGATCCCGTCGAGTTAAAGAGGGCCATGTTCCGGAAAGTAAAATTACTGCTCTCAAAAATACTGGGGAGCCGATAACCTCCTTTGGCACTTTTGGGCTTTACGGTAGGAATCGTTTGTGTAGTCGGTTTGTGTAACAGTTTTGGTAGTGAAATGTTTGAGAGGAGAAAAGGAATTGGTCCTAATACTAAACCGTGTGGTACACTATTTACTTCCTAGCTGGGGGTGTCAAATCTCTTGCACGCATAACCAATAGAGTGTCAGAGAGAATATTTTTGTCACAAAGAATTTCGTTATACTTGCATCGATTAAAATCTTTAAATCCTATGAATGATTTTTGTTTAAGTGACTAAGAATGTTTGTTTGCAGCAACATAAATATATTACCCCAGTACGTAGTGTATTCATGAAGATGATCTGAATCATGAATGGAGAGTTTAATAAACTAAATTATGTCATTACATCATTTCCCAGAATATTTTTAATGTTTGGAAGTAATTTTCGATTATGCAGCACTCCTTCTCTTTCTTTCTACGTACTCCTTGGTGACACTACCTTCTACGACAAACCAATGAGCGATACTCAGGTACTTTAAGACATGTGATGGGAGCATTTAGAAGAGAAATGATTTAAACATAGGCCAAGTTTACTGAATCAAATAAGAGAAAGTAAGTTTTCAAAGGATTTAGCCGACATTATGCGATATCCCTGTTACATAAGCTGTTCTGATACTACAAAGAAGATCAGGGAGTGTGCTAGTCGTTTCAAAGTGAAGTCGTAAAGTAAGCGTAAAGTCGTTTTAAGAATTCATTCCTTCCGTGTAGACTAAGAGAAAGTAATCGATTATGGAGGTAGAGTCATGGTGCTTTCATCCACTGCCACACACACCAAAAGAAAGCTTGGGTAAGTTTATGTGGACGTAGATGAAGCACTCCATCGAATTGGAATTGCGACAATTATAGTTATACAAAATGTAAATAAATGTGAATTCCGCTAGTCAAATTATTTTCTCCTCAAAATCAACGAGTTTGAGCCAAAACTATCGTAATATAATAAAAAATGTCTTTGTCTAACATCATAGTAGGCAAGTCATCTTATATCTATAAAACATAGCACTCTTTTGGGTAAAGGTTACCCTAGGCTCTCTTGCATATTTATTTCTTTTTAGAGATCTGTTCCCTAGGATACCGTCAAGTGAGCAAGAAAGAATAGAAAGTATCGCAGCGATAAATTTGTTGAGGTGAAGTCCAAGACTATACCCAGTGGCATTATCATTCAATTCAAAGGTTCCCCCAGATGTAAGAATACTTGAGTAAACCAAGTATTAAAGAACCACTATATAAGCAAGAGAGAATAAAAAAATAATAAGTGCTTACTTCCCATTGAAATTAGGGTAATATTACCTAGTTACTTTAACTTAAATATCGCATACATAAATGATTCTTTTAACCAAAAGCTGATACAAAATGCAGATCAATACAACTTTATTTTGGGGAAAAATCTCTTTTTATATTCTAACTGGAGTTCGATGTAAAACATTTAATAATATATAAAGATGTATTAAAATAATTTTAAAATAAATAGACCTACATCCGTGATTGCCGATTCCCAAGAGTTGATTTTAAATTTAAAATAATAGGTAAAAATAATTGGATTTGTTTTTTTAAATAATGTGATACTATTTAGCAAAATCGATTGTCCATGGCGTATGGACCTTAGCCACTTCGAATGATATAATAGTCGGACCATATTGAATGCTAATTATATATGATAATGAGCACACAACAAGAATGGGGTCGTTACATCATTTTAATACAGTCGAATACTAGGTCTACGGCCATGATGGAGGTATTTCCATTAATAAAAAGGCACTCAATAGCGGAAATAATACCGATACTTGTAGAAAATGAGGAAAACTGGTTCTATTTTTGGATCTTAAAAATTTACCCAATCCTTTTTGCATATCAATTTTAGACACTGTAAGATTGAATGGTGGCAATTCTCCACACTTACAAAGATTTCAATCCTCACTTAAATTAGCGAAACAGAGTCAGTTAAGCCGAAAATTAATCACCTCTTCCTCTGACCAAGCGGAGTCTGTTAAAATTGAGAATCTAATGATCAATCTTAAGCAATGTTAATGAAAAATTACAGAAATATTTACCCTTTCACGAATCCTTGAGGTAAATTTCAAGAAAATAACCTTAAAAGTGAATAATATCGTCTAAACCTTGAATTAGAGTTAATATCCCAACAAGGAGGAAATCTTTATGAAATTCAAAACTTTCAAGACAAGGTAAGCAAATCACGAATATAATTTCTGTTCAGATTAACATCACTAGAGTTGGGAAAATATGGAAACCTGAGCTTAACTTGAGCAATTACTCCGTAAGAAGAAATTCCACCAAGATAAATCGAATTAACATTAGGAAACTAGATTCAGTTGAAACCTTTCCGGGTTACGCTTGGGGGAATAACTAAAAGTTGCTTAACTTAAATGGGTAGCTTAGCCGTGAAAAACCTTCAGCAAACCAATTACAATTCACAGGCAAATGGCCCGTAGGAAAGAAACTAAAGGCGAGAGAATCATTTTAGTTGGGATGCGTTACGAATTTGCATAAATAGAAATTTAAATGATTTGGTAGCAGAAAATATTGATATTGGCACTGTTAATTAACACAAAGTTCGTCTAATTATTGCTAATAATACTGAATATCTGTCACTCACCAGAAGAAGGAACTGGTGAAAACTTAGAGGAAGAGAGGGCAGATGAGTTTCACTTCCTACCTGAAAAAAGAAATAAGTATTAGCTCCAATGATGATTGAAAAATATTTCAGTTGCTCATAAATATTCAGCAGTAATTTACCAGAAGCGTATCATAAGCAAGCACCGTTTTGAAACATTGTCGTTGCAACATTATTTTTTTAATTCCGAACGTGATTACTGAAGAACTGCATCAATTGCGTAACCACAGACAGACGTAGCCAATACGGAAGAAACCGAATGAGTTTACTTTTGTTTACGCGTGTTCATGGCGTAAAATTATACTACCGAAATCCTACGATTGTAAAATACTCCCAGTAATCCGTTTCCTTGCTATATGTACCCGAAGGAGGCTGAGATTCATCTGTGCAAACTGTGTGGAAATTGCAGTATGAGCTATAGAATGGTAAGAAACAGTCTGTTAAAGCATTTAAAGATTACGTGCAAATTTGCACGGTAATACCGTTCGTCATTAACGATGACTTGTTGCAAAAACGTTGATGAAATTGTTCGAGGAAACAGACGCTTTATGGCATCGTCGTTATCTAATGAGTTTCCTCAAGTTTGAAAGAGGGCTCCTCGTGAAACAGTAGCGAAACGCTCAGATAATCTGATGTTGGGCTCACGTGGAGGCATGTATCAGCCGGAAGCAGATTTCTAAGAGGATGAAATTCAGAAGCTGGTCGTATAAAGCACCTTTGCATAGGTTAAATTATGTCAAAAATAGATTAAAATCTAGTTTCCCGTAAAAAGAAATTTTTTGGCAAATTTTCCTTACGGTTATTTAATAAAAAACGGTACTTATAATTACTCCATGTAATACACGATGTATTTAATTTAGCAGATAGTTCATGGACTTACAGTCGACGAAAAAATATTTACGATAACAATTTTAAATAACAACTGAATTACTTAAATAAATTGAATCGATTCAGTAGATACTGAATTTAGGAAATGTTTTGTTATAATTTTATCATCGGAGTAATTACTTTAAATGTAACTATAATTTGCATAATTACAGTGAAGGGAATTGTATTGTGCTGGATTAAATTTAAATAGCCCACTCATTACAGAGCATAAAAGTTTATTTTATCCCTAGCTCTTTAAAAAAATACATCATGAGTTTGTTAAATAACTTCGTAACAAATCCATTTAGGAAAATTAAACTCAATTATCACATACACTTCATAACGAGTGCTGAGTCTCTGCAGATCATTAATAACTAATAAATATTCATAATTTTCCCCTAATACAATTATATTTCCAAAGCTTATTTACTCGTTCACAAAATTCGGATATGATTTTGGATTTGGAATAATGATGGTAATTGATAGTCAAATCAAGCTTTCATATTTACATCATTGCTTCAATTTCTAAATAAATCTGCAGATAAATTCATCAGCGCAAAAACTGTTAACATACTGAACTCTTACAACATTAGCTATCAAAAGTGTTTGATTGGAAATGAGGCTTACTAGGTATGATGAGGAGTGAGGTAATTTAACTTTGATTTCCTCACTGTACTACGCGGAAAAGGTCCATTTATATACTTCACACAAGGCCCTACAAATTTCTTCATCATAGGATCAAACAATAATGAAGGAAATAATGAAATAAAGAAACACAATTGGTAATTTCCACGCAATGCCGGTTTCAATTATTGTATTTGTGACCTGAAGATGGCCTTGCGCTGAAACCAGTAGTCTAAATAATATTGTGTGGAAATTACCAAATGTAATTCTTTATTTTCTTATGTCGTTCCACGAAGTACGGTCAGATATGATTGATTTTATTAATAATAAAGTACGTCATTCAGAGCAAGATGGAGACTATAAAGTCTATTCTTCCATATAACCCATCGTCATATTAGATACTAAAGGAATAGATAGCTCGAAAAAAAAGTACACAGAAGAAAAATACTTTGTGGATTAAAAAAACCTGAGCTCGGAGCTTAGGAAAAAAATTTCGCTGGAGGAAAAACCCTCGAGAAGGGGGTTGAGAAAAACCTGCGAAGCCTACAAATAGGAAACTAAATTTAGTGAGAAATATCAGATTAAATGAGATGTAAAAGTCAAGAAGACAAACCAATATTATAATATAAAAAATAAGAAAAAGAACAAATGGTTATACCTTAAAATATAAGTACAGTATTTCCCGGCCTAAGAGACGCACCTTTTTTACTCCAAAATACGCTCTAAAATCAGTCTACGTCTTATGCGCCGATGGTGTACGGGTATAACTCCGTCCTATAATAAGCAAGCCGATTCGCCGGGATAAATGCATACCATTAAGTATTTTTTACCGTATCAGGCATTGAAAATAGTTCAGTTAATTACAAATTTCGATAATGACACACTCTTGATTAAGTAGTAAGGAATACAGTTTTAATATTTCGATGACAGATTTCCTTTAAAAAGTTCCCAGGTAAATCGAAAATGCATACAATGTAGCACGTTTAGTTTAATCTCGCATGGGGTGCTGCTGCAAAACGTATACACATTGGGCTAACGGAGATGTCATCCCTCTGCTAATACATTGTATCTCTCGCGATAGAGAGTTTACCGATACTTAACCTTATGTAACAAAGTATGAGTTTTTTTTGTAAATTCTTACCTGAAAAATCAAAGTGCGTCTTATGCGCCGGTGCCTCTTATAGGCTGGGAAATACGGTAAGTAAAATATAAACCGATAAATAAAGAACTAATCAAAACTGTCTATAAATTAAAAAGACAAAAAGGATAAAATTAAAAATATAATAATTTTAAAATAAATAAATAATAATAAACTATAGAAGATAAAACACAATTTAAAATGGATTCACTAAGACAGCGGATAAGGTAGGGACGGAAAACATTTCAGAAGGTGAAATCTCAGTGGGGCGAAGAGTCACCAAAATGAATCCCTCAATTTAGAATTACTCATACCTTTGTAGACTACGTAGACATAGATGAAATATAAATTTTGCCATATCCTATAGCATGAGAAAAACGAAGCAATATCTAATATTCATCATGATATAGTGTCAGAAAGTTGTACGGAGCTTAATTTAGAAATTTGGAATGGGATATTAATGTGTTTAAATGGTTATATAAAGCGATCGAGCGGGACGTGCTGGGCGAAACTGGCAAAATAACATTCTGCTATCCTTCAAGATATATCCGCTATTTTGGCACGTCCTTCGATGCTATATAACGCCTTCCTTGACCCACATTCTGCGATGTTTACATAGGCGAAGAGATGAGCATCCGATGTGTAACTTTATCATGCTGTTATAGTTATGGACTCCTCAAAATATGGAAGAAGCATCTCCGCGGGGTGGACCGCATTGATTGGTCATCCAAGACAACATCCGCTATACGATATCGTACGTTCCATTTCCACCTGGACAGTCAGGTTTTTACATCTTCCATCCCGACTTATTCCATCCGATGTATCTTTCTCTATCGATTCTCGATGATATTTCTCTCTGAAACATGGAAATTTATAATTTCTTCCAAAGCTATACCCGTCGTACTTCAACTTTATTGTAGAATTGATGTATGCATGATAATCCAATCTATTTTTAGCAAATTTCTTTCATATTATCACGGGAAATATTTTTCACGAATCCACTTCAAAAGTTCAAGGCTTGAAGTAATAGGCATCTTCCACTTCCGTAAGTCAGTAATATCTTTCTTGATATCATAATATGTGCTGCGTGCCTTTTAATGAAAGTCTTAAATTCTTGAGCTCATTTGATCTCAGATACTAACAGCTCCCTCTGTCTATTTTTTATGGAATAATTATTAATATAATCTTATATATAAAAATGAAATGATGTTCGTGACGTCGTCTAAAACTCGAAAACGGCTCGACCGATTTGAATATTTTTTTTTGTTTTGTTCGCCTCGGTACGGAGGTGGTTTAGGAAAATAGAAAATTAGGAAACACCCAAAAAGAATAGCCGAAAAATCGAAAAAGCATTTCCATAGGAAATGCACGTAAAGTTCATTTTTCTCGCTGCTGGCTTTATTTCATTTGAAAATTTAAATTAGAAATAAAAGTCTTACAAAGTCGAAACAAGCACCAAAAGAAGAGTAATAGAATGAAAATTCTTATTTTGGTCGTGAAATATCGTTTACGAATCGAAATTTTGAGAATTTTGATGAAATGCGTGAATATTTTATCAAAATTTCGAGGTTTTAAACAAAGCATCCGATTGTTGATTCCAAGTTCATGAATTTATCCATCAAAATGCATTAAGAATATAAGTCAAGTTAAAACTAATCCTGATAATAAGTGATACACTTTATGAAGAAGGAAAAATTGCATGAGATTTTAACATTTGCTGTTACGAACAATATCCTGTGAAGAATCGCACGGAAAAAATTACGAACATTTAAATTTTATTGTTTTTACAATTTTGTTTAAACGTCAGTAGCAACCAAGTTTTATTTACAGCAACGTAATTGTTTACTGAATTTTCAGCTTTAAAACGGTTTTACTCTCTCTCTCTACTCGAGGACTTAGTGTGAGGATTTCAATATTGTAAGCTTCTGAAGGTAAGTACGACATATATAACAAAAATATAAGAAATAAATATAGATACACTAGATAGAATTAGGCGGTACGAGGTTCACCGCGTCATCTAGTTATTAATAAAACGGTACAAGCTCTTCATTTAAAATCTATACAAAGTGTCAAAACACTCTTCGAAGTCTAAGCGAAAAATGTGTCACGTTTAGTTTCTTTTTAACTGTTGAAAATGTTGTTTCCGATTTGTTATGATTTGGGGAGTGTATCCTAAATTTGATATTTACCAACTTCGAATCGACCAGGGGTTTGTAAAATGGAAGCGTTTGTAAACTTTTCACCACTTCTGATATTTCCAATCCATCGAAAGACTTCATCATCTTTTTTCTCATGTCGCACGTTTAAAGCCGACAACATCAACGTTTATGCTGGAAATTTGTCGAAAGAATAAACATAACATATATATGTATATATGTAAATATAACAATATGTTATACTTATTCTCTCCCAAGCTAATTCACCAAAGCGACCACAGAACCCAAGCATAAAACTTTCACGAGGCGTGTTGCCGATTTTCGGTTTATGATATTCTGCAAAGATGGCAATGAATTGCTTTTCTATTCATTTGACACTTATCAAAAATAATGAGTAGGGATACTTGTATTTCTTTTCAAGAACTTTTTAGATGATAACTTCTTCAATTAACTCATAAGGTCTAACAAGATTTGATTTTGGATCTTTTTAACATACCACACCCACATTTAACACACTCCACACAGGCTGTATGGCGTATATTAGAAATTTAATTATACATATATGAATATGTATATTTCTATAGATTCTGGAAGTGAAACATTCGCATATTTGGTAACTTACTAACAAAATGTTGCTTGAAAGGCGAAGATACGCGATAGAAAAACCTTAAAAGAAAAGATGCTCTTTAAAAAATTTCTTTTAGAAATACAATTTTGAAATGGATGACACATACTCAGAGTAAGAAATTGATATATGAGATTCGTTTGTCTTGCTGGGTTCCAAAAGGCTACGAAAAAAACTACCGATAATAAGAAAGAAATTGCCCTTTATAATAACTTAAATTGATCATAAATTCAAACTGACTTATCCATAAGCCAACTGTGATTAAAATATAGCTAGTATGTACAACAGATAATGATTAACTTAAAATTTAAATAAATCAAAGTACCATTATGATCCTTTCTAAATAAAGAATATGAAAAACTGAATTTTGAATACTTGGAATCGTAACGATCTCACCAGAATTATAAGATATGTTCACTTTTTTCTCTGAAGGGAATGATTAAAAATTGAAGCCATATGCCCCGTACTCGAGCTATTTGTAAACCCAGGCACACGACCTGGACAATATCGATGTTTTTAACCTTATCAACATTTTCGAGACGTAGTCCAGACAGCGTGGCATTCACAGTAAATATGTGTTTGAAAGAATTCCCGGCGAATTCGAGTGACAGTTCTCCCCAAAGAATCGCCCCTCGAATACTAAAGCAGAAGACGGACCTGTATTCTATTTTATTTATCGCTGTGATTGGGGTTTGCAGAGGTCCGAGTAAACACCCACGGGTTGCTAAGAGACGTGTCCCGAAAGTAAATATACGCTGCCCAATTGGGAGGGAGCAGATTTTTTGTACCTACAGATTCATCAACAAGTCACATGATGGTTTCTTGTCAGATATGCGTCCTGCTGATTGGTCAGATTGAATGCAAATTGATTCACGCGTGAACAGTAGGGTTTCCATGGATTTCGGATTGGAGATTTCGTTAACTAATGATTAAATAACTTATTAAGCTTTTATGAAGGGAGTTGAACCGTACTCTAAATCACTGCTTCTATAACACTTTACTCAGAGGGACAGATAAGACATTCACCAACACCAGAGGGTCGGTGAATCGTAGTTACTTCAGTGTTTTTCTAAGCGTTGATATTCTAAGCGTTCGTATCTAGTCTTATTATACTTTATCTGTATATGAAGTACGACATTCAGGACTAGTAAGGATATAACCACATGAAGGATTGTGAATCATCGTATAAAATAGTGCAATAGTGCGAGAGTTGACGCAAGATGCAAGGCAAAAATGGGTGCAGCAAATACTAATAAACAATAAAAGAAGAAAATAAGTTCAAGTTTATTGTCGTTGGCCTTTTCAACGTAAGAATACATCGCAACGTGGGATATAAAATTAATCGCCAAATTTTCGAGCATTATATTTAAACAAAGAGAAAATTTATCTTGATCCGCTACCTCTATAGTAAATTTGTGAAATTTTATGTTAACTCATAAAGACTTCATCTAAAATATATAATTAAAAAACTGAGAAATCCCCAAAGATAAATTTTACAAAATTATAAAACGATAGATGTTTCAAAAGATGCGCTACTTCAATTTCGTCATGAGTCACACTTAAGAATATTATAGTTAAAAGTTACCTTGCTGTAAAGTTAGGATCGTAGAAACTGTGAACACAAATAAACCGCAACTAAGTACATTATGAGCGTAACTATGCACAGTTAATTGGAGCTATAACATTTTACCAAACATATTTCCTTGAAACATAGCACATATTATTTATATAGTATCATCATGTATCTACATCAGTGGCGGCGCGTGACTAAAAAAACAGGGGGTTCACTTCAAAAGCCGTATTTTTTTAAAGTGGCTGCAAATATGGTTGAATATTGTGGCTTATACTGGAATATTGCCTCTGCCTTCATGGACGCAGGATAATTCACAACAACCGCAGATAAAAGCAGTAGAAATATGAAATAAAAATTTCGGGTTGAGTATATACAATGTGTGACTTAGTTGCACGAAATCCCCACATTCACGAAAATTCAGCTTTTTTTAATTCTTGCTTCATATTTCTTCGTATGTATTTTTAAAGACCAAAATACCTTTTGACTAAGTTGTATTTATTTGCTGAAAAATAAAATATAATCATAACAAAGTAAATCAATTACCTCAAATTGTTTTATTCAAGGTTGAAGTATTTCTGATCACCATTTTACCCAAAACTGAAAGATCATGCTTTGTAATTTTTTGAGATGCCTTAAATCGAACACACCTATTTTCCTCCAGGTCGCTTCCACGTCTTTCGCAAAGAGCAAACAGGGGAAACAGTATAGCCTATTGGAAGAGTCACAGCCACAAATGTAACTGTTTTTCTCATATATTTTTGCTTAAACACTCGGCAATATCTGTTACTGACTCTGAGATAGGTTCAGCAAAGGAATAGGCCTACCTACTTCTTTTATTGCACATTTTTCTTCAACAGAAAGAGAGGAAATTTTAATATATTTCAGAAATTGGACAATAGTCATCGTGAAGAGCGAGAAAATCTGTTCACAAACACGTAACGCATTAGGTTTGTGTACTGAATACGCCAAAAGCAACCACAACAACGTAACTGAATATGTAGACTGGATACGAACGAACTCCGTAAATTCACAATATTGCACCGTATCATGAGTAGCCATTACATAGCTTTTAATCTAAAGTTTTACGTCGATATCATACCGGGATGATCCTAAAATAAGATTCTACTATCCCCTTTTGCAATGCATAGAGAATGTAAATGGTGCTCTGGAATCGAACCAAGGATCATCAGGGAAAAGTTAAACAGCGTATACGTAATGTATTTATGATATATATTCACATGAGGGGTTTTAAGTTTCCATGTTATCGGGAAGGCATTAAAAAAAACTGAAAAATCGCCGAAATGCATTTTAAATAGGAGAATATTTACCCTTGCCTAGCGTCGAACCAAGGATAATCTTCGAGGGTGTGTTTGTAGTTTTCGTTGAACATACACGGCTTCCAGCGATCCCTCGAATTTCAACTCTCTAATTTGCCGGAAAGTGCCTAAAACAAATTTCCGAAAATCCTATGAAACCATTCTCGTCGGCTGTCGCTGCAACGAAGCGCAGCGATCGGCCCATGTTTAAAGGCCGTATGCCCCTCTTTCCCCTCACCGCTCTTCACCTACAACGCGTCAGCTGAAGGGGTTCACTCTGGGATGTGAGCCCCCGCGCGAAGTCAAGCTACTTAGAACCAAAAGCGGCAGGAATCGCGACTCAACAAAACAAAAATATGCCCTGTGATTGGTGTCTAGGATATTTGGGTTATTGTAAGAACATTGGTATATAGAAAAATAGGGCAGTAGTTTTCTTAGGGGGTTCAGTGAACCAGTGAACCCAATGGACCCGCCGCCACTGATCTACATCCTACATCGCATATAAAAAATATTCCATCCCTCTGGTTGTGGAAGCAGACAGCTAAAGGCAGCACTTGCCAAATACTTTCCTTCACCCGAGGAGTTTCATTTGCACCCCCGCTCTTCGACCCAAATGCGCTCAGTACTTCAACACTCCACTCACGTCCATCCACATTCCTCACAGCCCTCCGTGCGAAAAAGATTGCATTTCTCCCATTTTTTCCAACTTGCGAATCGGAAAGCGGAGCCCGCAAAAAAAACCGCCACTTCCTCTGCGGATGACTTCCTCGAACTGAAACATTTCTCCAACCTCTTCCTCGCGATACACGGCGGATATTGGCAAAATTCGCGCGAAAAAAATTTCGCGCCAGTGATCGAACGCGCCATTAATTTCCGCCGAGAAGAGATGGCTTCAACATTCCTCCAAGTCTATTCCGGAGGCTCAAGAGGAAAAATGGGTGAATGCGTTATAAAGAAGGAGGGATTTCGGCTTCCAGGGAACAAGACTTCAATAAGCTTCAATCTCTCAGACATGAGGTGGCGCCGAAATCTGTACAGAAGCCCGTGCGGTATCGATTCTTTTTTTCCCGCCATTTCCCTGCCCTATTAAACCAAAGTTCCCGCCATGAGTTTGTGAGCACGGGTTGTTTTGCATAATTTAGAGATCGAGGCGAAAAAATGTATTTTTACGCGAGGATGATGATACTCGGTGTTCGATCCATTTTAGGAATGGAATCAGCATTGCCAATCTTCCATAAAAGAAGACGATCTCTGAAAGGTTTACATGGCGACATCTCGGTTTAATGGGGCATTGTTTCTGATTAAGTGTCGTATACCGTGTTACCATGGCCATTGCTTGCACAGAAGTATCATTTGGCACCCAAAAGATAGGCGATATCCTGAATGAGAGCATTAAAATAATTGGTAGTATCCTGAGGTACCAAAATTGCCATTTAAATGCATTGCCATGTTTTATGTTCAGGATTAGGGTTGAAGAGATCAAATCTAATTTATGAGTAAATTACTCTTTGCCAAAGTCGACTAAACTAGAGATAGCATCAACAAAGTCAACCTAACAAATTAATATCTTTCGAAGAAATCAAAAATCATAAAGTAAAAATATTTCATTTCGTCGGCCTGAAAACATTACAAAAATAAGATAAACTTTTCGAAACTTCTAACAGCTGAATAATTAAGAGGGACTCCGAATGGTAAAAATTTGATTATAATAATTATTTTCCGTCATTAATAATTAGCAATATTTAAAATAACTTTCTGCATTAATACATTTGTATTGATTTCCTTTTATCTCGTTGTAGTAAATCAATTGCTCTTGCCGCAGTTTTCCTCCATTATTTACTGTTTATTTACCTTCGCAACCATTATTGACTTTAGCAACTCCATCAAACGGGTTTCCTGCATTCTCCACAGTACCTATTAAAATATTCCCTGACTGTAGACATTCTCAAACGCAAACACCATTCGAGTACTTCAGTCCAAGGGTCTCTATTACATAGATAGCCTAACTTATCTTGGTTTAAAAATACTAGTTCAGTATCAAATAAACGAAATATGTAATTCAGCAGAATGTATCTCATATTTCCTTCAGGACAATTTATGCAAATTATTACGCCAACTTTGTAATCCGGTATCGATATGTATATTGGCTATACCGAACTTCATTACTTTCAGCTTAAATCAGTTTACGCTAATTTCCACATATTCTTAACTTTAACTGCAAATTATGGTATTGTTATTATAACAATAATTAGCTTCTATTGTCATAATTGTAGTATTCTTATTTACTGAATTATTAAATTCATCTATTTGAATAGCTACCACCTATAGCAAATATTCTGTATGTGATAATAATAATTAATAGTAAAAAGTACTAATATGAAATAGTAATTGAGTACTTATATGAAATAGTAATTGAGTACTGAGTTGTTCATTTAGCTGCAGTCTGAATTTCCCAAGTCTGCATGTGGTGAATACATATGCATTGATATCCCATGAAATACCTCACGGAATATGGCCGAGTATAGGGGATGGTAAGTATATATAATCTCGCCTAATAAAGAGTCAGATGATAATTATAATAATAAGATAACACGAAGACTGATTACAGACCAAAGTTACAAGAAGAAAGCCAAAATCTACTACGCTACGGTCGAAATACTTAAATAAACGCACTTCATTTGTTTAAGCACATCTTTTTACTCAAGAATCATACAACCTAAGGATGCATTCATACTGTTTATATTGTAACCACTCATAACAACTGCAAGCCGCTCTCTCGCTTGCGCCTCAAGACACATTTAAACGCATAATCAGCGGAAAATTCACGTGTCTCGTGACATGAGCGTTGCCAAGCGAGACGAGCGAGTCAGCGTCTGTGTCACAGAGAGAGATATGCATTTGGATGGAAATGCACGGACTATGACCGCGATTCATTCCGCACCTGTCTCTGCGCATAGTTACCCCATTCTCTGTCACCGCACGGCGCCAAACTTGATTAATCATTCTAACACGTGCTGGAGCTGTAGGGGATCCATGGAACAATATTTCCAGTATTCATTTATCGGAAGATACTGAGAGAGGCCAAAATATTTGGCGAAATTATACAATGACTTTAAATGACTACTTATGACAAAGTAGATACGAACATATAAGTACCTCATTTATACATTCGCATATTTGGTAAAATAAGAAAATGAAAATAATCTTCTCTACCTATGTACTCAGCCTCCTTTTGAACCGCGAGTTATTCTTCCACCGTTCCTCCTTATTCACGGCCCTATAGGGTTGAGTTTTGAGAAAACAAAACCTTGAAAAACTACATCTAACAGGAGCTTCTCCGTCGTTCTTCGTAACAACTGACTAGCCCATATAAAAGGGTCCAATATGACTGCATGGAATGCATTATCTCGGAAATCAACATAGAATCACTGAAATTAGATACAGGATGAATTTGCGGTGGATTCACATTACACAGTATACATACATATATTCGTCCATACTCAACCGAATGGTGCTTATAACATATACTTTCTTAAGGATATATTCCATGAATATAAAACATTAATGAAATTTGCGTTTTAAGGATTAAAATTGATGATAAAATACAATGACAGTCAGGCATTTGTCCAAGGATAATTACGTTAATATACGATAATTATGTTAATTACGTTGGAAAACCTCCCTTCGACATAAGAAGTCCTGTCTACATAAATATGTCAGTCATTTGTTACATTTTTAGTCTGTTTTTGTAGCGTACAGAATGATTTCTAAAACAACCATATAAATTCCAAGGATCCCACATATACACAGCCTAACAAATGCACGAATATTATCCAACCTCGTGAACCATAATACATCATCACGACTGCACAATCTGAGATTCACCCAACCCAAACCGATAGTTAATGCAATGTATTATTTTAACAAAAATACAAATCTTAATCTAAATTCAAAAATCCCTCCCTTACAAGGATCGAAAATTCCCATCCTTAAGAACAGAAAAACCTCGATGACGCTTATCAGTCCTTCGCAACAATATACAACACAAAGCCTTTCCGCTGGACCTCATCTGATCCGAGGATGCAAAGCTTGTCAGAAGGCTCTGACAAATCTTCATTGCTCGGGAAAGAATCCTTCGTAAGGCGATCTTCGAAGGATATGAATTTCCTGAGGCGGAAACACCGAGAAAGGCTTTGGGTTATAGATTTTGCGCAGGCCGGAGGGATTAAGTTGATTCGATAGTCTTACCCACGGGTAGAGGGAGCCTTTTTTCATCGGAAGCCAGCTTTAAGTAGTTTCCGGTCTAATATAAAAGGTCGCATGTGAAAGCAACCGACCACTCTTGAGTTACCTATTGCCTAAAATTGAATAGTAAACATCGATGCTATATTAAAAAAAAACCCAATTCTTACGCTAAAAAAAAAAACTAGAGCATTTTATTAATTACTTGGCGTAATACGGATAATTAGAAAATAAAGTTACTGAAATCGGAGTATTTTTTCAGGAAGTGACTAAAAGGTCACAATGAACGAGCTAAAAGATCTGTATAGTTTGAAGGCCTCTTGATCTCTACTCAAACCAATGGGGAAATATCAAAACTTACAATTAGACAACGTGATATAAATGAAGCGATGGATCAGAGGAAGTATAAATGAAGAGAAAATGATCTAATGGTATACAGGAAGCGGTTACTACTTGAAGAGATTAAGCAAATCTCATTAATTGGAAAAAGTATCGAATGAAACTATGTATAGGATAATAGTCACTAAATGCCCAAACCATCAAATTCAATGGTTTGGGTATTTAGTGACTATTATTCTATTACTTTGCCATCAGTGCCATCACCTCTATTATGAATAAATATCTTCTTGCATATTCCAGTGAATGGACTTGGTATTTTATTTACCTCCGGTACAAATACGAGAAAATGTATCTTTAATAGAATATTATCTTTTTTTGCATGGCTGTGATAAAATAAATGTTAATAACCTAATAGTGATGCTAAAAATGGCATTTATCCTGAACACTCCATATCCATAAACATAGTGCTAATCATTTGGCCATTACACTGCAGTTAATACAGCATACTGGCTCAGAGCTAGCAAAGTAAAGAACCATTCTTCTCATCGGGCTAGTAAACTTCATTCCCTCTTTCCATCTTTTGGTACATTGTAGTGAATGAGGAGAATCCAAATACTGCTCGAACTGATGTCTTAACAGGCATAAAGTTCGAAAGAATATATCGCGTTGTAGGTTTCTAACACTTTGTATCTGCGATGCTGAACTAACGATAGAGAAACTTCTGATAAGAAACAAGGCAAAATTAACTTGCAACTCATTGGGCTTAATGACAAATAAATCCAGTTTAATCACAATGATATCAAAATGACTATTCAATGCAACGATATTTTCAATTCCGGTAAAATAGTAAATTAAAGAATCTGGCTGCTTAGTTACTCTGCTCACCAAGTAATTGACTCATTAGGTTACCAAGTAGCTATTTTCTTTGCTGCAGATTAATAACTGAAATTTTCTATCTCTTTTATTTTCACATCCTAAACATAGCAGAATTTGTTCTTTGAACTGAATCGAAGAGATAAGATGGACGAAAAATATTTTTACGACACAAAAGCCTCGGAATTAATAAGGATACTCTCAAAAGTTTTCACAGTAACATAAACTTCAGTACAAAAATAAACTATTTCTCCAATTAATGAGGCGATGCTAACGGAAGATCGTAGTAGGTAGTTAATTCAATCGCCGTTAGGAGGGGGGAGCCACCAGCAGCCAATTACCGACTTCCGGCGAAATCTGAACATCGCGCGATGCGCTCGCTTCCGTAATTGAATGGGCCCGTCAAAGGGAACAACTTATAAATTGAAGCGACTGATAAAAACGCCCAATTTGACTGAGGATAAAACAGAGACGAATCGGACTAATTTGAAAGATGTCTTCGATTTGATTGGATCATCCGCTAGATGGAGTCATAAAAGGCGAACTAAAAAAATGTCGACCTTTTGAAACCTATTGTGACGAGTCCTGATGAAGAGGAGGGAAAGAGATACGTTGGCGGACAGATCTTTGCCATTTTTGAGCGCGAATAAATATTGCGAATATTGCGATTGCGAATTCCGCGAAAGAATGAAAATTAAACAAGTGTCACCGGGGCAATTCATTCCGAATGCCATTCGCGACGTTCAATCAATTTGATGTTTCCTGTTGACGTTCGTTTGGCGCATGAAGAGTATTTGGTTTTAAAGTTCAGCTATCAAAAGGATACATTTTTAAAGGGATGTATCAGCATTGTAATCGGATTTTTTCTCCAATAAAACCTGATACTTGGGAGCAAAATATTTTGGTTGGATTCTTATTTAAATTATGAGGAAAACATGAATCTACGTAGGATGCTAATTTTTAGCAGTATAGTGGTAAGGATAAAGTAGAAAAATATTTTTATAGGACATATTTTAATGTTGAGAAATATACACATCTGTGCAGAATTCTAATCCAAGTATTATATTAATAATTCTGTAGTGTAGGTCTTATCGCACTTATGGGCCCTAATCGGTAATGGAACCTGGGAACACCAGAGGCAAATGCGCTACCCACTTGATAATACAGAAGTCCTCTACTCCTAGTAAGTCTTGAGGCATAACATATTCAAAAACACGATAACAGACAGGTAATTTGAAATATAACTTCCATGGAACAAACGTTAAAAGATATGACAATACGCTAATTTCTAGTAGAACGAGGATTCAGTATTAGGAACAGTATTCTCAGGTTGGCAATTTTATCTATTTTTTCAGCACTGAAATTTGTCTTCAACCAAGAATGCAAGATGGTGCATTCACAAATTATAATCATATATATATATATATATATAATTAAAATTTGGTCCATTTTTGCTCATGGAGAATAAATCTTCCACTAAATAATGTTTTCTTAAATAATGATTTTTCCTTTCGAAAATGGATTCATAAAAAAACTCTTGCATATAAATTGATATTTATAGAATAGAACTGAAAAATTTCACTTTGACTTATTTCTGTTCCCAGACTACCTGCTCCTTTTAAATATCAACTAGATGACTTTCTATTTCATTTCCGTTTCCTTTCTCCTTTCTCCTACCAGGATCTAACCTTTTTCGATGCTCATATTTTTCCCTAAACAATGCTGTTTCTATTTAATTTTTTAATTAAACGGCTATCTAATTAGATCAATTTACCTTCTTCAGTCTAGATAAATGCAACTCTGATACGTTACGATATTATTCTTTCTTAAAATAGTCTTTTATCGAGTACCGTCCGTCGTATGTAAAAGACTCATCTTCCAAATCACCTAAATCTCATTCCCATTGAAACCTCTCTCCTTCGTAATATCATCAACAACAAGGTTTATTCCCTAATCTTACTCTCTCTTCTCAATAGTCGTGTTCCATCAAGAACAAATGGTTTATCTTCTCACTCAATACTCCACGCTTATCAGTAATAAAATGGTAACTCATTTTCAGATCGTAATTTTTGCAATACTTTTCATCGTCAGCTATAATTAAGCTCGGACTGTATGCTGATGCTTTTTTAATAAATAAATAAAAACTAAACATTGAGGACGAAGATTAAATTCAATAGATGAATGATTCACAGGCAGGTAACCATAGTTACAAACACTGTGAAAACATCTGAGTTGAGCCATCGTATTTATCGCAGCACCAAATTCAGAGACGCATCACTTCCCAGCTATATGAATGAGGGAAAGCGCTAAACAATTTCATATCCTCACAATAGTAAGGGAGAAGAAAAAAATAATTAAAAGATCGCCGATAGAATAAAAACACGAGATTTAAAAAAGAGAGAGGGATGTGTACATACAAAGCTACCGAATCCATCGTGTTTAATTTCATCTTCAGAGATAGAACGTGCGATACGGACACCGCCAGAGAAGGTAGATGTTAAAAAAGAACTAAAATTAAGTTTTCCGGGAATATCAGGAAGAGTTTTGGTCGGCCATTATTAGCACTGCTACCTTTTGTTCGAGAGGGAGGATTGGAAAAGTCTGCAGAAAGGGGGACGAAGGCAAGGGGATGGAATTGGAAGAGTAGCGAGGAAAAAGGGGCTTCGCTCTTGATTGAGAGCTGCGCTTGGTCCTTTTTACGCTCAGGAGGAAGTGAAAGAGAGAAAAAGAAGGGACCGGAGGAAAGAGAAAATGGTTCGGGGAATGAAGAGATGGGATGGAGGAAGATTGCGTGGGGCAAACCTTTCTTCGCTTGAGGTCACTCTCGTACGTGTATCGGGAGTATATTCAAGCATGCAATAATACAGGGAAGTAATTGAAGGTCACGAAAATTGGAAATTCAATTATGATGATAAAATTTTCATCAGAGAAATTGGAAAGTAAAAGTTCATTCAACAATGGCAAACAGTACCAAATGGGAAATTCAACAATATAAAATACATAGCAACCATGGTTACGACGAAATTAATTAAATTAACCCAATAGCAAGGGGAACAATTGTTAACCTTTTTTCCTCTGTGTTCATTCTTAAACGGAATTATATTTTGACGACAACCTTTACAAAAACGTTTAGCGCAACGGCAGCTTATAAGGAAGCATATAGCAGAAGCTCAACAATAGGAATAGATCACAAGAAAATTTGAAACATAAAATTGTTGTCTAGCAATGGTATGGAAAACCGTCTGGGTCCAAATTCAACAATGCAATATGCATAAAAACAATGGTAACCCTGAGAAAATGTAAGAATACGTGATAAAGCGGCGCTCATTTCGGCGAGATCGAGACTAAAAAGTCTCTTCTTACATCCAACCCGACGTCATTAACATATGCAAAGAATGAAATAGCATTCAAAAATCAATTTTTAAGAACAAAAAATAACTATATATGTATACCACTAAAGATACAATTTTTCTCTAAAACGTAAACTGTACTCATGTTTTTATTTGGTGATTTATTTATTGTTCTTATCACATATTTTAAAAATGGATTTTCATTAGACGTTCGTATTACGTTTTCTTTTATGACTCGAGTAAGCGGGCCCTTCCTGTTTGAGTTACATTAATGAATAATAATAATTTCAGGGTCCAGTTGTAATAACCATGAATTTACATGGAAATCTAGAAAAAATCTCATGCAAGTACGTCCAGCTACAAAAAAACACAATAATTAGTATTTACTCCACAGATAGATTTTTAAATGATCTTAAAAGATAAAAAATCAATACATGAGCCCTTGGTTCTTTGCTCCCGAGATAGGGGAATTTTTTGCAGACTACGTGCTGAGAAGGGTGAAATAATAACAAATAAACTATAATTCGTCCACTTTTAACGCAACTCATGCTAAACGAATAGAATGTTAGGAGACATGAACATATTTGCTTTCATTATGAATGACGTAAGAGATAATCAAGAAGCTATGGAGTACGTATATAAGAAAAAGACCGCAATGGTAAGGCTCTTTAATTATGATATTGCTTTAAGGAGGACCTCGTCCATGACATGGAACCTCTTTTAGGAGAGGAAAGACAGAGGACGTGATGAAGGTTCCTCATCGGAAGAGCGACTTAATGAGGAAGGACTCCCGAAATTTCCAAACTGACAAAGTGGGCGTATTCTGAAGAGGGTCGAAGTTTGCAAAAATATCAACGTGGAGAATAACCAAGACGAAATGGAAAAATAAGAATGAATAAGAAGATCCACACGTAGAAGGTCAAATATAATATTGGATGGCAAGTATGCAACGCATTTATGCTAAAAAGCGGAATTCAAGAGACAAATTCAAGAAGATGACGACTGTCCAACCAAATAACTCCAGTACGGTATCTTTCCGTATTTTTTTATAATCTGGAATTCTTAGAAGGATATGGAATGAAATACTTTGCTTTTGATTTTCCGAATGAGCAAGACAATTTAGCGAAATGAAATAAATTAATTTTCAATTTGAAATTTTTTCTCAATCAAATAGATACGATAAACTTGATTATATCAAATAAGTTGATGAATTAATTTAATCGAATAATCCAGCAAAATTTTGGATCACATTTATTTAATAATATTTCCATATTAATTTTCAATTAAATAACTTTCTTAATCATTAGGATATACTAAATTATATCAAATGAGTCGATGAACTTAATTTTATCAAACAATTCAGGCAATTTTTTAAAGATTTATTTCATAATATTTATACATTAATTTTCAACCAGATAATTTTCCCCGTCGATTTAAGTCGATACAATTGATTGTATCAAATAAGCCGATGAATTTGATTTACTCCAATAACTTTGCCAAAGTTTTAATCAAATTCATTTGATCAAATTTATATAATTAAATTAACTCAACCTTATCATTTTTATCAAATTTATCATTTTTATCGAATATTTTTAAGCTATGAAAGCCATATTGAAGTCAAGCTAAAGAACCTGACTCTAGACCTCACTTCCAAATTTGGTCAGGACCTTGCTCTTCCAATAACTTCACGAGGGAGTTCTATAGTTAGAAAAGGCGCACACTAGATTTCGGAAGCCATAAACCAAAATTTTACATCCCTGAACTTCGTCAGGAAATGTATTTTTTTAGTTCCTCTAAAGTTAATTTGAGGTCGATACGTGCTTTGTTTGCATGGAGTTTGATGATGCCTTGACTGCAGCTCTCCCTGTTGCTTCGTATTCAGCCGTAGTGCGTACAAATTATTTTCGGTCCGTTTTGTTTTATCGCATGATTAGCATCCAGCCCAAGAAGGCAGCAGAAGTTCTAAACTCGTGGTCGTAAAAGCTAGAGTTTTTGTACAGTGATCATTACTGGGTCTGAATACGTTGATTCTGTGAAACGAGTTCACATAAAAAGGACAATAGGAGTTGCATGAATAAAATCACTCTCTTGGGAGTCAAGGTGACATTCTGCTTTTAATTCCTTCTTGAAAAAATTGAAATTTGGGAAGGAAATTATGAAAACTTCTTCCAAAGAGTAGAATCAAGTGAATGTTTTGAAATAACTTCATAAAAAACTTTGGGACTAACAGAAGACAGGCAGTCACTGAAAAATATTATCATGTGAAAATAAAAGCCTAAAAATCAATAAATTTAATGAAGGAAGAAGGATGTATACTTCTCTAAAAGAATTTATTTGGAGATAACCTTTTTCAACAGATAAATGCCATCATTTGCCATTTAATACCATGGCATCTACCTGCTGAAACCGGTAATCCTCAAATAATTCTAGTGGAAAAGTATATATCTTTCTTCCTTCATTATGAGATTTAATATCCTAAACATCTGGGCCGCCTCCATGGATTTTATCAATAAATTTCAATGCATAGCGAAGGAGGACAATTCTCTAAAATAATTTCTGCGCGTTGGGTCTGTGTTATGCGATCACCTTAATACAAATTACTAAAATGTCTGTAGATATATATTCAATTAAACATAATTAATAATTAATTAACTTGCTACCATTAATCTAAAAAGATAAATTTGCTGAGAATCTCGATAAAGATGACATGTTGCTATTAATTCCTTCATTGGAAAAATTGAAATTTAAGGAGAAAAATGAATAACCTTTTCCCAAAGTGTATAATTTAGTGAATGGTTTGAACAACGTCACAAGAAACTATGAGAATAACAGAAAACAGACAAATGCTGAAATGACAGGTAACTAGGTTAACTTAGGTAACAAAAGACCAGCCTCAGAAATCAATAAATTTTAAAGAAACATAACTAAGATGAAGAACTGTCCTCTAAATTAATGTACCTGCGTAGGGACTGGAGACGGTTATGTGATTATCTAAAACGTATAAAAATGCCTATGAGGGTACATATATATTAAATTCTGTTAACATTTAATTACTTCAATTAACCAAATACATCAATTTGCAGAGAATCTCGGTATAGTTATATAGTATAGTATAGTATCTACAATCAATTCTAGTAACAAAGGTTCATATGTATAGGAATTCAATCATAGATTTCTTTAATAATATTAATCGACAAGATAGCAACTCAACGCATAGTTTGTGGATTAAATAGGAGAGTTTTTCTCAGACTGAAGCTGTAAATTACCTACTTTACTCCATGAGTATTTTACTTCATTACTTTGTAATGCATTTTTCAAGGCGTAGTTCGGCTTTCTGCTATGCGAATTCATTTTTAAACTCCAAACTTGGATAGAGTCGACTTACTTTGATCTAAGAAAAGAAGGCTATAAGTACATTTAGATCCTTGAACGGGGTTTTCATACAGATGTTCATAGGCCAAAAGATTGACGATTCTACGGAGTATTACGAAGATGTCCGGTTTAAATAGTAGATTTTGAACGAGTAACACACCAATTTGAATCCATGCTCTTTCATATTCAACCGCTAGGAATGATTCAAAAATTATTCCCACTTCCGGAGCCTCGCTACATTCTCAAATTGGATTCCCGTCTTTATCTTCTGCCTCAACTCTTTCAAACTCAGTTACATTTCGCGTTTTGCCGAAATTTTAGCGAATCGCGAAATCCGTGGAATCCTTCTGGGAGGTGAGGTTACGCTCTATGCGCGGGACAATAACTTCTGTATCTCTGCGTGTATTAATGAAAGATTTCAATTGGGATTAATTTTCCGTTGCTATCGCTACGATTTCCTTTTTTGAAAGTCAGGAATGTGAATACATTCTCAGAAATTAATTATGAATTGAATTAGAGTATCAAATTGCTCAAAGGAAATTCCTGAGGGATTATTTTGCCAAAGATGGAGACAGAGGAGGTGAGCAGGAGTTTTCCCAAGAGAGTATGTATTTCGCGCATGAAAATTTTCAAATGACTGAATTACATTACGATTCTTTGGTGAGAGTTTCGAAACTCCAAACTTAGAAGATAGCGATACGATATCCTGAGCTTAATGTTATTCATATCACAGAAAAGGATAATTTTTACAATATTTACCATTCAGGGCATAAGTCTGAGGTATAGAAACAACTCAGGGATGAAAAGTTATGAATGATTGAATAGCGTTTCGATTCCTGAGAGAGCTTCAAAACCCCTGCCTAAAAAGTTAGAGATACGATATCTTGGCGTTTGTGCTGATTATATTACATTTAAATATTAAATATACATGCGGTGCGGTACATAAGTTTGAGATGTTTAATAAGTTTCACAATATTCGTATGAGCTAAGGGAGAAAGGATCCACAGAATCTCTCATCCACATGAACATTCATTATAAGTAGGCTGATTATATTCCGTCTGGTCAAAAACAGGAAATTTCTCATCAATAAAACGGGACAGAAAAGAATAATTTCTTTGTTCGTTTTTCTCCTTGGTTATTTTCATCAAATCAATATTTTTGACAGCGACATGAAAATGTAGTTTTCGTAGCTGTTAAAAATGCTAGAATTAATAAAATTTGCCAGGAAAACGATAGATAACTTGTTCGATTTATACTTTTAAATATAGTTGAGCTCTGTTTATCCGCAGCCACGAATTTCAACTGTTTATACTTTACACTGATTATAATAAAAATAAAATATATAATTATAATAATGTATGAGAAGGATTTGACGGGACAAGGTTCATTATATATGACGATATGGAAAGACTGGAACAGACCTGGCACAAACGGGACGTATGATCAACCTAAGCATCAGCAAATTGGGATTAGCGTAATCTACGACTGCCTAATGTATCAAAATGAGCTGATTTCAATATCTTTCAATTTATTGTGTTTTATTTATGTACTGTAAACCTTCGCTAAGGAGCAGTGATGTGAATTTAATTTTGAAAATGCAGCTAGATGCACCATGAAAAGTAGCTAATTAGATTCGCTTGACTCAGAAAAATATATACCTAAAAAGAATTTAAAAATAAAACATCACAAATTTGTTTCCATAAGTAGAATATCGCTTCATAAACTACGAAAATGAAATACATTATTTGAGTAATAAGATTTATCAACTGAACGTTGTAATAATAATAATAATAACAATAAAAGGACTTTATTAGGGCGAGATCGAGACTACGAAGTCTCTTCTTACATCTAACTCTTTACTGTTTCATTTAAAATTGTTCAAACGTGTTGACTGTACCTAGAGGAGAGTGAATCTGAAAGAAACATGCTCCATGGAGTACGAGATGCCACTAAAACAGAAAAAAGGCCGATACAAGAAAGGAAACGAAAAAATCACTAAATTGCCAACTATGATTATAATAATAATAAATCGTCTTTATTTGGGCGAGATTGAGACTTTAAAGTATTTTCTTCCATCTAACCCATCGTCATTAATTATGAAATTAGAAGTAGAAAAAATTAGAAGAATTGTGGATGTAAAAAACCTAAGAGATTCATAGGAAAAAGTCCAAATAAATGTCATAATTTAGCATCACTTACATCACATCAACGTTCATATTATTTATCGTACACATTCTCATTTTTTAAATGAAAAAATCAAATAAACATTTTCCAACACATTCCCCAGAAAAATAAATTCCATTCACCAAGAATCTGTCGGTAATAATCCCAGTATATGCCCAACTCAAAGTTTTGAAACATTATCTCCCTAGAGGATTGTGAATGCAAGATTAATTTTCATTTAAAAAATAATATACATATTTCCTACAATTCCACACCAATGTTTGCTACATTCATCAAGATACGGAACCAGGAAATTATGGAATAATCTCAAAATAAATTTAACCTAGCAATTCACCATTTTATCTCTCTCTCTTTTGAAGTTAAACACAACACAAAATGAGAACTGTGAGATTATCTCATTAATTCAGGTCGCCTTTTAAACTTCCAGCGCGCTGCTCGTCGAGTGACATTTAAATTGACTTAATCTCCGCTAATCCACAACCGTGAGCTTGACGAGAGGAAATAATTCTCCCATTCTTTGTGAACGCCATTTAACAATAGGAGCCAGACTGAAATCTCCACCATTGTGGCTAATTTTCATTGTTAGCGCTGAAAGCAAGACGGAAACAAACTCTGAACAAGTTTCGCCGAGAACGAGATTAAAATCTCTGCGAACTAGGATAGAAGACGGTTTGATCAAAACTTTTGACGCCCAGCGAAGTGTCACCAGGAGAGCCAACCTCTCGCACCGGTGACACTTGAGGGATATTACGGATCCCAAAAGCAAGGCTGATGCAAGTCCAAAGGTAAAGTTTACTCGAGATTAATGCCGGCGTGGGAAAGAAATATTTCGAAGGAGAATTGAATTGGAGAAAGTCTCCAGAAACTGGGACGGCTAAGGCTAACGTATTTACGCCGAGATAATAAAATATATAAAAGAGTTTCCCTTAAAATGTTTATCCTCCGGATGTATTCGTACCAAGTTTGCCCGTTTCCTTGGCCGATATCGCAGAGTGAATTGCGAATTCAAAAGGTAACGCTGTTAAGTCCGCCAACTTCGGTGCTTTGGGAAAAAGAGTTGCGAGGGCAGATGGATGAGATTACGAACTGCAACGACGTTATCTCTGTGATAAGTCTATTGATAGTATTTGTTCCAAAAGGTAAATGGGACATGAAAGGTATTTTCCATTGCACACTACTGATGGATCTATTAAACTTTGATTCCAGATCGCTCTCCTGCGTTACTCGCTATTTAGTACGAGGCAGATGATAAATTTATACCTTTTCCTTTATCAGTCTCTATGACTAATTCCTTGATAATGTGAAATAATCAATATCGTTACGCAATGAACTCATACATTGATATTCATTTCAAGTCCACTGTCTGCAATGTCCTAACCCTGAAGGCCGGTTTGAATTGAACGTATGGTGATAATATTTGTAAATCGCCTGCTTTAATATTTAATTTTATGCTTATTTTGTCTCACTTTCATTTTATTTTCATCGGTCTAACAGATGATGGGATATTCCAGTCTCAATTTCGCCGAATCAAATCCTTTGTATGCCTTTCTGTTTCAACCTCAAGCCCTCGATCATTAGTAGTAATAGCAATTTGAAAGAGCTCCGACAGATCATTTCACACACATGGATTCCGCTCCATCATTAGCTACCAAAAACTCTGAAAAGAGAATGAGGCTTCCTAGGCAAGATGAGGAGTGAGGAAATTTGCCATTGCTTAGTCCTTTGCTTGAATAAGACTCATTAAGTATTCGATAGAATATATGGCACTTAACTCTAAACATGGAATATACAGAACTGTATAAACACTAGGGTGTCCCAAGATGTGTTGGAAAAATATTTTTTCGCAAAACCAATTACGAATAACCTCAATTTTTTTCAATTTATCCTTATTAACTTACCTAATAAATATTATTGCGATTAAATTATGGCAACCCGTGCCGACTCGTTGCTAAACAATTTCGAGAAATGAAAATTTGTACCGAAATGGGGAACACCATGTCAGTGGGAAATTAACCAACGGATTCGCACGAATCTTTCAGGACATTTTATTTTGCTTAAAAATAGTGGACATGTGACTGACCGTATAATTCAAAGGGCTTTTGTTTATAAATAATGGCAACTGAATATCGGAGTCAGGCAACCACACAATGCACATGCATTCCTATATAAATGTCAAGTTAATAGAAAATTATTTCCTTCCATTACTTTTACAGATAACTTATATTTTTGCGATTAAATTTCATATTGTATCCTTCCTAGCACTGTTTAATTTTAATTAGCATTTATTCTGATATACAAATCTTCGTACAGTGTAAAATTCAGTATAAAAAGGTGTCCAAAAATACAAAATAGATTTTGTTTGTGCGAACTTTGACACTTTGCATAGCTACTGATGTATAAATTCCATATACAGCCATTACTATCATTATTAAGCAAATTAATTTGATTCAACACCTTAATACACACGCATAATGTTTCTACCATTCGGTAGGTTCATGCGACGTAATATTACTTGCTCATTTACACCACTAGAAAGCAAATTATACTATTACTAATACAACAATTTTCTTTGTGAAAAACAGCAAAATACAGCATATCATTTGCAAATATTCATCATATGATCCATTGGAACGGTGGTGAAACGACTTTGTCTTTAAAGCTCTGATATTCAATTCGGATGTAGTAATTTCCTGCGACCTTTCTGCCTTTGTTTATAAATACATTTTCATACATGGGACTGCTGTCATTTGCAGTTGCAAATCACTGAGCAAGTCACTCTTGGCGCCGTGAACAGCTGACTGAACGGATATGACGAATGGCGAGACATCGCGGAAGTATTGATTCACTGAGCATTCGGTTAGCGACTGATTGATGACCGAAAAAAAATGGGGACTGATATCGAAAAGTAGAGTATTGGCTCTTGAAAAAGTAGCCCATCGAAACAAAGAGCATTCCTTTAATCGCTGCAATCGCACTACTTGTGCGAGTTGAATTTTTTATACTCCGATGTTGAAATAAAGTTAGGATGCTGAAGGAAGTGTTCTCGGCATACTAACCGCGTTGTTCCGTGTTTCGAAACTGATTTTAGGATACTGGTTATAAAGAATACAGGATTAAGGTAGATAGATTCCAATCCTCCTTATATAATATAATATTGAAAAGAAAATAGAGTTTAGTGATTTTTCTTGAATTCAGTTAGGCGTTGACCTCGATTATATAATCAGTATATTGATGAAATACGTATGAATGTGTGAAATCCAAAATACAAGGATATGAAGATCTTTATTGCATAATAATATGGTTTTATAACAAAAAATCTGATGTTGCCAGCATATGGCTTTCTCCATATATAATATGTAAATATTTATCTACGACAGTATTTTCGAACTCTATATTCAATATAAACATGGAAGATGAGTGATTAATTTATATCATATTATCTTTTACGTCACAAAAATTATAAATTATGTTTTTCGGGACATGCTCGATGAAAAACGATGAAATAGGCCTTTCGCCAACAGCGCCCACAACGTACAGAATCAGCAACTTCCGGTTCATCAGTTATACAAAAATATGTTTCATACAAAAGTTATAGTAAATTATATTTTCTAAAACTTTTATAAATAATAGTATATATCGAAATATCAGATTAATGGAGATATTTTGCAAAAACGGAAACAAGCTTCGAAAATAAAGCTCAACTTACGGCTAATTGATTCACTCCAAAAACTAATCAACTCTAACGACACCAACCAAAGTACAATGAATACATGAATGCACCAAATACATGAAATTTGTTCATGTAGTTCATACGACAAACAGTTTTCATGTTAGAGCGCCCACAAAGTACATAATCAGCAACTTCCGGTTTATCAGAATTTCACGAATAACTCCTAAGGAATCGGTGATATAAAAATAAGTTTCATACAAACTTTAAAGTAAATTACATTTTATAAAACTTTTATAAATAATGGTATATTCATAAATATCATATTAATGGAGATATTTTGCAAAACCGGAAATTTGCTTCGAAGAATAAAGCTCGACTTCCGGTCAACCGATTTACTCCAAAAACTAATCAACTCTGACAGCACCAACCACAGTGCTATGTATAAAGTTTGGTATTGATAGAACAAACAGTTTTTTAAGTTAGAGCGCCCACACACACACACACACATACACACAGACATCATTCCGAAAATGGTCAAAACGTGTTCTAGGGACCCCAAAACATGTATTTCCGTTGAAATCTCGAAGTCTATTTTTTCATGAAAACAATACTTTCTCTATACTACGTATATGGAGAATGTAAAAAGGGTCCTTACACTTATCTTACAGGCTGTTCACTAAATGTTTGCCAGTTATGAGCGAAATCGCATTTTCTCTCTCTCTCTTTTTAAGGGAGCCAATAAGAAGAAGGACCAAGTTCCGACCCCCGAATCAAATCTTAGTGTCCAAAATTTCTCTGTTGAAACATTAACATGAAAATATGAATTTAGTTAAAATCATTCAAATATTTTTCAGTATGGAGTGTAAGCAATGCTGGAAATAATAGTGTGATTTATTTAAGGCTAATTAATAACAAAATCCCTGAAAAATGTAATATTTCAGAGCAATTCTTCATATTTTTCTGGTTTTGTTTGAACGGGTGCCTTAACAAATGATGTAAATGGAGTTAGACTTAGCACAGGAAAGCGTGCAACTTACCCAAAGGTTGTACGAGAAGAGAAAAATAGTGACTTGGTCCCAGCCAAGTCACTATTTTTCTCTTCTCGTACAACCTTTGGGTGCCTTAAGTTCTCCAATTAAAGAAACAAGGAATTGCTAACTTTTCTGCTTCAAATTATTTTCTTTCTGTTCGTACTATTGATTTGACAGACAGATGTTATTGGGGCAAATATTTAATAGAAATTAATCGGGAATTCGAGAAATTTTGGTAGTAATTTTGTAAAAAAGTAGTCGCCTCATATTTTTCGCCTTATTTGCTATGGAAAAAAAATCGGTGAGAAAATTCATAATAAAATAGTAAATTCATTATATGCGCAAATACGGTATATAGAATACAATTATGTAAGCGCAGTTTTATGAATAACATCTTTCCATAACCCAAAGGGGTGACCAAATTGAATGTCGTTATTCGGAATCTCTCAAACCTCAGTAGGTTTCACGTTATCACAATCATGAAAAAGTTTAAGAGGAAAAATAAGAAACACTATGCTGTACCAGAAGACACATTGAACTCCTATTCCAGTCATCCATATGAGGAAATAGGAAAGAGATGTACACTCATGAATAACTAAAATCGTATGAATCGAAGAGAGGAAATTCGCGTTCTGAGAAAAAATTCGAGAAAATCCCTCAAACGGAAAAAGACAAACCGCGCATTCGATTCGAGCCTAAAAATAGAACAAAATCATTTCCAAACTGATTCGATGATCCTCTAAAATAAGTTAGCGAAAATTAAAAAAAGAGAAAAAATTAACAAAGGGAAAGGAACGGAAGAAAATTCAAGGGGAAGATTCCCTTCCTTCATTTTTAACATTGTCTGCAAGACTTAGCTTCCACTTCCAAAACTTCCTCTCATTTTTTTCTTTAGACTCCCTTTTTTTCTCTTCCGCTGCCTCTTTGAATAACTTATCTTTCCTTATATTCAGGGAATATATATTACGTCGCTGCTACCTCCCGTTTCCGCCGTGGGTTTCTTTGTCTACCGCTCCTTTTTTCATACCTATCATATGCTTTTAGCATAAATTTGATAATAAAAGTCTTTCTTTGCTATTGAAGCAGCCTAAAGGTCTAGTTTGTAAGACACTAGAAGACTGTCTTAAAACATAAAAAATCCATCTCATCCTTGCGATATTTCTGAATTTTACTTTTAAAACTATCATAAATTTACTTCGAAAGTTATTAAATATATTTATATTGTTCTCAGTGACTCCACCGTTATTCTTGAAACCAATTAAGGAATTTATGAACTGAATAAATGATGATGAATTGAACAAATGCTGGATACTTTAAAGATGGAAGCAACAGTTATAGCAACCAAAGGTTTATTGATAGCAACGTAAACATTAACTAAATATACCTTTTATTAATTAACATAGACGAAAAGTCGGTATACTCTATCAAATATTTCGCGATTTAGAATCGAAAACGATATTTGACGGTTGTTTAGGATAGATTGGGGTGACTTCACTCGAATAAGGGTAGGCGAATATTGTCACCAGATGTTGAATGGAAGTGGACTGTAAATGATTCAAATCTCTGGACCAATCAATTAAAACCCTTTAATTAAACTTGAACACACACAAACAAATAATACCTGTAATTTTAAGAGCACACGTCCGCATGGCGCGGAGCTGCGGAAACGACCGCCTTCCCGCTTTGCTTGACATCGACTGATTAGTTACATTACGCGCGCCAGAACATGACAAAGTTGCAAGCCCAACAAAGTAGTTTCCAGTTGCAAGCCAAACAAGGTAGGTTCCAAACAACGGTAAAGTTAAGAATTTCTATAAAATTTCTTTGCTATGGTTAATTTCCGTATTTAATACTATTATTTCTAGGTTTTTGACATCCATTATTCTTTCTCCTATTTTCTCGCACTGTCACTTTAAATTAGATACTGTACAGTATATGACGATGGATTGAATGGAAGACGAGAACTAAAGTCTCAATCTCGCACGAGTGAAGTCATTTCCCAGGGAATAACGGACATGAACTTCTTGTTTCTATGAGACTTCTTACTATTATCATCATTATTTATAGTAACATTTTTTATAGAAAAAGGGAATTCAACAAACTGAAAAATTAACTCTATGTTGCTAAAAATGTGAACACAGTCAACGAAAGGGTCCTTTCTCTAAATCCTACACCAAAATACCTATTAACTCAAATGTCTCACTTTTCGTAAAGTTTAAGTGTTTATTACTATTTTGCTGTATTATATGTTTTACTGGTCTCGCTGATGGCCAAAAGGGCAATGTTTACGGATTTAATGAAAGCGATCCCGGGTTCGAATCCCGGTGGGAGCCGTTCGAGGTGTGCGAAATGACTTAAAGCAGGTTTTCCAAGCGACGGAATCCATCCGCCGCGGAGAGCGGAAAACGTCTAACGTACTGCGCTGCCGACTCATTCAATGCGAAGTAACCGAAGTGTTTTTTTAGATGGCGGAACTAAGTCATCGTACTTTGCATTGAAAAGTCGGCAGCGCAGTGCGCCCGACGTTTTCCGCCCTCCGCGGAAGATGAATACCGTCGTTAGGAAAACCTGCCTTAATCTGTCGAAGCACTTTATATTTTGGCATTTTTATTGAATATCTACACACTAAAAATATATTCCGAGCATTAATCACCGAAATATTTCCTTTTTCATAAGCAGTTTTCCTCTTGAACTTTCTTATGGAGAAAAGCAATCACATTTAAAGGAAATTTCCTTTACACTTGCCTAGCAATTTCTTTAGAGCATTAATTAGCGAACTAGTTCATATTTTATGAGAAGTTTTCCTGATTTCAAGACACATTATCTCTAGAATATTAGCAATCATGTGAAACATTTACTGAATCGCCATCTAATTTCAACTCAACAAATATACAACGACAATACGACATCCGGAGTGAACGCCCTTCCTCCGCTTCGGACGGTACGAATCTATTCCCCAGCACAAAAAGGTGGACATGGAAAAGATTCGAACAAAAAGGTCGCGGAAAGTACCGGAGGAATAAAAAGTGAGAGGCGTTTAACGAAGGTAGTCCACCAATTAGGAGGCTTTAAAATGTGGTGATAACAAGCGAGAAAGGCTGCTATATCGGCCGTGAGATAAGAGGAAGAATTTCACCCGGGAAAAAGAATTCCCGCCGACATAACTAACTTTGTACCTCTGGTTTCCTGAATTTCCTCTTTTCGCTCGGGTTAGTGCGAGGCATCAATTAAGATGGAGCTCCTGAGGGATGCTGGGGAAGTGAAAGGTGAGAAAAAGAGAGTTAAAGGGAGGAAGAAAGGGAAAAAACAATGTTGGAAGTATATTCAGGCCCAAGGCTAACCCAACCATGCAATATACGAGTATTATTGATGCGTATGATAGGCACACAAAGGGTAAGTCAATATTGAGTGAATATGTAGATCTTAGGATCTAAGACAATACTCCGATATCACTGCATCACAACTGCTTTCTCAACTCGATAAATGGAATATTATTGGTTTGTCTTTTGGAATAGGATTGAAAAAAATGTATCTTTTATCCACTTGATCACTTTACTGACAGCTTCTGACGAATGGGTGATGCAGAATAACTACACTTATTAAATCTCTGTGCATGGAATGCTACTTAAATTGATGATCGTTAACTTATTGTGCTTCACTTCACTTCACTGTTTAACAATCACATCGGTGGTAACAAACATGGTGAGATATACACATGGGTGGCAACAAACTTCCTCCAAAAATAACTCGTAAAGCCACAAATACATAGAGAATAGCTGTCAACGCATATAAATCTCGCGGTAGAATCATTACGAAATAGTGGATATTGTATGATTCTTTCGTTTAGTGTTTGATATCGATAACTGAGTGTGATCATATCATATATTGCAGCCATCTAATGAAGTCTTTGTATTCCAATCAGAACAAATTAGGCACTTAATTAATGAAATTTTTTGTCATTCACAGTATCGTCTTTAGATTGACGTCAAAACAGATTGTATACTACAAAGGAACAATTTTTACGTATATATATATATCACATTCCGTGCATTCTGACTTTGTGAGAAAAGCAAACTACCTCACTCCTCATCCTACCTATTAAGCCTCATTCCCTTCTACTAACTCTAGCAGCAAATTGAGGTCCCAACCGACCATCGAGCCGAATTATTTAGATATAGATAGACTATATCATGTATATGTGTTATATTCTTATCGATGAATATAGCCACATAAAGAATTCATAGAAGATTTTTCTTCATTTAGATATAACAGTGAATTGCCTACCTCCAAACAAACCCTTCCCGGCCCAACTTAAGAATAGACCCTTACGTTTTGAAACAAACGTTCAGGCATGAATTTAATTCCACGTTACATTTATAGAATCTCAGGGTATACGCTTCTAAAAGAAGAATACAAAATACTAAGTAAGTCTGAGTCTGGATTTTAATTCCACAGAACTTCCTAGTGACAAAACGGCGCCAGCCATTAGTGCCATACATATTTAAATACAACAACCTCAGATAAGCTCAAACTTGCACGATGTAATGACAATTAGACCTTGAGTTGAGAAAAGCTAAACTGCTATTGTGAGCTAAAAGCTGAAACATTACTATTGTGAAATCCTAAACTGCAAAATAGTGCGGTGAATTACAGTGACCTCTTGATTAGAATATAAACTACCATTCATACAGCAGCCGTGAATATATACGAAAGCATACTCGACTGAGAGGGAGAATAAGGGCCGTATTTATAGTCGACTCCTTCACCCATACCTAGCGAACCCCTTATGAGTAAGCTGCCAGGCGAGTGCCAAATATTGGCATTTTTAAACAACTCCCAGCAGTCCTCTGACGAGGAGACGGACTCGTGATAAATTTGGCAACAGCGTTCCCAAAAACTTGTTTCGCTGTTCAGTTTTTTTAATATTTCTTCCTGCTAATTTGTTTTGGTTCACACGAAATCTTGTATTGATGGCAAAGTTTGAATAGGTATTGTGAATTCTAAAAACATTTAAGCTCTGCATGACAGTAAAAATCAGTTTCATGTCTGTCCTCATCCATTTTCAGCTCTACCTGTATTTATTTTCATGTTTAAGCCAAGGTTCTGTTGAGATCAATGTTCCTGTTAAAGACATTTACAACAGTCCAAGAAAGGAAATGTATATAAATAAAAAATAACTTCAATTTACAACAAAACTATTAAATTTATAGTAATGTATCAACAATTTACTAAGGCAGCCGTTGTTGAAACTGCATTACTATAATCAAGATAGAAATAGCAGGTTAACGTTTGTGAGGTTGTAGTTACTTTGTATCTGGTGTGATATTTCCAACTGTTCATGAATGTTTAATTTGCGTCCTTTAGGTAATTTTTTTTTAAAGGTGAGGGAAGAGGTGATTATACGGTAAAATTGAAATTTTACCGATTATACTTTAGAAGGCTTTGGAAGAAGGATATTTTGTGAAATTTTAAACCTCCCACGAACCGAGTTCTCGTGTCATAGCTTTGAATTTTAAAATTCCCGTCACCGATGTATCAGTTAACGTAACGTAACGTATTAACGCTGGTAATGTTAACTTTAAGTCGATTAAATAAAAAATCAAGAATAAATATTGCCTCGGTAAAATTAGATGAATGAAGCAGCTGCTTCATCCATCTAATGCTTAACAAGTTTCGGTATCTAATTACACTAACAATAGAAATTTCGATATTCATTCATTATATAATTAATTTTAAGATATTATTCATTCATAAGATTCATAAGATAATATATAGGAAAGTTTTCACCAACTTTCTTCACATTCACAGATAAATCAGTGATAAATCCTGAATGAATACATTTTCTCACGCTCCATTAATTTCAACTGATTCTAACCATGAGATTTATGATTAAAATAGAATATTTTATTCAGAAAAATTGTTTGTGATTATTATTTTGTTGTATTGTATTGTTCAAACAATACAATAATGCAATGTAAATAATATAGCCTGCCTGTGAATGGCTTACAAATTAATTTACATGACATTTAAGTTCAAGAAACAGATTGTAAATATTCATCTTTTTGGTCCTCCTGAGCCAGATGTAGGCTCATCAGGAGGTGCCAGAAGTTAAATAACCGCAAGCCTAAGATTACAAATTATTTAAAATTTAGAGTATTTCATAAATTAATGATGAAAATTAAAAACATTTTCAAACGTTTCCAGCAAAATAAAGCATTAAGTTTACAAAAACATTCACAAAATACTACTTATGATTCCAAAAATTGTAAATACTGCATCTGCTTATCTATTGCACTAATTATAATATGAAAATCAATACCAAATTCAGCAATTATATAATGATTCACAATAAACATAGAACATATACCAAGTATGTGATACACAAGACTATAGAAAGCATTATACTTATAAAATCACAAAGTACAACAGCATATATAAACTTAGATACAATCATTAGCATCCCATAGTCAGAGCAATAAATGTACAAAATCAACTCAATACAATTTTGACATATATCATAGTATGTACCAAGGGATCTGTTATATGTTTTTCAAAATTCAGTACAAAATTTAAGTATATGTTATAAGGTAAGTCATTAAATAGCATAGGTATTATGACATCAAGTCGCTTCCTGCCATACATATATTATAATAACTTGGTATATTGTACGTTATTCTATCTCTCCCTATCAAGCCTTGTTTTGTAACAAACTTTTCCTTGTGCTTATTGAAAAAGTAATTTTCTGTAAGCAGGATGTAAGTGTGAAGGTATTGTAAAGGTTCCACTTTCTGATTTATTTCTTCTCTAACTGTAATTTTCATAACTTTTATCTTGTGTAAATTTATTTTTAATTTGTTATCATGGCACCATTTCTTAATTTTATTTAAGTCAGTTTGTTGAGCTCTCTCAGCCTCATTGAAGTATTTGTTACCAGATATTAATACAGCGTCATCAGCATACAAGTATAATTTACAGCACTTTATAACAGAAAATATATCATTGATATATATTAAAAATAGTAATAGGCCTAATACTGACCATTGTGGCATTCCACTGTAAATATTTACTCTTTCTCCTGCGTCAAAGGTTATGTATCATGACTACGACAACGAAAGGCCACAAAGAATCAGCAATCAAGAGTAGGAATCACCCGTGCTCAACATAAATATATCTCTACTAATAAGTATAGTAATTATTAATAAATTCAACCTCAAGGAAATCAAAATTTTACGTAATAAAACTAATAACTTCACATTTCTTAACGACTGCCCAAGCTGAGGTTTTAAAACATCCGTTAGATAGTTTTAAATGCATTAGGATAAAATAAATGTATACCGAAAATATTTTGCTGATTTTTACCCTAATTCAAAGAAACTTTGAGGATTTCACAGTCCACTATTTAATTTTATTCATCAATTTTTGAATCTAATCGAGCGAATCGAACAGATTGTCCGCCATGTTTGTTGTTTACAAAATTAGTACGCAGTTTTGCCACCACCGGTATCACGCTTTAGGGGTTCGCTGGATCACCTATCTCGGTTACCCAGCTTTTGACAGCTTGGGAGTCTCTAAGGGGGTTGTAAGGGGTAGAAAGAGGACTATAAATACCGTTTTTGGCCTTGGGGGACTGCTAGGCGCTGGGAAACTCCTAGGAATCGACTATAAATACGGCCCTAAGTCATTTACCTAATAAGGGAGGGGAACCCCTCGAAAAACCTTCCTTGAGTGGTAAACTTTACATGTGTAAAAGAAGGGAAAAACAAAGATAGATACATGTATGGATTGGCGCAGGTATTGCCTAATTGGGCGTCTCTTCCAACTATCGTCGCTCGTTTACAGTAATTAACTTTTACAGTAATTGATGAAATGAGATTTTTAAATTAAGAGTAGAGCGAAGAAAAATCTTACAATCTGCCTGACAAAGGCTGTGTAGGCTAACTAAAGGCTAACGGCTGACAAAGAAAAACCACAGGGCCGTGGCATGGGCGGGGCACGAGGGGGCGTACTCGGGGCACAAAGTCTTAGTGGGGCGTAAAATGGAAGAAATTATTTACATTTACATAATCACCCTCCAAGTCACCATTGGCGTGAGACAGGGGGTGTAGCAGCATCAACTTCCCTATATTTTTCTTTAATCTGTAAGACCCTTTAATGCTCCGCGGAAAATCTTGTAAGAAGTGACTGTATTTGCAATTATTTCTTCGCAAACTGCGACAGAAAATGAATCTCATTTTCCTTTTAATTTTATGCTGCAGTTATCCCAGGTTTTTAATTCTAATAATTAAATCAAGTCCTTCATCGATGAGATCTTTTTTTAAATCTTTGTTCGGTGACCAAGGTTTCTTTCCTCAAGTGAATCCAAACCAAGGGTTCGTACGTACTAGAAAAAGTAGTAGTGCCAGAAACACTACCGTCGACAATGAATATTACAAACCTATCTGCTTTGAGTCGTATTTTTTAAACTTTTTATAGTAAATAATAATAATAATTAATTTATATATATATATATATATAACTGTAATAAATGTATTAAATTGTAAAGGTAATGGATTGCATTTAATAAATCGTTTGAAATAATTATATTATATCACATCTTATTGTATTATCTATATATATAAAGCAGAAATTCTGTGGGTTTGTTTGTGGGTTTGTGTGTTTGTGGGTTTGTTTGTTTGTCTTGGATTGGAGTCCACACCGTTTGCCCGATTTGTCTCAAACTTTGCATGGGTGTCCTCTGACATCAGGAAGGAAGTACTTTCGCATTTTTATTCAAGAATTTTGCTGGATTCGAACCAAAACCGCTCAGATAGATTTTCATAAGGAATTCACGTAAGCTTCACTTTTATCGGTTGCAGGCTTTATTTCTCCTGAAGAATTAAATTAGAAGGAATAGTTGTACAGAGTCGAAACAAACACCGAAAGAAAGAAAATCGAATAAAGATTCTTATTTTGGTCATGAAATCTTACTTTCGATTAGAATTTGCGAGAATATTGGTAAAATATACAAAACGTTTGTGAAAATTCGAGGCTATAAACAACTCATCCCCCTGACGACCGATCCCATTGTTGAATCCGAGCTCATGTTTTATCCCGTAAAAATACTCGTGGACTTTAGGCTCATAAAGCTGATGATTAAAGAGGACGACATATTACATGGATAACGAGAAATTTTCTGTAAGAAGGTAACCAGCAATTGCAGGTACGTAATTGCAGTGAGGAGATTACCAGCTCATGAATGAGGGAAGTTAGATGCCTTGTATGATATAAAGCAAATATTCTGTGGGTTAGTACGTTTGTTTGTATGTTGTGTATCTTCGATTTTAGTACAAACCGTTTGCCAAATTCGCGTCAAAACTTTGCGTACGTGTTTTCTGGGACCAGGAATGACGTACTGTCTCAATTTTATTCGACAATTTTTCTGGGTTTGAACCAAGATCGCTCAGATGTGTTTCCATAAAGAATAAATCTAATCTTCACTTTTATCGGCAGCAGGCTATATTTCTTTTGAAGAATTAAAATAGAAAATAGTCGTGCAGAGTCGAGACAAGAAGCAAAAGAACGGTAATTACATGAATATTCTAATTTTGATTGTGGAATATTGTTTCCGCATAGAAATTTCGAGAATTTCGACAAAATACGCGTGAATTTTCCAAAATTGTTGAGGTTGTAAACAGCCAATCCTCCTCACGATCAATGCGATTGTTGAGCCGAGCTCATGAATTTTCCTGTACAGTAAAAATAACTTGGAATTTAAGACTATTCTAAAGATAATTTACGCATTGCACGACTGGCAACTTGAATTTAATCTACTTCTATATTCCCCGTTGAGAATCAACGGGCGCTTCAGCTAGTATCATATATAATTATTGCAATATATATATATATATATATATATATATATATATATATATATATATATATACGAGTAAAATGTTGCTTGCATACTGCAAGCAGATCGACAACACTAATTTCATATCGGCATCATATCGGGACGGACATCAAAAGAAAAAAAAAATTCAAAATATTCGTAGAATTCGCTGCAATTTAATCGCCTGGCAGCGAACCCCGGTCTTCCTGGTGTACTTACTATGCAGCAAAATAGAAGATTACCATATCAAACTATGCGTGAAAATTCAAGCAAAACTATTAGGTGCAACTACCTCAAACGACGTCCTACTATTCACATACACTCCTTATTTGAGAAATTATAATGTGCTCTGGCATCGAACCCAGGAACAGCATGGTCTTATCTATTTTTTTTCTTAAACAAAGTGTTAATATACATCTTCCATCGAAGCAAGAGCTCCCTTACATATCGATAAATGAATAAAAAAATTATGAAAAGATACCCCATAGTATTATATATGGGGGATATTTTTACCGCCCGGCATCGAACCCGGGTCTTTCAGGCAATACTTTCTATGCAGCACAACAGAAAAACACCATCTCTAACCGCGTATGCAAATTCAAGCAGAAATATTGGTTACAACTGCCTCAAATGACGTCCTACTTTTCCTTTATATTCCTTATGAGAGAAACATAATTGTGCTCTGGCTTCGAACCCAGGAACAGTACGGTCTTATGAAAATTTTTTTCTAAAACTTATTCGTACCATACATCTTCCAGCCAAGCACGAACATCCTATCATTTCGATAAGTGCATCTGAAAAAATAATGAAAAACGGCTCCCATGTATTTTAAAGGGCAGATCTTTGCATCGTCCTAGCATCGAACCCAGGATAACTTTTGTAAAAGTCATTGATGCT
This sequence comes from Sympetrum striolatum, assembly GCA_947579665.1. NCBI lineage: Eukaryota > Metazoa > Arthropoda > Insecta > Odonata > Libellulidae > Sympetrum > Sympetrum striolatum. The sequence goes on from OX388346.1 coordinate 77,113,217, forward strand.
TTCAAAAGTCCAAGACCATAAATATAGGCACCTTGAGTTTTACTTCTCTACCTATCCGGAAAGTATTTTTTTTTAATTCCCGAAAATCACGGCAATGCATTCAAACGGGAAAAATCGGGACTTTGGGGACCTCTGGAATCGAACCTATGACACTGAGGATCAAAGTCTCTTTTTTCCTGGGGGTTTCACGTTATGGCCAATATGTCATAAAAATTTCAGATCAATGACGCTTGTAGTTTAGGCTGTGAATTTGTATCCTATCTATCTATCTATATAGGTATATATATGAATGAATCCGGAGAAGCATCTATATATAATAGATAATGCAAATAATTATTTTAACTAAAGTAGGATTAGTACAGTGGTGTAGAGTTAAAAAAATAGTACGATATTTGAAGTAGCTTAAAGTGTTTTAGAAAGAAAAAGGAAGGAAACATACACATAAAGTGAAAAAGCAGGAAACAGAGAATAACAGTACGGAGAGCGAGGTTAAAAGGAATGGAGGGTACAGGAAAGAGAATCAGAGAACAAAGAAAGAGGAAAGACTCATCCTCCTGCATCCTCTTGGATATCCTCTCTCCAACTCTTATTCTATGCTAATCTCACCTCTCAAATCTGACCTTTCCTGACCTGTTTTCGCTGTGATATTCTCGAGGCGTTCTCAATGCGATTTCGGTAGTATTGTAGCCCCCATCCCAACCCCTAAGGGCCTTTTGTCGAGATTCTCAAAGCCTCTCATAGGATACGAATGCATTCAGTGAACTTTTGAATAGAGGATCTCACTGCAATCTGCACCTATATATACATGCCTTTGCATCTTTATAAAATAAAGAAATCTTATTTCTCGTGATAAATATCTACAAAAAAAGGAAAACCTTCAATTGATATTCGTATAATGAGCCGAGTTTTGTTTTACAATTATCGTTTTCATCTTTGTGAAGAATGGAAACCTTAATTCTCGTGGTAAGATTCTAACAACACAACGAAAAAACCCCTCAGATAATATAGTAAGACACTAGTACAGCATGTACCAAAATATGATTATGTTTGGTATCGCGCCCTTTAAGATTCTATATTAGTGATTCGGTAACAACAAATGTGGCAACCCTGCAGAATTCGCCTCATCCCACAGCTCTTCTCCCCTCCCTCCCCTTTCTTTGTTGCCAGTACAATGAGTGTACAATGAGCCGAGTATTGTTGCACAATTGTTGAATTATTTATTTCAGTATTGCTACAATTGTAGTCTTCAGAAGCCCCAATAATTGTTGCCATTCGGTTTTTCGATACTTTCATTGTAACAATCGCTGTATTTTTTTCATTCGTTTCAGTAGTATTACAAGTATTTTCAAGAGTGATACAAAAGTTGATGTTATTCCGCACGCTTGGGCTTCTGCCGGAAATCGAACCCGGGATCTATGCACTACCTACTTAGCGATCTAGGAATATCGAATGTAATTTATCATTCTTTGCGAGGGAATTTTGACGATACAGATATCGAGTGAACGAAATTCAGTAAAATACAGGGAAAACCGAGAGATGGAATCCTGATGATGTCAACAGAAACTCTCTCTCTCTCTCTCTCTGAAATTTCAAATAATGAGTGTAGATTTTGTTTATTTTATTCAGGTCGGTGTAATAAAAATAATATGTCACAGAGGTACAGATTCTGCTATCATTTCATTTTGAAAAAAAATAATTCGATATCCCAATATAATCTCAAATTTCACCGAACTTGTACGAATTTTACTGACGAGACCACCAAAAGGGATTAATGAGGTCAAATTTTCCAGCTTTAAAAAAAGATGTGAATCCATAAATTCATATCCATTCAATACATTGATTAAATTTCACATGACTTTATGTATTTGAAGGCGTATTTATTCGTATATTCTCCATGATAAGCGTTTCATATTCACAGAATGTTTTTAAAGAATCGTCTGCGTTCACAGCCCATCCATTTTCTCATATTAATCCCCGAACAAGTACTTTTTCTGAAGATAGTGGCTAACACCAACACTATCAGAAACAGAAATAATAATTAGACTCAAAATAGAAATTCTCCTTAGGTCATGGGTCAGCAGTTCACTTCACATACAATCAATATCGCACCAACTGCCTCTTTATAGAATAAATATAGGGTAATTATAGGGTAATTATAGGGTAATTATAGGATAATTTCCTGCTTTGGAAACCTACTTAATTCCTATTTTAAAATCTTCTTATTTACACATTCCCAAAAATCTGAATTAAACGTTAATATGAAACTTAAAGTAGAGATCCCCCATAACAATATTCTTTGTCACTTAATTAATTTATTAACCTTGTTAATTAGATATTGATCTGCTTGAACACGGGTGTTGCCTGACGGTTTGCCATACATGCTCGAGGATTGAAATTCACAGAACGCTACGCATCCCTCTATCAGCACAAAGCTCGTCTTTCATTAGACACAGCATATGACCATTATCGTCTACATCGCATTCAAAGCATCTTCATTGTTGCCACAACTGAATACGTTTATTGTCTGCCGTCGACATTGTTGACTATTCTATATTTGTTTACGTTGTTAGCACGATTGCATTCCTGACGTCGACATTGTCGTAAAGAATGAAAATTTGGAACACGGCTGTCAATGAATAAGAGGTTTAAAATCTCCAAAATACGTCTTTGTTGACATTCCGCGGCTTTTTCCCCGGTAGTCGGAGGAAGTGTGGCATTCCTTTCTTGTTTTCTTGGAGATTTTAAACCTCTAAGTCGACATTGTTGCCTGCTTTTTTTACGTGAAATCAGTATTCTTTCGTAAATGATTCTGTTACAAATACTACACAGAGAATTCTGCGATAATAATTGACAATCATATCCTGTGAAGTAATATAAATGTATTTTTTGTTTAAAGTGGGATAAGGTCGTCTCTACAGAGTATCAGAAAAGAAATATTTTAAGATAAATTAAAAATAAGGAGATAAAAGGGACTGGAAGGAGGAATAGTGTATACAAATTAATAATGTACGGGAAGAGAGGAAGCGGCACGGAATGCTGACAGATATCAAAGAACGGAGGAATTATGCTGAGATGAAGAGAGAGGCGCAAGACAGAATGCTGTGGAGGCAAAATTCCCGTTGAAACCTGTCTGACAAAAGAAAATCCAACGAAGAAGATGCCCCTTCTAGGAAGCAGTTTAAACTGGATCGTTACATATCCGAATCAGTTTTCCTCACTCTAAATAATTGATAATGAATTATTCCTTTCCAAGAATCTAAAAAAATCCGAATTTATAAACTCAAACTGTGTAATGTTTCATAAATAAATCTATTATATGTATTATATTCATGCACGGATAAAACTAATAAATAAAAATATATTCAAAGTTAAATCATACTTAAAATTATTACTAAAACTTTAAAAAAATAGATGGATTGTATTGTTTAGTTTATGACAATAGAAGTTATTGGTATTCCTTTTTGGTTATATCCATATCTTATAACTTTTTAATTTTCTACTTTTTGAATCCATCCAAAGTGGTGCACTTACGTAGTGAACCATATCTTCTTGCTCTCGAGGTACGACTTATTGTGAAGCGTCCAATTTTTCGGTGCAATTGGTTCAGGAATATCATTTCTGAGGATTTTGGTGAAAGCTCTCCTATTTCAATTGTGAGGAGGAAGTGTTTTCCTCCTATGTTTCCTCTCCTTAAGAAGAGGGACCTCGTGCTCTGAAGAACTCACTCGAAACAGCTCTTTGCTACATTCAGCACGTGCACGTTTTTTCCACCTGGCCCTTTGCTTATATAGAAATCCGTTTTAAAAATAAGATTAATCAATAAGATCACGTTTTTTATTATTATTATTATCATTAAAGCATAAACTGCAGGCAGTCTGTAGCCTGGTGGCAGCTTTTTCTACATAGATACATTTATACCAGTTATACATAATATAAAAACATACATGGTAAACTTGCAATTACAACAGAATGATTACATACAAACATTATACCTAATTAAAAAATAAATAATGCAAACATAATATTTATTATTTGTAACTGTTTTTACTTGATTTTTCGGGGTTCATGACAGGCCTACCTCAGCGGTCATAGGATAGAACCCCACCGTACATCACCCTTTCAAGCAATCCCTTACTTTTCCAGAGGTCCATAAATTACTGCTACACAATAGACAGCATTACACAATATTACTATAACATATTTAAACATATCTTATTGAAAGATTTTTTTATTCCCAGGACACAGGACAATATTAATCTTAGGACACAATTGCCATTGAATTGGAGACACAGCGATTAAGTAGCGGAGGGAGAGAAATATTTTATTTCTAATCGTGTATTTTCGAAGAATGACTTCCGTTCCACCCGATTACTCTCTATATTTATAGTCCAATAGTAAGATACTTCTTAAAATTTCCCCACACAAATATTTATACATATTTATTTTTACTTTCTCCATAACGAAGTATAGAGAAAGTATTGTTTTCATGAAAAAATTCGACTTCGAGATTTCAACGGAAATACACGTTTTGGGGTCCCTAGAACACGTTTTGACCATTTTCGGAATGATGTCTGTGTGTATGTGTGCGTGTGTGTGTGTGTGTGTGTGTGTCTGTATGTGTGTGTGCTAGTGGGCGCTCTAACGTGAAAACTAGTGGTCGTATCAGAACCAAACTTCATATATAGTACTGTTTTGTGTGCTGTCAGAGTTGATTAGTTTTTGGAGTAAATCGGTTAACCGGAAGTCGAGCTTCATTCAACAAAGCTCATTTCCGGTTTTCAAAATATCTCCATAAATATGATATTTTGGTATATACTATTATTTATAAACGTTTTAGAAAATGTAATTTACTATAACTTTTGTTTGAAACATATTTTTGTATCACTGATTGTTTAGGAGTTATTCATGAAATACTGATGAACCGAAAGTTGCTGATTATGTACTTTGTGGGCGCTCTGGGCTCAATCGGCGAAAGGCCAATTCCATCGTTTTTCATCGATCATGTCCCGAAAAACATTATTTATAATGTTTTTGGCATCAAAGATAATAATATATATATTAATCACTCATCTTCCAAGTTTAGATGGAATATAGAGTTCGAAATTACTGTCGTAGATAAATATTTACATCTTATATATGGAGAAAGTCATGTGCTGGCCACATCAGATTTTTTATTTCGGCTTCTCCTTTTTTTAATTGTGAAATGTATATATTCTAAATGAAACCAAAAGTTTTACCAGTTACTACAAACATGTAGTTAATCTTATAAGAGAGCCACTTGGATAAGAATTTATCGGCATACTACGATCTCGTATAATGGATTATAGCTTGGTGGTGTTCCATAATGCAATGAAGTCAGTAGTAAGAGATATCTGAATATACTCTGCGTTATAAAGTAATACATAAATAAATTAGAGAGATTAGCATAATTTAACACTTAAAAGCAGATTCGAATTTAAAGCATTATGAGAATGGAGTGCGCAGTAGTATTGTTATGAGTCCTTCAACAGGTGAGGTATTTTCTTGCGTTTGGGCTCCCACCGGGAAACGAACCCGGGACCGCCTTCACCAACGACGAATGCACTAACTACCTGGATATCCGGGAGTCCCCCGCGTTTTTAATGAAAAATATTCTAGGTTTACTTTGCACTCTCATTTTACTACTAATAATTTATATATTACAGTATTCATGTGTAGCCATTACTCTACCAAAAAGTGGTCTCATTGTCGCGTACAGATTGCAGTACTCGTATACACAGAAATGTTCTACTCTATTGGCCAACGCAATGTATGAGAACGACCTTTAAAAGAGAGGAAGTTTCCCACCCTGTTCTAGACCCATTTCACTAGAATGACCTCGAAGTAGAGAAGAGGGTGGGGGTGAAAGGAGGTAAAATGGGGCAGGGAGGAAGGCGGAGGGCCGTTATAGGCCAAGGAAATGCGCTGAACCTTGCCTATATCCCCTGTGTCTTAAAGGTCAAGCCTCTTTTGGAAGATATGAGATAGAAATGCGGTGCCATTTATCACGGAGTTTGCGGCAGAAGAATTTGAAAATAAATTGCTCAAAGAGAGCTGCATGAACCACCTCTTATATACGGGGCTCTTAAAATGCATCTCGATGCACTGAAATCAATATCTCGGCGAAGTGGATTTCATCATCTTCAACTAGATGGATAGCTTTGATGCTCTAAGAAGCAAATTTATTCTGATATTATACATACAAAAAAAATAAATTTTTGACAACTTTATCTTGAAATTCAATTTACGAAGAACAAAAATAAATTGGTTGATACTTAGATTTTATGCCAATTTAAACATCGCTTCTAATTTAATATAAATTTCTATTTATTTTTACAGTGTAATTTTTATAATTTCAATATAAATTCGTTCTAACCTTTATTTTAACTCCAATATATTTCCTTATTTACATATAACCATTTTATTTGAGAATCTTTAATTCATTTACGAATCTTAACTTTTATTTGTGAATCTTCATTTTTTATTTCCAAATCTTGATTTTCATTTCTACGTTTCCTTTTTATTTATTATTCCTCGTAACTTTTATATTTTGAAATTTTTGAGATATTAATAAAAAAATTGGATTTATTATTAATTGGTCATCGCTCGAGATATTTCTTTATTTAGTCTCAAAATCGAATTTGATATTTGTAGTCCACTTCAATCTAAACGCGATTTAATGTAATCTGAATTAATATTCACAGAAATAAAAGTATCGATTATTGTTCTCTCTCTCACTCCCTTTAATTTGAGAATTTTTCTCGGAATACAATTTCAATAAATTTCTACAGGGATATTGCGTTATTTCGCTCCAAAATCTAATTTCGCAGAATTTAATTTTTTATCCGCTTTATCAATCCCTCCGGTTTTAATACATTCATGACTTGCTACATTCATATTTATGATTATAATATTTTATTTTATGTTATCGCTACCTTTAGACTTTGAGCGGGTTCTGCAACTAAATCTGGATGAATTATTATTATATTAATTTATTATTATTATTATATTAAATTCGTATTTTACTACTGGAAAATGAAAAATGTATCCTTCATCAACTTTTGTCACAGTTTTATTCATGGATAGCCACTTAAAGCACTCTGGCTCGTTGGGAAAAGCAAGGGCAAATTACCTCACTCCTCATCTAGCTCAGTAAGCCTCATTCTCTTCTACAAGCCCCTGATAGCTAACTCTAGAGGGGGTGAGGCACCAACCGGCCTTGAGAAAGACAAAGTCTAGCTATATATGAAACCGTACAGATATGAGTGTTCTGCCTTTCGGTATGCTCATGTGCACTCCAAATAACTACTCAACGTCATCTCCTTCACTTTCCTGTAGCTCACTCCATCCCTTTAAGTCATCCACCATCTTTTGTCTCTGTCTTTCTTTCTGTTTCTTTTCTTGAATTCTGCCCTCAATTACATTCTTCGGTAGCGCTTCCCCTCTCAGTAATTGGCCCACCCATTTCCTCTGTCAATACTAAATCACTTCAATTAAATCTCTCTCCTTCCCAGCCATCTCCAGCACCTCCTTGCTTATTTTCCTATGACCCCAACTTACCTTTTCTACACCATACTCACATTTCGAAGGCCTCCAAACTTCCTCTTTTCGACCACATATGAAACCACAAGCGACATTATAACTTTAACAGAAATAATCATGGTAAAAATCATGTAATCTTCATATAATCCTAACAATTACCGTTGCTTTGGAAACAATAAAGGCAATGACAACAATATTGGTAACAATCGAAGGGAAGGGAAATCGAATCTGAGATCTCGTTGATGGTAGGATAACATTCTACAACCGAGGTAAGCAAATCAAAACAATACTACAGTGGTTCCTTGGTGAACGACGCTAATCCGTTCCAGGATAATCGTCGTTAACCAAAACCGTCGTTATCCAAGGCGCGATTTTCCACAGGTATAATAATGGTAATGGATTACCGTATTTCCCGGCGTCGAGGACGCACCCCAGTTATTGGAAGCAAAACTTACAATATATACCGATTTAACTCCGGTGAGACAACATGTGCCTATGTGAATTAGCTACAATTTAGCATTGAACTATTTTTAATATCCTCCGCTAGCTGCTATTCAGTATGTTTTTATGATGTAACATCGCAACGTACACCAAATATTAGTTTATAATATAGTGATTATAAATAGACGTGCTGAAACACGTGAAACTCCGGAAAGACCAATCGACGAGGCGTCGTAAGCCAAATCCTACGTCGTTACCCAAGATATTTTTTGGTTACAGCAACTCGTCGTTAACCAAGTCCGTCGTTAACCAAGTCCGTCGTTAACCAAGTCCGTCGTTAACTAAGGCCGTCGTTAACCAAGGTACCACTGTATTTCTATTTAAATCTTTCATATCACCGGATATATCGTAGAAATAAAAAACACTTTGTCAATATTCCACTGGAACTAAGTCAATTCCACAAAGTATCCCCAGTTATGAAATTCCACAAAGTAATTGCATCTTCCATTGATTATATCTTCCTTATCACAATATGGCGAACATCTAATTCGTGAGGATCAGAATAAGTAAAATAATACACTTGCCCGGGACTCGACTCAGGCCTAAACGAGGTCGTATTCCTTCTTAATTAGCAGGAAATGCAGCAAGGGTGGAGAAGGGGCTAAGGGAGAGAAATGAACGAGTCTCATGATGCAGATATAAAACGAAATGATCGAGCGGCGTCTCCAAATGACGTTGGAGTAGGTCAGAAGGACATCAAAAACACGGGTCGACAGCGGAAGAAAATTTATATATTTGCGAATGGCTCACGTTTGAGATGGGTTAAGGCCTTCGGTCACCGCGTCACGAAAATATGCAAATTTGAGGATGATTGGGATAAGCTCTCGAATGCTAATTAAATTCTCCGCTGTTTTTGCCATTTCGACCGGTCTTTTTGCCGTCTTCCCTCTTTCCGTTTAAAGAAGTGTGGACTGAAAGCTCGCTCCCAAGATTAAGCGATTTGCATATTTTAATTGAGAAATTCCTCGAAAATCATCCAAGGAAGTGGGAGAAAACAGGATGGAAAATTAGTCGAGGAATTGGGTTAATACTCCTATACTATGGGTATTTATGTTCTTATCGGAGCAAACAGTAAAATGTCTTCGTTCCTTTTAATGTCGTCTCAGCTAAACTGGATTCCCAACCTCGAATTCGAAGATAGATTAACTTTTGGGGAATGAGATTAAAAAGTACCCATATCTAAATGCACGTCTACTCGGAATCAGCCTAAGGATATTTGAACGTCTCGTCACGTGACAGCATTGGTGCATAGTGCAAATCATAGTAATAATAATAAATCCTCTTTTATTTGGGCGAGATTGAGACTAAAAAGTTTCTTCTTCCATCCAACCCATCGTCATTAATTATAAAATTAGAAGTAGAAAAAATTAGAAGAATTTTGGATGTAAGAAACCTTATGCTATGTCTACAATTGTGCGCTTTCCTCTTCCCCTTCCCTTTCAACTTGCGCTTCCTCTTTCCCTTTCAACATGCGTTGCGCATGCCTCATGAGGCATTCAATTTGTTGTCCACACAGCATCATCTACTGTGCGTCATGATGGATACAGAATCGGCAAATGTGATATCCATTTGCGCAGGTGTGTTTTTAAAAAATGCACGTAAAAGAAAAAAGCAACGGGACCTGTGGAAAAAGTAGTTTTACAAAAATCGAAATATTGGGCTACTCAGAGAACTTCAGCATGATGTAAACGTATTCCGGAATTTTATACGCATCTCTAAGCAAACTTTTTACAAGTTGTGACGAATAATAGAACCAGTCATTTCAAAGATAAATATTAGTTTCCGAGAAGCTATTCCAGCTGAAATGAAGCTATTGACAGTGTTGAGGTTGAGGAGAGGGGGTTTGAAAAAGATATTAATTACTGAGAGAGCAATTAGGTTTATACAAAGTATCGAATAATCTCTGTGAGAGAGCAATTAGGTGATACAAAGTATCGAATAATCTCTAATTGTTCGAATGCGTTTATCATTATCTTCAAAATAGAAAATGTCGGGCGAAAAACTGCTGGAATGTTTGTTTACGTTAAGGGATTTCGCAAAGTGGGAATAAGGTGAATCGTTGATGAATGCATTGAATTGTTCTTTAATGTGAACGTTAAAATTTAGGGAAGTGCGACAGATGTAGAGAGATTTGCAAGTGTCGCAAATTAATTTATAGACGCCGGATTGATAAAAAGGTTCTACATTGTCTTTTTGAAGACATAAAAATGTCCTTAAGTTATTATTATTTCTAAAAACTGGCACAATATTGAATATTTTGAAGAGATTGGCAAGTGTGTACGAAATATTAACTTTAAACGGATGGACAACACGTCGGCGTCGTGGGGAGTCCATCTGAGATTGGGAGGCAAGAGAAAAAAGTCGATTGTCGATGATGCGTCTTTCTTTCCGTTGAACCATTATAATAACCATTTGTAACAGCTATTTCTTTAATAGTTTTAAGCTCGTGAAGAAAGTTTATCGTAGATTAAGAAAAGATTACATAATCTGTGGATAAGGCAGTGCAAAGCGGCGAGCTTATGTGAGTAGTGGTGATTGGAAGTAAAGGGGATGAAACTGTTAGTATAAGTTGATTTTCTGTATAATAATATAATTATAAACACTGAATTCGATTTTTTGATTAACTAGAAATAGGGTGAGGTCAAGAAAGTTCAAGGTATAATTAGTTTCAATTTCCTGATAAATTGATTACCCAAATTCCAAATACCATCAAAAATTAAATTCAATTTTTGATGGTATTTGGAATTTGGGTAATTAATTTATCATTTATAACCATCAGCGGAAATACTCTTGTTATTCAATTTCCTGGGAAAATGAAATACAAGGATGGATAGAATCCAGGATAGAGATGAAGGAAGAGAGTTGTCGGTTTTTCCCGCCCCAAAAACAAAAGATAACATCAAGGTACCGAAACCAGCATAAAATAAATTTTATCAAATGGGAATTTGAATGAAACAATTTCTCTTTTAGGGAGTCTATGAAAATGTTAGCTAAAACAGGGCAAGACCATCTTTTTGTTCATAAAAACCACCATGGAACTGAAAAGAAGTTTTTTTTAAACACACATTCGTCAACTACAACAGGTTACTAGTTACATACTTCATCCACATTATTCCTTTTCAGTAACCCTTACAACACAGCAACAGACTCTACACAAGGAACCCTGGTAAATGAGTTATAAACATCGAAAGAGTTTTGCATTGTTAGGAAATTTCAAGTCTTTCACTTTACTTGCAAATTCCACTGAGTTTTTCACACAATGTTTTGGCACTAAGTCTGATAAATTAGCAATTAAATGATTAAATTCAGTGGCCAGCTTATGACACGGGGAAGAAATGTTTGAAACCTCTGGGAGGATAAGGCTGTCTTCCTTATGTATTTTTTGGAAGTCCGTAAAGGCGCGGGGGTAAAGGGTTGGATTCAGAGAGGTGAAGTTTCTCATAAATAATCATCGATTTGAACAGAGCTTCTTTAATGTTGAAGTAGATATTTTTGATACTATTGCACAAGAAAAAATTGGAAATATCTTAATGTACGAAAATGGAACCAAGGAATTTCTTTCATACCATTCGGTCTACTTTATTCAACTATCGAAGAGCTATAAACGGTAAAAAATATCATACAATTATTTTTACAAAATTTTATTAATAGAAAAAGTGATGGAAGAATAATTAGTTAGACGTTGCAGGGAGTGACGCAATTTCAAGCGAAATCTAAGCCGAGGAAAAGCTGTGAAAGATGAGGAATAATGGATAATAATCAGATATAGACATAAGAAGCTGCAAAAGGCCAAACTGTGACTCGGATCATTAACTATTTAAAGCAAGAGTAAGGGAGAGAATAATTACAACAGAAAATGGTCCAGATATAGTTAAGCGAATATGGGACACAGATTAGTTAAATGAAGACTAGGAAGTCACGAAGCAAAACCAAAAAGGATTAGCTAGTAAAATGCAAACCAACAGCCGATGAAAAAACTTAACTTAACTTAATAAAATAACCATAGAAAAAGAATGGGAAAAATAGGAAAAGCAATCAAAGAAGCTGTAGAAGAAACTATTGGAAGAAACAAGAGAATAATACATGCTGATTGGTTTAACAACGAGTGTGCCTAAATTATACAGGAGAAGAATAAAGCTAGAGAAAGCATGATAAGGAAAGAAACCAGAACGAACACTGAAAGATACCAAGAAATGAGGAAGGAAGCAAATAGGATATGCAATAAAAAAGGAGAAAATGAAGAACAGCTAGAGAATATAGAAGAATACAGCAAACGGAATGAACGGATATAGTTCTACAAAGTTTTAGAAAAGGTGAAAAGAGGATACCAACCAAAAATGGAAGGCTTTAAAAATATGGAGGGAAAAGTAGTCCAAGAAGAGAATAAAGTTCTGGAAAGATTGATAGAACATTTCAAAGAACTCCTCTGTACAGAAGATAAGGAGGAAGTAAAACTGAGGAAAATGAAGAAATCAAATATAGAATCAATCAAATCAAATATATCAAACTTACTCAGAATTAAACCCACTAGGCTGGAAATTGCACAATGCATACAAAAGTTAAAAAATAATAAAGACTCAGGGAAGAAAATATTGCAGCAGAGCTAGTAAAATATGGAGGAGATATAATGAGTGGTGCTATACATAAACTTAGTTGTATACTATATGAAGCAGAAAAATGCCAGAAGGATAGAGCATGGGAATCCTAAGCCCAATATATAGAAAGGGAAATAAACTGGTTCTCGGGAAATATAGATGGAAAATACTGTTAAATATAGTATATGAAATCATCATAAAAGAAAGGCTGAAAGTAGTAACTGAGAGTATAATTGGAGAATCTCAGTGTGGGAGTAGATCCAATGGAAGTACAATAGACCAACTGTTTGTAATCAGACAAATTTTAGATAAATGCTATGATCATAATGTTTAACTGCATATGATATTGTAGATTTTATACAAGCATTTGATTGTATAAACAGGATCAAACTCTGAGAAGCAATGGAGGATATGGAAATTCCATCCAAAATAATTCTATTGATTCAAATGACATTTAAGAAGAGCATGGCTAATGTAAAAATTCATAATCAAATATAAAATGAATTTGAATTCAGCACTGGGATAAAGCAAGGATATTCTACGATTACACAAATCTGAAGAAAAAATAGATCAAAGAGGAACAATGTTTAACAAATAAATAGAAAGAAGTAAGCAAATTGGGATTGATAGTTAATACCAGTAAACCTAAATATATGCTTATGAACTCTTCTGGCAAACATAGAGTCACCCAAGATTTGGAGATAGAAAAGATAAAATTTGATAGTTTGGAAGAGTTTAAATATCTAGAATATATAACTTACAAAAAATAAGCATAATATGAATAAATGAAAGAATACAAGCAAGGAATAAAACTTACTTTGCAAATATGAAGATACTCAAAAGAAAGTTAATAAACAGAAACACTTAAACACAAATATATAAACCAATTACCAGACCAGTAGTTACTATGGAACTAACCTATGACACTAACAATCACATAAGAGTATGGCCCTGGTAAGATTTGAAAGCAATTGCAGAGAATATACCAACCTGTTATTGAGAATGGATTATGGCAAAGGAGAGCCAAAGAGGAGTTAAAGACAATAATGAATTGGGAAAGATGTATTTAAGTTCACAAAATCTTTGAGAATATAATGTTTGGACCATGTGGAAAGGATGCTTGGAACAGCAATGCTGAATAAGGTGATAGAAGGGAGACTGTATGTCACTAGATGGATAGGACGGTCCACATTGAGATGGCCATTTCATAAACGACATGAAGAAGATGAAAGTTAGATGACAGAGAAGAGGAGGCTGATCGGGGTGGAAGCTCACATAGGGTTGTAGCTCCAAAGAGAGAGTTTGTCTATAAATTGAGACTTAAATTTTTAAGTGACTTCTTATAAATTTGGAACAAAAAATATTAAATGTTATCACACATTCTATGCCTTGTGTAATATTTTGTACCTATATATAGTTTAAATCAGTCTATATAATATTTATATAAGTATACCATACAATTTTGAAAACCAGGAACTAACAGATGAGCCAAGAAAGGCTCACGTGGACCTTAACCTGTTTTTCCTAACTTTTCTTGTAAATATGAATTTATTCTTTATTTTTCATATTACTTCATTTGCCAATAACTCTTTTTTTACCAATTCACGTTTTATTTAAGATTATTTGTACAATAACTATACCTTGTATTAAGAGTGAGATAGTTAAATAATATATTGTACAGTCCTGGCCAAAATTAACGCAGCACAGACCGTAAGGATCGCTAGGGAGGTGCTGCGTTAATTTTGGCCAGGAGTGTACCATAAATAGCACTTTGAATTTAGTGTTTCATGTCAAAATAAAATCTACTTACATTATAGTCCACTTTCATAATAATGAAAATGAAATGTATTTTAAAATCGTTTTACAAATAACACAGCTTATCGGAAATAATAGTTTACATCAAAATTTTCTAAAATCAAAAGTTTATTTCAAAATTTTTTACAATCAAGAAAATAGCAAGAAAACGATTTAAGTAGTCGTGATAGTAATCAAAATAAAACCTATATTTCATTATAACCATATTTCATTTAAAAGAGCAAAAATATATATTTGAATATCTTGTTTTAAATTATATCGCTCACCAGAGTTAATGGTTTAAATCAAAGCTTCCTAATTAAATATCAAGAAAATAGCCGAAAAACGACTTTCGTAGTGCTATCAAATTAAAGTCTACTTTCATTATAATCAACTTTAATTAAAAAAACAAACGGATGTATTTAAAAATCTTATTTTTAATAATAATGCTTTCCAGACGCAATATTTTAATTAGATCGTGTGGATATATAATCAAAAGAATAGCAGTTTGACTCCATCGAAGCCACATTTATTGAAACAACTACTATGCTGAAATTAAAATTAATAGCTTACAGTCGTTTCTCTAGATAAAACTATACAACAGGTATGAGCAATTTAAGTTCGGATGTTTCAGCAGAAAATACTCTTCGATTCTAAAGAATTACTTTATACATGAGCCGTCATGTGATTAGATCAAATCTGCATATCGTCATTATATCAACTAATGCATAACTTCATTTAAGGTCTTTTGTTTTAATAACATTGTGATTCAATAAAAAGCGAATTGCTGGAACGTGAGAACTTCCGTATTTTGCGTTAGTTTCCTTAGAAATCCAATACTGGCATTTGCGTTGCACAGACAAATTTAAAGCAATTTAAATCCTGCTACCTGGGTCGATCCGATAATGACCGTAAGTTAAGAGAAATAGATGCTACGACGAATCGTTTTAAAAATTCATTCTTTTCGCGAACGATACGCGACAATAACCGAATAAGGAAGTAGTTTAGATTCAACTGTTGTTTACACCCCCTGCCACACGCCGAAAGGCGGCTTGTAGGGTATTAATGCAGATGTAGAAAGCACGGTAGGAAGTTAGTTTCCGCGAAATCTCTGTTCACGATGATCAGTCACTTGATATATTTATAGTAAAAAAATAGCAATTCGTTTAAAAAATACGGCATGAAGTACCTCGCATAGAAGCAATTGATAGTATTTTCTTACCTCTTAAGATTTCCTCAAATAACGCTTTTAAATAACAAATCACAGCACTCCTTACAAAACTTTATTTTGAGCAATAACATTGCAACATATCTAATGACTACTGGTGACGAAAAAAACAATTTGCCGAGTAATTGCTCAACCTCACTGTATCCATTTTCGCTCACAAAAGCAACACCTCTTAGCACATATATTCTTTCGCCTAATACTCTCCGTTAACTGAGTGGATCACGTGTACTTTGAAAATTAAAGACAGAAAATTAATTATATTTTATAAATAAGCACGGCAGTCACAATTCCACGATATTTCTTAGGGCAATTGCGCGACACTCGAATTATTTTCCGCGGCACTTCCTAAACCGACTAAAATCCTTGTATGTTTAGCAAGAAAAACTGGAAGTAGAATTTCTTGGTGATAGAGCACGAAACACGTATTTGCACTATGCCGATATAGGTAAGTCCTCTGAAAGATACGTTTTCGATGTGAACAACTCGATTGCACGTGAAGAACTGAAAATGAAGGCCGAAAACATGACTACACGCAAAGCATTTCTATATTTCTTGTTTGCGAAATCCACCTTCCACGTCACCCCTTATCTACTGCCCATAGGGATAGAATAGCCACCAGAAAAGCAGACTGAAACATTCAGTTTAATTGCGCAATGGAATATTCTTATCGGTGGTCCCTCAAACTAATCAAGGGGAAAGAGAGCTCAAACGACTCATCTCTTTTCGAGACAAAACTATCTATTGGTGTATAATTAAGATGGCCAAATCTTTATATCGATTGCGCTTCAAATTCTTAGAGATATTAATCGTTGCAGAAGTCTTTCGGTTTCACTAATTAAATTACACTGATGCGTGATGCGGTTTACACCGTCTTTAGAGCGAAATTATGCCTTTGCGTTTTATGTAGCAATGGGAAGTTACTCATTTACTTTTCTGTCTCAGCAGAGAGTGGATTATCGTGAGTTATGATGGAATAAATATAATATTTGAGCCTCAGAAGCTGCACTGGAGTTCATTTGCACGAAAATTGTATTATGCTTTTGCTCTATGAGTTTAGAAAGATAATAACCAAAATGTTTATTTTCTGAAAGAAGAAAAATGGGCATACACTCTCACTTAAAATATTGAAAATTAAGATTGATGCTTCCTTTTGCAATTAAAACTGTTCAAGTGAACATACATTTCTTTCAATCAATTCTACACAGAGATGAAAATGAAGATATAATATTGAGGTTGCACAAGAAGTGAAAAATAGTGCCTTGGCTGGGGCTCGAACGGAGATCCTCACTGAGGCACCCGAACCACAAATGATAGTTAGAGTTTTCCCCCGCAGATGTAATATTTCCACTTAAATGTGGAACAGAATAGCCGATATTTCAATAGTCTTACTAGCAGTATTTGAGAGGAAAGAGTCATAAATACTCCAAACACCATCAAAAATGATTCAAAACAAATCAAAACATTTTTGATGGTGTTTGGAGTATTTTGTGACTCTTTCCTCATTCATAGCCATCAGCGGAATTCTCAACACAGCAGTATTTGTGAAAGAGTATACTTTTTATACTCGAATATAAGCCGACTTCATTATAAGCCGAGGTACCCAATTTTATTCCAAAAAACTGGGAAAAATAACCGAGTCGAACATAAGCCTAGGGTGGAAAATGCAGCAGGTACTGGTAAAGTACTTAATGAAAAGAATTAGCAAAGAAATTACAGTAATTGAGGCATTGGTAGTTTCGTAAGAGAGAATTGAGAAGGAATTGTTGAATGAGCAAGAGAGAAATTTCCCAGCCGATTTACGACAATGACGCTTCTTTGCCACGGGAAAAAATGATAAGGGGAGCCCTCCCTCGAGTTTAAGAAGAGGGGCCTTGTGCTCAGCATAAAAAGTGTGCAGAAAAACTCGGCTTTTGCATGAGTATATAATTGTATTCACTGTTAAATTTATCTACATGTATATATAACCATAGAGCATTAAATACGTTTTTGCGCGATGTAAGTTTATCGCTCTTAAGGTACTCGATTTAAAATGAACTTAACACATCAATGATCTGCTTTGGTGGGGTCACACTTTATGGCGGAAATGTCATTGCTTGTTTTTGTGGAAATCATCGTTGTAATATTCTAATGAAACTTGTGGAGAAGTGAATACCATTTCATTTCATTCGTAATGAATTTACTCAATATCAATACGGCCTCAGTCGATTTTATTTAAAAACTAAATAAACCGATATTGAAATCACTGGAAAGACGCACAGAATGTTGAACGAAAATCCAACTGGTTGGATTCACGTGCGCTGAGGCATGCGTCATGAAAAAGAGATCCGGTCAACTCGCGAGAGGCATGCAATAGTGTATGCCTCTCTTTCATCATACCGTACGCTATAACGCATGCCTGTGTTGAATAGAAAGTTGCACAAGTGTAGACATAGCTTAGAGATTAGCTAAGAGATTATTAGCTAAGAGATTCTAAGAGATATTAGCTAAGAGATACTTAGGAAAAAAATCCACTGCAAGAAAACACCCGCGGGTGTGAAAGTCCTGCACAAACCTACAGATAGCAACAGCTAAAAGATGAGAAAAAGAACGTTAAAAAATAAAGAAATACACCACCAATAAGTGCTTACTTACTTGCTAGTATATGCGACATATAAATATGAATCAGTTCACATTAAAAAATATAGCAATATACAAAATAACATACAGCAAACAAAAAAGAAAAATAAGGAAAAAGTACACGGATTTTCATACATAAAGTACAATATGAGAAAAAAAGAAAGCCTTCTGTTAAAAAAAAAACAATAAACCATACAAAATACAGAAAAACAAATGGAATGATAGAAACGATTAAAACGCTATAGCTCAATATCATACGAAAAAATGAAACTAAATTATGAGAATATCATCGCAAGTGGGAATGTCTTTTAATTATGTTATCCTCCATCCTTCCTTGCATTGAGCAAATCTCTTCATTCTCTCATATCCATCTTTCTATCATGTCATCTGTCGTCTTTGTTCTTCTTCCTCCTTACATCTTTCTTCCTTAGCCCCAAATCATTCTATAACTGAGGTTTTTATTCCATTTCTTCTTTACTCATGTCCTGACCAATTCCTTTTATGAGAATATAGAGCGTAATAAGAATGGAGGACCCATGTAAACATATCATATGCTTGGAGTTATCATGTAAAACCTTATGTTTGCGGGTAATTCAGCCAACTTAAAATTAAGAATCGAATAAGAAACATGTATCAACTCATCAAAACTATACCGCACAGAAAATACTATGGTGCTTGCCAGGACCGCTGGAGGATATTTATTAATTTATTTTATACTATTTATTAATATCGAATTAACGAAGAATGTATGTCGTTGGCTTCATGTTACTCTCTTTGAAATCAATCCACCGCATAATGTTCATATTGCTCAGAATTAAATATTACATGATGTTACTGATCTCTCCATTATGTCCATTATTTCTCCTTATATTTAAAAAGTGATAATCGTACTTATCGTAATTACTTTAAAGTAAAGAATTTTTTTAAACTGTATTCTATAAATATTGCTGAAGTAATTGAGCATATTACTATTTTTAAACTGCTGATACTAATGCAACTGTATACATTTATTTACTAAACAACTTTTATTTTAAACTACTGCTGGATTATTTCTATTACTGAACCCATATACTTTCACTGCTTCGCATACTAGCTGAAGCGAGACCAACTGATATGGGGTATAACGGTGGCCTTTGGTAATAGCGACCTTAGGTTCGACTTCCGCTGGTAGATATCTTATTATCAATATCTTGACGAAATTCTTAGCATCGTAAAAATTTTGGCACCTTCTCATATTTAAAGAAATAAAGTTTGGAACGCGGCTGTTAATAAATTAGAGGTTTGAAATCTCCAATAGCCGTCTTTGTCGGTCATCACCGTTATTATACCGGCGAAGGAGGTGAGTAACGCCGACAAAAACGGCTATCGGAGATTTCAAACCTCTACTTTCACCCTCTGATGCATCATTAATATTACGGTTACCGATTGATTGTAGTCAATAAGGGTAATGGGAGTGAGTATGCATAAGATATTTGAAACGATGGTGGCTTTACTGTAATCAGTCCACACACAAGTTATTCGTCTTAGAACAAAAAATCGAAGGTGATTATGAAACCACAAAATAATTGAGTTGAAGAAACAATAGAGATTGAAATATATAATTCCGTTAAGGTTATCCCAGGGCTAAAGGTGATCCCTGTTTGAACTCTGACCTACACATTCACCTTTGTAATAAACATTGATTTATTTATCATAGGTCGATTCAAATGCAGGCAGCTCCTGACATTCTGCTCTTAAGATGAACTGCTTCGAAGCTTGAATATTTCACTTGATCTCCTGAACCTGGATGAAATTTCAAGCTGACAAATGCCGGAGTGTAATCCCTCTCCGTAATGATACGCCTAGAGACGGAGTCTTCGGGTGGTTACAGATAAGAGGATGTAAATCACGTGGGAGGCGAGACCTTATACCTTGAATGCGAGTATGCATGTTCAAGTAGTTATGAGAATGTAAAGGAAAGAATAAAGTATATTTCCCATTTAAAGAACCTGAAACATTCGTTGACTTGGATATCACTTATTACCGAGTGTAGATTCAACTCTGAATTTTTCTTTTTTTTAATTTCGAGAATTTATTTCACTATGAAAAAATCGATGTCTATCAAGCTATGCATAATAAGTATTTTTAACTATCTTTTTACATATTACGACTATGTTCAGGCGAACTTTACAATTTTTCAAAGGATTTCATAATCTGAAAATCAACGTAGAGGCAACAATACTGGTTACTGACAACAACCTTCGGTAGGGTCAACAATATCACAGGCTATAAAAAATGCTGATAGCGCCAACAATTTGTCGCTGAGACAACAATGTCCTTACATGCTCCTCGCCCCTATTGAACAATACACGGTTGAAACAATATCCATTATTCCCTTACCTTATTATTACTCGATCACAAGGAGATACAGTTTTCTGTCTTTATCCTACAGAGAAGAAAACCCAGAGAAAATATCTCAAAGCCGACACGTGGAATAGTACGAGTATCTACTCTCTCAATTGTTGTCACTAACAACAATCAGGTGATAATAATTCCTCCTTGAAACAAAAATGGCCTATTAAATTTCAATTAAGTATTGACAACAATACAGAGTGTTGGCAATAGTCCTCTTGTTTATGAGGGTTAAAGGAAGGGGGTACAGTTTTCTTTATGTTACTCATCCCGTAGAGTAGAAAACCACTTAACAAATTCTTATCTACGCCGCATAGTATCTACTCAAATGAAATCCAACGAAATATTTACATGAACTCCAATGTATAAGTCTGTCAACGTTATTTCCGCATCTCTCTTCACAGAATCCTCATACTAAGCCCACAAAGAACGCCTTTGTTCGCATTCATTTCCTAAGAAAATCTAAAAGGAAAATTATATTCAACGATATTGAGTACGGTTTCTGAGAAGGGCTTCCTTCATCCCTTTCAATATATATACCATGCAATATGAATCACTTCCGAGGACCATTTTGTGACCAACATTTGGCAATCAGATCAGTGTTTCCATGGAGATTCTTTGAAGGGAAGACACATTTTTACGTTTTCCGGGAAAAGAGATCTGATCCTCCTCTAATTCCGCGAAGACTCACAATCAGCCAAAGTTTGTCCCAAAAGAGCTTCAGATTCGGAGATCAAAGGCGTCGTTCGATGAGATTCTGTTTGAATAACCACGGAGGATGCAAATGCCACCTGTGGATAAGACAAATTGCGAAATGTGTGTGCGAACGGTCCTTGAGAGCTCAAACAGGAAGCCGAATACGCCTCTCGTATTCAAAGTACACAGGGGTTTACATCAAGCTCAATTTGATTCTGCTCAAGGAGGGAATTCAGATTTTAAGTTTTGATACGTCCCAACCACAGTATTTATTTTACTCCTCGGGAGGTGTGGCACGAGAATTTCCACGTAAAATATTCTTCAACTTGTAATTTCATATAAATAAATATTAATATTAATACGCAGATTTAAATTAGATTATTGAAATTCAACCCTCTGTCAGTCGCGCTGTTATATTCTGTACAACACAGACGGTTTTTCGGGTCCCGTTTCTTCCTGGGTGGTTCCTTGGACCTCAAGCCCGGGTCTATTCATTTATCGCACTTACCATTAACTTGTAAAGTCGTCAAATGTTTCTTTTTAGTCTTAAACCGACTGCGAAAGCGAGTAAATCTGTGAAGTGTCGACTGTTGTAACACATACAACGCGCGACCGCATGGGTAGGTTTTTCGTCGGTGAACTCTATTTTTGCTTATCATAACGTTTACATGGAGTTTTTCACTTATTTCGTCCTTAACTTAATTAGACGCATTTCAATCTCGGAACAAATAGACATCTAGCTTTTTAGGCACTCTCTGAACGCATGTAAATAAATAAAGGTGAATAATAATATTTTTTACTAAAAGTTGTTTACTGTTTAAATTATTTCTCTTAAATTATGTTATTACCTTAAGTTTAGCGCTCAGAGATAATAATTAGTTAAATTAATTTTACAATTTTGGCCGAAAGACGATCTGTTGTATGGAATACAACGCGCGACTGTTCGTGTAATGAAAATAGGCGCGACTGATTAAAGGTTAAGTAATGATGTATATTCAACGAATACATTGTGAAATTTCAAGTATTAAATTATCTTAATGACCCAAGGGAAATCGGACTTGAAAAAAGTCTGACAAGGCCGGGAACCTTTTTCAGACTTTTTTCAAGTCCGTTTTCCCTTGGTATTTTTCCTGGGTGCACGCCCTTATGTGCAAAGTACCTTAACCCTTTCCTTATTTTAATGACTTGAAAATCATCCTAAATAAGAAAATACGAGTGTGTACCTACCATCATATTTAGAGGAAACTTGAGATAAGGGCATTATATTTTTTAGAAAAACAAATCATGAAAATTATTTCATCATAATGATGAAGGGTATGCTCCATAGAGTATGCTTTTGTTTAAAAAGTACAAAAAAAATTTATTGATGTCTCAGTAAAAAGAAACAGAGAAAACATTAAGATGATGGAAATGAACTTTAAGATAGCACGAAAAAGCTTGAAACCCAAAACAAAACTAGGACTCGAGGTCTACCACTTACCGGGCAGGTATTCTAACCATTAAACTAAAATTCTTATAATGCTTGATAAAACAATGAATCTAATATAAAAAGTACACAAATAAGATAATATCCACTAATTCACAACATTATCGATGAATTATTAAAATAATATACCTATATTTAATGTAAAGTATGAATAAATCCTAAAATATCAATTAAGTATTTCAGGGTAAGCACACTTTTTAAATTAAATTGTTGCGGAATAAATATTATCGTCAATGGATTTGTTAATACCAATATCATAACCAGTGTAAGATTTATATATTACATAAATTTTTGTTCTTTTAACTCCCAACTGTGAAGATGAAGATGTTTTCACGTTTGATATATTCTATCATACTCCCTTACTTAAGGTATGTAATTCACTTCAGAAACATCCATACATAGATATTCGTATAAGTTATTTATTTCAGTAATAAAACGAAGTAAAAATTCCTCACTGTCATGTAAAAAGGGTTTACTACTTCTCTTGCATATGGCTATTTATTCCTAACAATAAGAGCGTTGCCATGGGAACTGGCGGTTTAGAGTTGGTTCAACAATTTCGAACCCGTCATTCCGTTGTCCGTAACGCGGACATTGTCGTGCGAATGGTGGTTCGAACGAGTGCAAAGCGTGCCATATACGTGATCACGCCCTCCTTTTATGATTGGAGAACTCCGCTCACGGGGTTTAGAAGGAACCGATTACCCGTCAGCCGCACGGGGTGACTTTGACGCGAATTTCGCCCACCTGACGTCTCGCCGCTTTCATCACCTTTATGCCCTTCCCTTGAACTTCAGGCCGAAGTTGATGGAGGCGATTCCTCATCAACCCCCTTGTGAAAGTGTATTATCTATGCGATACAGTATGAAAACAGTTTTGGGCACGAAAACAAATGTTTCTCCAAAAGGGAGCAAACACGATGCAGATCAGTGTTTGTTTAGGCCGAGACATTTATCATGCTTATCATTTACAACGTCGAGATTTTAAAGTCGAAATCTCAACAATGGATATGCAGAGCCAGATTTATGGCCTTGTGCGAGGCAACAATTACACTTGCTGATTGTGACTCATGCATCAATCATCTCGGCAACAGTAATTGTTACGAAACAATAAGTATTGTTATTAACATCATAGCGTTATTACTGATATTTTTAAACTTAACGCTTCAACTAAAATGTACAAATTACACTTTTACTTCCTAATAATAACATATCTACGTTACAATTTTTTACAATTGGAATATATTATGTTTTATTACAATCATACATTGCATAGCAACTACAAATATCCAGTACAAAAACATAGATAATAGAATGCATTGTAATATAATAGTAGTGTATATTTACAACAGATAAATAAAGTAGATACTGATTTTAAATTTACATTATATTTTATAAGAATTACGATAAATTATAATAATAGTAGTGCATAATAATAATAGCTAAATCAAGTAACATTAATTGCAAATCTACATTACAATTTATTAGGATTACGATAAATTGCGTTTGAGTAAAAATATAAATTGCAATTACTGTATAATATATTGCATTTGCGAATGTAGTGTATAATATTAATTGCTAACTAATTTATAATTGTGATAAAACGAAATGCTTCGTTATGATGATAAAATGTACTGTAGATCTGTAATAAGTAGTCGCAGTAAAATGGTAACTCCTGATGACAAATTAGAATTTCTATACATTCTCTTGCATATACTAAATAAATTATGATTACATTTTTATTAGATCTATGGTCGGGGTATTCTATACAAAGTTACTTGTTTGCGTCGGTAATTGTGGCGATTATTTGAAATATCTATCCGTTCTAAGAATCAATCGCTATTCATGATGTGATTCGTTTTAATTGCTTCGTTGCTGATGGATATCTTATGCGCTTTGCCCAATCTTCAGACCAAGGGCTGTTTGGATACTCAACGATTAGCTTTGACGAGGGAATTAGTCTTACAAATGACGAGTGAGATAGTTTGTCTTTTTTATTTCATTGAGCCTCAAATCAATTTAGAGAGAATCAAAAAGTTCTAAGAGGTGTTAGAAGTCGAGACCAAGATGACCAAGGATCGAAAGTGGGGCTGACTGAAAAAGGCCCAGGAAGACCACGCTTGATTAGAGGACCCGGTTCGTCCCCATTTACCACCTTTGAGCAGAGATTTTGGCGCCTAAATGACTTACAGCGCACTCTCCGACTCACACGTGACCTGATTATTCGGGTAAACGCCTGAATCCATCAGCACACGGACGTTTAAAATGAATCCTAGCGGAATTACGACTGTATATGTTTACAAGTAAAACAAACTCGAACTGAAAAAGCAGTTTTCTAGTGTTGTGTTTTATTTAATTTACCTGAATAAATTCCGTAAATCTTTCAGAACCATGGTTTCATGAGCGAAAGACCAGTTAATTAGATTAAACAACCATTTAATAAACTTTATAAGCAATAAATTTTATGTTGTACGTAATATATACAATTCCTTAATTAATATTATACATCTATAGATTTTAATGACACCCGCCTTTATTCAACGCACACCCTCACAATTAGGTGCAGGTATTTAGAGAAAATGAGGCTTACTAAGTGAGATGAGGAGTGAGGTAGTTTTTCCATGCTTCTCTTCCAGAGAGAGAGCGCTAAGAATGGGAAAAACCACGTAAGTGCACCGCAATGATCTAATGAACCAAACGTTTAATTGCATTTGAAAAGTAGACCACGCACTTTTAAATATCATGCAGTACGCCGTCGTATCAAGCAGCTATACGTCTATTTCTTACATCAAACGTAATATCTATTACATCAGAATATTTTAGTTACTATTTCAGCAAAGCTTATATTATCTCTCAGCTTCCTAGCAACGGATAAACACACCCTTTCGTTATGATATTTACACAAAATATGAGTGTGAGGTAGATTTCTGCAGACGTTTTACCTCTCCTGTATGCGATTATGCATAGTGATATCATTTATTCAACTGTTAAAAGATTATTATTACTGTCGTACCGCATGTATGTACTTACTGATAGTGTATTTCTACATTTTGTCATGCTCTTTCTTTCTCATCTTTTAGTTATTCCTATAGGTAGGCTTGCGCAGGTTTTTCACACCCCCCTTCTTTGTGGATGTTTTCCTGCAGTGAATTTTTTTTTTACCAATAATTTCTAAGGTTTATCTACATCCACAATTATTCTAATATTTTCTCATAGTATTCTCTTTCATTTAATTATTCTATAATTAATGACGATTGATAAGATGGAAGAAAAGACTTTCAGTCTTAATCTCACCTAAATAAAGACGATTATTATTTTATGAAAAGTTGAAAAAGGTCCGGTATTTCAATTTTTCTGGTTGGAACAAAACGACCGGCCCCTCGATGATACTGCACCCTGGGCGAACGTTCAGATATCCCACAGGTTGGATATGCATCGATCATTAACTTGGAATAAATATTAAATCGAACTATGAAAGATCGGATTAAATAGAAAAGAATCTCAGAATCAGATCTTCACACCTATCCATATCCAAAGATCCTGACACGTCACACATAATGTTTGCGAACATAAATTCATATATACTTCCACATCTCTTCCACTCTGGAGCACAGAGATGGCTTTCCAAAAAAATGCTTTTCCTCACTCAAATTCCGACAAACATCTCCTTGACAACCGACTGCCAGAAATTCGTTCCGGAATTCCCGTTCGACAAAAGACTCGATATTCGTAAGGAACGCAAGAATTCAATATCGTCACAACAAACACATTTCCCGTCCTCACTTCATTCTGGGGCCCAGCATCCCTCTGTACCACATCGCTCCCCCTTTTTCCAGCGACCTCCCACTCATACACTGCTCTAAAAATATCCACGATCCCTTTAAACCCATCTTCTCCTCAGACTTCGCCCCTGCTCCATTTCCTTGTTTTTTTTCCTTCTCGCCCCCAAAGGCCTAAATTCAGCTCACATGATGAGGGCTATTAGCACCCGAAATCGGGCCCTTCGCGAAGGCGGAGATAAAAAAAGTCCTTGAGCTAATTGGGGTCGTAAATTTCGCATCATTAAGATATCGCTAATCGCTAACTTTTAGTGGCGTATTGACAGTTATAATCCTATTTTGCGTGAAAAGAAGTTGATATATTATTGCAGTTTATGTTTCTCTAATGTCCCCGCTTCTGAAGAATGGAATATTTTCATTTGTCTTTTGGTACAGGATAGAGAAGAGTTACTTCTGGAGCTCCACACGGATCTGTATTAGGTCCTTTAAATTTCATTATTTCATTTACTTTTGTCATAGTTTCCATCATGGCTGTGATGATATGAAACGTGCTGAGGTATGAGTGAATAATCGCTCTGATCAAGGTATCTCCTAATGCAATGCAAATCAACATGCAAATCAACATGCAAAAAACAACTGCCGAGATGGTGAGCTCTGTTGTGTAAGGTCCAAAGAGAGTCGCGCTGTGTCTGCACCAATTTGTTGCGACCTGCGTTACCAACTTTACTAAAAATAATAGTGACCAAATTTACCCCTTGACCACCATTATCCTAGTCTCCCCTAGCATTCTAGTTCAGTGAGAAAAGCAATGGCAAACTACCTCACTCCTCATCCTACCTAATAATGCTTAACCCCTCTAAGATAGATAGATAGCAGGTGAGGTTCCAACTGACATTCGGGCTGAATACATTACTGATAGTTTATCCAATGTAATGAATGAGAATTTATTGATGGAATCTTTCTTTCTTGCTGGATTTCCAGACCTTACAAGGGTGAATAAATATTGAAGATTATATGTATGAATGTATGATCATCTCTTCGACAAAGAATCGGCAACCAAATATTGTCAAACCCTAAAGCGTGGTGCAAATAAAGAAGACTGGAACACAGCTGTTAATGAACTATAGGTAAAAAAATCTCCAATAGCCAACTTTTTCAGCGGTCTGCACTGTATTGTCAGCAAAACAGGAAGGCTCGGATTACCAACTTACTAAGAAACATCCTAAGTACATTTCAATAGTGATGCTATGATCCTCAGGTGCAGAAGTATCTATAAATGATTCGATAAGTAATTTGATAAAAAATACATTAAATAAATTAATAATTGATTTAAGAATCAATTTAATTAGTTAATTATTAATTACTGTAATAAGTAGTTGTAAAAAATATTGAATATGCATTTTAATAAATGATATATAGAGTCCAAATGATAAACATCGGGGCTCCCCGATAGTCATGTGGACAGCGCGTTTGCCTTTGGTGAAAGCGGTCCCGGGTTCGAATCCCGGTGGGTGCCAATGTGCGAAATGACCTAAGCTGTCGAAGCACTTTTAGCAATACTACTACTACGATAAACAGAGGTGAAAAATAGCGACATGACTGGGACTCGAACCCAGAGGACAGAGGTGGGATTGATGTGGCATGGTAATTTAGTGTTTAGAATACCTGCCCGGAAAGTGGGAGTCCTGGGTTCGAGTCCCAGTCATGTCGCTATTTTTTACCTCTGTTTATCATTGGGTTTCAGTCGCACAACTTCACGTGCGAAGTTATTTCCTATCCTTAATCCTTAGATATATAGAGTAATTTAATTAATGATTCAATAGGAGATGTAATAAGTAATATTTGCCAAGCTTTTCGGCTGGACACCATTAATGTAAGGAAGATGTAAATAAAGTTATAAGGTTTTACTAATTAATCGCACTGAAAATATTTATTGAATAATCTTCGCTCGCCCTCGCAACAAGGTTGCTTGTACGGCAAAATAATTTTGGAAGGAATAATTTTTTTTCAAACCCATAAAGGGGCATATTAATTTTGTTTGTTGGAGTCCAAAATTACTTCCGACAGAACTCACTCCATCTGATTGGAATTCCGTAAAGTTTTCCAGCGGCGAATTTTCACTTCAATAATCCACATAACAAGCATGTTAAGAGATCCTCTCCGATGTAGCATACGCAAAAATGGAGCACCGGAATAGCAATGCGCTCTTCGAGAGCAGAGCAAATCGCAATTAGACGGAGAACTGGTTCATGTCACTTCGCTCAAGTGGGGAGAGAGATTCGAAGACACCGGCTTGACGATCGATGTTTTTTCACTGATTTATTCATACGTATATTCGGCAATGTTTTCCCGCGGTATTTATCCAACTACAATAATAATATTTCGGTAGACAAAAACTGTGGGTTTCATGATCATACGAGCGAAGGACCTACCACCAGTTTTGAGCATTTCCTGTCGTCGTTGTGCCATAATCTTCTTCGTATTTTTCTTGATACAGTCATGTTTTGTACGATTTTGCTCCATTCTCTGGCGCTTTCCATTCGAGCATTGAATTTCTCCCCAATGCATTTCCAAATGTTTTCCTGCGATTTAGGCAACGAATATCTACGTATAACCTCACATTAATATTATAATATGTTATTTTTTTTTTTGAAAGCATACTTTCTGCTTCCAGGTGACTGCATCACTCTTCTTATTTTCTAAAATGGCCTTCTTCTCTTCCACCAACTCAAGCAAGAGCATTTGCTCCTCCACAGTGAAGTTAAATTCATTTTAGCTTCCATTTCTGTCTGCTAACACTTTGTTATTCTTGACGCAACAATATTAGCGATGCGTTCTTGTTCTAAAGTGACGCAGAGAGAATGTATGAGAAACATTTTCAGGCAAAGCGTCCTCTCGAAATCGTTATTCCACGACTAAAATAAGATACTATATTTAATTTTCCTTCTTTTGATGGTATTCCCAACTTTTAACAACGATTCTTTCTAATTTAATTTTGCAAAAGAAATAAGCCCTGCAACCGAAAAAAGTGAAGTTTACGTGCATTCCTTATAGAACCGTATTATGGACTCCTGGGTTCGAACCCGGGCTTTCTTAGTAATGGGAATAGTTTTCCTAGGGGTTTCTAACTCGTATAAACACATTTAATAATATTCTTATGAAGGTTAACTTGAAATATTACTAAAACTCATGGCTCATTGAGTTTTACAGGACTTTAGAAACAAATAGAGCGTAAATAGTAGGTAATGCAGGATAAGTGCATGTAATAGATGTAAATAGTAATGATATATTTACGAAATAATACTATGTTTTACAAAACGGAAATGTCGCGTTGTACACGCATTGTGACGATTTTTGTCCCGCACATCCGGTGGGCAGCCACCAGAAAAAACTCTCTCTGTGCATCCACCAAATCGCACGCAGGCTTATAAATAAACCACGCAACAGCGAATGTGAAGCATGTATCGCCCAAATGCACCTTGTTAGGGCTCCAGCTCTGTTTTTCCGCGCAGAGGGCCCCATTCGACAAACTCTCGACCAAATGCATCGTTGGACTCGAAAAGGGAATTCGATTTGCGCGAAAGATTTCGAAGAACGTTCCGGATCGATCGGGGCGTGCCGCGAGTCCCGGGTTCGATGCTCGGGAGGATAATTGGCCACGCGCTGCGCGTCCTTTGAAAACGACGCTGTAAACAAACCGCGTAATTGACGCCGAATTTGACCGGAGGTTGAACGCATCCAATCGGAAGTTAATTCGAATTCGAACCAAATTAAATAGCGGCGATCGCGTCTGGGTGGGTCCGATATGGGCGCATTTGACTGACATTTATCACTCGCTTTTTTAACTAAGGGAATCTATGGCGTTCAATTAAATTTTTTTCCTCGTACTTCAAAACGTGTTCATACCCATTTCAATTCCGATATCAACTTAACTACAACTACAACTTTTTTAAAAATTAGGAAAATACTTTCCGATAGCGCAAAGTGTTAAATAATAAATGCTAGCGATTTGAAATGCAGAGTTCGGTGACAAAAAAGTTTTTGCTGAAATGTTTCGCTCGCAAATGTGATGGACGCGGTTTAAAGCGTAACAGTATGTTAGGGCATGTTTTGTTTAATATTAATTTTGATTTATATTGCAAACTTATTTACATTCTGTGCTTTTCGGATTATAATCTATATTATCAATGGCAGCAATTTAAGTAAATAAGAATAATATTTATTTTATGACTTCCACCTTGCCTGCTCTATTTGTAGTCGTGACGTACAAAATCTAATAATATATTAAATTATAAATAAATAATACACTGAAGTTATGTATAATATCGGAGTGTATATATCTTAATGAAGAACTTTAATACTGGAAGTATATGAACATATATACCTGAGGGAATATATGAGTCAACTTTAAGTATTTCGGTTAATTGACTGCTTATAGAGTAAATTAAATTTAAGGAATAATAATTTCTGTAACATTAATTAACAACTGTAATTATTATCAACATAAAATATACTCTTTTCTGAGAGCTTAAGAATCAATTATTCACATATGCCTTCTACTGATATTTCGGATTGCCTTAGATTAAAAAATCAT
This sequence comes from Sympetrum striolatum, assembly GCA_947579665.1. Lineage (NCBI taxonomy): Eukaryota > Metazoa > Arthropoda > Insecta > Odonata > Libellulidae > Sympetrum > Sympetrum striolatum. Next base: position 77,144,456 of record OX388346.1, read on the forward strand.
GGTCATGTCCTTTTGATAAGCAACACAACCGCGGAAACGAATGCTTTGAAGTTTTAAGACAATGAGAAGTAGTTAATTTATTAATAGGTGTGAAATTGATTAATTTGGTATTTAAAGCAACAAATTTCATGGCTTACGCTAAGAACTAATAACATATTAATTCATCATTAAATATTAATCATTGAATTAGAATCAAAACATTAGTCACCATGAATATGTCACACAAAAGATGAACATGAAAAGATGAAAATGAAGGTAGGACTTTAGAACTCAATATCGAACTCGGTAAATATTAACCAAATTAATGTTAAGGTGGAGCAATCAAAATCCTGCCTGAATCCTAAATGCGGTAGTGAATAACTTACTTGATTGGTGGATTAATTGAAACATTTCCGTCAAATGAGGTATTCTCAATAGCCAGACTGTTATCAGATTCCATCACACATTGCATATTTAGACATCAAAGGGAATATTTGGCTTTTACTGCGGGAAACTTAATTGGAATTTCACGATTGTTTTCCGAAGTCACTTGTAGGCATGCGTTACTAAAGTCAGGATCATCATCAATGAATTTTAATCAAGCAACATTTCATACACTCTTTGAAGGTCAAAATATTATTAACATCACTGCAGATAGCTTCACAGACGGTTCCTTTTATCCTGCTTCCTACACGCAGTAGGGGGTAGGTGCTGCGTTGAACCTATTTCCGAATCAAAATTGCAGCATATTGTACATAAAGATGTGATTTTTCTAACCAAAATTATCCTAGTTCCTAGTAAGGATAGTTATTTCCCTATTTTTACTTTCTCCCTATACGTAGTATAGAGAAAGTATTGTATCACAAAAAAATTCGACCTCCAGATTTCAACGGAAATAGATGTTTTTGGGCCCATAGAGTTCGTTTTCGCTATTTTCCCGAACATGCCTGTCTGTGGTAAAAACGTTTGTGGACGCTCTATCTTAAAAAGTAATTATCCTATCACTTCCATAATTCATATTTAGTATTTTTTAACAATGCCAAGAGCTGATTAGTTTTTGATGCATACCGATAAACCGGAAGTTGCGGTTTATCCGGAAGAAAATTCTGTTTCTTAAATATATCTGACAGAATGCAATGTAGGTATATACAATTATATACAAAAGTTATAGATAATATACATTACTACAACTTTTGTATGAAACATTTTTTCGTAACACTGATTGTTTAGGAGTTATTTTTGAATAATGTTTAACCGGAAGTTGTTGTTTATCCAGAAATGTAAGTTTTTTTATACATATCTCTGTCAGAATACAATGTAGGTATATACAGTTACATGCAAACATTACAGATAATGTAAATTACTACAACTTTTGTTTGAAACATTTTTCTGTAACTTTCATTGTTTTGGAGTTATTTATATAATACCGGCATAGGCTCTGTTTTCAATAAATATGGAGAAAGTCATGTGTTGGCAACATCATATTTTGTATCATGATATTTGATTCACCTTTGTATGTTGCTAAACGCGGAATGTTGCCTCCCGAGAACATGTAGTAAATTGAAATTTATTGAGAAAGTTTATCCTACATCTTAGTTTTCTTTCATCTATGGCGAGAATATTAAGTCATTGTTTTCGGATACCGACTCAATAATAGGAATTATTGACAATATCTGCTTATGTATTCTTACGCATTCTATCACTCCAAGTGTGATAGCATGATCACATAGAATGTGTCAAAGTTAAAATTTTATTCTACAGTCATTCGAAAATAAAATGTTTCGAGGTTTTAAATGTTTTTTCAGACTGCGTATTTAAAAAAAGAATTCAAGTTTCTTCGTAGAAAACTATAGTTTCAATCGCATTAATATGATAAGTGATGAATATGATTTTGGGATGAAAAAGGACAAATCATTCCAACATCCACAGATAAATTAATATAATGTTAATGCTATAATCCTTGGCCGCATGGTTCAATTCATTCCATGCACTAACTAATGAAGTTAACTTTTTCCATTTATGGTAAAAGTAAGAACAAAGCAGTTATCATTAAGGAAAGAGCCAAAAAGAATAATTTATGCTTAACCTATCCTGTATTTAAAAGACTTATGTTCTATAGCCATCCGCTTAGTTTATCTCGTTCTTTATGACCTACTAATGATCCTACGTAGAATTTAATACGATTTGATACGATGAACTCATTAATGTCAAAGAGATTGATGACATTTGTTTAGAGTATCAGAATTTACAGCAGTTAATTCAATCGCTCAATCTATTCAAAACTACATTTGATGATATTGATGAGCCGAATTAGAGTTTGATGAATTCCTGCCCTTGCATGGAGAATCTATATAATACAAAAAATTCACTGAAGTCACCCATGTGAGTGTCAGCCTACAAAATTCATTAGAAATAAACAAAGGTTGGCGATAACCTCTGTGCTTGAACCAAATCTCGGCTAATATACCGTATGGAGAAGATATAGGTTGTCGCAATGTACACTCCTGGCCAAAATTAACGCAGCACCTCCCTAGCGATCCTTACGACCGGTGGTGCGTTAATTTTGGCCAGGAGTGTACATTGGAGATAGGTTCTTCGTTATATATTTCATTGAGCCATTATTCATGTCATCCCTTCATAGTTTATATCAATTCTTAATTTTATATTGTAAAAATCATTATTTTTTTCACAAATGAGTATATTTATGTTATAAACATTGAAACTTTTTTTGCTTAAACTGACTGGTCGCAGTATTTTTCAGAATAATATCATAGAATAAGGCATATTAGATACAATAATATAAAATATTAACTTAGCACATGAAAATGTGCGACTTAACCAAAGATTGTACAGAAGTGAAATTCAATGCTTAGAATGCCTGCCCGGGAAGTGGGAGACCTGGGTTCGAGTTCCAGTCAAGTCAATATTTCTCATTCTATACAGCCTTTCAAGATAAAACTATTTCTCAAAGTTCGATTCTAAGTTGACAGGTTTTGAACTAAGTTATGTATTCCGTAGAAAAGTTCAATCCAGTTAGTCAAACCATAAAGAAATAGTACCGCAAAAAAGTGTCTTGCATCTTAGATACCCAAATGCGACTAAGGGAGGTTTAAAGTATGAAATTGCATTTCAAATCTGCCATTTTATAACGTCTATCCCAGTCGGAATTTTGCGATTATCCGCAACAATTATTTTTGAGGAAGATTAAGGATGTTTTAACCACAAATTCAAAATGTAGCACAACCTGAATTATTTTCCAATACAATAGAGTAGTAACATTTCTCTAGAAGCTTTTCAAATTCAATTGCAAATAACTACTATAATGTAAATCTATGCCACCTAAGAACAATTCAAACAAAAATATTCTAAAATTAAATCGAAGAATAAGCATAAAATTTTGTTTCAATTTTCTGGCCTGAAAATTGAATTGCATGGAAATTTAAATGTTTCATCACTTATTTAAACTCGTTTCCAAGGTATAGTTAAACGTGATTTGATTGAATGGATTTACACTGCATGACATCTCGCATTTTGTTTTGGGAAGAGGGTGTCAAAGATATTAACAGCAATAACGAGATTTAAATCCAAAATCCGGCATGCGGAAATATAAGCAAAGTCACGTCGCTATGCAACCGATTAATGATTCTGTTTGTTTAATTCATCAACGAACCCGATAGTCATGAAACGGAATTCCCCCATGCGCTCGTTCCCAAATTCGGAAAAGTCAGTAATTCCGTCCGATCAAATTGAACTGGAATTAATTCCGCAGCAATCGGAAGATATTTACTTTGATGCTCTCCAACGAGCAAAAACATAGCCAAGTTTTTCGCGAACAAGTGACCTCGCATACAAAATCGTAGGTATGATATTTTGAGAATCCGAGAGGAAATGAAAAGCTTTTAGCGCGATGCGCGATTCTTTTGTTTGTTTACGAAAAAAGTCATCATCTCGAACCACGCAAAGGCTTTTCTGAGAGGCCTGCATCGTTCGATTACATGGTCAAGGGACGATTTGGGCCTTTGTGTTGCAATTTGTCTCCGAGGATCGTTTTCCCATCAAAGGGATGCTCTGGTTAACGCCCTCAACGCCATATCTCACCCGTCGTATCGTTGCCACGGAAACAGGAAGAGGACCGGCCAAACACCGCATCTCATGCGTCACAGATTTTGCTCCCCGTCCAGGCTTCAACGATTCATCATACTCCAAATCAGCGGGATATAGGAAAGGTTAAATGGGTTACTATGGCGCGGTGATTGCTATGGCTACCTTGGGACCGTTGCTATAATAGGGGAGGGTACCCTTAGTAATTCTGACCGGATGAGCTCTGATGCTATCCTTAATGTAGCATTTCCTACAAATGCTCAAACCTCTTTCAGAACTTGAATAACACCGAATGACCTTATTCTTATTGGTGGGGCTTCTTGTGTATCTTTATATTGTTGAATTGTTTCATAGAAACGACTTTTGTCTGCAACGAAAGGCGAGCTCATACGTTTTCCTATCAGAATACATAGGGAGTTAAGGATTATTTCAAAACAATGGTAAGGAGAAAAATCGTGCCTAAACCGTTCCATTAGAAATAGATGTAACTTTAATTTTGATCGATTCCTTTTGTCGTTTTGCTAAAATAAAAAAGAGATGTTTGTCGTAAGACTGTAGAATACACCACGAGAACGTAAACATTAGAAAGTTTAAGATAGGTCCTGAAGTATCGTATTGGATTCGGAAAAGCTAGAACACGGGAAAATGGTAAAAAGTTTTCAGAATTCTGTGCTTATAAGCAAGGAGTTCCCTTAACGACTAAAGCTATTGTAAAATCAGAGCACACACAATTCCTCCTTAATAATATATTGGGAATTACACTATTTGAAATTAATGGCATGAACGTAAGTCGTTTTGAAGAGGAAACAATTTTTTATAGTAGAATATGCTGTTTAGGCTAAAAATTCGCAGAGATAATCTTAAACGGTATTCGGACGTTTCACCCAAATCGTTTCGCCCAAGGGACGTTTCACCCAAAGACGTTTCAACCAAAAGGTGGTTCGCCCAGAGACGTTTTACCCAAGACTTTTCACCCATGGACTTTCCACCCAAGAGTCGGTTCACCCAACAGATATTTCGCCCAAAGGATGTTTCACCCGATGAATATGTAAGCCATGACATCTTCACCGTACGTTTTTTTTAAAGGGAGTAAAGCATGTAACTCGATTATTCCTAAATAATTCTTGAATATTCTTGTCGTTGATGATATTTAATTATTGGAATTTAGAAGTTAATTGGCTGTGAAGGTTCAGTGGCTCGATTTTGTACTTATATCAACAACGGAATTGCAAAACAGAGATAAGAAAGAGAAACGTCACAACCGAAGCAAAAATATTTTACGCACAACTCACATAAATCGATATATAATCATTCCCATCAAATATATGGTTGGGTTGGGTTGGTTGATCTTAGGTCTGGTTTGTACTAATGGTTACAACATTATTTCTTCATGCTTTATGCATATTTCAGAAAACCGTAAGGTGAAAATGTCACGGCTAACATATTCATCGGGTGAAACATTCTTTGGGCGAGACATCTATTGGGCGAACCGACTCTTGGGTGAAAAGTCCTTGGGTGAAACACCTCTGGGCGAACCGCCTTTTGGGTGAAACGTCTTCGGGTGAAACGTCCCTTGGGCGAAACGATTTGGGTGAACCGTCATGAAACCAACTTGAACGAATAATCGCAACATGGATAGTTATTGTCATATTTTCACAAACAATGAGTAAATAAACATAAAGAAATTAATCAGTACATATTATGGAAAGAGAAAGATTTTGGAGGATTTTCATAAAATAATTGTGATGAAATAACAAATAAATTCTAATCTTTAACTTTCAACATGATTGGAGTAAAAATTCCCACTTAAAATTTGTTTTGAACTTCATTATTAATAAAAAATAGGCAATCTCTACTTCATAATAAACACTACCACCTGTTGTTTTACCTGTTCGTACTTTTAAATTTATTACTGATTGTTATAATTTAAAATTAATTCCGTATTTTTTGACGAGGAAGTTCACCTGCTATAAATAGTATTAGTACGTATCATTCAAACGTATAAGCATTAAAAGTGGTGATTTTGAAAGAGTCATTATAATATGTGAAAGTTTGAATTTCGTCCGCAACGATACTCATACGAATTTGATTTGCCGTAGAATGAATTTGAAGGGTGAATGCGGATGGAATAGACTCTGCTTGAGGCGTCGTTATTGGAATAATGTATGAAATAGCTCAACTGAATCGGATTCGAGCCCCACTGCGTGCTCATGCGGCCTCCCTTCGGAAAAGGTTATCTCCGAAAGAAAGATGGCAAATCCCGAGGGAGTGGGTGTGGTGTTAATGCTTTCAATTTCTTTCTCTAAGCTTCAGAACGAGGCTCTACCTTTTCAAGCCTTCTTGATGGTGCTGAGAAACCTCGGGGGAAATACAGAAGCCTCCTGATTGTGTCATGAGTTCCGTTGCAAAGGCAATCGATATCCGAGTCTCTGCCGTTCTGGCGCCAAAACATATTTTGGCGGCCAATTTTTGGCGGGAAAATGGCAAGTGCTGATATCTGTGTTTTCAGCAGTTCCTTACAATAGTCGGAGTAGTTATTTTTATCGTCTACCTATACATTTTCTGTTGTGCCGATTAATTTTCCAGGAAGCTATTAGTGGGGGTGGAACCATCAACGCACACATAATATTAAGCATTGCTATCAAAGGCTGCAAACCATTATCTATTACTATTTAATGTATTTATTTAATATATAACCATCTCGAATGATTGCAGGAATAAGTTTACGAAGGGATTTATCTTTGGATTTATATCCCTTATTGTATATTTGTTTTCGGATTGGCCAAAGTTGCTGAAGACAGAAAATCTTCCATTCAGTCCCATTTGAATTTACTTTCACAGCGTTCATTTTAAAGTCATTCCCATGCTTCTATTCTTATTTCTAATGAGGAAAAATCTTTTTCAAATGGTAATTTAGCAAATATTGCTGTTGGATATATTCTTGTTACTTCTAATAAAATTGAAACAGACACAGCAAAGGTTTACCTTTTCTATGCTTTGGGCTAAACGAAATCAAATTGCGTAATTTGTTTTTCTAAACATGATTTTCGTAGCATCAATTTTGACCCTTTTATATCTCGCATATCCGTATTTTTTAAATGTATTATATCAACTTACCCCGAAGCATTTTCTAGCTCGCAATCCTTATATAATTTAATTTTCTCTTTTAGAATATTCTCACATTAAATTGGCAACTCTTTTATATGTGAAAAATTGAGCAATTGAAGAAGCCAATAATATACATAACTAGCCCAAAGGTAGACAAAAAACATCTTGGCTACCGAGAAATATTAAACTGATTGAAAATGCGGTAGATCTTCCAGCATTGATAAAACTTCCATCGGAGACGTAAGTTTACATTTTTCTGAGAAAATACTGGTTTTTTTCAACGCGCAAATGCAAATCCCTTAAGTTAATTAAAATCGCCAAAAAATGAATTTTCATTATGGAAGAAAAAACGGACCTCGGGGCGTACGGCGTAATTCGAGAGGCTGAGAAACTAATTTCATTATCCTCTATCTTTTGCATACGGTAGCATTTTCTTGATTATGAAAGATGTTTTTATGGTATTTTTGATACCTCTTTCAATGGAACAAGAGTGTATTGCTCCAGCAACTGTTACCTAAGGGAATTGCTCCTGCCAGAGTGAGTTATCTGAACTTTAGAAAGACAAAGATCTCCCATTTTAGGTGAATTGTCCTATGACATCCCTATTGTGTATTGTGTTACGTTATAATAATCAGAGAGCAAAATGACAATAACAAAGGTTGTCAATAAAATAAGGTTTGGAACCAAACCCGAACAGAACAATCACAGCTTGTGAAGTCATCCTTTTCTGTATCTGTGTATGTAAGAATTCTGCAAGCTGCCTTTCAGCGTGTGCCAGGGGGTGCAAGAATCTTGATTCTATTTTCCTAATCGATTGTTTTCCCGTATCGTTCGCAGAAAAAATAAATTCTCGAAACGATTCGTTGTAGCATCTATTTCCCTGATCAATCTCGCAATATCGGAACGGCCTATATTACAGCGAGGACGCATTTAATCAGTTACATTTTCAGAGAACATAATTTCTCTGAACTTTTTTAGTTAGTTTATCCTTCTTTTTTCTAAGGTTTCCCATCCCGAGTCCTGTATCATCGGAGTAACACTCGCTGTTTTATGATATCAATTCTTTACAATTCGTGTCACCTTTCGTAGTACCTTTTCTAGATACCGAATATGAAATTTGCCGGCAGGGTCCCATACACTACATGCATACTCAAGGTGAGGCCCAGCTAACACTAAGTAACATCGCTCGCGAACTTTTCCTTCTCTCCTACTGACTACTTGGAGAGATATCCCCAATTGGAGTGTTGTTCCTACCTTGAGAGTCATTCATACCTGAGGAATCATTCCTACCTGAAGACGTATTCCTACATAGAGAAGCATCTCAATCTTGGGAGCCATTCGTACTTGGGGAGTCCTCCCTGCCTGGGGAGTCATCCCTACCTGAGGAGTCATCTATGCCTGCCATAGTGACCAGACTACAATAAGAATAGACAAATTCACGCTCGTAAACATCTCGTGACATAGCAACACCCGTTTGATTTCGCGACTGTTTCCAAATTAAATTCGCGACGAGAGGGAGCGGAATTAAATTTTTTGCACATGCTTCACTTAGCGCAAAAATTACGGCCTTACACGTTTCCTCTCTTTCATATTTTTCACTCGCGAAAAAACTAGGTTGATCTGCCCGAATGCCACCTGTAATCCGCATGTTTCGGAGTCCGTTTTAATTTTCTACGTCTCTGCCGGACAATATATTTCGTGAAAGCCACGTGGTCCGTTTGAAAAGCCTTCGTAATCCGAAATAAAGGAAACCTCTATGTATATCGCCGTTGCATTCCGGATAGTGCCACGCGTGGCTCGGAATATACGGCTTTGGAAATCCATCCGCTTCGCGCATGGGGACGCCTGCTGAGATTTCAACCGTCAAACATTTGAAAGTTGAAATTTCACGGGAGATGCACAGTAACTTTGTTGCAACGGTCACTATTTCCCGACTATTCTGTAACATTCCACCCCGACCTGCTTTATACTAAACCTAACGAAAAGTAGATCCTTTTAATGCAACTGAAGCGATCAAATTGAATTATTCATGAGCTTATTGTTATACCATTAAAATTAATTAACCATAACTTTACTGTTGTAATGTTAAGTTATATTGATGATAAACTTATTGTTGTAAGATAAATTGATTATGAGCTTATAATTCTACGATTTAATCTCTATGTTTTTGATTATTTATTCATTCTCAACCTAATTTATTTAATCTTTTTATTATTTTTGAAATATTCTTACGTGTTCTTTATTTTTTTATGCTAAAATATTTGAAATTTAGAGTTAGTGTCATTTGTGAGGATATTTTATTTGATTTGATTGCTTATAGTGAATGTGTATTTTTCCCCTGTCTCTTTTGCACGATTTTTATATATTCTCTGCTTGTCTTTCATAATTCTTTTTTTCTCCTTCTTCACAATATATAGTTTTCTATCTGTAGGTTTCGCAGGTTTTTCACACTCCTTCCTGCTAGTGTTTTCCTGCAGTGGAAATTTTTTCATGAGCCCTCAGCTTCGGTTATTTTAAATCCACGTAAAAGTTTTCTTCGTGTACTTTTGCAAACTATCTTTTTCTTTCTGTTTCGCATATGACGATGGGTTAGGTGTAAGAAGAGACTTTCTAGTCTCAATCTCGCCCGAATAAAGGCCATTTATTATTAGTATTATTATGATTTATTATTATTTAATTCAATTAATGGTAAATTTATTGTTACGATTAAACTAAGATTGAATATATTTGGTTGTAACCTCATTTTTTACGATTAGTAAAAAATACATAAAAAGTGCTGTTTTTACATCAAGTCACAAGTGATCCGTAATATTCAATAAAATATGATTGAGCTATCTTTCAGGCATTCCGCATACATTTTAATCATCATATAATAATTTCAGACATAATTTAATGAAATAGTCAAATATTTCATTATACTTCTAATGCATAAGCATAAACAGTACATTACTCTTAAGGAACACCAAGGCATTTAAGTGTACCATTATTATTATTAGATAGAATATTACATATATTTAATATTACTAAAGACATTAGAAAATAAACAATTTCAGGAGGCCACAATTGCCCAATGAATACAGGAAAAATCCAAAAAGGAATGTACGACTTAAGCATCTTTGTCAGGAAGTAATTTTATGCATTACTATTAATTCGTTTTTAATACATTGCCGCCAATTTTCGTTTGAAATTTTGTCTATACTTATTGATAAAGAAATATAAACTTTTGGATGCCCGCTATCTCTGAACGAGTTAATGTGATTCTCTAAGTTCGCTAATAATTAGACTAATCCAGTTTTTCTGTCACACTACATGAATGCAGAATTATTTGGTCAAATGGGACGGCCCATTAACTCATGCTGCGTTATGTATTAAAACACTGTGATAGGTTTTCAAATCTTCCGCTGTTACGGACCGCACCAAATAAATGATTTATCGCTGATTCCCGGTGACGGGACCAAAGAGCGGAAAACCAAGCTCAATAACGGATAGTGAAATTTTCCGCCATCTTTCTCTCTCGTGAGAATTGGAGCAGAAAAGGGATATGACACCTAATCAGCTTTCATCCGAAGTTTACACAGGGTAATGAATTTTGTTTTTATTTACTTTTAATATGCATTCCTAAGAGTTAAAAGGTGACAAATTTATTGCTTGTTTTCAGATGTTTTATATAAACATTAATGGACGAGGTTGAATCAGCTGGGGAGTTGATTCAGTATTGTTTGATTGTCGAGGGAATCCCCGAAGTTGACCGAGCTTATTAAATAAACGTTACCACGGTTACAAGATAATACACAGCGAATGAATCGCTGGAATAAAATACTCCAGAAGCTATTTTAGAAGTTGGAAATTATTTGAAATTTAACTGAAATAGAAGGGTGTTCAGGGAAACTATATTTCATGACATTTCCATTTGAAAAGGGAGTCATATCAATCATAAATCGAATGGAAGACATGGAAATGATTTTGAAATTCAATTGGAATGGAGCCATTAATAGGCAAATTATATTCCACGACATTTCCGTTCGAAGAGTGGCTAAAAACGATGCAATTTCCATCGTTTGATGGGAAAACTACTTCGCATAATTTTGAATACTTTTGTATCTTCGATGAAAGCCATTTGTCCAAAAGGATAAGAACCATTTAATAGATGAGAATCCAATACTGAATAAGGAAAGGAACCCCAACTATCAAAGTTAAAATTAACCCTAACGGGATTGAGGGTTTTGGCAAGAGTTGGAAACATTCATTTTATAGGAATGTCGAATGTGAATCCATTACGACTCATATGAGAGCATCAGACGGCACTTCCTTGTTGTTGTGATTACGTTCAAACAGTTTCTCATGTAAAAAGAACTTAAGAACCAACATAATGTGTATAAAGAATTGAAAGGACTTGAAAACTAAAACATTAGATCATCAATTACTTTGGCGTAACGTGGCAACGAGAAGCTCAAAAAGGAGAAAATCAAAAAGCACTTCGGGACATTCGATTCCGGATTGACAATGGCTGATATTGATGACATACATAATAATAATAATAAAAACTCTTTATTTGGCGAGGTTAGGCCCATTAGGGTCTCTCTTACACCTAACCATTTAGGATAATTAATGTTAAATACAAAAAAGGTGTAAAAACAATACAAATAAATATATATATAAAGAAAATAAAAAGAAGAGGTAAAAAAATAATAGAATTGGGGAGTGGGGAAAAACTCCTCGGCTGAAGACTTAAAACCCACTGTGCGGGAAAACGCTCACACAAGAAGGGGAGCGAAAAAAACCCGCGAAAACACAGATGGAAATAAATACAAGCAGTAATATCACTAGTTGCATAATTGCTGACCAATATTGTTGAGTAAATTTCTTGGTAATATACTACATAATAACTTATTATCTGATAATATATATTATATCATAAAATAATATATATTAAATATAGTAATACATATTAAATAATAATAACTTAATAATAAATAAATCGTTATCTTTAATTGTTATATTTAATAATCAAACATAATAAGGCCACTTCATTCATATTAGTAGTACATAATAGTAGTTAGAATCAAATCGTACTTACACTGATTATTACTTGTTTTGATAAATAAAGGAAAATTTCAATTAAAGATTTCCATGTTCCTACCGCTCACAATAATTGCTACAGAGTTTGTTTTAATTAAATAATGCAAAAAGTTTCCAAACTAATGCAGGTCAGTTTTCCCAACGGATTCTTCTCGGCCAGAATTTTTTATAGAATTGAATTCCTTTTCCCTTCCGAATGAATCCCGTGGATTGAAAAGGAATACTTTATGAGGCATTTTCAGCCGTTTTGTTCATGCTGGGAATTCTCTGCATCGACATCACGCTCGTGTTTATTTTATTCATGATCAATTAAACCTTCTGTCCAAATTCATCACCCATACCACCTGATAAACACACACAATGCAATGCACCGGAGCAAACATTTTGCGATCCTTTCAATTAAAAAAAAATAATTCACCCACTGCCCGTACGCCTGCAATTTGAATTTCTCCTTGAAAATTAAAAATTTAGCGTCAAATAGGGCATTTCGAGCGGGATTTAGAGGGTGATTGAAGGGGAATAAAAACAAAAAGGAAGGATGCAGTCCATTCTCGATGCAACTGAATGGTTCATATGTTCGGTGAAAAATATTCCTTTACTCGCATATACTATTGGAACTTTCTGTTTCGATTGGCTTTATTCACGAAAGGATAGCAATTTAACCAACGCATCCAATAAAAAAATTTCCAAAAATATTTTTTCATTGACCATTTCGTTTCCACAGTCATCGCTAGGAAAGATAACGTTTTATGGGAATATTAAAGCTGTGTTTGCAACACCGCATCGAGTAAATTGATGGATGTGGCGTCACCATGCCAACCATTCGCGCTTCTAATATTATCGAGCTGGAACTCGATTTTTCAAGACGATTGTAATCGAATCGAGAACGCTTTAAACTAAAAATTTCATAAAAATGCCGATGATTAATTGCCCTTTATATATTTCAATAGATACTACAATTTTTCATGAATTAATTAATTTAATTGCTTTATTTCCAAGAGAAATGCATTTAGTTGATTTTTAGCAACCACACCCCATATATTCCAGTTTTAGAGTGCCATTGAGTTTCGAATGGAGAACGGACCTCTTCACAAATTGCAGGGGTCGAGCTATGACATTTGATGGGGTCCTCCCTCTTTAACTGACTTTTTCACCTTTTGGGTCAACGATTACTGAAAAGGTCATATCCAGGGCTCTTTTGGTCAACCCTGCGTGATGCCCTCACGCGAAGTGGGAAAAAGGGAATGAAAAATACGCTCCAAAATATTTAACAATATAACAATATAACTTGATGAAAGTGCATAATATGATTTCTATAAAACAAATTACAAATCTATATATATAAAGTAGAAATTCGGTGGGTTTGTTTGTGGGTTTGTTTGTTTGTCTTGGATTGGGGTCCACACCGTTTGCCCGATTTGTCTCAAACTTTGCATACGTGTCCTCTGATATCAGGAAGGAAGTACTGTCGCATTTTTATTCAAGAATGTTGCTGGATTCGAACCAGGATCGCTCAGATAGATTTTCATAAGGAATACACGTAAGCTTAACTTTTATCGGTTGCAGGCTTTATTTCTTTTGAAGAATTAAATTAGAAGGAATAGTCGTACAGAGTCGAGACAAACACCGAAATAAAGAAAATTGAATAAAAATTCTTATTTTGGTCGTGGAATCTTACTTTTGATTAGAATTTGCGAGAATATTGGTAAAATATACAAAACTTTCGTGAAAATTCGAGGCTATAAACAACTCATCCCCCTGACGACCGATCCCATTGTTGAATCCGAGCTCATGTTTAATCCCGTAAAGATACTCGTGGACTTTAGGCCCATAAAGTTGATGATTGAAGAGGACGATATATTACATGGATAACGAGAAATTTTCTGTAAGAAGGTAACCAGCAATTGCAGGTAGGTAATTACAGTCAGAGATTGTGTGTCTCCGATTTTATTACCGTAACCGTTTGCCAGATTCGCGTCAAACTTTGCGTACGTGTTTTCTGGGACCAGGAAGGACGTACTGTCTCAATTTTATTCGATAATTTTGCTGGGTTCGAACCAAGATCGCTCAGATGGGTTTCCATAAAGAATAAATCTAATCTTCACTTTAATCGGTAGCAGACTATATTTCTTTTGAAGAATTAAAATAGAAAAATAGTCGTGCGGAGTCTAAACAAGAATCAGAAGAACGGAAATTAAATGAATATTCTAATTTTGATCGTGGAATATAGTTTCCGAATCGAAATTTCGAGAATTTTGATAAAATACGCGTGAATTATCCAAAATTGTTGAGGTTGTATACAGCCAATCCTCCTGATGATCAATGCGATAGTTGAGCCGAGCTCATGAATTTTCCTGTACAGTAAGAATAGCTTGGGATTTTAGACTGTATTATAAAGGGAATTTACGCATTGCACGACCGGCAACTTGAATTTAATCTACATTCCACGTTGAGAATCAACGGGGGCGCTTCAGCTAGTTTGATTATAAAATTATATTATTCTTGATTTAAAGGTTAATTGACGAAATTGTTAATTTCTTATGATGGTGATACTTGGATTATAATCTACACCTACATTAATACCCTACAAGACGCTTTTTGGCGTGTGGCAATAGGGGTATAAAATCTAGGCGTTTGAACACTTTCTATACCATGTTGTCAGCGAGTATCAGTCACGGAAAGAAACAATTTTTTGCATTACTTGTTTGTTTTACTGAGTTATCTATATATCTCTTTATTGATTTTTTTACAAATAAAACATGATAGAGATAAAAAAAGAATTAAAAAGTAGATGAATACAAATCCAATACCGCAATTGTCGATAAATGGCTTACAAAACAAAATAATACAAAGTTTTGAAACATTCGAGTCCCCCTGAGCTAATTCTAGCTCATCAGGGGGTGCTCCAAATATATAAATTTCTTCACCTATTGGTTGTGAATAAGGTTTTTTCATATTCCTTTTCACCTCAGAAATATTTTTAATTCCATGCATATAATCAGGAAGATTATTGTAATTTTTGGAACTACAACATTTAATCTATTTGCACCATATTGATTATAAAATCTTGCCAATTCAAGATTAAACTTTTTCCTTGTTTCCATATTATGTGATTTAATTTTCTGTGATTTTAACTTTGCTTAGCATATTTTATCTTCAAATTCTCTCATTTTATGCTCATTGTCGGATCGGGCGAGTTTGAAGGGGTCGCATAGTAACGGTTATGTCCTCTTTCAGTGTGTTTTCCTTTAATTTACCAAATCTTGCTATTGTTATTAGAATAATCATGCGTTTACATTTTCATTATTTAAATTGTATTTATTTCCTTTGTAGCTGACATTTGCTAGTAATTAATTGATGCTTTACTTGTGATGGTAATAATTGGAATACGATGATTAGAATCCTTATTGTTACTAGTACTAATAGCTTTACATAGTTACTACTATTATTGCTAGAATACTCATTGTTACTAGTACACATTCAATTACATAGTTACTACTGCAATCGCTTGAATCCTCATTGTTACAAGTACATATTCAATTGCATTGTCACTACTATTATCGGTAAAATTTTCATTGTTACGAGACATATTCAAGAGCATTTCTATCATCGGCAATTGTTGCTTTTCCGCAATTATTGTTACGCCCAATGTAATTATTTATTGCTTAGCGTGCAGTTAGAAATTTCCCCTAAATATTTCCTCTTCCGTTTCGCCGTATTTTCCGATTTCCCTTTTCCTGCATCGGCCCCTTCCATAAAAAAACCCTCTCTTTTTCGTTTAGCATTTCCTCTTAATATGACATTAAGGCCTTTTCCACGCGCCTTTGAAATATTACGCAGTGTGTTTTTACCACCTCCTCGGGGGAGTATGAAAAATCTTCCACGAAACATCTGGAAGAAATGCGAAGCAAGAAAACTCCCGCAATATTTTTTATTCCTCCCGGAAAGGGGAACGTCATAATTCTTTCACCCCGGCGTTTCTCCGGGATCGAAATTGGCAAAGGTTTGGTGAATTTTTCCCTCTCTAAAAACGTAATTCCTTCCGCGCGGCTGTCGAGTTTCCTGACGCGATTTCCCGCCCCTTCAAAAGTCTTAAGCGGTGGAATTCTATTTGGAAAATTTTGACGCCGTTCCTCTTCCGCTAAAAAATAACCTCGGAAGAAAAAACTGCGACTGGAAAACTGTGTCTTTATATTTCCCAATGCATTCGGTTAACGCCCTTATCGGGCCAATGCGCATGCTACGTTTTCCTAATGAAGTTAAAGGCGGAATGCAAGAGGGAAAGGTGGTTGAAATCATAAGATAAAAAGAGGACAGTAGGAAAATGAAAAAAAGGAGAAAGGCAAAGGGGAAGCTTCTTATGAGATTAACTCCCTTAAATACTTTTTAAGGAGGAAATAAATTGCCGTACTTGTCCGCGTAATTTATGACGCGTGAAAACGACTTCTGCTTGCTTTAAGCGTCCTGTGGAGTTTATTCCAAAATACGTTAGTACGATTACCCTTTCATGTAATAAAAGAAATCAAAATGGTAACCATTAACCACCAACAAAAAAAAAACACTCCATAGCATGTATTAACCTATACAGGTTAATACATGCTATGGAGTGAATATCATGAATCCTGCTTGTTATAAATAAAAGAATGCTCTTCATGATTATCATAAAATAAATACTATATTATAGCTACAACAAAAAAATTTCATCATACTGTAATACATTGCAATCTCTGTAGCAATTCTCAAATAGTCACAATTGTTTATCTAATTGATTTTTAATGCATGAATATGAATGGAATGATAATAATCAGTGGATGTCAATGTCTAAAAATTGTCAAATTTGTGTTTTGAGATGAGGAAAAAACTATATACTCATGTTCAATTTTTTTACTACCTTAAAAGAGAGAAGTTTGTTTAGAGTTAGGAGTTTTCGGGTACCATATATTTTACTAATCCACATAATCTACCGGCAAAATAATTCATGGAAAGTCAAAAATCATTTCCTTGAGAAAATCTTTAACCTAAGATATTTCTGCATAATCCAATTTCAGTTTGAAACGATTTACAACAAAATCAACATAATTACTCCGTTTACTGCAATTTTTGGTTCTTTGTTTTGGAATTGCAAATTGGTTCTTAGCGAAAAATGTGATTTTAACATCATTTTTATCGGTGCCTATCTATCATTTGTTACATGCATTGTTAGATGGGAAAAGGAGGTTAATGGGTCACGTTGTCTTATATCTAAATGTAGTCAGCAACCTATCACCTACTCTCGTCATATTGCATCCAACCTGCGTCGGAGAACGATAAAGCAAAGCCTTACGTCGCACCTTCTCGAGTTCTCATGTGTCATACGAAGGATCTCATATACTCTTCACATGCACAAAATAAAGCGTGATGGAGGTGTAATACATTGCCTTACGATTTCCTCATTACACAGTAAACGCACACTTAGCTCATCAAAATACACCTTTTTTAAAGCTGTGATTTGATTATACGTGTATTAATGAATACGTGAAACGTGGTAAATTGTTTTATAGCTGGTCAAGCTATAATTATTGAAAACAATATCACCGATAATGATAAAAGGCGAACAATCTCTTAGCAGGGAGGCAAAACATTCTTACGTTCGGCCGGTTGACATTGTAGCATAAATTCTGATTCATTGATAGATAGTTATTGATAAAAATAGTTCTCAAGGCATTGTTCCTAATTGGTACATTTAGCAATGAAAATTGATCAATTGAAACAACAATATCAGCATATTTGGCTGGGATGATATTTAAATGATAATGAAATTATTTGAGATTCATTTATAAAATGATAATTATCGATTGATAATTGACAAAATGATAATTATAATTGATTAATAAATTACTGATTGATAATTATTGATAACAACGCTAATTAACGCATTTCCTCTAAAATTTTGTAGTTAAATGATAAGGACAGATCAACTGGCTTCAATAGCTATGTTTAAAAACTGAAGTGTTGTTTCCAGTGAAAGAGATTATGATAATATATGTAGATCTTTCAATATTACTTCTCTTAGTGCAAGAAGGTATGTGTTTGATGCTCTATCTGGTTGATATAGTAACAGGATCTGTTGTTTCACCAAAGTTGCTTGAATTTATTAATTCTAATGTTCCAAATATAATAACTCGGCATATATCTCTACTTCCTGACATATTTGGAAGAGTTGATGTTATGGGACATGAACCTCTCTCATGGACCATGAAAATGGTCAACGAAATTTTCGAACATTGCGATAGTGACATTTTCAATAAATCCTCATTGTCTCTCGGACTATTTCAATAAGATTAAATATTTTCTGACTTTTTATATTTTGGTGTATTTTATGTACTTAACTTTGATTATTTTCTTGCTTTATTTGCTTTTTATTTTATTGTAACGCTTTTAACTGGGGCAACCTGTTAGCGTTAAATAAAATAATAATACTAATAACGGTGAAACGCAGAAAATAAGAGAATATTCAGCAAGGATGTGATATATCGATCTCACTACAATTCTGACCTGTAATATATCCCCTATATAATAAAAGAGAGTAAATTCAATGCTACAAAAATGTAAAAATAGGCCGTAAAGGGTGTGTACCCTTTTTAAAATCTTCAGGGACTTAATAGACCCATCAGACATAATAGAGTACTTAGTAAAAGAAAAAAAGGCATACATATATCCTCGACTCACCTTGAACAGCGGCGGATTCCCTTAAAATTCTCCTGTCTCCCCGTTGATGTAAGTGCCGGGGAAAGTTTGTCCGTGACGGAAGAAAATGTAAGTGCTGGGCCGTCTGGGGCTAACGGGGAGTAATCAGCGGAATTGGTAGGAAGCCTCTGTTTTTAGGCGCCTCTCTCTCTCTTCCCTGGAAACAAAAAAAGCGAATGTCATAGGTGCGCTTTCCCCTCTCGACTGATTGGAATTTGATGAAACTCCGTATCCATAACAACCGACGCCGACATCAACCGGGAATGGAAATTTTCGCTTCGGAAAACGGGCCTGTCAAATCAAAGGATTACTTTATTTTTAATAACCGCCGCCGATGGCGCTTTCGGGCCCGAATCGACGGACAAATGAACGCGACAACAAAGTTGTCACAGGGATGAATAATCAGGGTTGCCAAGAAACGAATTTTAGTGAATTTTTTGTGACGATGACAAGCGAGATCGGAAACTGGATTTGGCCTCGATACAATTACGGGCTTTTGTGGTTTAAAAAGTAGCCGATGTCAAACTAGATAGATAAAGGGAGCGACGATAGAATCAAAGAATTATTTACTTCTTTATTTGGCGACATTGAGCCGGAAAAGTTCCAAATTCTATATGGACTAAGGGAGAGTTAACTTTTCGCTGGAAGGGTGCGGTTGATTCCGCGACCGCATCCACGGGCCGCACTTTGGTTGCATGTTGCCCATACTTAATTAGCCTCACACCAAACTATTTTTCAGTTTTATTTGGTGCAAAACTGGGGGAAAATGTATGAATCGTACACGTACTTTTTGTCCCATACAGGCTGTTAGCTATGATGACATGAAAGCCACTGAGATATGAAGGATGTGAAATATTGATATTAATTCCAGTTACACCTACTTAAGTCCCATTAAAAGCGTTGATCACAATTATATACAAGACTGAGATAAACAAATTTAAATATAAGTATATCTACCCTTTAACAAAACAGAGATGAAGAAACTCTATTCAGGAAAGTTAAATCTTAAAAAACATTTCAACGTAAATTTTATTACAATTTCATGTGATTATTCAAGCTACCTAAACCTTTAAAAAGTTCTTAATACTTTAATAGCAGCAGCAAGACGATAATAAGTATAGCGAGAGCAAATCTGAATTAAAATGATTCCTTAAGTTTGTATATTTTTTTGGCGGCCTCAGAATAAAACCCTTATAATATTTATATGTATAATATAAGTAATATTTTAATCCTCCTATAGGAATGACAAGTTATTACTGACAGCTACAGCATAAAAGAATACCTAGGTATAATGTATGTACCGCAGCAACCGTTTAGTTTACAGTATACGAGTATATCTTTACAGTTCAAAGTTCACCTTGACCAGCATATTACTAGGGATCCAAATCATTGGAAGATACGGGTTTTATAATTTACGAGTATGACCTTATTTTGGGTGGGATTGATTTAGTATCTCATCCAAGCACTCTCCATCCTCAGTGGAAAATGTCAAGAGGAAGTATATTTTGCGCGCACCGCACGTCAAAAGGATGGTTATTATTTCTGCGGTGGGATGGCATCCATTCCGTCCCATTTGACAGCGATATACAGCCTCGGAGTCAAGCAGTTTGAAATTTTAGGATAATTCGCTGCGAGCTCTGATATACGAGAGAAGCTCTGTGCGTGCATATCTCCCGTTGATTCTCTTTTGAATTTCAAAAACTTAAATTATAAATGCAAGATGTGCATTAAACAGTGCTGAAGCGGGGAAATTTCAATGAAAATATTGTTGTAAGATCCTGAGGATGCTTTTAAAATAAAAATCTTGATGTGGAATCTGGGACCTTAAGGGTACAGTGGGTACATCAAGAAAAACTTTTTTTCGAAATTCAAAATGTCAAGTCGATAAAAAGTTGTCACTACGGTCACATATTTACCCAAAAAAGTTTCAGACAAATCGAAAAATATTTGTCTCCCGCAACGGGTCTAGAATGTTTGATTTTTTTGTCAAAAACGTAGATTTTCGTTTTTTTAACATAAATACTAAGCAAATCTTTGTTTCCAAGTACAAGAATGTATAGTTTAAAATGTTGAACAGTATGAAAATAAATTAAATTACATTATTTGGAATATTTTTATTTGCATTGTTTAAAAAAAATTCTAAATGAAAAAGTATTCTGGAAGTAAATGAAATGGTCAACAATTAAGACCTTAATTTTACAAAAAATGAAAATTTTACTGCTAATCCCATGGAGGCATGAATGTTACATGACAGATATAACTTTTTTATACTGTTCATTAACATTTTAAACTCCTCACATTCGTGCATATAACACTCAAGTAACTTAATACTAATCTACAACAAGTATTTTAGCCCTTTCATTGAAAAATCTTTCTAAAGAAGACATCTGGCAATACATTTCATTAGATTTTGGCAGTTTTCGTAATTGGGTCAACTGTGTTGCAGAACTGATGAAAGAGCTTTTTCAGTTTCCTGTTTACGATATTTCTAGACAAGGATAATAATAATAGAGAGTCTTTCACCAAAATCAGTATCCAATAAAAAATACAGTATTCAGTAATCGGACAAAATAGTACTCGCTAATCTGTGCATTCTTCTTTGACCTTTTATGGGTATAAATGTTTTTCGTATGTACGTATTTGCAGACGGTATATACCCGTAATCCCGTGATACACGACTTCTTTTTCAAATTTTTTAACATTCATACGCTACGTTTTGAATGGGAACTTCCCTTATTTATACTAATTTTATTCTGATTAATATTTCGTTATAAGTTTTGCAACTTTAAATGACACTGTAAAAGAAATCAACACTGAACTGACGTACTCAATTGAAATAGTCAGACGTAGTCGTTAGAAAGATTTCGTATGCTATTTTTAAATTTCCAAAATTGTAATCACTACCATTCGTGCACAAAAATACCACTTTTAGAGCACGATTAAAAATACACCAAGAAAACAGGCAAATAAAAATATCTGAATTAAAACATTGCGTAACTAGGATACTCTACATCCTCTATTGTTGAAAGCAGCAAGAGCTTCCCATTTTGGAGAACCTCACGGAGTAAGACTACAAACAACTCTTTTTTCTGTGACGTTAATTAGGGAAGAAAGGGGTCCAGATGAGAGAGAGGAGGATAACAAGAAAACCGCTCGCCGGGGCAGTTGGAGGTGATTAAAGCAAGGATAGGTGGACGTATGCATACAGAATGGAGAGATGAGGTAATTATAATCACGGAACTGATGTCGCAATACTGCTGAATTACTTCCCATCTCCACAGTGGATTAGTTTTGCCCCTTTCACCTCTTGGGTCACACTAATTTCTTATGTGTCATAAAAACAGTCCCTTCTAATGGAAAAAATTTTTATCGGCGGAGTAATGACTTTTTGCCCTTCTAAATTCTGAAAATGTATTGGTTGATGTAGTGAGTTTTGAACCACATGTAATTTTGTTGAAATCAGTTTTTAAAATACCTTGTCGATGAGGTTTTCGAAATTATCAAATACTGCAGTGCGAATCACAGTTAATTCATCCTAATCATTAATTTGTGGAAATTTTAAATGCTTTTACTTATAGAGCGAAAAATTTAATTTAACGTTTTTAACATAGATATAAACGTCCTAATACAGAGTTGCATTAATCGGCAATATACTTTTGTATAATTCTCAATAAGGTAATTCCGGGTGAGATGCCCCACCGGGAGAGACGCTCCAATCGCAGTATTTTTAGGAAAACCACAATATTACTCTACAGGCGGTGTTCGTTAGTTATTTGGAATGCACCTGTCTATCTGCAAGAATTTCACGGCGATTAATTCTTTTTACGCAGTTTTATAGCATCATTTCAAGTAGGTACTGTTTTTTTCCGCCCTTTTAAGAGTATAATGTTTCTGATTGGCATCAGTTTAAAAGGTTGAATATTTTGAATTTAAATGGCGAAAACTTTTAGGTTTAGGTTCCTCTATTATCCACGTGCAGTGACTGGCCATCTTGGACAGAGTGTAGCTCCACTGGCTGTAACGGCATCTCTCCCGTACTGAAAGGATAGACGAACCCCAGGATAGCCCCACCTCTTCTCGGGATAGATGCCCCAGTGCTATCTTTTAGTATATGTACCCTATTAGTATCAATTCAACTTTAAAGTGATACTGATTAAGGCTTTATTCAAGAAAACGTTTGTAATATACATATAAATTTCAATACAAATTTAAATCCACGGTCGAATGCATTTTATGCACGATCAAAAGATGATGTAGAGTATATTAAGCACTAGGGTGGTGCGTTTTGCCACTTTCTTTCTGATCGAACCGTAATACCCGGAAAAGATGGCCCACCCACATTTAAGTTACAAATATTATTTTTTTCGAAATCAAAAAACATCTTCTGTGAGAATTTTTGTCTCGAAATTTCGACAAAAACCTTAACATTGTCATATTTTTTCGGTTGAATCGACAATATGTTTGCGTGAAAAGACGTCAATTGCAAAAAAACTGATGACGAAGCCTCAATATGCTATTTATATGCCTCTAAAGGGGGCTGTAACGCCTCCAAAAGTTTTGTAAATGAAACTTTTAAATAGGTTTTAAAGTTAACCTAAACGCTTTCTTAGATCCTGACTTTAAGTTATATTTACATGACAAGCGCTTTCCAGGTTAAATTAAGTTTAAGCTAATGGGATACCTCTCCCACAGAGAGGGGTTCACCCGGACACTCGGGAGAGATGGCGAAATGAATGGGTGCAGAAAAACTTTAATATATTGTGTGCAAAATGTTTAAAAAAATTGTTTATATCCTGTTAATAATCAATAAATGCTCTATTATATCACGCAGTTTCACATTCATGTTATCACTGACGTCATCGTTATGAAATCATTTCCTTAGGTGAGGCATCTCTCCCGGAATTACCATCTACGCTACTATCAGATTATTATTACTAACGTATTATAATAGCTACGTTAAATAGCTAACTAATTTGATATAATCATAAGAATGCAGATATTTATAATGTATAAGTTTAACTTTATTTTTTATCATTTGTTCGAATAATTAACTGATAGAAATTCTGCTCTCAAAATATCAATATGAAATGAACGTGGTTTTCACCATACGGGTAGTTTGCTTCGTTAGCGTATCCTTGAAATTCAGGGTGTATTTATCACAAAGAAGTGTACGAAAACATTTTAAGAATACATTTCCGAAGACTATCAAGACTCCTTTGGGCTTTTAATTTGATAAATCGAGAAATAGAGAAAAGATTATATTTATATAGTTAAAATGTCATTGAAAGTTGGCCTTCTGGCAAGGTGGCAATGTTTAAAGGTAACATAAAAATGACTTTAAGCGTGGCATTTGCCCAAAGACGGGAGGGAAACCCCTCCAAAAACCACCCGAAAGAAAAAAATATTCATTTATTACTAATCCCATGGTAATTTTTCTATGCGGTACTCACTTTGGAGTAACTTTAGATTACCAGAACAGAAATTACCAATCTCTTACAAAATAATGTCAACGCAAGTCATAAAATTTTCGTCTCGGAGATAAAAAACCTCATGAAGTGTTTTACAGAAAAGAGTAAAGCAAAGTTTCTAAAACCTGAATAATAAAAGCAGTAACTCAATAAAAAAGCAGAGATATCATCGGATAATGTAAGAGCTGCAATTTCTTCGAGAGTTGGCGGGAGAAATGAGAACAGCGTCAAATGGGGCAGCCCAGTCCCAAGTCGTCGATAACTTCTCCGAAAGCAATTTCTAACGAATCCCGAGTATTCCAACTTATGATTCGGTTACAAGTGCGGCATGGAAGCCCGAATTGGTAGCTAATTGGCGGGATGGAAGTCGGGGAATCTCCCGAGCAGCGTCGCCCCCGAATCGCGCGCCATCTTTGAATTATTAAAAGCGGGACCAAGTTGCGTCATCCCGAAAAACCGATTAGCGCCAAATGGAAAAGGCACCTCCTTCTTTAATTAATCAAACATGCATGAATAATGCGCCAACTTTTGCTGCAAATGAGTCCCTTTTATAGATGAAGGAACTATGATCCTGTGGATCTGGACCACGCGTGATAAATCACTTTTGTCGGGGAAGCCTGCGATTCCTTCGCGCCTCAAGTTTTTGACGGGAGAAACGTACTCTCGAGTTGGCAAAGTTATATTGGGGGGTTATTTCTAACTGTTCAGAGTTGCAAAGGTGCCGAAGGTTCTTGGTAACATATTCTCATTGATGGAATAACTTTTATTTGGCATTTGGTACAGGATAGAGAAATATTTATCTTTCATTTACTTTTGTTTCTGTATTCTTCATGGCTTTGATTATATGAAATTTACTGAGTTGTGAGCAAAGTTGAATATTTTTTAGGTTTATCCATATGAATGCCAAGAAATGTGTTACTCGTAAAGTCATTATGCTTCACCTACATGGATATTTTACGCTTATAGTATTCCGGCTTGCTCAGAAAAGCAAGGGACTTGAACTCTAGAACTTGAAGCATGGAACTACCTCACTCCTCATCCTAGCTATCAATCCTCATTACCAACCAACCTTCGGGCTGAATTATCTACTGACAGGTACTGATAAATGGCAATACGGGATCTGTTGCGTCCCTTACAACTGCAACGGCAGATCAGGTCCTCTACAGCAACGGCATTCCTGAACTTTTATGTTGTGATTATGGAGTGAAAGAAAATAATACAACTTCCTCATGCGTGGATTATTTATGAGTTAAATGGTAAAAGAGAAATTTTTGTCTCTATCTCGCCCAAACAAATACAATTTGTTCTTATTATAACTGTTCTTTCTTCTATTCATTCCTGATCTGTTTGAGATGTTCAATATGCTCTTTCAGCTACCATATCAGTTAACTAGTAGATCCTTTTAATTTTTGTATATAAATAGTAAAACATTTTACCTAAACTTCTACTACAAATAAACCAAACAAAAAAATTTTCTACTTTCATTTCTTATTGGACACTTTTACCATTCTTCTTTGTAATTTGGCTTGCTTTAGGTTGTATCTGTCCTTTTCGAAGTTATTTGCCGCACAATCATTGTTAGTTTTTTTATACATTGAATATGTCTATAACTAGAATTTTGTATTATTTCTGTTCAGTTTTTCCAGAACATCAAATAAAAATATGATTCATTAACTATATGCTTTTAGATGCAAAAATAGTGAATCGTTTTGTGTGTATGTACACTCCTGGCCAAAATTAACGCAGCACCTCCCTAGCGATCCTTACGGCCGGTGCTGCGTTAATGTTGGTCCGGACTGTACGTACATGAACAACTGAGAATTTCGATTTACACGGTACCACCAACAAGTTTCACAAGTTAGCACATAGGTATTGAAAATAGGAGAAAAGTTTTGCAGGATCACGCGCAGAAAGAGTACTAAAATATGCGACACCAAGACACTAAGAAAAACAGGAAAAGCTGAGGGTCGAGTCTGAAGAAAAAAGGCGTAAAGTAGTGAGAGTAAGGTGGGCAGAAAGTAGAGCAAACGAAAAAATATTAAAGGAAAATAATGGGGAAAGGGTATTATAAGAGGAGATTAAAGGAAAGCAAATTAAATCTTTAGGGCAGTGCATTAGGCCTTTGAAATAATCCGAGGAAGAGAAGGGGGAAAGAAAGGATGGGGAAGACAAAGGATGAGCCAGGGCATAAAAAAGGGAATGTCCCTCATATGGCGAGATACGAGGGGTAGCAGGAAAAATAGAATGTATTAATACGAGGAGTTTGATTAGTTTATAATTAAATAAATTCAATTTAATATAATTCAATTTAAATTTCAACTTAGAATGGAAAACAATTAATTTGTTATAATTTAATATATTGTAAATGAATTTATCGCAATGCAATTTTTTTATATTATGTTGTAACTCTCATAAAAAGTACTTTGTTTTAATGTTATGTGTATTGGTAATTGTTAGTTAATTTATAGTTATAAAAATCGTAAAATATTTTAAAAGCAGCCAAATGCGATGTAAATTTTAATTACTGGCAATGGAATAATTGTAACTAGTCATAATAATGAGTTATCCTATTCGTGCTTGTGTAAGTCGTCGGATAATAAATTAAAACTTATTATGATTATTATTACCTATGCAACCAAAACTGATTATCAAACCAAGGTATTGTAATTTATTTTTTTGTGGCGTTGAGTAAGTACGTAAAAATATTACCGAACTTCGCCTGTGATGGAGAGCGAGTATATCAAAGTTACTACTATTCAACGAAGTTTCTGTTTTAGTTCCCAAGAGCAGAACTCAATCATATTCGTCCAAAAATAGATACAAAAAGGACTAGAAATTGAGGAATGGCATTTGTAGCATTGAGTAATATTATCTACCATTCTCAGCTAATACGTTGCACTCAAGATTTCCAATATAACTGGCGCGGAATGATTAATAGAAGATTCTACGGCTTCATAGAAAATTTGAATACATATCTCATTTCATGATCAAGGAATTTCTCATTATTAAATTTTGCTTCTGGACATACTCTTTCGATTTGTATAATTTTCCTAATTATAATACTCTCCTATTCACGGAAGAATGTCAATGTAGGTTAGTAGGTTAAAGCTGCAAGTAGGACCACTCGGTATGGATTGTAATGTGGCTTTCTTCCTACTGCTATGTGTTTTTTCTCGTTCTCTTTTTTACTGGATAAGACAATCTATTGATGGATCTACGTAAAAATTATGCTACAGCAGGGTTTGGAGATAAGGCTTTCTGGTTGGTGGACTAGCGCCTAAACCACATAAGGTCTACCATAATTGCAGCGTCTCTCTCTACCAGAGTAATTTAATGTAAACTAATATAAATAATAAAATATCGAAATTTTTTTAACAGCAAAAACCGAATTTTCTTAATACATTAGAAGCCAATAAAGCTGTCAGCAGAATCTTATAGAAAGTGAAAAACAATAACAATATTTAACCGTTTAACTCAGTTGAAAATCTCTGTTGGTTTCTCAAAGAAACATTCTAATCCAAACTGATGGAAATTACCATACATACCATAACCATAAGTAAGATACCAATAGGAATCAGTAAAATTGTTGCCACTGGCTTCGTGAATCCATTCAGTTTATCGTATCATTCCAATTGTTTTACCGTATAATTATTACGGGAATTGACAAATTTCGATTGGTTTCTTGCACATATTCTATCATCATTTCCGAAATATTTATTGGTTTCATTTACACACTTACAGGTTTATATTTAGGTAATGATTCATAGAACTTTTCCAGTGGAAAATATCGGGTTTTCTTAGGCCATTAGAAACCAATACATCTAACCGAGCGAAAAGATTAACTAAGAAACATTAGATAACATTAACCTATGGAAAACTACCAATGAAAATTTTCTACAGAGTATAAGGCTGTACCACCAAGTTCTCATGGTTGCTCCCCTTTAAAACAAGCGCAGGAAAGGCCGTAATGAGGCGGCAAAGATGCCGCTCTTAATTTCAAGGCCGCATTTCCATCATCCCTCCCGAGTAAGGAAAACCGCTCACTTTCTATGCGTAACTCTTCCCCTTTCTCTACACTTACAACTACTACTACACGAGTCTCCATCAAAAAAACCATTTTCTTTGATTCCTTTCTCGGAAACCGTCGCTCCATTTGCCGTTCCACTTGCGATTTCGACTCCATGGCAACGCCTTTCACTGGGACGCATCACGTCCGCGACCCTTTTTGCCCATTCGGAAAAAAATAAGACCTCGGAAGATCCTCTCCTTATCTCCGCCCCAGAAATCTCCCGATGAATACGAACTGTGGGTCGTTAGGATTCCGCGAAAATCTCTCCTTCCTGGCGGAAGCGGGCCGGAAGGAAAGGGGGGAACACTAGGGGACCCGCGTGCTTTTGGGAACTCGTGGGGGGCGAGATTTCGAAAGTATGATGAACTTACTTTCCCATCCAAACAGTGAAGAAATGTATGAAAGCAATATACCCGACATATATACTAGGATTTGTGGGGGAAGTTATTTGGCACTTTTGATTTACTGGATAATATCTTTTGATTCAGGAAAAGGGAAACATTTTTTATAAAAAAATGAGATATCGAAAGTATGAACACATTATTTTCCAACTGTAGTGAAGCGTATGAAATGTATCTAGAAGGCCATATATAGATGTATTCCGAAATTTTTTGGTACTTTTAATGAGCTGGCAAATATCTTTTGTTACAGTTAAATGGGAAACATATTTTAATGAAAAATTGAGATATCGAATATACGAACTTGGTCTCTTTTTAAACAGCGGCAAATCGTACAAATTAATATATCTGGAAAATCAATAGCACATAATCTGGAATTATTTTGGTACTTTCGATGTGCTGCCAAATATCTTTTAGTGCATTAAAAGGGCAACATTTATTTGAATTAAAATATAATAACGTAAATTTAATTTCAAATGATATAAATGTAATTATGAATAGTGTATCTAAAATTGTAAACAGTGTAAATGTAATTGTAAATCGTGTAAAAGTAATAGTCAACTATGCAAAAGTAATTCAAATTTATGTAAATGTAATTGTAAATAAGGTAAACGTTTACAATTTACTGGTCTTGGTCTTCATCATGGCGAAGACAGTACTTATATAAAATACCGTGGTATTGGATAAGATAATTAATTTTAAAACTACCTCACCCTTCATTTTGGTCACCCCATTCCCTTTCCAAAGCTTCTTGTAGAGGAGGAATGAAATCTTGGAAAAAGAGAGAGGATAACAACCGCAAAAATTGTTTTATGACATAAAGAGAGAGGTAAATTACCAAGAAACGAAAAAATAGCACTGAATAGGGAATATTGAGGAACATCAACCTACTGAAAGGTACAAAACTTTTTTATGAGGTTAAAACCAGCGATTAGGCTGAAAAATTAACGGACAGCAAATTTCTTTATTCACTCTAATTAAAAGGTTTTCAAACAGATGGACAACGAACTCCTCAAATCTGATTCATCGCTAAAAGAGAACTTACAATAGACAATATCCTCCAATAATATGACCTGTCGTCCAATTAGTTTACCTAGTTAATGCGATGCAGAGCTGTTTGAACGCCTGTCTGGACAGACGGTAAGCTTTCCATGCGGATATCAAATCACAGAACGCTACGCAGTGCTCTACATTGGCAAACAGCTCTCATGCCGTAACTGGATCCAATAAATTCCATTACTGCCATGATTGCGTTTTAATTGTGTTATTGCTATTGCAGTCTCAGCTGTTTCTAGTAACAAAAAACCTTATTTAACGCAGAATGGAGAATCGTTTAACTCACAATATGGAGGGTAGAAACTTACGAAAAATCTCAGACATTATCTAGTAGACTAATTGCCGGCATCGTACCGAAGCTGAGCCATACAGCATTACGAGGAAGTGCCAATTTACGCGAGCAAGCATGTTCCTACAATGCAAAAATCGTAAGAACTTCCTATTACGGTCCATTTTCAGGGAAATGATTCGCAGAGGTATTTTCTCTACATATAAATTTTCTCTAGTTTTTTATTTTCTTATGTGTGAACTAATATTTTCTACTTCCGAGGAATAAAATTCTGATTTGCTGATATGCATTGGATATTTTGATAGCACTCGTAGTTTTTATGATCCTTTGCGTTTCAATTTTACATCTCTATGCATTTCGTTGGTTTTTCTCACCCCTTTTCCTTACGGATGTTTCTGCGAAGGAAATGTTTTTCTGCGGTACCGTAATATTGTCTTTGTGCTAACAATAACCATCCTTTTCTCCAATGATTTTGTCTTCTTCGTAACATTTTGGTAGTCTTAACGTATTTACACCGTAAATGTATTGTTTGAATTTTTATATATAGTATATATTTTTGACAGTGGATTAAATGACCGATGATACTTTTTAAGACCATTTTATGTCTAAATTAATGCTGCTATGCAAAGCAATTCAATAACTTGTACCTGTCGTAGTGCTGGCTACGACTGGTTCCCGTGAGGGAATGAATAGCAAAACAGTCACGGTTCATACTCTATTTATTTTACATATATGGCACAACAGAGCAAAAGGGGCGCCCATAATGTTGACCGGATGAGCGGGTGCGTGGGCAAAGAGAGGCCGCTGAGGGCTATGGGTGCGGGTGCTTTCCACCAAGTTCTTACAGGCGTTCCGCACGTCCCCTCACGAGGACTAAACGGTCAACCGTCGGCGCACCTTACACCAGTCTTCCGTACGTCCCTTGCGAGGACTCAACGGTCGATCTGGTGATTTAATGTGTCTTTTTCACACTTTGGCCACTCCTTATATACGAAAACAGGGCGGAGGTGGGAGGTGGCGTATCTGCCCCCGAAGCCACCCCCTGTACCCTGTGACCCGACTGGGGTTGGGGCTACCGGAACCTCCCACGCTCTTGTCCCAGCCCAGATGCACTCCCGCTCTTCCGACCAACTGTAACTCCAACATACCCACAGCTCATGGATCTAGATATCTTGTATATAATGTTTTGTACGTATTTGTAAACGAGGCTCAATATTTAAAAAGCTGAAAGTTGCCATACCCTTCAGAAGTACTCAGTCAGAAATTAAGTGAGAATCGTTAACCTTATACTATCAGCAAACTAAAGTCCTAGAGAAGGAATAATGCTTGTCAGGCTAGATGAGGAAGGTACTAACTGAGGCGGAGTAGTTTAGTGAGAAAGTCCACGTAAGCTCAATACGTGCACGTGAATCTCAACGAATAACACTGTGACACCCCATAAAGGGTAACCAAAATAAAAGCCGTCATTCACCTACGTTAACAACTCAATAGTTTTCTTATGATTACAGCCATAAACAAGACTGATATAAAATAAAATGAAACATGCAATTTATCTCTTTCTAATACCAAAAGACAAATGGAAAATGTTCCATTTATCAACTTGGAGCAACCAATACCTCCGAGACTATGATAGGAGGAGGAACTGTTTTCATCGGAGGGCCACATCTAACATTCAGCGGCGAAATAAATCATTCAGACTTTAGAGGTGTATCCTATTGTACTTTTCTATTGATTAATTCTTCAATTAGCCTTTTAGACGAATCTAAATTTTAGATGTTTTGTGGTACGGTTAAAACGCTGATTTACTCGTGATATTGTTTTCTACAAATGAATCATTTCAATGTTTCCCTTTGTTAATTTTATTTCATATAATTTTGTTATAGTACTGATTTTTTGGTTTGTATGTTGTACACAGCTTTTCTTTGCATCTTTTAGCTAGAACAAACTACGATAGGTAGATTTGCGCAGGTTTTTTACACCCCCCTTCTTTGTGGGCGTTTTCTTATAGTGGATCTACCTGAGCATTTAAGTTATTTTTATGTTCATCTCTTTATGTTTTATTATAACGGATGTAAACTTGTATCCATTAAAGAACTAATAATAATATTACTTTCTATTTTATTATTTTCACTTGTCTTTATGCCTGAAACAATGACAAAATTACTTTAACTAGAGTATTTATTCAAGAAGCGAAATCGAACCTCGGGTGAAGGCCGCAGGTTCCTCGCCTTTAGTCTATATTGACTGATGTGGAATCCCTTGGTGCAAAATCCGAAAAGACCCGCCCACTTGTGAACCCATCGGAAAAGGGGAAAATGAAAGGGAAAAAGTCCTTGGATTTCCGATGCAACTGCGGGTCGATGGAGGCGAAGAGATAAACAGCGGAGCTTCTGTCTCCGCCGAGAGAGACGTTTACAACGATAATAAATTCCCGACTTTTGAGGAGACCGAGGAGGGAAATCCGGTCCCAGCATCCTTATCTCGTCCAAAGCGATGGACCAGACGAATCGGGGAATGCTGATGTATACGGATAGTCATATATAGGCAGTTATACGCAGGATATTTCCTCACCAGACGATTTCTCGCTAGGTAATTCCTCGTAAAGCAATTCATCGCCTGACAATTTTTCGGTACGGACATATCCTCGAAGGACGATTTCTCGATACAAAATTATATTATATCATATCATATCATATTATATTATAGTCTTTCGAAACCCTTTTTCGCTATGACGATTTCTCGCGCATTAATACCGCGCCAGATGGTACCTCATCAAAATTTTCGTTTCAGACGTTTTTTCCCCATAAAATTCCTCGCCGAATAATGTTCGCAGCGGACGCATTTTTGTTGCAACATTCATTCAGCCATCGTGGAACATTACTGTTCTAAATAATTCCCCGGCAATATTCCCCGTCGGACGCTTTCTCCACAGAAGATTCCAAACCGAACATTTCAACACCGAGGACATTTTGTTGGCAGAACGATGCTCGCCTCAAATTATTTGAAACCAGCGGAATAATAACTAAAAGAAAAGAATAGAAACACAGTTGTGTTATTAACATTAAGAGTTAAAAGAGCTCCAAACAGCCTATGTTCCCTCAAACAGCTGTCCCTATTTGGAGCCCTTTTAACACTTAATGTTAGCAGAATAATGCAAAACTATAGAATAGCCCTTATGACTGAACTGACTTCAGCGTTGGGCTTGCAATTGTTGACGGGATTTTGTCCGTAAACGTACGAGCAATTTTCTGCACGAACTAATATCAGATTTAAGGAACGATTTTCACCAACAATTGTTTGCCGGAAAATTTATAAACGACCAATTTCTATTCAATTTCTCATTGGTATAGTTAAAGGCACTTTATACACGGGTACATTGCCATTGATTCGGTAAATATTCTGCATAGGATTGTGTTGGGTGTTGTTGAGTTGGGTTGGTGACGTTTTAATGCTGATTTTAGTTCCATGGATGAGGTTCCATGCTGACAAGTTTTCGTGACTTATTTCTTAAAATTTCTCGATGAAATTCACAATATCGTACAAAATGGTAGCACGTCTTCCTCAATCTCAGCAATCAGGACATTTGTTCAGGGAGTTTGCATTTCTAACGAATCCAACATAAACAAAATAGAATGTAGATCCTCTGCTCTTAGCTAAGCTTCCTATAACCGTCAAAGGAAGCTACTTTTGAGTACGACACACAGCATTGAGCCAATTTAATAACATCGCAAATGTTTAAAATGTACACATACTCCATATTTAATTGTGCGATTAATATTCAAACACGGAGGTGTCGCCTAAACGTAGTGTCACCGTAAAGTTGTCGATGAAGTAGTCGGTCAATTAGTGTCGGCCAACTGAAAGTAACCTTAAGAAACCGAAAATTTTGGTAGGGCACTAAATAAAAAGAGCATATAAATGGATTCCTCTAAGTTTCACGGTCCCTTCCTAACTTTATATGGCCCATACTTTTCAAAAGGAGCCGATATTTCTTTTAAGAAATAACCAATGGAGGGTTGAACCCAGAGTCGTAAGTCTTTTACAGCCTAATGAATTATGTAGGAGCACGTACATTAAAAAGGTGATTTTATGTCACTTCGTTCCGGAGTACACCGAAAAGGGAAAGGCTTGAATTCCTGATTGTCGATTTAAAATTTCTGCTCTTTAATTCTGACTTGGAAAATGTTTGGAGAGATTTTTCGTTCCACCAGTGATAAGGACGCAGAGGTGGTGGTTTTCTTCAACTTCCTTGTTTGAAGAGTAAATGTTTGCTAAATTTGAGGCAATGTTTTGAGTGAGAGGGAGAACCTAATTCTGTAAAAATATGCAAATAAACACTGTTTTTGTTAGCTTAACTAAAAGAATTTTGAAACTGAATAAAACGCTGAATTTGTTTGTCAGGATTAATTCACTTTCGAATTTATATTATTTCTTTAACAGTTTTTTGTTGTTATTACTGATGACTGAAAGCATACTTATTTTGTGGCTGATGAATTCATGTCTTAATTTACACATGAGATAAAATAAACTTTGCTTTATTTTATCTTATGTGTTAAGTTGAAGTTCGACTAAGCGCAGGCCGAGGTGATTGAATATGGTCTTCATTGTTGCCTTGATGTCTTCATTGTTGTCTGTACAATTACTGTCTAATTATATCTAAGCAATATCGGTTTAAATTATTGCATGTAATACAACAACGATTACTGGTTTTTATCATGTCAAGTGCAACGTTATTATTGGACATCTCAATTAATTAAGGTAACGCTTTAAATATTCAGCAATGCCCAATTGTGTACAGTGATAAGCAGTTCTACATATTCAATGGCTCTGGGATACAGAATTCATACATTTCCTAATTCAATCATAGATAAATAACTGATGACAGCTTCCCTTGGAGATTGGCTATTTGTTTATTGTCTAAAGGCAGCCTTCAGTTAATGTTGTTAAAGTCAAGTAGGAACAAATAACAATTCCCCAATTATCCAAGAGGAAAAATTCTAAGTTAATTCCACGAAAGATAACTCCTGCGCACAATTTGAAGGGGTTCTTATTTTATAAGTACGCTTTCATTAAGGAGGTTATTAGAAAGCAAATGTACACAGTAATTCACTGCGTATGAACACTGAGTGGCAATCTTCGTGCCTAATTCATGCAGAGGATAACTAGCCTAATCCCCGTTAATCCTAAATTCCAAAGCCAGAATTCAAATTCACCAAAAACAATTAGAAATTATTGCTATTATTAATTTACCAGCTGCTCTTCAGGATAAAAATGACGGAAAAGTGTCCAGAGGCAGTTGATTAATGCTGTTTGAACTGACTCTCTAAAAAATTATTATTTGGGGTGGCGAAATTATTATTTTTGGTATTATGAGTAAATATAAGTAAGGGAGTCTGGGGTAAAGTGGCCACCCTAAGACAAAATGTATGATTAGTTTACTTGTTTAGAAGGATACACAATTTTAAAATACTAAGCATGTAGTTTCGATAGTGCAGAATCAATAAACATAAATACATAACAATAAATAAATCTTGAGATGATAAACACGGTTACATAGAAAATCAAACTTATATTTGTATTCTTAACTATTATAAATCAATATTAATATTACAATTGACAATAGATCAATATGAAATAATATTTTATTGCAAAAATAAACTGTATTTTGTTTCAGGTATCTTCTTGCAATGTCCGCAAACAAAATCATCATCATCTTCTTCGCATCCAGCACACGCTTCATGAGCCCATTTGTGACAACCGGAACATCGCATCCACCCTTCGTTTACTGATTATGAGTAACTCTCGTTACAGTTAAAACATTCTAATCCATCATAAACAGTATTACTTAAAAGGTTATTAAACAGAGTTTTCAGCTATGTTAATTTAAAAATTGTATCAGGAATTAATGACGAAATAATGAGGATAAAACGAAACAATTACCTTAGATCAATACTGGAAAAATTAGAAAATCTGTTGTAATTCAAACAATTCGGCAAACTGATCACTGATACTTTAACACAAACCTAATAGCTTTCCTACAAGTTAGTTCAAAACCTTTCTCACCAAATTGCAGTAGTTTCCAGCAATAACAGGCCAATGGCCACTTTGCCCCAGTCTCCCCTACGTCAAAAAGTATGACAGAAGTATAAATTAATAAAATACACTGAATTTTAACATTCTTAATTCCTTCTTTGTAATTTTTCATGTTCGTCTGGCTAAATCTTGTAATATATTGATAACTATGCTAATTAACAGCTTTTAATGCTAAATTATACCTCTTACCCCTTATTAATTTAGAATACTTGTTCAGAAAACCCATTTTCCTAGTATTCGACCTAAGACCACCAAATTTTCTATCATGGGGCAGTGCTAAAGAGAAATGTCAAGTATAGACTGTTCCCAACTAGCCTAAGTTCTATTTGCGTAAACCCTGACTTACGCAGCAAATTCAAAAGGCCGAAAAAGTATGGAAAACTCTACCTACAATATAAGTGAAGATCCTTCTTACTTTAGTCTAGCGAGTAGACCGACTTGCCTAAAACTCTATTTACGTATTGGGTCTAGAAATAGTTCGCTTACGTAAGCCAAGGCATATCTTAATGCGAAGGATCGATTTATTCATTCCCGTAATGTCACCTATCTATGCAGAGGCCCATAGTTATGAAATTGGTTTAAGTCATATACTTCATTTTCCGAGATATTTAATGAATTGCATCTAAATTAATATTTTTATATTATGCAACACTTTAATTTGGAATTATATTAGTCTAGATTAAAGGAAATTAATTATGAATATGAAGTTTTGTGTAAATTTCATACGAAAATGTCGTTTTAAAAGTTTGAATTGACTTAAACGATTTTCAAAATTAAATGGATGTCCCATAAATGACTTAAAGTAATAAAAAACTATGGGTTTTATTAGAAACAATCATTTTAAGGAAATAATTCATGGACATTTATTAATTATTTTTTTAAAGTAATCCATTTTTGTCGTTTTAAATCATTATTATAATTTCACAAAATGAATTCCATATATTGTTAGGTAGACAGGAATGTATTGTCGTTACTTTCAATGTTTGATTGTCATTTGTCGGCTTATTTTGTAGTTCATAAACGTGTCAAAGAGGGCCACTTTAAACTTATGTTCCCATAATTTCTTTACATTTTTGACTTAGACCACTTTCATAATTAACAATAAATGAATTCCATATAATGTTGAAATTACAACTTATGTCTAATGGTTCATTTTTGGCGATATCGTAAAAATTACATTGAATTAATTTAGTTTTAAATAATGTGGTGTGAAATGACTGATAAACTCATTTTTTTATTATGACTAGTTGTTAGACCATTTCCATGATTATGGGCACTTATAATATTTTATACTAACTGTACTATATATAATATGCAGGTATACATATTCCGCCCAAAAAGACGTTTTTTTGAGTGTATGTTTGAGTGATTTTCATAGTAAGAAGATAAAATCATTTCCTTCCTTCCAACGGTAACGGCTATAAAATAACGCGTTACGATACGTCATTTGACAGGTCGCTTGACGATCATGTAAACTCAGTAAAAGATTGAACAAGAGCTTAAGTTAACAAGAGCACCCAAAGGTTTCCCGGTCTTCACTTCTCGTCTTGCGTTTACTCTTCCCGGCTCTAAATGGGATTACCTTGTGGTCTATTTGTCGCCGTACTTCATGCGTCATGAGCAATAACAACACGAGGATCCTCAAACAAAGCAGGCCACGTTCAAGCCAGACTCTCAGACTACTGTCTCCGTGTAAGCGGTAAATGAAATCAAGATTCTTTTGTAGTTCATAACATTCGAACACTTCAAGCTGTCTATACGTAGGGCGCTCTAAAAGTTTCAATAAAATCGGCTATTTTCCTTCACAACGATGTACGTCACATTGTCGCGCGCGTGATTTGTCGAGTCTTTTTATTGTAAGATTCCGGCAGCAATACTGTACGACAATAAAGGTCGGTTTAGTTTATTTTTTGTGAAATTCCAGGGCAGCAAAATATTGATTCCAGAAACTTCTTGAAAATCCATCGCACAGTGTACCTGGTACTGTATATGCAAGGCGTTTGAAATTTTCCGAAAAAAGGCTCACTCTTACGTGGTGAGAAGAGGTTTAGCTTGATTCCGGAACTTCCAGAAAGGCTTAATAGTACTATCACAGAATACAATCTTGGTAATAATAATTTTAACTATGGGATTCCCAATGACTAAGTATCAATCAGAAGCATCCAATTTCTTTGAAACCCTCCCATATTTTAAGAATTCACTATTTTTATGTCTACCGTATTATAAGACAATATTCCTCATAAAAATAATCGACTGAAATTAAATCTGATGGATTTCATCTTCACAATAAAATGAATAAGGATGGTTGTAATTTACTTTTTAGTGGGAAATTACAATTCATCTTCGTCCATGTTGTTATTAATATTCATAATAACTTGGCCGATAAAGATTGTATAAATCATATAAATTGGGCCATTAATTTCAATGAATAATGGAATAGGAGTGCGTTAGGTTGGGTGGTTATTGCTTATAATTTCTTCACCAAAATAAATACTCGCTGAGGAAGATATTTAGATGCATTTTTTATTAGAGGTTCTCTAAATAATCTGGTGAAAAACATTTCGAAGATAATAAAAAGCTCGTTGTCCGAAAGGTAGTAAGAATTAAAAAAAAATGACGACAAAATTTCTGGGTTTTATCAAGCACAACTTCAAAAATTTCAATATTTTTATGCCGTTCGGAAAATTATCCATATCTATTGGAAAACATTCATTTGGAAAAAATATCACTTGGGTGAAAAGTCTTTGGAGAAAAGTAATTGAAGGATGCTCTAGGTGAAAAGTGCCTGGATTGAGTGTGTCCTTGAGTAAAGCAGCACTTGGATGATACGTTTTTGCGTAAAAAGCCAATTAAGAGAAACGCCACAAAACCAACAATATACGTTTTCCAATTGTTACGGCTATATTAATTGTTGACTCCTTCCATTATATTAACAATAGTCGATTGGGTAAATTGAAATTGACAACAGCAAGCGCAATCGTGATTGTCACCACTGTCTTAACATTTGACTCTTTCCGCTAAAATATAAATTATAGGCCATTTCATAAATTGAAACTGATAAAAATTGCCACAGTCATAATTGTTTCCCGTCTTAACTGTCCCTTTCCATTAAAATATCAACAATGGTCAATTCGTTGAATTCACATTGACAACAACTGGCGAAGTCCTAATTGTTGCGACTGACTTAATTGTCGACTCTTTTCTGTGAAAAAACTACAACGCCATATTCGATATGGCTGTTTGAATTGTTAGCTGACGGATACGTAGTCTCCACAGAAATAGAAACGAAACACCCGTTTTGTCTCATTAATTGCTTTCCCCTTCAATTTCCGCCATTGATGCAAAAACCTTTCACGGAGAAAAAATCGAAAAGAAAACAATTGAGGCACAGTGTGCAAATTTCCAAAGGAGTCTCTGGGAGACGACAATGCCGTTCGCTCCACTTCCGACGAATCGCTCCTTTTATTATTAATCCGAAACAGACACGCGAGCAGCATCAACCCCTTAAAGAGTGACTCATGCATCGGCGAATAAAGTCACGGGAACGTGATTCTCAAATCACGAATCCGAATAAGGTCACGTCACATAGCTGCACCGTTCATTCTTTCTGTCGTATCGACCACCCTTTCCTTGAAAGCAACCGAGTATAATGTGTGTCACAGACATCACCCTTGACATTATAGCCCCCTCGGTCCAATTCTCAACAAGTGAACTGAGGATGAAACTCGATATTTGAAGGAGAAAAAGCGGAATTATTTAGGGTGGCGAAACAGAATGGCGATGCGGAAACCACGGACCAAAACAAAAGGCGGCCTTCAATGTGACGGAAGAGATGTTCTAGGTATACCTATGCTAATGGGTGATTCTGCAAACGAATTGTTCCATAACGAAGATTTTTCAATTATTTTTCGGAATCCGTTAAATATTCAGCAAAATATAGGTCTGAGCTCAAAGTCTCCAACACTAGCTAAAATACTTTCGAAAGGGAATCAGGCTTGCAAGGCAAAATGAGGGACGAGGTGTGAACTATATACATACATGCCTACCTTAGCCAATGGTATAAAAGAGAGAATTGCGCATGCATAAAAAATAAATTTTTTTTACTTTCGTACTGGATAGTGATTATGCATTGTGTAATTATTTATCTAATTGTTATGTTTAAAGAAGATGATTCCATGGCAACTAGAAAGCCATTTATAGCAAAAGTGAAGAAATAGGAACTGTTAAATATGATAAGGGTTGAGGTGGACAACAAGCAAACTCCAGCAATGTTTTAATTAATTACTTATCATTTATAATTTATCATTAAAGGCAATAATTTCCTCGGTGAATCGAAAAATTACGCAAATTTTTCATATACTCGGGTAACCTAACATCTGCAAACAATTTTGGTTATTAATTAACTATTAATGTACTGTATAATTTCTTCATTAATCCTATTACTGAGTATAAGGATAATCACTTATTTTTTTTACTTAACATATCTTGAGACGGGATTTTAGTTTCGAAGAGTCGCTCGTAACATATAAAATAACAATTCTCAACCGCTCTCAACCAACTCAACAGACAATTTTCAGTAAAACATCCATTAACTGTATAACCTTTAATGACACCATACATTTCTAATAACGCAAACACTAGAACCAGGTCAAAATGCATGTTTAGATAAGCTGCATACATTTTCATCAATTATTACTCTACGGGATGGGGTAGGTATAGGGTAGGAAGGGATTGATAAAATGGTTAAGTTGAATGTTTGTTTTCGTACTAAACCTTAAAAACAGGAAATTTACACTAATAACATTGTGGTCGTACTGACCCGACGCAACCACTTAAGGGTTGAAAGTGGCTTTTACTGCGATCAAAGCACGCGGTATAAACAACCTCACCATCATCTACAAGATAAACACACAAATATGTGTTGACAGAGGGAACGGGGTCGGGGAACCGTAATCGTGGTAAGCTACTCATCCGCGAATATCTATTTTCGCGAGTTTATCGGAAACGTATCCATCGCTATGGTAACCAGACATGTCCCATTTCGGGGTATAACGCTTTGTTTACTAAGTCCAATTTATAATGTACCTCTTTCTTAAAATGTGGCATGGAGGAGGAAAATAAACACATTTCGCTTTTAGGGACATCATTTTTTAACGAAAATACTAGAATTCACGTGATACATTAATCTCTAAACGGGAAAGCCTAAATGTTTACATTACCGGTGGAGTAGTGTGAAATTTAACCGCAAATATATTTCTTCCTATTAGACACTAAAGTTTTCATATCATCATTGCCATACAATGTCATCTAGTTCCATTATATATTACCAGCCTAACCAAAAATAAAAAAATGTCTAAAGTAAAATCCGTCATTTTCTTAGGCTCAGAGTCAAAATCTGACTTGGGTCAAATCTGACCCCACTATTCCGTAAAAATATTATGACTCAGCAAGCCGTATTTTTCCATGTTGCATGACACCTACTTCATTTTTATAGAAAGAAAATTAGCCGCGTGATAATATTTTGCCTAGAATTCAGAGACCTGAAAAAAAAACTTTGTATAACACTTTAATTAATGGCCATTGGACAGAAGTGCAAGTAGTATCAGTAGTGCTGTTAAAAGTGCATCGACAGCTTTGGTCATTCTGCACATTGGCTCCCACCAGGAATCGAACCCGGGACCGCTTTCGCCAAAGGCTAACGCGTTGTCCACATGACTATCCGGGAGCCATGGACAGAAGTGCAATTATTCATTAATGAATACCCGAAATCCTCATCGTCAAATCTGGTCCCTTGTCCATCGTGAATGTCAAAGTGCTTGAGTACTCGTAGGGAATCCTTAAAACTTTTTCGGAAATGAAGAGAATCGATTCCATTAAGACATGTGCAGTAGAATTTGGGTTGACTAATGCTTCTCATCACGAACAAATGTTCCGAAAATAAATATGACTCGGGTGAATGAAGGATATATCGAATAAGGATCATGCAAATCGACAAAACGTCTTACAGGAAGGTTTTAGTATCGGCAGTAGAGAGCCAATAGCTAATCCAAAAGGTCAACACAAAAATAATTAGCAGATTAATATAGGGAATAGTACTTATGTTTACACCCTAGTGTCATTAGAAGTAGGAAGGAAGACGTAGTGAGGGTTAAATACCATTTGAAAACGATCCAGCAGGAGTAGTATAATTGTGGTGGTATATGGAATGAAACGGGAACAAATGAATGTAGTGAAAGATTAAATGAACAATTATCAGTGGCCCAGAAACAAAGTTTAAAAAAATCATACATAGACTGTTATGGCAGGCGCTGTTTTGGTTTGCGAAAATTTGTGATGATGTCTTCACGAACGAATTGAATTCGAGTACCAAGGTTCAAAATTATATTTCTTCATCTTCATCAAATTACGATGTATGTACTATCGTGAATCGCTACACATAAGTAGCTGTAAAAGTCTGAATATGCCACACACCATACATAAACGATATTTAGGGAGTATAAGGCACGCCTAGCCCGGAAAATTTGCGGGTTATGTAGAGACTCTAAAAATTAGGTATCCAGCTCAAGTGAATTAACACCGTCCGCATAACTCCATCAAGTTCTATTAACGTTACGTAATAAGTCACACATCACGTTCATAAAGCCGTTAATGTATCAAAAACGTCAGCTAGCAACAACTTGTGCCTCTTAACCTACAAATTATACTGAAATAGTTTTTAATGAGTTAATGGGAAATTTATTAAATAAACCTTAATTTTGCTCATAGGAATAAATAGTGATGTTAAATTAATCACCATCAACGAGTATAAATTTGATTTGATGATAAAAATGCTTGTTTTCAGCTATTCTAGACGGTATATAAATAATCAAAAAGAATAAAATATAGAAAAAGTAGAATGTTATTTACGAGTTATATCAACGAAATTAACTATAATTTTGATTAACCAACTGAAAGCATCAGATTTTACCTAACCTGCTCTATAATCGTGCTTTTCTTAATTCGATTTACCGCTGATAAACTTGACCTTCGGCTTCGATAGCATGAGTTACCTCTGATCGCTTACATGGTTAGTTCCTCTTCGTAAAAACCCGTCTGCTGGAAGTGTGATACATACAGAGTGATATCTCGACTGGTCTGCAAACTTTCCATTTCATATTCACAAACAATGGATAATCGCGTTGTATACGACAGAGCATTGCTTCCCAACATTTTATCCTAAGTAGCACACAAATGGTTTAACTGAAATTTTGCGGCAAACTAAAGCAGGCATTTCTTCCTTTCTGCTCAAAATCGATTTAAAACTGTATGAAAAACTAATTTGAAGAAAATGTTTGCGTACCATCATAAAGAATTCTTATTGAACGAAAAATACTTCTTACAACACACCGATTATGCAATAAAGAAGTAAAAGAATACATCACTCTCGTATTTTATGCGGAACACTTCTATACTGCGGCATACCAGTTGGAAAATTCTTCTACGGTTAAATTTTATTCCAAAAATCCTTCTAAATATAAATTGCTACTTAACTCCGCAATTTGTCTTATTAAAAATATTCAATCCGATATCACATTTGTAAACAAAACACCAGATTTTCAGGGAAAAACAAGTGAAATTTTGTTTGTTTATTCTTTATGAAGCC
Organism: Sympetrum striolatum; assembly: GCA_947579665.1. Taxonomy (NCBI): domain Eukaryota; kingdom Metazoa; phylum Arthropoda; class Insecta; order Odonata; family Libellulidae; genus Sympetrum; species Sympetrum striolatum. The sequence goes on from OX388346.1 coordinate 77,188,464, forward strand.
TACGTCACCAAAGAAACTCGTTTTAAGCAAAAACTTATTTAAAATACAATTAAGAACAAAAAGTTAAGTTTTGATACAGGGATATCTCTCATGCTATTCAAGAAGCAATTAATTATCACTTTTGTGAACATTGAAGTGTGAATATAATGTCAGCTAGCCAGGTAGACAACTTAAATTTTGATTGTTTTTAATGAAACCATTGTTCCAAAGGGAAAGCAAATTTCCTAAGCAAAAGATTGATTTAGAAAAATAATTTAGAGCAAATATTTCCATTTTGATATTGAAACATATATATTGCTATTCTAGAATCAGTAAGTAAATGAATCAAAAGATAACAATACTACTTTTCCCGTTATGTTTTAATGAAAACGTAAAATATGCTTGAGGAAATTCCAACTGCAGTTGAAATAAATAAATCATGAAAGAGTTACGTCAGAGTCGAATCCTTTGCGACACTAAAACCACTGCACCCTCATTGGCGAAAGACAAATCTTCTCTCTTTGACAACAGCCCCTCAACCTCCCGTGAAGAACAATCCGAACGCCCCCGCGGAAGCGAGTCAACAACCCCCGAGAGAAGCCCCTCACGCCGGAAACACGTGGACCAACTCGCCGAGCGGAGAAACACTTCACCGCACGCGTGCGATAACGCGGGAAAGGAACACGGTAGGGAAAACATCACGCGGGGAAGAAGTGAAAGGCGGAAGCACTTGCCTTTGAAGAAGAGAAGAAGAGTACAGGTGTGGGCAGAAGTCCTCCAGCGGCGGTTGATAAAAATATCTCCGAACGCCTTTTGACAGTCGAACAGGAGATGAGGATGGAGATTGCGATGTTTCGCAAAAAAGACCGCCGACGAGAAAAGGCGCGAAACGACTCGTTGCTACGCGATGAGACACGTTGAGACGCGACGGGACATGTTGCGACGGGGCACGTTGCTACGCGACACGATACGACACGACAATTAGCGACGCGACACGACTTCCTCAGATCAAATTTTTCGCGAGACAACAGTGAAAGAAGCACGCGACACGTTGCTACGCGACACAATGCGTTACTACGCGATACGATTCGGTGCTAAGTGACAGTTAGAAACGAGACGCGATTGTCTCTAACCTCTCCGCAAACTTCCATCGGAAGAGCGTACCGAGACGTGTATCTCCCTCTTGGAAGCGCGACAACACACTGGTGTAGTAAAAGGTACCTCCTACCGACCCTATCTCTCTCTCTCTCTCTCTCTCCAGAGATGACAATCGATATGATCGATATACCCGGAGGAGAGGGAGGATGGCGAGAGAAGATGGCGCATGCGCGAGCCTGGAGTCCGAAGAGGTGGTAAGGGAATGATAAACGTCTAGTATAAACGACCGCAAGGATCGGCCTCCGTCGTCAGGGGCTACCGTGCGCGGAGACAAAAGGGATTCTGCGAATGCTGAATTGTTCATTTGTTAGCCCTTGAGGGGCAGAGATATGTTATTGGCTATCGGGGATTCGACATGTTATCCCAGAGAAGATTTCCACGTGGAATATATATGGGTGAGGTCGATGAACTCTTCCCTTCACCAAATTCTCTCCGGAGAAAAGTTGATGCGCTCATCTCGGGAATTTAACTGAAGAAAAATTGTCCGCAGGCTGTTATACCCAAATGTGTTATTCCTGCTCTTGATTTTGATTTAATTTAATTTATTTACAGAATTATGCTTGTACATTTCAAAAATATCTAATTATGTTTTACGCTTCATATGGAAAAAATAATTCTCCGTTTAAAAAAAATCCGTTAAAGGATCTTATAAGTTTATTACTGGCAAACGATAATATAGATGAAAGTGATATCAACAAAAGGGCATTATTAGAGTTACCATATTTATTTTTCAGCGTAGCCTAATGGACATCGAAAATTAATAATTACGCGTTTGAATTTCAGATATGCATATTATTCGATGACCGAAAAACACATACATCTACATATAACATCCACATCTATAGTACCTTATTCGTTAAGAAGTCCTTAAATCAATTTGGGTCCAAAATTATCTGATAAGATAATATCTTAACTATCCATTGATTCTCAACAGGAAAATAAAAACCATAATAAAAACTATACACTTTACAGATAAGAAAGGTATGAAATTTCCAATATTATAGCCCAAGCACAAAGTTGATGCTCATTTTGTTCTCAAATTAATACGCTAAGTACAGGCTTAAGGTTCAGGTTTGACGAACAAATCAGTATGGAGTAACTTCTCAACAAATTTTATCAATCATTTATTTAAAAGATTAATCATCTATTTTACTGAAGCTACGAAGACTGAAAAACATATTTATTAAACTACACTTTAACAAAATTAGTGCGAAAAATTAAGAACATTTCTCTTATAATAACTAACTCTTTAACCTTTATGAAATATGATGCAATGTGAAATGATGCATGTTTCTGCCTAATGAGACAGGAGTTAAGCAAGCAAAAAAAACACTCTTACGAGTTAATTAGAGTCCACGACACTTGACCCTTACCCTGTTCTACCCTCAGGCACGTTTAATTGCGAGCAATAATGACATGATTGATTTTTCTTTGTACTTGGTTTTCCAGAAATTATACAAACGAGAATATATTTTGATATCTCTAATGCCTGTATCATCCTATCAGTCACTAATTCTCATTCTCAGAATTAAAAAACTAATTCTAATGATAAAATATTCGCAATGGATAAAAAATTGACCATAAAGCTATAAATGGAAGTAAATAAACTTTACAAGGAAAGGGTAGAGGTGACTTTGCACATAAGGGCGTGCACCCAGGAAAATTCCCAAGGAAAAACGGACTTGAAAAAAGTCTGATGGGGCCAGGAATCGAACCCGGGATCTTCCTCTATCCGGGAGGCTGCTTTAACCATCTAAGCTACCCGACCAGACTTTGTGTGCAACAAAGTGCCCAAAATGACTTGTTAGAATGTTCTGGCCGGGTAGTTTAGATGGTTAAAGCAGCCTCCCAGATAGAGGAAGATCCCGGGTTCGATTCCTGGCCCCATCAGACATTTTTCAGGTCCGTTTTTCCTCGGTAAATACTTTTCTTTCAAACTATCTGAAGAATATTAAAAGAGAGATTAAGGAAACGTTAAAGGTGGGGAAAATAATTTAAAAAGTATGAAAACTCTAAAATTTGTCATTCGTTCTTTTTTAAAGAATATATTATTCTGAAAATTAAGGTTTATTGAAGTATACTGTGTATATCAAGATACATAGTTCCCTGTCAGAAATATTTTAATTGAGGTAAACATTCAAATCAAGTGCTACAAAATTCGGAGTATTCTATTTCATAATTCCATTTGTAAATTTAAAATTCCCAGGAAAAATAAATTTTCTAGCTCGTAATAAATTTGGCGAAACTAATAAAATATAGGAAATAATGCCTTCCATCAATGCAAATACACCAATCAACGAAATTCAATGAATCAATCAAATAACCTTTAAAGGATTAATATAATAACTTTTATTAAAATAGTTAAGCAATCGAGCCAAATAATACTCAAAATTCCTCTAAACTATATTGTAACTGCAAGCAAGCTATGGAATTCTCTTCCGGCTAATATCAAGCTCTCTGTGTCCTCTCATTCTTTCAAGAGAAAATGCCTTAATTACCTTCAGCTAGATAGACTTCCGAATTAAAAAGCCACACGACTCCTTTCCTTCAATATGCATTCACTGAATCACCTTATGTTACTCCTCTATCCTTGCTTAAATCTTTCATATAAATGCCCTGACACGAAATGCAGCAATGCAATCAGCAATGAAAAGAAATCTCCTCTATCCCATACACACTCAACTGATGTTGCTGCTGCTCTTCCTCTCAACGCATTAGATGCTTTCTTTGTCTTAGTACGTAATTATTCTGTCTATATACCTAATAATTCTCATCTGTTTCTTTTTTTTTCTCTCTCGTTTTTTTCTTACTTAGAGTTACCTAAATATCTATGTTATATAAAATGTTGACTAGTGCATACATACTGTGTGCACTATTTTGATACTGTTTTTTTTATAATAATATTCTTTTATTTTATTTTTTTTCACTGATAATGTACGTTTTTTTCTATTTAGTTTTTTTATGTTACTTTGTATATTGCTATCTCTTTTTAAATGTGAACTGATTTATGTATCGCATGTAAGTACTTATTGGTAGTGTATTTATTTATTTTTGAATGTTTTTCTCTTTTCTTATCTTTCTGCTATTACTATTGGTAGGTTTGCGCAGGTTTTTCACACCCCCCTTCCTTGTGGGTGTTTTCCTGCAGTGGATTTTTTTTTTCCTAAGAATCTCTTAGGTTTTTTACCTCCACAATTCTTCTAATTTTTTCTACTTCTTATTTTATACTTAATGACGATGGGTTAGATGGAAGAAGAGACTTTTAAGTCTCAATCTCGCCCAAATAAAGACGACTTATTATTATTATTATTATTATTATTATTATTATTATTATTATTATTAAACGAGAAAAATTCCTTATGTGAACATTAATTCATAATTTGTGTATTCATTAACTGGAAAAAATTATGGAAGTCAAGTGAATTGAACATTGAAAATTAGGTCAATTACTTCTATTTCCTTAACCGGAAAAGGAACTAAGTAATTAATATTAAAATTTTAGATTTGCGCGTTGAATTCAAATATTAAATGGATACGCGATATATTAATTAATATTATAATAAGCCATCAAATATGAATATAATAATATCATAAGCCTTGCTTCAATATAAGCCATCAGAAAACACTTAAAATCTACCATCGCAGTTAACTTCTATGAATGCTGTAACGCCATCATCTTAACGAACTATGATAGATTTGAATAAACCAAAGCCTTATAGGTTAGCTTATCAATGTCACATACGAGTTGTTTCCATTGAATTACAAGTCCTATAATAAGAATCAATTTCATTTTTATTCGATTTAATTGCACCGCTGATTTCTAATTCGAACAATATAAAGTCAACTCATAAATCCCAACAATGTAAACCTAAAGATAGGAAGACAATTTATGTTCTTATTAAATTATTATTGTTATTGATACAAATTACAAACAATGATCTAATGAACAACAAGCCGTGTGACCATAAGCTAATTTTCGTTTAAGCCTCAACAATGCTCCCAACGATATAAACCTAAACATAGGAAGAAAAAGTATGTGTTTTTCTGAATATTTAGTTCAAACATAAGACACTCCTTGGTGCGTCAGAAACTATATCTCTTGTAATTAAAATCCATATAATTAACGCCATAAGTTTCAATTTAACCGTTAATTTCCCGCATGGATAACTCCGAGCAAGGTAAGCAATTTCGTAACAATTACGTCCAACGATTCGCAGCCTAACAATACAACCATTATTGTTAAACTGTTTGCTCCGTCAAAGTATCCATGGTGATGAATTGTTTCTACAACAGAGAGCTCTAAATTTTCCGAGAATCATAATTCATGATTATTAATTAAAGCAATTTAATCGCTTAAAATTGCCGATGCGTGAATCTTTAAACCATATAAATCACGTTGAATGTCATGAATTCCATTAATCATTGTCACGTACCTCATTTCGGGTTGACATTTAACACAGCTGTTTTACATTCCTCAAAACGCTGCTTTATGTTACTCTCGGATAAACAGGGAAATGAGAACGATTTAATTCATCAATGAGCAAAGGTCAAACAGCGTGAACAAGACACAAAGCTGTAGAATGTTATTCTGTCTATTATTAGAATCGCCGCGTTGTTTGTTTGTGCATGTTTGTATAATTAATTTGCTTATTTATCCATCGCATCAAATACTCGTGAAGTTGATTTTTCGTTCAGATTGCAGCATAATATTCTTTTATAGAATTTAATTAGAAATAACGGCAGTACGCGCTCGTTTAAAATACCGTAAGAAATAAATTTGATAGAGAATCTTATTTTTACCTCTGAATGCTATATCCATTTTCTAAAACCAAAAAGTTTGATAAATCATTTCAAATTTTGTAAAATCTCGCGTTCTTGATAAGCTGTTACCGTAGTGACCAATAATAATTAGTCACTGTGCGATTATAATTGCGATTCTTGTTAATTTCCGGCTCCGTATATCCTTGATTCTCAGACAATCAATTTAAATTCTCTCTTCGGCTATATGAAATTAAATAAAACTTCTTCCCTCATGAAAACTTATAGTTCAAAATAGATAAAAATAAATTGAAGTGCGAGCAAGAATTAATAAAACAATTCGTAATATGAGATATCAAAATTCACTTTAGATTATAAGTATGCGCAAATTATGTAAAATACTATATCTCTAGTTCTTGTCGCAACAATTTCTGAAACCACACAGAAAAGTACAAAAAAGAGAATACGTTCCCATGACAACGCAAATCATTTTGCTAATTCACTTTTTTCAACGATCTTTTCGTAGTAATCAGAATCATTCCCTCTTGTCTTCATAAGGAAAGACGTTCCGCTCGTTTCTTCAATCAAATCATTCATTCTATTCATGTTTTTCATAAGGAAAGAGATGTGGTTGCCATGACAACGCGCAAATCATTCTGCTTATTTACTTTATTCAACAATCGTTTCCTAATAAACAATCATTACCTCTTGTCTTCATAAGAAACAAGAATTTTCTGGATCTCCGAAATTTATTTCCAATGCTCTTCAGAAATTTAGGCAAGCTGACTTCCTTTGCTGATGACACAGCCTTATGTTATTCAGCTAGTAGTATATACGACTTGCAAATGCATATCCAAGATGACTGAAACATGTTGAAATATGCTGATTTTATAATAATTCTATGAAGCTGAGTAACAAAACGAAGTATGTGAAAGCACTGAAGTAAAACCAAATAAACTTTTTTATAGATGTAACCAATGCATCAATGGCAATTTACAATCCTGTGATGAATGCAACGAAATTGAGCAAGTTAAAGACACAAAATATTCAGGGATTATTATTGACGAGCACTGCAATTGGAAAAGCCACGTAAACAAATTAAAATTAGAATTGATCTCCGTCACTAGAAAATTCTATCTATTGAGATATACTTGCTCATTATCAGTTCTCAAGATTCTTTATTAAGGTCTTGTGAACTCGAGATAACAGTATGGAATAGCGTGCTGGGGAGATGCTTACCTCACAAATATCAATGCACTTCTGATATCCCAAAAAAGGGTGTTAAGGGTAATGACGCGAGCCTCATTCACGGCGCATTCCTTTCCTATATTTTAAAAGTTGAATATTTTACCCCTAAGGCAATTGTTTATTTACGAAACTTCTACAATCGTGGTGGAGAACATGTAAAACCCATAGTATATACCCTAAGAGCAAAATTCAATATTAATTTACTTAAATAATGAAATTTTTCGTAGATCATTTCTTTATCTTGACCCTAAATTGTTTGTTTCTTTACCTGTAAGTGTATCTGGTGTAGACAAAGAAGTAACTTTTTTTTAATTCTTAAAGGATGGTTATTGCAGAACAAGGAAGTGGAGTATTTGTTTAAAAGAATTTAGTAAATTTCTTCTCTTTTGATCAAGAAATTATACTTTTGTGTTATTTTATTTTTATTGTGCATGTGACGATTGCCTTTATTTGTTCCGGCATTTTCAATATTTTTCCGATATTTATTTTTCTTATTGTTTTTGTATCTACTTAAATTTTTTGAAATGTTACTCGTTAATAGCGACACAGCGACTGTTTTCCTTTGTTGTGTTCTGTTTTTTTTGTGTTGGACCGGAAGAGTCGTTTAACCCCAAACAGGATGTTATCCTAGGGGAACCTACGTCCCTAGATTTTAATTTGTAATATTTACTGATGCATAAGAGGAACAAATAAATTAAAATAAATAAATTTAATTAAAAGAGAGAGCAATATGTAGACACACCGAAACCTCCTTTGAAGGGCTAAAACTCGCGACGCTGCTTTCAAAGCGCGCTCTGAGACATTCCAACTTTAACACACATTAATTTCATCTTTGATGCAGCCTCCGTGAATAATAAAGACGCTACAGACTCTCAAGGGCTCTTCCGAAGCAAAATTCTTCTTCTTTGGCGTGAACCTTCAGCTACCTTGATGGCTCATCCCACATGAGAGAAGACCAGAGGGGCTTAAGCTCAGAGGGGGGCCTCTTTGTTGCGGTCTTTGGTGCCTAAGGCCCTAACCACCACACTCAGAAGGTTTAATGAAGTAGCGTACGACAAAACAGCGATGAAAGTACTTTTTCAGGAGAATACACATGTATAATAGTTGCAGTGTAGTTGAAGGCATCTGGTAATTTTTGTTTTAGCCACATCTTGGAACCTCTTAAAAATTGGCGATTGGTTTAAAAATGAGTTTCAGTTTGATCCGATAAAGGTAAGACTAAAAGATAAAGTTAAGACCTCATCAGCATTTAAGTGTCAAAACATAGCTATTTTTCAAAAAAAAATCAGGCTGTATATAAATCGCTGCTATAAAATTACAAGGGTTCACCTAGTAACGTTTTGTTTTATAGACAATATTTCTTACTTCATTTTTCATTCAAATACTTGTCTGAAAAATTGAAAGATACACACATATATGGGTTTTACGAGACGTGGACACAGAAAATCCTTGTTTTTTATAATGTAAAAATTCGTTGTATAGTTTTAATGTGTTTTTTGAGGTGGGTGTAAGGCAATTCCGTGTGAGATGCCTCATCCTCATTTTTAAGGAAAACCACAAGATTGATCTTCTGACGGTGATCGTCAATTAGTTTGAATGCACCTTTCTATCTGCCATTGTATCACGGCGATTAATTCTTTTTACGTAGTTTTATAACATGATTTCAAGTAGGTACAGTTTTTTTCCACCCTGTTATAAGATAGAGTATAATGTTTCTGGTTGGCATCTGTTTAAATGTTTCAATATTTTGAATAAAAGGGCAAAAACTTGTAGCTACAGGTTAATCTAATATCCACGTGCAGTGACTGACCATCTTGGACAAGGTGTAGCCTCACTGGCTGTAAGGGCATCTTTCCCGTAATGAAAGGATAGACCTCTTCTCGGGATAGATGCCTCAGAGTTATCTTCAGGTATATGTGCCCTATTAGTATTAATTGAACTTTGAGGTGATACTGATTAAGGCTTTATCCCAGAAAACGTTTGTAATCTACATTTAAATCCCAATTCAAATTTAAATCCACTGTCGAATGCATTATATGCACGATCAAAAGATGACGTATTGATTAGTAAAAACTAGGGTGGAGCGTTTTGACACTTTTTTCTGATCAAAATGTAATAGCCGGCAAAAGTGGACCATCCCACATGGACATTACAAATATAACATGTTTTCGAAAAAAAATAAAAAATATATCCTCTGTCAGAATTTTGCCACGGGCTTTTTCGGTTTAACTTTACAACGAACTCCCGTAAGGAGTAGTCTCCACGCATATCGACGGTGTTTATTCTAGCCCCCATTCATACCAATTGCAAATTTTATTATAATTTTAAATGGATATTGTTTTCTAAATGCACTTCAATTTTTGGCAAAAGCTTTGCAATTTAAACTTCTAAATAGGTTTTTAAGTTAACTTAAACGTTTAGTTAGAACCTAACTTCAACTTAAATTTAACAATTTTTCATACAACAAGAGCTTACCAGATTTAATGCAGTTTAAGCTAATGGGGCATCTCTTTCCCCCACCAGCTCCTATCCCTCCCTCTACCTCACTCACATCCCTCCTTCTCCTCCCGAGTACCTTATCCCCTATTCCCTATCCCCAAGGAACACTTGCTCCCGGGAGCCATTTCCCTGAGACCCTTTCCCCAGGGTTTCCTTCCTACCGGGAACTCTATCCCCTATTCCCTATTCCCAAGGACCCCTTCCTACCGGGAACCCTATCCCCGACACCCTATCTCCGAGACCGTTTCCCTAAGATTCCCTCCCCCCCGGGAACCCTATCCCCTATTCCTTAACCCCAGGGACCCCTCCCTCCCAAACACTCTATCCCCTATTCCCTATCCCCAAGGACCCCTTGCTGCTGGGGACCCTTTCCCTGAGACCCTATCCCCAAGGACCCCTTGCTGCTGGGGACCCTTTCCCTGAAACCCTTTCCCCAGGGACCCCTCCCTCCCGGGAACCCTATTCCCTGTCCCCAGGGACCCCTCCCTTCCGGGAACCTTATCTCCTATTCGCTATCCCCAGGGACCCTTCCCTACCGGGAACCCTATCCCCTATTACCTATCCCCTATTCCCTATCCCCATGGAACCCTCCCTCCCAGGAACCCTATCCCCTATTACCTATCCCCAGGGACCCCTCCCGACCGGGAACTCTATTCCCTATTCGCAATCCCCAGGGACCCCTCCCGACCGGGAACTCTATCCCCTATTCGCAATCCCCAGGGACCCCTTCCTACTGGGAGCCCTATCCCCTGGACTACCACCCCAAGCGACCTCACCCACCCTGTACCCCATTCCCAAATTTTACCTTTTGGTGACAACTGCATCAATCCTACCTCTTTGCTTGCTACTCTTGAACAATGTCGATTCTCCTATAATAGTAGTGGGAATATTTTTGTATTTACAATACATTTAGGTCCAACCAAAGGTTTTGCATAAAATTGTACATACATGAATGAAATTAACCATAATTAATTATTCCTTATATGATCACGAATCCTACAGTAAACTAAAATATTTGCAGCTAAGAAATCAAATGAGCTGTATGTAATTTAGGTTATTATTATTTCTTATGTGTATTAGTGAAGTCAATATACATATCTCAGAAATGTATTTGGAAACGGAAAATTTATTTTTACATTCATAGGTCATTCGGTCATTCTCAAATATAGCAATAAAGTGATAAAATGTCTCTTATATCGATATACCTGGGCTAGATTATTTATTTTTTATTGAAAGACACGAAATTTGAATTCATGAATGACTTATTTGTCCATCCAAGTAAAAGATTGAACTGCGCCTGAGCAGACAAGTATCCGTCTTCCTTGTTTATATTTAGAAACAAAAGAATGAATAATTAAGCATTTATTACTCACAAACAATAATAGAGCGCGTTTTAGTGTTTCATTGATACCAATATTGGGTTTAATTCTGTTTGAACTTATTTAAAAAACTCAAGAATGGAAACGACCCACTTTTATATATACCAGTACCAGTACTTTTATCGAAAAATGAAATTAAAAAATTTTATTATTTCTCTCTACTTCTAATTTTGCACAACAATAATATGGACAATGGAGCACTTGTATTACGCTAATGAAGTTCACTAAGTATTTTATTAATTTCATTAATTTATAAAGCAATGAAACCGTTACCATCCATGATGGATTCAAAATATTTTGTAAATTAGATTAATGAAACAACATTTATTGAATTTACGAATGCTTCCTGCCGTATCCTATGCTAAACTGAGGTGCTAACGTATCATCAAATAAAGCAAGCTTTTTATGATTATATTTTTACAGAAGAAATACATTCGGAGTATATTGCCAATACACCAGTATAATATTCGATAATAATACACTTCAAATCAAGGTTAACGTTTCGAAGACGTACGACCGATATATTCCAAACTAACGATAAATAATAGTCATTATAAAATGGTACGCCATCTTGGATTTTATCTGACATGTTTAGTTAAATAAACGCGCGCTCGTCATAAGCTCAGCCCTCATGGCTGATGTTGACTCACCGTTTGGCGCACATGCTCGTGCAGTAGACTGATAAGCGGGCGATCTGGGTTCGATCGTTGCCACTGGAATTCGGGAAAACACCTACAACTTTTTTTTAATTTGGACGATTTTTATCTCTGATCTTTTTTACTTTCGTGTGATACTCTAGTTAACAACTATACTCGCCCCTTTCTTTTTTTGTTAGATTTTTCTGCTTAAGCTACCCGTATTAAAATAGCTTTATACTACTGATTTTCTAAAGTAGTTGATGTCAAGCATTTAAGTTTGCTAAATGAGCTTTTTTTTCTAGATGAATTTGGATTGTTCTCCCAATACCGCTAGGAGGAGGCTTAAAGAAGAATGCTTTAACCATCGGGCCCCTGCTCACAAGCTTGAGCTCACCGATGAACACAAGGATAATAGGTTGCACTATGCAATTATAAATCGACATTTGCCACTCGACTTCTGGATGCTGGCCATTTATGCCGACGAAAAAACGTTCAGGAGCGACCAGGAAGGACGCCTAACGTTATGGAGACCTCCCAATACAAGGTATGAATATTTGCATTGTAATAAAGTAATTGCGTTACGTGACTTTTGAACAATTTTGAGACAATACGAAAATAATCTTTAGGTTCATACATTTTTTAAAATTTAGGTATGACCCTCAGCACGTGAAAATCTGAATGTGAAAAATTGGTTTCTCAATAAGATTTTCATACTAAATTTGCATATTGATATTATATTTGTTTATTTTAAACATACTTATAGTCCGTATTTATCAGCGCCCAAAATAATATAAAATAATAATTACATTTTTCTCGGTTTTTACTTTAAAACATACTCCAAAAGTCATTGTGGGAACGCATCCATATACAACTTTTTATCATTCAACTAAGATTAAAACATAACTTCAATATAATAAATTAAGCGTTGGCATATAGCTGAATGAGTATTTTATTGAAGGAACTAATGTGTTACCGTATTCACTTTATTTAAATGTTTCAATAATTTGGTTTTCAAGTGTTGGCAGAATGTTCGTTCGGACAGGAAGTCATTTCGTCAACGCAATAATATTTTGACGAAAGATATGAATTTATTGTACTAGAAGTTTATGATGAGCAGTCATGTGAATCCCTTTTGACAAGGAAGGTCCCAAAACCGTGGGGCTTTGCAAATAACTTTGGTGTCCTCAAAGTTATATACAAAGGGACCGACTGATAAAAGAATCGATCAAAATTGAACTAACAGAAAATAATATCAATAGAGATGGAGGATACCCCCTCCACAAGTCTTGGAAACCGATTCTCTGCAAAATCGCAGTGAGCCGCCAGCCAATAGGAGCTGACCACCACCGCAGCCAATGAAAAAAGTGAAAAGTTCTCCAGTCCCCCCAATATATACCGGACCTTTTCCTGTGCTCTGCACTTCATTCCTGAAGTCGGTCAACAGCTGGTTTTCTAAATATTTGAATCCCGACACTTCTTATTAAAAATTTATGAATTTAGCAGTGCAGAATACTTCCTATATAATATTGATTTCTAAATATAACATCACATGTCATTATAAATAATAATCCGAATATTTTTTAATAGAAAAAAATTTGAAATTGAAATAAACTTTAGTAATAAAAATATAAAATATATAAACGTATTTTGCAATTTTAAATTGTCGAAAACAACTTCGATTTCGAATAAAAAATAAAAAATTCATTAAAAATTTAAAATTTTTACGTGTTTTAAGTTACGCAGGGAAGTATCATTCAAGGGGTTTGTTACGCGAACGAAAAAACATCGAAAAAACTGAAATATCTTTTAACTGATTTACTCAAAATTTAAAATTTTTTAGGAATTGTCTTAAAATAACCCTCCGTATTCATTACGCTTATTAAAGCAGGCATTTTTAAATATTTTATTTTTAGTTCCGAGAATTTTTTTTATTTTAGCACGAGCTCTTTTATAAACAAATAGTAATAGCCAATTCCAGTGGATAAAGATTTTATATAAACTAGGTGCCACAATACTAGTATCCCCTGGTGGGTGTGATGTCGTCATGTCATGTCATGTCACTTCATCCCTGAAGATATGCAGGTGGAGATAACAGTGGAAACGTCAGACCCGTTCCTATCTGTATCCCGGTTGGAAACCCGAGAAAACTTCCTTCAGCACCTTCACCGGGGAAGCACCAGTTCTTTCTTGATTTTGCTATGCTATTGAAATATTTCAGAATCATGTGTTCAGCAAATTTCTCAAGTTATTCTTCTATTCTGCGACGTTATGTATATTATGCCTATATGTTTATACGTTATGTATATGTATTATGAATCAATGCCAACTAAAAAGGTCAAGAATGCTTGGAAGGTAAGAAGATGAAATTTAATCTCAAAAAGATAAGTTTTTAGTAAAAATAATTGAAGAAAACAATTTCCTGAGAGGAAAATCTCGAGATCAACTCATTAGGTAATGCACGTGTATGGCGGGGTTGCCCAACTCCGATTTTCCATTGCCAATTATTCTGAAACAAATGCTTATTGACTTGAACGGTCAGACAAGATCCATTATTTTTAAGCTAAAAATCTAAAACTTTTATAAGGTATACAATATACCTATATATCATATTTATGGAGATATATTGAAAACCGGAAATGAGCTTTGATGAATGAAGCTCGACTTCCGGTTAACCGATTTACTCCAAAAACTAATCAACTCTGACAGCACACACCACAGTACTATATATGAAGTTTGGTATATGACTAATAGTTTTTACGTTAGAGCTCCCACAAGCACACACACACATACAGACACACACACACACACACACACATACACACAGACATCATTCCGAAAAAGACGTGTTCTAGGGACCCCAAAACATGTATTTCCGTTGAAATCTCGAAGTCGATTTTTTTCATGAAAACAATACTTTCTCTATACTTCGTATATGGAGAAAGTAAAAATGCTTCCTGAAAGTTTCGTTCGAATCCGTGTCCCGCAAATCTGGTGTATATCCTCGCATCAAAAGGATATGTATGATTAACTCAAGACTACATTTCTTACATAATATTAGGGTTAGGATATATGGGTGATTAAAGCATAGAGAATGCTTGGACCAAAATAGGTCGAGAAATACTGGTCTAGAACTTTCAAAGTAAGAGCGTGGTCTTTTCAAAACATTCGGACACCTCTGCAATGGCGTATATTTCGTCCAAGCTACCCTTACCTTATTCATGGTCATCCCCAGTTCGGTGTATTGAGTCCAGCGGTCATTTTCTGCAGTTGCTGATCTCATACCGTACACAAATCGGCCTTCAGCATAATTATACGAATGGAGGAGCGAAGGGGATTAATTTGTGGAAGAGGGGTGATAAAATAACGAGAGTCAGCAGAGTAAGGAATTAGGGAAATGTGAATGAAACGGGAAATGAATGGAAAGAGGTTGCAGAGAGGGGGGTCTCTGAAAGGAGATTGAATGCTGCGGGATTGGGAAGCTGCGAGGATATGCAAGATTGATGGAGGAATTTGCGGGCGAAAGGGAAATAAATAATTGGAGAAAAGGGTGGAGGTTCTGGCGAGAAAAGAGGAGAAAAATGAACGAAGGGAAACGGTTAAACACATCACATCCGCTCGCGGGAAATTCCTCCTAATTAAATTATCCCTCCGGGGAGGAATCAAACGAAATTCATCCTTTTGAGACGAAAAAGCGAAGAGAGGCTGTTTTATTATAAGGATAATCCGGAATGAGCGGGTTTTGCTCCCCAGCTTAATTGGTCCGGGGTTAAATAAAAAAACTTTAGAAGGGTCAAGAAATACAGGTGATGATTTTTATTAGACTAATTTAATCCGTTTATGGAAATCCAACTTTCTCTGAAATCCTCACTGCTGAATTTATGTCGTATTTCGCCCAAGTTTAAGGGTGTGACTCAAATACTGATAGAAAGCTATCCATTGTTGAAACAATTTTACTGTTTACAATTTGTTTCATTGTTTACAATTATTTTCATTCTTTAAATTGTTTCATTAGTATTTGTTACATTTATTCTATTCGCTTCACTAATTTAGAGCCTATTTCTTTGTTGTATTCCTGTTCATTGTTTGCATTCATCAAGTAAATCGAGTAATTTATTTCCATTGTCGATGCCTAACAATACGCCTGATTGGCCGCAATATACTGACAATAAGTAGTCGAGGTAACTGCTTAAGGGAGAATCAATCAAAGGGGCTACAATTTCTTAAGATTAGAAATCTACATTAATCCTCCAACAATGACTATAAACTATTGTATTCAAGAATGAAAGTTTTGTTGAGTTGAGCTGCGCAAGGTGGAGTCTGAATTAAGGCGATGCTGCAGTATTTAAAAATTATCGAGTCAGAGCAAAGCCATCTGGTGTTGCTTCTGAGGATAATCAAGATATTTTAAAAGTATCAGTCAAATTTCAAAATATCTCTGCTTTTCTGTTTTATTAACCATATGCTCTATATGTAAGACATCTATGATTTATAACCATAAGTAATGGAAATTCCTCAAATAATTTAAACTAAATTTATTGGATTTATATTGAATATATAATTTTCTTAGCGAGCGTTATGTTTGATATGGATTAGTTTTCATGATTAAGGTCTAAAAACTTTCTGCTGAACACCGATTTTCCAGAGATATCTCTTGATTTTAGTTTATGCAAAAATATACGTTTTAACGCGGAACAACCGATATTTATGCATAATCACGAGAAAAAAGTAGGACAATATCAAGACCGGCCCAGTAATATTGATGAATAAACGGCTAACTTCCACTGTCACGAGACTTAATTATTTGCGAATTCTGATTCACCACATTTAGGAGAATATAAAAGATAACAATCCTTAAAATTCATACTGACTTAGCTAATTCACAGCGGTATTTTTTTGTATAATTCATCTGTACTGCATATTTATACTTTTGTGATTATTTATTTTTCATTAATTTTTATTTATACATGCTTATTTTTTATTTAGTTGGGTTTATGTTTGTATGCGCAGCAATATTTTTTATATTCTTCTTTTTATTAATTGTTATGTAAGTTAAAGTTTCCACCAGTCCTTGCGACAAACTGCGACGGTTGTGTATGATAAGTAAATGAATAAAAGCAAGAAAGCTTCCTACTTTGCACACAATTATTTTTGTAATAATAAATAAAAGTGTTTTCTGGAGCAATTAAAACTACGCAAAACGATAATTTACAAGCAAATTTAATATGAAGGATAACAGAGGAGTCAACAATTGGCAGTCTTAGAGCAAGCCATTAGCGAGAGATGTAATTGATTAATGTAATTTTTTTCCTTTCATCGAATGTCTCGAACAATACTTGCAGAATTTAATTTTTCCATTGTAACCTTCAGAGAATAATAATGAACGACTAACTAAATTCCGACAATCACTCTGCACATCCTATTGAACTGACAATGGAACGAGTCCACTGAATTCTTTAATCAAACCTACTCGTCCAACAATCATTCATTTCCGCTAACAATGAGCGAAAGCCGTCGATTTGGGAAATTGAGTATTTGTGTAATCATGCACCCCCTGCCATAAACCGAGAGGTGGCTTACAGGGTTAATACGTAGATATAAATTGGGATTCATAATCAATGGACATCAAAATATCCTCCAGAAAAGTACTGTCTGTCTCTAATCGATTTTCATGAGTAGAAACGAATAAAGAATACAGCTTACTGATAACATTAAAAACAGAAAATATTGACTGAAAGAAACGATGGATGGTAAGATTAACGGCTAAATTTTCAAATACCTTTTCTAATGCAAATCAACTCCCATATAATACGTACCCATACATTTTTAGAATCAATATTTCTAAACATTGACTTCCGTTCAGAAGTTCTTAGAATATACATGTATACCGTAGTTATCGGTAAGGTTCTTGAAGCCTAAATTATTCGCGAGATAATTTTCTAAGAATTAGAATATCTGTTTGTAGTTGGTTTTTGAACTTAATCAAAGATTAGGGAAAAGTTAAAAGTGGAAATATACCAGAGAATTAATTAGAGCCAAGGATAGTACATAATACATGTCTGTATAGCAAACAATCATGGATCTGGGTGAGACAGGAAACCAATAATGATGGAGCAAGGGAACAACAATAATGTCCACGCGTAAACAAACATCAGCGCTACTTGACAAAGCGGCAGTGGTAGGAATCGAAAGGGTAATTATCAAGCTGCACCACCTGAACCACGACTGTTAGATTGACTTTGATTGCCTTTTCCATTCATTGGAACGCCATTGAAAGAGATACTGGGAGGAAGATCGATCGTTCTAGGCCAAACCACGGCGAATAGCAAAAGTTAATTGCAGGATAGGAGACAATGTATCTACCCAAACGAGAGGTTCAAATACAATTAAACCCTTGGCACTTTCAGCAATAATATGGTTTCATTATTATATGAGCTAGATTAAAATGTGCCTTTTTTATCATCCTTTCATTTATGTGGCCTGCAAAATATTTGCTCGAAGAAGGACATATGGATAACTTGGTACATTAATTGACGATGCTAAAAAAATGTGAATGATTTTAAATAAACTATAGCTCTAGAATGATATTTTACATAGGATTTACGAAACGATAGACCTAAAGATACATCAAAGAATCTAGGAGTGAAGTGTAAAAAATGGTGGAAATGATTAAAACGCAGTTGTTTCCTGTCAATAACTGTCTCTTCTACGCATTTAAAAGCATAGAAAATATTATTTATGAGCCGTACAACACCGACAGATATTGTTTTTGGTACAACCTTAGGAAATATGAAATGTAGAAGTAAATTGACCCGCTAAGGTTCATAATATTACCTGCGCAGTATCGACAGTTCATTTTTTGGAACAATATGTGAATACATTCATAAATAAAGAGAGAAGGATATTTTTCGATCCTGGAAAACTGCAATTATTCCCTAGAATCGAAACTGGTTACAATCAAAATAATAAATACTCTATGCTAAAAATATGATATTTTGCCGGTAATAAGTAATTTTATCTGTATAAATGAACTTAAGGTAAATTTAGTTTTTCGGAAACCTCAGAAATAAACTATGCTTTAAAGTACTTAAATCATCTGTTTAATGCTTCCGCGAACAGACTCAATTTTCACTTTTTCAAAGTTAATGTGATGACAAAATAAACTTGTAAACCAAACATTTTTCGGGGTAATCATAAATAACTCAATTAAGTATACATAGATATAATATGACTGTATACGAAGGGTAAAGTTAGAAAAATACAAAAACGAAATCATCATCTACCATTCGATGAGGCCAAAGTCCTTCGTTCTTCCTTTAGATGTAATTTCTGCGTCGCTATAAAACTGCCCGTTTGTCAATTCCTCTGGAACTTCCTCTCCTATACATATACCCAAGCTATCTGCGGATCCCTATTTCGCTGCCTGAAAGTGATAAAATATTAGTAAAATAAGCAAAAGTATATGTCTCATATTATAGCCAAGCTTTCATGCTTCGATGCTACAACCAAGTTTACTTAATAGTCAAGAATGTAACATTTTTTCAAAATTAATAAGTACGAGTATTTGAACTCTTTATTGAATACTTGAAGAAGATTATGACTTTTTCTATTAAAGATAATAATAAGATTAAAGATATTACATGGAAATGATACATAAATGAGCTAATTTCAATAAAGACTCATTTAAACAAGTAAGCATTATGAATTAATTAATTTTTCTTCTTACTTTTCTATGCTCTAACTACTTTATGCGTTCTAAATTCTATAAACGTACATTCTCTATCTCGATATTCTAAAATTATGCTATTATAATTAAATTTTCGAAATCAATTTATTTATAATGAACGAGAGATTGAGCCTGAGAGAGATAAACCTATTAGAAATGGCCTAAATTAAAGACACCAGAGGATTTCGTAGAGAAGAAAATTCTAGAGACCTTTCGAATACCGAATCACAAAGACCTGCGATACGTTCCGATTAAATCGACGTGAATTGGAAAAGGGTAACATTTCTTCACCGTTTGGAGTTCCAGAGAGAGAGAAATACTTTGTCCTAAATGGGCATTCCATCCCTTGGTCTTCGTGGAATTGCCTTAGCCCAAAAATTGCTTTGACCGTTAAAATCTTCGAATTAGAACTATTGCGTTGATTTTCAATTACCACCGTGAAAAAATATAATAAATGATATGATAAACAGATTATATACAGTAAAGTAAATAGGGTAATAGTAATGCGTGTTATACGATATTATAGTAATCGCTACATACTGTGTTTAACGATGACAGAGTTGTAAAGAGTGTAATTTATGTAATATTTTTTTCGCACATGACTCCTAATAACCATTGAAGAAGGTAAGGATAAAGTATCTTTATTTAACTATTAGCTATTTAGTCTTTTACTTCTCACGTGTATAATTTAATCACCGCGATTGAGTTCGAATTTTCAAGAAAAATTTTAAACATGTCAAAGGTATGAAACAATGAAAGGACAATTAAAATAAGAGTTCCATTGTAAAGGGAATTTATAGTATACTTTTTCATGTTCTTTAACTTCTCCTAAAATTGTCCATGGCTATCAAAGAAGTTTGAAAAACGGGTAACAAGGGGAATGACAAGAAGCATGTCGGGAATTCCGGAAGAGCTTCCTCCCTCGAGCCTGCCTCTCCTCTGGAATTCCTCTCTACATTTCTATCATCCTCATGCTTGAAATACCTTTACTTTCACACTTCTTTTTCCTTCGTATTATTTATAATTTTCTTCACTTGAAGTGCACAATTGCAACGACCTCAAGTTGTAGGTACATCTCGCAGATTGAACATATGTACAGTCATTTGCATAAATCTGTGGGCATGTTCTGTTGCTGCTCTAGCGGCCAAAGAGTGCACTTAAAATTTCTGTTGGTACTACCTGATTTGCAAGAAGGAAGGAAATCAGAGGTGGGGGTAAATGTTGCTGAAGTTAAGGCGAGTGAGGGGATATAAGGGGTGACTTCGGAATTTTCCGGAGAAAATTTATAAAAATCTTCTCCTGGATATATTAATTTCATT
This sequence comes from Sympetrum striolatum, assembly GCA_947579665.1. Classification (NCBI taxonomy): domain Eukaryota; kingdom Metazoa; phylum Arthropoda; class Insecta; order Odonata; family Libellulidae; genus Sympetrum; species Sympetrum striolatum. The sequence continues at coordinate 77,209,165 of OX388346.1, forward strand.
GAAGTCATACGCTCTGTTATTAAAATGAATTTCTATGGAATTGGTCGATTCTTAAAATACTAATTTTACAAGTAGTTTATTGCGGTTATTTACGAATTTGGCGTTGTGACTGGCAAATTTCCCCATTATATTATTATATCCTGGCGGAATACGAATCTAGAGACGTAGGAATAAGGGATCTGAAATTCCTGATGAATATCGGAATGAATGAAATACGGGGGATTTTTTGAATAATCTTATATTTAGTGATATATCCTTCAACCTTTATTGTGCTCCACAGTCGACTTCCCATGGAATCTACCAGGTTTTTGAATACACCTGAACGTCGTGCAGGAGAGGTTCAGAATCTGAATCTCAGGGATCTGGACTCAAGTTTCCTGATTTGCTACTCCAGAGACGCAGGCGGCACTGGCTATCTGCCGCCCACTTTTGCTTAAAAATACCCCGTAAATTTTCAATGTGATTGAAATCTGGGGAACGTCCAAGCCAAGGAAGAACGTATATATTGGGTTATTTTTTTCGACGCTCTATTTTCAAATACTGAAACATCTCCTATCATCTTTCTTTAACAATTACATATAAAGTTTTTGATCATTAGGTTCTTTCTCAACCTAATGCAGTTAATCATTTTATTATTCTTGAAATATTTTTATGTGTTTTATCTTGTTTTAAGCTACAATTTTTGCAATTTAGAATTAGTATTAATTGTGAAGATGTTTTATTTGATTTGATTGCTTGTAGTGAATATGTATTTTTTCCTGTCTTTTTGCACTGCCAAGATATTTGTATCAAAATAATACAATGCAGTACTCTCAATATTCTGCCTTTCCATCCACTCCCTTCCAGCCCTATCCAACCCCAACCTCTCCCTTCCCACCCTCTCCCTTCCCACCCTCTCCCTTCCCACCCTCTCCCTTCCCACCCTCTCCCTTCCCACCCTCTCCCTTCCCACCCTCTCCCTTCCCACCCTCTCCCTTCCCACCCTCTCCCTTCCCACCCTCTCCCTTCCCACCCTCTCCCTTCCCACCCTCTCCCTTCCCACCCTCTCCCTTCCCACCCTCTCCCTTCCCACCCTCTCCCTTCCCACCCTCTCCCTTCCCACCCTCTCCCTTCCCACCCTCTCCCTTCCCACCCTCTCCCTTCCCACCCTATTCATTACCACCCAATACATTCCCACCCTCTACTTCCCACCCTATATATTCACACCCTCTCCCTTCCCACCTACTGCCTTCCCACACTCTCCCTTCCCACCCTCTACTTCCAACCCACTCCCTTCCCATCCTCTACCTTCCCAAGCCCTAACTTCCCATCCCCTCCCTTCCCACCCCTTCCATTCCCACCCCCTCCCTTCCCACCCCCTCCCTTCCTACCCCCTCCCTTAACACCCTCTCCCTTCCTAATCACTCCTTTCCCACTATCTCCCTTCCCACCCACTCCCTTCCCACCCACCCCCAAACCACCCACCCCCAAACCAACTAATCCCTTCCCACCTTCTCTCTTCTCACACCCTCCCTTCCTACCCTCTCCCTATCAACCCCCTCCCTTCCTACCCCCTCTCTTCCCACCCTCGCGAAATACACTCTCTCCCTGCTAACCCCTCCCTTCCCACCCTCTCCCTTCCCTCCCTCTCACTTCCCACCCTCTACGTTCCCACCCTCTCCCTTCGCAACCTATCCCTTCCCACCCTCTCACTTCCCACCCTCTACGTTCCCACCCTCTCCCTTCACAACGTATCCCTTCCCACCCTCTCCCTTCCCACCCTCTCCCTTCCCACCCTCTCCCTTCCCACCCTCTCCCTTCCCACCCTATACATTCCCACCCTCTCCATTCATAACCTATCCCTTCCCACCCTCTCACTTCCCACCCTCTACGTTCCCACCCTCTCCCTTCACAACCTATCCCTTCCTACTCACTCCCTTCCCACCATCTCCCCTCCCACCCACCCCCAAACAACCTAATCCCTTCCCACCTTCTCCCTTCTCACCCCCTCCCTTCCCACCCCCTCTCTTCCCACCTTTTGTTACCCTCCTGCTTCCCTCCCTCCTCTCACATACTCCTCACTTCTTTCTATCCCTCTCTTAATCAACCTCCTCCATCCTTTACCTTCTCTCCCTCTTCCCCATGAGATTTATTCAGATGAATAGTAACAGCAATACAATGAAAAACTACAGAATATATAAATTATACATCATCCTGCCTTACATATCCTTAGAAATTGTACATACTACAATAGTTATTTAGGATAGGGGTGCTAGGTCAATTTTATATTTTTAATATACATACATTTCAAGTAATAGGAAACAATACAAGTTCTGGCCTTACAATTTTAAACTATACATGATTGAAAATATTTTTAGGTTCGGAAACAATATTAACATGTAACTTTTTATTCATCTTACGCGTTATATATAAGGGTGTGCATAGATCAATAAAAAAATGCAATCACTAAAGATTGATTTAACAACGAATAGACACACAAAACATAAACTTTCAAAAATAATTTTTAATTTTGCATCATCATTAGTAATATTGAAGATTAAAAGTGGAAAAAGCTTCAAATAGTATACATAGATAAAGATTCACTGAATTATTCAATTGATTGTTCATTAAATACCATAGAATTTAACTATATGAATGGAATGCGCACTGTACTGGGACACTTCAGTTAAGTTCAAAAGTTACGGATTTTATTTCACAAGGAAGTTTATATTTTATTCTTCCCAATCTTAAATTGGTTCCGATGCCGTCCTCCGCCGTAGCAACACAACTCCGTCCCCGACGCCGTCCTTCGAGAAAAACAATAACTGTATATAATATAATATAAAAAATAATATCTGTATAAATATATAATATAAAAAATTCTCATCCTTTTATGCACCTTCAATTTCCATTGGCCTTGCATACTTGGTAATATAATTTCAAAATATAAAATAAAGCTTTTACAATGACTAATTGCTTATGAATATCTTAAGGAAAAGTGTCGGCCTTTATTGTGATAGAATGGAAGCCATTATGCAAATTAATAACTTACGTCTCTACCTTAATTTTTTTATATTAATTTCATTTTGCGTTTAGTAAGCAATTTTAATTACCATTTACGATACATTAAATTAAGTATTGGTCTCTAAAACAGTTGCTCCGCTTTTTTCTTCCAGAATGTATTTACATCGATTGCACCAGTATTTATGGGGAACACTGATAAGTTCTCGAAACTTTTAGGATGAATAAAAAATTATGTAGTACTCCATGCGTTAAGGAATGTAACATAGTAGTGCCTTTGAAACTGAGCCATTGTCTCAAAACTTCAGAACAAATATAAATAAAAAGTAAATCAACTGTGACGAAAATTGGCTGAGATTAGAGAACTTTAACGAATGAAAAAAATACTACACATTATCGATCATACATACATAGGAATTATAATGACACTTGATTAATCATGTACTTATCGTATTCTGTGTTCCTTCCATGGACCGAATTACTCTCCACAGCATCTCTGCAGTCTTGCTCTCGCCCTTCCATGAAGTAGAAAAGTTCCGTACGTATTTCAGAAGAACAGATAAAAAAAATTTACTAAAACATTATTTCATAAACAGAAACCCTGTTTATTAAAAGAACGCCCCAACTATCATACTTGGATGTGAGTAGTATTAACATTAAATTCAAATTTACTCATTGTATTTTGATTTCCATCCCTAGACCGAATATCCATCCTCAGTATCTCTGCACTCCTCATCTGCTGCCCCATGATGGAGAAATGAGTCAAATATGTACGAATAGATTATATAAAAAACGGAAATGGATTAGTAATTCGGAAACAATTCACACCAGGTAAATCCAAAAATACGCACTTAGTAGCATAATTAAATAGGAATAGCAAAAATATTAGATTTATATTACAGAATCGGAATAGTAATAACATTAGATTCGATTTGTACTCATCCTATTCTGTGTTCCTTCCATCGACCGAATTACTCTCCACAGTATCTCTTAATTCCTACTCTCGCACTTCCATAATGCAGAAAAGTTCCGAGCGTATTTCTGAAGTATGAATTTTAAAAAATTAATAAGATATTATCTCCAAAACAAAAACACTACGTTAATTAAAAATAAGATACTATCTATTATACTTGAACATGAATACTAATACTATTTGATTCAAGTTATACTCATTGTATTTTGGATTCCATCCCTGGACCGAATTTTTCTCCTCCGTATCTCTGCGCTCCTCATCGGCTCTTCCATAATGGAGAAATGTAGTGAGGGTGTTTTAGGAAAATAAATGAAGTATTATTTCGAAAATAGATAACTCTATATTTATCTAGATATACGCACTACCGATTATACTCTAAAACGAATAGCAAAAACGTTTTATTCCTTTTGTACTTATTGTATTTAGTGTTCCATCCCTGGACCGAATATCTCTCCTCCGTATCCCTGTGTTCTTACTCCGCTCTTCCAAGATATAGGAAAGTTGCGAGTGTAATTCTAAAGAAAAAATAAGGAAACAGTTAATAAAATAACAATTCGAAAACAAAAAACCTGTGTTTAATCCAAAATACTAATATAATAGTAATAATAACAATAATAATAAAGTACTCTTCACTCCAAAATTTGTTAGAGTATAGGGTCTATTTGATTATATACTTTACTTGGTACTTACTAAGTAAGTTATTTCTTTAGTAGTGTATTTGAGTATCAACTGTACTGTACATTTTATTCAAATTATACTCAATGTTTTCTATTTTCCATCCATGGATCAATTTTCTCTCCGCAGCATCGCTGCCCTCCTTTTCGCTTTTCTATGATTGAGTAATGGTATTTTACGTGTAAGACCGTTGAGGAATACCGGAAAAAATATTATAACTGATCAAGCGAGTAATATTACCCCTCCTTTATGTTTTGGTACTAGTAATATAGTTGAAAGTGCTTCGACAGGTCTTTCCGCACATTTGTTTCCACTGAGAATCGAACCAGGGACCACTTTTACCAAAAAAAAACGCGCAGTAATTATGACTATCCGGGAGCCTCCTCCCCCACCATTGAAGTACCAGGTTCAATGGAAGTCTTTTAAAACTCAAATATCTCGCTTATTTATTTAATATTCTGAAAATACCATTTTAAAATAATTAAACTATATGGATCAATCGCAAGATGTCGCTTCATAATTCTTGGTTGAACGCTCTGTGGACATCACTCCACAGAAGCCGAAATAAATCATCCAAAAGTGAGAGAATTCATTTCTCGGAACTTGAGAAAGAAAGAAACCCAATTTAATTTAGTAGTTACAGAGAATATTGTACAAAGAAAGATATATAATCTGAAAAATATCTACAAAAACACTACAACATGATCATTTATTGCTAATTTAAAATCTCTATTTGAATCCAATAAAAATGTCAAAGCAAAATGAAATATTATTAGTAAATGAATAAGCAAGGTGCTTTAAATGATAACTAATCATCAATTCAAATTTTCAGAACTTCCGTTACAAGAATAGTAGAAAGTATTTACTTAAGTCATTGGAAAATATTATGAATGATCATATCCGAAATTCAACTCCAGTAGTACAGTTGAAGACAAAACGCTGTGATAGCAAACATCTTAAACAGAAGTTAATTTCTAGTATAATATTCTAATTCTCGAGTGAAAATAAAAATCTAAATTTTTTGAGAGAATCAGTATGTACCTATTATTAAGGGAATAATACTCCAGCCATATTTTAAAATTATATTGATAGATAAGTATTCAGAAAGAAATCATTTGAAGGATAACTAATCGAAAAAAAAACAAGTTAAGATTCAATATAAACCCCACTGATATGGCATCAGCTATTGACATCCGTTACTAACCCCGAATTAATTTCATAAAACATTCCGTAACGTTTTCTATCTCTCTGATTTTATCTATATATATATATAAATGAATGTGTGTCTGTCTGTCTGTCTGTCTGTCTGTCTGTACTCGATAGATTCAAAAACCATACATCCAATCGTCGTGAAAATTTGGGAAATTATTACGTATATCCCCGGAAAGGTTTTTATAAATTTTTATTTTAATCGGAGTACTCAGTTCGACTTCAGAAGGAAAAACTGTTTCCATAAGAATTACATGTAAACTTCGATTTTATCACTTGCATGCTTCCTTTCTTTCGCAAAATTAAATTAGAATTAACCAACGTATGGATTTAGAAGTACCACCAGAAGAAGGGAAATTGAATAAAGTTTCTCATTTTGGTCATGGAATATAGTTTACGATCGGAAATTACGAGACTTCGAGATAATTAGATGATAATTTTGATGAATTTTGAGGCTATAAACAAACTATTTCTCAGTTACAACGAATGCGATTGTTGAATTTTCTCATAAGAACACATTGAGAATTTACTCCCGTATTCGAATGATGTTTGTTTATAGCAACGTAAATATTTACGTATATTATCGTGGAGTAAACGGTTTTTGATATTTAATGAAAATGATATTCTGATAAATTCAAGAGATTGTATGTACTGGACAACTTGGTGAGTTGATGACGTTACCGACTTTGATTACAAATATCATCTATTTTCAACATTTCAATTTATTTTATGTCTTTGACGAGACTGAATTTAATTTTTAGGTCTTCTTCAGTTGAATATGTGTTGTATTTGAGATTTGCGAGATGCGAACTGTAGAGTAGCACATAATTTAGCATATCTTACTCCGAACTGATAAGGTACTGTGATAATATATTTTCTTATATACTGAATGAAAGTAATGTAGATAGTATGTATGATTTCATTATAATAGCCTTGCAACGCGAATAGCTGCCTGCCATACAAATTGCGAATGGATTTTCTACGGGAAAAATAGAAGTACGATACATAAATTGATCCCAATTGGGATAGAAATTATATTTTTTCAATTATTGTTTAAATATTACTAATTATATTAAAATTTAAAATATTTTAAATACATAAATTGTATTTCTTATAAGATTTCAAAAAATTAATTTAAATTACAAAAAAGAACATTAATGCATTTGACGTTCGATTTTTCGCCAGCAAATTCTAATAAATACAAAAATACAGTCAAAAACTTTTGCAATTATTAATACGAGAATAAATTATTAATACGCGAATAAATAAAAATATTATTAATTTCCAGCTGAAGAAAATAATTGGAAATACGTTTTATTTAACCCTACAATTATGCCGCCAACGCCAAGTGCTATTGGTCTATCTACAAATCAAGCAAAAAGGAGAAGAGAAGAACGATCATTAGAAACGAGTGAACAGAGGCAAGCAAGGCAAGAAAGAGATCACACATCTCTAAACACAACAACGTGTGAACGGGTACAGCTAGTTATTTATAAATTATTAAAAAAATATAATTCTGAGTTAGATTTTCCAAAGCGAACTCGAATGAAAAATGCATTAAACGATTACTGCTCGTAAGACAAAATTGGAGCGTTTATCCGGCTTCTTCCTCTACACGGCCGTTGAAAGTATCGGCTAAAATAATCTGGTAATATTACTAGTAATATTATCCGATATTCTTGACGGGTTGCACCAAGAAGAGGAACTTGATAAATCTTAGACTTCTATCGGATTTTAAAATAAGACCTTCTAACTGCCTTCCTGACAATGAAGACTCGAAAACTAAAATAATATTTAACTGATTCTACACAAGTGAATCTATATTCATTATTCAAGAACTACATGTGTGGCGATTTTGAATTGATTTATGAAATAACCATAGGATGATGGAAATCTTCTTCCTAAGCGATGGATGATAAAGTAATGATGGACGGTAAAATAACTTTTTCAGTGAAAGAATTACTATGAGAAAATTTAGAAGAGAATTCCTTGCGGTACCTAGAATGTGAGCAGTTCAGTTTGAAGTTAGTCAATGGAACCAAGGAATATAGACTACTCATCAATGACTCTTATGTAAGAATCTTTCAAGTAAGGAAGAGAGCAAGTTTTAATTTATCCTAAGGAAATTTCATGGCAAAAACAAGGTGAATTCATAAATCTTCTAATTCTTCCGCTAATTAAAAATTTGAGTAAAACTTAGTCTCACATTTTTATAACCAGTTTTCAGTTATCTTTTTTCTGTAGTCAATTCTATGAACAAAAATGAAGTATTAGAGCTCTTTTTTGTATTGCTGTAAATATTATACGAAAAAGCATTCTCATTTTGTTTTCAAATGAATAAAAAATCAAAGTTTTATGTTATAATTCAAACAAAGATTATCTCAACATTTAGTCTATAACTGAATAAAATGTCAATTATTGACTTCAATCAGGAATATTGCCTAGGGTACTGCAGAGAGCAGGCACTGAACAGTGTTAATTAAGGCTTACAAATGTATAAAAATGGAAGTTTCTTTTTTACCAATATTTTCTTAGTGGTTGTAGAAGGAATGTAGACATATTTGGCCAGCACATGAGAAACCTATGTACCCTGTTGATCAGTTATCTCATTATTTTATACATGAAAGAGTCAGTATAACCAACTAGAAAAGATTACAAATATACAATTAAATTGATGTACTTGTGATTGAAATCTTTAAGAGAGAAAGGTTAAATTTCAGTGTAACGAAGAAGTACTTAGCTCAATAAATTTAGGGATAATAAACTCAGCATAATTCATATTGGAGAGATCATGCATCCACTCTGTCACCGAAGCTGTTCAGATACCTTGATAAACAATGGGCCAACACTTACTAGGATCTGCTGATCCAAAATAAATTTCTCTAATCACCAAAATGACTGTCATTATTTACTTCTTATGTGATGGTTGGTGGTTAAAGCCTGCAGTGATTAACTTAAGTATATAGCAAAAGAGGAGATTCTTGCATTACGGATATCCCAAAACCAATGGGCTCACAAGATCATGAAAGATTTTGAAGGTGAAGCTTGAAATTTTCAAGTTTAGTGACACATCACTATCCTGCTAATGCTGAAGAGAGCGTCATGTTACTTAGGGGGCAGAAAGCAAAAGAGAGCTATAAGGATCCCTATAACACTGTGATTAGGGAATTTGAAATAGTCTGACTTCAACTACTTGGGTGATCATTAATGAAATAACAGTGTTTTCCTACCCTTGGGACGTGTCCAACTATGGGAATGTACCAGCCTATATGGTGGGACACAAGCAGATTGATTTTCGTTAATTTTTTTGATTATGCTTAATTTTTGATTATGTCTTAATTTATAAACTATTTCCTAGTGCAATTGATGAGATAAAGGATAGGTAGATAGTCATTGGAAACAGGCACATTATGTAAGAAAAAGATTGGGAGAAGGGAGGGGAATTTCAATATAACATATTGGCTTGCCCTTTTGGATGGTAAGAAATTATTGCTGATGATTGTTAAGTTAAATAAACAAATGAGAGCATATTAAAAATAAATCAAAATTGACCAAAAATATTATTTTACCCAAATGTATAAAAATCTTTTGAGTGGTATTTCGTTAATTTTTTTCGATATTTCACATCGTTATTCTGAGACCTTCATTATATATTAGAGATAACTATACTATGTAGAAGTGGAGTGGTATATTACTTTTATGGATGACTGGCGAATGAATATGGTGACGTCTGGTTAGGACAGAATAAGTTGGGGAATAGGTACTACGCACCAAATATATACTATGGTTCACTATATATCTACTATGGCACTCAATAAATACATATCATGGCGCTAGAGTGGGGGAAGGGGTATTAGGCTAGTCTAAATTAACCGCTGAAGACATTGTTATAGCATAGGAGAGAGTACCACCTTATGAAGCATTGTTGTGGGCTCACGGTCACACTTTTTTGCTCAGATTAAAGCAAACGAAATGTATTGCTTATTTAGAAAATATAATTTTCCTATTAATGTGAGTACTTTTCCAGATATTTTCCAAAGTACATGGCCAAAACGAAAATTTTTCATTCGTTTCACAATTTCCGGAGGGCTGTTTCTTGGAAAGTTCGAGACATTTAGGGCTGATTTTAAACAGAAATTGTAGGAAATTTTGTTTTGTTTAAAATTGCGCGAACAGCATTTTCTGTAGAAAGCTTACTTTAGAAGATATTGAACAAAAACTAAAATAAGTGCATAGATTTCACTTGTTTTCTGGCATTGCTCAGCCCGCACAGATCTTTCAAAGATACTAACAATAAGTCGGTCTCTTAGGGGCCGTACACAAATTACGTAACGCAATTTGAGAGGAAGGGGGGTCCCGGCAAGGTGTTATGGCATGATACGTAGGAGGAGGAGGGTCAAGGTTAGCGTTTCGTCACGGTTTTAGAATTGCCAGAAGTTGCAAAATTTCTGTATGTTTAAAGTTTGAATTTAAAATTCGCGCGGGGAATTTACCGTGGATAAATGGTAGCTCTGATCCTAGCGAGCACGAGTGTCGAACGGAAGTAGTCAGAGTACGAGTGGAGAGTGGTAGGCTGCACGGGTCTGTGTTTTGTGCGATGCTAATTATCATCAGGTCAAGGCATCAAATCTAGGTGAAATGTATGAGAGGCCTTTACAATCGAAATAGTTTATTAAAAAGTGAATTATTAATGGAAACGAAAAATCTTTCTTTCCTGAACATAAACCGAAAATTTTTCACAAAGTACTCGTTACGTTACGGAGTGGGGGTCCGGCCTGGTACTGCTACATGGGGGGAGAGGGGGGGGTCGAAAATTGGAGAATTTTGCGTTACGTAATTTGTGTACGACCCCTTACTACTGGAATAGCTCCTAACAACATAAGAAAAATCAACCATATTGATAGGTCGGATCTATATTTCGACTGGATTAATAAGACTTTAGAAATAACTGTATGAGCGTATGTTCGCAATTTATTGCTCTGATGTTGTTAACTTTATAGGACATAGTGAAGTAATATAATGAGATAATGAATTGATAATTACGTCATCATAAAGTGATAATGAATTGATGACTATGTTAGACAGATGAGGATGATGCACCATTTAATTGATTTTAAAGCTCTCATTATAGATATTTTTTAATAACTTGATGAGAATAATTAGTCAATTTAACCCAATTGTATCCGGTATCAGCTGTGATTGCTCAATTAACTCCTCCGAGAGACCGTGTCAATCAACTCGTTAGCGCTCTGAAACCAATATTTATCGATTTTTAATTATAATTATATTTGCGGTAATTTTGTTAATTTATTTCTCATTCGTTAAAGCCTTCCTTTAATTGAGCAATTTATTCAGCCTGCACCATTTCGGAGATAAAAGTCTCTAGGTAATTAAAGGGATTTGAAATAATCACGTGCACATCCATTCAATATGTGTTAATTGCAGATGGTTTTTCCTCGCGTTCATTTATTTCCGTAGTTCTAATTTCCACTCTCTTTTGAACTATTTGCGGAAATCTGTCCGATTTCTCCTATCTTTTTGGATTCCATTCCATCCAATTCCATCCTTGTTAAAGGATGTCTTAACAGAAACCTCTTTGCATGTTAAATTGTTCTATATTAGTCATAATTGTTACTGAAAAAAAATTCATGTAGTGTTTCGCTACTTCATTTCAATTTGTTTTTAAAGTAATTTTTGCTACTGTGTACTTATCGTACAGCGTGAGTAGTATTGGTTTTGGAATATTTCAACATTTTGCTTCTTATAGATTTGAATTACATCTTTCATTCGTCTCTCCGTATATTATTCAGCTAAGAGACCGGGTTGAACTCAAGAATCTCCACTATTGGTTATCCAAATCCCTGGACAGGGAATGAGGCTACCTAGGCTAGATGAGGAGTCATGTAGTTTGTCCTTGCTTTCTCCACTGAGCTAGAATGCCATGAGTCGAAAAGGTTCGCGTAAAAGCAGTACAATGACGTTATAAAATTATTTATTTAACTTAAAGTTGAAAGCTGGCCTTCTGAACTGGTGGAAACGTTTAAGGTACTGAAGGAAGCCCTCATATACCTCCTATAGATTCTACAATTAAAGTACACTATACGTATTATAGATGAGATATAAGATCATCAAACATAAATAAGATCTATCATGCATGAGAGTTAATTTAATAATAACAAATACAATTCCAGATAATATAACAGAGGAGTGCCGTGAATATCAGAGAGAGAGAGAGAGAGAGAGCCGTGAACCACATTATAATACACTACATAATACTTAACTTAAGCTAATTTTTTAACACTTTTTCATTTTTGGCATTGGCAAAAGAAATTCGCCAGATATAGCGATCCATTCCATATTACCCCTAGATATTAATGAAAGAGTATTTCGCTATGTCTTCATTCAATGGCTTCATAGTATTCGGTGAGAAGTGACTAAGAAGAATATCATTGTTCAGCTTCACCAATACTCAGCGTGGCATTGCTTTGGCGTGGATTGCTATAGTAGAAGCCATTTTAAATTTATAGAATTTAATTATTGTTTGTGGTAGGAGCCATTTTTAACTTATTTACACTATTTAAATTTGAACTTTTTTCGTAGGAATGTATGTATGTATAGGTGTGTGTTGCAAAGAATTTATCGGCACACTTTGTCTAAATTTCCAACGACAAAGTTGCAATCGAATCATTGTAAACATCTCCAGGTCTGACCTTAATTCCTAATGATATCCATATTCTACCGGGGGAAATAAAAATCATTTCATTGTCGAACAGATTCGAATCAAGTTGCATTGTTTCCTGTATGAAATAGAGTTGTGGACTGTTCCGTGATTTCGTAATGTAGTGCCTTTCCGTTGAGCTATTCAGGCAACTAATAGCTTAACTACTTACTACTAACTTACTAGCAAACTTTAAGCTCCCGCGATTGTAAAACGAGGGTGAATTTGGACGTGATTGCAAATAAATTACAACTTCTATTCTATTGCTAATGAATTGTTATGTAATTGTAATTCATTCTTGTAATTGTGATTCATTCTTTTAATGTCGATTTAAGTGGGGCATTTTTCAGGCAGTAATACACACTCACTGGTTTCGCTCGTCCGGTCGGTCATAAAATGGTGGTGAAACCGGCTATGGTTTGCCGGCCGGGTGAAACCGGTGAGTGTGTAAATAGCCTAAGGCTAGTAACACATTCACTGGTTTCGCTCGTCCGGTTGGTCATTAAATGGTCGTGAAACCGGGGTAGGGATACTTTCACTCACAAGAACCGGGCTAGCCATAAACTGGTCCGGTTGCTTCTCCGGTGTTGGTGAAAAATCAATTCTCTTTGGAATTTTCGGTTCAAATAACTTTAGTTTTTAAAATTACTTCCTAATTTCTTCTTCATTCACTATGTCATTCGGCACGTCCATATTTTAAAGCAATAGTGGAGGAGAGGGTAATGGGAAGGGACCACGTTGAAAAAGGACATTGGAGGTAAAGATTGAGGATTACAGAAAAAATTATTCGTTTATTAATACCTTCAATTTCGGGAGCGGAAGCATTGCGTTTCCTACAGGCGGCGATTTTGATATTCGTCGCTGAGGCAAATTCCTTTGCGAACCCTCGCTGCAGGTCCACGCTATGGTGCTCAAGGAAGACCTCCTCCGGAGACGTCTACCCTTTCTTATTGTTAGACTCGCGTAAGAGTTCATGGACCTTGTCATTGTTATCTTTTCTGGGATTTCCTATTGGCATATCCATACCCTACGGAGAGAGGGCGTTCGAAATGTGACCATGAGGATTTTCTTTGCAATAATTCAGTTCTACGGCTACTGTCTCACTCTCAGCTCATTTCCGTGGTGTTAAAATATGGATCGCAAGCAATTAGCTGCGTTGTATTTGTTGAATCGTCGTAGGCGCAGAAAAAACGGAAAAATTGGTGGTACTGGATTCATCCTATAGTTTTAAGAAGGGATTCGGAAAGCTCGTAGACCCCGCTGCAATCCGTCGCGTTCCTTTTATCTTTAGAATTCTCCAAGAGTACTCCTATTTGTTGATGGTGAATAGAAACAGGCTTTGATATTTTCGGGAAGGGCATTCCACAACCGGTATGAGATCTTCCCAAGAAATGTTATTCTCCTCCATGGAATCTTGGGATTTCTCAAGGGTGCAAGTCCCGGAGAGATTCTTGCTCCTGTCCGTTTTTTTCACTTTCTTCTTAAGGATATATTCTACCAAATTTTATGCACATTATCAGATGTTATTTCCTCTAGCCGAGAGTAAATTCGTTTTTTTCACTCACACATTTGATTGGACATTGTTGGATCTTTTTTAAGAATGTTATTGTTATCAATAAAATCACGACATTTGTCCACATATTGTTGTTAATAACATATCACTAGACTCTGTTCCTTACCTGCCCTAATTAACACCAAATTATATTCGGAAATTATATTATTTAAATATTGCTTAATGTAATTAATACTTAAAATATTGCTTCATATGATAAAATATACATACCCTCTCCCTACCCACCCTATCCCTTCCCACCCTCTCCCTTCCCAACCTATCCCTATCCAGCCTCTCCTAACCCACCCTCTCCCTTCCCAACCTCTCCCTACCCACCCTCTCCCTTCCCACCCTCTCCCTTCCCACCCTAACCCTTCCCACCTTCTCCCTACCGAACCTCTCCCTTCCCACCCTCTCCCTTCCCAACCTATCCCTACCCAACCTCTCCTAATCCGGCCTCTCCCTACCCACCCTTAATCCACCCTCTCCATACCCACCCTCTCCATACCCACCCTCTTACCTTCCCACCCTCTCCCTTCCCACCCTCTCCCTTCCCACTCTCTTCCTACCCACCCTCTACCTACCCACATTCTACCCACCCACCCTACCTACCCACCCTCTACCTACGCACCCTCTTCCTACCCACCTTCTCAATTCCCACCCTCTCCGTTCCCACCCTATACATTCCCACCCTCTCCCTTCCTACTCACTCCCTTCCCACTATCTCCCCTCCCACCCACCCCCAAACCACCTAATCCCTTCCCACCTTCTCCCTTCTCACCCCCTACCTTCCAATCCCCCTCTCTTCCCACCCTCGCCATATACACTCTCTCCCTAACTATCCCCTCCCTTCCCACCCTCTCCCTTCCCACCCTCTCTCTTACCACCATACTTTTTTGTTACCCTCCTGCTTCCCTCCCTCCTCTCACATACTCCTCACTTCTTTCTATCCCTCTCTTAATCAACCTCCTCCATCCTTTACCTTCTCTCCCTCTTCCCCATGAGATTGATTCAGATGAATAGTAACAGCAATACAATGAAAAACTACAGAATATATAAATTATACATCATCCTGCCTTACATATCCTTAGAAATTGTACATACTACAATAGTTATTTAGGATAGGGGTGCTAGGTCAATTTTATATTTTTAATATATATACATTTCAAGTAATAGGAAACAATACAAGTTCTGGCCTTACAATTTTAAACTATACATGATTGAAAATATTTTTAGGTTCGGAAACAATATTAACATGTAACTTTTTATTCATCTTACGCGTTATATATAAGGGTGTGCATAGATCAATAAACAAATGCAATCACTAAAGATTGATTTAACAACGAATAGACACATAAAACATAAACTTTCAAAAATAATTTTTAATTTTGCATCATCATTAGTAATATTGAAGATTAAAAGTGGAAAAAGCTTCAAATAGTATACATAGATAAAGATTCACTGAATTATTCAATTGATTGTTCATTAAATACCATAGAATTTAACTATATGAATGGAATGCGCACTGTACTGGGACACTTCAGTTAAGTTCAAAAGTTACGGATTTTATTTCACAAGGAAGTTTATATTTTATTCTTCCCAATCTTAAATTGGTTCCGATGCCGTCCTCCGCCGTAGCAACACAACTCCGTCCCCGACGCCGTCCTTCGAGAAAAACAATAACTGTATATAATATAATATAAAAAATAATATCTGTATATATTATATAATATAAAAAATTCTCATCCTTTTATGCACCTTCAATTTCCATTGGCCTTGCATACTTGGTAATATAATTTCAAAATATAAAATAAAGCTTTTACAATGACTAATTGCTTATGAATATCTTAAGGAAAAGTGTCGGCCTTTATTGTGATAGAATGGAAGCCATTATGCAAATTAATAACTTACGTCTCTACCTTAATTTTTTTATATTAATTTCATTTTGCGTTTAGTAAGCAATTTTAATTACCAATTACGATACGTTAAATTAAGTATTGGTCTCTAAAACAGTTGCTCCGGTTTTTTCTTCCAGAATGTATTTAAATCGATTGCACCAGTATTTACGGGGAACACTGATAAGTACTCGAAACTTTTAGGATGAATAAAAAATTATGTGGTACTCCATGCGTTAAGGAATGTAACATAGCAGTTCCTTTGAAACAGAGGCATTGTCTCAAAACTTCAGAACAAAGATAAATTAAAAGTAAATCAATTGTGACGAAAATCGGCTGAGATTAGAGAACTTTAACGAATGAAAAAAATACTACACATTATCGATCATACATAAATAAGAATTAAAATGACACTTGATAAATCATGTACTTATCGTATTCTTTGTTCCTTCCATGGACCGAATAACTCTCCACAGCATCTCTGCAGTCCTGCTCTCGCCCTTCCATGAAGTAGAAAAGTTCCGTACGTATTTCAGAAGAACAAATAAAAAAAAATTATTAAAACATTATTTCATAAATAGAAACTCTGTTTATAAAAAGAACGCCCCAACTATCATACTTGGATGTGAGTAGTATTAACATTAGATTCAAATTTACTCATTGTATTTTGATTTCCATCCCTAGACCGAATATCCATCCTCAGTATCTCTGCACTCCTCATCTGCTGCCCCATGATGGAGAAATGAGTCAAATATGTACGAATAGATTATATAAAAAACGGAAATGGATTAGTAATTCGGAAACAATTCACACCAGGTAAATCCAAAAATACGCACTTAGTAGCATAATTAAATAGGAATAGCAAAAATATTAGATTTATATTACAGAATCGGAATAGTAATAACATTAGATTCGATTTGTACTCATCCTATTCTGTGTTCCTTCCATCGACCGAATTACTCTCCACAGTATCTCTTAATTCCTACTCTCGCACTTCCATAATGCAGAAAAGTTCCGAGCGTATTTCTGAAGTATGAATTTTAAAAAATTAATAAGATATTATCTCCAAAACAAAAACACTACGTTAATTAAAAATAAGATACTATCTATTATACTTGAACATGAATACTAATACTATTTGATTCAAGTTATACTCATTGTATTTTGGATTCCATCCCTGGACCGAATTTTTCTCCTCCGTATCTCTGCGCTCCTCATCGGCTCTTCCATAATGGAGAAATGTAGTGAGGGTGTTTTAGGAAAATAAATGAAGTATTATTTCGAAAATAGATAACTCTATATTTATCTAGATATACGCACTACCGATTATACTCTAAAACGAATAGCAAAAACGTTTTATTCCTTTTGTACTTATTGTATTTAGTGTTCCATCCCTGGACCGAATATCTCTCCTCCGTATCCCTGTGTTCTTACTCCGCTCTTCCAAGATATAGGAAAGTTGCGAGTGTAATTCTAAAGAAAAAATAAGGAAACAGTTAATAAAATAACAATTCGAAAACAAAAAACCTGTGTTTAATCCAAAATACTAATATAATAGTAATAATAACAATAATAATAAAGTACTCTTCACTCCAAAATTTGTTAGAGTATAGGGTCTATTTGATTATATACTTTACTTGGTACTTACTAAGTAAGTTATTTCTTTAGTAGTGTATTTGAGTATCAACTGTACTGTACATTTTATTCAAATTATACTCAATGTTTTCTATTTTCCATCCATGGATCAATTTTCTCTCCGCAGCATCGCTGCCCTCCTTTTCGCTTTTCTATGATTGAGTAATGGTATTTTACGTGTAAGACCGTTGAGGAATACCGGAAAAAATATTATAACTGATCAAGCGAGTAATATTACCCCTCCTTTATGTTTTGGTACTAGTAATATAGTTGAAAGTGCTTCGACAGGTCTTTCCGCACATTTGTTTCCACTGAGAATCGAACCAGGGACCACTTTTACCAAAAAAAAACGCGCAGTAATTATGACTATCCGGGAGCCTCCTCCCCCACCATTGAAGTACCAGGTTCAATGGAAGTCTTTTAAAACTCAAATATCTCGCTTATTTATTTAATATTCTGAAAATACCATTTTAAAATAATTAAACTATATGGATCAATCGCAAGATGTCGCTTCATAATTCTTGGTTGAACGCTCTGTGGACATCACTCCACAGAAGCCGAAATAAATCATCCAAAAGTGAGAGAATTCATTTCTCGGAACTTGAGAAAGAAAGAAACCCAATTTAATTTAGTAGTTACAGAGAATATTGTACAAAGAAAGATATATAATCTGAAAAATATCTACAAAAACACTACAACATGATCATTTATTGCTAATTTAAAATCTCTATTTGAATCCAATAAAAATGTCAAAGCAAAATGAAATATTATTAGTAAATGAATAAGCAAGGTGCTTTAAATGATAACTAATCATCAATTCAAATTTTCAGAACTTCCGTTACAAGAATAGTAGAAAGTATTTACTTAAGTCATTGGAAAATATTATGAATGATCATATCCGAAATTCAACTCCAGTAGTACAGTTGAAGACAAAACGCTGTGATAGCAAACATCTTAAACAGAAGTTAATTTCTAGTATAATATTCTAATTCTCGAGTGAAAATAAAAATCTAAATTTTTTGAGAGAATCAGTATGTACCTATTATTAAGGGAATAATACTCCAGCCATATTTTAAAATTATATTGATAGATAAGTATTCAGAAAGAAATCATTTGAAGGATAACTAATCGAAAAAAAAACAAGTTAAGATTCAATATAAACCCCACTGATATGGCATCAGCTATTGACATCCGTTACTAACCCCGAATTAATTTCATAAAACATTCCGTAACGTTTTCTATCTCTCTGATTTTATCTATATATATATATAAATGAATGTGTGTCTGTCTGTCTGTCTGTCTGTCTGTCTGTACTCGATAGATTCAAAAACCATACATCCAATCGTCGTGAAAATTTGGGAAATTATTACGTATATCCCCGGAAAGGTTTTTATAAATTTTTATTTTAATCGGAGTACTCAGTTCGACTTCAGAAGGAAAAACTGTTTCCATAAGAATTACATGTAAACTTCGATTTTATCACTTGCATGCTTCCTTTCTTTCGCAAAATTAAATTAGAATTAACCAACGTATGGATTTAGAAGTACCACCAGAAGAAGGGAAATTGAATAAAGTTTCTCATTTTGGTCATGGAATATAGTTTACGATCGGAAATTACGAGACTTCGAGATAATTAGATGATAATTTTGATGAATTTTGAGGCTATAAACAAACTATTTCTCAGTTACAACGAATGCGATTGTTGAATTTTCTCATAAGAACACATTGAGAATTTACTCCCGTATTCGAATGATGTTTGTTTATAGCAACGTAAATATTTACGTATATTATCGTGGAGTAAACGGTTTTTGATATTTAATGAAAATGATATTCTGATAAATTCAAGAGATTGTATGTACTGGACAACTTGGTGAGTTGATGACGTTACCGACTTTGATTACAAATATCATCTATTTTCAACATTTCAATTTATTTTATGTCTTTGACGAGACTGAATTTAATTTTTAGGTCTTCTTCAGTTGAATATGTGTTGTATTTGAGATTTGCGAGATGCGAACTGTAGAGTAGCACATAATTTAGCATATCTTACTCCGAACTGATAAGGTACTGTGATAATATATTTTCTTATATACTGAATGAAAGTAATGTAGATAGTATGTATGATTTCATTATAATAGCCTTGCAACGCGAATAGCTGCCTGCCATACAAATTGCGAATGGATTTTCTACGGGAAAAATAGAAGTACGATACATAAATTGATCCCAATTGGGATAGAAATTATATTTTTTCAATTATTGTTTAAATATTACTAATTATATTAAAATTTAAAATATTTTAAATACATAAATTGTATTTCTTATAAGATTTCAAAAAATTAATTTAAATTACAAAAAAGAACATTAATGCATTTGACGTTCGATTTTTCGCCAGCAAATTCTAATAAATACAAAAATACAGTCAAAAACTTTTGCAATTATTAATACGAGAATAAATTATTAATACGCGAATAAATAAAAATATTATTAATTTCCAGCTGAAGAAAATAATTGGAAATACGTTTTATTTAACCCTACAATTATGCCGCCAACGCCAAGTGCTATTGGTCTATCTACAAATCAAGCAAAAAGGAGAAGAGAAGAACGATCATTAGAAACGAGTGAACAGAGGCAAGCAAGGCAAGAAAGAGATCACACATCTCTAAACACAACAACGTGTGAACGGGTACAGCTAGTTATTTATAAATTATTAAAAAAATATAATTCTGAGTTAGATTTTCCAAAGCGAACTCGAATGAAAAATGCATTAAACGATTACTGCTCGTAAGACAAAATTGGAGCGTTTATCCGGCTTCTTCCTCTACACGGCCGTTGAAAGTATCGGCTAAAATAATCTGGTAATATTACTAGTAATATTATCCGATATTCTTGACGGGTTGCACCAAGAAGAGGAACTTGATAAATCTTAGACTTCTATCGGATTTTAAAATAAGACCTTCTAACTGCCTTCCTGACAATGAAGACTCGAAAACTAAAATAATATTTAACTGATTCTACACAAGTGAATCTATATTCATTATTCAAGAACTACATGTGTGGCGATTTTGAATTGATTTATGAAATAACCATAGGATGATGGAAATCTTCTTCCTAAGCGATGGATGATAAAGTAATGATGGACGGTAAAATAACTTTTTGAAATAAATAAATATCCAGTTGATTTTTTTCAGATAATAGTTTTCAAAAATTATAATCATCATCGAAATAAGATTTAGTCGATAGCAAAACCATTCAATTTAAATTAAATAGTTATTGTAAAATTTATATTAAATTTTAACTCCTTGATAATAATTCGCGTAGATTTCTCGTCTCCCCCGAGTTACGTTATGACTTATAGTTAAATAACTTCAGCCATATATCTAATTATGCTAATATTTTTTGTGAAAAGACTCGAATAAAAAAATTAAAAATTATATGCAAATATTCTTTTATATCATGTGAAAGCCTGACAATAATGAAACGGGAAAAAGTGAGCATCGATCTGCGAATTTGAATCGGACATAATTTTATAAGGATTACTAAAGCATTGATGTACCTATAGTGAAAACGTAAAAAAATCATTGAATTTCCGAGAAATATTGATTTTATACAAACAATAACTCTTATAACATTTACTTTTTCATTGTGGAATATCTCTCCAAGGTAATGAGATGAGTACACACTAATGTTATGATACGTAGCTAGCAATAATATTTACTCTGACAAGAGAAAATATTGCAATAGTATCATACTTTTTATTATACTACACAAAAGAATTCCTGAACGTAGTACTTCATCAATGCTTCCTTCGATGGAACATCTTGGGACGCAACTTAATCAAAAACAATCTAGTCCTCGTATATAAGAAGAATTGCTCAATTAGCACGATAATGATCTGGTTGACGTTGTCATCCAAGTGGATTAATCTCAAAGGTATTTGATGTTCAACTGGTACGAATTTGGATTAGGTAATGATGAAACCATCGTTTCCATCAAACTTAACCGAAATATCACAATGTAAGGAGAGGCAAGAGATATTAATTTCTTTATATTTTTACAGTTCCCATCCGAGTGAAATTAAGTTCACTTGAACTACATATTAACTCAGTGCATAAGGATGATATTTTCTAACGTTTATACGCGTTTATACAATCGTCTACGTGATAATATGTAATGTACTTTAAATTCCTTGGTTCGTCAGAGGTAGGTAATAGACCACTTGAACAATGAAAACCAAAGCGAAAGAATCCAAGGTCGTTGAAACAAAATATCGAGATAAACGAAACTCTTCACAAAATTTTGCTCGCTAATTTTGAAAACAATTTTCCCGAAAATTAAACGGAAAGGGAAAGCTTAATCATCCTTTTGTATATGTGCAAGTAACTCTCACTTCTCTTTATAGAGATTTAGAACGCGGCAGGAAAACGAAAGTTCTTGCCTATTATGACTCACGAAGCAAAGCAACAAGCCTAATCGAAAATTATCATGGCCCCCGAAATAAAGAGCTCAACTATGACTAGTTTAGTTATAGCGCAATATCAACGACTGCCGACGAATATTATCGTAGAATTCTATGTCAATCTATATTTCTCTATGTGAAGGGCTTCTCATATCCTTACGCATGACAGAGCGCAATGTATTTTTTCCTTATTTGGATGGTCAATGTCATTCCACCTCCTTGTCCGCAAAATATTAAAGAGGGAAGAATGGTAAACGGAGAAGTCAGAATAATGGATTAATCTTTGAAAAGCGTAAGCGAAAGCTTAATAAACAATTGAGTTGCGGAGAATTGACTCAACGACCATAAAAAGCTCTGAAAATGTGAAGAAATTCTATTATTCTATTACATTTTAATCGTTGCTTTGACAGCGAATATATATATTAATACCGAAGAGCATGCTTTACCATCGGTATGCTTGAGTTGCGAAGAGGTATGTGGAACGATAGCACCTTCAACTGAATAATATGAAAAAGCATGCAATCGCAAAGTAAAGGTTTGAGATTCACATTATAAAATCAATTCTTGCGAAATAGATACAAAAAACGATAATTAGAATAATTCGTAGTTATAACGAGGTGTTCGAATTTTGGAAAGAGCGGCTTGAGGACAGAAGTCGGCCTCAGCCAATGAAAATCACTTTCACACACGAAATCGCAAAATTATTGCCATCTGTTTCAATTCGGCTAGGTTTCTTTCTCAAACGTCTGCTATTTTTCCACAAATATGTCGAATCGGATGAGAGTATCGGAACGATATTTGTAAATATCAAAAAATTATATGGCTTGTAAATACCTTGAATGGTCTAGTTCTATCTAACAAGGCTTGCATAGAGTCTGATAATATTCTTTAAAACGAGTTTAAGTTCATAGTAAACCTACAATAGAATATTTATTTACGGAAAAGGATATAATATCAATGCTTATGTAAAACAGCCTCATTCTAAAAGAGGAGGTAAATGCCTGCAACAAGTTTCAACAGGGCTTGAGATAATTGATTAGAAAGCCTATCAATAGTTTTATCTGATTAAATTATAACGATTACGACTTACACATACACTGTAAGTTAGTGTCAGCTTATGGCCAGTCGAGATGAAGGGGAAGAGAAGGAACCAGATACCGAAACAACTACTACCGATTATCTTGCAAAACACAAAAAATCAATAAATTAGACAGTGCTTTTCATAGGTTCCAAACTATTTCAACCAGGCATTCTTTCACTTGAACGGCGAATTTAAGAATATTTACAAGCGCCATTACCCGACGAAGAACTCTCAATTAAATATAATTAATGGTAAGAGTATTAACTGCGCTTACCAAATAGATCAAATTTCGTTCCTCACGTTTCTTCCGCGAAGGTCATTCCGTGGAAATACCTTTTCGGAACGAAGTACAGCAGATGTCCATCGATGAGAGAATGGAAAGTTCAGCTTTTGAAACCTTGAAAAATAGAAATACCATATTAGTAAAACATCAATAAAATTTCATCCAGAAAAGTACTGCACTCAACGCCCATGAGTAGGTATATTTTATAACGGATAAGTTTAAAATTAGAAAGTCCGTTATATGAAACCACCATTTCAGCGTCATCTATAGTGTTAGATATAAGACAAAGGACAGGTGGAATGCTAACAATCGGATAATTAAAGTAACACATTTTCAGGGAAAGTGATGAATATCGAAAAAGTCACAATTTCGATTTCTTCAAATGAAATAACGGGGATCCATTTTGGGATTGAAACACGGAACGTATTTATCAATACAATTTTAAAGAAGGATAAATTTTAATCAGAAGCTCAAGGAATAGTAGAAAGCTTTATTTAACAGAAAACTAAACCAAATATAGATCGTATGGAAACAAGAACACCGTTAAATCCCAACGATGGCATTGCAAGAATTGAAATAATAGAAATATTTGAGCATGACTATGTGTTGTTTGAATCATCATGGAGCGCTTACAGCAATTTTCAAATACTGATTTCCGATAATTATGCCGGACGGATAGTGCAAACAGCGAGTGTGCAGGAGATTCCTGTTTACTAATCCCACATGCGTCAAAATTTTCCTCAATCGCAATTTTCCTTAAATTAAGCATTCGGGGGGAGTATTACCATTGATCATTTAAGTTTCAATAGAATTTTTTGATTTTTCTTACGTCAGCCACTCAAGAACTTTAGACAGAACGTAGTTATCAAATCAAATACAAATATGATTACTAAATCGAATTTTTATCCAAAAATGAGTGGAGGCTAAATTTTATGCGAGTGCATTAAGTATGTTAGTTAGGATTTAAGCGATGCCTGAACTTAATATATTATACAAATACGCAAACTACACACGAAATATCGCGACAAAAACTTCTAAAATACCGGAACTTTTAGCTCAGAAAACAATTATTTCTTTAAAACAAGATCTGAAGCAATATTTGAATAAGGTTTATTTGCTCAACTTACCATTAAAAGGAAATCCTAGGTGACGACCACGAACATCTTCAGGTCTTCAAACGTCGTTCTTTCTTTATTTTAAGGAAAATCCGTTTAAGGAATATTAGTCATTTAAAAAATAAATCGAAAGGCCTTGAAATGTCACTTACGTTTAGCAGTTTCCAAATCCAACGGAAGTTACAATATTTAAATTGTAACGGAAATTTTTAAACAATTGACATAACTTCCGCACCAGACGGGGTTTAAGCTGCAACTGAGGAAATTTCCATCAGGAAAACGGTTGAACAAGGAAGCTGAAATTTGATTGGTCGAATTAGGATAATCCGTCGCAGCCCACCCCCCCCCCCACACCCCCACAACTCAATTAAAACTTTTTCAATAATAATAGTTATTATTAAATTGAAATTCAATTTCATGAAGTACCTTCTTTATTTAAATTTAAATTTTTGGAATATTAGTTTTCGTTAATAAATTATTTATTGATACTTCTAGTTAATTTAGTCGTTTCCTCCAATGGGAATGCTCGAAACATCCTAATTGTTTATTGTTTAATTATAAGGTATGAAATTGTAATAATTCATTTTGTTCACCGTTATTACTAAATATCGATTACTGTTTTTAAATAATATCAATATAATTAATTATTCCTCGTCGGCCATAACGAAATAGCGGAGTTAGCGCATCAATTCACTTCGTGGATTTATATCAGAAATTTATTTTTTCTTCTCGAAGACATTTTCATTGATCGAAAAAACTGTGTTTATTCACAAAGATCTACTCATCGAGAAAAAAACGAGTGCATCACGTGCTTCTCTAGAGTTAAAATCGCTCCGGCTTGAGAATATCTACATCACCTTCTCCTAAAATTAAACGGAGGCGGATTGCTAAAGAATGCAATCTAGAGTAGTATGTTAGAGAAATTTGGTAAGACAACAGAATGTTAGAAAAACACATTCTTATATCCTTTACTTACACATTTTATGCAGCACCTCGAGTCTAAAAAAGACCTTGTATCCGTCTGGGAAGAAAAGAAGAATTCTAAAAGCATTTCAACCACATTCCATTTCGACCACATGGTCGAAGGTCTCAATTCTTTAGTAACCTCTCTGTTCGATCCCTTAAATATGCTTCGTAAATTCACAAGAACACTTAGCAATCACTTAATATGTATACACTTTTCACATGAATTAGAGGACACCATGTTAATAAAACAAATTGTAGTCGCAGAAACTAAAATCAATCTCACCGTTTTGAAATTCTGAAATATAACCTTTTGATCCTAAAAACTCACATCTGATATTGAGTACTCAAGTGATAAGTTATTTTCAACAACGAGAGAAGTTCGAGACTGATAGACGGAATGGAAAATAATGATAATACTGTCATTATTTCACATAACATATCATCACGCCGTTGGCGATTATTCACTGAATCCAGTAGTGGATAATAAAACTGAGATAAAAGTACTAGTTTGTCTCTCTTTACCGTTGGTAACACTAACTTTCCACTTGAATATTCCATGAGTTAACTCCCACTGTAAACGAGTTGCACACGAACTGTGAACATTAATCCAAAGGGTAACACCGTCTTGAACATTTTGCACTAATTCATTTCACATCGACTGATATTAAAACGTAAAAGTAACCCAAAGAAGATCGCAATTCCAGTCACGAACTCCATGTAAGCACGAGGTTTTTACGTGGCCTTTAACCGCGATTTTACGCTATTCCGATCGTCACAAAAATTTGAAGTTCGAAATTGGCGTGCGAGGTATGAGTGCGAACTATAGTAATGTGAGGTAACTTGTGATGCTCATGATGTTTTTCACATTGGCGGTCTTTCTGCCCTACTAAATTTACCTAGAATATATTCCTGTGGATGTGCTATGTCTGTTAAAGTATTACACGAATAGGCTTTCCTGTGAATGTTCGAAGTTTAAGTCATAATGGTGTGAAAGATAAGTGAGAATGCTATACCCTGGGTATGCACTTTGGTTACAAATAGTTCAAGAATATAATCAAGATAAATTTAGAAGGGCTGAAAGACATCCATTGTGAGAAACAGAATCAACATGGCTAATAACTTAATATTACTCATAGCTTCTCACACGCAAATTGCGTACTTCAGTCTTTTCTTGACAATCGAAAAACGTAAAAGCGCGGTTAAAGGCGACCTAAAAACCTCGTGCTTACATGGAGTTCGTAACTGGAATGGGGAACATCTTTGAGTTATATTTAAGTTTTAATAATAGTGGATGTGAAATGAATTAGTGCAAACTCTTCAAGACCGTGTCACCCCTTGGATTAATCTCCACAATTAGTGTGCAACCCGATTAGTGTGAGTGACTTCACAGAATACTCAAGTGATAAGTTATTGTCATCAACGAGGGAAGAAAGAGAGACTTTATCCACAGTTTTATTATCCACTAATGGATTCAGCGAATAATCGCCATCGTCATGCTGATCTGTTTTGGATAATAATGATGATGCTACGAGATATAAATCTGAAAAAGCAATAGTCAGTCCCTCTTCTCAATGATGCGATAGATTTCCACAACATGTCGCCTTTCTACAAGGTGTTTATGCTTGTCAACAGTAGTAATAAGGTATTTATAATATGTTTTCCTTTGATGAGAGTAAAAAGAGTGTAAATAAAAAGTGCTTGCTGGTATTGTTGTGGATTTACGAAGCATATTTAAGGTATCAAACAAAGAGGTTTTTAAAGGTTGAGACCTTCGACCAAGTGGTCGAAATGGAATGTGGTTGAAATGCTTTTAGAATTCTTCTCTTCTTTCTAGACGGATACAAGGTCTTCGTAGGACTCGAAGTGCTATATAAAACGTGAAACTAAAGGATATAAAAATGAGTTCTTCAAACATTCTGTTGCCTTCCCAAATTTCTCTAACATACTACTCTAAAATCCACGAAGGGAATTCATGCGCTAACTCCACTATTTCGTTATGGCCGACGAGGAATAATTAATTATATTGATATTATTTAAAAACAATATACGATATTAAGTAATAATGGTGAACAAAATGAATTATTACAATTTCATATCTTATAATTAAACAATAAACAATTAGGATGTTTCGAGCATTCCCATAGGAGGAAACGACTAAATTAACTAGAAGTATCAATAAATAATTTATTAACGAAAACTAATATTCCAAAAATTTAAATTTAAATAAAGAAGGTACTTCATGAAATTGAATTTCAATTTAATAATAACTATTATTAATGAAAAAGTTTTAATTGAGTTGTGGGGGTGTGGGGGGGGGGGTGGGCTGCGACGGATTATCCTAATTCGACCAATCAAATTTCAGCTTCCTTGTTCAACCGTTTTCCTGATGGAAATTTCCTCAGTTGCAGCTTAAACCCCGTCTGGTGCGGAAGTTATGTCAATTGTTTAAAAATTTCCGTTACAATTTAAATATTGTAACTTACGTTGGATTTGGAAACTGCTAAACGTAAGTGACATTTCAAGGCCTTTCGATTTATTTTTTAAATGACTAATATTCCTTAAACGGATTTTCCTTAAAATAAAGAAAGAACGACGTTTGAAGACCTGAAGATGTTCGTGGTCGTCACCAAGGATTTCCTTTTAATGGTAAGTTGAGCAAATAAACCTTATTCAAATATTGCTTCAGATCTTGTTTTAAAGAAATAATTGTTTTCTGAGCTAAAAGTTCCGGTATTTTAGAAGTTTTTGTCGCGATATTTCGTGTGTAGTTTGCGTATTTGTATAATATATTAAGTTCAGGCATCGCTTAAATCCTAACTAACATACTTAATGCACTCGCATAAAATTTAGCCTCCACTCATTTTTGGATAAAAATTCGATTTAGTAATCATATTTGTATTTGATTTGATAACTACGTTCTGTCTAAAGTTCTTGAGTGGCTGACGTAAGAAAAATCAAAAAATTCTATTGAAACTTAAATGATCAATGGTAATACTCCCCCCGAATGCTTAATTTAAGGGAAATTGCGATTGAGGAAAATTTTGACCCATGTGGGATTAGTAAACAGGAATCTCCTGCACACTCGCTGTTTGCACTATCCGTCCGGCATAATTATCGGAAATCAGTATTTGAAAATTGCTGTAAGCGCTCCATGATGATTCAAACAACACATAGTCATGCTCAAATATTTCTATTATTTCAATTCTTGCAATGCCATCGTTGGGATTTAACGGTGTTCTTGTTTCCATACGATCTATATTTGGTTTAGTTTTCTGTTAAATAAAGCTTTCTACTATTCCTTGAGCTTCTGATTAAAATTTATCCTTCTTTAAAATTGTATTGATAAATACGTTCCGTGTTTCAATCCCAAAATGGATCCCCGTTATTTCATTTGAAGAAATCGAAATTGTGACTTTTTCGATATTCATCACTTTCCCTGGAAATGTGTTACTTTAATTATCCGATTGTTAGCATTCCACCCGTCCTTTGTCTTATATCTAACACCATAGATGGCGCTGAAATGGTGGATTCATATAACGGACTTTTTAATTTTAAACTTATCCGTTATAAAATATACCTACTCATGGGCGTTGAGTGCAGTACTTTTCTGGATGAAATTTTATTGATGTTTTACTAATATGGTATTTCTATTTTTCCAGGTTTCAAAAGCTGAACTTTCCATTCTCTCATCGATGGACATCTGCTGTACTTCGTTCGGAAAAGGTGTGTCCACGGAATGACCTTCGCGGAAGAAACGTGAGGAAAGAAATTTGATCTATTTGGTAAGCGCAGTTAATACTCTTACCATTAATTATATTTAATTGAGAGTTCTTCGTCGGGTAATGGCGCTTGTAAATATTCTTAAATTCGCCGTTCAAGTGAAAGAATGCCTGGTTGAAATAGTTTGGAACCTATGAAAAGCACTGTCTAATTTATTGATTTTTTGTGTTTTGCAAGATAATCGGTAGTAGTTGTTTCGGTATCTGGTTCCTTCTCTTCCCCTTCATCTCGACTGGCCATAAGCTGACACTAACTTACAGTGTATGTGTAAGTCGTAATCGTTATAATTTAATCAGATAAAACTATTGATAGGCTTTCTAATCAATTATCTCAAGCCCTGTTGAAACTTGTTGCAGGCATTTACCTCCTCTTTTAGAATGAGGCTGTTTTACATAAGCATTGATATTATATCCTTTTCCGTAAATAAATATTCTATTGTAGGTTTACTATGAACTTAAACTCGTTTTAAAGAATATTATCAGACTCTATGCAAGCCTTGTTAGATAGAACTAGACCATTCAAGGTATTTACAAGCCATATAATTTTTTGATATTTACAAATATCGTTCCGATACTCTCATCCGATTCGACATATTTGTGGAAAAATAGCAGACGTTTGAGAAAGAAACCTAGCCGAATTGAAACAGATGGCAATAATTTTGCGATTTCGTGTGTGAAAGTGATTTTCATTGGCTGAGGCCGACTTCTGTCCTCAAGCCGCTCTTTCCAAAATTCGAACACCTCGTTATAACTACGAATTATTCTAATTATTCGTTTTTTGTACCTATTACGCAAGAATTTAGGTTAAAATGTGAATCTCAAACCTTTACTTTGCGATTGCATGCTTTATCATATTATTCAGTTGACGGTGCTATCGTTCCACATACCTCTTCGCAACTCAAGTGCATACCGATGGTAAAGCATGCTCTTCGGTATTAATATATATATTCGCTGTCAAAGCAACGATTAAAATGTAATAGAATAATAGAATTTCTTCACATTTTCAGAGCTTTTTATGGTCGTTGAGTCAATTCTCCGCAACTCAATTGTTTATTAAGCTTTCGCTTACGCTTTTCAAAGATTAATCCATTATTCTGACTTCTCCGTTTACCATTCTTCCCTCTTTAATATTTTGCGGACAAGGAGGTGGAATGACATTGACCATCCAAATAAGGAAAAAATACATTGCGCTCTGTCATGCGTAAGGATATGAGAAGCCCTTCACATAGAGAAAAATAGATTGACATAGAATTCTACGATGATATTCGTCGGAAGTCGTTGATATTGCGCTATCACTGAACTAGTCATAGTTGAGCGCTTTATTTCGGGAGCCATGATAATTTTCGATTCGTCTTGTTGCTTTGCTTCGTGAGTCAATATAGGCAAGAACTTTCGTTTTCCCGCCTCGTTCTGAATCTCTGTAAAGAGAAGTGAGAGTTACTTGCACATATACAAAAGGATGATTAAGCTTTCCCTTTCCGTTTATTTTTCGGGAAAATTGTTTTCAAAATTAGCGAGCAAAATTTTGTGAAGAGTTTCGTTTATCTCGATATTTTGTTCCAACGACCTTGGATTCTTTCGCTTTGGTATTCATTGTTCAAGTGGTCTATTACCTACCTCTGAAGAACCAAGGAATTTTAAGTACCTTACATAATATCACGTAGACGATTGTATAAACGCGCATAAACGTTTAGAAATATCATCCTTCTGTACTGAGTTAATATGTAGTTCAAGTTAACTTAATATAACTCGGATGGGAACTGTAAAACTATAAAAAAATAATATCTCTTGCCTCTCCTTACATTGTGATATTTCGGTTTAGTTTGATGGAAACGAAGGTTTCATCATAACCCAATCCAAATTCGTACCAGTTGAACATCAAATACCTTTGAGAGTAATTCAATTGGATGAGAACGTCAACAAGATCATTATCGTGCTAATTCAGCAATTCTTCTTATATACGAGGACTTGATTGATTTTGATATAGTTGCGTCCCAAGATGTTCCATCGAAGGAAGCATTGATGAAGTACTACGTTCAGGAATTCTTTTGTGTAGTATAATAAAAAGTATGATACTATTGCATTATTTTCTCTTATCAGAGTAAATATTATTGCTAGCTACATATCATAACATTAGTGTGTACTCATCTCATTACCTTGGAGAGATATTCCACAATGAAAAAGTAAATGTTATAAGAGTTATTGTTTGTATAAAATCAATATTTCTCGGAAATTCAATGATTTTTTTACGTTTTCACTATAGGTACATCAATGCTTTAGTAATCCTTATAAAATTATGTCCGATTCAAATTCGCAGATCGATGCTCACTTTTTCCCGTTTCATTATTGCCAGGCTTTCGCATGATATAAAAGAATATTTGCATATAATTTTTAATTTTTTTATTCGAGTCTTTTCACAAAAAATATTAGCATAATTAGATATACGGCTGAAGTTATTTAACTATAAGTCATAACGTAACTCGGGGGAGACGAGAAATCTACGCGAATTATTATCAAGGAGTTAAAATTTAATATAAATTTTACAATAACTATTTAATTTAAATTGAATGGTTTTGCTATCGACTAAATCTTATTTCGATGATGATTATAATTTTTGAAAACTATTATCTGAAAAAAATCAACTGGATATTTATTTAAATTCAAAAAGTTATTTTACCGTCCATCATTACTTTATCATCCATCGCTTAGGAAGAAGATTTCCATCATCCTATGGTTATTTCATAAATCAATTCAAAATCGCCACACATGTAGTTCTTGAATAATGAATATAGATTCACTTGTGTAGAATCAGTTAAATATTATTTTAGTTTTCGAGTCTTCATTGTCAGGAAGGCAGTTAGAAGGTCTTATTTTAAAATCGTGTAAAAGTGCGTATTTTTGGATTTACCTGGTGTTAATTGTTTTCGAATTACTATTCCATTTCCTCTTTTTATATATTGTATTCGTACATGTTTGACTCATTTCTCCATCATGGGGGAGCAGATGAGGAGCGCAGAGATACTGAGGATGGATATTCGGTCCCGGGATGGAAATCAAAATACAATGAGTAAATTTGAATCTAATGTTAATACTACTCACATCCAAGTATGATAGTTGGGGCGTTCTTTTTATAAACAGAGTTTCTATTTATGAAATAATGTTTTAATAATTTTTTTTTATTTGTTCTTCTGAAATACGTACGGAACTTTTCTACTTCATGGAAGGGCGAGAGCAGGACTGCAGAGATGCTGTGGAGAGTTATTCGGTCCATGGAAGGAACAAAGAATACGATAAGTACATGATTTATCAAGTGTCATTTTAATTCTTATTTATGTATGATCGATAATGTGTAGTATTTTTTTCATTCGTTAAAGTTCTCTAATCTCAGCCGATTTTCGTCACAATTGATTTACTTTTAATTTATCTTTGTTCTGAAGTTTTGAGACAATGCCTCTGTTTCAAAGGAACTGCTATGTTACATTCCTTAACGCATGGAGTACCACATAATTTTTTATTCATCCTAAAAGTTTCGAGTACTTATCAGTGTTCCCCGTAAATACTGGTGCAATCGATTTAAATACATTCTGGAAGAAAAAACCGGAGCAACTGTTTTAGAGACCAATACTTAATTTAACGTATCGTAATTGGTAATTAAAATTGCTTACTAAACGCAAAATGAAATTAATATAAAAAAATTAAGGTAGAGACGTAAGTTATTAATTTGCATAATGGCTTCCATTCTATCACAATAAAGGCCGACACTTTTCCTTAAGATATTCATAAGCAATTAGTCATTGTAAAAGCTTTATTTTATATTTTGAAATTATATTACCAAGTATGCAAGGCCAATGGAAATTGAAGGTGCATAAAAGGATGAGAATTTTTTATATTATATAATATATACAGATATTATTTTTTATATTATATTATATACAGTTATTGTTTTTCTCGAAGGACGGCGTCGGGGACGGAGTTGTGTTGCTACGGCGGAGGACGGCATCGGAACCAATTTAAGATTGGGAAGAATAAAATATAAACTTCCTTGTGAAATAAAATCCGTAACTTTTGAACTTAACTGAAGTGTCCCAGTACAGTGCGCATTCCATTCATATAGTTAAATTCTATGGTATTTAATGAACAATCAATTGAATAATTCAGTGAATCTTTATCTATGTATACTATTTGAAGCTTTTTCCACTTTTAATCTTCAATATTACTAATGATGATGCAAAATTAAAAATTATTTTTGAAAGTTTATGTTTTATGTGTCTATTCGTTGTTAAATCAATCTTTAGTGATTGCATTTGTTTATTGATCTATGCACACCCTTATATATAACGCGTAAGATGAATAAAAAGTTACATGTTAATATTGTTTCCGAACCTAAAAATATTTTCAATCATGTATAGTTTAAAATTGTAAGGCCAGAACTTGTATTGTTTCCTATTACTTGAAATGTATATATATTAAAAATATAAAATTGACCTAGCACCCCTATCCTAAATAACTATTGTAGTATGTACAATTTCTAAGGATATGTAAGGCAGGATGATGTATAATTTATATATTCTGTAGTTTTTCATTGTATTGCTGTTACTATTCATCTGAATCAATCTCATGGGGAAGAGGGAGAGAAGGTAAAGGATGGAGGAGGTTGATTAAGAGAGGGATAGAAAGAAGTGAGGAGTATGTGAGAGGAGGGAGGGAAGCAGGAGGGTAACAAAAAAGTATGGTGGTAAGAGAGAGGGTGGGAAGGGAGAGGGTGGGAAGGGAGGGGATAGTTAGGGAGAGAGTGTATATGGCGAGGGTGGGAAGAGAGGGGGATTGGAAGGTAGGGGGTGAGAAGGGAGAAGGTGGGAAGGGATTAGGTGGTTTGGGGGTGGGTGGGAGGGGAGATAGTGGGAAGGGAGTGAGTAGGAAGGGAGAGGGTGGGAATGTATAGGGTGGGAACGGAGAGGGTGGGAATTGAGAAGGTGGGTAGGAAGAGGGTGCGTAGGTAGAGGGTGGGTAGGTAGGGTGGGTGGGTAGAATGTGGGTAGGTAGAGGGTGGGTAGGAAGAGAGTGGGAAGGGAGAGGGTGGGAAGGGAGAGGGTGGGAAGGTAAGAGGGTGGGTATGGAGAGGGTGGGTATGGAGAGGGTGGATTAAGGGTGGGTAGGGAGAGGCCGGATTAGGAGAGGTTGGGTAGGGATAGGTTGGGAAGGGAGAGGGTGGGAAGGGAGAGGTTCGGTAGGGAGAAGGTGGGAAGGGTTAGGGTGGGAAGGGAGAGGGTGGGAAGGGAGAGGGTGGGTAGGGAGAGGTTGGGAAGGGAGAGGGTGGGTTAGGAGAGGCTGGATAGGGATAGGTTGGGAAGGGAGAGGGTGGGAAGGGATAGGGTGGGTAGGGAGAGGGTATGTATATTTTATCATATGAAGCAATATTTTAAGTATTAATTACATTAAGCAATATTTAAATAATATAATTTCCGAATATAATTTGGTGTTAATTAGGGCAGGTAAGGAACAGAGTCTAGTGATATGTTATTAACAACAATATGTGGACAAATGTCGTGATTTTATTGATAACAATAACATTCTTAAAAAAGATCCAACAATGTCCAATCAAATGTGTGAGTGAAAAAAACGAATTTACTCTCGGCTAGAGGAAATAACATCTGATAATGTGCATAAAATTTGGTAGAATATATCCTTAAGAAGAAAGTGAAAAAAACGGACAGGAGCAAGAATCTCTCCGGGACTTGCACCCTTGAGAAATCCCAAGATTCCATGGAGGAGAATAACATTTCTTGGGAAGATCTCATACCGGTTGTGGAATGCCCTTCCCGAAAATATCAAAGCCTGTTTCTATTCACCATCAACAAATAGGAGTACTCTTGGAGAATTCTAAAGATAAAAGGAACGCGACGGATTGCAGCGGGGTCTACGAGCTTTCCGAATCCCTTCTTAAAACTATAGGATGAATCCAGTACCACCAATTTTTCCGTTTTTTCTGCGCCTACGACGATTCAACAAATACAACGCAGCTAATTGCTTGCGATCCATATTTTAACACCACGGAAATGAGCTGAGAGTGAGACAGTAGCCGTAGAACTGAATTATTGCAAAGAAAATCCTCATGGTCACATTTCGAACGCCCTCTCTCCGTAGGGTATGGATATGCCAATAGGAAATCCCAGAAAAGATAACAATGACAAGGTCCATGAACTCTTACGCGAGTCTAACAATAAGAAAGGGTAGACGTCTCCGGAGGAGGTCTTCCTTGAGCACCATAGCGTGGACCTGCAGCGAGGGTTCGCAAAGGAATTTGCCTCAGCGACGAATATCAAAATCGCCGCCTGTAGGAAACGCAATGCTTCCGCTCCCGAAATTGAAGGTATTAATAAACGAATAATTTTTTCTGTAATCCTCAATCTTTACCTCCAATGTCCTTTTTCAACGTGGTCCCTTCCCATTACCCTCTCCTCCACTATTGCTTTAAAATATGGACGTGCCGAATGACATAGTGAATGAAGAAGAAATTAGGAAGTAATTTTAAAAACTAAAGTTATTTGAACCGAAAATTCCAAAGAGAATTGATTTTTCACCAACACCGGAGAAGCAACCGGACCAGTTTATGGCTAGCCCGGTTCTTGTGAGTGAAAGTATCCCTACCCCGGTTTCACGACCATTTAATGACCAACCGGACGAGCGAAACCAGTGAATGTGTTACTAGCCTTAGGCTATTTACACACTCACCGGTTTCACCCGGCCGGCAAACCATAGCCGGTTTCACCACCATTTTATGACCGACCGGACGAGCGAAACCAGTGAGTGTGTATTACTGCCTGAAAAATGCCCCACTTAAATCGACATTAAAAGAATGAATCACAATTACAAGAATGAATTACAATTACATAACAATTCATTAGCAATAGAATAGAAGTTGTAATTTATTTGCAATCACGTCCAAATTCACCCTCGTTTTACAATCGCGGGAGCTTAAAGTTTGCTAGTAAGTTAGTAGTAAGTAGTTAAGCTATTAGTTGCCTGAATAGCTCAACGGAAAGGCACTACATTACGAAATCACGGAACAGTCCACAACTCTATTTCATACAGGAAACAATGCAACTTGATTCGAATCTGTTCGACAATGAAATGATTTTTATTTCCCCCGGTAGAATATGGATATCATTAGGAATTAAGGTCAGACCTGGAGATGTTTACAATGATTCGATTGCAACTTTGTCGTTGGAAATTTAGACAAAGTGTGCCGATAAATTCTTTGCAACACACACCTATACATACATACATTCCTACGAAAAAAGTTCAAATTTAAATAGTGTAAATAAGTTAAAAATGGCTCCTACCACAAACAATAATTAAATTCTATAAATTTAAAATGGCTTCTACTATAGCAATCCACGCCAAAGCAATGCCACGCTGAGTATTGGTGAAGCTGAACAATGATATTCTTCTTAGTCACTTCTCACCGAATACTATGAAGCCATTGAATGAAGACATAGCGAAATACTCTTTCATTAATATCTAGGGGTAATATGGAATGGATCGCTATATCTGGCGAATTTCTTTTGCCAATGCCAAAAATGAAAAAGTGTTAAAAAATTAGCTTAAGTTAAGTATTATGTAGTGTATTATAATGTGGTTCACGGCTCTCTCTCTCTCTCTCTCTCTGATATTCACGGCACTCCTCTGTTATATTATCTGGAATTGTATTTGTTATTATTAAATTAACTCTCATGCATGATAGATCTTATTTATGTTTGATGATCTTATATCTCATCTATAATACGTATAGTGTACTTTAATTGTAGAATCTATAGGAGGTATATGAGGGCTTCCTTCAGTACCTTAAACGTTTCCACCAGTTCAGAAGGCCAGCTTTCAACTTTAAGTTAAATAAATAATTTTATAACGTCATTGTACTGCTTTTACGCGAACCTTTTCGACTCATGGCATTCTAGCTCAGTGGAGAAAGCAAGGACAAACTACATGACTCCTCATCTAGCCTAGGTAGCCTCATTCCCTGTCCAGGGATTTGGATAACCAATAGTGGAGATTCTTGAGTTCAACCCGGTCTCTTAGCTGAATAATATACGGAGAGACGAATGAAAGATGTAATTCAAATCTATAAGAAGCAAAATGTTGAAATATTCCAAAACCAATACTACTCACGCTGTACGATAAGTACACAGTAGCAAAAATTACTTTAAAAACAAATTGAAATGAAGTAGCGAAACACTACATGAATTTTTTTTCAGTAACAATTATGACTAATATAGAACAATTTAACATGCAAAGAGGTTTCTGTTAAGACATCCTTTAACAAGGATGGAATTGGATGGAATGGAATCCAAAAAGATAGGAGAAATCGGACAGATTTCCGCAAATAGTTCAAAAGAGAGTGGAAATTAGAACTACGGAAATAAATGAACGCGAGGAAAAACCATCTGCAATTAACACATATTGAATGGATGTGCACGTGATTATTTCAAATCCCTTTAATTACCTAGAGACTTTTATCTCCGAAATGGTGCAGGCTGAATAAATTGCTCAATTAAAGGAAGGCTTTAACGAATGAGAAATAAATTAACAAAATTACCGCAAATATAATTATAATTAAAAATCGATAAATATTGGTTTCAGAGCGCTAACGAGTTGATTGACACGGTCTCTCGGAGGAGTTAATTGAGCAATCACAGCTGATACCGGATACAATTGGGTTAAATTGACTAATTATTCTCATCAAGTTATTAAAAAATATCTATAATGAGAGCTTTAAAATCAATTAAATGGTGCATCATCCTCATCTGTCTAACATAGTCATCAATTCATTATCACTTTATGATGACGTAATTATCAATTCATTATCTCATTATATTACTTCACTATGTCCTATAAAGTTAACAACATCAGAGCAATAAATTGCGAACATACGCTCATACAGTTATTTCTAAAGTCTTATTAATCCAGTCGAAATATAGATCCGACCTATCAATATGGTTGATTTTTCTTATGTTGTTAGGAGCTATTCCAGTAGTAAGGGGTCGTACACAAATTACGTAACGCAAAATTCTCCAATTTTCGACCCCCCCCTCTCCCCCCATGTAGCAGTACCAGGCCGGACCCCCACTCCGTAACGTAACGAGTACTTTGTGAAAAATTTTCGGTTTATGTTCAGGAAAGAAAGATTTTTCGTTTCCATTAATAATTCACTTTTTAATAAACTATTTCGATTGTAAAGGCCTCTCATACATTTCACCTAGATTTGATGCCTTGACCTGATGATAATTAGCATCGCACAAAACACAGACCCGTGCAGCCTACCACTCTCCACTCGTACTCTGACTACTTCCGTTCGACACTCGTGCTCGCTAGGATCAGAGCTACCATTTATCCACGGTAAATTCCCCGCGCGAATTTTAAATTCAAACTTTAAACATACAGAAATTTTGCAACTTCTGGCAATTCTAAAACCGTGACGAAACGCTAACCTTGACCCTCCTCCTCCTACGTATCATGCCATAACACCTTGCCGGGACCCCCCTTCCTCTCAAATTGCGTTACGTAATTTGTGTACGGCCCCTAAGAGACCGACTTATTGTTAGTATCTTTGAAAGATCTGTGCGGGCTGAGCAATGCCAGAAAACAAGTGAAATCTATGCACTTATTTTAGTTTTTGTTCAATATCTTCTAAAGTAAGCTTTCTACAGAAAATGCTGTTCGCGCAATTTTAAACAAAACAAAATTTCCTACAATTTCTGTTTAAAATCAGCCCTAAATGTCTCGAACTTTCCAAGAAACAGCCCTCCGGAAATTGTGAAACGAATGAAAAATTTTCGTTTTGGCCATGTACTTTGGAAAATATCTGGAAAAGTACTCACATTAATAGGAAAATTATATTTTCTAAATAAGCAATACATTTCGTTTGCTTTAATCTGAGCAAAAAAGTGTGACCGTGAGCCCACAACAATGCTTCATAAGGTGGTACTCTCTCCTATGCTATAACAATGTCTTCAGCGGTTAATTTAGACTAGCCTAATACCCCTTCCCCCACTCTAGCGCCATGATATGTATTTATTGAGTGCCATAGTAGATATATAGTGAACCATAGTATATATTTGGTGCGTAGTACCTATTCCCCAACTTATTCTGTCCTAACCAGACGTCACCATATTCATTCGCCAGTCATCCATAAAAGTAATATACCACTCCACTTCTACATAGTATAGTTATCTCTAATATATAATGAAGGTCTCAGAATAACGATGTGAAATATCGAAAAAAATTAACGAAATACCACTCAAAAGATTTTTATACATTTGGGTAAAATAATATTTTTGGTCAATTTTGATTTATTTTTAATATGCTCTCATTTGTTTATTTAACTTAACAATCATCAGCAATAATTTCTTACCATCCAAAAGGGCAAGCCAATATGTTATATTGAAATTCCCCTCCCTTCTCCCAATCTTTTTCTTACATAATGTGCCTGTTTCCAATGACTATCTACCTATCCTTTATCTCATCAATTGCACTAGGAAATAGTTTATAAATTAAGACATAATCAAAAATTAAGCATAATCAAAAAAATTAACGAAAATCAATCTGCTTGTGTCCCACCATATAGGCTGGTACATTCCCATAGTTGGACACGTCCCAAGGGTAGGAAAACACTGTTATTTCATTAATGATCACCCAAGTAGTTGAAGTCAGACTATTTCAAATTCCCTAATCACAGTGTTATAGGGATCCTTATAGCTCTCTTTTGCTTTCTGCCCCCTAAGTAACATGACGCTCTCTTCAGCATTAGCAGGATAGTGATGTGTCACTAAACTTGAAAATTTCAAGCTTCACCTTCAAAATCTTTCATGATCTTGTGAGCCCATTGGTTTTGGGATATCCGTAATGCAAGAATCTCCTCTTTTGCTATATACTTAAGTTAATCACTGCAGGCTTTAACCACCAACCATCACATAAGAAGTAAATAATGACAGTCATTTTGGTGATTAGAGAAATTTATTTTGGATCAGCAGATCCTAGTAAGTGTTGGCCCATTGTTTATCAAGGTATCTGAACAGCTTCGGTGACAGAGTGGATGCATGATCTCTCCAATATGAATTATGCTGAGTTTATTATCCCTAAATTTATTGAGCTAAGTACTTCTTCGTTACACTGAAATTTAACCTTTCTCTCTTAAAGATTTCAATCACAAGTACATCAATTTAATTGTATATTTGTAATCTTTTCTAGTTGGTTATACTGACTCTTTCATGTATAAAATAATGAGATAACTGATCAACAGGGTACATAGGTTTCTCATGTGCTGGCCAAATATGTCTACATTCCTTCTACAACCACTAAGAAAATATTGGTAAAAAAGAAACTTCCATTTTTATACATTTGTAAGCCTTAATTAACACTGTTCAGTGCCTGCTCTCTGCAGTACCCTAGGCAATATTCCTGATTGAAGTCAATAATTGACATTTTATTCAGTTATAGACTAAATGTTGAGATAATCTTTGTTTGAATTATAACATAAAACTTTGATTTTTTATTCATTTGAAAACAAAATGAGAATGCTTTTTCGTATAATATTTACAGCAATACAAAAAAGAGCTCTAATACTTCATTTTTGTTCATAGAATTGACTACAGAAAAAAGATAACTGAAAACTGGTTATAAAAATGTGAGACTAAGTTTTACTCAAATTTTTAATTAGCGGAAGAATTAGAAGATTTATGAATTCACCTTGTTTTTGCCATGAAATTTCCTTAGGATAAATTAAAACTTGCTCTCTTCCTTACTTGAAAGATTCTTACATAAGAGTCATTGATGAGTAGTCTATATTCCTTGGTTCCATTGACTAACTTCAAACTGAACTGCTCACATTCTAGGTACCGCAAGGAATTCTCTTCTAAATTTTCTCATAGTAATTCTTTCACTGATGAAAATAGAGAATGTATTTGTGTACTAAAGACCAGAGTCTATGTAAAGCTGATTATAAACTTTTCAAGGAAAGACAATTTGAGGGTTCTAATGTTAAGATATTAATTTCTTGCTCATGAGCAAAATATGTTACAGTCGATGATAGCTAACAGATAAATAAGTCTGCTAATGATGTTATGATTAGAAATAATTATGATGCATTAGATAGAAGCCTATACAGCATTAAAAATTTATTCAATTTATCACAATGTCATATTTTGTCAGCTCAACTCCAATATCTACATAAATACAATTTTAGAGACATCTTTTAATACCTATAAAATGATAATATACTTTTAAAATCATTAAAACCAAGCAACTCTTACCAGTGAAACGGAACTCACTCAGCTTAACACAAATAATAAATGCATTATAGTTCAGTCAAATCTGTAAACATGTAGCCTGATGAACAAACACCTTGTCCATGGAAGTTAAAATTTATTTTTCAATTTTGTGCTGTACTTCAAAATTAAATTTATATTATCTTTCACAATAATTTGTTAAAATTAAAGACATTTAGCTTTCCGAAGACACAGAATAATATATTATTGATAGATATGGAACAATAAATAAAATTCCTTCCATTTAATCATCATTAGAAACACCTCCCATTTATGAGAAACTTATCTGAGCAATATAATATGACTTGTGATCTCCTTTTAAAATTAATTACCTTTTACACAAAAACACTTAAGCCAGTATTTGCAGCCTTTATGGTAAGCAAGTCAACCATTGGGAGCTCTGTTCCTACATCTCAAAATGGAAGCTTTCCTTTAATTCCATAAATAATCAAATATATGATTAACCAAAATCTGTAAGTAGTCCCCTACTGAAACTTGACTATGATCATATGCCTCATTTGTTTTGACCTCACCAAATCTCTGGACTGGAGATGGCAAAATGCCATCAATTAAAAGGAGTGATTGAAACTTCAATTCATAAGAAGTATTCAAATTTATAACGATATTTTTTCAATAACAGTAGATACATTGAAACAATAATTTAAAAATCAATTAGGCACTGGTTGATAACCACTGTACTACGTAAAATAGAGAAAATGATTAAATATGAAGAATTTAAATTACAGCAAAAATGTTGAGGGTCAAATGAAAAAAAATCTAAGTTGATTTCCATCCCTAACACAATAAAGCCTTACTATTGAGTGGTCAAAAAATTTTGAAAGTCTATTTAAGTAGAAGATCACCAATAACATACTGCACCATAAACATTGGTCCTTTTACAGTCATCTTATTACATGGAGTATTAAGCCTGAATTGCACTACTGAATTAAACAGTACCATAATAATTACACAAGTGCAGTAATGTACACATTTAACTAGTGCATTAACTCTAATGGTTATTTAAAATAGTTTCTAGATATCCTAGTTTAAATTATAAAAAGTATTCAGTGAAACCAAACTTAAAACTGATGTCAATAATTTATATCAGTAACCACAGCCTAAATATGATCTCTCATCACACCAATCTTCCTTAACATTTATCATTTAAAGAAGTTACAGTTTCACTAAACAATCACAGAAACTGATTAAATGCACACAAACCGAAGTTGTTGCAATAGCAGTAACATCAAATTCTCAAAATAGATTTCCTCAAGCCTACTTCTCAAAGAATAAGGCTCGCTAAAAAATTTAAGGCATCTTAAAAGGAAACCTCAAAACATTTTTCAGAAGTGGTTGCAACATTTCAGGAGCGACTTGCTAACATTTATATCATGCACAGACGGAATTTAAATTACTTACTTTCTGATGATGGCATTAATTAATGACATGATGATTACATGAATTAATGCCCAGACTAATGAAGAGATCTTTTTACCTAAAATACTGTCATAGTACAAACAAAAATATTGTATTTTAAATATTATATTGAAGTGACTAAAATCACAACGATCTACAACAGATGTAACTTCACCTACTGAAAAAAATAACGTATTTATATAAAAATTGGGAAGCATTATCCTGAGATTTCAGCAGCAAGTTCTCAATAT
The DNA here is from genome assembly GCA_947579665.1 of Sympetrum striolatum. NCBI lineage: Eukaryota > Metazoa > Arthropoda > Insecta > Odonata > Libellulidae > Sympetrum > Sympetrum striolatum. The sequence continues at coordinate 77,252,492 of OX388346.1, forward strand.
TAACAGTTCCACAAGAATGATTTTGGAACTAATTTAGATGTTTCCAACAAAGCAGCAAACCAATCTCTTGAAGCTCTGAAAGCAATACTTCCGCATCATAACACCAAGCTGATTAATTCGCTCCCACAGCCCTGAGAAGTCGTACTGTTGGTACCAGAATGTTGTCATAAGCCAATAGAATGAATTTTCTACTGTGAAAGGTGCAATTGTAGTTTCTTTAACCCTTAACTAGAAGTATTCTCTCTGGCAAATCTGATGGCTCAAGGGATATATTTAGGCAGCTTCAGGTTGCCATCTGGCCACTTATTCACCCGAAGACTTCATTGCTTTCTTTTCCAGATATAAGTGAACTTATTATCTTTCATTGATAACAGTATCAATTCAGTTTCTACTCTGACATACACCAACATCCAACGTATATAGTACGCTGTAATTAGTCAGCATTCCCAACCATTGATGAAAGATTTTAACTCATTTGAACAACAGTTTTTTCTTCTCAAATCAATGATGATTTTGAGAATTTCTTACAGGAAACTTTTAATTCCAGCCTTCTACTAACCACTTTCGTTAATTTGCATTGAATGATTTTAACTCATTTGAACGAAAGCTTTTTCTTCTCAAATCAATGATGATTTTGAGAATTTCTTATGGGAAAATTTTAATTCCAGCCTTCTATTAATCACATGGATCAATTTTCATTTCAATCACAAGCATTTCCCAGTGGTTCCTAATAATAGTCCTCCTAAATGTAATTGCTTCATTGTATTCTACCATAATTAACTATTTAAATTTTGATTTATGCATTTATGAATAAAAATTTTACTGCCAGGACTTTAATTTAAACTTTTTAATCATTTGATCCATCATCTTATTCAATTAGGTTTCTTAGGTGATTTTTCAAAAATGACTAGTTAAGGGTTAAAGACATATACTTTTTCATTGTCTTGGATGTGAAAACTGTTTTCACGTTCCAAATCTGATGTCGGAAGATTACGAGGAATTTACACAATGGGACTAACACTGAAATGAAAAGCTTCACATTGATTCAGTGGTCCACTTTCATATGTTCAGACAAAAAATTGAGAGTAGATACAGGAAAATGGACATTTACAAAATATCATTTTCTTTATAACCTTTCATATTATAACAATGATAATGTAGTACACCATTTACATACACATTTATGAACTATTAACAAATACCATCACATTTTTTTAACTTCAGCAACAACCTTAAATTCCATTTTTGTTGGATATGGGATAAAAAATGTACTTTGTCTGCTAATACGCTGGCGCAGAGAGAGTATACATAAGCTAAGCAAATTATAGGAAATCACATGATAAAATTTTAAAAATTCAAGCAAACAAAACTAGACTCTCCTGGAAGGTCAGTAGAGCAAAAGACGAGTTTTGAGAATACGAAAAAACAACTGGTTGATAGAAAAAAGCATAAACAACAACAATAAAAATATTTGGCAAGGTACAAATTATTACAATCAAAAATATAAGTCATACAAACCTAATGCAATTTGAGAACAGGCTATACATTTTCATAATCCCTTTACTCCTATGTGCTTCAAAGTTGCCATTGCCAAGCCAGTAAACAGTCCCTCTTTCAAACATCAGCACTCAGAATACTTTACAATATTGGATCCAACTCTTCAGCATAGTATAGCTGAAATTCTCCAACAGAGTTAGAACTGGCAAAGCTAACGATCACCTCATGATGCCAAATTTTAAAAGGTTTCCCCACATCTTGATAAGTGAAGACAACTCTCACTTTAATTTTAATCTTCACCACCAAGAAGAATTGACAAATTCGAGGAATTATGTGGTGAATATAATTAATGAGATCTTTTATGTTATCTGGCTAAAGCACTCTGAGCTTGGCTTGCCCTCTCCAAGCGCTCAAAATGTCTCCTTGCGTTGCGTATGTTGATAAGGGTGGCAGCAGATGCTACAAAGAAGAGATAAGCATTAATTTTATCAAAATACACGGAAAAAATAATGCAACAACTCAAACATATGCGTAACTATAATTCAATTAAGAGATCAAGCAAGTAACAGAAAATTTCAGCAACAAAACAGCTAATTTGATAGATGAATGGAAGAAATTACCATAATTTATGAATAGACCAGCCATATCCAATCAAGTTGTAAACAAAGTATTTCCAGAATCAACAAAACAGGAAAATGTTTTGCTTGATTTTTCTTAAAGCATAGTTTCTTTGCTTCCATGCAGAAACTATTCAGCTAAATTCTTGGCAATTTTATAGCTAGAAATTGTATCTTCAACAGAGATAAAGTACCCCTAGTTCCTACATGCAAATCATCTATAAAGCTGTAGGTTTTATGAATTATGAAGGTGAAATAGCATCAATTTTGGAAGGTGGTGCTTTTCTCTACAACCTTAGATAAATAAGTTTACAATCCTTCGAAAAATAAAATTTACAACAAAAATAGTATTTCCTTACTTATTTTAAGAATTTACTCCTCAGGTTTTGCAATATCATGAAATAATTACAAATATTGGCTAAGGTTTAGGCAGGACAAAGTAAATTTTAATAATTTACGGATGGAAGGGCCCCTGGAACTGGAATGTTCCAACATAAAAATAACATACAGCCAGCTTACTTATGAGAAAGCCTTCAAACTCAAAATTTCAACTAAAGACATCTTCAAACAATTGACATACAACAGTATGACCTAAATCAGCATTAGGATTAATAAACAGCACAGCATGTAAATTGTTTCACAGTTAATTGGTAAGAAATCAACTGCTTACCTATAAATAAATTATTGAACCTTGTCTACTTAATATAAGTTTCAAGCAAACAAATATATTTTCATAAATTTATAAATTATAACTTATAGATAAATATGGTAATTTGCACCATTTCAATTTTAACTTAAAAATATTTAATTACATACTTTTAAGCCCTAATTACTGTATATACCCAGGAATAAAATCCACCTAGATATTACAAGATCCAGTCCTTCAGCAAAATTATTCTGTAATTTCCTTCCTAATAAATACACATATTACCATGGAATATCCTCCTCTATGACCCTAAACTGTGCCCACTTTTTAACTTAAATTGAAAATTGAAAAAAAATTATCTTATGAATAAGTATAAATAGTACACAAAAAAGTGTACGTTATAATTCCTCAAGAATTACCTAAGAAGTATTAAATAATTTTAAAAATAAACAAGGATAAACTCAACATGAGATAACATGAGCAGACATGTGAAAAAAATTTGAAGTTCAAACTACACGCAAGACAACCCAATGGAGTACATTTAATCATCATAAAACCAGGCATTGTAACTAAGGAAGAAGAGGTAGCTCAAACCAATATCAAACATTTGCATGGACTTTCATCACCTGCTTCTTTTGAGGGGGGAAGTAATGGAGATAGTAAAAACAAACATAACAATACGTATAGAAGGAAATGCCACATGCAATCTCATGGCTATATCTGATTTAAGCAGAAGGGAAAGATAGCACCTTGGATTGTACAAAGAGAATTGTTAGTCATCCATTTCTATTAGCATGAAAATATGGTAAGAAAGAACAACATTGAAAACATTAACACGTACAAATATGTACTTGTAAACAATAACTTAACTAATATTTTAAACACCACCACAATTCAGGATGCATTTGAACTCCTTTCTAAACAATAGCAGAAACACAAAACAGCATTAACCTTCAATGATATTATACTGAAAATAAGTACATTTTTAAACTTACGGATAGATGGATCTGACATGATGACCATAACGTAAGTGTTAGATGTGAACACATCAATAAAAGCTGCAAAGTTCGAGTTTCTAACTTCCATACTTTGAAATTGGGCAGCCAATTTGCTGTAAAAGAAATGAAAACCCACAAATTAATTGAATGAAAGTGCTTTTCAATACAAGGAACTACATATATTAACAGAAAATTAAATTAACAATTACTTTTCTGTTTCATCAAAACTATGTATCCAGGATGACAGAAATTACCAATGTTCAACTTCCTGAATGCCATAAAAACGATATATAACCAAAGAGCCAGAAAATTGATAAACATCACAACATGCAAATCTCAAAAAGTTGTGACCATGACTTTAACAGCTAATGGCAACATTTTCACCATCTTTGGAATACATTTGCTAGGGGATATCTCCTACTGTTAGATTGTTACTTGCTCTTGGGTTGAAAATTTAAATCCAAATTCATAACATAAAGCCACAAAATGATTGATTGAAAACTTTGATTGTGCATGAACATGCCCAAACACTACTGGGAAATGGCCACATGATTCCATTACTGTGCAGCTGTGAGCAATCACAGTCTCAATCCTGCTGGCAGATTCTTCACACCAAGATATTAAATACCCATTTATTTCAGAAATTTATGGTCTCAGCTACATCATTAGTAGTACAAGATCATATATTGGATTTTGTTGACTATCTCTTCTCTTGTAACTTTCATTGGATGCTTGGCATCACCCAAACTTCTACGACCACATTGAAATTAAGTGAACCAATGTTAATCATACAGAGTGACAGCAGAGTCCCCATAATACTTTTCTTCTGTTTCCTTCATTATTTCTCTATTCAGGAAGTACTATCAAAACAGACTTTATTTACTGCAATTAATCAGTTCCAGACCTCCCCTGTAATATCATCTCGAGTTGTATTCATTTTATTCAACAAATCTATATTTATCAATGTGACTATATGGATATTCTACCATATACTGTTTCACTTTAGTTAAATGTGAGACCTTACCTATATTTGTATGTATGATAAATCTTGTTTATGTTATATGATCTTATATCTTAGTACTTATAATATGTATACAGTAATTCAATAGTGCCCTTACCCTATCTGTCTTTGGAAGAATGCCGGGCACAAAATCACTTATAATGTTCTCCATAAACTTTGCCATCTAGTCATAAGGCCAACTTGCAACTTGAACTTAAATATTTATACTAATTTTTCATTCAGTTTTTTTTATAATTCTCATTCAAGATTTATCAGTTACTGTTCTATATATTAAAAATGTCTAGCAAATATATAGATAATACCTTCAATGCACTGTCATAATAAATAAATTTCTGATCTAAAAGATAAATCTTATTACATTGAACAGTATTACGAATTTGACTCTCCTAAACAAAAATTATTACTTTGCAAGGGAAACTAAGAAATATATTTGAGAAGAAAAGGATTTCTTAAAACTAAAAAATACTGATGCCTCATAATTCTCCGTCCATATGCTTCTAAAGACTTCCCTATCCAAAAGAAAAACTTACTAAATATAATAGATAACATAAGCACAAAAAGAGACTCACCTGCAGCTGAGTTTAAACTGCTTAATGATATTGCTGACTTTTTCAAATCTGTGTACATCTCTATGGGCAAGACGCTGGCAGTGAGAAATCACCAAAAAAGTAGCTCTTTCAAAGAGTAATACTTCATCTGCATCAATTATGTCAGCAAATTCCTGCAAACTCTGTTCTAACTCCTTAACATTAGGAATTAGCATATATACAATAGAAGACCACGCCTAGAATTGAAGAAGAAACTTTAACGATAATTCTTATTATATATAAATACCACAAATTATGTTCATTTAAAAGAACTTTTAAAATATACTAATTGAACTTAAGTCCACTGATTGGTCTTTCCATTTTTATAGCTTATAATCTAGTTTAAGAATGTTTTTTTTATTTTCATCAAATCAATCACATATATTTAAGTCTATAAAATCATTCCAAACAAAGACTTCACAATCAAGCCTTTATCCTCTATATGCTTGCTTTAATAACAAATAAACTCTAAAATTCAATATATATCACTATTGGAAACAATATATAGAGTAGATCAATAAACTACATCAAAATCTTCTAAGGCCACAGAAGTTTAACATTTAAAAGTTATAGCAATAAATTGTATTTATCTTCAGAAGGGCTTTCAAGAGAATTTTCTTCGATTTTATAAAGAATTTTTCTACCAACACTTTCATATTTGTACTAAGAAAAGATAACTGAATAGGGTAAAACCATTTTCAACTGAAATTTTTAGATCTGTAATCACTGATTTTTACCCCTGAATGCAATATCAAACATAATATTTATTGGGTAACATGATTCAGATTACATAAGGATAATGTTGTAGAATATTGTAGATTTCTTTTTTTAGAGAACATGATTTCTTCTGCCAGAATAAATGCTATAAGATTTAGCATATCAGGATATGGCTTTTAATGTTTAAGTGAAGGCTAAATGATGCAATAAAGAAGTAGCAATTTCTTTTATACTAAGTGAGTTCAATTTCCAATAGTGAATCAGTTAATAAATCTTTTTGAGAAGAAAATTGCAAAATAATTATTCTATGAATGTTTTATAACCAGTAGTTCCGAATATTTCAGCTTTCTTTACAAAACACTATATAAGGTTTTGCTGTTAACAAAAAAAGACTGAAATACATAAATAATGGAGAGCTATTTCTACCTGATGTATTTCAGGTTATTTTATGAGCTAAATCTATATAATATGTATTGATATGAAAAATATATCTTCTTAGAGGAAAGGGTATTGTTTCAACGCCTGAAATTTTAATGTAAAGGTACAGCTAAGAGGCAATGATAAATAACCCAAACCTAAATATAACCCCCAACAGCAAAAAAAATATATTTTCATGACAATTACCAGTCTACAAGTGTTTCAGAAAAGATAAATGGATCCACCATATGACTGCTTGAATTCGCCATTGAATTAGTTTACTATTTGGAATGATTCTACATAAATATTGAATTCACCATCTTATATTGAGTAGCAATTTTACTAATGAAACCAAAACAATGAATTCGGTAGATTCATTCTTCCTAAATACATTTTTTCGATTCCGTTATGAAACTAAAAGCACCCCAAAAATGGTGGTAAAGAAAATAATTCAAGATGGAAGCAACAGCTTTCATAGATTAACCATTGGAATAAAGATACTAAACCAGAAATTACTAAACATATAGTTAAAAGACAAGATTTCAATGATTTATTTAAGACTCTCTAGCCTTACTAATATTAATACCAAAGATAATTCATAACTGTAAATGATACAAGCATAAATAAAATTGTGACAGAAGTATTTTGAAAAAACTTTAAGTCAAAAGCAAGATTGCAGAGGTGATGAATCACCATGTGACAACATACATAAACATAAAAAAATGCCAAGAAAAGAAAATGCAGAAAATTACATATATATTATTATTGTATATTATCAATACAGATTCATTAAAATAGCTAAATTCACTGTATAAACATAGAATTAATGAATAATTATGTTAAATTTTGTTAATCTTACCCTATAGAGAGTCTCATCCCAAATCGATGTCCGAAAACAAGTACATTCTAATGGTTTAGAGAGTCTTTTCAGATCTTCCTCCCTTTCTCTGAAAATCTAAGAACATATCATTAGCAAATTAAAAGAGCAATTTGATAAACCCCGTCAAAATCACTACGAAATACTACAAGAAGGGCATCACAATCCTTCAAATTCACGGAAATGTGGTAAATCATAATTGATTGAAATAAAAAATCCAAATATTTCACTCCACACACAAAACATTACGTACACGATTATGTTGACCAATAAAATACTTAACAAGGTACCAAAACAATTTGCAGTATATTAATCATTCAATGATTCAGCAGGAAAAGAAAACATAAGAGATGATCTTATGGATAACATCAACAAAAAGATAATTACCAAGTCCCTTTGGTCCTCTTGAACGAGATCCATCTTATGGACAAGACAGAACACTTTAGCATCGGGGGAATTTTGGAGGATCGCCTCCAAACAGCTTTGATAGTAATGCATATCTTTGTCTAATTCCCGACTTTCGACATCGAAAACGTATATTAACACTTCTACATTCCTGAAAATGTTATCTCTTTGACTAGCAAAGTAGTTCTCCATGAAAGCTTCTTGTCTGAAATTAAAACATTGCAAAATAAAATATTCAGTAAATCTACTAACTGAAAATAAAAGGAAAAATAATGAAATGAGTATCTATTTACCCTCCACAATCCCATAAATTGAGGACAAGATTTCCCAGGAACCTGACATGAGAATGCTCGACATCAACTGCAAAGATACATGACAATGATTAGAGCTTGTTTAAAAAGGAAAAATCGAAATATCTTCTTAATTACATACTTGTTGCTCCTAAACGACGAGTATCTCTAGCTATGTAGTTGGCGAAAATAATGGACCTCATGCTTGTCTTCCCCGACCCACTTTTGCCCATAAGAAGAACCTAAGGAATAATAAGGTGGCAAATCTTAGAGAAAATCAAGAAAATCTTGAGTGAATGGACAACGCTTTAAAATGTTATGAATAATGGCAATTAGTTGTAAACCATCTCATGAACACATACACTTAACAGCATTCATGGGAATGGTTAATTTACCATATAGTTTACTAACCTTTTTCTTCATGGTTGCTATCGACAGCTACAAATCAACTTTAACGAGAGAGGTAATTTGTAACAGATCCAGTTCGCTATACAAAGCACGTGAGTGTGCGTAATCCCTTGATAACCACCCCCTGACCTTTCTTATGCCAACAACTACAGGCAGCCATTCAAAGAACCCGCATAGATATCATTCTGACTTTCTATAAAAAATATAGATTGCTATTGATTCATCATAAATACTTATACTTTGCGAGATATCATCACTTCATAAAATGACATACGTCAACTCAGAGTCACACTGTGAGTGTATTCCATACAAAAAGAAGTAGAAAATGCGCTTTCACGAGTTCATTTTATGCGCAAGTGTTAGATGGAAGAATTTGTACTCCTCACGTCCGAGAAAAGGTAACCAAAAAAGGAAAACTCTATTTTGTTAACCACTGAGTCAAGTCTGCAAGTTCAATGTTATTGAACTATCTATAGGTGGTGCTTGGATTGAAGCAGCGTCGCAGAATTCAGAAGAATAACCATGTAAACTCATCCGAAAGAAGTTAATGCAGACGTCTATTTTGGTTTTGGTTATTTGGAGACGGAATACTCAAAACCATTAGTGGGTTGGTCGAGAAGTTACTTCACCTCTGGAAAGCAACTCCAGTGGATATTAACCAAGATTGCTTTTATTCAATGAACATTGCAGAAATATTTCAGGTAAGTTGATATACTTTGATATAGTTTTGTTTATTAATTGAATGTTTACTTATCTGGTGTTTTATTTGTCATTGTATGAAGAGTTGTGGAATCGGCTCAGCCATCTGTGTAACTTGTAACCACTATAAGTACTTTTTCATTTTCTTTTTCACTCTTATTGTTCTCACTTAGGAAAGGATTTCCATTAAAATTCGAATAATTCAAGTATTGTGATATCATTTAGTCTGGAAATTTGCCCAATATGATTCTCTAACGAATTATGGAAGCAATTATCGACTCATGATTTAATTCTGAGTGAAAATTTTAGGGAAACGATATGTAGTGTACAAGATTCACGGTAGACGATGAACTTTTATTGAAAATAAAAAAGTTTATGAATTTGTTCACTCACATTACGTCGCCATTTATGTTTCATAACTTTTCGACCGAAGCCAATGTTATGAAATGCTGTCCATAAATAGGTTTATTCTCCGTAAATCCCGAAAGAGCATCTATAAAGATGATTATTAGTTTCCACTTTCACTTCGCTGAATTTAATGTTACTTTTCTCCGTTGCGCCGCGGAATTAAGTCTTCAATGACCGTTTGCGATAACGAAGTTTAGATTTTGCCTTTATAGTAATTAATAATGTGATGATTACTATACTTTGTGAATTCTTTTATATTTCTCATAGTTTTATAGTTGACTGATAATAGTTTCAATCACCTAGGAAGACCTTTTTAGGATTCACAATTGGTATATATTTTTCTTAAAATCCGAAAATGTAGTTATTATTGGTTTTTATTTCTTATTAGATCAGGATTTGCTGTTGATAATATATTTCCAAATTGTAAGAGGAGAATTATAACCCTTCTTGGAAATTAATTTTAGTGGTTATAAGCCAATTTGCCTTTGATGAATATGCTACTATTTTGATGCTAATTCGGTTCTATAATTTTTTTGATGTGAACTCAACATTAAAATAATACCGAAGTGTATTTTCCAGTTTACATGCAGAAATGGCAGAAAATGAAAATTTCCAGTTACCTCCAAAAGCTGAGCTTAAGAAGAGATTAACTGCTATGCAATTCCATGTCACACAAGAGAAGGGCACTGAAAGGTATATGAAGTAATTCATTTACTGACATTGTTAATTGTACCTCCTAATGCTCTTCTTTTGAAATAGTGTGTCGTAGAACATCATTCATAGCCAGAGAGTCAAAATCATGTAACAACCATTTTTTCAACAAGTTTTGTATGTTATGATTCCATTGAATATCCAAGCTAGACAAATGGCTATATTCCAAATTATGTAACAACCATTTTTTTAACCATGATTGTGCTATGATCCAATTTGCTATCAATCAGATGTTTCTTTTGTTGAAGCTACCTAAGTAAAGATGCCCTCTCCCAATCACTCCATTTTCTTGTAACTTCTACTTTAAAAACTCACGATTGCCTCTTACCCTTTTGTAATTACTCTTATCTTGTATTATATATAATATTTGTATTATTATATATTATATATAATTATTGTATTACTCTTCACCCTCCTACATTCACTTCTATGTCCCAGACATACCCTTAAATTTTCATCAAAGTACTCTCTCTTCATTCAACCTTTCAAAGATATTTTCATTAGTAATTTGGTGTGCATAATTTTCTTGAGAATCAAGTGCCTTAAAATTTATGGTATGTTTTGAAAATGTAAAGTATATTTGTAAAGCACATTCTTTTGTCATTACAAAAGATTTTCTATGATTGAGTCAATTCTATTTTATCTACTTGGAAACCCAAAATTTATTCTTGAATGTTGTTAGTAATTGGTATACTTTCCAATTTTAAATGGAAAGATGTGTGTGATTTTTCATTCATTTCTCCTAATTTCATTGATGTATCGTATAGGTCAACTATGGGTTAGATTTACCACCTAAAGTTGTATGTTAAGTGTCTATTTTTACTGATGTTGCGTATTAGTAGATCCTGAGTTTTTTTTAATATTAATGACAACCTGCCATGCTTATTGAGTTAATTAATCAATTACAGCCTTTTTTCTAAAGTGCACTCTCCTTGTAATAGGGTGTTTATCAGGAGTGATTGTGATGTAATTTAAGGTCTTTCACCCATTTCAAGGCAGCATTACCTTTGCAATAAGTTACGATAAATTTGAAATGAATGGTTCTGAGATAGACCTTGAATCACATAATATTCCATAAGTCTTTTGTTATGCTTATTGTATCATTAATACATACTTAACTGATTTTGCTCCTGCTCCTCCTCTCAACGCATAAAATGCTTTCTTTGTCTTTGTACGTAATTATTCTGTCTTTATACCTAATAATTCTCATGTTTCTTTTTTTTTCTCTTTTTTTCTTACTAAAAGTTACCTAAATGTCTATGTTATATACAATTTTGACTAGTACATACTGTAGGCATTATTTTGATACTGTTTTTTTTATAATATTCTTTTATGCTTCCTCATAATGTACTTAATGGATGAAAATCCATGTACGTTTTCCTTGTTTTTCTATTTTGTTTTTCATGTTACTTTGTATATTGCTCTCTTTTATTTAATGTGAACTGATTCTTATTTATGTGTTGCATGTAAGTACTTATTGGTAGTGTATTTATTTATTTTTGAATGTTTTTCTCTTATCTTATCTTTTAGCTATTACTATTGGTAGGTTTGCGCAGGTTTTTCACACCCCCCTTCCTTGTGGGTGTTTTCCTGCAGTGGATTTTTATTTTCCTAAGAATCTCTTAGGTTTTTTACATCCACAATTCTTCTAATTATTTCTACTTCTTACTTTATAATTAATGACAATGGGTTAGATGGAAGAAGAGACTTTTAAGTCTCAATCTTGCCCAAATAAAGATTTATTATTATTATTATTATTATTTATGCTCTTATGCAGAGATTGGTTGGATTTTTAAAAATCCATATATTTGTATTGTCGCATTACACCCAAGTATAAATGGAACAGCCTATCTTAGGCATGATAAGTAGACTCTGGTTTGGTTAATGTATATTTCTCATTCTGCTTCCAGGGCTTTCACTGGAAAGTATTACAAGACTTCTGAATCTGGAACATACAGTTGTGTTGTATGTCATCAGGAGTTGTTCTCATCTGAAGCCAAATATGATTCTGGATGTGGCTGGCCTGCCTTCAGAAACGTGCTACAGCAGGGATTAGTAAAGCTCTCTAAAGATACGACTCATGGTGAGTTTGGTCGTGTCCTATCAAATCTTGGTTAACAAGTACGTGAGGTAAATAAGAATGTCTTTCCCTTCACCTATGAACTCTATTATGCCACCCAAATTGTTTAAAAAATATTAAATCAAGGAAAATTTTAATATTATATCAGAAAAAGGTTATGAGATGCTAAAGAAATTAATCCTTGAAAATTAAGTATGAAGAATGAAAGGTTGAGATTCAAAAGAATATTTGCTGATTCAGAAGAATTATTAAATGTCAAAATAATAATTTATACACCTAAAATGTAAACCTCTCTAAAGCACTAAAAATTTTAGTTAAATCCTTTGGATTATGTAATTTATAGATTATTGTGTATCACCTTTTTAAATTCAGGAAATAATGAAAGCAAATATATTTCTCAGCTTTTTGAATTTTTAGGCCCACCAAAATTGTACTGACTTTATCAGTGTTCAAAATAATTTCCATCTCCAACTATTGTTTTAATTTTACTACATGATAAAAAATTCACTAACTACCTCAAAGTTTGCTCTGTTTACAGCAAGGAAGTTTTCATGGTTCTTTAGTTTTGCAGAAAATTTTGGTAATAATTTTTTACTTATCAATCTCTCTGCTTCGTTTCATTATACTCTAAACAGAAAAATTATGGAGTATTATTTTAATATGCCAGATGAAATTAGTTTCAATTTTCATTTAACTTTTGTGATCAGAAAATTTTTTTTATTGTAATCTTTTGAGACACATTAATGCAAATGTCAGTTTATTTGCATTGAATTCCACTTTTTTTGAACAGTAAGTATTAGAAATGATTATGGAACAAGAAGTATATTTTTCTGGTTCGTTTTGTAAATCCATGGTATTTTAACATACAAGGTAGTTTTTTTGCTGAATAAGGTGAGCTATTATTAAACTGAGGTTATCCGTAGATATTTGGAATGTGAATTGTAGTGCTGAAATTCACCTGCTCTCTGACTCTTTTATAGCTTGTCTTGCTCTTTGTGCAAGTAGAAATACTTGATTATGTCCATAAGCACCTGTCCTATGGAATACTTAGCTAATTGTCTACAAAATTAATATTGCCAAGTTCTTATTCAAGATATACTTCCCATGGTTATGATAAATCACTGGTATGCCATGAAATTAAAGACACAATCCTGAAGTTAATTTAACTTGCAAGTTGAGAAGCTGTGAGTGGTGGAAATATTTTCATACTTTAAATTTAGGTTGTTATGAAAGTGCATGTTGTGCAGTATAAAATGTATATAGTAGGAAAGAAAATTTTCAGTTGGTTTTTATGGAACTGGTGCAAGTCAGAGAGTTGGTCTATGCTTAAGAAAATGATTTTTTTCATGTTTGGTAAAGCCATAGCTTCCTTTATTTTGTTGCTGTGAAGCATTATCAATGATGACCAACACAAAGTAATTGGCAACAATTTGTTTCCTAGATTGATGCTATTTCTAAGCCTTTTATTTGAGAGTGATTTAATTTGTATTTTAAGCTTTCACTCTTTGGTTAAAATATTGTGTATTATTTTTTGATTTTGTTCTCACAGTAAATATCTCACATGTCTTGATTAATTTGGTGATGGTTTAAAAACACTTGAAAGAAATGAATCCATTCGACTATTATTTATCCAGGATAAGGTACTTCTTGTTTCCTTTATTGGAACGCAAACTCTCATTAATTATCTTGAAAAGTATTTAATTATATCTTCTCTCCCAGGAAACTCATTTATAATTTTCTTTCTTTTTACCCTTGCCTCTCTACCTTTGTCACGTGTAACATACACTAATTATCACTTTGAATTTGTTATATATTTGTTTAATTACTTTATCAATAATTCACTATTTACAACCTGATTTTGATTTCAACTCACCATATTAATTCTTCACTGTTGATTGGTTATATTCACTGCTACTTTTTATGTTAATTATTTTCACATTCCTTGGTGATGTATCAATTATATAATCTACTGCTGTTTCTCCTGTACTTAATATTTACTGGCTGATTGGTTTATCAATTATCATTTAATCTCCTTGCAAATTTATACTTTTAATGATTTCTGCCTTTATGCTAACTCGGTCTGTCCCTTTAACGCCTGCCCTCCCCCGCTATGTTTTTGCATGGTCTCGTGCACGAATAATGTACCTCAGTCGGTGCTAACCTACTCCTGCTGGTGACTGACCGCTCGGCAGGGATGGTGCGCACCGAGGTCACCTGTACTCGCTGTGGCGCTCATCTCGGGCACGTGTTCAACGACGGACCTCTGCCAGCAAAGACCCGCTTCTGCATCAACAGCGCTGCGCTCCACTTCGAACCGCACCAAGTAGCCATGGAAGCAAACGGTACCGAATGATGCGTACAAGATGTTTTTGCATCGTAAGGACGCATCAAGAGCACATGGAAATATGCTGAGTGATAGATGAGGATTTTGCAAGAGATGGACGAAAGCAAGGAGTCAAATTGTCAGGAAGAGATTTTTACCGGAACGTACTCAATTTTTGCTCGTAAAATTTTTCCCAAAGGATGAATTACGTGTTCCTCCAAAGGAAGCTCTTAAGTTCCTATAGAAAGCGAAATTAAGGTTGAATTTTTACGTGGCGGAATTTTTGCTGCAACATAAATTTTTGAGCGAATGTTTACAAGGTCAATGAGTTTTTATGTTGACCGTAATTGGGATTGCTTCTGAGTGGATGTACGGTTTCTCATCCTTTGATTATTGATGCTGTGCACATGAAAGAGATGGCAGAATTCTTTTTTGTGCCCTGGATTTTGTGAGAAGATGCTTTTTTGCAATGTCGTTTCTGGCATTAATGCTTTTGCTATTGAGTGAATATTTTTTATATTTGGCAAGCAGGTTGTCATTTTTTGATGAGATAAAAATCTTGATTTTGTGCCATTATAACGAAATTGTATCAACACGAATCTAAATCTAACATTCTCCTAGGCACACACCTGTAATTTGTTTGTATCAACAGGGTCTTTTAACGTAAAGTTAACTTATATTTTCTATGCACCTAATCTTAGTCTAATAATCAAAAATCTAAACAAGCAGTTATCAATTATTAATAAACATTAATATTTCTAGATGTCATATATATTTATGGCCTGTACAAAAGGAATATGTCGGCCAATAATTTACTCTCTAGTGGAAATGAGCTTAACAAAAACTTCTTGGTAACATTTATTAGTGTTTTAAAAGTGCTCTGATAAGGTGCATACAAAGATTTATGAAGTATAAACGCCTATGGCAAGTAAGGTTGCTTTATTCTGGTGCTTTTGTGAAAATTTCCAAACTTTATTTATTTAATGAACTGCAGTTTTCTCGTGCTGTAGACGTTTCACATGGCCTCTGTAGGAAGCATAAGGTACATTTTTTAAATTTATTTATGCTAAATTATTGCTTGGAAATTTCAATGTGCTAAATTGGCTGCTACAGTGGGTACTTGTCATTCTCTAGGCACAAGGTTAAGTATTTTTAGATGGATGGACACAAAAATTGTAAATAAGGAATTTTATGAAAAATTTATGGGCTATACCCAAGTCATTTGTATTCGTAATGATCCATGTATTTTTATGCACTCAAAGTAGATAGAGTATTTATTTCTTGCAATTTTTAGAGAGGATGTACCACTTTAGATAAACAAAGAGCTTATTTTTTATTGTCGTCTATTTGCTGTCACAAAGACCTCTGCTTTATTTTCCATTGTTTCATCCCTTATGTTTTTGCTACAAATTTTATTATTTATTTTCTGAGGGCATTTTGAAGGTTAATTGTACCTGAACAAAGGAACAAAACAAGAGAAAACGGTTCAACATTGGCTGTAGATCTTGAAATTTTGAAGCTCACATTTGTTACTCAAGTTTCATTTTGCCTTCTCTGACGTGCTCTTAGTGATATTGCTAGGATAAGCTCTTGTACATTTTTTTATGTGCAAGAAATGACCTACAATTTTGTGGCCGACTTTCACCATGTGAAATATTTTATTAGAGATGAAATTACTGCTTTCACCCTAAGAAATGAGCTATTAACTTTCTCTTGGATAGCCTGTAGCTCAACAAAAGCTATTTTTCGAGGAAAAAATTGAAATTGTTAATGGCGTAGTGTAAGCCTTTTGTATTCAAACTTTTGCTTTAAATGCTTAAATGGTTGTTTAAGATGAGAGCAAATGGGTAGATTTTATGTAGTTCAAAACTGTATTAATTTATTTTCATATTTGTTTTTAGGAAGAAAGTATTTTACTGACAAAATTACTAATTACTAGTCATGCAGATTGTTTTTTTTATGCTTTCTATATTGTTTTATGTGTTTACCAGTGATTGGATGGTGTTGAAATTTTTATTTTGTGCTGTTGTATAATTATTTTGATGCATTGATTATTGTTTTGTTATTAATTGCAGTGTTGTTATTTATGTGTATTAATTTGATGACATCGAAGCTATAGACTAAATGCAAATTAATTTTTGTGGTTTCTGCAATAAACCAGTATTTAATATTCAGCATCTTGATTTTGTACTTTTCTATGATCCCCATTGCATGCCTGTGATAAGGGCGTACATTATCAAATGACTTGAGTTTTTCCATTTGTTCATGTGTGATGTTGCTTCTTTCTTTTCCGTAATAGTTGAATTTTTTTGGGCAAAAATATTGTTGTACAGTCAGACACATGAAAGATTTTTAGCAATGAAACATTTTATGCTGGCATATGATGTTAAAAATGTCTGGGTCTACCCATTTTATTAAAAGATATTTTAGTATTAGCATTAGCATTAGGTTATCTTACCTCTAAACTGCAAAAATGTCTTGTTTCTCAAATAATCTTTGCTCTCTAATGCAGTCTTTCATAGTGATAGGGATGTGATATTTTTGTACAGGGGAATAAGAAAAGTACTTCTTTCTGCCAGTGATATTTCTGAAAGTTGTTTTAAATTATATATATTTTTGGACACTGAAATTTCAGAAATTTTTTTTTAAATTCCAATTATATTTTGTTTGTTTACATAGGGACACAAACATACACACTGGGCTATTAATGCAATCTTAGATTAAGACAATTAAGTTACAATTACAAAAACTGAGAATTTGGATTTGTTTTTGAGCCTTGTATCACTTCTATTTTCCATATTTCAAGCTTCTTAGCTTGAAAATTTTGCAAATTATTCACTAGTGATTTTTTTTAATTCAAACTTGTTGTAGAATTGACCTCTTTAAACTACACTTTTATATTACACTTAATTTATAAGGAAGTGAATTCACCTAAATAATGAACTAACTTAAATATAACTTATTTCTGAACATAGAGAAGCAGTTTGCCTTGGAAAAAGATGAGGAAAAAAGAAAGTGCAGTAATATAGGCTCTGAGCATGACTCACAATCTTTTCCTCATGTTCCCTGTAAACTCATGAAATTAAAATACTCAAACTGAAGATCTATGGGTATACATATCGTTTGTGGGTAAGATTTGCACCTGTTTCATCAGTTACAAAGGAAATTTCAATTGCTAATTGGAATGGATTTGGGATATTTTATAGAAAAACATTCAGATCACAAACTGATGATCTAAGTTTTGTTGAATTGTTATTATAACATCCAATTTGCTTCAATTACTCTGTTAAATCTCTTGGCTTCCTTCGGGCTACGGGTACCTATTCAATATTGCTCCATAAATGTAACACTTTTACTCTTAGTTACTGTAGTAATTGCTCTATAAAATAAATGTGCATGCATTGCATAAGACTTGAATTGCTTTCAAGTGTCTATTCATGCAATGGAAGTTTAAAAATAAGCAAAAAGTTTTTGAAGGTGAGCCAAGTGATATTTGTATGCCGTATAAATACTTAAAACATAAGTCATGATAAATATGAACTATCTTTTATTTAGGATACAATTTACTGTATACAAACAATAGATATTTTTTTCTAATCTGTTTGGTTTCTTTCACTGTTTGCTTACTAGTTGACATATTCTGTTCATCGCAGTGATGAATTATATAAACAAAGTGATATTTGTTAACTTATAAAAATAACAAAAATGCACTTTTGTTGAGAATATTCTAATTTACTATAATATAATTAAATAAAGTCCTCTGTAAATATTGCCTTTGTCTTTCAATAATCCAAAACATAATTTATTGACCAGCAAATATTTTGCCTTCCCACATAAACGCTTATTTTCTATTTAGTCTATTTTATGAACTCCTATAAATTCCCAGAAAGATTTTTTTCCAGTAAGTAGCATGCCCAAATTCATAAAGTAAGTAGTTTAATTAAATCTTTGATAGATGGTACTGTTGTTAACTATCTTCCCTTATCTCTTCAAAGTGATTACTACTATGTATGCTTTTGAATTGGATTCTAATTAGTTGAATTATTTGTTGTGAGGCCTTCATAAAGACAGATAAGAAAATTTACTTTTGCACAATAATTAATGCATGGTAAAAGTAACTTTATTATTAAAATAAGGTATTATACCCAGTAAAAACTATTGAATCTTCCTTATAATAGTGCCGAATAGTAAAGAGTCCTTTTTCGTATCAGTGGGTATAGCATTGACAACCCGCCCCACCTCCAAATGAAACCTTTGGTATCCCTTCCCTCCATTATCATGCAGTGAGTCTCTTCAATGCACAGCATTGTTGATGAATTCTCTAATTTCAAAATTCCTTAGGCATATGCATGGCATATTTTGAATAAAAACAAAGAGAACGATTAGCTAAAGCTGGCACCATGAGGAAGTGTAGGTCAAATCATTGGAGTACACAGGGTAAGGGGTTGGGTGAGTGGAGGTATACCACTCCAAGGAGGGGGTGCACAAATATTGCTGCATAGGCTCTCTACTATGTGGTAGTATAATAACTGAATACTCATTGTCTATTTATCATGATATGTCTTGAAATTTTTCTTGTTACTTAATTCATTTTGAAGAAAATTATATTTTTATCTAACAAGGATATAACAGGTTTGTGGGAAACGGGTTTAAAATAAACTTTCAGGGCACATTCTTTGCTTAAAAATAATGGACACGTATCCGACCGTTCAACTCAATGGGCCTTTGTTTATGAAAAATTTGCAACTGAAAATCGGAGTTAGGCAACCCCGCCATACACATGCTTTACCGTGTATATCTCGAGATTTTCCACTTAGGAAATTATGTTCTTCCATTTTTTTGCTGATAACTTACCCTTTTGCGATTTAATTTCATCTTCTTTACCTTCCTAGTATTATTTACCTTTTAGTTGGCATTTATTCTAAAACAAATAACGACGCTCAGTGGGCTAGAATCAAAAAAAGCTGGACGAAAATAGAAAAGGGTTTTTCTTAGTGCGGACTTTGAAACTTCGCTCTTATGTATGGAGTAATATCAAATTAAGTTGGTACACGCACGACTTAATATCTATCAAATATACCATGTGTTTAAAACATTCCTAGGGGGTGCTAGAGATGTTTTACTCCCAAGTTGAGTGGAGGAAACAAGGCTACGAGAAGGGGAGAATCATAAAATATATAAAATGACTGAGAATGTAGCTAATGAATAGTTTTTGGTCTGTCCCAACTGATTGGTGACTGTTCCAAGGATATTTGGACACATAAAAGTCCAGAACCCAGTCGAATCCATTGTGGTCGTGTTTAAGATAACTCGGCAAGTCTTCCCATTTATCGGAGGAGCTAATGTACGACCATTCGAAAAAGTTTCTGGATCAGTTCAGTTCCCTTTAGTTCCTCACCTTCTTTCACCGGCACTTGGAGAAGACGGGAATATTCGCCGCTCTTTTAAGAAAAAACACAGGGGAATCGGTCTCCCTCGGTAAATTTTCAAGACGCAGCATCCCCAATAATAGAACAACTCCATTACTTCCATGACCACATCGGTCAGGGGCAATCATTGCTCCAGAGAATAAAAAAGCATCGCTATTGAAACATAGTTATAATAATAATAATTTTTTTATTCCACCCTTTTACAAATATAATACATCATACACATACAAAGTTTGGTTATATAGAGACCAAAAGGAAACCAAAGAAGGGGGGAATATAGGTACCCCAGAGGAAAAAGAACCTGTGTCGGGGTTACCTCAAATTAAATTTGCATGCGGCCAAACAAAAAAAATACAAAAAAATTTACAATCACATAGAAACCATAAAAGAAAAAACAAGAAAGAATGTATTTACAAAATATTTTCTAAGTTTTCACTTAAAAATAGCCATTTCCTTAAGTTTCTTAGAAATACCAAAACCGAAATTGAATTAACCAAATTACCTGGGAGGAGAGAGAATAGTTTAGGTCCTAGATACAAATAAGTATGTTTGAAGAATTCATATTTAGGTCTAGGTATTAATATAGACGTACCAGTTCTTAAATTTTCTGTAAATCTTTGTACTTAATTTTTTTCCTCCCCTATTATAAAACATTTTTAACACCTTATAGACAAATAAATGTCTTAAGGGTAAAATGCCTAGGATTATAAATAAGGGAAACGAGTGTTCTGTACTTCTTTTTCGAAGAATGACTCGCATACACTTTTTTTGGGCAATTTGGAGTGGCTTTATATTAGAAACATAAGCACCTCCCCAGCAAATTAGGCCATATTGAAGCCTAGAGTCAACAAGAGAACAATAAACATAACGTACTTTGGGATTTCTTAAAAGAACGGTAACCCTTCTTGTTTTCTCCAAATACCGGTAAAGGAAGTAAAGAACGCCGACAAAGACGGCTATTGGAGATTCAAACCTCTTATTCATTAACAGCCGTGTTCCAAATTTTCTTTCCTTACAAAACTGTGGCAATTAATCCAAAAGACATAATCCCTCTACATTGCTTCAAGAGTAAAATGAAAAATGATCCATTCACCATGGTTTGCTAGCAGCGACTTACATATGGTGAGTGAAAGGAAGGCTACAGGACTGTAATTCCTATCTCTGGTTATTACGAGTTTCTATTGGAAAACGATGAATAGATATGACTGAAGGATGGAGTTATTGACGTGTAGATTTCATCAAATTTTTCCTCCTACGTTTGCTGATGTTTTTCAAAATGCGTAGTCATGTATGCCAATATAGCGATTTTGTCGCCTGATCTAGCGATTTTTTTCCTTCCTTTAGCGACCTTTTTTCTGTTTAGCAACTTCGCACACACTATGGGACCTGTTCTTTTACGTCAACCTTTCTATACGTTATCTTCACATGACTTATTTCAATAGAAGAATATCATTTCATTCAGTTCATCAAGACTTACTTCTTATTATACATATAATTTGCGTTATTTCTGGACTGATGCGTTAGATGAAAGAGGGGACTTTTAGTCTCATACTTGCCCGAATTAAGACGGTTTATTATTAGTAATATTACATTACTTTTATGGAAGTAGAGTTTAGTTTTTCAACTTTAAGCACTTTTCGGGGATACTTTTTTCTGAGAGTAGCGACTTTTTAGCAGCTATCAGGATGGATTTAGTTACATTAAAAAAAAAACAAATTGGTATCACCATTACCAATACGAGTCTTACCTAAGATTTCTCCTTCTTTCTGAAGTTTTGAACACAGGGTCCATCGAGGATAGTTATTTAGGCAGCCGAACCTCATTTCCAATGCGAACTCCCAGTTCCAATTTTCTCACCTACTGGAATGCGCCGTATATAAAAAGTGAAGAGGCAGACGACACCAAGCGACTGATATAAACGGATTCCTCGGCGAGTCTATTCTAAGCACCAAAGAAAGTCGGAAGTACGCAGTTGAGGTTTTTCAGATTTCTCGAAATACTGCCGCTATAAAGGGAAAAGAGTATTGGGAGAAAATGCTAGAGATGCCACTGTGTTGACTATCAAAGGATAAAACTCTGCGAAAGGAATGATACTAGCCTTAAAAATCAAGGCACTTTGAAGGATCATTCGAAAAGCTGTTTTTGTGTGTGTGTGTGAATGCGACATACTCGAGATGAATCCGTCAATGTTATGTATATAAACATAGCATGTTCTCGTGATGTACCTTGTTAGTAATTTCCCATGTCGTAAGCGAAAATTGTACATTTTTCGTGCAATTGTTCGCGCATTTTTTAGCTGTTGCTGAGTAAATTTTATGCATGTTGTTCCTTTTTATTTATGTCGAATAAGACTTAATTTTTCGAACCTAGCGGGACTGCAGTACAGAATTACTGCAATCTTAATATTGTCGTGAAAAACCTTAGATCAGAAAGTTGAACAGTGTTCAAACTTTAAAGATAGTTAAATTTCTTCCATACGCAGAAAATGGGCTACTGTTCATTTACCTATCTGCCCTTAGTTCAACCCTAGACGTGGTAAAGCGATCTTATAAGAAACGCACGTGTAGTATCAAATAGTCCCAGTTAGTGTGGTATTTATTGATCTCCATTTCACCGTTGAAAATTAGCTATAATAGTAATTATTTATGAGTAATCTTTTATAGTGTAGCAAAATTATCAATTAATGATCCAAGGTCCTGAAAAATGCATGTTCACAACAGTGGGGCGTAACAATAGCCATATATTGGCAACAATGAGCGTCATCATGGATATTGAAGCTTCTGCTAATGTTCATCCATTTTTTAAATCAGAAACAAATGATTTCCGATCTCACTGCGTGAAACATTGCCTGTGACCGTACATAATCATTCCTTCGTAAAATATTAGAAAAAATGCTGTTGGTTTAGAGTTATCAGTCAAGCCTTTTTCCAACAACTCCCGAAATTCTCATAAATTTTCCGTAAAAGCTTGTGAACAAATTTTTTGACAATAAAAATGAATAACATAGTTGAAAAGTGCATGAAGTCAGGCAGATTTTGATACAAATAAATATCGTTTTCTTAGTATGATAGTCCCAAATTCACCAGACCGAAAGAAATCGCAAATCTTCCTAATTTTCTCTAAACTATCAATTTCTTATTTTTCCTTCGATTATGGTAGCAATGAATGTTGATTAAATCACACTGCAATCTCCGGGATCCCTTTTCTCTATTAGGTATTGAAAGTTTTTTAAATGACGTTTCGCCAACTATACCTACTGTTATAACAAAAGCACAACAGTGCGCGGCAATTCCTAAAAATCTTCCATCCAAAGAGTGAAAATTTGTCATTTTTAGTGATGTACGCATTATATCGCGAATGTTCCTGCTTCCATACATTAATTTGCATTTCAATTTTGGCACAGAAAAGAGAATATGTGCTTTTCACTAACGTATGATTCGATCTAATTGTTGACTGCATCGATATTAAAGCTATTCTAATGAGAGCGATTCATATTAATTGTATTAATTTTACTCAATGAATGCTATGAAACAAGTAATTCATTGAATCACTGTGTTACATTTGTGATTTGTTTAAATTGTAACATTGTCTCCGGGAGGAAAGTCAGAAAAGTACCTCACTCCTCATCAGGCCTAGTAAGCCTCATTCACTCTCCGAAAATAAATCAAATAATAGTAGAGTAGATGACTATCAGCTTTTGGCAATTCATGGGGCCATAAGAAATACGTGAAATCTTAAAAACGTTCGATGAAGCATTGCGATTATCGTTTGTTTACATCTAACAGATGAAGAGACAAAATAGGGATTTGATTAATTATCTAGGAAGATAATACATCTAGGATAAGGAGAAGAAGAAGGCAGCTTGAAAAAAATACTGAATAGATGAGCCACTAAAGAATTATTTCATCACAGTTTAAAGGCGGAAGTTTCAGGCAAAACACAGAATTCAATGTCGAATATTATAAAGTATGTGTCAAAAAAGAAAGCCGTTGGTGAAGATTGAAATAGCCTTAAGAATTCAAAGAGATTTTTTGTCAATTGCACTAAAAAAATCCAAGCCAAGGCCACTGACCTCTGGTTTCGGCAATAAAACTTATTTTCGAAGACCGTCAATATTATTCTGCCCTCAAACGGAAAATCTCGCTACTGACGTCAGAGGAAATTATTTTTACGTTCTTGGACTCACAGCTGAGAGGTATTACAAAGTTGCAACGTCGTATCAATTTTAAAACCTTTGTGTTGGTATTCCTGGTGAAAGAAGGAGTTTCTTCAAGCTTGGGACATCCCGTTAAAAAACGCTCTATTTTAATCTAAATTTACACCAAGGAATATTTAGTTTGTTGCCGAAACATTTTAATGATAATAATAATAGGTTTATATTGATTTTTTATATACATTCCTCTCAGTAAAAATAATAGAGCATATTTCTATTCCAAGATTTATATGTACCCCTGAAGAAAATGTTACCTGCATACTTACTCTGACGACATAGTCATAGAATTTCAGTAGAATACGTTTTACTAATCCATACCGCAAGGATAATGGTCAAAATAATGTGATAAATTGAAAAAAATACATTAAACACGAGCAAATGTCTACAAAGTAAATGCATATAATACTAATAATGTCAGATTTTATATTCTATTTATAATAAGGAAATTATAGGAATATAGGTACCCTTAAGGTGAAAGTCACTAGTTTCGGGGTTGCCGACTCTTCATTGACATAACAAAATAAAATAAATCAAAAAATATTAAAATTAACTCATAGTATCTAACATAATTTCTTGCAGTTTATAGCTTTCATGCAATTTTCATAAATAAAAATATGTTTCAAATCAATAGATAACTTTTTCAAGGTAGCGATACGAAATTAACTTTAAAAGAACGCGTACAACTTGAGCAATTGGTTAAACAAGAAGTGAAAAATAGAGAAATTACTGAGACTCGAACCCAGGTCTCCCACTTTCCGGGCAGGTATTCTAAGCAAACTTTTTATAAAACTTTCTAAACCAAGGTTCTACCCCTATGTATTGAATCTACCAATATTGAAATGAAAAAATACTGCCATTTTCAATTTTCGGTTAATCCACTCGAAGAAAATAATGTATTAATTCTTCATGCAAGCACACGTTTACAGCAACATCACCTTGAGTAAACACGCAGCTCTTTGAATGTGAAACTTCTACAGTTACGCACATCGCTTGAGACTGGCCGAAAGTCGCAAGAATTGCAATGTGTTGACGATTGCGAATCCTTGGTAATGATGACGATTTCCGTCAAATCTGAGCACTTTTTTGCCTATCGGCTGCATAATCTCTATTAATTCGATTGGTCTGTCTCTCAGAATGATCCGCTGGAATGTCGCTCTTCGAGAAATATCTGCGATCTCCGAAAGACCAAAAGCATCAAATAATAAATTTAAGACCTCCTTTACGCAAATTT
Organism: Sympetrum striolatum; assembly: GCA_947579665.1. NCBI lineage: Eukaryota > Metazoa > Arthropoda > Insecta > Odonata > Libellulidae > Sympetrum > Sympetrum striolatum. The sequence goes on from OX388346.1 coordinate 77,278,066, forward strand.
CCGATACTCCAGGCTCTTCACAATGTGATCGATTCCATCAGAAGACACTTTCAAGTCGCCTACTGACCCGAATAACAGCATAGCATAGAAAATATGAGCCGCCATAAACAACATACAGCATACTGTCGAGGAGAAATTTAATAACAGAGGACACAGTGAAATATCATAGATCAACTGTCGAAAATTTAACATAGATCATCCAACTTCAATTCAGAACTTTAGATTCGTCTATATCGCACAATTCTAATCATTATGGCATTGCAATTTCAACGGATATTTTTTTAAAGTAGAGAGTTCAAAAAGTCCCAAAAATGCGTCCATTGTCGTTCGATAAAAGCTATTGTTACGAATAACTATTGCGCGCGTAAAAATTTCGAGAGTTTTAATTGTTAAGTACTTGCAACAATGCTGATTTCCAATATCTCTTGTCTTTATTATAGATTTAATTTTAGTGAGACCAGAGCCTTATTACTCTCCCTAAATATAAATATATATACGCATGAGTAATCATTTTGATGAGTAATTTTGGTTAATCTCTTGTAATGAAAACTTAATCGAATTGAAGAAATTCATGGCGTAGCGAAATAAAATATTACTGCCCTTTACTATTAATTAATCTCAATATTTTGAAGTGTCTCTGTTGCGTAATCTCAAAATAAAAGTACATGTTATCAACTGGTTGGATATCCTCTTCCGATTAATTTTGCTTTATAAAAAATACTATAAAATTTTAATGAAATAAACTAGATATCACAGTAAATAGAAATTTTACTTCATAAACGGCACTAATTATTGTGAATTATTCGTCTGTATAGAATTACACTATAATCATTCTTATATCAAGTATCCTATCGCGTATCCAGTATCTTCAACGTTAGTATTTTCATATTATTGAATGAAATTTACAGCGGGTATTCTACTTCTTATTCTCATATTTAATAACGATTATTGTACATAATTAACATGAGAAGGTGGAACGCCATGACAACTTAATGAGGAGAGTAAACTTTGTATGCTCAACATTATATGTTTTTAGTAATAAAAAATTAAAATAATAAATACAAAAATACATGTTGTGGAACATACGAAGTTTACTCTCCTCATTAAGTTGTCGATTGTTGTTCGTCTATAAGACATTTCGTATACAACTAGCTTGTTTCGAATCAATTGCATTTTCAAGTAATCAATCATGGCTAGTAACTTCCTTGCCTAGTTCTTGATTAATGGGAGGCAGTGTCAGGAGACAAAGATCTAAAGCTCTCATATTTGACATAAGCACGCAAAAGGTGTAAACATGACCCCTATGATGGTTTTGCAGCTCAATCCTTATATCTGATCGAGCCTTTTTCTTGGAGGTGATGCCAGAATATGAAACTCCAAGGGACATAAATTACAAGACTGTTTCCTATAGCTGTTCGAAGATGGAAACAAGAGGTCGCAAGAGGCGTTCGTCAGGGTGGTCCGTGAGGCAGAGGTCACCAATGGGATACTTTCTTAGCCAGGCTGCTCATTACTGCAAGTTTACTTCCGTTCACGGATTTAAATACATCGTAATGGCGGCTAGAAGGAAGAGGTTTGCTGAGAGGTCTGCGAAGAAGTTGTTTACTTGTTTCTAGGCAACCAATACACTATATTATAAATATCTTAGATTTTTTTATATTATATATTATTTTTCAAAATATTAATACGTAATAATTATAACACATAATAAATAAATATATAATCAAGAATAAAGCATATTATTATATTAATTATTAAGCATAATGTGACAGTTTTTAGAGTGTGATTACTGCTTTCAATCTGAAAAGCAGTAAGGTTTCTTCATTGCTTGCTAGCATAGCAGATCCGCACCTTCTATCAGATTTTAAATACTAGCAGTATACTTCTGAACTTCGAGAATTTACTTGAGGTGTAGGGAACTTGTAAGAGTCCGCCTATGTGAATTTAGAGTCCTGATTACTTTTACGAAAATTTACACAACTAGCTTATCCTCTTATAAAGCGCTATGACTTACCGAATGACTCGTATTCAACGTTAGAAGGGACAAGTGACAATAGCTGCGAGGCCACGATGACGGCTTAACGTAATCATCATAGAGATCGTCACAATATTCCTACTTTCTTTCTTCCTCCGTAACTAAAAGAAACCAGGACATTTCTGGTCCTTCATGAGTATCGGGACGGAGAGTTCAAAAGGCCCACCTGATTACTACCTAAGGCCTGGGTAGTATTAGCCTGGTGAACTGATTTACTCTAAAACTACCGACGTAAAGCACTCAAGTTATGACAATATATCCACAGCACCCTATGGGCCATTACTTGCTCCGCCTGCGTTGCTGGTACCATGCTGTTGGCTTGCACCTCCTGGGACCGATTCAGCCGAAGTCCCACTCTCACTTCAGTAGAGAGCACCAGTCACCCGGTGTGGACTGTCCCCTTCCCGTCGGTCACACTCTGCAACGCCAACAAGATCCACAAACCAGCTGCCATCGCGCTAGCCGAGTTGATAAGGTAAACTACTCAAACAATCCATCTTGCACATGTAAATCATAATGGCAATACTTTCATTTAGAGCATACAAATCTGAGTGAAACCACTCATTGATGTATCCTGCACCAGCTTTCGGGCATTACAAAAAACATCCTCAACACGGAGAATATTTCTTATCTTTTTCCCCGTACTATCGTATCTCATTTTACGCTTGAAGAATGCGATTTTTATTCGCGTCACAAGAAAGACTTTTCAATTATTGATTAATTTTCAAGGGAAAAGCTGGGTCTGAACATCAGTTGGACCATGTCGTACCTGAGGCAGCTCCCAACACTCGTGCGACCGGAGAGGGTCAATCTACACCACGCCCAGGTGGTTGCTGCGGCTCTTAGGAAGATGGGGTACGGACCAGAAGCACTTATGATGAAGGTTAGACACAATCACATGTATCATATTAGTCATAATCACATGTGTATATATGTACGGGAAATTCTATTTATTATCAGTACCTTCTGATTAGTTTACCTTGACTTAGAAGCACTACAGTGCTCTCAAAACCTTTGTAAAAATCTGATGTGGCCAGCACATGACTTTCTCCATATATATAAGATGTAAATATTTATCTACCGCAGTAATTTCGAACTCTATATTCCATCTAAACTTGGAATATGAGTGATTAATATTATATATTATCTTTGACGCCAAAAACATGATGAATAATGTTTTACGGGACATGATTGATGAAAAACGATGAAATTGGCCTTTCGCCCATAAAGCCCAGAGCGCCCACAAAGTACATAATCAGCAACTTCCGGTTTATCAGTATTTCATGAATAACTCCTACACAATCAGTGATACAAAAATATATTTCAACCAAAAGTTATAGTAAATATTATTTTCTAAAACTTTTACAAATAATAGTATATACCTAAATATTATATTTATGGAGATATTTTGAAAACCGGAAATGGGCTTTGAAGAATGAAGCTCAACTTCCGGTAAACCGATTTACTCCAAAAACTAATCAACTCTAAAAAAACTAACCAAAATACTATATATGAAATTTGGTGTTGATATAATGAATAGTTTTTAAGTTAGAGCGCCCACAAAGTAGATGACAGCTACTTCCGGTTTATCGGTATTTCACGAATAACTCCTAATCAACCGGTGATATAAAAATATGTTAAATACAAAAGTTATAGTAAATTTTATTATCTAATACTTTTATAAGTTATACAATACACGTATATATCATATTTATGGAGATATTTTGAAAACCGGAAATGAGCTTTAATGAATGAAGCTCGACTTCCGGTCAACCGATTTACTCCAAAAACTAATCAACTCTGACAGCACACACCACAGTACTATATACAAAGTTTGGTACTGATACGACAAATAGTTTTCACGTTAGAGCGCCCACAAACACACACACACATACACACACACACACACACACACACAGACATCATTCCGAAAATAGTCAAAACGTGTTCTAGGGACCCCAAAACGTGTATTTCCGTTGAAATCTCGAAGTCGAATTTTTTCATGAAAACAATACTTTCTCTATACTTCGTATATGGAGAAAGTAAAAATGAATCTGCTACCAATGATTGGAATTGAAAAAGTGAAGATTTTCGATGGCCTCACTTGCATAACCAATACTGAATATGCACGTATAAATTTCCAAATCTGAGATTAAGAATCAGTCATCTGCAGCAGTTTAAAACTCTCAGGATGGAGTAATATATTTAGTAATACATTTTCTTCCAGTTGCATCCTCCTTGCGACAGACTGCTGGTGCGGTGCTCTTGGTTGGGCGATGAGCGCAACTGCACGGAGCTGTTCCAGCCAATCAAAGCAATGGACGGATTCTGTTGCTCGTTCAACTACCACGCATCCAAAGAGAAAATAACCTTTGAGTAAGAAATAAATATATTCCTAATATTGAAATTTATTCTAAATTTGACCCAGCTGTGGGATTATTTCTTGCCTTAGGTGGGTCAGTTACTAACAGAAGCGGTGCAACCAATCTTGCTCTAATATCAGCAGATTAAGCTTCATCCACCTCATTGAGCTTCCACAGTTTCATTTCTCACCAATACTTGGTAACATTTACTCATCAATTATATCCTATTCCCTTGATCACTGTTCAACTGAGTGTAATGAAATATAAGGCTGCATGTATTTCTCAAGAAAAGACAGACTTGAAAACATTCTGCCGCAGCGGTGAATCGAGCCCGGAATCTTCCTTTGTCCGGGAGGCTGCTTTAACCATCTAAGCTACCCGAAAGGAAAATTTAATTTCTCCATGTAAATTTTCAATGTAATGAAATAAATTGAAATAATTTGGTAATTTCCACACATAAGTTTTTACTGTACGACCGGTTTCAACTTTTGCGAGTTATCTATCTTGTGACTTACCTGAAGAGAACTCGCGAGAGTTGAAACTGGTCGTACAGTATAAACCTACATGTAGAGATTACCAAGTTATTTCTATAAATATCATTATGGCGTTCGTCCAAGTGAAGCTAGATCGGATTGATTGGATTTAATGTAAATTAATTTACTTCTCTCTTGATATGTGGCGTCGGTGGTGTAATGGTCAGCATAGTTGCCATCCAAGCAGGTGATCCGGATTCGATTCCCGGCCGACGCACATTTTTTGTTAGCCTCGGTCGCGTAGGGGCTAAGCATAGTGGTCTAAAAACACCGAGGTATCGGGACCGAATCCGAATTTAAGGCTTAGTTGTTTGTATTCTAAATTTAATGGGCTAATTTTATCGATTTCTATAGCAACTCCTTGGAGTCCCATCCTGACGATTTCGACGTCGGGCACTACTTCTCCAAAGGAGAGGACATGGAGGGGTTTGCTTTAGAGGAAGACGAAGTTCTGCCTTTGATGAAACCGGGGCTCAAAGGTAACGCTCTGCACGTTAGTGGGTCTGGAATCAACTTGGGTCTTACGGTGATGGTCGACTGTCAGCCTCAGCATTACTTCGCTTCTACTCACTCTTACTATGGAACGAAGGTGAGTGAAGCCATGTTCCCCAAGGATACAAGGCATAAAAGAAGTGTGACATACAGGGACTCGAACCTGGATCTCCCAATTCCCGGTCGATAGCTCTATCCTATTAAGTTATTCGACTAGAAAGACATGCTGCTCGGGAAACTTTGTAGCCAAAGTTTGATATAGCAACCGACCAGTAATTGGGAACTCTGGGTTCGAGCCAGGGTCCAGGAAGACTTTCTTCATGTTTATTTTTCCTTGGGTTTTTCCTGGATTCAAGCCTTTAGGTGAGAATTCGGTTTTCACCCATTCATTGAAGCTATGTTCATATCCGTGCCAGTTAGAGGTCTGCATGGGCCGAAAATTTCAACCCAAGCCCGGCCCGGCCCGTCCGTTGTTGAGCCCGAGCCCGGCCCGGCCCGAACGTAGGAGAAAATTTTCGAGCCCGAGCCCGGCCCGGCCCGAAAGTAGAAACAGTACATTTATTTCACTTCTTCAGCAATGCCAAAATATATAGAAACTAGATTAAATGAAAATTAATCAATAATTTCGTATTTTTTTGTCATTGAAGTTTTAATTTATTTTGTAAGTGATTGTACTGAATAAATTATAAATAAAATAAATAATGTTAGCAAGTAAATGATGATTTGTTCTGAAAAAAGGTCAGTAATTTCATGTCATGATGGTCTTCAGCGAAAAAAGTTGTCAAACATATGTCCAGGGGCCTTTTACGAAAAAACATATCACTTGATAAGTATCTACATCGCAGTATTTACATTGTATGATAAGGCTGGTGGTCGCACAAAAGCTCCGTCATATGCTAATTACAAAATAAACACTTATCTGAATAAGTAAATGGCAAGTAGAAGCGTTTCGGTTAATAGATTCTATATTTCTACTAATAAAATAAAATTCCAATATTAGAAGTATACGTTGCTATAAATAAGGTTAGGTTGCTAGTGACGCTTTAAAATATTGTTCTCCCATCTATCAGGTTGATCTATACTATCTATTCTAACGGTGAAAACCTTAACTATTGATTCAAAAATCACTGTGGCTATCCATGAGAATTTTTTTGTTTACAACCTCAAACTTTCCCGGAATATTTCGTTTATTTCATTGCTGTTCTCGCAATTCAAATAAAAAGCAATATTCCACGACTGAAATAAAAGTATTCATTCAATTTCCTTTCTTTTGGTAGTTGTCGTGACTTCGTACAACCTCTTTTATTAATTTAATTTTGCAAAATAAACAAACCCAGCATGCGATAAAAAATAGATTTATGTGCAAACCTTATGGAAAATTATTCATGGGCCCAGGCCCGGCCCGAGCCCGATAGACTGCCTGTTTACCAGGCCCGAACCCGGCCCGAGCCCGAAAGACGTCCTGCTTACCCGGCCCGAGCCCGGCCCATGCAGACCTCTAGTGCCAGTACGTACAATCTTCAGCTAGAAGATTATTTTGAACCTCATTCCCACTACTATTAGAAAATTCATTCAGAAGGGATAGTGTAAATATTGTTAATTAGCAATTAATTATCTTTGCAAAGTACTTTATTTTTCTGTCTCTTCTCTTTCTACCCATGTTGTATCTTGTTTTGCAATTTTGTTTCTGTAAATTGTAACTTTATTGTTTCAAGAGAATCTCTCTGAATGTAATCACTATAATACTTCTAAGTAAATACCACCATTACTACTGCTATATAAGGTGCTGGTCCACGACCCCCTGGAATTCCCCGAGACGACCGTGGCCTCCGCTCTGGTATCAATCGGGGAAGAGCTTTGGTTGAGCGTGGCGCCCTCACTGGTGGAGAGCACCATCGCCGTGCGGGGCATCGAAGTCTCCAGAAGACAATGTCTGTTCGAGGACGAGCTGCAGCTTTCCTCCTCGGAAACGTACAGCTTTCAGACTTGCATAACAGAGTGCCGAGCGCGCTACTTGGCCAAACTCTGTAACTGCCTCCCGTTCTTCTATCCCTCGCTTTGTAAGTTGAAAGAACCCTACCCCTTGGAGATAATAAATTGTTTCGTCGATTGATTTTTCTTTCGTATAAAAAACAATAAAAAGTGTTGGTTAAAAATTGATATTTAAAGTTTACGGAATACAAAAACATGAAAAAATTAGTGGTCATTTTAATTTTGGTAAGTTATGACTTCCATTTTGCACTTGCTGCCCCGCCATAACCACGATCGTGTGCTTTCTTAAGAAATGTGTAACACGTGACCGTTAAGCATGGCGATCCTTTCTATTTCAGATAACTTGAGAACCTGTACACTTCTGGACGTGCCATGTTTAAGGAAATATAGACGTGAGTAACCTGCACTGTTATCTGAGTATGAAGTTGACGGAATAGATTGAAATCCCTTTCTGATAAATGTATGGCTGAGTATTACTTTAACATCAAAGCCATTGTTGGTGATTTCAGGAGTGGTCGCGAGCACGAGGCCTCCAGAAGGCGCGGAAGGGTTTTCCAGCGGGTTGTTGGAGGGCATGGCATGCGACGAGTGCCTTCCTGCTTGTTCCGAGAGGTCCTACTCTGTGGCCTCAACTCTGAAAGCTCCCATCGTTGCCCAAAGGGGAAACTTTGCAGCTAGCGACTCCGCCTTTACGTATGTTTATGTTGCTAGGATTCTGATGAATATCTCGAAAACTTTCCTTCCATCGGATTCAGTACAGAATTACTATCTTCAGTACTCTACGCTCGATCAAATTTCCCGAATGGTTGAATAGCCGCAAGATTCAGCTAGATGTTGTATGCTAGTCACTTGTTTTTGGAATACCTAGACAACCTATGAAAACAATAAATATTTATCTGTTTACTTCCAGGAAATTTTACGATATGACCAACCGTAGCGTGATACACGTTCACTTCAACGACATTTATTGCATTAAGTACAGGAGAGATGCGGTCATGACGTGGGATGGCCTACTTGGTATGTAAAATTCAACATTTACATTCTTATCTTCTCTGAACTTTCGCTATTCGTTCAATGTAATGCATTCTGAATGTAAATTGTGTAAACATATATAGATGCGAAATTATTTTTAGGACGAAGACGATAAACAGTGAGTAATAAGCTGGGCTGGTCGCCCAAAGAAGCATTGCCATCCTGGGCTTTTTATCATGAGATAATTCCTTGTAGTTCTTGAGATTTCATTTCAACAGTAATAATTATAAATAGAACATCATTGTATTTGCTCTAATAACCATATCCTGAATTTTCCATTGATGGCTGTGAATGAGGTAAGAGTCACAAAATACTCCAAACATAATCAAAAATGAGGACAACCGATATACATTTCGCTGACTGACAAAGAGCATTATCAAGGCTACATAGGTGACTCTTTTTTTATGGTGTTTGGAGTATTTTGTGACTCTTTTCTAATAACCATAAGTTTGATATTAAAAATAACTCAGTAGACTGGTTCAAATAATGGGAATTCTTCTTCTAAATCGGCGATTATTATTGGTTGCGATATTGAACTTCTCATTCTAAATTAATTCTAAAAAAACTCTTAATCTAGGATTCTCATTTATATGTGTATTTTATCTGTAAAGATACCATGAGCAGTTCTCAAAAATTATATTATAACTGGTTTTCCATAAATTATGATACACAAAATTATCTGCAGCTGATGAATTGGTGAAAATTTATGATGTAAGAAGATTTTTTTCGGAAGTCATTGTCAATTGGCTCCAATGTTTGGCCTTTGCATAAAACTTAATTAGATTAACTTAATTAAAAGAATGAAATTCACAGAATCAGGCGGGATGCGGTGGAAATTCATAATTACCTGTCTCAACGGAGAATCGTCTTCTTCGGGCCCGAAGATTGATCGGGATGGAGATCTTGTTTCCTTAATTTTACCCATAAGAGAGTTCTATGTATGAATAAAAATACCTACAAACGTGGATAAATTGTAATGCTATGGTTTTGCGGAGATTCTTTAGAAGATTGCTATTGTAAATTTTGCAAATCCTGCTGGATAAAGTTAACGTTTTTATTTAGAAAGATTCGCTTCAGCTTTTATGTTTTCTCGCGGAATATTATAAAACTTAAAATTTAAAACATTTTACAACTCACTATTCAACCTCATGCGGTAATAAACCTAACGCTGTTTCCATATTCTCACTTCCACAGCGGCCATCGGCGGTATATTCGGGCTGTGCTTGGGAGGGAGCGCAATTAGCATAGTGGAATTGGTGTACTTCTTCACCATGGGTCTCTGGAGTAGGGTGACAAGCGCCAGAAGGAGGAGGAGGGTCCGCTCCAGGAAGATGAACCCCCCTCCTCCATCCCCTACGTACTTTCTGCATTAAAGCGGTGTTCCTCATCTTTAAGCCTTGTGGTTCTCCTTTATATTGGCTCTGCACGCCCCTTCCTTACTTACATCCAATCACCAAAAATAGTTTGTTACTTCTAATCGATTCATCATGGGTAAACTAAACTTTATGATTAACTGTATGATTTCTTTAGATGAAGATTATGATTGAATCATGAATACTTTCAAATCGCTGCTATGATTGTTGCATAACAATTCGTTATTATACAATCAGTAGCCACGTTTAAAGTCTTATAATTTTTATTTTATATGTTATAAATAGAGTAGTTCTGTGGTAACGTTAAAATACTATATAACAGTGATTAGAAATTACATTTCCATAAAATAATACAATACTTTATGCAATAACGCAACACTATAATATAATTATCACCAATTGAGGTTATACAATTTACAAATATCGCAAAATTTTATTAATGACAATTCAAATCACTTCTAGCTAAACCAATGCGTCATTTCAACATAGATATCTTCTCGACGAATTATATCTCTCACATAATAACTTACAAAGTTATATTCGGTTAATGAATGTAATTTCTGATACTCATGCTGTATACAAAATACATTGTCTGCAAAATGCTTCATTGAAAGTAGAAACAGAGTTTTTCTAGATAAACACTTTTTATTTGAACGATGTTGAAAAAGTTATGATATTATAGGATCCTTTATCTATAACCGGAAGATCCTATGGGACAACCAGGGATCACCCATCAACTATGAAGTTCTTTAGATCTTCCGCGAGCCGCCAGTGGCGTATGTCAATGAATTGCATTCCTTTGAATGGGCAGTATGAACGGAATGCCACCCCCGCTGTTCCACCAACCTAGATTCACTTTTAGATCCTAGGGGGGCGTCTTAAATTTTCTCTCACTACTTAGCTGTTTCCATTCTGAAACTAAGTGCTAAACCACCGTTGCTTGATGGGGATTTAGATTTTAGATTTAGATATATACCCCGCGAGCCGCCAGAGGCGTATGGCAAGGGGTGTAATACACCACTATTATTTATTCCTCCCTATTAGCATCTCTAATAGCCTGGGGAAAAAACGACCAAAAGTCATTATCCGTCCTTGCGATTACTTCCCTATAACGCTTCGTGGATGCCTCTCGGAGATCGCGTTCGCTCCTTACTGGAACTAACATTTCACTTACTTCGTCTATAAATTCAGAACGAATGAACTTTTCAAAAAGTTTTCGACGATATTCAGTTCTTCTCATCTGTAGTGAATTCCAACCGAGGGAATCTGTCATTGCCGTAACGCTGCTATCAAACCTGAAATCCCCGCAGACGAATCGGGCTGCTCTACGCTGGACCATCTCTAAATCTGAGACTAATCCTACTTCGTGTGGGTCCCAAACCGCACAGCAGTATTCTAGACTAGGGTGAATAAGAGAAAAGTAAGCTATTTCTTTGACTCTCGATGAGCAGCCTCTCAACGTTCTACTAGTTAATCTTTGCATTCTATTCGCTTTCCCTATCGTAATTCGAATATGTTCTTTAAAAGATAAGTTACTGCTAAACGTGACTCCTAGGTATTTGTTGTCGTGCACTAACTCTAATGGATGCCCTGAGAGTTGGTACTGCGCGGGAATTATGTTTGTGGAGCGCGTAAAACTCATGCCAACGCATTTATTTATGTTTAAATCCAGCTGCCAATCTTTACACCATCCTGATATTACGTCCAGGTCGTTTCGAAGTACATTACAATAGTTTTCTGACAAAATCTCTCTGTATATCAGGGTATCATCGGCAAATAATCTATGGGATATGCCATGTAAACACTGCTATCTGATTCTATGGCCGCTGAAAGACCGAACGTATTGTTTTTGGGTTGATGACCTTTTGTTTTAATAACAAAATGTCAGTACAAGTAGTACATTGTATGTTTACTGTAGTCAAAAGAAGTTTCCACGTTTGTTTGTCACGCGACGACCAATGTATAGAATTTCTGACGCTTAGTGCTCCATCTTCATAAGTGCATGCCTATGTTTGGGGAATATTTCATCCTTGATTACCTGCAATCATCAATTGTGGCAAAAAACATTTGCCGGGCATACCCGTGTCAGGCAGGTTTTGTCACTGAAATTGACTTTCCCAAGCATTCTGTAATCGTCGTAGTACATGTTATTTTTTATTTCTCTCTCCGAGTAGCATACCTTTTACTTACTAAGTACCAAGAAACCTACAAGTTAGTTGACGGTAAATGATTCTTGATTGGTTATCCTTTTATTTTCATTAGTGTGGTAAAAAATGGTAATGTTTCCGTTGATATCGGAAATTTTCAAATTTGTGATATCTATACTTTGTCTCTCTGCCCAAAGTGAATGTAAATGAAAAGATAGACTTTGTTTCATAAAAAGGTAAGCATGAATTTATGTAATAGTTTGTCTTTCCTTGTCAAAAATATAGGAATGTGATGAGGAAATAAGAGCTAAGAAAAAAGTTCAGTTTGTTCTCCATTCAACCGAGTTTTGTGTTGTTTTTTTGCTTGGTGCTGTTGTTTTTCTGATGTTTAGAAGAGTTTAGTTTAGTTGTGAATAGATTGGATTTGTTGAAGGTTATATGTTAAACAGCTGTGAGAGAAGAGATAAAGACAGTACGCATTAACTCTACAGATTTTACTGGTCCTCGCATTTTTTGTGTGTTCCGGTTAATTCTAATGTTTCCAACCACTTTTGTGATTTTACGGTCTCTGAGGAGCTCACCTGTTTCACATTGTCGTGTCAGTAGTGTCCCATTTTTGCTTATCAATGAATATATGAATATATTTATTGCTCTAAATATTGCGTACAAAATTAATACAAAATAATTTACAAAATTTTAACAAATATTAGAGCTTTAGGTGTCAACTAAGAATATCCTGTATTTTGACACCGATAATACGCAATACGTTTTGTGTTTACAAACCATAGAAAAACTTTAAACTACTCATTTATCTTAGAATAGTGACGTGTGTTATTACGAAAATATTACGATGGCAAAATACAAATATAAGAAAAATGAAGTGACATATTTATACAAAGGAAAGGCTACACAAGAAAGGAGAAGGAAAAGAAAATTTAAGAAGTACGTTAATGAATAAAGAATCTTTCCAAATTCAAAGAAAAACATATCAATTTCATCATCATCTAACAGCCAATTTTCAGTATATTTAGGAATAAGTTACAGTTAGATAGGCTTTTAGTTTCATTTGGTAACCTACAGTACATACAATATTGGTCCTAAATACAAAAAAGATTTTTTTTTAATATTAAAGTTTGATTTTGTAAACCTAATAGAATATTCGTTTCGCATACTATATACACTTTTTACACATTTTGTTTCAAATAATGGAGGTTTATCACTACATCTTTAAAGGTAGATTTCGTAAAATAACTGCAGTATTTATTGTATTATCGTATGCACTACCCCAACATATTAGTCAGTACATTAATTTGGATTGTACAAGGGAACAATATATCAATTTACGCAATGAGAGAGAACACTTGTTGTGTATAAAATAAATTTTGACCAAGCGTATTCTTAAGGCTTTACCAACATCATCGATATACCTATTCCATTTCAATTGTTGGTCAAAGTACACAGCAAGATTAATGGACATTACTCAACGTCAAAATCGATTCTAAATATTTTGAAATGAGCTTGTGAGGTTTACCCACATATATCAAAACCATTGGTTAGAAAACACTAAAGAATACATTCTTATGATAGTTTTGAATCTTTAATCGATGCAATTATTCAATACCCGAGCATAAATTGAAATTTATCCGATGTAACGGAACCAGGATCAGAAATTTTGCGCAGGTTTTTCATACCCCCCTTCTTTGTGGGTGTTTCCCTGCAGCGGATATTTTTCCTAAGCTTTTCTTAGGTTATTTTTACATCCGCAATCCCTTCTTACATTTCCTTCTATTTTCCTCTAAGTTTCATTGATACATGTAATATAATTATAATAATTTAACAAATTAACGACAGGTTAGATGGAAGATGAGAATTTTTAGTCTCAATCTCGCCTGTAATAAAGACCCCTAATAATAATAATAATAGTTAATAAAATCTCAAGCAATTCCATATGAGTAATTTCGTCTCACTTTGTGACTCGTGAAAATAATTCCAAAAATTAGTGAGAAAGGGTAAATCCTGTGAGTTTTGAGTGAGCAAATTTTGTAAGTTAGTAAGTATTCCTTTTGTTACAAAGGAGAATCTAACATCTCTCATGTAAGAATAGTTCAATTATTAACGTTACCGAAGATAAAATATTCCCATGCACACCCACATTCTAAATTCTTATACAGGATAGGTAAAAAGTCCGTAGATTTTCAATGTAGTGATAAAAACTGATTTATATCACACTGACTAAGACTTACCGAGCTCTCGATAAAAAATAGATAGTCAACTATCAAGATAAGAAGTGATGGTCAATGTAAACAATGACAAATGGAAACAAAGATCATTTAGTCTCTTCGTTATATTGAAATCATATTTGCGGTTCACTTTGGAATGTGTATTTTAAATATGATTGGAGAGTGAAAACTAAGAGTAGAAAACAAAGACACGGAAATTCACCAAATAAATACGTCATAATAGAATAGATATATCCACCCATCAGTGTCACCTATAAATAGCTTTATTGTATGTTATACAAAAGCTGTTTACTTCCGAAAATCCAACGTTTCCGTCAAAAGGGAATCTCTTCTGAGTGAGCCTTCGGGGCATTCTTCCGATTGTTTGGGCCAAATAATATCTTTGGCTGAGTTTTGTTGCGTCAACATCTCACGCCGCTCGTCTTTAGAGATGACAAACAGATTTTCCCGGAAATCTTTGAGGAAACTGTTATATAAATACGTGGGTTGTGGATATTTTATTTCGATATTCAAAAATATCTCAAAAGATCCAACTTTACCGCCTCTGGAGTTATTCCAATTGTTGCGCAGCATTGTTGAAATGATCTGTCAACAAAATGAATCCACGATGTAACAATATCTATATAAATACAAGGATGAGTGTTTTCCAGGAATATGCTGAACACTTTACAAATCCACCAAAAAAGAACCGCGATCTACGTTTCAGGGTTTTGCCTCATGCTTTACAACAGTTAGTTGTTTAAATATTTATAAAGATACGAAGTTTTACGAAATATTTGGATATATCTTAACAATCCTGTTACATAACTGAAAAACCTATGTTTGTTGAGAAACGACTTGTTTGTCGTCACCTTTGTCGATAAAATCTTCGTCAACCTTTCTATGACTGAGAAATAATTTTAGCGGTGTGCAAGGTTATCTTAATTGCCCAATATCATTATTGTTATAATCATTACCTTTATCTTTTATGTTTAAATTTCCTTATATTTGTTTCAATTTCACTGAAAAGTCATAAATTCATCAACGACCTTATTTTAACCATCAATAACATATTTACCTGAACCTATTACTGGTGATATCTCTCTCTAAACTATATATTGATAAGGAAAACATTCTGTATAATTGAGCTACTTTTAACTTTTGAACAACCTGAATACTTTATCTTTAGGTACTGTATGTATTAAATATGTAATAAAGTATCATTTCTCATGTAAAATCGTATAAATAATGTTACCATCCAATCTTTTGTCGATTGATTTTGATCAATAGGATGCAAACAAATGGCATCTAAAAAGAAAATTTTAACATCAAATAACGATGAAAATTGATATTTTTTTCCAAACAACTGAATGGTTGGGTATTACATAAAATGTGACAGAAGGTAAACGTGATTTACTCATTTTAATTGTCAAATTCATTATTATCATGCAATCATTATATTATTAATATTATGACTTTGATTATTAATTTATAAATTCATTTATTTATTGTTGCATTGCTGTTTATTGTATATTTTTGATCATTAATTTTAACTATTCGTTAAAATTAAAATATTCTGAAAGGAAAATTTTGACACCACTTGCCGGCTAACCAATTAGTGATCAAGTAACAATCCTGTAAGAATTTAATTGAATTTACCTTGTTATCTATTTATGAATTTGACTAGTATGTATAGTAGAGCTGGTATAAAAAACGTATTTTTCCGAATCAAATTTGCTTAGTGCGAAAAGTTGCGTAGGTACTGATATGAGGATCTCGCATACAAAATGTTTACGAAATTGGATAATATTAACCACTGTTATCCATATTTATTTGATAAAGTTAACTTTAATGTCAAAATTAATAATCTTTTAGGTTTTTCCACGGACAACTTTACACCAAACGATGAACGAGATATTTCCAAAGGAATACAATTTTTAAAAAATAAGAAAATTATCACAATTACGGCCTCCAAAAGGCAAAATGTAAGGTGATGTCCCATTTCGCCAGAATATTTTGTCACTTTGCGGGTTGTCTATACTCGTCATTTGTTCATCATTCCCAGGCGTGGCAAACCCATAGATAGCGTTAAATAAATTTAAAATTTCAGAAACGTAATACAGAGATAAAAATTAATCGTTGGTACTTACTAAAATTACGTTATTTACAGTAGCTCAGTCTTCATAGGCTTTTGTTTCTCATTTCCGCCTGTGTTTTCGTAAAATTTTAAACTTTAGGGCTAGGGTAGCGGTGGTTAATACTATCCGAAAAATTTTGCATGCAAGATCCTCATATCAGTACACAACTTTCCCGCACAGGGCAAATTTGATCTGAAAAACAAGGTTTTTTCGGCCCACCCTAATGTATAGAGCTCAACGTAGATTTAATTGGGGTTTTCTAGCGGAATAGGTAAAACCTAAAATGTTTACATTCTATTAAAGCTCGTCACCACACTTTACCTTATAATTAGAGGCCACCGTCAAAAAGAAGAAACGATCCATATCTTATCCCGAGAAGAAAATGGATATACTTAGGGCCTTATACTTAGGCACAATAGTTTCGGAGGTGCTAATGTGTTTACACAAACGATAGCAGAAGCTCTCCGTTTTAGGGGTAATTATCATTTTATCTTCAATCGGTGCATATAAAAGGTCCACACTCTCCATGGCAACGCTTTTACTAAGATAACCAAGCTAGTAAAGCACCATCATGCTACCTGCACGTTTTGGGGTGGTTTTCATGCTCATCTTTTTACTTGGAGCGCAAGCTAAAGAGGATTCAGAAGTATCTGTGGAAGGAAGTTCAAAAGAAGTAAAGGATGCAGAGGATGATATGGAATCTAGACTGATTTCCGTTGGTGTGGATCCTTTACTTTGTTCCACAAGTAAGTCATTTTTTTCTCTTTTCCACTAGTGAATACGTAGTTGTAGATACTATGTCCAAGCAATCACATCTTGATGAATGTAATATTATTAATCCATCGTCTATTTATTAATATAAGTTAATCCAAAGACGGCACGTATATTCACGTGGAATATAATAACAGATAAATTATATATTATATAACAGATAAATTATATAATAGATATATAAAGCAAAATCCGTCCGTCCATCTCAGAAGCTATTTGAGCGCTATGAGACAAACTGCATTGTATTTCTAGTAAGCTAAAAGCCCCACAAAAACTATTCTCATCTCAATGAAGGCTTGGGTTCGAACCCAGGACTCCGTAATACGTTTCCATAAGGAATGCACGTACAGTTCGTTTTTGTACCTTGCAGGCTTTGTTACTTTTACAGAATCAAATTGGAAATAATGGTCCAAAGAAGTCAAGAAAAGTACCAAACCACGTTAGATCAAATATAGGATCTTATTATTGACTTAAAATACACTTTTTGAATCGAAAGTATGAGAACTATGACAAAATAAACAAAAATGATGTAAAATTTCGCCGTAGTAAACAACCAGTCCCCCTGACGACCAAGGTGATTGTTGAATCCGACACATTCATTTTCCCAGATGAATACACGAGGATTTTAAGTCCATACCGAATTAATGGCAGGAAATAATGTCAGAATTCATGAAGAGGTGGCAATTTACTGAGATTTCAGCGAATGTAAACTATGATATTAAATAGCAGTAATTTAAATCTCATTTAAATTGACATTGTTGACAAATTTGAAAACAATTAACCAAGTCATTAGACCTGTCATCTTACTATCAACGAACACGATATTACTTAATCCAATGATGTATTATAATTATTCTGCCATATAAATATCGGGACTCTTTATATTTTTAATGGCCAAGCACATGAAAAGATTCAACGAATTATCACCCCAGCGGAGCAGCTTCTGGAGCTTTATGGATAGGGTTCAGTCCAAGACAGTCCTATTGAATCATTACGATTATTGAATTTAGGAAAAGAGAGTAGAAAAATATAACAGACAATAGTTCGATATCTTTCAAAGGTAATTCATTGATTTTAATTATTGGTAAAGCTCCGGTTTAAGCAATGATATAATTGAATTTAGAACAAGAGAGTATGAAAATGTGATAGACGGTAATATGGCATTATTTATAGATGATTAAGTTAATTATGAGCAGTACAAAAGCTCCGGTTAAATAGATATGATTATTAAGTTTATGACAATCGAAAAACGTGATACACAATAGTTCGGGATCTTTCAAAGATAATTAAATTAATTCTAAACAATGTTATGGATTAACCGATTGTAAAACTACCTCATGACTTACTGTTTTTGTAGGAATAATTCATGATCGTCTGTATGCTGGTGGCCATGGATACTACTTCTCCTGGGAGGAAACTGAGACCAGAAATTTGGATCTTGATTGGCTGGAGGCGCGTAAATTTTGCCGCGCCCGTTGCATGGATTTGGTATCCCTGGAGACCCTATTCGAGAGCCAATACATCGCCGAGAGAATTGAAAAAGGTATGTTTGTTGCTGACTCTTAATTCTGATACCTATGTTTAAGTTTTGGTAAGTAAACAACTTCCGCTTGAAGTTTCCGAGCGTCATTTCCTTGTCGATAATTTTATCTCATTAAACCAATAGCCGTCTTTGTCGGCGTTCCTCGTCTCATTAACCGGTATTCGGAGGGAACAAGAAAGGATCACCGCACTTGTAAGAATACCTATAAAAGTGCGGTGATCCTCTCTTGTTTTCTCCGAATACCGTTGAATGAGACGAGGAACGCCGACAATGCAGATTTTAAACGTCTAATTCTTTAATAGCCGTGTTCCAAATATTCTTTCATTACAGCGATAAATTTATCGTTGATTTACTAAGTGGTGTACATGTAAGTGGAGCGATGATTTGATTTCTTTGATTTCTATCGGGTAATTGCCGGACTTTGAAATACTAAGCGATCGTTTGAACTGGCTTCTGGCATCAAACGTATGAACCTAAAGTCTCAAATTTCATCATTAAAGAGAATGCCAATAAGGTCATAGGAAAATTTTGTCTACATCTCACGCTGAAAAAATTGAAGAGTAAGAATTCTGTGGAGTGCAATAGAACGAGATACCTAAAAAAATTGTAAATATTGAAAAGTTTGAGATGTCCGTCAATAATTATACCTTGGAAATACGTAGATGAAATAGGTATTGAATCACGAATCATTGTTGCCATCAATGTAGCGTTACGCAACAATGATCGACGGCGACATTTTTGAGATTTAAGCGGACATGGTCAACAATTAAGACAAGGTGTTAATTATGTCTTAGGATGGCAACGCGATTGGAATCAATAATGATAGTTTTTACTCCTAAAAGCCGCATTTGCTTCTGTTAAGCTTATATAATCTGAAGAATGTGTACTTAATCTTATGATAGATTAATATTAATGCATTAATTAGTTTCTTTATCGTTTAATTGCTAGTATTAATTTAAATATTAATCATTTAATATAATATTTCACTATTTATGGTAGATGAATATTGATTTTACTTTTTCCTTAGTTCGTCTTTTCGATATATCCTAGAAAATAGTATGAAATTGTGTACTGAGTGAAAGAAATCCATTGGAGAGCTAAATCTAGATTTCACCTTCATTGAAGATATGTTGTGGTTGTTACATTTCCGGTTAAGTGTCAAACAATCACGATATAAATGTCAACGTCTTTCGCATCTTTTGAAATACTTTCGACGACCACCATCGGGTAGATTTAAGATGGAAACAAAGCGACTGTTTAAAGTCGATGGCGGATACATTTTTCGTGTTTTTCTTTAAGGTTATCAGCCTATTGCATGGACCAGCGGGCGAAAGTGCACTTTTAACGGCTGCGATCGTCAGGATTTGATGCCCATTGACGTTCGTGGGTGGTTCTGGGCTGGAAGCCTCGCCAAGTTACCACCTACGACTGACCGACAGGGTACTGACTGGAGTGAAACCGGAGGGTAAGTGATTGTGTTCCAAGAATAATGCACGAGAGGATTGTTATTGATGCACGCAAATGTAAAATCATATGCCTCTACATTCTTCTACAACTACATTCAAATAGTTCTACCACCAGAATTTTACATTTCTCCTGCTCGGCGTTTCCGAGAAAAAAAATAAGTTCGGGAACTATTTGAACGTAGTATTCACATATACATGCGTGCCCTACAATCCACCTTTCGGCGTGTGGCAGGGGCTGCAAGCACCATGATTTTGTTTTTCTAATCGATTACTTTCGCTTATTGTGAAAAAATTGAATTTTCAAGGCGACTCCTTCCAGCATCAATTTCCCTGATCTTCCTTGCTGTGTCTGGACCCCTTATATAACAAGGAAAACGCTATGTTGACTATTAAACATACTTACTCTAAATTTAACTTTTATCATCTAAAGATTCCAATCCTGCGACCTGAAGAATTTTTGTCACTCTCACTGATTTTTGTTGCAATTCTTTATAAAATAAATATTACCTTACGTTGCAGTTTCTCTAACACACGAATATAACAGGCGAAAATTGCTCAAATAAATAAAGTCACTGGGAATTTTCATTGGAAAACATGGCTACATTTTACTCTTTGTTGATGACCCTATTTTTTCAATTTTTGCCATGCTACTGTATAATTAGTGATAAGCAAAATTCAGCTCATATTTTGGTATAAAAATAAATAAAAAATCTGAAAATTATTTTTTTTATTATTACATTTAATAGCAAATTAAATCACATGGAGTTTTGGCTGGCGAAATATGAATATAGACTATATTTTCACAAGGATTATTAACCTTTAGAAGATAGAAATAAAAATATATTAATGCACAATAGACTGTTGAAATAGTAAAGCATTTCTCATATATACATACATAGTTTACTGTCACCAATCATCTCCAAAATGTGGGAAAACTCATCCAGGTCCAATGTTCTGAATATCAAATCATTTACGCAAATATGAAAAGTCTTAGAGTATTACAGCAGTACTCTTACTTTCTATTTATGTTGTTTGGTAGAATTAATGAATAGTGACATTGATTCATTATGCATATAAAAAAAATTGTTCTCTGCAAAGTCTTACTTGCTCATACTGATCAGTCATGTTTTTCAGTCTATCAGAAATATTTTTCTTACATTTCATGGACCTAAAAAGAGTTTTATTTTGATTTGATTTTCATAATTAATTATGATTAAAGAAGAATACTTGTGATGTGTAGTGAGTATATCAAATACACATCAAAATAGTGACATACATTAAATTTGTGTATTTTGGGTAATTGTTTCTCATGGATATCTTTTAATAACAAATTCCTTGTGCAGAATACATTTAGCCATTTTGTAGATTTTAATCATTCTTAAGCTAGAAATAAACTTTTCATTGGCAGGACATGTTATTTAATACAGAATCCAATTTTAATAACAAAAATAAATTTTTACATTTAATAATATATTCATTTATTTACACTGAATTATCATTTAGCTATGATAATTCAGCGTTAGAGTTGCTGAATTCAAAAGAATTTCTTGATTGACTGTAAATGTATCTTTAGAGTAAAATTAGAAATTATTGTATTGAAAATATATTTATAAAAATAATCATTATACTGATTGTTCCTCCATTATATAATTAACTCATTTCTGTATTAAGAGGAAGAACTATTTCATACAGTATATTCCCTCCTTGATTTTTCAACATTTACTTCGCATAGGGTGCCTTAACATTTCTTCATACATTTTGACTAAGCGACATTTTTGCTGGCCAAGAAAGCAAATTATTATTGCTTTTTATTTTGTAACAGTTTGATCAATGCTATGTCAGTGAAGTCCTGCTACCAATTCTGATTAAAGAGAAATTTTCCATTGGTAATCTAAATCAGGCTTAAATAAGTATCCTTCATTTACTTTTGTTTCAATCATGGCTGTGATAATCTGAAAGTTACAGAGGTATATACAGAATGATGGCACTAATTAAGGTCTCTCCTTACGAAGCATTCAGTAAAGTATGACCTGGTAAAGTCATTGTACTTCTCTTATGGTATTCTGGCTCAATTAGGAAAGCAAGGGCAAATTATCTCAATCCTCATTTATTGGCTCATCCCCCTCCCCAAAGCTTTTAGTTGTTGATGGCAGAGACGAAGTTCAAAGGAGCATTTGGGCTGAAAACTTTACTGGCAATTCCAGTGAGATCTTTCTATCAATTGAAGCTAAAGAACATCCAATTGACTTCAAATCCTAATCAAATGATTTAGATTTATTCAAAACAGCTATTGGGCACTTTTTTAAATTTGTCTATCAGATGAGCAATGCATTGATGTTTGTCTGCTTACTTCAATGGATTATTGATCCCTGATGAATTTAAGTACAGTCTGTTGGTTTGTCTGCTGTTTGTCAAGATGGCTACTGTTTAATATACAACTTGCTCCATCTCCATAATTCTTTAAACTCTATTGGAGCATTAACAGCAAAAGTAATAGATAAGAAGTGTTTGTGTTTGTTGATTATTGCATTATAAATATGTTATATTCCCCATTGTAAGTAGCCATTTATTGGCTTTTTATGAGGTTATGGAAATTAACCCAAAAATTGAATGACCCGTTACTACCATCAGAACATTCGGCACTTCATTGGGTATTAACTACAATGGAAAAGATGGACATTGGTGGAAAGCAATGTAGATACTCCGGTGAATAAAAATACAGTTTGATGGATCCAATAATGAATATAAAAAAGTGCCATTTTCCAAATGCGTTTCTTGTTGAAATCCTGCTGCCATTTGCTATTTCATGTTTCAATCACTTTCCTGAATCTACTCAATTCTGTTACAGCCTTGGAGTGCCTCAGCCAGATAACAGAGAGGGACTTAATGGTGGTGAGCAAGAAGACTGCTTGGCAATGATGAATAATTATTACAGGGACGGAACACAATGGCATGATGTTGCTTGCAGCCGGAGAATTCCTTTTATCTGTGAAGACAGCGATACCTTGCTAGCAACTGCATTTCCCTTACCCAACTTCGATATTCGTATTGATTAAGAAAGAGTACACATGAATTTATACTGATATATTTGCAGGAAGTTTGCAGTTAAATTTTGTCCAAGAACAGTTAACCTATTGCTGACTAGGACAATAATTGCAAATAATCTCAGCACATAATAGTATCTTGTTCAATTTTATATATGAATTCATTTGAGTTACTACATCATCATCAGCAATAATCTGATCTCAATCTAACAATCTAATCTTAATAATAATAATATCAACTAATTATATTATACTATATACATTATTATACACTTAGTAACTAATCTAGTAAATTTTGAATTTTTTAGCAAACAATTCAGTCATACCAGCATGTTCCTGTTAAATAGAATTTCCAATACCTAACCATTGAATGTATTGATATTTGTTTTTAATAAATTTTTCATGCTTCTTACAATATTTTGTATTATTTGCAACCAAATTATATTTTTTTAATGTGTCTTGCAATTAGTTCTGATTTCATAAGTTATTATTCACGTATCGATTCCATAAAAGCTCTTAGAAGTAGGAATGTTCCTTCTTCTTTTTCTTAGAAGAAAAAAAGATTATTAAGGAAAAGTTATTCATTAATGAAAGTTCATGTAAAGCATAATACATCATGGCATTAACACCCATTTGAAGGTTTCACTGCTAAAAATTGATATTCACAATCAAAAAATATTTCACCATCATATTTTCTGAACGTGGTCAGGTGATAATATCATTTAGAACAGATATAATAATAATAAGGTTTCTTACTCCACCATGGACCGATGGACCTTGGAGATACTCCGATAAGGAAAGGTGGGTCGCCATCTGAAAAAGGTTGGGAACAACTGTTTTAGAAGATTAATGTTTCAGTTGTAGATTTCTTGCAAAATGAAAGAATAAACTGTTTAATTTTTCTTTGAATTAGATAGCTTCATCTGAGTTCAATATAAAAATAATTGTTTTTTTATATCCCTGCAACCTATTGAAAAAATATATGTTATTTAGTTAATTGAATTTAAAATTAAATTTGCCATTAAAACAGCTTATTTTTAAAACTTATTTTTAATCATTTTTATTTACAAACTAAATCATATTTATATTTCCTTTATAAATTTTCCTACACCATGGTAGAATTTTCTCATCCAAATCTCTTTTTTGCAATAGCAATAGTAGAAAAAATTTTGAAAGTTGTCTACATCGTGTGAAAGGAATGAAAAATTCATTTTATTATGATATTTCAGAGATTATCTTTTCTGACAGCAAATTCGGTTGCAGTTTCTATTGAAATTCAATGTTTTTCCTAGCAGTGAATTAAAAGCATGAATTTGTACTATAATTGGTATTTTTTACTGCCGTAATTGGTTTATTAGTACAAATTTCCTCTTTATATTACTTAAATAAGATATGAATTAAGTCATGTATTGAATTTAATTTGCAATAGAAAAAATAGGAGTGCAATTCCTCTTTAATATTTAAGAGAACAGAACCACTACTTCGTACAACTCTGCCAGTGATACATTTTTTAGAAGCTCATATCTGTTGATGTATTTCTGCATTTTCACCATTTCCTACTAGCATTATCAAATTTAGGGTCCTCACTTTCCACGTGATAATTTATTTATTTATTTTATTTATATTTTAATATTTGTTTGTTGTAGAAATATTTAGGAACTATTATAGCCTTTGCAGGCATAAGAAGACATTTTGGCTTGGTAACCAAAATAAAATTATAGTAGTATTTTTTATTTTCGTTTTTGATTTTATCCTCCATTGACCACATCTTGCAATATCTTGCAGTAACAGAGGCATATTTTGAGGTTTCATTGTGAATTTCAGAGATGAAAGCTTCTTTATTATTTTATGATTATGTCGGAATTCCACTATATTTTGGCCTCCACGAATTTTCCTATAATTTTCAACAGAGATATCCATTCCACGATCCATTAAGCAATCGAAAGCTAAGTTCATATGCTGTGTCATGCATTGAGATAGGGGAATAAAGAAAAGATTTGCTATGACGATATTAAAAATTTCATTAATTGATACTGTCAACGATGGAGTGAATTTTTCCGAATTAAAAGCCTGAATAAAAGTGAGTTTAAATTAACTTGTAAGCATGGCTGTTAGAAGTAAAGTTAAATATAAACGATACTTTCTGCTATGTATATGGAGAAAGTAACAAACATTATTAAGGTACTTTGTGACAGTATTTTAGCTTGATCTGGTTAAATTTCAAAACAAGGAAAGGAAAGGATTAAAAACCAATTTCATTAATTACGTTTTGCAGTGAAGTATTAAGTACATATATACTTCACCGTGTTTTTAGATTAAGTGTTAATGTGGATAAGAGGCACCTATTTTTTATGTTCCATGGTTGTATGAGCCTATGGCTATTGCCTTTAACCAAAATCTAAAAGACTCAAAGCGCACGTCATTAAAGTATGGAAATTATGAAAAATAATAATATTAAAAATTGCAATTGTTGATCTTTTTGTCCTGTAACTCCAAGAGATTGGTTCATAATTCATCGATATCCTGAACCAAGAACTTTTTAAGGAAAAAGTAACCTCTAACCCTTCTTTTCGCTACCCCTTCTAGTAGACTATCCCGGTAGTTATCAGGGAATGGCATCCCTATTTGGGAACTCCTATTGAAAATTTCAGCGGTTTGCTAGCTATAAAATTAAGAAGATATTTGTAAAAAACATAAATATAGCATAAATGGCACGGAAATGGATTTTATTCCCCTAATTATACTTACGGGAATATTACGTTATCTAAGTCGATTGGTGAGTTATAACAACATAAATACACGATTTATGATGCCGGTAGTGTGGTTTACGATGAGCGATATTAGAAACTTAAAATATTATGCTCGACATTCAGCGAAAGTTTAGGAAACACAGGATTTAAAATATGAAAGCTGAAAGAAAATAACTGTTTACTCCAGCCCTCGGATACATAAAAATAGCATTCATTAATGGAAAGTTTTGCTATCCTCGGAGTGAACAGCATAAACAGGAAATCGGATAGTGCCGTCAATACTGGAATAATAGCAGGTATTGCCAACGAGAGGGTGATTCATCAACTAGAAAGAATTCCGTGCTTGAGCTGAATAGCTAAAAGAACATTTCAATCCATTTTCCTCGAATGTGGCATATCTAGCGAAGTCTGCGGGGAAGATAATTACTCAGCGCACCTGACTTCGACGAGATTGGGAAAACAGAATAGTAAGCGTTTCTGAGATACGCGCGTGCATATGAGTCTCTCTAGTGTCGCAGATAAGCTATCTAAATGGTAATTTCAGTCGGCGTGGGCAGCGTATAGTGTTGCCACCTTCCGATGACTCAAAACCGGAGATTTCAACATTGGAAATACACCGAAACCTTGAGATTACCGCTAAAGATGGGCTGGGGTGGTTAAAATTACATTATAAATCATATCAAACAAGGTATTTAAATAAGTTACGGGGAAAAGAAGACCACTTCGAACGGATTTTAAGTAATAAAATGCACAGTTTGACAAAGAGAGAAGGGAATTTGAAGCGAGTGTCAATTTGTTACAGAAATGAGGACCCTCAAGACAGTGTATGAGAGGTAAGGGTCAAGAAAAAAAAATAATTGAATTCATTATAAGAACGATTTTATCTGCTACTGTATTCTGATATATTGAATATTCATCATTTGGAACAAGATAGAGAAAACAGTATCTTCATTTGCTTTTGTCGCAGTCTTGGTCATGGATGAGATGACATGAAAGCTACTAAGGAGTACGCTAATTAGGGTCTCTCCTATGGAATCCCCATAAAATTATTGCTCGTAGAGTCATTGTGCTTCACTTACGAGGAAATTTCCCACTTATTGCATTCTTGCTTGGAGAGGAGAGCAAGGACCAACTACCTCACTCCTCAACCTGCCTAAGAAGCCTCATTCCCCCCCTCTCGGTCGCTTATGTTGAGTGGGTGAGGTACCATCCGGCCTCTCGGCCTACTCTACTGATAGAATAAGAACGATCCCCATCTTCATAAGCCTATAATCTACAAACATAGGATATTTCTTTCACGAGTATATCATAGGTTATGAGTATTTTTACAAATATTGTTATTTAGATTCGAAAAAGGATACTTACTGATTGCATTAATTGCCTATAAAAGTCCAGAGAGCGGAGGTTAGTTAAGCACAACCGGTATCTTCAAGAAAAAATGGAAAACTAATTATCCGCGAAAGATTAAACATTACCATCTGAAATGAGTTGCTCGAGATACCTTATTTCAATACTACTGCATTCACACATTTTTATTTTCGTTACTCGCCAACAAGCAGTTCTAGAAATCATATTTTAAGCGTTCTATCGGTGCGGCCAAATGATATCTTGTCTGAATTCTGGAATTAACTAGTACCGTAACTTATAGCACACTCTTTTAATCTATAACAATTGCTGAGGATAAGTCTAATTGGGTTTACTCACTTCATTGTTATCCACTTAATCCCTCGGAATTAGATTACATTGTTTCTTTTATCATGCAAGGTCGGATCAAGAAGCGGCTTAATGCTTTTGGGTATGGCGTTACTCTTTGCTTGTTGTTGCTGGGTAAAAAAGTTACAAAACGAGCGTGAAATCATCATATACGGATGAGTACGCGATTGAATGATAATCAGACGGTACGCAATTGAATAAATAATCGTTGAATACTTGTGCATAGATAGGTGATTTTAATCTCTCTGATCGGTGGGTCTTTTTTCAGGTGCTTAACTACCTAATTCAGCGAGCAATTCAATCCTCCGAAGCCCAACATCGGGCCACTAACCGGAATTTTGGATGCGCTAATTTGAACAATCAACTTTGGATAGAGTATAGTGATAAACTTTAAATAAAGTTTATCATTCTATACTTTCAAATTCCTTTTACAAATGTAAATGGAATTTGATAGCTCTTTGAAGCAGAATTATTTACCTACAAGATTCAGTATATCATTTCAATTGCATTTTATGAAACGAAATTGACCCACCCTGACAATATTTGACTTTTTTTCGACGTACCTTTAACAATCTCGTTTACGATTATTTTTGCGTAACAGCTCGTCGGTTGCAACAATAATATGTCTTCCTTACTTCTTGATTGTTACTCACATATCACAATTATCATAAATAAATATACTATTTCGTAATTATTTGGGTTTAATAAAATGATCTATATTTTCAGTTAATGGCCAAGGTTTTAATTAACCACTCTTCAGTGATTACTTTGTGATTCTCACGTCGAGAGACTCGATTGTTTGAGAGGTATTACAATCTTTCTATCACTGTCTAGTAACGAGGTTCATGGCGGCATGAGCATATATTATTGTTTTGCTTCTAGAAGCAAACACATATATCACTGATACCTCTCGATCTGATTGGAATGCTTGACAAGGACTTCTGCTCTATTATTGGATTCAAATAAACACATCACAGTCAGTGACGATCCTTAGAGAAAGGAAACTCATGAGAGACAACCATTGCTTTAATGTTTTGCTTTTGAAGTGCTTTGGAGAGAGATTGCGGAGCCAAGAAAAGAAATTAAATACTTTTCTGATGTGTGAAAAATTTGAAAACGCCATTAACTACTCAATTGGACAAATAATGCCTAAAATATCGGCTACTTGATATTTTCTCGTTCAGCCTTATTATGCTCGTTTCTTTGTAAAGACCATACCTCGAAGTCTGGTGGATTCTTCAACCCCATCATTAGATCCTCTCTTTAGCTTTGGAGAGGGAATGAGGTCAACCAGGCCAGATGAGGAGTGAGGTAGTTTTTCCCTGACTTCGTAAATGAGCCTGAATGCTAAATTGAATTGAGCAAGTCCGCGGAATTTCAGCAAAATGACCCTGTTGGAAACCCTTTCCGTTGTTATCGATAAGCAGCGTCCATGAGGAATTCATTATCACTAATAACTCATTAGCTCTCATATTAGCATGGCCTTGAACAGGACCAAGATAACAGTAAAAGAATAATATTAATTTCTGTCCCGCGCCAAAATTCAAACGAAAAATATTTCATTAATTGAGTGTTGATCAACACTATCGATAGTAGAATTATCGAAGTCATAAGACTTAAGAGTGCTAATTAAGTGATTGGAGCACACTAATGAGCAAAATCTTCTTGTTTTCTATTTATCTGTTATAAAGTTTTCTCCAAACTTCTAATTCGGAAAAATATTTGGATACCTTTCTAGTCAAGTGTACATGAAATATAGTTTCTTATTTATGCGGAACACCTTTTCGGAAAGAGTAAAAAAGCATAATACACATTCCTTGTCGAACCAAAAGAAAGATTCCTTTCATCTACGTTACGGTGGTAGAATAGCAGATGTGCTTTGTATTAATAAATATTTTTTATCTTTTATCAAATTTCCATATTATATTATTTGAACAATTTACGAATGCAATACGACGTAGTCACATCATTCGGATCAACTGAATATTCTATTGATTTATTTCTAAGCGCTAAAAATGGTAAGTACATGATATGGAAATCCTTTTGGGAGCAATTAACACAATGTTTATATTTTTAATTTATTTATTAAACACGAGCATCATCAATCATGTAAATAATATACAAAAATGGCATAACAATCAAAAGGTTAGTTTAGCGGCGCTTGAAAATTCCTATTGTTAACAGGATAGCAGTGGAAGAATTGATAGGATAATTACAAATTGATAATACAATGCAGATTCATACATGAAAGCTGAAGTATCAACTTAGCATACAGCTAAGTAGATACTTCAGCTTTCATGAAGGAGAACATTTTGATGGAAGTGAAAGCCCCGCATAAACCGCTTCTAAATGTTGCGCCAACTCATAAATAGTGAGTTTTATGAAAACCCCCTTAAGTGTTTAAACCTTTAACTCAGGATGGGTGGATCTGGTGTATTTCAGAAGGGCTTCGTTCTCCTCGCAGACGATTGGCTTCCTGTGATGGCAAGCAACGTCGTGCCAATTGACTCCGTCATTGTAGAAGTTGTTGAGGATGGCCAAGCAGTTCTCAGCTGGTCCTCCCATCTTGAATTCACGGTTGTCTGGCTGCTGAGTCTTGAGTCTGTGAAGTGGATAAGGAATTTAATTATGATATATCAATTCTGTCAATTAGATTCCAATTTCATATGTACAATTCTACGAGAGACAATCAATGCTAACGCTTCAGAACCTTAAATTGTTAATTGCTTCATTGTTTCACATTAGTATCTTTAATTTTTCCTCGTTTGTTTTCTAGAGACGTAAATCATCTCTGAGAACATAAACGTGTGTTTGGTAATATTAGAGAAGGATTTAAATTATCATTTAATTTTGGAGCTAGCTTACACCGAAAAATTGACATTTTTACGTGTGATTGTTACTCTTTTGTGTTTATTTTGATTAGATTGTTGCGTGTATGACGCGTATTTTGAATAGCATGGTTGAAATTTAAGATACAAATATTCACAGATATTTACAAGCCGATGATTTTAGATACTTAACTTTAGGTTTATTACAGTACTTTGACCATTTTTCGATATTATTTGGCATTAAATGAAATGAGTGTTACTGAAATGAGCAATTTTCTTGTGTATCTAATACTTAATACTATGTGAACTTACCCTCCGCTTGGGCTCCAGTCATTGAAGTTGGGGTCGATCTTCTTCAACTCAGCGGTCCAGAACCATCCGTTGACACGAGCAGGCTGAAGATCAGGTCGGTCGCATCCCTTGAAGTCACAGACTCGCCCACTGGTCCAGATGTACTTCTGCTTGCCTATAAACAGAGTTAATCGTACACTTTATGATTAGAATTATCACATCTCCTCATCATTAAATATCTTACATCAACAATCTCTTTATTATCAAACATTTCAGGTCCTTAATAAAGTATATAGTCTACAAAAAACACGTAGAGTGATACGAATTTTTTGTTGCTATGATAATGATTGTTAATGGCAACCATCTTTTTGAAGTCATAATCGGTGTTGATCTTCAACACGTTATTTGAAGCTTTGTATGAATATCAACCTAAAATCTATCAAAATATTTAATATAGAAAATCTACTTTGCATTTCCTATAATTTATATTTATTTTATATCCCAGAAACTTTATCGAATGTGTTATCTACAGTTTATATTTAATTACTGATTATTGTGAATGATCAACTGCCCCATTTTTTTCTTCATTGAGCCTGCTATCCAAAATAAATAGTCGAACTGACAAACACTTTTAACTCTCCAATGTCATCTCTAATAATGCTTCAGTTTTCAGTGACTTTCAGTCGCTGAAGCAAACAGTTTTAAAATTAAATCATTTATAGTAATTTTGTTTTAATCTGACTCGGAATGAAAAAGGTGCTCCGACTTTAGAGACTCAAATTTTCCCGATCGTGCATTTAAATATATGCAATTGGTTATATTAAAAATATCTGTTGGCTTACCTGCGACGATTTTCGATTTGATCCATTCGTTTTCTGCCCTGGTTTCTGGAGAGGTCACGTCCATGCACCTCATTCTGCAGAAGTTCCTGCTGCCAAGCCAGTCCTCCTGAAGGCTGCTGGTGGATGGTTCCAACCATGAGAAGTAATATCCTTTTCCTCCAAATCTTTCGTGAATTTTACCTGATCGAAAAAAGAAAATTATTGCATACTCATGTGGTATTGTTGTATGAGCTTCATGCTAAATAAACCCAAGTAAAACATTTTCGATTTTGTAAGAAATATTGCCGAGAAACAATATTATTTCAATATGTTTATTTGTTTCAGAAAGGGAAAAAGACTTTTATACGAAAAGAATAAAACCTAGGCATATTGTCAAACAGTATTGTTACTTAAGTATAACAATGGAAGATCTCAACAAGCTCGCGATCGCAACAATGAGATATAAAAATAGCTTTCTGTTAGCGAAAATAGACTGACTTTGAGGGATATATATATAAAATATTGACTGTTTTGTATTA
Organism: Sympetrum striolatum; assembly: GCA_947579665.1. NCBI lineage: Eukaryota > Metazoa > Arthropoda > Insecta > Odonata > Libellulidae > Sympetrum > Sympetrum striolatum. The sequence continues at coordinate 77,310,156 of OX388346.1, forward strand.
AACTTCTTGAATACTATTAAAACTTACGTTGGGCGCAAAGGGCGGGCACGGGTGGCTCCAAGATACGACCATTGGCGAACTGACCAAGGGCTGGGGTGGCGATGGCCGCCAAAACCAAGAGGAAGACGGGCAGCATCTTCAGCGATTACTGGACCTTAAGAGAAACCAATCGATAAATCAACATTTCCTTCCTAATCGTTTCGCAGGAAACCACGAGAATTTCGTGTCTTACCTTTCTAAGTGAGGATTGCTGGTCTGATGTCCACTGCAGTGACATCGGGCCTTTATATACCAAGCATATTTTCCTTCTCTCCATCCAGTTCAAGGCAGCTATTTTCGTGACGAAAGCGAAGTACACGGAGAAAGTTTCGCCTTCTGGTACCTTTCCATGTATTTACGGTACCACCCTCTGTTTTCGCTGTCACTTGTTTTACCCCCAGGAACGGATAAACACCCGGAGGGAATCTCCAAGTGTGCCACTGTCCTTATTGAGACGTCCACTTTTCGATTTGCAAATTTCCCAGTCCGCTATTACTAAAATTTCGTATGAAAAGAAATCCTCAAACCTAATTTGTTTTAATCCTTAACGTACCCAGGGGAATCCACGGAGGACCCAAGAGTGAGATTTGTTGTGATTCTTGTGATCTACTAATTTAATATTAAATATAATATATCTATATTATATATTAATATTTTATTGATTTTTTATGGGCCCTGTATCAGTTCATGATAAAAAAGTAGAATTAAACTCATCAAATTCTTTTATAAAAATTTTAATAAATTAAACTCCCTTAGTGTGCCGGAAGGAATTGCTTGGTATTCTATGTTACCAGTTGGTTATGAATTGGGTTCGTTATTGTTGGCTCTAACCGGCCCTAAGTAACATGAGCTAAAATACTGTAGTGATGGCATCTGATGAATCTGTGCCATATGTTTTAGATAAATTATATATCTGGTTTTTATACCATACGCAATAGAAAAAAATATGAAAAATTTTCACAAATAAGAGTATAAGGATAATATTTTGTTTACTTTCACTAATGTTAAAATTAATATAAAAGTATGTCAAGATATTGTTTAAGAAACCCAAAAAATATATTTGTGGTAACCTACCACGGCAAGCAATTAAAAATAAAAGAGCAGCCATGAGGTCTTTCTAAGACCCCAGCATGGTAAACAAAGTTAACGAGGACTAGATCGATTTTAAATTGTTTCGCCGATCAAAAACAGTATGATACATATTTAAAAATTTTAAAAATCTCATCACGTTGGAATAGCTAACATGCAACTCTGGATGAACTTTCATCGTCGTAAGTTCTTCTTTGCAATAAACTTTTATGTATCGCGAAACAGCAGGAACTCGTGAAAAGTACAGTTTTTGGTTCAAATATTTCCTCTTAGTAAGTACAGCTCTGAATCTGCGGCAGCAAAAGAATGCCTTTTAAAGAACATGGAGGTATTTTTAGTTTGGCTTAAAAATAAATCATATGCGTTACGAATCAAGCCTGCAATAAATTCAAAAATACCAGAGGCACGTAATTAATAATCCGGTAGTGAATTTAGCGCACTTATTCCTAATAATAAGTACTGTTCGTGGAAAGGAGACGTGATATTATGACGCAAAAATTAATAATTTCTCTTTCATTTTTGTGAAGAATAATTATTTTGTAACCATCGATAAATTTTGTTGTTAATAAATATCTTTAGAAACGTAATAATTTTTTCATGGATATAATATGAGTTGATTGAGAAAATTAAAACAATAAATAACACTAGTTTCATGTACAACTAGCTACACTTTTTCACCAAGATATGACAGCTATAATTAAAGCAATGCTATCTCGTGTTTACGAACTTGGGCTATATTTGCGAGTTGACAAAGAAGATATGCACGATCGATAATTGTTGATTATATCAATATTTTTCACATATCTATGTTTTACTTTTGTTCTCTAATCGAAGAACCCAACATAGAAAGTATATTACAATCAAAATCGTATAAATTAAACATAATGTTAGCATAATCGCTTTGGCTACATGCCGTGAATTGAAAGTATTCTTCTTTTCTAAATAGTCCACTGCTAGAGGCAATATTACTGCCGTTATTCTTGCAAGCATCAATAGGAAAGTTATTAGAGTGTAAACAGCTCTTCTCTCAGAAAATCTTTGAGATAAACGACACTTTAGTTTTGAATCATCCTGTTTTTCGATTACGGATGGGAATTCCAGAGGTGAATTACACCTTTACCACCTAATTACGTGTATTTTTAAAGGTTATAGTTTCAACTTTACGTATTATTTTTATTATTATATTTATAATTTAATCACCATTAAAAGTTTAAATCTGAGTTATACACTATTTCTCAGTCCGGTATCCAATGATGATGCTTTGGATTTTAATTCCACTAGTAGAAATCTCCTTACATCGAGCTCAATCCAAAATGTTAGTAATAGTATTTCGTGTGTTTTAACTACTTACTATCAACATATCTTGGTTGGGGAACCACAGAATTTTGTCAATGAAGGAAAACACGCTACTCACTTGGCTATTGGAGAGCCCTAGGGTAAAATTACTTGATGCGCGTAAGAATAATTAAGTAAAAATTAAGTGGAAATGAAAGTTAGAAAAGAAATGTTAAGACAAGAATTCTCGGTAAAAATACGATAATGCTTTCATAACTTTCCCATGGAACTTGTGAAAGTTCGAATTTTATTGAATAGCCTATGAATCTAAAATTTTATTTATTTATTAGCTATAAATATGGTATTAATTTCGTGTTTCTGTGGCAGAGTTAAATTCACCGTGATTCCTTTTCTTGTAACAATCATATTTACAATCAATATTGTCGTAGGTAAATCATGAATGATAATTTTTGTTTTAATGCGTTTTTCGGGATGTCTAGCTCATTTTTGACTGAATAGATATGCATTAGATTTATTCAATTGAAATATTATCTCCGTGATATTAATTAACTGTTCTAAAGTTAGGTATATGTATCCTAGGATCAGCTGCTTTCTTAGTGAACGTGCGGTTATTTTAGATTTTGAAGAAGAGAAATAGGTGATATATTTTTCAGTCAACTCATTGCATTCGCAAATACTCTTAATAATATCCATCTTCTCATTAAAAAAAAAATTTGGTTTGAGGTTTTTCTCTTCAAGATTCGTGCCACTGATTTTCAAATAGAACGACAAATTTTCGAAAAAAGAGCAAAATTAAGCTAATAAGATTTATTGAAATAAAATATAAATTTTAAAATTTAAAAGATTCGTCATAGTTACCTTGGAGATGGGAAATGTTTATTTTCATACAGATACACAAATACAATGACAATACACTAAAGAAAATTTATTCGTACAAAAGATAAATGGAGGTATTAAACCATCAGTTTGAAGTATTCATATCAGTAAAAATTATCGGTATGTGTGAAACTAGAAATTTACCAAATTATCCATAGAAATTTTGATATCGACTCTCATTTAAACTTTTTTGTGAGTGAAATTTTATTTTCAACGTGAAAGGCATTTATTTCCTGTTTTTCAAGGATTTCAAATCATTCTCACTTAGGATTACGATCAACTTAAAAAGTCATTGAAGGACAGAAAAGTTTATCTATAAACTTTTCAATAAAGCAAACCTAAATTACGGGTTCCTCATTTATCTGAGGCTAAGATATATAATCGTTCACGTTGAGAGACAGTTTTAGTTTTCGCGGTCACCACGTTTCCAGATATAAACTTATAGGGAAAGTACAGATGGCACGCGAGTTAAGCGAAGGAAAGAAACAAGTAGCGCCGCTGTTTCACAGCGTCCCAAATTGCTGCAACAACTCTGAGAATTTGCGCAATTAATATAGAAAATATCCAAATTTGGCCTGCTAGCTCCTTGGGTTACCCGTAACAATAGTTTTCGATGAATTTAATGTCATATTTTATTTGACAAATTATGTGTTTAAAGTATTTGTCATCATGATCTTGCTAACGTCCATAGGAAAGTCAGAATTTGTTGTTTAGGCTAGTAGGCCGAATTTTAGTAAAAATGGTAATTTCTATTTCATTGACAGTATATCATTGCTCTTATTCGTTTTACTATCTAGCTCTTTTACATACTGGCCACTGCAATAATTATGTTTTTGTTTTACAGCATAGGTTGAAGTCCTCACAGAAAGAGAAGGTCAAGAAATTCATAGCTTTCACTCAAACCGGTGAAACAACAGCTATTTTCTGTCTTTCACAGAATGATTGGAAGTTAGAATTAGCATCTGACAATTACTTTCAGAACCCCGATGTTTACTACAGGGAGCCCAAGGTGTCTGTGGACAAGAAAAAGCTGGAACATTTGTATTCCAGATACAAAGGTGCTCATATCTATTCCTTTAACCCTAATCGGTATTACAGTGTTTGATATAATGTTAATTTTACTATCAATCTATGTTTGAGTCGATATTTTTTAGATCATGCTGAGCCGGATAAGATCACTGCTGATGGAATAGTTCGATTCCTAGATGACTTAAATCTAAGTCCAGAATCAAAATTGGTGCTCATTATAGCTTGGAAATTTCGAGCTGGAGCACAATGTGAATTTACTCGCGAAGAATTCATGTCTGGTATGACAGACCTTGGGTAAGTCAATTGAGCCAACCTACAGCAGTGAAAGACACATCCATTACATTACATGCTAAATTGCTTGTCAAGAGAAACTCTGCAAAACTGTGATAATTATTCACGAATTTTCTTGATGTTTTCAGCTGTGATAGCATAGAAAAGCTTAAATTAAGGCTGCCTACGTTAGAAAGTGAAATTAAGGACCAAACAAAGTTTAAGGATTTCTATCAGTTCACTTTCAACTATGCAAAAAATCCTGGTCAGAAAGGGTTAGACCTTGATATGGCTATAGCATACTGGAATATAGTCTTACAAGGAAAATTTAGGTTTCTTGATTTATGGTGCAAATTTTTGCAGGTAAGATAGTTGACAATCTCTATTAGTTAGGTGCTATTTATTTGAATTCCTCAGTGCAATCTCCCTTAAAGAAATCACAGTGAGTCATTATTTCATGATTTTCTTCGTCAACATTGTTGTGTGGTTCCCTTTTACATGAAGTTGTGTATGCATTAAGTGGCGTGTGTTTATCCCATTTAAAATTGCTCTTTGTGCATAAGATTAAATAAGTGGCTGTGGCATTACATTAACATGTTTTCCGTCGGATGTAGAGCTGTGCTATTTTTTTGTTTTCGTGGCAATAGTACCTTAAGGGCTATCAAATGATATTGGTAATTTAGTTATCATTAGACAACGTTGTTTATATTAGTGCTCGGTGTTTAAATTACTTTTTGTATCGTAACTGTATCATTCATTCTATAAAACATTTGTTATTGATCAATATCTAAATTTACCTATCAGTGCTGCAATATTTGTTTAATTTATTATCTACGGAGGAAATTATAGCAGGATTACCCCGCAAATGTTGTTGTGAGATTTCATTCAGTATATTGCAAACTTGCTTCAAATAGAATTGTTGTTAATGTGAATGTGTTGAAATCCCCTATCATCTATTTAGGATTTGTGAATAGTATTTAAAGTTGTAATGTGATTAGAAGTTTCGTAATTTCAGCCAGTTAGCTAGCAGTGATGTCAAACCATTGCACAATTTATTTTGTGAATCAATTAAGAATCATTTTAATCCATTAGTTCATTAAGTACATAAAAGTTTTGATCTCATTATGATAACATGGTAGGAAAACGCATCACATGTAGTGCTTGTTACATCTGAATCTTAGTTCCACTTTGTCTAGATAAATGACATTGGTTTCATAATCACTGTTATTCATCCCTATATGGATGAGGTGTCATTTACTTGGATATCGTTCAATCCTTTTCACATGTAGATAACACATTTTTTTCCATTGTGCATAACTTAAACCAGAATATCCCCGTCTCTGATAGCATCTTTATTTTTTTAATTTTCTTTTCAGTTTCATAATCATGATAAATATCATATTGAGTTTCTAGATCAGAAGTTATCATATGTATTTACTTTGGAGATAAGATACTTATACCGATAAATGCAAATCATCTTTGTGTAGGTTTTTCTAGGTCAATGTATCTGATTTTGGATTCATTATTGTATTATATTTTTGCATTTGCATGAGTTTTGCTGATTATTTTTATTTAATAAGTGCATTATCTTCACGGATACTAATGTCTATATTGTGGCACTAATGGAATGTTTTGTTAATGGTATTGTAAGATATTTTATTATCTTAAATTTCTTGCATATTTAAAACATGATGCATATCTCTCACAAAGTTCCGAAAATTATGATTTATGAGCATTGATTAGTTGTATTTAGTACCTCAAACATTGTGTTTCCTTTCTATGACAAATTTAATATGACAACAGGATCTGCTTATAAAGTCTCCTGGTGTTTTATATAAATTTAATTCTTATCCATTTTCTTAATTTTTGCCATGCCGCAATTTATATATGGGTAATCAATATCACATTACATTAGAATCTCCTTCTTTAAGCTGTTCCCTCAGCTTGGGCTTGGTGCAAAGTTTTGCATTGTCTTATACTATTTAACTAATTCTGTGGTACTGGAAAACTGTCTTTCCTTCAACGCTAGCTGAAAAAATATATATTTGTAGAAATGAACTTTTCTGCATTTTTAATGAAGAATACAATGTCTTTATTTGCTTCACTGATAACTGAGCCTCAGTTGTGTAAAAAAATATTATTTTGTATAATAATTCATTTAATTATAATTTTATTAGTCTTACTTATCTACACTTGTATAGGTCCACAGATCATCACAGTCCCGTAAACATGTAATTAGCTAGATATACATATGTACAAAAAATATCATGAAAATTCAAATAGGTACAATTTTTACTTGTAATTTCCATTGAAATATCTTCAAATAATTAATATTTACTTAATAATAATTAACAAAACTATTAAAGATTTGTTCCGTATTATCTACCATATTTAGACGCTTCTCCGGATTCATATATATATAGCCAGATAGATAGAATACTAATTAACAGGCTAAACCACAAGCATCATTGAATTTAAATTTTTATGACATATTGGCGGAAAAATTGCGGTTTTGAAATCAGTGTCATGGGTTCGATTCCAGAGGGCCCCAAAGTCCCGATTTTTCCCCTTTAAAAGTATTGCTTTGATTTTTGATTTTTGGGAATTTAAAAAAAAAATACTTCCCGGATAGGCAGGGAATTAAAACTCAAGGAGCTTACAGACATGGTCATGATCTATCGAAATCATAAATGATGTTCATGGAAAAAATGCTGGGTTCGATGCTAGGACGATGCAAAAATCTGCCCTTGAAAATACATTGAGGTAGTTTTATATTATTTTTTTTGATGCACTTATCGAAATAATAGGAAGTTCTCGCTCAGATAGAAGATGTATATTAAGAATCCGTTTAAGAAAAGAAATTACATAAGACCATGTTGTTCCTGGGTTCGATGCCATAGCACATTTCAATTTCTCCCATAAGGAATATATGCGAAAAGTAGGACTTCGTTAGAGGCAGTTGCAGCAAATATTCCTGCTTGAATTTTCACACATAGTTAAAGATGGTGATCTTCTATTGTGCTGCATAGGATGTATCGCCAGAAAGACCCGGGTTCGATGCAGGGCAGTAAATATATCTCCCATATAAAACACAACGGGATAGTTTTTCATTATTTTTTTCATGCACTTATCGAAATGATAGGAAGTTCTTGCTTAGATAGAAGACATATATTAAGACTTGGTTTAAGAAACAAAATATATAAGACCATGCTGTTCCTGGGTTCAATGCCAGAGCACATTAAAATTTCTCATATAAGGGAAAAGTAGAATGTCGTTTGAGGAAGTTGCACCCAATATTTCTGATTGAATTTTCCCACATAGTTAGAGATTGTGATCTTCTGTTGTGCTGCATAGCAAGAATGACCAGGAAGACCCGGGTTCAATGCCAGACGAATAAATTGCAGCCAATTTTAAGAATATTATCAATCCTTTTTTTTTCTTTTGAGGACCCTCACGATGTGATGCCGACTTGAAAAGTAATACAATATTTACTAATTATGCAAAAATTAGCATAACCTAAGAATAGCTTGTACCTGTTTTAGTTATTCAAATATTCTGTTATTGAGCACTATGATTTTTCTTGTTGATATTTTATTTTTGAATGTTGAAGATTTGCTGTGTATTTTAGTGAAAAGGGTACATTTTATTATTATTATTAGGGTCTTTATTAGGCGAGATTGAGACTAAAAAGTCTCCTCTTCCATCTAACCTGTAAACATTTTATACAAGGTGTTGTATTGGATTTTGCTAGAGATTTATAGCTCATATCTTCTGTGGTGTATATTAATATTCTAGCGAGGTTGGTGTAGTTCTTGTTTTTGAATAATTGGGAATAATGGGAAATCTTCCTTCACTATATAGTAACAGTAATTAAAACAGATCTTCCATTTTTTTTCTCTTAATAAGATTGTAAACCTATATCTCAATTTTATTTAAGACCTTATACTCCATCTTGTATCAGATTTTAATATTTATAATAATTAGTAATATTATTATTATGCAATTTGATAGGTGCAACCATTGTGGTATCATTCTGAATTCTATATTTATGGCGTTTGAGTTTAAGAGGTTATCTTCTTCATTAATATATTCTTTCTCTGTGTATTTTAGGCTTGGAAGTCTATATAATTATATCAACTTTCTGCATCCTTTACTCTTTATTCAATTTAATCGATCTTAAAATATAGCTAGCTATCTTCTCTTTTCCATCAATTGGTTTGCATACTCTTATCTAACATAATATCTGTATTTACCAATCTGGTGTATTTTTGTTTATGCTATCACTTCGATCTTCCATATTTTACTTCATCAAATCTCTTCTAGTATCTTTTGAACTCAATCTCAATACTGTTCCATGCATCTGTTCAAATGCTGGTCAAATTTCCTGCCTTCTGTGTGAGAATTAGGCTATTTGGCTGTTTTCATTTGTCTTTTACCTGCTTTCTTGAGTCATCTGGTGTTACATATTGGCACTTATAAAACCTATCGTAATATCAAAAGAGTTATGTTTGAGAATTTTTAACCTTCCAATTGTCTTGAAAGTTTTGTTTTTTTAAACCATTGGTTATACAGGGTAGTTTTCTGTCGCACATTCTATATAAGCACTATAATCTTTTAAAATTCCTATATACCAATAAAAAATGGTAAATAAATATAGTGTAGTGGAAGTAAAATCTTAACATGGCTATACACAATATTGAATGGCACTATTAAATGGGGTTTAACTCTTATTATATCTAATTCCTAGTCCTCTTTGATCCTATAGATCTCCAACATTTATACTTCCTGATCTATAAAATAAGAAGACCAATATGAAATTTGGCTTCCATCTCATCATCATGCATCTCCTTTGTAATTACTTAATATGTTATCAATCTGAATATTGGTGAACAAAATTTAACTATATCTTTGTTAAAAATGAAGTCAAACCCATATATCTGCACATTTTAAAACATCAATAGATGCTGTAAATGTGTTTTTTCAGCACATTTAGGACCATTGCCAATACCTGCGAAATCCCAATCTCATATATCAACATAGCCCGAGAGGCTGATTCGCCAGCAAACATACACATACATACATTCATATATCAATTTTTCAAAATATTTTATCTATTATTCATTTCCATCATAATTTTGGTCTCCATGGTGCCTAATAATTAGCATTGTTGATGTGGTGGTTGGAGACTAAACTCAGGTTATTGCTGTCAGTCTTAATTATAAAATCTCTTACAAATACTCTGGAGCAAAATTCTTCTCTTGAGCTTCCTCTTTCATTGTTTGTAAGTATGAATATTTTTTTTCCTATGCCTTCAAGGTTATTATTGAAGTCCATAATTGGTATGAGTAAAATGTTACTTGCATTCTGCAAGCATGCTGATCACACAAATTTCAAGTTGATCTCAAATCGAGAGGGTCCTCGAAAGTAGAAAAAGTATTGAAAATATTATAAAAATTCCCTGTAATTTATCCGTACGGCATCAAACCCGGGTCTTCCTGGTGGAACTTACTATGCAGCACATCAGAAGATAACAGTCTCTAACTATGTGTGAAAACTCAAGCAGAAATATTGGCTGCAACTGCCTCAAACGACATCCTACTTTTCCCTTATATTCCTTGTGTGAGAAATTTTAAGGTGCACTGGCATCGAACCCAGGAACATTATGGTTTATCTGAATTTTTTTCTTAAACCGATTTTTAATATACATCTTCTAGCTAAGCAAAAAATTCATATCATTTCTATAAGTGCTTGAAAAAAAATGAAAAACTACCCCAATGTAATTTAAATGGGAGACGTATTTACCGTCCGGCATCGAACTCAAGTCTTTCTGGTGATAATTCCCATGTAGTACAATAGAAGATCACCATCTCTAACTATGTGTGAAAATTCAAGCAGTAACATTGGTTGCAACTGCCTCAAACGACGTCCTACTTTTCACATATATTCTTTATTTGAGAAATTGTAATGTGCTCTGGCATCGAACCCAGGAACAGTACGGTCTTATCTAAATTTTTTCCTTGAACGCAGTCTTAATATACATCTTCAAGCAGAGCAAGAACTTCCTAACATTTGTATAAAGGCAAAAAATAATGAATAACTACCTCAATGTATTATAAAGGGCAGATTTTTGCATCATCCTAGCATCGAACCAAGGATTTTTTCCATTAAAGTCATTTATGTTTTCGATAGATCATGAGCATATCTATAGGCTTCTCGAGTTTTGTTTCTCTTCCTATAGGGGAAGTAATTTTTTTTTAATTCCTGAAAATCAAAACAATACATTTAAAGGGGAAAAATCGGGAATGTGGGGCCCTCTGGAATCGAACCCATGACAATGAGGTTCAAAATCGTAATTTTTCTGTTGGTTACATGTTATGGCCAATACATCGTAAAAATTTCAAGTCAATGATGCTTGCGGTTTATCCTATGAATTAGTATCCTATCTATATACCTATATATATGAATGAATCTGGAATTATATATATTAGGTAGTATTGAATTACTGCATTGAATTTCAATTTCCAGAACTTGTTGTCCAAAAGATAATTCTGTATTTTTTTCAATTTGATTTACTTCTTAGAAAAATTGCAAGAATGTCTTCCATCTGCTATATCTGTCATTTTCTCTCCATCTGCTATTTCATTTATGGTTGATTAATATTTGATGAAATTGATTAGCCTGCTGATGTTTTTATAAAATTCATAGGCAGGTATGGGTTGTTCTTAGAAATGTTCTGTTTTATTTAAACATTTGAGAAGGTATTCATTGACATTAGCTAACGCAAGAGTTTTCTTTATTGTGCTTTTATACACTTTATTTTTACTTTGAGACGTTGGGGACCTTCATTCCATGTTTATGTAATTCCAAGAAAGTTTGTTATTATTGCAGTTTGTTTTGGAATATATATACTTAAGATTTTGGATTGTTTCTCTATTGTAGCTAGAATTCATTCAGAAGTTATCTAATTTACAATGTAATTCTTTGGAATTATATATTAACCAAGATATTAATGGCATAATATAGATTACTTAGCTATGGATTGAGAAGGGTATATAATATAAATTGTGACTTAACTCTTAACCGCAGATAGTATTGTATGAAGTAGCTTTTCATACCTCCTTGAATATGCCTTATCATAAAGTTAAGGCCCTGACTTAAGATTTTGTAATTTATAACTTAGGGTTAATGGATAAGTAATTCTTTTTTCTTACAGATGGTATTGATTTTGGTTCAGTTTAGCTTTGCATATTTATAAAGAAACGTAAATAAAGTCAAACTATCGAGGAAAAATTATTGGATTACAATATTAATAATGAATTGGCTGAATGATACATATCAAAAATCTATTATCTTTAATTGATTCAAGATTTTTTTCCTTTAAAAGATGAAAGAAAAAGTTTTGTACTCTGCCATGGTAGATTTATTTTTGTGAAATGTTTTGCTAGTGGGCTTGCAAAAGTTGACTTTACTAGTCCACTAGTGAAACATGTGAAAATAAAATGTATGGTGGAAGTGTATGAAAAGTTTTATTTTTTCCTTTATTGTGGCCTGCCACAACGTCTTATGGAGTATATAAGAAATGGTTTTATTTTTGATTAGATATTGCTTCTGCACGTCAATTAAAAATATTGATGATTCAAAACAGAGTAACTAATGCTAACTGCCATCATTTTGTGTGAGTTCTTAAAGTTTGCCTACAACTAACAATAGTTCCCTAAATGATGGTCTATGTTAAATTCATCTAACGCTTTATCTTACCTTGTAGAATTTAAATTTTGCAATTTATCTTCCTCATTATCTTGTAACTACTAATTGGATTAAGGTGTGTGATGTCATTTGGTTTCAAGTGCTTCCTTTTTGTGAATTTGAAAGGTTTCTGGGTACTAATTACTATCTATGCAAGTTGAAATGTGAAAATCTCATCGCATTTCATTTTCTCTCATCAACCATTGTCATCATTATTTCCTCTATTATCTTTCATCATCCTTTTCACTGATCGAATGTCATCTTTTCAGTAGTTATGACTCAGTTGAAAAAGCAAGTTGTGTGATTCTTGAATGCATTTCACTCTTTTTTATGTCGCTTCATTTCCTTGCCTGTAAGCATTCTTTCTGCCACAGGAGCATCATAAGCGGTCAATTCCAAAGGACACCTGGAACCTTCTTTTAGACTTTGCCCTTATGATCAATGAGGACATGTCCAACTACGACGAGGAAGGAGCTTGGCCTGTGTTGATTGATGACTTTGTTGAGTGGGCGCAGCCGCTTGTGGCTAACCAGAAGAGCACCCTGGTCTAGCCCAGCAAAATTGCCTTGTCCAAATCATCCTTAGAGAGTTTTTTCACGTGCTTCTGATCATCCCGCTCCATTCTTGTCACATAATTAAAATTAATGAAGGATCTATCACATGAGAGGGGGAAAAGGCCTTTCAATAAAGTTGAACAGCGATAAAGAGGAACTTCATACGAACATCTATCATCTTGTAGTTGTGCCAACCGAGTTAAACTTGTCTTTATACACGATTAAATTTATGCTGAAAATTTAATAGAGATGAAATGTCTTGGATGAGTGAATGTCCCGTAAAAGAAGCCAAGAGTTGTTTTTTTTTGCCTCCTAGTTTTAAAATGATTGAATGAAAAGTATGAATAAAATTGACTTAAGATGTAAGTCTTAAATTTTAATTACACCAGATGTCTCTACGCCTGATGAAATGGACTCATATTACTTGTGAAATACTTCAAAATTGTTGGTTTATGATATTATGGGAAGATTGTGCTCAATGCAAGGTAATTCATAGTGCCAGCAGTTAAAGTTATACCCAGCATTTTTTTTGAAGAAATGAGAATATCTTGTAATAAATAGTACCACTGCCTGCATGTGGAAAGGGATAATATCTTTAAAAACGTTTTACCTAGCACCTTTTTACATTTTGGCCTACCTATATATGTACATATATATGATAAATGTTTTAATATCTTAGACCTAATTAGTTCAATTTGAGTAAATTTTTTTTGTTTTCACAGTAAAACATTTTTCAATTCCCATCCCATAGCAAAATTTGTTGCCTTTTTTCTGCCTTTCACAAGAATCTGTTAAAATGTTTTAATACTGGATCCATTACCTTTTATATTTGTTTCCATTCATTTTATTATCATTTAAATTCATGAAAGCTTAGTCTTATGAGCTAAAAAAAGTCTTCCTAGAGGTTAAGAATGTTTGAAATTATCTCAAGAAATGCGTTTACCTTAACGCAATTCATTTCATTATCCTTTTAAAGTTAAATAGCTCATTTAAAATCTTATTTTCCAAATGACTCACTCGCTTGATTGTTTTCAAGAACAGTATATCGCCACACAGTTATTACAATTAAAATCTATTCAGATTTCCTCCCTTGCGTGAAACAATTGTATTTGTAATTTGGGTTTTCATCAGGATTTGAGCCCAGGATGGTACTTTTGCACTTCTCTGGAATATTTGTTAAGCTGCCTTATGGCTAAACGTGATAAAACATTGTTAAATTAGTACAAATTTGTATCCCTGAACTGTACTTAAGTAAAATTCCTTAAGAAATTTGGCGAACAAGTTGCAGAGGATGGGATCTTAAATGAGGTAATTGTGAATTAGGTGCTTTTCCTTAATGCTGACCCTTTTTGTTAAATTTTAAATAACTCGATGCTATAAAGTGTCATAGAGTGACTTTTCTTTCAGTATTTTATGGGAAGTAAAAATTGAGAGGCAATTGTGGGTAATTGAAAATTAGATGGAGTCTAACAAAGTTAATGTTATTCTGTTTAATTTTTTCTGTTACACAACGTACAGAGTTTCACGATAAATGTTCTGTTAATGCGCATTGTTTGTTATTTTTCAGCAGTTTGGTAATGTTAATGGAGTGGATACCAACATTTCTTGCGAGGCGAAACTTCTTTTGGTTTTGAATTAATTTGATGAACTTTCAGGGGAAGGGTGAAGGTTATTTCATTTATTTTAATTCAGCAGAAGGCATTGACATCATTTTGAAAATTTTCTAATTATGGCTTTCCTGGTTTGCTTTTTTTGTGAATTAATTTTTGGATTGTTGTAGTTGTAGAAGTAATCAATTATTTTTGAAAAATCATTGATTTGTCTGAATGTAGAATTGTATGAAGATTTTCATTTTAATCTATTATCTCGATGCGTCCCACAACTTTTTCTGTGGGAATTCGCCTTGAATAAGAAATGCAAGGACTTTACTTGTAAAATTTTTGTTATTGCATTGCCAGGATTAAACATAATTGCAAATATATTTTTGATGCTAGTATGAAAGTGCATACTATATTGTTGGTATGTTAGTCAAGTACTTTACACTTCAATTTGGAAAATGATCCAATTGCTATGTGAAATCATGTAGTGTCACCGGTATATTTATCTTGTTAACAACTTTGTCTCTAAGTGACCTACATGTGAATCTTAGTGTGTGCCGTTTTCATTTTCTCTGATCATAATTGTTTATCCTGGTTGGTGTATTGTTTCCATTAGGTCCTCATTTAAAATTCAAGTTTCTGTACAATAACATTTTCTTGTAAATATGAATCAAATAAATCAGTTGGTAAAATGTTTTAACTTTGAATTTCAGATATCTTTGAAATCTTAGAATGTTTTATTTGGTACTCTAATGCAGTATCCAAATTTACTATTAATCCATAAAAAAATTCGTGAGCTTGGTCTGGAAGCAAATTAACTTTGATATTTAATTTTCATTTGTATTTAACAGAAAATGACTCTATTATCTATCTTTTTCATTATCAGGAGATGCAGCAACTTCAAGCATTGTGTTGTGATATATTTTGGAGAAATTATCTCTTAATTCTTAGTCTTCATTGTTTTTTATAATCTTGAAAACTAAGTTTTAGTTAAGAGTCAGTTCCTGTTGAATCATGTTTCTTAGGCAATTGATTATTCAATTACAGGATTTAAAAGCCACATCCTTTAGAAGGCATTCAGAAATAAATTTTATGCCTATTAAACTGTGTGAAATCTCAGATTAAGGGAAAGTGAGTGGGCTTCATTGATACAGTCTATCTAACGCGTGTTCACCCCTGATTTTATTCCATCTTTGGTTTGCAAGAAAATAGCTGTTGGTACTTAATCTGTTCACAAAGACCCACTACTGTTCAAGGAAGAGTTATGAGTTGTGGTATGGTTATGAATAATCAACAATGACACTAAGGCCCGAGTGCACCAATCTCGGTTAAATCCACCGTTAGCTGACCGCGGTTAAAAATTAACGGCGGTCAACTTGAGTTTGGAGTGCACCAACAGTAACCGAGGTTTTCGTAACCGCGGTTAGCTAACGGCCGATTAAGGTCCCTGTGAATACGTTGAGTACCGCTTAGTGCTCGCCTAAACGTATATCGCAATTCATTTGTCTTTGTTGTTGATATATTGGACGACTTGTAAATAATGATATAAGTGGACTCACAAGTGTGTACACTTTGTCAGTGGAACAAATAGTAAAGAATCGCTATAAGAGATGGACGTAAACGATAAAAAAGGCTGAGAACCCCTAATTTTAATAAATATGAAGCTGAACTTCTGATCAATTTGGCAGACGAAAAGACATCATTGAGAACAAGAAGACAGATGGGACATAATCGAAGGAGAAAGAGTTGGCATGGCAAAAGATTGTCTCAGAATTCAATTCCCTTCCTGGTGATTTAGGGGATATTAAATTTAATAACAATTAAATTTGTTTAAGCGATATTTCTTGTAATTTTATCGTACACAATGAAATACTTATTACCTGTCGCTCTTCATTTCGCATGCTTTTGAATTTTATCGATGAGTATTTATAGTATTAGTTATTAGTACAATATTATTTTAGTATTCTTCGATATTCGCAAGTATTATAAAGAAAATTAATTCGTAACAGCAATAAGAGAGTGCAGTTGAAATACTCGCATAACTTAATTTTCTCACTAATTTTAATCTTATTCAAATAACTTCTTTAGCTTGCTTAAATTTTAAAATAACAGGAGTATATATTTATTTATGGTCCTCAAGGTGTTGTTAAAAGATCACATGGCCAATTGAAAACATGCTATGAGAACTTGAAGAGAAAGACAAGGAAAGATATAGCAGGTAAGAAGATGGAAATGTATAAGACTGGATAAGAGGAGGGCCATCAAATGAAAGAAGAATTAGAATTATCGAAAATGTAGCATTTATTTTGGGTCCTAATGTAAGACCAATGGAAAATCCTTCTGATTCGGATGCTTTTTATCTTAGTAATGGTTAGGATAATAATATTCATACCAGTCACCTAAATAAAATGAAAAAATTAATCAAATCTGGTTACTTTTTTAGATCAGTAGCATATAATCATTCTACAGCAACATATATCAAATTCATCAGAGGTAGGGTTACAGGTAACAAGTTTACACCTTGTATAAATCATGAGTATAGTAAACTACTAATATTCAATGTTTATAGGATATGTTGGAGAATTCAGATACAGCACAAAATGAATCAGTATCATTTTCTGAGACTCCTCTAGTGGAAATTCACGAATTGGAAGTAGTATATATATATTGCATGTTAAGCAGTAGTTCGGTGTATTCCGAAAGAATCTTCTATCAGCATGTGAAACGCATCTGTGGCGTAAAATCTCAACGTAGTCAAAATTTAACTTAAACTTAAGTTTATCCATCGGCGAAAGAGGATTGTTTCTCTGGCTTGGATATTCAAGATGAAGGCGAATATTTTCTAAGAGGGAAAGCACTGTTTCTTTCCACAACCTATATCTTTCGTACAATTTAGTTTCACTTAAATTATCGAAGGGATTCACCCTAGCGTCATGGTTTCTACGTTGTTAATTATTGTGGTTTTCTAAATAATCTAAATACAGGAGATCATCTTCAAAATTATCAAATCGAAACGCCATAATTGTTTTCTACTCTTGTTGCTACACCGATTAAGTAACTTAACCGGTCGATTTCGGCCGGTTAATTCTTAACCGCGGTCAGCTGCCCGGTTAACGCTAACCGAGGTTGGTGCACTTGAAAATGGCCTTAACCGCGGTTAGTTAACAACTTAACCGCGGTTAAGCCTTAACCGAGATTGGTGCACTTGGGCCTAATTAAGAAGCACATGCAAAAGTAATCAAAAAGTATCAAATGCCCACTAAGGCAAACAGCTTAAAGAAAATCCAGTATTTTGAGCATGTAGAATTATTGTGTTTAAGTCTAAAAGTAAATGTCAATAATTTTCATTGTTATGATGAAAGACAATTTTTATATTTTGTGTGTTGACCATCGGTTTTTTCCATAATTAATGGTATCAAGGCAACCCTGATTAACTGTTGTTAATAACTTCATTAACTTGTTAAAAGAAAACCCTTTCCTGGGTGCACGTCCTTATGTGCAAAGTACCTTTAACCCTTTCCTTTTCATTAACTTGTTATAAGTAAATAAGTAATTTTACCTAAGAAGGGCTAGTGCCACAAGCCTAGGCTCGTGCTATCAAAATGTGCGATTCCATTTTTTCAAGATGGGATTCTTTCCTTAGATTTGCTAAGATATGTAAGTATTAATTTACGTATCTATTTTTGCAAATTTCAAGTTCCTAGAAGTTCAGATTCGAGTATTTAGTTATGCATTGTCAATATGTATTTAATCAAGACAAACTATAGAATACCTAATCACATTTCATCTTTTATATATTGTTTATAATCCTATATTGGATTCTAACGCTCATTTAAAAGGCTGAATTATGTATTTTTATTGAAATCCTCATTGCTTGGTGCTTGGTTACTTTCTAATTAATTAATGATAACTGTCCTGTTCACAGCAGAAATATTTATTTATATGGTGCTACCATTCTATAAGATGCCCTCTAACCTGCAAAACTGTGGAATTTTTAACCTTTTGAAATATCTGAGAATTAGGTACAAAATATTGGGAATTAAGTGTCGATACGGCATAAGGTTTATGAAGTATGACTATATTTCACATCCCTAAATATATTTTAGAATTCATTGTGGCCAAATCATACACAAGATATTTTTGCCATGCATAATCATGTGATTCAGCTGTTCAAAATATTTTGAAATTATATTTGTAAAAGCAAACCTCGGGATCTTAGTACTGAACCTCTTAGACCACCTTTTGTCAACTGATTCCTAGTTGAAAGTCACATCTCTAAATTATGGGCCTTCCATGTTATGGGTTCCAAAGAGAATAACTTTTCTTGAATGCATTTTTTATGTGGTATATCTACTATGATTAAAAGGAGCATACTTCAGTTATTTATATGAAATGGTGTTTTGTGTGTAATACATTTTTAGTATATGTACATTAGTTGACATACTTAAGTAGTTAATGTATTTGATCCCTGATTTTTATCTTATTAACTCAAGTATCTCTATAAAGGTTTTAGGTAAACCAAGTTTAAAATTTGATAAGGCTAATCAAAGGTTAATTTTTCATAAAAAATATGAAACCAGATGAAATATACTTGTTTCTGGATGGCCTTGACTGAAGTAATAATGTAAGATATGTATACTTAATCTTTATAACTTATTTAAAATCAATCTCAATTCTTGCACTAAATACAGAATCTAATTTTCAAGCATAGGTGCATCACTTATCTTTTAAATAAAGAATATTTCTTTCTGACTTCATTTTAAACTCAAGTAATTAAAATGATCAAATTGACTTAAGGTTTAATATATAAGTGTCACTAAGTACAAGATTTCTACTATGGCAATTTTAAACTTATTAGTTAAGGAATTCACTCAAGTGATTGCAGTATTTAAAATATATGCTATTAAATAAATAATATTTCATTTATTGAAGTAGAAAAAACTGAGTTCATAGATGATTGGTTTCTCTTGGAAGTATTTCCGTAGAAGACTGTGATACCAGCGACATAATGCCCTCAGTTCAGTCCATGGCGTGCATGCAATAACTGCCCCTTTTTCCAGGTGACTGCGAGTGTCAATCAGAATAACCTGTTAATAATATAGAGTCAGTGAATATGTGGGTGGTAAGAACAGAATATTACATAAATTATACTGTTCCTTACTTGAATTTTGAGTGTGTGCATATGATTTATATTGGTTACAAACAGGAACAGATCTAGAGAAAAATTTCGGGGGGGGGGGGTCCGATCAAAAAATTTAAAAATAAAAAACATTTCGGCTTTCACAAAACGTGACGTTAGAATTGTGTTAGACAAATTCGAATATTTTCGCTAGTGATTGCTTATTAAATTGTTTGTTTATTTGAGTTATTTGAGTTTCATTTTCGAAAAATAGGCAGAAGGGATATTTCGGGGGGGGTCCGGACCCCCAGGACCACCCCCCTGGATCCGTCCCTGGTTACAAATCAAGAACTAATTGCGGCTATAAACATCAATATATAAAGGATGTATCTCATTTGATTTAAATCGTTCTAAAATATTATTTCAACATAATAGCAAAATATGTTTACATATACTTAGTTATAACGGTGTATCTAATCTCTGCTACAATGGAAAACAATCCTTATATTTTTTTAATTAATCAACTATTAAGGACCTAACTTATTATGTTCAAAGCACTTTACCATTCGTTTTCTTCTCTAGGATACTGCGATTAATGTTAGTTTCAGACCTAATTGAGTTTCTTAAGATGGTTTAAGTAATGAGAAATTCTTGAGAATTATAATATTTATAAAGGAAACTGATGACCAATGAACAGGAAAATATTTATTCTTCAATTCTGTGAAAATATTTATTCATCCACTGCTTATGTTCTCTAGTGTACTCATAAGTGCAGTTCATGGTTTTGTGTGCTATTTCCAAGATTGTAGAATGGGTATTAAAAAACACTGTGTTCCTTTGGCTATTGAAATTTAAATATATATATTGATGGAAGTATATAATTTTTATATGGAAAATGTTTGACTGGATTTTTTTTTCTTTATAAAATTGGGATTAAATTAAAGTAACATTTTCAAGAGCTGTGAAACATGAAATAGTCTATAAATGTATTTTTCAAACTGAATTCTGAAAATTATTGGTGCCCATAAATTATAATACAGTAAATGAAGATCCTTCAGTTTTGGAATGGTTTTAATGATTATTTATGAATTGCAGTAATGGAACATCCCCTTCCCTCAATTGTACGAAAACACAATACATACAAACAGGTTAATGAATAGGTTCTTGATTTATTACTTAATAATAGTAGAGCAGCAATTTTTTGGGGATTGTCTTTGTATTTTGATGATCTTTTCTTTGCCTTGATATTTAAATGTAGTTTTACACCTGATATTTTACAGCTAGATCTTGGCTTGGGGTAAGGCAGCTATGTTATATTTGTCATCAAAATACTTTCATCATTAATGCTTTCAATCCTATAAAGTCTAGACCAGTATTTCCTAAACTTTTCATTCTACCACCCTATAAGTCCCATATACCACCGCCCCCAGCCGTTATCTGTAAAATATATTTTCTGTAAGATCTAATCCAAAGAATAAATAAAAAGCAAAATAAAAGACATCATGTTTAAAACGTCCACCAAATCATTATATCTGACGTTTAATATCTGCCCAGAGCTCATCTAAATTGAGTTGAAATGCACATATGATAATGGGAATAAAATGCCTTAGCATCAAGTGACTGCAGGGGGCGTTATTGCCTGCCTTAGGATTCACTGGGACCATGGAATGCTATGTTACCCTTTTCCCTTAAAAGTATTGCATGGTTTTAAATTGATAATAAACCAAGAGAAAGACTTACTAAGCCAGACAAAGATGGTCAACTTAGAATTAGATGATCATATACTGATATCAGTACTTCAATTCAGCATTTCTTATCTTTTAAATGCTCTAAAATTCAGTAATTGTTTTTTAGATCTTCCATAGAACTCAAAATTTGAGAGTTGATTAAAATTTCTTGATACTTGAAAAATCACATACCACTTTAGAATAATTTTGATATACTAAAAGTATGCTGTTACTTTTAGTTGTCAGAATGATATAAAGTGTTGCTGTCCAATGTGATTTTGATCCTTCCCAAATATTAAAGCATCTTGTCAAATTTTCATACAGGGAATCTCCCAAATCCTCCATAAAGATGCCAGTTTGCTGTAAAATATAATCGCAATTAGCATTTTAAGAAATTCTCATAAGAAAAGGTGCCTTTGCTACAAACCCATTCAAATATCTTCTTCATATCAGGTCCTATTGCTGCAGCTGACTCGGGAATAGTGAAATTCAATACATTCTCAGGACTATCCTTTATCGCAGTTTTGTAAATTTCATTACCTGTATGGGGTAGAGTAACGATTTCAGTTTAATAGTTTAAGGCGTAATTATATGAGTGTATCGTAAACATTTGAAATATATCTCAATTCAAAAGAGGCATTTTAATATATCTACCTGTTAAAAGCAGTCATAATGTATTTACACATGCTAATACACACATTCCATAAGGATAGAAAATTGAAAAATAGCAATTTTTTTGCTTATGTTGTATTTTCTTCTCTTACAAAAAAACACATTTTGCTAAACAGACGGAATAATTACTGTACGATGATTCCTAACAGATACATTTTACCTCTTACAATAGCGGACTTCAACATTCTCAAAACCGTGGCAATCTCAGTATCAAATTTTATGATGTCTTCTGATATATGGACCCTTCTGTCAGTATTATTCCAATCTAACGCTATAAGCAAGGAAGTGATGGTACAAGCGTTGCTACCTGAAATGCGATGTTATTTCAGTAACATAGCCAATATTAATACATAAATTAAATATTGCTTCTCAGATCCGTACCTCCGTGATCGATTTGGTCCTGCGATAAGGTTTTAGGAAACCATAAAATATTAATGGAATCTTCTTTTATATTCAGAAATTCCATGGCTAAATAAAAATTTTAAGAAGAATTTATAGCTTTTAGATATTACTTAAGGTTTGGAGAATTATGTCTATCTAAAATAAAATGTAAGATTGAAACGATTTCCAAATTCAACAGAAATCGGAACCCCTGTAAATATATATAGTCCTAACAATCCGTAACTCTGATAAACATATGTCATTCAAACAATCCATTGAGCGATTAAATTTAAAGAATCCTTTTAATTACGCAGTGTATCCTACTTTACTTATGAGAAAATTTCGTTTGGAAAGGCAACAGTTAATTTGGTAATTTTTTCCCAAAACCTTCCAAAATTTTACCCACCTAATTTCAGCAAATATTCAATTAAAGTAGCTATAAAATTATAGATGTAAGCAATCATCAATTATTGATAAAACTATAGATGTGTGAAATGATAAAATTCTCTACTATAAAGAATTACTCTCTTGTAGTGCTTTAGAGCGGTCTTGTGAAATGCTAAAATTTCTTTACTGCGGAAAATATTAATACAAGTAAGTTAGTAACATCATTTAATGTAATACTATGAGTAGAAATATCTTTATTACTCTTTCTCAAAAGCCTCAATAAAGTAAACGTTAAACTCGAATTATATTTGCAGTCAATGTTATGTTTGAATTCCCGCAATTCCCATCCTATCACAATCAGTTGAATGAGCTAAACACGCTAAACAATATAGTCAAGCATTTTCGTTCCGAATAGTACTGTTTTTCTGATTCTATAAAGTTGTAAATCTCCTCATCAGATATAGAGAAGAAGAATGTGATGCGTTTCTGAGCAGTATACAACCAGTGCAAACTTAGCAGACTATTTCCCTCACAAGTATTACCGGCGCCCGGCGGAATGCTGAGAAAAGAAAAGCGCAAAGTTTGAAGGGGAATGCTTGCCCCACGTGTGTGTAGTAATGGAGGGTATAACGCATTTATTTCATGCAGTTATCCAATCTCCTCAACGCAATTCATGCTTGGGTGGTGTACTTCTAGACTGTGCCGAGCATCAAGCTTTTAGTACAATTGTATGAACTTATTGACAGGCATTGTTACGTTTCTTAAAATTCTGTATGTTAATGTATTTTTATTCGTTTGCTAGGATTCTTCGGAATTACAGTCTGTTGTCGCACAAATAAATTCTAATTTAAACGAGCAAAATAACAGGTAAATGAATTCAGGGTCGTGTTATTGAATCTCATATGTAAAATGTATCATATCGAATAACTCCCAATAATTGACGTTATTATGTCAACTTAATATACTCAACTTTTAGTTTTACTATTTAATTTCATGGAAGTATTGAATTGTGGCAATCTCCTGAAATACTTTTATTTTTCCAGGTTTTGTGGAATCTTAATTTTGAGAACCTTTTTATCGCAATGCCCGGATGAAATATTTTCTTCCAATGCCTTCTCCTGGGCATCTCAGTTGATAAAAGCTATAAATGACGAGACAGAGTTAGCTGATGGGTGCGAAAGGGAACTCGCTTTTTTAGTGTTAAGTAAGTTGGTGAAAGCAAATGCAATGACAGCTAATGTAAGTGGGATCGGTGTTAATATTTAATCGAAAATCTTTTCATCAGGGGACATTATCGTTGCTTCCTCTCAGTTTCCGGATGTCAGTAAACAGCTGTTATCTTTGACCCCAAAATTGTTGACAGTCCTGACTTCGGGAACAACTAAGGTAAGAATTGGACCAATTTTCACGTTTACTTTGAATGCTGTTAAATTTTCAAATTATGAATTTTGAATGCCATCGCTATTGATAATTGTTTCACTTAAGTATAAAGTACCTATTGCCATATTTTCCTCTGCACTTTTATGTATAAACGGCTTGTAAGAATTTCAAATACGTTCCATTCTTACCTGTAAGACAAGGATGCATTATATCTCCTTTACTGATTAGGAGATTTTTTTATATGGTAAAGGACAGAATATTTTTATGATTTAAACTATTTGTTGATAAAAGATGGTTGTAGAAACAGGAAACATTTTTATCGTATGAAAACAGCAGATATTCAACTAGATCAATCGAAATATTTTTATTCTTGTCAACTTAAGATGTAAAGTGAGAAGAAACATCTATTTTTCATTCCGCAGGATTCCGAAGAATCTCTCCTGTGTCTTCAGTCATGTATGAAATATTACAGTGCTCAGTGTTACAGTTTCAAGGTAATATGTAAATCTTTTCATGAGTCAAAATATGGTTTTAAAGCTTCATTGTGATATTATAATTGGTCCTCTGTTTTCCAGGCATCCATTTGTAAACTTTTGCTAGATGAACTCACTTCTGAAAATGAATCTCTAGTGGAAGTTTCTGCAGAATGTTTTTCACTCCTTCCTATTCTTGGTGGTTCTAGTGGAATGAAAGGAGTTTCAATCATCAACGGAATCAATGCCAGCTACAGTGGGGAATGGAACCAACTATTATCCAAAGTCATCAGAACCCTCCATATTATTCTAAATAACCTTTTTGCAGGCATAAATGAAGTCAAGGTATGTTAAACGCATTAGACCATAAATGTGACTAGTGATTACTTATTAAAGTTAATATTAACATCAATATAACAATATTGAAGCAAAACTCTGGAGGTAGCAAGTCCCAAAAATGCATTCTCAAAGAAATGACTAACATTTTTGTTTTGTTGTAACTTTCATTGATTTTTCTTCAAATTGCATTATGCAGTTATAAGGGATATCAAATCCATTTAACGTATGTCTATATACCAGTGTTTTTGCACTTATTTGACTATGTCCTCAATAATTGTTCATATTGATATGGTAGATGAATTTTAAATGTACCAAATATTTTTTTTATAATTGTGAATGTGAATTAACTTGAGATAAATGAAAATAGCTTGTATAATGAATCATGCTGCTGAATTACTTTATTAAGTTATCTTTTATTGAGATGGGTTATCTTAGTAACAGTTTCTGCTTAACTTAAACAAGTCAATATGCATAAATTACTGTAGTAAAATTAGCTTATATTAAAATCACTATTGATTTAACTAAATTATTAACTTAATCTTTATAATTTATTTTAGGGTTACTCAGACATGGCTGATGTCTTGCCTCTACCATCTGAATCAGATCACTCCTCTGTGATAACGAAGCAGAGCCTTGTCAGGAAGTTCACAAATCTCTCTAGATACCTGTGTTTAATGCTTCAGTATGATATTTTCTTTATTACCTAGTTGAGCAAATTCTGCTATTTTTTTAGAATAATCTCTTGAATCTCATTGACTCTCATCATTGATTTCATCTCATTGACATGGAATGGTTTTCTAATTTACTAATGGCTGTGCCAAATACAGTGATAGAGTTTTAAGTTGGGTCATCATAGAAAAGCATCATCAGTGTTCATTAATCAAATTATTGAGCCATGGTGTTTTTCGTTTTGGTTTTTGTCCAGGTTCACTCAAAAAATAAAATTTTGGTTGGGTTTCATTTGCACTTTGGCTAGCGTCAGTTAACCAATTTGAACCTTTATTTTTCACTGTTACCTTAAAAATTATATAACTAGAAATGAACGATTAAAAGTAGAATAAAATATGAAGTTCCTTGAAAAAAATGTGATTTTTAGAATAATGAATAATTTTAATTTTGGGTTCAGCTCTACTCCAATCAAAAATATCATTTTTTTGTTTGAGTTTTTGGTTTGATGCCCTGTATCCATATCTTCTGAAGTATTTCATTTATTATAGGTGATGAGACACTTAATGGGGGAGTTATCATTTATTTCATACCATCAGTTCCTTCAGATTGTATTACATCCTCCTAGGATCATTATTTTAATTTAAGCTTAGATGTCTTAATTTATGAACATGGTACTTTGTAGCATATCTTTTCCTTCAAATTCATTGAAAAATTTTGTGGAATCATAAACCACTGATTGAGTTTGTTTGCTTGATGGTAAAGCAGTTCGTTTTAGTTCCTTAATTTATCTTATTATATTATTTTTCATACTCTCTACTTGTATTTTCCTGTTTGTCTTTTGAGAGCAATGGTAAATTCATTGGTAAAAAGTTTATCATTCCAAGGGACATTGATTCAGAAACCTTTGGGTACCCAGCTTAGATATGCCTTGACTTAAAAAGTGAAGCTGTTTAGCAGGTATTATTTTACAGAAAAATCTATGCTTGAATTATATTCATGGTATGCTTGAAATTACATTCAGTGAAAATTCAGGTATACATTAGAATAGATTGACTTATTTATGGAAATCTAAGTTAATCAAATTTTTGTTATCATTTAGCTTTTCAAAGCTTTCCACAATTTGGGGTAATGGCTTGGACAAAAATTGAAAGGGACTGTTAAAGAGAGTAAAATGCAACAGAAAAGGCCATGGGGAAGATAAATGCTAAAGATATTAGAAATAGTAAACATTTTCTCATGTCTGTGTGAATATTCCATATGCATACTAAACAATTATGTGAGATTGCTAATATAAAGTGATATTTATGTAATACTGGAGGTCATTGATAAGTTTTTAGGGTTTAAGTAAATTTTATATGAATGATTTGACTTTAGACTGACTGGTTAATCTTGATTGTAGGATAATCTGTGTGTTTTCCTTAGGAATCCTTTGCCAGCTGCAAAAATTATTCCTGTTGAAGAAGTGATGGGACTTATTTGTCGAGCTCTTGCTGTTACTTGTAATTCCATGAAAGACAAGGTATCTTCAGATTTTCTTGCCTTGGCTGCAAGACTTCCAGAAATCCATTGTGCTTCCTTTTCTGTTCTCTCTGTCCTAATAGCTTGGTAAGTACATAATTGTTATAATGCCCAATGTTAGTTTCTTTTACTTAATGTTTACCATTTTATTCATCCTTCTCAATGAAACTTTTCATCTCTACAAACACTGTGATTGGTAAGAACTAACATTTGGGTACAATTTTCATTGTGCATATTGTATCTTATCCTAGCTTTTAGAGAAGAATATTTTCTAAAAAGTGTAAAAAGGAATCATTTAAGTCTACTTATTTGAGTTCCTATTCAATGAATGGCTATTTAAATTCTTAACTTTATAGCTTATTGATCATAATGATTCAAGATCATTTTCAATTGAAGTAGCTGCATAGTCTAAAATTTTTGTTAAGTTTCTCTCCATCAAATTGTTGCATACTTTATTTCCATGAAAGCTGGCTGTAGTTTCAATGTTTCCTTTTGAATACCAGAGTTCGTATTAATCATTGTTAACATGCTCCATGATTTTAAGAATCAAATTTAAATTAAAAAACTAAAATTAAAAATTAGAGACTTGTAACAGTCAGGAAAAATGCACTCTTCATTGCAGCTATCAGCACCTACGAAAGGTATTCTATTAAGGAGTTGTTAAATTTTATCAGTTATAACAATAATAATTGATGAAGTGAAAACTATTGAAATAATTCTTTGGAAGATTTTCGTAGTTATGTTTGAAAATGACTATACCTTACAATTTCCAGTGCTTCTGCGTATTACAAAAATATTTTGATTGCATTGTTCATTTATTACAGTTCCAGGCTGCATCTACTTCCATATGGGTCTTTGATTGTGAAACTTGTAATACAATCCCTGAAGTGGACCAATACCTCTAAAGATTGGCCTTCCAGTATTAGAAAGCCATATAGGTGAGCACTAATGAAATAATATGGGTAATTGGGTCTCATATTGTGTTATAACATCCTCCCTGGACAAGTGCTGAAACTTGTATATCAAGATTGATCAACCATCTTGGTCAGAGAGAGAAGTTAGGAACTTAGCTCCTTAAATTGATTAACCTGTGAAAGAACAAAATAGGAATAACTTTTCCTAAGGAAACTAACTCTATAATTGTTTAAGCATTGAAACATGTCGTGTTTCCTCTATTAACTGCATAATTTGCTTAGTTGTTTAAAAAAATGGGATTAGTTTCCTTTAGAAAAGTTGTTCCTGTTATGTTCTTTTGTCATGGATTACCACAAAGTAACTTGTGATTCAATTATTTTATCTAACCTGCACTTCTATCTGCCAACTTCAGATGTTTTGTGCAGATTTTTTATGCTAATGAGTAGATATACATAAAGAAAAAATACATGATTACAGTTCATGCAGGTATTCAGTAATCAAGAAAAGTCAGCTTACATTGTAAAAATTTTATTTTAAATGATTAAGGGTATTTACTGTATGCTCATTAACTCTTGTTGATATAATTCTCGAAGTCTCTACTTATTAATGTTCATTATGCCTCCCTTCTGAAATAACACAAGCCATGAAAGGTGATAACTGTTGAAATAGTTAATTTGATAAAATATAGAGAATGAATGCTACCTGAATGTACAGGCTAGTGTAGAAAGTGACATTTTTTATTACAGCACCTTACGCTGCTCTGCGTATCATTGCATATCCATTTGGTTGCGTATATCAGCCTCTGCTAGCTGTGCAGAAGATGTGGCTGAAGAACTTATCAACTCTGCATTGTTAGATATGGTTCCCACTCGGGAAAAGCTCAAATTAGTGGTGAGAATATTTCATTTTGAAAGCTTAATTAGTATTTCAGCCAATATCTTATAACTAATTTGTCTTATTTAGTCCTAAATCTGCCATTTATGTATTGTTGTTGAAATATGCCTTTCACATATTTGAAGATCACTTTTTGAATATCTTCCATTCCAATCATCTTATTTTCAGTAGTCTTAATACTGTAAAAAGTTTATTTTTATAATTTGCATCAAACTATGCTAATATACGTATTTTACTTTTCAAAAATTTCATAGTAAGTTTAGATTGCAGTTTATAATATTTTTTTGCTTTTACACTTCTGTGAGTGTTCTAGAATTATTACAATTTGGCTTGGAAAAGAATGTACTTCAGTTTATCTGTCACTTATGTTGTACCAAGATTTTTGTTTGTACTTGTGATCAAAATTTATGAGCAAGTAATGTTCTTGAGTATTAAAAATTTTGTTTGTACGAGTACTGTATTATTCATCTATCATAAATAGTTAAATGCTCTGTCTTTTGAAGGTTTCCATTTTCCTTCTACATATTTATCCTGCAACCTGCCTTTCAATGTGTATAGTAAGGGTTGCTTGTACTATGACTTCACTTCCCTTAATGATTACTTTTGCTTATTTTTTGTGGAAAATTTTTATTTAAATAGAATTCTTTTTAATTTTAAGATAATTTTATTCTTATTTTCGATGCAAATCATTCTGGCATTTATATCTCTGACCTTCCTTGTAGTTTCTGAATGGCCTATATAAAAGGGAGAATAATATCAGCTGTATCCCACAAAAACATTCTTTCTCTGAATTTATTAAGTAAATCTAGTCTTTGTTTCCATTATACATCCTGAAGCATCCAAGTTTCGCTCACTACTCTCTTTTATTCTCGACCTTCTTTTCTATAAGCATATAGCCTTTCGTACTTTTTCCAATTCCATTTTTAATGTAAATTATGAATCTCTGTTAGACACCAAAATAATATCCTAAATGCCTACATCATTTCTCAACCCACTTAGGTTTCAATAGGTAGTGGCTAGCATTATAATATCATACTGACCCTTAATGATGCCGTTGAATTTTCTTATTAATGTTTGACAGTCATTATTTTAATATATAAAGAAATTAAGTGAATTCAGTGAGTACTCATTGTCCATTAAAATAAGCCAACCCCATCCTTGAGGGATTATTTGCTGTGTACAGTCTTATGTCAACCTTATGCATCTTTTTTACGATTTAATATTTTTAATGTCACATTCCGATATTATTACATACCACCACAGTCATTTGAGTGTGGGCCTCAAGTGAAATATTATTATTTTCCTGTTTCCTTATTTTACTGCCTGTCTGAAAATCAAGGAAACATTTGAAAATATTTATCCTTGTTTTGCCGAAGAAAAAAATCCATGTGCTATTATTCCATTTTTCAGTTATTCAAGGCTAGTAAAGTTTTCAAGATTGAGGGTCTCTGGTAAAGAATGAACTGTTGGTGTGTAGAGGTGAAATTTAGCAAGAATAAAAAGTTTTGAGTGCTTAGCATTCTAAATGCACTCATTAAGATTGGTTTTTATTTGAACATGTGTGTTTTTCTTCCAATACAGTCAAGTAATATAGGTAACAAGCATCATGGAAAACAAAAACGGAAAAGAATGAGTATCTTGGATCACCGTCATGATGATAACACCCCAAGCTCCTTTGCATCTGGTATGAAATGTGCTGTTGGCGATGGTTCAGCCAATTCAGAAATTTGCTGCGCTGCTTTGGAAATGATATCTTCTTTATTGCAGTCTGTGGGATTATTCCTTAAGCCTAATCTACACAAGGTAAATCATAAACTTAAAATATAATATGGTAAGCATGTATGGTTTTTGACTCGACTGTTCACTTGAGTGGATTTGAAGAAATTGATCTTTGGTTTGATTTCTGGTGCAGATTTTACTGTTTACGTTGCTTTGTTATATTTTAAAGTGGATTTAGTATACTTAGCAACAGATTTAGGGTAGAAAAGAAAGGAAAGTTGGAACATGGCTGTCAAGGAATGAAAGGTTTAAAATCTCCAATGGCCATTTTTGCCTGTGTTCCTCTTTTCATTCCCTGGTATTCCGAGATGTCTACAGAAACCAAACCAATTATCTTCCACCTATTACGAATGTATTATGGTCTTTTTAAGCATTGGTGATCACTAAGATCAGTCCCATCTACAACCCTCTTATCCCTGTGGCTCAATTATTAAATTTTATGCTATTTATGAATTTTTCTCAATATTTGTCTCAATAAAACTATTATCTATTCAACTATTTCCTCTTCATGTGGTGACAGGAATGACGATGTTTATCTCGATGATCTTTCATTGTTTTATAATAAATTATAAAGAAACCTGAATCGCTTTTTGTTATTAAATACGTTTCATGTAAAATAATTCATTCTGTAGCTTCTTGTTTGTTTTTACAGATACTGCAGGACACCACAGTATTGATATTGATTGACATTCAGAGGAGCAGTGGCACCATAAGCTCCAAGCAGTCAAATAACAGGGACATCATCACTAGTATGATTGTACCCTACCAAAGTGATGCCAAATGCTATTTGTCTCTCCTCAAGTTACTACTTGCTCTTGTACTTGAACCTCATAGTCACAAGTGGCCTTCTCCACTTGGTTTTGCTGCTCAGATTTTTTCTGTCGGGCAGAATGATTCCAATATTGAGGTAAGGGAAGGTTTTAATAGCTTCATTTCTATATTAATGTCTTGTTCATTTTTTGGCGAGTTTTAAATCAGTAAGCAACCTATGTAAAACTTGAACACCATTTACTTATAAGCTTGCAGATTATCACCTTGTTACTGTAAATGGCTCATTTAGCTCCCAGAAAGTGTGTGCAATTATTAAATATTTATGTTATAGTAAAAATTCTCTGGTCCCAATGTGAAGCCTTGTTATAGTTTGGAGCAAATTAACTCTAAAATTACTATTGAGTTGGCTACCATTAAGCATGTTTGACCTGAAAGAAATATTTTTACATTGCCCTTACGCTTGAAAATGGATTATTTAATGTTGATCTACCATCCTACAACAAACTTCATCTCTTTCTCATTCAAAAATGGGGTTTTGTGGATAATTTCATGGCAGCAATGCTTGGAAGTCTTATTTTTAGCAAAGTCAGTAACAATCATTATTAAATCCCTGAAACCAAGATGGTTCTGGCACATTAGTAGAGAGTCCATATTCAAATCACCCTTCATTATTATTTGAGGTTTTCATTGTTTTGGCTTTATTACTTCCCCATTTGTTTTGAGCTTTCCAAATAGGATTTAGCTAATTTAAATTTAATCTAATTTCATAGTGTTGGACTTAAAATTGATGTTTGGATGTGTGTAAAGTTTCACATAATAGTTGGCAGGAAAATAATAGAATATATACAGAATTGCCGTAATTGGTTTACACACATCAAGTATGACTGCTTTGATGGTCTTTAAATACAAGGTAATTATTTGGCTAACTTGATGTACATAATTTAATCTTATAATACCATCTGGGATTCGAAGTTAACATGGCAGAATCTATCTTTGACCTAGGGTCTTTATTCAGTAAAATAGTGCTTAGTTTGAAAATATCTTTTGGAGACCAAGGGGAAAATCAGTGACAAGCTGTAAAGGCTCTTTCTGACTGCTTGATGTTCTATTCCTCAGGTTGCCACTTTCTGTTCAACAGCAAAACGGGTAGTTGAGAGGGTTATTCATCCTTTTGCTCCTACTTTAAACTTCCCAGTTTCCTTGCCAGAATCCACAGAAACAAGCCGATATGAAAATAACACTGAGCTTATTCAGACTGAAATATCAACCAGGACAAACATTCCACTTTGTAATGGAGTTGGAACCCAAACAGACAAAGTACTTGAGAAGGTAACTGAATCTTGTGACTCTATAGCATTCAGAAATTTGGAAGATAAAAATACTGAGGCATCAGATTTGATAGTCCTCAGCGATGATGAAAGTAAATTATCGAAACATTCTGTTGGCACATCACCGAACGATACTAGCAAACGTCGAGCTCAAAGTCCCGAGGTTCTGTTCATCAAAATGGGGCAGGGTGAAGAGAAGTTGATAGGAGATAAAAATTTGCCGCTTCCATTGACGTTCTTAAAGAGCAAAGGTGTCCAGTGTACTGGCAGACCATTTTTAGATGACAAAGGAGACTCTGCCAATTGCCCTCCTTTGTTGGTCGTGAAGGTTCCAATTGAGAAATGCAGCACTGATAAGATGGTAGATTTTTCCCAGCAGTTTTCTGTAGATGAATCTGTGGAAGATGTGGTACCTATAGAAGTGAACTTGGATGATGAAGATGAGCCAATAGAAGTGGCCACGAATCATGTGGATGACTGCCAGGATTTAGGGGTTGCAGCGAAATCGGGAAGAACAGCATCAAAGGGTGAAAATGATGGCGATGGGGAGGTGATGGTGGTGGATGAAGAACCACCAAAGGCTGGAAATTTGAATTCTAACTCAAGCCCAGCTAAGTCACCATCTATAAAAAAGATCATTGAAAGCTGTGAAGAGGATGTAGTAGATGTAGAAATTGTGGAGCTTGATGTTGGAGGAACTGTAACCGGAAAGAAGGTGGTAAAGTTGGATGAGGATAATTCGAAGATTGAAGAAATGCTGCATTGTTTCGTTGATGTTTTATCAGATGATGAATAAGTGTTGAATTATTCATTTCTCTATTGTTGAATGTCTTATCATTCATTCCTTGTTTTCCGCCAAGCTTACTGCCCAAAAAGTGGTTTTCAACTATCTCTTTCGAGTTACAAGAGTTCATTTTATTCCTTTTGTAGAATAACTTGGTGGGACTGTTGCTTGAAGGAAAATGTATTGTTTACTTTTAATAAATGTTCATGGTGTTTGTAAATATTTAAAGATGGCTGAAGGAAGTCAATAAAAAGTGTCAATTTCATCAAAAGTTATTAACTGTAATGACCTTCCCTAAGAGTTTTTCACGAAGTTTATTAGCCTTAATCATGTTTTTTTTCTTATGCAAATAAAATAAGGAGTCTCTGCTACTTGACTTCAATGTGAATAGCTGTTAATTCTTCCCAGGGGTAATATACCAAGGACATCATTATCTGCATTGACCCTATAATTGTGATTAGGCCCATTAATGAACCATACAATTCAGTTCCCTGGGTAAAGAGGATTTGTTTTGAATCTCAAAATATTTCTGTTCTTTGGTGCTTATTGATCACACGAGTACAAGAGCTTACTCTCGTTATAAGTGTACCATTATTTTTTCTACCGACTGAGTAGGTGTAGAACCACCAGTAGCTCCCCAGCATATGGGGCAATCGTGCATCTTTCCTTCTATGATTGTCTTAGTTTTTGGTGGACAGGTAAGATTATCATACACTAGCATAGCAATGAAGAAATGTATTAATTTAAAATATTTTATCCTTTCTAAAGAAGTAGTTAAAATTTTCTTTATTGATGCCCAAGTAATTGAACGAGAAAAGTATCAAGGATAATGTATTTGATTCCAGCTCCAGTAAAAGAGAAAAATGGCAGTAAGGTCCAAGTCCATGCAGTGCTTAATTTGTTAGGTCTTTCAGAGGTTCAAGTGCAGGAATTTATAATTAAAAAATTACTTGGGAAATGCCAGTCAGCTATTTATTATATAATTAATATTAGTTTTGGCATAGATTTTGGAAAATGCAGCTTTTTCTTCAATCACTAAATAGTAAACGCTAGTTTTTATAGATTCCATTCAGTGAAGAAACATCTGTTTTTAAAATGTATGTAACATTGCAATTTGTACTACAATTCTGACATTAAACATACTTTCCTGGTTTAATGCTATGATAAACTCAGCATTTCTGTCAATAGTAAGAGGGCTTATTAGTGCTCCTTTCTAAAGTAACAACTTTATTACAGTACTGTACATTGCATTTGACTTTAGGGCTTACATAATCAGCCAATAATTCTTTCATTTGCCAGAACAGTCAAAGAAAACAGGACTGGAAATCAAAGATTATGGATGAATACATGCCTATAGCAAGTTAAAAATATAGTAAGGACTTATGGCCCTTCAAAACCAGGATGTATTTAAATACTGTTATACTGTGAATATGAGGAGGCAATCCTAGGACGAGGCTTTGACCCCATCGAAGGTTGCAGGATCACCTTCTGTACTTCATCTTTCTTTATTAGAAGCATAACCTAAATACTGTTACTCTGAATCACTTTCTCATTAGCATAGAGTAAAATTGTGTGCCTAAGGAAGATGACATTGCATTGCTCTGGTAAATTTCTACAGTTAGTCTAGTCAGACTACAGAATTAGTTCATTTCTGCTGCAGCAGTAGCTTACTGTCCTCAGTTGATAAGGTTACAAATTTTTGTTGAAAATTTCATATTCTCATACTTAATTTTAGTAATACTATTTTGTGCCCACATGGAGATTCCATGGTTTGATAATTATAACTTTCAAAGAAATATTAGGGAAGGGTACATAAAATGTGACTGTCAAGTAATTATTTATACGAAATACTTCAGCATCATTTATGGAATGAGAATTTCTTAATGGTCAACTTGCTAAATTTGAAACTCAGTGTTTTTAATTAACATTATATCTACTACTATATTTTGGACAATTTCCTACAGCAAAAATAATTTTTCAGGGAATTCTCATGAAATCAGAGGAAATAAAGCTATGAACACAGATTAAAAACATGTATGTTATCCAATTTTTATTGGGCCTTATTTTACAGAAATAGTTTAATCGTCTCCCTTCTTTGCATCAGTTTTGCCACCACGAATCCTACCAGTTCTCCTGGCAGCAATAAGACCAACCTGAAAACAAGATATTTTTATTAAAACCAACTCATGTAAAAGGCTGAAAAAAACCATCATCTAGTATTGTACTTCAGAAAGAGCCTCTAATTGTTCGTCAGACATTCAGTCAGGTGTCGTAGAAATCATCATGTGTACAATGAACAACATACACGAAAACATGTTTATCACAATCATGACTGATACTCATTCCTCCCCGGTGCACATAGCTTTCTTTATCTTTCTTTCTTATAAGGAGTACGATAAATTTTATAGGGAAATATTTTGCTTGCCAGATAGCACGAAAGGCACATTGAAATAATGGCTAACTTTGCCAAGTAAGATGGAAATGAAAACTCGTCGAAAAATATAAAACTTGAAGTATTAAGTTATTTTTCACAAGACCTTGCTGCAGGGGTTACTGAGAATATATGGAAGGGCATAAAATGAACAATGCAGCCACAAGCTAAACAAGAAAATGAGCTACTCTACCAACAATTAAACCCAGGAATCGAGAATTATAGGATTTAGTCAGTCAAACTTGATTTCTATTCGTTAAGTAATAAACCCATATGTTAAACTACTAACACTCATTCCATCAACAACTATAGACGGACTAAAGCACCAAAGGAAGCGTCAGAAAATGATTATGATATGACAAGATTCTGTTTGCTAAGATTGCAGGGTGCACATGAATAACCAAACCTGCAATGACTATAATGCATAATTAACAATAAAATTACCTTTCGTCCTGCACTGGTTCCACGCTTAACTGTAGAAGCTTTACCAATATGCTGGTGATTACCACCACCATGAGGATGCTCTACGGGGTTCATAGCAACACCACGAACCTTAGGCCAGCAGTTACGCTTAGCCTTGTACTTGAAGTAAGCACGACCAGCCTTCAAGACTGGTTTGTCCATTCGTCCACCACCAGCAACGACACCTGAAATGTAAACGCCAATTAGAGCATGTCAAGAAACCATTACATCATAACCACCATCTCCGTCGAATTACTTACCAACCATGGCACGATTGGCGGATGGAATGACTTTCTTAGCTCCAGATGGAAGCTTGACCCTAGTTTTCTTGGTGTCTGGATTGTGTGCAATGACGGTTGCATAGTTTCCAGAGGCCCTAGCCAAACGGCCTCGGTCTCCGGTCTTTTCTTCCAAATTACACACAATTGTTCCTTCTGGCATGGTTCCAACTGGCATAACATTTCCAATGGTCAAAACGGCTACGGAAAAACAAGGAAGTTGATAACAAAAATAAATGTCCATTAAATGTCAACATCAACAATGGCTTCGATTTTTACCTTTCTTTCCGCAGTACAAAAATTGGCCGGTGAACATTCCTTCGGGTGCAATGAACAATTCCTTACGAGTTTTGAACCTATATGGATCACGGAAATGAACTATGGCGAGGGGAGCACCACGGCCAGGATCGTGGATGATTTCCTACAAAACAAAATGATACCTTTAAGATAGGCTACTCCATTAACAACAATCCATACTATCTTCAACAAATATTTATCATCTTGATCACGTATTGTACTTCAGAAAGAGCCTCTAATTATTCTTCAGACATTCAGTCAGGTGTCGTAGAAATCATCATGTGTACAATCAACAAATGCATACTTATGTTTTAAGCGTAACAAAAGAGACATCAATATTTCTAAATTGATCGACAAAACGTAATGCTGTTTACAGTACCTTGACTACTCCTTTCAGGTATCCATGCCTTTCAGCGAAATCTAAAGCCCTGAGTTTAGGGGCTCCTTTCCGATGTTTAGAATGAGAACGGAAAACACTCCCGGCACCTTTTCTCTGTGCTCGAATTACACGCCCCATCTTCGAGCTGAATATAATAGACGAGACATTAGCAAAACAGGACGATACCGAACATTACACATCAACTAAAAAATTTTCTTTAAACACATGTTTATCCAACATTTTAGCTTAACTAAACAAATATTTGCAAATTACCGAAGTAAAATAAACTATAAATAATGATAGATGATAATTAAATACTACGATGATGGCAGATATAATATCGCAGAATATGAAAGATATTCTTACCCCTACAGTCAACGTGGTAGGCAGGAACTAGAGGCTTTCGACCTATCGCCGTCCTCCTCATGCATACATCGATACCATCGATACTAGTCGTATCGATATATACATAGATCCTAACCATCCTAATCAATTGATTTTTAATTTACTCTTGCAATAAATTAAAGAACAAAAATGTTGATCATTTCCATTAAATATTACTAAAAATATCATGATTGTGTAACATTGAAAATGTATTTCTAATAAGATATCACAAGCGGTATCTTTTGTAATTACATCTGTATTTGATTTATAAGCATAATGTAAATATTTTCCCACTTTCGCCGTAAGATGTAATAATTTATTAACATAAAATCTGAAATTTCGGAGAAACTTCCATGCGAAGTCTCCTTAGCGGAAACCGCGGAAACTGACTGGAAGAATCAAGAAATGGATGAATCACTCAACATTTGAAATATATTGGAACTTTAAAATTTAGGTTTTTCTTAACTGCAATTTATCGTTCATAATATATTCTTAGGTAGATAAAACCTTTATCTAAATTGATTTCTGCGTATAAAATTTATAACTTTTATGTTAGTTCGGTGGTGATACACGACTGGTGTAGGTGTCTCTGATAAACTGTGCGTGACGTCACCCAGTATCCTTTGTGTTAAATCGACAGGGTCGGTAGACGTTTATAGGGAGAGCTCTCTAAAAAATCGTTTTGTTTAGTAGTAATATGAGTAATGTACCCAACCAAAATGGCACAGGTCTAGAGCAGCAGGTAAGCTAATTTATATTGATAAGTCATCATTTATAATAGCTTTGTAATTTTTTGTTCTGCTCGGTCTCGATGCTATTGATTATTTCCTGAACCAATGTTTTCGAAGATTAAATTCAATTAAGAATGTAAACATCCTTCCCAACCTTAAATATCAGCTGTTTGGTTGATCTAGAACTTGTAAGCAAGGTCAAGTTCTTCAATAATTTCGCTGTCGAGTTTTCACATAATGGCGGACAGTCATCGACGGACATTATCCGGAAGTTTATGCTTTCAGTAGGTTTCGGAGTTACATCTGCAGCATCATAGACTAAAGTCATCATATGTGGAAATGAATTTTTGCTTGTATTACTTGCTTGCATGTATTTCTTTCAGTTAGGCTAAATCGGCTGATGGCCTCCATTTTGTATTGATGTCGTGGACGTTACTGAATCGTTAAGACATCACTATAGAACGGCCCCTTTCCTATGCCCGTTTTTTATAGTTAATTAAGTTTTCTGAGAGTTTATTTAGACACTCAAAGTTCGTTTAATTAAGTTTTGAAGGTAATTTGATGAGGTATTGCACTATCTTAATGGTGCATAGTGATTATGCGTACACGCTCATGCCATCGACATTAAAGATTATAAATGATTTGTTTACTGTCAACAATACAGTGTTTACACCTTTCCTAGTAATAGTAATGTCTAGCGCCTAGTTTGCTTTACAGAGCCATGATTTTCATGAGACGCTCACTCTATGTAATCTTTCTAGTTTGCTGGTCTGGACTTGCAGGGTGGCCACCAGAGAAGTGGTCGCTACATACCTCCTCATCTTCGTCAAAAATTAGGAGGCGGTAAGTATTCAGGTTTTTCCAAAATAAAGATACTGTAATTAGATTTCCCAGAATATTTCATCTTTCTGAAGGTTTTGGTCGCACGCCGTCAATTTCACAGTATTCGGTCCTCGCACAAGACCGACACGTAAATTCTCATTGGCATTACATCTTTGCTTCTTGCATAGTTTAACTGATTGCTCACAAAAAGGGAGAGACTTCTGAGAATCACCGAGTGATGATCCATTTCCACTCGGTGTTGAATCATTGCTCTCTGACCCGGAAATAATGCCTTTATATATGAAATTGCTAATTCTTTATTAAATGGTTTTACTTTTGTTTTGTCCCGTGCTAGTTTTCATTAATTTCCAAGACTTACGCAATTGCGTCGTAGTTCTCTCTTCGGGAAAAGTATCAATCGAGCTGTCGATAATAGAGGTTAATTAATGTGGTATTACTTTTTCCAAAGGAAGTGATTATGATTAGCTTATCTACAAACAGCATTTGTTGTGGATATTTGAAGGAATGGGGTTGCTAAAGATGATGTTAAAGCGGAAGGGTTTTGTTTAACACGTATATTCGGTAAATCTGATGTTTTATAGTGAAGTTTATTTCTTGTACGAAAGGCAAGTGTAGCCAAACTTGCATATTTATGATAAGATGGCAGAAAAGTGCTGATGTATCCATTCGCAGTATTGTAAATACTTTGTCGTTGTCCGCAGCATTACTATTTGAAGGACTTCAACTTAGTAAAGATGATCAGATAATAGTCCTCAATAAAGATAGTAACTTCACAACTTCGATAATAATATAAACTCGCATCGCATATTAGTCAGTTGAATAGCATAAAATTAGGATTTCTTTCAATTCTGTTGTTTCACGGTAAATCCGTCCTGTGATTTTCATATTTTATCTACACGTGAGACTGTAAATGGTCTCCAATTTTCTTGCTAGATTTTTGTTTGCCTATGAAATACCTACAATGAAATCGTCTTTATGATTAGCATTATTTACACGGCTCTCTGAGTTTGCTATTGTGATGAACATAAGATTATTTAATTTTTGTAATATTATTACAATGAAAGAGTATTTCTGTGGTATCACAGTACTATTCTAATATAGTATTTAAAGTGTTTTTCTTAGCAATTTGTAGTTATTAGAAGAAAATAATTAAATGTGCTTTATTTCTCTTGGAAAGAACTTTCATCTGGTCTTGGTATGTTGCTTAAAAATTCAGTTGTAAATTTATGATATGCCAATTTCCCCTCTCTTGGTGTTGTTTCTGGTAATTTTTTGAAGCTAATATTGTTTCATAATAAAATTTATGCATTTTTAGTAAACTGAATTTATATCTAGCACTCAGCTATAATATCAAGTGTTTGGCACTTGATGAATTTACAATTGCCAACAGGCCAAGAAAGAAATCATCGTTCATGATAATAGCTTGCTTATTGATATGAAATAGATTGTCCTTTTTCATTACCAAGTTGAAACTATCCCACATGTAGTGGGTTGGGTAATAGCTATGTTGTTAGCCAAAGTCTAAAATATAAAAGGATTAAATAAACAATTGTTGTTTCCAATATCTAGAGCAAAGGGTCCTCTGAAAAGGCATAGAAAAACCATGAAAATGGTTTTATACATCGATACATTTAATTTGAAGTTAATATATTTCTTCATTGTTTGCCTTTTGCTGACTTACATTTGTAATGAATGTATAAGCATTGGTTATTTCTTGATTTGTCATTAGTGCAAGTATTGGCATCTCCAATACATGTTTCTCAATTTAATAAAAAGAATTAGTATTATTTGTATTAAATTATATATAGTACATTCACTTTCTGTTCTTCATATATGGATTATGTTTTTAATGATGTATCATATAGAGGTGCTTATTTTTTAAATTATCAGATTGCAACCTTGATCTCCTTTTCTTGGGCTTTAAATGTTGATATTGTAGTATTATTCCAATTTTGTTGTAGCATGTCATATAAGTCTACTATATATACAGTGCCATCCCAATTTAAAGGTTTTTATCAAA
This sequence comes from Sympetrum striolatum, assembly GCA_947579665.1. NCBI lineage: Eukaryota > Metazoa > Arthropoda > Insecta > Odonata > Libellulidae > Sympetrum > Sympetrum striolatum. The sequence goes on from OX388346.1 coordinate 77,351,614, forward strand.
GCTACAGAAGCTTGTTCATCCTTGTTCAAGTTGCAGTGATAAATGTATTTGAGTTAGCATGTGTATGTAGATTTTGTTGCTTGATGCAATATTGTTGTTTCTTGACTTCATTATTTGCATTATACATGAGATGTTAATTCTAAATCCTCACATAGGATACTTGGCAATTTTATTTCTTTATTGAATAGAAAAAACTTTCATATGCTCCATTCTCATGTTTATTGTCATTCATACGTTAAGATGTTTTTCTTCCGTTCATTTCTCTTCTAAAGTTGAGTTAGAACTGATCAATATAGATATGTTATTTTTTGGTAGAAATTCATTTTGAGTCTTACAGCCTCGGTGGAAATTCATATTTTAAACTGATGGCAATACAAGTTGGCAGATCATACCTCATTGGTGTATTTAGAATGCCTTAATGAGATAATATGTGCAAATGGGTTGAACGAATGATTTGAATGTTTATTTTTGAGGTGTCTTTGCTGTAAAATGTTTCTGGCATAATACATACATGCCTTGTTAATTGTCAGTGTATCCTGGGATCATCTACTTTGCCCTTTGAATAGCTTTAATTTTCTGGTATGGTGAAATGGTTTATTGTCGTGGTTGATGCATTTTTGGTACACACAATGATAAAGCCAGGCAAAGTCGGTACTCTTCATTTTTTCTTCCTTGTTTATCATCCGATTCCTCGATTGATATTGATCTACTCTTTATTCCTTGAGAGGAAATCTGTTTTGGGACTTAATAATCCTTAAAGTCAGTTGTGGTTTATTTATGCATAGTATTAATATAGATTCATGGTTGTAAAATAATCCTTGCTGAACAATTCCCAGTTTTATCAATTCACATTGTGTGAGTTCGTTTGAAAGCACTTATCATCCATGTTTTCTGTTTCTATACACTGACATTTTCTTTACTAGGGATTAGTACATTGATGCATTTTTTCTTCTATCTGAATCTATGGTATTTCTGAAGTGAGTTTAGTTGTTGCTACTTTTTTGGAAATGTCACTTACTTCAAACTAATTACTTATCCACTTTCATTATCCAGTATTGTAGTATCCTCTCTTTTCATCCACCTTCTTATCACATATATTGCTTTGAAGGTCAGCTATAAAGAGGATATCAAAGACCATACCTCAGCATCACTGTTTTGCTTACTAAAGATTAAGTGATGAGAAAATGCTGAGGTAACAGAAATATGAAGTTTCTCCTTTGGATAAGGAAAACTTCCCTGGCTCTGTCTTGAATTGTTTGTGCAATGGTTATTTCTGGCTACAGATTCAGTAGATCTATTTTCTTAATGCAACTGTTGAAATGTGCTTACCTATCAGAAAATAAGTTGATCTTCTGCGAGTTCAAGTTCTTACTCAATTTGAACTATACAAGGCTCAAAGGAGCAAGGTTCAAAGAACTTTTTATTAAGTTTACGATTGAAATTCCACCTCTGTAATCGAGTTTAAAGCCATGCCCAATAGACTGTTATGGCATAGTAAAATTGATTTTGATTTAAAAATGTAAATCCTGATCATGTATAAATCACTACCACGTCTTTCCCCCATTGATTGTAGAATTATTTCTTTATGTAGTAGACAGAATTTTTTGATAGAAGTATACTCCACTGTTGTCCAGAAAATTTCCACTGTGGAAAGTTAGTTCCTTTTTTCAGTTATTCTGTGCAAATTGAGGTATCGTACAATATCTTCTTGTAAATATCACTAATTTTTTGGTATGGTGTTTGAATGGTCTTTTTAACATTGAGTTATCACATGTTTTGCAGACATTCTCGGTTAAACCGTTTTATTAAATGTGATTATTGTGTTATGATTAGTTTTTAGATGTATGAGATTGTTTCATTTGCTGTTTGTGTGTGCTTTGCATTAAAATGTTTTTAATTTTCAAATATTTGTTGCATTAGGAATGGCATGGTGCCATTTTTGCATATGTTACCTTTTTAAATGTTTATTGGTAGCATTAGGATGTACTTCTTTGAAAGTCTTTCCATGGTGAACTATGATTATCTATAGAACTTATCAGATTGAGAATGTTGAAATTCTTCTCAGTTTTATGCCTGAAAATTCCCTTACGTTTCTATTTATGGAAATATTATGTTCTTATTATATCATATGATGTTGTTATTATATCTTTCATTGATCAATTTAATTAGCTTTAGTTGGTATAGATAATCAAGGTTCTCTTGGTACTGTTCATAATATAGAGTATGAGTTGGTTTTAGTGGTGCTTATGAGAGATAAGTTGCTGCAATGTTGTTATCTATAAGGGTCTATTATAGTTAGAATTTATCTTAAATAAATGCTTGACCTTGATCATTCTGATGGTGATTTTCATTTCTATGTCTTGAGAACAGAATATCGCTCTGAAGGCCAAGACTTTGGTGTGTATGATAATCGGGATCAAAACTACCGAAGCTATAATTACTCACGAGGTAATTGATGATTCAATTTTTTTTTATTCTATAACCAGGTTGTACAGTAAAATTTGCAAAAGGCATTCTCATTGGTTTGGGAATATTTGATTGTGAATCACCTGTTTATGTTAGAGAATAACATGTTGGAAAACAATTGTGAATGTTGTTTTACTTTTCCCACTAGTGTTGTCTTTTACATAATTTACTGCACATCAGTAATTTAAGGTTCTTGAAGTAATAGTTTTTCCACATTTGTGGAATCTGGACCAATGCAATCCTACGTTTGACCTAATTACAAACTTAATCATCACATCTTGTTTGCTTGATGGTTTAAGGACATTTCATATTCTTGGTATCTTAAGGAAGTTAATGTATATGCATTGTGAAACTTTTTTTTCTTGTTCACACTAGTAATATTTTGTTTGCTGGCATGATCTATATTTGCATCATGAATTTCCATTTATTAGCAAATTTTTCTTCTATTTATATGAGTGATACTTTTTGTATCTTACTTATAATTTGAATATCAATTTTATAATATGATTTTTAGATCTCCTTGCATTTGGGTTTTAGAAGTAATTCTTGTGATGGAATTGAATGGCTTTGACCCAATAATTATGAACTACTACTACCGATTCATGGCAATTTATTTTATTTCTGTTTGATTTCTCATGAATGGTTGTTGAGAGAGGATGCTTTTCTTGCATTTTGGGGTATTTGGTTACTGTGCAAAAGTTGAGCATTTATCATTTCCTTTGGCATATGTAACACTGGTCCTCATGTGATCATAACTTACATAATCAACTCATCCCTTGTAGAGATGCATAAGGTGTCTTAATTCTGGCCCCAACTTCTGAGTGTCAGGGAGACTCATTTTAGTATTTAATTCACAAGTCCTTTGTTTTGGACAGGATTTAGATTGTGGGCATAGGAATTGTTCCTTTCACATAGCTTATAAACATATAACTAATTAGATGAGCGGTTCTACTGAAGTATATGACATGGTTTGTTTTCAATGAGGGGAGCAACATTGAGAAAAAGGACTGCATTTGAGTTATGGGATTCTTAGTCTGATATTTTTTTATAGCTCGTTGTATAATCCTGTACAGTATGTTAAAATTTCAGAAACATAGCATCAGATTTTTAATTCTGTAGCAATTGAAACATTATATACTGTTCTTTAGCCAATTTCCATCTTATTTGCCAGTTTAAGATTTCAAATGCAAATAGGAATCTTGACTCCTTACTTTGTTCTTATGATATTTGGGTTTGTGTTGAAGCTTTATTAGTGCATAGGCAATTAATTTGGATTTCAGTTTGCTTTGATAAAGGCAGAATTTGCTGTAATAGGTTTCACACCAGATTTTAAAGAGGATTGTAGGACTGAAGTAAACTCAATTAACGCAATCTTTGCTGGTTAAATTTTTGTTGTCACCTCTTTCACATCAAACTGTTCTCAATGTGTATTTAAATAAATTTCAATGGGTTTTTCCTATCCCTTTGATGAAATTATTTGGTTCTTTGGAGTACAAGTGTTATTGGTGTTAGCAGTTACTGATAGGGGCTTGTAATTATAGATTCAATAGTTGGTTTAATGATCTTTGGTTGGTGGTTGAATGATTGAGTGATATTTGAAAGGATATCTTGATGAAAGTGTGAGGAGAATAAGTGTGATTAATTAATTAGATCTTAGTAACCATATAAATTACTACAATGTTCATGTTTATTTGATCACACATGTAAATGTTTCCTGGAAAGGTTTCTTGAGTTCTTTTTTTGTTAGGCTATGACTGAATTGCATCTAGAATACAATTGACGTATTTCAGTATAATTTTAAGTTTTCTGTCATTAGTGTGTTATGTATGTGAATAAAGTCCACCGCCCTCATTTCTTTGTGAAGGTGCTATGATATGCTGGTAGCTAGCTTATCTGTTATCTTTTTCTTTTAACTGTTAAGTTTTAGTAGCAACTCAAATGTTATTTGATTTAGCCCATAAGATCATAATAGTTGAAATAGTCTTTTTGATTTTATCATGATAACAGAATAGAGAAAGTATTTCTTCGTAATCAGACAAGATGTTTAGTAAATGCCAAGATGTAGCTTAGAGACTATTCTGTAGGGGTGATTCATCATCTAACCTTTTTCGTCTAACTTAAAGAAGAAATTTTGCTAACAGTTTGAGTGAGCCTTTCTAACTCCAACATATTGCATTTACCGTTGAAGCAATTTCTTTTTATTTCAAACTTTGCTTTTCTCATCCTAGACTGAGGAAGAAAATGCCGTAGAAGGGGAAATTTTCTAACCCATTTTTAGCAGTATTACTCACAATTTGTCAAATCAACAATTGGTGATGTTGTACCCATTTTACTTGGATTTTTGGTTGTAAGATGTATTTGGTATTGCAGCTCAGGTTTGGTATTTGCCTTGAATTTTCTTTGCTATTTATCTCCCTTGCATGTGTTCAATCATCAAAATGTCAGGTCTAGACTGAGGAAGTGACAGCAGTATGTGAGTTTGCAATGCACATACTCTACAAACTAATATCTAACAAGAGGCGGCTGTTGACATAATCTTCCTTTTGTCACTGTAATTATACTGGTGAAGCTTTACCCTCTTTTCTAACTGCTGTGCAAACGTTGAAGCATGAGCACCTCCTACTGCTCATTATGGTCTTACTGCCTGAGAAACATGCTTGGGATATCCTTACTGATAGTTTAGGTAGCAGGTATTGCAGTTGTTGCTATAACTATTTTGCCACTTGCATTACTTAAATTTAATGCTCTGTTTCCATTTCTCTATATTGAATAATGAAGGAAACCAAGGTCGTGGCAACGACTATGGTAGCAACTATTTGCCAAAGAAGGGAGGTTACCCTGATCAACAAAGTGAATGGCCCAACGTTGGAGAATCGCAAGCCCCTCAGTATGATCAGCGTTCCCCACCTCCTCTCAATGGAGTGGACAGTTGGGGAGGAGACCGAGACGGCTACAGGAGGTATGTAAAATTCCTTTGCTTCTAATGGATTCATCCTATCTGTAAATTTGGAGATGCTCGTTATATCACTTATATTTTGTGAGATATTAGTTTTTATCAAATCAGTGTTTCCATGCAATATTTGATGCTTTTCTTACCATGTTGATGTAGAGTCCAGCCTTTGTTAGGGATTGTTTGAAACTTGGGAGTTGGCTGGTGGTTGATGGAAATTCTTACATGCTCCAATACAGGTTTGAGAGAGAGACTATTCTCAGGGAACTTTAGGGAGATAGTGAGTGAGTTACTCACTATCTCACCTCACCTCACTAGATGTTCTTTTGATTGAGTAAATGAATTTTTATATGTTGACAAGAAAAAGTCATGCAAGAATTAGAACTGAATAACGTGAGGATGTGAGTTCTTGGAAGGAGATATCTTCTTACTCTTCCTCTTTTAATAATTTTGGTTTGAGAGACTTTCATACAAATATATTGAGATGGTTAGACTTCCTAATTCAAAGATATTTTTAGGTTAATATTTAGAAATTATATGTAAAAAATGCTTTATATACACCAGCTAAACTTTAGATATCAACATAAAATCACTAATCCTTGTCAATTTCCCCTCTTTTCATCCACCTTCTTGTCAAATCAGTTGCTATGAAGGTCAGCTATAAAGAGGACATTAAAAATCATACCTCCATTCTGTTTTTGTACTTACTGTTCGACAAGTAGTACTACACTGTTGAGGTAACAAGCTCTTGAGTAATTTTCCTAAGTCCAGACCAGACGTAGTACATAGACCATATATGCTAGATGGAGGCTGTTGTAAGCAATAATTAGAGATGGGACAATCGATTGAAAAACAAATCGAATAGTTACTTGATTGTTTTGGCATTTATTTGATTCTTTTCATTCTAATGAATTTACTCGCTTTCGTGGGCTGGACAGGATGCAATTACTGGTAAGGGGGTAGGGATATCGGTACACCTGGCAGGATATTGGATCAGATATATTTATGATATCTTTATTCATGTTTCATCAGCATAACATAGCTCTGCCAGACTTCCCCTAAATGAGATCATGTACCTCTATACTCTCCTCTTCAATAATTATCAAGTAAACGAGTGAAAAAAATCGAATAGATCTATTAGATTTTTCACTCACTTCCTTTCCATGAGTGCCTCTCTCACAATGAACAATCGAATAAATGTATTTGATTTTTTTCACTCACTAAAAACAATCAAATACACTTGGCTAAGATAGTTAAAAACCTAAACACTTATTCGAATAATTCGATTGAATCAAACAATCGAATTATTTGATTGTTCCCACCTCTAGTAATAATCATCTCTTCATAGTCAGCTATTTCTTTATTAACTATTAGAGTTTTTCTGGCTTTTGTATCACTTAGTTTTTGGCAGATACCTCAAAATATGTAGGTCATCCATTTTTTTATTTTTCTTGTCAAATTCTGCACTGACCATGATGAGAAGGTTGTATCAAAAATAAAATATTTATCATAAAATTGGTGTTGTCCAATTTTGTAAAATTTTGTGTATCTTAGATGGCAAAAATAAAATGTAAAATCTCTCTTAAGATACTTACCAATTCAGTTACAGTTAAAAAAAATGTTTTTCAGTATTGCTTAAGGGATGAAAGGTTCTTAAAAGATATGAAATGAACTTGACACTTATTTCATATGTAAGTTACTGACGTTTGACCAAAAGATACAATTTTGTATGCAATGGTGATTGAAATAATAGATATTTTGATGTCGGCCTAATCTAATGCTATCAATTCTCCTCTCAAGGGATGGTTGGTCTAGTGGAGGAGGAGGAGGAGGAGGTGGTGGAGGACGATCTGGGGGTTCAAGGAGCTGGAATGAACCTCCACCAAGGGGTGGTGGGGGAGGTCGCTGGACTGATACCTCTCTTCCCCGCAATGATCGCTGGAATGAGCCGCCTCCACGCAGCAACCGATGGAAGGAAGGTGGCAGCAGTGGAGGAGGAGGAGGGGGTGCAGGAGGAGGATACAATGACTGGATTACCCAACTTCCAAGGGATGAACGCCTGGAGGTGGAGCTCTTTGGGACAGGGAATACAGGGATTAACTTCAACAAGTACGAAGACATCCCTGTCGAGGCGACAGGAGATGAGGTTCCCCCTCATATCGCCAGTGTAAGTAACTCATTTAGTAATTTTAATTAAACAGGTCCTCAAAGACTTTGAGTTGGCATGACTTGAGTGTGGACAGATTGGTGTATGAAAGTTTATTTCAGTTGGAAATCAAGTCAATGTAGTAATCGACCAGCAGTGTTTTTCCTATTAAGATGCATCTGAAGTAAGACTACTCAGCTAGGACTAAAGCTTTTATTATTAAAATTTAACTGCTCTACATGAGCAATTATTGCATGGCTTTGTTAAGATTTTTTTTAACTTTGGAAGGACTAAATGGTTTCCTTAAGTCATTGATTGCTTTGAAGATATTTTTCGAGGCTCATGCCATTAAATTGTTAGCTTATCTTGGATAGTATGATATTGTTGGCCAATAATGCTTATTGTATTTACAGCTTATTAAATGTGGTTAAATGGATATTCATATAATTCTTACAAAATTGAGTTTTCAGTTTCAGAAATTGTTAAAAATAACAAAAAAGTTGATAAGTATAATGTGCTGCACTATTTGAGTTTAACTTAATTAACATATTTTAAAAAGAAGAATGTTGTGATTTATTTTTTTTTGCCTTCTTGACAGTATCTAGCGAAAGCTAACTTGGAGCTCTACAAACATTATCCTCACCACAATGAGTTAAAGTTCTATTAATGTTCAAATATATCTGTCTAATTCAGAAATTTTTATCAGGCTTAAACTACATTTTATTAGTGTTTTTTTGATAGTTTTGAATACGTTTCTAATTTGTAGATATCCTAATCTAAATATTTTCTTTAATTTCAGTTTGAGGATATTAAGATGACTGAGATAATTCGGAATAACATTGCTTTGGCTAGATATGATAAGCCCACTCCTGTACAGGTTAGTATCTTTCTAATACTCTTGATAAAATACTTCTTTGAGTATTATTTGAATCACAATTTTTTGTGCACCTTTTTTATTAATGTGCTTTATTTTTTGTAGAAATATGCAATACCCATTATAATGGGTCGTCGTGATCTCATGGCTTGCGCTCAGACTGGTAGTGGGAAGACTGCAGCTTTCCTTGTACCGATTTTGAACCAAATGTACGAAGGTGGTCCATCATCTGTGAATGGAGGTGGAAGGGTAAGTTTCATGTAAACAAAAACATCGAAAGTTGATTTAGTTACATCCTAGAACTGTGTTCTGGAGTAATTTTAAGTAATGTCTATTTTATTGTATGAGAAATTTTTACAAATAGTACACTTAGACAAAATAGTCCTCAGTGAGGGTAGACTTGTCAGAAGGTGCCTCATAATACGACAAATACAGAACTGACTACAGAAAGAGCGGTGTACCAAAATCAATTGAATATCATGTTAAATGATAATTCAACAAAACTAAGATCAATGGTAGATTATAACGAAAACATCTGTAATATGCTACATATAATGAAAAGAAAGTCATATAAGATTCTACATTCAGTTAAAATCAGAACTACAGAGTAAATAGTGCTTCATAGAAAGAAAAATACAAGATAAACTCAAATAACAAAGATAAAATCAAATACAGGATTCAGTATTTAAATCAAATCATTATTAAATGTCTTAACTGTTTCCTTGTAGCTGTAATAAGGTTTCCACCAACAGAGGAAATATAAAAAAATCTTAAATTTTTTTGTTTTCCAGAACATTTTGTCACTCACATTCAATTAATCCCATCAAATTCTTTCCAAATGACATAAAAAATTTCATATAACAATGTATTTTAATCAATGTAATTGTTCTTGGGTTTCTTTAAAATTATGTTGTTAACCAATGCTTTTCATGTTGTTGGATAGCTATGTTATTTAATAACTATATCTATCATGGCTGTGTTCCTTGAATGTTTACTTCATCCTGCATAGAAAGCTAAAAGTATATTTTTAGCTTTGTACTACTTTATTATTAGAAATTTGTGATGTGTCAGTTAATATGGTATGAATGCCAAAATATAAAGTTTGTCATCTTATTTGCATCATATCATTAAGGTCTTGGCTTAATAAAGAGCTATATTGTCGAGCTCTTTTTCTCTATCTCATAAAGTACTTTTATTTTATAGCAAAATTACCGAAACAAGAAGCAGTATCCTCATGCTCTTATATTGGCTCCTACTCGTGAGCTTGCTACTCAAATCTGGGAGGAGGCTCGCAAATTCGCTTATCGCTCCAGACTGAGGCCGTGCGTTGTGTAAGTATCCATGGAGTGTTACCTCTTCATTTGACAAATCATTTCCAATAGTAATTTTAAAAAAATTTGTGAAAGATTCAGTACAGTGATAGCAAGGTCCTTATTTGTTATCCTAATTTTGAATTTATTTTCATACATTTTGGTTTTTAGCTATTCAGGGTTGATTAAAGTTTAAAATATCTTGTAGGGGAAAGATTTCTAGCAACATTAAACTAATTTGTGATAGTTTATTAATGAACAACTACTTTATTATGCAGCCAACGCATAAGAGTTCTAATCTAGTTCTGATGAATCTATTTTTTATTTTATTGTTCAGGCTTTAAATCCATTATAATGCATGATCAACAGAAATATTATCAAATATCTAATTAATTCTTACAATTATTTTCAGGTATGGAGGAAACAATGTTGTGGACCAAATGCGTGAATTAGAGCGTGGATGTAATTTGCTCGTAGCTACCCCTGGACGTCTTGTCGATATGATTGATCGGGGCAAAATTGCTCTAGATATGTGCAAGTATGTATTTTTGAATGAAATATTTTGTTTTTAATACCCTAATTTTTACCATTCTAAATTTCGTAATTGTTTCTGGGTAATTTTAAATTTTTGGATTGTAGCAATTTGAACTAGTTTATACTGAGATGATTAATCATGACACCATGACTGATATCATCATGGCATTACATCACTGCAAGATATTAACTCTTGGGTTGAATATAATATTATAATTTTTTACCTTCATTTTAGTAGTATTTGATGTAAATATTACATTAAATTTGGAAATGTGCTTAATTAGATTTAATATTAATAAGTATATAAACCTTCATGATGCAATACTGCTTGGGTTTAAATCTTTTTTTTTCATACAAGTTATGTTTTGGAAGGATTTCCTTAATTGTGTATAATATTGTCTATTTCCACCCTTCTAACTTGTAAATATGCTCAGAGCTTTCGATGCCTTGTTAATATTTCAAATTTTTTCTTTTAGATATTTGGTCTTGGATGAAGCTGATCGTATGTTGGACATGGGGTTCGAGCCTCAAATTCGCCGAATTGTGCAGAAAGACACTATGCCGGCCACTGGAGTTCGTCAGACTCTTATGTTCTCTGCTACATTTCCAAAAGAAATTCAGGTAATGAATTCAGTTTTCTGATTTATTAGAAAATTTTTAAAGATACCTGTTATACATGATTTTTGAAAGTGTCAACTACCATGCTGTATTTAAATGCAATTTTATGGGTTATAATATATTAACATTTATTAATTTTACTGGTCTTATAACATTTTTATTGTTAACTATTTATCATTCAGACTTAATTTATGAATTCAGTCATATCCAGGCACTCCTTACTTGATACATTACCTGTCCTGTAAGTCTTTGGACTTGCAGCAAACTTATTCGTCCCAAGAATCCTTCTTTGGTCTAGTTTTTTTGTGGGAGGACATAGCTTCTCATTTCTCTCAATACTGTATAATTTATGTACAAAATAAGTTGGTTTATAAAAGCACTCTAAAAATCTATTCCAACATTCACGGTAAGTTATTTGTTCATAAGTATTTACAGTCAGTTGAGAGACATTGAAGCTTTAATATAATCTTTAAAATATATTTTTCAGTAATCAATTTATTGAAATAAAAGGAATATTCATAAAACACGGTCACTTTCCTCCGTGGTTTAATAAGACTTAAATGGATGGAAGTTAGAAGTAAAATTTCGAGCTTACTCAGCAACTTAAATTCAACCTTCTTAGGATCTTACAATTAGACCTTCAGAAACTATATACGAGTATCGCATTTTATTAGTAATGCCTAAAATTTAAGGCTAACTATGAAAGTGATGTTTCATTTAGGCATTCTCCATGAGTATTAAATTAAAATCATCTTCCTCCGTGGCTTATCAACCACGTTTGCTTTAAATTCTTGTTTCAGGATGTTATCAGTGATGTGAGGAGTGCCTATAGCAACTTTTAAGAATAAGCGATGTATTCTGACCTTAGATGATAAAACTTTTCGTAATGCTGTTTTGGATTTCATATTTTCATTTTATTTTTAGATGCTGGCACGCGAGTTCCTGGATAATTATATCTTCTTAGCTGTAGGCCGTGTAGGCTCTACATCTGAGAATATTACTCAGAAAATAGTCTGGGTTGATGAAGACGACAAGCGCTCCTTCCTTCTTGATCTACTTAGCGCAAGTAGAAGTGAGCAGAGTGAGCATTACCCAATATCTTAGTATATCTTATTTACACTACTAGTTATTTCTTTTTCTATTTGACATCAGACTTGAACTTTTGTATAGGGTTCTATTGGCATTTTATTCTGAATTTTCTAATAACTGCAGCGAGGAATGTAAAATAATTGAGATTCTTTGTGAGGGAAGTATTGCAAAGCCTTTTTCATAGATGAGGGGCAAGTATAGTGCAGAATTTATACTCTATCTGGAGCTAACTAATGCTGGGAGGAGATTTTGGATCTAATGATGATTGTATTATCTTCAAGGTTCTTGTAGAATTTAAAGAAATAATTAGTGGATATGGTGCAAGCTGTGATCCATGTCACGAGTACCTCCTTAGCTGCAAATTTTGTGGAATCCATCCCCTTCTTTTTTGCATTCCTATTTTTTGTATACTTTACACCACTGGTGTATCTCTTTGCACCTTTTGGTGGTGCTGTACTTTTTAATAGAGGAATGACCTAAGATATATTTGTAAAAATTGACAGTTCTCTGTAACTTGGAGCTTTTACATTATGTATTTTCTGATTATCCTATAAAGGTATCCTATTAAAGGTAATTACTTGCTACACTTAATATTTCTAAGGAGATTACATGAATGAATATTGTTCATCGTGTATTAGGAGTAATTAGTTTTGAGCATGAAAGGAAAGCTATATTTAGAGAATAACTGATATTATCAATGATCTTTGGCTGATTGGAAATAATCATCTCTTGAATCTACTATTGCTGCATATTTTGAACAGAGAATATTTTTGATAAATGCCTGCTCTTGATTGTATTTGCCTACCTCTAAATATCTCTTAGAGAGACTGTATGACTTTTTATTTAAGTACTTAACTCAAGTATGGTATTTAATATTTTTTTATTAATCTTCTTATCCTCAATCACAGTCATTTTTACATAATTATCCTTAAGGCTTTGCCTTGACTCTTCAATTCATGCTTTATCTTATTTTATGAATACATTCTTTGTGCTAGTCTAAAGTAATAGTATCTCAATTTTTCTAAGTATTTTCTTTCTTATTAATGCTATTTTTGATGAATTTCCTATTTCTGAAAGTTTTTCATTAGTATTTACTAAATCTTAAGCTCACTGAAAAAATAATAGAATTGAGTTCAGAAGTATTCAGCTCAATCTTCAGGAAATAAGTTTTCTTTCATTTTAATGGCCTTTGTTCCTAAATAAGCAAATACATATGAAAGATTTCTTGATTAAAGTTGAAGAAAATTATACCTCTAGGTTCCATAAGAAGTGATTTATCTCAAGTTAATATGGTATATAGTGATGTTAGAAAACATTTCGTCAATTTACAGTATGATTCAGTAATTTATGTGCAAGCATTAGATTATCTTCGAGCAAACTGAGCAAAATGTGCCTTCTTTGGTTATAACAGTGAAAGATGGAACATATGGTCAATTGCAAGGCTTGGTAGTTGTTGCACGTTGCAAACTATCTTCTCCTCCACTGAGTTTGAAAATTCAACGCTAACCATTGCTTCCACCACAAAGTTTTCCATAGTATTTTAGATTCAATTTTAAAATTGTATTCCTCGTAATTCATGCAGAGAGAGATTAATGTAAGCACTAAGCCCAAGAATTTAATTCTTGTTTTATCTGTAAAATGTCCATATTTTTTGTGCCAAGTAACTTTGAATACCCCTCTTTCCAAGTTGATAAAGTATTTAAGGCTTCTCTGTGAAATCTACTTGACTCAAACATTCAACTGAGATAGAGGGTTATGCTGATGGTCAATTAAATTCACTGACGTAGTACTTATATAGCTCTAGGTCACTTTCTAATCTGAAAAATATTCTATTATACTGTACTGTAGCGGAGGACTCATTGACATTGGTTTTTGTGGAGACAAAGAAAGGAGCAGATCTTCTGGATGAGTATCTCCACAATAACAAGTACCCTGTGACATCAATTCATGGGGATCGTACTCAACGGGAGCGTGAGGATGCTCTGCGTAGTTTCCGCTCTGGTTACACCCCAATTTTGGTGGCCACTGCTGTAAGTATAACTCTGGAATTTGATATGGAAATCAGGCACCCAGTTTCTTTCACAATACCGTATTTCTTCGAATCTTAGGCACACCCAATTTTTAAAAAGCAAAAAAAGTTTACAGGCAATTCTAAGATGCAGCATATTTTTGGCTCAAACAAGCATTGGCTACCAGGGATCCCTTGGTTAGCGTTAAGTGGTGACCCTTGTTTTACGGGGTCACCTAAAATCGCATCAAAACAATGAATAGAAGAAACCTAAGCAGTGACATTACATTGCACCAACTTTTCCATTACTGTGCTTTTACTAAAGTTCCTTTTGCAATCAATTACTTGGACATCTGTTTACTTCTGTTACCCCTAATTTTAATAAGCCTACATGTATACTGGCACAACACTGCAATGTGCAGGGGTAGTACAGCATAATTAGGCGGGTTGCAAATGTCATCTCTAGCCAGTTCTTACTTCCAATCTTAACCTAAATATCTAAGATTCCTGCAAATCCAAGATGCACCCCGATTTTTGAGGGGAAGAATTATTAAATAAGTTGCATCTTAGATTCCGAGAAATACGGTATTTGTATCTATTGGCAATGAGCAAGAAGTGATATTGTCTTGCCTTAGAAGTATATTTTCATGTCTGTTCTTTCAATGGTATTCTAAAGAAGAGATTTCTTTCAAATATTCAATTCTCATTCTAAAAGTGGTTTTATGCATCCAAGCTAATTTTCCCCTCTTTTCATCCACCTTCCTAACATATCAATTGCTATGAAGGTCAGCAATAAAGAGGATATTAATACCTCAGTCTATTTTCTGTACTTACCTTTTATCAAGTAGTTTTAAATTGTTGAGGTTACAGTAGCTTAAAAGTTTGATTGGCTTAATTCCTAGTTGTGCATAAAGTGGAACAATATGCCTAATATTTTATTAATGCAATTTTGTTATTTTGCAGGTTGCAGCTCGTGGATTAGATATACCGCATGTAAAACATGTCATTAATTTTGATCTGCCCTCTGATATTGAGGAATATGTTCATCGTATTGGACGAACTGGAAGAATGGGGAACCTAGGTAATGCATAGTTTCATTATAACATAGTATATTCATATCTCGACTGCATTTTATATAGTTTTAATTTTAGTTCCAAAATCAAAGTTTTTACAATCCCACATTGTAGGACAACGTGCTTGTTGGTAAATGTCTCGATTTTATGAATGCAAAAACACTTGAGCAAATATATCCATTTTGTCTTTGTGTTGTCGAATGAAATGTAAGTAACTTATGTGAGGATTAAACGGTGTTTGAGTTGCTCCTATTTTGAATATTCGCAGTTTTAAACAACATTTTGGAAGATTTCCTAAATTAAATTCTGTGTACAACCAAATTTTTTCCATCAATCTCCTAAAGTCTAATGGCTCATCAATCACGTTTGCCCCTATTTTCATTTCTAACTATTGATTAAAGTTATAGCATAATTCAACCTGCTATTTTCTTGTTAGCTTTGGTGCTTATTGTGTTATTTATGAGAATATTTGGCTTTTTAGGTCTTGCCACATCGTTCTTCAATGACAAGAATAGGAATCTGATCCAACCCCTGGTTGATTTACTGACTGAAACAAAGCAGGAAGTCCCAGCATGGTTGGAGAACTTATCAAGGGATATGACACATTCCGCAGGAAGGCCTCGTGGAGGCGGTGGACCGAAAAGGTATAAGATTCTGCGGTTGCAAGCAATATCCATTTAACTTTCATTCTAAAAGTGATACTATGTATCCAGGCTAACTTTCAACTCTTTTCATCCACCTTCTTAACATATTAATTGTTATGAAGGTCAGCAATAAAGAGGATATTAATACCTCAGTTTATTTTCTGTACTTATCTGTTAACAATTTGTACTAAATTTTTTGAGGTAACAATAGCCCAAGTAAACCAAAAGGATATAAATTACCACTGTTGCAAGTTTTTTGTATGGAGATAATTGCTTTACATTTTCGCAAATTTAAATCTTGCCTATGTAGAGCTAAGATGATTCTAGTCCATCAGGTTATGTAACTTTCTATTTCCTTCAATTATGTTTTGTTGTAAACATGTCAATTCTGTATTTGAGGGTTAAGATTATGTTAACCCTATCAGATATAGTTGTTGGTGTTATAAGAATAGTAAGTTCCTAAAATTGAAATGCTTTGCTTACAATTGACATAGTTGCCATACTCTCAAGTTTCAATTTTTTAAATTGAATATATTTTATATTTAAATTGAATTAAAATATTGCTCAACATTTTGTAAATATATTATTACGGTCGTAGAGCAAATACATTGCAGTTGCAATGTTAATATACCTTGATGCAATTATAGCTGAAATTCCATTGTTCAACATAAATCTTGCTTTAAGCCCAGATATTTGTATGCCATGTTTATTTTTAAAAATGTGCCATCAAATGTAATGCCCATCCCATACTTAGAGTTTAGGAAAAACGAAAAAAAGAATTTGCCTACATCTAAAGTGCAACTTAAAGACATGCAGTTACATAAGTAACAGCATATAATAAACATGTACAGTAGAACCTCGATCTATCGTTTTTGAAGGGACCGAGAGAAAAAGACGATGAATGCGGGAAAACGATCAAAACGGGAAATGTAGACTCAGGTCACGCTATTAAAATGAATACATAACGAAAGTTTATCCAAAGAAAACCCCTAATGATTTCGAAAAAGAACGTACTGAACTCCTAGAGACGGTATGTGCAAACAGGGTGAAATATGCCAGTAAACTGAGATAGACAAACAGGGCTCGTACGCGCACCCATGTGAAAGCTCTCCAATAGGATACGATGTACTAAAACAGCCCCGGATGTGCTAAAAAAATCGGCCGTTTTGAGCAAGTGCTACTACAGCCTTAAAAAAAAGTTCCTGCCAAGCTCTCATAGAAAATTTTTGTCGCAATTCCTAATACTTTGTCTTTCTTCCTCGATTGGGCCAAAAATCTGAACGATGGATGCGGGAAAATAATATTTCGATGAACGATAGATGCGGTATTACTTTACATGTCTCCTTATGGGCCTAAGTCGGGACTATAGAAAATAAACGATAAATCCGGGAAAACGACAAATGCGGGAACGATTGATCGGGGTTCTACTGTATACATAACACTTAAAGGACATTTGAATAGCTGGAATGTTATTATTGTAGGCATAGGTATTTTATGGAAATATACTTCTTACCTATTATTTTTATATACTTGTTACAAAATTGTAGGCTATAATGTATTTTTTTAAAAATTTTAATAGCAGGTTCAGTTCTGGTGGCTTTGGTGCCAGAGATTACCGTCAGCAAAGCCGAGGTGGTATGCCTGGCTCAGCTAGTAGGTCAGGCGGATATGGCGGCTACGGTGGAATGGCTGGTTTGTTCTATTACTTTTTTAAATAATTATATTAATTTCCTCAAATTTTTAATCCTCCTTGTTTTTTCTTAAAATAAGGTATTTTAATGGCTTTGTCAAGTAGTTCTTTCCTGCAAGGTACAAAAATATCTAGTAATTATCATTTGTCTAATATAATCAATATGATTGAATGTATCATTTATCTGTATGATAAATCGGGATTTTGAATCGGATCACACCCCTAGGGTCCTAAAAATTGCCTGGTTGCATTCATTGTTGCAATCATACAGTTTTTCCTTCTTACAAAATGATTTCACCTATCAAGATTTGAAGGCAGTATTTAGAAATTACCTATATTGCTTTGGCCCTAATTACTTCAGAATATTTTTGTTGTATATTCCAGAATTTAATTTAATCCTTTGGAATTAGCCCTGCAATATTTCATTATGGAAATATCTAGAATCTTCTTCTTCATGATAAATATAATAGTTAGTGGGGCTGGCTTGTTCATAATTAAAATTGCATTTACATTAAGTATGGTTTTGCATTGTTGTGTATTATGTTGTTTCTTAGTCAACATTGTTTTCATTATTTCTATTTCACATCCCTCCAAATACTAATTCTATTTTGGATTTCCTAAAGAAGGGTATTCATATTCCTTTTAATTAGTTTTATTCATTGTCCTGATATTTTAGGACCTCAATGAATGTGACTAAGTATTGAGCAGTTTTTTGCCGTTCAAATTTCCAAAAATTTGCTTCTGGGAGTGCTATTCCTTGAAATTTAGGTGTAATCCTAAATGCCTGTCTAGTTATTTCTGCTCTCCGTGCATTAATAACCACACCAACCGTGGTGGCGGAGTGGTTAACGTGCTAGTGCGTTAACGCTCCAACCTCACGGTTTGAATCCTGGCTAATCGGATTTTTGTAGTTGGGGAATGGTTGTCTGTGTATGTTGTGTGTTTGTGATATCAATAAAGTAAAATGCAAAAAGAATACTATTAAAATAAGGGATTAATTGGAGGAATAGCCTTCCTAGGCTAAAATCGCCAAAAAAATAACAGAATTATTATTATTAATTTCCTATCTTTGATCAGATTTTGGTTTACCAGTAACTCGATATTAGAGCATATTTTCAGTAGATGACATTGCCCTGCTTTTAAAGTAGTTGACTGGTGTTTGAAATTCTCTTTTTCATTTGTTGTTGTGTGGATACTATTGTGTGTGTATTTAAGTCCATGTGATTCTGTTATGTCTCTGATCATGATTTAGATTATAGGTTTCTTAAAATTTTTAAATGATAGATGAATCTATTGTCATCGACCTCATGTTTAAATGGACAGACTGTGTGGACTTGTGAAGTGATCTTTACAAACAGATAAGTGAAAGAAAATTAAAGTTTGTTCTTCGACACTCTTGTTTATTTCTCTTCATATTTTCAGTCTCGATATCAACCTCAAATGTGTCCACAATTAAGTTCCAAATTAAAAAAAAAATTTCTGCTGTTTTTACCAATGTGATTTTCCAGGTGCAAACAAGCAATCAGGTTTTCTTTTTCATTAATATCCTCAAGCAAATTATAAAAATCAAAATTTCATACATCAAAAAGTTGGTACAACTCATTGGCTGTTTGACTCTCAAACTGTACCAATCAAATACCATGGAAGTAGGGTTAAGTTTAATTGTAAATGATGCAACGATAACAGTGTTCTAATCAGTTCATGTACTTACCAACTTCACTTTCTTTTTAGGTGGATTTTACGGTGGGGGCAGCGGCTATGGTGGGTCTTACAACAATTCCCACAACCAAGGCCCAGACTGGTGGGGAAGTTAGAGTGGTTGAGAGTAAGGCAAACGTAAAGACCACAACCTCTGCTGCACTCTATTGTGTTATTCTCTCATAGAATTCGGGAAAGGATAGGAAAACTTGCCAAAATTCCCCATTGTAACTGAGGTTGGTGGCAGAATCGACAAGGGAAGAAAGTAACGGTGTTGGAGGTTTATAGATTTTGCTTTTGGTATTGTGACAGTTAAGCCAATTCGCATGAGGTGGCTGTGTACACCTGTTTTATGATGCCTTGGCTCTCTTCTTGGATAGATATGCTGTGGAATGACCTGTAACAAAAAATGAAACATTTTAATTAACTATTTCACCTTCCCCCCTATAATTGAATCTCAAAAAAAGAGAGAATTCAAAAAAAAAATTATTGCTCCCAATGAGTTTTCAATATTCACCCTTGTCTGTAAACCATGTCAGAAAATTTGCAAAAATAGATCTAAAATTGACCTGTAAAAAATGCATTTGTTGCATGGAAAGTGAACAAGTTTGAGAGTACGTTACTCTTTCACAGAATCTAAGTAGCCAAGATTTGATTTCTAGATACTGCCTACATTTTCAACTTTGTTTCTGTCAATTTTAAAAAAATGAGACAAAAAAATTAATGAGTATGAGGTTGGATCACACTTGCTTTTTAATATGTTCAATTTGTGAGGGTTTTTTGAATATTTTGTAATGGCACAGCTTTTCAGAGAGCTGATTTTCTTGAAACGTATTTTAGTTTTGCAGCAGCTCGTTTCCTTTGATAAAAATGTTGTGACCTTAGGTAAATATGGTCTATAGAGGCTGTTGTGTTTAACTCGGTTTTTTGTTTTGAAGTAATGTCTGCTAGAGTGCATAAATTATAGGTGTACACTGATGGAGCATCCAAAGCTGGGCACAAAGTTGGCGGAAGTTGATAAAAAGCATTGCGAGATGCTTTTTTATTAAAGTTTGATCTTTTAATTGCTCTTCTCCTAAGATTGAGATTCGTAAGTGCAATAAAAATTATTTACATTTCTAGTAGAATCTCTAAAATACCTGATGCAATTCCTTGCATTTGTACACATTTGTGTCACACCACTCTGGTGAGAAATCTTCGCAGAACTCTTGTATTTTTCTTATCTTTAAAAAAAAAAAGAAAAAAATTTGCCAGGAAAGGCAGGAATTCTGTTCTATGAGATTCGACATAGGAGGATTAAGTCTTTCATAGCTGTTAAACTCACGACCAGCTCGTGTGAATATTTATTTGAGAAAGGCTGCTTTGGTAATCATGTGGCCTTTCGTTGCAGTTCTTAAAGGACCATTTTACAGCCTCGTTCGACTTAAGTAGAATAATTAAGGTGTGGATATCAGTACGTTGAGGTTCAGTCTGTTCAATTCAAGCTTAATTGTGTAATGCAAATATATTGATGAACTGCTTGTTTATTAGTGTTCCAAGTATGATCGTTTGGTAAAAAATGGAACCTTGAGGGAAAAAAAGAGCTGTTGCATCTTGTTACTTGATGTTCTATATTCCTGAGTACTAATTTGTACCTCTGTAAAGGTGTGTACACTAGTGTTTAGCTCTGAGTTTTTTTACTTCTTTACATTTTGTTTTTATTTCTGCTCTGTATCAATGTCCCTGACTGTCTTTGTGAAAATTTCATACATGAGCCATTCGTGCCGATGAAAGTGATCAATACTTATAAATGTTGAAAACAGATTTTGGTTGTCAGACCATGCGAATTCGAAAAAATTGCGGAAATGCTCCAATTCACTTCAACGAGGACAATTTGTTTGTGAGTTATTTCAAGAGGGACTCTTGGACCTCAACGCAAAGCTGACGCTGTAGCCACGTTACTTGGAGCTGCAAGGAGGTGTGCAATGTGTTTCTACAAACTCGATTGATGATCGCTGCGAGCCGGAAGTGAATCTATCCAGTTCATTTGTAAGAGCATATCGAAGTACAAAGCATTGCAGGTGTCCTTTTTTTTAATGAACAAATATGAGTTGTAGAGGAAATCGGCATCAGTTGTGGATGTGTGCAAGACTCTACGGAGTCATTGACTGGTGCTGGTCCTGATTAAGAGAAAAGGGTCTTGGAGAGTGGTTGTAATATAGAGCGAAATCAATGCGTTAGTTTTCTAACTCCTGCTGGTCAGGTCGTCAGTATTTGCATCATCTTGCAATCTTGCGGAACAGAAACTTGTTCCCACTCATAGTTCTTAACGAGGTTTTATTTATTCTTCCAAATGAAAAGCGAAAAGTCCCCCTTGAGATTTTTCCCCTTCAACATGAGGAACAATTTGTTCAAAAAAGTATGCATGTATGTGAAAGAAATGCTTTTTTGAGACTTGCGCAGTCTCGAAACTCTTTTACTCGTTGAAATAGCTTTGAGTTTTGGGGGCACGATTTAAAAACTTGTATGGAAAGTTTTCACACATGAGATGTGGTGTAGTTTTATTGTGTAAACAGTCGGGGACATAACATAGGAAAAAAAGCAATGATAATTATTATTATATATCTATTTAACCTAAAAAATCCCTAGGATCATATTTGCATAAATTGTAGTTTTCGATTCCTACACACTTTTGCCGTCCCTGTTGGCCATGGCAGTATTGCCCCCCACTGAACCCAATGAAAGAATGCTTTTAGTGGGTCTTAAGAGAGAGTGTTAGGGTGACTGCGGAGGATCCGCAGTTTCCCGCCGGAGCTCTCCATCGGTTTCTGAAATTGGGGATGACTAGGCTAAAAGACATTCCCTTGTTAACTTCCTGGCACCGTCCAGCTGCAAACAGAGGTGCCGTCTAATTATAGAGATATACAAAGCTGAACAATGGACGAAGAGTGAAGAATCCTTAAATGGGAGTGATTCTTCTTCCAGACTGTGGTGGTCGTAAGGGTCGTGGGTTGCCATAATGAATACTGCCATCATGTGTGTTAAGTTCAATTTCTGTTTTAAAAAAAAAACGTTCCTTCACGTGTGGATGTAAGGAGGAATCTTATGTGTATATCAGTATTTTTTGAGCCTCTGTAATTGAAATGATGGGACAGGTGTGAATGTGTCTCCACTACAATCAGTGTATTTAAATGTGTGAGCGTGTGATTTTGTGTAGTGTTAAACAAAAGTTGTGTGTCCTTGAGCGACTTAGGTCGCTTGATAAATATAGAGGAGGATTTTTAGAGGAGTTGGGTCTGCTCCGGCAGGTCTTAAAAAGTGAAGTTTTGAAATCACATGAAACTCAATACATGGGTCATTGTTCACATAAACTCGTGGTATTAAAAAACCTGTGGCTCAAAGAATGCTGAGTTTTTTAAATTGAAAATGTTGCAATTATATATAAATATATATGAAGTGAATTTGCAGTTCTTCTGGGAGCTCTCTCTATTCATCTGAATACCGTGCTCTTAAAAAAAAATGTCGAGTTTGAATACGATGTTGAGCCTCGAATTCTTTTACTGAAAAAGTATGTGGCAATTACTCTTGTCGTTGTCCTTTTCACATCCAGGTGTTAATTGGGAGAATGCTGCAAATCAAGAGGATCTTTACCGACACCTTCATTTTTTGCTGTTGCAAGCTATAGTGTGTCTGTGTGCATGCATGTGGTACCGGATCTGTGATATAAAATGGTTGAGGGCTATGAAATATTATTATTTTGTATAATAGATCTGGCTGAAAAAGTCTTTAAGTTAGCTCTTTCCATGGTTAATATTTTAATCATCCTATCCATTTTATCAACGGCACGCTGCCTCATAGTAGTGGCTGTCTCAATAATCATTGTCTTTTTGTTCTTCAAACTCATAATACTTTATATTCTCGTGCTATTTGGATAAATATGTTTAGAGACTGCATTTGGAGTCCCAGTTTTCTCAATATATATTCCGTTTTTACGATGCATGCAGTATATTTTGGAAAGCTATTTTCATTTCATTTGGACATTTTTAAGCCCCTCAAACTGTACCTGAAAAGTTTTATTGGCAGTTAGTTATGCAACAGTTTCTGACGTCTTTGTATTTACCTCTTGCGGTGAAGCTGCTAACAATTGGAACTTCTCTTCTTTGCTCTGCCTCTAACAGAGACGCACAGTTTTCCCAGTGGGTATATTAACAGGGTCTAGTGTATAGTCAGTTTTATTATTGTTCCAGGCTTCCAAAATTCGATGGATTTATCCCTTTCAAATGACTACGTTGCGCATTGATGCTGTGGTTTTGAAAAGAAACATACCAGTGGTATCCGGGGTTTTCGAAGAGCTTGTAAAATGTTGTACTGGTTGGTCTTGATAACCATGACAGCTGTAATGGGTAATTCTTGGTGGGAAGATTCTGTTGAAGGTGGCAACTAAGGGGTGTACTCAATTAACAGTTAATTCACTAATCTTTCTTACCTCCCTTTTCCTTTCTTGTAGAGGCGGAATCATTAGTTATTTTTTGTAACCCGTTTGTGATTCTTTTTCTGTTGCATGGTTAGGTGGATTATGAATTTTAAGCTTTTCCTGTGATATACAAAAGTAGTGCAAGTGTGTAGCTGTGGATTTAAAATCAGTGGAATAATTACAAAAGGTGCATCAATTCTTCTGAGTGGTAGTGAAAACGGAATGCTTGTGGTCATTGTATGGCTGGGAGATTTTAATTGAGATGCCTATAGAAAGTATATTTAATTTTGATTCTATCTTTTGAGTTGCCTGTAAACTAAGCGAGATCCCTGTAACTTTTACATTTTTAAACATTTTAAAGTTTTGCCATTCGGAAATTAATTTATTTTCAGTCTGCATAAGAAATCGCGCCAAAGACCCATCCGTTCTCTTAAGACTAACTTTTTTAGTGTCCTTTTTTTTAAATGATTAAGGGAAAGGTTTTTGATGCCTTTAGTTTGGGAATGTTCTCTATTCCTGATTGGCTGTGCATATTGTGATACCTGAAAACCTGTGCACTGGCTGTTTTGGTTCATCTCATTATTATCTGTTTTTATCTAAGAAATTTTTTTTATTTTGCTTTCAACACTTACCAAAGAGTCACGGTCTTCCAGCTAAGTTGGTGTTTCAAACTCTAATATTTCTTTAAGTCTTAGGGTTTGATTGAGTGGGGCAGACTAGAGATTGTGGACGGTATTTGGATTTTCCATAATAAACTGCTCAATGATGTAAAATGCTTTTTTGGTAACTATTTAACAGTTACACAAAGAAGTATTTAGTTGGGCATTTCATGGTTTGGTACAAATTCTGGAAAATAACTCATGTGGATTTGATGCAGTGTTAGTTGCTTTTTTTACTTTAGGTTTATTTTGAATTTTGTGTCAATCAAAGAGAATTCATTAAAATTTTCTTAAATGAACTCTAAAGAAAAACAAACTTGGTATTCTGGTCGTATTGCAAACTAAAACGGTAACAGATGATTGAAATACAGAGAGCTTTAACTGCAAATCAGTGGCTTATTTGCATGATGTGTGGACTTAGGGATGGCAAAATTACTCCTATTATAATGAATCTTGCATTTAAAAAAATTTCCTTGTTTCTTTGTAGAGTTGTAAGTCCTTAAAAGCCAGAAAATAAAGAAAATGATGAAAACTGACTTCTTTTTTTAACGATTTTTTGGAATATCGAGTTTTGAATATTTATTATGTTCTAGACCCTGAGTGGGGAACCTACTGTTATACATGTGTGTACCATTTGGCCGTAAGAAACTATTAGGCTACATTTGAGGCATGTTTTTCTTCAATAAATATAATAATACTGTAATGGCATGAATGAGATTAGTAATAGGTGATTTACACAGGGAATGTGTCTAGAAAATTATGAAAAGACAGTAGGTTGCCCACCTTTACTCGAAAACCTTCTTAGTGATAAAAGATTCTCTGAAATAAGGAATGAAATACATAGTTCCATAATTTTAAATGAGTATCACCAAAGCTGTTCAATGAAACAGTCTGCCACCATCTATAGCATGTAAGCAATTTTATATTAACTGGAATTTATACCTTAAGATAAATTCTTGAGTTTATAAGTTATGTGATTGTATAGTAGTATTTTAGTTAAGTGCACTTGAAAATTTTTAAATTTGTGCACTGGGAGATGGGCATGATTTTGGTGCATTGGACATAGTTTTGGCCATGTTATGAAATTTGTTTAGGGAAATTAGGGGCCATTCACTAATTGTGATTTTGTGCATTCATTACTGAATGAAAATTACCAAGTAATGATTTGGTTCTTTGCTTTGTGGAAGGCATCTTTCATTATGTATTTGGTGGTGGAACAGTTACCATTTTAAAGCTAAGGTCCTATTTTCAAAACTTGGCTAGCTAAGGTGCCTGTTAAGAAGAAATAAATACCTGACTTAGGCAGTCTGATTTTAAATAAATTTTAGGATTTCTTGTGTAATTTACGAAGAATTTATGTTTTGTATTTTAGGTTTCTTTGTCAAACTTTAAAATAATGACTTACCGAATTGCTATCAATGAAAGTATTGACTTGTTATTTTCTGCAATATGATCAACTAATCATTGAATTATCCTCTCTTGGAGGCATTGCTAGTAAAGATAATTGTGAAATATTTACTCATCTAGTGCAGAAATCTTTAATATCGGTAAATACAGGATTTTTTACATGTCTAATTCAGATTGTACAGAAATAGTATTTAATAATCTTCAGTAAATTGAGTACCATACCCTTGAACAGGACATACCTGGCTGCTGTATAAGCACCTCAGTTTATTAGTCTATTGAATGTACATTTGCAGATCAGTTAAAAGATAAAAAACAATGTCTCCCTAAATTTAAAGGCAGGTAATGCATTTGCTTTTTGTGAGTGTTCCTATGTTTGATTTACATTGAGAGCTAATATTAGTGGGTGTTAACCAGGCATGATGGATATCAGATTCAGCAGTTAGCAAAAAGAATGTTAGACTCAGTGCCTTAACCATGTGTCCCAACTTTAATGCCATCTAATGATCTTGGTCCTACTTGGCTCAAATGTAGAATTCATGCAATGTAAACTAGTAAAAGTGTATCATGAAATCTGAAAAACTGCCTGAGAAAGTTATTGAACTCTCTAGTTAGTTGCTCAAGATTACTTTAGGTGATGGTTACATGGGATAGATTTCTACTCCATGCTTGAAACAGCTTACAGCAAAAACATCTTTAAGTTAGCATTAAGCTGTATACAAATCTTGTGTAAGCTGAGTATGAAGTAATCCGTGATATTAACCTTAAACCATTATATTTTGTTTGTTAACAGTTCCATGAATATTGATGGATATACCGTATTTGACGGCATATAAGACGCACTGGCATATAGCACCCTCATTAAGTTGGCCACTCACAAGGAAAAAAATTTTTAATATTCCGTGCAAAAGCGCGGTACCACAATAACTTAAAATGTAGTTTCTTTTAGTTGTCACGTTTCGTAAAAGCCAAATATTAACACAAACATTGAATGCAATTATGAAATAGGTAGTATAGACCATCTGGGCTAAAAATAGCATTCAGTATTGAAAGTTAACCTGTGGAGTTGAACCTTCACATATAAGACGCAGGGAGATTTTTTGAGACATAATTTAGGAAAAAAGGTGCATCTTATATGCCGTCAAATACGGTAAATAATGCAAAACTAAATTATGCATATTTATGGCAATCAAACTTATAATCACAGGTAAAACATAAGTTGAATGGAAAACTTTGTTGCAAGACATTAGTATTTATTCATCCAAAGATAAGCAATGAGTTAAGAAATCATAATTACAGTAAAAGGCATGTTTCCAAATAAAACTTTAGCTTTTTTTACATTGTTTAATAACTTTCTCTTAACTGAGAGCAACAGAAAAACAAAAGAGGGGCAACCATCATAAAATCAGTGATGTGGGTAGATTTCTACCCTGTTTAACTATCAGATGGTTAAGGAAAGTTATAATTTCTGGGGTCTTATATCAGCTTATACCTTTTAGGGGTTGAAGCTTTATCATGAAAAAGGAGTACAAAGAGAAGGTATAATCTATAAACGATAGTTCTAGTGGATCACACCTAAGCTTCTATAGTAGTAAGGGTGACCTCAGAAATGTCCTGGAGACATTGATTCTACTGTAACAAGGAGCATAGATATTAAAATAATTAGATTTATAGCATACCTTATAAACTGGTTAACATTTTGAGCTAATCATTATTGGGGTATTGGTATATTGCTACTCATGATATTTTCGTTTAAAATAAAATAATACAGAGAAGAGAGATTATATGGCCTTTTATAGTATTAGATGTTATACTTTTATTTCAATTAATAATTTCTTGACAGTCAACTTATAGGTAATAATTCTCAGATGTAATTTATTTAATATAGAATTTTTTAGGATCTATCATTTCATATAATTATTGGTTTCTAGAAGAAGCATTTCAATGTGTGTGCCATTGCCAACCTCATTATGAAATTATTAAAAAGGAAGCAACGAATTCTAGCCTTAAGAAATATTTTTAACCCACCACCTAATTCAACCGAAGATCAAATCAGTTGGTTTTCCATTAATTTTGTCGATGATTGTAGTTATAAACTAGCCAGAACTATTGCCGCAGACAAGAAACGTCCTGCTTTTTATACTGGTCAGAACCTCGGGTCATTAATTTGCAACACCAAAGACCGTTTTGATCCCCAGACCAGATCAGGAATATATAGAGTTGCCTGCAACAATTGTGACACTGTTTACGTTGGTCGTACGGCCCGCAATGCTAGAATAAGGGTGGATGAGCACAAAAGATCTTTTAACAATCTTTCTAATTCATCACATTTCGCTGATCATCTGAATGACAACGATCATTTTTCCGACTTCACCCACCGTATTTTAAACCATGGACGTAAAGGTACCAAATTAGACCGTTTAGAAGACTTTTACATAGGCCTTCACCAATTTTACTCCATTCCTTTAGCTAACGAGTTTTTGTTTTCTAACAGCCAGTCCCCACTCCTCAAGACTCTTTTCCCCCATTTGCCCTCCCCCTTGAGATGCAACCTTGTATTCTTTTTACCCCTCCCCTTCTATTGGTTCTGTATATATGTTCTTGCTCTTTGATTTAACTTCTTGTTCTGAGGATGGTGCTGTGACACCGAAACCGGTTAACAGTTATATTAAATTTGTGGAATTAGTACAAGTGTGTTGTGTTTTATTTTTGGTGTTTTTAAAGCTTCAAATTTAAAAAGCTACGACTTCATGAATTTTATGAAAATCTTTAGGTCAATTTAAAAAAAAAACTTGGCATGAAAAAATTTTTTGGTGACTACTTTAAAAACTTGCCCAAGTAATTTACTATTTACTACAAATTTTAATGAGCAATCTATGTTTATACTGTCCATAGGTAGTGTTTGTTTTACGTAATAAGCGATGAAACCTACATTAACACGAACTTTGGGCCATTTAGCAAAATAATGCTAATTTCGGCAGTTCTAATACGCAGCACGGATTTTGGTGATTTTTGCTTCATTCATCATCTTTAAGAGAGGGAAATGTAATATTGGAATGATTTAGATAAATATACAATATATAATTGTATAATTTACGTGTTTTTTGTCATATTTTTGATCACTCTTGAATTGAAATTGAATTGAATCACTCGCGAATTCAGCTTTGATCTTTTTCAATAAATTCACAAATATTTCTTTCCATTATGGATTATCACAAAATGTCACCTAATTCCACGAAGAAATATGTTTTGTTTTTCCTAACATCTATCGTGTCAATATGTTTTTCATGAAAATAGAATGTTTTGTCGATCTGCAGCTGTGAAAGGATTTTCCTTAGGTGTAAACAGCACAGTTCTAAACAAATTTACATTAACTTATTAATTTAATGTTTTGTATAATTTACATTTAATAATATTTCCAATGCATTTAATGTTTATGCTATAGTGTGCCTAATATTATTCCTTTGCTTAAATGAGACTCTGTGAAAATTAGTAACACCAAATTTAGGAAACATATTAAAAACACAAAACACCACAATTTAGTTTTCAAATCAAAAAATTTGAGAAAAAATAAAAACATTTTCAAACACCTCTATCCATAGGTTACTTCTTTAGATAACAGTGCTTTTGATGTTTGGTTACTCTAAAGTATATTCTTGCTATTATTGAAGTTGATGGTTCCACTGAGTGTTTCACCTTCCTTACAAAATTAGTGCTTCATATAATTTTTCAGCAATTTTAATTCTGGTATCAGTTGAAATTTGTATCAGTCGGAGGGTGTATTTATTTCATCTTTTTAGTATTTCATTCCATATACCTTTGCCAGACTTACCTGCGGAATGCCATTACAGAAGAAAATGACTACATTTTCCAAACTTACTAGTGGTACGTAGAATAAATAGCCAGTGAATTCAATTTCAATTTATTTCAATCAATCATCATACACAAAAATACTATTCACAAAAATATATATAAAATAAACATAAAACAGTATTTATAATGCTTGAGATACCCCAAAGATTACATAATTTAATCTTGTCCAACTATCTATAGTTGAAATTTACATTCAATAATTGCATAAGAAAGACATTACATGAACTTAATAACAAAGAACGGTCCTTACATTACATTGGGTTGTACTTTTGCATCGTTGACTCGTGATTTTTCATATATTTTGATATGAAGAAGAAAAATACATTATTACTTAAAAAACTTTAAAAAAACATACTATTTTATTTCGTAATATGGAGTACACAATTCCAATATCACTAATGTTATTGCACTAAAATTACAAGGTATTTACAATTAAATAGCGAAAGAAATAAGGTCCTCCTGAGCTTGGAAACTCATTAAGGAGGTGACAGACAAATATGAGTTAAATATTAAGAGTAAAATGTAGCTTGCATACTGCAAGCAGATCAACAACACTAATTTCATGTCGGCATCATATCGGGACAGTCCTCACAAGAAAAGTAAAAGGATTGAAAATATTCTTAAAATTTCTTGCAATTTAATCGTCTGGTATTGAACCTGGGTCTTTTTGGTGAACATCCTATGTAGCACAACAGAAAATTGCCATATCTAACTATGTGTGAAAATTCAAGCAGAAATATTGGCTGCAACTGCCTCAAACGACGTCCTACTTTTCACATATATTCCTTATGTGAGAAATTGTAATGTACTCTGGCATCGAACCCAGCAAGAGCATGGTCTTATCTAAATTTTTTTCTTAAAGTCTTAATATACATATTCTATCTAAGCAAAAACTTCCTATTATTCGATAATTGCATCAAAATAAATAATGAAAACTACCTCAATGTATTTTAAATGGGGGATATATTTAATTTACCCCCTGGCTTCGAACCGGGGTCTTTTTGGGAATAGATTTTATGCAGCACAACAGAAGATTGCCATTTTTAACTGTGTGAAAATTCAAGCAAAAATATTGGCTGCAACTGCCTGAAACGACGTTCTACTTTTCACGAATGTAAATGGCTCTCTGGATTCAAACCAAGGATGATCTAGGAAATCTAAAAATGTTTTTGAATAAAATCTATGATATCTATCTATATGCCGAATTTAAATATTTTATATTATTGGGAAGAGGTTCAAAATAATTCTTAAAAATCGGATCAGTTACTGATTGTAGAGATGCCTGGTGTCGAACCCAGGACCTGTTGGCAGCTGTGAACACATATTATGACTTGTTTTGACAGTATCTTATTTAATGCAAAGTTTCAAGTCCTTATCATGCCGGGAAATACCTAAAATTTGTTTCCGTTATCTCCATAAGAAATGCATTGTAAATGACTCTCTGGAATCGAACCAAGGACAATCAGCAAAGCGTTCAACAACATATATAAAAGATATTTACGATCTTTATCTACATGCCGAGTTTCAAGTTTCCATCTTATCGGGAAGTGATTTAAAAAAATCTTAAAAATCGCAATGTTAATTAAACGGGAGAATATTTGCCCTGACTTAGCGTTGGACCAAGGATAATCTTCAATGACCTCTTAATAGTGTTTATCAGATACGCACAGCATCTAGCGATCTCTCGAATTTAAACTCTCTACTTTTCCGGGAAGTGCCTCAAAAATTTTCGAAAATCCCTGCAATGTATCTTTACAGAGAAAATCGCGACTTTGGGGCCTTCAGGAATCAAACCTATGACACTGAGTTTCGATGTTGGCTTTTTTCTGGTGGTTACACGTTATGGCCAGTACGTCGTAAAAATTTGAAGTCAGTGGCTCTTGTGGAACATGGTTAGAATTTTGATCCACTATGAATGAATGAATGAGTGAGTGTGTATATAGGTATATCCGGAGAAGCGTTTATATATAATAGATGAGTTATTAATGCCTTACGAGTATAGTACATAAATAGAGATCAAAATTTGTTAAATACAAGACATATGATAGTAAAACTCAAAACAGTGATGAATTTAATTGAAAGAAACGTATATCTAGGAATACAAAAGGTTTAAAATCACCATAAAATAATACATAATGTAAAAAGTAATCAATTTTATGTTTATGAATGATTAAGTATAGACTAAATAATTTGCAGAAGATTAAAAGATTGAAGTAACCACTTTTTGAATTTTCTCCTTGCATCACCTACTCTTTCCAGGCCATGAAGATAAAAGGGAAGTTGGTTAAAAATAATTGGCACAGCAACATCTAAGTTTAGAGCACCATGATTGTTTATGTAATGGGGTATTTGGAATCTGACTCTTGGTCTTTTTATAATTCCATGTTTCTGAAATTTTTTTTTTTGTGTTTACCACTGAAATAATTATCTATGAGTATAGCATATTTATACATAACACAATAATTATAATCTAAAGGTTTATACACAAGACATTAAAAATGAGGTATAAAATTCATTCTATTAAAAGTTTTTTTAGGTTTTCAAAAAAAAAAATGAATGTTCTTTTACCCAGCTTTGAATAATAACCTTATCCTCTTTAGCAAAATTATTTCTTTTATCCAATAAGTCCCTTATTATTCTAAGGCATAAATTGTAGATCTTAATTAATAAATAGGATAACTGTAACTGTGCTCTACTTTTTTAGATGAATCAGATGAAGACTTGAGGTTCTTAGAAAGCACTAACTTTTGCACTAAAGCTCAGAAAGGGCTAAGTCCGCTTAGGATGAACGGAATTAACGTAAGATAGCACTTAGTTAGCTATGATTGATCTGAATCAGCTTAGAGTGCGTTTAGTTTGCTTAGATGTTGCTCGGTTAGCTTAGAGTCCACTAACTCTGCTTAGAAAGCATTTACTTGGCTTAGAAAGTGCTCAGTTCGCTTAGAAAGCAAGATGTATGCTGAGAGGTCACTGAGTTTTCTTAAAGTGTTTTTAGAAAGCATTGGTTACTCTTAAAATTCGTTTAGTCTACTTGGAAAACGTTGAGTTAGCTGAGAAGCCGACTAGTTCTGTATTAATGCACTTATTTCGCTTGCTACAACGTACATTTTATATTGGTTATTCAAGTTATTAAGTTCTTAATACTTTATGTAAATTATTTATCAATTACTTTCTTTTCTTCTTTCTGGATAATTCAAACAGTTTGTTTCAAATCGATCAAGTTTGCGTCCTAGTTGGAACAAATTAATTCTTGGCCCAACCCTGTCTTTTCAAAATCAATCTGACCAGAAATGTATAGATTTCTGTATCTAGATTGCTCTAAAAATTGATTACACCTCTACTAGTCAAATTTATATAAAAAACGGTATATGACGCTACTATAAAATGAATATTCCAGAAAGAATAAAACTTTAATTTGATGATGCAAAATTGTAAAAAAAAACATAATCTGGATTAATGCTGCGGTACTTGTTAATGTGTAAAAATTCCATAACTGACCAAACTGTTACTGGGCCACTTTATCTTACAAAAGACATGACCTGGGTTTTGTAGCATGGCTGCGTCATCAGGTGACGAAACAGGAAATCTTACAAATATAAATAGTGCAAAGAAGGAGGGGAGGAGGAGGAGCAGGTAATGTGGACCAAATGGAACTAGGGGGAGGAAGGTGGAATTTCGGTGTGAGAGGTTGGGATAGTGGAGGCTACATAGTAATATTTCACCAATTAATTAATTAATTACAACACCTTTAACCATCTAGTACTCGCATCCAAAATCGTCACGTCAGTACTTGCATTGGATGGAATGAACCCGACATCTTCCAAAGGGGAAAATTGTCTCAAAATGTAGTGAATAAATTTTTAATTCATTAGTGATGATGTCATATTAATTAATGGTTAACCTGGTTATTAAAATGACAAGCAAACTAAATAGTTTCAAATAATTTTAAATTCATTATGTTATTAATTTCAAAATTTTTAATTAATTATGTTATATTAATGATTAACCTGGTTATTAAAATAAAATCAAATGAATATTTTCAAATAATTTTAATATTCAGTGAAAATTCGATATCCCTGATATGTGGCTGATGAATTTGGAATATTGGGTATAAAAAGTAAACTGTTTAAAAATTACATTTAATATACTAATGATAATTATAAATTATATGAAATTTATATAAAATCTCTAAAATTAAGGCGGAAACAAGGTCAAAAATGCAATATTTTATGTAAAGGTCTTTCATCTACCTGGCACTACCGCTAAGAAAAATATGATTAAATAATTAAACTTCCATTTCCGGCGTAAATGCATGTCTGGTTCAGAACATTCTAAAACTTCGCTACTATGAGAAAGAAGATGTAAAAAAGCACTAATAAAAAGATATGGAATTTTAAAATTCACATGGGTCAATTCAACCCAGACACGAGTATTCGAAGGTCAAAGGTTTTGTAATTAATTACAAGCAATATCGATTGAACCTGTTTTATCTGAAAGTATGCTTACTTCAAAGTAAAAATGTACCCCATTTTAATATAGGTGTCATGGGTTTCTTCCAAATAGGCCTTCTGGGTCATATTCCAAAGTCTATTCACATAAATGTATCGTTCTCAGAGACAGTGAATTTCTGATTAGAAAGGACTTTAGCAATTATCTTAGAGGTCACCAACGTCTTTGACCAGATTATTCTACGGCTTTGCACCAATGATTCGAAATTTATGTAAATAATCTATTATATATAGACGCTTCTCCGGATTCATATATATAGCCAGATAGGATACTAATTCACAGGCTAAACCACAGACGTCATTGACTTGAAATTTTTACCACGTGACGGCCTTAATGTTTATCGGGCAGAAAAAATGGGATTTTGAACCTCAATGTCATGGGTTCGATTCCAGAGGGCCCCAAAGTCCCAATTTTCCCCAAAAGATACATAGTGGGGATTTTTGAAAATTTTTTTGTGGCACTTCCCGGAAAAGTCGAGATTTGAAAATCGAGGGATCGCTAGGAGCCGTGCATATCCAACAAAAATCAAAAAGACATCTTCATAGGTTATCCTCGGTTCGACGCTAGGTCAGGGAAAATATCTTCCATTTTAAATGTATTGTGGCGATTTTTAAGATTTTTTTGGATCCCTTCCCAATGACATGTAAACTTGAAACTGGGCACATGAATAGAGATCGTGAATATATTTCATAATCCAATTTAAACAATGATCTGGTTCTTTCCCGGCGAATACAATGAAGGAAGTCTTCTCGGGATACAAGCCGGGCCGGGACAAAAATGTCCACCACTTTTCTTTTTCAATATTTCAAAAACTTAATCGTGTTATACAGTTTTATAACTTCATTACATTGTCAAATATAGGTTGTTAAAGATAACTATATGTTGATGCATTTTGTACGTTTTTTCAGCAATGTAATGAGAGCGGAAATAGGCACAAAATGACATTCCCTTGGTCCAACCTGCGGCATATTTTTGAACCAAACGGAATGATATATTTTGACAAATAGTTTTTAATTAATTTTAATAAATCAATTTAATTTTTTAAATTATACCTTGTTGTTGATTTATAAGCATAACTAATGGTGATTTACAAACATTTTCCGAATAAGAGCTTTAAAGCCGGTATCATTGAAAAGAAGCTTTATCATATCCTCGTCTTTGACGAGTTTTTTTATAAAAAATTCATTCACAGTACTTTTGGATACTCCGTGGACCACGGAGTAACCAAAAAAAGGTTGGACCTTTAAGGGTTAATAGAGTGCTCGAACATTTAGGAATCTTCATCCCTACGATGCAAGCATGCTTGTAAAATCACCCATGTAATTAAATATTCTGCAGAAAATTGTACATTCTTTACTATTGATGATGTCTTTCCACGAAGTTTACCCTTTGAGTGATGATTTTCAAATATTTGCAAATTTATGATACGCATACACAGGGGGAAAAATCAATCTCCTCGGTAAGAATGTTGAAAGGAATGCAAAATGTGAATTTTTTAAAACTGTTTTTCAATTTTACTAAATTAAAAGCTATATATCTTTCTTTTGTGATAAATTCCACAAAGTAACCCATGAAACAATATTATCAGTTTCTAGAAAAACGCTATACCAGAATTAGAACAGGAGGCAACTTACTGAGATCTCAGTGAATGTAAACTATGTTAGTTTGTGGTGATGAAATGAAATATTAAATTTATTTTTAGGAATGGTAAATATAAATCAAAGATTTCACTACACCATGGAAGGATGTAAAAACGAATTCCTTAGACAAAAGAATTTCAAAAGATTTTAAATCATGCTTAGCACTCTTATTAGAAACTCGTATTTGGGTGCTTATGAATGTATTACTTAGGTTTCTGAAAGGAAGAAGAATTAGATAGTGAAAAAATATTCCTTGCAAAATAATTCTAACAAGTCTAGCCTGACCTTGCTGATCACATCCTTGAGACGTTCTGTAACCTCAAAATCACAAATGCTTTTTCGGATTTGTCAAGCTCAATTTGCATCTAATTATGATGCAAATAAGAAGAGATGCATACAATATAAGAAAGTAAGCAACTAAGGTCATAAATGAGCATTTTAGCATCAATAAATATAGTATTGATTTGCAAAAAGACAATAATTGTGATAAAATAAAATTGATTTACATTTTACTCGTATATCTGTACTTGTAAAATGCTGACTGCATACTGCAAGAAGATGGTTTATAACATAAATATACATGCGCAAAGTGTCAACTATTTGTCTTCAAGGTAAAGACTCTGAAAGAATTAAGATAATTCAACCAATATGTTTTGAATGGGAGATATATTTTCCGCCCGGCATCAAAAACAGGTCTTCCTGTTCATACTTACTATGCAGCACAATGGAAGATCATCATCTCTAAGTACATGTGAAAATTCAAGCAGAAATATTGGCTGCAACTGCCTCAAACAACGTCCTTTTTTTTGCATATATTCCTCATGTAAGATATATTAATGTGCTCTGGCATCGAACCCAGGAACAGCATGGTCTTATCTAACTTTTTTCTTAAACATAGTCTTAATATGCATACTCTAGCTGAGCAAGAACTTACTATCATTTCCATAAGTGCATAAAAAATAAAGAAAAACTACCTCAATTTATTTTAAAGGGGAGATTTTTGCATCATCCTAGTATTGTACCTGTTATATTTTCTGTGAAAGTCAATTATGTTTTCAAAACACCATTTCCATTACTATAGGCTCCTTGAGTTTTGATTCTCTACCTATCCGGGAAGTATTTTTTATAAATTCCCACAAATCAAAGCAATATATATTATAGTAATATATAATAAATGGGTAAAACATGACTTTGGGGCCCTCTGGGATCAAACCCATGACACTCAGGATCAAAATTGCATTTAAGAAATAATTGTGCCTTAGATGTAATACCATTTCACACCAAAAATGAATCACGTTTATAAAGGTGAGGCAATGAATTGAATAAAAGTATGTTTGCTTATGCTTAAATATTTGGTACATAACTGGGAGCAAAAAGGTGACAGATATATACTTTTTGTTTCATTTCTGTGTAGTTGTTATTATTTTAAATATGACCATGCTCAAAACACTGTTGGTACAATAGGTTATTTTTAGTTGTACCACAAATATAACATCATGCCAAACTTAGTTGTCTTAATAATATTATCACCACATACACAATATTTATCACCAACAAATCAAATCACAACCACGCAATAAGCTCTGTCCGATTTAACAACTTACACAGTAAAGCAATGGAAAACATTTTTTGGATCAGAAATTTATCCGAATTCTGCCTTCGCAATAATTTCTGTAGGGATGTTTTCAAATTCAGGAGACATATCAATAATAATATGATAATAATTACAGTTTATTAATATTACCACAGAGCAACACAAAATACTAAATTCCCAGAGTACAAAAATTTTGAAAAAATGACAACAGAAATACAAAAATTTATGGAAAATAAAAGAATGCACTGAGAAATCCAAAAATATGTGGAAATACAAAAATAAGGAAAAGCACAACATAGGCAAACAGAGAATTCAGAACTTAAAGATAAACAACCAGATAGGAGAAAAAATACTCTTAAAAGACTAATTTAAACATCATGATATACCGGTGTTAACTATCATAGTGCCCAAAAATAGACCCCCACTACCACTTTTAATGGCCAATATTTTAACAAACAAGGGGGACTTACATTCGGACAAATATGTTAATAAGAGTGTTAAGGAAATTACTGCAGTTTATTTCCATTTGTAACCCTTGATTGCGATAGCGATCACAGTAAGAGGATAATTTTTTAATAATTAATTACCGTATTTGACGGCATATAAGACGCACCTTTTTTTCCTAAATTATGTCTCGAAAAATTTCCCTGCGTCTTATATGTGAAGATTCATCCTCCACAGGTTAACTTTCAATACTGAATGCTATTTTTAGCCCAGATGATGTGTACTACCTATTTCATAATTGCATTCAATGATTGTGTTAATATTTGGCTTTAATGAAACGTGACAACTAAGAGAAACTACATTTTAAGTTATTGTGGTACCATGCTTTCACACGGACTATTAAAACCATTTTTCCTTGTGAGTGGCCAACTTAATGAGGGTACGTCTTATATGCCGGTGCGTCTTATATGCCGTCAAATACGGTATATTTTTCTTCAAAGATTTTTGGACTTGCTTAGTTAGCTGTAGAATGATTCCAAATTTTTCACTTTCATACACTCTATTATATTATTGCATTTATTAAATGAATAAATATTTATCACATTTTTCTGGCTCAGTTGTGTTCATTGGTCATGTGCTAGCTTTTGTCACCCAAGAATCATAGGTACAATGACACATCCTAATTGCACATTGTCGGTAGCCAACTTTCCCAAATATCCTTAGAGACTCCTGGAATGGAGGAATAGTTTTTTAATCTATTGCCTTCTTGGTTGATGCATTGCACTCCTACTTTTATTTCCAAACCAGACTTTGCATTGATTCTGAGTGACGTTGTGTTTTAAATCACAACAGTATATTTGAATTTAGAGATAGTTGAGTACTTAAAAACTGTCACTGAGCTGGAATATTTGATAAAGTTAGATAAAGATGAAATTGATGGTTGGTCACTTGGTGGAAAGACATTATTAAAATGAAATACTTCGTACTATCCACAGAACATTTATTGTACAACCAGTTTCTCAACTTAACTTGCATCTTCAGGTGTTATATATAAATAAATTTTATGTTGATAGTACTAAGTAGAGGTGTTTGTTTTTCACAATAAGCGATAAAACCAACAAATAATGCGAATTTTGGTTGATTTTGCAAAATAACTCTTATTTCAACAGTTTTAATAAGCGGCACGGATTTTAGTGATTTTTGCTTCATTCATCATTTGTAAGAGAGGAAAATGTGATTTTGGTATGATTTAAATAAATATGAATTGTATTATTTACGTATTTTTTGTAATATTTTTGATCACTCTTGACATCTCTGGTTATGCGAATTCAGCTTTGATCTAATGCAATAAATTCACAAAACTTTCACTCCATTATGTACTATCACCGAATTTCACCTATTTTCATGTAAAAAAAACATGTGTCATCATAATTAGATTGGAATGCCAAACAAAAATGTAACTGCTGTTTGTTTTTAACTTTACTCTTCCTTTAAGCCTAAATTAGTCCCCTATAGGATTATTTATAAAAACCACTATCGATAAACTGAAAAGATATAAACATTTTTCGAAGATGTTTCTACTCCTAGAGGTAAGTCGTATTAATAATATAAATAATTTAATTATATTTATATTAACTCCGCCCTTACCATGCGAAAACAGGAGGATTCCTCAGCATTTCTATCTAATTGAATATTTTCCTTTAAAATTCAGAATCAGTTAAGGTGGCTGAAATAATTTCGTATCTAATAATACTTGTTATACTAATCATAAATATTACATGCTTAAACTTTATTGTCTCTAAAATATGACCCCTACCCAACCCTCTCCCGACCCTCCCTCTATCCAACCATCTCCCCTCCCTCCCTTACCCAACCCTTTCCCGTCCCTCCCACTACCCAACCCTCTACCGACCCTCCCTCTACCCAACCGTCTTGCGTCCCTCTCCCGTCCCTACCCCTACCCAACCCTATCCCGTCCCTCCCCCCACCCAACCCTCTCCGTCCCTCCCCCTACCCATCCCTCTACCCAACCCTTTCCCGTCCCTCCCCCTACCCAACCCTCTCCCCTCCCTCAGCCTACACAACCCCTATCGTCCCTCCCCATACGCATCCCTCTACCGTCCCTCCCCCTACCCAACCCTCTCCCGACCCTCCCTTTACCCAACCCTCTCCCCTCCCTCAATCTACACAACCCCTATCGTCCCTCCCCATACGCATCCCTCTACCGTCCCTCCCCCTACCCAACCCTCTCCCGACCCTCCCTTTACCCAACCCTCTCCCCTCCCTCCCCCTACCAAACCCTCTCCCGACCCTCCCTCTAGCCATCCCTCTCCTGTCCCTCCCCCAACCCAACCCTCCCCCTACCCATCCCTCTACCCAACCCTTTCCCGTCCCTCCCCCTACCCAACCCTCTCCCCTCCCTCACCCTACACAACCCCTATCGTCCCTCCCCATACGCATCCCTCTACCGTCCCTCCCCCTACCCAACCCTCTCCCGACCCTCCCTTTACCCAACCCTCTCCCCTCCCTCACCCTACACAACCCCTATCGTCCCTCCCCATACGCATCCCTCTACCGTCCCTCCCCCTACCCAACCCTCTCCCGACCCTCCCTTTACCCAACCCTCTCCCCTCCCTCCCCCTACCAAACCCTCTCCCGACCCTCCCTCTAGCCATCCCTCTCCTGTCCCTCCCCCAACCCAACCCTCTCCCGTCCCTCCCTCTACCCAACCCTTTCCCGTCCCTCCCCCTACCCAACCCTCTCCCCTCCCTCACCCTACACAACCCCTATCGTCCCTCCCCATACGCATCCCTCTACCGTCCCTCCCCCTACCCAACCCTCTCCCGACCCTCCCTTTACCCAACCCTCTCCCGACCCTCCCTTTACCCAACCCTCTCCCCTCCCTCCCCCTACCAAACCCTCTCCCGACCCTCCCTCTAGCCATCCCTCTCCTGTCCCTCCCCCAACCCAACCCTCTCCCGTCCCTCACCCTACCCAACCCTCTCCCCTCCCTCCCCCTACCCAACCCTCTCCCCTCCCTCCCCCTACCCAACCCTCTCCCGACCCTCCCTCTACCCAACCCTCTCCCCTCCCTCCCCCTACCAAACCCTCTCCTGACCCTCCCTCTACCCAACCCTCTCCCGACCCTCCCTCTACCCAACCCTCTCCCCTCCCTCCCCCTACCAAACCCTCTCCCGACCCTCCCTCTACCCAATCCTTTCCCCTCCCTCCCTTACCCAACCCTTTCCCGTCCCTCCCACTACCCAACCCTCTACCGACCCTCCCTCTAGCCATCCCTCTCCCAATCCAACCCTCCCCCGTCCCTCCCCCTACCCAACCCTCTCCCCTCCCTCACCCTACCCAACCCTCTCCCCTCCCTCCCCCTACCCAACCCTCTCCCGACCCTCCCTCTAACCTACCCTTTCCCGTCCCTCCCCTACCAAACCCTCTCCCGACCCTCCCTCTACCCAATCCTTTCCCGTCCCTCCCCCAACCCAACCCTTTCCCCTCCCTCCCCCTACCCAACCATCTCCCCTCCCTCACCCTACCCAATCCTTTCCCCTCCCTCCCCTACCCAACCCTCTACCGTCCCGCCCTCTAGCCATCCCTTTCCCGTCCCTCCCCTACCAAACCCTCTCCCGACCCTCCCTCTACCCAACCCTTTCCCGTCCCTCCCCTACCCAACCCTTTCCCCTCCCTCCCCTACCCAACCCTCTACCGTCCCGCCCTCTAGCCATCCCTCTCCCGTCCCTCCCTCTAGCCATCCCTCTCCCGACCCACCCACTTTTCAACCCTGTCCCGTCCCTCTCCCTACCCAATTTCACAATTTAAGACCGGAAAGAATGGAAACACAAGGTAAATAATCATTTATTGGTGAATATGGTTATACCAAGAAGAGAATAATTTAAAAATTAAAATCCCAAAATAATCAATCGCTTCCTTCTCTTATTCTCCCATAACCATATCCCATCTCCTATCTTCACTCTTTATTCACAAATAGACAATAGCAAAAAATACGGGGACAATTCATTGAAAAGGTATAATATATATAAATTACACAGAGCCCTGCCTTACATATCATAGTAAATGTATACATTCTGCAATAGGTATTTTGGCAAAGGGTACATTGTTATTTTATATCTATATTATATACATTTCAAGTCATAGTGCGCTATACATGTTCCGGCCTTACAAATTTTTATCCTATATATAATTGAAAATATATTTCGGCTCGGAAGAAAGAGAATAAATTTCACTTCTAATTCATCTTCCGGGGTAGGGTGATGCTTTAGGGGTTCGCTCTCGGGTTCTACACCCGCAACCAGGGTCGTTGTCTGGTAGTTCAGTACCATGGTATGTTCTCAATGTAAGTCCTGAATCATTCTACTTTGGAGCGCCCGGATTTTTCGGGCGGGATTGTGGAGCCGCCAGAGGAGGAGGGCTCTTTAGACCGTGTCGTTGATGCCGAATGCAAGGACCTCTGCTCCTTCCTGCACTCGGAGGCACTGTGCAACCTCTTCCCTCATCTTTCGCTTGGCCGTCAAAGGCGTTCTGCTGGTTAAATATCGAATTTTATGAGAAAAAGGATTGTACGGAGTCTGTATAGATTTATTTGAATAGATTATAAGCCAACAATTGTTCTTAATGCAACAGTCATCTAAACATTGTGTAAAAGACACATCCAAATCCGCATTTAGATAGAAATTCCATATTCCTATAATAGGGAAATATATAAAGCCAATCTAAATATAATATAATTATATAATGCAATAATTTAAAGAGTGCATGGGCACAAAAGGAATATATGAATGTGATTATTAAATTTGAATAGTTGGCAAAATACTAAGAAGGAAATTAGTTATGTTAATATTATCAGACATCTAAGAACAGCCATGCCTCTTCCTTGTTTGGAATTTTAGAAGCAAAAGCTATAAATTATAATTCCTTTAATTAGCAAAAACTATGTATAAAAATAATGAAATCACAGTCAGAAATGTCTTCCTAATTTGAAACATAGAAATTTATATACTTCGAAATACCATAAGATGATGAAATAAAAACAAAAATTAATCTGCAAATTATGAAAGTATAGTCTGTTTACTTAACTTGGAGATCCAGCCTACCGTTGTCCCTCCAGCCTCTTCCGTTGACGGTGGTCACTCACATTTGTGAAGTCATGCGGTAAAACCTTATGGAAATTTAGGCAAGTTCACAATTTAAAACTGGAAAGAATAGAAACACCTTAGCAATTAATAGTTTATTAGTGAATATGGTAATATAAAGAAGAGAATAATTTAAAAATAAAATTCCCGATGACAAAAAAAACATCGCATTAATGTACACTCCTGGCCAAAATTAACGCAGCACCTCCCTAGCGATTCTAACGGCCGGTGCTGCGTTAATTTTGGCCAGGAGTGTACATCAATGAAGCTATATAATGGTGATCCACTTCGATGTTAAAACATTGTACTCATCAACATTTCTAAACACCATATTAGAGTAGAAAAATTGTAATCGAGGGCACGAGGAATATAAATAAGAATGGTTCTGACATAAGAGGAAAATGTACTTGGTGCAGATCGTATAGAGACGAGACTACGATACTACGCAACGATGGCAGTTTAAACATCCGAATAATTGATAGCAAATAATATTAGAAATTCGTAAAGAAAAAGGTTCAACTGTACTTGCATAGATCTTAGGAGACCAAACTGTGTTACTGGTGACATTTAGCTACATATTTCAATTAATTTGGTTGGAGTTTTTTCAGAATAGCTACCCCAGATATCCCTCATAACTTTCTTAATAAAATTGACAAGATGGGTGGTGGGACTCGAGCCTCGAACTCTCAGATTAAACGGTTGCTAAGAGATGCAGTTCGAGGTGCCTTAATCCGTAGGCCCCTTGACTAGGGTTGGCAAGAATTGGGCATTATTCCCTCTGCACCCACGATGCAGGTGTTTAATACATATATATGTACTTCTTAGTAAACTACTACCAACAAACACTGCCTCCACTAAATAGAAATTCAAATAGGTAGCAATTGATTACTACTAATTGTTCTGAGGAATTTAGAAAAGATTGAATAGAAGTAAACTCCCGTTTATCCGATATCCGCTTTATCCGAACAAACTCTTCCGAATGCACCTACCCCACCCACCGAATACCATCGCGAACCATTAC
The DNA here is from genome assembly GCA_947579665.1 of Sympetrum striolatum. Lineage (NCBI taxonomy): Eukaryota > Metazoa > Arthropoda > Insecta > Odonata > Libellulidae > Sympetrum > Sympetrum striolatum. Next base: position 77,395,473 of record OX388346.1, read on the forward strand.
TTATTTGCTCGTGACACCTCTTTTAAACTCCTGTTTTTTCCCGCTGCCAAATAAGGCGGATTTTTTTTGTAAGAACGCAAAAAAACGAGCTTGGTTATTCAGAATTTAAAAATTTGAGTTTTTAATCATACTTTGGCGCCTTTTTAACACGTCAACACAAATTTTTCAGTCCAAAACATGCAGACTTATTCACAACCATATCAATAGCATTCTACGTACGCAAGTTTTACGACCATATTGATGCAGTTCCTGGTGTTTCACGCGGGACTTCGGTTTATCCGAAATTTTCGTTATCCGAACCGGCCGCCGTCCATTTCGGATAAACGGGAGTTTACTGCACTATCATTCATTGCATGGTTATTCTAAAGGAAAACTTAAGAACAGAATAAAATAACTGATTCCAGATATATCAAGTATTTGTCACCACGAATCATGAGCTCTAAATAACTACTTGAGTTTGTCAGTTTGCCTCGCTGTCAATGGTGAAATAATGGCATTTTAAAATTAAGTTGCAAGAAAAGTAGGAAGATTAACTGGATTACTCACAAATAAAGTCACAGTCAGGAGTTTTAGATGACGCATTCACCAGTAGAAAAATTTAACAAGAATTATAATCAGGTATTCTTTAAAAGAGCAAATTATATTCTCACTTTTCGAGGTAATTGGCTAAAAGTTTACGTTTTTTCTTATCAAACTGAACTTCACCCCCTTTTAATATTTTCGAATTACATATATCTGCAAACATACACGTCCTTAAAATAGTTCAGAGAAATGTAAGAAACGTTCAACCATTTCTTTTTAATTGTGGTTATTTGAATAATACATGTGCTTTTACTCACTAGTCCAATATTTCGTGAGAAGTAGAGAATCAAAACAAAAGAAATTATAGTTTTATTTCGTAATAGAAATTCATTTACTTGTCTGGTGGCGATAACTTAGTATCAAACACAGACCATCGTTTGAATATTGTCTAAATGCAATTAACTTTAAAGGCAGTATTTAATAAACTCTCAGAAGAACCGCCAAAGTTTCCTTTCTATAGAAGAGTTTATAATGATATTGATTGGTTGAATATGGATTATATAGCTTACTGATTGGGAACATTGTAAAAGAGAGTGGATATCCAATGAAAGAAATTGGATAAGAAACTTCGTAACTTGTAATTCTTGTATATCACACCTCTCCAAAGTAACAGATGTTAAGAGTCATATATATCGAAAGAAAGATCACAGGGCATATATAAGTATACATTTACTCAACAGGAAGCGAATTTAGTAACTTCACGTATTCTGAAATGCTGTTGGAAAATGTAGAATTGATTGTAATACTCTTTGAAATGCTTGCAATAGGTAATCAAAAACTTCAAAAAATCGGCGAAGAAGCTTAAATAACACCAATCTAAGATTCGAATGAGCACTTTTTTAAATTCATCCATCATACCGTTTTCCTATTCACCGATGGTTTTACGACCACCGAGGTCCACCGCTTCCATTGAGATTAATTCCCGATGAAGAGCCGATGGTACTCTCAACAGTATCGGGTCATTCAATTATGAATTAACTCATAAAAAAGCAAGTAAATGCCATTTTACAAATATAACATATTTATAATGCAAAAAACGATGCGATGATATAAGTTTCAACAGAGTTTAAGGAATTATGAAGATGAAACAAATTGCAAATGCAACAGAAGCAATCTAGTAAAACAGCAAAAAAACTTACGGACTGTTCTTAAATCCATCAATAATTGATAATCTATCAAAGTAATCAGACAAACATCGATGTAATCCAGTCAGATTGATGAATTTAAAAACGTGATCAGTGCTGGAATTTGCTCAAACATGAATATCCTAGTTTCTTATTGCTTTAAAGATTTATAATTGGAAGTGATGTAATTGTGTATATAAATTATCTAAAATTATCTTCCACATTCTTGCCAAAGTGAATATGAAACGATCCAATTTTGAAGCATGTTATATTATATGTGATTGTGATTCGAAATTTGCTAAAAGAATAAATCCTTCAGATATGGACATTTTCTGTCGTGAGCTTTTGGTTCTGAAAGCGAACATACAAACAATGTACACAGATTGAGGATTTGCAAATATAATAGATTTATTGTTGTCCTGACAACGGTTTTCCAATATTCGCTCAGTATTATAGTAAGTTCTTCTTCCTTTCTGTATATAAAAGAGATGTCAAGTCTCATTTAAGATGAGAGATATTGCCATGGAACTAATTGCAGACTCGATGAAACCCTTAGAAAGTTGTGGTTCGCATTTGCAAGTGATAGAATGTCATTGGAAGGCATTCCAGCGATAGAATTAGTAAATCTCTGCATTCTTTAGGATTAATTTGCCTTTAATGAACACAGTAAGCCTAAGAAATGGCGCTCTGTGAATTGGTCCGGGGGGAATTCGTATGCGGTGAATTGAAGCCCCGCGCTGATGTTGTACTACCACCCAACCCACCCCTCGGTTGATATATTTATAACATTAACCAATAATCAGGGCGTGTAGATTAACATAAGACTGAGTAACAGTAGTACAACATCAGCGCGGGGGATCAATTCACCGCGTACGAATTCACCGGCGCCCGGTGAATTCGTCCGGGGGGAATTGGTACGAGGAATATATTACTGGGAAGTAGCACTCTAAAACATTGAGATGACTCACGAGTGACTAAGGATTCATTTGCACTTAATTATTTATTGCTACTAAGGATAAGGTATTGCGACTAAGGATTCAATTGCACTTACAATTCATTAATTTATGTCGGTTTAATGGAATTATGTTTAAATTATATGCGTTAATACTTAAAGATCATTAATTTATGACAAAGCGTTATTCAGAATCGGGATAAGTGGAATCGCTAAGTTGCCTTAAATTAAGGTAAGCCGAGGTAATAAATATCCCCTCGTATTTAATGTTTTTGCCCGCATTCACTGATAAATTGGGATTAATTGCATAAGTATTTAAGTTTCGTTATAACACGTGACGTAGATAAAGAGAATTATCAACAATTGACAGAATGAAATTAAATGTATTCATTATACGTACGTCTCAAATCACTATTGATCTATAGAACGATTGAGCTCAAATATATTCACTGACTGATGATTCAGCGATTTAAATTAAATAGAATGGCGTTTATATTTTAATCGCCTCGTGTTCCTCAATAATTTTTGCAATAAAATAACAGCTTCATGTTGCAACGTGACTCCTAGGTATTAGTTTTCGTGCACTAACTCTAATGGACGCCCTGAAAATCAGTACAGCGCGGGAATTGTTTGTTTGATTTCAGTTTGATAACTCCCTGAAAATCTTCTAAATAGATCTATTGTTATTCAAATTTAGTTTAATATAACTCCATGAGAATTTCTATTGACATACAAATAGATAATTATGTAACAAATATAGTTTTAAGAACAACAAACGGGTGAAGATATTAATGGGTGAGTTAATCGCTCGATTTTATCAACAGTCTTATCGTGAAGATTACGCCTCTCGTCATTAATTCAGCATAAAAATACGAGATTTAGTATCACTCGATGTATATTTTATTTAATTGGATATAAATCGAGTGTCAGAAATGTGTATATATTATAATATTATCTGAAACTAGTGGTTATCAAAGCAATACATTTCATTTTAGTATCCATTGTATTCTTTGATTGTGTCTTTTTCGCCGGCAAGGCGGTAAAGGCACGAAAGAAAACAAACACATAGTTCTAACAGAAACACACGATGAGTTCGCCTTGAAATTGAATAAAGGCGAAGAATCGAAGGCCGTTGGGAGGCCATTACTGGTATTTTGGCATTGTTAGCATGAGCCTACTTCTTTTACTGATACCTCGAGAGTGAAAGCAACGAAAATGAATAAGATGCTTGCAAAATGTGAAATGAATTGAAGGACGTTGGAAACCCATTACTGGTCTAAAAACGATTGTTTACGTGGTCATAGCTTCTTTTTACAGTGCTTTGAAAGTGAAAGCAACGGTGAAGGGAAGCAAAATATCAATAGCTGGTGGAAAGAGCTCATCGAATAAAGCGAAACTGGATTTCTGCTTTTATTAACAAAAAAACACATAAAAAAGGGAAAGGGTATGTCTGACCATTGCATTACTGTTCTGTTCTAATTATTCTTCATTCATTTACCTTAAAATGAGAATTATAAAAAATAGTAACTTACTACATAGTCGTTCAGATTTTGTTGTAATGCTCATAGTTCTTATGAAATACTTTTATTTCACCCCCAAAATCAATAAATCACTTAATTGATAGTCCGTTCCGCAGGTTTTTATAATATAATATACGATGTGAAAAAAAACTACGCAGTCAATAACGTGAGGATATTTTCAAAGTATGTGAGGTTAATGATAGTTAAGTGAGGTTTTTTAAAGGTCCATCCCTAGGTGCCCCTTTTTCAGCTTTATCACAGTTTTTTTCCCACGACTCGAATTCGGAGCTGATAAGGGACCTCGACTTATTAGCAGATATCAGCATTTGCCATACGAGAGGTAAAGAAAGGCGTGCAGTACGATTTGAAAATTTATAAAAAATTACAATATAAAACAATTTGATATATCCGTCGTATCTTTCGTCTTAAGACAAGTCTTTTGATCTACGTTCTACGATGAAAATTAAGGTTTTTTATGTTTTCTATAGAAATTACCTGGTGAGTTATGGCAAGGCTGCATTGCCAGGAGGGTTAGGTTGGGTTGGGATGGGTTGGGTTGGTATGTAAATGGATATGAATAACAAACTATTTAAGGAATATTAATATTTTCCGCATTAAAATACATTAAATCCTCGCCTCTGGATCTCCTGGCAATGCAGCGTTGCCATAACTCACCGGATAATTACTATAGAAAACAAAAACATTGATTTTCATCGTAGAGCGTAGATCAAAAGACGTATGTACTTGTCTTGAGACGAGGAACACGCCGAAGATATCAAATTCTTGTATATTGCAATTGTTTATAACTTTTCCAATCGTACTACACGCCTTGCTTTACCTCTCGTTAGATCAATGCTGATATCTGCATATAAGTTGAGGTCCCTTATCAGCTCTGAGCTCGAGTCGTGGGAAAAAAAAATGTGATAAAGCTGCAAAAACGGCGCCTAGGGATGGACCTTTAAAAAACCTCACTTAACTACCATAAACTGTACCTGATACTAGAGATTGATGTAAAAATATATATATATTGTGCTTACCAAAGCTGAAGCTCCAATCCACTGACATTACCATCGAAGGATCTCCTGCACGACTTTCACTTCTAGAAGACGCCAATGAGTAATACGCCAGGACAATATCGGTGTTGCCTCCCAAACAATTAAAAAGAATAAGTATCAAATTAATAAAATAAATATTGATTAAAATCAGAATTACATTCTAAAGCCATGTAAATGTAAAGCGAAACGAGTAATTTTAAAAATACGTATTTCCTTTCAAACGCAACCGATGTACCGTTGACCAAACAGTTTGAAATATCTCGTTACATCATCGCACGATATTAAGAAGATAATAACTAATAATAATTATCTTTCAAATAAGCCTTAATTAAACTCTTAGACATTAACTGAATATATTGAAATCATGACACGAAACAAAAACTTCAATATCAGTACCAATTTGTACCAAATCGAACAATATACCTAGAGTGATCAAGCTAAATTTAAATTGCAATTAAACTGTAAGAAGTAAATATGGTTCAGATTATGAAATAATGCCGTTTAAATTTAGAATTAAGTAGTTAAAGACAACAAGGAACTGTGGAACTATAGCAACTAAAACTTCTGAAAATGCTTCTAAATTGAAAATAAATCAGAAGAGTATTCTAAACCCATAAAAATTTAAAGCAAAACATGCAGTTTGAGTATAAATTAATAATAAATATGGTTACATCAACCAATAATATTGAGAGTAAGTTTAAAAAATAACGACCGCTGACAGGAACTAATTTTACAAATTCGTACAAAATGGAATAGAATTCCTTAAATGATTAGGATGAATTTAATGATAAACAGAGGTGAAAAATAGCGACATGACTGGGACTCGATCCCAGGTCTCCCACTTTCCGGCAGGTTTTCTTAGTTTAGGTAGTTTAGTGGTAGAATACCTGCCCGGAATGTAGGAGACCTGGGTTCGAGTCCCAGTCATGTCGCTACTTTTCACCATTGTTTATAATTGGGTTCCAGTCGCACTACTTCATGTGCAAAGTCATTTACTATCCTCATTCCAGGCTAAATTTAAACCTAAATTACAATTATTAGAAAGAAATTCGATTCTGATTATGAAATTATGAATTTAATGTTAAAGACGACAAAGGCACTTTTATTGCGGAACGGATAGAACTTCTGAAATTTAAGCCATAAAAAATTATAAATCAATATTAGGATTTTTGATTAACATAATCGATGCCGTTGATAAGATTGCATCTATTAAAGTTTCCTTCAACTGCTGATTTCCTTTTAAATTCATACCAGGATTACCGTAATGTTTATGAGTATGATCTAAACAAAGCCTAAAAATTAACAGAAGTATAATTAATCGATTCGGCCGAGATGTTGTGGGAAGACATATTTGAAAATAGATTTCTACTTTTCCACAAAGGTTTTTATTCACTCAAATTACAATGTATGCCTCGGAAGTTTGATGATTCAGTTGTGTGTGAACCTGACGATTGTAATGTACCGAAACCGGTAGTTCCTAAATAAAAATTTCATGGAAAAGTAGAAATCTATTTTCAATTAACAGAAGGACTAATTGGAAAATATATTCAAGTAAAACTATGTATTGAACTGTGTATCAAATACGGAAGGAAGGGAATCAAACCGGACAAAACTGTATTCTTGGAAAACTGAAAACTTGTACTTTAAAACTGCGCTGAGTTCAAGTCCTGGCTCAGTCTGAATTTTTTTCTCTCGTTTATTAATTTCAATCTCAACTTATTACTCGTAATGAAAAAGCAGTTGCAATGTGCAAGATTTTTAGCTTTCAAAACAAATTTCCGATGACGACTTGAAATAGCTAGTTGCATTCGTACGAAATATCCACTAGAGAAACAATTCAGAAGTTTAATTCCGATTGCGAGAATAAATGTTTAACGAAATAAGGATCTAACGCCCAATTTAATCAAAATTCCATAAAAGGATCACAGAATATTGAATCCGAAACTAATTTGGTGTGAAAAAATTATTATTCTCATTGGAGGGATGCTGCAACTTAATGCCATTATGACATTATAATAGACGCGAGAAGTCCGGAAATACTACTGCGAATGATAAAGAAATACAAACAAGATTACGTGGATATAAAGACGATATAAATCTATTTCACTATATTACTCTTGAACTATATTAAGGTAATACATTCTATAAATAAATGAAAAATGAACAGCTACGATGGGTCCACAATTTCCGTTAAAATTCAAATCCGATCCTCCCTTGTTTATGTGATGACGTCATGCATTTACCGAAGCATAAGAATTAACGACAGAACTAATTTTAAAATATATTCAGATAAAACATGTCGTATAAACTGCAGATCTGTATTCTAGGCAGATTGAAAATGTATGTGGCAAAGCCGAGTTCAAGGCTTTATCGGAATTTTTCTCTCGTTTTTTACATGCAAATTCAGAGTGTAACTCGTACGGTTTCGGACGCTAATGAAGGGGCAGTTTAAATTTTTACAAACGCCTAAGACGATGAATTACAATACCGAAATCAACTTATTCTCGTAATCATAGAAGCAAGACTACCGTCATTCCCACGCGAAGACATAATTGGCTTATCAAAGCATAAAAATGAAAAGAAAAGGCTTTTACATTCGGGAATTGAGTCGACGTAGGCAAACTTAAGGATTCCTCTTTTATGAACAAAAAGGAAGAAGAATTTACTATAATACTGAGCAAATATTAGATAGAAGTTGTAAGGACAACGACAAATCTATTTATTTGCATATCCTCTAGCCAGAAGAAGCCGTTTCATTATAATTGCGCATTCCTCTTTCTTTAAGACATACAATTTCTTAGTTTTTAATCGATCAATACTTGGTATTGATCGATTAAAAACTAAGTCGGATTAATGCATTATAATATACATAAAATTAACATTATAATAATCAACGAGGTTTTAAAATAGTTTTCGGAAGGTTGGCAGATGATTCGTTTTTTATATCGCTCTAGCAGACGACACCGGCATCCGAGAAGTTTACATTGCAGGCATGTTTTATTTTCCATGATAAAAGGAATCAAGAGGACTTAGAGAAAAAAATCGAACATGATCGTTAAGTAAAAGGTTCATTTAAACTATCAGAGTCCATTTCATAGGATAGACAAGCTCCTGAGTCCCGTATGAGAGGAAAATAAAACCCCAAAAATACATGTAGTTAAAGGGGAGCTGGCGAAAAGTTCTCACCAGTGCTCTGCGGGTTGCGTTTTTTTGGCTTCACTTTCCCGATGTTAGACTCGCCCTGTGAGTAACAGTAGTCACCACAGAAATAAGGTACCGAAACCGAAATGCTGTACTTAACGATAAATTCACTTTTTCAGAAACATTGAAAGTAAGAATAAATTAACCTTAACAGAGGTTAGAAGAACTTAACAATAATTAATAAACATATATTGGTGTAAAAATCTGATTTCTCGATCTCACTCTACATAAAAAGCGTTTATTTTAAAAAGGAATCTATTCTTGTCTGTTTAAAGTTATTAATACAGTATTTGGTGACGAAATCTTCTACACGATTTAAATTCATTAAATCGTTCACTGCAGTGCCGGATTTAGGCAGTGGGCAGAGTGGGCAGTGCCTCCGCCAAAATGGGCCTCCACCAAGGTGACAAAATGTAAAAAAAATTGGAAAAAATGGGAAACATAATGGGAATAATTTAAGTATAATTAATATAGAACATGATTTATTAAGAGAAATAGATTTTAATGAAGTTATCGATGATTTTGCTAATAAAAAATCCAGGAAAGTTAGTTTATAAGAGTTTTGTGCAATGTATACCTAACTATTTGTATTATTGCTTTCGAATGAAAAATTTTCTTTGCTATACTCCAAAATATATCAAGTAGTCAAACCACAAATTTGTCCACCATTATTTCACTAATCCTTCCGATTCCTCGATCGTGGCCTTAAAATATGAATTTCGCCAGATCGTCCAAAAAAGGCCTCCACCCGTTGGATTGCCCATAGGCCTCATATACCCTAGATCCGGCACCGATGAGTATAATTTGAATCTAATGTTATTACTATTCATGTTCAAGTATGATAGATAGTACCTTGTTTTTAATTAACGTAGTATTATTGTTTTGTAGATAATATTTTATTAATTATTATTAAATTTATCCTTCAGAAATACGCTTGGAACTTTTAAAGTGGAACTTGATTGGCCGCCCTCCCTCTCTTGGACAGTTCTATTTCATCGAGTTGAGTCCTTATTTCTGTGGAGACCACTCTTACTACTCCCACCCTGAAAAGGAAACATGTATTAAAATACAAAAATATATAGATAAAATATAATTACATGAAAGTGCAAAATAATTAAGGTTGAATAACATTAAAGGAGTTAATACTATGTTTAATTAAGAATGCGAGTACAATTATCACGTGTTAACTGGATTGGCGGCCCTCCCTCTGTGAGAAGGTTCTACATCATCGAGTTGAGTCCTTATTTCTGTGGAGACGACTGTTACTACTCCTACCCTGAAACAGAAACATATATTAATAAACTAAAATATATAGAAAAATACAAAATTACATGAAAATGCAAAATAATTAAGGTTGAATATTATTTAAGGAGTTAAAGCTATGTTAAATTAGGAATGCGAGTACAATAATCACCTTTTAACTGGATTGGCGGCCCTCCCTCTGTGACTCAGTTCTTCTTAATCAGGTTGAGTCCTTATTTCTGTGGAGACCACTGGTACTACTTCTACCCTAAACCAGAAACATGTATTAATAAACGAAAATATATTGCAAAAATAAAATTACAAGAGGGTGCAAAATAATTAAAGTTGAATAACATTTTCTGAGTCATTACTATGTTAAATTAAGAATGCGAGTACAATAATCACGTGTTAACTGGATTGGTGGCCCTCCCTCTGTGAGAAAGTTCTCCTTCATAGAGTTGAGACCTTATTTCTGTGGAGACGACTGTTACTACTCCTACCTTGAAACAGAAACATGTATAAGTAAAAACAAAAATATATAGCAAGAATATAATAACAAGAGGCTGCAAAATAACTAAAGTTAAGTAATTTTTTTGAGTTAATACTATGTTAAATTAAGAATTCAAGTACAATAATCACTTGTTAACTGGATTGGCGGCCCTCCCTCTGTGAGACAGTTCTACTTAATCCAGTTGAGTCCTTATTTCTGTGGTGACTACTGTTACTACTACTACCCTGAAACAGAAACATGTATTAATAAACGAAAATATATAGCAAAAATTTAATCACAAGAAAGTGCAAAATAATTAAAGTTGAATAACATTTTTGAGTTAAAGCTATGTTAAATTAAGAATTTGAGTACAATAATCACCTGTTAAATGGATTGGCGGCCCTCCCTTTGTGAGACAGTTCAAAGTCATAGAGTTGTGACCATATTTCTGTTGAGAGGACTGTTACTACTCCTACCATGAAACAGAAACATGCATTAATGAAGGAAAATATATAGAAAATATAATTACAAGAATGTGCAAAAAAATTAGAGTTCAATAACTTTTTCTGAGTTAACACTATGTTAAATTAAGAATGCGAGTACAAAATCACGCGTTAACTGGATTGGCGGCCCTCCCTCTGTGAGACAGTTCTACTTCATGGAGTTGAGTCCTTATTTCTGTGGAGACGACAGGTACTACTCCTACCCTGAAACAGAAACATGTATTAATAAACGAAATTATATAGCAAAAATATAATTACAGGAAAATGCAAAATAATTAAAGTCAAATAACTTTTTTTGAATTAATACTATGTTAAATTAAGAATTCGAGTACAATAATCACGTGTTACCTGGATTGGAGGCCCCCCCTCTGTGAGACAGTTCTACTTCATCGAGTTGAGTCCTTATTTCTGTGGTAACGACTGTTACTACTCCTTCCCTGAAACAGAAACATGCATTAATGAAGGAATATATATAGCAAAATATAATTATAGGAATGTGCAAAAAAATTAAAGTTCAATTACTTTTTCTGAGTTAATACTATGTTAAATTAAGAATGCGGGTACAATAATGACGTGTAAACTGGATTGGCGGCCCTCCCTCTGTGAAGCACTGTTCTACTTCATGGAGTTGAGTCCTTATTTAAGTGGAGACGACTGTTTCTACTCCTACCTTGAAACAGAAACATGTATTAGTAAAAACAAAAATACATAGCAAGAATATAATTACAAGAGGCTGCAAAATAACTAAAGTTAAGTAACTTTTTTTGAGTTAATACTATGTTAAATTAAGAATGCGGGTACAATAATGACGTGTAAACTGGATTGGCGGCCCTCCCTCTGTGAAGCACTGTTCTACTTCATGGAGTTGAGTCCTTATTTATCTGGAGACGACTGTTACTACTCCTACCTTGAAACAGAAACATGTATTAGTAAAAACAAAAATACATAGCAAGAATATAATTACAAGAGGCTGCAAAATAACTAAAGTTAAGTAACTTTTTTTGAGTTAATACTATGTTAAATTAAGAATTCGAGTACAATAATCACTTGTTAACTGGATTGGCGGCACTCCCTCTGTGAGACAGTTATACTTCATGGAGTTGAGTCCTTATTTCTGTGGTGACTACTGTTACTACTCCCATCCTAAAACAGAAACATGTATTAATGAACGAAAATATATAGCAAAAATATAATTACAAGAAAGTGCAAAATAATTAAAGTTGAATAACTTTTTTTGAGTTAAAGCTATGTTAAGTTAAGAATTTGAGTACAATAATCACCTGTTAAATGGATTGGCGGCCCTCCCTCTGTGAGACAGTTCAAAGTCATCGAGTTGATGCCTTATTTCTTTGGAGGCGACTGATACTACTCCTACTGTGAAATAGAAACATGTATTAAGAAACGAAAATACATAAAAAAATTTAATTACAAGAAAATTCAAAACAATTAATGTTCGATAACTTTTTCTGAGATAATACTATGTTAAATTAATAATGCGAGTACAATAATCACTTGTTAACTGGATTGGCGGCACTCCCTCTGTGATACAGTTCTACTTCAGCGAGTTGAGTCCTTATTTCTTTTTAGTTGACTGTTGCTACTCCTAACCTGAAACAGAAACATGTATCAATAAACGAAAATATATAGCAAAAATATAATTACAACAGGGTGCAAAATAATACAAAATGGATAACTATTTCTGAGTTAATACTATGTTAAATTAAGAATGCCAGTAAAATAATCACCTGTTAACTAGATTGGCGGCCCTCCCTCTGTGAGACAGTTCTACTTCATAAACTTGAGTCATTATTTCTGTGGTGACGACTGTTACTACTCTTACTCTGAAACAGAAAAATGTATTAGTAAAAATAAAGTATATAGCAAGAATATAATTACAAGAGGCTGCAAAATAACTAAAGTTAAATATTTTTTTTTGAGTTAATACTATGTTAAATTAAGAATTCCAGTACAATTATCACGTGTTAACTGGTTGGCAGCTCTCCCTCTGTGAGAAGGATCTACATCATCAAGTTGAGTCCTTATTTCTGTGGAGACGACTGTTACTACTACCCTGAAACAGAAACATGTATTAATAAACGTAAATATATAGAAAAATACAAAATACATGAAAATGCAAAATAATTAAGGTTGAATAACTTTTAAGGAGTTAAAGCTATGTTAAATTAAGAATGCGAGTACAATAATCAAGTGTTTCCTGGATTGGCAGCCCTCCCTCTGTGACTTAGTTCTTCTTCATCGAGTTGAGTCCTTTTTTCTGTGTAGACGACTGGTACTACTCCTACCCTGAAACAGAAACATGTATTAATGAACGAAAATATATAGCAAAAATATAATTAAAAGAATGTGCAAAATAATTAAAGTTCAATAACATTTTCTGAGTTAATACAATGTTAAATTAAGAATGCAAGTACAATAATCACGTGTTAACTGGATTGGTGGCCCTCTCTCTGTGAGACAGTTCTACTTCATCGAGTTGAGTCCTTATTTCTGTGGAGACGACTCTTACTACTCCCACCATGAAAAGGAAACATGTATTAAAATACAAAAATATATAGATAAAATATAATTACATGAAAGTGCAAAATAATTTAGGTTGAATAACATTTAAGGAGTTAATACTATGTTTAATAAAGAATGCGAGTTCAATAATCACGTGTTAACTGGATGGGCGGCCCTCCCTCTGTGAGAAGGTTCTACATCATCGAGTTGAGTCCTTATTTCTGTGGAGACGACTGTTACTAATCCTACCCTGAAACAGAAACATATATTAATAAACGAAAATATATAGAAAAATATAAAATTACATGAAAACGCAACATAATTAAGGTTGAATTACTTTTAAGAAGTTAAAGCTATGTTAAATTAAGAATGCGAGTACAATAATCACCTTTTAATTGGATTGGCGGCCCTCCCTCTGTGAATCAGTTCGTCTTCATCGAGTTGAGTACTTATTTCTGTGGAGACGACTGGTACTACTCCTACCCTGAAACAGATACATATATTAATAAACGAAAATATATAGCAAAAATATAATTACAGGAAAGTGCAAAATAATTAAAGTTGAATAACTTTCAAAGAGATAATACTATGTTTAATTAAGAATGCGAGTACAATAATCACGTGTTAACTGGATTGGCGGCCCTCCCTTTGTGAGACAGTTCTACTTCATCGAGTTGAGTCCTTATTTCTGTGGAGACGACTGGTACTACTTCTACCCTAAAACAGAAACATGTATTAATAAACGAAAATATATAGCAAAAATAAAATTACAAGAGGGTGCAAAATAATTAAAGTTGAATAACATTTTCTGAGTCATTACTATGTTAAATTAAGAATGCGAGTACAATAATCACGTGTTAACTGGATTGGTGGCCCTCCCTCTGTGAGACAGTTCTACTTCATGGAGTTGATACCTTATTTCTGTGGAGACGACTGTTACTACTCCTACCTTGAAACAGAAACATGTATTAGTAAAAAAAAAAATGTATAGCAAGAATATAATTACAAGAGGCTGCAAAATAACTAAAGTTAAGTAACTTTTTTTGAGTTAATACTATGTTAAATTAAGAATTCAAGTACAATAATCACTTGTTAACTGGATTGGCGGCCCTCAATGCGAATTGACTGGAATGACGATATCTTTGGACTAAAAATAAACTAAAGGATGCAAGTACGTACCTGCAAGCGGCCATCAATTGTGATATTGCTTTGTTACAATGTTTCAAATAATATCCTTTTCGTTCTTACATAGTTTATCCGATTATTTTTTCCTAAAAATTAGCACCATTACAAAAAAAACATTTTTTCTTGGTTCCCTCGATTCATGTATCGGAAGTGAGAGGTGACATGGCTTTGAAGGGTGGGAGATGAACAGTGAGGTTTCTGTTTGTGCCTGGAGGACTAGAGAGGAAAGATGAGAGCTGCCGTGGGGGAAAAAGATATACGAGAGTAGACAAGAAGGAATTCTGCTCTCATCAGCTGCGCTGAAGAATTGCTGGCACCGGAGAAAAACTCGTGTCTAACGAGCATCACTCTCGCAACTACCTACACTACTGGAAAGCCACGTTTAATTATTAAGCTAAATCACCTAATCCTAACTAATATGATTATCTAATGGGATATTATTACTTTCGACGATTATTTAGCAATAACGATCCACATTTTATGTTAGAGGACGCACTTTGGTTACGGTTTATGAGTCAATGAAATAATATTTTTGAGGCGAACGTACTCTTTTACGCATTCTTAAGCATTTGCGTAGGAATTAAAAACCCTACATTTCCATTGGGACGCATTCGCTGCCCTTGGATTCAAGAAGACGGACTTAATTAGACTTATTGTTAGAAATCGGATATAACGAGTACTTTTCCGATTTTTGTCAGCTCTCGTTATAACGGACTACTGTATATATACTACTACTGTATATCATAGAGAGGGCAGATAAAAAATTTAAAAGATACAACTGGAACTAATACTACTTTGAAAAACTTAACAAAAAGCATGACACAGAATGGTCATAAACTATTAGCATACAATTTATTCTCTTCCCCAAACCTTTTTTAATAGTCTAATGAAAAATAAAATTTACTGTTGTTGGACAGTAACACCTAACCATAGTAAAATGCCAAAAGAATTGAAGAATAAATGATTGAAATGGAAATGAGTTGACATAAGGGAGAGGACTAGACATGACTGCACTCAATCAGAAAGAAAAGATATGTACAGTAAGTGACAGATGTGCAAGTAGAACCAGCTGAGTGAAATTTTGGCAATGAACAAGAGAAAGCTTTGAAACCTGCATTTGTGGAAGATTATGCTAAGCACATGGGACACATTGAAAATTCAGAAAGAACAGCAACAGTTTTCCTATTATCAGGTGATCATAGAAGTGGACTAAGAAATTATACTTTCATCTTCTGGACTAAGTTCTAAATGCAGACATAGCCCTCTCTCTATGTGATGAAATGACATGTGTCATTGTAGATGACACCCCCACGAGAATCTTCCTCATGCCCTTTTCTTGATAAAAGCAAAAAATATATTTTTTTTAATCCTCTAACTGCCTTATAGCCTCTTCCTGAATTTCCAGAGCTTGGATATCCAATTCCTCTTGCAACTGGGCTTGCTGTCGTTCCCTCTGGTCAGTGAGTTCAATCAACTGCTCTCCTCTTTTGGAGGCTGTTAAAGAAAAGAACGTTAATTAAATGTCACAGATTAATGAATCATAAAAACACCAAAGAAAGTTGTGACTAAAGAAGAGATATTATAAGATGTGCATGCATTTCATAGGAGGTAGCAATTTTTTTATCCTATTTATTTTAGGTTCCACAACTGAAAATAAAAGAGAGGTAGGTTGCTCTAGGACTTGATATATGATTAAGAATTAAGCTGGCACACCACATTCATGATCAATAGTTACTGTGATGATGTTAATCTTGGACTTGTGATAAAAACCAATTATTTAAACTTAGATAGATTCACAAAGTGAACTCTCTCAAGCATCACTTTGTGGAATTTGATGTTCAATCAACGATTTCAATCACAAAATTAGAAAGGAGGGAAAAAAACACAATATTCTGTTAAAACTAAACCATAAAATGGCACAATTCCACAGAATAGTATTCAATGGAATAGTACAGATTTTGGGATAAGAAGAGAATTCACATCTTTGGTTAATTTACTCACTTTAAGCATATAAGAAGTCCATATTTTGATGTAGGAACTTACTTTAAAAAATAAAATTACTTTCTTTCATCATGTCATTTAGTTTAGGCCAATAGAATGACGCTGAATAAGCTTTACCCTATTCAAAATGCATGCAGCTTAAAAAAATATTATCCTAGATAATTAGCTATGTTATTCAACCTTAATTTCTGTAATAAACATCTTAAAGTTAATATAATGCATTGGTTTACGAATAATTTCCAGATTAATGTTCACCCCCAATACAGATATGCTTTGGGTTTGTGGAAATCACCTACATACAATTTGCATTAGTATTTTTGCCTGTAACTCAATAACCAAATATAGCCCAACTTTCAAGCATAAAAGGTTAATAACTATTTCATGCATAGAGAACAGACTACATTTTAAGTAGCTCATAGTTTATATCTCAACTCCACATGAGTCAAAGGATTCTCATTGAAAATTCCATTTAGAACTTGAATTCATTAATTGATTAAGGAAAAAAATTAAACAGAAATAATCGGTGAAATTAGTTTATATAAATGCCATACAAAGGCAAAATTAAAAAATGTTTTCATTCTATAACTTATAGTAGATCATAACATTACTTAGATCAAAATCACTAAAACTTAGAAGAAAAAAAAAAGGTATCTACAATAATAAGTTTCATTTTTTTGCAATATTTGAAATGTTTATTTTCTTTTAATTTCCATTAGTTAAGGGTTGCAAAACAGCCATCATAGCAATTATATAAGATATTTAATAAGTTAATAATTGCTTCTAATTGCCGATTGCCGAGAGACGATGCGTTGGCACCAGCCAAAAACAAAAGTAGAGACGAAGGATTCAGCCTACACAAAATGTGGCAGCCGATCATCGGACAGATTGCCGAGAGACGACGCGTTGGCGCCAGCCAGTCACAGAAGTGGAAAGGGGAGCTGAGTCCCCCCTATATAAGCGGACCAACTTCGAGCACTTGCACTTCGTTCCTGAAGATGGCCACGAAGGATGTGGCCGAAACGTCGCTTTTATCCGAAGCCTGCACCCAGCTGGAGACCCGAGAACTATTCCTTCAGCAATTACGCCGGGAAAAACAGAGATCTTTTCTCAATTGCTTCTAAATTGATCATTTTTATGACTATACATATGTCTTCATCATAAAACACAAAAAATAGTTCCAAATTATGGACACTTTCTTACCCTTGATCCCTAGACTATAAGCACACTTTTAATGATTAACAGACAAAATTTGATTGAATGTATAGGATTCAGCTTAGTTGGACATTTTATAAGAACTAAGATAAAAAATGGATTACTGCTGAGTATACCATTCAGACAAATATTAGCAGCTGTGTGCTAAGAACTAAGTAAAGAGGAGAAACATTAGTACCCCTTCACTGAATAAAAACATATTTCTTGCTTCTATTATCCTGATGGAAATCAACAGACAGCTTTGTCAATGCTAAATAAAAAGCAGTACTTATAATTTTTCTGGCCTGATATGATTTTGAAATTTACAATTACAACTGTCAATTTTCATTAACTGAAAGGAAGCTTGAATTCACAGTAAATACATATTATACCAATTATATTTGAATGTCAATATACCAAAATCAGGTTCTACAATATTTTTTGTGGAAAACAGACAAATTTTCTTTCCTCACTTTCTCACTGTGAACATTGGGTTAATCCAGGTGAACTGGGGGGTGGGAACCACCCCCCCTGGATCCGTCCCTGCTTCTGCTTGAACTTCAAGGATCACACATTCCAAGAACCTGAAATTCCTTGGACTATGGATTAATCATCACAACAGGTACAACCATGTTGACAACTTTCTTGAAAAAATTAATTCAACTTTCTATTTATTTTGTGTATTAAGCGACTCAGTGAAAATGGAACAATTATTGATGAAATTAATTAATTTTCTTGACAGGATGTTTAGATACTTAATTGCAACATAAGCAAATTTTGATAAAAATAATCCATTTTTAAGAAAGAATCATGGAATTTGTTTTTCTTACAAGGGAAAATAATGCATTTTCCTGTCAGGAGATTCAGATTTTTGGTTAAAATTAATCAAATTTTGATCGACATAATCGGTTTTTAACTCAGATCATTGTTTTTTTCATTTAAAAGGGACACTTATCGATGAAAATAATTCATTTTTCTGTTATGAGATTGAGATTATTGATAATCAAATTTTAATTAAAAATAATCTATTCTAAGAAAGAATCATAAAAAATTTTGATATTAAAAGGGATAACTATTGATGAAAATAGTGCATTTTCCTGTCATGGGATACAAATTATTGGTTACAAAATAATCAAATTTTTATCGACATTATTGATTTATAACTAAGAATCGTAGGATTTTTTCTTTTAAATGGGACAAATATTGACGTAATGAATTAATTTTCCTATGAGGAGATTAAGATTTTTGCTTAAAATAAAAGTAAATTTTGATTGACATGATCAATGTTTAAGTAGCAAACTTCGATTTTATGTTTTAAAAGGACATTTATTGATGAAAATTATCCATTTTCCTGTCAGGAGGTTCATATTTTTGGTTAAAAAAAGTAAATTTTATTGACATTATCAATTTTTAAGTTAGAATTGTAGGATTATTTCTTTTAGATGGGACACTTATTGATTGAAGTAATTCATTTTTCAATCAGGATACTGAGTAACATGTGATGCTATCCTGGTACAGATGTTACCAAAGGATGGACTTTAACAGAAACTGCTTGCTGGGAAGATTATTTACACATAGATGGGGTATTTTTACATAAGATGTAGTTCTTAATTGGCCTCTTTCAATCTTTTATTGTTTTAATTTTACAGTTGAATCCGGATGATTTTTATCAACTCTCTGATGAACAATAATAGGACGTGATGATGAAGCATAAAAGAAGTCTTAGAACTGCTCAGGTCACATTTTTCTGCTTGGATTTGTTATTTTCTTAATCTGTCCTATCGTTTGCCTCATACAGCTTCCAGATTCAACATTCAATATCTTCTTTCACAGGATGAGGTTATACTGAGTGACCTGAAAACTCAACCTAGACCAATGGAAAATATCCTCTGTTATGCAGTTTTTAAAAACAGTAAATGTTTCCGTTTCTACATAATTTGCCAGTGGAATCATCATAATCCAAATTGTGGAAGAAATTATTGATGGTACTTCCATGCAGGTAAAGAAATAAGAATGTTTTCTGTGTATATTTATGTAAGGTTGGATTCGTGATATATTATTACCACAAGCATCATATCCAATAAAAGTACACATGATCATTACTTCAAGATTGTTGACATGGAATCAAGATATGAATCATTTTAACTCTGAGGAAATAGACTGTGTCAGAGTGTTCCTCTTTTCAAGTTCCTCCAGATAAATAATATTTTGCAAATTACTTAACAAAACATTGTTCCAGATGGCAAACATGACATTCACATAAAAAAAATATTTCCATAGTGCTCGGTGATTCTGCATTATAAAGGGTTAGAGCAAGCAGTTATGAAAAATTCCATGCCAAATAGAAGTAATCGAACTGGAAATACAAGAGAAAATTAGTTAAACCTGATAGCATGGATAAATGTATTAAGTAGACTTGGTTCATGGGGACTCAATTTTTGTCAATTTAATTTTTTTTTATTTTATAACTAGTTTGTACAAAGATTCATTCCATCTGACTAAAGTCTGTCGATGGAATGTCAATAGAACAAATATTTCAAGCATGATATTATACAAAAATACTTTTAGTTAACAGCTCAGAGCTCATCATATGAAAATAAACAATATAAATAGTGATGAAGAGAGAGACAAAAAACTGAAAAAAAATAATAAAACGTCAAAAAAGTAAATATGCAGACATAATAAAATAAAATAAAATTTTAAACTCTGTTTTAATTTTTTTTCCAAATTATTTACACAGCTCTTTATCTCAACTTTTTAAAGACTGTTTTAACTAAAAGTACATAACAAAATACTATCAGGTAATTCATGAAATTTTAAGTTGTTGCATTTGTTACCAGTAAAACGTAGATCCACTTAGATCAAATTTTACATTCTTATACAGAGGTGCATGTATTTGCTATGTTATTCAATGTTCCCAAGGATATCTTGATTAATATCTTCCACTGTGAGTGGAGATTTATGTTGTCATATCTGAAAACCAGTCGGTCAATAATTGTTGTCTCAAATCATACTAAAGGTAAACTTATGCAATTAACTTTATTTTGACAAATTTCTTCTTTAACTAAATATCTAAAGGTGTGCATGATTTGCATAAACAATATTTGTGGAGACTTTGTTGCTCATAAAGATATTTATGTACCTATACACATTCTAAGGGGAGAAGTGATTTTTAAAGTAACACCTCAGATTCTATGCTCCTCTTCCACTTGGTTATCCTCAGCCTAATGCTTTTCCAATTCTATGAGGCAGATTATAAATCTCTCGTATTATATATTATAAATCAGATTAAGAATCTCAAATACTTTTCCCTTTTTCAATCCATTTCATGCTTTATCATAGTTGAGCATTCAAAGAATTATGGTCAATTGCCATTCAATCATATCCAATACTATTAGAAGAGAATGTAGAATATCTGTATACTCATGATTTACAAGCTCTATCGAAGCATAAAATTTTTTCATAGTTAGAGAATGCAGATATACCATTATATTATTTTCAACTAATTTTCATAGGGACTTAACTTTGCTAAATTCAAGTCATTGTAAAATATATAAGACGAGAATTTAAAGAGCAATCTGTGCACCATCATTATATAAGCTAAAAGAACTACAATAATGTGGAAGAATAAAGTAAAGCGATGATTAATTATATTAATTTGATTTTGTCTTCATGTTATCTACATTTCGAACTTAAGAAATGGCATGAGATTATAGAATAATAAAACAATACATGGAAAGAACAGAGTGGCCTCTCAATCAAATTTTGAGTCAAAACATTGAAATTAATCAAACTTGGATACTTCCAGGATGTAAAAGTAACTGAATTTCCCAAATTTATTCAGAAAAAGCAATTAAAAGATTTTGCCCTGAAATTCAAATTTTCAGAGAATTAAATTGATAAATTTTAAAAGGAATAATATCATTACTAAATATTCAGGGAGTTTTACAAAGAATTCATATGGACATTTTTAAATGATACTGTTAGCTAAGTATTACAAAACTGAGAAAGAAGCACAATAATGTTAATTCTTTCCACTCTTTTTAGCAATATATAAATTGATACTTGATGTAACTTAAGTTATCTGAAAATAGTATAGAAGAATAATTATGATTTAAAGAATTAGAAATAGATGCTTTTCACCGTAAAAACATACAATAATAAAAAGCTCATTATTTTAAAGCTTTTAAGATACCTAATTTGGTAATGACAGCATATAGCATCCTGTATCTTAGTAGGATTAACAGAAAGCATACTTCGAACCATGCTAAACTCCTCTTATTCTTTCCCAGTAATAATTACCATTTATATGCGTATATAAAACACATCTCTGCCATGAGTATTTCATGTAAAATAAATTAAATTTGAAGTGATGCAGCAATGTTTTTAATACTATTCTACATTTTTTTACCCAAATTGCAAAAATTTCAGCAGTGTCCCATTACAGTCTATTCAATTAGCAAAATAAACCTTTTAACTTAGACGTAACTGAATATTTTTATGTATTAACATCAATGGTAACTTTTGCAAAAAATCTGAAAGACTTCACAATTTTGTAATATCAATAAATAATATAGGTAGATATTTCAAATCCTCCTAGAAGACAGCCAAGTCTTAGGTGGGTAGTAAACATGAAACATCAGTTTGAAGATTGAACAATTATTATGCAATCAAGTAATAAATGAACTGCTGAGGCAAACTGAAGCATGTTTTAGCTTCTCTATGTAATTCAGCTATGATTAAGTCTTACTTTAACCTTTCGAATGATCCACATTTGAACTATCACAAATAACATACATAAGGATTAGGATGCTTTCTATCAGAGAATAAAAACAAGGTTCAATTAATGGGATTTTATTTTAAAAATAATTCATTTTACATTACATAAAATTACTCCTTAATTCTGAGGATGATTAGTACAAATACACAAAGAGTACAATGTTAAAGAATAGAGGTTCACTTGAAAAGAAATCTTCTAACTGGTTCAAGACCATCATGAACTGCATCCAGAAACCAAGGATTCCTCTGCTCAAATGCATTCAAAGCTCCTTATAAACCTCTAAAATAATGAAACAATTAGAATTAAAGTAATTTTGAAAATATAAAGGAAAACTTCAGCTAAAAATACACACACTATGATGCCTCTGATATATTTTTGATTTTAGTGCTATATTTAAAAATGCTTCTTAATTAAATTGCTTTGTTTACTGAGATGAGACCTAAGTCAAAGTTACACCGAAATAAAAACTTTTAATTCCAGCATTGGAACAAAATTCTTCTCAATTTTTAGGCAGACTTATAAGCTACAATTCTGAATACCAATGAAATATTAAAAAGTTTATACTTCACTAGAATATCTATCTTTGAATAAAAACGTTATAAACATTATGGAAAATAGTAGATTTTCTTTTCTCTTTTTTTAATTCTACTTAATTTCGTTGGAAATTTAAGTATCGACTTCTCAAAAACGGAGGATATATATATATATATCTATTATATATAGATGCTTCTCCGGATTCATTCATATATATAGCTATATAGATAGGATACAAATTCACAGGCTAAACTACAAGCGTCATTGCCTTGAAATTTTTATGACGTATTGGCCATAACGTGAAACCCTCTGGAAAAAAGCGACTTTGATCCTCAGTGTCATAGGTTCGATTCCAGAGGGCCCCAAAGTCCCTATTTTTCCCGTTTAAATGCATTGCCGTGATTTTCCGGATTTTTAAAAAAATACTTCCTGGATAGGTAGAGAAATAAAACTCAAGGAGCCTTTATTTATGGTCTTGGACTTTTGAAAACATCAATGAGTTTCACAAAAAATATCCTGGGTTCGATGCTAGGACGATGCAAAGATCTGCCCTTTAAAATACATGGGAGCTGTTTTTCATTATTTTTTTGATGCAATTCTCGAAATAATAGGAAGTTCGTGCTTAGCCGGAAAGTGTAAGGTAAGAATTGGTTTAAGAAAAAAATTTTCATAAGACCGTACTATTCCTGGGTTCGATGCCAGAGCACATTAACATTTCTCTCATAAGGAATATAAGGGAAAAGTAAGACTTCGATTGAGGCAGTTGCAGCCAATATTTCTGCTTGAATTTTTGCACATAGTTAAAGAATAATATCTTCTATTATGTTGCATAGGAAGTTTAACCAGAAAGACCTGGGTTCGATGTCGGGCGGTAAATATGTCTCCCGTTTAAATTACATAGGGTTAGTATTTCATTATTTTTTTGATGCACTTATCGAAATAATAGGAAGTTCGTGCTTGGCTAGAAGATATATGGTTAAAACTGGTTTAAGAAAACGGTTTTCAGAAGACCGTACTATTCCTGGGTTCGATGCCAGAGCACATTAACATTTCTCTCATAAGAAATATAAGGGAAAAGTAGGACGTCGTTTGAGGCAGTTGCAGATAATATTTCTGCTTTAATTTTCACAGATAGTTAGAGATGGTGATTTTCTATTGTGCTGCATAGTAAGTATCACCTGGAAAACCCGGGTTCGATGCCGGACGAATAAATTGCAGCGAATAATCAGAACATTTTCAATCCATTTTTTTTTTCTTTTGACGGCCTTCCCGATATGATGCCGACATGAAATTAGTGTTGTCGATCTGCTTGCAGTATGCAAGCTACATTTTACTCGTATATATATATATATATATATATATATATATATATATATGTATATAAATTGCCGCAATTTACTTTCATTTATATATTACATACTTTCATTTATATATTATCTATTATATATAGACGTTTCTCCGGATATACCTATATATCTATTATATATAGACGCTTCTCCGGATATACCTATATATATATAGGGGATCAAAATTCTAACCATGTTCCACAAGAGCCAACGACTTGAAATTTTTACGACGTATTGGCCATGACGTGTAACCTCCAGGAAAAAGCCGACCTTGAACCTCAGTGTCATGGGTTCGATTCCAGAAGGCCTCAAAGTCGCGATTTTCTCCATAAGGATACATGGCGGGGATTTTCGAAAATTTTTTTGGTGCACTTCCCGGAAACGTAGAGAATTGAAATTCAAGGGATCGCTAGAAGCCGTGCAACTCCAACGTAAATCAGAAAGACATCGACGAATATGGTCCATGGTTCGATCCTAGGTCGGGGCAAATATCGGCCGTTTAAAATGCATTGCGGCGATTTTGAAGATTTTTTTTGGATCCTTTCCCGATAACATGGATACTTGAAACTCGGCACGTGGATAGATATAATGAATATATTTCATAATAAAATTTTACATGTTCGCTGATGGTTCTTGGTTCGATCCCAGAGGGCCATTTGCACTTCTCAATGCATTTCTTACGGAGATGACGGAAACAAAATTTAGGTCTTTCCCGGCATGCTATCGACTTCAAACTTTCCATGATACAAGAGCAGGTACTTACAAATTAAACTGTTCATTCACAGTTTACAATATGTCCTGGGTTCGACACCAGGTGTCTCTGCAATCAGAAGTTGATCCGATTTTTAGGAATTATTTTGAAACCTTTCCCAATAATATAGAAACTTGAAATTCAGCATATACTTAGATATCATAAATAGGTTTCTGAAACATATTTTAGATTTCCAAGATCGTCCTTGGTTCGAATCCAGAGAGCCATTTAAATTCGTGAAAAGTAGAACGTCTTTTGAGGCAGTTGTAGCCAACATTTCTGCTTGAATTTTCACACACAGTCAGAATTGGTGATCTTCTATAGTGCTGCATAGTAATTTTACCAGTATGACCCGGATTTGTTACCAGACGATGAAATTGCAGCGAATTTTAAGAATATTTACAATCCTTTTATTTTCTTTTGAGGACCCTCCCAAAATGATGCCGATATGAAATTAATATGCCGATCTGCTTGCAGTATGCAAGCTACATTTTACTCGTCTATTATATATAGACGCTTCTCCGGATATACCTATATCTATTATATATAGATGCTTCTCCGGATTCATTCATATATATACCTATATAGATAGATAGATAGATAGGATACAAATTCACAGCCTAAACTACAAGCGTCATTGATCTGAAATTTTTATGACATATTGGCCATAACGTGAAACTCCCAGGAAAAAAGAGACTTTGATCCTCAGTGTCATAGGTTCGATTCCAGAGGGCCCCAAATTCCCGATTTTTCCCGTTTGAATGCATTGCCGTGATTTTTGGGAATTAAAAAAAAATACTTTCCGGATAGGTAGAGAAGTAAAACTCAAGGTGCCTATATTTATGGTCTTGGACTTTCGAAAACATCAATGACTTTTACAAAAGTTATTCTGGGTTCGATGCTAGGACGATGCAAAGATCTGCCCTTTAAAATACATGGGAGCCGTTTTTCATTATTTTTTTAGATGCACTTATCGAAATGATAGGATGTTCGTGCTTGGCTGGAAGATGTATGGTACAAATAAGTTTTAGAAAAAAATTTTCATAAGACCGTACTGTTCCTGGGTTCGAAGCCAGAGCACAATAACGTTTCTCTCATAAGGAATATAAAGGAAAAGTAGGACGTCATTTGAGGCAGTTGTAACCAATATTTCTGCTTGAATTTGCATACGCGGTTAGAGATGGTGTTTTTCTGTTGTGCTGCATAGAAAGTATTGCCTGAAAGACCCGGGTTCGATGCCGGGCGGTAAAAATATCCCCCATATATAATACTATGGGTTATCTTTTCATAATTTTTTTATGCATTTATCGATTTGTTAGGGAGCTCTTGCTTAGATGGAAGATGTATATTAACAGTTTGTTTAAGAAAAAAAATAGATAAGACCATGCATTTCCTGGGTTCGATGCCAGAGCACATTATAATTTCTCTAATAAGGAGTGTATGTGAATAGTAGGACGTCGTTTGAGGTAGTTGCACCTAATAGTTTTGCTTGAATTTTCAGACATAGTTTGATATGGTAATCTTCTATTTTGCTGCATAGTTAGTACACCAGGAAGACCGGGGTTCGCTGCCAGGCGATTAAATTGCAGCGAATTCTACGAATATTT
Source organism: Sympetrum striolatum (assembly GCA_947579665.1). Taxonomy (NCBI): domain Eukaryota; kingdom Metazoa; phylum Arthropoda; class Insecta; order Odonata; family Libellulidae; genus Sympetrum; species Sympetrum striolatum. The sequence continues at coordinate 77,422,057 of OX388346.1, forward strand.
TGAATTTTTTTTTCTTTTGATGTCCGTCCAGATAGGATGCCGATATGAAATTAGTGTTGTCGATCTGCTTGCAGTATGCAAGCAACATTTTACTCGTATATATATATATATATATAGGGGATCAAAATTCTAACCATGTTCCACAAGTGCCACTGTTTTGAAATTTTTACCACGTTATGGCCATGACGTGTAACCTCCAGGAAAAAGCCGACTTTGAACCTCGGTGTCATGGGTTCGATTCCAGAAGGCCCCAAAGTCGCGATTTTCCCCATAAGATTACATGGTGGGGATTTTCGAAAATTTTTTTGAGGCACTTCCCGGAAAAGGAGAGATTTGAAATTCAAGAGATCGCTAGATGCCGTGCATATCTAAAGTAAACCATAAAGACATCTACGAATATTATCCTTGGTTCGATGCTAGGTCGGGGCAAAAATCGGCCGTTTAAAATGCATTGTGGCGATTTTTAAGATTTTTTTTGGACCCTTTTCCGATGGCATAGAAACTAGAAATTCTGTATGAGGTTAGATACCATAAAAATATATCATAATCGAATTTTACATATTCGCTGATGGTGCTTGGTTCGATCCCAGAGGGTCATTTAAATTCCTCAATGCATTTCTTACGGAGATAACAGAAACAAATTTTAGGTACTTCCCGGCAAGATATCCACTTCAAACTTTGCATATGGAAAGATCAAGACCATACAAATCATACAATGCATTCACAGCTGTCAGTGTGTCCTGGGTTCGACACCAGGTGTCTCTGCAATCAGAAGTTGATCCAATTTTTAGGAATTAATTTGAAACCTTTGCCAATAATATAGAAACTTCAAATTCAGCATATAGATGGAGATCATAAATAACTTTCAGAAACATTTTTTAGATTTCCAAGATCGTCCTTGGTTCGAATCCAGAGAGCCATTTAAATTCGTAATAATTAGAACGTCTTTTGAGGCAGTTGTAGCCCATATTTCTGCTTGAATATTTACACATAGTTAGATATGGCGATGTTCTATTGTGCTGCATAGCACTGCTGCATAAGTTCACATTAAAGACCCGGGTTCGATGCCAGACGATAGAATTTCAGCGAATTTTAAGAAAAATTTCATTCCATTTGTTTCTTTTGATGGTCGTCCCGATATGATGCCGACATGAAAATAGTGTTGTCGATCTGCTTGCAGTATGCAAGCACCATTTTACTCGTATAATATATAGACGTTTCTCCGGATATACCTATATATATATAGGGGATGAAAATTCTAACCATGTTCCACAAGTGCCACCGACTTGAAATTTTTACGACGTTATGGCCATAACGTGTAACCTCCAGGAAAAAGCCGACTTTGAACCTCAGTGTCATGGGTTCGATTCCAGAAGGCCCCAAAGTCGCGATTTTCCCCATAAGAATACATGGCGGGGATTTTCGAAAATTTTTTTGAGGCACTTCCCGGAAAAGTAGAGAGTTGAAATTCGAGGGATCGCTAGAAGCCGTACATATCCAACGAAAATCAAAAAGACATCTTCGAATATTGTCCATGGTTCGATGCTAGGTCGGTTCAAAAATCGGCCGTTTAAAATGCATTGCGGCGATTTTTAAGATTTTTTTTGATCCTTTCCCGATAACATGGATACTTGAAACTCGGCACGTAAATAGATATCATGAATATATTTCATAATCAAATTTTAGATGTTCGCTCATGGTCCTTGGTTCGATCCCAGAGGGCCATTTGCAATTCTCAATGCATTTCTTACGGAGATAACGGAAACAAAATTAAGGTACTTCCCGGCATGCTATCGACTTCAAACTTTGCATGATAGAAGAGCAAGTCTTTACAAATCAAACTGTGCATTCACAGCTTACAATATTTCTAGGGTTCGACACCAGGTGTCTCTGTAATCAGCGGTTAATACGATTTTTAGGAATTATTTTGAAAACTTTCCCAATAATATAGAAACTTGAAATTCGGCATATAGATAGAGATCATAAATAACTTTCAGAAACATATTTTAGATTTCCAAGATCGTCCTTGGTTCGAATCCAGAGAGCCATTTACATTCGTGAAAATTAGAACGTCTTTTGAGGCAGTTGTAGCCAATATTTCTGCTTGAATTTTCACACATAGTTAGAGACGGTGATCTTCTATTGTGCTGCATAGTAATATACCAGTAAGACCCGGGTTCGATGCCAGACGATAAAATTGCAGCGAATTTTAAGAATATTTTGAATCATTTTTTTGTTCTTTTGAGAACCGTCCCGATATGATGCCGATATGAAATTAGTATTGCCGATCTGCTTGCAGTATGCAAGCTACTTTTTACTCGTACCTATATATATATTCATATATATACACATTCATAGGGGATCAAAATTCTAGCCATGTTCCAGAAGTGCCACTGACTTGAAATTTTTACGACATATTGGCCATAACGTGTAACCTCCAGGAAAAAGCCGACATTGAACCTCGGTGTCATGGGTTCGATTCCAGAAGGCCCCAAAGTCCCGATTTTCTCCATAAGGATATATGGTGAAGATTTTCGAAAATTTTTTTGAAGCACTTCCCGGAAAGGTAAAGAGTTGAAATTCGAGGGATCGCTAGATGCCGTGGATATCTAACGAAAATCAAAAAGACATCTTCGAATATTGTCCATGGTTCGATGCTAGGTTGGGGCAAAAATCGACCGTTTAAAATACATTGCGGCGATTTTGAAGATTTTATTTGGACCATTTGCCGATGGCATGGAAACTTGAAATTCGGCATGAGGTTAGATATCATGAATATATTTCATAATCAAATTTTACATGTTCGCTGATGGTCCTTGGATCGATCCCAGAGGGCCATTTGCACTTCTCAATGCATTTCTTACGGAGATAACGGAAACAAAATTTAGGTACTTCCCGACATGCTATCGACTTCGAACTTTGCATGACACAAGAGCAAATTTAAACAATTCATACTGTGCATTCATAGCTTACAATATGTCCTGGGTTCGACACCAGGTGTCTCTGCAATCAGAAGTTGATCTGATTTTTAGGAATTATTTTGAAACCTTTCCCAATAATATAGAAACTTGAAATTCGGCATATAGATAGAGATAATAAATAACTTTCAGAAACATCTTTTAGATTTCCAAGATCGTCCTTGGTTCGAGTCCCGAGAGCCATTTACATTCGTGAAAATTAGAACGTCTTTTGAGGCAGTTGTAGCCATTATTTCTGCTTGACTTTTCACACATAGTTACAGATGGTGATCTTCTATTGTGTTTCATAGTAGGTTTACCAGTAAGACCCGGGTTCGATGCCAGACAATGAAATTTCAGCGAATTGAAAGAAAAAATTAAATCCTTTTTTTTTTTCTTTTGAGGACCGTCCTGATATAATGCCGATATGAAATTAGTGTTGTCGATCTGCTTGCAGTATGCAAGCAACTTTTTACTCGTATATATATATAAATGAAAGTATGTATATAAGTTCAGCAAATCGCCGCAATTTCAAGGAATGCATGTCTTACTTTCATTTAATTACAAGTAAAAACACACTTTTCTGTGTGGATATCTCAACTTTGCAGTAATGTAGACGAATAGCAAAGGAAGACTGCTGTGTTCGATTGGAGAAGTTGATAATTTCCAAGATTTGAGAAACTGCTATTAGTAGAGACAGCGCTACCGTCATCGGAGACTTCAACTGTCGAGGATATTTTGCCTTTCGGGACGAACGCTGAAGAGGAATGGCAGCGGGCATGACCCGGGTTGTCCTATGTGTCTAAGTACCGTTACCACCGCAGTGGCGTCTCAGTAGGTGTCGCCCTTTACATTAGGTTTCTCACAATCAAATCGAGTAACGGAAGTGGTTTTGGTATTTTTTGTCTCATGAAGTCTAGAAATTGGCCTAGTAAAGATATTTTTAGTATCTAAAGTTAACTTAAATTTAGATTAAAATTTATTTTCTGGTGATGCCCCCTTGTTTCATATTTTTTACAGGCTAGTGTACATTATATTTTTTTATTTTTTAATTTTTATTTTTTTTATTTATTTTTTTTTATTTTTTTTATTTTTTTATTTTTTTAATTTTTATATTTTTTATAACTTGGCTTAGTTATAGGTCCAGGATGTTAATTGTGTTTTTAATTCTGTCTTTTTTCCGTCTTTTCCTTGGGGCAGAGCACCATATCCTATGAACTAGAGGGTTATTTACTAGGGAGGGTTTTTTGTGAAATTTTTGGACTATTTTAATTGCCTTATCCTTTAATGTAGTTAGTTTGTGGATCCTTTTTATTTCTTGTAACCTAACCAATCTATTAGTATTGGTGGCTATTCTAATTAATCTATTGTATGTGGTTTCCAGTTTTTTTAGATTACTTTTGGTTGTGTTGAATATGATGGGACAAGCATATAATAGTATTGGGATGATGTAAGAGTGGATTATCCTAAGTTTAGTGTCTGCTGAAAGGGAGTTTTTCTTGGAGAAGAGAGGTAGCAGTAAATTTTGTCTATAAGTAGCTTTAGTTATGGCTTGGTTAATATGTGTGGTCCAATTGAGTGTTGGGGTGAGGGTCACCCCTAGGAATTTGTGTTTCTTTGCTATTGGTATGGGAGTATTATTCATAGTTATAGGTATAGTGGTGCGTTTGGTGCGGAAGATGTTGAAAAACATGTAGGAGCTTTTAGTGGGGTTGACTGTGATTTTCCACTTGGTGCACCATTCGTGGTATTTTTGCAGGTGGGAGTTCAATCTATTGCATGAGGTGTCAGGGTAAATGGACTGCGTTAGAAAGGCTGTATCATCGGCGAAGAGCAGGTTCTGTATTCTGGGAGAGGTGGGAATGTCGTTTATATAACAATTAAAGACTAATGGGCTAAGGGTGGAGCCTTGCGGTAGGCCAGCTGTTAAAGTTTTGGTACTAGAGAGGGTACTATGTATTTTTACTTGAATTTGTCGATTGTTTAAAAAATTTTTTATAATTTTGACTAGATAGGTTGGGAGGTTAATGTTAATTAACTTGCATATGAGGCCTTCGTGCCATACTTTGTCAAAAGCTTTCTCAACATCTAGAAATACTGTGTGGGCTGTTTTTTTCCCAAAGTTTATGCCTTTTGCAATGGAGTCAATTAGGTGGAGCAGCTGGTGATTCGTTGAGTGTCCATCTCTGAAGACCATTTGTTCGTTAATAATAATTTGGTGCTCTGAAAGGAATGATTTCAGTCTTGCTAGGATGGAGATTTCAAATAATTTTGATAGGGTGGGTAGGAGGAAGATTGGTCGATAGTTTTGGGCTAGAGTAGGGTCTTTTTGAGGTTTAGGGAACAAGATGACAAGTCCTTTTTTCCAGGAGGAGGGGAAATAAGAGGTCAGAAGACATGCGTTAAAAAGGTCAGAAAGTAAAAGCAGAAAGTAGGGGATGGATGAGAGTTGTTTTAGCATATAATTTGTAATATTATCGTGGCCGGGGGCCTTTCGTGATTTGAGTTTTTTGATGTGATTTATGATTTCCGGAGGGTTGGTAAGTTTAGGTTTGGATGGGGGGGTATGGTTTATTACCTTGTATTGGCTGATGATAGGGATGTCAATAGCATTTGTGGGTGGAGATTTCATTATGTCGGCAAGGTAATCGGCAAATATATTTGCTTTGTTAGCGGGATCATCATAGAGGATATCGTTTTGAAGTAGCGGAATGGAGTGGGAGGTCGGGGCTGAGAGTGCCTTATAGATTTTCCATAATTGTCTGTTTTCAAATGTGGACGAACTTATTTTATCCAGCCAGATTTTGTTACGTAAGCACTGGATGTCTTTTCGTACTAGCTTCTTGTATTCTAAATACAGGTATCAATCGAGGGGTTGCCTATAGGTGCGATATTGTCTTCTGTACTTGTTGCGGAGTTTGATATGATTTAGTGTGGACTGGGGTAGCTTAAGTTTTGGCTGAGGTTTGTTATATGATCTAGAGGAATTATTTTTGGCTATATTAATTAAATCTGTTATGAGCTTAACTTGCATATCAATGTGCTCGGGGGAGAGTTCCTGTAGAAGGTGAATGGACGAGATATGGTTGTGGATGTATTCGTAAAATTTATTCCAGTTGGTGGTTGTGTGTAATGTAGTGGGAAGGGGATTAGTTGTGGAGTCGATTTGAAAATATATTGGGTAGTATTGGGATCGGAATTGAATTCATATAATACTGTGGGGAAAAGTGCTTGATGGATGTGGTTAGTGATGCAAAAGTCAAGGATATCAGACGATTTGTTGCAGTGAGTATGAGTTGGTTGGGTGGGAGAGTGGGTGATAATGAATTGGTTGTCAGAGTTGAGTTCTGGAATGAGCTTGGCTAAGAGTTGTCCATTTTGGTTTTGGGACATTGATCCCCACAGTTCGTGTTTAGAGTTCCAGTCTCCCGAAAAGATATTATTGCCGGGGAGAGAAAGGATATGAACAAGTTCCTGTCGAAGTGAATCTGATGAGTATTTTCTTTTTGGCGGGACGTATATGCTATAGATGTTTATGTTATTGGACTGGCATTTGATACTTATTCCGACGTGTTCTATTATATTTATTTTTTGCTGGGTAGGATGTTGTGGGGGATGTTGTTTTTTACAAGCATGGCTACTCTTCCTCCTTGGGTGTTTCTATCGTTCCTAATTAGATGGTATTCAGGAGTGAAGAGCTTTTGTTGGATTTTTAATTGTGTTTTCTGTAGCAGGCATATATCAATATCCCAGGATTGGAGGAAGTCTAGAAGTTCGCCCAGTTTATTTTTTATGGCTTGGCAGTTCCATGAAAGAATTTTATATCCCATGAGTTTGCAAAATTTGAGTCAAAATAAATAATTTTTTTTCTTGAATCGTGGGGAGATTTTTGATTTTAGTGATAATGTTTATGGTCCAATGTATTAGGTCTTGGGTTTCATTTAAGTCATTACTTGGAGTGGTTGTTTCCTGTGTAAGGAGGGGCTGATTGGAATTAGAGGTGGAGGGGGGAGGGGTCGTGCGGGCAGAGAGAACTTGGCTGTATGACGGAGCCGGTAGGGGTGGGAAGTTTTGAGTGGAGGTGGGGAGATTTGAACACGGCGCGAGTTTATTGCGGTTGAAAAGGGCCTGTTTTGCCGCGATGAAAGCTTGGCAACCTCGGTAATTGGCCGGATGTTTTTGTTTACAATTGAAGCATTGCGCGTCGTCTTCTTTTGATTTTTTGCAATCTTGAGTTGGATGGGGTCCTCCGCATTTGACACAGTTGTAAGTTAGATGGCAAAAATATTTTTGTATGCCCGATCCGCTGACATCTCATGCATTGCGTCGGTATCTTTGGCCGAATAAAGTCGGATATCTGGACTCTTAGTTGTAATAGGCTGGTTATGCTTTTGATTCTATTAGGCTCCTCTAGATGTTCGGTGGTTATTTTAAATACTGGGCAGGGTCTTTTGTTTCCCGAGGTTGAACCGGCTAGTTTTTCGGCTATGGTGGGTTTAGTGGTAAACAATTGTAAGACGTTAATTACAGGAAGTCCCTTTTCAATCAGGGCTTCTTTTATGGCGTCAGGGTACGTGTTAGCGGGGAGGTTTCTTACAACATAATCCTGGTTTTTTTGGTTAGGTATTTGATACGTAAAAAACTCAATATTATTATGTTTTAAATAGTGCAAGCACTTAGTGTAGTCTTCGATTGTTGAAAAAGGCTATGTGTAACAAATCCTCTTTGCGACTTTGTTTTATTAATTTTAAAGGTTAATCTCATTTTTTCTTCCTCTGTGTCACTATCGCCGCTTTGTGGTAAATATTTAATTAGATTTTCAACGAACCACCGAGTTATTTGTGGCAAATTACCCAACTATTTCACGGTGCCCCCCCATTTCCTAGTAAGAATTCTCCTTTTGATCACGGGGTCTCTTGCTTAGGAAAACCTTCGTACGAAAACATTTGACTCCTGGTACATGAATGGGACCACCCTTTTACCAATGCATCGTTCTCTTAACATTTCTGAGCAGTCACTCACTCACTCGCAAGCTTGCGGCAAAGGCATGATTCTGTAATTTTAACTCGAAAATATAGGAAAGCTCGATCGAAATTTTAATGACTCATTTCGGGAGAAATTGTGTCGCAAACCATTCTCGAACTAGCGGTTTACAACGTTTGATTTAAGCATCGGAGAAGATACTGTCCATGTTAATGCAAGAACCCTGAAAGCCGCCTTTCGGTGTGTGGCAGGGGGTACCTTGACTCTATTTTCTAATCGATTCCTTTCGCGTATTCTTCGCGTAAAAAATGAATTCATGAAACGATTCGTTTTTAGAATTTCCCTAATCTTCCTCGCAGTATCAGAACGGCCCATAATGTTGCATTAACTAATTCTATTAATGGTACCATGATCAGGGAATTAATTTAAAAGGTTTGTCTATCCATGGGGTGTGTGTCGACTGCGGATTCATTTGAATTGAGCTACGACTGCTTTCTGCATTTTTTGTGATAAGAATCAGATGAGTCTACGTCTAATTTTATAAGTTCTTAGCCTTGGATAAAATACTTCCAATTTCAATCCTCATTTTCTATTCTCCATTAACCATCATTCTTCCCATATAAAATCAACGGGCCCGTTTACGTATCCCGTTATATAAGAAAAACTTGCGCGACGTTGCTAAATTTGCGTAGAATTATGAAGTTGGTCACAACTGTTTGAAATTGTTTTAGTATTGAGTAACAGTGATGCCATACATAAAACCTTGATTATTTTTTATTTATTTACTACGTAATTGCAAATATCAGAAATAATTTTACATTTCAGAAATGCGGCATTTTGTTCTTTTCCTTTTGGAACCTTTGGTATTTAATCTCCTATTTAAGAAACATGGGATTCGTAGCTCCAAAATCAGCTTCAAACCTTTCTCTTATCGTTAGTTTTAATTCTTTAGCAGGTGATTGTACTTGAAAGAAGTTTTCAACATAAATGAATAGGAAAGTCCAGAATTTCTTGCACAATGCATTGAAAAAGCAGGGGCCTGCTACTTTTCGTTCAACTCGCACACGAAAAAACATCCACCGGGATAGTTTGTGAGAAAATAGTGAATTTATTTTCTGTGCAAAACCGAACCATGTAAGTTTATAAATAACGTAAAGAAGGCCTTACGGGGATAGCGCATTACGCGTTGTCGGCCGCGATAGTTCAATCTCTCAGCTACGAAGGTATTCTTTGTTCCCGCTGCGCCATGGGCCAAAATCGAAAACGCTGGACATTGGGCCAAAAATAGTTTTTCTTTCAGTTCGGGAATTGAAACTTCGTATAGTCATAACAAAAAGATTGTATGACCGTGCATTTTCTTAATCCGTCTTCACTAACGCTTAATCCCGCAGGAATTCTCTCCTTTACGAAATCGAATGACTCTGCACAGGAGACTAATAAGAGGAATAGCACCACACCGTATCCGACGATATTAAGATAAATCTATTCAATGAGGGTCTCTTCACAATCTGCTGGCATTTTTTTCTCAAGTGACGCCGTGGTTTTGAACCAACGCCTGATCGTTTCTTCCCCCCGAAATCGACATTGTATTGTACAATATTCGTCTCCGAGCAATAAAAGAAGTTTCGTAAATTGAATTCAATTCCGTAGTAAATGCTTAGTCGTGTTTATGATTCGTGGAAGTTGACTTGCCTTGTGAGAATGAAATTAAGGATACATTTTCTCTATTAAGTATGTAAATTCTTTTAAGTGTAATTGAAAACATGCATCATCGAATATGAGATGAGTAATAATTTTACACAATTTCATCAGGTTTCGCATAAAAGTTATCATAAGTAAGAAAGAGACCATGCGGTCAAAAAGAGTATACATGAAGGGAAAGATGCCGTGAAGTAGTTGGGAGCGTTGAAATTCCAATCTAATCATTACCACAAAGTGGCGATAGCGACACAGAGAGAAGATAAGGAATGCGATGAATATTTAAAATTCATCCGAACATATTCGCAAAGAGGGTCGTTACACAAACCCTTCAACATTTTCTCTCCTACGTCTCCCTCTCTCTTTCCCCGGGCCTCATTTTTCGGTAAAGGGACTGCGGATTGAACTAATGTTTTGGATATAGTAGTATTGTTAGAAGTGCCTCGAAGTCCTATCGAACGTGGGCTGGGAATCTAACCCAGGACCACGTTCACCGAAGCCGTACGCGCTGTTCGCTTGGCTCTCCTTAAGCTCCGTTAAATCCTTTTGCGACTGTATCTGGACTATTTTGAAGGGACGTGCAAATCCATCTATATACGATTCATTTAATTCTCTCTTAATTTACTTACGCATGATTTAGATATGTACCCAGCTAGTCGCCAGTGGCGTATGGTGAGGGGGTGTAATAACATAAGCATAATTCCCTTATCTATCCTCTAAGCCCCTCTAATAGTCTAGAGAAAGAATTACCAAAAGTTGTTCTTCCAATTATTTCCTTGTATCGTTCAACCAATGCTTCTCCGAGATCACGTTTGGTCTTCGCTGGCACTAAAATTTCGTTTACTTCGTCGAGTAGTTCTGAACCGATGTAATTTTCGTAAAGCTTCCGTTGGTAATCAGTTCTTCTCTTTTAAACCATTCATGATCGATATTAATTTTTCGTTGAAGCCATCGAAATCCACATTTGAATAATGATTTATAAAACCTGAATATCTTTCATTTCCGTTGTCAGCTCAATACCAATTCTCTCTTCATGCTTAGATTTATTGTGTTTTCTGAAATTTATCATCAACATGAGTGTCATTGTGGTCGCCTTTCTCTTACAGAATAGGTCGATGAAATGTTGACGAGCAATTAGCGATTTTACTCATAAACATTTTTGAAGCATTTTTGCAATCGTTTAATACATTCGGAACATCGTGATTTCTTCTATTTTTTTAAGTTGTCGTCTAGACAATGAAAATCACGCCATATGATCGTAATATTTTGATTATTCTTACATGCATTCAATTTTATATTTTCATTCGATTTCTCCAAACTTGTCGAGAAGAGTTAAATGGTCTGTAAAGCGCATATGTATGGCCTTTTAGTTTGAGTTATAGTGGACTAGACGCTTTCAATGTCGCGAAAACTCCAGATTCGTGCTCCACCAAGGAGAGAAAATTTAACCGCAAGTAGCAATCTGCTTTTTATTTCCTCACGGGAATTAATCGTAAAATCCCTAGGACATTTTAATTGTCTTTTATAGTACCAATTAGCCAACTACCTCCACCTACGATGATCTTCACATTGCAACCTCAGATGATATGTGTCTAATAAAATAAGTTATTTCGAACACTCCAGTTAATCATCACAAATTACACCGATATTTCACTTTTGTAGAAATGAATGAATTCATTAGTGAAGCTTGTTCGATTCATTTTTCCACAGTTCTTCCGTAATGGCCTCGCCCGGAAATTCAATTCCCTCAACCTCACTACATGGCCTTCTCAATCCTAAAAATATCTCCGCTGCTCGAAAATTGCACGCCGGTCTCGAAGCCGAAGCCCGAACATGACGCGTCCTTGGAGGGTTCTTCCCCTCTGCCTTCCATCAACCACGATTACTGACGTAAAGAAAGTTAATTTGGAACACGGCTGTTAATGAATTAGAGGTTTGAAATCTCCAAAAGCCGTCTTTGTCGCTGCTCCGAGTCTTACTTCCCGGTAGTCCGAGAAAGCAAGAAAGGAATCACATTTATGATGCCCAACGCACGTTTCGAAGACAATGTCTTTCTCATCAGGGGAAGTAAAAGAAACGCCGACAAAGACTGCTTTTGGAGATTTTTGGAGATTTAAAATAACACGATGAGACTCGATCCTCTAACACGAGGATTGAGTCTCATCAAATGCAATTGGGCTGTGATGCCATGCAACTCCTGAGCAAACGAGAGAACATCAGAATACACCAGAACAAACTTCGTCAACACCGACATGAGAACGTCTGCAGACTAACGGGTGACTCTGACCGCTGTGCTATCCACTTTTGTTACTGCATCCGTACTGCAACGCGTAAACAACTCACCACCCGCTGGGTTTACTAAAGTTAAATTTAGTAAAAGTAAATAAAATAATTAAAATTATGCCTTTTTTCAAATATCGTAGGAACGTATTTGACTTCGAATCGAGTGTGTTCATCAATTTTAACTCGATCTTATTGATAATTTATCGAGAACGTTAGTTATTTATTTTGAAAATTAATAATGTAACGATAATTGATTTCTGGTAAGTGAATTACGACCGTAGTGATGAATACGCCCTGTGAGAATTCTTATATAAATAAAAGAAACATATTCCGGATTCAACGAATTGGTTTTCCGGATTAAACGAACTGATATTACGCATAAAACGAACTGGTATTCCGGATTAAACGAACTGAATTCCGGTTAATACGAACTAAATTCCGTATAAAACAAACTTATATTCCGGATTCAACGAACAGGTATTCCGGATTAAAAAAACTGATATCTTGCATAAAACGAACTGAATTCCGGATAAAACAAACATATATTCCGGATTCAACGAACTGGTATTCCGGATTAAACGAACTGAATTCCGGTTAATACGAACTAAATTCCGTATAAAACGAACTTATTCCGGATTCAACGAACAGGTATTCCGGATTAAACGAACTGATATTTCGCATAAAACGAACTGAATTCCGGATAAAACAAACTTGTATACTGCATTAAACGAACTGGTATTCCGTATTAAACGAACTGATTTATGGTTTAAACGAACTGATATTATGCATTAAACGAACTGTATTCCGGGTAAAACGAACTAATATTACGCATAAAACGAACTGAATTCCCGTATAAAACAAACAGATATTCCGGATATAACGAACTGAATTCCGGTTAATACGAACTGAATTCCGTATAAAACGAACTTATATTCCTGATTCAACTAACCGTATTCCGAATTAAACGAACTTATATTTCACATAAAACGAACTGAATTCCGGATAAAACAAACTTATATTCCGGATATAACGAATTTTAATCCGGATAAAACGAACTTGTATTCCGGATTAAACATACTTAATTCCGGTTTAAATGAACTGATATTACGCATAATACGAACAGTATTCCGGATACAAGGAACTGATATGCCGTATGAAACGAATTGGTATACCGGATTAAACGAACTGAATTCCGGTTAATACGAACCGAATTCCGTATATAACAAACCTTTATTCCGGATTCAACGAACAGGTATTCCGGATTAAACGAACTTATATTTCGCATAAAACGAACTGAATTCCGGATAAAACAAACTTATATTCCGGATTCAACGAATTGTATTCCGGATAAAATGAATTCGTAATCCGGATTAAACGAACTGAATTCCGGTTTGAAAAAAAACAGTAATATATAAATAATTCCAAAACAATGAATTTTACAGGACAATTTTTGATTGAAAGTTGTAGTAAAATACATTATCTATAACTTTGGTACACAATTGTTTATACGTTTATTGCATTCTGACAGAGATATTTAAGAAAAACTTCCATTTCTGGATAAACAACAACTTCCGGTTAACCATTATTCAAGAATAACTCCTAAATAATCTGTTTCAAAAAAACTCTCAGAAAAAGTTGTAGTAAAGTAAATTGTCTATAACTTTTGTAAGTAAATGTATATACCTACATTGCATTCTGACAGAAATATTAAAGAAAGAACTTCCGGTTACGCGGTAGTCATCAAAAACTAATCAACTTTTGGCATTGTTAAGAAAATACTAAATATGAAGTTTAGAAATGATCGGATTATTACTTTTTAAGATAGAGCGCAAACAAACCTTTTTACCACAGACAGAAAAGTTCGGGAAAATAGCGAAAACGAGCTCTATGGGCCCCAAAACATCTAATTCCGTCAAAATCTGGAGGTCGAATTTTTTCATCCCACCCTCTCCCTAACCACCTCCTCCCTTCCCACCCTCTCCCATCCCCCTCTCCCTTCCCACCCTCTCCCATCCCCCCTCTCCCTAAGCACCCTCTCCCTTCCCACCCTCTCCCATTCTCCCCTCTCCCTAACCACCCCCTCCCTTCCCACCCTCTCCCATTCTCCCCTCTCCCTAACCACCCCCTCCCTTACCACCCTCTCCCTTCCTACCCTCTACCAACCCTCCCTCTCCCTAACCACCCCCTCCCTTCCCACCCTCTCCCATCCCCACTCTCCCTAACCACCCTCTCCATTCCCACCCTCTCCCAACCCTCCCTTTCCCTAACCACCCCCTCCCTTCCCACCCTCTCCCATCCCCCCTCTCCCTAACCACCCTCTCCCTTCCCACCCCCTCCCTTCCCACCCTCTACCATCCCCCTTTCCCTAACCACCCTCTCCTTTCCCACCATCTCCTTTCCCACCCTCGCCCTCCCATCCCCTCCATTCCAACCCTTTAGCCAACCTCTTACTTCCCAACCCATTTTTTCATACCATCCCTCCCCTCACGTACCCCTCATTCCTTCCCATCCCTCTCTTAATCAACCTCCTCCCTCCTATACCTTCTCTCCCTCTTTCCCATGAGATTTATTCAGAGGATAAGTATCAGCAATACAATGGAAAGGTACAGAATATATAAAATATACATCATCTTTCCTTACACTTCCTTAGAAATCTATACATTCTGCAATAGTTAATTTGTTTCAGGAAGCAACGTCATTTATATATCGTTTTATATACATCATAAGTAATGGAAAACTATTCAAGTTCTGGTCTTACAATGCTTTAACTACACATGATTGATAATATATTTTATCTTTAATGATTGAAAAACACCGAATAGATACACAAAACATTAACTATCTAAAATATTTTTAACCTCGCATCACCATTAGCAACATGAAGATCAAAAGTTGAGAAAGCTTCAAATAGTATACATAGATAAAAATTCATTGAATTGTTCAATCGATTGTTCATTAAATAGTTTAGAATGTAATTCTATGATTGGAATCTGTACTGAACGGGAAATTTAGGTTCACTTCAAAAGTCACGGATTTTATTTCACAAGGTAGTTTTTATTTTATTCTTTCCAGGCCCTGAAATTTGTCCCGATGCCATCCAACGCCAGAAGCAACGCAACTCAATCCCCGTAAATTCAATTAGTATACATCGTATTCTGTGTTCCTTCCATGGACCGAGTAGCATCTTTGCAATGCTAATCTCGCCCGTCCATGATGTAGAAAAGTTCCGAGAGTATTTCTGAAGAAAAAATAAAAAAATAATTAATAAATCATTCTCTGAACAGCCTAAAAACACTATGTTAATTAAAAGATCACGCTATCTACCATACTTGTATAAGAGTAGTATTAACATTAGATTTCAATTATAATCATTGTATTTTAAATTCCATCCCTGGACCTAATTACATTCCGCAGCATCCCTGCATTCGAACTCCTGCCCTTGTCATGTTTGAGAAAAGGTCCGAGCGTTATTCTGAAGAATAGATATAAAAAATAATTAATAAAATATTATCTGAACGACCGAAACACTATGTTAATTAAAATATTCACTCTCTTCTATACTTGTGTTTGACTAGTATTAAAATTAGATTCAAATTATACTCATATTATATTGAATTCCATCCCTGGACCGAATTTCTCTCCTTCGTATCTCTGTATTCTTACTCTGCTCTTCCGAGATGTAGGAAAGCTCCGAAAGTGAATCTAAAGAAAATAAGGAAACCGATAATAAAATAGTAATTCGAAAACATAAAACCTGTGTCAATCCAAAAATACACTAATATAATAGTAATATTAACGATCATAATAAAGTAGGACACTTTACTCTAACATTTGTTTGATTATAACGAATATTTGAGCGTATACTTTACTTAGTAATTATTTGGTAAGTTATTACTTTAGTAATATATTTTAGTATTAACTGTATTGTACTATTTATTCAAATTATACTCGATGTTTTATATTTTCCATCCGCTCTCCTTTTCGGTCTTCTACAATAGAGTGAAACATTTTTAGCGTGTCAGACCGTTGAGGAATACCGGAGAAAATAATATAACTTAACACGCGACTAATATTACCCCTCCTTGATGTTATAGTACTAGTAACACTTCTGAAAGTGCTTCGACAGCTTAAGTCTTTTCGCGCATTGGCTCTCACTGGGAATCGAACCCGGGACCGCTTTTACCAAAGGAAAACGCGCTGTCCACGTGACTATCCGGGAGCCTCACCCCCTCCCTCCTTCCATGGGACCAGGAAGGAGGGAGTCTACCCCCTAGTGTTCATAGTTTTTATTAATTATAATCACCAACGAAATAAGATTTAATCAACCGAAAAATAATTCAATTTCATTTTATAACTCCTTGATAATAATCCGCGAAGATTTCTCGTCTCCCCCTGGTTACGTTATGACTCAAAGTTAAATAACTTCAGTCCAATATATCATTCTGCTAATATTTTTCGTGAATTTTCTACAAACAATAACTCTTATAACATTTATATATTAATTGTGGAATATCTCACCAAGGAAAAGAGATGAGTACACACTAATTTTATGATAAGAAGCTAGCAATAATATTTACAAGAGAAAATCATGCAGAAGTATTATTCCTTTTATCCTCCTTTGGAAAACTACGCAATAGAATCCTTGAATGTAGTACTTGATCAATGCTTCCTTCGATGGAACATCTTGGGATGAAACACAATAAAAAACAATCAAGTCCACGTATAGAAGAATTGCTCAATTAGCACGATTATGATCTGGATGACGTTCTCATCTAAGTGAATTAATCTCAAAGGTATTTGATGTTCCACTGGTCCGAAATTGGATTGGGTTATGATGAAACTTTTTAAACTTCATTTACCTCAAACTAAACCGGAATGATAAAAAGAGACCAGAAATATTAATTTTCCTATTTTTACAGTTGCTATCCGAGTGATATTAAGTTAACTTGAACAAAATATTAAATCAGTACATAAGTATGATATTCCTAAACGTTTATACGCTTATGCTTGTTTATGCTGTAGTAATACAATGAAATGTACTTTAAATTCCTTGGTTCGTCAGGAAATAGATAGCCTTGAGCAATGAAAACCTAAGCGAAAGAATCCAAGGTCGTTAAAGAAAACATCGAGATAAACGAAACTATTCACTAAATATTGCTCGCTAATTTTGAGAAGAATTTTACCAAAAAATGAACGGAAAGGGAAAGCTAAATCCTCCTTGTGTATATATACAAGTAACTCTCACTTCTCTTTACAGAGATTTAGAACGAGGCGATAAAAAGAAAGTTCATGCTTATGACTCACGAAGCAAAGCCACAAGCCAAATCAAAAAATATCATGGCTTCCGAAATGAAGCGCTCAACTATGACCATTTAAGTAATAGCGAAATATCAACGACTGCCGATGAATATCATCGTAGAATGTTATCTAAACTTCGGGCTAATAACTTTTGTTCGCGCAAATTTCCCAAGGTGACGCGGAAACAAAACAAGCATGAATCGCGACTCAGCCTTCTTAATCAATATATCCTAGAAATGCACCATATATAAATCTAGTAGGTAGGAAAGAAAAAGAATTGAGAGAGATGCTAAGAATTGTGAAGTTCTGAAGCTCAGGTTCATAATATTCAAGAATGATATCCTATGAAAGAATTTAAGAATATAGTTTAAGAGATAGTTTTAATATGAAATTACACTCTAACAGAGATGCATCCCCAATAAAAATCTATATCAATCAATCTTTCTCTACATGAAGGGCTTTTTCTTTCTTACGCATGAATGATTGCAATATATTTTTATGTTACATCGGTGGTTACTGTCATTCTAGCACCTTGTCAGCAAAATACGATACTGAATCCAGTAGTGGATAATAAAACTGAGATAAAAGTACTAGTTTGTCTCTCTTTACCGTTGGTAA
This sequence comes from Sympetrum striolatum, assembly GCA_947579665.1. Taxonomy (NCBI): domain Eukaryota; kingdom Metazoa; phylum Arthropoda; class Insecta; order Odonata; family Libellulidae; genus Sympetrum; species Sympetrum striolatum. The sequence goes on from OX388346.1 coordinate 77,439,894, forward strand.
CACTAACTTTCCACTTGAATATTCCATGAGTTAACTCCCACTGTAAACGAGTTGCACACGAACTGTGAACATTAATCCAAAGGGTAACACCGTCTTGAACATTTTGCACTAATTCATTTCACATTGACTGATATTAAAACGTAGAAGTAACTCAAAAAAGGTCTTCATTCCAGTCACGAACTCCATGTAAGCACGAGGTTTTTAGGTGGCCTTTAACAGCGCTTTTACGCTTTTCCGATCGTCTCGAAAAAACTGAAGCACGCAACGCGTCCGAGGAAATATGAAAATGTGAGGTAACTTGTGATGCTCATTATGTTTTTCACATTGGCAGTCTTTCTGCCCTACTACATTTACCTTGAATTTATTCCTGTGGATATACTATGTATGTTAAAGTATTACACGAATAGGCTTTCCTGTGAATGTTCGAAGTGTAAGCCATAATGGTGAGAAAGAAAAGTGAGAATGCTATACCCTCGGTATGCACTTTGGTTACGAATAGTTCAAGAATATAATCCAGATAAATTTAGAAGGGCTGAAAGATATCCATTGTGAGAAACAGAATTAACATGGCTAATAACTTCACATTTCTCATAGCTTCTCGCACGCGAATGGCGTACTTCAGTCTTTTCTTGACGATCGGAAAAGCGTAAAAGCGCGGTTAAAAGCCACCTAAAAACCACGTGCTTACATGGAGTTCGTGACTGGAATGGCGATCATCTTTGAGTTATATTTAAGTTTTAATAATAGTGGATGTGAAATGAATTAGTGCAAACTCTTCAAGACCGTGTCAGCCCTTGGATTAATCTCCACAATTAGTGTGCAACCCTTTCATAGTGTGAGTGACTTTATGGAATACTCGAGTGAAAAGTTATTGTCATCAACGAGGGAAGAGAGAGAGACTTTATCCACAGTTTTATTGTCCACTAATGGATTCAGCGAATAATCGCCATCGCCATGCTGATGTGTTTTGGACAATAATGATGATGCTACGAGTTATAAATCTGAAAAAGCAATAGTCAGTCCCTCTTCTCACGATGCGATGGATTTCCACAACATGTCGCCTTTCTCCAAGGTGTTTATGCTTGTCAACAGTAGTAATAAGGTATTTATAATATGTTTTTCTTTGATGAGTGTAAAAAGAGTGTAAATAAAAAGTGCATGCTGGAATTATTGTGGATTTACGAAGCATATTTAAGGTATCAAACAGAGGAGTTCGAAAAGGATGAGACCTTCGACCTAGTGGTCGAAATGGAATGTGGTTGAAATGCTTTTAGAATTCTTCTTTTCTTCCCAGACGGATACAAGGTCTTTTTCGGACTCGAGGTGCTATATAAAACGTGTAACTAAAGGATATAAAAATGTGTTCTTTTAACATTCTGTTGCCTTCCCAAATTTCTCTAACATACTACTCTCGATTGCATTCTTTAGCAATCCGCCTCCGTTTAATTTTAGGAGGAAGTGATGTAGTTATTCTCAAGCCGAAGCGGTTTTAATTCTCAAGAATCATGTAATGAACTCGTTTTTTCTCGATGGGTAGATCTTTCTGAATAAATACAGTGATTTCGATCAATTTAAATGTCATCGAGAAAAAATCGTAAAAATACTTTCTGATATAAATCCATGAAGTGAATTGATTCGCTAAATATATTCTTTCGTTATGGCCGACGAAGAGTAATTCATTATACTGATTTTGCTTTTAAATATTAAACGATATTTAGTAATCATAGTAAACAAAAAAGAAATATTAAAATTTCTAGATCTATAATTAGACAGAAAAAACTACGATGTTACGAGCATTCCCATTGGAGGGAACGAAAAAATTAACTCGAAGTATAAATAAATACTTTTATTAACGAAAGCTAATACTCTAAACAATTTTAAATTTAAATAAAGAAGGTACTTCTTAAAATTTAATGTCAATTTAATTATAATTATTATTAATGAAAATGTTTTATTTGAGTTCGGGGGGGAGGGGTAGTGACGGATTATCTTATTTCGACCAATCAGATTTCAGCTTTCTTGTTCAACCGTTGTCCTGATGGAAATTTCCTCAGTTGCTGCTGAGAAACCGTCTGGTGCGGAAGGTATGGCAATTGTTTTAAAATTTCCGTTAAAATTTAAATTTTGTGACTTCCGTTGGATTTGGAAACTGGTAAACGTAAGTGACATTTCAAAGCCTTTTGATTTCTTTTTGCAATAACTAATATTCCTTAAACGAATTTTCCTTAGAAAAAGAAAGAACGACGTTTGAAGACATGAAAACGTTCGTGGTCGTCACCAAGGATTTCCTTTTAGTGGTAAGTTGAACTAATAAACCTTATTCAAATATTGATTGCAATCTTGCTTAAAGAAATAATAGCTATTTTGAGCTAAAGTTCCAGGCACTTTAGAAGTTTTTGTCACGGAATTTCGTATGTAGTTTGCGTATTTGTATAATGTATTAAGTTTGGGCATCGCTTATATCCTAACTTACATACATAATGCACTCGCATGAAATTTAGTTTCCACGTCTTTTCCGATTAATATTCTATATAGTAATCATATTTGAATTTGATTTGATGACTACGTTATGTCTAAAGTTTTTGAGTGGCTGACGTAAGCAAATCCAAGAAAATTCAGTAGAAACTTAAATGATCAATAGTAATACCCGCCCTGAATGCTTAATTTAAGATAAGTAGTTCTAAAGGAAAGGTCTGACGCATGTGGGACACGAAGCCGGGAATCTCCTACAAACTCGCTGATTGCAATATCCGTCTGGCAAAGTTATCGGAAATCAGTATTTGTAAATTGCATTTAGCGCTCCATGCTGATTCAAACTACACATATTCATGCTCAAAGTTTTGATTTCTTATCTTCCAATTCTTGCAATGCCATCGTTGGAATTTAACGGTGTTCTTTTCTCCATGCGATCTATATTTCGTTAATTTTCTGTTAAATAAGAACTAAGCATTTTACTATTCCGTGAGCCTCTGATTAAAATTTATTCTTCTTTAATATTGTATTGATAAATACGTTTCGTGTTTCAATCCCAAAATGGTTCGCCGCTATTTCATTTGAGGAAATTGAAATTGTGATTCTTTTCGATATTCATCACTGTCCCTGAAAACTTGTTGCTTTAATTATCCGATTGTTAGCATTCAACCTGTCCTTTGTTTTATATATTACACCATAGATGGCTCTGAAATAGTGGTTTCATATAACGGACATTTTAATTTTAAACTTATTCGTTATGACGTATACCTATTCATGGGCGTTGAGTACAATACTTGTCTGGATGAAATTAATTGATGTTTTACTAATTTGGTAATTCTATTTTTACAGGTTTTAAGAGATAACTTTCAATCCTCTCATCGATGGGCCTCTGCTGTACTTCGTTTCGAAAGGGAATGTCCTTCGCGGAAGAAACAGGAATCGAAATTTGATCAATTTGGTAAGCACACTTAATACTCTAACATTTTATTATATTTAATTGAGAGTTTTTCACGTGTAATGCCACTTGTAAATATTTTTTTGCATTGCATTGCATCGCTAGTTAGTTGTATTACGAAAACTATAATTTATCTAGATCCTTTCTTTTTATTAATCTTAAGTTGAACTGCAGTTATTCAATGATGCTGATTGCAATATTTCAAAGGAGAGCTGGAAATAACTCGGATGGTTTCCATAATTACATATTTATTAATTCTATACCATAATTCGGAAGGTTCTTCATTGCTTGAAGTTGCAGTATTAGATTTTTAAGTATCGAAATACGTTTTGAAGTACATTTTTGTCTTGTAGTAATATGGTTCCATCTTTTCCCCTTCATCTCGACTGGCCATCAGCTGACACTAACTTAACTGTTATGTGTTACTCGTCCTCGTTATATTTTAATTAGATAAAACAATTAATAGACTTTCTTATAAATTATCACAAGCCCTTTTGAAATTTGTTGCTGGCATTCACCCCACACTTATAGAGTTAGGCTGTTATCCATAAGCATAGATATTAGATCACATTCTGTAGATAAATAGTGTATCGCAGGTTTTCTGTGAACTTAAACTCGTTTTGAAGAATATTATTCAGACTCTATGTAAGCCCTTTTAGATAGAACTAGCCCATGTGATACGATCAATTAAAGGTGTTTGCGATCCATATAATTTGTTGATATTTGCTAATATCGTTCCGAAACTCTCATTCGCTTAGACATGTTTGTTGAAGAATAGCCGACGATTGAGAAAGGAACCTTAGCCGTAGTGAAACTGATGTCAATTGATTTTGTGCGTGAAAGTGATTTTCATGTGCTGAGGCGGGCTTCAGTCCTCAAGCAGCTCTTTCCAAAATTCGAACACCACGTTACAGCTACGAATTGTTCTAATTATTCGTTTTTGTACCTTTACCACAAGAATTGATGTTAAAATGGAATCTCAAACCTTTACTTTGCGATTGCATGCTTTATCATATCATTCAGTGGACGATTCTCTCGTTCCTCATCACTCTTCGCAACTCAAGTGCATACCGATGGTAAAGCATTCTCTTCTGTATTAATATATATTCGCTGTCGGGGCAACGATTGGAATGAATTAGAATAATAGAAGAACTTAGGCAATTCCTTCACCTTTTCAGAGCTTTTTATGGTGGTTGAGTCAATCCTCTGCGTCTCAATCGTTTATTAAGCTTACGCTTACGCGTGTAAAAGATTAATCCGGTATCCTGACCTCTCCATTTCCCATTCTTCGCTCTTTCGTATTTTGCTGACAAGGAGCTTGAATGACCGTAACCACCGATATAACATAAAAATATATTGCAATCAGTCATGCGTAAGAAAGGAAAAGCCCTTCATGTAGAGAAAGATTGATTGATATAGATTTTTATTGGGGATGCATCTCTGTTAGAGTGTAATTTCATATTAAAACTATCTCTTAAACTATATTCTTAAATTCTTTCATAGGATATCGTTCCTGAATATTATGAACCTGAGCTTCACAACTTCACAATTCTTAGCATCTCTTTCAATTCCTTTCCTTTCCTACCTACTAGATTTATATATGTTGCATTTCTCCATAAGTCACTAATAAACGCATACCTTTTCGCGTTTACTCTTAATATCTATAAAAGGAAAAGGTAGCATGTTTTACTAGTATTAGCCATACCATTCTACGATGAGAATTATCGATATAAATTATTTACCCGAAGTTAAGATATTTTTCTAAGATATTACTACGATCATATTCATCGGCAGTCGTTGATATTGCGCTATTACTGAACTGGTCATAGTTGAGCGCTTCATTTCGGGAGCCATGATATTTTTCGATTTGGCTTGTGGCTTTGCTTCGTGAGTCATAAGCATGAACTTTCGCTTTCCGCCTCGTTCTAAATCTCTGTAAAGAGAAGTGAGAGTTACTTGCATACATACACAAGGATGATTTTGCTTTCCCTTTCCGTTCGTTTTTCGGTAAAATTCTTCTCAAAATTAGCGAGCTATATTTTGTGAAGAGTTTCATTTATCTCGATGTTTTGCTTTAACGACCTTGGATTCTTTCGCTTAGGTTTTCATTGCTCAAGGCTATCTATTTCCTGACGAACCAAGGAATTTAAAGTACATTTCATTGTATTACTACAGCATAAACAAGCATAAGCGTATAAACGTTTAGGAATATCATACTTATGTACTGATTTAATATTTTGTTCAAGTTAACTTAATATCACTCGGATTGGCACTGTAAAAATAGGAAAATTAATATTTCTGGTCTCTTTTTATCATTCCGGTTTAGTTTGAGGTAAATGAAGTTTAAAAAGTTTCATCATAACCCAATCCAATTTCGGACCAGTGGAACATCAAATACCTTCGAGATTAATTCACTTGAATCAGAACGTCATCCAGATCATACTCGTGCTAATTGAGCAATTCTTCTATACGTGGACTTGATTGTTTTTTATTGTGTTTCGTCCCAAGATGTTCCATCGAAGGAAGCATTGATCAAGTACTACATTCAAGGATTCTATTGCGTAGTTTTCCAAAGGAGGATAAAAGGAATAATACTTCTGCATGATTTTCTCTTGTAAATATTATTGCTAGCTTCTTATCATAAAATTAGTGTGTACTCAACTCTTTTCCTTGGAGAGATATCACACAATTAATATATAAATGTTATAAGAGTTATTGTTTGTATAAAATAAGTATATCTCGCAAATTCGATGATTATGTACCTTTTTATTATAATTACATCATTGCTTTAGTTATCTTCATAAAATTATGTTCCGATTCAATTTCTCAGAAAGATGCTCACTTTGTCCCATTTTTATTATATTCAGACCTTCACATTATATAAAACGTCATATGTACATAATATTTAATTTATTTTTATTCGAGTCCTTCCACGAAAAATAGTAGCAGAATGATATATTGAGCAGAAGTTATTTAACTATGAGTCATAACGTAACCCAAGGGAGACGAGAAATCTACGCGGTTTATTATCAAGGAGTTAAAAATTAATAAAAATTTTTCAATATCTATTAAATTTAAATTGAATTGTTTTTCGCTTGATTAAATCTTATTTCGGTGGTGATTTATATTAATGAAAACAATGAACACAAGGGGGTAACCAGGGAGTAAATGATAGTTAAATGAACAGACAGTCACAGCACTGTATTTGGTTCATCTGTTATTCTGAGGGTTTAAACTGTAGTTACTTCGGAGAAGTGAGAAGCTGCTGCCGGTCTTATTTTCGAGAAAACCGTTAAATTTTTAATTGTAGAAGGACAATAGGTTCGAAACAGAGCGTATTGGAACAAATTTCGAAGTTTATCTGAATTAATGTTTGATTCCTATGACAAAGAATTTGTACGTGTTAGCAAATAAGGTGTTTTAGCTGTGACATTGATTGTTTAGTCAGCCATTTCTCGCGTCTATGTTATCTTTCTCTTTCTTTAACCTTGAATTACAGTTAAACGAACTTTTATGATTCAGATTCCAGTTCTCCTAAGTTTTCATGAATGCATCCTCCAGACTTTGGGGTCGAAGTGTTTCTCACCAGAAATCGAATTAAAATTTTTCACAATAATTTATTTATAATAAAAAAACACGAACAGAATACGTTACGTAATGTTTTATGAAATTATTTCGGGATTAGTAACGGATATCTGTAGCTGATTTCATATCAATGGGGTTTATATTTCAATCTTAACTTGTTGTTTTCCCATTAGTTTTCCTTCAAATGATTTCCTTCTGTATATTTTTCTGACAATATTAGATTCAAATTTAGCTTGCGAATTATTCTTAAATAATAGGTACATACTGATTCACTCTAAAAAGGAACATACTTATCTTCACTCTAGAAACCAAAGTTTCTATCAGTTACAAATTCTTAATATATAAATCAATTTCAGTTTAAGATGTTTCCTGTCACAGCATTTTCACCTGACCTGAACTAATGAAGTTGAATCTCGGATATGATCAGTCATAATATACAAAGGTAAAGAACAAAAAACTTGTACAATTCCAAAAGGTAAAATATATACCGATAGTTGATTGGTTTCGGTGGCGATTAAGCCATCCTAAGAACTGGGAACAAAAACGTGGAACGAGTATTAAATACAAGAAAGGGTGGGGGAAATTAAAGGTAAACTAGGAAGGAAAGAGTCGTCAAACTAGTCTTTTAATTCACGGAGTGCTTAGGTAGCTTAGATAATGATTTACTAATTATTTAAATTTTGTTTCTTCAGAATTACGGGCGGTCCTTTTCTGCAATATGGAAGTAAAGGGGATCGAATCCAGGGATGCTGCGAGGAGTCATTTGGAACAGGGATGGAATAAGTAATAGAATGAGTATAATTCCAATCTAATAATAAGACTTCTCTTATGCAAGTATACCTGATAGCAACCACTTTTAATTAACATAGAGATCACGTAGCTTGGATAAAGATTTATTAATCATTCTTGTATTATTTCTTCAGATTTAGGGGCGGAAAAATTCTCAAACATGGAAATACAGCAGTTTGAATCCAGATATGCTGCGAGGAGTCAATTGGACCAGGGATGGCATTCGCAATAGATTGAGTATGATTCCAATATAATATTAAGACAACTCTTATGCAAGTACCCTTGATAGTTGTATCTTTTAATTAACAGATGTTTTAGGTAGTTTATAAAAAGATTTAGTAATTATTTTTTTATTGTTTCTTCAGATTTACGGCGGACCTTTTCTCTCACATGGAAATGCAGGAATTTGAATCCAAGGATGCTTCGAGGAGACATTTGGACCAGGGATGGCGTTCGCAATATATTGAGTATAATTCCAATCTAATATTAAGACAATTCTTATGCAAGTATCGATGATAGTGCTACATTTTAATTAACAGAGTGCTAAGGGAGTATAGATAATGATTTGTTAATTATTTTGTATTGTTTATTCAGAATTACGCGCGGATCTTATCTCTGACATGGAAGTGCAGGAGAACGAATCCAGGGATGCTGCGACGAGTCCTTTGGACCAGGGATGGCATTCCCAATATATTGAGTATAATTCAATTCTAGTATTAAGACAACTCTTATGCAAGTACCCTTGATACTTGCATCTTTTAAATAACAGAGTGTTAAGGTAGATTAGATAATGATTTATTAATTATTTTTTTATTGTTTCTTCAGAATTACGTGCGGACCTTATCTCTAACATGGAAGTGCAGGAGATCAAATCTAAGGATGCTGCGACGAGGCATTTGGACCAGGGATGGCATTCCCAATATATTGAGTATTATTCAATTCTAATATTAAGACAACTATTATGCAAATACCCTTGATAGATGTATCTTTTAATTAACGGAGTTTTAAGGTAGCTTAGATAATGATTTATTAATTAATTTTTTATTGTTTCTTTAGTATTACGGGCGGACCTTATCTCCAAGATGGAAGAGCAGAAGATCGAATCCAGGGATGCTGCGTAGAGGCATTTGGACTAGGGATGGCATTCCCAATATATTGAGACTAATTCAATTCTAATATTAAGACACTTCTTATGCAAGTACCCTTGATAGTGGTAACTTTTAATTAATAAAGTGTTAATGTATCTTAGATAATAATTTTTTTTTTTATTGTTTCTTCAGAATTACGGGCGGACCTTATCTCCAAGATGGAAGAGCAGGAGATCGAATCCAGGGATACTGCGACGAGGCATTTGGACCAAAGATGGCATTTCCAATATATTGAGTATAATTATATTCTAATATTAAAACAACTCTTATGCAAGTACCCTTGATAGTTATATCTTTTAATTAACAAAGTGTTAAAGTAGCTTAGATAATGATTTATTATTTTCTATTTGTTCTTCAGAATTACGTGCGGACCTTATCTCTGACATGGAAGTGCAGGAGATCGAATCCAAGGATACTGCGACGAGGCATTTGGACCAAAGATGGCATTCCCAATATATTGAGAATAATTTAATTCTAATATTAAGACAACTCATATGCAAGTACCCTTGATAGTCGTATCTTTTAAATCAAAGAGTGTTGAGGTAGATTAGATAATAATTTATTAACTATTTATTTGTATTGTTTCTTCAGAATTACGGACGGCCATTTCCACTAAGATGGAAGATCAGGAGATCGAATTCAGGGATGCTGCGACGAGGCATTTGGACCAGGGATGGCATTCCCAATATATTGAGACTAATTCAATTTTAATATTAAGACACTTCTTATGCAAGAACACTTGATAGTGCTATCTTTTAATTAAAAGAGTGTTAAGGTAGCTTAGATAATGATTTATTAATTATTTTTTTAAATTTTCTTCAGAATTACGGACGGCCCTTTTCTCTAACATTGAAGTGCAGGAGATCGAATCCAGGGATGCTGCGACGAGTCATTTGGACCAAAGATGGCATTCCCAATATATTGAGAATAATTTAATTCTAATATTAAGACAACTCATATGCAAGTACCCTTGATAGTGGAATCTTTTAATTAACAAAGTGTTAAGGTAGCTTAGATAATGATTTATTTTTTTTAATTGTTTCTTTAGAGTTACGGGCGGACCTTTTCTTTAACATGAAAGTGCAGGAGATCGAATCCAAGGATGCTGCAAGGAGCCATTTGGACCAGGGATGGCATTCCCAATATATTGAGAATAATTCAATTCTAATATTAAGACAACTCTTATGCAAGTACCCTTGATAGTGGTATGTTTTAATTAACAAAGTGTTAAGGTAGCTTAGATAATGATTTATTTTTTTTAATTGTTTCTCAAGAGTTACGGGCGGACCTTTTCTCTAACATGGAAGTGCAGGTGATCGAATCCAGGGATGCTTCGACGAGGCATTTGGACCAGGGTTGGAATTCCCAATATATTGAAAATTATTCAATAATAATATTAAGACAACACTTATGCAAGTACCCTTGATAGCGGTATCTTTTAATTAACAGAGTGTTAAGGTAGCTTAGATAATGATTTATTAAATATTTTTGTAATGTTTCTTCAGAATTACGGGCGGACCTTATCTCTAAGATGGAAGAGCAGGAGATCGAATCCAGGGATGCTGCGACGAGGCATTTGGACCAGGGATGGCATTCCCAATATATTGTGTATTATTCAATTCTAATATTAAGACAACTCTTATGCAAGTACCCTTGATAGTTGTATCATTTAATTAACAGAGTGTTAAGGTAGCGTAGATAATGATTTATTAATTATTTTTTTATTGTTTCTACAGAATTACGGGCGGACCTTATCTCTAAGATGGAAGAGCAGGAGATCAAATCCAGGGATGATGCAACGAGGCATTTGGACCAAAGATGGCATTCCCAATATATTGAGTATTATTCAGTTTTAATATTAAGACAACTCTTATGCAAGTACCGTTGATAGTTATATCTTTTAATTAACAGAGTGTTAAGGTAGATTAGATAATGATTTATTAATTATTTTTTTATTGTTTCTTCAGAATTACGGGCGGACCTTATCTCTAAGATGGAAGAGCATGAGATCGAATCTAGGGATGCTTCGACGAGGCATTTGGACCAGGGATGGCATTCCCAATATATTGAGTATTATTCAATTCTTATATTAAGACTACTCCTATGCAAGTACCCTTGATAGTGGTATATTTTAATTATCAGAGTGTTAAGGTAGCTTAGATAATGATTTATTAATTATTTTTTTAATGTTTCTTCAGAATTACGGGCGGAACTTATCTCTAAGATGGAAGAGCAGGAGATCTAATCAAGGGATGCTGCGACGAGGAATTTGGACCAAAGATGGCATTCCCAATCTATTGAGTATTATTATATTCTAATATTAAGACAACTCTTATGCAAGTACCCTTGATAGTCGTATATTTTGATTAAAAGAGTGTTAAGGTAGCTTAGATAATGATTTATTAATTATTTTTTACTGTTTCTACAGAATTACGGGCGGAACTTATCTCTAAGATGGAAGAGCAGGAGATCTAATCCAGGGATGCTGCGACGAGGAATTTGGACTAAAGATGGCATTCCCAATATATTGAGTATTATTATATTCTAATATTAAGACAACTCTTATGCAAGTACCCTTGATAGTAGTATCTTCTAATTAAAAGAGTGTTAAGGTAGCTTAGATAATGATTTATTAATTATTTTTTTATTGTTTCTACAGAATTACGGGCGGAACTTATCTCTAAGATGGAAGAGCAGGAGATCCTATCCAGGGATGCTGCGACGAGGCATTTGGACCAAAGATGGCATTCCCAATATATTGAGTATTATTCAGTTCTAATATTAAGACAACTCTTATGCAAGTACCCTTGATAGTGGTATATTTTAATTATCAGAGTGTTAAGGTAGCTTAGATAATGATTTATTAATTATTTTTTTAATGTTTCTTCAGAATTACGGGCGGAACTTATCTCTAAGATGGAAGAGCAGGAGATCTAATCAAGGGATGCTGCGACGAGGCATTTGGACCAAAGATGGCATTGTCAATATATTGAGTATTATTCAGTTCTAATATTAAGAAAACTCTAATGCAAGTACCCTTGATAGTTGTATCTTTTAATTAACAGAGTGTTATGGTAGCTTGGATAATGATTTATTAATTATTTTTTTATTGTTTCCACAGAATTACGGGCAGACCTTATCTCTAAGATGGAAGAGCAGGAGATCCTATCCAGGGATGCTGCGACGAGGCATTTGGACCAAAGATGGCATTCCCAATATATTGAGTATTATTCAGTTCTAATATTAAGACAACTCTTATGCAAGTACCCTTGATAGATGCATCTTTTAATTAACAGAGTGTTAAGGTAGCTTAGATAATGATTTATTAATTATTTTTTTATTGTTTCTACAGAATTACGGGCAGACCTTATCTCTAAGATGGAAGAGCAGGAGATCCTATCCAGGGATGCTGCGACGAGGCATTTTGACCAAAGATGGCATTCCCAATATATTGAGTATTATTCAGTTCTAATATTAAGACAACTCTTATGCAAGTACCCTTGATAGTTGTATCTTCTAATTAACTGAGTGTTAAGGTAGCTTAGATAATGATTTATCAATTATTTTTTTATTGTTTCTACAGAATTACGGGCAGACCTTATCTCTAAGATGGAAGAGCAGGAGATCCTATCCAGGGATGCTGCGACGAGGCATTTGGACCAAAGATGGCATTCCCAATATATTGAGTATTATTCAGTTCTAATATTAAGAAAACTCTAATGCAAGTACTCTTCATAGTTTTATCTTTTAATTAACAGAGTGTTAAGGTAGCTAAGATAATGATTTATTAATTATTTTTTTATTGTTTCTACAGAATTACGGGCAGACCTTATCTCTAAGATGGAAGAGCAGGAGATCCTATCCAGGGATGCTGCGACGAGGCATTTGGACCAAAGATGGCATTCCCAATATATTGAGTATTATTCAGTTCTAATATTAAGACAACTCTTATGCAAGTACCCTTGATAGTTGCATCTTTTAATTAACAGAGTGTTAAGGTAGCTTAGATAATGATTTATCAATTATTTTTTTATTGTTTCTACAGAATTACGGGCGGAACTTTTCTCTAAGATGGAAGAGCAGGAGATCCTATCCAGGGATTCTGCTACGAGGCATTTGGACCAAAGATGGCATTCCCAATATATTGAGTATTATTCAGTTCTAATATTAAGAAAACTCTAATGCAATTACCCTTGATAGTTGTATCTTTTAATTTACAGAGTGTTAAGGTAGCTTAGATAATGATTTATTAATTATTTTTTTATTGTTTCTACAGAATTACGGGCAGACCTTATCTCTAAGATGGAAGAGCAGGAGATCCTATCCAGGGATGCTGCGACGAGGCATTTGGACCAAAGATGGCATTCCCAATATATTGAGTATTATTCAGTTCTAATATTAAGACAACTCTTATGCAAGTACCCTTGATAGTTGCATCTTTTAATTAACAGAGTGTTAAGGTAGCTTACATAATGATTTATCAATTATTTTTTTATTGTTTCTACAGAATTACGGGCGGACCTTATCTCTAAGATGGAAGAAAAGGAGATCCTATCTAGGGATGCTGCGACGAGGCATTTGGACCAAAGATGGCATTCCCAATATATTGAGTATTATTCAGTTCTAATATTAAGACAACTCTTATGCAAGTACCCTTGATAGTTGCATCTTTTAATTAACAGAGTGTTAAGGTAGCTTAGATAATGATTTATTAAGTATTTTTTTGATGTTTTTTCAGAATTACTGGCGGACCTTATCTCTAAGATGGAAGAGCAGGAGATCCTATCCAGGGATGCTGCGACGAGGCATTTGGACCAAAGATGGCCTTCCCAATATATTGAGTATTATTCAGTTCTAATATTAAGACAACTCTTATGCAAGTACCCTTGATAGTTGCATCTTTTAATTAACAGAGTGTTAAGGTAGCTTAGATAATGATTTATTAATTATTTTTTTATTGTTTCTACAGAATTACTGGCGGATCTTATCTCTAAGATGGAAGAGCAGGAGATCTAATCCAGGGATGCTGCGACGAGGAATTTGGACCAAAGATGGCATTCCCAATATATTGAGTATAATTCAATTCTAATATTAAGACAACCCTTATGCAAGTACCCTTGATAGTTGCATCTTTTAATTAACAGAGTGTTAAGGTAGCTTAGATAATGATTTATCAATTATTTTTTTATTGTTTCTACAGAATTACGGGCGGACCTTATCTCTAAGATGGAAGAGCAGGAGATCCTATCTAGGGATGCTGCGACGTGGCATTTGGACCAAAGATGGCATTCCCAATATATTGAGTATTATTCAGTTCTAATATTAAGACAAACCTTATGCAAGTACCCTTGATAGTTGTATTTAATAACTAACAGAGTGTTAAGGTAGCTTAGATAATGATTTATCAATTATTTTTTTATTGTTTCTACAGAATTACGGGCGGACCTTATCTCTAAGATGGAAGAGCAGGAGATCGAATCTAGGGATGCTGCGAAGAGGCATTTGTACCAAAGATGGCATTCCCAATATATTGAGTATTATTCAATTCTTATATTAAGACTACTCTTAGGCAAGTACCCTTGATAGTTGTATCTTCTAATTAACAGAGTGTTAAGGTAGCTTAGATAATGATTTATTAATTATTTTTTTGATGTTTTTTCAGAATTACTGGCGGACCTTATCTCTAAGATGGAAGAGCAGGAGATCCTATCCAGGGATGCTGCGACGAGGCATTTGGACCAAAGATGGCATTCCCAATATATTGAGTATTATTCAGTTCTAATATTAAGACAACTCTTATGCAAGTACTCTTGATAGTTGCATCTTTTAATTAACAGAGTGTTAAGGTAGCTTAGATAATGATTTATTAATTATTTTTTTATTGTTTCTACAGAATTACGGGCGGATCTTATCTCTAAGATGGAAGAGCAGGAGATCTAATCCAGGGATGCTGCGACAAGGAATTTGGACCAAAGATGGCATTCCCAATATATTGAGTATTATTCAGTTCTAATATTAAGACAAACCTTATGCAAGTACCCTTGATAGTTGTATCTAATAACTAACAGAGTGTTAAGGTAGCTTAGATAATGATTTATCAATTATTTTTTTATTGTTTCTACAGAATTACGGGCGGACCTTATCTCTAAGATGGAAGAGCAGGAGATCGAATCTAGGGATGCTGCGAAGAGGCATTTGTACCAAAGATGGCATTCCCAATATATTGAGTATTATTCAATTCTTATATTAAGACTACTCTTAGGCAAGTACCCTTGATAGTTGTATCTTCTAATTAACAGAGTGTTAAGGTAGCTTAGATAATGATTTATTAATTATTTTTTTGATGTTTTTTCAGAATTACTGGCGGACCTTATCTCTAAGATGGAAGAGCAGGAGATCCTATCCAGGGATGCTGCGACGAGGCATTTGGACCAAAGATGGCATTTCCAATATATTGAGTATAATTCAATTCTAATATATAGACAACTCTTATGCAAGTACCCTTGATAGTTGCATCTTTTAATTAACAGAGTGTTAAGGTAGCTAAGATAATGATTTATTAATTTTTTTTTTATTGTTTCTACAGAATTACGGGCGGATCTTATCTCTAAGATGGAAGAGCAGGAGATCTAATCCAGGGATGCTGCGACAAGGAATTTGGACCAAAGATGGCATTCCCAATATATTGAGTATTATTCAATTCTAATATTAAGACAACTCTTATGCAAGTACTCTTGATAGTTGCATCTTTTAATTAACAGAGTGTTATGGTAGCTTAGATAATGATATATAGTTATTTTTTTATTGTTTCTACAGAATTACGGGTGGACCTTATCTCTAAGATGGAAGAGCAGGAGATCCTATCCCGGGATGCTGCGAAGAGGAATTTGGACCAAAGATGGCATTCCCAATATATTGAGTATTATTCAATTCTAATATTAAGAAAACCCTTATGCAAGTACCCTTGATAGTTGCATCTTTTAATTAACAGAGTGATAAGGTAGCTTAGATAATGATTTATCAATTATTTTTTTATTGTTTCTACAGAATTACGGGCGGATCTTATCTCTAAGATGGAAGAGCAGGAGATCTAATCCAGGGATGCTGCGACGAGGAATTTGGACCAAAGATGGCATTCCCAATATATTGAGTATTATTCAATTCTAATATTAAGACAACTCTTATGCAAGTACCCTTGATAGTTGCATCTTTTAATTAACAGAGTGTTAAGGTAGCTTAGATAATGATTTATCAATTATTTTTTTATTTTTTCTACAGAATTACGGGCGGACCTTATCTCTAAGATGGAAGAGCAGGAGATCCTATCCAGGGATGCTGCGACGAGGCATTAGGACCAAAGATGGCATTACCAATATATTGAGTATTATTCAGTTCTAATATTAAGACAAACCTTATGCAAGTACCCTTGATAGTTGTATCTAATAACTAACAGAGTGTTAAGGTAGCTTAGATAATGATTTATCAATTATTTTTTTATTGGTCCTACAAAATTACGGGCGGACCTTATCTCTAAGATGGAAGAGCAGGAGATCGAAATCGAATCTAGGGATGCTGCGACGAGGCATTTGGACCAAAGATGGCATTCCCAATATATTGAGTATTATTCAATTCTTATATTAAGACTACTCTTAGGCAAGTACCCTTGATAGTTGTATCTTCTAATTAACAGAGTGTTAAGGTAGCTTAGATAATGATTTATTAATTATTTTTTTGATGTTTTTTCAGAATTACTGGTGGACCTTATCTCTAAGATGGAAGAGCAGGAGATCCTATCCAGGGATGCTGCGACGACGCATTTGGACCAAAGATGGCTTTCCCAATATATTGAGTATTATTCAGTTCTAATATTAAGACAACTCTTATGCAAGTACCCTTGATAGTTGCATCTTTTAATTAACAGAGTGTTAAGGTAGCTTAGATAATGATTTATTAATTATTTTTTTATTGTTTCTACAGAATTACGGGCGGATCTTATCTCTAAGATGGAAGAGCAGGAGATCTAATCCAGGGATGCTGCGACGAGGAATTTTGACCAAAGATGGTATTCCCAATATATTGAGTATTATTCAGTTCTAATATTAAGACTACTCTTAGGCAAGTACCCTTGATAGTTGTATCTTCTAATTAACAGAGTGTTAAGGTAGCTTAGATAATGATTTATTAATTATTTTTTTGATGTTTTTTCAGAATTACTGGCGGACCTTATCTCTAAGATGGAAGAGCAGGAGATCCTATCCAGGGATGCTGCGACGAGGCATTTGGACCAAAGATGGCATTCCCAATATATTGAGTATTATTCAATTCTAATATTAAGACAACCCTTATGCAAGTACCCTTGATAGTTGCATCTTTTAATTAACAGAGTGTTAAGGTAGCTTAGATAATGATTTATCAATTATTTTTTTATTGTTTCTACAGAATTACGGGCGGATCTTATCTCTAAGATGGAAGAGCAGGTGATGTAATCCAGGGATGCTGCGAAGAGGAATTTGGACCAAAGATGGCATTCCCAATATATTGAGTATTATTCAATTCTAATATTAAGACAACTCTTATGCAAGTACCCTTGATAGTTGCATCTTTTAATTAACAGAGTGTTAAGGTAGCTTAGATAATGATTTATCAATTATTTTTTTATTGTTTCTACAGAATTACGGGCGGACCTTATCTCTAAGATGGAAGAGCAGGAGATCCTATCTAGGGATGCTGCGACGTGGCATTTGGACCAAAGATGGCATTCCCAATATATTGAGTATTATTCAGTTCTAATATTAAGACAAACCTTATGCAAGTACCCTTGATAGTTGTATCTAATAACTAACAGAGTGTTAAGGTAGCTTAGATAATGATTTATCAATTATTTTTTTATTGTTTCTACAGAATTACGGGCGGACCTTATCTCTAAGATGGAAGAGCAGGAGATCCTATCCAGGGATGCTGCGACGAGGCATTTGGACCAAAGATGGCATTCCCAATATATTGAGTATTATTCAGTTCTAATATTAAGACAACTCTTATGCAAGTACCCTTGATAGTTGCATCTTTTAATTAACAGAGTGTTAAGGTAGCTTAGATAATGATTTATCAATTATTTTTTTATTGTTTCTACAGAATTACGGGCGGAACTTTTCTCTAAGATGGAAGAGCAGGAGATCCTATCCAGGGATTCTGCTACGAGGCATTTGGACCAAAGATGGCATTCCCAATATATTGAGTATTATTCAGTTCTAATATTAAGAAAACTCTAATGCAATTACCCTTGATAGTTGTATCTTTTAATTTACAGAGTGTTAAGGTAGCTTAGATAATGATTTATTAATTATTTTTTTATTGTTTCTACAGAATTACGGGCAGACCTTATCTCTAAGATGGAAGAGCAGGAGATCCTATCCAGGGATGCTGCGACGAGGCATTTGGACCAAAGATGGCATTCCCAATATATTGAGTATTATTCAGTTCTAATATTAAGACAACTCTTATGCAAGTACCCTTGATAGTTGCATCTTTTAATTAACAGAGTGTTAAGGTAGCTTACATAATGATTTATCAATTATTTTTTTATTGTTTCTACAGAATTACGGGCGGACCTTATCCCTAAGATGGAAGAAAAGGAGATCCTATCTAGGGATGCTGCGACGAGGCATTTGGACCAAAGATGGCATTCCCAATATATTGAGTATTATTCAGTTCTAATATTAAGACAACTCTTATGCAAGTACCCTTGATAGTTGCATCTTTTAATTAACAGAGTGTTAAGGTAGCTTAGATAATGATTTATTAATTATTTTTTTGATGTTTTTTCAGAATTACTGGCGGACCTTATCTCTAAGATGGAAGAGCAGGAGATCCTATCCAGGGATGCTGCGACGAGGCATTTGGACCAAAGATGGCCTTCCCAATATATTGAGTATTATTCAGTTCTAATATTAAGACAACTCTTATGCAAGTACCCTTGATAGTTGCATCTTTTAATTAACAGAGTGTTAAGGTAGCTTAGATAATGATTTATTAATTATTTTTTTATTGTTTCGACAGAATTACGGGCGGATCTTATCTCTAAGATGGAAGAGCAGGAGATCTAATCCAGGGATGCTGCGACGAGGAATTTGGACCAAAGATGGCATTCCCAATATATTGAGTATAATTCAATTCTAATATTAAGACAACCCTTATGCAAGTACCCTTGATAGTTGCATCTTTTAATTAACAGAGTGTTAAGGTAGCTTAGATAATGATTTATCAATTATTTTTTTATTGTTTCTACAGAATTACGGGCGGACCTTATCTCTAAGATGGAAGAGCAGGAGATCCTATCTAGGGATGCTGCGACGTGGCATTTGGACCAAAGATGGCATTCCCAATATATTGAGTATTATTCAGTTCTAATATTAAGACAAACCTTATGCAAGTACCCTTGATAGTTGTATCTAATAACTAACAGAGTGTTAAGGTAGCTTAGATAATGATTTATCAATTATTTTTTTATTGTTTCTACAGAATTACGGGCGGACCTTATCTCTAAGATGGAAGAGCAGGAGATCGAATCTAGGGATGCTGCGAAGAGGCATTTGTACCAAAGATGGCATTCCCAATATATTGAGTATTATTCAATTCTTATATTAAGACTACTCTTAGGCAAGTACCCTTGATAGTTGTATCTTCTAATTAACAGAGTGTTAAGGTAGCTTAGATAATGATTTATTAATTATTTTTTTGATGTTTTTTCAGAATTACTGGCGGACCTTATCTCTAAGATGGAAGAGCAGGAGATCCTATCCAGGGATGCTGCGACGAGGCATTTGGACCAAAGATGGCATTCCCAATATATTGAGTATTATTCAGTTCTAATATTAAGACAACTCTTATGCAAGTACTCTTGATAGTTGCATCTTTTAATTAACAGAGTGTTAAGGTAGCTTAGATAATGATTTATTAATTATTTTTTTATTGTTTCTACAGAATTACGGGCGGATCTTATCTCTAAGATGGAAGAGCAGGAGATCTAATCCAGGGATGCTGCGACAAGGAATTTGGACCAAAGATGGCATTCCCAATATATTGAGTATTATTCAGTTCTAATATTAAGACAAACCTTATGCAAGTACCCTTGATAGTTGTATCTAATAACTAACAGAGTGTTAAGGTAGCTTAGATAATGATTTATCAATTATTTTTTTATTGTTTCTACAGAATTACGGGCGGACCTTATCTCTAAGATGGAAGAGCAGGAGATCGAATCTAGGGATGCTGCGAAGAGGCATTTGTACCAAAGATGGCATTCCCAATATATTGAGTATTATTCAATTCTTATATTAAGACTACTCTTAGGCAAGTACCCTTGATAGTTGTATCTTCTAATTAACAGAGTGTTAAGGTAGCTTAGATAATGATTTATTGATTATTTTTTTGATGTTTTTTCAGAATTACTGGCGGACCTTATCTCTAAGATGGAAGAGCAGGAGATCCTATCCAGGGATGCTGCGACGAGGCATTTGGACCAAAGATGGCATTTCCAATATATTGAGTATAATTCAATTCTAATATATAGACAACTCTTATGCAAGTACCCTTGATAGTTGCATCTTTTAATTAACAGAGTGTTAAGGTAGCTAAGATAATGATTTATTAATTTTTTTTTTATTGTTTCTACAGAATTACGGGCGGATCTTATCTCTAAGATGGAAGAGCAGGAGATCTAATCCAGGGATGCTGCGACAAGGAATTTGGACCAAAGATGGCATTCCCAATATATTGAGTATTATTCAATTCTAATATTAAGACAACTCTTATGCAAGTACTCTTGATAGTTGCATCTTTTAATTAACAGAGTGTTATGGTAGCTTAGATAATGATATATAGTTATTTTTTTATTGTTTCTACAGAATTACGGGTGGACCTTATCTCTAAGATGGAAGAGCAGGAGATCCTATCCCGGGATGCTGCGAAGAGGAATTTGGACCAAAGATGGCATTCCCAATATATTGAGTATTATTCAATTCTAATATTAAGAAAACCCTTATGCAAGTACCCTTGATAGTTGCATCTTTTAATTAACAGAGTGATAAGGTAGCTTAGATAATGATTTATCAATTATTTTTTTATTGTTTCTACAGAATTACGGGCGGATCTTATCTCTAAGATGGAAGAGCAGGAGATCTAATCCAGGGATGCTGCGACGAGGAATTTGGACCAAAGATGGCATTCCCAATATATTGAGTATTATTCAATTCTAATATTAAGACAACTCTTATGCAAGTACCCTTGATAGTTGCATCTTTTAATTAACAGAGTGTTAAGGTAGCTTAGATAATGATTTATCAATTATTTTTTTATTTTTTCTACAGAATTACGGGCGGACCTTATCTCTAAGATGGAAGAGCAGGAGATCCTATCCAGGGATGCTGCGACGAGGCATTAGGACCAAAGATGGCATTACCAATATATTGAGTATTATTCAGTTCTAATATTAAGACAAACCTTATGCAAGTACCCTTGATAGTTGTATCTAATAACTAACAGAGTGTTAAGGTAGCTTAGATAATGATTTATCAATTATTTTTTTATTGGTCCTACAAAATTACGGGCGGACCTTATCTCTAAGATGGAAGAGCAGGAGATCGAAATCGAATCTAGGGATGCTGCGACGAGGCATTTGGACCAAAGATGGCATTCCCAATATATTGAGTATTATTCAATTCTTATATTAAGACTACTCTTAGGCAAGTACCCTTGATAGTTGTATCTTCTAATTAACAGAGTGTTAAGGTAGCTTAGATAATGATTTATTAATTATTTTTTTGATGTTTTTTCAGAATTACTGGTGGACCTTATCTCTAAGATGGGAGAGCAGGAGATCCTATCCAGGGATGCTGCGACGACGCATTTGGACCAAAGATGGCTTTCCCAATATATTGAGTATTATTCAGTTCTAATATTAAGACAACTCTTATGCAAGTACCCTTGATAGTTGCATCTTTTAATTAACAGAGTGTTAAGGTAGCTTAGATAATGATTTATTAATTATTTTTTTATTGTTTCTACAGAATTACGGGCGGATCTTATCTCTAAGATGGAAGAGCAGGAGATCTAATCCAGGGATGCTGCGACGAGGAATTTTGACCAAAGATGGTATTCCCAATATATTGAGTATTATTCAGTTCTAATATTAAGACTACTCTTAGGCAAGTACCCTTGATAGTTGTATCTTCTAATTAACAGAGTGTTAAGGTAGCTTAGATAATGATTTATTAATTATTTTTTTGATGTTTTTTCAGAATTACTGGCGGACCTTATCTCTAAGATGGAAGAGCAGGAGATCCTATCCAGGGATGCTGCGACGAGGCATTTGGACCAAAGATGGCATTCCCAATATATTGAGTATTATTCAATTCTAATATTAAGACAACCCTTATGCAAGTACCCTTGATAGTTGCATCTTTTAATTAACAGAGTGTTAAGGTAGCTTAGATAATGATTTATCAATTATTTTTTTATTGTTTCTACAGAATTACGGGCGGATCTTATCTCTAAGATGGAAGAGCAGGTGATGTAATCCATGGATGCTGCGAAGAGGAATTTGGACCAAAGATGGCATTCCCAATATATTGAGTATTATTCAATTCTAATATTAAGACAACTCTTATGCAAGTACCCTTGATAGTTGCATCTTTTAATTAACAGAGTGTTAAGGTAGCTTAGATAATGATTTATCAATTATTTTTTTATTGTTTCTACAGAATTACGGGCGGACCTTATCTCTAAGATGGAAGAGCAGGAGATCCTATCTAGGGATGCTGCGACGTGGCATTTGGACCAAAGATGGCATTCCCAATATATTGAGTATTATTCAGTTCTAATATTAAGACAAACCTTATGCAAGTACCCTTGATAGTTGTATCTAATAACTAACAGAGTGTTAAGGTAGCTTAGATAATGATTTATCAATTATTTTTTTATTGTTTCTACAGAATTACGGGCGGACCTTATCTCTAAGATGGAAGAGCAGGAGATCCTATCCAGGGATGCTGCGACGAGGCATTTGGACCAAAGATGGCATTCCCAATATATTGAGTATTATTCAGTTCTAATATTAAGACAACTCTTATGCAAGTACCCTTGATAGTTGCATCTTTTAATTAACAGAGTGTTAAGGTAGCTTAGATAATGATTTATTAATTATTTTTTTATTGTTTCTACAGAATTACGGGCGGATCTTATCTCTAAGATGGAAGAGCAGGAGATCTAATCCAGGGATGCTGAACGAGGAATTTGGACCAAAGATGGCATTCCCAATATATTGAGTATTATTCAATTCTAATATTAAGACAACTCTTATGCAAGTACTCTTGATAGTTGCATCTTTTAATTAACAGAGTGTTATGGTAGCTTAGATAATGATATATAGTTATTTTTTTATTGTTTCTACAGAATTACGGGTGGACCTTATCTCTAAGATGGAAGAGCAGGAGATCCTATCCAGGGATGCTGCGAAGAGGAATTTGGACCAAAGATGGCATTCCCAATATATTGAGTATTATTCAATTCTAATATTAAGACAACCCTTATGCAAGTACCCTTGATAGATGCATCTTTTAATTAACAGAGTGTTAAGGTAGCTTAGATAATGATTTATCAATTATTTTTTTATTGTTTCTACAGAATTACGGGCGGATCTTATCTCTAAGATGGAAGAGCAGGAGATCCTATCCAGGGATGCTGCGACGAGGAATTTGGACCAAAGATGGCATTCCCAATATATTGAGTATTATTCAGTTCTAATATTAAGACAACTCTTATGCAAGTACCCTTGATAGTTGCATCTTTTAATTAACAGAGTGTTAAGGTAGCTTAGATAATGATTTATTAATTATTTTTTTGATGTTTTTTCAGAATTACTGGCGGACCTTATCTCTAAGATGGAAGAGCAGGAGATCCTATCCAGGGATGCTGCGACGAGGCATTTGGACCAAAGATGGCATTCCCAATATATTGAGTATTATTCAGTTCTAATATTAAGACAACTCTTATGCAAGTACCCTTGATAGTTGCATCTTTTAATTAACAGAGTGTTAAGGTAGCTTAGATAATGATTTATCAATTATTTTTTTATTTTTTCTACAGAATTACGGGCGGACCTTATCTCTAAGATGGAAGAGGAGGAGATCCTATCTAGGGATGCTGCGACGTGGCATTTGGACCAAAGATGGCATTACCAATATATTGAGTATTATTCAGTTCTAATATTAAGACAAACCTTATGCAAGTACCGTTGATAGTTGTATCTAATAACTAACAGAGTGTTAAGGTAGCTTAAATAATGATTTATCAATTATTTTTTTATTGGTCCTACAAAATTACGGGCGGACCTTATCTCTAAGATGGAAGAGCAGGAGATCAAATCTAGGGATGCTGCGACGAGGCATTTGGACCAAAGATGGCATTCCCAATATATTGAGTATTATTCAATTCTTATATTAAGACTACTCTTAGGCAAGTACCCTTGATAGTTGTATCTTCTAATTAACAGAGTGTTAAGGTAGCTTAGATAATGATTTATTAATTATTTTTTTGATGTTTTTTCAGAATTACTGGCGGACCTTATCTCTAAGATGGAAGAGCAGGAGATCCTATCCAGGGATGCTGCGACGACGCATTTGGACCAAAGATGGCATTCCCAATATATTGAGTATTATTCAGTTCTAATATTAAGACAACTCTTATGCAAGTACCCTTGATAGTTGCATCTTTTAATTAACAGAGTGTTAAGGTAGCTTAGATAATGATTTATTAATTATTTTTTTATTGTTTCTACAGAATTACGGGCGGATCTTATCTCTAAGATGGAAGAGCAGGAGATCTAATCCAGGGATGCTGCAACGAGGAATTTGGACCAAAGATGGCATTCCCAATATATTGAGTACTATTCAATTCTAATATTAAGACAACCCTTATGCAAGTACCCTTGATAGTTGCATCTTTTAATTAACAGAGTGTTAAGGTAGCTTAGATAATGATTTATCAATTATTTTTTTATTGTTTCTACAGAATTACGGGCGGACCTTATCTCTAAGATGGAAGAGCAGGTGATCCTATCTAGGGATGCTGCGACATGGCATTTGGACCAAAGATGGCATTCCCAATATATTGAGTATTATTCAGTTCTAATATTAAGACAAACCTTATGCAAGTACCCTTGATAGTTGTATCTAATAACTAACAGAGTGTTAAGGTAGCTTAGATAATGATTTATCAATTATTTTTTTATTGTTTCTACAGAATTACGGGCGGACCTTATCTCTAAGATGGAAGAGCAGGAGATCGAATCTAGGGATGCTGCGAAGAGGCATTTGTACCAAAGATGGCATTCCCAATATATTGAGTATTATTCAATTCTTATATTAAGACTACTCTTAGGCAAGTACCCTTGATAGTTGTATCTTCTAATTAACAGAGTGTTAAGGTAGCTTAGATAATGATTTATTAATTATTTTTTTGATGTTTTTTCAGAATTACTGGCGGACCTTATCTCTAAGATTGAAGAGCAGGAGATCCTATCCAGGGATGCTGCGACGAGGCATTTTGACCAAAGATGGCATTCCCAATATATTGAGTATTATTCAATTCTTATATTAAGACTACTCTTATGCAAGTACCCTTGATAGTGGTATATTTTAATTATCAGAGTGTTAAGGTAGCTTAGATAATGATTTATTAATTATTTTTTTAATGTTTCTTCAGAATTACGGGCGGAACTTATCTCTAAGATGGAAGAGCAGGAGATCTAATCCAGGGATGCTGCGACGAGGAATTTGGACCAAAGATGGCATTCCCAATCTATTGAGTATTATTATATTCTAATATTAAGACAACTCTTATGCAAGTACCCTTGATAGTCGTATATTTTGATTAAAAGAGTGTTAAGGTAGCTTAGATAATGATTTATTAATTATTTTTTACTGTTTCTACAGAATTACGGGCGGAACTTATCTCTAAGATGGAAGAGCAGGAGATCTAATCCAGGGATGCTGCGACGAGGAATTTGGACTAAAGATGGCATTCCCAATATATTGAGTATTATTATATTCTAATATTAAGACAACTCTTATGCAAGTACCCTTGATAGTAGTATCTTCTAATTAAAAGAGTGTTAAGGTAGCTTAGATAATGATTTATTAATTATTTTTTTATTGTTTCTACAGAATTACGGGCGGAACTTATCTCTAAGATGGAAGAGCAGGAGATCCTATCCAGGGATGCTGCGACGAGGCATTTGGACCAAAGATGGCATTGTCAATATATTGAGTATTATTCAGTTCTAATATTAAGAAAACTCTAATGCAAGTACCCTTGATAGTTGTATCTTTTAATTAACAGAGTGTTATGGTAGCTTGGATAATGATTTATTAATTATTTTTTTATTGTTTCCACAGAATTACGGGCAGACCTTATCTCTAAGATGGAAGAGCAGGAGATCCTATCCAGGGATGCTGCGACGAGGCATTTGGACCAAAGATGGCATTCCCAATATATTGAGTATTATTCAGTTCTAATATTAAGACAACTCTTATGCAAGTACCCTTGATAGATGCATCTTTTAATTAACAGAGTGTTAAGGTAGCTTAGATAATGATTTATTAATTATTTTTTTATTGTTTCTACAGAATTACGGGCAGACCTTATCTCTAAGATGGAAGAGCAGGAGATCCTATCCAGGGATGCTGCGACGAGGCATTTTGACCAAAGATGGCATTCCCAATATATTGAGTATTATTCAGTTCTAATATTAAGAAAACTCTAATGCAAGTACTCTTCATAGTTGTATCTTTTAATTAACAGAGTGTTAAGGTAGCTAAGATAATGATTTATTAATTATTTTTTTATTGTTTCTACAGAATTACGGGCAGACCTTATCTCTAAGATGGAAGAGCAGGAGATCCTATCCAGGGATGCTGCGACGAGGCATTTGGACCAAAGATGGCATTCCCAATATATTGAGTATTATTCAGTTCTAATATTAAGACAACTCTTATGCAAGTACCCTTGATAGTTGCATCTTTTAATTAACAGAGTGTTAAGGTAGCTTAGATAATGATTTATCAATTATTTTTTTATTGTTTCTACAGTATTACGGGCGGAACTTATCTCTAAGATGGAAGAGCAGGAGATCCTATCCAGGGATTCTGCTACGAGGCATTTGGACCAAAGATGGCATTCCCAATATATTGAGTATTATTCAGTTCTAATATTAAGAAAACTCTAATGCAATTACCCTTGATAGTTGTATCTTTTAATTTACAGAGTGTTAAGGTAGCTTAGATAATGATTTATTAATTATTTTTTTATTGTTTCTACAGAATTACGGGCAGACCTTATCTCTAAGATGGAAGAGCAGGAGATCCTATCCAGGGATGCTGCGACGAGGCATTTGGACCAAAGATGGCATTCCCTATATATTGAGTATTATTCAGTTCTAATATTAAGACAACTCTTATGCAAGTACCCTTGATAGTTGCATCTTTTAGTTAACAGAGTGTTAAGGTAGCTTACATAATGATTTATCAATTATTTTTTTATTGTTTCTACAGAATTACGGGCGGACCTTATCTCTAAGATGGAAGAAAAGGAGATCCTATCTAGGGATGCTGCGACGAGGCATTTGGACCAAAGATGGCATTCCCAATATATTGAGTATTATTCAGTTCTAATATTAAGACAAACCTTATGCAAGTACCCTTGATAGTTGTATCTAATAACTAACAGAGTGTTAAGGTAGCTTAGATAATGATTTATCAATTATTTTTTTATTGTTTCTACAGAATTACGGGCGGACCTTATCTCTAAAATTGAAGAGCAGGAGATCTAATCTAGGGATGCTGCGACGAGGCATTTGGACCAAAGATGGCATTCCCAATATATTGAGTATTAATAATTCTAATATTAAGACTACTCTTAGGCAAGTACCCTTGATAGTTGTATCTTCTAATTAACAGAGTGTTAAGGTAGCTTAGATAATGATTTATTAATTAATTTTTTGATGTTTTTTCAGAATTACTGGCGGACCTTATCTCTAAGATGGAAGAGCAGGAGATCCTATCCAGGGATGCTGGGACGAGGCATTAGGACCAAAGATGGCATTCCCAATATATTGAGTATTATTCAGTTCTAATATTAAGACAACTCTTATGCAAGTACCCTTGATAGTTGCATCTTTTAATTAACAGAGTGTTAAGGTAGCTTAGATAATGATTTATTAATTATTTTTTTGATGTTTTTTCAGAATTACTGGCGGACCTTATCTCTAAGATGGAAGAGCAGGAGATCCTATCCAGGGATGCTGCGACGAGGCATTTGGACCAAAGATGGCATTCCCAATATATTGAGTATTATTCAGTTCTAATATTAAGACAACTCTTATGCAAGTACCCTTGATAGTTGCATCTTTTAATTAACAGAGTGTTAAGGTAGCTTAGATAATGATTTATTAATTATTTTTTTATTGTTTCTACAGAATTACGGGCGGATCTTATCTCTAAGATGGAAGAGCAGGAGATCTAATCCAGGGATGCTGCGACGAGGAATTTGGACCAAAGATGGCATTCCCAATATATTGAGTATAATTCAATTCTAATATTAAGACAACCCTTATGCAAGTACCCTTGATAGTTGCATCTTTTAATTAACAGAGTGTTAAGGTAGCTTAGATAATGATTTATCAATTATTTTTTTATTGTTTCTACAGAATTACGGGCGGACCTTATCTCTAAGATGGAAGAGCAGGAGATCCTATCTAGGGATGCTGCGACGTGGCATTTGGACCAAAGATGGCATTCCCAATATATTGAGTATTATTCAGTTCTAATATTAAGACAAACCTTATGCAAGTACCCTTGATAGTTGTATCTAATAACTAACAGAGTGTTAAGGTAGCTTAGATAATGATTTATCAATTATTTTTTTATTGTTTCTACAGAATTACGGGCGGACCTTATCTCTAAGATGGAAGAGCAGGAGATCGAAACTAGGGATGCTGCGAAGAGGCATTTGTTCCAAAGATGGCATTCCCAATATATTGAGTATTATTCAATTCTTATATTAAGACTACTCTTAGGCAGGTACCCTTGATAGTTGTATCTTCTAATTAACAGAGTGTTAAGGTAGCTTAGATAATGATTTATTAATTATTTTTTTGATGTTTTTTCAGAATTACTGGCGGACCTTATCTCTAAGATGGAAGAGCAGGAGATCCTATCCAGGGATGCTGCGACGAGGCATTTGGACCAAAGATGGCATTCCCAATATATTGAGTATTATTCAGTTCTAATATTAAGACAACTCTTATGCAAGTACCCTTGATAGTTGCATCTTTTAATTAACAGAGTGTTAAGGTAGCTTAGATAATGATTTATTAATTATTTTTTTATTGTTTCTACAGAATTACGGGCGGATCTTATCTCTAAGATGGAAGAGCAGGAGATCTAATCCAGGGATGCTGCGACGAGGAATTTGGACCAAAGATGGCATTCCCAATATATTGAGTATTATTCAATTCTAATATTAAGACAACTCTTATGCAAGTACTCTTGATAGTTGCATCTTTTAATTAACAGAGTGTTATGGTAGCTTAGATAATGATATATAGTTATTTTTTTATTGTTTCTACAGAATTACGGGTGGACCTTATCTCTAAGATGGAAGAGCAGGAGATCCTATCCAGGGATGCTGCGAAGAGGAATTTGGACCAAAGATGGCATTCCCAATATATTGAGTATTATTCAATTCTAATATTAAGAAAACCCTTATGCAAGTACCCTTGATAGTTGCATCTTTTAATTAACAGAGTGATAAGGTAGCTTAGATAATGATTTATCAATTATTTTTTTATTGTTTCTACAGAATTACGGGCGGATCTTATCTCTAAGATGGAAGAGCAGGAGATCTAATCCAGGGATGCTGCGACGAGGAATTTGGACCAAAGATGGCATTCCCAATATATTGAGTATTATTCAATTCTAATATTAAGACAACTCTTATGCAAGTACCCTTGATAGTTGCATCTTTTAATTAACAGAGTGTTAAGGTAGCTTAGATAATGATTTATCAATTATTTTTTTATTTTTTCTACAGAATTACGGGCGGACCTTATCTCTAAGATGGAAGAGCAGGAGATCCTATCCAGGGATGCTGCGACGAGGCATTAGGACCAAAGATGGCATTACCAATATATTGAGTATTATTCAGTTCTAATATTAAGACAAACCTTATGCAAGTACCCTTGATAGTTGTATCTAATAACTAACAGAGTGTTAAGGTAGCTTAGATAATGATTTATCAATTATTTTTTTATTGGTCCTACAAAATTACGGGCGGACCTTATCTCTAAGATGGAAGAGCAGGAGATCGAATCTAGGGATGCTGCGACGAGGCATTTGGACCAAAGATGGCATTCCCAATATATTGAGTATTATTCAATTCTTATATTAAGACTACTCTTAGGCAAGTACCCTTGATAGTTGTATCTTCTAATTAACAGAGTGTTAAGGTAGCTTAGATAATGATTTATTAATTATTTTTTTGATGTTTTTTCAGAATTACTGGCGGACCTTATCTCTAAGATGGAAGAGCAGGAGATCCTATCCAGGGATGCTGCGACGACGCATTTGGACCAAAGATGGCATTCCCAATATATTGAGTATTATTCAGTTCTAATATTAAGACAACTCTTATGCAAGTACCCTTGATAGTTGCATCTTTTAATTAACAGAGTGTTAAGGTAGCTTAGATAATGATTTATTAATTATTTTTTTATTGTTTCTACAGAATTACGGGCGGATCTTATCTCTAAGATGGAAGAGCAGGAGATCTAATCCAGGGATGCTGCGACGAGGAATTTGGACCAAAGATGGCATTCCCAATATATTGAGTATTATTCAGTTCTAATATTAAGACTACTCTTAGGCAAGTACCCTTGATAGTTGTATCTTCTAATTAACAGAGTGTTAAGGTAGCTTAGATAATGATTTATTAATTAATTTTTTGATGTTTTTTCAGAATTACTGGCGGACCTTATCTCTAAGATGGAAGAGCAGGAGATCCTATCCAGGGATGCTGCGACGAGGCATTAGGACCAAAGATGGCATTCCCAATATATTGAGTATTATTCAATTCTAATATTAAGACAACCCTTATGCAAGTACCCTTGATAGTTGCATCTTTTAATTAACAGAGTGTTAAGGTAGCTTAGATAATGATTTATCAATTATTTTTTTATTGTTTCTACAGAATTACGGGCGGATCTTATCTCTAAGATGGAAGAGCAGGAGATCTAATCCAGGGATGCTGCGAAGAGGAATTTGGACCAAAGATGGCATTCCCAATATATTGCGTATTATTCAATTCTAATATTAAGACAACTCTTATGCAAGTACCCTTGATAGTTGCATCTTTTAATTAACAGAGTGTTAAGGTAGCTTAGATAATGATTTATCAATTATTTTTTTTTTTTCTACAGAATTACCGGCGGACCTTATCTCTAAGATGGAAGAGCAGGAGATCCTATCTAGGGATGCTGCGACGTGGCATTTGGACCAAAGATGGCATTCCCAATATATTGAGTATTATTCAGTTCTAATATTAAGACAAACCTTATGCAAGTACCCTTGATAGTTGTATCTAATAACTAACAGAGTTTTAAGGTAGCTTAGATAATGATTTATCAATTATTTTTTTATTGTTTCTACAGAATTACGGGCGGACCTTATCTCTATGATGGAAGAGCAGGAGATCGAATCTAGGGATGCTGCGAAGAGGCATTTGTACCAAAGATGGCATTCCCAATATATTGATTATTATTCAATTCTTATATTAAGACTACTCTTAGGCAAGTACCCTTGATAGTTGTATCTTCTAATTAACAGAGTGTTAAGGTAGCTTAGATAATGATTTATTAATTGTTTTTTTGATGTTTTTTCAAAATTACTGGCGGACCTTATCTCTAAGATGGAAGAGCAGGAGATCCTATCCAGGGATGCTGCGACGAGGCATTTGGACCAAAGATGGCATTCCCAATATATTGAGTATTATTCAGTTCTAATATTAAGACAACTCTTATGCAAGTACCCTTGATAGTTGCATCTTTTAATTAACAGAGTGTTAAGGTAGCTTAGATAATGATTTATTAATTATTTTTTTATTGTTTCTACAGAATTACGGGCGGATCTTATCTCTAAGATGGAAGAGCAGGAGATCTAATCCAGGGATGCTGCGACGAGGAATTTGGACCAAAGATGGCATTCCCAATATATTGAGTATTATTCAATTCTAATATTAAGACAACTCTTATGCAAGTACTCTTGATAGTTGCATCTTTTAATTAACAGAGTGTTATGGTAGCTTAGATAATGATATATAGTTATTTTTTTATTGTTTCTACAGAATTACGGGTGGACCTTATCTCTAAGATGGAAGAGCAGGAGATCCTATCCAGGGATACTGCGAAGAGGAATTTGGACCAAAGATGGCATTCCCAATATATTGAGTATTATTCAATTCTAATATTAAGACAACCCTTATGCAAGTACCCTTGATAGTTGCATCTTTTAATTAACAGATTGTTAAGGTAGCTTAGATAATGATTTATCAATTATTTTTTTATTGTTTCTACAGAATTACGGGCGGATCTTATCTCTAAGATGGAAGAGCAGGAGATCTAATCCAGGGATGCTGCGACGAGGAATTTGGACCAAAGATGGCATTCCCAATATATTGAGTATAATTCAATTCTAATATTAAGACAACTCTTATGCAAGTACCCTTGATAGTTGCATCTTTTAATTAACAGAGTGTTAAGGTAGCTTAGATAATGATTTATCAATTATTTTTTTATTTTTTCTACAGAATTATGGGCGGACCTTAATTCTAAGATGGAAGAGCAGGAGATCCTATCTAGGGATGCTGCGACGTGGCATTTGGACCAAAGATGGCATTACCAATATATTGAGTATTATTCAGTTCTAATATTAAGACAAACCTTATGCAAGTACCCTTGATAGTTGTATCTAATAACTAACAGAGTGTTAAGGTAGCTTAGATAATGATTTATCAATTATTTTTTTATTGGTCCTACAAAATTACGGGCGGACCTAATCTCTAAGATGGAAGAGCAGGAGATCGAATCTAGGGATGCTGCGACGAGGCATTTGGACCAAAGATGGCATTCCCAATATATTGAGCATTATTCAGTTCTAATATTAAGACTACTCTTAGGCAAGTACCCTTGATAGTTGTATCTTCTAATTAACAGAGTGTTAAGGTAGCTTAGATAATGATTTATTAATTAATTTTTTGATGTTTTTTCAGAATTACTGGCGGACCTTATCTCTAAGATGGAAGAGCAGGAGATCCTATCCAGGGATGCTGCGACGAGGCATTAGGACCAAAGATGGCATTCCCAATATATTTAGTATTATTCAGTTCTAATATTAAGACAACTCTTATGCAAGTACCCTTGATAGTTGCATCTTTTATTTAACAGAGTGTTAAGGTATCTTAGATAATGATTTATTAATTATTTTTTTGATGTTTTTTCAGAATTACTGGCGGACCTTATCGCTAAGATGGAAGAGCAGGAGATCCTATCCAGGGATGCTGCGACGAGGCATTTGGACCAAAGATGGCATTCCCAATATATTGAGTATTATTCAGTTCTAATATTAAGACAACTCTTATGCACGTACCCTTGATTGTTGCTTCTTTTAATTAACAGAGTGTTAAGGTAGCTTAGATAATGATTTATCAATTATTTTTTTATTTTTTCTACAGAATTACGGGCGGACCTTATCTCTAAGATGGAAGAGGAGGAGATCCTATCTAGGGATGCTGCGACGTGGCATTTGGACCAAAGATGGCATTACCAATATATTGAGTATTATTCAGTTCTAATATTAAGACAAACCTTATGCAAGTACCCTTGATAGTTGTATCTAATAACTAACAGAGTGATAAGGTAGCTTAGATAATGATTTATCAATTATTTTTTTATTGGTCCTACAAAATTACGGGCGGACCTTATCTCTAAGATGGAAGAGCAGGAGATCGAATCTAGGGATGCTGCGACGAGGCAATTGGACCAAAGATGGCATTCCCAATATATTGAGTATTATTCAATTCTTATATTAAGTCTACTCTTAGGCAAGTACCCTTGATAGTTGTATCTTCTAATTAACAGAGTGTTAAGGTAGCTTAGATAATGATTTATTAATTATTTTTTTGATGTTTTTTCAGAATTACTGGTGGACCTTATCTCTAAGATGGAAGAGCAGGAGATCCTATCCAGGGATGCTGCGACGACGCATTTGGACCAAAGATGGCATTCCCAATATATTGAGTATTATTCAGTTCTAATATTAAGACAACTCTTATGCAAGTACCCTTGATAGTTGCATCTTTTAATTAACAGAGTGTTAAGGTAGCTTAGATAATGATTTATCAATTATTTTTTTATTGTTTCTACAGAATTACGGGCGGATCTTATCTCTAAGTGGAAGAGCAGGAGATCTAATCCAGGGATGCTGCGACGAGGAATTTGGACCAAAGATGGCATTCCCAATATATTGAGTATTATTCAATTTTAATATTAAGACAACTCTTATGCAAGTACCCTTGATAGTTGCATCTTTTAATTAACAGAGTGTTAAGGTAGCTTAGATAATGATTTATCAATTATTTTTTTATTTTTTCTACAGAATTACGGGCGGACTTTATCTCTAAGATGGAAGAGCAGGAGATCCTATCTAGGGATGCTGCGATGTGGCATTTGGACCAAAGATGGCATTACCAATATATTGAGTATTATTCAGTTCTAATATTAAGACAACTCTTATGCAAGTACCCTTGATAGTTGCATCTTTTAATTAACAGAGTGTTATGGTAGCTTAGATAATGATATATAGTTATTTTTTTATTGGTCCTACAAAATTACATGCGGACCTTATCTCTAAGATGGAAGTGCAGGAGATCGAATCTAGGGATGCTGTGACGAGGCATTTGGACCAAAGATGGCATTCCCAATATATTGAGTATTATTCGATTCTTATATTTAGACTACTCTTAGGCAAGTACCCTTGATAGTTGTATCTTCTAATTAACAGAGTGTTAAGGTAGCTTAGATAATGATTTATTAATTATTTTTTTGATGTTTTTTCAGAATTACTGGCGGACCTTATCTCTAAGATGGAAGAGCAGGAGATCCTATCCAGGGATGCTGCGACGAGGCATTTTGACCAAAGATGGCATTCCCAATATATTGAGTATTATTCAGTTCTAATAGTAAGACAACTCTTATGCAAGTACCCTTGATAGTTGCATCTTTTAATTAACAGAGTGTTATGGTAGCTTAGATAATGATATATAGTTATTTTTTTATTGTTTCTACAGAATTACGGGTGGACCTTATCTCTAAGATGGAAGAGCAGGAGATCCTATCCAGGGATGCTTCGAAGAGGAATTTGGACCAAAGATGGCATTCCCAATATATTGAGTATTATTCAATTCTAATATTAAGACAACTCTTATGCAAGTACCCTTGATAGTTGCATCTTTTAATTATCAGAGTGTTAAGATTGCTTAGATAATGATATATATTTATTTTTTTATTGTTTCTACAGAATTACGGGTGGACCTTATCTCTTAGATGGAGGAGCTGGAGATCCTATCCAGGGATGCTGCGACGAGGCATTTGGACCAAAGATGGCATTCCCAATATATTGAGTATTATACAGTTCTAATATTAAGACAACTCTTATGCAAATACCCTTGATAGTTGTATCTATTAATTAACAGAGTTTTAAGGTAGCTTAGATAATGATTTATTAATTATTTTTTTAATGTTTCTTCAGAATTACGGTTGGACCTTATCTCTTAGATGGAAGAGCAGGAGATCTTATCCAGGGATGCTGCGACGAGGCATTTAAACCAGGGATGGCATTCCCAATTTATTGAGTATTATTCAATTCTAATATTAAGACAACTCTTATGCAAGTACCCTTGATAGTTGTATCTTTTGGTTAACAGAGTGTTAAGGTAGATTAGATGATGATTTATCAATTATTTTTTTGATGTTTTTTCAGAAATACTCGCGGACCTTATCTCTAAGATGGAAGAGCAGGAGATCAAATCCAGGGACGCTGCGACGAGGCATTTGGACCAGGGATGGCATTCCCAAAATATTGTGAATTATTTAGTTCTAATTTTAAGACAACTCTTATGCAAGTACCCTTCATAGTTGTATCTTTTAATTAACAGAGTGTTAAGGTAGCTTAGATAATGATTTATTAATTATTTTTTTAATGTTTCTTCAGAATTACGGGTGGAACTTATCTCTAAGATGGAAGAGCAGGAGATCTAACCCAGGGATGCTGCGACGAGGCATTTGGACCAAAGATGGCATTCCCAATATATTGAGTATTATACAGTTCTAATATTGAGACAACTCTTATGCAAATACCCTTGATAGTTGTATCTATTAATTAACAGAGTTTTAAGGTAGCTTAGATAATGATTTATTAATTATTTTTTTAATGTTTCTTCAGAATTACGGGTGGACCTTATCTCTTAGATGGAAGAGCAGGAGATCTTATCCAGGGATGCTGCGACGAGGCATTTAAACCAGGGATGTCATTCCCAATATATTGAGTATTATTCAATTCTAATATTAAGACAACTCTTATGCAAGTACCCTTGATAGTTGTATCTTTTGGTTAACAGAGTGTTAAGGTAGATTAGATGATGATTTATCAATTATTTTTTTGATGTTTTTTCAGAAATACTGGCGGACCTTATCTCTAAGATGGAAGAGCAGGAGATCAAATCCAGGGACGCTGCAACGAGGCATTTGGACCAGGGATGGCATTCCCAAAATATTGTGTATTATTTAGTTCTAATATTAAGACAACTCTTATGCAATTACCATTCATAGTTGTATCTTTTAATTAACAGAGTGTTAAGGTAGCTTAGATAATGATTTATTAATTATTTTTTTAATGTTTCTTCAGAATTACGGGTGGAACTTATCTCTTAGATGGAAGAGCAGGAGATCGAATCCAGGGATGCTGCGACGAGGCATTTGGACCAAGGATGGCGTTCCCAATATATTGAGTATAATTCAGTTCTAATATTAAGACAACTCTTATGCAAATACCCTTGATAGTTGTATGTATTAATTCACAGAGTGTTAAGATAGCTTAGATAATGATTTATTAATTATTTTTTTTTTTTTTCAGAATTACGGGCAGACCTTATGTCTAAGGTAGAAGAGCAGGAGATCCAATCCAGGGATGCTGCGACGAGGCTTTTGGACCAAGGATGGCATTCCCAATATATTGAGTATAATTCAGTTCTAATATTAAGACAACTCTTATGCAAATACCCTTGAAAGTTTTATCTATTAATTAACAGAGTGTTAAGATAGCTTAGATAATGATTTATTAATTATTTTTTTAATGTTTCTTCAGAAATACGGGTGATCCTTATCTCTAAGATCGAAGAGCAGGAGATCTCATCCTGGGATGCTGCGACGAGGCATTTGGACCAAGGATGGCATTCCCAATATATTGAGTATAATTCAGTTCTAATATTAAGACAACTCTTATGCAAATACCCTTGATAGTTGTAACTATTAATTAACAGAGTGTTAAGGTAGCTTAGATAATGATTTATTAATTATATTTTTAATGTTTCTTCAGAATTACGGGTGGACCTTATCTCTAAGACCGAAGAGCAGGAGATCTAATCCTGGGATGCTGCAACGAGGAATTTGGACCAAAGATGGCATTCCCAAAATATTGTGTATTATTCAGTTCTAATATTAAGACTACTCTTAGGCAAGTACCCTTGATAGTTGTATCTTCTAATTAACAGAGTGTTAAGGTAGCTTAGATAATGATTTATTTATTAATTTTTTGATGTTTTTTTAGAATTACTGGCGGACCTTATCTCTAAGATGGAAGAGCAGGAGATCCTATCCAGGGATGCTGCGACGAGGCATTAGGACCAAAGATGGCATTCCCAATATATTGAGTATTATTCAGTTCTAATATTAAGACAACTCTTATGCAAGTACCCTTGATAGTTGCATCTTTTAATTAACAGAGTGTTAAGGTAGCTTAGATAATGATTTATTAATTATTTTTTTGATGTTTTTTCAGAATTACTGGCGGACCTTATCTCTAAGATGGAAGAGCAGGGGATCCTATCCAGGGATGCTGCGACGAGGCATTTGGACCAAAGATGGCATTCCCAATATATTGAGTATTATTCAGTTCTAATATTAAGACAACTCTTATGCAAGTACCCTTGATAGTTGCATCTTTTAATTAACAGAGTGTTAAGGTAGCTTAGATAATGATTTATTAATTATTTTTTTATAATTTCTACAGAATTACCGGCGGATCTTATCTCTAAGATGGAAGAGCAGGAGATCTAATCCAGGGATGCTGCGACGAGGAATTTGGACCAAAGATGGCATTCCCAATATATTGAGTATTATTCAATTCTAATATTAAGACAACCCTTATGCAAGTACCCTTGATAGTTGCATCTTTTAATTAACAGAGTGTTAAGGTAGCTTAGATAATGATTTATCAATTATTTTTTTATTGTTTCTACAGAATTACGGGCGGGCCTTATCTCTAAGATGGAAGAGCAGGTGATCCTATCTAGGGATGCTGCGACGTGGCATTTGGACCAAAGATGGCATTCCCAATATATTGAGTATTATTCAGTTCTAATACTAAGACAAACCTTATGCAAGTACCCTTGATAGTTGTATCTAATAACTAACAGAGTGTTAAGGTAGCTTAGATAATGATTTATCAATTATTTGTTTATTGTTTCTACAGAATTAAGGGCGGACCTTATCTCTAAGATGGAAGAGCAGGAGATCGAATCTAGGGATGCTGCGAAGAGGCATTTGTACCAAAGATGGCATTCCCAATATATTG
This sequence comes from Sympetrum striolatum, assembly GCA_947579665.1. Lineage (NCBI taxonomy): Eukaryota > Metazoa > Arthropoda > Insecta > Odonata > Libellulidae > Sympetrum > Sympetrum striolatum. The sequence continues at coordinate 77,478,857 of OX388346.1, forward strand.
AGTATTATTCAATTCTTATATTAAGACTACTCTTAGGCAAGTACCCTTGATAGTTGTATCTTCTAATTAACAGAGTGTTAAGGTAGCTTAGATAATGATTTATTAATTATTTTTTTGATGTTTTTTCAGAATTACTGGCGGACCTTATCTCTAAGATGGAAGAGCAGGAGATCCTATCCAGGGATGCTGCGACGAGGCATTTGGACCAAAGATGGCATTCCCAATATATTGAGTATTATTCAGTTCTAATATTAAGACAACTCTTATGCAAGTACCCTTGATAGTTGCATCTTTTAATTAACAGAGTGTTATGGTAGCTTAGATAATGATATATAGTTATTTTTTTATTGTTTCTACAGAATTACGGGTGGACCTTATCTCTAAGATGGAAGAGCAGGAGATCCTATCCAGGGATGCTTCGAAGAGGAATTTGGACCAAAGATGGCATTCCCAATATATTGAGTATTATACAGTTCTAATATTAAGACAACTCTTATGCAAATACCCTTGATAGTTGTATCTATTAATTAACAGAGTTTTAAGGTAGCTTAGATAATGATTTATTAATTATTTTTTTAATGTTTCTTCAGAATTACGGGTGGACCTTATCTCTTAGATGGAAGAGCAGGAGATCTTATCCAGGGATGCTGCGACGAGGCATTTAAACCAGGGATGGCATTCCCAATTTATTGAGTATTATTCAATTCTAATATTAAGACAACTCTTATGCAAGTACCCTTGATAGTTGTATCTTTTGGTTAACAGAGTGTTAAGGTAGATTAGATGATGATTTATCAATTATTTTTTTGATGTTTTTTCAGAAATACTGGCGGACCTTATCTCTAAGATGGAAGAGCAGGAGATCAAATCCAGGGACGCTGCGACGAGGCATTTGGACCAGGGATGGCATTCCCAAAATATTGTGTATTATTTAGTTCTAATATTAAGACAACTCTTATGCAAGTACCCTTCATAGTTGTATCTTTTAATTAACAGAGTGTTAAGGTAGCTTAGATAATGATTTATTAATTATTTTTTTAATGTTTCTTCAGAATTACGGGTGGAACTTATCTCTAAGATGGAAGAGCAGGAGATCTAACCCAGGGATGCTGCGACGAGGCATTTGGACCAAAGATGGCATTCCCAATATATTGAGTATTATACAGTTCTAATATTGAGACAACTCTTATGCAAATACCCTTGATAGTTGTATCTATTAATTAACAGAGTTTTAAGGTAGCTTAGATAATGATTTATTAATTATTTTTTTAATGTTTCTTCAGAATTACGGGTGGACCTTATCTCTTAGATGGAAGAGCAGGAGATCTTATCCAGGGATGCTGCGACGAGGCATTTAAACCAGGGATGTCATTCCCAATATATTGAGTATTATTCAATTCTAATATTAAGACAACTCTTATGCAAGTACCCTTGATAGTTGTATCTTTTGGTTAACAGAGTGTTAAGGTAGATTAGATGATGATTTATCAATTATTTTTTTGATGTTTTTTCAGAAATACTGGCAGACCTTATCTCTAAGATGGAAGAGCAGGAGATCAAATCCAGGGACGCTGCAACGAGGCATTTGGACCAGGGATGGCATTCCCAAAATATTGTGTATTATTTAGTTCTAATATTAAGACAACTCTTATGCAATTACCATTCATAGTTGTATCTTTTAATTAACAGAGTGTTAAGGTAGCTTAGATAATGATTTATTAATTATTTTTTTAATGTTTCTTCAGAATTACGGGTGGAACTTATCTCTTAGATGGAAGAGCAGGAGATCGAATCCAGGGATGCTGCGACGAGGCATTTGGACCAAGGATGGCGTTCCCAATATATTGAGTATAATTCAGTTCTAATATTAAGACAACTCTTATGCAAATACCCTTGATAGTTGTATGTATTAATTCACAGAGTGTTAAGATAGCTTAGATAATGATTTATTAATTATTTTTTTTTTTTTTCAGAATTACGGGCAGACCTTATGTCTAAGGTAGAAGAGCAGGAGATCCAATCCAGGGATGCTGCGACGAGGCTTTTGGACCAAGGATGGCATTCCCAATATATTGAGTATAATTCAGTTCTAATATTAAGACAACTCTTATGCAAATACCCTTGAAAGTTTTATCTATTAATTAACAGAGTGTTAAGATAGCTTAGATAATGATTTATTAATTATTTTTTTAATGTTTCTTCAGAAATACGGGTGATCCTTATCTCTAAGATCGAAGAGCAGGAGATCTCATCCTGGGATGCTGCGACGAGGCATTTGGACCAAGGATGGCATTCCCAATATATTGAGTATAATTCAGTTCTAATATTAAGACAACTCTTATGCAAATACCCCTTATAGTTGTATCTTTTAATGAACAGAGTGTTAAGATAGCTTAGATAATGATTTATTTATTATTTTTTTAATGTTTCTTCAGAATTACGGGCGGATCTTATCTCTAAGATAGAAGAGCAGGAGATCGAATCCAGGGATGCTGCGACGAGGCATTTGGACCAAAAATGGCATTCCCAATATATTGAGTATAATTCAGTTCTAATATTAAGACAACTCTTATGCAAATACCCTTGGTAGTTGTATCTATTAATTAACGGAGTGTTAAGATAGCTTAGATAATGATTTATTAATTATTTTTTTAATGTTTCTTCAGAATTACGGGCGGACCTTATCTCTAAGATAGAAGAGCAGGAGATCTAATCCAGGGATGCTGCGACGAGGCATTTGGACGAAGGATGGCATTCCCAATATATTGAGTATAATTCAGTTCTAATATTAAGACAACTCTTATGCAAATACCCTTGATAGTTGTATCTATTAATTAACAGAGTGTTAAGGTAGCTTAGATAATGATTTATTAATTATATTTTTAATGTTTCTTCAGAATTACGGGTGGACCTTATCTCTAAGACCGAAGAGCAGGAGATCTAATCCTGGGATGCTGCAACGAGGCATTTGGAGCAAGGATGGCATTCCCAATATATTGAGTATAATTCAGTTCTAATATTAAGACAACTCTTACGCAAATACCCTTGATAGTTGTATCTATTAATTAACAGAGTGTTAAGATAGCTTAGATAATGATTTATTAATTATTTTTTTAATGTTTTTTCAGAATTACGGGCGGACCTTATCTCTAAGATAGAAGAGCAGGAGATCTAATCCTGGGATGCTGCGACGAGGCATTTGGAGCAAGGATGGCATTCCCAATATATTGAGTATAATTCAGTTCTAATATTAAGACAACTCTTATGCAAATACCCTTGATAGTTGTATCTATTAATTAACAGAGTGTTAAGGTAGCTTAGATATTGATTTATTAATTATTTTTTTAATGTTTCTTCAGAATTATGGGTGGACCTTATCTCTAAGATCGAAGAGCAGGAGATCTAATCCTGGGATGCTGCGACGACCATTTGGACCAAGGATGGCATTCCCAATATATTGAGTATAATTCAGTTCTAATATTAAGACAACTATTATGCAAATACCCTTGATAGTTGTATCTTTTAATTAACAGAGTGTTAAGGTAGCTTAGATAATGATTTATTAATTATTTTTTTAATTTTTCTTCAGAATTACGGGTGGACCTTATCTCTAAGATCGAAGAGCAGGAGATCTAATCCTGGGATGCTGCGACGAGGCATTTGGACCAAGGATGGCATTCCCAATATATTGAGTATAATTCAGTTCTAATATTAAGACAACTCTTATGCAAATACCCTTGATAGTTGTATCTATTAATTAACAGAGTGTTAAGGTAGCTTCGATAATGATTTATCAATTATTTTTTTATTTTTTCTACAGAATTACGGGCGGACTTTATCTCTAAGATGGAAGAGCAGGAGATCCTATCTAGGGATGCTGCGATGTGGCATTTGGACCAAAGATGGCATTACCAATATATTGAGTATTATTCAGTTCTAATATTAAGACAACTCTTATGCAAGTACCCTTGATAGTTGCATCTTTTAATTAACAGAGTGTTATGGTAGCTTAGATAATGATATATAGTTATTTTTTTATTGGTCCTACAAAATTACGGGCGGACCTTATCTCTAAGATGGAAGTGCAGGAGATCGAATCTAGGGATGCTGCGACGAGGCATTTGGACCAAAGATGGCATTCCCAATATATTGAGTATTATTCGATTCTTATATTAAGACTACTCTTAGGCAAGTACCCTTGATAGTTGTATCTTCTAATTAACAGAGTGTTAAGGTAGCTTAGATAATGATTTATTAATTATTTTTTTGATGTTTTTTCAGAATTACTGGCGGACCTTATCTCTAAGATGGAAGAGCAGGAGATCCTATCCAGGGATGCTGCGACGAGGCATTTGGACCAAAGATGGCATTCCCAATATATTGAGTATTATTCAGTTCTAATATTAAGACAACTCTTATGCAAGTACCCTTGATAGTTGCATCTTTTAATTAACAGAGTGTTATGGTAGCTTAGATAATGATATATAGTTATTTTTTTATTGTTTCTACAGAATTACGGGTGGACCTTATCTCTAAGATGGAAGAGCAGGAGATCCTATCCAGGGATGCTTCGAAGAGGAATTTGGACAAAAGATGGCATTCCCAATATATTGAGTATTATACAGTTCTAATATTAAGACAACTCTTATGCAAATACCCTTGATAGTTGTATCTATTAATTAACAGAGTTTTAAGGTAGCTTAGATAATGATTTATTAATTATTTTTTTAATGTTTCTTCAGAATTACGGGTGGACCTTATCTCTTAGATGGAAGAGCAGGAGATCTTATCCAGGGATGCTGCGACGAGGCATTTAAACCAGGGATGTCATTCCCAATATATTGAGTATTATTCAATTCTAATATTAAGACAACTCTTATGCAAGTACCCTTGATAGTTGTATCTTTTGGTTAACAGAGTGTTAAGGTAGATTAGATGATGATTTATCAATTATTTTTTTGATGTTTTTTCAGAAATACTGGCAGACCTTATCTCTAAGATGGAAGAGCAGGAGATCAAATCCAGGGACGCTGCAACGAGGCATTTGGACCAGGGATGGCATTCCCAAAATATTGTGTATTATTTAGTTCTAATATTAAGACAACTCTTATGCAATTACCATTCATAGTTGTATCTTTTAATTAACAGAGTGTTAAGGTAGCTTAGATAATGATATATTAATTATTTTTTTAATGTTTCTTCAGAATTACGGGTGGAACTTATCTCTTAGATGGAAGAGCAGGAGATCGAATCCAGGGATGCTGCGACGAGGCATTTGGACCAAGGATGGCGTTCCCAATATATTGAGTATAATTCAGTTCTAATATTAATACAACTCTTATGCAAATACCCTTGATAGTTGTATGTATTAATTCACAGAGTGTTAAAATAGCTTAGATAATGATTTATTAATTATTTTTTTTTTTTTTCAGAATTACGGGCAGACCTTATGTCTAAGGTAGAAGAGCAGGAGATCCAATCCAGGGATGCTGCGACGAGGCTTTTGGACCAAGGATGGCATTCCCAATATATTGAGTATAATTCAGTTCTAATATTAAGACAACTCTTATGCAAATACCCTTGAAAGTTTTATCTATTAATTAACAGAGTGTTAAGATAGCTTAGATAATGATTTATTAATTATTTTTTTAATGTTTCTTCAGAAATACGGGTGATCCTTATCTCTAAGATCGAAGAGCAGGAGATCTCATCCTGGGATGCTGCGACGAGGCATTTGGACCAAGGATGGCATTCCCAATATATTGAGTATAATTCAGTTCTAATATTAAGACAACTCTTATGCAAATACCCCTTATAGTTGTATCTTTTAATGAACAGAGTGTTAAGATAGCTTAGATAATGATTTATTTATTATTTTTTTAATGTTTCTTCAGAATTACGGGCGGATCTTATCTCTAAGATAGAAGAGCAGGAGATCGAATCCAGGGATGCTGCGACGAGGCATTTGGACCAAAAATGGCATTCCCAATATATTGAGTATAATTCAGTTCTAATATTAAGACAACTCTTATGCAAATACCCTTGGTAGTTGTATCTATTAATTAACGGAGTGTTAAGATAGCTTAGATAATGATTTATTAATTATTTTTTTAATGTTTCTTCAGAATTACGGGCGGACCTTATCTCTAAGATAGAAGAGCAGGAGATCTAATCCAGGGATGCTGCGACGAGGCATTTGGACGAAGGATGGCATTCCCAATATATTGAGTATAATTCAGTTCTAATATTAAGACAACTCTTATGCAAATACCCTTGATAGTTGTATCTATTAATTAACAGAGTGTTAAGGTAGCTTAGATAATGATTTATTAATTATATTTTTAATGTTTCTTCAGAATTACGGGTGGACCTTATCTCTAAGACCGAAGAGCAGGAGATCTAATCCTGGGATGCTGCAACGAGGCATTTGGAGCAAGGATGGCATTCCCAATATATTGAGTATAATTCAGTTCTAATATTAAGACAACTCTTACGCAAATACCCTTGATAGTTGTATCTATTAATTAACAGAGTGTTAAGATAGCTTAGATAATGATTTATTAATTATTTTTTTAATGTTTTTTCAGAATTACGGGCGGACCTTATCTCTAAGATAGAAGAGCAGGAGATCTAATCCTGGGATGCTGCGACGAGGCATTTGGAGCAAGGATGGCATTCCCAATATATTGAGTATAATTCAGTTCTAATATTAAGACAACTCTTATGCAAATACCCTTGATAGTTGTATCTATTAATTAACAGAGTGTTAAGGTAGCTTAGATATTGATTTATTAATTATTTTTTTAATGTTTCTTCAGAATTATGGGTGGACCTTATCTCTAAGATCGAAGAGCAGGAGATCTAATCCTGGGATGCTGCGACGACCATTTGGACCAAGGATGGCATTCCCAATATATTGAGTATAATTCAGTTCTAATATTAAGACAACTATTATGCAAATACCCCTGATAGTTGTATCTTTTAATTAACAGAGTGTTAAGGTAGCTTAGATAATGATTTATTAATTATTTTTTTAATTTTTCTTCAGAATTACGGGTGGACCTTATCTCTAAGATCGAAGAGCAGGAGATCTAATCCTGGGATGCTGCGACGAGGCATTTGGACCAAGGATGGCATTCCCAATATATTGAGTATAATTCAGTTCTAATATTAAGACAACTCTTATGCAAATACCCTTGATAGTTGTATCTATTAATTAACAGAGTGTTAAGATAGCTTCGATAATGATTTATTAATTATTTTTTAATGTTTCTTCAGAATTACGGGCGGACCTTATCTCTAAGATAGAAGAGCAGGAGATCGAATCCAGGGATGCTGCGACGAGGCATTTGGACCAGGGATGGCATTCCCAATATATTGAGTGTAATTCAGTTCTAATATTAAGACAACTCTTATGCAAATACCCTTGATAGTTGTATCTATTAATTAACAGAGTGTTAAGGTAGCTTACATTATGATTTATTAATTATTTTTTTAATGTTTCTTCAGATATACGGGCGGACCTTATCTCTAAGATAGAAGAGCAGGAGATTGAATCCAGGGATGCTGCGACGAGGCATTTGGACCAAGGATGGCATTTCCAATATATTGAGTATAATTCAATTCTAATATAAAGACAACTCTTATGCAAGTACCCTTGATAGTGGTATCTTTTCATTAACAGAGTGTTAAGATAGCTTAGATAATGATTTATTAATTATTTTTTTAATGTTTCTTCAGAATTACGGGCGGACCTTATCTCTAAGATAGAAGAGCAGGAGATCGAATCCAGGGATGCTGCGACGAGGCATTTGGACCAAGGATGGCATTCACAATATATCGAGTATAATTCAGTTCTAATATTAAGACAACTCTTATGCAAATACCCTTGGTAGTTGTATCTATTAATTAACAGAGTGTTAAGATAGCTTAGATAATGATTTATTAATTATTTTTTTAATGTTTCTTCAGAATTACGGGCGGACCTTATCTCTAAGACAGAAGAGCAGTAGATCTAATCCAGGGATGCTGCGACGAGGCATTTGGACCAAGGATGGCACTCCCCATATATTGAGTATAATTCAGTTCTAATATTAAGACAACTCTTATGCAAATACCCTTCATAGTTGTATCTATTAATTAACAGAGTGTTAAGGTAGCTTAGATAATGATTTATTAATTATTTTTTGATTGTTTCTTCAGGATTACGGGTGGACCTTATCTCTAAGATTGAAGAGCAGGAGATCTAATCCTGGGATGCTGCGACGAGGCATTTGGACCTAGGATGGCATTCCCAATATATTGAGTATAATTCAGTTCTAATATTAAGACAACTCTTATGCAAATACCCTTGAGAGTTGTATCTATTAATTAACAGAGTGTTAAGATAGCTTAGATAATGATTTATTAATCATTTTTTTAATGTTTCTTCAGATATACGGGTGGACCTTATCTCTAAGATAGTAGAGCAGAAGATCGAATCCTGGGATGTTGCGACGAGGCATTTGGACCAAGGATGGCATTCCCAATATATTGAGTATAATTCAGTTCTAATATTAAGACAACTCTTATGCAAATACCCTTGATAGTTGTATCTATTAATTAACAGAGTGTTAAGATAGCTTAGATAATGATTTATTAATTATTTTTTAATGTTTCTTCAGAATTACGGGCGGACCTTATCTCTAAGATCGAAGAGCAGGAGATCGAATCCAGGGATGCTGCGACGAGGCATTTGGACCAAGGATGGCATTTCCAATATATTAAGTATAATTCAATTCTAATATATAGACAACTCTTATGCAAGTACCCTTGATAGTTGTATCTATTAATTAACAGAGTGTTAAGGTAGCTTAGATAATGATTAATTAAAATTTTTTTAATGTTTCTTCAGATATACGGGCGGACCTTATCTCTAAGATAGAAGAGCAGGAGATCGAATCCAGGGAAGCGGCGACGAGGCATTTGGACCAAGGATGGCATTTCCAATATATTGAGTATAATTCAATTCTAATATATAGACAACTCTTATGCAAGTACCTTTGATAGTGGTATCTTTTCATTAACAGAGTGTTAAGGTAGCTTAGATAATGATTTATTAATTATTTTTTTAATGTTTCTTCAGAATTATGGGCGGACCTTATCTGTAAGATAGAAGAGCAGGAGATCGAATCCAGGGATGCTGCGACGAGGCATTTGGACCAAGGATGGCATTCACAATATATCGAGTATAATTCAGTTCTAATATTAAGACTACTCTTATGCAAATACCCTTGGTAGTTGTATCTATTAATTAACAGAGTGTTAAGATAGCTTAGATAATGATTTATTAATTATTTTTTTAATGTTTCTTAGAATTACGGGCGGACCTTATCTCTAAGACAGAAGAGCAGTATATCTAATCCAGGGATGCTGCGACGAGGCATTTGGACCAAGGATGGCATTCCCAATATATTGAGTATAATTTAGTTCTAATATTAAGACAACTCTTATGCAAATACCCTTGATAGTTGTATCTATTAATTAACAGAGTGTTAAGGTAGCTTAGATAATGATTTATTAATTATGTTTTTAATGTTTCTTCAGGATTACGGGTGGACCTTATCTCTAAGATTGAAGAGCAGGAGATCTAATCCTGGGATGCTGCGACGAGGCATTTGGACCAAGGATGGCATTCCCAATATATTGAGTATAATTCAGTTCTAATATTAAGACAACTCTTATGCAAATACCCTTGATAGTTGTATCTATTAATTAACAGAGTGCTAAGATAGCTTAGATAATGATATATTAATTACTTTTTTTAATGTTTCTTCAGATATACGGGTGGACGTTATCTTTAAGATAGAAGAGCAGGAGATCAAATCCTGGGATGCTGCGGCGAGGCATTTGGACCAAGGATGGCATTCCCAATATATTGAGTATAATTCAGTTCTAATATTAAGACAACTCTTATGCAAATACCCTTGATAGTTGTATTTATTAATTAACAGAGTGTTAGGATAGCTTAGATAATGATTTATTAATTATTTTTTTAATGTTTCTTCAGAATTATTGGCGGACCTTATCTCTAAGATAGAAGAGCAGGAGATCGAATCCAGGAATGCTGCGACGAGGCATTTGGACCAAGGATGTCATTCCCAATATATGGAGTATAATTAAGTTCTAATATTAAGACAACTCTTATGCAAATACCCTTGATAGTTGTATCTATTAATTAACAGAGTGTTAAGATAGCTTAGATAATGATTTATTAATTATTTTTTTAATGTTTCTTCAGAATTATGGGTGGACCTTATCTCTAAGATAGAAGAGCAGGAGATCTAATCCTGGGATGCTGCGACGACCATTTGGACCAAGGATGGCATTCCCAATATATTGAGTATAATTCAGTTCTAATATTAAGACAACTATTATGCAAATACCCTTGATAGTTGTATCTTTTAATTAACAGAGTGTTAAGGTAGCTTAGATAATGATTTATTAATTATTTTTTTAATTTTTCTTCAGAATTACGGGTGGACCTTATCTCTAAGATCGAAGAGCAGGAGATCTAATCCTGGGATGCTGCGACGAGGCATTTGGACCAAGGATGGCATTCCCAATATATTGAGTATAATTCAGTTCTAATATTAAGACAACTCTTATGCAAATACCCTTGATAGTTGTATCTATTAATTAACAGAGTGTTAAGATAGCTTCGATAATGATTTATTAATTATTTTTTAATGTTTCTTCAGAATTACGGGCGGACCTTATCTCTAAGATAGAAGAGCAGGAGATCGAATCCAGGGATGCTGCGACGAGGCATTTGGACCAGGGATGGCATTCCCAATATATTGAGTGTAATTCAGTTCTAATATTAAGACAACTCTTATGCAAATACCCTTGATAGTTGTATCTATTAATTAACAGAGTGTTAAGATAGCTTAGATAATGATTTATTAATTATTTTTTTAATGTTTCTTCAGAATTACGGGCGGACCTTATCTCTAAGACAGAAGAGCAGTAGATCTAATCCAGGGATGCTGCGACGAGGCATTTGGACCAAGGATGGCATTCCCAATATATTGAGTATAATTCAGTTCTAATATATAGACAACTCTTATGCAAGTACCTTTGATAGTGGTATCTTTTCATTAACAGAGCGTTAAGGTAGCTTAGATAATGATTTATTAATTATTTTTTTAATGTTTCTTCAGAATTATGGGCGGACCTTATCTGTAAGATAGAAGAGCAGGAGATCGAATCCAGGGATGCTGCGACGAGGCATTTGGACCAAGGATGGCATTCACAATATATCGAGTATAATTCAGTTCTAATATTAAGACTACTCTTATGCAAATACCCTTGGTAGTTGTATCTATTAATTAACAGAGTGTTAAGATAGCTTAGATAATGATTTATTAATTATTTTTTTAATGTTTCTTAGAATTACGGGCGGACCTTATCTCTAAGACAGAAGAGCAGTATATCTAATCCAGGGATGCTGCGACGAGGCATTTGGACCAAGGATGGCATTCCCAATATATTGAGTATAATTTAGTTCTAATATTAAGACAACTCTTATGCAAATACCCTTGATAGTTGTATCTATTAATTAACAGAGTGTTAAGGTAGCTTAGATAATGATTTATTAATTATGTTTTTAATGTTTCTTCAGGATTACGGGTGGACCTTATCTCTAAGATTGAAGAGCAGGAGATCTAATCCTGGGATGCTGCGACGAGGCATTTGGACCAAGGATGGCATTCCCAATATATTGAGTATAATTCAGTTCTAATATTAAGACAACTCTTATGCAAATACCCTTGATAGTTGTATCTATTAATTAACAGAGTGCTAAGATAGCTTAGATAATGATATATTAATTACTTTTTTTAATGTTTCTTCAGATATACGGGTGGACGTTATCTTTAAGATAGAAGAGCAGGAGATCAAATCCTGGGATGCTGCGGCGAGGCATTTGAAACCAAGGATGGCATTCCCAATATATTGAGTATAATTCAGTTCTAATATTAAGACAACTCTTATGCAAATACCCTTGATAGTTGTATTTATTAATTAACAGAGTGTTAGGATAGCTTAGATAATGATTTATTAATTATTTTTTTAATGTTTCTTCAGAATTATTGGCGGACCTTATCTCTAAGATAGAAGAGCAGGAGATCGAATCCAGGAATGCTGCGACGAGGCATTTGGACCAAGGATGTCATTCCCAATATATTGAGTATAATTAAGTTCTAATATTAAGACAACTCTTATGCAAATACCCTTGATAGTTGTATCTATTAATTAACAGAGTGTTAAGATAGCTTAGATAATGATTTATTAATTATTTTTTTAATGTTTCTTCAGAATTATGGGTGGACCTTATCTCTAAGATAGAAGAGCAGGAGATCTAATCCTGGGATGCTGCGACGACCATTTGGACCAAGGATGGCATTCCCAATATATTGAGTATAATTCAGTTCTAATATTAAGACAACTATTATGCAAATACCCTTGATAGTTGTATCTTTTAATTAACAGAGTGTTAAGGTAGCTTAGATAATGATTTATTAATTATTTTTTTAATTTTTCTTCAGAATTACGGGTGGACCTTATCTCTAAGATCGAAGAGCAGGAGATCTAATCCTGGGATGCTGCGACGAGGCATTTGGACCAAGGATGGCATTCCCAATATATTGAGTATAATTCAGTTCTAATATTAAGACAACTCTTATGCAAATACCCTTGATAGTTGTATCTATTAATTAACAGAGTGTTAAGATAGCTTCGATAATGATTTATTAATTATTTTTTAATGTTTCTTCAGAATTACGGGCGGACCTTATCTCTAAGATAGAAGAGCAGGAGATCGAATCCAGGGATGCTGCGACGAGGCATTTGGACCAGGGATGGCATTCCCAATATATTGAGTGTAATTCAGTTCTAATATTAAGACAACTCTTATGCAAATACCCTTGATAGTTGTATCTATTAATTAACAGAGTGTTAAGGTAGCTTACATTATGATTTATTAATTATTTTTTTAATGTTTCTTCAGATATACGGGCGGACCTTATCTCTAAGATAGAAGAGCAGGAGATTGAATCCAGGGATGCTGCGACGAGGCATTTGGACCAAGGATGGCATTTCCAATATATTGAGTATAATTCAATTCTAATATATAGACAACTCTTATGCAAGTACCCTTGATAGTGGTATCTTTTCATTAACAGAGTGTTAAGATAGCTTAGATAATGATTTATTAATTATTTTTTTAATGTTTCTTCAGAATTACGGGCGGACCTTATCTCTAAGATAGAAGAGCAGGAGATCGAATCCAGGGATGCTGCGACGAGGCATTTGGACCAAGGATGGCATTCACAATATATTGAGTATAATTCAGTTCTAATATTAAGACAACTCTTATGCAAATACCCTTGGTAGTTGTATCTATTAATTAACAGAGTGTTAAGATAGCTTAGATAATGATTTATTAATTATTTTTTTAATGTTTCTTCAGAATTACGGGCGGACCTTATCTCTAAGACAGAAGAGCAGTAGATCTAATCCAGGGATGCTGCGACGAGGCATTTGGACCAAGGATGGCATTCCCAATATATTGAGTATAATTCAGTTCTAATATTAAGACAACTCTTATGCAAATACCCTTGATAGTTGTATTTATTAATTAACAGAGTGTTAGGATAGCTTAGATGATGATTTATTAATTATTTTTTTAATGTTTCTTCAGAATTATTGGCGGACCTTATCTCTAAGATAGAAGAGCAGGAGATCGAATCCAGGAATGCTGCGACGAGGCATTTGGACCAAGGATGTCATTCCCAATATATTGAGTATAATTAAGTTCTAATATTAAGACAACTCTTATGCAAATACCCTTGATAGTTGTATCTATTAATTAACAGAGTGTTAAGATAGCTTAGATAATGATTTATTAATTATTTTTTTAACGTTTCTTCAGAATTACGGGCAGACCTTATCTCTAAGATAGAAGAGCAGGAAATCGAATCCAGGGATGCTGCGACGAGGCATTTGGACCAAGGATGGCATTTCCAATATATTGAGTATAATTCAATTCTAATATATAGACAACTCTTATGCAAGTACCCTTGATAGTGGTATCTTTTCATTAACAGAGTGTTAAGGTAGCTTAGATAATGATTTATTAATTATTTTTTTAATGTTTCTTCAGAATTACGGGCGGACCTTATCTCTAAGATAGAAGAGCAGGAGATCGAATCCAGGGATGCTGCGACGAGGCATTTGGACCAAGGATGGCATTCCCAATATATTGAGTATAATTCAGTTCTAATATTAAGACAACTCTTATGCAAATACCCTTGATAGTTGTATCTATTAATTAACAGAGTGTAAGGATAGCTTAGATAATGATTTATTAATTATTTTTTTGATGTTTCTTCAGAATTAGGGGTGGACCTTATCTCTAAGATAGAAGAGCAGGAGATCGAATCCAGGGATGCTGCGACGAGGCATTTGGACCAAGGATGGCATTCCCAATATATTGAGTATAATTCAGTTCTAATATTAAGACAACTCTTATGCAAATACCCTTGATAGTTGTATCTATTAATTAAATGAGTGTTAAGGTAGCTTAGATAATGATTTATTAACTATTTTTTTAATGTTTCTTCAGAATTACGGGTGGACCTAATCTCTAAGATCGAAGATCAGGAGATCGAATCAAGGGATGCTGCGACGAGGCATTTGGACCAAGGATGGCATTCCCAATATATTGAGTATAATTCAGTTCTAATATTAAGACAACTCTTATGCAAATACCCTTGATAGTTGTATCTATATATTAACAGAGTGTTAAGGTAGCTTACATAATGATTTATTAATTATTTTTTTAATGTTTCTTCAGAATTACGGGTGGACCTTATCTCTAAGATCGAAGAGCAGGAGATGTAATCCTGGGATGCTGCGACGAGGCATTTGGACCGAGGATGGCATACCCAATATATTGAGTATAATTCAGTTCTAATATTAAGACAACTCTTATGCAAATACCCTTGATAGTTGTATCTATTAATTAACAGAGTGTTAAGATAGCTTAGATAATGATTTATTAATTATTTTTTTAATGTTTCTTCAGAAATACGGGTGATCCTTATCTCTAAGATCGAAGAGCAGGAGATCTAATCCTGGGATGCTGCGACGAGGCATTTGGACCAAGGATGGCATTCCCAATATATTGAGTATAATTCAGTTCTAATATTAAGACAACTCTTATGCAAATACCCTTGATAGTTGTATCTATTAATTAACAGAGTGTTAAGGTAGCTTAGATAATGATTTATTAACTATTTTTTTAATGTTTCTTCAGAATTACGGGCGGACCTTATCTCAAAGATAGAAGAGCAGGAGATCGAATCCAGGGATGCTGCGACGAGGCATTTGGACCAAGGATGTCATTCCCAATATATTGAGTATTAATAACTTTTAATATTAAGACAACTCTTATGCAAATACCCTTGATAGTTGTATCTATTAATTAACAGAGTGTTAAGATAGCTTAGATAATGATTTATTGATTATTTTTTTAATGTTTCTTCAGAATTACGGGCGGACCTTATCTCTAAGATAGAAGAGCAGGAGATCGAATCCAGGGATGCTGCGACGAGTCATTTGGACCACGGATGGCATTCCCAATATATTGAGTATAATTCAGTTCTAATATTAAGACAACTCTTATGCAAATACCCTTGATAGTTGTATCTATTAATTAACAGAGTGTTAAGATAGCTTAGATAATGATTTATTAATTATTTTTTTAATGTTTCTTCAGAATTATGGGTGGACCTTATCTCTAAGATAGAAGAGCAGGAGATCTAATCCTGGGATGCTGCGACGACCATTTGGACCAAGGATGGCATTCCCAATATATTGAGTATAATTCAGTTCTAATATTAAGACAACTATTATGCAAATACCCTTGATAGTTGTATCTTTTAATTAACAGAGTGTTAAGGTAGCTTAGATAATGATTTATTAATTATTTTTTTAATTTTTCTTCAGAATTACGGGTGGACCTTATCTCTAAGATCGAAGAGCAGGAGATCTAATCCTGGGATGCTGCGACGAGGCATTTGGACCAAGGATGGCATTCCCAATATATTGAGTATAATTCAGTTCTAATATTAAGACAACTCTTATGCAAATACCCTTGATAGTTGTATCTATTAATTAACAGAGTGTTAAGATAGCTTCGATAATGATTTATTAATTATTTTTTAATGTTTCTTCAGAATTACGGGCGGACCTTATCTCTAAGATAGAAGAGCAGGAGATCGAATCCAGGGATGCTGCGACGAGGCATTTGGACCAGGGATGGCATTCCCAATATATTGAGTGTAATTCAGTTCTAATATTAAGACAACTCTTATGCAAATACCCTTGATAGTTGTATCTATTAATTAACAGAGTGTTAAGGTAGCTTACATTATGATTTATTAATTATTTTTTTAATGTTTCTTCAGATATACGGGCGGACCTTATCTCTAAGATAGAAGAGCAGGAGATTGAATCCAGGGATGCTGCGACGAGGCATTTGGACCAAGGATGGCATTTCCAATATATTGAGTATAATTCAATTCTAATATATAGACAACTCTTATGCAAGTACCCTTGATAGTGGTATCTTTTCATTAACAGAGTGTTAAGATAGCTTAGATAATGATTTATTAATTATTTTTTTAATGTTTCTTCAGAATTACGGGCGGACCTTATCTCTAAGATAGAAGAGCAGGAGATCGAATCCAGGGATGCTGCGACGAGGCATTTGGACCAAGGATGGCATTCACAATATATCGAGTATAATTCAGTTCTAATATTAAGACAACTCTTATGCAAATACCCTTGGTAGTTGTATCTATTAATTAACAGAGTGTTAAGATAGCTTAGATAATGATTTATTAATTATTTTTTTAATGTTTCTTCAGAATTACGGGCGGACCTTATCTCTAAGACAGAAGAGCAGTAGATCTAATCCAGGGATGCTGCGACGAGGCATTTGGACCAAGGATGGCATTCCCAATATATTGAGTATAATTCAGTTCTAATATTAAGACAACTCTTATGCAAATACCCTTGATAGTTGTATTTATTAATTAACAGAGTGTTAGGATAGCTTAGATGATGATTTATTAATTATTTTTTTAATGTTTCTTCAGAATTATTGGCGGACCTTATCTCTAAGATAGAAGAGCAGGAGATCGAATCCAGGAATGCTGCGACGAGGCATTTGGACCAAGGATGTCATTCCCAATATATTGAGTATAATTAAGTTCTAATATTAAGACAACTCTTATGCAAATACCCTTGATAGTTGTATCTATTAATTAACAGAGTGTTAAGATAGCTTAGATAATGATTTATTAATTATTTTTTTAACGTTTCTTCAGAATTACGGGCAGACCTTATCTCTAAGATAGAAGAGCAGGAGATCGAATCCAGGGATGCTGCGACGAGGCATTTGGACCAAGGATGGCATTTCCAATATATTGAGTATAATTCAATTCTAATATATAGACAACTCTTATGCAAGTACCCTTGATAGTGGTATCTTTTCATTAACAGAGTGTTAAGGTAGCTTAGATAATGATTTATTAATTATTTTTTTAATGTTTCTTCAGAATTACGGGCGGACCTTATCTCTAAGATAGAAGAGCAGGAGATCGAATCCAGGGATGCTGCGACGAGGCATTTGGACCAAGGATGGCATTCCCAATATATTGAGTATAATTCAGTTCTAATATTAAGACAACTCTTATGCAAATACCCTTGATAGTTGTATCTATTAATTAACAGAGTGTAAGGATAGCTTAGATAATGATTTATTAATTATTTTTTTGATGTTTCTTCAGAATTAGGGGTGGACCTTATCTCTAAGATAGAAGAGCAGGAGATCGAATCCAGGGATGCTGCGACGAGGCATTTGGACCAAGGATGGCATTCCCAATATATTGAGTATAATTCAGTTCTAATATTAAGACAACTCTTATGCAAATACCCTTGATAGTTGTATCTATTAATTAAATGAGTGTTAAGGTAGCTTAGATAATGATTTATTAACTATTTTTTTAATGTTTCTTCAGAATTACGGGTGGACCTAATCTCTAAGATCGAAGATCAGGAGATCGAATCAAGGGATGCTGCGACGAGGCATTTGGACCAAGGATGGCATTCCCAATATATTGAGTATAATTCAGTTCTAATATTAAGACAACTCTTATGCAAATACCCTTGATAGTTGTATCTATTAATTAACAGAGTGTTAAGGTAGCTTAGATAATGATTTATTAATTATTTTTTTAATGTTTCTTCAGAATTACGGGCGGACCTTATCTCTAATTTAAAAGAGCAGGAGATCGAATCCAGGGATGCTGCGTAGAGGCATTTGGACCAAGGATGGCATTCCCAATATATTGAGTATAATTCAGTTCTAATATTAAGACAACTCTTATGCAAATACCCTTGATAGTTGTATCTATTAATTAACAGAGTGTTAGGATAGCATAGATAATGTTTTATTAATTATTTTTTTAATGTTTCTTCAGAATTACGGGCGGACCTTATCTCAAAGATAGAAGAGCAGGAGATCGAATCCAGGGATGCTGCGACGAGGCATTTGGACCAAGGATGTCATTCCCAATATATTGAGTATTAATAACTTTTAATATTAAGACAACTCTTATGCAAATACCCTTGATAGTTGTATCTATTAATTAACAGAGTGTTAAGATAGCTTAGATAATGATTTATTGATTATTTTTTTAATGTTTCTTCAGAATTACGGGCGGACCTTATCTCTAAGATAGAAGAGCAGGAGATCGAATCCAGGGATGCTGCGACGAGGCATTTGGACCACGGATGGCATTCCCAATATATTGAGTATAATTCAGTTCTAATATTAAGACAACTCTTATGCAAATACCCTTGATAGTTGTATCTATTAATTAACAGAGTGTTAAGATAGCTTAGATAATGATTTATTAATTATTTTTTTAATGTTTCTTCAGAATTATGGGTGGACCTTATCTCTAAGATAGAAGAGCAGGAGATCTAATCCTGGGATGCTGCGACGACCATTTGGACCAAGGATGGCATTCCCAATATATTGAGTATAATTCAGTTCTAATATTAAGACAACTATTATGCAAATACCCTTGATAGTTGTATCTTTTAATTAACAGAGTGTTAAGGTAGCTTAGATAATGATTTATTAATTATTTTTTTAATTTTTCTTCAGAATTACGGGTGGACCTTATCTCTAAGATCGAAGAGCAGGAGATCTAATCCTGGGATGCTGCGACGAGGCATTTGGACCAAGGATGGCATTCCCAATATATTGAGTATAATTCAGTTCTAATATTAAGACAACTCTTATGCAAATACCCTTGATAGTTGTATCTATTAATTAACAGAGTGTTAAGATAGCTTCGATAATGATTTATTAATTATTTTTTAATGTTTCTTCAGAATTACGGGCGGACCTTATCTCTAAGATAGAAGAGCAGGAGATCGAATCCAGGGATGCTGCGACGAGGCATTTGGACCAGGGATGGCATTCCCAATATATTGAGTGTAATTCAGTTCTAATATTAAGACAACTCTTATGCAAATACCCTTGATAGTTGTATCTATTAATTAACAGAGTGTTAAGGTAGCTTACATTATGATTTATTAATTATTTTTTTAATGTTTCTTCAGATATACGGGCGGACCTTATCTCTAAGATAGAAGAGCAGGAGATTGAATCCAGGGATGCTGCGACGAGGCATTTGGACCAAGGATGGCATTTCCAATATATTGAGTATAATTCAATTCTAATATATAGACAACTCTTATGCAAGTACCCTTGATAGTGGTATCTTTTCATTAACAGAGTGTTAAGATAGCTTAGATAATGATTTATTAATTATTTTTTTAATGTTTCTTCAGAATTACGGGCGGACCTTATCTCTAAGATAGAAGAGCAGGAGATCGAATCCAGGGATGCTGCGACGAGGCATTTGGACCAAGGATGGCATTCACAATATATCGAGTATAATTCAGTTCTAATATTAAGACAACTCTTATGCAAATACCCTTGGTAGTTGTATCTATTAATTAACAGAGTGTTAAGATAGCTTAGATAATGATTTATTAATTATTTTTTTAATGTTTCTTCAGAATTACGGGCGGACCTTATCTCTAAGACAGAAGAGCAGTAGATCTAATCCAGGGATGCTGCGACGAGGCATTTGGACCAAGGATGGCATTCCCAATATATTGAGTATAATTCAGTTCTAATATTAAGACAACTCTTATGCAAATACCCTTGATAGTTGTATTTATTAATTAACAGAGTGTTAGGATAGCTTAGATAATGATTTATTAATTATTTTTTTAATGTTTCTTCAGAATTATTGGCGGACCTTATCTCTAAGATAGAAGAGCAGGAGATCGAATCCAGGAATGCTGCGACGAGGCATTTGGACCAAGGATGTCATTCCCAATATATTGAGTATAATTAAGTTCTAATATTAAGACAACTCTTATGCAAATACCCTTGATAGTTGTATCTATTAATTAACAGAGTGTTAAGATAGCTTAGATAATGATTTATTAATTATTTTTTTAACGTTTCTTCAGAATTACGGGCAGACCTTATCTCTAAGATAGAAGAGCAGGAGATCGAATCCAGGGATGCTGCGACGAGGCATTTGGACCAAGGATGGCATTTCCAATATATTGAGTATAATTCAATTCTAATATATAGACAACTCTTATGCAAGTACCCTTGATAGTGGTATCTTTTCATTAACAGAGTGTTAAGGTAGCTTAGATAATGATTTATTAATTATTTTTTTAATGTTTCTTCAGAATTACGGGCGGACCTTATCTCTAAGATAGAAGAGCAGGAGATCGAATCCAGGGATGCTGCGACGAGGCATTTGGACCAAGGATGGCATTCCCAATATATTGAGTATAATTCAGTTCTAATATTAAGACAACTCTTATGCAAATACCCTTGATAGTTGTATCTATTAATTAACAGAGTGTAAGGATAGCTTAGATAATGATTTATTAATTATTTTTTTGATGTTTCTTCAGAATTAGGGGTGGACCTTATCTCTAAGATAGAAGAGCAGGAGATCGAATCCAGGGATGCTGCGACGAGGCATTTGGACCAAGGATGGCATTCCCAATATATTGAGTATAATTCAGTTCTAATATTAAGACAACTCTTATGCAAATACCCTTGATAGTTGTATCTATTAATTAAATGAGTGTTAAGGTAGCTTAGATAATGATTTATTAACTATTTTTTTAATGTTTCTTCAGAATTACGGGTGGACCTAATCTCTAAGATCGAAGATCAGGAGATCGAATCAAGGGATGCTGCGACGAGGCATTTGGACCAAGGATGGCATTCCCAATATATTGAGTATAATTCAGTTCTAATATTAAGACAACTCTTATGCAAATACCCTTGATAGTTGTATCTATTAATTAACAGAGTGTTAAGATAGCTTAGATAATGATTTGTTAATTATTTTTTTAATGTTTCTTCAGAATTACGGGTGGACCTTATCTCTAAGATAGAAGAGCAGGAGATCGAATCCAGGGATGCTGCGACGAGGCATTTGGACCAAGGATGGCATTCCCAATATATTGAGTATAATTCAGTTCTAATATTAAGACAACTCTTATGCAAATACCCTTGATAGTTGTATCTATATATTAACAGAGTGTTAAGGTAGCTTAGATAATGATTTATTAATTATTTTTTTAATGTTTCTTCAGAATTACGGGTGGACCTTATCTCTAAGATCGAAGAGCAGGAGATGTAATCCTGGGATGCTGCGACGAGGCATTTGGACCGAGGATGGCATACCCAATATATTGAGTATAATTCAGTTCTAATATTAAGACAACTCTTATGCAAATACCCTTGATAGTTGTATCTATTAATTAACAGAGTGTTAAGATAGCTTAGATAATGATTTATTAATTATTTTTTTAATGTTTCTTCAGAAATACGGGTGATCCTTATCTCTAAGATCGAAGAGCAGGAGATCTAATCCTGGGATGCTGCGACGAGGCATTTGGACCAAGGATGGCATTCCCAATATATTGAGCATAATTCAGTTCTAATGTTAAGACAACTCTTATGCAAATACCCTTGATAGTTGTATCTATTAATTAACAGAGTGTTAAGGTAGCTTACATAATGATTTATTAATTATTTTTTTAATGTTTCTACAGATATACAGGCGGACCTTATCTCTAAGATAGAAGAGCAGGAGATCGAATCCAGGGATGCTGCGACGAGGCATTTGGACCAAGGATGGCATTTCCAATATATTGAGTATAATTCAATTCTAAAATATAGACAACTCTTATGCAAGTACCCTTGATAGTGGTATCTTTTCATTAACAGAGTGTTAAGGTAGCTTAGATAATGATTTATTAATTATTTTTTTAATGTTTCTTCAGAATTACAGGTGGACCTTATCTCTAAGATAGAAGAGCAGGAGATCGAATCCAGGGATGCTGCGACGAGGCATTTGGACCGAGGATGGCATTCACAATATATCGAGTATAATTCAGTTCTAATATTAAGACAACTCTTATGCAAATACCCTTGATAGTTGTATCTATTAATTAACAGAGTGTTAAGGTAGCTTAGATAATGATTTATTAATTATTTTTTTAATGTTTCTTCAGAATTACGGGCGGACCTTATCTCTAATTTAAAAGAGCAGGAGATCGAATCCAGGGATGCTGCGTAGAGGCATTTGGACCAAGGATGGCATTCCCAATATATTGAGTATAATTCAGTTCTAATATTAAGACAACTCTTATGCAAATACCCTTGATAGTTGTATCTATTAATTAACAGAGTGTTAGGATAGCATAGATAATGTTTTATTAATTATTTTTTTAATGTTTCTTCAGAATTACGGGCGGACCTTATCTCAAAGATAGAAGAGCAGGAGATCGAATCCAGGGATGCTGCGACGAGGCATTTGGACCAAGGATGTCATTCCCAATATATTGAGTATTAATAACTTTTAATATTAAGACAACTCTTATGCAAATACCCTTGATAGTTGTATCTATTAATTAACAGAGTGTTAAGATAGCTTAGATAATGATTTATTGATTATTTTTTTAATGTTTCTTCAGAATTACGGGCGGACCTTATCTCTAAGATAGAAGAGCAGGAGATCGAATCCAGGGATGCTGCGACGAGGCATTTGGACCACGGATGGCATTCCCAATGTATTGAGTATTATTCAGTTCTAATATTAATACAACTCTTATGCAAGTACCCTTGATAGTTGTATCTTTTAATTAACAGAGTGTAAAGGTTGCTTAGATTATGATTTATTAATTATTTTTTTATTGTTTCTTCAGAATTAGGTGCGGACCTTATCTCTAAGATGGAAGAGCAGGAGATCTAATCCAGGGATGCTGCGACGAGGCATTTGTACCAAGGATGGCATTCCCAATATATTGAGTATAATTCAGTTCTAATATTAAGACAACTCTTTTTTTTCAGGGTAGGAGTATTAAGAGTCGTCTTCACAGAAATAAGGACTCAATTCGATGAAATAGAACTGTCTAAGAGAGGGAGGGCCGCCAATCAAGTTCACATGTGATTATTCTACATAAATTCTAAATTTAACATAGCTTTAACTCAGAAAAAGATATTCTACTTAAATTATTTTGCACTTTCTTGTGATTAAATTTTTGCTATATGTTTTCGATTGTAAATACATGTTTCTGTTACGGGGTAGGAGTAATAACAGTCGACTCCACAGAAATAAGGACTCAACTCGAAGTAGAACTGTCTCACAGAGGGGGTGCCGGCAATCCAGTTAACGCATGATTTTTGTACTCGCATTCTTAATTTAACATAGTATTAACTCAGAAATAGTTATTCAACTTTAATTATTTTGCACTTTTTTATAATTATATTTTTCCTATATGTTTTCGTTCATTAATACATGTTTCTGTTTCAGGGAAGGGGTTGTAAGAGTCTTCAACACAGAAATTAGGACTCAACTCCATGAAGTAGAACTGTCTCAAAGAGGTAGGGCCGCCAATCTAGTTAACACATGATTATTGTACTCGAATTCATAATTTAACATAGTATTATTTCAAAAAAAGTTATTTAAATTGTTATTTTGCACCCTCTTGTAATTATATTTTTGCTATATATTTTCGTTAATTAAAACATGTTTCTGTTTCAGGTTAGGAGTAGTACCAGTCGTCTCCACAGAAATAAGGACTCAACTCGGTGAAGTAGAACTGTCTCACAGAGGGGGGCCGCCAATCCAGTTTATGCGTGATTTTGTAATCGCATTCTTAATTTATCATAGTATTAACTCAGAAATAGTTATTCAACTTTAAAATTTTGCACTTTCATGCAATTATATTTTTGCTATATAATTTCGTTCATTAATACATGTTTCTGTTTTAGGGTAGGAGTAGTACCAGTCGTCTCTACTGAAATAAGGACTCAACTTGATGAAGTAGAACTGTCTCACAGAGGGAGGACCGCCAATCCAGTTAACACGTGATTTATGTTCTCGCAATCTTAATTAAACATAGTATTAACTCCTTAAAAATTATTTAACTTTAATAATTTTGCACTTACCTGTAATTATATTTTTGCAGTATATTTTCGTTTATTAATACATGTTTCTGTTTCAGGGTAGGAGTAGTAACAGTCGTCACCACAGAAATAAGGACTCAACTCGATGAAGTAGAACTGTCTCACAGAGGGAGGACCGCCAATCCAGTTAACAGGTTATTATTGTACTCACATTCTAAATTTAACATAGCTTTAACTCGGAAATAGTTATTCAACTTTATTATTTTGCAATTTCTTGTAATTATATTTTTGCTATATATTTTCGTTTTTTAATACATGTTTCTGTTTCAGGGTAGGATTAGTAACACTCGTCTCCACAGAAATAAGGACTCAACTTGATGAAGTAGAACTGTCTCAAGAGGTAGGGCCACCAATCCAGTTAACATGTGATGATTGTACTGGATTTCTTATTTAACATAGTATTAACTCAGTAAAAGTTGATCAACTTTAATTATTTTGTACTTTCTTGTAATAATAACTTTGCCATATAATCTCGTTTATAATAACTGTTTCTGTTTCCGGGTAGGAGTAGTAACAGTCGTCTCCACAGAAATAAGGACTCAACTTGATGAAGTAGAATTGTCTCACAGAGGAATGGCCGCATATCCAGTTAGCACGTGATTATTTTACTTGCATTCTTAATTAAACATAGTATTAACTCTGAAAAAGTTATTTAACTTTAATTATTTTGAACTTTCTTGTGATTATATTTTTGCTATATATTTTCGTTTTTTATTACATGTTTCTGTTTCAGTGTTGGAGTAGTAACAGTCGTCTCCACAGAAATAAGGACTCAACTCCATGAAGTAGAACAGTGTTTCACAGAGGGAGGGCCGCCAATCCAGTTAACACTTGATTATTGTACTCGAGTTATTAATTTAACATAGTATTAACTCAAAAAAAGTCATTTAACTTTAGTTATTTTGCATCCTCTTGTTATTATATTTTTGCTATATATTTTCGTTTTTCAATACATGTTTCTGTTTCAGTGTTGGAGTAGTAACAGTCGTCTCCAAAGAAATAAGGACTAAACTCCATGAAGTAGAACAAATTTTCACAGAGGGAGGGCCGCCAATCCAGTTAACACGTGATTATTGTACTCGCATTCTTAATTTAACATAGTTTTTACTCAGAAAATGTTATTCAACTTTAATTATTTTGCACCTTCTTTTAATTATATTCTTGCTATATATTTTTTTTTACTAATATATGTTTCTTTTTCAGGGTAGTTGTAGAACAATCGTCTCCACAGAAATAAGTACTCAACTCCATGAAGTAGAACTATCTCACAGAGGGAGGGCCGCATATCCAGTTACCATGTGATTATTTTACTTGCATTCTTAATTAAACCTAGTATTAACTCTGAAAAAGTTATTCAACTTTAATTATTTTGAACTTTCTTGTAATTATATTTTTGCAATATATTTTATATTTTTTATTACATGTTTCTGTTTCAGTGTTGGAGTAGTAACAGTCGTCTCCAAAGAAATAAGGACTCAACTCCATGAAGTAGAACAAATTTTCACAGAGGGAGGGCCGCCAATCCAGTTAACACGTGATTATTGTACTCGCATTCTTAATTAAATATAGTATTGACTCAGAAAAAGTTAATTAACTTTAATTATTTTGCACTTTCTTGTAATTATATTTTTGCAATATATTTTCGTTTATTAATACATGTTTCTGTTTCTGGGTAGGAGTAGTAACAATTGTCTCCACAGAAATAATGACTCAACTCGATGAAGTAGAATTATCTCACAGAGGGAGGACCACCAATCCTGTAAATGCGTGATTATTGTACTCACATTCATAATTTAACATAGCTTTCACTCAGAAAAAGTTATTTAACTTTAATCATTTTGTACTTTCTTGTAATTATATTTTTGCAATATATTTTCGTTTATTAATACATGTTTCTGTTTCTGGGTAGGAGTAGTAACAGTCGTCTCCACAAAAATAAGCACTCTACTCGAATAGGTAGAACTGTCTCACAGAGGAAGAGCTGCCAATCCAGTTAACACGTGATTATTGTACTCGCATTCTTAATTTAACATAGTTTTTACTCAGAAAATGTTATTCAACTTTAATTATTTTGCACTTTCTTTTAATTATATTCTTGCTATATATTTTTTTTTACTAATATATGTTTCTTTTTCAGGGTAGGTGTAGAACAATTGTCTCCACAGAAATAAGTACTCAACTCCATGAAGTAGAACTGTCTCACAGAGGGAGAGCTGCCAATCCAGTTAACACGTGATTATTATACTCGAATTCTTTATTTAACATAGTATTAACTCAAAAAAAATTTATTTAAATAGTTATTTTGCACCCTCTTGTAATTATATTTTTGCTATATATTTTCGTTTATTAATACATGTTTCTGTTTCAGGGTAGGAGTAGTACCAGTCGTCTCCACAGAAATAAGGACTCAACTCGATGAAGTAGAATTGTCTCACAGAGGGAGGGCCGCCAATCCAGTTAAAACCTGATTATTGTACTCGCATTTTTAATTTAATATTGTATTACCCCAAAAAAGTTAATCAACTTTAATTATATTTCACCGTCTTGTAATTATATTTTTGTTATATACCTTTGTTTATTATTACATGTTTCTGTTTTAGGGTGGTAGAAGTAGCAGTCGTCTCCACAGAAATAAGGACTCAACTCGATGATGTAGAATTGTCTCACAGAGGGAGAGCTGCCAATCCAGTTAACACGTGATTATTGTACTCGAATTCTTAATTTAACATAGTATTAACTCAGAAAAAGTTAATGAACTTTAATTATTTATACTTTCTTGTAATTATATTTTTGCTATATATTTTCGTTTATTAATACATGTTTCTGTTTCAGTGTAGGAGTAGTAACACTCGTCTCCACAGAAATAAGGACTCAACTCGATGGAGAAGAATAGTCTTTCAGAGGGAGGTCCGCCAATCCAGTTAACATGTGATTATTGTACTGGATTTCTTATTTAACATAGTATTAACTCAGTAAAAGTTAATCAACTTTAATTATTTTGTACTTTCTTGTTATAATAACTTTGCCATATAATCTCGTTTATAATAACTGTTTCTGTCTCCGGGTAGGAGTAGTAACAGTCGTCTCCACAGAAATAAGGACTCAACTCGATGAAGTAGAATTGTCTCACAGAGGGAGAGCTGCCAATCCAGTTAACACGTGATTATTGTACTCACATTCTTAATTTAACATAGTATTAACTCTTAAAAAGTTATTCAACCTTAATTATTTTGAACTTTCTTGTGATTATATTTTTGCTAAATATTTTCGTTTTTTATTACATGTTTCGGTTTCAGTGTTGGAGTAGTAACAGTCGTCTCCACAGAAATAAGGACTCAACTCCATGAAGTAGAACAGTGTTTCACAGAGGGAGGGCCGCCAATCCAGTTTACACTTGATTATTGTACTCGCATTCTTAATTAAACATAGTATTGACTCAGAAATAGTTATTCAACCTTAATTATTTTGCACTTTCCTGTAATTTTATTTTTTTCTATATATTTTTGTTTATTAATACATGTTTTTGTTTTAGGGTAGGAGTAGTACCAGTACTCTCCACAGAAATAAGTACTCAACTCGATGAAGTAGAACTGTCACAAGAGGGAGGGCCACCAATCCAGTTAACACGTGATTTAGAACTCGCATTCTTAATTTAACATAGTATTAACTAAGAAAAAGTTATGGAACTTTAATTATTCTGGACTTTCTTGTAATAATATTTTTGCTATATATTTTTTTTACTAATTCATGTTTCTGTTTCAATGTAGGAGTAGTAACAGTCGTCTCCACAGAAATAAGGACTCAACTCGCTGAAGTAGAACTGTCACAAAGAGGGAGGGCCTCCAATCCAGGTAACACATGATTATTATGCTCGCATTCCTTATTTAACATAGTATTAACTCAGAAAATGTTATTGAACTTTAATTATTTTGCACTTTCATGTTATTATATTTTTTCTATGTATTTTCGTTTATTATTACATGTTTCTGTTTCAGGGAAGCAGTAGTAACAGTCGTCTCCACAGAAATAAGGACTCAACTCGATGAAGTAGAACTTTCTCACAGAGGGAGGGCCGCCAATCCAGTTAACACTTGATTATTGCACTTGCATTCTTCATTAAACATAGTATTAATTCAGAAATAGTTATTCATCATTAATTATTATGCACTTTCTTGTATTGATTTTTTTGCTACAAATTTTCCTTTATTAATACATGTTTCTGTTTCAGGGTAGGAGAGGTAACAGTCGTTTCTGCAGAAATAAAGACTCAACTCGATGATGTTGAACTGTCTCACAGAGGGTGGGCCGCCAATCCATGTAACACATGATTATTGTACTAGCATTCTTCATCTAACATAGTATTTACTCCTTAAAAGTTACACAACTCTAATTATTTTTCACTTTCATTTAATTATATTTTTGCTATTTTTTTCCGTTTATTAAAATATGTTTCTGTTTCAGCGTAGGAGTAGTAACAGTGGTCTCCACAGAAATAAGGACTCAACTCGATGAAGTAGAATTGTCTCACAGAGGGAGGTCTACCAATCAAGTTATGCCGTGATTATTTTACTAGCATTCTTAATTTCACACAGTATTAACTCAGTAATAGTTATTCAACTTTAATTATTTTGCACCCTCTTATTACTTTAATTTTGCTATAAATTTTCGTTTATTAATACATGATTCTTTTTCAGGGTAGGAGTAGAAACAGTCGTCTCCACTTAAATAAGGACTCAACTCGATGAAGTAGAACTGTCTCACAGAGGGAGGGCCGCCAATCCAGTTAACACGTGATTATTGTACTCACATTCTTAATTTAACATAGTATTAACTTAGAAAAAGATATCTAATTTAGTTATTTTGCACCTTCTTGTAATTATATTTTTGCTATATATGTTCATTAATTAATACATGTTTCTATTTATGAATAGGAGTATCAGTTGTCTCCACAGAAATAAGGACTCAGCTCGATGAAGTAGAATTGTCTCACAGAGGGAGGGCAGCCAATTCAGTTAACAAGTGATTATTGTACTCGCATTCTTAATTAAACATTGTATTAACTCCTTAAAAGATGTTCAACTTTAATTATTTTGCGCATTCTTGTAATTATATTTTTGGTATATATTTTCGTTTATTAATACATGTTTCTGTTTCAGGGTAGGAGTAGTAATAGTCGTCTCTACAGAAATAAGGACTCAGCTCGATTAAGTAAAACTGTCTCACAGAGGGATGGCCACCAATCCAGTTAACACGTGATTATTGTACTCGCATTCTTAATTAAACATAGTATTAACTCCTTAAAAGATTTCAACTTTAATTATTTTGCACTTTCAATTAATTTTATTTTTGCTATATATTTCCGTTTATTATAATATATTTCTGTTTCAGGGTAGGAGTAGTAACAGTTGTCTCCACAGAAATAAGGACTCAACTCGATGAAGTAGAATTGTCTCACAGAGGGAGGTCCGCCAATCAAGTTAAGCTGTGATTCTTCTACTCGCATTCTTAATTTAACACAGTATTAACTCAGTATTAGTTATTTGACTTTAATTATTTTGCACCCTCTTGTAACTATAATTTTGCTATAAATTTTCGTTTATTTATACATGTTTCTGTTTCTGGGTAGGAGTAGTAACAGTCGTCTCCACAGAAATAAGGACTCAACCTGATGAAGTGGAACTGTCTCACAGAGGGTATGAAACAGTTAGCGGGGACAACGCTAGAGAACCCCAGCGAGGGCAACTCTGCAGGACCCCGTCGGGGGCAACGAGGGAAGATCCAAGAGAGGGCAACGGGAGAGAACCCCAGCGAAGGCGACTCTGCAGGACCCCGTCGGGGGCACCAAGAGAAGACTTGGGACTAGGGCAACGCGGGAGGACCCCAGCGAGGGCAACAAGAGAGGACCCCAGCGAGGGCCACGAGGAAGGACCCCGGTAGGGGCAACGAGGGAACACCACAGCGAGGGCAACAAGGGAAGACCCCGGCAGGGGCAACGCGGAAGAAACCATAGCGAGGGCCACGAGGGAGGATCCCGGCGGGGGAAACGCGGGAGGACCCCAGTGAGGGCAACGAGGTAGCACCCCGGAGGGAGCAACGCGGTAGGAACCCAGCGAGGGCAACGAGGGAGGAACCCGGCAGGGGATACGCGGGAGGACTCCAGCGAGGGCCACGAGGGAGGACCCATGCAGGGGCAACAAGGGTGGACCCTGGCAGGGGATACGCGGTAAGACCCCCGCTAGGGCAACGCGGTAGGACCACGGAGGGGGCAATGCGGTAGGACCCCAGCGAGGGCCACAAGGAAGGACTCCGGCAGGGGCAACGCTGGAGGACCCCAGCAAGGGCCATGAGGGTGGATCCCGGCAGGGGCAACGCGGGAGGACCCCAGAGAGGGCAATGAGGGAAGACCCGGCGGGGTAATGACGAAAGACACCGGCGTGGAAAACGCGGTAGAACCCCAGCGAAGGCGACGCTGCAGGACCCCGTCGGGGGGCAACGAGGGATGACCTCAGCGAGGGCAACGCGGG
Source organism: Sympetrum striolatum (assembly GCA_947579665.1). NCBI lineage: Eukaryota > Metazoa > Arthropoda > Insecta > Odonata > Libellulidae > Sympetrum > Sympetrum striolatum. Next base: position 77,510,084 of record OX388346.1, read on the forward strand.
AGGACCCCAGCGATGGCAACGACGGTGGACCCCAGCCAGGGCAACGAGGGAGGACCCCGGCAGGGGTAATCGCGGGAGGACCCCAGTGGGGGCCACGAGGAAGGACCCCGGCAGGGGCAACGCGGGAGAATCCAAGCGAGGGATACGAGGGTGACCCCGGCAGGGGCAACGCGGGAGGACCCCAGAGAGGGCAACGAGGGATGACCCCGGCGGGGAAAACGACGGAAGACACCGGCGCACAGTGGGCTAGAATCGAAAAAACCTGGAAAAGGGGCTAAAAATGGTTTTTTTTGAGTGCGGTTATTGAAACTTGGCATAGTAATTGAAAAATGATTGAATTTTATGTTCCCACTCGTCGTTTTTTAAAATTTTCAGGCGTCAAATAGATACAGGGCGTCAAACTTGAGAAATGTTCACGAAAACGTGAAGTTTTGGATTTTTCGGAAAAACGTTCAAGTTCGTTGATATATAGTTGCTTTTGAGAGAAGCTGTTGGAAAAAACAACACAGCAGTAATCTAGCATTACTCTTTGTCTTGCAATTCGCTGAATGTTCTATGCTCTAAGATGGTTATTTGGTTATTTAAAGCAACAAAATGGCGGACACCTTTTACGGACAAATTTCGAGATAAAGTAAGGAAATCAACTAGGTAAACAGCGATGGACTATCAAGTCTCTTATACCACGTCAATCTACAAGGCTTCTAGATATGGAATCTGAAGAGACTGTTTCATTTCACCTGCTACCCTGTGATTGTGGTGTACTTTTCCTAAGCGCTGCGCGGTCCGGCTGGGCGCCGTAGAATACCCAAATCCGGTTTCGGTGTCTTTTTGGTTAGGTTGAGTCGAAAATTTTGCTACACAATACACTTTAAGATATGTGTTTGAGACTATTAATTTACATAATAAATCCGGAATTGAGAAATTTTGGCACATTAGGGAAATTATTTGTTAGTTTGTTTAATACGTATAAAAACTCTTGAAATTTTTAATATTCCTGTGAATTTTACACATATTACCTTAATTGTCGGAATGGCTGCTTACATCTCAATTATTAATTGCAATTAACGTATTTCATTACCTTATTAAGTTCCTCCCACTCAGTCGTCAGAATATTCTTCATCTGAATCCTCGGATTCAAATAGCTCACTCTCTCGGTTCGATGATGAGATTTCTTAACTCTGTTGTTAGGATCCTTTTCTTCTTGGATTTCAATGTGCCTTATATGGTAAACCTGGCATCTGATGTTACCAGCAGCCTTTTTATTAAATCCCCATTAGTGGCTATTCTTGTGTGTTTCCTCGTGAATCTTACCCGAAACCTCCTGATATCTTGTTCCTTGTTTCTAGCTTCCATGGCTTCTTCTCATAGCTCTCCCAACGGAAGAATCGCATCTTTTGATATTCCTGTTTCGTGAATAAGTACTTTATGTTATGTTGGAGGCATATAGTACCAATGATACAAATTTACGTAGAGACAGGTAGTATCCTAGCAGTAGCTTGAAAAAATGGAAAATTTATTCCATCTTCGGAATGCTCTTCGTCTCCTTCTTCCATTGAGGGCAAATTGGCTGCCAAAACATGTTGAGGATGGCCGAGGATTTGGCCATATTATTTACCTGAATGTAATATAATAACCAAAATTATTGAAGTGACTAGATGAAAGTTTTTCTTTCTTTTAAGTTTAAGTTTGAGTAAAATGCTGAATTAGAGCTATTTACCTGTACTATCGTTGACTAAACGGAGAGGAACGAGAGATCTCACGAATAAGAACTCGTAAAATTTTCCCTCTTGTTGCCATCCTTACTTATACAGTGAATGGCCAGTGCTTCCATAGAAACCATATTTGCAGGTTAGAGAGCATTTGATTTTACGCTTTGAGGCTTGTACTGTTGATATTGAAGCTACAATTCTTGACGATGTATGTGCTAGCAGAGATGGTAAATTCACTTCGCAAGTCTCTTTCGAAACGGAAATCCCTTCTGGATATGGAGCAAGGCAGTACCTAAGAGAATCAATCACATCAGAGTTTAATCTTTCAAGTTCAACTTGCGAATCAAAAAATTCAGCAGATGATTCTTTCGATCCAAGACTGATTTGCTTTCCTTCTATTTTATAATTACTTGATGAATCACCAATCGAGTAATTTCGGAAAAATGCATTTCACAAAAGACAATCCTCTGTTTTAATAAACGTCAAGTAAAAGACTATTTAAAAAACGGAAATAAATAAGGATCTGTTGCTGAATTCTCCATGTTGAATGATGAAAAGTACCCAATTCACTACTTAGGTACGCAATTTTCGGCATAAAAACATTTAAGATTCCTATCACTCTTGGTAAAAAAATATCAAATTTTCTAAGAATCTTATTTAGACGCCATTTACCCATATTTTTCTTATTTTAATAAATTACTCATACTTTATGTGATAGATCAGCTAGAGATTTCCAAATAACAGCACCAGGGCAAACGGATCGTCGTTGTATCTCGTGGATTCTCTTGAAGCCAAAATACTGTGGCAGGATATCCGGAAACCAAAAGCACAAGAAACTAACTTTTTGCCTTCAAAGAAAGACTAAAACTGAAACTTCCAAAATATTTTCTCTTTCCTAACAACTCCGAAGGCACGTGCCCAATAGCCCTAGCAAAGGGGCGGATGCGTTCGGATGTTGGCATTGCACTAGAGTGCCGTAATCCGTACTTAACTCAGGGCCCATAAAATAAGGGCCGGCTAAATTGGCAGATGAGAAGATTGCTCAATTCTGTTAACAGTATTTTTGACCAGGATAGAAAATAGAAAGTTCGCCAGAGTTATTTTTACTGGTAAAAATATAATATAGACCAATGTCTCTAATGTGCCAAAATTTCTCAATTCCGGATTTATTATGTAAATTAATAGTCTCAAACTCATATCTTTAAGTGTATTAAAATAAGTTTTTAATGTGGTTTGCCAGAATTAAACATAAAAGAAGCAAAATTTTCGACTCAACCTAACCAAAAAGACACCGAAACCGGATTTGGGTATTCTACGGCGCCCAGCCGGACCGTGCAGCGCTTAGGAAAAGTCCACCACAATCACAGGGTAGCAGGTGAAATGAAACAGTCTCTTCAGATTCCATATCTAGAAGCCTTGTAGATTGACGTGGTATAAGAGACTTGATAGTCCATCGCTGTTTACCTAGTTGATTTCCTTACTTTATCTCGAAATTTGTCCGTAAAAGGTGTCCGCCATTTTGTTGCTTTAAATAACCAAATAACCATCTTAGAGTATAGAACATTCAGCGAATTGCAAGACAAAGAGTAATGCTAGATTACTGCTGTGTTGTTTTTTCCAACAGCTTCTCTCAAAAGCAACTATATATCAACGAACTTGAACGTTTTTCCGAAAAATCCAAAACTTCACGTTTTCGTGAACATTTCTCAAGTTTGACGCCCTGTATCTATTTGACGCCTGAAAATTTTAAAAAACGACGAGTGGGAACATAAAATTCAATCATTTTTCAATTACTATGCCAAGTTTCAATAACCGCACTCAAAAAAACCATTTTTAGCCCCTTGTCCAGGTTTTTTCGATTCTAGCCCACTGTGCGGCGGGGAAAACGCGGGAGAACCCCAACGAAGGCGACGCTGCAGGACCCCGTCGGGGGCAACGAGGGAAGAACCAAGCGAGGGCAACGGGAGAGAACCCTAGCGAAGGCGACTCTGCAGGACCCCGTCGGGGGCAATAAGGGAAGACCCCAGCTAGGGCAACGCGGGAGGACCCCAGCGAGGGCAACGAGAGAGGACCCCATCAGGGGGAAACGCGGGAGGATCCCGGGGGGGGCAACGCGGGAGGACCTCAGCGAGGGCCACAAGGTTGGACCGCGGCAGGAGCAACGCGCGAGGACCCCAGAGAGGGCAACGAGGGTATTATGAAAGTCTTACAACTTTAAAAGAGTGAGGTTTTGAGATCTCGAAATCAGAAAGGAGTTACGGGTGCAAAAGAAAGTGCATCTTTGTGACTCACCAAAGAATATGCTAGTATGTATGGAAGGAAACGGGAATTGATTCTACAAGCAGTTCAGTATAATTAAAATTTACAACTTGAGTATGTAATATTCCAGAACGGAATCCCCTGAACAAATTTCGTAATTTAGATATCTAAATAATCAAATTATAAAATAACATACAAATACAGATGGCTGGCCAAGTTAAAATTATGTAAATCTCAAGCATTATACACACTTTGATATGTTTATTTTATATTTTAATGTTATTGTATGTTATATAATTGAAATATATTGAAATATGGAGATGATTCTTGATGAAGTATATCAGTGAATGTTTCGATATAGGAGTAATAATTAATGTCATCTCGATTGTGGAGACGCATTTAAAAAACCTGACATTATACAAACATATAATGTCATTGGTGTCTACTTTAATATCCACATAAATTCAAACCCAGTAACGGAAGAGAAGGTGATATGATGAAGTTCAATGGACCATTACAAAGTAAACAATTGATCAACGCGCAAAAACTGAGCAGAGATGAGAACAAATGGCCTTGGCTCCAATACTAATGCATAATGCTCGAAATCTATTCAATGACTCTAACAATAAGACATAATTTTATTTTGTAATAATATGGGATACGCACGGTAGGAACCAGGGCTGCAAATAGTTCTATTGAATGCGTTTGTCGTTTACAACATGATATGATGAAGCATACACTAACTATGCTATCACACTACTAAGCTGTTATAGTGTACATACAAAGAACCATTGAGTTCGATTTTTCCCTAAAGCGTAAATAGGTTTTCGGTAAAACGCCTCGAATTTTGGATGAAGCAGTATGGGGGCTGAAGGCCGCCTCGGACCCTGACAACACTTCCTTCGATACCTATTGTTTATCCCTCTCTTTTGCTAAACGTTACTCTTTCTCAATTATGTTAAATTAAATAAAAGTTAAATGGCCTCTGCATGAGTACTTCCAATGCTAGAACTAGTACATAGTTCTTGAATACGTAATGTAGATTACATCGCAGAGATCAATGCTAAGCAAAGAACTAATCTGCTAACTTGACAAATAATGCAGTACGTTGATAAAAATAGATGGTACCAGAGCTAATCCTCAAGAAAGGATTGCAATAAGCGATAAGAGTGAAAATAAGAATGGAAATAAGGAGCAAGGATAGGAAATTACTTAGCACGTGAAGTCTAGCAACTGAAACCCTATGATAAACAGAGGTGAAAAATAGCGACATGACTCGAAGCCAGGTCTCCCACTTTCCGGGCAGGTATTCTAACCACTAAACTACCATGCCGAAATGCGAGTATTGAATGTTGTATGCCATGTTTTTAAAACGAGACGCTGTACGTTCCTTGAAAATAGCAATTCACGACGAATACTTGAGGCACTTTTTAGTTTAGATACCAAAGTTTTGTCACTTGAGATCTCATTAGTTATAAATGGCAGGAGAAATTGAAGTTATTTGAACGGATTTATGTATAAGTACTATTACTAATTGTATTCACCTTGCCAAATGGCATATTTTATCAAAAATTAACTAAATTGTATTTAGTGATAAATGCTATTCATCCCCTTCTCAAAAGAAACATTTACTAAAGGCATTTTTAAATATTTCTTTCGTACAAACGAAGAAAGTTAGTAGTGAATAGCCTGTTTAATTTGGCTTTAATCCATTTCAATATATCATTCTTTCCTAGTAGAGTTTTAATGTTGAACAATGATATGTTGATTCTCAAATAAACACTCACGTGGTGAAAGCATCCTAATTCTTAAAATATCCGGAAAATATGTACCAATAAAAACTACTTTCGGTAATTCATTACTTCATTAGCAAAATGTCCAAAAGCAATTGTATAATATAAAGGTATGTTATGAAGTTTGATATGATAGAATAACAATTAACAAATTAGTAATTTTTGATCTTCTCGTCAATAGTAAACAGCTAATAATTATGGCTAACTTATATTTATTAATAATACAAACTATATTTTTGTTTGGTTACTCCATTTTCCAAAATAATAAAGGAGATTAGAGTTAAAAGAGGTTTGGGATGTTAAATTCTATCTTCTAGTATGTGCGGCCTGGTACATCCCTTGAAACCAACAATAAACGACGGGTACCAATGGGCCTTCTCCGTATAATAATTGAACTTAATAAGAACGGGTTACCTAGAATTTTGTTCAGTTTTTAATGGAATCGATTTTAAGATATGAATTATTCTTAATTGAGTGTGATATACATTGACACTAAATTCCATTTCGGAGCCTTCCCTATTCATTTAAGTAAGAAAAAATGGTAAGAATTAGATTAATTATTAACTAATAAATCTCTGTGAGTCACTTCATTAAAAAGTGGTCGTTTTTTTCACTTTCCTAAAAGTAATTTCTAAGTTCATATCTGCGTTACAACTCCAGCCCCTCCTAAAAGTCATCTAAATTCATAAAATCTCCGGAGTCTGATATGTCGTGAAAATTAATTGCAAATGATTGAAGAGATGTGAACTTTTTCACATTTTTTATCATTGAGACTTGACAAGCGGAAGTGACGTAAAGTTGACATCGTCAGGTCTGAACTGTATGGCCACTCAATACTGAAACCGATTTTCAAGTTTAAATAATAATAACGTCATGGAGAGTTACTTTTCTCTTCGATTAGTTGCCATGTAATTCCTTTAAATACACACTATTCCTCTCACACATTGGGAACGTACGAGATAATTTTAGCCTAGTCTTCATTGATTTGATTGACGAGATGACAATTATTTTGAAATATCATTCCCTAACGAATAAAAACAAGAAAGAAAATTGAATAAAAGATAATATACTGCTCACTTGTTCAGTAGATCCGGTCGGACGTTGTCTCCCTCTGGTGGCGGTTGCTTCCATTCGAGTTTGGAGTGGATGGCGCATCGTACATCATGCCGTCATCGATACGAGGTGAGATTTTTCTTTCATGAAATCAGGAAAAATCGGAATTAAAAATGAATACATAATCAGCTAATTTCAATAGCATGCAGACTGTCATGCCTGGCTATGTGGTAGCATGAACTTGTACTATAATTCTCAAATTGGACTTTTGTTATGTAAAACCACTATTCTCATTGAATTTCTCACACACTTAATTCCTACGGGATGGTAGTAATTTAAGTAATTAAATTTCAATTACTAAGACAAGTAATTCGGAAAGCCATCATTCTATGTTCTTAAAGTAGAATAACGGCGTACTAGTTTGATGTTCAAAAAGAAACAGTTCATATTAATAATATTTAATGCAGTATTGAAGAAGGATGGATTCTTATAGAATTTATATGAAATAAAAATGTACATGGATCTGATATCAGACTAAACTGCACGAAATGTAGATGGCATGAAGACTAGAAGTTGATACTACGCAAAGATGGCAGGTAAAGAATCTGCGATATCAGACAGCAAAAGGAATTAAAAAAGTGCATAGGAATGCAGAATAGCACTGCCTGTAATGATACCGGCAATTTTTAACCAAGGGTTTCCGTTAATTTAAAGATCGATTTCCAATGAGTCCCCAAATTGATATATCTGTTAATATATACTCTTATAACTAAAGAGGGAAACAGGGAATCAAGATTAAATCGTTAACATAAACACGTAACAAAGGATTTCGAAACTGCTACTCGAAGCCAAATTCCTAACTTTCCCAAGGACGTACAGAGCAACCGAAGGGAAGAAAAAATTCCAAGTCCCACTTACATCAGACGGTTCTTCTCCGTTACTTATAATATAATTATGCATGAGAGGCGAATTGTTTCAGCGATATATTTTAATTTTCTTTGATTTACGATTGCCAATCACCTACTCAACACAAAAACATACTTTTAAAATACGTTGATTGATAAATACATTCGCAAAATATTTTGAAAGCACGTTTTATGCGAATACACTATGAATACAAGCAAAGATGTTGAAAATTTAATCGATGACCGAGGGCAAACAACACGATGACGCGAACGTCATGCACGAATGTTGAACAGTGAAAACTTTTAAAATATTTGATATGTATTAGCTCGCGTAAGCAATCACTACTTTTAAACAAGAATATATGATAAATTCGATCACACCACTTACCGGACAATGAAAGCCCTTGGTTCAGATCATGGGACATCTTGATATGAAAACTGCAATCCTAACGGCTTTTTAAAACTAAATTGATACAACATGATCACTGGCAGAAATCTCGAAAGAAACTGGAGATGTAACCGTTTGGATAAGCTTTGAACGGAAATGCAGTCATCTGATTGGTCCAATCCAAATTTCCTGTAGACGGCCCTGCCCCCTTCTTTTGTTTAACATAATCATTATTAATAATTTATTGACGTTCAATTTTATGAACTACCATCTTAATCGAAATTTTAAAGTATTTGGATTTTTAAATTTTCTTTAAATTTTTTTTTAGACTTGACGTTAATTTGATCATTTCCTCGTGATGTTGTAAAATATTGAAATTCTAATTGTTTGTTTTTTAGCAACAAAAGTTGGTTTGTGATAACTACTTAAAGACGTTAAAGCTCCATATAAATATTACAAATATAACATTTATTACATTTCAATAATAAACTTTACCTAAATTATCGCAATTAATAACTCATCAACAATAACAAATGAATGAGAGCATCGGCTAACTTAGATCGAATTATTATCTTTCTAAGTAAGGGGAATTAAAATGTATGAAAAAATACATTGATTAAGCAGTTTCGATCATCGAGTAATACAATTCATTTGAACGATTCAGGAGAATAGAAATCAATGCCCCAGTAAATATTATGTATCACGTTGTCCCACTTGTTCTACACGTCACAATATGTTTTCTGCAAGGAAATAAATTACACGCCACTTTTACAGTATATTGATTGTAATGATTTGCAATATTGTTTACAGATACAAGAACCCTTAAATAAGAGAAATAAAAACCACTGATAAACTTTCTATACCCAAAGCTTTTATCAAACATAAACTACTTACTTTTTAATCATGCTTCCCTGGTATGAATACATCTTTGAAGAATATGACATTTCGAAAGATTAATTGCAGATCCAGCAGAAAATGTCATTCATATTCATGGCCTTTTTTCGTGGACGATTCTTTTAGCACTGCTTTGATACCACTGCTGTCATTTTGACACTCCGCATATTCACACTTACGGAAATCACAAAATAAATAACTGAGTTTTAACTGATGACAAGTAATTCCACAGAAGCCGCTAATTCAGTATAAATTCACAAGATAAGAGACTCTGTGTTCACAGTTCCACTTCGAGAAATTTAGGGGCAAAACTATTCGTCAGAGGTCTTGAATATTAATGGAACATCTACTAGAAAACGTAGCAGGTACTTTTTGGAGGTCATGATGACAGCCATTGTGAGAAACAAAACGAATAACAGCAGTGCGACCTCGCTTTACGCATAGGTACTCAAAAGCTACTTACGTAATTCAGATTTTTCTAGACGATCGAAAATTGCCAAAAGGGCGGTAAGAGGCCGAGTAAACGCCTCGTGCTTATAATGAAATGGTGTTTGAGACGAAGATCTGATTTTAAGTGTTTTAAAATGTGTAATAAGTATCTTCCGATATGGAGTCATTATGTTAAGTGTGTTCAAGATCGTGATTTCTGTGGTATATCTTCTCATGTGCGTGTGTAAGCCATTGTACGTAATAATCCACTTGAGGAAAGTTCAATGTTTAACATAAGTTGCAATTTATCTCTTCATTTAGTGCTTCTGAGGTGAATGTGGAAAAGGTGTGTTTTATGATTTCTCCAGGAAGTGTTTTAGAACCCTAATATTCTTCAAAGTTGAATTCACAGCCACAGCATGATTTGAAGTAAGTACAGCATGTCTAAGGAACTTGTTAGCTCTTTCTCGGCCTTTGCAGGGTAAAAATAACATATAGGGCTAATTGATGCGCTAAATGTAGAGGAATGTATATAATTTAATATAATTTCATTAATTTTTTGAGCCTTTTATGGACAAAAATCTGTAATAATGACTTTTTTAAGCAAAGGCTTCTGTCAGGAATATATTTACCATAATCGCTAATTGTTGGTTCAAGATAGGAGTGAATTGTGAAGAATCAATAGCTACGTACAAATATCGATTTAATGATTGAAATTCATGTCTTAAGAGTGAAGAGTCAGAATTATAATCACGAACTCTTAAACTACAAGTTTTCTATGAATATAGTTGCATAAATTAACACGTGAACATTAAGGAGTGGGGCAGTGTTTTCTTTTAATATTCCTTGCTATTTAAAAAGGTTTAATACCTTTGAATTCGGTATGTCGATACACTTTGTCCCTCATTTTTTAATTTTCCTAACAACAGTTTTGAATAATTTAGTAAATGGAAACTTAAGTAAAGACTACCACATTAGAATCTGAGTTATAACTACTTCTTCTTCTTCCTTACGTCTCATTTCCTCTAAGAAGGTTTGCAATCATCGTGGTGATTTCTGCTTTCGGAGTTGCTTATCTAAGATCTATAAACTTGAATATACGCCAATAATTCCTATTGTCCATTTAAGAATTCCTTCTTCTTCCTTGTGCTTTTCCCTGTATTATTATGCAAAATAGTATATATTTATAATTCCACATAATATGTTTAAAATATTGCAGGTAACTTGATTTAATATTGTTTTGTTAGCCCATCTTTATATCTTTCTTTCATTCTTCTTCCTTCTCATTTTTCTAACTCTATCTTTGTAACCAAGTAATTCTATGAATTCTTTTACACGGCCATAATTTCAAGGACGCTTGCTTATTTGAATCAATTGTCTTCAACTTCCAAGATTCGTGATAATACATTATCATAAAAAAAGATCAAGCTTATCCTATTCTTGGCTTTGTTTCTTCAGAGCAGTTGATTGTTTGTCTGTCTGTTTGTTGGTATCAAGATACTTATACCTCTGTATTCTTTGCACTTCTGTTTTATGAAAGATACATTTTTCATCTTGTTGAGGTTTCTTTGAAATTGCCACCAATTTAGACTATTTTTCAAAGGTAAGCACTGCCCATTTCCTGATTACTTTAACATCTTGTCTCTGTAGATAATCTCCATGCGTTTGGACTGTACCGTCCGCATATCTTACGTAGTTAACAGATTTTACATTTTTTCTTATGCAAATAATGTCGTTGCTGTTGCTTCTTGAAGGATATCTTCTAAATATTAATTAATTAATTAAAACAGAAATAGTTTATGAACCCTTGATGGACTCCTTCCATGTATCCTCTTCGACTACCTAATCCCCCATATTTTTTATTATTGGTACTACCGGGATAATGCTTAGATTTACTATATATTCAGAATGATGAACTTTTGGTTGAATCATTGTAAAGACAAATGTGTAATCAGATGAAAAACATTCAGAATTTTCATTTCACTTTTACGTGTGTTGTAGCAGCAAACATCATATGCAGATGAAAGAAATATAAATCGTGATAAATATAGTCCGAAGAAAAAAAATAATTATCATTCTGTTGAAAGGTCAATATGAAAGGTGGTATTGTAATGATTTTTACCAATGAGCATATTTAAAAAATAATAAATATTTCATAATTTGGCATGTCTGTAGTACGTACTTGTAATTACTGCTTTGGCGTAAACACGACATCAATCCCAAAATATTGAAATAAAATAATTGAAGAATAATTAACATTTAAAAAGTGAAAATTGTTTAAAAAATAATGGGTCCTTAAATTTAATTTTGATACATTAATAAGAAATAAAAATTTATCAAATGATGTTGGGGGCGTTGCCACCGATGGAAAAATAAAATTCAACCAATCAGATCGCAGCAATTTGTTCGTTACTTATTTTGAAGACGGGAAGCTCAGTCGCTGTCGTATTTTCGTCTAGTGAGGTTGTTATAACAATTGCTTTCAAGAAAACTGTTAAATTTTGAATTTGAGGCCTTTCAGTTGCCAAGATGCTGCAGCTACCTTCCAGGACTTCCAATAAATGGTAAGTTATTTAGACTCCTTAAGTCTAATTCCTCTCTATAATATTTATAATTCCTGCAGTGCGCTGATAATTCTGATATTGTGAATGTTCTTTTCGCGCATAATTAGTGAATGTAGTTGGTGTCTCTAATGTATCTGAATAATCTTCGGTTATACCTTATTTAAAATGAATCATACTATCTCTTACCACACCGAATTAGAGTCGTGCTTAAATTATTTCGATAATCTCATTGGAATTAGTAATAATTTTATTTAATGAGAACGCCTCGTCGGTTAAACTAAAGTTTAGATACCTGTTTTTTGTTTTCGAAATTCGCCGCTAGCCGGCAGCACTTTTGTCAACAACCAACAATGTATTTCTACAGAACTCGCGCACTCAATCTCCGGTACTGATCGCGAAATATGCGCGGTGCCGATGGATTGTGTTAGGGCAGGTAGGGTTCTTTTCGTTCCTTTCGAATCTCCGCTTTTAATCGCGAAATATGCGCGGTGCCGATGCGTTGAGTAGGGTAGGCAGGATTCCTTTCGTAAAATATAAGTATTACAGGTGCTGCTATCTAGCGGCGAATTTCGAAAACAAAAAAAAACAGGTATCAAAACTTTAGTTTTACCCGTCTCGTCTTCAGATAGTACAAGATTTTCGTTAACTTATCGAACAGAATGCAATCGCAAGACGCATAACCAATGTGCAAATTATAGTTTATTTGCTTAATTTCGGAGATAGATGCGAGGCAGAAGAAAAGTATGAGGTTCGTGGAACTTGAATTCTTCCCAAATACCGGCACTTTGTCTATCCTTTTTTCCTTTTAGGAGGGATCGAGGTAGGCGTTCATTCTTCGTAAAGTAACGGTAAATAAAACATTTATCTAATCGAGTTTAAATTGATTCCCAATTATACTATTGTTATTTGATGTGAGGACTTGGTAGACATTTCAAAAGTGTAGAAAAAACTTCTTAGTACCTACTTAGAAATAACGGAGATCGGCGGTTGAAAGTAATTCGTATTAAAGGATTACGACTAAGTTATATATTTCAATGTTTAAACATGTGTATTTATAATTTAAATTGATTAATGAATTGAAAGAATTTTTAACTGACAATGACGCGTAACGGATTTTTTTGAAATTCTCTTTTCAATGCGATTAACTTTTCTTTCACTTTATTAAGAATGAAGTTTGTTGTATTCATGTTGGTTCGCCTTAAATTCTGGCTGAATTTATTAAACATTAATAAGTATCGACAAGTACATTTTCTGCGGATAATACGCATTGTATCCCACTATTAAACAACAGTTAATACTTCAGACTTAGGATTCATTCTTTCTCCAATATTTATCTTCGTCACATGAAATCAAAATCTATAATTATGCTCTTGTCAGTATTTCGTATATTTTCGACGAGATATCTGAAAGCTTTGTATTAGTTTCTTAGGTGGATTCAAATTAACAGAATTTCAATTTGAAAATTCTCGTTGAAAGTTATAGATAAAATTGATCCATCGAAATACAATAGAAAATTGAATAATCTATTTGCTGATCGTGTCTGACATTATTAATTTTGAATATGGATACGAGGCAAAAAGAATACGTTACGGGGGTCTAACTCTGTTAATGAATCGTAAAGTAATAGTTAATCCAACTATCCGATTTGAAGCTGAAAGACCCAACCCTCCCTGTCTACTATTTAAATCAGTTTCGTCCACTGCCTGCTAGCCTGGCCGTAATACTTCTATGTCATAAACTTGCAGTTTCCCTTGTACGTCTTCTGTATACATCCACAGCCAAAAGTGAATGTTATTTACATACAACATCAAAACAATTTACATACAAATGATGAGATTTGACGAAGGTCAAATTCTTTGCTTTCACTTCCAATACTCTCCCTTTTTCCCCAGATAAGAGACCTTGGCGTAACCGAATACTTCCCTTAAACCCAATGCGATTTCTTCAAAGACCTTCAATTCTTTCTTCCCACTTTGCGAATTAGCTTCCGGCATTCTCCTTACATTTTAACGTAGATCAGGAATTTTAATCACAGTATCATCTGTAATTATATTTTGAATTAGGATAAACGAGAAACGTTATGGATAATTATATTACTGGTAAATTAATTATTCGTACGTGTAATCATGACATCTGGCTTACAAATGAAACACGCTCACAACTCCAGTGATCGCCAATGTTTACGTTTGATTCGGTAAAGAGACAATGCTCTTCATGCTCCGTCATGAATGAAGGATTTAGGTTGATGGAAATAAAGTTTAGGGCCAAGATGAAGTTCCCGGGCGATCAGTAGGACTCGGTAAGACATTCTTCTGATGGAAGCTGATGAGTGTAACACATAATTTAAATAATGCAAATCCATCGTATATTATATTGATAATGCATTATATATGAGCTTATGGTCTTTTATTAGTCGATATCTTTCTATTGTTTTAGTATCGTGTTTATCTGTCATCAAAATGTAATCTTTGAGTCCAAAGGGACTTTCCCCATTGATCAGTATCCGGATCCGGAAGGACATTCATCTGATGCGATCTTGGTAACTGATGAGTATAACACAGAGTTACATTGATATAAAGTTCATCATGTATTTTACTAATATATTTATATATATATATATATATATATATATATATATATATATATATATATATATATATATATATATATATAAACTTGACCCGTCGGCCAATGATTAATCGATATATTTTAATTATCTTATTGCGTCTCTATCAAACATCAAACAAACCTTAGAGACAATAGCGAGATTCCCCAGCGATCAAGACGTTAGGAAAGGACATTTTTTGATGTGATCAAGAAAACTGATGTGTATAAACCTAGGATACATTTTATATTAACTTCCGCGTGTACTTTATTGATATTTGGATAAACATAATTTAGCCTATATATATTTTTTCTAGTCGATTGCTTATAATTTTTCTAGTATCGTGATTATATGATATCATAGTCAACCCTTCGAGTGCAAGAAGATCACCCGCAGTTATGTCGATGATCCAGAAGGACATTCTTTTGAGGCTATTCTGGAAACTGATGAGTATTAGCCGTGAATAACTTTATATTTTTGCTACATTATTCCGTTTATTAATACATTCTACTCTTTCAGTAGGTGTAGATTTTTGTCGACTCCACAGAAGTAAGTAAAAATCTTGATGAAGATAAAGTGTCCAAGCGAGGAATTGCAAGCAATCCAATAAACACGTAATTATTGTACTTGTATTGTTCATGTTACATAGTATTACCTCTATAACAATTATTCAAGTTTGTAAATTTTGCATTTTCTTGGAATAATATTATTGCTACATTTTTTCGTTTATTAATACATTCTTCTTTTTCACTGTAGGTGTAGTTTCAGTCGTCTCCACAGATGTAAGGACAAATCTTGAAGAATAAGAAGAGCCAACAATCCAATAGACACGTGATTATTGTACTCGTATTGTAAATTTTTCATAGTATTACCTTCAGAACATCAAAGAGTTTAATAGATACTTTACTACATTCAGATATTTTTAATATCCTGTGAGTGGTTAAAAGCTTTCAATTATGTTAATTCTAATTTTTAAAAGTCTTTCGACAGTTATTAAAAGAATTCAGGAAAACTCCATATTTTATGGGTTATAGAAATAGTGCATCTCACCAGTTAAACTCTGATACTTGTAATCGGAATTTGTACATTATTTTCCTTAGAACTATTAAATATATTAACGAAGTATTTAAATAATAATATTTACGAAGTATTTAAATAATAGTATTTAAATAATAATATTTTGAAATCGAAGGTTCAACTGACAAGTTACGGAACTGCTGTGTTTTTTACAGAATTAAAAATAGGAAAAATATTTTAAATGGATGAAAAATAATATTTTTGTATAAGTTACAGATTAATGAATGCTACGAATTCGTACATTAAATTTTGTTAAAAGGAATTTAGCTGTTTTCCTGTTTAGTATTGCAGAAATATTTTTAACGATGTTTGTATGGAAACAAGCAAATATCGTTAATATCGTAGTGTCAAAACTAATGTCCCAGAATTACCGAATATAAACAATTTTTTTACATCTTTGGATATAAGTGAAGAAGGAATTTAACAGAACAATTAAAAATAATATTATTTAATCAGCTGTAGAATGCTACGCACTGTAATTATGTATAGCGAAGCAGCCATGAATCCGTCAGAGAGATGGTTGATTTTTGATTGACTTGGAATCCCCACTTAACGACGTGGAATCCACCCCAACGACGTGGAAAATTTTATTTTTCTCCTCGATAGTTGACACTTGGCAAAGTAGTAGCCTATATTCAAAATATTCGCGTTATAGGCAGTAACGCTGGTGTAGGGATAGGTTACAGGGGAATAGTTACAACACAGCAGTCACATTTAACGCAGGCATTGGGTTATTTTGTTAGGGGAAGGGTAAGGTATGGAAGGCAGACGAGATGACAGCGCAGCATTGAGGTAATGGTAGAAGAATGGACGGGGGGGAGGATGTTCACTCTCCGGCGGTTCTATTCCATCTCATTATTTCTTTTTCTTTCGGTCACCTGGCTTATATTTGAGTCTTATGTGACCGGAATGCCACCACACGCCACTTCATCAAAACAAAATCAAATGCATAACTCAATACAAAAACTCGTACAATACAGGTATTAGAAAAAAATAAAACCACCAAAAAATAATGATAGCCTTCATGCTATATCGTCAGAATACACATGATAAAAAGTTTATTTCCACGCAAAATTATGAGGATTTCAGCATTTTTATATCCGTTTATGTACTATTACAGTAACTTTCTTTAGAAAAGTACCTGATTTTGGCGATCAATAATCTTTTTCCTACTTTCAATGATTTTCACTCAGTTAATATTCGTTGAATGACTTTCCCATTTGAGTATGAGCTAGTGGAAGATGTTTATAATACGAGTAAAATGTAGCTTGCATACTGCAAGCAGATCGACAACACCAATTTCATGTCGGCATCATATCGGGACGGTCCTCAAAAGAAAAAAAAAAGGATTGAATATTTTCTTAAAATTTGCTACCATTTAATCATCTGGCATCGAACCCGGGTCTTCCTGGTGAACTTACTATGAAGCACTACAGAAGATCACCATCTATAACTATACATGTGTGAAAATTAAAGCAGAAATATTGGCTGCAACTGCCTCAAACGACATCTACTTTTCACGAATGTAAATGGCTCTCTGGATACGAAACTAGGACTATCTTGGAAATCTAAAACATGTTCTTGAAATTTATTTATGATCTCTATCTATATGCCGAATTTCAAGTTTCTATATTATTGGGAAAGGGTTCAAAATAATTCTTAAAAATCGGATCAACTACTGATTGTAGAGACACCTGGTGTTGAACCCAGGACAAATTGTAAGCTGTGAATGCACAGTTTGATTTTTAAGGACTTGATCTTATTTTATGCAAAGTTTGAAGTCGATGTCATGCCGGAAAGTACCTAAAAATTGTTTCCGTTATCTCCATAAGAAATGCATTGAGGAATGTAAATTGCCCTCTGGGATCGAACCAAATCATATAAGACCCACATTTCACAACTCTTAACAATAAGAAACCGTCTCCCCAGCCCCAAAGACCACAGGGAACCTGCGACCACAAGCGGCGTCTACCTTCTCTCCTGCGACGACTGCGGTGCCAAATACGTTGGTCAAAGCGGCCGCGACCTGGCCACCAGGGCCGCGGAACACCGAGCTTGCCTCCGCTGGAAACAATACCCCCCCGCCTCTTCTTTCGCCCGTCACCTCCTGGAATCGGGACATAAAAGCAACTTTGCCCCAGCACGCCTTCACCAGGAGAAAAAAGGACGTCGTATTGACATAATGAAGACAATCGAAATTGTGAATTTTTCCACGGAAAATGGTTTCCTCACCAATGAACACACCTTTCCCCGTACCTCACCTCTTATCTCCCTTCCCAAAAAGATATTCCCACAACCTCTCCTTCCCTTTCCCCTCCAACCTTTCAGGACTTTTAAGAAATCTTCCAAACATTTCTGTACCAGAAGATGCTACTCCGGTAGTGAAACCGGTATTCAGTAAAATAAGATCGCGGAAAATTTACATTGTTTTTCTTCATTATCTAAATGTCATTCCACAAAGTAACGCCTGATCATTTAGATTTCACTAAATAACTCCATTTAAATGGCCAAATTCTCTCAGAAACGTAAATGCTCTAAATCAACAATAACGTTTTTCAGTTAAGGATACGATTTTTTTTATCAATAAATGTTATAATATTTTCATTAGTTACTCTAAGATTCCAAAATCATCTAATGGAAAGAAATACTAAACGAACAAAAAAGGAGTCAGAATTACATTTCTCATCTTTTTATGAAATTTCAATTTCGTATGACCTTTCAAAATTGCTAATTTGTTTTTAAAAAATAAAAGAAAACCTTTACAATGATTAACTGTTCATGAATATCTAATGGAAAAGTGTCACTATTACTGTGATAGAAAAGCAAATCATTTTGCAAACAAATAACACACGTTTCTACTTGAATCGTTTGATATTAATTTCCTTTTTCATCAAGGAATCAATTTTAATAACAGTTTACGATGCTTTCATTCGAATGTTGGTCTCTCAATCAGTTGCTCCGGCACATTTTCTTTCCAGAATATATTCACAGCGTTAACATCAGTATTTACGGAGAACAATGAGATTTAATCGAGACTTTTATGACGAATTGAAAATTGAGGAATTCCTCATGCGATATTAAATGTAAAATAGTACTGCCGTTTCAGCCTGAAACTGAGGCATTATTTAAAAAATAAGACTGATAGAAATTGAAAGTGAATCAATTGTAACGAACACCCGCTAACATTAGAGACCTTTAACGAATGACAAAATCTCAAAAGGGGAATAAGTTCGAAAATAACGCACTATCCGTCGTACTTAAATAGGAATTATAATGAAATTAAATTAAATTTTTACTCGTCGTATTCTGTGTTCCTTCCATGGACCGAGTAACTCTCCTCAAGATCTCTCCATTTCTACTCTTGCTCTTCCATTATGGAGAAAGGACCTGAGCGTGTTTCTGAAGAATAAATAAAAACAGTTAATAGACTATTTTTCGAAAGAAAAAACATTATGTTTATCCAAAAATACGCACTTTCTGTCATACTTGAATAGGAATAGTAATAACATTATATTAAAATTATACTCATTGTATTTTGTATTCCATCCCTGGACCGAATATATCTCCTCAGCATCTCTGCGCTCCTACTCTGCTCTTCCATGATGAAGAAATGACGCAAGCATGAATAACTAGAATAAATAAAAAATATTAATTCGAAATCAAAAGCATTATATTCTCCAAAACTACTTATTATCTAGCATACTTAAACAGGACTTATTATAATATTAGGTTAAAATTATACTCATTGTATTCTATCCTCCATCCATGGACCAAATATCCCTCTGCACCATCGCTGCCCTCCTTTTCAGCTTCTCTATGATGGAGAATGGTTTCTTAACATTTCAGACCACTCAGGAAAACCGGAAAAAATAAAATAAATTATCACGCGAGTAACATTAGCCTTCATTCACCTACCAGGTCTCATGCAATTGCTGTCTTATAAATCTCAAATATCTCACTTATTTATTTAATATTCTGAAAATACCGTTTAAAAAGAACTTAACTGTATGGGACATCTGATGGACGTCGCTTGATAATCCTTTTGGTTGAACGGCCTTTCGCACCAGAGACACCAAGAGAAATCTTCCAAGAGTGAGAGTATTTACCTCATTGGAAATTGAGAAAAGAGAGAAACAAAAATGAATAAAGTATTCACAGAAAATATTCTACAATACAAGTGTAAGAGCGGGCAGATATTTTAGCGATCGCTCAAATTATAATTTCATATTTTACCTCGTAGGACAAGGTCTGATACTAAATCGAAGATGTTTACGAACAATCGCTTCGGGATTCAAAACAATTAAATCGTGTATCTCGAAAAGAGAGATTAGTTTGCCGAGATACATCTAATAAACACACTACAGCCTGCTCAATCAATACTAATTTGGAATCTCAATTCGAATAAAATAAAAATATTAAAGCAAAACGGAAAATTGTTAGTAAATTAAAAAGCAAGATGCTTAAAACGATAACTATTCGTCAATATAAATATTTTTCAGGACTTCCGTCACAAGAACAGTAGAAAGTATTTACTGATGTAATTAGAATATATTATTTGTGTTCATTTTCGATATTCAACTCAAGAAATTCAATTTAAGACAAGAAGCTGTGAATACTAATGCAGATCACCAGTAATTATTACTGATATTCATCTCAGGTTGCACCAATGAGATTAGGTTCGAAGACTTCCATTGGATTTTAAAATTAGGGCATCCAACCTGACTTCCGAATAATTAAAGACTCGAAAACTAGAATGATATTACACTATTTCCGCACAAATGAATATCTACTCATATTCAGTCCGCCTATGATATATTTGTAAAATTTCATGGTAAATAAACTTTTACTAGACCACTAATTTATTATCCGAATAACACGACCCAGAATTCGTAGCGTCACTACATCATCAGGTGACAAAATAAAAACACATGTCAAATAACGGAAGTCACAATACTTCTTTTTCTATTTTCAGGCGAACACCGTATATGAAATAGACTTCAATGAAGGTTAACTCTTTTGTTTGAAAGGAAAACATTAGCTATGCAAGGCCTACCTTTCCTCAAGGAATTTCGGGAGGGCTGCAATAGATAGCGAAGGGTTCGGAATCCGCATCAGCTGACCTCCCAATGACGTCAGGACTTTCCACGATTCACCTTAGTTCAGCTTATTTTCCTGCTGTGAGGGCTTCACGAATGTGGACTAAAAGAGCACAACTTCCAAGAAGTTCATTACTTAATGTGTGAAACATCCGCTTACGTTAGCTCAAACAATGCATCTGCAGTGTTACTATTACATTGAGTTAGTTGTTTTGTAGAATAACGCTATTCAAGTTATATAGAAATCAACCAATACAGCGAGAACTCGGTGCTTCGAGGGGTGCATTATCTCTCAACCATAATTTTTGGCTTGTGTGAATAACGCGTATAAAGTGAGCTACTGTAACATCCAAACTGCAGTTAGTAATGCAAAAGTGATCCTTTATGGTTTACCAGTGAGTGAATCAGTGAAATGTGAACGAGTGGTTCCTCGTTGGGGGTCATTGGTACCTGCTGGTTTTGCTGGATAACTGGATGCTTCCTTCGATAATAAAGTGAATTATTCCATAGGCACGTGAGTATATCTATCCCCTAAATATTCGTATCCATCGTTAATTAGACCCATTGAGTAGAAAAGGTTAGTATTAGTTTAAAAGGTTGTACCAGGTGTAGAAATATGAAACCAAGATTTACCTTTAGATGGTGCTCGCTATCAGTTTAAAGACCGTAAGACCCAAGGCCCTCGTAAGACCAATTCTGCAGAGCCATCTTCACCCTCTGACCGAAGACAAAGTTTGTCAACACGCAATAACCTAATTTTCATATATTTTACTATATCCTCAAACATGTCGAGTTTTGTGCATACGAACTATGACTTGTAGACAGTATTGGTTTTCTGCTATCATTTAAAGAAAACTGCTGCAGAATCACATAGAATGCTTGTCGAAGCATAGGTGAGCATGCTCTTGGCAAAACTCAGTGCTTCGAGTGGTTTAAAAATTTAAAATTGGTGATTTAGACGTAAGAATGAAGGAAAGAAACTCAAAGGAAGAATTGTTTCTTTTGGCGTGGCATTCATAACCTACCGGAGAGGTGGGAAAATGTGTAAATTCCAATGGAGATTATTTTGAATGAAATATTTTTTATAATTTTCAAATAACCGACGTGTAATTTAAAAAAAAAATCCCGGATTCATATTTCTACACCTGGTAAATTCCGCTACTTGAGAATATCTTAAACATATTGGATTCCAGGAAGGAAGATCAGTGGAATAAGTCATTTCAACGTAGTCATTTTCCCGTGATATAAGAGAGCAATCGATTTAGGATATTGAGTCATAGTGCTTGCATCCCCCGCCACATGCCAAAAGCCAGCTTGCAGGGATCTTACATAGACTTCTCAAAAATTTCCGAGCAGTTTTCATTCATTAAAATCTCCAATTATTGCGCATTACATTTACAATAGATATACTTTAAACATAAATAGGCAATCATTCTTACTTTTGAGATAATGAACTAGTTTCAGATTGAAAATGCACTAATATTTTACATATTCAAACACGCAGAGTATTACTTTATAATTAATTCATCATACATAATAGATTACGTCTATGTTTTTTTCCAAAAATGCTGATTTTATAGATGTTAATAAATTCCAGGAAGATAAAGGGCCGGAGCAACTGTTGTAAAAACCAACATTCAATCGAGTGCAAGGTAAACATTAATAAAAATTGCTTCGTAAATATAATAGATAACCATGTTCAAACAATCAATGCAAGAAATTATAGAATTAAGGAGTAAAATAGTAAAATGAAAATTAACAAAATTTTTGGTTTATGGTAGTTAAGTGAGGTTTTTTAAAGGTCCATCCCTAGGCGCCGTTTTTGCAGCTTTATCACAGTTTTTTTCCCACGACTCGAGCTCGGAGCTGATAAGGGACCTCGACTTATCAGCAGATATCAGCCTTTATCCATTTAGAAGTAAAGAAAGGCGTGCGGTACGATTCGAAAAGTTATAAACAATTGCAATATACAACAATTTGATATCTTTGGCGTGTCCCTCGTCTTAAGACAAGTACATGCGTCTTTTGATCTACGCTCTACGATGAAAATCAAGGTTTTTTTAATGTTTTCTATAGAAATTACCCGGTGAGTTATGGCAACACTCTATTGTTGAGAGAGGTGAGTTAACGCAACGCCAGGAGATCCAGAGGAGAGGATTACATGTATTTGAATGCGGAAGATATTCATATCCCTTTAATAGTTTGTTATTCATATCCATTTTACATACCAACCCAACCCAACCCATCCCAACCCAACCCAACCCAACCCATCCCATCCCAACCCAACCCAACCCATCCCAACCCATCCCAACCCAACCCATCCCAACCCAACCCAACCCAACTCTCCTGGCAATGCAGCATTGCCATAATTCACCAGGTAATTTCTATAGAAAACATAAAAAACCTTAATTTTCATCGTAGTACGTAGATCAAAAGACGCATATATACTTGTCTTAAGACGAAGGATACGACGGATATATCAAATTGTTGTATATTGTAATTATTTATAACTTTTAAAATCGTACCGCACGCCTTTTTTTACAGGTCTGATTATTCCCGCTGCCCGCTGATAAGTCGAGGTCCCTTATCAGCTCCGAGCTCGAGTCGTGGGAAAAAAAATTTGATAAAGCTGCAAAAACGGCGCCTAGGGATGGACCTTTAAAAAACCACACTTAACTACCATTAACCAAATTTTTAAACTGTAAACATTCGTTAATGTTACTCCTGTCATGAATATAGGAACCCTTTCGAAGTTGTATTATCACACAGCGGCTTGGCTAGCGTCTAATCTACTCGCCCACTTAATCATAACTAGACAATCATATTGATTATGCTGTTCTAATCCCACCATGTTTGAATCAACCATACCATGGTTATTTATTTTAATACAACTTTTCTCGTATCCTTCTTCCGCAACCTACCCAAAGCAGTAATTAGGAATGCAGAAACCAGAATGAAGTTCTTAAATAAAAGAATCAGGCCATTAGGACAGCGACGCTCTGGTGGCGAGAGGCCTAACCTCTTATTATTGCACCATCATTGTCGGAGAACTGGGAATCGCGCCATCTTGGATATCGAGGCGAAGTATTGAGGAAGGTCCGTAATCATAGAAATTCTGATTTGCTGCAGTCTTCGAGGAACATTCGCCTTCGAAACTGAGTCCATCGGAGGAATAATGGGCGAAATTACCCTCGATCCTTTCTGTAGGCTCTGTTTGAAAGAAAGGTAAATTTCTAGCCTTGGTGGTGGTCGTTCCGATGTAAAGCAAGCATGAAATGGGAATTTGAGCCGTATGCGAGTGATTTCGTTCGTCGATTACACAAAATGTCCGTTGTGTTTTGTGTTTACTTTTCTAAGAATCTAGTTCACGTCATGGGAGTGGAGATAGATACATGTAATCGGGACGATAATCCTCGTCGATGTGTTCTGCATTTGTTTTGTACGCGTATTAAACAAGTCGATTTTCGATCTCTGTTTGTTGTAATATATGTACGGTGACATATTTTCTATTGTCTTGTTCCAGTCGAATATAAATTTAACCCAACTCTTAACAACAGATAAGGAAAGAATGATAAACACTAATGGACACCTACGCAAGCAGTAAGTTGTGTGATTTAAGATGTGTAGGAATTAATTTTGATCATTGTGTGATGGTTAATTGGTACAGTGATTTGTTAAATCGTGCATTTTTCTCGTGCGATGTATGCTGTTGTGTGATTTACTGGTTTGATCAACTCCTTGACGTTGCAATTGCTGTAATTACGAAAGACTTGTGCCCAACCTATGTCATTGAAGCTTTGCAATGGAGAATTTAATACCCAGTAGTTGTTTTTATTCGCTTACAACTTCGTTGTGGCCAAAAATTAGAATGTTTGTGGTATTGCTCGTATTTCGAGTCGAACTGTGAGCAAATTCTGGCAAGTTTATCAATTGTGTTTTATTTAAGTTAGTTGCCAGCGGTATCTTTGTGGTATTACTTCGTGTATTGTTAATGTCTACCATCGAGATAGGCGGATGTAGGATTTCTTATTTGTTATGCACTCGTTTTCGTAGCTTGCGAAGAAATATCACTTCTGCCACGAAGGGAAATGAATGATTCATTGAGCATGATTAAGGTAAGTGAAAAGTGCTTGTTAAGAAAAATAACAACGGAATGTTTTGAACTGGTTGTAAGATCCGTATTGTTTTCAGTTTTGATTCATATCTCCTGAATTATATAAGCAGCTAAAAGTGGTTGAATCTAAAGTTAATCTACTTCTCTCGTAATTCTAAGTGTGGCAAAGGTAAGCTGTATTTCATTTGAAGAGCTCGGCAATAAAAATGCAACGACTTGTCAGGTATTTAATGAATGATTACTATCGTAGGATAATAAAGCCAGACGTAATATTTTTAATTTTGATATGCGATCATGTTTTTTAAAACACTCTTAACTTACGTGAGTAAATTAGTCAGTTCGTTCATGGTCATTGTTGATGTTGACCTGGTTGTCATGTAGTTGTTTACATAGCATTAATATAGAGAATTTTGCCGTTTTCTCGAAAAAAACTTAAATTTAAATGGTAAAATTCTAGTTTCACATAGTTTGGGAGAAAATCTATACCTCCTTTGTGTGAAACTAGAATTGGACCAATTAAATATATCCGGAGTGATATGATATACATATAATTGAGTTTAAATGTAGTGTACACTTAAAACAACGTGTAATAGTCGAGGATTGAACGTTTAATACTTATGTATATTCAAGTCCGCGTGAGTGTACTTACTACAATAAATGTCAATTCTTCCAAAAAATAAATGCATTTTAACGCATATGTGGCCAACTTATTATACTTTCCAAGATAGTAGTTTACATAAGCGAACAATTGGAAACTTATCATGAGTGTAGTTTGGATTTATGGTTGAGGATGGGCAATGCCAGGTATGAAGGACTGTGCAACAGTTACAAAACCAGACGGAAAGAAGACTGTTCACTCTTAAAAGAAATATATCTGTTGCTGGTTTTTCACATTTTCCCAATTTTAACAATATTTGACAATTTGACAAAACAATCAGGTAATTTTTATCATATGTTTTTCCAAAAGGTACGTAATATTTTGCATTTAAAATATTCCTAAAAAATGTTAGTACTGTAGTAAACAATTGGAAATTAAAACAACTAATTATGGTAAGCGTGTTTTTACATATCGTATTTGTTACCCAGTGTATAGCCAAACATGGAACCCAGTAGGTACTAGCAATAATTTTTAACATTTAAATCATAGGTACTAGTTAAGTATAAATTAACCCACTAACTAACCTGAGGAAAATTTGAGTATTGATTTGAAAAAACTGCATCCCTGAAAATTGTCCTTTTCACTGATTAAATTTTGAGAATGCAATTTGAGTTTGCTTCACATCAATTCCTCCAAGAGCCCTCCAATATTCCTTCTAAAACATAGCCAAGCCACCAGTTTTTGTCATATACAGCGGTGACATTGCCTAAAACGTCTTCTAACTTCAGTGTGTCAACTGGTTTAGACACCTTCCTCTTCCAGCCTTGTATGTCATCAAAAAAGTGTTTCACTAGTAGCTTTCATTTCATTTTGGGAAAGAACATGGAACTGTTGTGTCCCTTTAATGATCAGCGCTTGTTCAAAACAGCATTCCAGGAATTTTTCTGAAACAGCATAATCCTCTTCAGTGGAAAAGGCAAAATCTACCATTGGTATGTTTTTTACTGCCCACTCAAAGATATCTTGTGTGGTTTGGATTTGGTTGTCATATGTTGTCATATGGCCATTTCAAACTAGCGCAAGCTGCCAGTTTTTTAATAGAACCGCCTATTCCATCGCATGGTCCTTTCCTATGTGCTGTTGCTGAAAAGTGCCACTCAGCTTTATGTTGAAATTTTCCTCATGAAGGTAAAGGCTCAGGAAATTTTTCTTATTTTTATACTGAGAGGCCAAACCGTCAGAAAAATAAAAAAATCTTTTTTTGAAACTTTTGAAATTTGTCTGTTAAATAAGAAATGAGCTTTTTTTGAAATGCGTAAACAGCTACTGTGTTGTTCTGTAGGCAGTCTGAAATAACGAAAAAGCACAAATGTTCAATTTTGTCTTCTTGTTTGTAATATATAACAAAAGGATGTATTGTAATCTGTTGGCTTGTCCAGTGATAACTCTGGGCTTCATCCTGAAGAACTATACTATCATTTTCGGAAAAATCACAAGTAACAACAAATTCTGAATAATTAAGATTTTCTTTAGTGTTGTTAAGGAATGCTCCTTGTTGCTTGGCATAAAGTCATGCCTAACCAAAGCAGACATCTTACTACAGAATAAATCGATAAACTCTTTTTTATAAAAAGTTTTTTCCAAGGTCTCCGGATTACTTGGTCAAGTCACCAACACCCACTGTTGAAATTGAACTTTTTCAATTAAATTTTCATCAAAAGAGTCATTTTACGGATTTCAGTTACTCCAGGGCAATATTAACAATTTCCCTTGTTGCAATCAATTGATGATGGGTAACAAAGCATTTTTGCAATACATTGCTTGTAATTTTTTAGGTTTCCATTTGTTACCATGTTAAGTTTGGCATTCTCTATCATTAACTTAATGTTTTGATGAGTTGTGTACACACAAACAGTGTGTGTGGCACTCTGCCCAGCTAAAATGCACTGTTTGGCTCTGCAAACTTATAAAAACCTATTCTAATGTTAGGAAACTTGTCTTTGGAATGTTTTTAAGCATCTTTAAGATTGCATAAAATAAGTCTTTTTGAAATTTTAGTCTTATTTCCATCTGGTTTTGCAGCTGTTACACAGTCCTTCATACCTGGCATTGCCCATCCCCAACCATAAATGCCCCACCCCCCCCCTCATTGGCAAATCCTGGCTGCGCCGAAGGATGGAGTATTTTTTTTAACAATGAACCCATTAAGACCCCACTTTCATATTTTACTGTACGATTTAAAACAGTACTAAGTATTTATACTAATATTTTGAGATTTTTAAATTATGTACTTTTTGAAAAAAAAATTAAACAAATTGTTTATATGGATAAAAAATACTTTTGTCATTAATACCCTTGTCATGTTGCATATCATTCGAAAGAATATTTCAAATGCTGTAAAATGACACCTCTTTCAGCTCTCTGAATGAACTAGAACAGCTTCTAGAGGGATTTAAGAAATGAACGTTCACGTCTGTTTGGCGGGTTTTTGACAACTTTACATAGCCATATCTCAAAAACAGTTTGAGATAATAATTTAAAATTTGGCATTCTAATTAGTATTGGCAAGTAGTATAAGTATACAAAATTTCAAGAAAATCTGAGATGGTGAGGAAAAATTTCCTTCTAAACTGTGTTGATTTGACATGGAATGACCCTAATGCATTCCATTCTCTTATACCTCTATTGATAAAAGAATATTTCACCACATCGGTTATCTGTTCATGCTCCTTTATTTTCAAAATTTGATCGCCGCACTATAGTTCGGAGAATAGAACCTCCCTCATTAATTGCTGAAAAAGTGCTAAAATTAATTTGTCATAACGGTATATTACCTCTTTTATTTCTGATGCTAAATTCCTATTGCTTCAACTTAAATTCTACGTAAGGAGGTGTTGTTTGTTAGAACTCACGAGAGAATGAACAAAGAGTGAACTGCTTTCCACAGTTGATTTGACTGATTTAAACAATGCATTCATACGGCGAGGTTTCCAAAACAGAAAGCTTGTACAGGAGCTGGGGGATTCCCTTGTCAAAAATTATGGAATTATTTTGTTTTATATTTATTTTTATTTAGATCAATCAATCAATTGTATACAAAAATTCTATTCACAATAGTATATGTAAAGTAAACATAAAACAGTATTTATAATGCTTGAGATAGCCAAAAGATTGCATAATTTAATCTTGTCCGACTTTCTATAGTTGAAATTTACATTCAATAATTGCATAAGGAAGATGTTGCATAAAATAATTAATAAAGAACAGTCTTTACATTACATTGGGTCATACTTATGCATCGTTGTCTTGTGATTTACATATAGTTTGATATGAAGAAGAAAAATATGTAATTTATACATGAAACAATAATTTTAATCTAGAAGGTATTTATAATCTAAAGGTACATACATAAGACTTCAGAAATGAGGTGTAATATTCATTCTATAAAAAGTTTTTGTAGGTTTTCAAAAAATAAATGTTCTTTTACCAAGCTTAGAATAATAGCCTTATCCTTTCTAGTTAGATTATTTCTTTTATCCAGTAAGTCCCTTATTATTCTTGGGTATTAATTGTAGATTTTAATTACTAAATAGGAGAACTGTAACTGTGTTCTACTTTTTGGCAATACAAATTTAAATTTAGCTACCATATGTACTATATACCATATGCAGTTTATGTATAAATTTTCCATGTTTTTTGATAACGAAAACTTTCATAATTTGAAATATTATTCAAAAAGCCAAGCATGCAAACCCACGTTGTAGAAGGTGATATTATTTGTGAATAAGATATATATGGTTGAATTTCAAAGTTTGGTAATGGTTATGTTCAATTTCTTTGCCATGCATTTCTTATTATCTTTCACATCTATTCGTATGAGAGTTGAGTTCAATCAATCACCTTTGTTGTTAGGGAATTGTTTATTCACCCAAAATTACACAAATCTTTTGTCTGAATTCTCTGCATTTAGACTCGAATACGATATTCCACAACCAAAATAAGAATCTTCATTCAATTTCCTTTCTTTTGGTGTTCATCTCGATTTCGTACAACTTTTATTTCTGATTTAATTCTGCAAAAGAAAAAATGTCTGCTATGGATCGAAATGAACTTGATTCGCATTTCATGTACGAGAGACATCTAGAGTCGAACCAAGGATACTTTGGACTTACAAATATCTGCGTGCACGCTCCATTAAACCATTAATGACTCTATAAACTATAACTATACGACTAAATATAAACATAAGGGTTATTATTTTTTTAAGATTGTTACATATATACTATAAAGTACACGTATAATTTTTGTACATTTCTATTTTGTTGTAGCTAATTCCAAATTGATTAATAATCCATTTATCTGAATACGGTATCCGGAATAGTATTTCTGAATGGTACAGCTTTTTTAAACTCTTCTAAAAGCTATACAAGATAAGCTTTTCGAATGAAATTCTGCAAAATTTTTCACTACGAAGTAGTTTATATTGGTGCCAATTTTGAAGTCTCTGCCATTTATTTATTCCAATGAATAATAAATACTGAAAACAGATTTATACTTTTCCACAAAGGTTTTTCTTCAGGAACCGGTTTTTTTCCCTGTTTCGGTATATTTCCATTGTCAGGTTTTTCCCCAGAAATCCTTCACTTTCAAAGTAAAAGTCCTCAGCTCAATGCCCTAGAACAGCTTGAAACTAAACGTCACCTCTCCTACCCCTATTGTTCCCTTACTAACAAGTATCTTTTTTATTCTCCCTCCCCATCTTGGAATCCATCCTCTCCCCCATCCTTTAGTCACCTGTAAACTTTCCCCTCCTGCCTCCTGATGGTTGTCATTGTATGTATGTCTATTTCCAACTCTTTTACATTGTTTTTTTATCTGTCATCACCCAAATTACAATGTAAGCCTCGACAGTTTAAGGATTCAGCTTTGTTTGAACCTGACGATGGTAATATACCGAAACCGGTAGTTCCTTAATAAAAACCGTAGTGGAAAAGTGTAAATCTTTTTTCAGTGATGTCTTTCTACAACATCTCGGCCAAATCGATAGATTATAATATAATAAATATAATCTGGTCCTAATAATTTATAATCTGATCTCGTCAGAAAGTGCATGAAATTAATGTTCAAAAATTTTCGGCATTTTCCACAGAATTCTTTCCATTTTGTCAAACAAGGTAGTCCACAACCAAAATAAGAACCTTTATTCAATTTCCTTTCTTTTGGGTTTCATCCCTAATTTGTACAAGTGTTTTCATAAACTAAAAGTAATAATAATAAAAAATGGCTTTTATTCTGGTGAGGTTGAGACTGAGACTCTTCCTACATCTAAGCCTTTGTCATATGAGAAACAGAAAGAAAGAGATTTGCAAAAGAAGAAAACTAATGTATGGATTTAAAAAAAACCTAAGCTGAGGGCTCAAAAAACTGCAGGAAAACACACACAGGAAGGGGAAGACCTGCTAAACCTAGAAAACTATATTTTGTAAAGAAGGAGAATGAAAAGAATTATGAAAGACAAGGAGAGAATAAACAAACATTTTACAAAAAAAACAGGGGAAAAATACATTTTCACTTCAAGCAATCGAATAAAAAAAAACATCTTCACAAATGACACTAATTCTAAATTTCAAGAATTATAGTATATAAAAAGATAAACGCATAAAAATATTTCAAGAATAATGAAATGATTAAATACACTAGGTTGAGAATGAATGTAATGAACAAAAACAGAGTTTTTATATGAAATTGAACAATGACAACAAGAAAAAAATGAAAAATAGATTTTTTTAAATTAAAATTCTTTTTAAGTATGCTTAAATACGTAGTCATGGTGATTTCTATCTATCGTTGAAACAGATTGTGTCAAATTAACCGTGGAAAACAGTGCATACTTCGTTTATTTATTTTCTACTTGCAAAGATCTAGGGGTATTTGTTGATGAAAAGCTAATCTTCTCTGAGCATATAACCTATGTTAAAAAAAGAGCAATGTCTCGCCTGGAGATGCTATACAGATTTACCGACATCAGGGTCTCTCTTCGCACCTACTTCTCAAGCTGTGTTCTTCTCACTTACTGCTCTCCAATATGGACCATGTCTTCCGATTCTAACCTCTCCACTCTCAATCGTGTCTTCTTTTTCAAAATAGTCCGTTTTCGAGTGCCTTCTTGCAAAAACATGCCCAAAGGTCTTCTAGTAAATTACCTCAATCTATCATGTAATGATGGTTTTATGGTTATAATTTTATGGTTAGCGATTTCTAAGGACCGCGTAAAGGCAGGAATGCGCCACACCCTGAACCTGTTTCGACCATCAAAGCGTTTCCGAGGTGCGGGTGGTTGACAATGTGTTGACCATTTGCAGAAAGGGAATGGGAAAAGCGTTGGTCCTCAAGATTTGAACAAAGTGTAGTGATTGGATGAGAAAAACCGACACTAAAGAAGACGCGGACTTCTGGGCGTCCTTTCTTTGGGAAAGAGGCAATCAAACAATATAGCTTGACCTGAACGGTCCTCAAAAACCCTGGACCCACTCCTGTTGTGTTTTTAGTGTTCCCTCCCTTTGTGTGAATTTGTCCCCCAATTATCGTGATTTGTGTATTAATATGTGTTCTGTGTGTTAGGGTATTATAGTGTGGTATAATATTTATTGGTGGTGGTGTTTTTATGGTTCATTTCTTCCTCCTTGTTCAGTCGGTGTTTCCTTAACTTGTTATATGTGTGTCTTTTGGGAGTAGGGTTGTCATTTGTTTGAGATTTATTTGTATTAGGTTTTCATATTGAATAGATTAATTCAATTAAAAGAAATTGTGGTCTTTATTTCATTCGGAATGCATTTTGCAGTAAATTCAATTCGTTTGTTCTTTTAAATATCGGCGCCCAACTTTCGATCTTTTGATTAGTAGTTTTTTTTTATCATTATATCGTTTTACGCCCCGTGCGGCATTTTCATTATTTCTTATTTAATTTAATTTAGTCTCGTTACAACTTGGCGCTCAACGTGTGGGGCCTTTTCAATTATTTTTACTTTTGATTTTTTTTAAAGTATCGTTACAAAAGCCTCTCCTCCGACATCTCCTTCCTGTATAATATAATTAACTGCAAAATCAATTCTCCTTTCCTCTCTTTCCTTCGAGAACAACTCACCCATTCTCTCTGAGCACTCCTCGTCTATCAGCTGTAAAACGACCACTCTTTTTCCATCAACTCCCTTTCTTCATTTCTTCTCTCCTCTTAAATCCATCCTAAATATGGTTGCAAGACTTTTTATAATTTTATTCTTTATTTAAATTCATTTTATGTTGTTGTTTTATTTTGTTCACACTGATTGTTGGTGTTTCCTTGCTTCTTGTTATTTTGTCAACTGTAATTGGCCTCATGCTGTTTGTTGATACTTACCGATAAATAAATAAATAACATTACCATGGGTTTAGTGTAACATTGTGGAATACTCGTGTGTCTCTCAGAACGAAAGTGTTAATGTGTGTGTTTTGTCTTCAGGATGAAGTGTCTGGTAGCGATTCGAATGACGACTTGGGAATGGAGGAGCAGGAGGCCTTGGAGGTAATATTCCTATGTTTTTGCTTTTTTGTTAATTGCTTTTACAGACACTCCCCTTCTTACGACCGTCCGAAGTTACCACCGAAATTCTTTGAAAAGTGTAATTATCTAAAACTAAGATAAAAATTGAACAAACGTTTTACTTGGAACAGCTCTTATTATTAATGACCAGGACGCAATGAAGGTAATATTCCTTCCTAATAATTGCTTATGTATTTACAGTTAGAGGTGGGAGCTATTGAAAAATTCTATTTTTGGCTTCAATCGAATTATTCAAATAAAGTGTTTTGATTTTTCACTACATCCTAACGGAGTGAATTTATTAGATTGTTTTTAGCAAGTGAAAAAAATAGAATCGATTTTTCCATTACTTTTAGCAAGTGGAAAAAATAGAATATATTTATTTGATTGTTATTAGCAAGTGAAAACAATAGAATAGATTTATTCAATTGTTTTTAGCAAGTGGAAAAAATAGAATATATTTATTTGATTGTTATTAGCAAGTGAAAACAATGGAATAGATTTATTCGATTGTTTTTAGCAAGTGGAAAAAATAGAATATATTTATTTGATTGTTATTAGTAAGTGAAAACAATTGAATAGATTTATTCGATTGTTTTTAGCAAGTGAAAACAATAGAATAGATTTATTCGATTGTATTTAGCAAGTGGAAGAAATAGAATATATTTATTTGATTGTTATTAGCAAGTGAAAACAATAGAATATATTTATTTGATTGTTATTAGTAAGTGAAAACAATTGAATAGATTTACTCGATTGTTTTTAGCAAGTGGAAAAAATAGAATACAGTGGTACCTCTTACTACGTGTTTAATCCGTTCCAAAAGCGAGCTCGTATTAAGAAATGCTCGTTTTAAGATACAATTTTCCCCATTTAACTTAATTGAAATGCAATTAATCCGTTCCAGCCCCCACCCACCCCACCTCAATTTCTAAAATTATTGTTGTTAACACGATGTAGTACAGTAATTAATGACATAACAATTATAAATCATTACAAAAGATAAAGCAAAGAAATAGAAAGGTTTTTATGAGTCATTTACCTTTTAACTATGACGATCTGGGCGGGAGAGCGGAGGACTACTGTTATGGGGGAGAATCTCCTTTCAATAAAAAGTCAGGCACATTTTTTTGAGTTTTCTCTCTCATTGTCGCATCTAATGTAGGCAATTTGCCTGGTGAACATTTTTCGTCCTCTGCAGTTTCAATTTTACAGGAACTTGTCAAGCGAAATTTGTTTCATACGGCTTACTAAAATTTTTCTAAAGTGTTCCATACCATTATCGTTAAAACACGCAGCCGCACGCCCCGAATTTAATTTATCTGGGTGATGTTTTTCGACAAAATCGGACAGTTCTTGCCACTTCGATAACATTTCTCTTAGTTTTTCCTCCGACGTTCATGCTCTCTCCCCCAACACAGTTTCCTCCATTGCATCTGACATCTCCTGAAGCAGCAGAAGTTCTTCTGTCGTCAGTTTTTCTCTGTGGCTCTCGAGGAGTTCATTGATGTCGGCATCATCCACCTCCAGCCCCATGGATTTACCAAGAGATACGAATTTTTCCACATCAAGCATTCCTGGTTCGAGTCCCATGGAGTCTCGTTCGGAAACAGCTTCGGGCCACAGCTTCCTCCAAACCGAATTCAGAGTTCTTCTGGTGACTCCCTGCCATGCCTGATCGATTATTTTGGTGCAGTTAACGATATTAAAATGATCTTTCCAGAATTTGTGCAGAGTGAGTTTTGTGTTCTCCGTGATATCAAAGCACTGACAAAACAAATGCTTGGTGTACAGTTTCTTAAAATTGGAAATCACCTGCTGATCCATGGGCTGCAAGATAGGGGAGGTATTCGGCAGGCTTCATCAAGAGGATCTTGATGAAGCTGAACTCATCTAAAATTTCATCCTGAAGGTTCGGAGGGTATCCCGTGGCATTGCCTAGCATGAGGAGGGCCTCGAGAGGCAGGCTTTGTTCAAGTAGGATTATCTTCTCAGCCGGACCGAAGGCGGTGTTTACCCACTCGATGGTTAAATGCCTGGTGACCCAGGCCTTCCCGTTAGCCCTCCACATTACTGGTAGCTTCTCCATAATTATCTTGTGAGCCTTGAAGGCCCTCGGATATTCCGAATGGTAGACCAGAAGAGGCTTGATTTTGCAGTCCCCACTGGCGTTAGCGCAAAAAGCAAGCATCAGCCTATCCTTCATTGGCTTATGGCCTGGCAAATTCTTCTCTTCGGCGGTGATGAATGTCCGTCTCGGCATCTTCTTCCAAAACAGGCCAGTCTCATCACAGTTAAAAACCTGCTGTGAGACGTAGCCTTGCGAGGCGATGAGTTCGGACAAGTCTTTCACGAACGCTTCAGCCGCCTTGGTGTCCGAACTGGCTGCCTCACCATGTCGTAGTTCGCTGTGGATGCCAGTTCTCCGCCTGAATTTTTCAAACCAGCCTCGACTGGCCTTGAAAAGTTCCACAGTATTCGCAAGTTCTTCCGATGACGTTCTTGGAGACTTCTTGTAGAGATCGTCGTAAAATAATCGTGCCTTCTCGCAGATGATGTCGTCAGTGACAGTATCACCTGCGAGTTACTTCTCGTTCAACCAAATCAGAAGCAATTTTTTCATCTCCTCGTTCACAACTGTCCGGTTCTTCGACAGCCTTGCGACACCCTTCGATGTCGACAAGACCTTTGTCTCCTTCTTTTTCTTCAAAATAGCGCATATCGTCAACGTTCTCCGTTTGTATTGGCGTGCCTAGTCCGCAACACGCACTCCTTTTTCATATTTTTCGATAATTTCCTTCTTAATATCGATCGTGATAAGCTTTTTCTTCTCATCACCACTTTCCTTTACACTACGATTCTTAGGTCCCATGGCTAATGTAGAAGTTACAGAATACAATGCAAAAAAAACACAAATATTTGCCAGAACACAATTCAGAAATGCTTTTCCTACGATTTCAAAACACGAACTGAGTGAGCGACGGCAGGGTGATCCAAGAAGAATTTTGATTTGGCTTATCAGCATCGAACTCCACATCCCGCTTTGTTTTGGCTCGTTTACCAAAGTGACCAACGAAAGCAACTTATAAAAGGGATTTTGTTTTGAGCTTACCATCGGGTCCTTGGTAGCCCTGGTAGCTTGTCCGCGAACATATTAGACAGTGCCAACAAGCAGGATACGATTATACCCGCACGCTCGTAGTAAGAAATTTCGCTCGTCTTAAGAGTCAATATTTCGGCCGAGTGCCAGCTCGTAGTATGGAACACTCGTATTAAGGAACACTCGTAGTAAGAGGCACTACTGTATATTTATTTGATTGTTATTAGTTAGTGAAAACAATTGAATAGATTTATTCGATTGTTTTTAGCAAGTGGAAATAAAATAGATTTATTCGATTGTTTTTAGCAAGTGGAAAAAATAGAATATATTTATTTGATTGTTATTAGTAAGTGAAAACAATTGAATAGATTTATTCGATTGTTTTTAGCAAGTGGAAATAAAATAGATTTATTCGATTGTTTTTAGCAAGTGGAAAAAATAGAATATATTTATTTGATTGTTATTAGTAAGTGAAAACAATTGAATAGATTTATTCGATTGTTTTTAGCAAGTGGAAATAAAATAGATTTATTCGATTGTTTTTAGCAAGTGGAAAAAATAGAATATATTTATTTGATTGTTATTAGCAAGTGAAAACAATAGAATATATTTGTTCGATTGTTTTTAGCAAATGAAAAAATAGAACAGATTTATTCTATAATTATATAATTATAAAAAATAGAATAGAAAAGTTTTGATAATCCATTTCTACTAGATAAAATTATTAACATAAATATGTTGGTCTCACCTTTATGAGAAAGTTGAACTTCAGTACCAACATCCTTGTGACAAATGTGAACAGGGCCTTTTCAAGCGAAATTTATCAAGAAGATGGTTCGAACCCATCTACGGTATAGAATGTGTGAATTCACGTATAAATGCTTGGTCTGCGGACTAAGCTTTTATTCATGAATGAAGAAAGAATAAGTGCGTTTAGCCATAATTTTTCCATCTTATCAGTTAGGGCTGTTTATAATATGTTGGAATGAGAATCTTTGGATGATCAGTATTGAGTTTGAATAAACTTTCTCCATCAAGCGCACCAGCAGAAAAAAGAAAATACGTTTAGCGAAGTTGTATGCATCTTGGAAAAATCCTTTCTCACATACGTTCCTCCTAACGTCTTTCCCACTGGAGGAATCGGAGATGAATTTCATTCATATTTTTCTTAATCTCTCCAGCGTAATGAGGGTCATATTTGTCAGTCGTTTTAATTCCAAAATAAAATTTCTAATTAGGAGTCTAGTGGGATGTGATAGAGGGTATTTCACTTCGAGAATGATATTTAAAAAAATATGGATAATTTAGGGACGTCCTCTTATAAAAGAAGAAGACTGAGAAATTGGGTGTCTAATTACTCAAGAATTGGAAGAGTTTTCCCTCAGAAATTTCGTTTGCTGTTTTTATTCCGAAGAGAGAGCGAGTTGCTTGTTTTAAGAAGATTATATCTCTGTGATTCTAATGGCGAATGGAGAAGTAATTAAAGATTTTTAGTACCGTATTTCCCGGCCTATTAGAAGCACTTTTTTCACTCCAAAATATTCTCTAAAATCAGTCTGCGTCTTATACGCCGATGGTATACGGGTATAACTCCGTCCTATAATAAGCAAGACAATTCACCGGGATAAATGCATAACATTAAGTATTTTTTACCGTATCAGGCATTGAAAATAGTTCAATTAATTACAAATTCAATAATAACACTTTTTTGATTAAGTAGTATGGAATACAGTTTTAATATTTCGATCACAGAACTTCCTTTAAAAAAAACCCAGATAAATCGGAAATGCATTCAATGTAGCACATTTAGTTTTATCTCGCATGTGGTGCTGCTGTAAAACTTATTAACATTGGTCTTATGGAGATGTCATCCCTATGCTAATACATTGTATCTCTCGCGATAAAGAGTTTACCGGCTCTCACCTTTATGTAACAAAGTTTGAGTATTTTTTGTAAATCTTACCTGAAAAATCAAGGTGCGTCATATGCGCAGGTGCGTCTTATATGCTGGGAAATACAGTACTTTCTCGGAGAAGGCCCTGGAGGAACGTGGCCATGATCAAAATTGAGGGAGAATTATCTTCTCTGTCCTTGCTAATTACAGAATCAATTGCACATTTCAGAGTTTTTGCATTGCTTTTTCCTGTAATTGGAAAGCCGGTGGCAAGATGGTTGCATTATTATGCAGGTTCAAAGAATTACTTGCAGAAGATATATTTTTTTACTTGAGGATTGAAGTATTACATTCACCGTTCACTCAACACTGTACAAATAAATTAAGGAAGAGATGCATCGGTTATTATAGCTTCAATATTTTATCTATTTGCGGATGACTGTCTATAGTGACAAATTAAACAAACTTATTTCTGGTTCACACACCGCTTTCAAATGCAACAGAACTGCAGTTGCTGAAAGTGGCTCCAGTGCATCTCCATTATTTCAAGATGTAAAAGTATTATCAACTCCACCTGCTACAATGCAATAATCTAACTTCACATTTCAGCCTCCCTAAGACGTAATGCAGTCCACACACGGTATTAAAGCTTGATACTTTCGGATCTTCGCATGTTTTTTGGCAAATATGTATAAGGTAATTCCTTTGCCCCACATAAGGAAAAGACTTCATAACAATGACTAAAGTGATAACAAGAATGTGAATCTGTGTGATATAATAGAACATTTATTGGTTATTAAAAGTATACACACAAATTTTGTTTAAAGCATTTTCTGCATCCATGCATTTGGCAATCTATCCCAAGTATCCGGGTGAGACGCCCCACCTCTGTGGGAGAGGTACCCCATTAGCTTAAACTGAATTTAATCTGGATTGCACATGCTATATAACAAAACCGTTAAATTTAACTTGCAATTAGGATATAACTAAACATTTAAGTTGAATTTAAAAATGTATTTAGAGGTTTCATTTGAAAATAATTAGCCAAAAGTAGTACATTTAGAGAACTATATCCATTTGAAATTATAATGAAGATTGCAATTGGTATGAATGGGGGCTAAAATAAACAAAAAAATTAATAATAATAATGCCATCTTATTTTTTGGGTGAATTTTAGACTAGGAAGGCTATTCCTCTTTATTCCATATTTTTCATTTATTTTTATTAATATCACACAGACACACAACATACAGAGACAACCACTCCATAACCGGAAAAATCCGATTAGCCGGGATTCGAACCTGGGACCATGAATTTGGAGTGTAAACGTGCTAGCACATTAACCACTCTGCATCCATGGCCGGTAATATTGTTGTTTGAACCAAAAAAAAAATTAAGACAATTTTGATGTTTTTCGAAACTTCCAGGAAAAAATTGTCACAGAAGATATTTTTTTATTTTGAAAAAAGTTTTATTTATGTAATGTCCATGCAGGTGGGACTTACATTTTGGTCAGAAAAAAGTGTCAAAACGCTTTGCTCTAGTGCTTAATAAACAATACCTCATTCTTGATCGTGCATAAAATGCATTCGACCGTGGATTTAAATTTGAATTTAATTTAAATGTAGATTACAAAGGTTTCCTTGAAAAAGCTTTAATCAGTATTACCTTATAGTTAAGTTGATACTAATAAGGCACATATAACTAAAGATAGCACTGGGGCATATATCCCGAGAAGAGGTGGGGGGTCTCTCCTTTCAGTATGGGAGAGATGCCCTTACATCCAGCGGGGCTTCACTTTGTCCAAGATGGACAGTCACTGCACGTGAATATCAAATGAACCTATAGCTACAAGTTTTGCCCTTTTATTCAAAATATTGAACCATTTATACCGATGCCAACCAGAAACATCAACAACAACTCAGCCACTATGAGAAAGAAGATGTTTAAAAGCGCCAATAAAAAGTTATTTAAGTTAAGCCTACGAAAGCAAGAGAATTCAATTGAAAGAAAGCAATCAAACAACTAGTTGATTGTTTTTTCAATAACTTGAGGAGTAATTGAGATATTTATTAATGGTTTGGTTCTTCTTGTTTTTACCACTAGTTTTTCTAGTTTTAACAGTTTATAAAATAGCTGCTCTTGAGTGCTACCAGTTTCCAAATTAGCAGTTATTAAGAAGTAGCAGTTTAAAAAGTAGCTGCTTGTAAGTTTAAGCAGTTTCTCAATTAGCAGTTCTGAGAAAGTAGCTGTTTCAATAATAGCTGCTCTTAAATGTCAGCAGTTTGTAAATAAGGAGTTTTAAAGCTTAGTTGTTTTACAAAATTCATAAGCGTACACTTCTACATCTAATACTGCACAAACACCAACTGTTACTGCAAGCCACCTTTTGGTGTGTGGCAGGGGTTGCAAACACCAGGCATTTGAAACACTTTTTCACTCTGTTATTATCATTCCTGGAAAGATAGAGATTTTAAGAAATACAGGGTGTCCGGGTTAAACGTATAGTAATACAAAATGCAATAACTTGAGACCTAATTGAGATATTTATTAGCGTTTTTTTTCTACAAGTATAGTTGCTGAAAATTATAATAGTAATAATGTTTATTCCTTTTCTGTTATGAAAAATACATATTTTGTTACTGTAACCAGTCTTACTTCTCGTTAGCTGTACGAATCTATCTCGAAATCATTTCCATTTCTTTTAGGTCATTTATTGAATCAATCACAGGTAGCTCAATCAAATCCCCCAAAATAGATTACACATGAGCATGATTCAAACAAAATTCAAGAGTGATTCCGGACGTTAAATTAAATGAAGTCCGTGGACCATGGTAACTCAATCAAATCCCCCAAAATAAATTACATATAAGCATGGCATCAAACAAAATTCAAGGGTAAACTCGGACGTCAAATTAGATGAAGTCCGTGGACCACTTTTCCCACTATTCCACAAACTTGCCAAAATCGCTTGGGTCGATTTCCCACAGACAGAAAGAAAGTTATTTGAATCTACTATCAAAGCCAACTCAAAAGCCCTTCATAAGGTGGCAACAACAGTCACTGTATTTGTTATATTTACGGATTCACGTTCAGTCCTCCTAAAGCGCCGTTGGCCTCCCCTGTCGTGCCATCCCTAGCTTCTCCAGCTCTTCTTGGCCGGTCACTACCCGACCTGTTTTTGCGGTGGGAGTTCCTCTCGCACACTGCCTCGCTATCGTTGCTTGCAGGCCGGTCACTACCGGACCTTTTCGCAGTGGAAGTTCCTCTCGCACCCTGTTCACTTTCCCTTTTCCAAACCACTCATGCACTTTTCCCGCATTGGAAACTGCCGCATTGGAGTAACACGCTATTAAAACAAGTCACTTGCGTAAACCACTCACACACACACAACACCATAAAGATATAACAATAAATACAAAAACAAATACATTTCCGTGTAAGGAAATAATGTTACATCTGTCCCCCTACCAAAAGAAAAAAAACGGAAATGAAATCGCAGTGGAAAGGGGGCGCTTTCCACTGCATTTCCAGAACATCATCATATCTAACTATGTGTGTAAATTAAAACTAAAATATTGGCTGCAACTGCCTCAAATGACGTCCTACTTTTCACATGTATTCCTTATGTAAGAAATCGTAATGTGCTCTGGCATCTAACCCAGGAACATCATGGTCTTATCTAATTTTTTTACTTAAACCGAGTCTTAATATACATCTTCTATATAAGCAAGAACCTTCTATTATTTCGATAAGTGCATCAAAATAAATCATGAAAATCACCTCAATGTATTTTAAATGGGGGATATATTTACCACCTGGGTTCAAACCCGGGTCTTCCTGGCAAACATACTATGCAGCACAACAGAAAATCACCATTTGTAACTATGTGTGAAAATTCAAACATAAATATTGGCAGCAACTGCCTCAAATGACGTCCTAATTTTACCTTATATATTTATGAGAGAAAGATTATTATGCTCTAGCATCGAACCTAGGAATAGTTCGGTCTTATCTAATTTTTTTTTTTAAACCAATTCCTACGATGCATGTTCTATCCAAGCACAAACTTCCTATCATTTTGATATGTGGATCAAAAAAAAAATATGAAAACTAACTCAATGTATTTTAAACGGGGGATATATTTACCACCTGGCTTCGAACCCGTGTCTTTCTGGTAATAATTTCTATGCAGCACAATTGAAGATCACCATCTCTAACTATGTGTGAAAATTCAAGAAGAAATATTGGGTGCAACTGCTTCAAATGACGTCCACCTTTTCCCTTATATTCCTTATGATGGAAATTTTAATGTGCTCCAGCATCGAACCCAGAAGTATTACGGTCTTACCTTAATTTTTTTCTTAAAGGAATTCTTACTACACATCTTCCAGCCAAGCAGGAACTTTCTATCATTTCGATAAGTGCATCAAAATAAATAGTGAAAAACTACCTCAATGTATTTTAAACGGCATATATTTGCATCGTCCTAGCATCGAACCCAGGACATTTTCTGTAATATTCATTAATGCTATCGATAGATCCTAACCTTATATATAGGCTCCTAGAGTTTCAATTCTCTACCTTTATGGGAAGTATTTTTTTTTTGAATTCCGGGAAATCAAAGTAATGAATTTAAATGGAAAAAATCGGGACTTTGGGGCCCTCTGGAATCGAACCCATGACACTGAGGTTCAAAATTGCAAGTCAATGACGCTTGTGGTTTAGCCTGTGAATTAGTATCCTATCTATATACCTATATCTCTATATATATGAATGAATCTGGAGAAGCATCTATATATAATAGATACGAGTAAAATGTAGCTTGCATACTGCAAGCAGATCAACAAAACTAATTTCATATTGGCATCATAGTGGGACGGTCCTCAAAAGAAAAAAAATTCATTACTCTATAATTCTCTTTTTTTTTCTTCTTTGTCTTTTTTCAGTGTTTTTGAACCGTTTTTACTTATTTATAATCTAAATACTTAACGAGCTTTTACCAAGCAAAATCATGTTTAGAATGTATTTTTGTTCAGTGCGTCTATTATGTTCATATCATTCAACATGTAATTGACAAAAGTTAAAGATAGTTTGAACTCTATAACTCAATCCTGAATTAGTTATACATTATTACTTATATGTTATTACTTTTGTGTCAGAATTTTATGTTAATATGTTATAACTTGCTCTTTTTTGTACATTCCAATGACTTCCTTTTCTCTTGTCTTATACAGCTCTTTTATCTACTACCATTTTAAAATTTAGTTTTCTATATGTAGGTTTTGCAGGTTTTTCACACCCCCTTCTTTTGAGGGTGTTTTACTGCAGTGGATTTTTTTTCCTATTCTCTTAGCTTAGGTTTTTAAACCCACATAGTAGTTTTCTTCTTTTGCAATTATCTATTTCTTTCTGTTCCAACATGACAAAGGGTTAGGTGTAAGAAGAGACTTGATAGTCTCAATCTCGCCCTGAATAAAATCCTTTATTATTATTATTATATTATTGTATTCATTTGTTTGACAAAACTGCTTTTCATTCAACAGCATCTGCAGTGGAAGAGAAGCGCCTTCTGGAGAATGAGGTTATGAAGATGAGAGGGGAGGAGCGGAGGGTGCGTGAGGAAATGGAATTGATGCTGGAGAAGCTGGCCGAGGCGCTCAAGGAAATCAAAAGGGTTAGTTTCTAATGCAGGTATTGAAGTCACTGTGAAAACACAGTCATTGAAGTCTCCTTAAATGTTTACTTCTTTCAGTTGTAATTTTAAGTGCACCGTACAAAGATTCCTTCCCATTATTTGTTAAAGCTAAACCGTCAACTTTTATGGCATCGTTTATGTGGACTTTTGAGAAAGGAAGAAGTCAAACGTTTGGAGGCCTTCGAGATGTGGGTAAGGTGTAGAATGGAAAAAATTAGTTGAATTGAAAACAAACACGGAGGTGTTAGAGATGGTTGGGGAGGAGAGGGCTGTGATTGACATGATTGAGCATCGTCAGAAGAAATGGATGGGCCAAATACTGAGGGGCAAGGGAAAAGGTTGTAATTGAGGGTAGGATTGAATAAACAGAATATAAAGTGGAAAAAATAGAATATATTTATTTGATTGTTATTAGCAAGTAAAACAATAGAATAGATTTATTTGATTGTTTTTAGCAAGTGGAAAAAATAGAATATATTTATTTG
Source organism: Sympetrum striolatum (assembly GCA_947579665.1). Classification (NCBI taxonomy): domain Eukaryota; kingdom Metazoa; phylum Arthropoda; class Insecta; order Odonata; family Libellulidae; genus Sympetrum; species Sympetrum striolatum. The sequence goes on from OX388346.1 coordinate 77,554,324, forward strand.
ATTGTTATTAGTAAGTGAAAACAATTGAATAGATTTATTCGATTGTTTTTAGCAAGTGGAAATCACGTGAGCGACAGTCCATAAGAGTGGGGGAACCGGGCCTTGCTGCAGAGCCCACCGCCAGGGGGCTAGTAGTCGTCTGCTGGCAGGACGGCTGCTACGCTTTCGTATATATTCCGTGTTGTCGAAACTTTTATATTTATTTTAGGTTTGCAGAGGTGTATCCGTTGTGGGGAACATGAATAATTAAAAGTAAAATATGTTCTTACGAGAAAAATTTATTAAAACATTTCATTATACAAGAAGCAATACATTTTACAACATTGTGAATTCTGCTAGTTAATCGGTAATAACAAAAAATATTGTGATGGCCGTAAACATTTATCTCACTGTACTCTGCCTATAATTATCGAACACATAATTTATAAATATCACACTTTTAACATAAATGTTGTACAATAAATTTAAAAGAGAAAATGCATACCGTAATGGAATTCGAGTGCAATTTCCACAATTATAAAGTACAAAACAAGACAAGAAAAAACCTAGGTATCCAATAATTTCTTTTGGTGAATATAAATACTGATAGCTCCCCTATTTAGATACTGGCTTTTCTACAAGTATGGTTAAAAAGGATTCGTAGCGTAAAGCAATCTATTTTTTAATTGATACTTGATGGAATAAGTACATAAATGCAAATGCTTTTAACAATTAAAATAATCTTAAGCTCATGATTATTATTTTCTAGTAGAAATCACAGTCAGGAAGCGTTGATGCATTGCAAAAGGTGAGTTTTCTTCAACATTTCCATTACAGGATTTATTTTTTCTGTAATGAAGGTTACTGAAGTAACTTTCACAAATAAATGTGAAATCTTTGTTGATCATTTTAATGTAGATTCAGTTTAGTTAAAGCAGATTGATTGAAAATAACGATTTTCAATGAGAATAATGAGAAGATTTACAGTTAATTCCAAAGATAGTTTATCATTTATTGATAGTTTAGTATTTATTATATCTGTAAGATATAATAAAAGCTAAACCAGTGGGAAATTATATTAATGCTTTTTGATTATATTTGTGACCTCATTACAATGTTTTTGCATCTACACTAGAGAAACACTGTTCTACAGTTTCGATAAGAATTTTTTGACAGAGGCTCATTGACTTAATGGGAATTTCATTTCATTTCATATAACCAAGTAAATAAATTTAAGATGAAATTCATACATGTAGAGGAAAAACCTACTATGCTGATTCAAAAAGATACTAAAATACATAAAAGTGTCCATTTCCATTTGTGTACATTTAGAAGAAAAGAATGGCAAATTAAAAGGAAAGCTCACTTATTGATCTACTAGATTTCAAATATAAATTCAACTTATACGAGAATTAATAGAAAACCAATTCTTTAACTAAAGAGTATACTAAAAAAGAAACCAAAAGCCACATCACTCTTTTCAATGAAAGAACGTCTACTAGATTAAATCATTAGCTGTTTATACAAGATGATCCTCACAAAGTTTGATCATCACTACTTGAATATATAGCAATAGGACACTATTAATCTGGTTACTTGGAAATAAATTTACTACAGACATTCTGGCATCACAAATATCTTCACTGGACAACTAAATCCACTACACCATGAAAAGGTGAAATCCCACAGAGGTAACAAACCACAAGAGGTATCATAGCACAAAGTAAGCTTGATGTTTTAAACTAAGCAGCAGAATGTGATAGAACTACACACAAAACCAGTAAACACAAGCTCAAACTGTAACTAAAAATCCTAATTATTCTGTTTTGCATCTTGAATCACTAAAGAATGCTTTACTGCCTCCCTTGGACGTTAAAAAACTCAGCTGTTGAGTTTGGATAACCTGCCTCTTAGGATGCTATTACACTTCATTGTTTCACTAATCTTATGTTTTAGTCCTTTGTTGTAACAGCTGGGATCGATATATCATCATTATCTTTGAGATGTACACTACGTAAAGACTAACTTAACATCACAAATATGAATTTTTACCTTTTTAAGGGAAATATTCTACACAATTCCGGAAGTTTGCAACGTAGAACCCCTCTGCATTCCTAACACAAGAATCCTACATCTTTATCTTCTGCTATGATATCGAATTCCTGTAAGATAACATATAAATAAATTATCTTACGTTTTAGTTATTTAATATGACAGCTGGAATCGATATATCATCATTATCTTGGAGATTTACACTACTTAAAGACAAACTTAACATAAAAAATATGCATTTTTACCTTTTTAACTAAAATATTCTATACAATTCCGGAAGTTTAGAGCTCCTCTGCATTTATAACACAAGAAGCCTGCATCTTTATCTTCTGCTACGATATTGTGTGCCTGTAAGATAACATTTTAACATATAAATAAAACTAGCAAGAATCTAACTTCAGATAGGTTATTTAAAATTCACTTTAACGGCATTATTTTATTCACAAAGATAAAACAGCGTGTATATCACTATTATGGCATATTTATCGTCAATTTTCGTTTAGCAATAATAGCGTAACTTCAAGATGACAAAGTTTATTACAATTTCACTATCTTATCAACTAAATAGAACAATGTTAGCAAAAGGTCATGCACTTATCAAAGTTACATCATTAATTTACTTACTTTTGCTTTCCGCTAGGAAATGAGAAGTATTTAATCTCAAGCTCATCAAAGAATAATCTGCATCTCTTTGAGATTCAAATTCTGGTAAATTTCTTCGCAAATAAACTTTATTTACGATTAACGATTGCAAATCGAATTTTGGATTGAGACACTTTACCTGTAATTTCGCTCGGATTCCTTTGAATGTTTGAAACATCCTGGGTTTTCATTGGTTGATTTGTAGAGAGAAATTTTATGTAAATCATGTACACATTACCATATTATAATAATCATATAAGGTCAAGGTGACCTCTGCCATTATATTGTAGTTATTGAAGTTTTATTAATTAAGAATTAATTTATATTAACTTCATATTTACTCTCCCCTTAACCCACTGTAGTACAAGTAGCGACGCGCGGGCTCTAAGCAACTCCCTGAGAGAACAAATGAACGAGAGTCACCCCCCTGGTGGAAATAAAATAGATTTATTCGATTGTTTTTAGCAAGTGGAAAAATTAGAATATATTTATTTGATTGTTATTAGCAAGTGAAAACAATAGAATATATTTGTTCGATTGTTTTTGCAAGTGGAAAAATAGAATATATTTATTTGATTGTTATTAGCAAGAGAAAACAATAGAATATATTTATTCGATTGTTTTTAGCAAGTGGAAAAAAAAGAATATATTTATTTGATTGTTATTAGCAAGCGAAGACAATAGAATAGATTTATTCGATTGTTTTTAGCAAGTGGAAAAAATAGAATATATTTATTTGATTGTCATTAGCAAGTGAAAACAATAGAATAGATTTATTCAATTGTTTTTAGCAAGTGGAAAAAATAGAATATATTTATTTGATTGTTATTAGCACGGGAGCGACTCTCCGTAAGGAGGGGGAAAACCAACAATGCCGGCGTCCACAGATAGGTGTCGTTGTTATTCGCATGCAAAGGTCTGCTACGCCGTCTGCTAACGCGTCATCCACTCGCGTTCTGCGGCGGTTCGTTTAAAATTCGACTCGAGCTTTCGTACGTGGGCAAAGTAATTCAACGAGAGAATGATTATTTTTAGGAAAGGGAATTTCAATAACGATTAACATCCAGAAATTAAGAAGTAAAAATATGATTTTATTTAAAAAATTCCACAAAGCAAGATACACACATATTCAACACACAAATTCAACACACAAACAACATTAAATAATTGAATTCTAGGATTGCGTAGTTAAACTAGATAAGCATATAGTATATGAAAAACAACATAACTTGGAATATTAATTCAAAACAATTCAGTACAGTTTCAATTGAAAAATATCAATAATCACATGATAGATAAAACAAAAATTTAGCATGTTATGCTAATAATTAAGACTATTAAAACAAACAATTTAAGATATATCAATGTTATCCTGCTCCTTCACAATATTTCTGATTAAGTCACTTATCTGTCCATGTGAAAAAGGATATCCTCAATTCTTAAAACCAAGTTTTAAAATAAGTTAAACTCTTAGTCATGTAATCACCATGGATGAGGCAGCCCAGCATCCACCCAAACAAACCACTTGCACTATGTATCTCCAATGTGGCATGAGAGACTCCTTCCCTTGGTGAACCACTATCAAGGTACCTCATCGCAAAATTATGGTGGCACTCACACAGATTACCAAGTTCTCACTTGGGTAAGTATAGCACTCCTTCTTGTCAATAGTCTCCACAATGAAGCACTCCCACACAGCATCTTCTTGAAGCTGCACCTCCAGCAAACCACTTTGGCTAAGCACCTCTAATTAGCCTCTCTTTCCAAAAGTTAGTGTAGTCCTTTTCAAGGAAATGAAGGGAACATAGATGTAGAATTGTTTCTTCCTTTGCCAACCTAGTCTGCACACTAGCATTCCCCAAGAATGCTACCCAAAGCTCACAATCAAAACTGAAAAAAAAACAATTCCAGCAATTAACAGAGGAGCAGAAAATAATTTGCCAAAATGTATACCTTCCAAGACCCAAAAGCTTTTTTTTCTGGATGCATCAACAATTAAAGAAGAGGTACTCAGAACATAATGCAGTAGCCTAATGAAACTTAGTTAGCCAAAAAGTACCATAACAAAAATCCTACTACAACTTAGTATAACATAGAAGGGGTAATTAAATTTATGCAACTACACCCAAAGCAGTGAAATATAATAATTTAGTAAATTCAGGGAGCCAATACTATATGATATAATGCTACCAAAACATAAAGCAGTAAAATATGATCATCTGGGAAACATAGCCCACAATATATAAATCCATGCTTTTAGCAAACTTTTGATAAAAGAGGTATATTAAAACACTTTGAAATTACCCTTTTTGAAAGCATGCACTATCATAATCTAATTCCATCTTCTAAGTGACTAAAGATTACTTATCTGTTTATTAACCTTCATAATTACTTCTCTCATTCACCTAAGGAAATGCTTAATGTTGTAACAGAAATAGAACTGAAAGTTTAAAAACTATTTTGAAAATAATAATTTACAAATATGTATCTAATTGTTTTAATCTATTTGACCACATGCTGATAAATATGTTTTAGCACAAAATTTAGCATTTGAATTGCAACTGAAATCTAACTTTGAAGTAGGTCCAGAAATTGGTCATAGAAAAAGAAAGGTCACTTGCATAGAATATACTTAAATTCAATCCATGTGCAGATAATTGATTAAAAAACACAAAATATAATATCATTTAGGAAACAGGTAGCCCTCAATATATGAAACCATGCTTGTAGCAAACTTTTTATGAGAGAGATATGACAGAGTTGTTTTAAAGGACTTAGAAGTTACTCTTTTTGAAAGCATACACTTAAATAATCCAACTCCATCTTCCCAGTGATAAAAAGATTACCTATCTGATTATTTATGTTCATCATCACTTCACTCTTGTCCACCTAAGGAAATGGTTACCTTATTGTTATAACTGAAATAGAACTGAAAATTTACAAACTATTTCGAAAGTAATGTTTTATATAAATGTATTCAATTTCTTTAATCTTTATGAACACATGATGAGAAATATGTTTTAGCACACAAAATATGTAATAGTTATAGTTCCTTAATCCCTAGTATGGAAGAAATTAAAAAATCGCAGATTAAGATTGGACATAAATATGGCGTCATGGGAATTCAGAAGTTATTGAAAAATAGTTTAGCTTATTGCATGTCCTCGACGGCTAATAAAATGTAACTGCTTCTTTAATTATCGAATTTCGAAAGTATATATCGCCGAATTTCTTTATACTCCAGTCCCTACAATTTATATACAAAAATTCTTACTTCACCTTACGTCCTCCATTTTGGACACTTATTAACCAAAATTAATCTACTTACGTTTGCTTTGCTCTGGGAATAACAAAAAACCTTACATCTGGATGCTCACTGGTGGAAGTACACCTTGATACTATACAGCGAAGCTTCTTCATCTTCACAATTTTCGTTGTAATGAAGAAAATCGCAGGACCGCGTTAGAAGCGCAATGATAACGTCAATGGCGACAATGGACCCATGAGCTCCGTTGGATATTCGAAGAGAACGCCTGCCCCCACCTCCTTCTTCCTTGGCTTTGGAACCATTGGTACTAGTAGCTCCATCGTTCGGACGCTCAAAAATACAATGGTGAAAGCAAAATTGTGACAAATGAACGAGAGTCATCGGGTTGAGTGGAACAAATAGAATATATTTATTCGATTGTTATTAGCAAGTGAAAACAATGGAATAGATTTATTCGATTGTTTTTTAGCAAGTGGAAAAAATAGAATATAATTATTTGATTGTTATTAGCAAGTGAAAACAATAGATTAGATTTATTTGATTGTTTTTAGCAAGTGAAAACAATGGAATACATTAATTCGATTGTTTTTAGGAAGTGGAAATAATAGAATATATCTATACGATTGTTATTAGCAAGTGAAAACAATAGAATAGATTTATTCGATTGTTTTTAGCAAGTGGAAGAAGTAGAATTCATTTATTAGATTGTTATTGGCAATTAAAAACAATAGAATAGATTTATTCGATCGTTATTAGCAAGTCAAAACAATAAAATAGATATATTCCATTGTTTTTAGCAAGTGAGAAAAATAGAATATATTTATTCGATTGTTATCGGCAAGTGAAAACAATAGATTAGATTTATTTGATTGTTTTTAGCAAGTGAAAACAATGAAATAGATATATTCGATTGTTTTTAGCAAGTGGAAAAAATAGAATATATTTATTCGATTGTTATTAGCAAGTGAAAACAATAGAATAGAGTTATTCTATTGTTTTTAGCAAGTCAAAACAATAAAATAGATATATTCGATTGTTTTTAGCAAGTGGAAAATATAGAATATATTTATTCGATTGTTATTGGCAAGTGAAAACAATAGATTAGATTTATTCGATTGTTTTTAGCAAGTGGAAGAAGTAGAATTCATTTATTAGATTTTTATTATCAAGTAAAAACAATAGAATAGATTTATTCGATTGTTATTAGCAAGTCAAAACAATAAAATAGATATATTCCATTGTTTTTAGCAAGTGAGAAAAATAGAATATATTTATTCGATTGTTATCGGCAAGTGAAAACAATAGAATAGATTTATTCGATTGTTTTTAGCAAGTGGAAGAAGTAGAATACATTTATTAGATTTTTTTTGGCAAGTAAAAACAATAGAATAGATTTATTCGATCATTAGTAGCAAGTGAAAACAATAAAATAGATTTATTCGATTGTTTTTAGCAAGTGGAAAAAATAGAAATATTTTTTGATTATTATTAGTAAGTGAAAACAATAGAATAGATTTATTCGATTGTTTTTAGCAAATGAAAAATTAGAATAGATTTATTCTATAATTATATAATTATAAAGAATAGAATAGAAAAGTTTTGATAATTCATTTCTGCTAGATAAAATTATTAACATAAATATGTTGGTCTCACCTTTATGAGAAAGTTGAACTTCAGTACCAACATCCTTGTGACAAATGTGAACATGGCCTTTTCAAGCAAAATTTATCAAGAAGATGGTTCGAACCCATCTACGGTATAGAATGTGTGAATTCACGTGTAAATGCTTGGTCTGTGGACTAAGCTTTTATTCATGAATGAAGAAAGAATAAGTGCATTTAGCCATAATTTTCCATCTTATCAGTTAGGGCTGTTTATAATATGTTGGAATGAGAATCTTTGGATGATCAGTATTGAGTTTGAATAAAGTTTCTCCATCAAGCGCACCAGCAGAAAAAAGGAAATGCGTTTAGCAAAGTTGTATGCATCTTGGAAAAATCCTTTCTCACATACGTTCCTCCTGACGTCTTTCCCACTGGAGGAATCGGAGATTAATTTCATTCATATTTTTCTTAATCTCTCCAGCGTAATGAGGGTCATATTTGTCAGTCGTTTTAATTCCGAAATAAAATTTCTAATTAGGAGTCTAGTGGGATGTGATAGAGGGTATTTCACTTCGAGAATGATATTTTAAAAAATATAGATAATTAAGGGACGTCCTCTTATAAAAAAAGAAGACTGAGAAATTGGGTGTCTAATTACTCAAGAGTTGGAAGAGTTTTCCCTCAGAAATTTCGTTTGCTGTTTTTATTCCGAAGAGAGAGCGAGTCGCTTGTTTTAAGATGATTATCCTCTCTGGGATTCTAATGGCGAACGGAGAAGTAATTAAAGATGCTTAGTACCGTATTTCCCGGCCTATAAGATGCACTTTTTTTTACTCCAAAATATGCTCTAAAATCAGTCTGCGTCTTATACGCCGATGGTATACGGGTATAAATCCGTCCTATAATAAGCAAGACGATTCACCGGAATAAATGCATAACATTAAGTATTTTTTACCGTATCAGGCATTGAAAATAGTTCAGTTAATTACAAATTTCAATAATAACACTTTTTTGATTAAGTAGTATGGAATACAGTTTTAATATTTCGATCACAGAACTTCCTTTAAAAAAACCCAGATAAATCGGAAATTCATACAATGTAGCTCGTTTTGTTTTATCTCGCATGTGGTGCTGCTGCAAAACTTATTAACATTGGTCTTATGGAGATGTCATCCCTATGCTAATACATTGTATCTTTCGCGATAAAGAGTTTACCCACTCGCACCTTTATGTAACAAAGTTTGAGTATTTTTTGTAAATGTTTACCTGAAAAATCAAGGTGCGTCATATGCGCAGGTGCGTCTTATAGGCCGGGAAATACAGTACTTTCTTGGAGAAGGCCCTGGAGGAACGTGGCCATAATCAAAATTGAGGGAATATTATTTTCTCTCTCCTTGCTAATTACAGAATCAATTGCACTTTTCAGAGTTTTTGCATTGCTTTTTCCTGTAATTGGAAAGCCGGTGGCAAGTTGCTTGCATTTTTATGCAGGTTCAAAAAATTACTTGCAGAAGATATATTTTTTGACTTGAAAATTGAAGTATTACATTCACCGTTCACTCAACACTGTACAAATAAATAAAGGAAGAGATGCATCGGTTATTGTAGCTTCAATATTTTATCTATTTGCGGATGACCGTCTATAGTGACAAATTAAAAAAACTTATTTCTGGTTCACACACCGCTTTCAAATGCAACAGAACTGCAGTTGCTGAAAGTGGCTCCAGTGCATCTCCATTACTTCAAGATGTAAAAGTATTATCAACTCCACCTGCTACAATGCAATAATCTATCTTCACATTTCAGCCTCCCTAAGACGTAATGCAGTCCACACAAGGTATTAAAGCTTGATACTTTTGGATCTTCGCATGTTTTTTTGCAAATATGTATAAGGTAATTCCGGTGCCCCACATAAGGAAAAGACTTCATAACAATGACTAAAGTGATAACAAAAATGTGAATCTGTATGATATAATAGAGCATTTATTGGTTATTAAAAGTATACTCACAAATTTTGTTTAAAGCATTTTCTGCATCCATGCATTTGGCCAACTCTCCCAAGTATCCGGGTGAGACGCCCCACCTCTGTGGGAGAGGTACCCCATTAGCTTAAACTGAATTTAATCTGGATTGCGCATGCTATATAACAAAACCGTTAAATTTAACTTGCAATTAGGATATAACTAAACATTTAAGTTGAATTTAAAACCTATTTAGAGGTTTCATTTGAAAATAATTAGCCAAAAGTAGTACATTTAGAGAACAATATCCATTTGAAATTATAATGAAGTTTGCAATTGGTATGAATGGGGGCTAAAATAAACAAAAAATATTAATAATAATAATGCCATCTTATTTTTTGGGCGAATTTTAGACTAGGAAGGCTATTCCTCCAATTAATCCCTTTTCTTAATTTTATTCCTTTTTTTTCATTTATTTTTATTAATATCACACAGACACTCAACATACAGAGACAACCGCTCCCTAACCAGAAAAATCAGATTAGCCGGGATACGAACCTGGTACCGTGAAGTTGGAGTGTTAACGCGCTAGCACATTAACCACTCTGCATCGACAGCTGGTAATATTGTTGTTTGAAACGAAACACAAATTAAGACAATTTTGATGTTTTTCGAAACTTTGAGGAAAAAATTGTCACAGAAGATATTTTTTTATTTTGAAAAAATTTTTATTTTTGTAATGTCCATGCAGGTGGGACTTACATTTTGGTCAGAAAAAAGTGTCAAAACGCTTTGCCCTAGTGCTTAATAAACAATACCTCATTCTTGATCGTGCATAAAATGCATTCGACCATGGATTTAAATTTGAATTTAATGTAAATGTAGATTACAAAGGTATCCTTGAAAAAGCTTTAATCAGTATTACCTTAAAGTTAAGTTGATACTAATGAGGCACATATAACTAAAGATAGCACTGGGGCATCTATCCCGAGAAGAGGTGGGGGGTCTCTCCTTTCAGTATGGGAGAGATGCCCTTACAGCCAGTGGGGCTTCACTTTGTCCAAGATGGACAGTCACTGCACGTGAATATCAAATGAACCTATAGCTACAAGTTTTTGCCCTTTTATTCAAAATATTGAACCATTTATACCGATGCCAACCAGAAACATTATACTCTACCTTATAACAGGGTGGAAAAAACAGTACCTACTCGAAATGATGTTATAAAATTGCATAAAAAGAATTAATCGCCATGAAACTCTTGCAGATAGACAGGTGCCTTCCTACTAACTGATAAACACTGTCAGTATCTTGTTGTTTTCCTTTAAAATAATACGATGGGGCGTCTCTCCGGGATTTACCTTACACCCCTGCGATGCTAGTTTTTAAAGGCCTAGTTGAAAATAGATGTAGGTTTGGTAATTTATTTAGAAAGAATAATTTTCTGTGTATCCAAGAAGAATACATCACATTTCAGTAATTTAAGAAGAATGTTTTCACGGCGACAAAGTTATCTGTGGTGTGCACTTAAGGCAAGCACTTATTCTTCGGATTTGCCCCTCTTATTCAATTGTTTTGTATTCAATTCAAAAGTACCTATTGATGGATAAATCAATAACTCTTTATTCCATCTTTGGTAAATATTACTCTTTATTCCTTATGTATCATAATCGTGCTTTTTTACCGTTTACTCCATATAAGATTATGGTTTCAAAGAGTGAGTCTTCAGTGCTGCAAATAGGTTGCTACGGACATTAACCCTCGAGTACTCGCATCCCAAATCGTCACGTCAGTACTCGCATTGGGTGGAATCGACCCGGCATCTTCCAAAGGGGAAAATTGTCTCAAAATGTAGTGAATACATTTTTATTTCATTAGTGATGGTGTCATATTAATTAATGGTTAACCTCATTATTAAAATCAAATCAAATAAATATTTTCAAATAATTTTAATATTCGGTATAAATTCGATATCCCTGACACAGAGTATATGGCTGATGAATTTGGAATATTACGTATAAAAAGTAAACTGTTTGAAAATAAAATAAAATTTAAATAATAATTATTAATTATATGAATTTATATAATATCTCTAAAAATTAAGGTGTAAACAAGGTCAAAAATGCAATATTTTACGTAGAAGTCTTTCCTGGCACTACCGCTAAGAGATATTTGTTTAATTAAACTTCCGATTTGGCGAAAATGCATGACTGGTTCAGAACATTCTGAAAATCAGCCACTATGAGAAAGAAGATGTATAAAAGCGCCAATAAAAAGTTATTTAAGTTAAGCCTACGAAAGCAAAAGAATTCAATTGAAATAAAGCAATCAAACAACTAGTTGATTGTTTTTTCAATAACTTGAGAAGTAATTGAGATATTTATTAATGGTTTGGTTCTTCTTGTTTTTACCACTAGTTTTTCTAGTTTTAACAGTTTATAAAATAGCTGCTCTTGAGTGCTACCAGTTTCCAAATTAGCAGTTATTAAGAAGTAGCAGTTTAAAAAGTAGCTGCTTGTAAGTTTAAGCAGTTTCTCAATTAGCAGTTATGAGAAAGTAGCTGTTTCAAAAATAGCTGCTCTTAAATGTCAGCAGTTTCTAAATAAGGAGTTTTAAAGCTTAGTAGTTTTACAAAATTCATAAGCGTACACTTCTACATCTAATACTGCACAAACACCAACTGTTACTGAGAGCCACCTTTTGGTGTGTGGCAGGGGTTGCAAACTCCAGCCATTTGAAACACTTTTTCACTCTGTTATTATCATTCCCGGAAAGATAGAGATTTTAAGAAATACAGGGTGTCCGGGTTAAACGTATAGTAATACAAAATGCAATAACTTGAGACCTAATTGAGATATTTATTAGCGTTTTTTTTCTACAAGTATGGTTGCTGAAAATTATAATTGTAATAATGTTTATTCCTTTTCTGTTATGAAAAATACATATTTTGTTACTGTAACGAGTCTTACTTCTTGTTAGCTGTACGAATCAATCTCGAAATCATTTCCATTTCTTTTAGGTCATTCATTGAATCAATCACAGGTAGCTCAATCAAATCCCCCAAAATAGATTACACATAAGCATGGCATCAAACAAAATTCAAGAGTAAACTCGGACGTCAAATTAGATGAAGTCCGTGCACCACGGTAACTCAATCAAATCCCCCAAAATAAATTTCATATAAGCATGGCATCAAACAAAATTCAAGGGTAAACTCGGACGTCAAATTAGATGAAGTCCGTGGACCACTTTTCCCACTCTTCCACAAACTTGACAAAATCGCTTGGGTCGATTTCCCACAGACAGAAAGAAAGTTATTTGAATCTACTATCAAAGCAAATGCAAAAGCCCTTCATAAGGTGGCAACAACTGTCACTGTATTTTATATATTTACGGATTCACGTTCAGTCCTCGTAAAGCGCCGTTGGCCTCCCCTGTCGTGCCATCCCTAGCTTCTCCAGCTCTTCTTGGCCGGTCACTACCCGACCTGTTTTTGCGGTGGGAGTTCCTCTTGCACACTGCCTCGCTATCGTTGCTTGCAGGCCGGTCACTACCTGACCTTTTTGCAGTGGAAGTTCCTCTCGCAAACTTCACTTTCCCTTTTCCAAACCACTCACGCACTTTTCCCCCAGTGCCGCATTGGAGTAACACGCTATTAAAACAAGTCACTCGCGTAAACCACTCACACACACACAACACCATAAAGATATAACAATAAATACAAAAACAAATACATTTCCGTGTAAGGAAATAATGTTACATTTGTCCCCCCCCCAAAAAAAAAGAAATGGAAATGAGATCGCAGTGGAAATGGGGTGCTTTCCTATTTTTTCTTTCCCCATTTTTTTTTTTAGATAATCAGTCTTTATTTCTAGGTGTCCGCATCAGCTGAGAAGTAGGGTCGCAAATTCGCAAAATTGTAGATTGCCGATTTCTCTGCCTGTCTAATCCATTAAATGGCAAGAATTCGGACCTGCCCTCTTTGTAATACGGTAGCGTCCCGTGAGAAGATGGAAAAATTTGTGGGACAGTCCCACCTTAGCATCAGAGGGTCTGGGTCTCTTCAAAAACACCTTTTCTCGCGGCTGAAATAAATACGTCTTGCCCGTTTGTTTCCTTTTTCTTCTATCTCCAACTTTCCTTATGTTTTCAGGAGAGAAGGGAATAATCTCCTCGTCAAATGAAACTATTTTACGTCTCAGGCTTTCCTTCTCATTAGGCTCACGCTCAGAGTAGTCTTTGAGGCATTCATCCTTTTTTCCCATTGTCGACTGCAGTTGACGGAGCTATTCTTCATAACCGGAACACCTTTCTTGCAATTTCGTTCTCAATTCATTTATTTCAAAATCCTTGGAAGATATTATGCCCTCCAATTCCATGATTTTATGGCTGTACAAGTTCTCCTTTTCTTGCAGGTTACTTTCTACATCGCTCTTCTTCTCAAAATTATTGCGTAAGGCCTGGACTTCGTCCGCGAGGTTTTGCTGTCTGACTTCAATGTTCCCAACCTTGTCATCCATCAGGGTGGAATGCTGTCGGATTTCTCCAATCGTCCCCTTTAACTCTTCCACCTCGTGGACGGTTTCTGTAGTCCTTGATCCCAGGCTTTTCAACGTTTCTTCCCACTGTGTTTTCTCCTTTGCTCTCTCTTCTTTTTCTTCTCTTCTCTCTCTCTTCTTTTTCTCTTCTCCTCTCTTCTTCTCTTATCAGCCACATCTCCATAAACTTCTCCATTTCTCCCTTTTCACCTGTCCCCAATTTGTCTCCAAATTCCCTACTGAGCGAGATTATCGCCTCATGATTGCGCCTCGGCGCTCGCTTCTTGATCGGGATTTTCTGCGGCGTCTGAGATCCCACTCAGGAGTAAAGGGTTTTCCGTTGATTCCTCAGAGTCCGATGGGGCTATATTCTCCCGATACCAAGTGAAACAGTCAGAACCTAGATTCATTCTTCCGGCTGGTCAAGCCTAACACGTTTGGCACCAAATGTAACGATTCTATTTTTTTCGTTAACTTTTAAATTTAATTTCCCTTTATCGTGCCCCACGATAAGCACCAAATGTAACCAATTCTTTCTTCATTAACTAAAAACTAAACAAATCACTGGTCGTCGCCCCGCGTCAAGCGTTTAATTATGTGTTTTAGCTTTAGGTGCGATGCCACGATCTCCTCTGTCGGGAGTTTCCACGGGAAAAAACAAATTGCGATACCATTTCCATTTTTCTTCAAGGACTTTTAATAGGTCAGAACAAATATTATTCAAACAAGCCCCCAAAACAAATTACAAAAAGACATGCATCCAACAAAAGAGTAGCAAAGAATAAACTCGTATTCAAAGGAAACAAAGTCCGTAGACAAATCCGTTCACATTGTCTGCAAAATCAATTAAAGTTACTTGGATCAAATTCCAAAATCACAAACGAAGCACTTAACGGCTTTCAACAGTCACTGTGTTCTTAATATTTAAAACTTGGCGTTTCTGCTCTTTTCCTCGGCGTCGTCGGTTCCAGGGCGTCTTTCACCAGTCCGCTGTCTCGCCTCCTCGCTTCTCTGGCTCTTTCGGCCCGTCACTCTTCCTTTGACCTTCACCCCCGAGAGCTTCTCTTGCACTTTTTGAAAATCACTTTCCTATCTTTCACACTCGTTTTTAACAGCGCCACATCGGCGTAAACAACATAACAAACAAATCACTCGCGTAATTCTTTCGCATAATCCACTCACAAACAATACCAAAGAATACAAATACAGATATAACGACAAATAAATTTCCATGCAAGGAAATAATGTTACAATATATACGAGTAAAATGTAGCTTGGATACTGCAAGCAGATCGACAACACTAATTTCAGTCCTCAAATGAAAAAAAAAGGATTGAAAATATTCTTAGAATTTGCTGCAATTTCATCGTCTGGCATCAAACGTAGGCCTTCCTGGTGAACCTACTATTCAGCACAACAGAAAATCACCGTTTATTACTATGTGTGGAAATTCAAGCAGAAAGCAGCAGCTGCAACTGCCTCAAACAACGTCCTACTTTTCGTGAATGTAAATGGCTCTCTGGATTCAAACCAAGGACGATCTAAGAAATCTAAAACATGTTTTTGAAATGAATTTATGATCTCTATCTATATGCTGAATTTCAAGTTTTAATATTTTTGTGAAGAGGTTCAAAATAATTCTTAAAAATCGGATCATTTACTGATTGTAGAGACGCCTGGTGTTGAACCCAGGACACAGTGGTAGCCTTGAATGCACAGTTTGATTTGTAAGGACTTGATCTTAGTTTATGCAAAGTTTGAAGTCGATAACATGCCGGGAAGTACCTAAAATATGTTTCCGTTATCTCCATAAGAAATGCATTGAGGAATGTAAATGGCCCTCTGGGATCGAACCAAGGACCATCAGTGAATATGTAAAATTTGATTATGAAATATATTTATGATATGTAACCCCATGCATAATTTAAAGTTTCCATGCCATCGAAAAGGGTCCAAAAAAATCTTAAAAATCGCCACAATGCATTTTAAACGGCCGATTTTTGCCCTGACCTAGCATCGAACCATGGACAATATTCCAAGATGTCTTTTTGATTTTCGTTGAATATGCACGGCATCTAGCGATCCCTCGAATTTCAAATTTCTACTTTTCCAGGAAGTGCCTCAAAAAATTTTTTTAAATCCCCACCATGTATTCTTATGAAGAAAATCGCGACTTTGGGGCCTTCTGGAATCGAACCCATGACACTCAGGTTCAAAGTCGGCTTTTTCCTGGAGGTTACACGTTATGGCCACCACATCGTAAAAATTTCAAGTCGGTGGCACTTGTGGAACATGGTTAGAATTTTGATCCCCTATACATATATAGGTATATCCGGAGAAGCGTCTATCTATTATACGAGTAAAATGTAGCTTGCATACTGCAAGCAGATCTACAAAACTAATTTCATATCGGCATCATAGTGGGACGGTCCTCAAAAGAAAAAAAAAAGATTCAAAATATTCTTTAAATCTGCTGCAACTTAATCATTTGGCATCAAACCCTGGTCTTTCAGGTCATACTTCCTAAGCAGCAAAACAGAGCATCACCATATCTAACTATGTGTGTAAATTAAAACTAAAATATTGGGTGCAACTGCTTCTAACGACATCCTACTTTTCACATATATTCCTTATGTAAGAAATTGTAATGTGCTCTGGCATCGAATCCAGGAACAGCATGGTCTTATCTAAATTTTTTACTTAAACCAAGTCTTAATATACATCTTCTATCTAAGCACGAACCTCCTATTATTTTGATAAGTGCATCAAATAAATCATGAAAACTACCTCAATGTATTTTAAATGGGGGATATATTTACCACCTGGGTTCAAACCCGGGTCTTCCTGGCAAACATACTACACAGCACAATAGTAAATCACCATTTGTAACTATGTGTGAAAATTCAAACATAAATATTGGCAGCAACTGCCTCAAACGACGTCCTAATTTTCCCTCATATTCCTTATGAGAGAAAGATTATTATGCTCTAGCATCGAACCCAGAAATAGTTCGTTCTAATCTAAATTTTTTTCTTAAACCAATTCCTATGATGCATGTTCTATCCAAGCACAAACTTCCTATCATTTTGATAAGTGGATCAAAAAAAAATAATGGAAACTAACTCAATATATTTTAAATGGGGGATATATTTACCACCTGGCTTCAAACCCGTGTCTTTCTGGTAATAATTTCTATGCTGCACAATTGAAGATCACCACCTCTAACTATGTGTTAAAATTCAAGAAGAAATATTGGGTGCAACTGCTTCAAATGACGTCCACCTTTTCCCTTGTATTCCTTATGATGGAAATTTTGATGTGCTCCAGCATCGAACCCAGAAGTATTACGGTCTTACCTTAATTTTTTTCTTAAAGGAATTTTTACTATACATCTTCCAGCCAAGCAGGAACTTCCTATCATTTCAATAAGTGCATCAAAATAAATAGTGAAAAACTACCTCAATGTATTTTATACGGCATATATTTGCATCGTCCTAGCATCGAACCCAGGACATTTTCTGTAATATTCATTAATGCTATCGATAGATCCTAACCTTATATATAGGCTCCTAGAGTTTCAATTCTCTACCTATATGGGAAGTATTTTTTTTAATTCCGGAAAATCAAAGCAATGAATTTAAATGGAAAAAATTGGGACTTTGGGGCCCTGGAATTGAACCCATGACACTGAGGTTCAAAATCGCAATTTTTCTGGTGGTTACACGTTATGGCCAATAGGTCCTAAAATTTTCAAGTCAATGATGCTTGTGGTTTAGCCTGTGAATTAGTATCCTATCTATATACCAATATCGCTATATATATGAATGAATCCTGAGAAGTATCTATATATAATAGATACGAGTAAAATGTAGCTTGCATACTGCAAGCAGATCAACAAAAATAATTTCATATCGGCATCATAGTAGGTCCTCAAAAGAAAAAAAAGGATTGAATATATCCTTAAAATTCGCTGTAATTTAATCGTCTGGCATCGAACGCGGGTATTTCAGGTCTCACTATGCAGCAGAACATAACATCACCATCACTAACTATGTGTGAAAATTCAAGCAGAAATATTGGCTGCAACTGCCTCAAACGACATCCTACTTTTCACATATATTCCTTATGTGAGAAATTTTAATGTAGTCTGGCATCGAACCCAGGAATAGTACGGTCTTATGAAACTTTTTTTCTTAAACCGAGTCTTAATATACATCTTCTAGCAAAGCAAGAACTTCCTATCATTTCTATAAGTTCATCAATAGAGACATTGTTTACAGAATGTTTTTGAACTGTCTATAAACAATTGTGAAACTATGCTCTCCAATATTTATTTATTTAATTCCATGAAAAGCTCAAGGCTTCTAAAATGGAATGAAAAATAACACAATTTGTAACAAGAATTTCTATAAATATATTTTATAAAATAAGTCAGTTAAGTTAAGAAACAAAAAGCTAAGAAATAATGATTAGAAGCAATGTTGAGGGACTGTTGATAAACAATGTTTCTAAACTGTCTGTAACAAATTTTGAAACAATTTTCTCCTGTTTTTATTTATCTTTATTTATTTAATTCCATAAACAGAACAAAGCTTCCAGAATGGGCTGAACAACAGTAGCATTCGTAATTTAATGAATTAAAATTTTACAAAATAAATATGTTGAGTTAAGAGGTAATTGAGTAATAATGTTTATAAACAATATTTACAGACTGTTGGGAAGCAATGTTTCTGAACTATTAATAAACTGCTGCAAAACAGTGTCATGTAATATTTGTTTTTTTAATTCCATATTTTTTTATATTTTCTATATAATTCCATATTATTATATTTGTTTATTTAATTCCATAAACAATAAAATTTGTAACAAGAAATTTAGTAAATAAAATGTAATGTAAAAGTAATGTTTATATACAATGTATACAGACTGTTACGAAGCAATGCATCTGAATTGTTTATGAACTGTTGCCAAACATCGTTCATTTATGATCTTTAACAATGCTTACAACCCAGACATAGCTTTACAAAGTTAGTATTTCTCTACAAAAATATCACTCAACAAGAAGAGGTTTTTTATAACTTAGGTGTTTCTGGTTTACTTGCAAAAAAACACTCCTAAATTGGCAAAACAAGACCTGAGAATTGTAGTTCACAATTATTTAGTACTAGCGGATTCCCCATCAAGAATGAAAGAATTTAAATTGAATTTATTTACCAAAAATATAAATAATCAGAGAAGCGTCCCAAAGTCCCAATCTTTCCCGTAAAGATGCATTGCAGGGCTATTAAATATAAAAAAAAATTACTTCCTGATAACATAAAATCTTAAAACTTGGCAGGTGAATAAAGATCATAGTACTTAATAATAAGAGTTAATATTAAGTTCTATGATCTTTATTAATGAATTAAATTGAATTAATATTAGAACTTCACGCATAACTATTTTGTAATTATGGTGGGAAAAATCCCAAAGAAAAACGGGCTTGAAAAAAGTATGACTGGGTCGGGAATTGGACCCGGGAACTTCCTCTATCCAGGAGGCTGCATGCCCTTATGTGCAATTTACCCTTTACTTTATGGTAGGAATTTAAATTATTTATCATTCATTTTCCGAGAAGGTGATTATTCTACAGCCAGGCATATGAAGAGAAGTAGTACATGGAATTTCTTTTGAGAGTTTGCAAAGTATTTTGCTAGAAAAATATGCTTATAACATAACTTTTACTCATATCTTATATATACAATATGTTCTTTTATTCATTACTCTATAATTCTCTTCTTTTTTCTTCTTTGTCTTTTTTCAGTGTTTTTGAACCGTTTTTACTTATTTATAATCTAAATACTTAACGAGCTTTTACCAAGCAAAATCATGTTTAGAATGTATTTTTGTTCAGTGCGTCTATTATGTTCATATCATTTTACATGTAATTGACAAAAGTTTAAGATAGTTTGAACTCTATAACTCAATCCTAAATTAGTTATACATTATTACTTATATGTTATTACTTTTGTGTCAGAATTTTATGTTAATATGTTATAACTTGCTCTTTTTTGTGCATTCCAATGACTTCCTTTTCTCTTGTCTCATACAGCTCTTTTATCTACTACTATTTTTAAATTTAGTTTTCTATATGTAGGTTTTGCAGGTTTTTCACACCCCCTTCTTTTGAGGGTGTTTTCCTGCAGTGGAATTTTTTTCCTATTCTCTTAGCTTAGGTTTTTAAACCCACATAGTAGTTTTCTTCTTTTGCAATCTATCTATTTCTTTCTGTTCCAACATGACAAAGGGTTAGGTGTAAGAAGAGACTTGATAGTCTCAATCTCGCCCTGAATAAAGTCCTTCATTATTATTATTATTTTATCGTATTCATTTGTTTGACAAAACTGCTTTTCATTCAACAGCATGTGCAGTGGACGAGAAGCGCCTTCTGGAGAATGAGGTTATGAAGATGAGAGGGGAGGAGCGGAGGGTGTGTTAGGAAATGGAATTGCTGCTGTAGAAGCTGGCCGAGGTGCAAAAGGAAATCAAAAGGGTTAGTTTCTAATGCAGGTATTGAAGTCACTGTGAAAACACAGTCATTGAAGTCTCCTTAAATGTTTACTTCTTTGAGTTGTAATTTTAAGTGCACCGTACAAAGATTCCTTCCCATTATTTGTTAAAGCTAAACCGTCAACTTTTAAGGCATCGTTTATGTGGACTTTTGAGAAAGGAAGAAGTCAAACGTTTGGAGGCCTTCGAGATGTGGGTAAGGTGTAGAATGGTAAAAATTAGTTGAGTTGAAAACAAACATGGAGGTGTTAGAGATGGTTGGGGAGGAGAGGGCTTTGATTGACATGATTGATCATCATCAGAAGAAATGGGTGGGCCAAATACTGAGGGGCGAGGGAAAAGGTTGTAATTGAGGGTAGGATTGAATAAACAGAGGGGAAGACAGAAGATGTTGGAAGGGGTGGGGTTAACTATAAGGAAATGAAGGAGGTGGTGATTAATAGGGATTTTTGATTGTGCATGAACCTACCGAAAGGTAGAACATTCATGAATGAATTTGTTTATAAGGTTCTACGAATATTCTTCAATTGTGGTGGGTGAAAGGGGTAAAGCTAAAGTGTATAATTTGATACCATCTAACGCTGTAATCTTAAAACCTAACATTGAAGTAATCAGACAATTGTATATGCACTCAAGTTCTAAAATTTATTGTACTTTGCCAAGTGTAACACTTCCATTAAAATTAAATCTGTCATAAATTAAATGAGTGTGTTGCTAAAACAAGAAGATTTTGGATTTTAGTTATGTTAGATGGTATTAATGTTTTCGTTTAACATCTTTATTTTTAAGTTATTTTTTTAATTCAAGTTTTTTAACAATTTTTGTACTTTTGGTATATTTCTCAAGACATGTGGTCACAGTTTAAGTATGAATTCAACAAATACTGTTTTTTTTTGTAGTTGGATAAACTTGAAGAGTCTGTAACGCTAAAACAATTGATTCTCACTTAATGGGTACCTATATTCCTTCCATTGATGTACCAAAAAATGTATTTTTATCACAGAAGAGGAATAAATATTATTATTATATTTAATCCATATAGCAGAGTGAATGAATTCATCAATGTTTACTAGCGAATAAATTGCCATGAAGTGTACTCTAAATTGTATTTATTTGGATGTAGAGTCAATAAAAAAAAGTGTTTTGCGAGAAGACTGCGGTGAATTGTAAAGTCCAGAGAAACGTCGTTTTAAATCTAACAGAAGAATCCAGTATTTCTCTGTATAACGGAAAGAAAAACATTTTATTCTCTAAAGCTGTGATATTAAATGAATGAATATATTTATTGCTCTGAATATTGCATATAAATTTAATGCGTTATAATTTACATAATTTTATCAGATATTAGTGTTTTAGGTGTCAACTAAGATTGTCCTGTATTTTCGACTCCAATAATATACACTAAGTACGTTATGTGTTCACTTAAAATTACATTAAAGCACTCATTTAAATTAGAATACTGATGTGTGTTATTACGATAACATTAAAATGGCATAATACAAATATAAGAAAAATGAAGTGACGTATTTATAAAAAATAAATAGAAGGAAAAGATTCAAAAAGTACGTTAACAAACTAAGAATCTTTCAAAATTTAAAATGATCCATTTTTTTCAGCTGAGGGAAGAGAACGCCATGCTCTCGGGGAAGGTGCAGATGACGACAGAGACGTAAGACAGACTGGCAATGGAACTCGCCGACTTCAAGTTCAGAATTCGGGTTTCGTTTGATTCAAACGGTGATTTTAATAATTTGATTTTAGGATGTCATCATTTAGAGGTGGGAATAATTGAAAAATTCCGTTGTTTCCTTCAATCTAATTATTTGAGAAAAACGATTCAATTTTTTCACATTATCCCAACAGAGTGAATTGATTCGGTTGTTTTTTAACGAGTGCAAAAAAATTCCGAATAAGTTTATTCGATTTTTCACTGTTCCCGAGCGTCGTTTCTTAGCGTTAGTTAGGCCTCACCTTGAGTATGCATGTAGTGTATGGGACCCCGCCGAGAAATGTCATATTCGGGATTTAGAAAAAGTACAACGAAAGGCGATACGATTTGTAAAGAATTGCTACGATAAAACTGCTAGTGTCACTCAGATGTTACAGGACCCGGGATGGAAATCATTAGAAGATAGAAGAAAAATTCAAAGGATAAATTTATTAAATAAGTTCAGAGAAATTACGTTTTCAGATGATGTAACCGATATAATGCGACCCCCCTGTTATATGGGCGGTGCTGATACTGCCCGAAAGATTAGGGAAATAGATGCTAAAATAAATACAAAATAAAGTAATTTGAATTTAAGATAGCTAAATTTCATTATATTGCTGTGGAATTTGTCCTGTTTCACTGATAAAGTAATCCCCAAATTGCTCACGAACTGTGTTGACTGATCAACCTGTCTGCAACTTGAACGATGCTGTGTTATGTTGGGGTTGCCTACTGAACTGGTCGTGAACCGAGTTGTTGTACACCAACTGAGTCAAAATTTGATTGCCAAAGCTGGTCGTAAACTGAGTTGGTTGTGAACAGAGGCAGTCGTAAACCGAGGTTCCACCGTATTCCAAATTCACCAGCCATATACTCAGGCGTCAGGGATATCGAATTTTTACAGAATATTTTTGCTATTTGGTTTGCTTGTCATTTTAATAAGCAGGTTAACCATTAATATGGCATAATCACTAAAGAATTAAAAATGTATTCACTGCATTTGGAGACAATTTACCCCTTGGGAAGATGTCTGGTCGATTCCACCCAACTGACGTGACAATTTGGGATACTTGAGGGTTAAGTATAGAGTGAAAACTTGTACATTATTCATTTCAATAATCAAATATAGAGTAGAACCTTTTACACAGAAGGGAATCTATAAGTATAATTCATTATTTTTGCTGAAGCTACACATAAAAGCCAATGATTTTAGAATAATAATTAAGTATTGTTATCGATAGACAAAACTCTTGGGATCCCATTCAGTATAAACTGCAATAAAATTCAGTACTACCATTTAAAAGCAATAAATAATGATTTTAAATAAATAAACGATTATATTCCTCTAGCCATCAATGCCCTTTGCTCCGTAAAGCCTTCCTCGTCCAAGACTATTATTTTACAAACCTTATCTTTGCGTTTGTCTGTCCCATGAAAGAACACTACCCTAGTAAAAGAATTTATCCGCTTGCTCTTGTTTTTTCCATTCACCTTATTCATTAGCTTAGCTTTCTTTTCCTCAGTAATTAGTTTTCATCCCAAAATTCCTTGTTTTATCTACTAGAATCTTTAGTCTTTTTGGAATCACTCGAAATAGCTTTGTTGTCCGCATATGTGTTCACTATTTCCTCACCAAGTTTAACTCGATTGTCAATTTCCTCCTAATTCTCATCTCCTCTGATATCAAATACTGTCGGTGACACCCTTGTCTTGTTTCCCTTAATCCGTACATGAATATCTTATTTGAATTTATTTAAATTGGTAATTTCTTTGATTTTTTGTGGTGACTGAATTTAAATGTGATAAACTTCGATTACTTCGATTTTAAAAGTTGAAAAAGTATTTAAGGAAAAGTCACGGAAATATCTGCAAGAGCTTATTTACTTGATATCTGAAGTCCCTTTAATGCCTATTGATAAAATGATATTCTTTTACCAAGAATAATAATAAAATATATATACCATAAAATAATATTCTTATAAAATATATATACCATAAAATAATATTCAATACCATAAAATGATATTCTTTTATCCAGTAAGTCCCTTATTATTCTTGGGCATTAATTGTAAATCTTAATTACTAAATAGGAGAACTGTAACTGTGTTCTACTTTTTGGCAGTACAAATTTAAATTTAGCTACCATATGTACTATATACCATATGCAGTTTATGTATAAATTTTCCATGTTTTTTGATAACGAAAACTTTCATAATTTGAAATATTATTCAAAAAGCCAAGCATGCAAACCCACGTTGTAGAAGGTGATATTATTTGTGAATAAGATATATATGGTTGAATTTCAAAGTTTGGTAATGGTTATGTTCAATTTCTTTGCCATGCATTTCTTATTATCTTTCACATCTATTCGTATGAGAGTTGAGTTCAATCAATCACCTTTGTTGTTAGGGAATTGTTTATTCATACAAAATTACACAAATCTTTAGTCATTTTTGTCTGAATTCTCTGCATTTAGACTCGAATACGATATTCTACAACCAAAATAAGAATCTTCATTCAATTTCCTTTCTTTTGGTGTTCATCTCGATTTCGTACAACTTTTATTTCTGATTTAATTCTGCAAAAGAAAAAATGTCTGCAATGGATCGAAATGAACTTGATGCGCATTTCATGTACGAGAGACATCTAGAGTCGAACCAAGGATACTTTGGACTTACAAATATCTGCGTGCACGCTCCATTAAACCATTAATGACTCTATAAACTATAACTATAACTATACGACTAAATATATACATAAGGGTTATTATTTTTTTAAGAATGTTACATATATACTATAAAGTACACGTACGTATAATTTTTGTACATTTCTATTTTTTTGTAGCTAATGCCAAATTGATTAATAATCCATTTATCTGAATACGGTATCCGGAATAGTATTTCTGAATGGTACAGCTTTTTTAAACTCTTCTAAAAATTGTACAAGATAAGCTTTTCGAATGAAATTCTGCAAAATTGTTCACTACGAAGTAGTTATATTGGTATATTGGTGCCAATTTTGAAGTCTCTGCCGTTTATTTATTCCAATAAATAATAAATACTGAAAACAGATTTATACTTTTCCACAAAGGTTTTTATTCAGGAACCGGTTTAATACTTGTTTCAGTATATTTCCATTGCCAGGTTTTTCCCCAGAAATCTTTCATTTTCAAAGTAAAAGTCCTCAGCTCAATGCCCTGGAACAGCTTGAAATTAAATGCCACCTCTCCTACCCCTGTTGTTCCCTTACTAACGAGCATCTTTTTCATTCTCCCTCCTCATCTTGAAATCCATCCTCTCCCCCATCCTTCAGTCACCTGTAAACTTTCCCCTCCTGCCTCCTGATTGGTTGTCATTGTATGTATGTCTATTTCCAACTCTTGTAGTAGTATTGTTAAAAGTGCTTCGACAGCTTAGGTCATTTCGCACATTGGCTCCCACCGGGAATCGAACCCGGGACCGCTTTCACCAAAGGCAAACGCGCTGTCCACATGACTATCCGGGAGCCTTTCCAACTCTTCTACATTGTTTTTTTTATCTGTCATCACCCAAATTACAATGTAAGCCTCGACAGTTTAAGGATTCAGCTTTGTTTGAACCTGACGATGGTAATATACCAAAACCGGTAGTTCCTTAATAAAAACTGTAGTGGAAAAGTGTAAATCTTTTTTCATTGATGTCTTTCCACAACATCTCGGCCAAATCGATAGATTATAATATAATAAATATAATCTGGTTCTAATAATTTATAATCTGATCTCTTCAGAAAGTGCATGAAATTAATGTTCAAAAATTTTCAGCATTTTCCACAGAATTCTTTCCATTTTGTCAAACAAGGTAGTCCACAACCAAAATAAGAACATTTATTCAATTTCTTTTCTTTTGGGTTTCATCCCTAATTTGTACAACTGTTTTCATAAACTAAAAGTTATAATAATAAAAAATGGCTTTTATTCTGGTGAGGTTGAGACTGAGACTCTTCCTACATTTAAGCCTTTGTCATATGAGAAACAGAAAGAAAGAGATTTGCAAAAGAAGAAAACTAATGTATGGATTTAAAAAAACCTAAGCTGAGGGCTCAAAAAACTGCAGGAAAACACACACAGGAAGGGGAAGACCTGCTAAACCTAGAAAACTATATTTTGTAAAGAAGGAGAATGAAAAGAATTATGAAAGACAAAGAGAGAATAAACAAACATTTTACAAAAAAGACGGGGGAAAATACATATTCACTTCAAGCAATCGAATAAAAAAAAACATCTTCACAAATGACACTAATTCTAAATTTCCAGAATTATAGCATATAAAAAGATAAACGCATAAAAATATTTCAAGAATAATGAAATGATTAAATACATTAGGTTGAGAATGAATGCAACGAACAAAAACATAGAGTTTATATGAAATTGAACAATGACAACAAGAAAAAAATGAAAAATAAATTATAAAAAAATGAAAAATAGATTTTTTTAAATTAAAATTCTTTTTAAGTATGCTTAAATACGTAGTCATAGTGATGTCTATGTATCGTTGAAGCAGATTGTGTCAAATTAACCGTGGAAAACAGTGCATACTTCGTTTATTTATTTTCTACTCGCAAAGATCTAGGGGTATTTGTTGATGAAAAGCTAATCTTCTCTGAGCATATAAACTATGTTAAAAAAAGAGCAATGTCTCGCCTGGAGATGCTATACAGATTTACCGAAATCAGGGTCTCTCTTCGCACCTACTTCTCAAGCTGTGTTCTTCTCACTTACTGCTCTCCAATATGGACCATGTCTTCTGATTCTAACCTCTCCACTCTCAATCGTGTCTTCTTTTTTAAAATAGACTGTTTTCGAGTGCCTTCTTGCAAAAACATGCCTAAAGGTCTTCTTGTAAATTACCTCAATCTATCATGTAATCATGGTTATGATTTTATGGTTAGCTATTTCTAAGGACCGCGTAAAGGCAGGAATGTGCCACACCCTGAACCTGTTTCGACCATCAAAGCATTTCCAAGGTGAGGGTGGTTGACCATGTGTTGACCATCTTTAGAAAGGGAATGGGAAAAGCGTTGGTCGAAACGTTTGAACAAAGTGTAGTGATTGGATGAGAATTACCGACACTAAAGAAGATGTGGACTTCTGGGCGTCCTTTCTTTGGGAAAGAGGCAATCAAACAATATAGCTTGACCAGAACGGTCCTCAAAAACCGTGGACCCACTCCTGTTGTGTTTTTAGTGTTCCCTCCCTTTGTGTGAATTCGTCCCCCAATTATCGTGATTTGTGTATTAATATGTGTTCTGTGTGTTAGGGTATTATAGTGTGGTATAAGATTTATTGGTGGTGGTGTTTTTATGGTTCGTTTCTTCCTCTTTGTTCAGTTGGTGTTTCCTTAACTTGTTATATGTGTGTCTTTTGGGGGTAGGGTTGTCATTTGTTTGAGATTTATTTGTATTAGGTTTTCATATTGAATAGATTAATTCAATTAAAATAAATTTTGGTTTTTATTTCATTTGGAATGCATTTTGCAGTAAATTCAATTCATTTGTTCTTTTAAATATCGGCGCCCAACTTTCGATCTTTTGATCAGTAGTTTTTTTTATCATTATACCGTTTTACGCCCCGTGCGGCATTTTCATTTATTTCTTATTTAATTTAATTTAGTCTCGTTACAACTTGGCGCTCAACGTGTGGGGCCTTTTCAATTATTTTTACTTTTGATTTTATAAAAAGTATCGTTACAAAAGCCTCTCCTCCGACATCTCCTTCCTGTATAATATAATTAACTGCAAAATCAATTCTCCTTTCCTCTCTTTCCTTCGAGAACAACTCGCCCATTCTCTCTGAGCACTCCTCGTCTATCAGCTGTAAAACGACAACTCTTTTTCCATCAACTCCCTTTCTTCCTTTTTTCTCTCCTCTTAAATCCATCCTAAATATGGTTGCAAGACTTTTTATAATTTTATTCTTTATTTAAATTCATTTTATGTAGTTGTTTTATTTTGTTCACACTGATTGTTATGGGTTAGGTGTAAGAAGAGACTTTCTAGTCTCAATCTCGCCCGAATAAAGTCCATTTATTATCATTATTATTATTATTATTGTTGGTGTTTCCTTGCTTCTTGTTATTTTGTCAACTGTAATTGGCCTCATGCTGTTTGTTGATACTTACTGATAAATAAATAAATAACATTACCATGGGTTTAGTGTTACATTGTAGAATACTCGTATGTCTTTCAGAACGAAAGTGTTAATGTGTGTGTTTTGTCTTCAGGATGAAGTGTCTGGTGGCAATTCGAATGACAACTTGGGATTGGAGGAGCAGGAGGCCTTGTAGGTAATATTCCTATGTTTTTGCTTTTTTGTTAATTGCTTTTACAGACACTCCCCTTCTTACCACCGTCCAAAGTTACCACCGAAATTCTTTGAAAAGTGTAGTTATCTAAAACTAAGATAAAAATTGAACAAACGTTTTACTCGGAACAGCTCTTATTATTAATGACCAGGACGCAATGAAGGTATTATTCCTTCCTAATAATTGCTTATGTATTTACAGGTAGAGGTGGGAGCTATTGAATAATTCGATTTTTTGCTTCAATCGATTTATTCAAATAAAGTGTTTTGATTTTTCACTACATCCTAACGAAGTGAATTTATTAGGTTGTTTTTAGCCAGTGAAAAAAATAGAATAGATTTATTCCATTACTTTTAGCAAGTGAAAACAATAAAATAGATGTATTCGATTGTTTTTAGAAATTGGAAAAAATAGAATATATTTATTCGATTATTATTAGCAAGTGAAAACAATAGAATAGATTTATTCAATTGTTTTTAGCAAGTGGAAAAATAGAATATATTTATTTGATTGTTATTAGCAAGTGAAAACAATACAATAGATTTATTCCATTGTTTTTAGCAAGTGGAAAAATAGAATATATTTATTTGATTGTTATTAGCAAGTGAAAACAATACAATAGATTTATTCCATTGTTTTTAACAAGTAGAAGAAATAGAATACATTTATTAGATTGTTATTAGCAAGTAAATCAATAGAATAGATTTATTCGATTGTTTTTAGCAAGTGGAACAAATACAATATAATTATTCCATTGTTATTAGCAAGTGAAAACTATAGAATAGATTTATTCGATTGTTTTTAGCAAGTGGAAGAAATAGAATACATTTATTAGATTGTTATTAGCAAGTAAATCAATAGAATAGATTTATTCGATTGTTTTTAGCAAGTGGAACAAATAGAATATATTTATTCGATCGTTATTAGCAAGTGAAAACAATAGAATATATTTATTTGATTGTTTTTAGCAAGTGGATAAAATGGAATATATTTAGTCGATTGTTATTAGCAAGTGAAAACAATAAAATAGATGTATTCGATTGTTTTTAGCAATTGGAAAAAATAGAATATATTTATTCGATTATTATTAGCAAGTGAAAACAATAGAATAGATTTATTCAATTGTTTTTAGCAAGTGGAAAAATAGAATATATTTATTTGATTGTTATTAGCAAGTGAAAACAGTACAATAGATTTATTCCATTGTTTTTAGCAAGTGGAAAAAATAGAATATATTTATTCGATTGTTATTAGCAAGTGAAAACAATAGAATAGATTTATTCAATTGTTTTTAGCAAGTGGAAAAATAGAATATATTAATTTGATTGTTATTAGCAAGTGAAAACAATAGAATAGATTTATTCGATTGTTTTTAGCAAATGGAAGAAATAGAATACATTTATTAGATTGTTATTAGCAAGTAAATCAATAGAATAGATTTATTCGATTGTTTTTAGGAAGTGGAACAAATAGAATATATTTATTCCATTGTTATTAGCAAGTGAAAACTATAGAATAGATTTATTCGATTCTTTTATGCAAGTGGAAAAAATAAAATATAATTTTTGATTGTTATTAGCAAGTGAAAACAATAGAATTGATTTATTCGATTTTTTATAGCAAGTGGAAAAAATAGAATATATTTATTCGATTCTTATTAGCAAGTGGAAAAAATAGAATATATTTATTTGATTGTTTTTAGCAAGTGGAAAAAATAGAATTATTTTATTGGATTGTTTTTAGCAAGTGGAAAAAATAGAATATATTTATTGGATTGTTATTAGCAAGTGAAAACAATAGAATATATTTATTTGATTGTTTTTAGCAAGTGGAAAAAATAGAATATAGTTATTCGATTGTTATTAGCAAGTGAAAACAATAAAATAGATGTATTCGATTGTTTTTAGCAATTGGAAAATATAGAATATATTTATTCGATTGTTATTAGCAAGTGAAAACAATAGAATATATTTATTTGATTGTTTTAGCAAGTGGAAAAAATAGAATATATTTTGTCGATTGTTATTAGCAAGTGAAAACAATAAAATAGATGTATTCGATTGTTTTTAGCAATTGGAAAAAATAGAATATAATTATTCGATTGTTCATAGCAAGTGAAAACAATAGAATCGATTTATTCGATTGTTTTTGGCAAGTGGAAAAATTAAAATATATTTATTTGATTGTTATTAGCAAGTGAAAACAATAGAATAGATTTATTCGATTGTTTTTAGCAAATGAAAAATTAGAATTGATTTATTCTATAATTATATAATTATAAAAAATAGAATAGAAAAGTTTTGATAATCCATTTCCTCCAGATAAAATTATTAACATAAATATGTTGGTCTCACCTTTATGAGAAAGTTGAACTTCAGTACCAACATCCTTGTGACTCATCTGAACAAGGCCTTTTCAAACAAAATTTATCAAGAAGAAGCTTTGAAACCATCTACGGTATAGAATGTGTGAATTCACGTATAAATGCTCGTTCTGCAGACTAAGCTTTTTTTCATGAATGAAGCAAGAATAAGTGCGTTTAGCCATAATTTTTCCATCTTATCATTTAGGGCTGTTTATAATGTGTTGGAATGAGAATCTTTGGATGATCAGTATTGAGTTTGAATAAACTTTTTCCATCAAGCGCACCAGCAGAAAAAAGAAAATACGTTTAGGGAAGTTGTATGCATCTTGGAAAAATCCTTTCTCTCATACGTTCCTCCTGATGTCTTTCCCATTGGAGGAATTGGAGATTAATTTCATTCATATTTTTCTTAATCTCTCCAGCGTAATGAGGGTCATATTTGTCAGTCGTTTTAATTCAGAAATAAAATTTCTAATTAGGAGTCTAGTGGGATGTGATAAATGGTATTTCACTTCGAGAATGATATTTTTAAAAATATGGATAATTAAGGGACGTCCTCTTATAAAAAAAGAAGACTGAGAAATTGGGTGTCTAATTACTCAAGAGTTGGAAGAGTTTTCCCTCAGAAATTTCGTTTGCTGTTTTTATTCAGAAGAGAGAGCGAGTCGCTAGTTTTAAGAAGATTATCCTCTCTGTGATTCTAATGGCGAACGGAGAAGTAATTAAAGATTTTTAGTACCGTATTTCCCGGCCTATTAGACGCACTTTTTTTACTCCAAAATATGCTCTAAAATCAGTCTGCGTCTTATACGCCGATGGTATACGGGTATAACTCCGTCCTATAATAAGCAAGACGATTCACCGGAATAAATGCATAACATTAAGTATTTTTTACCGTATCAGGCATTGAAAATAGTTCAATTAATTACAAATTTCAATAATAACACTTTTTTGATTAAGTAGTATGGAATACAGTTTTAATATTTCGATCACAGAACTTCCTTAAAAAAAAACCCAGATAATTCGGAAATGCATTCAATGTAGCACATTTTGTTTTATCTCGCATGTGGTGCTGCTGTAAAACTTATTAACATTGGTCTTATGGAGATGTCATCCCTATGCTAATAGTATTGTATCTCTCGCGATAAAGAGTTTACCTCTCGCTCACCTCTCTCTCTCTCACCTTTATGTAACAAAGTTTGAGTATTTTTTGTAAATCTTACCTGAAAAATCAAGGTGCGTCATATGCGCAGGTGCGTCTTATAGGCCGGGAAATACAGTACTTTCTCGGAGAAGGCCCTGGAGGAACGTGGCCATGATCAAAATTGAGGGAATATTATTTTCTCTGTCCTTGCTAATTACAGAATCAATTGCACATTTCAGAGTTTTTGCATTACTTTTTCCTGTAATTGGAAAGCTGGTGGCAAGATGGTTGCATTTTTATGCAGGTTCAAAAAATTACTTGCAGAAGATATATTTTTTGACTTGAAAATTGAAGTATTACATTCACTGTTCACTCAACACTGTACAAATAAATAAAGGAAGAGATGCATCGGTGATTGTAGCTTCAATATTTTATCTATTTGCGGATGACCGTCTATAGTGACAAATTAAACAAACTTATTTCTGGTTCACACACCGCTTTCAAATGCAACAGAACTGCAGTTGCTGAAAGTGGCTCCAGTGCATCTCCATTATTTCAAGATGGAAAAGTATTATCAACTCCACCTGCTACAATGCAATAATCTAACTTCACATTTCAGCCTCCCTAAGACGTAATGCAGTCCACACAAGGTATTAAAGCTTGATACTTTCGGATCTTCGCATGTTTTTTTGGCAAATATGTATAAGGTAATTCCGGTGCCCCACATAAGGAAAAGACTTCATAACAATGACTAAAGTGATAACAAGAATGTGAATCTGTGCGATATAATAGAACATTTATTGGTTATTAAAAGTATACACACAAATTTTGTTTAAAGCATTTTCTGCATCCATGCATTTGGCCATCTATCCCAAGTATCCGGGTGAGACGCCCCACCTCTGTGGGAGAGGTACCCCATTAGCTTAAACTGAATTTAATCTGGATTGCAAATGCTATATAACAAAACCGTTAAATTTCACTTGCAATTAGGATATAACTAAACATTTAAGTTGAATTTAAAAATGTAATTAGAGGTTTCATTTGAAAATAATTAGCCGAAAGTAGTACATTTAGAGAACAATATCCATTTGAAATTATAATGAAGTTTGCAATTGGTATGAATGGGCTAAAATAAAAAAAAATGTTAATAATAATAATATGTACCATCTTATTTTTTATAAAAAAAATTAAGACAATTTTGATGTTTTTCGAAACTTCAAGGAAAAAATTGTCACAGAAGATATTTTTTATTTTGAAAAAAATTTTATTTATGTATTGTCCATGCGGGTGGGACTTACATTTTGGTCAGAAAAAAGTGTCAAAACGCTTTGCCCTAGTGCTTAATAAACAATACCTCATTCTTGATCGTGCATAAAATGCATTCGACCATGGATTTAAATTTGAATTTAATGTAAATGTAGATTACAAAGGTTTCCTTGAAAAAGCTTTAATCAGTATTACCTTATAGTTAAGTTGATACTAATAAGGCACATATAACTAAAGATAGCACTGGGACATCTATCCCGAGAAGAGGTGGGGCGTCTCTCCTTTCAGTATGGGAGAGATGCCCTTACATCCAGCGGGGCTTCACTTTGTCCAAGATGGACAGTCACTGCACATGAATATCAAATGAACCTATAGCTACAAGTTTTTGCCCTTTTATTCAAAATATTGAACCATTTATACCGATGCCAACCAGAAACATTATACTCTCCCTTATAACAGGGTGGAAAAAACAGTACCTACTCGAAATGATGTTATAAAATTGCATAAAAAGAATTAATCGCCATGAAACTCTTGCAGATAGACAGGTGCCTTCCTACTAACTGATAAACACTGTCAGTAGGGCAATCTTGTTGTTTTCCTTTAAAATAATACGACTGGGGCGTCTCTCTGGGAATTACCTTACACCCCTGCGATGCTAGTTTTTAAAGGCCTAGTTGAAAATAGATGTAGGTTTGGTAATTTATTTACGACGGTCATCCGGAAAGTAGTACCCGTTAGTGCCGCATGAAGTGCTGACGACGCAGGCCGCTGGACAAGGTCAGATAGCTTCAGTGGTTTTCTGCCTTCTCTGAGCCAATTTGCGTGACGCTAGCATTGCCTGTGTTGTTTCTGTGATTGTTTACAATGTTTAAAAAAATTGAGAACGCCGCCATTTGTGAAGTGAGGGCAGTGATTAAATTCCTCAATGCAAGAAACGTTCGCCCATGTGATATTCATCGCCAATTAAAGGAGGTGTATGGAGACAATGTAATGGACGAGTCGTCTGTTCGGCGGTGGTGTCGCAAGTTCAACATGGGGAGGGGAACACACACGACGATGAGCGATCGGGGAGACCGTCTGTCATTACAGACAAACTGGTGATCTCAGTTGACGAATTCGTGAGGAACGATCGGCGCGTCACAATTGATGACATCTGTGAGCATTTTCCCAATGTTTCTCGAACAATTGTTCATGAAATTGTTAAAGACCATCTGCATTATGCAAAAATTTGTGCGAGATGGGTCCCTCGCATGCTTACAGATGAGCACAAAACCAAGCGTATGGCTGCAGCACTGACGTTTTTGGGACGTTATTCTGATGAAGGAGACTCTTTCTTGACTCGCATAATTACTGGTGACGAAACATGGGTTTGTTATGCATCACCTGAGAGTAAACGACAGTCAATGGAGTGGCATCATGCTCATTCACCAAACAAACCAAAAAAATTCAAGACAGTTCTGTCCACCAGGAAACTCATGGCAACCATTTTCTGGGATAGACGAGGTGTATTGCTTATTGATTTTATGGCCCGTGGAGACACTATTAATGCCAATGCGTATTGTGAAACATTAAAGAAATTACAGCGGGCAATACAAAATCGGCGGCGAGGTCTATTGTCTACTGGTGTCATTCTCTTTCATGACAATGCCAGGCCTCATGCAGCTGGGATAACACAAAGACTTTTGCAGCAATTCAAATGGGAAACTTTCGACCATCCACCGTATAGCCCGGACTTGGCCCCTTCAGATTTTCATCTCTTTACACAGCTTAAAGACTTTTTGGCGGGGAAAAGATTTGAAAGCGATGAAGAACTTAAAGAAGGAGTGACCCTGTATCTCAATGAGCTGGCGGTGGAGAACTATGCAGCAGGAATACAGAAACTTGTCACACATTATGACAAATGCCTTAATTTGCTTGGAGATTATGTTGAGAAGTAGTTTAAAGTATCCTCTTTCAAATAAAATTTTTTATGTTTGTTAATATTTACTTTTGTGTCTTAAATCACGAACGGGTACTACTTTCCGGATGACCCTCGTAGAAAGAATAATTTTCTGTGTATCCAAGAAGAATACATCAAGTTTCAGTAATTTTAGAAGAATGTTTTCACGGCGACAAAGTTATCTGTGGTGTGCACTTAAGGCAAGCACTTATTCTTCGGATTTGCCCATCTTATTCAATTGTTTTGTATTCAATTCAAAAGTACCTATTGATGGATAAATCAATAACTCTTAATTCCATCTTTGGTAAATATTACTCTTTATTCCATATATATCATAATCGTGCTTTTTTACCGTTTGCTCCATATAAGATTATGGTTCCAAAGGGTGAGTCTTCAGTGCTGCAAATTCGTTGCTACGGACATTAACCCTCGAGTACTCGCATCCCAAATCGTCACGTCAGTACTCGCATTGGGTGGAATCGACCCGACATCTTCCAAAGGGGAAAATTGTCTCAAAATGTAGTGAATACATTTTTATTTCATTAGTGATGGTGTCATATTAATTAATGGTTAACCTGATTATTAAAATCAAATCAAATAAATATTTTCAAATAATTTTAATATTCGGTATAAATTCGATATCCCTGACACTGAGTATGTGGCTGATGAATTTGGAATATTGCGTATAAAAAGTAAACTGTTTGAAAATAAAATAAAATTTAAATAATAATTATTAATTATATGAAATTTATATAATATCTCTAAAAATTAAGGGGTAAACAAGGTCAAAAATGGAATATTTGACGTAAAAGTCTTTCCTGGCACTACCGCTAAGAGATATTTGTTTAATTAAACTTCCGATTTGGCGAAAATGCACGACTGGTTCAGAACATTCTGAAACTCAGCCTCTATGAGAAAGAAGATGTATAAAAGCGCCAATAAAAAGTTATTTAAGTAAAGCCTACGAAAGCAAGAGAATTCAATTGAAAGAAAACAATCAAACAACTAGTTGATTGTTTTTTCGATAACTTGAGAAGTAATTGAGATATTTATTAATGGTTTGGTTCTTCTTGTTTTTACCACTAGTTTTTCTAGTTTTTACAGTTTATAAAATAGCTGCTCTTGAATGCTACCAGTTTCCAAATTAGCAGTTATTAAGAAGTAGCAGTTAAAGAGTAGCTGCTTGTAAGTTTAAGCAGTTTCTCAATTAGCAGTTCTGAGAAAGTAGCTGTTTCAAAAAAAGCTGCTCTTAAATGTCAGCAGTTTCTAAATAAGGAGTTTTAAA
Organism: Sympetrum striolatum; assembly: GCA_947579665.1. Taxonomy (NCBI): domain Eukaryota; kingdom Metazoa; phylum Arthropoda; class Insecta; order Odonata; family Libellulidae; genus Sympetrum; species Sympetrum striolatum. The sequence goes on from OX388346.1 coordinate 77,590,965, forward strand.
GCTTAGTAGTTTTACAAAATTCATAAGCGTACACTTCTACATCTAATACTGCACAAACACCAACTGTTACTGCAAGCCACCTTTTGGTGTGTGGCAGGGGTTGCAAACACCAGGCATTTGAAACACTTTTTCACTCTGTTATTATCATTCCCGGAAAGATAGAGATTTTAAGAAATACAGGGTGTCCGGGTTAAACGTATAGTAATACAAAATCCAATAACTTGAGACCTAATTGAGATAGTTATTAGCGTTTTTTTTCTACAAGTATGGTTGCTGAAAATTATAATAGTAATAATGTTTATTCCTTTTCTGTTATGAAAAATACATATTTTGTTACTGTAACGAGTCTTACTTCTCGTTAGCTGTACGAATCAATCTCGAAATCATTTCCATTTCTTTTAGGTCATTTATTGAATCAATCACAGGTAGCTCAATCAAATCCCCCAAAATAGATTACACATGAGCATGATTCAAACAAAATTCAAGAGTGATTCCGGACGTTAAATTAAATGAAGTCCGTGGACCATGGTAACTCAATCAAATCCCCCAAAATAAATTACATATAAGCATGGCATCAAAAAAAATTCAAGGGTAAACTTGGACGTCAAATTAGATGAAGTCCGTGGACCACTTCTCCCACTCTTCCACAAACTTGACAAAATCGCTTGGGTCGATTTCCCACAGACAGAAAGAAAGTTATTCGAATCTACTATCAAAGTCAATGCAAAAGCACTTCATAAGGTGGCAACAACAGTCACTGTATTTGATATATTTACGGATTCACGTTCAGTCCTCCTAAAGTGCTGTCGGCCTCCCCTGTCGTGCCATCCCTAGCTTCTCCGGCTCTTCTTGGCTGGTCACTACCCGACCTGTTTTTGCGGTGGGAGTTCCTCTCGCACCCTGATCACTTTCCCTTTTCCAAACCACTCACGCACTTTTCCCCCAGTGCCGCATTGGCGTAACACACTATTAAATCAAGTCACTCGCGTAAAACACTCACACACACGCAACACCATAAAGATATAACAATAAATACAAAAACAAATACATTTTGGTGTAAGGAAATAATGTTACATTTTTCCCCCCCACCAAAAGAAAAAAAATGGAAATGAAATCGCAGTGGAAAGGGGGCGCTTTCCACTGCATTTCCAGAACATCACCATATTTAATTATGTGTGTAAATTAAAACTAAAACATTGGGTGCAACTGCTTCTAACAACGTCCTACTTTTCACATATATTCCTTATGTAAGAAATTGTAATGTGCTCTGGCATCGAACCCAGTAACAGCATGGTCTTATCTAAATTATTTACTTACCTACCGAGTCTTAATATACATCTTCTATCTAAGCAAGAACCTCCTATTATTTCGATAAGTGCATCAAAATAAATCATGAAAACCACCTCAATGTATTTTAAATGTGGGATATATTTACCACCTGGGTTCAAACCCGGGTCTTCCTGGCAAACATACTACGCAGCACAACAGAAAATCACCATTTGTAACTATGTGTGAAAATTCAAACATAAATATTCGCAGCAACTGCCTCAAATGACGTTCTAATTTTACCTTATATATTTATGAGAGAAAGATTATTATGATCTAGCATCGAACCTAGGAATAGTTCGGTCTTATCTAATTTTTTTTTAAACCAATTCCTATGATGCATGCTCTATCCAAGCACAAACTTCCTATCATTTTGATAAGTGGATCAAAAAAAAATAATGAAAGCTAACTCAATGTATTTTAAATGGGGGATATATTTACCACCTGGCTTCGAACCTGTGTCTTTCTGGTAATAATTTCTATGCAGCACAATTGAAGATCACCACCTCTAACTATGTGTGAAATTTCAAGAAGAAATATTGGGTGCAACTGCTTCAAATGACGTCCACCTTTTCCCTTATATTCCTTATGATGGAAATTTTTAATGTGCTCCAGCATCGAACCCAGAAGTATTACGGTCTTACCTTAATTTTTTTCTTAAAGGAATTCTTACTACACATCTTCCAGCCAAGCAGGAACTTCCTATCATTTCGATAAGTGCATCAAAATAAATAGTGAAAAACTACCTCAATGTATTTTAAACGGCATATATTTGCATCGGCCTAGCATCGAACCCAGGACATTTTCTGTGATATTCATTAATGCTATCGATAGATCCTGACCTTATATATAGGCTCCTAGAGTTTCAATTCTCTACCTACATGGGAAGTATTTTTTTTGAAATTCCGGAAATTCAAAGCAATGAATTTAAATGGAAAAAATCGGGACTTTGGGGCCCTCTGGAATCGAACCCATGACACTGAGGTTCAAAATTGCAAGTCAATGACGCTTGTGGTTTAGCCTGTGAATTAGTATCCAATCTATATACCTATATCCCTGAATCTATATGAATGAATCTGGAGAAGCATCTATATATAATAGATACGAGTAAAATGTAGCTTGCATACTGCAAGCAGATCAACAAAACTAATTTCATATCGGCATCATAGTGGGATGGTCCTCAAAAGAAAAAAAAGGATTGAATATATCCTTAAAATTCGCTGCAATTTAATCGTCGGGCATCGAAAATGGGTATTTCAGGTTACACTTACTATGCAGCACAACATAACATCACCATCACTAACTATGTGTGACAATTCAAGCAGAAATATTGGCTGCAACTGCCTCAAACGACATCCTACTTTTCACATATATTCCCTATGTGAGAAATTTTAATGTAGTCTGGCATCGAACCCAGGAATAGTACGGTCTTATGAAACTTTTTTTCTTAAACCGAGTCTTAATATACATCTTCTAGCAAAGCAAGAACTTCCTATCATTTCTATAAGTTCATCAATAAGGACATTGTTTACAGAATGTTTTTGAACTGTCTATAAACAATTGTGAAACAATGCTCTCCAATATTAATTTATTTAATTTCATGAAAAGCTCAAGGCTTCTAAAATGGAATGAATAATATCACAATTTGTAACAAGAAATTCTATAAATATATTGTATAAAATAAGTCAGTTAAGTTAAGAAACAAATAACTAAGAAATAATGATTAGAAGCAATGTTGAGGGACTGTTGATAAACAATGTTTCTAAACTGTCTATAAAAAATTTTGAAACAATGTTCTCCTGTATTTATTATCTTTATTTATTTAATTCCATAAACAGAACAAGGCTTCCAGAATGGGCTGAACAACAGTAGCATTTGTAATTTAATGAATTAAAATTTTACAAAATAAATATGTTGAGTTAAGAGGTAATTGAGTAATAATGTTTATAAACAATGTTTACAGACTGTTTGGAAGCAATTTTTCTGTACTATTAATAAACTGCTGCAAAACAGTGTCATGTAATATTTGTTTTTTTAATTCCATATTTTTTTATATTTTCTATATAATTCCATATTATTATATTTGTTTATTAAATTCCATGAACAATACAATTTGTAACAAGAAATTTAATAAATAAAATGTAATGTAAAAGTAATGTTTATAAACAATGTTTACAGACTGTTACGAAGCAATGCATCTGAATTGTTTATGAACTGTTGCCAAACATTGTTCATTAATGATCTTTATCAATGCTTACAACAGACATAGCTTTACAAAGTTAGTATTTCTCTACAAAAATATCACTCAACAAGATGAGGTTTTTAATAACTTAGGTGTTTCTGGTTTACTTGCAACAAAACACTCCTAAATTGGCTAAACAAGACCTGAGAATTGTAGTTCACAATTATATAGTACTAGCGGATTCCCCCTCAAGAATGAAAGAATTTAAATTGAATTTATTTACCAAAAATATACATTAACAGAGAAGCGTACCAAAGTCCCAATCTTTCCCGTAAAGATGCATTGCAGGGATTTTAAATATTAAAAAAAATTACTTCCTGATAACATAGACTCTTAAAACTTGGCAGGTGAATAAAGATCATAGAACTTAATAATAAGAGTTAATATTAAGTTCTATGATTTTTATTAATGAATTAAATTGAATTAATATTAGAACTTAACGCATAACTATTTTGAAATTATGGTGGGAAAAATCCCAAGGAAAAACGAGCTTGAAAAAAGTATGACTGGGTCGGGAATTGGACCCGGGAACTTCCTTTATCCAGTAGGCTGCATGCCCTTATGTGCAATTTACCCTTTCCTTTATGGTAGGAATTTAAATTATTTATCATTCATTTTCCGAGAAGGTGATTATTCTACAGCCAGGCATATGAAGAGAAGTAGTACATGGAATTTCTTTTGAGAATTTGCAAAGTATTTTGCTAGAAAAATATGCTTATAACATAACTTTTACTCATATCTTATATATACAATATGCTCTTTTATTCATTACTCTATGATTCTCTTTTTTTTTCTTCTTTGTCTTTTTTCAGTGTTTTTGAACCGTTTTTACTTATTTATAATCTAAATACTTAACGAGCTTTTACCAAGCAAAATCATGTTTAGAATGTATTTTTGTTCAGTGCGTCTATTATGTTCATATCATTTCACATGTAATTGACAAAAGTTTAAGATAGTTTCAACTCTATAACTCAATCCTAAATTAGTTATACAGTATTACTTATATGTTATTACTTTTGTGTCAGAATTTTATGTTAATATGTTATAACTTGCTCTTTTTTGTACATTCCAATGACTTCCTTTTCTCTTGTCTTATACAGCTCTTTTATCTACTACCATTTTTAAATTTAGTTTTCTATATGTATGTTTTGCAGGTTTTTCACACCCCCTTCTTTTGAGGGTGTTTTCCTGCAGTGGAATTTTTTTCCTATTCTTTAGCTTAGGTTTTTAAACCCACATAGTAGTTTTCTTCTTTTGCAATCTATCTATTTCTTTCTGTTCCAACATGACAAAGGGTTTGGTGTAAGAAGAGACTTGATAGTCTCAATCTCGCCCTGAATAAAGTCCTTTATTATTATTATTATATTATCATATTCATTTGTTTGACAAAACTGCTTTTCATTCAACAGCATTAGCAGTGGACAAGAAGCGCCTTCTGAAGAATGAGGTTATGAAGATGAGAGGGGAGGAGCGGAGGGTGCATGAGGAAATGGAATTGCTGCTGTAGAAGCTGGCCGAGGTGCACAAGGAAATCAAAAGGGTTAGTTTCTAATGCAGGTATTGAAGTCACTGTGAAAACACCGTCATTGAAGTCTCCTTAAATGTTTACTTCTTTGAGTTGTAATTTTAAGTGCACCGTACAAAGATTCCTCCCATTATTTGTTAAAGCTAAACCATCAACTTTCAAGGCATCGTTTATGTGGACTTTTGATAAAGGAAGAAGTCAAACGTTTGGAGGCCTTCGAGATGTGGGTAAGGCGTAGAATGGAAAAAAATTAGTTGAGTTGAAAACAAACATGGAGGTGTTAGAGATGGTTGGGGAGGAGAGGGCTTTGATTGACATGATTGAGCATCGTCAGAAGAAATGGGTGGGCCAAATACTGAGGGGCGAGAGTAAAGGTTGTAATTGAGGGTAGGATTGAATAAACAGAGGGGAAGAGGGATGGGGTTAACTATAAGGAAATGAAGGAGGTGGTGATTAATAGGGATTTTTTATTGTGCATGAACCTACCGAAAGGTAGAACATTCATGAATGAATTTGTTTATAAGGTTCTAAGAATATTCTTCAATTGTTGTGGGTGAAAGGGGTAAAGCTAAAGTGTATAATTTGAGATCATCTAACGCTGTAATCTTAAAACCTAACATTGAAGTAATCAGACAATTGTATATACACTTAAGTTCTAAAATTTATTGTACTTTGCCAAGTGTAACACTTCCATTAAAATTAAATCTGCCATAAATTAAATGAGTGTGTTGCTAAAACAAGAAGATTTTGGATTTTAGTTATGTTAGATGGTATTAATGTTTTCGTTTAACATCTTTATTTTTAAGTTATTTTTTTATTCATGTTTTTTAACAATTTTTGTACTTTTGGTATATTTCTCAAGACATATGGTCACAGTTTAAGTATGAATTCAAAAAATACTCTTTTTTTGTAGTTATAAACTTGAAGAGTCTGTAACGCTAAAACAATTGATTCTCACTTAATGGGTACTTATATTCCTTCCATTGATGTACCAAAAAATGTATTTTTTATCACAGAAGAGGAATAAATATTATTATTATATTTAATCCATATAGCAGAGTGAATGAATTCATCAATGTTTACTAGCTATTAAATTGCCATGAAGTGTACTCTAAATTGTATTTATTTGGATGTAGAGTCAATAAAAAAAAGTGTTTTGCGAGAAGACTGCGGTGAATTGTAAAGTCCAGAGAAACGTCGTTTTAAATCTAACAGAAGAATCCAGTATTTCTCTGTATAACGGAAAGAAAAACATTTTATTCTCTAAAGCTGTGATATTAAATGAATGAATATATTTATTGCTCTGAATATTGCATATAAATTTAATGCGATATAATTTACATAATTTTATCCGATATTAGTGTTTTAGGTGTCAACTAAGATTGTCCTGTATTGTCGACCCCAATAATATACACAAAGTACGTTTTGTGTTCACTTAAAATTACATTAAAGCACTCATTTAAATTAGAATACTGATGTGTGTTATTAAGATAACATTAAAATGGCATAATGCAAATATAAGAGAAATGAAGTGACGTATTTATAAAAAATAAAGAGAAGGAAAAGATTCAAAAAGTACGTTAACAAACTAAGAATATTTCAAAATTTAAAATGATCCATTTTTTCAGCTGAGGGAAGAGAACGCCATGCTCTCGGGGAAGGTGCAGATGACGACAGAGACGTAAGACAGACTGGCGATGGAACTCGCCGACTTCAAGTTCAGAATTCGGGTTTCGTTTGATTCAAACGGTGATTTTAATAATTTTATTTTAGGATGTCATCATTAAGAGGTGGGAGCAATTGAAAAATTCCATGGTTTGCTTCAATCTAAATATTTTAGAAAAACGTTTCAATTTTTTCACATTATTCCAACAGAGTGATTTGATTCGGTTGTTTTTTAACGAGTGCAAAAAAATTCCGAATAAGTTTATTCGATTTTTTGCTGTTCGCGAGCGTTGTTACTTAGCGTTAGTTAGGCCTCACCTTGAGTATGCATGTAGTGTATGGGACCCCGCCGAGAAATGTCATATTTGGGATTTAGAAAAAGTACAACGAAAGGCGATACAATTTGTAAAGAATTGCTACGATAAAACAGCGAGTGTCACTCAGATGTTACAGGACCCGGGATGGGAATCATTAGGAGATAGAAGAAAAATTCAAAGGATAAATTTATTAAATAAGTTCAGAGAAATTACGTTTTCAGATGATGTAACCGATATAATGCGACCCCCCTGTTATATGGGCCGTGCTGATACTGCCCGAAAGAATAGGGAAACAGATGCTAGAACGAATCGTTTCAAAAATTCATTTTTTCCGCGAAGTATGCGCGAATGCAACAGTTTAGGAAAATAGAGTCAAGGTGCTTGCACCCCCTGCCACACGCCGCAAGGCGGCTTGCAGGGTTCTTACATAGACATAGACAATTGAGTGAAAAATCGAAAAAATCTATCTAATTTTTTTCCGATAATTTCCTGCATCTAGTTTTCAGGCCACTACAATACAATATTTATTTATCCAAAGACATGCAATGTATAGGACTTGTCAAATACATATATATTAACGCTTGAGTGCTCGCGTCTGGGTCGAACCGACCCATGAGAATTTTAAAATTAAAATATCTTTTTATTAGTGCTTTTTTACTTCTTTTTTCTCATAGTAGCTGAGTTTTAGAATGTTCTGAACCAGTCATTCCAAATCGGAAGTTTAATTATTTAAACAAATTTTCCTTAGCGGTAGTGCCAGGTAGATGAAAGACCTTTACGTAAAATATTGCATTTTTGACCTTGTTTTCACCTTAATTTTTAGAGATGTTATATATATTTCATTTACCGTATTTCCCGGCTTATTATAGACGCACTTTTTTGACTCCCAAATATGCTCCAAAATCAGTCTGCGTCTTATGCGCCGATGGTATGCGGGTATAACTCCGTCCTATAATAAGCAAGCCGATTCACCAGGATAAATGCATACCATTAAGTATTTTTTACAGTATCAGGCATTGAAAATAGTTCAGTTAATTGCAGATTTCGATAATGACATTTTTTGATTAAGTAGTAAGGAATACAGCTTTAATATTTCGATGACAGAACTTTCTTTAAAATAATTCCCAGGGAAATCAGAAATACATACAATGTAGCACGTTTAGTTTTATCTCGCATGTGGTGCTGCAGCAAAACTTATTCACATTGGTCTTACTGAGATGTCATCCCTATGCTAATAGTATTGTATCTCTCGCGATAAAGAGTTTACCGGCACTCAACCTTGTGTAACAAAGTATGAGTTTTTGTTTTGTAAATTCTTACCTGAAAAATCAAGGTGCGTCTTATGGGCCGGGAAATACGGTAATTAATAATTATCATTAGTATATTCAATGTTATTTTATTTTTAAACAGTTTACTTTTTATATGCAATACAGTGGATCCTCGGTTCACGAACTTAATCCCTTCCTGGACCCTGGTCGTGAACCAAATTGGTCATGAACCGTGACTATTTATTCCGTTGATATTAATGTAAATACAATTAATCCGTTCCAGACTCTGAAACTTTGTATTTTTTAACTTTATTTTTGTTTAGAATCCATGTAAATTACATGTAAAATTAGTAATAAAAAGTAAATAAAAAATTAAATTTTAATACTTAACGTGAATATTATTTTTTTCCTTAATTCGTCTTTATGGGGGTCATTGACTGATCAGTTAATAGCTTGCGTATATGGAAGAAGAATTATATGTGATAAAAGAATAGAACAAAATTCGAAATAAATATAAAATACAGTAATTTGAATTTAAGATAGCTAAATGTTATTATATTGATATGGAATTTGTCCTGTTTCACTGATAAAGTAATCCGCAAATTGCTGAGGAACTGTGTTCACTGATCAACCTGTCTGCAACTGTTCCTCAGGAACGATGCTGTGTTATATTGGGGTTGCCTACTGAACTGGTCGTGAACCGAGTTGTTGTACACCAACTGAGTCAAAATTTGATTGCCAAAGCTGGTCGTAAACAGAGTTGGTTGTGAACAGAGGCAGTCGTAAACCAAGGTTCCACCGTATTCCAAATTCACCAACCATATACTCTGGCGTCAGGGATATCGAATTATTACAGAATATTTTTGCTATTTGGTTTGCTTGTCATTTTAATAAGCAGGTTAACCATTAATATGACATCATCACTAATGAATTAAAAATGTATTCACTGCATTTGGAGACAATTTACCCCTTGGGAAGAAGATTCCACCCAACTGACGTGACAATTTGGGATACTTGAGGGTTAAGTATAGAGTGAAAACTTGTACATTATTCATTTCAATAATCAAATATAGAGTAGAAAATTTTACACAGAAGGGAATCTATAAGTATAATTCATTATTTTTGCTGAAGCTACACATAGAAGCCAATGATTTTAGAATAATAATTAAGTATTGTTATCGATAGACAAAACTCTTGGGATCCCATTCAGTATAAACTGCAATAAAATTCAGTTCTACAATTTTAAAGCAATAAATAATGATTTTAAATAAACGATTATATTCCTCTAGCCATCAATGCCCTTTGCTCCGTAAAGCCTTCCTCGTCCAAGACTATTATTTTACGAACCTTATCTTTGCGTTTGTCTGTCCCATGAAAGAACACTACCCTAGTAAAAGAATTTATCCGCTTGCTCTTGTTTTTTCCATTCAGCTTATTCATTAGCTTAGCTTTCTTTTCCTCGGTCATTAGTTTTCATCCCAAATTTCCTTGTTTTATCTACTAGAATCTTTGAAGTCTTTTTGGAATCACACAAAATAGCTTTGTTGTCCGCATATGTGTTCACTATTTCCCCACCAAGTTTAACTCGCTTGTCAATTTCCTCCTAATTCTCATCTCCTCTGATATCAAATACTGTCGGTGACACCCTTGTCTTGTTTCCCTTAATCCGTACATGAATATCTTATTTGAATTTATTTAATTGGTAATTTCTTTGATTTTTTGTGGTGACTGAATTTAAATGTGATAAACTTCGATTACTTCGATTTTAAAAGTTGAAAAAGTATTTAAATAAAAGTCACGGAAATATCTGCAAGAGCTTAATTACTTGATATCTGAAGTCCCTTTAATGCCTATTGATAAAAGTTTTCTAAATCCTACATTCAATTCTTTAGTTACGCTATTATTATTATTATATATATATATATATATATATAAGAGTAAAATGTAGCTTGCATACTGCAAGCAGATCGACAACACTAATTTCATATCGGCATTATATCGGGACGGTCCTCAAAAGAAAAAAAAAGGATTGAAATTTTTCTTAAAATTCGCTGAAATTTCATCGTCTGGCATCGAACCCGCGTCTTCCTGGTGAACTTACTATGCAGCACAACAGAAGATCACCATCTCTAACTATGTGTGAAAATTCAAGCAGAAATATTGGCTACAACTGCCTCAAAAGACATTCTAATTTTCAGGAACGTAAATGGCTCTCTGGATTCAAACCAAGGACAATCTTGGAAATCTAAAAGAGGTTTCTGAAATTTGTTTATGATCTCTATCTATATGCCGAATTTCAAATTTCTATATTATTGGGAAAGGTTTCAAAATAATTCCTAAAAATCGGATCGACTTCTGATTGCAGAGACACCTGGTGTCGAACCCAGGACATATTGTAAGCTGTGAATGAACAGTTTGATTTGTAAAGACTTGTTCTTGTATCTTGCAAAGTTTCAAGTCAATAGCATGCCGGGAAGTACCTAAATTTTGTTTCCGTTAACTACATAAGAAATGCATTGAGAAGTGCAAATGGTCCTCTGGGATCGAACCAAGAACTATCAGCGAACATTTAAAATTTGATTACGAAATATATTTATGATAGCTATCCATGTGCAAGGTTTCAAGTTTCCATGCCATCGGGAAGGGGTCCAAAAAAAATCATAAAAATCGCCACAATCCATTTTAAACGGCCGATTTTTGCCTCGACCTAGCATCGAACACAGGATATTTTCCGTAGAAGTCATTTACGTTTTCGATAGATCATGACCATACATATAGGCTCCTTGAGTTTTGATTCTCTACCTATCCGGAAAGTACTTTTTTTAAATTACTGAAAATCAAAGCAATGCATTTAAAGGGGAAAAATCGGGACTTTGGGACCCTCTGGAATCGAACCCATGACACTGAGGGTCAAAATCGCAATTTTTCTGGCGGTTACACGTTATGGCCAATATGTCGTAAAAATTTCATGTCAATGACGCTTGTGGTTTAGGCTGTGAATTAGTATCCTATCTATATACCTATATATATGAATGAATCCGGAGAAGCATCTATATATAATAGATATATATATATACGAGTAAAATGTAGCTTGCATACTGCAAGCAGATCGGCAATACTTATTTCATATCGGCATCATATCGGGACGGTCCTCAAAAGAAAAAAAAAAGGATTTAATTTTTTCTTAAAATTCGATGAAATTTCATCGTCTGGCATCGAGCCCGGGTCTTACTGGGAAACCTACCATGAAACACAATAGAAGATCACCATCTCTAACTATGTGAGAAAATTCAAGCAGAAATATTGGCTACAACTGCCTCAATAAACGTTCCAATTTTCACGAATGTAAATTGCTCTCTGGATTCGAACCAAGGACGATCGTGGAAATCTAAAATATGTTTCTGGAAGTTATTTATGATCTCTATCTACATGCCGAATTTCAAGCATTTATATAATTGGAAAATGGTTCCAAAAAATTCTTAAAAATCGGATCATTTACTGATTGTAGAGACGCCTGGTGGCGAAACCAGGAATCATTGGTAGCTGTGAATTCACAGTTTGATTAGTAATGACTTGATCTTATCTTATGCAAAGTTTCAAGTAGATATAATATCGGGAAGCTCCTAAAATGTGTTTCCGTAATCTCCATAACAAATGCATTGAGGAATGTAAATGGCCCTCTGGGATCGAACCAAGGACCATAAGGGAATATGTAAACTTTGATTATGAAATATAATTATGATATCTAACACCAAGCCGAATTTCAAGTTTCTATGCCATCGGAAAAGGGTCCAAAAAAAATCTTAAAAATCGCCACAATGCATTTTAAACGGCCAATTTTTGCCCCCACCTAGCATCGAACCAAGGATAATATTCGTTGATGTCCTTATGGTTTCCTTTAGATATGCACAGCATCTAGCGATCCCTCGAATTTCAACTCTCTACTTTCCCGGGAAGTGCCTCAAAAAAAATTTCGAAAATCCCCGCCATGTATCCTTATGGAGAAAATCGCGACTTTGTGGCCTTCTGGAATCGAACCCATGACACCGAGGTTCAAAATCGCAATTTTTCTGGTGGTTACACGTTATGGCCAATACGCCGTAAAAATTTCAGCTCAATCACTCTTGTGGTTTAGGCTGTGAGTTTGTATCCTCTCTATATATATATATATATATAGATATATACGAGTAAAATGTAGCTTGCATACTGCAAGCAGATCGGCAATACTAATTTCATATAGGCATCATATCGGGACGGTCCTCAAAAGAAAAAAAGAAAGGATTTAATTTTTTCTTAAAATACGCTGAAATTTACTCGTTTGGCATCGAACTCGGGTCTTACTGGTAAACCTACTATGAAACACAATAGAAGATCACCATCTCTAACTATGTGTGAAAATTCAAGCAGAAATATTGGCTATAACTGCCTCAAAAAACGTTCTAATTTTCACGAATGTTAATGCCTCTTGGGACTCGAACCAAGGACGATCGTGGAAATCTAAAACACGTTTCTGAAAGTTTTTTATAATTTTTATCTATATGCCGAATTTCAAGTTTCTATTTTATTGGGAAAGGTTTCAAAATAATTCCTAAAAATCGGATCAACTTCTGATTTCAGAGACACCTGGTGTCGAACCCAGAACGTATTTCAAGCTGTGAATGCACAGTTTGATTTGTAAAGACTTGCTCTTGTATCGTGCAAAGTTTGAAATTGATAGCATGCCGGTAAGTACCTAAATTTTGTTTCCGTTATCTCCGTAAGAAATGCATTTAGAAGTGCAAATGGCCCTCTGGGATCGAACCAAGGACAATCAGCGAACATGTAAAATTTGATTATGAAGTATATTCATGATATCTATCCACGTGCTGAGTTTCAAATATCCATGTTATCGGGAAAGGATCCAAAAAAAATCATCAAAATCGCCGCAATGCATTTTAAACGGCCGATTTTTGCCCCGGCCTAGCATCGAACCATGGACTAAATTCTAAGATGTTTTTCTGATCATCGTTGGATACGCATGGCTTCTAGCGATCCCTCGAGTTTCAACTGTTTCTCTCTCCGGGAAGTACCTCAAAAAAATTTTCGAAAATCCCCGCCATGTATTCTTAAGGAGAAAATCGCGACTTTGGGGCCCTCTGGAATCGAACCCATGACCCTGAGAATCAAAATCGCAATTTTTCTGGCGGTTACACGTTATGGCCAATATGTCGTAAAAATTTCAAGTCAATGACGCTTGTGGTTTAGGCTGTGAATTAGTATCCTATCTATCTATCTATCTATCTATCTATCTATATAGGTATATCCATGAATGAATCCGGAGAAGCATCTATATATATATATATATATATATACGAGTAAAATGTAGCTTGCATACTGCAAGCAGATTGGCAATACTAATTTCATATCGGCATCATATCGGGAAGGTCCTCAAAAGAAAAAAAAAAGGATTGAAATTTTTCTTAAAAATCGCTGAAATTTCATTGTCTGGCATCGAACCCGGGTCTTACTGGTGAACTTACTATGCAGCACAATAGAAGATCACCATCTCTAACAATGTGTGAAAATTCAAGCAGAAATATTGGCTACAACTGCCTCAAAAGATGTTCTAATTTTCACCAATGTAAATGGCTCTCTGGATTCGAACCAAGGACGATCTTGGAAATCGAAAACATGATTTTGAAATGTATCTATGATTTCTACCTACATGCAGAATTACAAGTTTCTATATTGTTGCGAAAGGGTTCAAAATAATTATTGAAAATCGGATCAGTTACTGATTGTAGAGACGCCTGGTGTCGAACCCAGGACACATTGACAGCTGTGAATGCACAGTTTGATTTGTATAGACTTGCTCTTTGTAAGTGCAAAGTTTGAAATCATTATCGTGCCGGGAAGTACCTAAAATTTCTTTCCGTTATCTCCGTAAGAAATGCATTGAGGAATTTAAATGGCCCTCTGGGATCAAACCAAGGACCATCAGCGAATATGTAAAATTTGATTATGAAGTCCAATAATGATCTCCAACTCCATGCCGAATTTCAAGTATCCATGCCATCGGGAAAGGGTCCAAATAAAATCTTAAAAATCGCCGCAATACATTTTAAACGGCCGATATTTGCCTTGACCTATCATCGAACCCTGGATATTTTCCGTAAAACTCAGTTATGTTTTCGTTAGATCATGACCATATATATAGGCTCCTACAGTTTCTAATCTCTACCTATCCGGAAAGTATTTTTTAAAATAGAATAGATTTATTTGATCGTTATTAACAAGTAAAAACAAGAGAATAGATTTATATGATTGTTTTTAGCAAGTGAAAAAATAGAATATATTTATTTGATTGTTATTAGCAAGTAAAACAATAGAATAGATTTATTCGATTGTTTTTAGCAAGTGGATCATATAGAATATATTTATTCGATTGTTATTAGCAAGTGAAAATAATGGAATAGATTTATTCGATTGTTTTAAGCAAGTGGAAAAAATAGATTATAATTATTCGATTGTTATTAGCAAGTGAAAACAATAGAATAGATTTAATCAATTGTTTTTAGCAAATGGAAAAAATAGAATATATTTATTTGATTGTTATTAGCAAGTAAAACAATAGAATAGATTTATTCGATTGTTTTTAGCAAGTAGAACAAATAGAATATATTTATTCGATTGTTATTAGCAAGTGAAAACAATAGAATAGATTTATTCGATTGTTTTTAGCAAGTGGAAGAAGTAGAATACATTTATTAGATTGTTTTTGGCAAGTAAAAACAATAGAATAGATTTATTCGATCGTTATTAGCAAGTGAAAACAATAAAATAGATTTATTCGATTGTTTTTAGCAAGTGGAAAAAATAGAATATATTTATTCGATTGTTATTTGCAAGTGAAAACAATAGATTAGATTTATTTCATTGTTTTTAGCAAGTGAAAACAATGGAATAGATATATTCGATCGTTATTAGCAAGTGAAAACAATAGAACAGATTTATTCAATTGTTTTTAGCAAGTGGAAAAAATAGAATATAATTATTTGATTGTTATTAGCAAGTGAATACAATAGATTAGATTTATTTGATTGTTTTTAGCAAGTGAAAACAATGGAATAGATATATTCGATTGTTTTTAGGAAGTGGAAACAATAGAATAGATTTATTCGATTGTTTTTAGCAAGTGGAAGAAGTAGAATACATTTATTAGATTGTTTTTAGCAAGTGGAAGAAGTAGAATACATTTATTAGATTGTTATTGGCAAGTAAAAACAATAGAATAGATTTATTCGATTGTTTTAAGCAAGTGGAAAAAATAGAATATAATTATTCGATTGTTATTAGCAAGTGAAAACAATAAAATAGATTTATTCGATTGTTTTTAGCAAGTGGAAAAAATAGAATATATTTATTCGATTGTTATTTGCAAGTGAAAACAATAGATTAGATTTATTTCATTGTTTTTAGCAAGTGAAAACAATGGAATAGATATATTCGATCGTTATTAGCAAGTGAAAACAATAGAACAGATTTATTCAATTGTTTTTAGCAAGTGGAAAAAATAGAATATATTTATTTGATTGTTATTAGCAAGTAAAACAATAAAATCGATTTATTCGATTGTTTTTAGCAAGTAGAACAAATAGAATATATTTATTCGATTATTATTAGCAAGTGAAAACAATGGAATATATATATATTCGATTTTTTTTAGCAAGTGGAAAAAATGGAATAGATATATTCGATTGTTATTAGCAAGTGGAAAAAATAGAATATATTTTTTCGATTGTTATTAGCAAGTGAAAACAATAGAATAGATTTATCGATTGTTTTTAGCAAGTGGAAAAAATAGAAATATTTTTTTATTGTTATTAGTAAGTGAAAACAATAGAATAGATTTATTCGATTGTTTATAGCAAATGAAAAATTAGAATAGATTTATTCTATAATTATATAATTATAAAAATAGAATAGAAAAGTTTTGATAATCCATTTCTACCAGATAAAATTATTAACATAAATATGTTGGTCTCACCTTTATGAGAAAGTTGAACTTCAGTTCCAACATACTTGTGACAAATGTGAACAGGGCCTTTTCAAACGAAATTTATCAAGAAGATGGTTCGAAACCATCTACGGTATAGAATGTGTGAATTCACGTATAAATGCTTGGTCCGTGGACTAAGCTATAGGGCTGTTTATAATATGTTGGAATGAGAATCTTTGGATGATCAGTATTGAGTTTGAATAAAGTTTCTCCATCAAGCGCACCTGCAGAAAAAAGAAAATACGTTTAGCGAAGTTTTATGCATCTTGGAAAAATCCTTTCTCACATACGTTCCTCCTGACGTCTTTCCCATTGGAGGAATTGGAGATTAATTTCATTCATATTTTTCTTAATCTCTCCAGCGTAATGAGGGTCATATTTGTCAGTCGTTTTAATTCAGAAATAAAATTTCTAATTAGGAGTCTAGTGGGATGTGATAGAGGGTATTTCACTTCGAGAATGATATTTAAAAAAATATGGATAATTAAGGGACGTCCTCTTATAAAAAAAGAAGACTGAGAAATTGGGTGTCTAATTACTCAAGAGTTGGAAGAGTTTTCCCTCAGAAATTTCGTTTGCTGTTTTTATTCCGAAGAGAGAGCGAGTCGCTTGTTTTAAGAAGATTATCCTCTCTGGGATTCTAATGACGAACGGAGAAGTAATTAAAGATGCTTAGTACCGTATTTCCCGGCCTATAAGATGCACTTTTTTTACTCCAAAATATGCTCTAAAATCAGTCTGCGTCTTATACGCCGATGGTATACGGGTATAACTCCGTCCTGTTATATGGGCCGTGCTGATACTGCCCGAAAGAATAGGGAAACAGATGCTAGAACGAATCGTTTCAAAAATTCATTTTTTCCGCGAAGTATGCGCGAATGCAACAGTTTAGGAAAATAGAGTCAAGGTGCTTGCACCCCCTGCCACACGCCGCAAGGCGGCTTGCAGGGTTCTTACATAGACATAGACAATTGAGTGAAAAATCGAAAAAATCTATCTAATTTTTTTCCGATAATTTCCTGCATCTAGTTTTCAGGCCACTACAATACAATATTTATTTATCCAAAGACATGCAATGTATAGGACTTGTCAAATACATATATATTAACGCTTGAGTGCTCGCGTCTGGGTCGAACCGACCCATGAGAATTTTAAAATTAAAATATCTTTTTATTAGTGCTTTTTTACTTCTTTTTTCTCATAGTAGCTGAGTTTTAGAATGTTCTGAACCAGTCATTCCAAATCGGAAGTTTAATTATTTAAACAAATTTTCCTTAGCGGTAGTGCCAGGTAGACGAAAGACCTTTACGTAAAATATTGCATTTTTAACCTTGTTTTCGCCTTAATTTTTAGAGATGTTATATAAATTTTATTTACCATATTTCCCGGCCTATTAGACGCACTTTTTTGACTCCCAAATATGCTCCAAAATCAGTCTGCGTCTTATGCGCCGATGGTATGCAGGTATAACTCCGTCCTATAATAAGCAAGCCAATTCACCAGGATAAATGCATACCATTAAGTATTTTTTACAGTATCAGGCATTGAAAATAGTTCAGTTAATTGCAGATTTCGATAATGACATTTTTTGATTAAGTAGTAAGGAATACAGCTTTAATATTTCAATGACAGAACTTTCTTTAAAATAATTCCCAGGGAAATCAGAAATACATACTATGTAGCACGTTTAGTTTTATCTCGCACGTGGTGCTGCAGCAAAACTTATTAACATTGGTCTTACGGAGATGTCATCCCTATGCTAATAGTATTGTATCTCTCAAAATAAAGAGTTTACCGGCACTCAAACTTGTGTAACAAAGTTTGAGTTTTTTTTTTGTAAATTCTTACCTCAAAAATTAAGGTGCGTCTTATGGGCCGGAAAATACGGTAATTAATAATTATCATTAGTATATTCAATGTTATTTTATTTTTAAACAGTTTACTTTTTATATGCAATACAGTGGATCCTCGGTTCACGAACTTAATCCTTTCCTGGACCCTGGTTATGAACCAAGTTGGACATGAACCGAGACTATTTATTCCGTTGAAATTAATGTAAATACAATTAATCCGTTCCAGACTCTGAAACTTTGTATTTTTGAAGTGTATTTTTGTTTTGAATCCATGTAATGAATGAAAATGTTTTCACTGAACATAATTATGATAATAAAATGTTAATTTGTAAAACTAGAATTTTTTATAAGAGTTATGAATGAACTGAATGAATAGAAATTAATTGAATTCTACGATTTCACTAAAATAAAGACATTACTATAATCAGCATAGGATATTACCAAATAATAAAATAAAATAATTAAAATAAAAAATAGCAAATATATATATCTTACCTTTTTGAAGATACTAAAGTTCTCCTATAACAGAGGTTGATTAACCAGCTGCCATTTGTATTCTCGAAATACAAATATAGAAAACTAAAACACCATATAATAGAAATCAACAGCGCACCAAAATCTACCGGAGATGATACTTGTTTGAGATGTTCAGTCAAACTGAAGGCAGACAGCCCAAAAATATATACGTATAAATATTTAGAAATAGAGGGAGTTTATTGTAGACCAGCTGCAAGGAACGTGCGAAAAGGATGTATATGGAGATATCTGAGAAGAGCCGCTTTCTTTCAGAAGTTGCAGGGTTTTTGGAAAATACCAACGAGCTTCCCACATCTACTAGCGTAGAGCCGCAAATGATAGTGAAGAAATCCCTCAGTAACAGGGTAATAAAATTTACAGCTAAAAATGAAACAAAAGGGAGGCCTCTCTTACCCATCCTAATTCAAGGGGTGACATCGGTCGAGTCATAAACCAAGCCCGGGAGGATTATCCCTATCCTGAGACACGCACCTAACTTATATTCGCATGTTTAGATCTTCTTCGCTGTAAAAAAAAACAGCTAAATATTTTTTTCCAGATTGAACAACATATTTTCACCTCCGGATAAATATAACGGTCACTTATGATCAAATCACAAAATTTTATGGCTTTCCATAATAACGAGTTTAAAAAATCAGCCGTGAAAGTTCTATGGAGTATAATATTTTAAGTGCTAATTTGTAAAGTGAGAAAAAAGAAAATACAAAGATCCAAAACCACAGGTTTCAGAAGGCAGATAAATAAAGAGGTGCCATAAAAGTTTAAAAAATACAAACCAATTAATCTTACAGTAAAGTAGAATTTCCTTTATACGGGAAAGGTTTTCTTAGATTATAATAAGCATTAGAATATTATAATAATAGACTTCCAACAAGTCTTGGAATTATATTATCTACTTAGCAAAATCTAACAGAACCAAAATCGTAATAGTCATATTTAATCATAAACATAACTTGCAATCTGGCGAAAAGTGAGTGGAAAATTTAGCAAACATTTTCTGTTAAAAGTAAACTTCTTTTATTTCCATAGCCAAAATATTATGCATTGGCTTGAATTACATAACTCAATTAATATAAATTTAGAGATATATTAAAAACATCATGTAAATAAACAAACGCTCACGGTAGCTTTTCCAGTTTTTTAATTTTTTTCCCATTATTCTGGGTTTCCAATTCCGAGAAGATTTATTTCTTAACCTTCGTAAATATACAGGAGTCTAATTTTAATTCATAAAAAGAAATGCTACAAAAAGAAGTTGTAAATACTATGTCACAAAGATGATATAAATAGGAAAAGTTCACACAATTCACACGAAAAAGAAAAATTGATGAAATCCCAAAAATCGAATTAGCGACCCAAAAAAATGCGTATTCAGATGCCTTAGAGAGCCAACTGAGTAAGACACAATGTGCCGGTCGCTAGAGGATCCATTCCAAGCGAAAGAAGCCCCGACGCCAAAGGCAGCTGGTGGCACTACGTGAGCGACATGGACCGACGCCACATGGCGTCGGGTGGCACGCAAAGGGTGCAAAGGCACTCGATTTCACTCAGCATAGAAGTACACAAATTTTACACATTGTAATCATTAAATTATTTAGGGAAACTATTCCAATAAAAATCCTGCAATTTTGATGATTTTATTTTTATACAAAGACAACATCCGAAATATCGTTGAACTGTAGCAAGAAAATGAAGAATGAAAAATAGATCTTGGAAAGAGGTTTTCCCCTCTGAAAACACAATGTAACTAAAATTGTACACTTAACTGCACGTTAAATTTTTGCCCATTAATCAGCATAAAAGAGTTCAAAATAAAATCCTCCCTAATTACTGAGTAACTATTTAAACACCTCAATTAAGTTGTTTAAATTAAAATCACTAGATATGAAAGCATTATCTTAAGCTAGATGCTTCTAAGCTCACACCTTTGCTAAAACTTTATTTTGCTTATCATCAATTAAATAATTAAAAAACTATCATAATAAATAATGTATATAAATTAATTTGTGTCACAGCTTTGGAAATTTACTTCATTACTACAAAAATTCCTGAAAAATAATATTTAAAAATAGTTACACAGCATGTAAAAACAAATCTCCAAGTTGATCAATATGAATAGAATATTAGTTCCTGCCCCTTGTTAATTTATATTTTGAATTACCATAAAGTTTGCTTTGATTTATGTAAAAGTAAGACTATTTTTTAAGGTAATATTTTGTAAATTTTCTTTTGTTAACTCTCTACATCTTATATTTTTTAATGTCTACATGCCAAACATTCCTTAATTGGCCTGGATATTTTCAATTAAACCTTATGGCCAACTTTGATTTATTTATTATTCTATATTTGCATTACTCCATACTTTGTATCATAATTTTTTACTTGATGTAAATGTATTCATCATTTTAAGTACTTTCTTTCTTCTTCTAATTCTCAGCCTTTCTAACTAATGTTTGAAAAATATAAGAAGGCTTATGGCCATGATAAAGTATCACTAGTATACAGTGAGTCTTCATTGCCATCTTGAGAAAACTTCAATTCTAATAAGCAAATTGAAATAATTAAATATGAAAATAATTTGGTGCATGAAGTGCTAAAGAATATCACATTGATTGCTGCAAATATGGAATAACCTCAAACAAAACGGCTAGTAGAATCAAAATTGAAATATTAATGGAATAATTCTTTATTAATTTTATAAATTTAAATTACATTTTAGAATCATATTATTTACATAAATTCATGGCAAGATAATTCCAGCCATAACTAACTATGAGACTTTGATCCGAAAATTATTCAAGGCCTCTTACTCAGTTGATTCAATTATAGCACCATACACATTTAGGTAACAAAGGTATATGTTAAGAGTAACATCTACATGTTATTTTATATAAAATTTTACTCCACATCCACATTTGGAGTAAACATCTATTGTAATAAACATTTAGATAGTAAAGAACTACAATAATTACAATAACTATGTGTTGATCTACATAAAAGTTGCTAAAAATTGGCAATGTTTACGTCGCGTTGACAAGACGTTGGATAAATTTAACAGAGATCGCATCATAAATCATATTATACAGCAACATTTAGAACAAATATCAATTGTAATGAATATTTAGATGATAACGGAATATAATAATAGTAACACTTACATGTTTATGTACATATTCATAGCTAAAATTTGCTAATGTGTACAACAGGACGAAGTGACGCAGGATGTTTTGATGACAAATTTTGTCAAAGAAATATTCTACATCAAAATTTAGTACAAACATCGATTGCAATAAACAATTAGATAGTAAAGAACTACAATAATTACAATAACTACATGTTAATCTTAATAAAAGCTGCTAAAATTGCCGCAACAAAGAAAGGCCCAACTTTATTTGTTGCGGTTCAGATTTCGAATCTAGAGGTAATTGGAACAACTATAAATGAAATTTGCTCATTCATTAATATGATTTATTTACGATAGCTATATTTTTAGATTCACCGAGAAATAAGTTTCTTGCAAAAATTTATAACTTCCAAAAAGCCACTCTTCAAGTCAACTCTGATCAATCTCGTTACGCTTCATATTACTCTGTGTACCTTGCACCTGCCGAAGAATGGAGACATTAGAAGGTGATGATCATGTTTAGATTGGGATTTGTTTGTGGCGGCATTTTAAACTTACAATTATCCTTGTCCTTATAGGGCTAAGTCAGCCTTACGAACGCTGGAAACTAATATGAAGGAAACTTTGATTAAAGACCCTATCAGTTTAAAGTTCAAAGGAGTAGGATCCTTTAAGAATGAGGCATTGTAATTTGAATTTATGCATTAATCTAAGAATTAAATGGTATTAAGTGGTGGGTTATTTTATATGTTAAGGTTGTGTTTGCCAAAATTGAATCCGGGGAGCCCTTAACAAGATTGAAGGGCTTACACATAAATCTCGTTGAGGCACTTGAGGATGAAGGATTGATCGTAAAAGATAAATTTGAGCCACATCTGACCATAATGAAAATGTCTAAAGACAGATATTTAAGGAAAAGGGTATGCCTTAAAATGTAATGCCTGTGGTCTTAACAAAATATTAAATTATAAAATCATGCATTTCATGAAAGAGGGAAAGGGATATAGGATTAACATATTAAGGATGAACGGTATGAATGATGAATAATCATTATAACAAGGAGTGTATTAATGAAACAAACCGTAAATGATTTACTTCCCCACGATATCGTGTATGCTATTTTTAGTTCCCATTTGGAAACCTAATGCATGTTTAATCAGTAAAGTTGTTTATAAGGTAAATTAAGCGAATTTGAATTATTGCCTTAACCATTTATTGCATAATTTAGAAAATTCTACTTCGAAAGATGTACATCATAAATATTACCATAAATTAATCATTCATTTGAAGCTCTTAAGCTTTCAATAGTAGCTTATTATGAATTTATGTCTACAATTGCAATGATTTGCTAAATATCTGCGGGTTGACATATTCACAAGTATATTCAAGATATTATACAGAATTCAAGAACTAAGTAAACTGTTATTAATGTATTGTTTACAGAAAATCCTCAAGATTCCAAAGGATCTTTATGAAGAGCAGAATGA
The DNA here is from genome assembly GCA_947579665.1 of Sympetrum striolatum. Classification (NCBI taxonomy): domain Eukaryota; kingdom Metazoa; phylum Arthropoda; class Insecta; order Odonata; family Libellulidae; genus Sympetrum; species Sympetrum striolatum. The sequence goes on from OX388346.1 coordinate 77,614,347, forward strand.
GAAACTGTTTGGAGATCAGACAGTTAAAGGTGTTCAGCTCCTGAAGATGGGCAATCGTTCCCCTAATGAATATTACCATTGTTATCATCTATTTGACTTAGGTAATTTTGTAATAATTCACAATAAATGCTACTTTATTCACATTATGGATGCAGTGGATGCTTTCTGATTAAGATTCAAAATTCACAGATATCTATGCAGAATTGATTAGAAACCATCACATGAGTTCAATTGAGAAGTGGCATATTCCATGTTTCATATAGTGAAGGTATTGACAAAAAGACAAAGAAATAATAGAAGATGATTGCAATGATTCCATTCTTTCTTCTACCTTAAAATTATTTTCAACTGTTTTTATGTAAGAAACTATTTGGAGAGAAATATTGTAATGACAGTGAAGAAGTTATGACCATGGTAAAAGACAAACAGAAGGGCTCTAGAATAGGGTGGTTCGAAAAAAACTTTTCTTTAAATTTCAGATCGCTATAGTGCGGAAAAGTTGGGATTGGTATAGACATGAAAAAAGCACTAATTATTATTTTTTTATAAATCTGTCTTCCGGTCGTGCAATGCCATCGAAGTTAGTAAAAAATTGTGAAAAACCTTAATTTTTCATAATTTTTTTAAACATGCCAGATGGATTTAATTGCGTTCCTATAACAAGAATTAACTACTAAAAGTATGTGAAATCAATATATATTCACTTATTATACATCTTCCGGACGCGAAAAATAGTACAAAATGAGTAAAATTAGTAGTTTTTGCAAAATTTCAAAGTTTGACTGTTTAGTACATTTTAATCATACGACCTTTACAGATGCTATAGTTTAATTCTATTACAATGATAATTTGATAATATATAATAACAATAATATATTTAAATTCAAGCATATAATATAAACTTTGATATTCAAGTGGAATTCGGTCGCGCAGCTTCGTCAAAAACAGCAGAGTAGCCTACCTGGACAGAGAGGCGAGGCGGTTTCCTTTCAGATAATTTAGAAATTTTCTAATGGTAAATATTTGGTAATTTTTTGTTTCAATATTCAATTTTTGGTGCAGATCTTCGCTCATTTTGTTTACAACACGACCCAGAACTCACCACGGGGACGTGGCTGCACTTCGAGTTCCACCCACACCCTACCCAATCAACCATCTAATGTAGGGTGTGTTATTTACAAAATTTACATATTTATTTCGCTTTCTCTCTCTTTATGTTTTCTTTATAGCCTTTATCTATCGATAAACAACGAAATTCGAATTTGTGTGAACACGTTGGAATCTCTGAGTGTTCCAGTAATGTAGTTGTAATATAGTTCTTTCTGGAACTGTGTCCACATACTTTACTTGAAGCTTCGGTCACTTGCTAAACGTATCTTTCAACTGCCTTTGTATGACATGGGAAAGCATCTACTCTCATAACTGATTTGAAGTCATTGCTCTTATACTGTTTTATCTCTTCATTAGTCAATGTTCTAAAGTGAGGAGGAGGAGTCAGTGTACTGGTGTTCCATTTGATAATTTCGATATAGTCTTTAGCATCAAAGTTTAGGTTTGGTGGTTTAAAGATTCTCATAGAGTCACTTTCAGATATTGCTTGCTTTGCCTTCATGATACGCCTGACGCCCAGCTCTTGGATATGGTTTCTTTCACCAGTTACCATAGCCAAAAGTAAATTTTCGAGATGGGCAAAGTAAGCATTTCGTTGCAAAACGGGATCAACAACTTGAAGCAGTTCTTCTCGTAAGTCTGTAGATTCAATAGTTTGCCATAAAATAAACCACAAATTCACAGATGGGCGTAGACATATTTACAAAAAATAACCGAAATTATCAAATGTAACACCAGTACACTGACTCCTCCTCCACTGTAAAGAACATTGACTAATGAAGAGATAAAACAGTATGTGAGCAATGACTTCAAGACAGTTATGAGAGTAGAGGTTTTCCCATGCCATACACAGGCAGTTGAAAGATGCGTTAAGCTAGTGACCGAAGCTTCAAGTAAAGTATGTGGACAGAGTTCCAGAAACGGCTATATTACAACCACATTACCGTCACACTCAGAGATTCCAACGTTTACACACAAATCCGAATTTCGTTGTTTATCGATAGATAAAGGCTAGAAAGAAAACATAAAGAGAGAGAAAGCGAAATAAATATGTAAATTTTGTAAATAACACACCCTACATTAGATGGTTGATTGGGTAGGGTGTGGGTGGAACTCGAAGTGCAGCCACGTCCCCGTGGTGAGTTCTGGGTCGTATTGTAAACAAAATGAGCGAAGATCTGCAACAAAAATTGAATATTGAAACAAAAAATTACCAAATATTTACCATTAGAAAATTTCTAAACTATCCGAAAGGAAACCGCCTCGCCTCTCTGTCCAGGTAGGCTACTCTGCTGTTTTTGATGAAGATGCGCGACCGAATTCCACTTGAATATCAAAGTTTATATTATATGCTTGGATTTAAATATATTATTGTTATTATTTATTATCAAATTATCATTGTAATAGAATTAAACTATAGCATCTGTAAAGGTCGTATGATTAAAATGTACTAAACAGTCAAACTTTGAAATTTTGCAAAAACTACTAATTTTACTCATTTTGTACTATTTTTCGCATCCGGAAGATGTATAATAAGTGAATATATATTGATTTCACATACTTTTAGTAGTTAATTCTTGTTATAGGAACGCAATTAAATCCATCTGGCATGTTTAAAAAAATTATGAAAAATTAAGGTTTTTCACAATTTTTTACTAACTTCGATGGCATTGCACGACCGGAAGACAGATTTATAAAAAAATAATAATTAGTGCTTTTTTCATGTCTATACCAATCCCAACTTTTCCGCACTATAGCGATCTGAAATTTAAAAAAAAGTTTTTTTCGAACCACCCTACTCTAGAACCTGGTCTACAAGTATTTTTTTGTCGTCATCCTTGCATTACAATGCCAGATTTGTCAATGTAAACATTATCTGTAAATGGAAATGTTTGATGTTTTGCAGGAGTTGAATGAGATTTGACAAACTCAAAGAAGATGGACAAGCTGAAGATTTGTGTGCAAAATAGACGGTATACAAGTCATTGTATGTAGGCATGTCTTATCAGTCAAACTTTGCTCACTTCCTAGTCTTCTCTAGACATAGCCTAGGGTTTTAGCAGTAACTTGAATAAGATTTTTGTGTTTACAGGCATTAAAAAATTACAGTACTATGGCCATGAATAAGTAATTGCATCAACCTTCTGGTTCTTGCTGTAGTTTTTGGAGAAGATTCACCTTTTGATAGTGCAACTTCTGCCATGTTGTAGATGCACGGTATGCTGTCAATCTTCCTTGTCAGTCTGTTAAAATTCAAAGCTGATGACAAAACATTACGTGTAAACCAGTCTAAAGACGATTACGTATAATATGTATGTATAGTATGTATGTATACGTATGTCATGAAAATATATGCATTTTTCAATTTATCAAATGATGTGGTAACCTTAGGTTTTGAATAATCCTACTAGTTAAAAGTTTGGCTTGTCATTAGAGTCTATATTTTGGAGCAGTTCCAGCTTACATTATGGTTCACCAACAACAAGATTTACTTGTATCCCTATTAACCCTTTGAGTGCCATGCAGAATTGCCTAACGTCATGCGAAAATTTCCAGCCTATTTTACAGAGAATTGTAGACTTTTTAAAAAAATATTCTGAATAATTATCTAAACTTTTTACTGGGTATGGAAAACATTTTTACTTTTTTATTATGCAATCTCTATTTCAGAAATTAAAAAGTTATTACAGTATTTTATTTTACATAAATAGCTTTCGAAATAAGAGTCGCTGAGGGCGATGCCGGCATTTTAACAAAAATTTTCCAATGTCGCTCACAGCGAAGTTGGCACTCAAAGGGTTAATCTTGTTCATTATCTTTTAAAACCTCAAGCAATAATGCTCTTTAAAGTTTATTTTTCTCGTAATTGACTTTAAATATCGTTTGAATGAATTTGACTGATATACTACAGTTTTGAAACACATTAGTAGAGGAACAGTTGAGAGAAACAGTAAAGATTCAATGAAAAATTATGCCATAAGTTTCTCTTATTTTAAATCTTATCGAACTATCTATAATTTTATTTACAGGACTTCAAAACAATGAAATGGAAGACCACCAGGTTTGCTGTGGAGTCAAATCTGTTCTTCCAAGTAGCCTGATAGAGATATATCTGGAAGACTCCGACGATGAGACAGAGGAGATGTTTCATGATGCGAAAGGAGTTCTGGATGAGTCCATGGCGATTGAGGTATCAGAAACAGATGATGCACAGAAGTATCTTCAAAAGTTTGAAGAAGAAGTATTGTACGACTCATTGGATTATGTGGCTAAGAATGGTAATGCCAAAGTTGAAGAAGCTTGTACAAGGGAAATAAACTTGAAAGGGAAAAAGGTTCAGAATAGAAGAATGAAACATAGAAAGTACGAAGTTCATGAAGAAGACATGAGTGTAGAATCTTCTACTTTAAAAATCAAAAAGCTGGAAATTGAGGAGGCTGAAGATTTGGGTTTGAAATTCTTTTTGGAAGAAATGGAAGCGGAAGATGTCAAGGTGTGTGTTGATAGTATGCAATCTGATGATCCACAGTAACCTCAGATTAAGGATGATGTGGCAGAGGTTAGTAATTCCAAAAGTGAAACCTCTTATACTAAAGATTCGAAGGATGAAAGTGCTGTACTACCTGAAGTAGCTGAGTCTGATAAAGTTTCAAAGCTTGAAACAGATGAATTAAAGGAGATGGGGCACCAAATTGGGTTCAGAAGAGAAAGAAACAGGCAAGTTGCCAAATGATGATTGCAGATGTCACAACCCAATTGGAGGCTGGAATAGCTGTAAACATTTCAGCTCCAAGCACAAATCATGCTGATAAAGAGGTATATGGTGAAAAAAATGTGCTTAATGAGGAATCGGTTGCAAGGCATGATGAATCAGACAAAGATGGCTTACCAAGCGTAGAAGAAACTAGAAATGATCAATCTTCTGAGGTAGAGGAATCAAAAGTAAAGTTTGAAACTGGGAAACAGGGAAATAGGGTGATGGTTTTGACTCAGTGTCAGAACAGGATTTCCAAAATAAAATTTAAATATCGGAAGGAGCCTCAGGTGCATCCCACATTATGAAAGAAGGAACTGCTCTCAAAAGTGTTGCAGAAGAACATGCAGAGGAATATGAGAAACTAGTTGGAATTTCAAATAAGGGATAAGAATGAGAACAGAATAGAAAGATATATTTGATGTACAAATTGTTTCCATGTCGTCCTGAAAAAATGTGATAGCTTATTTAGTTTAACCCTTTCGCTCTCACGGCAATTTCCGTTTTCACTCCCAGAAAGCTCAAGCCCGATTTTTGGAATTTTCAGTTTTTTTCTTAGTATTTTTTTGCAAAGTTAATTCTTGAAATAGGATGCTGAAATTTTGACTTGGTCTTCATAACATATTACTATTTAAATAAAAATAAATTTTAACTTTTAAATAGCAATATATTTTTTTTAATAAAAAAGTATTAGTACAAAAAAATTTTTTTTATTTAAAAAATAATTTTCAAAGTTACATAACTCCAAAATCTCTACAGCTATCATAGTTTTGCATATTTATAATGAAAGATAATATACCTAAGTCTAATATACATGAATTTGACATACATATTTATCTTTATTCATAAGTTATAATATTCAGTGCGAAGAGGTACATTTCATCCTGTCGCACTTGTGCTCGGCTAAACACGCCCCATGCAATCCTTTATTGCATCTAATACATATTGTCCTGGATCTTTTTCTATTTTGTTTAGTGCTGCAAACACAACAATTAGCTTCTTTTTTCCCTTCAAGTTTAGTAACACCAACTTTGCTTGAACTTTCTTTTATTGAAATCCACTCAGCACCTAAATGTTCAATTATATTTATCATGTATTTTTCTCTTGATTGTAATTTTCTTGGCCCTTTGAAATTTTCTCTATATAAAACATAGCTATTCAATACCATTCTTGAAATTATGTTGAAGGCAACTTTTTTCCAATATTTTACACTCTTTCTTTCGTCCATATAGGTGTACAGCATCATGTCTGAAGTGTCTACCCCCCCCCATAAATTTATTGTAATTGCAAATAATTTCCGGTTTTTGTTTGGTTTTCTCTTTACCATTTAAATTCGACTTTATTTCCTTTTGTGTGGCATTTGCTTTACTTGAAAGAAGGAGGACCGGTCCTTTTTGGGATGGTTTTTCGCGGCTTCCACATGCAAGGACAGGCCCTGAACGAAGGTATACATTCTCGCCCACTGCGAATTTCCTTTTGAAATTTTCAGGAAGAAATTTCCTATTTTTCCTAACAGTACCCGTTATGTAGGTTCCCAGGGTATATAGATGCCGAACAAGAGGGACTGACATAAAGAAATTGTCCACAAACACATGATATCCTTTTCGTAAATAATTCCCCATTTCCAAAAGCTTTACCACCACAATATATCCCAGTCCAAACTTTTGGATATCAGCTCTGTCTTTTTCACATTTGGCACCTCTGTAAGTATAGAAAGCTAAGCAATAACTTGACACAGCATCGCATAGCATCCAAAATTTGATCCCCCACCGGTGATGTTTTTTGTTCGGCAAATATTGCATTAGGGTTGTTCTGTTTTTTGTTCCCACAAGACTTTCATCAACACTCAATTGTTCATGTGGTACATAATGGTGTCGAAACACATAGTTAGCATGATCGAGTAAGGGTTTGTACTTCAAGCACGGATCATACTCAGGGTCTGAACGGACTGGACATTTCTTATTGTCTGTCAAATGAAAAAATCGCAAAATCATTGTAAACCGATGCTTAGAAAACATTTCGCGAAACCAAGGAGTTGACTGAGACCGTTCAGTACACCAATACGATGATATTGAAGACTTTTTGTTGAGTCCCATATTTAGAACACACGCCAAAAATCCTTTCATCTCAGCAATAGTGACATTTTTCCACTTCTGTAAATACGGTGACAGTCCTTCACCTTTTGCTGATAAATTATGCTGGGCGTAACGATTTGTTTCATTTACAAAGAGAGCCAAAAGGGATTCGGTGAAAAACAGGTAAAAATAGCATATTGGAGGAGAAACTGATGACGGCACACGTTGTGGACCAACCGTTTCTAGGAACAGATGAGGCATTCGATGAGGTTTCTCTGGTTCCTCGACAACTTTCCATCTGTCGTCCACAGCATCGGATCCTTCCTCACTATCTGATGTTTCCGCCGCACATTCAATTTCACTTTCAGTATCCACATCACTTTCTGAGGAAAATAGTGATTCACTTTCGCTTGACGCAGCATCTAAATAGTCCACAATTTCTTTGTCACACTTCATGACTTTTTGTGAAGGGCCTTCCATTATGGGTTTCACCACTAAGAAGATCAGAAACACTGATAAAATGTCACCAATGCTCTCAAGTATAAGAAGTCCTCTGTGTAAGCTTCTGCACAACCAACTGATAGAAGTATTGACCGTAAGGAGAAATGAGAAAAGCACCAGCAGAATACAAATTATCACAAAGCTTTCAGATAACTTTATGGTGACTATGTAGCGAATGTTTCGTCTTCGATTGTAGAAAAAGTGCATATTTTACGACCGTGGAGGCCACAAAAACATGCTGGATAATGAGCAGATGATATTGTGTATCAGCTTTTGGATGAAAACATTGTGATGACTATGTAGGGAAAGGTCTGCTAGTATTTGCAGACAATGTGTTTTCTACGGCCGTGAAGGCCAAAACTATGTATGGGAAGACCGAACCGAGACCGAAGAGCCGAAAAAAAACTTGCATCCAGAGGATGGTGGAAATAAAATTTGTTTTGTTTATGAAAGAAATAAAATTTGCAAAAGGAAGGACATGTCAACATGGAATATACATATGTATAGGTTTTTTAGTTCGGAAGCAAAATCTAACCAAAAACGCAGTATATACATCGATTAAAATATAGAATGATGATAGGTTGCTGCGTAGCAGTAGCGTCTGGCGTTTGAAAAAAGAGACAAATTATTTTGTTAATATAGAACACTAAATACTGTAGAAGAAACATTGTTTCAACAGGAGTGATAAATATTTATATAAACTCCAGTGCAAAAGAGAAACTAACTCAAAATATAATAAACAAACATTTTAACATGGGATTAAACTTGGAGCCGATTTATCGGCACCTTGAGCTTTTTAAGACGAAAACCGAAAGCCGATATATCGGCACCTTGAGCGTCTAAGGGTTAAATATAGATGGTAGGGCTCATGTAATTTGTACCTGGAATATTTTTATGTCAATTTTATAAGATGTAATTATTTTGAAACTGTTAAAGTTTAACAATAAGCTTTTGATCTTAGTTAATACTTTTTTACTGTTTTTTAACAAGTTTGAAGAATTGAGGCTTATATATTAAGTGCATAAATTGTTAAGGTAGTGTAGAGTTATGTTGGTTTTTGTGAACTTATTTTACGTTTTTAATACTTAAATATGGGTCAAAAGTTTTCCCTGACAATATGACATTTATGTGTACCTTTCTAATAACATGTGTTACATCAGCAGAAAAATCTCTAGTTGGTGTTACATTAGTAGAAAGATCTCTAGTCAAGTAGTACTTAGAGAAGGATTCAAATGATTGTGAGGGAACTATTCATGTGGTTCATGAATAACCACTTACAATGTTTTTCCAAGTAAAGCAACAGCATTTTTTTATTATCTTTGCACTATAGTTTCAATTTTTTTAAATATTCAGTCAAGTCTTTTTCTAAATACGAACTTTTATTTTACAGGATATATACAAATATATTTTTGGATTACTAAGCACATATTTTTATAAAATTTGATAATGAATGCTGGAAAATATTTTTTCTCATTGAATAATTTCTATTTTATGGGAAATTTATAATTGAGGGAACAGAAATCCGTTATTTTTATAAACATAGATTTGTTACTTTAAAATCTTTTAATCCATGATTTTACATTTTTAGTGTTCATCATTCAAGAATCTATAGCCTCATTTATTTTTTTTATATTATGGTATACTTCAGATTAAAAGGAACCAATATCTCAAAGTTAATACCATCCAATGTTCACTGTTGCTCCTATGATAGATTTGAATGATACAATTCAAAGATTATTTGAATGTAAAATGTTGAATTGCGAATAAATCTGAATTCTTCATCCTTATCCTTGTTATTTATGTTTATTCAATCATAAAACCAAAGGTCATCTTTCTTAGATACTACATTATCCTATGTTATAGAATTACAAGGGAGACTTATAATGAGAAAGAATACCTTTAAGGTCATACTTGCACAAAATTGTGAAAAATTTGTAATCGTATTAAATAATCACCCATGTTTATAAATTTATTTATTTTTCTGATGTCAATAACTCTCAAGATGATAATCTTTGAAGCAATTTTAGACATTAATTTCTTACACTGATGGGAAAGAAATTTGAAATTATGGGTTCATAAAAGGACGAATGAACTATTACAAATTTATATAGTAGAACCTCAATTTTACGAAGTTGAAGGGACCCAAAAATTTGCACTTTGTAAAATTCGGGCTTTGTAAATTTGAGGTTTTCATTCAAGCAATCGAAATCTCTACAATACCAATCCAGTTTCAGTAACACAGAGCATAAAGTTAAATGGGATGGAAAGGAAGGTAATACTTCATTAAAATGAATTATACTTCCAGTTTAATGTTTAATACAACAGAAACAAAATTCTAAACTTTTTACGTTTCAAAATAATCATAATTTTTTTTTGTTTTTTGGAAGTTTCAATGAAAGATGAGGTGATTTTCTCAATGCCTGAAAGGTAATAATAGAATAAATCAGGTACACCATAAGTAAACATTTGAAAATTGTGAAGCACTTTTATGGAGTGTCTTAATTCATCCTTTGTAGGGTGGGAAGGTGGTTCTGGGTCTTCTTCATAGCTTGTAGAAGAGCTATCTAAGTTCACTTCATCCTCATCTTCTTCATCTTCACTAAATTCATTGAAGTTATGTGTCATCACATGAGAGTCACACTTGACATATGACTCGGCATGAAAGGATGCATCTGGGATGTATTGATTTAGTTGTGCCATTTCTTTACTAAGGAGGTCTTGTAGTGTGGGAACCTCCACTAACTCCTCTGTCTCTATCATTGATGTGCCACCAAAACCAGCTGATCTCCAACAGTTGGAAATAGTGTTTGTAGTGACACTGTCCCATGCTCTGGCAATTCCTCGCACAGCATGGAGCAATGTCCATGGAGGCACATCTTGCACATCAGATACTTGATCTGCAACAAATGTATACGTACCAAAGCTCTGCTTGCAGAAAGCTAAACTATGCAGGTGTCTAAACTTGTCAAATAATTATGAGGATGAAATCAAACTAATTTCTGTTAAAAATAAGAGTCACAAGCTCATTCAGGTAGAAAACAATAGATATCACATGCAATTCTCTGTGTGAACTATAGTAGTAGTAGTTCGTTAAGAGCACTTTGACAGCTTAGGTCATTTTGCCCATGTGCTTCCACCAGGATTTGAAATCAAAACTGATTCCTCATGTGTCACGAGTGTTACCCACATGGCTTTCCAGGAGCCAATGTGCAGTATATTTGCATCAAATTGAAAGGATTTAAAAATTAAGACTATGATTATACTGATTCCCTTTATAGCATAGACCTAATTTCAAAACCTAGGAGACTCACTTCAGTCAAAGTGAATGAAACTCACAGCCATTAATTCCAAGAAACTAGCTCGTAAATATTTCAAGTCATTTAAGAACTTTACTTTTGTTAATTTGAAACTCCCTCTTTTTATATGCGTTCTACTTGGTTCTACTATGCTGACGTTTAGCGGTGGTTTTCGAGAACTACTTACTCGCGGTTACTGTAAACGGTCTTCTTGCGTCACAAGTCGCGATCGCAAATTCTTTCCTAACGACGTAAAACACTTTTGATTAATAAATTACGTATCAAAAATGCATCGAATTTTAAGTAATAGTGACGTATTACTAAAAATTTTGTATTTTTTAATTAAACTAATTTCCATGATAGCTGCAACGAAGAACTTCCACAGGAATGCTACTTTCAAGTAAAAGGTTTACCTACGTTCTGCGATGGGGTTGCGGGGGCTTTCATATTGCTAATATTAAATAATTCTAGAGAAAATATGGAGGTCGCAAAGGATGTATATATATATAATATATATCCTTTGCGACGACAAGTAGGTATTTTTTATACACACAATTATAGAAAAGAAATAGAACTTAACGAGCGTCCGAAGATAGTGCTGGACGAGAAATTTTAGGTAGTGGACTATAATGCTGTTAATTATTCCCATGTCCAGCGGTTGCATCTTACTGGTGCTATTTGGACTCAGAAAAAGTACTTTGACGTTTGGTAGCACTAGTCCGCTTATTTTATGAACTGGGGCATTATCTACAAGATGTAATACATTGCGATTCTCTCATGCGCTCTTCCTCTACAAGAAGATAATTTACTTCTGAAAAATGTCCGTTGTCATCTATGCTTTTTTATTACTTCCATACAACACAGGCAAATTTTTAACGTTCTTGAAACAATGCGGAGCTCTTGATTTTGCAATCACAACTGGTTTCAACTTTTCAGATCCATCTTGGTTACATATCAGCATTACTGTAACCGTATCCTTAGATTTTTTACCTCCGCAACATTTTTTTACCACGGGACCCGAGGGTGGATTCAGGTAATGCCTTGAAAAACATACCTGTTTCATCCAGGTTGTATATATCTCGAGGGGAGTATTTAGACACAATGTCATCGTTCATCTCATGTCACTACTCAACGTCTTTTGTATTGACGCTACCTTCTTCTCCACAGATTTTCATTGAAGTGATCCATATCTTTTCTTGAATCTATCAAGCAACCCATTTGAGGCTTTAAAGTTGTCGCACTTCGGTTTAAGAGCCAAAACCTGAGCCTTCTCCTTCAGAATTGGTCCACTTATAGGCAATTTGCACGCACGACACTTAAAAAAATATACAGCTGCCTATCAAGTTGATCAAATTGCAATGATGAGACAAACTTTGTTTTTAATGATGTTGTTGTGTGACTCAAAATTTTTTCACTTGAATTGACGATTGCTGCCCATTTAGATAAAGAAATGCCATACATTAGCAATTGATACTCTATAGCAGCACTTTCTAACATGTGTGCTGGGCGGTGCATCAGCCATATTAACATGAAATAAATATATTTATCTCTGTTGTAGGTCTTCATGATACTTCTCTTTTGGAGTATCTCCAAAGGATCGAGAGAACCCAGCAGGAGATGTTGAAGGAAATCCGTTCTATTAAGAGAACATTATCCTCAGGAAAGGGCACCAAGTACTCTCCTCTGAAATGGAAGTTTCCTTTGGAGACAGAGGAAGACTTTTGATGCATTTGAGGTCGAACTCCTTGACAAGGGGTTTCAGGCTGCATTGGTAAGTCTTTCTTACATCATATGTTTATCAAAATTAAAAATTCAGACAACTCATATAGTATATTTTCATGTTGCTGCAATATATAAATGTTTCAGGTAAAAGAACTTAGTAGACGTGGTAGCAACAGCATCACAGAAGGTGTCTTTGGGATGCTGTACTATCTGTTTAGTAATAACCTGGGAAAGAAATTTTCTTTTTATGGCCAATCCAAAAAAGGTGTCTGCAAACGCCCATTCAGCACAACAAGAACTTGTGCCTACATGATAGGTATGATAAGCTTACTTTATATTGAGATGGGAAACGTATGTTCAAAATAACTTGAATGTGTAATCAGTAATCTAATTTTGTTTCAGAGGCTTTCCAGTCAAAGCCAACTCTAAACAAGTATGGTTTCAAAGAAGTGAAGGAAAAGTCCATTGACTGGTTTGGACATGCAGGAAGCAGGTACCAGAGGGAACAGGAAAAACAAAGAAAAACAAATAATTTGTAATATTTTGTAATAAATATATTTTTTAATGAGAAAAATGGAGTGTATTATTTATTCATATAGGGTTGCAGCAAGGTTGCATTTATGTTTCACAATGTGTTGCTAGAACGTTGCAATTATGGTGCCACAACGTTGTAGAGAGGACCCTATTGAAAATGTCCCATAGATCCCCGCAGGGAATTTCAATTCCCCACAGGGAATTTCGATTCCCCAGAGGGAATTTCGATTCCCCACAGGGAATTTCTATTCCCTATAGGGAATCACAATTCCCTATAGGGATTCACATTCCATATAGGGAAATCCCCGCAGGGAAAATTCCCTGCGCGGAAATCAGCTTTACGTACAGGGAAACACATTTCCCTATAGGGAATCACAAATCCCTATAGGGATTCAGATTCCCTATAGGGAAAATTCTCTGCGGGGAAATCAGTTTTACCTACAGGGAATCACATTCCCTATAGGGATTTCTTCCTGTATGGAATTTTCTCCACAGGAAATCCTCTCTGCAGCAAACCATGGTTCTCCTTATCACAAACGTTTTTCACCAGTTCTGAGACATAGAGCTTCATTTATATGCTAGTGACCTCTTTTTTCATTTTAGAATAATCAACATATACCTATATTAAGAGGAAAATGAAAAAAATAAAAATCAAGTAACACATTACAGGTTGACTGTCATATTTTTTATTTGTACACACAATATCCAAACCACAAACACAAAAGTAAGCATAGGAAAATGCAGTGTACGAATCAACTGGAGGGAAGAGGGGGAATTGTACTGTACTGAAATATCTGAGTTAGATAATGATGGACGTTGGATGTAAAGAACGAAGACAAATAAACAAGAGGAATATAAAGTTTTGCAAATCAATCGATAAAATTAACATTGAAGAAGAAGGAAGTATTTTTCAGCTGCCCTTATTCCAAAACGATAAGCTCCGGTTTCGATATATCGAAGTTGATCGATTGGTCGATCAATACTGTCATGGCGCCGTAGGATTGGTAATGATTGGTAACGTTATATATGGTTATATACAATCCAAGGTCGATAGAAAACCGTGGCTGTAAGTACTATTATACTGTTGCAGGCATTTACATCCCGAGTACTCTTAGATATTATACAGCCTTCCGAGTACGGTTCAACTTTATTGAAGTTCAATTTTTTTCATTCTCTATTGCTGCAATTACAGCTGATCGGTAAGTAAAACAAAATGTTTCTCCAATATGTGGGTATATCCCTTTAAAGTTCTGCACCAGATCTAAGTGTTTTGTTTGAATATTTACCTCCGAAGCATGACACAAGTGGGGATTACCATGGCCAAATCCGAAATGCCTGACTTTTCAGAGAGGAAGAAGCAGGAGAGGCTAAGGAGGTCTGAGAATGCATCGACAACCTCTTTTAAATAATATTTTGTTTGACCTTTGTAGGTTGTTGAAATAAAAGAAATTGGTAAATTACATAAGTCGTTGATTTTTATTTTCTCACAACATGTTTATTCTAATTCCTAATGGCGTAGCGAACGATTCCTTTTACAAATTCCCTGCATTGAAAATTCCCCAATTCCTTACATGGAACGATTCCCTAAGGGGAATTGGCAATGGGGAATTTTCCCTAGAGGGAATTTTCCCTATGGGGAATTGGCAATGAGGAATTTTCCCTGCAGGGAAAGGGGACAGGGATTTACAATAGGGGACGTTTGGAAGCTTTTGAGACATTGCCACAACGTTGCCGCAATGCCCTGTTGGTTGAAGTGAGACATTGCAGCAATGCTTTGGCAACGGAAATGGTTTACAGGGAGCACCTACAAAAATCTAAATTAAATCAAGATTTTTTCTGGATCCAATGTTGGCTAGTATCTATATTAAATCTGGATTTAATCTTTTCTTGGCTTGTAGGGTTGGGACACAAATTGATGACAGTTTAATGTTTCTGTCATAGATCTGACCTTGCGATGGAATCAGCGCTTCCAACGGTTCCTGAAATGAAACTTTGGCTTAGCAATACCACAGCTGTGGCCAAATATTTTCGTACATCACCTTTGAAACTGAAGGAAATGCAAAAATTTTGCCCAGAATATCGTTCATTCACATGTTACTTTGAAGTTAGATTTGCTGAACATGTCAATAATTTGATCACTGCAGTCTTACACAAATTTCCGGGATACTTCAAGTACTGGCGACAGTAAAATTGCCCTGGCGACATTTCTCAAAAAGGTTCAATGATAAACAAGAATGCAGCAGTTGGTATGCTTAATACTTGGAGCAAATCGGAATTTCAACAACTTCTCCAAACATGCTTGATGACAGATGTTTTATTGATCATAAAAGATTTGCAAAAAATCTCCAGAAAGGGCGTATGATTCTGCCCGATGTTTTAACTTTGAAACAAAACGCTCTCAGAAAGTTGAAACTCATGCTGCAGGGTCCATATCCAGGTGGACAGGAAGAGAAGTTTCCTTTACACCAAAAAAATGTACAAGCCAACACTCACAATGAAGAAAACGACAGAAAAAGACGCAAAGTATCGCATTCTCTCGTCACAACAGGCACTCAATCATGGACGGCACTCCGTGTCGAAGTAATATCAGCGTTCATTAATTTTCTTGACGTCCGGCTCAACATTGAGGAAAATGAGCTGATCAAAAGATTTTCTACATCTCTAATGGCGAAAACCACAACAGAAATGATTCAAGAGGGTCGATTCTTGGTCGAAACCATTTTTGGCAAAGAAAAAGTTTCTGACTTTTCATCGAATATTTTAGATTGTTGGCCAGCAATCCAAGGAATCAGAGATCTCAACACATCAGATGAAGGTGCAAAAACGTCTCATAAGCTGCTTCGACTGATACCAGTGACATGTGGCATCTTGCAGAAACTGTTGTGCCCTTTACTGGTCCTTTCACCTCAATCCATGATTGTTGAGAAAGTGATTTCTCATTATAATAAAATTAAATCAAACCACCGAATGTCAACTTCAGATAAGACCATAAACTCGAGAATGTTTGTGGCACTGAATGGAGTAGGTACAGCTTTATATGACCCGAGGCCAGCTGTAACAGAGTTCCTTCGCAAGAAAGAGAAGCGTTACTGAGAACCGGATCCCACCTTGTACTCCGAAAGGGATTTCGTTCGGAAGTTTTTTCGTAAAGATGAATGTTCAATAGACGAATTGTGATCGACGGATTGTGGCTCATTCATACCAAAACATTTGCAATAAAATAGTGATTCCGTAAATAGTTATTTTTCATGTCCAACTTGTTATATACTTGCTCACAAATTCTTATTCAAAACTTATGTTGTAATCATTACAAAAGATAAAGGAAGAGAATGAAATGCCTTCCAGTTGTAGTAACAGAGATACATTGTGGACTAAAAGAATATTTGGTTTGACATGTTTGATGATGCAAATTAACTTTGAATTTTTTGTATCATTTGTGTTTCTGCTTGCTTGAATTGGCCTCTTTTCAATAAAGAATCATAACACACATGCGTCATATATAGCACTACAACAACGTACTTCATAATGACTGAGGGATAGGGATGACTGACTTATGACTCCTCTGCCTGGGTATCATAATTCACCTTTGTAAACATTTCCTCTATCGTTTAGAGCAGGGGCTCGTAAACTTATGCATCCATTGGCCCTTTCTGGAACAGATTCAATTTTCATACACCCAATCTAATTAACAACATGCATTTATTCTAAACCAAACCAAAAATACATAGTTAATTAGATAAGATATTTATATTTGTTACCAATGCAGTAGCATCGCATCTTAAGTTACTCCTTGTTGGATAGTCCGTGGACAAAATAAAAAGAGGTTTTACCCAGAACTTATTTTATTCTACAAGAGTCTTTTCTTGTACAACACGATAACGACTTGTAAGTGACTAGCATGGGACTAGCGAACTACTACCAACTTAGGGATCATGTTACAACTGAACAAACAGAACAGATGGCGCAGATATCACCCCTCTTACAAAAAAAAAACAAAAGCAAACCAAAATAATACAACATTAATCAAATCATATTAATAATAAACTTAATATTCGTAACACTCCCACTATTTGATTAATGTTCCATAAGAGCAACACAGAAAACACAAACATCTTAATTAGCTCCCACTGTTTTAAGTAACAGACACAATATTCAGTACTGCTCTAAATTTGACAAACTTGTCCTTAGATAAAGGTTTAGTAAAAATATCTGCCATCTGATTTTCACTTGGCACATATTGAACATTGACAATTTTACTTTCATATTGCTCACGTATGAAGTGGTATCTTATATCAATATGTTTGGTCCGCTTGTGAAATTCTGGATTCTTGACAAGTCTAACAGCACTTTGGTTGTCCACATAAAGTGGGGTTGAAGTCACACACTTATAACCAATATCATTTAACAATTTCCTTAGCCACACAATGTCTTTGGTGGCCATACATGCGGATACATACTCGGCTTCAGTAGTACTCAGCGTCACCATACGTTGACGTTGAGAGGCCCAAGTGATAGGACCACCTGACAACAAACACACAAACCCAGTCATTGATCTGCGTGTGTCAAGATCTCCTGCAAAATCTGAATCACTAAAACATATCAATTCTCCATTTGAACTACCCCTATTATACAATATGCCATAATTCACTGTACCTTTAACATATTTGAATATTCTTTTTACAGCATTGACATGACTTTGATCGTAATCATTCAAGTACCTACTAACACAATTAACAGAAAGAGAGATATCTGGTCTACTAACAATAGCTAGGAACAAAAGTGAACCCACAGCTTGGCGATATGGAAATTTTATAAGTCCACAATTATCACTTATTGGCTTACTCAACCTTACACTGGGAACAGCAGGAACAGACACTGGATTTGAATCAAATAGCTGAAACTGCCTGAGGATTTTCTCAGCATAAGTTGACTGATGAACATAGATAGTACCTGCTGCTCGATCTCTCACAATTTCCATGCCACAAAAGATCCGAGCTTCTGAAACTTTTATTCTAAACTCTTTACCCAGAGCTTCCAAAACACCATAAATCACCTCCAAATTGCTCCCTATAAGCAGACCATCATCTACAAATAAAGCTAAAATCAATTTATTAGAACACTTGATTTGAGAAAAAACACATTTGTCAGCATCACTGGCAACAAAATGAAATTTACTGAGGAATTTAACAAATGTTTGGTTCCAAGTTCTTGGAGATTGTTTTAAACCATATAAAGACTTATTTAACTTACATACCATTTCACAGTTATCATTACATTTTACCTCAATACCTTCTGGGATTGACATATATACCTCTTCCTTTAGTTCCCCATACAGGAAGGCGGTTTTAACATCAAAGTAGACCATCTCCAGGTCTTCTTCAGCTGCAACTGCCAAGAGAGTTCTCAAAGAGTCATACCTCACAACTGGTGAGAACGTTTCGCCATAATCAAGTCCTGGTCGTTGGTTAAATCCTCTCGCACACAACCTTGCTTTGTAGCGTGTGCCACTTTCAGAGTCCTGAATTTTAAAAACCCACTTTGAGTCTATAACTTCCTTGTTATTTCTGGTAACAAAAGTCCAGGTGTCATTAGCCTGATGAGCTGATAATTCCTCTTCTATAGCTTCCATCCATTTCTCCTTATCAGGTCCTGTAACAGCTTCCCTGTAGTTGATCGGCTCTGCACACTCAGCAAAACTTACATCAAAGTCATCATATTTCTGAGGTCTTCTCAGTTGTTCTCTATCTCTTAAACAACGTTGAGTTCCTTGATTACCTATCTCTGGATAGTCTTCGCCTGTTTCCCCTTCAATTTCTTCAAGACCTTCTTCTCTAATCACTTGAAAGTGAAATTCTTGCGTGTTATGCTGCATTTTCTCATCTGCTTCATTATTTTCGTTAAACTTGACATCTTTTGACTCCACTATCCTTCTCCTTTCTGGATCATAGAGACGATAGTTTTTGGTTTGACTTTGGTAACCAACCATTACCATTTTCTTCGCCTTTTGGTCCAGCTTTCTTCTAAACATATCAGGAATATGAACATAAGCATCTGCCCCAAAGGTTCTCAGATGAGATAATTCGGGCTTCCTTCCAGTCCAAGCTTCATACGGTGTGATACCATCCTTATTTATTGTGGTCCGATTCTTTAAGTAAACGGCTGTGTTAACTGCTTCAGCCCATAGGAATTGTGGAAGATTTCTAGCAATCAGCATTGATCTAGAACACTCCATAATTGTGCGGTTGTCTCGTTCTATGCGACCATTTTGCTCAGGAGTATATGGTGCAGAAGTCTCCAGGACAATTCCATTACTCACCAAATAAGTCTTCATATTTTCGTTCAGGAATTCAGTGCCACGATCGACTCTTAGTACTCGGATGGATCGACCTCGTTGATTTTTCACAAGAGCGTCGAATTCCTTAAAACGTTCAAAAACATCAGACTTATGTTTCAAGAAATAGACGTACCTGAAATCTGAGGCTTCATCCTTCATCAAAAAGAAATACTTTGCTCCTCCAAGGGATTCAACGTGCATGGGGCCACATACGTCAGCATGTATGATGTCAGAAGGTTGATATTCCCTGCCTCCATGTACACTCTTGTATGTGTTTCGATGAGATTTTCCCAGCTGACAAGCCTCACAAACGAATTTTTCACATCCTGCTTGGTTAAGCCCCTTAATAATGCCTAAACTGGATAACTGAATCATCGCTCCAGCATTAAGATGTCCTAAACGTTCATGCCACACTTTAAAGCTGTCTCTTGACGCAAGATTGGCCTGACAATTAGTAACTACAACAAATAACATTCTATATATTTCGTTCCCCTGTTTCACACCTGTAGCTTGCACCTTGCCATCTTTACACACCATCACATCTTTTCCTGAAAATCTAACCTCGAAACCTCTTGAAGTGCATACTCCTACTGAGAAAAGATTTTTCCGAAGTTGAGGCACATACAGAACATTTTCAATCCTCCCGAGATCCCACTTATTGTTCGCGTATTTGCGGATTTTCACAGTTCCGACTCCTACAGCTGTGCACTTAGTGTTATCTCCTAAAGTAACAGAGATATCTTCGCATTCAACTAAGTCATTAAACCACTCACGTCTATAGCAAATATGCCTTGACGCACCACTGTCCATGAGCCAGGTCTCTTTTACTTCACTAAGAGAAATTAAATCTTTCACATCTTTTGCCTCATTTACCTGTTTTCTGCATTCACGAGCAGCGTATTTTCCGGTAGCAACAAAAGCATTTACGGGATGTTCATCCCCCGATTCCTTCTCCAACTTCTTTTTCTTCCTACAATTTCGGGCAATGTGGCCAGGCTTTCCACAAACAAAACAAACGATTTTGGCTTTCCACTTATTCCCAAATTGTTTCCCGACTGCCTTTTTAGCATTTCTACCTACCGACAGAGCTGCTAAAGCACTCGCCGACTCCTCTATTTCCGTAATTCTTGCTTCCTCGGCGATCAGCCTTTCTTGAAGTCTTGTTACGGTCTGGTCAGCAGCTGCAACATTGTCCCACGCTGTAACTAATGGATGAAACTTAGCGGGAAGGCTCCCCAGAATCTTTGCCATAAGAGCAAGATCGGATACCTGCTCTCCAACGTCTTTTAGTTGCGCCACAATATTCTGTAATTTCGCAACATGCTTAACGACTGAATCACTCGGCCCAATCGTATATTCATGAAACCGCTTCATGAGAAGGAGCTTGTTAGCTTCCGATTTCTGCTCATGCACGAGACACAGTTTGTCCCACATTTCGGACGCCGTCTTGCACGTAAGTAAATACTCTAGCTGTGAGTACTCAACTGAGGATGCTATAATGTACATTGCTTTTGCATTGTCCTTTACCCATTGTTTCCCGGCAGCATCTTCGAGATTCGCTGGCTGTTGACTCGTTCCCAGCACCACCTCAATTATCCCTGCAGCAACAAATACGGTCTTCATTTGAAATTTCCACAGTTGGAAATTAGTGCCATCAAATTTGGCAATACTCTTCGTCATGCTTTCTATTTCCGCCATGACGGAATACTCGCGACCACGTTTTCGATTTCGGTTCGCACGTCACTTGTCACGTCTAACGATTCTATAAATGTTGCTGCAAATGACTGGGCCCATAACCTGTTGGATAGTCCGTGGACAAAATAAAAAGAGGTTTTACCCAGAACTTATTTTATTCTACAAGAGTCTTTTCTTGTACAACACGATAACGACTTGTAAGTGACTAGCATGGGACTAGCGAACTACTACCAACTTAGGGATCATGTTACAACTGAACAAACAGAACAGATGGCGCAGATATCACCCCTCTTACAAAAAAAAACAAAAGCAAACCAAAATAATACAACATTAATCAAATCATATTAATAATAAACTTAATATTCGTAACACTCCTCATGGTCTTTAGACCATGATTCATCCCCTAAATTCCAGCCTTTGAGGTCCACCTGAACCATTCTTGGTGCATCCTATTTTTATAAATCTGCAAGCAACTCAAAATTTTAATATTCACTGAAATGTTCCATCTTGTGAAGTACTTTAAATAAAAATCTTACACTTTGACCAAAATCTTTTCTGATGTGATAATTTCAATGTACTGGCCTTGAACCCAAGGCAATTTCAGGTGATATATTCACACAAAACCGTAAGGTAAACAACATATGAAACAATACTTAGAATTTCAGGTCAGCATTTATTTGGGAAGTTCACAGATGCAATAAAAATGTGTACCAAGTTTCCTAACTTGGAATTCTCTTGCAGCCCTGGTATAAAATCAAGGAACAATTAGAGAGAAAACGAACACATTTCAATAAGATATCTAAGATTTTCACTTACATACCTGGTTACAGCTGTCTCTTACCAAAGAGATTAAAAACTTTCAAGCAGAAGTTTAAACTTAACACTAAGCAGTTTATTTTCTAAACAATAGACAAGGGAAAACATTTGAATATTCCTTTACCTTCTAGGTTTACAGTGAGCTTTTGAATTGCCATGGTGATATTAATGAGGCAGCCATGGGGTTCAGTGGATCAACATTCCTTGTGCCATCACAATTCAATCCTTCTTCACTCCCACGCAACAATGAGTCTGCGCAATCCCAGCCTGCATCCGTACCAGTTAACGAGAATGGAGAGCCAGAGTTTGTAGCAGAATTGATCTAATTATGTACTGCTGGAAATTGTGAAGTTGCTCATTCTTTTTGAAAGTTTGTAATTTGATATGAAAAGTCCATAGTAAAAGTAACAGAGAACAAAGAGTTGTCTCATGACTGGACAGACTGAGCGAGACAAGTACAGTAGAACCTCACTTATGAAACTTTCATCGGAAAGCTAAGAAAAATTTCATAAGTGAGGAAGTTTCACATCTGAGGTTTCAAAGAATGGGAACACAAAACCCTATCTAAACGATATTTATCAAATAAAATATGACATACCTATCTAATAATTCTTGGGAGAAATTTTTTAAATTTAAATGTCAATAGGTGGAAGCTGAATAGGAGAGCGATTCCCAACTCATTTTCCAAAGGCTCTCTTTCTTCTTGCAAAGATGAAAAATATGGATACTTATGATAGGGAAACCTTGCAAGGAGCAAAAATTTACTTCACCAACTTCTCGTGCAAAAAATTATCATTTTTTAATATCAGCTTAAGGTATATACAGAGTTGTGTTAAAACCTAATTTTTTTCAAAAAAATTTGTTATTACAGTCTGTTTCGCTGAGGCCACTCGAGATTTCAAGACATGTTTTTCTAATTTAACAAAATTTTTCATCATTACATCACCCATTTCATTTGAAATTAAATATTTTCGGATAGTGTCAAGTGCCTCAAAGGCATGAGCAAAGGTTGGACTAACATGCTCCTCTTCATCAGCATCATCCTCCCAAATAGCATTGTCTTCCCTTTGCTGATGGTCGTCGATGATATCTTCTATGTCTCTTACTTCAGTTGTAATGATTGCATCATCTGCACCAACAAATTCACTGAATTCAATTCCTTCTGCTTCTGGCAGTAAGTGCCATTCACCAAAATCTTCATCTTCAATCACCGCTTGTACTTGATCATCATCACCTTTTTCACAGAAACCTGCATTCCTGAAAAAATTAATGATTGTGTCCGACCCAACCTTGTTCCATGAAACAGCAATGAAATTTTTCTATTGAAACAGCCCATTCTCGCATCCATTTCATTGAAAAACTCTGTGAATAGATCTGTTGTAATCCATGCCTTTTTATTGCTTTTGTATTGACAAGGGAAATACTTAATGTTCTTGAAACAGCATGGTTTTGCTGCCTTACCTATAAAAGGTTTTAGTTTTTCCGTGCCACTGCAGTTTACGCAGAGCAAAACTGCAAGTCGCTGCTTACTATACTTACCCCCAAGGCATGGCTCTCCTTTCATTGACAAAGTTTTATTTGGTAGTAAATTAAAAAATAACCCTCTCTCATCAGCATTAAAAATATCCTTTGGATCATATTCTTCTAGTATGGATTTCAAGTGAGATTTCCAGTCTTCCACAACATCACTAGAAACAGATCCACTTTCACCTGTGATGGACCTGGAAAAGGACGGAAGAAACTCACAATTGATTCACTTCAATGTGGCTTGAAAATTTGGACTAACGTGAGGATAGGAAAGAATGATTTATTGTAAACATGCCACAGGCCTACCTGCAAACCAAGCCATGATGTTTCTTCATCTTCACAATCCATCCATTCGATGCCTTAAAATCTTCTATGCCAAGACGTGTTGCACATGCCAACGCCTTTTCTTTAAGGGAAACTCCATCCACCGGAACATTTTCGGCCCTTGCTTGCTTAAACCAGGAAATGACAATATTTTCCATCTCTTGGTATTTACTATTTTGTATACGAGACCGTTTTGCAGACTCCCTCCCGCAGCACTGCTCAGAACGTAATACGCTTTCTCTGTTCCTCAACACAGTCTTTAAAGTCGACTCTGTAAGGGAGAGTTCCTTTCCGATTTCTTTTTTCTTCCTGTGGGAATTTTTTTCATAAAATCTAATAATCTCTACTTTTTCCTCCAAAGAAAGAAACTTCCTCTTAGCTCCTGGTGCCATTTTTATGAGTTTCTATGCGTTCAACACGTTCTAAGATTCACAGTTCTCACTAGCTGCAGTCTTCGGACAAATGGCTTTCCCGCACAGCGATCTCAATCATCTCAATGCTTTCGTTCAGCAATAGTCAGGAGGGATGAGGTTGTCTGACGCCGCGCCGACAGCTGCGAGTTCTGTGGCGACAGTTTGCTACAAACTACAATAATGGCACGTTATAACCTTTATGTATGCTCGTTACGTAATTTAACCCGGTGGAACTCGCGTTGAGCCTGTTGGGCTCACCTAAAATTTATTACCGTAATATTTTCCGTTGATAGGTCACTATGGCGCTGAGATTCAATGTCCCTTTTCCTTACGTTTTTAATAACGTTTTACATTTACAATATATCTCGTTCAATCACTCCCCAGGCTGGAGTAGGATATTTTGTTTCACATGCGTGCGGTCCGAGCCTCGTGAGGCTCGACGCGAGTGCTCGCGTTACTCTTTTAGATTCGCTTTCTTAGAATTTTCTTTAACGCTTAATGTATTTGTTGACACAATGTATGTCATTGTAGCCAGTTTTATAGACCTTTGTATTCTCCTCGCAACACTGCCTACTATTTCCCGCCGCCGCGGCGCGCCGTCCGCAAGTTTAGGGAATTAGGAACACCAAGCTACCGTCAAGGCAACCAGCATGTCCTCACACAAAACGCAGCCACGGAAGCAGGGTTCTTGGAAACCAAGTATGTCTCTCCGTAGATCAGTTTACTCACTAAGGAAGTCGCACAAGTGAGGAATTTCTTTTCATGGGACTGGAAAAAACGGTTCATAACGGAGTTCGTCGTATAAATGAAAAGTTTCATAAGGGAGGTTAGAAATGCATAGGGTTTTATGGGGTTTTCTACTGGACCAAACAAAATCGGTGTATAGATGAGGTCGTCGTATACAAGAGGGTCGTATATCCGAGGTTCTACAATATTTTGTGATGAATGAAATGAGATTATGGGGATACTTCACTTTGATGATGAATTGATATTAATTAATGCAGTTTTCCCAAGATAAAACGTCTCCCTGAGGTTTGCAGGAAACTTCAAAGATATTATTGATGTATGTGTGTAGATTATCTTTATGGTTGTATACTGTCAAATTTTAGATGAAGTGGCGTTATGTCACATATTTCTCTAATGCCTGAAATATATGACGTGGAAAAGTTCAAAGACATTCACTTTTCTTAGTTTATTTTATACTGTGAAAATCTGTTTTAGTTTTAATCAGAATTATACTAATTTATTTGTATTGTTTTACTGAGATACTAACTAATTGTCAATGACCACACTGATTAATAGTGAAAGTACTAAGTGTATATACATGTACCCCAAACAATGTAGCCAATAACTTTAATTTACAATGATAAACATGTGAAATACTTCCGTAGGGTGACAAATCATATCAAAATTCCCTGATAGTAGTGGCTGGATTTATGTTTTGATCTAGCAATCAAGAAATGAGGTACTTAAATGTAATCATTTAATTTTTAGATTGTTCCCAACTTCTAATTTTATACAAATGATATTGTCTTTGATGCGAATTTGGAATAAATGACTGCAACAGAAAAAATGTCAAATTATTCTTGTGTATTCTGAGTGATGCAATCTCTTTGAAACACCACCATGGCTGTACTGTGTGTAGCAATTGGTGTTTTAGAGTGGAAAATAAACTATAATGAAAGCATATTTTGTGTGTAGATGATTTAAAACAAAAGCCCCTTTTTGATTACAATAGTAAAAATTCATGATGATCTATTGAAGTAAATACTTTCCTAATTTAGCTCAAACTAATTGTCTTAAAAGGGAACATTCCTCCTTGTATGAAAGGGTTCTTCTTAATACTTTTAGGGAAGGCTCTCGGGTAAATAATAATAACAATTGCGAAACCGCAGCGACAGTAGAAGGGTATCATCAAGGGAATGGGTTTGTTTACAGATGGTAATTTCGTGAAAATTTTCGTATATTTTATCGAAATTCTTGCAATTGTGTTATGAAAAATATTGTCACCCTCCCGTCCGGATTGCAAGCTACAGTTGGTTTGCAAGGTTATTCTGTTTCAAAGGTTTTTATTATTTTTTTTTTTGTTTACAGATGGTAATTTCGTGGAAATTGTCGTATATTTTATCGAAATTCTCGCAATATCGAATCGAAAACGATATTTCTCGACCAAAATAAGAATCTTTAATCCATTTTCCTTCTTTTGATGCTAGTTTCGAACTATCCTTGGCTTGAATCCAGATAGATTCCATAGGAAATACATATACTTTTTGCAGACTTAATTAAAATTTTAAAAATAATTACAAATAGTGGTCCCAGGGAGACCTGACAAATTCCAGAAGAAACAAATTGAATAAATATTCCTTTTTGGCCATAAACTTTTGTTTGAATAGTTTGTTAGAAGAATGTGCAAAAAAATATATTCAAAACATTTTACGTTATAAAAAACACTGATTCATAATTAATTGCAAGAATAAAATTTCTTTTGGAGGAATGCAAAAAGAAGATAATATATTTCCGAGAATACTTTTCCGAATTAATGCAAATCAAATATGAAAACTGAAAACGGAAAAATTATTTCAATAGTTTGTTATCACTGGAAAAGAGATTACTAAAAATATCCATAGAAAGGACAATTTCCATTATGAAAAATACGGGAGGAGTAACGAATACTCAATAATATCTCGTACAAAAGGAATTAGGAAAGAGGAGGTTATACATAAAAAATATTGGATATATTTCAAGTATCTGTAATATATTAATAAAAAATCGCTTATTCCTTAAAATTAGGAGTAATCTGCGTATTTGAACAACCAAAGTCCAAATTTTTTTCAAGAGATGGCACTAGTCTAGAAGTAAAGTTCGAAATTTCCTCAAGAGATGGCAGCAGCGTGAAAGTTTAAAATATAAGTTCGAATTTTCCTCAAGAGATGGCAGCAGCGGCAAAGGTTAAAACATCAGTTCCAATTTTCCTCAAGAGATGGCAGCAGCGGCAAAGCTTAAAAATAATAGTTCGAATTTTCCTCAATAGATGGCAGTAGTATCAAAGTTTAAAAATAAAAGTTCGTATTTTCAGCAAGAGATGACAGCACGTGTTTTATTTAATTTTCAACTCCTAATTTTCTTAAATTATCAACAGACCTTGAAATTTTAAAATTATATTTTTACCATTTTTAGAGTGAACATATTTTTTTTGAAACTTCAGAAATCCTAAAATATGTTTCACTTTGTTTTTCAATCAATGCTTCAATTCCTCAAAGCAAAAGTACTATATTTTTAAGTATTTGCGATTTTTTCTTAAATTCCTACGGCCGTATTCATAGATTGTTTAGCAACCCTTAGCTACAGCTAACGTGTGACTTTTCCAAATTCCGTATTCATAGATTTTGACTTGGCGTTGCTAAGGCTCTATTGGCATACAATGTAACTAAATAAAATAGTTATCGCTAGTGATGCGGGAACCCTTGTTTAAAATGTAACTAGCGGATGATTTTGACGACATTATGGAATTTTTTCCTCCGGTTTTCAGTGTGCAGTTGAGCGATGAGCCGATATTGTGTATCATTAGTTGTAAATTTGTTAGTTTTTACATTCTAATTATATTGTTAGCTGTATTTTCTTTTTTTCCTTAGTGTAGTATTGACTTTATTTATTGTTTGCATTCTTTTTGGTAGTCTATACGTAGCAAACAATATCGAGTTTTGAAAATGTTTTGTTCCGCTTAATCTAAAACGTATTTAATTTTTTTGCCTTACATTTCGTTATTTTGTTAAGATATGATAGAAAAAAGCATCGCAAACGGATAATTTCACCCATATTTCAATCTTTTTCCTCTAATTTGCCTTACTTTTCGTGATTTTTCCAAGATATTATTGGAAAAAGCACCGAAAACGGGTAATTTCATCGAAATTTCAATCTTTTTCCTCTATTTTTTCTGACTTTTCGTGATTTTGCGAAGATATGATCGAAAAAGCGTAGAAAATGGATATTTTCACCGAAATAACAATCTTTTTAATTTTTTTTGCCTTAGATCTAGTGATTTTGCCATGTTAAGATCGAAATAAGCATCGAAAACGGATAATTTCGACGAAATTTCAATCTTTTTCCTCTATTTTGCCTTAGTTTTCGTGAATTTGCCAAGATATGATCGAAAAAATCATAGAAAACGGATAATTTCTTCAATATTTCAATCTTTTTTGTCTATTTTGCCCTTCTTTACTTGATTTTGCTATTATATGATCGAAAAAAGCATCAAAAACGGATAATTTTAACGAAATTTCAATCTTTATCCTCTATTTTGCCTTAGTTTTCGTGATATTTCCAAGTTATTATCGAAAAAAGCAACGAAAACGGATAATTTCATCGAAATTTCAATCTTTTTCCTCTATTTTTCCATACTATTTGTGATTTTGCCAAGATATGTCCGAAAGGAGCACCGAAGACGGATAATATCAACGAAATTTCAATCTTTTTCCTCTGTTTTCCTTAGTTTTCGTGATTTTTCCAAGATATGATCGAGAAGGAATTGGAAATGGATAATTTCACCGATATATGAATCTTTTTCCTCTAATTTTCCTTACTTTTTGTGATTTTGCCTTACTTTTCGTGAATTTGCCAAGATATGATCGAAAAAAGCATCGAAAACAGATAATTTCACCGAAATTTCAATCTTTTTCATCTTTTTTGCCTTAGACGTCGTGATTTTGCCATGTTACGATCAAAATAAGCATCGCAAACGAATAATTTCAACGAAATTTCAATCTCTTTCCTCAATTTTTTCTTAGTTTTCGAAATATTGCCAGGATATGATCGAAAAAAAAACATCGGTAACGGATGATTTAAACGAAATTTCAATCTTTTTCCTCTATTTTTCCTTACTTTTCGTGATAATTCCATGAAATGATCAAAAAAAGCATCGTAAACGGATAATTTCAGCGAAATTTCAATCTTTTTCCTCTATTTTTCCTTCGTTTTCGTGATTTTGCCAGCATATGATCGAAAAAAGCATCAAAAACGGATAATTTTAACGAATTTTCAATCTTTTTCGTATATATTATCTAACTTTTTGTTATTTTGCCAAGATATGATTGAAAAAAGCATCGAAAACGAAAAATTTCACTGAAATTTAAATCTTTTTTGGTCTATTTTGCCTTACTTTTCATGATTTGATCAATAAAAGCGTTGAAAACGGATAATATTAACGAAATTTTAATTTTTTTGTCTATTTTGCCCTACATATCGTGATTTTTTCCAGATTTAATCGAAAAAAGCATAAAAAACGTATAATTTTACCGAAATTTCAATCTTTTTCCTCTATTTTGCCTTAGTTTTTCTGAATTTGCAAAGATATGATCGGAAAAGCAAGGAAAACGGATAATTTCTTCGAAATTTCAATCTTTTTTCGTCCTTTTTGCCTTACTTCTCGTGAATTTGCGAAGATATGATCGAAAAAAGCGTTGAAAACGAATTATTTTAACGAGTTTTCATACATTTTTTGTCTATTTTGCCTTAAGTTTCGTGAATTAGCAAAGAAGTGATCGAAAAAAGCATCGAGAACGGATAATTTAACTGAAATTTCAATCTTTTTCATCTTTCTTGCCTTAGATCTCGTGATTTTGCAAAGTTATGATCAAAATAAGCATGGAAAACGGATGATTTCAACAAAATTTCAATCTCTGTCAAATTTTTATACTTACTTTTTGCGATTTTGCAAGATTTGTCGGATAAAAGAGTTGAAAACGGATAATTTTAACGAAATTTCAATCTTCTTCGGTCTATTTTGCCTTTCTTTTCGTGAATTTCACCGAAATTTCAATCTTTTTCTTTACTTTGACATACATTTCGTTATTTTGTTTAGATATAATAGAAAAAAGCATTGAAAACGGAGAGTTTCACCCAAATTTCAATCTTTTTACTCTATTTTGCCTTACTTTTCCTGATTTTGCCAAGATATGGTCGGAAAAAGGTTTGAAAACGGATAATTTCACCAAAATTTCAATCTTTTTCCACAATTTTTCCTTACTTTTCTTGATTTTGCCATGAAATTATCGAAAAAAGCATCGTAAACTGATAATTTTACGAAATTTTAATATTTTTCGACTATTTTGCCTTACTTTTCTTGATCTTGCTACGATATGAACGAAAAAGCATTGAAAATGGATAATTTTAACAAAAATTCAATCTTCTTTCGTCTATTTTGCCTTACTTTTCGTGAATTTACCAAGATATGATCGAAAAAGCATCGAAAACGGATAATCTCACCGAAATTTCAATCTTTTTCATCCTTTTTGCCTTAGATCTCGTGATTTTGCCATTTTATGACCAAAATAAGCATCGAAAACGGATAATTTCAACGAAATTTCAATCTTTTTCCTCTATTTTCCTTAGTTTTCGTGATTTTGCCAAGATACGATGGAAAAAAGCATCTAAAACAGATAATTTCACCGAAATTTCAATCTTTTTCATCTTTTATGCCTTAGATGTCGTGATTTTGCCATGTAACGATAAAAATAAGCATCGAAAACGGATAATTTCAACGAAATTTCAATCTCTTTCCTCTATTTTTCCTTACTTTTCGTGATAATTCCATGAAATGATCGAAAAAAGAATCGTAAACGGATAATTTCAGCAAAATTTCAGTCTATTTCCTCTATTATTCCTTCGTTTTCGTGATTTTGCCAGGATATGATCGAAAAAAGCATCAAAAACAGATAATTTCACCGAAATTTCAATCTTTTTCCTCTTTTTTTCCTTACTTTTTGTATTTTGCCAAGATATGATCGAAAAAGCATTGAAAAAGGATAATTTCTCCGAAATTTGAATCTTTTTCCTCATATGTTCCTTAATTTTCGTTATTTTGCCAAGATATGATTGAAAAAAGCATCAAAAACTGAAATTTCAATCATTTTCCTCTATTTTGCTATTGTTTTCGTAATTTTTGCCGAGATATGTTCGAGAAAAGCGTCGAAAACGGATAATTTCACAGAAATTTCAATCTTTTTTCGTCAACTTTGTCTTACTTTTTGTGATTTGCGAAGATATGATAGAAAAAATCATCGAAAACGGATAATTTCTTCTAAATTTCAATCTTTTTTCGTCTATTTTGCCTTACTTTTTGTGATTTTTCCAAGATATGATTGAAAAAAGCATCAAAAACGAATGATTTCACTGAAATATCAATCATTTTCCTCTATTCTGCTTTTGTTTTCGTAATTTTTGCCATGATATGTTCGAGAAAAGCATCTAAAACGGATAATTTCACAGAAATTTCAATCTTTTTTCGTCTACTTTGTCTTACTTTTGGTGATTTTGCGAAGATATGATAGAAAAAATTATCGAAAACGGATAATTTCTTCTAAATTTAAATCTTTTTTCGTCTATTTTGCCTTACTTTTTGTGATTTTTCCAAGATATGATCGATGAAAGCGTTGAAAACGAATTATTTTAACGATATTTCATTCATTTTTCGTCTATTTTGCCTTAAGTTTCGTGAATTAGCAAAGAAGTGATCGAAAAAAGCATCGAGAACGGATAATTTAACTGAAATTTCAATCTTTTTCATCTTTCTTGCCTTAGATCTCGTGATTTTCCAAAGTTATGATCAAAATAAGCATGGAAAACAGATGATTTCAACAAAATTTCAATCTCTGTCCACTTTTTATACTTACTTTTTGCGATTTTGCAAGATTTGTCCGGTAAAAGAGTTGAAAATGGATAATTTTAACGAAATTTCAATCTTCTTCGGTCTATTTTGCCTTTCTTTTCGTGAATTTGCCAAGATATGATCGGAAAACTATCAAAAACGGATAAATTCACCGAAATTTCAATCTTTTTCTTTACTTTGAAATACATTTCGTTATTTTGTTTAGATATAATAGAAAAAAGCATCGAAAACGTATAGTTTCACCGAAATTTCAATCTTTTTCATCTTTTTTGCCTTAGATCTCGTGATTTTGCCATTTTATGACCAAAATAAGCATCGAAAGTGGATAATTTCAACGAAATTTCAATCTTTTTCCTCTATTTTCCTTAGTTTTCGTGATTTTGCGAAGATACGATGGAAAAAAGCATCTAAAACAGATAATTTCAACGAAATTTCAATCTTTTTCATCTTTTATGCCTTAGATGTCGTGATTTTGCCATGTAACGATAAAAATAAGCATCGAAAACGGAAAATTTCAACGAAATTTCAATCTCTTTCTTCTATTTTTCCTTACTTTTCGTGATAATTCCATGAAATGTTCGAAAAAAGCATCGTAAACGGATAATTTCAGCAAAATTTCAGTCTATTTCCTCTATTATTCCTTCGTTTTCGTGATTTTGCCAGGATATGATCGAAAAAGCATTAAAAACAGATAATTTCACCGAAATTTAAATCTTTTTCCTCTTTTTTTCCTTACTTTTTGTATTTTGCCAAGATATGATCGAAAAAGCATTGAAAAAGGAGAATTTCTCCGAAATTTGAATTTTTTTCCTCTTATGTTTTCGTGATTTTGCTAAGATATGACGATAAAAGCGTTGAAAACGGAAAATATTTCCGAAATTTCAATTTTTTTCGTGTATTTTGCCTTACTTTCCGTGATATTTTTCCAGATATGATCGAAAAAAAGCATCAAAAATGGATAATTTTACCGAAATTTCCAACTTTTTCCTCTATTTTTCCTTAGTTTTCATTAATTTGCCGAGATATGATCGAAAAAGCATCGAAAACGGATAATTGTTTCGAAATTTCAATCTTTTCTTGTCTATTTTGCCTTACTTTTCTTGATTTTGCAAAAATATGATCGAAAAAAGCATTGAAAACGGATAATTTCACCGAAATTTCAATCTTTTTCCTCTGCTTTGCCTTAATTTTCGTAATTTTGTTATGATAGAATCGAAAAAAGCATCAAAAACGGATAATGTTAACGAATTTTCAATCTTTCTTCGTCTATATTTTCTAACTTTTCGTTATATTGCCAAGATATGATTGAAAAAAGCATCAAAAACGAATGATTTAACTGAAATTTCAATCATTTTCCTCTATTTTGCTATTGTTTTCGTAATTTTTGCCGAGATATGTTCGAGAAAAGCGTCGAAAACGGATAATTTCACAGAAATTTCAATCTTTTTACGTCAACTTTGTCTTACTTTTTGTGATTTGCGAAGATATGATAGAAAAAATCATCGAAAACGGATAATTTCTTCTAAATTTCAATCTTTTTTCGTCTATTTTGCCTTACTTTTTGTGATTTTTCCAAGATATGATTGAAAAAAGCATCAAAAACGAATGATTTTACTGAAATTTCAATCATTTTCCTCTATTTTGCTTTTGTTTTCGTAATTTTTGCCAAGATATGTTCGAGAAAAGCGTCGAAAACGGATAATTTCACAGAAATTTCAATCATTTTTCGTCAACTTTGTCTTACTTTTGGTGATTTTGCGAAGATATGATAGTAAAAATCATCGAAAACGGATAATTTCTTCTAAATTTAAATCTTTTTTCGTCTATGTTGCCTTACTTTTTGTGATTTTTCCAAGATATGATCGATGAAAGCGTTGAAATAACGAATTATTTTAACGATATTTCATTCATTTTTCGTCTATTTTGCCTTAAGTTTCGTGAATTAGCAAAGAAGTGATCGAAAAAAGCATCGAGAACGGATAATTTAACTGAAATTTCAATCTTTTTCATCTTTCTTGCCTTAGATCTCGTGATTTTGCCATGTAACGATAAAAATAAGCATCGAAAACGGATAATTTCAACGAAATTTCAATCTCTTTCCTCTATTTTTCCTTACTTTTCGTGATAATTCCATGGAATGATCGAAAAAAGCATCGTAAACGGATAATTTCAGCAAAATTTCAGTATATTTCCTCTAATATTCCTTCGTTTTCGTGATTTTGCCAGGATATGATCGAAAAAAGCATCAAAAACAGATAATTTCACCGAAATTTCAATCTTTTTCCTCTTTTTTTCCTTACTTTTTGTATTTTGCCAAGATATGATCGAAAAAGCATTGAAAAAGGATAATTTCTCCGAAATTTGAATCTTTTTCCTCTTATGTTCCTTAATTTTCGTGATTTTGCTAAGATATGACGATAAAAGCGTTGAAAACTGATAATATTTACGAAATTTCAATTTTTTTCGTGTATTTTGCCTTACTTTTCGTGATATTTTTCCAGATATGATCGAAAAAAGCATCAAAAACGGATAATTTTACCGAAATTTCCAACTTTTTCCTCTATTTTTCCTTATTTTTCATTAATTTGCCAAGATATGATCGAAAAAGCATCGAAAACGGATAATTGTTTCGAAATTTCAATTTTTTCTTGTCTATTTTGCCTTACTTTTCTTGATTTTGCAAAGATATGATCGAAAAAAGCATTGAAAACGGATAATTTCACCGAAATTTCAATCTTTCTCCTCTGCTTTGCCTTAATTTTCGTAATTTTGTTATGATAGAATCGAAAAAAGCATCAAAAACGGATAATGTTAACGAATTTTCAATCTTTTTTCGTCTATATTTTCTAACTTTTCGTTATTTTGACAAGATATGATTGAAAAAAGCATCAAAAACGAATGATTTCACTGAAATTTCAATCATTTTCCTCTATT
This sequence comes from Sympetrum striolatum, assembly GCA_947579665.1. Classification (NCBI taxonomy): domain Eukaryota; kingdom Metazoa; phylum Arthropoda; class Insecta; order Odonata; family Libellulidae; genus Sympetrum; species Sympetrum striolatum. Next base: position 77,649,045 of record OX388346.1, read on the forward strand.
TTGCTATTGTTTTCGTAATTTTTGCCAAGATATGTTCGAGAAAAGCGTCGAAAATGGATAATTTCACAGAAATTTCAATCTTTTTTCGTCAACTTTCTCTTACTTTTTGTGATTTTGCGAAGATATGACAGAAAAAAAAATCGAAATCGGATAATTTCATCTAAATTTCAATCTTTTTTCGCCTATTTTGCCTTACTTTTTGTGATTTTTCCAAGATATGATCGAAAAAAGGATCAAAAACGAATGATTTTAAAAATTTCAATCATTTTCCTGTATTCTGCTTTTGTTTTCGTAATTTTTGCCAAGATATGTTCGAGAAAAGCATCGAAAACGGATAATTTCACAGAAATTTCAATAATTTTTCGTCAACTTTGTCTTACTTTTGGTGATTTTGCGAAGATATGATAGCAAAAATCATCGAAAACGGATAATTTCTTCTAAATTTAAGTCTTTTTTCGTCTATTTTGCCTTACTTTTTGTGATTTTTCCAAGATATGATCGAAGAAAGTGTTAAAACGAATTATTTTAACGATATTTCATTCATTTTTCGTCTATTTTGCCTTCAGTTTCGTGAATTAGCAAAGAAGTGATCGAAAAAAGCATCGAGAACGGATAATTTAACTGAAATTTCAATCTTTTTCATCTTTCTTGCCTTAGATCTCGTGATTTTCCAAAGTTATGATCAAAATAAGCATGGAAAACGGATGATTTCAACAAAATTTCAATCTCTGTCCACTTTTTATACTTCCTTTTTGCGATTTTGCAAGATTTGTCCGATAAAAGAGTTGAAAACGGATAATTTTAACGAAATTTCAATCTTCTTCGGTCTATTTTGCCTTTCTTTTCGTGAATTCGGCAAGATATGATCGGAAAAAACATCAAAAACGTATAATTTCTCCGAAATTTCAATCTTTTTCCTTACTTTGAAATACTTTTCGTTATTTTGTTTAGATATAATAGAAAAAAGCATCGAAAACGTATAGTTTCACCGAAATTTCAAGTTTTTTCATCTTTTTTGCCTTAGACGTCGTGATATTGCCATGTTACGATCAAAATAAGCATCGCAAACGAATAATTTCAACGAAATTTCAATCTCTTTCCTAAATTTTTTCTTACTTTCCGAAATATTGCCAGGATATGATCGAAAAAAGAATCGAAAACGGATAATTTTAACAAAATTTCAATCTTCTTTCGTCTATTTTGCCTTACTTTTCGTGAATTTACCAAGATATGATCGAAAAAGCATCGAAAACGGATAATCTCACCGAAATTTCAATCTTTTTCATATTTTTTGCCTTAGATCTCGTGATTTTGCCATTTTATGACCAAATTAAGCAACGAAAACGGATAATTTCAACGAAATTTCAATCTTTTTCCTCTATTTTCCTTAGTTTTCGTGATTTTGCCAAGATATGATGGAAAAAAGCATCGAAAACAGATAATTTCACCGAAATTTCAATCTTTTTCATCTTTTATGCCTTAGATGTCGTGATTTTGCCATGTAACGATAAAAATAAGCATCGAAAACGGATAATTTCAACGAAATTTCAATCTCTTTCCTCTATTTTTCCTTACTTTTCGTGATAATTCCATGGAATGATCGAAAAAAGCATCGTAAACGGATAATTTCAGCAAAATTTCAGTATATTTCCTCTAATATTCCTTCGTTTTCGTGATTTTGCCAGGATATGATCGAAAAAAGCATCAAAAACAGATAATTTCACCGAAATTTCAATCTTTTTCCTCTTTTTTTCCTTACTTTTTGTATTTTGCCAAGATATGATCGAAAAAGCATTGAAGAAGGATAATTTCTCCGAAATTTGAATCTTTTTCCTCTTATGTTCCTTAATTTTTGTGATTTTGCTAAGATATGACGATAAAAGCGTTGAAAACTGATAATATTTACGAAATTTCAATTTTTTTCGTGTATTTTGCCTTACTTTTCGTGATATTTTTCCAGATATGATCGAAAAAAGCTTCAAAAACGGATAATTTTACCGAAAATTCCAACTTTTTCCTCTATTTTTCCTTAGTTTTCATTAATTTTCCAAGATATGATCGAAAAAGCATCGAAAACGGATAATTGTTTCGAAATTTCAATCTTTTCTTGTCTATTTTGCCTTACTTTTCTTGATTTTGCAAAGATATGATCGAAAAAAGCATTGAAAACGGATAATTTCACCGAAATTTCAATCTTTCTCCTCTGCTTTGCCTTAATTTTCGTAATTTTGTTATGATAGAATCGAAAAAAGCATCAAAAACGGATAATGTTAACGAATTTTCAATCTTTCTTCGTCTATATTTTCTAACTTTTCGTTATATTGCCAAGATATGATTGAAAAAAGCATCAAAAACGAATGATTTAACTGAAATTTCAATCATTTTCCTCTATTTTGCTATTGTTTTCGTAATTTTTGCCGAGATATGTTCGAGAAAAGCGTCGAAAACGGATAATTTCACAGAAATTTCAATCTTTTTTCGTCAACTTTCTCTTACTTTTTGTGATTTTGCGAAGATATGATAGAAAAAATAATCGAAAACGGATAATTTCTTCTAAATTTCAAACTTTTTTCGCCTATTTTGCCTTATTTTTGTGATTTTTCCAAGATATGATCGAAAAAAGCATCAAAAACGAATGATTTCACTGAAATTTCAATCATTTTCCTCTATTCTGCTTTTGTTTTCGTAATTTTTGCCAAGAATTTCAAACTTTTATCGTCTATTTTGCCTTAGTTTTCGTAAATTTGCCAAGATAAGATCGAAAAAGTATCGAAAACGGATAATTTCTGCAAAATTTCAACCTTTTTTCGTCTATTTTGCCTTAGTTTTCGTAAATTGGCCAAGATAAGATCGAAAAAGTATCGAAAACGGATAATTTCTTCAAAATTTCAACCTTTTTTCGTCTATTTTGCCTTAGTTTTCGTAAATTTGCCAAGATAAGTTCGAAAAAGTATTGAAAACGGATAATTTCTTCAAAATTTCAACCTTTTTTCGTCTATTTTGCCTTAGTTTTCGTAAATTTGCCAAGATAAGATCGAAAAAGTATCGAAAACGGAAAATTTCTGCATAATTTCAACCTTTTTTCGTCTATTTTGCCTTAGTTTTCGTAAATTTGCCAAGATAAGATCGAAAAAGTATTAAAATCGGATAATTTCTTCAAAATTTCAACCTTTTTTCGTCTATTTTGCCTTAGTTTTCGTAAATTTGCCAAGATAAGATCGAAAAAGTTTTGAAAACGGATAATTTCTTCAAAATTTCAACCTTTTTTCGTCTATTTTGCCTTAGTTTTCGTAAATTTGCCAAGATAAGATCGAAAAAGTATTGAAAACGGATAATTTCTTCAAAATTTCAACCTTTTTTCGTATATTTTGCCTTAGTTTTCGTAAATTTGCCAAGATAAGATCGAAAAAGTATTGAAAACGGATAATTTCTTCAAAATTTCAACCTTTTTTCGTCTATTTTGCCTTAGTTTTCGTAAATTTGCCAAGATAAGATCGAAAAAGTATCGAAAACGGATAATTTCTTCAAAATTTCAACCTTTTTTCGTCTATATTGCCTTAGTTTTCGTAAATTTGCCAAGATAAGATCGAAAACGGATAATTTCTGGAAAATTTCAACCTTTTTTGGTCTATTTTGCCTTAGTTTTCGTAAATTTGCCAAGATAAGATCGAAAAAATATCGATAACGGATAATTTCTGCAAAATTTCAAACTTTTTTCGTCTATTTTGCCTTAGTTTTCGTAAATTTGCCAAGATAAGATCGAAAAAGTATTGAAAACGGATAATTTCTTCAAAATTTCAACCTTTTTTCGTCTATTTTGCCTTAGTTTTCGTAAATTTGCCAAGATAAGATCGAAAAAGTATTGAAAACGGATAATTTCTTCAAAATTTCAACCTTTTTTCGTCTATTTTGCCTTAGTTTTCGTAAATTTGCCAAGATAAGATCGAAAAAGTATCGAAAACGGATAATTTCTTCAAAATTTCAACCTTTTTTCGTCTATATTGCCTTAGTTTTCGTAAATTTGCCAAGATAAGATCGAAAACGGATAATTTCTGGAAAATTTCAACCTTTTTTGGTCTATTTTGCCTTAGTTTTCGTAAATTTGCCAAGATAAGATCGAAAAAATATCGATAACGGATAATTTCTGCAAAATTTCAAACTTTTTTCGTCTATATTGCCTTAGTTTTCGTAAATTTGCAATGATAAGATAGAAAAAGTATTGAAAACGGATAATTTCTTCAAAATTTCAACCTTTTTTCGTCTATTTTGCCTTAGTTTTCGTAAATTTGCCAAGATAAGATCGAAAAAGTATCGAAAACGGATAATTTCTGCAAAATTTCAACCTTTTTTCGTCTATTTTGCCTTAGTTTTCGTAAATTTGCCAAGATAAGATCGAAAAAGTATCGAAAACGGATAATTTCTGAAAAATTTCAACCTTTTTTCGTCTATTTTGCCTTAGTTTTCGTAAATTTGCCAAGATAAGAGCATCGAAAACGGATAATTTCTGCAAAATTTCAACCTTTTTTCGTCTATTTTGCTTTAGTTTTTGTAATTTTACCAAGATAAGATCGAAAAAGTATCGAAAATGGATAATTTCTTCAAAATTTCAACCTTTTTTCGTCTATTTTGCCTTAGTTTTCGTAAATTTGCCAAGATAAGATCGAAAAAGTATCAAAAACGGATAATTTCTTCAAAATTTCAACCTTTTTTCGTCTATTTTGCCTTAGTTTTCGTAAATTTACCAAGATAAGATCGAAAACGGATAATTTCTGCAAAATTTCAACCTTTTTTCGTCTATTTTGCCTTAGTTTTCGTAAATTTGCCAAGATAAGATCGAAAAAGTATCGAAAACGGATAATTTCTTTAAAATTTCAACCTTTTTCGTCTATTTTGCCTTACTTTTTGTGATTTTGCCAAGATATGATAGAAACAAGCGTTAAAGCGGATAATTTTACCGAAATTTCAATCTTTTTTGGTCTATTTTCCCTTAGTTTTTGTTAATTTGCCAAGATAAGATCGAAAAAGTATCGGAAACGGATAATTTCTGCAAAATTTCAATCTTTTTTCGTCTATTTTGCCTTACTTCTGTGATTTTGCCAAGATATGATAGAAACAAGCGTTGAAAATGGATAATTTTACCGAAATTTCAATCTTTTTTGGTCTATTTTCCCTTAGTTTTCAATAATTTGCTAAGATAAGATCGAAACAGTATCGAAAACGGATAATTTCTTCAAATTTCAACCTTTTTTCGTCTATTTTGCCTTAGTTTTCCTAAATTTTACAAGATAAGATCGAAAAAGTATCGAAAACGGATAATTTCTTCAAAATTTCAACCTTTTTTCGACTATTTTGCCTTAGTTTTCGTAAATTTGCCAAGATAAGATCGAAAAAGTATTGAAAACGGATAATTTCTTCAAAATTTCAACCTTTTTTCGTCTATTTTCCTTACTTTTCGTGATTTTACCAAGATATGATAGAAACAAACGTTGAAAACGGATAATTTTACCAAAATTTCAATCTTTTTTGGTCTATTTTGCCTTACTTTTCGTGATTTTACCAAGATATGATAGAAACAAGCGTTGAAAACGGATAATTTTACCGAAATTTCAATCTTTTTTGGTCTATTTTCCCTTTGTTTTCGTTAATTTGCCAAGATAAGATCGAATCAGTATAGGAAACGGATAATTTTTCCAAAATTTCAATCTTTTTTCGTCTATTTTGCCTTACTTTTTGTGATTTTGCCAAGATATGATAGAAACAAGCGTTAAGGCGGATAATTTTACAGAAATTTCAATCTTTTTTGGTCTATTTTCCCTTAGTTTTTGTTAATTTGCCAAGATAAGATCGAAAAAGTATCGGAAACGGATAATTTCTGCAAAATTTCAATCTTTTTTCGTATATTTTGCCTTACTTCTGTGATTTTGCCAAGATATGATAGAAACAAGCGTTGAAAACGGATAATTTTACCGGAATTTCAATCTTTTTTGGTCTATTTTCCCTTAGTTTTTGTTAATTTGCCAAGATAAGATCGAAAAAGTATCGGAAACGGATAATTTCTTCAAAATTTCAACCTTTTTTTGTCTATTTTGCCTTACTTTTCGTGATTTTGCCAAGATATGATAGAAACAAGCGTTGAAAACGGATAATTTTACCGAAATTTCAATCTTTTTTGGTCTATTTTCCCTTAATTTTCGTTAATTTGCCAAGATAAGATCGAAAGAGTATCGGAAGCGGATAATTTCTTCAAAATTTCAATCTTTTTGCGTCTATTTTGCCTTAGTTTTCGTAAATTAGCCAAGATAAGATCGAAAAAGTATCGAAAACGGATAATTTCTGCATAATTTCAACCTTTTTTCGTCTATTTTGCCTTAGTTTTCGTAAATTTGCCAAGATAAGATTGAAAAAGTATCGAAAACGGATAATTTCTTCAAAATTTCAACCTTTTTTCGTCTAATTTGCCTTAGTTTTCGTAAATTTGCCAAGATAAGATCGAAAAAGTATCGAAAACGGATAATTTCTGCAAAATATCAACCTTTTTTCGTCTATTTTGCCTTAGTTTTCGTAAATTTGCCATGATAAGATCGAAAAAGTATCGAAAACGGATAATTTTACCGAAATTTCAATCTTTTTTGGTCTATTTTCCCTTAGTTTTCGTAAATTTGCCAAGATAAGATCGAAAAAGTATCGAAAACGGATAATTTCTTCAAAATTTCAACCTTTTTTCGTAGATTTTGCCTTAGTTTTCAAAAATTTTACAAGATAAGATCGAAAAAGTATCGAAAACGGATAATTTCTTCAAATTTCAACCTTTTTTCGTCTATTTTGCCTTAGTTTTCGTAAATTTCCCAAGATAAGATCGAAAAAGTATCAAAAACGGATAATTTCTTCAAAATTTCAACCTTTTTTCGTCTATTTTGCCTTAGTTTTCGTAAATTTGCCAAGATAAGATCGAAAAAGTATCGAAAACGGATAATTTCTGCATAATTTCAACCTTTTTTCGTCTATTTTGCCTTAGTTTTCGTAAATTTGCCAAGATAAGATTGAAAAAGTATCGAAAACGGATAATTTCTTCAAAATTTCAACCTTTTTTCGTCTAATTTGCCTTAGTTTTCGTGAATTTGCCAAGATAAGATCGAAAAAGTATCGAAAACGGATAATTTCTTCAAAATATCAACCTTTTTTCGTCGATTTTGCCTTAGTTTTCGTAAATTTGCCAAGATAAGTTCGAAAAAGTATCGAAAACGGATAATTTCTTCAAAATTTCAACCTTTTTTCGTCTATATTGCCTTAGTTTTCGTAAATTTGCCAAGATAAGATCGAAAAAGTTTTTAAAACGGATAATTTCTTCAAAATTTCAACCTTTTTTCGTCTATTTTGCCTTAGTTTTCGTAAATTTGCCAAGATAAGATCGAAAAAGTATTGAAAACGGATAATTTCTTCAAAATTTCAACCTTTTTTCGTCTATTTTGCCTTAGTTTTCGTAAATTTGCCAAGATAAGATCGAAAAAGTATTGAAAACGGATAATTTCTTCAAAATTTCAACCTTTTTTCGTCTATTTTGCCTTAGTTTTCGTAAATTTGCCAAGATAAGATCGAAAAAGTATCGAAAACGGATAATTTCTTCAAAATTTCAACCTTTTTTCGTCTATATTGCCTTAGTTTTCGTAAATTTGCCAAGATAAGATCGAAAACGGATAATTTCTGGAAAATTTCAACCTTTTTTGGTCTATTTTGCCTTAGTTTTCGTAAAATTGCCAAGATAAGATCGAAAAAATATCGATAACGGATAATTTCTGCAAAATTTCAAACTTTTTTCGTCTATATTGCCTTAGTTTTCGTAAATTTGCAATGATAAGATAGAAAAAGTATTGAAAACGGATAATTTCTTCAAAATTTCAACCTTTTTTCGTCTATTTTGCCTTAGTTTTCGTAAATTTGCCAAGATAAGATCGAAAAAGTATTGAAAAATGATAATTTCTTCAAAATTTCAACCTTTTTTCGTCTATTTTGCCTTTGTTTTCGTAAATTTACCAAGATAAGATAGAAAACGGATAATTTCTGCAAAATTTCAACCTTTTTTCTTTTATTTTGCCTTAGTTTTCGTAAATTTGCCAAGATAAGATCGAAAAAGTATCGAAAACGGATAATTTCTGCAAAATTTCAAATTTTTTTCGTCTATTTTTCCATAGTTTTCGTAAATTTGCCAAGATAAGATCGAAAAAGTATTGAAAACGGATAATTTCTTCAAAATTTCAACCTTTTTGCGTCTATTTTGCCTTAGTTTTCGTAAATTTGCCAAGATAAGATCGAAAAAGTATTGAAAACGGATAATTTCTTCAAAATTTCAACCTTTTTTCGTCTATTTTGCCTAAGTTTTCGTAAATTTGCCAAGATAAGATCGAAAAAGTATCGAAAACGGATAATTTCTTCAAAAGTTCAACCTTTTTTCGTCTATTTTGCAATAGTTTTCGTAAATTGGCCAAGATAAGATCGAATAAGTATCGAAAACGCATAATTTCTTCAAAATTTCAACCTTTTTTCGTCTATTTTGACTTAGTTTTCGTAAATTTGCCAAGATAAGATCGAAAAAGTATCGAAAACCGATAATTTCTGCAAAATTTCAACCTTTTTTCGTCTATCATGCCTTAGTTTTCGTAAATTTGCCAAGATAAGATCGAAAAAGTATCGATAACGGATAATTACTGCAAAATTTCAACCTTTTTTCGTCTATTTTGCCTTCGTTTTCGTAAATTTGCCAAGATAAGTTCGAAAAAGTATTGAAAACGGATAATTTCTTCAAAATTTCAACCTTTTTTCGTCTATTTTGCCTTAGTTTTCGTAAATTTGCCAAGATAAGATCGAAAAAGTATCGAAAACGGATAATTTCTCCAAAATTTCAACCTTTTTTCGTCTATTTTGCCTTAGTTTTCGTAAATTTGCCAAGATAAGATCGAAAAAGTATCGAAAACGGATAATTTCTGAAAAATTTCAACCTTTTTTCGTCTATTTTGCCTTAGTTTTCGTAAATTTGCCAAGATAAGAGCATCGAAAACGGATAATTTCTGCAAAATTTCAACCTTTTTTCGTCTATTTTGCTTTAGTTTTTGTAATTTTACCAAGATAAGATCGAAAAAGTATCGATAACGGATAAATTCTGCAAAATTTCAACCTTTTTTCGTCTATTTTGCATTAGTTTTCGTAAATTTGCCAAGATAAGATCGAAAAAGGTATTGAAAACGGATAATTTCTTCATTATTTCAACCTTTTTTCGTCTATTTTGCCTTAGTTTTCGTAAATTTGCCAAGATAAGATCGAAAAAGTATCGAAAATGGATAATTTCTTCAAAATTTCAACCTTTTTTCGTCTATTTTGCCTTAGTTTTCGTAAATTTGCCAAGATAAGATCGAAAAAGTATCAAAAACGGATAATTTCTTCAAGATTTCAACCTTTTTTCGTCTATTTTGCCTTAGTTTTCGTAAATTTAACAAGATAAGATCGAAAACGGATAATTTCTTAAAAATTTCAACCTTTTTTCGTCTATTTTGCCTTAGTTTTCGTAAATTTGCCAAGATAAGATCGAAAAAGTATCGAAAACGGATAATTTCTTTAAAATTTCAACCTTTTTCGTCTATTTTGCCTTACTTTTTGTGATTTTGCCAAGATATGATAGAAACAAGCGTTAAAGCGGATAATTTTACCGAAATTTCAATCTTTTTTGGTCTATTTTCCCTTAGTTTTTGTTAATTTGCCAAGATTAGATCGAAAAAGTATCGGAAACGGATAATTTCTGCAAAATTTCAATCTTTTTTCGTCTATTTTGCCTTACTTCTGTGATTTTGCCAAGATATGATAGAAACAAGCGTTGAAAATGGATAATTTTACCGAAATTTCAATCTTTTTTGGTCTATTTTCCCTTAGTTTTCAATAATTTGCTAAGATAAGATCGAAAAAGTATCGAAAACGGATAATTTCTTCAAATTTCAACCTTTTTTCGTCTATTTTGCCTTAGTTTTCCTAAATTTTACAAGATAAGATCGAAAAAGTATCGAAAACGGATAATTTCTTCAAAATTTCAACCTTTTTTCGACTATTTTGCCTTAGTTTTCGTAAATTTGCCAAGATAAGATCGAAAAAGTATTGAAAACGGATAATTTCTTCAAAATTTCAACCTTTTTTCGTCTATTTTGCCTTAGTTTTCGTAAATTTGCCAAGATAAGATCGAAAAAGTATCGAAAACGGATAATTTCTTCAAAATTTCAACCTTTTTTCGTCTATTTTCCTTACTTTTCGTGATTTTACCAAGATATGATAGAAACAAACGTTGAAAACGGATAATTTTACCAAAATTTCAATCTTTTTTGGTCTATTTTGCCTTACTTTTCGTGATTTTACCAAGATATGATAGAAACAAGCGTTGAAAACGGATAATTTTACCGAAATTTCAATCTTTTTTGGTCTATTTTCCCTTTGTTTTCGTTAATTTGCCAAGATAAGATCGAATCAGTATAGGAAACGGATAATTTTTCCAAAATTTCAATCTTTTTTCGTCTCTTTTGCCTTACTTTTTGTGATTTTGCCAAGATATGATAGAAACAAGCGTTAAGGCGGATAATTTTACCGAAATTTCAATCTTTTTTGGTCTATTTCCCCTTAGTTTTTGTTAATTTGCCAAGATAAGATCGAAAAAGTATCGGAAACGGATAATTTCTGCAAAATTTCAATCTTTTTTCGTATATTTTGCCTTACTTCTGTGATTTTGCCAAGATATGATAGAAACAAGCGTTGAAAACGGATAATTTTACCGAAATTTCAATCTTTTTTGGTCTATTTTCCCTTAGTTTTTGTTAATTTGCCAAGATAAGATCGAAAAAGTATCGGAAACGGATAATTTCTTCAAAATTTCAACCATTTTTTGTCTATTTTGCCTTACTTTTCGTGATTTTGCCAAGATATGATAGAAACAAGCGTTGAAAACGGATAATTTTACCGAAATTTCAATCTTTTTTGGTCTATTTTCCCTTAATTTTCGTTAATTTGCCAAGATAAGATCGAAAGAGTATCGGAAGCGGATAATTTCTTCAAAATTTCAATCTTTTTGCGTCTATTTTGCCTTAGTTTTCGTAAATTTGCCAAGATAAGATCGAAAAAGTATCGAAAACGGATAATTTCTTCAAAATTTCAACCTTTTTTCGTAGATTTTGCCTTAGTTTTCAAAAATTTTACAAGATAAGATCGAAAAAGTATCGAAAACGGATAATTTCTTCAAATTTCAACCTTTTTTCGTCTATTTTGCCTTAGTTTTCCTAAATTTTACAAGGTAAGATCGAAAAAGTATCAAAAACGGATAATTTCTTCAAAATTTCAACCTTTTTTCGTCTATTTTGCCTTAGTTTTCGTAAATTTGCCAAGATAAGATCGAAAAAGTATCGAAAACGGATAATTTCTGCATAATTTCAACCTTTTTTCGTCTATTTTGCCTTAGTTTTCGTAAATTTGCCAAGATAAGATTGAAAAAGTATCGAAAACGGATAATTTCTTCAAAATTTCAACCTTTTTTCGTCTAATTTGCCTTAGTTTTCGTAAATTTGCCAAGATAAGATCGAAAAAGTATCGAAAACGGATAATTTCTGCAAAATATCAACCTTTTTTCGTCTATTTTGCCTTAGTTTTCGTAAATTTGCCATGATAAGATCGAAAAAGTATCGAAAACGGATAATTTTACCGAAATTTCAATCTTTTTTGGTCTATTTTCCCTTAGTTTTCGTAAATTTGCCAAGATAAGATCGAAAAAGTATCGAAAACGGATAATTTCTTCAAAATTTCAACCTTTTTTCGTCTATTTTGCCTTAGTTTTCGTAAATTTGCCAAGATAAGATCGAAAAAGTATCGAAAACGTATAATTTCTGCAACATTTCAACCTTTTTTCGTCTATTTTGCCTTAGTTTTCGTAAATTTCCCAAGATAAGATCGAAAAGGTATCGAAAACGGATAATTTCTTCAAAATTTCAACCTTTTTTCGTCTATTTTGCCTTAGTTTTCGTAAATTTGCCAAGATAAGATCGAAAAAGTATCGAAAACGGATAATTTCTTCAAAATTTCAACCTTTTTTCGTCTATTTTGCCTTAGTTTTCGTAAATTTGCCAATATAAGATCGAAAAAGTATCGAAAACGGATAATTTCTGCAAAATTTCAAACTTTCTTCGTCTATTTTGCCTTAGTTTTCGTAAATTTGCCAAGATAAGATCAAAAAAGTATCGAAAACGGATAATTTCTGCAAAATTTCAATCTTTTTTCGTCTATTTTGAATTACTTTTTGTGATTTTGCCAAGATATGATAGATAATTTTACCGAAATTTCAATCTTTTTTCGTATATTTTGCCTTACTTCTGTGATTTTGCCAAGATATGATAGAAACAAGCGTTGAAAACGGATAATTTTTCCAAAATTTCAATCTTTTTTGGTCTATTTTCCCTTAGTTTTCGTTAATTTGCCCAGATAAGATCGAAAAAGTATCGGAAACGGATAATTTCTGCAAATTTTCATTCTTTTTTCGTCTATTTTGCCTTACTTTTCGTGATTTTGCCAAGATATGATAGAAACAAGCGTTGAAAACGGATAATTTTACCGAAATTTCAATCGTTTTTGGTCTATTTTCCCTTAGTTTTCGTTAAATTGCCCAGATAAGATCGAAAAAGTATCGGAAACGGATTATTTCTGCAAAATTTCAATCTTTTTTCGTCTATTTTGCCTTACTTTTTGTGATTTTGCCAATATATGATAGAAACAAGCGTTGAAAACGGATAATTTTACCGAAATTTCAATCTTTTTTGGACTATTTTCCCTTAGTTTTCATTAATTTGCCAAGAAAAGGTCGTATAAGTATCGAAAACGGATAATTTCTGCAAAATTTCAACCTTTCTCGTCTATTTTGCCAAGATATGATAGAAACAAGCGTTGAAAACGGATCATTTTACCGAAATTTCAATCTTTTTTGGTCTGTTTTCCCTTAGTTTTCGTTAATTTTCCAAGATAAGATCGATAAAGTATCGAAAACGGATAATTTCTGCAAATTTTCAATATTTTTTCGTCTATTTTTCCTTTCTTTTTGTGATTTTGCCAAGATATGATAGAAACAAGCGTTGAAAACGGATAATTTTACCGAAATTTCAATCTTTTTTGGTCTTTTTTCCCTTAGTTTTCGTTAATTTGCCAAGAAAAGATCGAAAAAGTATCGGAAACGGATAATTTCTTCTAAATTTCAATCTTTTTTCGTCCATTTTTCCTTAATTTTCGTTAATTTGCCAAGATTTGTCCGATAAAAGAGTTGAAAACGTATAATTTTACTGAAATTTCAATATTTTTTTGTCTATTTTGCCTTAGTTTTCGTTAATTTGCAGAGATAAAATCGAAAAACTATCGGAAACGGATAATTTCTAAAAAATTTCAATCTTTTTTCGTCTATTTTGCCTTACTTTTTGTGATTTTGCCAAGATATTATAGAAACAAGCGTTGAAAACGGATAATTTTACTGAAATTTCAATCTTTTTTGGTCTATTTTGCCTTTGTTTTCGTTATTTTGCAGAAATATGATAGAAACAAGCGTTGAAAACGGATAATTTTACCGAAATTTCATTCTTTTTTGGTCTATTTTGCCTTAGTTTTCGTTAATTTGCCAAGATAAGATCGAAGAAGTATCGAAAACGGATAATTTCTTCAAAATTTCAATCTTTTTTCGTCTATTTTGCCTTAATTTTCGTTAATTTGCCAAGATTTGTCCAACAAAAGAGTTGAAAAGGGATAATTTTACCGAAATTTCAATCTTTTTTGGTCTATTTTGCCCTAGTTTTCGTTAATTTGCCAAGATAAGATCGAAAAAGTATCGAAAAACGGATAATTTCTTAAAAATTTCAATCTTTTTTTGTCTATTTTTACTTACTTTTTGTGATTTTGGCAAGATATGATCGAAACAAGCGTTTAAAACGGAAAATTTTAACGATATTTCAATTTTTATCGTCTATTTTGCCTTCTTTTAGTGATTTTTTCCAGATTTAATTGAAAAAAGCATCGAAAACGGATATTTTCACCGAAATTTGAATCTTTTTCCTCTAATGTTCCTTACTTTTCTAGATTTTGATTTACTTTTCGTGATTTTGCCTAGATATGATCGAAAAAAGCGTTGAGAACGGATAGTTTTAACGAAATTGCAATCTATTTTCGTATATTTAGCATTTCTTTTCGTGAATTTGCCAAGATATGATCGAAAAAAGCATCGAAAACATATAATTTCACCAAAATTATAATCTTTTTCATCTACTTTGCCTTACTTTTCGTAATTTTGCCATGAAATTATTAAAACAATTATCGTAAACGGATAATTTCAACGAAATCTTCGTTCTTTTCCATCTATTTAGCCTTTGTTCTCGTGATTTTACCAAGATATGATTGAAAAAAGCATCGAAAACGGAAAAATACAGCGAAATTTCAATCTTTTTCCTCAATTTTTCCTAACCTTTTGTGTTTTTGCCAAGATATGATAGAAATAAGCGTTAAAAACGGATAATTTTACTGAAATTTCAATGTTTTTTGGTCTATTTTCCCTAAGATTTCGTTAATTTGCAGAGATAAAATCGAAAAAGTATCGAAAACGGATAATTTCTTCAAAATTTCAATCTTTTTTCGTCTATTTTGCCTTAGTTTTCGTAAATTTGCCAAGATAAGATCGAAAAAGTATCGAAAACGTATAATTTCTTCAATATTTCAATCTTTTTTCGTCTATTTTGACTTACTTTTCGTGATTTTGCCTAGATATGATCGAAAAAAGCGTTGAGAACGGATAGTTTTAACGAAATTGCAATCTTTTTTCGTATATATTGCATTTCTTTTCGTGAATTTGCCAAGATATGATCGAAAAAAGCATCGAAAACATATAATTTCACCAAAATTATAATCTTTTTCATCTACTTTGCCTTACTTTTCGTAATTTTGCCATGACATTATTAAAAATATTATCGTAAACGGATAATTTCAACGAAATCTTCGTTCTTTTCCATCTATTTAGCCTTTGTTCTCGTGATTTTACCATGATATGATCGAAAAAAGCATCGAAAACGGAAAAATACAGCGGAATTTCAATCTTTTTCCTCAATTTTTCCTTACCTTTTGTGATTTTGCCAAGATATGATAGAAACAAGCGTTGAAAACGGATAATTTTACCGAAATTTCAATCTTTTTTCGTCTATTTTCCCTTAATTTTCGTTAATTTGCCAAGATAAGATCGAAAAGTATCGGAAACGGATAATTTCTTCAAATTTCAATCTTTTTCGTCTATTTTGCCTTACTTTTTGTGATTTTGCCAAGATATGATAGAAACAAGCGTTGAAAACGTATAATTTCTTCAAAATTTCAATCTTTTTTCGTCTATTTTGCCTTACTTTTCGTGATTTTGCCAAGATATGATAGAAACAAGCGTTGAAAACGGATAATTTTAACGATTTTTCAATCTTTTTTGGTCTGTTTTCCCTTAGTTTTCGTTAATTTGCCAAGATAAGATCGATAAAGTATCGAAAACGGATAATTTCTGCAAAATTTCAAACTTTTTTCGTCTATTTTGCCTTACTTTTCGTGATTTTGCCAAGATATGATAGAAACAAGCGTTGAAAACGGATAATTTTACCGAAATTTCAATCTTTTTTTGTCTATTTTTGCTTACTTTTTGTGATTTTGGCAAGATATGATCGAAACAAGCGTTTAAAACGGATAATTTTAACGATATTTCAATTTTTTTCGTCTATTTTGCCTTCTTTTAGTGATTTTTTCCAGATTTAATCGAAAAAAGCATCGAAAACGGATATTTTCACCGAAATTTGAATCTTTTTCCTCTAATGTTCCTTACTTTTCTAGATTTTGACTTACTTTTCGTGATTTTGCCTAGATATGATCGAAAAAAGCGTTGAGAACGGATAGTTTTAACGAAATTGCAATCTTTTTTCGTAAATTTAGCATTTCTTTTCGTGAATTTGCCAAGATATGATCGAAAAAAGCATCGAAAACATATAATTTCACCAAAATTATAATCTTTTTCATCTACTTTGCCTTACTTTTCGTAATTTTGCCATGAAATTATTAAAACAATTATCGTAAACGGATAATTTCAACGAAATCTTCGTTCTTTTCCATCTATTTAGCCTTTGTTCTCGTGATTTTACCAAGATATGATCGAAAAAAGCATCGAAAACGGAAAAATACAGCGAAATTTCAATCTTTTTCCTCAATTTTTCCTTACCTTTTGTGTTTTTGCCAAGATATGATAGAAATAAGCGTTAAAAACGGATAATTTTACCGAAATTTCAATCTTTTTTGGTCTATTTTGCCTTAGTTTTCGTTAATTTTCCAAGATAAGATAGAAACAAGCGTTGAAAAACGGATAATTTTACTGAAATTTCAATGTTTTTTGGTCTATTTTCCCTAAGATTTCGTAAATTTGCAGAGATAAAATCGAAAAAGTATCGAAAACGGATAATTTCTTCAAAATTTCAATCTTTTTTCGTCTATTTTGCCTTAGTTTTCGTAAATTTGCGAAGATAAGATCGAAAAAGTATCGAAAACGTATAATTTCTTCAATATTTCAATCTTTTTTCGTCTATTTTGACTTACTTTTCGTGATTTTGCCTAGATATGATCGAAAAAAGCGTTGAGATTGGATAGTTTTAACGAAATTGCAATCTTTTTTCGTATATATTGCATTTCTTTTCGTGAATTTGCCAAGATATGATCGAAAAAAGCATCGAAAACATAGAATATCACCAAAATTTTGATCTTTTTCATCTACTTTGCCTTACTTTTCGTAATTTTGCCATGACATTACTAAAAATATTATCGTAAACGGATAATTTCAACGAAATCTTCGTTCTTTTCCATCTATTTAGCCTTTGTTCTCGTGATTTTACCATGATATGATCGAAAACAGCATCGAAAACGGAAAAATACAGCGGAATTTCAATCTTTTTCCTCAATTTTTCCTTACCTTTTGTGATTTTGCCAAGATATGATAGAAACAAGCGTTGAAAACGGATAATTTTACCGAAATTTCAATCTTTTTTCGTCTATTTTCCCTTAATTTTCGTTAATTTGCCAAGATAAGATCGAAAAGTATCGAAAACCGATAATTTATTCAAATTTAAATCTTTTTCGTCTTATTTGCCTTACTTTTTGTGATATTTCCAAGATATGATAGAAACAAGCATTGAAAACGTATAATTTTACCGAAATTTCAATCTTTTTTTTGTCTATTTTGCCTTTGTTTTCGTTAATTTGCCAAGATAAGATCGAAAAGTATCGGAAACGGATAATTTCTTCAAATTTTAATCTTTTTCGTCTATTTTGCCTTACTTTTTGATATTTTGCCAAGGTATGATAGAAACAAGCGTTGAAAACGTATAATTTTACCGAAATTTCAATCTTTTTTTTGTCTATTTTGCCTTTGTTTTCGTTAATTTGCCAAGATAAGATCGAAAAGTATCGAAAACGGATAATTTCTTCAAATTTCAATCTTTTTCGTCTATTTTGCCTTACTTTTTGTGATTTTGCCAAGATATGATAGAAACAAGCGTTGAAAACGTATAATTTTACCGAAATTTCAATCTTTTTTTTGTCTATTTTGCCTTTGTTTTCGTTAATTTGCCAAGATAAGAATGAAAAGTATCGAAAACGGATAATTTCTTCAAATTTCAATCTTTTTTCGTCTATTTTGCCTTACTTTTAGTGATTTTGGCAAGATATGATAGAAACAAGCGTTGAAAACGTATAATTTCTTCAAAATTTCAATCTTTTTTCGTCTATTTTGCCTTACATTTCGTGATTTTGCCAAGATATGATAGAAACAAGCGTTGAAAACGGATAATTTTACCGAATTTTCAATCTTTTTTGGTCTGTTTTCCCTTAGTTTTCGTTAATTTGCCAAGATAAGATCGATAAAGTATCGAAAACGGATAATTTCTGCAAAATTTCAAACTTTTTTCGTCTATTTTGCCCTACTTTTCGTGATTTTGACAAGATATGATAGAAACAAGCGTTGAAAACGGATAATTTTACCGAAATTTCAATCTTTTTTTGTCTATTTTTGCTTACTTTTTAAGATTTTGGCAAGATATGATCGAAACAAGCGTTTAAAACGGATAATTTTAACGATATTTCAATTTTTTTCGTATATTTTGCATTCTTTCAGTGATATTTTCCAGATTTAATCGAAAAAAGCATCGAAAACGGATATTTTCACCGAAATTTGAATCTTTTTCCTCTAATGTTCCTTACTTTTCTAGATTTTGACTTACTTTTCGTGATTTTGCCTAGATATGATCGAAAAAAGCGTTGAGAACGGATAGTTTTAACGAAATTGCAATCTTTTTTCGTAAATTTAGCATTTCTTTTCGTGAATTTGCCAAGATATGATCGAAAAAAGCATCGAAAACATATAATTTCACCAAAATTATAATCTTTTTCATCTACTTTGCCTTACTTTTCGTAATTTTGCCATGAAATTATTAAAACAATTATCGTAAACGGATAATTTCAACGAAATCTTCGTTCTTTTCCATCTATTTAGCCTTTGTTCTCGTGATTTTACCAAGATATGATCGAAAAAAGCATCGAAAACGGAAAAATACAGCGAAATTTCAATCTTTTACCTCAATTTTTCCTTACCTTATGTGTTTTTGCCAAGATATGATAGAAATAAGCGTTAGAAACGGATAATTTTACCGAAATTTCAATCTTTTTTGATCTATTTTGCCTTAGTTTTCGTTATTTTGCAGAGATAAAATCGAAAAAGTATCGACAACGGATAATTTCTTCAAAATTTCAATCTTTTTTCGTCTATATTGCCTTAGTTTTCGTAAATTTGCCAAGATAAGATCGAAAAAGTATCGAAAATGGATAATTTCTGCAAAATTTCAATCTTTTTTCGTCTATTTTGCCTTACTTTTTGTGATTTTGCCAAGATAAGATAGATACAAGCGTTGAAAACGGATAATTTTACCTAAATTTCAATCTTTTTTGGTCTATTTTCCCTTAGTTTTCGTTAATTTGCCAAGATAAGATCGAAAAAGTATCGGAAACGGATAATTTCTTCAAAATTTCAATCTTTTTTCGTCTATTTTTCCATAATATTCGTTAATTTGCCAAGATTTGTCCGATAAAAGAGTTGAAAACGTATAATTTTACCGAAATTTCAATATTTTTTTTTGTCTATTTTGCCTTAGTTTTCGTTAATT
Source organism: Sympetrum striolatum (assembly GCA_947579665.1). Taxonomy (NCBI): domain Eukaryota; kingdom Metazoa; phylum Arthropoda; class Insecta; order Odonata; family Libellulidae; genus Sympetrum; species Sympetrum striolatum. The sequence continues at coordinate 77,668,313 of OX388346.1, forward strand.
TGCAGAGATAAAATCGAAAACCTATCGGAAACGGATAATTTCTAAAAAAATTCAATCTTTTTTCGTCTATATTGCCTTAGTTTTCGTTAATTGGCCAAGATAAGATCGAAAAAGTTTCGAAAACGAATAATTTCTTCAAAATATCAATCTTTTTTCGTCTATTTTGCCTTACTTTTTGTGATTTTGCCAAGATATTATAGAAACAAGCGTTGAAAACGGATTATTTTACCGAAATTTCATTCTTTTTTGGTCTATTTTGCCTTAGTTTTCGTTAATTTGCCAAGATAAGATCGAAGAAGTATCGAAAACGGATAATTTCTTCAAAATTTCAATCTTTTTTCGTCTATTTTGCCTTAATTTTTGTTAATTTGCCAAGATTTGTCCAATAAAAGAGTTGAAAAGGGATAATTTTACCGAAATTTCAATCTTTTTTGGTCTATTTTGCCCTAGTTTTCGTTAATTTGCCAAGATAAGATCGAAAAAGTATCGAAAAACGGATAATTTCTTAAAAATTTCAATCTTTTTTTGCCTATTTTTGCTTACTTTTTGTGAAATTGGCAAGATATGATCGAAACAAGCGTTTAAAACGGATAATTTTAACGATATTTCAATTTTTATCGTCTATTTTGCCTTCTTTTAGTGATTTTTTCCAGATTTAATCGAAAAAAGCATCGAAAACGGATATTTTCACCGAAATTTGAATCTTTTTCCTCTAATGTTCCTTACTTTTCTAGATTTTGACTTACTTTTCGTGATTTTGCCTAGATATGATCGATAAAAGCGTTGAGAACGGATAGTTTTAACGAAATTGCAATCTTTTTTCGTATATTTAGCATTTCTTTTCGTGAATTTGCCAAGATATGATCGAAAAAAGCATCGAAAACATATAATTTCACCAAAATTATAATCTTTTTCTCTACTTTGCCTTACTTTTCGTAATTTTGCCATGAAATTATTAAAACAATTATCGTAAACGGATAATTTCAACGAAATCTTCGTTCTTTTCCATCTATTTAGCCTTTGTTCTCGTGATTTTACCAAGATATGATCGAAAAAAGCATCGAAAACGAAAAATACAGCGGAATTTCAATCTTTTTCCCCAATTTTTCCTTACCTTTTGTGATTTTGCCAAGATATGATAGAAACAAGCGTTGAAAACGGATAATTTTACCGAAATTTCAATCTTTTTTCGTCTATTTTCCCTTAATTTTCGTTAATTTGCCAAGATAAGATCGAAAAGTATCGAAAACGGATAATTTCTTCAAAATTTCAATCTTTTTTCGTCTATTTTTCCTTAATTTTCGTTAATTTGCCAAGATTTGTCCGATAAAAGAGTTGAAAACGTATAATTTTACCGAAATTTCAATCTTTTTCGTCTATTTTGCCTTACTTTTTGTGATTTTGCCAAGATATGATAGAAACAAGCGTTGAAAACGGATAATTTTACCGAATTTTCAATCTTTTTTGGTCCTTTTTCCCTTAGTTTTTGATAATTTGCCAATAAAAGATCGAAAAAGTATCGGAAACGGATAATTTCTTCAAAATTTCAATCTTTTTTCGTCTATTTTTCCTTAATTTTCGTTAATTTGCCAAGATTTGTCCGATAAAAGAGTTGAAAACGTATAATTTTACCGAAATTTCAATATTTTTTTTGTCTATTTTGCCTTAGTTTTCGTTAATTTACAGAGTTAAAATCGAAAACCTATCGGAAACGGATAATTTCTAAAAAAAATTCAATCTTTTTTCGTCTATATTGCCTTAGTTTTCGTTAATTGGCCAAGATAAGATCGAAAAAGTTTCGAAAACGAATAATTTCTTCAAAATATCAATCTTTTTTCGTCTATTTTGCCTTACTTTTTGTGATTTTGCAAAGATATTATAGAAACAAGCGTTGAAAACGGATAATTTTACTGAAATTTCAATCTTTTTTGGTCTATTTTGCCTTAGTTTCCGTTATTTTGCAGAGATAAAATCGAAAAAGTATCGACAACGGATAATTTCTTCAAAATTTCAATCTTTTTTCGTCTATATTGCCTTAGTTTTCGTAAATTTGCCAAGATAAGATCGAAAAAGTATCGAAAATGGATAATTTCTGCAAAATTTCAATCTTTTTTCGTCTCTTTTGCCTTACTTTTTGTGATTTTGCCAAGATATGATAGATACAAGCGTTGAAAACGGATAATTTTACCGAAATTTCAATCTTTTTTGGTCTATTTTCCCTTAGTTTTCGTTAATTTGCCAAGATAAGATCGAAAAAGTATCGGAAACGGATAATTTCTTCAAAATTTCAATCTTTTTTCGTCTATTTTTCCTTAATTTTCGTTAATTTGCCAAGATTTGTCCGATAAAAGAGTTGAAAACGTATAATTTTACCGAAATTTCAATCATTTTTCGTCTATTTTGCCTTACTTTTTGTGAATTTACCAAGATATGATAGAAACAAGCGTTGAAAACGTATAATCTTACCGAAATTTCAATCTTTTTTTTGTCTATTTTGCCTTCGTTTTCGTTAATTTGCCAAGATAAGATCGAAAAGTATCGGAAACGGATAATTTCTTCAAAATTTCAACCTTTTTTCGTCTAATTTGCCTTAGTTTTCATAAATTTGCCAAGATAAGATCGAAAAAGTTTCGAAAACGGATAATTTCTTCAAAATTTCAACCTTTTTTCGTCTACTTTGCCTTAGTTTTCGTAAATTTGCCAAGATAAGATCGAAAAAGTATCGAAAACGGATAATTTCTTCAAAATTTCAACCTTTTTTCGTCTATTTTGCCTTAGTTTTCGTAAATTTGCCAATATAAGATTGAAAAAGTATCGAAAACGGATAATTTCTGCAAAATTTCAACCTTTTTTCGTCTGTTTTGCCTTAGTTTTCGTAAATTTGCCAAGATAAGATCGAAAAAGTATCGATAACGGATAATTTCTTCAAAATTTCAACCTTTTTTCGTCTATTTTGCCTTACTTTTTGTGATTTTGCCAAGATAGGATACATAATTTTACCGAAATTTCAATCTTTTTTGGTCTATTTTGCCTTAGTTTTCGTAAATTTGCCAAGATAAGATCGATAAAGTATCGAAAACGGATAATGTCTGCAAAATTTCAACCTTTTTTAGTATATTTTGCCTTAGTTTTCGTAAATATGCCAAGATAAGATCGAAAAAGTATCGAAAACGGATAATTTCTTCAAAATTTCAACCTTTTTTCGTCTATTTTGCCTGAGTTTTTGTAAATTTGCCAAGATAAGATCGAAAAAGTATCGAAAACGGATAATTTCTGCAAAATTTCAATCTTTTTTCGTCTATTTTGCCTTACTTTTTGTGATTTTGCCATGACATAATAGATAATATTACCGAAATTTCAATCTTTTTTGGTCTATTTTGCCTTAGTTTTCGTAAATTTGCCAAGATAAGATCGAAAAAGTATCGAAAAAGGATAATTTCTGCAAAATTTCAATCTTTTTTCGTCTATTTTGCCTTACTTTTCGTGATTTTGCCAAGATATGATAGAAACAAGCGTTGAAAACGGATAATTTTACCAAAATTTCAATCTTTTTTGGTCTATTTTCCCTTAATTTTCGTTAATTTGCACAGATAAGATCGAAAAAGTATCGGAAACGCATTATTTCTGCAAAATTTCAATCTTTTTTCGTATATTTTGCCTTACTTTTTGTGATTTTGCCAAAATATGATAGAAACAAGCGTTGAAAACGGATAATTTTACCGAAATTTCAATCTTTTTTGGACTATTTTCCCTTAGTTTTCATTAATTCGCCAAGAAAAGGTCGTAAAAGTATCGATAACGGATAATTTCTGCAAAATTTCAACCTTTTTCGTCTATTTTGCCAAGATATGATAGAAACAAGCGTTGAAAACGGATCATTTTACCGAAATTTCAATCTTTTTTGGTCTGTTTCCCCTTAGTTTTCGTTAATTTTCCAAGATAAGATCGATAAAGTATCGAAAACGGATAATTTCTGCAAATTTTCAATCTTTTTTCGTCTATTTTTCCTTTTTTTTTTGATTTTGCCAAGATATGATAGAAACAAGCGTTGAAATGGATAATTTTAACGAAATTTTAATCTTTTTTGTTATATTTTCCCTTAGTTTTCGTTAATTTGCCAAGATAAGATCGATAAAGTATCGAAAACGGATAATTTCTGCAAAATTTCAACCTTTTTCGTCTATTTTGCCTTACTTTTCGTGATTTTGCCAAGATATGATAGAAACAAGCGTTGAAAACGGATAATTTTACCGAAATTTCAAACTTTTTTGGTCTATTTTCCCTTAGTTTTCGTTAATTGGCCAAGATAAGATCGAAAAAGTATCGAAAACGAATAATTTCTTCAAAATTTCAATCTTTTTTGGTCTATTTTGCCTTTGTTTTCGTTATTTTGCAGAAATATGATAGAAACAAGCGTTGAAAACGGATAATTTTACCGAAATTTCAATCTTTTTTGGTCTATTTTTCCTTAATTTTCGTTAATTTGCCAAGATTAGTCCGATAAAAGAGTTGAAAAAGTATAATTTTACCGAAATTTAAATATTTTTTTTGTCTATGTTGCCTTAGTTTTCGTTAATTTGCAGAGATAGAATCGAAAAAGTATCGGAAACGGATAATTTCTGCAAAATTTCAATCTTTTTTCGTCTATTTTGCCTTACTTTTTCTGATTTTGCCAAGATATGATAGAAACAAGCGTTGAAAACGGATAATTTTACCGAAATTTCATTCTTTTTTGGTCTATTTTGCCTTAGTTTTCGTTAATTTGCCAAGATAAGATCGAAGAAGTATCGAAAACGGATAATTTCTTCAAAATTTCAATCTTTTTTCGTCTATTTTGCCTTAATTTTCGTTAATTTGCCAAGATTTGTCCAACAAAAGAGTTGAAAAGGGATAATTTTACCGAAATTTCAATCTTTTTTGGTCTATTTTGCCTTTGTTTTCGTAAATTTGCCAAGATAAGATCGAAAAGGTATCGAAAACGATTAATTTCTTCAAAATTTCAACCTTTTTTCGTCTATTTTGCCTTAGTTTTCGTAAATTTGCCAAGATAAGATCGAAAAAGTATCGAAAACGGATAATTTCTTCAAAATTTCAACCTTTTTTCGTCTATTTTGCCTTAGTTTTCGTAAATTTGCCAATATAAGATTGAAAAAGTATCGAAAACGGATAATTTCTGCAAAATTTCAACCTTTTTTCGTCTGTTTTGCCTTAGTTTTCGTAAATTTGCCAAGATAAGATCGAAAAAGTATCGAAAACGGATATTTTCTTCAAAATTTCAACCTTTTTTCGTCAATTTTGCCTTACTTTTTGTGATTTTGCCAAGATATGATACATAATTTTACCGAAATTTCAATCTTTTTTGGTCTATTTTGCCTTAGTTTTCGTAAATTTGCCAAGATAAGATCGATAAAGTATCGAAAACGGATAATGTCTGCAAAATTTCAACCTTTTTTAGTATATTTTGCCTTAGTTTTCGTAAATATGCCAAGATAAGATCGAAAAAGTATCGAAAACGGATAATTTCTTCAAAATTTCAACCTTTTTTCGTCTATTTTGCCTGAGTTTTTGTAAATTTGCCAAGATAAGATCGAAAAAGTATCGAAAACGGGTAATTTCTGCAAAATTTCAATCTTTTTTCGTCTATTTTGCCTTACTTTTTGTGATTTTGCCATGATATAATAGATAATATTACCGAAATTTCAATCTTTTTTGGTCTATTTTGCCTTAGTTTTCGTAAATTTGCCAAGATAAGATCGAAAAAGTATCGAAAAAGGATAATTTCTGCAAAATTTCAATCTTTTTTCGTCTATTTTGCCTTACTTTTCGTGATTTTGCCAAGATATGATAGAAACAAGCGTTGAAAACGGATAATTTTACCAAAATTTCAATCTTTTTTGGTCTATTTTCCCTTAATTTTCGTTAATTTGCCAGATAAGATCGAAAAAGTATCGGAAACGGATTATTTCTGCAAAATTTCAATCTTTTTTCGTCTATTTTGCCTTACTTTTTGTGATTTTGCCAAAATATGATAGAAACAAGCGTTGAAAACGGATAATTTTACCGAAATTTAAATCTTTTTTGGACTATTTTCCCTTAGTTTTCATTAATTCGCCAAGAAAAGGTCGTAAAAGTATCGATAACGGATAATTTCTGCAAAATTTCAACCTTTTTCTTCTATTTTGCCAAGATATGATAGAAACAAGCGTTGAAAACGGATCATTTTACCGAAATTTCAATCTTTTTTGGTCTGTTTTCCCTTAGTTTTCGTTAATTTTCCAAGATAAGATCGATAAAGTATCGAAAACGGATAATTTCTGCAAATTTTCAATCTTTTTTCGTCTATTTTTCCTTTTTTTTTTGATTTTGCCAAGATATGATAGAAACAAGCGTTGAAATGGATAATTTTACCGAAATTTTAATCTTTTTTGTTATATTTTCCCTTAGTTTTCATTAATTTGCCAAGATAAGATCGAAAAAGTATCGAAAACGGATAATTTCTGCAAAATTTCAACCTTTTTCGTCTATTTTGCCTTACTTTTCGTGATTTTGCCAAGATATGATAGAAACAAGCGTTGAAATCGGATAATTTTACCGAAATTTCAATCTTTTTTGGTCTGTTTTCCCTTAGTTTTCGTTAATTTGCCAAGAAAAGAACGAAGAAGTATCGGAAACGGATAATTTCTTCAAAATTTCAATCTTTTTTCGTCTATTTTTCCTTAATTTTCGTTAATTTGCCAAGATTTGTCCGATAAAAGAGTTGAAAACGTATAATTTTACTGAAATTTCAATATTTTTTTGTCTATTTTGCCTTAGTTTTCGTTAATTTGCAGAGATAAAATCGAAAAACTATCGGAAACGGATAATTTCTAAAACATTTCAATCTTTTTTCGTCTATATTGCCTTAGTTTTCGTTAATTGGCCAGGATAAGATCGAAAAAGTATCGAAAACGAATAATTTCTTCAAAATTTCAATCTTTTTTCGTCTATTTTGCCTTACTTTTTGTGATTTTGCCAAGATATTATATAAACAAGCGTTGAAAACGGATAATTTTACTGAAATTTCAATCTTTTTTGGTCTATTTTGCCTTTGTTTTCGTTATTTTGCAGAAATATGATAGAAACAAGCGTTGAAAACGGATAATTTTACCGAAATTTCAATCTTTTTTGGTCTATTTTCCCTTAGTTTTCGTTAATTTTCCAAGATAAGATCGAAAAAGTATCGGAAACGGATAATTTCTTCAAAATTTCAATCTTTTTTCGTCTTTTTTTCCTTAATTTTCGTAAATATGCCAAGATTTATCCGATAAAAGAGTTGAAAAAGTATAATTTTACCGAAATTTCAATATTTTTTTTGTCTATGTTGCCTTAGTTTTCGTTAATTTGCAGAGATAAAATCGAAAAAGTATCGGAAACGGATAATTTCTGTAAAATTTCAATCTTTTTTTCGTCTATTTTGCCTTACTTTTTCTGATTTTGCCAAGATATGATCGAAAAAAGCGTTGAAAACGGATAATTTTACCGAAATTTCAATCTTTTTTGGTCTATTTTGCCTTAGTTATCGTTAATTTGCCAAGATAAGATCGAAAAGTATCGAAAACGGATACTTTCTTCAAATTTCAATCTTTTTCGTCTATTTTGCCTTACTTTTTGTGATTTTGCCATGATATGATCGAAAAAATCGTTGAAAACGTATAATTTTACTGAAATTTCAATATTTTTTTGTCTATTTTGCCTTAGTTTTCGTTAATTTGCAGAGATAAAATCGAAAAACTATCGGAAACGGATAATCTCTAAAACATTTCAATCTTTTTTCGTCTATATTGCCTTAGTTTTCGTTAATTGGCCAAGATAAGATCGAAAAAGTATCGAAAACGAATAATTTCTTCAAAATTTCAATCTTTTTTCGTCTATTTTGCCTTACTTTTTGTGATTTTGCCAAGATATTATATAAACAAGCGTTGAAAACGGATAATTTTACTGAAATTTCAATCTTTTTTGGTCTATTTTGCCTTTGTTTTCGTTATTTTGCAGAAATATGATAGAAACAAGCGTTGAAAACGGATAATTTTACCGAAATTTCAATCTTTTTTGGTCTATTTTCCCTTAGTTTTCGTTAATTTTCCAAGATAAGATCGAAAAAGTATCGGAAACGGATAATTTCTTCAAAATTTCAATCTTTTTTCGTCTTTTTTTCCTTAATTTTCGTAAATATGCCAAGATTTATCCGATAAAAGAGTTGAAAAAGTATAATTTTACCGAAATTTCAATATTTTTTTTGTCTATGTTGCCTTAGTTTTCGTTAATTTGCAGAGATAAAATCGAAAAAGTATCGGAAACGGATAATTTCTGTAAAATTTCAATCTTTTTTCGTCTATTTTGCCTTACTTTTTCTGATTTCGCCAAGATATGATCGAAAAAAGCGTTGAAAACGGATAATTTTACCGAAATTTCAATCTTTTTTGGTCTATTTTGCCTTAGTTATCGTTAATTTGCCAAGATAAGATCGAAAAGTATCGAAAACGGATACTTTCTTCAAATTTCAATCTTTTTCGTCTATTTTGCCTTACTTTTTGTGATTTTGCCATGATATGATCGAAAAAATCGTTGAAAACGGATAATATTACCGAAATTTCATTCTTTTTTGGTCTATTTTGCCTTAGATTTCGTTGATTTGCCAAGATAATATCGAAAAAGTATCGAAAACGGATAATTTCTTCAAAATTTCTATCTTTTTTCGTCTATTTTGCCTTACTTTTTGTGATTTTGCCCAGATATGATAGAAACAAGCGTTAAAAACGTACAATTTTACCGAAATTTCAATCTTTTTTTTGTCTATTTTTCCAAAGTTTTCGTTAATTTGCCAAGATAAGATCGAAAAATATCGAAAACGGATAATTTCTTCGAAATTTCAATCTTTTTTCTCAATTTTTTCTTACTTTTCGTGATTTTGCGATGATATGAACGAAAAAAGCCTCAAATACGGATAATTTTAACGAAATTTCAATCTTTTTTGGTCTATCATGCCTTAGTTTTCATTTATTGACAAGATAAGATTGAAAAAGTATCGAAAACGGATAATTTCTTCAAAATTTAAATCTTCTTCCTCCTTTTTTACTTACTTTTTGCGATTTTGCCAAGATATGACCGAAAAAAGCGTTAAAAAGGGATAATTTTCTCAAAATTTCAATCTTTTTTCGTCTTTTTGGCCTTACTTTTTGTGATTTTGCCAAAATATGATAGAAAAAATCGTTGAAAACGGATAATTTTACCGAAATTTCAATCTTTTTTGGTCTATTTTGCCTTAGTTTTCGTTAGTTTTCCAAGATATGTTCGAAAAAGCATCGAAAACGGATAATTTCTTCAAAATTTCAATCTTTCTTCGTCTACTTTGCCTTACTTTTTGTGATTTTTCCAAGATATGATCGAAAAAAGCGTTGAAAACGGATAATTTTACCGACATTTCAATCTTTTTTGGTCTATTTTGCCTTAGTTTTCGTTAATTTGCCAAGATAAGATCGAAAAAGTATCGAAAACGGATAATTTCTTCAAAAATTCAATCTTTTTTCGTCTATTTTGCCTTACTTTTTGTGATTTTGCCAAGATATGATAGAAACAAGCGTTGAAAACGGATAATTTAACCGAAATTTCAATCCTTTTTGGTCTATTTTGCCTTAGTTTTCGTTAATTTGCCAAGATAGGATCGAAAAAGTATCGAAAACGGATAATTTCTTCAAAATTTCAATCTTTTTTCGTCTATTTTGCCTTACTTTTTCTGATTTCGCCAAGATATGATCGAAAAAAGCGTTGAAAACGGATAATTTTACCGACATTTCAATCTTTTTTGGTCTATTTTGCCTTAGTTTTCGTTAATTTGCCAAGATAAGATCGATAAAGTATCGAAAACGGATAATGTCTGCAAAATTTCAACCTTTTTTAGTATATTTTGCCTTAGTTTTCGTAAATATGCCAAGATAAGATCGAAACAAGCGTTGAAAACGGATAATTTTACCGAAATTTCAATCTTTTTTGGTCTATTTTGCCTTAGTTATCGTTAATTTGCCAAGATAAGATCGAAAAGTATCGAAAACGGATACTTTCTTCAAATTTCAATCTTTTTCGTCTATTTTGCCTTACTTTTTGTGATTTTGCCATGATATGATCGAAAAAATCGTTGAAAACGTATAATTTTACTGAAATTTCAATATTTTTTTGTCTATTTTGCCTTAGTTTTCGTTAATTTGCAGAGATAAAATCGAAAAACTATCGGAAACGGATAATCTCTAAAACATTTCAATCTTTTTTCGTCTATATTGCCTTAGTTTTCGTTAATTGGCCAAGATAAGATCGAAAAAGTATCGAAAACGAATAATTTCTTCAAAATTTCAATCTTTTTTCGTCTATTTTGCCTTACTTTTTGTGATTTTGCCAAGATATTATATAAACAAGCGTTGAAAACGGATAATTTTACTGAAATTTCAATCTTTTTTGGTCTATTTTGCCTTTGTTTTCGTTATTTTGCAGAAATATGATAGAAACAAGCGTTGAAAACGGATAATTTTACCGAAATTTCAATCTTTTTTGGTCTATTTTCCCTTAGTTTTCGTTAATTTTCCAAGATAAGATCGAAAAAGTATCGGAAACGGATAATTTCTTCAAAATTTCAATCTTTTTTCGTCTTTTTTTCCTTAATTTTCGTAAATATGCCAAGATTTATCCGATAAAAGAGTTGAAAAAGTATAATTTTACCGAAATTTCAATATTTTTTTTGTCTATGTTGCCTTAGTTTTCGTTAATTTGCAGAGATAAAATCGAAAAAGTATCGGAAACGGATAATTTCTGTAAAATTTCAATCTTTTTTCGTCTATTTTGCCTTACTTTTTCTGATTTTGCCAAGATATGATCGAAAAAAGCGTTGAAAACGGATAATTTTACCGAAATTTCAATCTTTTTTGGTCTATTTTGCCTTAGTTATCGTTAATTTGCCAAGATAAGATCGAAAAGTATCGAAAACGGATACTTTCTTCAAATTTCAATCTTTTTCGTCTATTTTGCCTTACTTTTTGTGATTTTGCCATGATATGATCGAAAAAATCGTTGAAAACGGATAATATTACCGAAATTTCATTCTTTTTTGGTCTATTTTGCCTTAGATTTCGTTGATTTGCCAAGATAATATCGAAAAAGTATCGAAAACGGATAATTTCTTCAAAATTTCTATCTTTTTTCGTCTATTTTGCCTTACTTTTTGTGATTTTGCCAAGATATGATAGAAACAAGCGTTAAAAACGTATAATTTTACCGAAATTTCAATCTTTTTTTTGTCTATTTTTCCAAAGTTTTCGTTAATTTGCCAAGATAAGATCGAAAAGTATCGAAAACGGATAATTTCTTCGAAATTTCAATCTTTTTTCTCAATTTTTTCTTACTTTTCGTGATTTTGCGATGATATGAACGAAAAAAGCCTCAAATACGGATAATTTTAACGAAATTTCAATCTTTTTTGGTCTATCATGCCTTAGTTTTCATTTATTGACAAGATAAGATTGAAAAAGTATCGAAAACGGATAATTTCTTCAAAATTTAAATCTTCTTCCTCCTTTTTTACTTACTTCTTGCGATTTTGCCAAGATATGACCGAAAAAAGCGTTAAAAAGGGATAATTTTCTCAAAATTTCAATCTTTTTTCGTCTTTTTGGCCTTACTTTTTGTGATTTTGCCAAAATATTATAGAAAAAAGCGTTGAAAACGGATAATTTTACCGAAATTTCAATCTTTTTTGGTCTATTTTGCCTTAGTTTTCGTTAGTTTTCCAAGATATGTTCGAAAAAGCATCGAAAACGGATAATTTCTTCAAAATTTCAATCTTTCTTCGTCTACTTTGCCTTACTTTTTGTGATTTTTCCAAGATATGATCGAAAAAAGCGTTGAAAACGGATAATTTTACCGACATTTCAATCTTTTTTGGTCTATTTTGCCTTAGTTTTCGTTAATTTGCCAAGATAAGATCGAAAAAGTATCGAAAACGGATAATTTCTTCAAAAATTCAATCTTTTTTCGTCTATTTTGCCTTACTTTTTGTGATTTTGCCAAGATATGATAGAAACAAGCGTTGAAAACGGATAATTTAACCGAAATTTCAATCCTTTTTGGTCTATTTTGCCTTAGTTTTCGTTAATTTGCCAAGATAGGATCGAATAAGTATCGAAAACGGATAATTTCTTCAAAATTTCAATCTTTTTTCGTCTATTTTGCCTTACTTTTTCTGATTTCGCCAAGATATGATCGAAAAAAGCGTTGAAAACGGATAATTTTACCGACATTTCAATCTTTTTTGGTCTATTTTGCCTTAGTTTTCGTTAATTTGCCAAGATAAGATCGAAAAAGTATCGAAAACGGATAATTTCTTCAAAAATTCAATCTTTTTTCGTCTATTTTGCCTTACTTTTTGTGATTTTGCCAAGATATGATAGAAACAAGCGTTAAAAACGGATAATTTAACCGAAATTTCAATCTTTTTTGGTCTATTTTGCCTTAGTTTTCGTTAATTTGCCAAGATAGGATCGAAAAAGTATCGAAAACGGATAATTTCTTCAAAATTTCAATCTTTTTTCGTCTATTTTGCCTTACTTTTTCTGATTTTGCCAAGATATGGTCGAAAAAAGCGTTGAAAACGGATAATTTTACCGAAATTTCAATCTTTTTTGGTCTATTTTGCCTTAGTTATCGTTAATTTGCCAAGATAAGATCAAAAAAGTATCGAAAACGGATATTTCTGCAAAATTTCAATCTTTTTTCGTCTATTTTGCCTTACTTTTTGTGATTTTGCCAAGATATGATACATAATTTTACCGAAATTTCAATCTTTTTTGGTCTATTTTGCCTTAGTTTTCGTAAATTTGCCAAGATAAGATCGATAAAGTATCGAAAACGGATAATGTCTGCAAAATTTCAACCTTTTTTAGTATATTTTGCCTTAGTTTTCGTAAATATGCCAAGATAAGATCGAAAAAGTATCGAAAACGGATAATTTCTTCAAAATTTCAACCTTTTTTCGTCTATTTTGCCTGAGTTTTTGTAAATTTGCCAAGATAAGATCGAAAAAGTATCGAAAACGGATAATTTCTGCAAAATTTCAATCTTTTTTCGTCTATTTTGCCTTACTTTTTGTGATTTTGCCATGATATAATAGATAATTTTACCGAAATTTCAATCTTTTTTGGTCTATTTTGCCTTAGTTTTCGTAAATTTGCCAAGATAAGATCGAAAAAGTATCGAAAAAGGATAATTTCTGCAAAATTTCAATCTTTTTTCGTCTATTTTGCCTTACTTTTCGTGATTTTGCCAAGATATGATAGAAACAAGCGTTGAAAACGGATAATTTTACCAAAATTTCAATCTTTTTTGGTCTATTTTCCCTTAATTTTCGTTAATTTGCCCAGATAAGATCGAAAAAGTATCGGAAACGGATTATTTCTGCAAAATTTCAATCTTTTTTCGTCTATTTTGCCTTACTTTTTGTGATTTTGCCAAAATATGATAGAAACAAGCGTTGAAAACGGATAATTTTACCGAAATTTCAATCTTTTTTGGACTATTTTCCCTTAGTTTTCATTAATTCGCCAAGAAAAGGTCGTAAAAGTATCGATAACGGATAATTTCTGCAAAATTTCAACCTTTTTCGTCTATTTTGCCAAGATATGATAGAAACAAGCGTTGAAAACGGATCATTTTACCGAAATTTCAATCTTTTTTGGTCTGTTTTCCCTTAGTTTTCGTTAATTTTCCAAGATAAGATCGATAAAGTATCGAAAACGGATAATTTCTGCAAATTTTCAATCTTTTTTCGTCTATTTTTCCTTTTTTTTTTGATTTTGCCAAGATATGATAGAAACAAGCGTTGAAATGGATAATTTTAACGAAATTTTAATCTTTTTTGTTATATTTTCCCTTAGTTTTCGTTAATTTGCCAAGATAAGATCGAAAAAGTATCGAAAACGGATAATTTCTGCAAAATTTCAACCTTTTTCGTCTATTTTGCCTTACTTTTCGTGATTTTGCCAAGATATGATAGAAACAAGCGTTGAAAACGGATAATTTTACCGAAATTTCAAACTTTTTTGGTCTATTTTCCCTTAGTTTTCGTTAATTGGCCAAGATAAGATCGAAAAAGTATCGAAAACGAATAATTTCTTCAAAATTTCAATCTTTTTTGGTCTATTTTGCCTTTGTTTTCGTTATTTTGCAGAAATATGATAGAAACAAGCGTTGAAAACGGATAATTTTACCGAAATTTCAATCTTTTTTGGTCTATTTTTCCTTAATTTTCGTTAATTTGCCAAGATTTGTCCGATAAAAGAGTTGAAAAAGTATAATTTTACCGAAATTTAAATATTTTTTTTGTCTATGTTGCCTTAGTTTTCGTTAATTTGCAGAGATAGAATCGAAAAAGTATCGGAAACGGATAATTTCTGCAAAATTTCAATCTTTTTTCGTCTATTTTGCCTTACTTTTTCTGATTTTGCCAAGATATGGTCGAAAAAAGCGTTGAAAACGGATAATTTTACCGAAATTTCATTCTTTTTTGGTCTATTTTGCCTTAGTTTTCGTTAATTTGCCAAGATAAGATCGAAGAAGTATCGAAAACGGATAATTTCTTCAAAATTTCAATCTTTTTTCGTCTATTTTGCCTTAATTTTCGTTAATTTGCCAAGATTTGTCCAACAAAAGAGTTGAAAAGGGATAATTTTACCGAAATTTCAATCTTTTTTGGTCTATTTTGCCTTTGTTTTCGTAAATTTGCCAAGATAAGATCGAAAAGGTATCGAAAACGATTAATTTCTTCAAAATTTCAACCTTTTTTCGTCTATTTTGCCTTAGTTTTCGTAAATTTGCCAAGATAAGATCGAAAAAGTATCGAAAACGGATAATTTCTTCAAAATTTCAACCTTTTTTCGTCTATTTTGCCTTAGTTTTCGTAAATTTGCCAATATAAGATTGAAAAAGTATCGAAAACGGATAAGTTCTGCAAAATTTCAACCTTTTTTCGTCTGTTTTGCCTTAGTTTTCGTAAATTTGCCAAGATAAGATCGAAAAAGTATCGAAAACGGATAATTTCTTCAAAATTTCAACCTTTTTTCGTCTATTTTGCCTTACTTTTTGTGATTTTGCCAAGATATGATACATAATTTTACCGAAATTTCAATCTTTTTTGGTCTATTTTGCCTTAGTTTTCGTAAATTTGCCAAGATAAGATCGATAAAGTATCGAAAACGGATAATGTCTGCAAAATTTCAACCTTTTTTAGTATATTTTGCCTTAGTTTTCGTAAATATGCCAAGATAAGATCGAAAAAGTATCGAAAACGGATAATTTCTTCAAAATTTCGACCTTTTTTCGTCTATTTTGCCTGAGTTTTTGTAAATTTGCCAAGATAAGATCGAAAAAGTATCGAAAACGGATAATTTCTGCAAAATTTCAATCTTTTTTCGTCTATTTTGCCTTACTTTTTGTGATTTTGCCATGATATAATAGATAATATTACCGAAATTTCAATCTTTTTTGGTCTATTTTGCCTTAGTTTTCGTAAATTTGCCAAGATAAGATCGAAAAAGTATCGAAAAAGGATAATTTCTGCAAAATTTCCATCTTTTTTCGTCTATTTTGCCTTACTTTTCGTGATTTTGCCAAGATATGATAGAAACAAGCGTTGAAAACGGATAATTTTACCAAAATTTCAATCTTTTTTGGTCTATTTTCCCTTAATTTTCGTTAATTTGCCCAGATAAGATCGAAAAAGTATCGGAAACGGATTATTTCTGCAAAATTTCAATCTTTTTTCGTCTATTTTGCCTTACTTTTTGTGATTTTGCCAAAATATGATAGAAACAAGCGTTGAAAACGGATAATTTTACCGAAATTTCAATCTTTTTTGGACTATTTTCCCTTAGTTTTCATTAATTCGCCAAGAAAAGGTCGTAAAAGTATCGATTACGGATAATTTCTGCAAAATTTCAACCTTTTTCTTCTATTTTGCCAAGATATGATAGAAACAAGCGTTGAAAACGGATCATTTTACCGAAATTTCAATCTTTTTTGGTCTGTTTTCCCTTAGTTTTCGTTAATTTTCCAAGATAAGATCGATAAAGTATCGAAAACGGATAATTTCGGCAAATTTTCAATCTTTTTTCGTCTATTTTTCCTTTTTTTTTTGATTTTGCCAAGATATGATAGAAACAAGCGTTGAAATGGATAATTTTAACGAAATTTTAATCTTTTTTGTTATATTTTCCCTTAGTTTTCGTTAATTTGCCAAGATAAGATCGAAAAAGTATCGAAAACGGATAATTTCTGCAAAATTTCAACCTTTTTCGTCTATTTTGCCTTACTTTTCGTGATTTTGCCAAGATATGATAGAAACAAGCGTTGAAAACGGATAATTTTACCGAAATTTCAATCTTTTTTGGTCTGTTTTCCCTCAGTTTTCGTTAATTTGCCAAGAAAAGAACGAAAAAGTATCGGAAACGGATAATTTCTTCAAAATTTCAATCTTTTTTCGTCTATTTTTCCTTAATTTTCGTTAATTTGCCAAGATTTGTCCGATAAAAGAGTTGAAAACGTATAATTTTACTGAAATTTCAATATTTTTTTGTCTATTTTGCCTTAGTTTTCGTTAATTTGCAGAGATAAAATCGAAAAACTATCGGAAACGGATAATTTCTAAAACATTTCAATCTTTTTTCGTCTATATTGCCTTAGTTTTCGTTAATTGGCCAAGATAAGATCGAAAAAGTATCGAAAACGAATAATTTCTTCAAAATTTCAATCTTTTTTCGTCTATTCTGCCTTACTTTTTGTGATTTTGCCAAGATATTATATAAACAAGCGTTGAAAACGGATAATTTTACTGAAATTTCAATCTTTTTTGGTCTATTTTGCCTTACTTTTTGTGATTTTGCCATGATATGATCGAAAAAATCGTTGAAAACGGATAATATTACCGAAATTTCATTCTTTTTTGGTCTATTTTGCCTTAGATTTCGTTGATTTGCCAAGATAATATCGAAAAAGTATCGAAAACGGATAATTTCTTCAAAATTTCTATCTTTTTTCGTCTATTTTACCTTACTTTTTGTGATTTTGCCAAGATATGATAGAAACAAGCGTTAAAAACGTATAATTTTACCGAAATTTCAATCTTTTTTTTGTCTATTTTTCCAAAGTTTTCGTTAATTTGCCAAGATAAGATCGAAAAGTATCGAAAACGGATAATTTCTTCGAAATTTCAATCTTTTTCCTCAATTTTTTCTTACTTTTCGTGATTTTGCGATGATATAAACGAAAAAAGCCTCAAATACGGATAATTTTAACGAAATTTCAATCTTTTTTGGTCTATCATGCCTTAGTTTTCATTTATTGACAAGATAAGATTGAAAAAGTATCGAAAACGGATAATTTCTTCAAAATTTAAATCTTCTTCCTCCTTTTTTACTTACTTTTTGCGATTTTGCCAAGATATGACTGAAAAAAGCGTTAAAAAGGGATAATTTCTTCAAAATTTCAATCTTTTTTCGTCTTTGTGGCCTTACTTTTTGTGATTTTGCCAAAATATGATAGAAAAAAGCGTTGAAAACGGATAATTTTACCGAAATTTCAATCTTTTTTGGTCTATTTTGCCTTAGTTTTCGTTAGTTTTCCAAGATATGTTCGAAAAAGCATCGAAAACGGATAATTTCTTCAAAATTTCAATCTTTCTTCGTCTACTTTGCCTTACTTTTTGTGATTTTTCCAAGATATGATCGAAAAAAGCGTTGAAAACGGATAATTTTACCGACATTTCAATCTTTTTTGGTCTATTTTGCCTTAGTTTTCGTTAATTTGCCAAGATAAGATCGAAAAAGTATCGAAAACGGATAATTTCTTCAAAAATTCAATCTTTTTTCGTCTATTTTGCCTTACTTTTTGTGATTTTGCCAAGATATGATAGAAACAAGCGTTGAAAACGGATAATTTAACCGAAATTTCAATCCTTTTTGGTCTATTTTGCCTTAGTTTTCGTTAATTTGCCAAGATAGGATCGAAAAAGTATCAAAAAAGGATAATTTCTTCAAAATTTCAATCTTTTTTCGTCTATTTTGCCTTACTTTTTCTGATTTCGCCAAGATATGGTCGAAAAAAGCGTTGAAAACGGATAATTTTACCGAAATTTCAATCTTTTTTGGTCTATTTTGCCTTAGTTTTCGTTAGTTTTCCAAGATATGTTCGAAAAAGCATCGAAAACGGATAATTTCTTCAAAATTTCAATTTTTCTTCGTCTACTTTGCCATACTTTTTGTGATTTTTCCAAGATATGATCGAAAAAAGCGTTGAAAACGGATAATTTTACCGACATTTCAATCTTTTTTGGTCTATTTTGCCTTAGTTTTCGTTAATTTGCCAAGATAAGATCGAAAAAGTATCGAAAACGGATAATTTCTTCAAAAATTCAATCTTTTTTCGTCTATTTTGCCTTACTTTTTGTGATTTTGCCAAGATATGATAGAAACAAGCGTTAAAAACGGATAATTTAACCGAAATTTCAATCTTTTTTGGTCTATTTTGCCTTAGTTTTCGTTAATTTGCCAAGATAGGATCGAAAAAGTATCGAAAACGGATAATTTCTTCAAAATTTCAATCTTTTTTCGTCTATTTTGCCTTACTTTTTCTGATTTTGCCAAGATATGGTCGAAAAAAGCGTTGAAAACGGATAATTTTACCGAAATTTCAATCTTTTTTGGTCTATTTTGCCTTAGTTATCGTTAATTTGCCAAGATAAGATCAAAAAAGTATCGAAAACGGATATTTCTGCAAAATTTCAATCTTTTTTCGTCTATTTTGCCTTACTTTTTGTGATTTTGCCAAGATATGATACATAATTTTACCGAAATTTCAATCTTTTTTGGTCTATTTTGCCTTAGTTTTCGTAAATTTGCCAAGATAAGATCGATAAAGTATCGAAAACGGATAATGTCTGCAAAATTTCAACCTTTTTTAGTATATTTTGCCTTAGTTTTCGTAAATATGCCAAGATAAGATCGAAAAAGTATCGAAAACGGATAATTTCTTCAAAATTTCAACCTTTTTTCGTCTATTTTGCCTGAGTTTTTGTAAATTTGCCAAGATAAGATCGAAAAAGTATCGAAAACGGATAATTTCTGCAAAATTTCAATCTTTTTTCGTCTATTTTGCCTTACTTTTTGTGATTTTGCCATGATATAATAGATAATTTTACCGAAATTTCAATCTTTTTTGGTCTATTTTGCCTTAGTTTTCGTAAATTTGCCAAGATAAGATCGAAAAAGTATCGAAAAAGGATAATTTCTGCAAAATTTCAATCTTTTTTCGTCTATTTTGCCTTACTTTTCGTGATTTTGCCAAGATATGATAGAAACAAGCGTTGAAAACGGATAATTTTACCAAAATTTCAATCTTTTTTGGTCTATTTTCCCTTAATTTTCGTTAATTTGCCCAGATAAGATCGAAAAAGTATCGGAAACGGATTATTTCTGCAAAATTTCAATCTTTTTTCGTCTATTTTGCCTTACTTTTTGTGATTTTGCCAAAATATGATAGAAACAAGCGTTGAAAACGGATAATTTTACCGAAATTTCAATCTTTTTTGGACTATTTTCCCTTAGTTTTCATTAATTCGCCAAGAAAAGGTCGTAAAAGTATCGATAACGGATAATTTCTGCAAAATTTCAACCTTTTTCGTCTATTTTGCCAAGATATGATAGAAACAAGCGTTGAAAACGGATCATTTTACCGAAATTTCAATCTTTTTTGGTCTGTTTTCCCTTAGTTTTCGTTAATTTTCCAAGATAAGATCGATAAAGTATCGAAAACGGATAATTTCTGCAAATTTTCAATCTTTTTTCGTCTATTTTTCCTTTTTTTTTTGATTTTGCCAAGATATGATAGAAACAAGCGTTGAAATGGATAATTTTACCGAAATTTTAATCTTTTTTGTTATATTTTCCCTTAGTTTTCGTTAATTTGCCAAGATAAGATCGAAAAAGTATCGGAAACGGATAATTTCTTCAAAATTTCAATCTTGTTTCGTCTATTTTTCCTTAATTTTCGTTAATTTGCCAAGATTTGTCCGATAAAAGAGTTGAAAACGTATAATTTTACCGAAATTTCAATCATTTTTCGTCTATTTTGCCTTACTTTTTGTGAATTTACCAAGATATGATAGAAACAAGCGTTGAAAACGGATAATTTTACCGAAATTTCAATCTTTTTTCGTCTATTTTCCCTTAATTTACGTTAATTTGCCAAGATAAGATCGAAAAGTATCGAAAACGGATAATTTCTTCAAATTTAAATCTTATTCGTCTATTTTGCCTTACTTTTTGTGATATTTCCAAGATATGATAGAAACAAGCGTTGAAAACGTATAATCTTACCGAAATTTCAATCTTTTTTTTGTCTATTTTGCCTTCGTTTTCGTTAATTTGCCAAGATAAGATCGAAAAGTATCGGAAACGGATAATTTCTTCAAAATTTCAACCTTTTTTCGTCTATTTTGCCTTAGTTTTCGTAAATTTTTCAAGATAAGATCGAAAAAGTATCGAAAACGGATAATTTCTTCAAAATTTCAACCTTTTTTCGTCTATTTTGCCTTAGTTTTCGTAAATATGCCAAGATAAGATCGAAAAAGTATCGAAAACGGATAATTTCTGCAAAATTTCAACCTTTTTTCGTCTATTTTTCCTTAGTTTTCGTAAATTTGCCAAGATAAGATTGAAAAAGTATCGAAAACAGATAATTTCTTCAAAATTTCAACCTTTTTTCGTCTAATTTGCCTTAGTTTTCATAAATTTGCCAAGATAAGATCGAAAAAGTATCGAAAACGGATAATTTCTGCAAAATATCAACCTTTTTTCGTCTATTTTGCCTTAGTTTTCGAAACATTTGCCATGATAAGATCGAAAAAGTATCGAAAACGGATAATTTTACCGGAATTTCAATCTTTTTTGGTCTATTTTCCCTTAGTTTTCGTAAATTTGCCAAGATAAGATCGAAAAAGTATCGAAAACGGATAATTTCTTCAAAATTTCAACCTTTTTTCGTCTATTTTGCCTTAGTTTTCGTAAATTTGCCAAGATAAGATCGAAAAAGTATCGAAAACGTATAAATTCTGCAACATTTCAACCTTTTTTCGTCTATTTTGCCTTAGTTTTCGTAAATTTGCCAGGATAAGATCGAAAAGGTATCGAAAACGGATAATTTCTTCAAAATTTCAACCTTTTTTCGTATATTTTGCCTTAGTTTTCGTAAATTTGCCAAGATAAGATCGAAAATGGATAATTTCTTCAAAATTTCAACCTTTTTTCGTCTATTTTGCCTTAGTTTTCGTAAATTTGCCAATATAAGATCGAAAAAGTATCGAAAACGGATAATTTCTGCAAAATTTCAACCTTTTTTCGTCTGTTTTGCCTTAGTTTTCGTAAATTTGCCATGATAAGATCGAAAAAGTATCGAAAACGGATAATTTCTTAAAAATTTCAACCTTTTTTCGTCTATTTTGCCTTAGTTTTCGTAAATTTGCCAAGGTAAGATCGAAAAAGTATCGAAAACGTATAATTTCTGCAATATTTCAACCTTTTTTCGTCTATTTTGCCTTAGTTTTCGTAAATTTGCCAAGATAATATCGAAAAGGTATCGAAAACGGATAATTTCTTCAAAATTTCAACCTTTTTTCGTCTATTTTGCCTTAGTTTTCGTAAATTTGCCAAGATAAGATCGAAAAAGTTTCGAAAACGGATAATTTCTTCAAAATTTCAACCTTTTTTCGTCTATTTTGCCTTAGTTTTCGTAAATTTGCCAATATAAGATTGAAAAAGTATCGAAAACGGATAATTTCTGCAAAATTTCCACCTTTTTTCGTCTGTTTTGCCTTAGTTTCCGTAAATTTGCCAAGATAAGATCGAAAAAGCATCGAAAACGGATAATTTCTTCAAAATTTCAACCTTTTTTCGTCTATTTTGCCTTAGTTTTCGTAAATTTGCCAAGATAAGATCGAAAAAGTATCGAAAACGGATAATGTCTGCAAAGTTACAACCTTTTTTAGTATATTTTGCCTTAGTTTTCGTAAATATGCCAAGATAAGATCGAAAAGGTTACGAAAACGGATAATTTCTTCAAAATTTCAACCTTTTTTCGTCTATTTTGCCTTAGTTTTTGTAAATTTGCCAAGATAAGATCGAAAAAGTATCGAAAACGGATAATTTCTGCAAAATTTCAATCTTTTTTCGTCTATTTTGCCTTACTTTTTGTGATTTTGCCATGATATAATAGATAATTTTACCGAAATTTCAATCTTTTTTGGTCCATTTTGCCTTAGTTTTCGTAAATTTGCCAAGATAAGATCGAAAAAGTATCGAAAAAGTATAATTTCTGCAAAATTTCTATCTTTTTTCGTCTATTTTGCCTTACTTTTCGTGATTTTGCCAAGATATGATAGAACAAGCGTTGAAAACGGATAATTATACTAAAATTTCAATCTTTTTTGGTCTATTTTCCCTTAGTTTTCGTTAATTTGCCCAGATAAGATCGAAAAAGTATCGGAAACGGATTATTTCTGCAAAATTTCAATCTTTTTTCGTCTATTTTGCCTTACTTTTTGTGATTTTGCCAAAATATGATAGAAACAAGCGTTGAAAACGGATAATTTTACCGAAATTTCAATCTTTTTTGGTCTATTTTGCCTTTGTTTTCGTTATTTTGCAGAAATATGATAGAAACAAGCGTTGAAAACGGATAATTTTACCGAAATTTCAATCTTTTTTGGTCTATTTTCCCTTAGTTTTCGTTAATTGGCCAAGATAAGATCGAAAAAGTATCGAAAACGAATAATTTCTTCAAAATTTCAATCTTTTTCGGTCTATTTTGCCTTTGTTTTCGTTATTTTGCAGAAATATGATAGAAACAAGCGTTGAAAACGGATAATTTTACCGAAATTTCAATCTTTTTTGGTCTATTTTTCCTTAATTTTCGTTAATTTGCCAAGATTTGTCCGATAAAAGAGTTGAAAAAGTATAATTTTACCGAAATTTAAATATTTTTTTTGTCTATGTTGCCATAGTTTTCGTTAATTTGCAGAGATAAAATCGAAAAAGTATCGGAAACGGATAATTTCTGCAAAATTTCAATCTTTTTTCGTCTATTTTGCCTTACTTTTTCTGATTTTGCCAAGATATGATAGAAACAAGCGTTGAAAACGGATAATTTTACCAAAATTTCAATCTTTTTTGGTCTATTTTCCCTTAATTTTCGTTAATTTGCCCAGATAAGATCGAAAAAGTATCGGAAACGGATTATTTCTGCAAAATTTCAATCTTTTTTCGTCTATTTTGCCTTACTTTTTGTGATTTTGCCAAAATATGATAGAAACAAGCGTTGAAAACGGATAATTTTACCGAAATTTCAATCTTTTTTGGACTATTTTCCCTTAGTTTTCATTAATTCGCCAAGAAAAGGTCGTAAAAGTATCGATAACGGATAATTTCTGCAAAATTTCAACCTTTTTCGTCTATTTTGCCAAGATATGACAGAAACAAGCGTTGAAAACGGATCATTTTACCGAAATTTCAATCTTTTTTGGTCTGTTTTCCCTTAGTTTTCGTTAATTTTCCAAGATAAGATCGAAAAAGTATCGGAAACGGATAATTTCTTCAAAATTTCAATCTTTTTTCGTCTATTTTTCCTTAATTTTCGTTAATTTGCCAAGATTTGTCCGATAAAAGAGTTGAAAACGTATAATTTTACCGAAATTTCAATCATTTTTCGTCTATTTTGCCTTACTTTTTGTGAATTTACCAAGATATGATAGAAACAAGCGTTGAAAACGGATAATTTTACCGAAATTTCAATCTTTTTTCGTCTATTTTCCCTTAATTTACGTTAATTTGCCAAGATAAGATCGAAAAGTATCGAAAACGGATAATTTCTTCAAATTTAAATCTTATTCGTCTATTTTGCCTTACTTTTTGTGATATTTCCAAGATATGATAGAAACAAGCGTTGAAAACGTATAATCTTACCGAAATTTCAATCTTTTTTTTGTCTATTTTGCCTTCGTTTTCGTTAATTTGCCACGATAAGATCGAAAAGTATCGGAAACGGATAATTTCTTCAAAATTTCAACCTTTTTTCGTCTATTTTGCCTTAGTTTTCGTAAATTTTTCAAGATAAGATCGAAAAAGTATCGAAAACGGATAATTTCTTCAAAATTTCAACCTTTTTTCGTCTATTTTGCCTTAGTTTTCGTAAATATGCCAAGATAAGATCGAAAAAGTATCGAAAACGGATAATTTCTGCAAAATTTCAACCTTTTTTCGTCTATTTTTCCTTAGTTTTCGTAAATTTGCCAAGATAAGATTGAAAAAGTATCGAAAACAGATAATTTCTTCAAAATTTCAACCTTTTTTCGTCTAATTTGCCTTAGTTTTCATAAATTTGCCAAGATAAGATCGAAAAAGTATCGAAAACGGATAATTTCTGCAAAATATCAACCTTTTTTCGTCTATTTTGCCTTAGTTTTCGAAACATTTGCCATGATAAGATCGAAAAAGTATCGAAAACGGATAATTTTACCGGAATTTCAATCTTTTTTGGTCTATTTTCCCTTAGTTTTCGTAAATTTGCCAAGATAAGATCGAAAAAGTATCGAAAACGGATAATTTCTTCAAAATTTCAACCTTTTTTCGTCTATTTTGCCTTAGTTTTCGTAAATTTGCCAAGATAAGATCGAAAAAGTATCGAAAACGTATAAATTCTGCAACATTTCAACCTTTTTTCGTCTATTTTGCCTTAGTTTTCGTAAATTTGCCAGGATAAGATCGAAAAGGTATCGAAAACGGATAATTTCTTCAAAATTTCAACCTTTTTTCGTCTATTTTGCCTTAGTTTTCGTAAATTTGCCAAGATAAGATCGAAAATGGATAATTTCTTCAAAATTTCAACCTTTTTTCGTCTATTTTGCCTTAGTTTTCGTAAATTTGCCAATATAAGATCGAAAAAGTATCGAAAACGGATAATTTCTGCAAAATTTCAACCTTTTTTCGTCTGTTTTGCCTTAGTTTTCGTAAATTTGCCATGATAAGATCGAAAAAGTATCGAAAACGGATAATTTCTTAAAAATTTCAACCTTTTTTCGTCTATTTTGCCTTAGTTTTCGTAAATTTGCCAAGGTAAGATCGAAAAAGTATCGAAAACGTATAATTTCTGCAATATTTCAACCTTTTTTCGTCTATTTTGCCTTAGTTTTCGTAAATTTGCCAAGATAATATCGAAAAGGTATCGAAAACGGATAATTTCTTCAAAATTTCAACCTTTTTTCGTCTATTTTGCCTTAGTTTTCGTAAATTTGCCAAGATAAGATCGAAAAAGTTTCGAAAACGGATAATTTCTTCAAAATTTCAACCTTTTTTCGTCTATTTTGCCTTAGTTTTCGTAAATTTGCCAATATAAGATTGAAAAAGTATCGAAAACGGATAATTTCTGCAAAATTTCCACCTTTTTTCGTCTGTTTTGCCTTAGTTTCCGTAAATTTGCCAAGATAAGATCGAAAAAGCATCGAAAACGGATAATTTCTTCAAAATTTCAACCTTTTTTCGTCTATTTTGCCTTAGTTTTCGTAAATTTGCCAAGATAAGATCGAAAAAGTATCGAAAACGGAGAATGTCTGCAAAGTTACAACCTTTTTTAGTATATTTTGCCTTAGTTTTCGTAAATATGCCAAGATAAGATCGAAAAGGTTACGAAAACGGATAATTTCTTCAAAATTTCAACCTTTTTTCGTCTATTTTGCCTGAGTTTTTGTAAATTTGCCAAGATAAGATCGAAAAAGTATCGAAAACGGATAATTTCTGCAAAATTTCAATCTTTTTTCGTCTATTTTGCCTTACTTTTTGTGATTTTGCCATGATATAATAGATAATTTTACCGAAATTTCAATCTTTTTTGGTCTATTTTGCCTTAGTTTTCGTAAATTTGCCAAGATAAGATCGAAAAAGTATCGAAAAAGTATAATTTCTGTAAAATTTCTATCTTTTTTCGTCTATTTTGCCTTACTTTTCGTGATTTTGCCAAGATATGATAGAAACAAGCGTTGAAAACGGATAATTATACCAAAATTTCAATCTTTTTTGGTCTATTTTCCCTTAGTTTTCGTTAATCTGCCCAGATAAGATCGAAAAAGTATCGGAAACGGATTATTTCTGCAAAATTTCAATCTTTTTTCGTCTATTTTGCCTTACTTTTTGTGATTTTGCCAAAATATGATAGAAACAAGCGTTGAAAACGGATAATTTTACCGAAATTTCAATCTTTTTTGGTCTATTTTGCCTTTGTTTTCGTTATTTTGCAGAAATATGATAGAAACAAGCGTTGAAAACGGATAATTTTACGGAAATTTCAATCTTTTTTGGTCTATTTTCCCTTAGTTTTCGTTAATTGGCCAAGATAAGATCGAAAAAGTATCGAAAACGAATAATTTCTTCAAAATTTCAATCTTTTTTGGTCTATTTTGCCTTTGTTTTCGTTATTTTGCAGAAATATGATAGAAACAAGCGTTGAAAACGGATAATTTTACCGAAATTTCAATCTTTTTTGGTCTATTTTTCCTTAATTTTCGTTAATTTGCCAAGATTTGTCCGATAAAAGAGTTGAAAAAGTATAATTTTACCGAAATTTAAATATTTTTTTTGTCTATGTTGCCTTAGTTTTCGTTAATTTGCAGCGATAAAATCGAAAAAGTATCGGAAACGGATAATTTCTGCAAAATTTCAATCTTTTTTCGTCTATTTTGCCTTACTTTTTCTGATTTTGCCAAGATATGATAGAAACAAGCGTTGAAAACGGATAATTTTACCAAAATTTCAATCTTTTTTGGTCTATTTTCCCTTAATTTTCGTTAATTTGCCCAGATAAGATCGAAAAAGTATCGGAAACGGATTATTTCTGCAAAATTTCAATCTTTTTTCGTCTATTTTGCCTTACTTTTTGTGATTTTGCCAAAATATGATAGAAACAAGCGTTGAAAACGGATAATTTTACCGAAATTTCAATCTTTTTTGGACTATTTTCCCTTAGTTTTCATTAATTCGCCAAGAAAAGGTCGTAAAAGTATCGATAACGGATAATTTCTGCAAAATTTCAACCTTTTTCGTCTATTTTGCCAAGATATGATAGAAACAAGCGTTGAAAACGGATCATTTTACCGAAATTTCAATCTTTTTTGGTCTGTTTTCCCTTAGTTTTCGTTAATTTTCCAAGATAAGATCGATAAAGTATCGAAAACGGATAATTTCTGCAAATTTTCAATCTTTTTTCGTCTATTTTTCCTTTTTTTTTGATTTTGCCAAGATATGATAGAAACAAGCGTTGAAATGGATAATTTTACCGAAATTTTAATCTTTTTTGTTATATTTTCCCTTAGTTTTCGTTAATTTGCCAAGATAAGATCGAAAAAGTATCGGAAACGGATAATTTCTTCAAAATTTCAATCTTTTTTCGTCTATTTTTCCTTAATTTTCGTTAATTTGCCAAGATTTGTCCGATAAAAGAGTTGAAAACGTATAATTTTACCGAAATTTCAATCATTTTTCGTCTATTTTGCCTTACTTTTTGTGAATTTACCAAGATATGATAGAAACAAGCGTTGAAAACGGATAATTTTACCGAAATTTCAATCTTTTTTCGTCTATTTTCCCTTAATTTACAATAATTTGCCAAGATAAGATCGAAAAGTATCGAAAACGGATAATTTCTTCAAATTTAAATCTTATTCGTCTATTTTGCCTTACTTTTTGTGATATTTCCAAGATATGATAGAAAGAAGCGTTGAAAACGTATAATCTTACCGAAATTTCAATCTTTTTTTCGTCTATTTTGCCTTAGTTTTCGTAAATTTTTCAAGATAAGATCGAAAAAGT
This sequence comes from Sympetrum striolatum, assembly GCA_947579665.1. NCBI lineage: Eukaryota > Metazoa > Arthropoda > Insecta > Odonata > Libellulidae > Sympetrum > Sympetrum striolatum. Next base: position 77,696,290 of record OX388346.1, read on the forward strand.
ATCGAAAACGGATAATTTCTGCAAAATATCAACCTTTTTTCGTCTATTTTGCCTTAGTTTTCGAAACATTTGCCATGATAAGATCGAAAAAGTATCGAAAACGGATAATTTTACCGGAATTTCAATCTTTTTTGGTCTATTTTGCCTTAGTTTTCGTAAATTTGCCAAGATAAGATCGAAAAAGTATCGAAAACGTTTAAATTCTGCAACATTTCAACCTTTTTTCGTCTATTTTGCCTTAGTTTTCGTAAATTTGCCAGGATAAGATCGAAAAAGTATCGAAAACGGATAATTTCTTAAAAATTTCAACCTTTTTTCGTCTATTTTGCCTTAGTTTTCGTAAATTTGCCAAGGTAAGATCGAAAAAGTATCGAAAACGTATAATTTCTACAATATTTCAACCTTTTTTCGTCTATTTTGCCTTAGTTTTCGTAAATTTGCCAAGATAATATCGAAAAGGTATCGAAAACGGATAATTTCTTCAAAATTTCAACCTTTTTTCGTCTATTTTGCCTTAGTTTTCGTACATATGCCAAGATAAGATCGAAAAAGTTTCGAAAACGGATAATTTCTTCAAAATTTCAACCTTTTTTCGTCTATTTTGCCTTAGTTTTCGTAAATTTGCCAATATAAGATTGAAAAAGTATCGAAAACGGATAATTTCTGCAAAATTTCCACCTTTTTTCGTCTGTTTTGCCTTAGTTTCCGTAAATTTGCCAAGATAAGATCGAAAAAGCATCGAAAACGGATAATTTCTTCAAAATTTCAACCTTTTTTCGTCTATTTTGCCTTAGTTTTCGTAAATTTGCCAAGATAAGATCGAAAAAGTATCGAAAACGGATAATGTCTGCAAAGTTACAACCTTTTTTAGTATATTTTGCCTTAGTTTTCGTAAATATGCCAAGATAAGATCGAAAAGGTTACGAAAACGGATAATTTCTTCAAAATTTCAACCTTTTTTCGTCTATTTTGCCTGAGTTTTTGTAAATTTGCCAAGATAAGATCGAATAAGTATCGAAAACGGATAATTTCTGCAAAATTTCAATCTTTTTTCGTCTATTTTGCCTTACTTTTTGTGATTTTGCCATGATATAATAGATAATTTTACCGAAATTTCAATCTTTTTTGGTCTATTTTGCCTTAGTTTTCGTAAATTTGCCAAGATAAGATTGAAAAAGTATCGAAAAAGTATAATTTCTGCAAAATTTCTATCTTTTTTCGTCTATTTTGCCTTACTTTTCGTGATTTTGCCAAGATATGATAGAAACATGCGTTGAAAACGGATAATTATACCAAAATTTCAATCTTTTTTGGTCTATTTTCCCTTAGTTTTCGTTAATTTGCCCAGATAAGATCGAAAAAGAATCGGAAACGGATTATTTCTGCAAAATTTCAATCTTTTTTCGTCTATTTTGCCTTACTTTTTGTGATTTTGCCAAAATATGATAGAAACAAGCGTTGAAAACGGATAATTTTACCGAAATTTCAATCTTTTTTGGTCTCTTTTGCCTTTGTTTTCGTTATTTTGCAGAAATATGATACAAACAAGCGTTGAAAACGGATAATTTTACCGAAATTTCAATCTTTTTTGGTCTATTTTCCCTTAGTTTTCGTTAATTGGCCAAGATAAGATCGAAAAAGTATCGAAAACGAATAATTTCTTCAAAATTTCAATCTTTTTTGGTCTATTTTGCCTTTGTTTTCGTTATTTTGCAGAAATATGATAGAAACAAGCGTTGAAAACGGATAATTTTACCGAAATTTCAATCTTTTTTGGTCTATTTTTCCTTAATTTTCGTTAATTTGCCAAGATTTGTCCGATAAAAGAGTTGAAAAAGTATAATTTTACCGAAATTTAAATATTTTTTTTGTCTATGTTGCCTTAGTTTTCGTTAATTTGCAGAGATAAAATCGAAAAAGTATCGGAAACGGATAATTTCTGCAAAATTTCAATCTTTTTTCGTCTATTTTGCCTTACTTTTTCTGATTTTGCAAAGATATGATAGAAACAAGCGTTGAAAACGGATAATTTTACCGAAATTTCATTCTTTTTTGGTCTATTTTGCCTTAGTTTTCGTTAATTTGCCAAGATAAGATCGAAGAAGTATCGAAAACGTATAATTTCTTCAAAATTTCAATCTTTTTTCGTCTATTTTGCCTTAATTTTCGTTAATTTGCCAAGATTTGTCCAACAAAAGAGTTGAAAAGGGATAATTTTACCGAAATTTCAATCTTTTTTGGTCTATTTTGCCTTTGTTTTCGTAAATTTGCCAAGATAAGATTGAAAAGGTATCGAAAACGGATAAATTCTTCAAAATTTCAACCTTTTTTCGTCTATTTTGCCTTAGTTTTCGTAAATTTGCCAATATAAGATTGAAAAAGTATCGAAAACGGATAATTTCTGCAAAATTTCAACCTTTTTTCGTCTGTTTTGCCTTAGTTTTCGTAAATTTGCCAAGATAAGATCGAAAAAGTATCGAAAACGGATAATTTCTTCAAAATTTCAACCTTTTTTCGTCTATTTTGCCTTAGTTTTCGTAAATTTGCCAAGATAAGATCAAAAAAGTATCGAAAACGGATATTTCTGCAAAATTTCAATCTTTTTTCGTCTATTTTGCCTTACTTTTTGTGATTTTGCCAAGATATGATACATAATTTTACCGAAATTTCAATCTTTTTTGGTCTATTTTGCCTTAGTTTTCGTAAATTTGCCAAGATAAGATCGATAAAGTATCGAAAACGGATAATGTCTGCAAAATTTCAACCTTTTTTAGTATATTTTGCCTTAGTTTTCGTAAATATGCCAAGATAAGATCGAAAAAGTATCGAAAACGGATAATTTCTTCAAAATTTCAACCTTTTTTCGTCTATTTTGCCTGAGTTTTTGTAAATTTGCCAAGATAAGATCGAAAAAGTATCGAAAACGGATAATTTCTGCAAAATTTCAATCTTTTTTCGTCTATTTTGCCTTACTTTTTGTGATTTTGCCATGATATAATAATTAATTTTACCGAAATTTCAATCTTTTTTGGTCTATTTTGCCTTAGTTTTCGTAAATTTGCCAAGATAAGATCGAAAAAGTATCGAAAAAGGATAATTTCTGCAAAATTTCAATCTTTTTTCGTCTATTTTGCCTTACTTTTCGTGATTTTGCCAAGATATGATAGAAACAAGCGTTGAAAACGGATAATTTTACCGAAATTTCAATCTTTTTTGGACTATTTTCCCTTAGTTTTCATTAATTCGCCAAGAAAAGGTCGTAAAAGTATCGATAACGGATAATTTCTGCAAAATTTCAACCTTTTTCGTCTATTTTGCCAAGATATGATAGAAACAAGCGTTGAAAACGGATCATTTTACCGAAATTTCAATCTTTTTTGGTCTGTTTTCCCTTAGTTTACGTTAATTTTCCAAGATAAGATCGATAAAGTATCGAAAACGGATAATTTCTGCAAATTTTCAATCTTTTTTCGTCTATTTTTCCTTTTTTTTTTGATTTTGCCAAGATATGATAGAAACAAGCATTGAAATGGATAATTTTATCGAAATTTTAATCTTTTTTGTTATATTTTCCCTTAGTTTTCGTTAATTTGCCAAGATAAGATCGAAAAAGTATCGAAAACGGATAATTTCTGCAAAATTTCAACCTTTTTCGTCTATTTTGCCTTACTTTTCGTGATTTTGCCAAGATATGATAGAAACAAGCGTTGAAAACGGATAATTTTACCGAAATTTCAATCTTTTTTGGTCTGTTTTCCCTTAGTTTTCGTTAATTTGCCAAGAAAAGATCGAAAAAGTATCGGAAACGGATAATTTCTTCAAAATTTCAATCTTTTTTCGTCTATTTTTCCTTAATTTTCGTTAATTTGCCAAGATTTGTCCGATAAAAGAGTTGAAAACGTATAATTTTACTGAAATTTCAATCTTTTTTGGTCTATTTTGCCTTTGTTTTCGTTATTTTGCAGAAATATGATAGAAACAAGCGTTGAAAACGGATAATTTTACCGAAATTTCAATCTTTTTTGGTCTTTTTTCCCTTAGTTTTCGTTAATTTGCCAAGATAAGATCGAAAAAGTATCGGAAACGGATAATTTCTTCAGAATTTTAATCTTTTTCGTCTTTTTTTCCTTAATTTTCGTTAATTTGCCAAGATTTATCCGATAAAAGAGTTGAAAAAGTATAATTTTACCGAAATTTCAATATTTTTTTTGTCTATGTTGCCTTAGTTTTCGTTAATTTGCAGAGATAAAATCGAAAAAGTATCGGAAACGGATAATTTCTGTAAAATTTCAATCTTTTATCGTCTATTTTGCCTTACTTTTTCAGATTTTGCCAAGATATGATCGAAAAAAGCGTTGAAAACGGATAATTTTACCGAAATTTCAATCTTTTTTGGTCTATTTTGCCTTAGATTTCGTTAATTTGCCAAGATAATATCGAAAAAGTATCGAAAACGGATAATTTCTTCAAAATTTTTATCTTTTTTCGTCTATTTTGCCTTACTTTTTGTGATTTTGCCAAGATATGATAGAAACAAGCGTTAAAAACGTATAATTTTACCGAAATTTCAATCTTTTTTTTGTCTATTTTTCCAAAGTTTTCGTTAATTTGCCAAGATAAGATCGAAAAGTATCGAAAACGGATAATTTCTTCGAAATTTCAATCTTTTTCCTCAATTTTTTCTTACTTTTCGTGATTTTGCGATGATATGAACGAAAAAAGCCTCAAATACGGATAATTTTAACGAAATTTCAATCTTTTTTGGTCTATCATGCCTTAGTTTTCATTTATTGACAAGATAAGATTGAAAAAGTATCGAAAACGGATAATTTCTTCAAAATTTAAATCTTCTTCCTCCTTTTTTACTTACTTTTTGCGATTTTGCCAAGATATGACCGAAAAAAGCGTTAAAAACGGATAATTTAACCGAAATTTCAATCTTTTTTGGTCTATTTTGCCTTAGTTATCGTTAATTTGCCAAGATAAGATCGAAAAGTATCGAAAACGGATACTTTCTTCAAATTTCAATCTTTTTCGTCTATTTTGCCTTACTTTTTGTGATTTTGCCATGATATGATCGAAAAAATCGTTGAAAACGGATAATTTTACCGAAATTTCATTCTTTTTTGGTCTATTTTGCCTTAGATTTCGTTAATTTGCCAAGATAATATCGAAAAAGTATCGAAAACGGATAATTTCTTCAAAATTTCTATCTTTTTTCGTCTATTTTGCCTTACTTTTTGTGATTTTGCCAAGATATGATAGAAACAAGCGTTAAAAACGTATAATTTTACCGAAATTTCAATCTTTTTTTTGTCTATTTTTCCAAAGTTTTCGTTAATTTGCCAAGATAAGATCGAAAAGTATCGAAAACGGATAATTTCTTCGAAATTTCAATCTTTTTCCTCAATTTTTTCTTACTTTCGTGATTTTGCTTTGATATGAACGAAAAAAGCCTCAAATACGGATAATTTTAACGAAATTTCAATCTTTTTTGGTCTATCATGCCTTAGTTTTCATTTATTGACAAGATAAGATTGAAAAAGTATCGAAAACGGATAATTTCTTCAAAATTTAAATCTTCTTCCTCCTTTTTTACTTACTTTTTGCGATTTTGCCAAGATATGACCGAAAAAAGCGTTAAAAACGGATAATTTAACCGAAATTTCAATCTTTTTTGGTCTATTTTGCCTTAGTTTTCGTTAATTTGCCAAGATAGGATTGAAAAAGTATCGAAAACGGATAATTTCTTCAAAATTTCAATCTTTTTTCGTCTATTTTGCCTTACTTTTTCTGATTTTGCCAAGATATGGTCGAAAAAAGCGTTGAAAACGGATAATTTTACCGAAATTTCAATCTTTTTTGGTCTATTTTGCCTTAGTTTTCGTTAATTTGCCAAGATAAGATCGAAAAAGTATCGAAAACGGATAATTTCTTCAATAATTCAATCTTTTTTCTTCTATTTTGCCTTACTTTTTGTGATTTTGCCAAGATATGATAGAAACAAGCGTTGAAAACGGATAATTTAACCGAAATTTCAATCTTTTTTGGTCTATTTTGCCTTAGTTTTCGTTAATTTGCCAAGATAGGATCGAAAAAGTATCGAAAACGGATAATTTCTTCAAAATTTCAATCTTTTTTCGTCTATTTTGCCTTACTTTTTCTGATTTTGCCAAGATATGGTCGAAAAAAGTGTTGAAAACGGATAATTTTACCGAAATTTCAATCTTTTTTGGTCTATTTTGCCTTAGTTATCGTTAATTTGCCAAGATAAGATCAAAAAAGTATCGAAAACGGATATTTCTGCAAAATTTCAATCTTTTTTCGTCTATTTTGCCTTACTTTTTGTGATTTTGCCAAGATATGATACATAATTTTACCGAAATTTCAATCTTTTTTGGTCTATTTTGCCTTAGTTTTCGTAAATTGGCCAAGATAAGATCGATAAAGTATCGAAAACGGATAATGTCTGCAAAATTTCAACCTTTTTTAGTATATTTTGCCTTAGTTTTCGTAAATATGCCAAGATAAGATCGAAAAAGTATCGAAAACGGATAATTTCTTCAAAATTTCAACCTTTTTTCGTCTATTTTGCCTGTGTTTTTGTAAATTTGCCAAGATAAGATCGAAAAAGTATCGAAAACGGATAATTTCTGCAAAATTTCAATCTTTTTTCGTCTATTTTGCCTTACTTTTTGTGATTTTGCCATGATATAATAGATAATTTTACCGAAATTTCAATCTTTTTTGGTCTATTTTGCCTTAGTTTTCGTAAATTTGCCAAGATAAGATCGAAAAAGGATAATTTCTGCAAAATTTCAATCTTTTTTCGTCTATTTTGCCTTACTTTTCGTGATTTTGCCAAGATATGATAGAAACAAGCGTTGGAAACGGATAATTTTACCAAAATTTCAATCTTTTTTGGTCTATTTTCCCTTAATTTTCGTTAATTTGCCCAGATAAGATCGAAAAAGTATCGGAAACGGATTATTTCTGCAAAATTTCAATCTTTTTTCGTCTATTTTGCCTTACTTTTTGTGATTTTGCCAAAATATGATAGAAACAAGCGTTGAAAACGGATAATTTTACCGAAATTTCAATCTTTTTTGGACTATTTTCCCTTAGTTTTCATTAATTCGCCAAGAAAAGGTCGTAAAAGTATCGATAACGGATAATTTCTGCAAAATTTCAACCTTTTTCGTCTATTTTGCCAAGATATGATAGAAACAAGCGTTGAAAACGGATCATTTTACCGAAATTTCAATCTTTTTTGGTCTGTTTTCCATTAGTTTTCGTTAATTTTCCAAGATAACATCGATAAAGTATCGAAAACGGATAATTTCTGCAAATTTTCAATCTTTTTTCGTCTATTTTTCCTTTTTTTTTTGATTTTGCCAAGATATGATAGAAACAAGCGTTGAAATGGATAATTTTACCGAAATTTTAATCTTTTTTGTTATATTTTCCCTTAGTTTTCGTTAATTTGCCAAGATAAGATCGAAAAAGTATCGAAAACGGATAATTTCTGCAAAATTTCAACCTTTTTCGTCTATTTTGCCTTACTTTTCGTGATTTTGCCAAGATATGATAGAAACAAGCGTTGAAAACGGATAATTTTACCAAAATTTCAATCTTTTTTGGTCTGTTTTCCCTTAGTTTTCGTTAATTTGCCAAGAAAAGATCGAAAAAGTATCGGAAACGGATAATTTCTTCAAAATTTCAATCTTTTTTCGTCTATTTTTCCTTAATTTTCGTTAATTTGCCAAGATTTGTCCGATAAAAGAGTTGAAAACGTATAATTTTACTGAAATTTCAATATTTTTTTGTCTATTTTGCCTTAGTTTTCGTTAATTTGCAGAGATAAAATCGAAAAACTATCGGAAACGGATAATTTCTAAAACATTTCAATCTTTTTTCGTCTATATTGCCTTAGTTTTCGTTAATTGGCCAAGATAAGATCGAAAAAGTATCGAAAACGAATAATTTCTTCAAAATTTCAATCTTTTTTCGTCTATTTTGCCTTACTTTTTGTGATTTTGCCAAGATATTATATAAACAAGCGTGAAAACGGATAATTTTACTGAAATTTCAATCTTTTTTGGTCTATTTTGCCTTTGTTTTCGTTATTTTGCAGAAATATGATAGAAACAAGCGTTGAAAACGGATAATTTTACCGAAATTTCAATCTTTTTTGGTCTATTTTCCCTTAGTTTTCGTTAATTTGCCAAGATAAGATCGAAAAAGTATAGGAAACGGATAATTTCTTCAAAATTTCAATCTTTTTTCGTCTTTTTTTCCTTAATTTTCGTTAATTTGCCAAGATTTATCCGATAAAAGAGTTGAAAAAGTATAATTTTACCGAAATTTCAATATTTTTTTTGTCTATGTTGCCTTAGTTTTCGTTAATTTGCAGAGATAAAATCGAAAAAGTATCGGAAACGGATAATTTCTGTAAAATTTCAATCTTTTTTCGTCTATTTTGCCTTACTTTTTCTGATTTTGCCAAGATATGATCGAAAAAAGCGTTGAAAACGGATAATTTTACCGAAATTTCAATCTTTTTTGGTCTATTTTGCCTTAGTTATCGTTAATTTGCCAAGATAAGATCGAAAAGTATCGAAAACGGATACTTTCTTCAAATTTCAATCTTTTTCGTCTATTTTGCCTTACTTTTTGTGATTTTGCCATGATATGATCGAAAAAATCGTTGAAAACGGATAATTTACCGAAATTTCTTTCTTTTTTGGTCTATTTTGCCTTAGATTTCGTTAATTTGCCAAGATAATATCGAAAAAGTATCGAAAACGGATAATTTCTTCAAAATTTCTATCTTTTTTCGTCTATTTTGCCTTACTTTTTGTGATTTTGCCAAGATATGATAGAAACAAGCGTTAAAAACGTATAATTTTACCGAAATTTCAATCTTTTTTTTGTCTATTTTTCCAAAGTTTTCGTTAATTTGCCAAGATAAGATCGAAAAGTATCGAAAACGGATAATTTCTTCGAAATTTCAATCTTTTTCCTCAATTTTTTCTTACTTTTCGTGATTTTGCGATGATATGAACGAAAAAAGCCTCAAATACGGATAATTTTTACGAAATTTCAATCTTTTTTGGTCTATCATGCCTTAGTTTTCATTTATTGACAAGATAAGATTGAAAAAGTATCGAAAACGGATAATTTCTTCAAAATTTAAATCTTCTTCCTCCTTTTTTACTTACTTTTTGCGATTTTGCCAAGATATGACCGAAAAAAGCGTTAAAAAGGGATAATTTCTTCAAAATTTCAATCTTTTTTCGTCTTTTTGGCCTTACTTTTTGTGATTTTGCCAAAATATGATAGAAAAAAGCGTTGAAAACGGATAATTTTACCGAAATTTCAATCTTTTTTGGTCTATTTTGCCTTAGTTTTCGTTAGTTTTCCAAGATATGTTCGAAAAAGCATCGAAAACGGATAATTTCTTCAAAATTTCAATCTTTCTTCGTCTACTTTGCCTTACATTTTGTGATTTTTCCAAGATATGATCGAAAAAAGCGTTGAAAACGGATAATTTTACCGACATTTCAATCTTTTTTGGTCTATTTTGCCTTAGTTTTCGTTAATTTGCCAAGATAAGATCGAAAAAGTATCGTAAACGGATAATTTCTTCAAAAATTCAATCTTTTTTCGTCTATTTTGCCTTACTTTTTGTGATTTTGCCAAGATATGATAGAAACAAGCGTTGAAAACGGATAATTTAACCGAAATTTCAATCTTTTTTGGTCTATTTTGCCTTAGTTTTCGTTAATTTGCCAAGATAGGATCGAAAAAGTATCGAAAACGGATAATTTCTTCAATATTTCAATCTTTTTTCGTCTATTTTGCCTTACTTTTTCTGATTTTGCCAAGATATGGTCGAAAAAAGCGTTGAAAACGGATAATTTTACCGAAATTTCAATCTTTTTTGGTCTATTTTGCCTTAGTTTTCGTTAGTTTTCCAAGATATGTTCGAAAAAGCATCGAAAACGGATAATTTCTTCAAAATTTCAATCTTTCTTCGTCTACTTTGCCTTACTTTTTGTGATTTTTCCAAGATATGATCGAAAAAAGCGTTGAAAACGGATAATTTTACCGACATTTCAATCTTTTTTGGTCTATTTTGCCTTAGTTTTCGTTAATTTGCCAAGATAAGATCGAAAAAGTATCGAAAACGGATAATTTCTTCAAAAATTCAATCTTTTTTCGTCTATTTTGCCTTACTTTTTGTGATTTTGCCAAGATATGATAGAAACAAGCGTTGAAAACGGATAATTTAACCGAAATTTCAATCTTTTTTGGTCTATTTTGCCTTAGTTTTCGTTAATTTGCCAAGATAGGATCGAAAAAGTATCGAAAACGGATAATTTCTTCAAAATTTCAATCTTTTTTCGTCTATTTTGCCTTACTTTTTCTGATTTTGCCAAGATATGGTCGAAAAAAGCGTTGAAAACGGATAATTTTACCGAAATTTCAATCTTTTTTGGTCTATTTTGCCTTAGTTTTCGTAAATTTGCCAAGATAAGATCGATAAAGTATCGAAAACGGATAATGTCTGCAAAATTTCAACCTTTTTTAGTATATTTTGCCTTTGTTTTCGTAAATATGCCAAGATAAGATCGAAAAAGTATCGAAAACGGATAATTTCTTCAAAATTTCAACCTTTTTTCGTCTATTTTGCCTGAGTTTTTGTAAATTTGCCAAGATAAGATCGAAAAAGTATCGAAAACGGATAATTTCTGCAAAATTTCAATCTTTTTTCGTCTATTTTGCCTTACTTTTTGTGATTTTGCCATGATATAATAGATAATTTTACCGAAATTTCAATCTTTTTTGGTCTATTTTGCCTTAGTTTTCGTAAATTTGCCAAGATAAGATCGAAAAAGTATCGAAAAAGGATAATTTCTGCAAAATTTCAATCTTTTTTCGTCTATTTTGCCTTACTTTTCGTGATTTTGCCAAGATATGATAGAAACAAGCGTTGAAAACGGATAATTTTACCAAAATTTCAATCTTTTTTGGTCTATTTTCCCTTAATTTTCGTTAATTTGCCCAGATAAGATCGAAAAAGTATCGGAAACGGATTATTTCTGCAAAATTTCAATCTTTTTTCGTCTATTTTGCCTTACTTTTTGTGATTTTGCCAAAATATGATAGAAACAAGCGTGAAAACGGATAATTTTACCGAAATTTCAATCTTTTTTGGACTATTTTCCCTTAGTTTTCATTAATTCGCCAAGAAAAGGTCGTAAAAGTATCGATAACGGATAATTTCTGCAAAATTGCAACCTTTTTCGTCTATTTTGCCAAGATATGATAGAAACAAGCGTTGAAAACGGATCATTTTACCGAAATTTCAATCTTTTTTGGTCTGTTTTCCCTTAGTTTTCGTTAATTTTCCAAGATAAGATCGATAAAGTATCGAAAACGGATTATTTCTGCAAATTTTCAATCTTTTTTCGTCTATTTTTCCTTTTTTTTTTGATTTTGCCAAGAAATGATAGAAACAAGCGTTGAAATGGATAATTTTACCGAAATTTTAATCTTTTTTGTTATATTTTCCCTTAGTTTTCGTTAATTTGCCAAGATAAGATCGAAAAAGTATCGGAAACGGATAATTTCTTCAAAATTTCAATCTTTTTTCGTCTATTTTTCCTTAATTTTCGTTAATTTGCCAAGATTTGTCCGATAAAAGAGTTGAAAACGTATAATTTTACCGAAATTTCAATCATTTTTCGTCTATTTTGCCTTACTTTTTGTGAATTTACCAAGATATGATAGAAACAAGCGTTGAAAACGGATAATTTTACCGAAATTTCAATCTTTTTTCGTCTATTTTCCCTTAATTTACGTTAATTTGCCAAGATAAGATCGAAAAGTATAGAAAACGGATAATTTCTTCAAATTTAAATCTTATTCGTCTATTTTGCCTTACTTTTTGTGATATTTCCAAGATATGATAGAAACAAGCGTTGAAAACGTATAATCTTACCGAAATTTCAATCTTTTTTTTGTCTATTTTGCCTTCGTTTTCGTTAATTTGCCAAGATAAGATCGAAAAGTATCGGAAACGGATAATTTCTTCAAAATTTCAACCTTTTTTCGTCTATTTTGCCTTAGTTTTCGTAAATTTTTCAAGATAAGATCGAAAAAGTATCGAAAACGGATAATTTCTTCAAAATTTCAACCTTTTTTCGTCTATTTTGCCTTAGTTTTCGTAAATATGCCAAGATAAGATCGAAAAAGTATCGAAAACGGATAATTTCTGCAAAATTTCAACCTTTTTTCGTCTATTTTTCCTTAGTTTTCGTAAATTTGCCAAGATAAGATTGAAAAAGTATCGAAAACAGATAATTTCTTCAAAATTTCAACCTTTTTTCGTCTAATTTGCCTTAGTTTTCATAAATTTGCCAAGATAAGATCGAAAAAGTATCGAAAACGGATAATTTCTGCAAAATATCAACCTTTTTTCGTCTATTTTGCCTTAGTTTTCGAAACATTTGCCATGATAAGATCGAAAAAGTATCGAAAACGGATAATTTTACCGGAATTTCAATCTTTTTTGGTCTATTTTCCCTTAGTTTTCGTAAATTTGCCAAGATAAGATCGAAAAAGTATCAAAAACGGATAATTTCTTCAAAATTTCAACCTTTTTTCGTCTATTTTGCCTTAGTTTTCGTAAATTTGCCAAGATAAGATCGAAAAAGTATCGAAAACGTATAAATTCTGCAACATTTCAACCTTTTTTCGTCTATTTTGCCTTAGTTTTCGTAAATTTGCCAGGATAAGATCGAAAAGGTATCGAAAACGGATAATTTCTTCAAAATTTCAACCTTTTTTCGTCTATTTTGCCTTAGTTTTCGTAAATTTGCCAAGATAAGATCGAAAATGGATAATTTCTTCAAAATTTCAACCTTTTTTCGTCTATTTTGCCTTAGTTTTCGTAAATTTGCCAATATAAGATCGAAAAAGTATCGAAAACGGATAATTTCTGCAAAATTTCAACCTTTTTTCGTCTGTTTTGCCTTAGTTTTCGTAAATTTGCCATGATAAGATCGAAAAAGTATCGAAAACGGATAATTTCTTAAAAATTTCAACCTTTTTTCGTCTATTTTGCCTTAGTTTTCGTAAATTTGCCAAGGTAAGATCGAAAAAGTATCGAAAACGTATAATTTCTGCAATATTTCAACCTTTTTTCGTCTATTTTGCCTTAGTTTTCGTAAATTTGCCAAGATAATATCGAAAAGGTATCGAAAACGGATAATTTCTTCAAGATTTCAACCTTTTTTCGTCTATTTTGCCTTAGTTTTCGTAAATTTGCCAAGATAAGATCGAAAAAGTTTCGAAAACGGATAATTTCTTCAAAATTTCAACCTTTTTTCGTCTATTTTGCCTTAGTTTTCGTAAATTTGCCAATATAAGATTGAAAAAGTATCGAAAACGGATAATTTCTGCAAAATTTCCACCTTTTTTCGTCTGTTTTGCCTTAGTTTCCGTAAATTTGCCAAGATAAGATCGAAAAAGCATCGAAAACGGATAATTTCTTCAAAATTTCAACCTTTTTTCGTCTATTTTGCCTTAGTTTTCGTAAATTTGCCAAGATAAGATCGAAAAAGTATCGAAAACGGATAATGTCTGCAAAGCTACAACCTTTTTTAGTATATTTTGCCTTAGTTTTCGTAAATATGCCAAGATAAGATCGAAAAGGTTACGAAAACGGATAATTTCTTCAAAATTTCAACCTTTTTTCGTCTATTTTGCCTGAGTTTTTGTAAATTTGCCAAGATAAGATCGAAAAAGTATCGAAAACGGATAATTTCTGCAAAATTTCAATCTTTTTTCGTCTATTTTGCCTTACTTTTTGTGATTTTGCCAAGATATGATAGAAACAAGCGTTGAAAACGGATAATTTAACCGAAATTTCAATCTTTTTTGGTCTATTTTGCCTTAGTTTTCGTTAATTTGCCAAGATAGGATCGAAAAAGTATCGAAAACGGATAATTTCTTCAAAATTTCAATCTTTTTTCGTCTATTTTGCCTTACTTTTTCTGATTTTGCCAAAATATGGTCGAAAAAAGCGTTGAAAACGGATAATTTTACCGAAATTTCAATCTTTTTTGGTCTATTTTGCCTTAGTTTTCGTTAGTTTTCCAAGATATGTTCGAAAAAGCATCGAAAACGGATAATTTCTTCAAAATTTCAATCTTTCTTCGTCTACTTTGCCTTACTTTTTGTGATTTTTCCAAGATATGATCGAAAAAAGCGTTGAAAACGGATAATTTTACCGACATTTCAATCTTTTTTGGTCTATTTTGCCTTAGTTTTCGTTAATTTGCCAAGATAAGATCGAAAAAGTATCGAAAACGGATAATTTCTTCAAAAATTCAATCTTTTTTCGTCTATTTTGCCTTACTTTTTGTGATTTTGCCAAGATATGATAGAAACAAGCGTTGAAAACGGATAATTTAACCGAAATTTCAATCTTTTTTGGTCTATTTTGCCTTAGTTTTCGTTAATTTGCCAAGATAGGATCGAAAAAGTATCGAAAACGGATAATTTCTTCAAAATTTCAATCTTTTTTCGTCTATTTTGCCTTACTTTTTCTGATTTTGCCAAGATATGGTCGAAAAAAGCGTTGAAAACGGATAATTTTACCGAAATTTCAATCTTTTTTGGTCTATTTTGCCTTAGTTATCGTTAATTTGCCAAGATAAGATCAAAAAAGTATCGAAAACGGATATTTCTGCAAAATTTCAATCTTTTTTCGTCTATTTTGCCTTACTTTTTGTGATTTTGCAAAGATATGATACATAATTTTACCGAAATTTCAATCTTTTTTGGTCTATTTTGCCTTAGTTTTCGTAAATTTGCCAAGATAAGATCGATAAAGTATCGAAAACGGATAATGTCTGCAAAATTTCAACCTTTTTTAGTATATTTTGCCTTAGTTTTCGTAAATATGCCAAGATAAGATCGAAAAAGTATCGAAAACGGATAATTTCTTCAAAATTTCAACCTTTTTTCGTCAATTTTGCCTGAGTTTTTGTAAATTTGCCAAGATAAGATCGAAAAAGTATCGAAAACGGATAATTTCTACAAAATTTCAATCTTTTTTCGTCTATTTTGCCTTACTTTTTGTGATTTTGCCAAAATATGATAGAAACAAGCGTTGAAAACGGATAATTTTACCGAAATTTCAATCTTTTTTGGACTATTTTCCCTTAGTTTTCATTAATTCGGCAAGAAAAGGTCGTAAAAGTATCGATAACGGATAATTTCTGCAAAATTTCAACCTTTTTCGTCTATTTTGCCAAGATATGATAGAAACAAGCGTTGAAAACGGATCATTTTACCGAAATTTCAATCTTTTTTGGTCTATTTTCCCTTAGTTTTCGTTAATTTGCCCAGATAAGATCGAAAAAGTATCGGAAACGGATTATTTCTGCAAAATTTCAATCTTTTTTCGTCTATTTTGCCTTACTTTTTGTGATTTTGCCAAAATATGATAGAAACAAGCGTTGAAAACGGATAATTTTACCGAAATTTCAATCTTTTTTGGTCTATTTTCCCTTAGTTTTCGTTAATTGGCCAAGATAAGATCGAAAAAGTATCGAAAACGAATAATTTCTTCAAAATTTCAATCTTTTTTGGTCTATTTTGCCTTTGTTTTCGTTATTTTGCAGAAATATGATAGAAACAAGCGTTGAAAACGGATAATTTTACCGAAATTTCAATCTTTTTTGGTCTATTTTTCCTTAATATTCGTTAATTTGCCAAGATTTGTCCGATAAAAGAGTTGAAAAAGTATAATTTTACCGAAATTTCAATCTTTTTTGGTCTATTTTCCCTTAATTTTCGTTAATTTGCCCAGATAAGATCGAAAAAGTATCGGAAACGGATTATTTCTGCAAAATTTCAATCTTTTTTCGTCTATTTTGCCTTACTTTTTGTAATTTTGCCAAAATATGATAGAAACAAGCGTTGAAAACGGATAATTTTACCGAAATTTCAATCTTTTTTGGACTATTTTCCCTTAGTTTTCATTAATTCGCCAAGAAAAGGTCGTAAAAGTATCGATAACGGATAATTTCTGCAAAATTTCAACCTTTTTCGTCTATTTTGCCAAGATATGATAGAAACAAGCGTTGAAAACGGATCATTTTACCGAAATTTCAATCTTTTTTGGTCTGTTTTCCCTTAGTTTTCGTTAATTTTCCAAGATAAGATCGATAAAGTATCGAAAACGGATAATTTCTGCAAATTTTCAATCTTTTTTCGTCTATTTTTCCTTTTTTTTTGATTTTGCCAAGATATGATAGAAACAAGCGTTTAAATGGATAATTTGACCGAAATTTTAATCTTTTTTGTTATATTTTCCCTTAGTTTTCGTTAATTTGCCAAGATAAGATCGAAAAAGTATCAGAAACGGATAATTTCTTCAAAATTTCAATCTTTTTTCGTCTATTTTTCCTTAATTTTCGTTAATTTGCCAAGATTTGTCCGATAAAAGAGTTGAAAACGTATAATTTTACCGAAATTTCAATCATTTTTCGTCTATTTTGCCTTACTTTTTGTGAATTTACCAAGATAAGATCGAAAAGTATCGATAACGGATAATTTCTGCAAAATTTCAACCTTTTTCGTCTATTTTGCCAAGATATGATAGAAACAAGCGTTGAAAACGGATAATTTTACCGAAATTTCAATCTTTTTTCGTCTATTTTCCCTTAATTTACGTTAATTTGCCAAGATAAGATCGAAAAGTATCGAAAACGGATAATTTCTTCAAATTTAAATCTTATTCGTCTTTTTTGCCTTACTTCTTGTGATATTTCCAAGATATGATAGAAACAAGCGTTGAAAACGTATAATCTTACCGAAATTTCAATCTTTTTTTTGTCTATTTTGCCTTCGTTTTCGTTAATTTGCCAAGATAAGATCGAAAAGTATCGGAAACGGATAATTTCTACCAAATTTCAACCTTTTTTCGTCTATTTTGCCTTAGTTTTCGTAAATATGCCAAGATAAGATCGAAAAATATCGAAAACGGATAATTTCTGCAAAATTTCAAACTTTTTTCGTCTATTTTTCCTTAGTTTTCGTAAATTTGCCAAGATAAGATTGAAAAAGTATCGAAAACAGATAATTTCTTCAAAATTTCAACCTTTTTTCGTCTAATTTGCCTTAGTTTTCATAAATTTGCCAAGATAAGATCGAAAAAGTATCGAAAACGGATAATTTCTGCAAAATATCAACCTTTTTTCGTCTATTTTGCCTTAGTTTTCGAAACATTTGCCATGATAAGATCGAAAAAGTATCGAAAACGGATAATTTTACCGGAATTTCAATCTTTTTTGGTCTATTTTCCCTTAGTTTTCGTAAATTTGCCAAGATAAGATCGAAAAAGTATCGAAAACGGATAATTTCTTCAAAATTTCAACCTTTTTTCGTCTATTTTGCCTTAGTTTTCGTAAATTTGCCAAGATAAGATCGAAAAAGTATCGAAAACGTATAAATTCTGCAACATTTCAACCTTTTTTCGTCTATTTTGCCATAGTTTTCGTAAATCTGCCAGGATAAGATCGAAAAGGTATCGAAAACGGATAATTTCTACAAAATTTCAACCTTTTTTCGTCTATTTTGCCTTAGTTTTCGTAAATTTGCCAAGATAAGATCGAAAATGGATAATTTCTTCATAATTTCAACCTTTTTTCGTCTATTTTGCCTTAGTTTCCGTAAATTTGCCAATATAAGATCGAAAAAGTATCGAAAACGGATAATTTCTGCAAAATTTCAACCTTTTTTCGTCTGTTTTGCCTTAGTTTTCGTAAATTTGCCATGATAAGATCGAAAAAGTATCGAAAACGGATAATTTCTTAAAAATTTCAACCTTTTTTCGTCTATTTTGCCTTAGTTTTCGTAAATTTGCCAAGGTAAGATCGAAAAAGTATCGAAAACGTATAATTTCTGCAATATTTCAACCTTTTTTCGTCTATTTTGCCTTAGTTTTCGTAAATTTGCCAAGATAATATCGAAAAGGTATCGAAAACGGATAATTTCTTCAAAATTTCAACCTTTTTTCGTCTATTTTGCCTTAGTTTTCGTAAATTTGCCAAGATAAGATCGAAAAAGTTTCGAAAACGGATAATTTCTTCAAAATTTCAACCTTTTTTCGTCTATTTTGCCTTAGTTTTCGTAAATTTGCCAATATAAGATTGAAAAAGTATCGAAAACGGATAATTTCTGCAAAATTTCCACCTTTTTTCGTCTGTTTTGCCTTACTTTCCGTAAATTTGCCAAGATAAGATCGAAAAAGCATCGAAAACGGATAATTTCTTCAAAATTTCAACCTTTTTTCGTCTATTTTGCCTTAGTTTTCGTAAATTTGCCAAGATAAGATCGAAAAAGTATCGAAAACGGATAATGTCTGCAAAGTTACAACCTTTTTTAGTATATTTTGCCTTAGTTTTCGTAAATATGCCAAGATAAGATCAAAAAGGTTACGAAAACGGATAATTTCTTCAAAATTTCAACCTTTTTTCCTCTATTTTGCCTGAGTTTTTGTAAATTTGCCAAGATAAGATCGAAAAAGTATCGAAAACGGATAATTTCTGCAAAATTTCAATCTTTTTTCGTCTATTTTGCCTTACTTTTTGTGATTTTGCCACGATATAATAGATAATTTTACCGAAATTTCAATCTTTTTTGGTCTATTTTGCCTTTTTTTTCGTAAATTTGCCAAGATAAGATCGAAAAAGTATCGAAAAAGTATAATTTCTGCAAAATTTCTATCTTTTTTCGTCTATTTTGCCTTACTTTTCGTGATTTTGCCAAGATATGATAGAAACAAGCGTTGAAAACGGATAATTATACCAAAATTTCAATCTTTTTTGGCCTATTTTCCCTTAGTTTTCGTTAATTTGCCCAGATAAGATCGAAAAAGTATCGGAAACGGATTATTTCTGCAAAATTTCAATCTTTTTTCGTCTATTTTGCCTTACTTTTTGTGATTTTGCCAAAATATGATAGAAACAAGCGTTGAAAACGGATAATTTTACCGAAATTTCAATCTTTTTTGGTCTATTTTGCCTTTGTTTTCGTTATTTTGCAGAAATATGATAGTAACAAGCGTTGAAAACGGATAATTTTACCGAAATTTCAATCTTTTTTGGTCTATTTTCCCTAAGTTTTCGTTAATTGGCCAAGATAAGATCGAAAAAGTATCGAAAACGAATAATTTCTTCAAAATTTCAATCTTTTTTGGTCTATTTTGCCTTTGTTTTCGTTATTTTGCAGAAATATGATAGAAACAAGCGTTGAAAACGGATAATTTTACCGAAATTTCAATCTTTTTTGGTCTATTTTTCCTTAATTTTCGTTAATTTGCCAAGATTTGTCCGATAAAAGAGTTGAAAAAGTATAATTTTACCGAAATTTAAATATTTTTTTTGTCTATGTTGCCTTAGTTTTCGTTAATTTGCAGAGATAAAATCGAAAAAGTATCGGAAACGGATAATTTCTGCAAAATTTCAATCTTTTTTCGTCTATTTTGCCTTACTTTTTCTGATTTTGCCAAGATATGATAGAAACAAGCGTTGAAAACGGATAATTTTACCGAAATTTCATTCTTTTTTGGTCTATTTTGCCTTAGTTTTCGTTAATTTGCCAAGATAAGATCGAAGAAGTATCGAAAACGGATAATTTCTTCAAAATTTCAATCTTTTTTCGTCTATTTTGCCTTAATTTTCGTTAATTTGCCAAGATTTGTCCAACAAAAGAGTTGAAAAGGGATAATTTTACCGAAATTTCAATCTTTTTTGGTCTATTTTGCCTTTGTTTTCGTAAATTTGCCAAGATAAGATCGAAAAGGTATCGAAAACGGATAATTTCTTCAAAATTTCAACCTTTTTTCGTCTATTTTGCCTTACTTTTTGTGATTTTGCCACGATATAATAGATAATTTTACCGAAATTTCAATCTTTTTTGGTCTATTTTGCCTTAGTTTTCGTAAATTTGCCAAGATAAGATCGAAAAAGTATCGAAAAAGTATAATTTCTGCAAAATTTCTACCTTTTTTCGTCTATTTTGCCTTACTTTTCGTGATTTTGCCAAGATATGATAGAAACAAGCGTTGAAAACGGATAATTATACCAAAATTTCAATCTTTTTTGGCCTATTTTCCCTTAGTTTTCGTTAATTTGCCCAGATAAGATCGAAAAAGTATCGGAAACGGATTATTTCTGCAAAATTTCAATCTTTTTTCGTCTATTTTGCCTTACTTTTTGTGATTTTGCCAAAATATGATAGAAACAAGCGTTGAAAACGGATAATTTTACCGAAATTTCAATCTTTTTTGGTCTATTTTGCCTTTGTTTTCGTTATTTTGCAGAAATATGATAGTAACAAGCGTTGAAAACGGATAATTTTACCGAAATTTCAATCTTTTTTGGTCTATTTTCCCTAAGTTTTTGTTAATTGGCCAAGATAAGATCGAAAAAGTATCGAAAACGAATAATTTCTTCAAAATTTCAATCTTTTTTGGTCTATTTTGCCTTTGTTTTCGTTATTTTGCAGAAATATGATAGAAACAAGCGTTGAAAACGGATAATTTTACCGAAATTTCAATCTTTTTTGGTCTATTTTTCCTTAATTTTCGTTAATTTGCCAAGATTTGTCCGATAAAAGAGTTGAAAAAGTATAATTTTACCGAAATTTAAATATTTTTTTTGTCTATGTTGCCTTAGTTTTCGTTAATTTGCAGAGATAAAATCGAAAAAGTATCGGAAACGGATAATTTCTGCAAAATTTCAATCTTTTTTCGTCTATTTTGCCTTACGTTTTCTGATTTTGCCAAGATATGATAGAAACAAGCGTTGAAAACGGATAATTTTACCGAAATTTCATTCTTTTTTGGTCTATTTTGCCTTAGTTTTCGTTAATTTGCCAAGATAAGATCGAAGAAGTATCGAAAACGGATAATTTCTTCAAAATTTCAATCTTTTTTCGTCTATTTTGCCTTAATTTTCGTTAATTTGCCAAGATTTGTCCAACAAAAGAGTTGAAAAGGGATAATTTTACCGAAATTTCAATCTTTTTTGGTCTATTTTGCCTTTGTTTTCGTAAATTTGCCAAGATAAGATCGAAAAGGTATCGAAAACGGATAATTTCTTCAAAATTTCAACCTTTTTTCGTCTATTTTGCCTTAGTTTTCGTAAATTTGCCAAGATAAGATCGAAAAAGTATCGAAAACGGATAATTTCTTCAAAATTTCAACCTTTTTTCGTCAATTTCGCCTTAGTTTTCGTAAATTTGCCAATATAAGATTGAAAAAGTATCGAAAACGGATAATTTCTGCAAAATTTCAACCTTTTTTCGTCTGTTTTGCCTTAGTTTTCGTAAATTTGCCAAGATAAGATCGAAAAAGTATCGAAAACGGATAATTTCTTCAAAATTTCAACCTTTTTTCGTCTATTTTGCCTTAGTTTTCGTAAATTTGCCAAGATAAGATCAAAAAAGTATCGAAAACGGATATTTCTGCAAAATTTCAATCTTTTTTCGTCTATTTTGCCTTACTTTTTGTGATTTTGCCAAGATATGATACATAATTTTACCGAAATTTCAATCTTTTTTGGTCTATTTTGCCTTAGTTTTCGTAAATTTGCCAAGATAAGATCGAAAAAGTATCGAAAACGGATAATGTCTGCAAAATTTCAACCTTTTTTAGTATATTTTGCCTTAGTTTTCGTAAATATGCCAAGATAAGATCGAAAAAGTATCGAAAACGGATAATTTCTTCAAAATTTCAACCTTTTTTCGTCTATTTTGCCTGAGTTTTAGTAAATTTGCCAAGATAAGATCGAAAAAGTATCGAAAACGGATAATTTCTGCAAAATTTCAATCTTTTTTCGTCTATTTTGCCTTACTTTTTGTGATTTTGCCATGATATAATAGATAATTTTACCGAAATTTCAATCTTTTTTGGTCTATTTTGCCTTAGTTTTCGTAAATTTGCCAAGATAAGATCGAAAAAGTATCGAAAAAGGTTAATTTCTGCAAAATTTCAATCTTTTTTCGTCTATTTTGCCTTACTTTTCGTGATTTTGCCAAGATATGATAGAAACAAGTGTTGAAAACGGATAATTTTACCAAAATTTCAATCTTTTTTGGTCTATTTTCCCTTAATTTTCGTTAATTTGCCCAGATAAGATCGAAAAAGTATCGGAAACGGATTATTTCTGCAAAATTTCAATCTTTTTTCGCCTATTTTGCCTTACTTTTTGTGATTTTGCCAAAATATGATAGAAACAAGCGTTGAAAACGGATAATTTTACCGAAATTTCAATCTTTTTTGGACTATTTTCCCTTAGTTTTCATTAATTCGCCAAGAAAAGGTCGTAAAAGTATCGATAACGGATAATTTCTACAAAATTTCAACCTTTTTCGTCTATTTTGCCAAGATCTGATAGAAACAAGCGTTGAAAACGGATCATTTTACCGAAATTTCAATCTTTTTTGGTCTGTTTTCCCTTAGTTTTCGTTAATTTTCCAAGATAAGATCGATAAAGTATCGAAAACGGATAATTTCTGCAAATTTTCAATCTTTTTTCGTCTATTTTTCCTTTTTTTTTTGATTTTGCCAAGATATGATAGAAACAAGCGTTGAAATGGATAATTTTACCGAAATTTTATTCTTTTTTGTTATATTTTCCCTTAGTTTTCGTTAATTTGCCAAGATAAGATCGAAAAAGTATCGAAAACAGATAATTTCTGCAAAATTTCAACCTTTTTCGTCTATTTTGCCTTACTTTTCGTGATTTTGCCAAGATATGATAGAAACAAGCGTTGAAAACGGATAATTTTACCGAAATTTCAATCTTTTTTGGTCTGTTTTCCCTTAGTTTTCGTTAATTTGCCAAGAAAAGATCGAAAAAGTATCGGAAACGGATAATTTCTTCAAAATTTCAATCTTTTTTCGTCTATTTTTCCTTACTTTTTGTGATTTTGCCATGATATAATAGATAATTTTACCGAAATTTCAATCTTTTTTGGTCTATTTTGCCTTAGTTTTCGTAAATTTGCCAAGATAAGATCGAAAAAGTATCGAAAAAGGATAATTTCTGCAAAATTTCAATCTTTTTTCGTCTATTTTGCCTTACTTTTCGTGATTTTGCCAAGATATGATAGAAACAAGCGTTGAAAACGGATAATTTTACCAAAATTTCAATCTTTTTTGGTCTATTTTCCCCTAATTTTCGTTAATTTGCCCAGATAAGATCGAAAAAGTATCGGAAACGGATTATTTCTGCAAAATTTCAATCTTTTTTCGTCTATTTTGCCTTACTTTTTGTGATTTTGCCAAAATATGATAGAAACAAGCGTTGAAAACGGATAATTTTACCGAAATTTCAATCTTTTTTGGACTATTTTCCCTTAGTTTTCATTAATTCGCCAAGAAAAGGTCGTAAAAGTATCGATAACGGATAATTTCTGCAAAATTTCAACCTTTTTCGTCTATTTTGCCAAGATTTGTCCGATAAAAGAGTTGAAAACGTATAATTTTACTGAAATTTCAATATTTTTTTGTCTATTTTGCCTTAGTTTTCGTTAATTTGCAGAGATAAAATCGAAAAACTATCGGAAACGGATAATTTCTAAAACATTTCAATCTTTTTTCGTCTATATTGCCTTAGTTTTCGTTAATTGGCCAAGATAAGATCGAAAAAGTATCGAAAACGAATAATTTCTTCAAAATTTCAATCTTTTTTCGTCTATTTTGCCTTACTTTTTGTGATTTTGCCAAGATATTATATAAACAAGCGTTGAAAACGGATAATTTTACTGAAATTTCAATCTTTTTTGGTCTATTTTTCCTTTTTTTTTTGATTTTGCCAAGATATGATAGAAACAAGCGTTGAAATGGATAATTTTACCGAAATTTTAATCTTTTTTGTTATATTTTCCCTTAGTTTTCGTTAATTTGCCAAGATAAGATCGAAAAAGTATCGAAAACGGATAATTTCTGCAAAATTTCAACCTTTTTCGTCTATTTTGCCTTACTTTTCGTGATTTTGCCAAGATATGACAGAAACAAGCGTTGAAAACGGATAATTTTACCGAAATTTCAATCTTTTTTGGTCTGTTTTCCCTTAGTTTTCGTTAATTTGCCAAGAAAAGATCGAAAAAGTATCGGAAACGGATAATTTCTTCAAAATTTCAATCTTTTTTCGTCTATTTTTCCTTACTTTTTGTGATTCTGCCAAGATATGATCGAAAAAAGCGTTGAAAACGGATAATTTTACCGAAATTTCAATCTTTTTTTGTCTATTTTGCCTTATTTTTCGTTAATTTGCCAAGATAAGATCGAAAAAGTATCGAAAACGGATAATTTCTTCAAAATTTCAATCTTTTTTCGTCTATTTTTCCTTACTTTTTGTGATTCTGCCAAGATTTGTCCGATAAAAGAGTTAAAAACGTATAATTTTACTGAAATTTCAATATTTTTTTGTCTATTTTGCCTTAGTTTTCGTTAATTTGCAGAGATAAAATCGAAAAACTATCGGAAACGGATAATTTCTAAAACATTTCAATCTTTTTTCGTCTATATTGCCTTAGTTTTCGTTAATTGGCCAAGATAAGATCGAAAAAGTATCGAAAACGAATAATTTCTTCAAAATTTCAATCTTTTTTCGTCTATTTTGCCTTACTTTTTGTGATTTTGCCAAGATATTATATAAACAAGCGTTGAAAACGGATAATTTTACTGAAATTTCAATCTTTTTTGGTCTATTTTGCCTTTGTTTTCGTTATTTTGCAGAAATATGATAGAAACAAGCGTTGAAAACGGATAATTTTACCGAAATTTCAATCTTTTTTGGTCTATTTTCCCTTAGTTTTCGTTAATTTGCCAAGATAAGATCAAAAAAGTATCGGAAACGGATAATTTCTTCAAAATTTCAATCTTTTTTCGTCTTTTTTTCCTTAATTTTCGTTAATTTGCCAAGATTTATCCGATAAAAGAGTTGAAAAAGTATAATTTTACCGAAATTTCAATATTTTTTTTGTCTATGTTGCCTTAGTTTTCGTTAATTTGCAGAGATAAAATCGAAAAAGTATCGGAAACGGATAATTTCTGTAAAATTTCAATCTTTTTTCGTCTATTTTGCCTTACTTTTTCTGATTTTGCCAAGATATGATCGAAAAAAGCGTTGAAAACGGATAATTTTACCGAAATTTCAATCTTTTTTGGTCTATTTTGCCTTAGTTATCGTTAATTTGCCAAGATAAGATCGAAAAGTATCGAAAACGGATACTTTCTTCAAATTTCAATCTTTTTCGTCTATTTTGCCTTACTTTTTGTGATTTTGCCATGATATGATCGAAAAAATCGTTGAAAACGGATAATTTTACCGAAATTTCATTCTTTTTTGGTCTATTTTGCCTTAGATTTCGTTAATTTGCCAAGATAATATCGAAAAAGTATCGAAAACGGATAATTTCTAAAACATTTCAATCTTTTTTCGTCTATATTGCCTTAGTTTTCGTTAATTGGCCAAGATAAGATCGAAAAAGTATCGAAAACGAATAATTTCTTCAAAATTTCAATCTTTCTTCGTCTATTTTGCCTTACTTTTTGTGATATTGCCAAGATATTATATAAACAAGCGTTGAAAACGGATAATTTTACTGAAATTTCAATCTTTTTTGGTCTATTTTGCCTTTGTTTTCGTTATTTTGCAGAAATATGATAGAAACAAGCGTTGAAAACGGATAATTTTACCGAAATTTCAATCTTTTTTGGTCTATTTTCCCATAGTTTTCGTTAATTTGCCAAGATAAGATCGAAAAAGTATCGGAAACGGATAATTTCTTCAAAATTTTAATCTTTTTTCGTCTTTTTTTCCTTAATTTTCGTTAATTTGCCAAGATTTATCCGATAAAAGAGTTGAAAAAGTATAATTTTACCGAAATTTCAATATTTTTTTTGTCTATGTTGCCTTAGTTTTCGTTAATTTGCAGAGATAAAATCGAAAAGTATCAAAAACGGATAATTTCTTCAAAATTCAAATCTTCTTCCTCCTTTTTTACTTACTTTTTGCGATTTTGCCAAGATATGACCGAAAAAAGCGTTAAAAACGGATAATTTAACCGAAATTTCAATCTTTTTTGGTCTATTTTGCCTTAGTTTTCGTTAATTTGCCAAGATAGGATCGAAAAAGTATCGAAAACGGATAATTTCTTCAAAATTTCAATCTTTTTTCGTCTATTTTGCCTTACTTTTTCTGATTTTGCCAAGATATGGTCGAAAAAAGCGTTGAAAACGGATAATTTTACCGAAATTTCAATCTTTTTTGGTCTATTTTGCCTTAGTTTTCGTTAGTTTTCCAAGATATGTTCGAAAAAGCATCGAAAACGGATAATTTCTTCAAAATTTCAATCTTTCTTCGTCTACTTTGCCTTAATATTTTGTGATTTTTCCAAGATATGATCGAAAAAAGCGTTGAAAACGGATAATTTTACCGACATTTCAATCTTTTTTGGTCTATTTTGCCTTAGTATTCGTTAATTTGCCAAGATAAGATCGAAAAAGTATCGAAAACGGATAATTTCTTCAAAAATTCAATCTTTTTTCGTCTATTTTGCCTTACTTTTTGTGATTTTGCCAAGATATGATAGAAACAAGCGTTGAAAACGGATAATTTAACCGAAATTTCAACTTTTTTGGTCTATTTTGCCTTAGTTTTCGTTAATTTGCCAAGATAGGATCGAAAAAGTATCGAAAACGGATAATTTCTTCAAAATTTCAATCTTTTTTCGTCTATTTTGCCTTACTTTTTCTGATTTTGCCAAGATATGGTCGAAAAAAGCGTTGAAAACGGATAATTTTACCGAAATTTCAATCTTTTTTGGTCTATTTTGCCTTAGTTTTCGTTAGTTTTCCAAGATATGTTCGAAAAAGCATCGAAAACGGATAATTTCTTCAAAATTTCAATCTTTCTTCGTCTACTTTGCCTTACTTTTTGTGATTTTTCCAAGATATGATCGAAAAAAGCGTTGAAAACTGATAATTTTACCGAATTTTCAATCTTTTGTGGTCTATTTTGCCTTAGTTTTCGTTAATTTGCCAAGATAAGATCGAAAAAGTATCGAAAACGGATAATTTCTTCAAAAATTCAATCTTTTTTCGTCTATTTTGCCTTACTTTTTGTGATTTTGCCAAGATATGATAGAAACAAGCGTTGAAAACGGATAATTTAACCGAAATTTCAATCTTTTTTGGTCTATTTTGCCTTAGTTTTCATTAATTTGCCAAGATAGGATCGAAAAAGTATCGAAAACGGATAATTTCTTCAAAATTTCAATCTTTTTTCGTCTATTTTGCCTTACTTTTTCTGATTTTGCCAAGATATGGTCGAAAAAAGCGTTGAAAACGGATAATTTTCCGAAATTTCAATCTTTTTTGGTCTTTTTTGCCTTAGTTATCGTTAATTTGCCAAGATAAGATCAAAAAAGTATCGAAAACGGATATTTCTGCAAAATTTCAATCTTTTTTCGTCTATTTTGCCTTACTTTTTGTGATTTTGCCAAGATATGATACATAATTTTACCGAAATTTCAATCTTTTTTGGTCTATTTTGCCTAAGTTTTCGTAAATTTGCCAAGATAAGATCGATAAAGTATCGAAAACGGATAATGTCTGCAAAATTTCAACCTTTTTTAGTATATTTTGCCTTAGTTTTCGTAAATATGCCAAGATAAGATCGAAAAAGTATCGAAAACGGATAATTTCTTCAAAATTTCAACCTTTTTTCGTCTATTTTGCCTGAGTTTTTGTAAATTTGCCAAGATAAGATCGAAAAAGTATCGAAAACGGATAATTTCTGCAAAATTTCAATCTTTTTTCGTCTATTTTGCCTTACTTTTTGTGATTTTGCCATGATATAATAGATAATTTTACCGAAATTTCAATCTTTTTTGGTCTATTTTGCCTTAGTTTTCGTAAATTTGCCAAGATAAGATCGAAAAAGTATCGAAAAAGGATAATTTCTGCAAAATTTCAATCTTTTTTCGTCTATTTTGCCTTACTTTTCGTGATTTTGCCAAGATATGATAGAAACAAGCGTTGAAAACGGATAATTTTACCAAAATTTCAATCTTTTTTGGTCTATTTTCCCTTAATTTTCGTTAATTTGCCCAGATAAGATCGAAAAAGTATCGGAAACGGATTATTTCTGCAAAATTTCAATCTTTTTTCGTCTATTTTGCCTTACTTTTTGTGATTTTGTCAAAATATGATAGAAACAAGCGTTGAAAACGGATAATTTTACCGAAATTTCAATCTTTTTTGGACTATTTTCCCTTAGTTTTCATTAATTCGCCAAGAAAAGGTCGTAAAAGTATCGATAACGGATAATTTCTGCAAAATTTCAACCTTTTTCGTCTATTTTGCCAAGATATGATAGAAACAAGCGTTGAAAACGGATCATTTTACCGAAATTTCAATCTTTTTTGGTCTGTTTTCCCTTAGTTTTCGTTAATTTTCCAAGATAAGATCGATAAAGTATCGAAAACGGATAATTTCTGCAAATTTTCAATCTTTTTTCGTCTATTTTTCCTTTTTTTTTTGATTTTGCCAAGATATGATAGAAACAAGCGTTGAAATGGATAATTTTACCGAAATTTTAATCTTTTTTGTTATATTTTCCCTTAGTTTTCGTTAATTTGCCAAGATAAGATCGAAAAAGTATCGAAAACGGATAATTTCTGCAAAATTTCAACCTTTTTCGTCTATTTTGCCTTACTTTTCGTGATTTTGCCAAGATATGATAGAAACAAGCGTTGAAAACGGATAATTTTACCGAAATTTCAATCTTTTTTGGTCTGTTTTACCTTAGTTTTCGTTAATTTGCCAAGAAAAGATCGAAAAAGTATCGGAAACGGATAATTTCTTCAAAATTTCAATCTTTTTTCGTCTATTTTTCCTTAATTTTCGTTAATTTGCCAAGATTTGTCCGATAAAAGAGTTGAAAACGTATAATTTTACTGAAATTTCAATATTTTTTTGTCTATTTTGCCTTAGTTTTCGTTAATTTGCAGAGATAAAATCGAAAAACTATCGGAAACGGATAATTTCTAAAACATTTCAATCTTTTTTCGTCTATATTGCCTTAGTTTTCGTTAATTGGCCAAGATAAGATCGAAAAAGTATCGAAAACGAATAATTTCTTCAAAATTTCAATCTTTTTTCGTCTATTTTGCCTTACTTTTTGTGATTTTGCCAAGATATTATATAAACAAGCGTTGAAAACGGATAATTTTACTGAAATTTCAATCTTTTTTGGTCTATTTTGCCTTTGTTTTCGTTATTTTGCAGAAATATGATAGAAACAAGCGTTGAAAACGGATAATTTTACCGAAATTTCAATCTTTTTTGGTCTATTTTGCCTTAGTTTTCGTAAATTTGCCAAGATAAGATCGAAAAAGTATCGAAAAAGGATAATTTCTGTAAAATTTCAATCTTTTTTCGTCTATTTTGCCTTACTTTTTCTGATTTTGCCAAGATATGATCGAAAAAAGCGTTGAAAACGGATAATTTTACCGAAATTTCAATCTTTTTTGGTTTATTTTGCCTTAGTTATCGTTAATTTGCCAAAATAAGATCGAAAAGTATCGAAAACGGATAATTTCTTCAAAATTTAAATCTTCTTCCTCCTTTTTTACTTACTTTTTGCGATTTTGCCAAGATATGACCGAAAAAAGCGTTAAAAAGGGATAATTTCTTCAAAATTTCAATCTTTTTTCGTCTTTTTGGCCTTACTTTTTGTGATTTTGCCAAAATATGATAGAAAAAAGCGTTGAAAACGGATAATTTTACCGAAATTTCAATCTTTTTTGGTCTATTTTGCCTTAGTTTTCGTTAGTTTTCCAAGATATGTTCGAAAAAGCATCGAAAACGGATAATTTCTTCAAAATTTCAATCTTTCTTCGTCTACTTTGCCTTACTTTTTGTGATTTTTCCAAGATATGATCGAAAAAAGCGTTGAAAACGGATAATTTTACCGACATTTCAATCTTTTTTGGTCTATTTTGCCTTAGTTTTCGTAAATTTGCAAAGATAAGATCGAAAAAGTATCGAAAAAGGATAATTTCTGCAAAATTTCAATCTTTTTTCGTCTATTTATCCTTACTTTTCGTGATTTTGCCAAGATATGATAGAAACAAGCGTTGAAAACGGATAATTTTACCAAAATTTCAATCTTTTTTGGTCTATTTTCCCTTAATTTTCGTTAATTTGCCCAGATAAGATCGAAAAAGTATCGGAAACGGATTATTTCTGCAAAATTTCAATCTTTTTTCGTCTATTTTGCCTTACTTTTTGTGATTTTGCCAAAATATGATAGAAACAAGCGTTGAAAACGGATAATTTTACCGAAATTTCAATCTTTTTTGGACTATTTTCCCTTAGTTTTCATTAATTCGCGAAGAAAAGGTCGTAAAAGTATCGATAACGGATAATTTCTGCAAAATTTCAACCTTTTTCGTCTATTTTGCCAAGATATGATAGAAACAAGCGTTGAAAACGGATCATTTTACCGAAATTTCAATCTTTTTTGGTCTGTTTTCCCTTAGTTTTCGTTAATTTTCCAAGATAAGATCGATAAAGTATCGAAAACGGATAATTTCTGCAAATTTTCAATCTTTTTTCGTCTATTTTTCCTTTTTTTTTTGATTTTGCCAAGATATGATAGAAACAAGCGTTGAAATGGATAATTTTACCGAAATTTTAATCTTTTTTGTTATATTTTCCCTTAGTTTTCGTTAATTTGCCAAGATAAGATCGAAAAAGTATCGAAAACGGATAATTTCTGCAAAATTTCAACCTTTTTCGTCTATTTTGCCTTACTTTTCGTGATTTTGCAAAGATATGATAGAAACAAGCGTTGAAAACGGATAATTTTACCGAAATTTCAATCTTTTTTGGTCTGTTTTCCCTTAGTTTTCGTTAATTTGCCAAGAAAAGATCGAAAAAGTATCGGAAACGGATAATTTCTTCAAAATTTCAATCTTTTTTCGTCTATTTTTCCTTAATTTTCGTTAATTTGCCAAGATTTGTCCGATAAAAGAGTTGAAAACGTATAATTTTACTGAAATTTCAATATTTTTTTGTCTATTTTGCCTTAGTTTTCGTTAATTTGTAGAGATAAAATCGAAAAACTATCGGAAACGGATAATTTCTAAAACATTTCAATCTTTTTTCGTCTATATTGCCTTAGTTTTCGTTAATTGGCCAAGATAAGATCGAAAAAGTATCGAAAACGAATAATTTCTTCAAAATTTCAATCTTTTTTCGTCTATTTTGCCTTACTTTTTGTGATTTTGCCAAGATATTATATAAACAAGCGTTGAAAACGGATAATTTTACTGAAATTTCAATCTTTTTTGGTCTATTTTGCCTTTGTTTTCGTTATTTTGCAGAAATATGATAGAAACAAGCGTTGAAAACGGATAATTTTACCGAAATTTCAATCTTTTTTGGTCTATTTTCCCTTAGTTTTCGTTAATTTGCCAAGATAAGATCGAAAAAGTATCGGAAACGGATAATTTCTTCAAAATTTCAATCTTTTTTCGTCTTTTTTTCCTTAATTTTCGTTAATTTGCCAAGATTTATCCGATAAAAGAGTTGAAAAAGTATAATTTTACCGAAATTTCAATATTTTTTTTGTCTATGTTGCCTTAGTTTTCGTTAATTTGCAGAGATAAAATCGAAAAAGTATCGGAAACGGATAATTTCTGTAAAATTTCAATCTTTTTTCGTCTATTTTGCCTTACTTTTTCTGATTTTGCCAAGATATGATCGAAAAAAGCGTTGAAAACGGATAATTTTACCGAAATTTCAATCTTTTTTGGTCTATTTTGCCTTAGTTATCGTTAATTTGCCAAGATAAGATCGAAAAGTATCGAAAACGGATACTTTCTTCAAATTTCAATCTTTTTCGTCTATTTTGCCTTACTTTTTGTGATTTTGCCATGATATGATCGAAAAAATCGTTGAAAACGGATAATTTTACCGAAATTTCATTCTTTTTTGGTCTATTTTACCTTAGATTTCGTTAATTTGCCAAGATAATATCGAAAAAGTATCGAAAACGGATAATTTCTAAAACATTTCAATCTTTTTTCGTCTATATTGCCTTAGTTTTCGTTAATTGGCCAAGATAAGATCGAAAAAGTATCGAAAACGAATAATTTCTTCAAAATTTCAATCTTTTTTCGTCTATTTTGCCTTACTTTTTGTGATTTTGCCAAGATATTATATAAACAAGCGTTGAAAACGGATAATTTTACTGAAATTTCAATCTTTTTTGGTCTATTTTGCCTTTGTTTTCGTTATTTTGCAGAAATATGATCGAAAAAAGCGTTGAAAACGGATAATTTTACCGAAATTTCATTCTTTTTTGGTCTATTTTGCCTTAGTTTTCGTTAATTTGCCAAGATAAGATCGAAAAAGTATCGGAAACGGATAATTTCTTCAAAATTTCAATCTTTTTTCGTCTTTTTTTCCTTAATTTTCGTTAATTTGCCAAGATTTATCCGATAAAAGAGTTGAAAAAGTATAATTTTTCCGAAATTTCAATATTTTTTTTGTCTATGCTGCCTTAGTTTTCGTTAATTTGCAGAGATAAAATCGAAAAAGTATCGGAAACGGATAATTTCTGTAAAATTTCAATCTTTTTTCGTCTATTTTGCCTTACTTTTTCAGATTTTGCCAAGATATGATCGAAAAAAGCGTTGAAAACGGATAATTTTACCGAAATTTCATTCTTTTTTGGTCTGTTTTCCCTTAGTTTTCGTTAATTTGCCAAGAAAAGATCGAAAAAGTATCGGAAACGGATAATTTCTTCAAAATTTCAATCTTTTTTCGTCTATTTTTCCTTACTTTTTGTGATTTTGCCATGATATAATAGATAATTTTACCGAAATTTCAATCTTTTTTGGTCTATTTTGCCTTAGTTTTCGTAAATTTGCCAAGATAAGATCGAAAAAGTATCGAAAAAGGATAATTTCTGCAAAATTTCAATCTTTTTTCGTCTATTTTGCCTTACTTTTCGTGATTTTGCCAAGATATGATAGAAACAAGCGTTGAAAACGGATAATTTTACCAAAATTTCAATCTTTTTTGGTCTATTTTCCCCTAATTTTCGTTAATTTGCCCAGATAAGATCGAAAAAGTATCGGAAACGGATTATTTCTGCAAAATTTCAATCTTTTTTCGTCTATTTTGCCTTACTTTTTGTGATTTTGCCAAAATATGATAGAAACAAGCGTTGAAAACGGATAATTTTACCGAAATTTCAATCTTTTTTGGACTATTTTCCCTTAGTTTTCATTAATTCGCCAAGAAAAGGTCGTAAAAGTATCGATAACGGATAATTTCTGCAAAATTTCAACCTTTTTCGTCTATTTTGCCAAGATTTGTCCGATAAAAGAGTTGAAAACGTATAATTTTACTGAAATTTCAATATTTTTTTGTCTATTTTGCCTTAGTTTTCGTTAATTTGCAGAGATAAAATCGAAAAACTATCGGAAACGGATAATTTCTAAAACATTTCAATCTTTTTTCGTCTATATTGCCTTAGTTTTCGTTAATTGGCCAAGATAAGATCGAAAAAGTATCGAAAACGAATAATTTCTTCAAAATTTCAATCTTTTTTCGTCTATTTTGCCTTACTTTTTGTGATTTTGCCAAGATATTATATAAACAAGCGTTGAAAACGGATAATTTTACTGAAATTTCAATCTTTTTTGGTCTATTTTTCCTTTTTTTTTTGATTTTGCCAAGATATGATAGAAACAAGCGTTGAAATGGATAATTTTACCGAAATTTTAATCTTTTTTGTTATATTTTCCCTTAGTTTTCGTTAATTTGCCAAGATAAGATCGAAAAAGTATCGAAAACGGATAATTTCTGCAAAATTTCAACCTTTTTCGTCTATTTTGCCTTACTTTTCGTGATTTTGCCAAGATATGACAGAAACAAGCGTTGAAAACGGATAATTTTACCGAAATTTCAATCTTTTTTGGTCTGTTTTCCCTTAGTTTTCGTTAATTTGCCAAGAAAAGATCGAAAAAGTATCGGAAACGGATAATTTCTTCAAAATTTCAATCTTTTTTCGTCTATTTTTCCTTACTTTTTGTGATTCTGCCAAGATATGATCGAAAAAAGCGTTGAAAACGGATAATTTTACCGAAATTTCAATCTTTTTTTGTCTATTTTGCCTTATTTTTCGTTAATTTGCCAAGATAAGATCGAAAAAGTATCGAAAACGGATAATTTCTTCAAAATTTCAATCTTTTTTCGTCTATTTTTCCTTACTTTTTGTGATTCTGCCAAGATTTGTCCGATAAAAGAGTTAAAAACGTATAATTTTACTGAAATTTCAATATTTTTTTGTCTATTTTGCCTTAGTTTTCGTTAATTTGCAGAGATAAAATCGAAAAACTATCGGAAACGGATAATTTCTAAAACATTTCAATCTTTTTTCGTCTATATTGCCTTAGTTTTCGTTAATTGGCCAAGATAAGATCGAAAAAGTATCGAAAACGAATAATTTCTTCAAAATTTCAATCTTTTTTCGTCTATTTTGCCTTACTTTTTGTGATTTTGCCAAGATATTATATAAACAAGCGTTGAAAACGGATAATTTTACTGAAATTTCAATCTTTTTTGGTCTATTTTGCCTTTGTTTTCGTTATTTTGCAGAAATATGATAGAAACAAGCGTTGAAAACGGATAATTTTACCGAAATTTCAATCTTTTTTGGTCTATTTTCCCTTAGTTTTCGTTAATTTGCCAAGATAAGATCAAAAAAGTATCGGAAACGGATAATTTCTTCAAAATTTCAATCTTTTTTCGTCTTTTTTTCCTTAATTTTCGTTAATTTGCCAAGATTTATCCGATAAAAGAGTTGAAAAAGTATAATTTTACCGAAATTTCAATATTTTTTTTGTCTATGTTGCCTTAGTTTTCGTTAATTTGCAGAGATAAAATCGAAAAAGTATCGGAAACGGATAATTTCTGTAAAATTTCAATCTTTTTTCGTCTATTTTGCCTTACTTTTTCTGATTTTGCCAAGATATGATCGAAAAAAGCGTTGAAAACGGATAATTTTACCGAAATTTCAATCTTTTTTGGTCTATTTTGCCTTAGTTATCGTTAATTTGCCAAGATAAGATCGAAAAGTATCGAAAACGGATACTTTCTTCAAATTTCAATCTTTTTCGTCTATTTTGCCTTACTTTTTGTGATTTTGCCATGATATGATCGAAAAAATCGTTGAAAACGGATAATTTTACCGAAATTTCATTCTTTTTTGGTCTATTTTGCCTTAGATTTCGTTAATTTGCCAAGATAATATCGAAAAAGTATCGAAAACGGATAATTTCTAAAACATTTCAATCTTTTTTCGTCTATATTGCCTTAGTTTTCGTTAATTGGCCAAGATAAGATCGAAAAAGTATCGAAAACGAATAATTTCTTCAAAATTTCAATCTTTCTTCGTCTATTTTGCCTTACTTTTTGTGATATTGCCAAGATATTATATAAACAAGCGTTGAAAACGGATAATTTTACTGAAATTTCAATCTTTTTTGGTCTATTTTGCCTTTGTTTTCGTTATTTTGCAGAAATATGATAGAAACAAGCGTTGAAAACGGATAATTTTACCGAAATTTCAATCTTTTTTGGTCTATTTTCCCATAGTTTTCGTTAATTTGCCAAGATAAGATCGAAAAAGTATCGGAAACGGATAATTTCTTCAAAATTTTAATCTTTTTTCGTCTTTTTTTCCTTAATTTTCGTTAATTTGCCAAGATTTATCCGATAAAAGAGTTGAAAAAGTATAATTTTACCGAAATTTCAATATTTTTTTTGTCTATGTTGCCTTAGTTTTCGTTAATTTGCAGAGATAAAATCGAAAAGTATCAAAAACGGATAATTTCTTCAAAATTCAAATCTTCTTCCTCCTTTTTTACTTACTTTTTGCGATTTTGCCAAGATATGACCGAAAAAAGCGTTAAAAACGGATAATTTAACCGAAATTTCAATCTTTTTTGGTCTATTTTGCCTTAGTATTCGTTAATTTGCCAAGATAAGATCGAAAAAGTATCGAAAACGGATAATTTCTTCAAAAATTCAATCTTTTTTCGTCTATTTTGCCTTACTTTTTGTGATTTTGCCAAGATATGATAGAAACAAGCGTTGAAAACGGATAATTTAACCGAAATTTCAACTTTTTTGGTCTATTTTGCCTTAGTTTTCGTTAATTTGCCAAGATAGGATCGAAAAAGTATCGAAAACGGATAATTTCTTCAAAATTTCAATCTTTTTTCGTCTATTTTGCCTTACTTTTTGTGATTTTGCCAAGATATGATAGAAACAAGCGTTGAAAACGGATAATTTAACCGAAATTTCAACTTTTTTGGTCTATTTTGCCTTAGTTTTCGTTAATTTGCCAAGATAGGATCGAAAAAGTATCGAAAACGGATAATTTCTTCAAAATTTCAATCTTTTTTCGTCTATTTTGCCTTACTTTTTCTGATTTTGCCAAGATATGGTCGAAAAAAGCGTTGAAAACGGATAATTTTACCGAAATTTCAATCTTTTTTGGTCTATTTTGCCTTAGTTTTCGTTAGTTTTCCAAGATATGTTCGAAAAAGCATCGAAAACGGATAATTTCTTCAAAATTTCAATCTTTCTTCGTCTACTTTGCCTTACTTTTTGTGATTTTTCCAAGATATGATCGAAAAAAGCGTTGAAAACTGATAATTTTACCGAATTTTCAATCTTTTGTGGTCTATTTTGCCTTAGTTTTCGTTAATTTGCCAAGATAAGATCGAAAAAGTATCGAAAACGGATAATTTCTTCAAAAATTCAATCTTTTTTCGTCTATTTTGCCTTACTTTTTGTGATTTTGCCAAGATATGATAGAAACAAGCGTTGAAAACGGATAATTTAACCGAAATTTCAATCTTTTTTGGTCTATTTTGCCTTAGTTTTCATTAATTTGCCAAGATAGGATCGAAAAAGTATCGAAAACGGATAATTTCTTCAAAATTTCAATCTTTTTTCGTCTATTTTGCCTTACTTTTTCTGATTTTGCCAAGATATGGTCGAAAAAAGCGTTGAAAACGGATAATTTTCCGAAATTTCAATCTTTTTTGGTCTTTTTTGCCTTAGTTATCGTTAATTTGCCAAGATAAGATCAAAAAAGTATCGAAAACGGATATTTCTGCAAAATTTCAATCTTTTTTCGTCTATTTTGCCTTACTTTTTGTGATTTTGCCAAGATATGATACATAATTTTACCGAAATTTCAATCTTTTTTGGTCTATTTTGCCTAAGTTTTCGTAAATTTGCCAAGATAAGATCGATAAAGTATCGAAAACGGATAATGTCTGCAAAATTTCAACCTTTTTTAGTATATTTTGCCTTAGTTTTCGTAAATATGCCAAGATAAGATCGAAAAAGTATCGAAAACGGATAATTTCTTCAAAATTTCAACCTTTTTTCGTCTATTTTGCCTGAGTTTTTGTAAATTTGCCAAGATAAGATCGAAAAAGTATCGAAAACGGATAATTTCTGCAAAATTTCAATCTTTTTTCGTCTATTTTGCCTTACTTTTTGTGATTTTGCCATGATATAATAGATAATTTTACCGAAATTTCAATCTTTTTTGGTCTATTTTGCCTTAGTTTTCGTAAATTTGCCAAGATAAGATCGAAAAAGTATCGAAAAAGGATAATTTCTGCAAAATTTCAATCTTTTTTCGTCTATTTTGCCTTACTTTTCGTGATTTTGCCAAGATATGATAGAAACAAGCGTTGAAAACGGATAATTTTACCAAAATTTCAATCTTTTTTGGTCTATTTTCCCTTAATTTTCGTTAATTTGCCCAGATAAGATCGAAAAAGTATCGGAAACGGATTATTTCTGCAAAATTTCAATCTTTTTTCGTCTATTTTGCCTTACTTTTTGTGATTTTGTCAAAATATGATAGAAACAAGCGTTGAAAACGGATAATTTTACCGAAATTTCAATCTTTTTTGGACTATTTTCCCTTAGTTTTCATTAATTCGCCAAGAAAAGGTCGTAAAAGTATCGATAACGGATAATTTCTGCAAAATTTCAACCTTTTTCGTCTATTTTGCCAAGATATGATAGAAACAAGCGTTGAAAACGGATCATTTTACCGAAATTTCAATCTTTTTTGGTCTGTTTTCCCTTAGTTTTCGTTAATTTTCCAAGATAAGATCGATAAAGTATCGAAAACGGATAATTTCTGCAAATTTTCAATCTTTTTTCGTCTATTTTTCCTTTTTTTTTTGATTTTGCCAAGATATGATAGAAACAAGCGTTGAAATGGATAATTTTACCGAAATTTTAATCTTTTTTGTTATATTTTCCCTTAGTTTTCGTTAATTTGCCAAGATAAGATCGAAAAAGTATCGAAAACGGATAATTTCTGCAAAATTTCAACCTTTTTCGTCTATTTTGCCTTACTTTTCGTGATTTTGCCAAGATATGATAGAAACAAGCGTTGAAAACGGATAATTTTACCGAAATTTCAATCTTTTTTGGTCTGTTTTACCTTAGTTTTCGTTAATTTGCCAAGAAAAGATCGAAAAAGTATCGGAAACGGATAATTTCTTCAAAATTTCAATCTTTTTTCGTCTATTTTTCCTTAATTTTCGTTAATTTGCCAAGATTTGTCCGATAAAAGAGTTGAAAACGTATAATTTTACTGAAATTTCAATATTTTTTTGTCTATTTTGCCTTAGTTTTCGTTAATTTGCAGAGATAAAATCGAAAAACTATCGGAAACGGATAATTTCTAAAACATTTCAATCTTTTTTCGTCTATATTGCCTTAGTTTTCGTTAATTGGCCAAGATAAGATCGAAAAAGTATCGAAAACGAATAATTTCTTCAAAATTTCAATCTTTTTTCGTCTATTTTGCCTTACTTTTTGTGATTTTGCCAAGATATTATATAAACAAGCGTTGAAAACGGATAATTTTACTGAAATTTCAATCTTTTTTGGTCTATTTTGCCTTTGTTTTCGTTATTTTGCAGAAATATGATAGAAACAAGCGTTGAAAACGGATAATTTTACCGAAATTTCAATCTTTTTTGGTCTATTTTGCCTTAGTTTTCGTAAATTTGCCAAGATAAGATCGAAAAAGTATCGAAAAAGGATAATTTCTGTAAAATTTCAATCTTTTTTCGTCTATTTTGCCTTACTTTTTCTGATTTTGCCAAGATATGATCGAAAAAAGCGTTGAAAACGGATAATTTTACCGAAATTTCAATCTTTTTTGGTTTATTTTGCCTTAGTTATCGTTAATTTGCCAAAATAAGATCGAAAAGTATCGAAAACGGATAATTTCTTCAAAATTTAAATCTTCTTCCTCCTTTTTTACTTACTTTTTGCGATTTTGCCAAGATATGACCGAAAAAAGCGTTAAAAAGGGATAATTTCTTCAAAATTTCAATCTTTTTTCGTCTTTTTGGCCTTACTTTTTGTGATTTTGCCAAAATATGATAGAAAAAAGCGTTGAAAACGGATAATTTTACCGAAATTTCAATCTTTTTTGGTCTATTTTGCCTTAGTTTTCGTTAGTTTTCCAAGATATGTTCGAAAAAGCATCGAAAACGGATAATTTCTTCAAAATTTCAATCTTTCTTCGTCTACTTTGCCTTACTTTTTGTGATTTTTCCAAGATATGATCGAAAAAAGCGTTGAAAACGGATAATTTTACCGACATTTCAATCTTTTTTGGTCTATTTTGCCTTAGTTTTCGTAAATTTGCAAAGATAAGATCGAAAAAGTATCGAAAAAGGATAATTTCTGCAAAATTTCAATCTTTTTTCGTCTATTTATCCTTACTTTTCGTGATTTTGCCAAGATATGATAGAAACAAGCGTTGAAAACGGATAATTTTACCAAAATTTCAATCTTTTTTGGTCTATTTTCCCTTAATTTTCGTTAATTTGCCCAGATAAGATCGAAAAAGTATCGGAAACGGATTATTTCTGCAAAATTTCAATCTTTTTTCGTCTATTTTGCCTTACTTTTTGTGATTTTGCCAAAATATGATAGAAACAAGCGTTGAAAACGGATAATTTTACCGAAATTTCAATCTTTTTTGGACTATTTTCCCTTAGTTTTCATTAATTCGCCAAGAAAAGGTCGTAAAAGTATCGATAACGGATAATTTCTGCAAAATTTCAACCTTTTTCGTCTATTTTGCCAAGATATGATAGAAACAAGCGTTGAAAACGGATCATTTTACCGAAATTTCAATCTTTTTTGGTCTGTTTTCCCTTAGTTTTCGTTAATTTTCCAAGATAAGATCGATAAAGTATCGAAAACGGATAATTTCTGCAAATTTTCAATCTTTTTTCGTCTATTTTTCCTTTTTTTTTTGATTTTGCCAAGATATGATAGAAACAAGCGTTGAAATGGATAATTTTACCGAAATTTTAATCTTTTTTGTTATATTTTCCCTTAGTTTTCGTTAATTTGCCAAGATAAGATCGAAAAAGTATCGAAAACGGATAATTTCTGCAAAATTTCAACCTTTTTCGTCTATTTTGCCTTACTTTTCGTGATTTTGCAAAGATATGATAGAAACAAGCGTTGAAAACGGATAATTTTACCGAAATTTCAATCTTTTTTGGTCTGTTTTCCCTTAGTTTTCGTTAATTTGCCAAGAAAAGATCGAAAAAGTATCGGAAACGGATAATTTCTTCAAAATTTCAATCTTTTTTCGTCTATTTTTCCTTAATTTTCGTTAATTTGCCAAGATTTGTCCGATAAAAGAGTTGAAAACGTATAATTTTACTGAAATTTCAATATTTTTTTGTCTATTTTGCCTTAGTTTTCGTTAATTTGTAGAGATAAAATCGAAAAACTATCGGAAACGGATAATTTCTAAAACATTTCAATCTTTTTTCGTCTATATTGCCTTAGTTTTCGTTAATTGGCCAAGATAAGATCGAAAAAGTATCGAAAACGAATAATTTCTTCAAAATTTCAATCTTTTTTCGTCTATTTTGCCTTACTTTTTGTGATTTTGCCAAGATATTATATAAACAAGCGTTGAAAACGGATAATTTTACTGAAATTTCAATCTTTTTTGGTCTATTTTGCCTTTGTTTTCGTTATTTTGCAGAAATATGATAGAAACAAGCGTTGAAAACGGATAATTTTACCGAAATTTCAATCTTTTTTGGTCTATTTTCCCTTAGTTTTCGTTAATTTGCCAAGATAAGATCGAAAAAGTATCGGAAACGGATAATTTCTTCAAAATTTCAATCTTTTTTCGTCTTTTTTTCCTTAATTTTCGTTAATTTGCCAAGATTTATCCGATAAAAGAGTTGAAAAAGTATAATTTTACCGAAATTTCAATATTTTTTTTGTCTATGTTGCCTTAGTTTTCGTTAATTTGCAGAGATAAAATCGAAAAAGTATCGGAAACGGATAATTTCTGTAAAATTTCAATCTTTTTTCGTCTATTTTGCCTTACTTTTTCTGATTTTGCCAAGATATGATCGAAAAAAGCGTTGAAAACGGATAATTTTACCGAAATTTCAATCTTTTTTGGTCTATTTTGCCTTAGTTATCGTTAATTTGCCAAGATAAGATCGAAAAGTATCGAAAACGGATACTTTCTTCAAATTTCAATCTTTTTCGTCTATTTTGCCTTACTTTTTGTGATTTTGCCATGATATGATCGAAAAAATCGTTGAAAACGGATAATTTTACCGAAATTTCATTCTTTTTTGGTCTATTTTACCTTAGATTTCGTTAATTTGCCAAGATAATATCGAAAAAGTATCGAAAACGGATAATTTCTAAAACATTTCAATCTTTTTTCGTCTATATTGCCTTAGTTTTCGTTAATTGGCCAAGATAAGATCGAAAAAGTATCGAAAACGAATAATTTCTTCAAAATTTCAATCTTTTTTCGTCTATTTTGCCTTACTTTTTGTGATTTTGCCAAGATATTATATAAACAAGCGTTGAAAACGGATAATTTTACTGAAATTTCAATCTTTTTTGGTCTATTTTGCCTTTGTTTTCGTTATTTTGCAGAAATATGATCGAAAAAAGCGTTGAAAACGGATAATTTTACCGAAATTTCATTCTTTTTTGGTCTATTTTGCCTTAGTTTTCGTTAATTTGCCAAGATAAGATCGAAAAAGTATCGGAAACGGATAATTTCTTCAAAATTTCAATCTTTTTTCGTCTTTTTTTCCTTAATTTTCGTTAATTTGCCAAGATTTATCCGATAAAAGAGTT
This sequence comes from Sympetrum striolatum, assembly GCA_947579665.1. NCBI lineage: Eukaryota > Metazoa > Arthropoda > Insecta > Odonata > Libellulidae > Sympetrum > Sympetrum striolatum. The sequence goes on from OX388346.1 coordinate 77,738,666, forward strand.
GAAAAAGTATAATTTTTCCGAAATTTCAATATTTTTTTTGTCTATGTTGCCTTAGTTTTCGTTAATTTGCAGAGATAAAATCGAAAAAGTATCGGAAACGGATAATTTCTGTAAAATTTCAATCTTTTTTCGTCTATTTTGCCTTACTTTTTCAGATTTTGCCAAGATATGATCGAAAAAAGCGTTGAAAACGGATAATTTTACCGAAATTTCATTCTTTTTTGGTCTATTTTGCCTTAGATTTCGTTAATTTGCCAAGATAATATCGAAAAAGTATCGAAAACGGATAATTTCTTCAAAATTTCAATCTTTTTTCGTCTATTTTGCCTTACTTTTTCAGATTTTGCCAAGATATGATCGAAAAAAGCGTTAAAAACGTATAATTTTACCGAAATTTTAATCTTTTTTTTGTCTATTTTTCCAAAGTTTTCGTTAATTTGCCAAGATAAGATCGAAAAGTATCGAAAACGGATAATTTCTTCGAAATTTCAATCTTTTTCCTCAATTTTTTCTTACTTTTCGTGATTTTGCGATGATATGAACGAAAAAAGCCTCAAATACGGATAATTTTAACGAAATTTCAATATTTTTTGGTCTATCATGCCTTAGTTTTCATTTATTGACAAGATAAGATTGAAAAAGTATCGAAAACGGATAATTTCTTCAAAATTTAAATCTTCTTCCTCCTTTTTTACTTACTTTTTGCGATTTTGCCAAGATATGACCGAAAAAAGCGTTAAAAAGGGATAATTTCTTCAAAATTTCAATCTTTTTTCGTCTTTTTGGCCTTACTTTTTGTGATTTTGCCAAAATATGATAGAAAAAAGCGTTGAAAACGGATAATTTTACCGAAATTTCAATCTTTTTTGGTCTATTTTGCCTTAGTTTTCGTTAGTTTTCCAAGATATGTTCGAAAAAGCATCGAAAACGGATAATTTCTTCAAAATTTCAATCTTTCTTCGTCTACTTTGCCTTACTTTTTGTGATTTTTCCAAGATATGATCGAAAAAAGCGTTGAAAACGGATAATTTTACCGACATTTCAATCTTTTTTGGTCTATTTTGCCTTAGTTTTCGTTAATTTGCCAAGATAAGATCGAAAAAGTATCGAAAACGGATAATTTCTTCAAAAATTCAATCTTTTTTCGTCTATTTTGCCTTACTTTTTGTGATTTTGCCAAGATATGATAGAAACAAGCGTTGAAAACGGATAATTTAACCGAAATTTCAATCTTTTTTGGTCTATTTTGCCTTAGTTTTCGTTAATTTGCCAAGATAGGATCGAAAAAGTATCGAAAACGGATAATTTCTGCAAAATTTCAATCTTTTTTCGTCTATTTTGCCTTACTTTTTCTGATTTTGCCAAGATATGGTCGAAAAAAGCGTTGAAAACGGATAATTTTACCGAAATTTCAATCTTTTTTGGTCTATTTTGCCTTAGTTATCGTTAATTTGCCAAGATAAGATTGAAAACGTATCGAAAACGGATAATTTCTTCAATATTTCAATCTTTTTTCGTCTATTTAGCCTTACTTTTTGTGATTTTGCCAAAATATGATCGAAAAAAGCGTTGAAAACGGATAATTTTACCGGAATTTCAATCTTTTTTGGTCTATTTTGCCATCTTTCGTGATTTTTTCCAGATTTAATCGTAAAAAGCATCGAAAACGGATATTTTCACCGATATTGAATCGTTTTCCTCTAATGTTCCTTACTTTTTTAGATTTTGACTTACTATTCGTGCTTTTGCCTAGATATGATCGAAAATAGCGTTGAGAACGGATAGTTTTAACGAAATTGCAATCTTTTTTCGTATATCTTGCAATTCTTTTCGTGAATTTGCCAAGATATGATCGAAAAAAGCATCGAAAACAGATAATTTCACCAAAATTTCAATCTTTTTCATCTACTTTGCCTTACTTTTCGTAATTTTGCCAAGATATGTTCGGAAAAGCATCGAACACGGATAATTTTAACGAAATTTCAATCTTTTTTGGTCTATCTTGTCTTAGTTTTCATTTATTGCCAAGATAAGATTATAAAAGTATCGAAAACGGATAATTTCTTCAAAATTTAAATCTTCTTCCTCCTGTTTTACTTACTTTTTGCGATTTTGCCAAGATATGACCGAAAAAAGCGTTAAAAAGGGATAATTTCTTCAAAATTTCAATCTTTTTCATCTACCTTGCCTTACTTTTCGTAATTTTGCAATGAAATTATTGAAAATATTATCGTAAACGGATAATTTCAACGAAATCATCGTTTTTTTCCATCTATTTAGCATTTGTTCTCGTGATTTTACCAAGATATGATCGAAAAAAGCATCGAAAACGGAAAACTACAGCGAAATTTCAATTTTTTTTGTCTATTTTGCCTTAGTTTTCGTTAATTTGCCAAGATATGTTCGGATAAGCATCGAAAACGGATAATTTTTTCGAAATTTCAATCATTTTCCTCAATTGTTTCTTACTTTTCGTGATTTTGCCATGAAATAATCGAAAAGAGCATCGTTAACGGATAATTTCACGGAAATTTCAATCTTTCTCCTCAATTTTAACTTACTTTTCGTGATTTTGCGATGATATGAACGAAAAAAGCCTCAAATACGGATATTTTAACGAAATTTCAATCTTTTTTGGTCTATCTTGCCTTAGTTTTCATTTATTGCCAAGATAAGATTGAAAAAGTATCGTAAACGGATAATTTCTTCAAAATTTAAATCTTCTTTCTCCTTTTTTACTTACTTTTTGCGATTTTGCCAAGATATGACCGAAAAAAGCGTTAAAAAGGGATAATTTTTTCAAATTTTAATATTTTTCGTCTTTTTGGCCTTACTTTTTGTGATTTTGCCAAAATATGATAGAAAAAAGCGTTGAAAACGGATAATTATACCGAAATTTCAATCTTTTTTGGTCTATTTTGCCTTAGTTTTCGTAAATTTGCCAAGATAAGATCGAAAAAGTATCGAAAACGGATAATTTCTTCAAAATTTCAATCTTTTTTCGTCTATTTTGCATTACTTTTTGTGATTTTGCCAAGATATGATGGAAAAAAGCGTTGAAAACGGATAATTTTACCGAAATTTCAATCTTTTTTGGTCTATTTTGCCTTATTCTTCGTTAATTGGCCAAGATAAGATCGAAAAAGTATCGAAAATGGATAATTTCTTCAAAATTTCAATCTTTTTTCGTCTATTTTGCCTTACTTTTCGTGATTTTGCCAAGATATGATAGAAACAAGCGTTGAAAACGGATAATTTTACCAAAATTTCAATCTTTTTTGGTCTATTTTCCCTTAATTTTCGTTAATTTGCCCAGATAAGATCGAAAAAGTATCGGAAACGGATTATTTCTGCAAAATTTCAATCTTTTTTCGTCTATTTTGCCTTACTTTTTGTGATTTTGCCAAAATATGATAGAAACAAGCGTTGAAAACGGATAATTTTACCGAAATTTCAATCTTTTTTGGACTATTTTCCCTTAGTTTTCATTAATTCGCCAAGAAAAGGTCGTAAAAGTATCGATAACGGATAATTTCTGCAAAATTTCAACCTTTTTCGTCTATTTTGCCAAGATATGATAGAAACAAGCGTTGAAAACGGATCATTTTACCGAAATTTCAATCTTTTTTGGTCTGTTTTCCCTTAGTTTTCGTTAATTTTCCAAGATAAGATCGATAAAGTATCGAAAACGGATAATTTCTGCAAATTTTCAATCTTTTTTCGTCTATTTTTCCTTTTTTTTTTGATTTTGCCAAGATATGATAGAAACAAGCGTTGAAATGGATAATTTTACCGAAATTTTAATCTTTTTTGTTATATTTTCCCTTAGTTTTCGTTAATTTGCCAAGATAAGATCGAAAAAGTATCGAAAACGGATAATTTCTGCAAAATTTCAACCTTTTTCGTCTATTTTGCCTTACTTTTCGTGATTTTGCAAAGATATGATAGAAACAAGCGTTGAAAACGGATAATTTTACCGAAATTTCAATCTTTTTTGGTCTGTTTTCCCTTAGTTTTCGTTAATTTGCCAAGAAAAGATCGAAAAAGTATCGGAAACGGATAATTTCTTCAAAATTTCAATCTTTTTTCGTCTATTTTTCCTTAATTTTCGTTAATTTGCCAAGATTTGTCCGATAAAAGAGTTGAAAACGTATAATTTTACTGAAATTTCAATATTTTTTTGTCTATTTTGCCTTAGTTTTCGTTAATTTGTAGAGATAAAATCGAAAAACTATCGGAAACGGATAATTTCTAAAACATTTCAATCTTTTTTCGTCTATATTGCCTTAGTTTTCGTTAATTGGCCAAGATAAGATCGAAAAAGTATCGAAAACGAATAATTTCTTCAAAATTTCAATCTTTTTTCGTCTATTTTGCCTTACTTTTTGTGATTTTGCCAAGATATTATATAAACAAGCGTTGAAAACGGATAATTTTACTGAAATTTCAATCTTTTTTGGTCTATTTTGCCTTTGTTTTCGTTATTTTGCAGAAATATGATAGAAACAAGCGTTGAAAACGGATAATTTTACCGAAATTTCAATCTTTTTTGGTCTATTTTCCCTTAGTTTTCGTTAATTTGCCAAGATAAGATCGAAAAAGTATCGGAAACGGATAATTTCTTCAAAATTTCAATCTTTTTTCGTCTTTTTTTCCTTAATTTTCGTTAATTTGCCAAGATTTATCCGATAAAAGAGTTGAAAAAGTATAATTTTACCGAAATTTCAATATTTTTTTTGTCTATGTTGCCTTAGTTTTCGTTAATTTGCAGAGATAAAATCGAAAAAGTATCGGAAACGGATAATTTCTGTAAAATTTCAATCTTTTTTCGTCTATTTTGCCTTACTTTTTCTGATTTTGCCAAGATATGATCGAAAAAAGCGTTGAAAACGGATAATTTTACCGAAATTTCAATCTTTTTTGGTCTATTTTGCCTTAGTTATCGTTAATTTGCCAAGATAAGATCGAAAAGTATCGAAAACGGATACTTTCTTCAAATTTCAATCTTTTTCGTCTATTTTGCCTTACTTTTTGTGATTTTGCCATGATATGACCGAAAAAATCGTTGAAAACGGATAATTTTACCGAAATTTCATTCTTTTTTGGTCTATTTTGCCTTAGATTTCGTTAATTTGCCAAGATAATATCGAAAAAGTATCGAAAACGGATAATTTCTAAAACATTTCAATCTTTTTTCGTCTATATTGCCTTAGTTTTCGTTAATTGGCCAAGATAAGATCGAAAAAGTATCGAAAACGAATAATTTCTTCAAAATTTCAATCTTTTTTCGTCTATTTTGCCTTACTTTTTGTGATTTTGCCAAGATATTATATAAACAAGCGTTGAAAACGGATAATTTTACTGAAATTTCAATCTTTTTTGGTCTATTTTGCCTTTGTTTTCGTTATTTTGCAGAAATATGATAGAAACAAGCGTTGAAAACGGATAATTTTACCGAAATTTCAATCTTTTTTGGTCTATTTTGCCTTAGTTTTCGTTAATTTGCCAAGATAAGATCGAAAAAGTATCGGAAACGGATAATTTCTTCAAAATTTTAATCTTTTTTAGTATATTTTGCCTTACTTTTTCAGATTTTGCCAAGATATGATCGAAAAAAGCGTTGAAAACGGATAATTTTACCGAAATTTCATTCTTTTTTGGTCTATTTTGCCTTAGTTTTCGTTAATTTGCCAAGATAAGATCGAAAAAGTATCGGAAACGGATAATTTCTTCAAAATTTCAATCTTTTTTCGTCTTTTTTTCCTTAATTTTCGTTAATTTGCCAAGATTTATCCGATAAAAGAGTTGAAAAAGTATAATTTTTCCGAAATTTCAATATTTTTTTTGTCTATGTTGCCTTAGTTTTCGTTAATTTGCAGAGATAAAATCGAAAAAGTATCGGAAACGGATAATTTCTGTAAAATTTCAATCTTTTTTCGTCTATTTTGCCTTACTTTTTCAGATTTTGCCAAGATATGATCGAAAAAAGCGTTGAAAACGGATAATTTTACCGAAATTTCATTCTTTTTTGGTCTATTTTGCCTTAGATTTCGTTAATTTGCCAAGATAATATCGAAAAAGTATCGAAAACGGATAATTTCTTCAAAATTTCTATCTTTTTTCGTCTATTTTGCCTTACTTTTTGTGATTTTGCCAAGATATGATAGAAACAAGCGTTAAAAACGTATAATTTTACCGAAATTTTAATCTTTTTTTTGTCTATTTTTCCAAAGTTTTCGTTAATTTGCCAAGATAAGATCGAAAAGTATCGAAAACGGATAATTTCTTCGAAATTTCAATCTTTTTCCTCAATTTTTTCTTACTTTTCGTGATTTTGCGATGATATGAACGAAAAAAGCCTCAAATACGGATAATTTTAACGAAATTTCAATATTTTTTGGTCTATCATGCCTTAGTTTTCATTTATTGACAAGATAAGATTGAAAAAGTATCGAAAACGGATAATTTCTTCAAAATTTAAATCTTCTTCCTCCTTTTTTACTTACTTTTTGCGACTTTGCCAAGATATGACCGAAAAAAGCGTTAAAAAGGGATAATTTCTTCAAAATTTCAATCTTTTTTCGTCTTTTTGGCCTTACTTTTTGTGATTTTGCCAAAATATGATAGAAAAAAGCGTTGAAAACGGATAATTTTACCGAAATTTCAATCTTTTTTGGTCTATTTTGCCTTAGTTTTCGTTAGTTTTCCAAGATATGTTCGAAAAAGCATCGAAAACGGATAATTTCTTCAAAATTTCAATCTTTCTTCGTCTACTTTGCCTTACTTTTTGTGATTTTTCCAAGATATGATCGAAAAAAGCGTTGAAAACGGATAATTTTACCGACATTTCAATCTTTTTTGGTCTATTTTGCCTTAGTTTTCGTTAATTTGCCAAGATAAGATCGAAAAAGTATCGAAAACGGATAATTTCTTCAAAAATTCAATCTTTTTTCGTCTATTTTGCCTTACTTTTTGTGATTTTGCCAAGATATGATAGAAACAAGCGTTGAAAACGGATAATTTAATCGAAATTTCAATCTTTTTTGGTCTATTTTGCCTTAGTTTTCGTTAATTTGCCAAGATAGGATCGAAAAAGTATCGAAAACGGATAATTTCTGCAAAATTTCAATCTTTTTTCGTCTATTTTGCCTTACTTTTTCTGATTTTGCCAAGATATGGTCGAAAAAAGCGTTGAAAACGGATAATTTTACCGAAATTTCAATCTTTTTTGGTCTATTTTGCCTTAGTTATCGTTAATTTGCCAAGATAAGATTGAAAACGTATCGAAAACGGATAATTTCTTCAATATTTCAATCTTTTTTCGTCTATTTAGCCTTACTTTTTGTGATTTTGCCAAAATATGATCGAAAAAAGCGTTGAAAACGGATAATTTTACCGGAATTTCAATCTTTTTTGGTCTATTTTGCCATCTTTCGTGATTTTTTCCAGATTTAATCGTAAAAAGCATCGAAAACGGATATTTTCACCGATATTGAATCGTTTTCCTCTAATGTTCCTTACTTTTTTAGATTTTGACTTACTATTCGTGCTTTTGCCTAGATATGATCGAAAATAGCGTTGAGAACGGATAGTTTTAACGAAATTGCAATCTTTTTTCGTATATCTTGCAATTCTTTTCGTGAATTTGCCAAGATATGATCGAAAAAAGCATCGAAAACAGATAATTTCACCAAAATTTCAATCTTTTTCATCTACTTTGCCTTACTTTTCGTAATTTTGCCAAGATATGTTCGGAAAAGCATCGAACACGGATAATTTTAACGAAATTTCAATCTTTTTTGGTCTATCTTGTCTTAGTTTTCATTTATTGCCAAGATAAGATTATAAAAGTATCGAAAACGGATAATTTCTTCAAAATTTAAATCTTCTTCCTCCTGTTTTACTTACTTTTTGCGATTTTGCCAAGATATGACCGAAAAAAGCGTTAAAAAGGGATAATTTCTTCAAAATTTCAATCTTTTTCATCTACCTTGCCTTACTTTTCGTAATTTTGCAATGAAATTATTGAAAATATTATCGTAAACGGATAATTTCAACGAAATCATCGTTTTTTTCCATCTATTTAGCATTTGTTCTCGTGATTTTACCAAGATATGATCGAAAAAAGCATCGAAAACGGAAAACTACAGCGAAATTTCAATTTTTTTTGTCTATTTTGCCTTAGTTTTCGTTAATTTGCCAAGATATGTTCGGATAAGCATCGAAAACGGATAATTTTTTCGAAATTTCAATCATTTTCCTCAATTGTTTCTTACTTTTCGTGATTTTGCCATGAAATAATCGAAAAGAGCATCGTTAACGGATAATTTCACGGAAATTTCAATCTTTCTCCTCAATTTTAACTTACTTTTCGTGATTTTGCGATGATATGAACGAAAAAAGCCTCAAATACGGATATTTTAACGAAATTTCAATCTTTTTTGGTCTATCTTGCCTTAGTTTTCATTTATTGCCAAGATAAGATTGAAAAAGTATCGTAAACGGATAATTTCTTCAAAATTTAAATCTTCTTTCTCCTTTTTTACTTACTTTTTGCGATTTTGCCAAGATATGACCGAAAAAAGCGTTAAAAAGGGATAATCTTTTCAAATTTTAATATTTTTCGTCTTTTTGGCCTTACTTTTTGTGATTTTCCCAAAATATGATAGAAAAAAGCGTTGAAAACGGATAATTATACCGAAATTTCAATCTTTTTTGGTCTATTTTGCCTTAGTTTTCGTAAATTTGCCAAGATAAGATCGAAAAAGTATCGAAAACGGATAATTTCTTCAAAATTTCAATCTTTTTTCGTCTATTTAGCCTTACTTTTTGTGATTTTGCCAAGATATGATAGAAACAAGCGTTGAAAACGGATAATTTAACCGAAATTTCTATCTTTTTTGGTCTATTTTGCCTTAGTTTTCGTTAATTTGCCAAGATAAGATCGAAAAAGTATCGAAAACGGATAATTTCTTCAAAATTTCAATCTTTTTTCGTCTATTTTGCCTTACTTTTTGTGATTTTGCCAAGATATGATCGAAAAAAGCGTTGAAAACGAATAATTTTACCGAAATTTCAATCTTTTTTGGTCTATTTTGCCTTTGTATTCGTTAATTTGCCAAGATAAGATCGAAAAGTATCGAAAACGGATAATTTTACCGAAATTTCATTCTTTTTTTGTCTATTTTGCCTTAGTTTTCGTTAATTTGCCAAGATTTGTCCGATAAAAGAGTTGAAAACGGATAATTTTACCGAAATTTCAATCTTTTTTTGTCTCTTCTGCCTTAGATTTCGTTAATTTTCCAAGATAAGATCGAAAAGGTATCGAAAACTGATAATTTCTTCAACATTTCAATCTTTTTTCGTCTATTTTGCCTTTTTTTTCTTGATTTTGCTAAGATATGATCGATAAAAGCGTTAAAAACGGATAATTTTAACGAAATTTCAATTTTTTTCCTCTATTTTGCCATCTTTCGTGATTTTTTCCAGATTTAATCGTAAAAAGCATCGAAAACGGATATTTTCACCGATATTGAATCTTTTTCCTCTAATGTTCCTTACTTATCTAGATTTTGACTTACTTTTCGTGATTTTGCCTAGATATGATCGAAAATAGCGTTGAGAACGGATAGTTTTAACGAAATTGCAATCTTTTTTCGTATATTTTGCAATTCTTTTCGTGAATTTGCCAAGATATGATCGAAAAAAGCATCGAAAACAGATAATTTCACCAAAATTTCAATCTTTTTCATCTACTTTGCCTTACTTTTCGTAATTTTGCCATGAAATTATTGAAAATATTATCGTAAACGGATAATTTCAACGAAATCATCGTTCTTTTCCATTTATTTAGCATTTGTTCTCGTGATTTTACCAAGATATGATCGAAAAAAGCATCGAAAACGGAAAACTACAGCGAAATTTCAATTTTTTTTGTCTATTTTGCCTTAGTTTTCGTTAATTTGCCAAGATATGTACGGAAATGCATCGAAAACGGATAATTTCTTCGAAATTTCAATCTTTTTCCTCAATTTTTTCTTACTTTTCGTGATTTTGCCATGAAATGATAGAAAAGAGCATCGTAAACGGATAATTTCACGGAAATTTCAATCTTTTTCCTCAATTTTAACTTACTTTTCGTGATTTTGCGATGATATGAACGAAAAAAGCCTCAAATACGGATAATTTTAACGAAATTTCAATCTTTCTTGGTCTATCTTGCCTTAGTTTTCATTTATTGCCAAGATAAGATTGAAAAAGTATCGAAAACGGATAATTTCTTCAAAATTTAAATCTTCTTCCAACTTTTTTACTTACTTTTTGCGATTTTGCCAAGATATGACCGAAAAAAGCGTTAAAAAGGGATAATTTCTTCAAAATTTCAATCTTTTTTCGTCTTTTTGGCCTGACTTTTTGTGATTTTGCCAAAATATGATCGAAAAAAGCGTTGAAAATGGATAATTTTACCGACATTTCAATCTTTTTTGGTCTATTTTGCCTTAGTTTTCGTTAATTTGCCAAGATAAGATTGAAAACATATCGAAAACGGATAATTTCTCCAAAATTTCAATCTTTTTTCGTCTATTTAGCCTTACTTTTTGTGATTTTGCCAAGATATGATCGAAAAAAGCGTTGAAAATGGATAATTTTACCGAAATTTCAATCTTTTTTGGTCTATTTTGCCTTAGTTTTCGTTAATTTGCCAAGAAAAGGTCGTAAAAGTATCGAAAACGGATAATTTCTTCAAAATTTCAATCTTTTTTCGTCTATTTTGCCTTACTTTTTGTGATTTTGCCAAGATATGATAGAAACAAGTGTTGAAAACGGATAATTTCTTCAAAATTTAAATCTACTTCCTGTTTTTTTACTTACTTTTTCGATTTTGCCAAGATATGACCGAAAAAAGCGTTAAAAAGGGATAATTTCCTCAAAATTTCAATCTTTTTTCGTCTTTTTGGCCTTACTTTTTGTGATTTTGCCAAAATATGATAGAAAAAAGCGTTGAAAACGGATAATTTTACCGAAATTTCAATCTTTTTTGGTCTATTTTGCCTTAGTTTTCGTTAGTTTGCCAAGATATGTTCGAAAAAGCATCGAAAACGGATAATTTCTTCAAAATTTCAATCTTTTTTCGTCTATTTTGCCTTACTTTTTGTGATTTTGCCAAGATATGAACGAAAAAAGCCTTAAATACGGATAATTTTAACGAAATTTCAATCTTTTTTGGTCTATCTTGCCTTAGTTTTCATTTATTGCCAAGATAAGATTGAAAAAGTATCTAAAACTGATAATTTCTTCAAAATTTAAATCTACTTCCTCCTTTTTTACTTACTTTTTACGATTTTGCCAAGATATGACCGAAAAAAGCGTTAAAAAGGGATAATTTCCTCAAAATTTCAATCTTTTTTCGTCTTTTTGGCCTTAATTTTTGTGATTTTGTCAAAATATGATAGAAAAAAGCGTTGAAAACGGATAATTTTACCGAAATTTCAATCTTTTTTGGTCTATTTTGCCTTAGTTTTCGTTAGTTTGCCAAGATATGTTCGAAAAAGCATCGAAAACGGATAATTTCTTCAAAATTTCAATCTATTTTCGTCTATTTTGCTTTCCTTTTTGTGATTTTGCCAGGATATGATCGCAAAAAGCGTTCAAAACGGATAATTTTACCGACATTTCAATCTTTTTTGGTCTATTTTGCCTTAGTTTTCGTTAATTTGCCAAGATAAGATCGAAAAAGTATCGAAAACGGATAATTTCTGCAAAATTTCAACCTTTTTCGTCTATTTTGCCTTACTTTTCGTGATTTTGCCAAGATATGATAGAAACAAGCGTTGAAAACGGATAATTTTACCGAAATTTAATTTTTTTTTTGGTCTGTTTTCCCTTAGTTTTCGTTAATTTGCCAAGAAAAGATCGAAAAAGTATCGGAAACGGATAATTTCTTCAAAATTTCAATCTTTTTTCGTCTATTTTTCCTTAATTTTCGTTAATTTGCCAAGATTTGTCCGATAAAAGAGTTGAAAACGTATAATTTTACTGAAATTTCAATATTTTTTTGTCTATTTTGCCTTAGTTTTCGTTAATTTGCAGAGATAAAATCGAAAAACTATCGGAAACGGATAATTTCTAAAACATTTCAATCTTTTTTCGTCTATATTGCCTTAGTTTTCGTTAATTGGCCAAGATAAGATCGAAAAAGTATCGAAAACGAATAATTTCTTCAAAATTTCAATCTTTTTTCGTCTATTTTGCCTTACTTTTTGTGATTTTGCCAAGATATTATATAAACAAGCGTTGAAAACGGATAATTTTACTGAAATTTCAATCTTTTTTGGTCTATTTTGCCTTTGTTTTCGTTATTTTGCAGAAATATGATAGAAACAAGCGTTGAAAACGGATAATTTTACCGAAATTTCAATCTTTTTTGGTCTATTTTCCCTTAGTTTTCGTTAATTTGCCAAGATAAGATCGAAAAAGTATCGGAAACGGATAATTTCTTCAAAATTTCAATCTTTTTTCGTCTTTTTTTCCTTAATTTTCGTTAATTTGCCAAGATTTATCCGATAAAAGAGTTGAAAAAGTATAATTTTACCGAAATTTCAATATTTTTTTTGTCTATGTTGCCTTAGTTTTCGTTAATTTGCAGAGATAAAATCGAAAAAGTATCGGAAACGGATAATTTCTGTAAAATTTCAATCTTTTTTCGTCTATTTTGCCTTACTTTTTCTGATTTTGCCAAGATATGATCGAAAAAAGCGTTGAAAACGGATAATTTTACCGAAATTTCAATCTTTTTTGGTCTATTTTGCCTTAGTTATCGTTAATTTGCCAAGATAAGATCGAAAAGTATCGAAAACGGATACTTTCTTCAAATTTCAATCTTTTTCGTCTATTTTGCCTTACTTTTTGTGATTTTGCCATGATATGATCGAAAAAATCGTTGAAAACGGATAATTTTACCGAAATTTCATTCTTTTTTGGTCTATTTTGCCTTAGATTTCGTTAATTTGCCAAGATAATATCGAAAAAGTATCGAAAACGGATAATTTCTAAAATATTTCAATCTTTTTTCGTCTATATTGCCTTAGTTTTCGTTAATTGGCCAAGATAAGATCGAAAAAGTATCGAAAACGAATAATTTCTTCAAAATTTCAATCTTTTTTCGTCTATTTTGCCTTACTTTTTGTGATTTTGCCAAGATATTATATAAACAAGCGTTGAAAACGGATAATTTTACTGAAATTTCAATCTTTTTTGGTCTATTTTGCCTTTGTTTTCGTTATTTTGCAGAAATATGATAGAAACAAGCGTTGAAAACGGATAATTTTACCGAAATTTCAATCTTTTTTGGTCTATTTTCCCTTAGTTTTCGTTAATTTGCCAAGATAAGATCGAAAAAGTATCGGAAACGGATAATTTCTTCAAAATTTTAATCTTTTTTCGTCTTTTTTTCCTTAATTTTCGTTAATTTGCCAAGATTTATCCGATAAAAGAGTTGAAAAAGTATAATTTTACCGAAATTTCAATATTTTTTTTGTCTATGTTGCCTTAGTTTTCGTTAATTTGCAGAGATAAAATCGAAAAAGTATCGGAAACGGATAATTTCTGTAAAATTTCAATCTTTTTTCGTCTATTTTGCCTTACTTTTTCAGATTTTGCCAAGATATGATCGAAAAAAGCGTTGAAAACGGATAATTTTACCGAAATTTCAATCTTTTTTGGTCTATTTTGCCTTAGTTATCGTTAATTTGCCAAGATAAGATCGAAAAGTATCGAAAACGGATACTTTCTTCAAATTTCAATCTTTTTCGTCTATTTTGCCTTACTTTTTGTGATTTTGCCATGATATGATCGAAAAAATCGTTGAAAACGGATAATTTTACCGAAATTTCATTCTTTTTTGGTCTATTTTGCCTTAGATTTCGTTAATTTGCCAAGATAATATCGAAAAAGTATCGAAAACGGATAATTTCTTCAAAATTTCTATCTTTTTTCGTCTATTTTGCCTTACTTTTTGTGATTTTGCCAAGATATGATAGAAACAAGCGTTAAAAACGTATAATTTTACCGAAATTTCAATCTTTTTTTTGTCTATTTTTCCAAAGTTTTCGTTAATTTGCCAAGATAAGATCGAAAAGTATCGAAAACGGATAATTTCTTCGAAATTTCAATCTTTTTCCTCAATTTTTTCTTACTTTTCGTGATTTTGCGATGATATGAACGAAAAAAGCCTCAAATACGGATAATTTTAACGAAATTTCAATCTTTTTTGGTCTATCATGCCTTAGTTTTCATTTATTGACAAGATAAGATTGAAAAAGTATCGAAAACGGATAATTTCTTCAAAATTTAAATCTTCTTCCTCCTTTTTTACTTACTTTTTGCGATTTTGCCAAGATATGACCGAAAAAAGCGTTAAAAAGGGATAATTTCTTCAAAATTTCAATCTTTTTTCGTCTTTTTGGCCTTACTTTTTGTGATTTTGCCAAAATATGATAGAAAAAAGCGTTGAAAACGGATAATTTTACCGAAATTTCAATCTTTTTCGGTCTATTTTGCCTTGGTTTTCGTTAGTTTTCCAAGATATGTTCGAAAAAGCATCGAAAACGGATAATTTCTTCAAAATTTCAATCTTTCTTCGTCTACTTTGCCTTACTTTTTGTGATTTTTCCAAGATATGATCGAAAAAAGCGTTGAAAACGGATAATTTTACCGACATTTCAATCTTTTTTGGTCTATTTTGCCTTAGTTTTCGTTAATTTGCCAAGATAAGATCGAAAAAGTATCGAAAACGGATAATTTCTTCAAAAATTCAATCTTTTTTCGTCTATTTTGCCTTACTTTTTGTGATTTTCCAAGATATGATAGAAACAAGCGTTGAAAACGGATAATTTAACCGAAATTTCAATCTTTTTTGGTCTATTTTGCCTTAGTTTTCGTTAATTTGCCAAGATAGGATCGAAAAAGTATCGAAAACGGATAATTTCTTCAAAATTTCAATCTTTTTTCGTCTATTTTGCCTTACTTTTTCTGATTTTGCCAAGATATGGTCGAAAAAAGCGTTGAAAACGGATAATTTTACCGAAATTTCAATCTTTTTTGGTCTATTTTGCCTTAGTTATCGTTAATTTGCCAAGATAAGATTGAAAACGTATCGAAAACGGATAATTTCTTCAATATTTCAATCTTTTTTCGTCTATTTAGCCTTACTTTTTGTGATTTTGCCAAAATATGATCGAAAAAAGCGTTGAAAACGGATAATTTTACCGGAATTTCAATCTTTTTTGGTCTATTTTGCCATCTTTCGTGATTTTTTCCAGATTTAATCGTAAAAAGCATCGAAAACGGATATTTTCACCGATATTGAATCGTTTTCCTCTAATGTTCAATACTTTTTTAGATTTTGACTTACTATTCGTGCTTTTGCCTAGATATGATCGAAAATAGCGTTGAGAACGGATAGTTTTAACGAAATTGCAATCTTTTTTCGTATATCTTGCAATTCTTTTCGTGAATTTGCCAAGATATGATCGAAAAAAGCATCGAAAACAGATAATTTCACCAAAATTTCAATCTTTTTCATCTACTTTGCCTTACTTTTCGTAATTTTGCCAAGATATGTTCGGAAAAGCATCGAACACGGATAATTTTAACGAAATTTCAATCTTTTTTGGTCTATATTGTCTTAGTTTTCATTTATTGCCAAGATAAGATTATAAAAGTATCGAAAACGGATAATTTCTTCAAAATTTAAATCTTCTTCCTCCTGTTTTACTTACTTTTTGCGATTTTGCCAAGATATGACCGAAAAAAGCGTTAAAGAGGGATAATTTCTTCAAAATTTCATTCTTTTTTCTTCTTTTTGGCCTTACTTTTTGTGATTTTGCCAAAATATGATAGAAAAAAGCGTTGAAAACGGATAATTTTACCGAAATTTCAATCTTTTTTGGTCTATTTTGGTTTAGTTTTCGTTAGTTTGCCAAGATATGTTCGAAAAAGCATCGGCAACGGATAATTTCTTCAAAATTTCAATCTTTTTTCGTCTATTTTGCCTTACTTTAGGTGAATTTGACAAGATATGATAGAAACAAGGGTTGAAAACGAATAATTTTACCGAAATTTCAATCTTTTTTCGTCTATTTTCCCTTAATTTTCGTTAATTTGCCAAGATAAGATCGAAAAGTATCGAAAGCGGATAATTTCTTCAAATTTAAATCTTTTTCGTTTATTTTGCCTTACTTTTTGTGATATTTCCAAGATATGATAGCAACAAGCGTTGAAAACGCATAATTTTACCGAAATTTCAATCTTTTTTTTGTCTATTATTCCTTTGTTTTCGTTAATTTGCCAAGATAAGATCGAAAAGTATCGAAAACGGATAATTTCTTCAAAATTTCAATCTTTTTCGTCTATTTTGCCTTACTATTTGTGATTTTGCCAAGATATGATCGAAAAAATCGTTGAAAACGGATAATTTTACCGAAATTTCATTCTTTTTTGGTCTATTTTGCCTTAGATTTCGTTAATTTGCCAAGATAATATCGAAAAAGTATCGAAAACGGATAATTTCTTCAAAATTTCAATCTTTTTTCGTCTATTTTGCCTTACTTTTTGTGATTTTGCCAAGATATGATAGAAACAAGCGTTGAAAACGGATAATTTTACTGAAATTTCAATCTTTTTTGGTCTATTTTCCCTTAGTTTTCGTTAATTTGCCTAGATAAGATCGAAAAAGTATCGGAAACGTATAATTTCTTCAAAATTTCAATCTTTTTTCGTCTATTTTTCCTTAATTTTCGTTAATTTACCAAAATTTGTCCGATAAAAGAGTTGAAAACGAATAATTTTAACGAAATTTCAATTTTTTTCCTCTATTTTGCCATCTATCGTGATTTTTTCCAGATTTAATCGTAAAAAGCATCGAAAACGGATATTTTCACCGATATTGAATCTTTTTCCTCTAATGTTCCTTACTTTTCTAGATTTTGACTTACTTTTCGTGATTTTGCCTAGATATGATCGAAAATAGCGTTGAGAACGGATAGTTTTAACGAAATTGCGATCTTTTTTCGTATATTTTGCAATTCTTTTCGTGAATTTGCCAAGATATGATCGAAAAAAGCATCGAAAACAGATAATTTCACCAAAATTTCAATCTTTTTCATCTACTTTGCCTTACTATTCGTAATTTTGCCATGAAATTATTGAAAATATTATCGTAAACGGATAATTTCAACGAAATCATCGTTTTTTTCCATCTATTTAGCATTTGTTCTCGTGATTTTACCAAGATATGATCGAAAAAAGCATCGAAAACGGAAAACTACCGCGAAATTTCAATTTTTTTTGTCTATTTTGCCTTAGTTTTCGTTAATTTGCCAAGATATGTTCGGATAAGCATCGAAAACGGATAATTTTTTCGAAATTTCAATCATTTTCCTCAATTGTTTCTTACTTTTCGTGATTTTGCCATGAAATAATCGAAAAGAGCATCGTTAACGGATAATTTCACGGAAATTTCAATCTTTCTCCTCAATTTTAACTTACTTTTTGTGATTTTGCGAAGATATGAACGAAAAAAGCCTCAAATACGGATATTTTAACGAAATTTCAATCTTTTTTGGTCTATCTTGCCTTAGTTTTCATTTATTGCCAAGATAAGATTGAAAAAGTATCGTAAACGGATAATTTCTTCAAAATTTAATTCTTCTTTCTCCTTTTTTACTTACTTTTTGCGATTTTGCCTAGATATGACCGAAAAAAGCGTTAAAAAGGGATAATTTTTTCAAAATTTCAATATTTTTCGTCTTTTTGGCCTTACTTTTTGTGATTTTGCCAAAATATGATAGAAAAAAGCGTTGAAAACGGATAATTTTACCGAAATTTCAATCTTTTTTGGTCTATTTTGCCTTAGTTTTCGTTAGTTTTCCAAGATATGTTCGAAAAAGCATCGAAAACGGATAATTTCTTCAAATTTTCAATCTTTTTTGGTCTATTTTGCCTTAGTTTTCGTTAGTTTTCCATGATATGTTCGAAAAAGCATCGAAAACGGATAATTTCTTCAAAATTTCAATCTTTATTCGTCTATTTTGCCTTACTTTTTGTGATTTTGACAAGATATGATCGAAAAAAGCGTTGAAAACGGATAATTTTACCGACATTTCAATCTTTTTTGTCTATTTTGCCTTAGTTTTCGTAAACTTGCCAAGATAAGATCGAAAAAGTATCGAAAACGGATAATTTTTTCAAAATTTCAATCTTTTCTCGTCTATTTTGCCTTACTTTTTGTGATTTTGCTAAGATATGATAGAAACAAGCGTTGAAAACGGATAATTTTACCGAAATTTCAATCTTTTTTGGTCTATTTTGCCTTAGTTTTCGTTAATTTGCCAAGATAAGATCGAATAAGTATCGAAAACGGATAATTTCTTCAAAATTTCAATCTTTTTTCGTCTATTTTTCCTTACTTTCTGTGATTTTCCAAGATATGATCGAAAAATCTGATGTGGCCAGCACATGACTTTCTCCATACATAAGATGTAATTATTTATCTACGACAGTAATTTCGAACTCGTTATTCCATCTAAACTTGGAAGAAGAGTGATTAATTTATATATTATCATCTTTGACATCAAAAACATTATAAATACTGTTTTTCTGGACATGATCGATGAAAAACGATGAAATGGCCTTTCGCCCATAGAGCCCAGAGCGCCCACAAAGTGCATAATGAGCAACTTCCGTTTTATCAGTATTTCATGAATAACTCCTAAACAATCAGTGATACAAAAATATGTTTTATACAAAAAAATAGCAAATTATATTTTATAAAACATTTATAATTAATAGTATATACCTAAACATCATATTTATGGAGATATTATGAAAACCGGAAATGAGCTTTGAAGAATGAAGCTCGACTTCCGGTTAACCGATTTACTCCAAAAACAAATCAACTCTAACGCCTGTAATAAAAGTACTATATATGAAATTTGGTGTTGATCCGACAAATATTTTTCATGTTAGAGCGCCCACAAAGTACACAATCATCTTCTTCCGGTTTATCAGTATTTCACGAATAACTCCTAATCAAACGGTGATACAAAAATATGTTAAATACAAAATTTATAGTAAAAAACATTATCTAAAACTTTTATAAGTAATACAATATACGTATATATCATATTTATGGAGATATTTTGAAAACCGGAAATGAGCTTTAATGAATAAAGCTCGACTTCCGGTTGACCGATTTACTCCAAAAACCTATCAACTCTGACAGCACACACCACAGTACTATATATGAAGTTTGGTATTGATACGACTTACAGTTTTTACGTTAGAGCGCCCACTATCACACACACACATACACACACACACACACACACACATACACACAGACATCATTCCGAAAATGGTCAAAACGTGTTCTAGGGACCCCAAAACATGTATTTCCGTTGAAATCTAGAAGTCGAATTTTTTCATGAAAACAACACTTTCTCTATACTTCGTATATGGAGAAAGTAAAAAAAGGGGAAAATAATTGAAAAATTCGATTCCCTTATTCGTTTCTGTTGCTTTTTTTGATAATTTCACGATAAAATTAAGAAAATTAAGGAAACAAAGAGGGAAAAATTTGAAATTTCGCTAAAATTATTTGTTTTTGTTACTTTTTTGGATAATATCTCGATAAAATGAGGAAAATTAAGGGGGAAAAAAGGGAAAAAAATTGTATTTTCGCTAAAATTAAACGTTTTTGATGCTTTTTCGATAATATTTCGATAAAATGAGGAAAATGAAGGGGAAAAAGGGCAAAAAAATTAAAATTTCGCTAAAATTATTGGTTTTTGTTGCTTTTTACAATAATATCTCGCTAAAATTAGTAATATTAAGGAAAAAATCTGATGTGGCCAGCACATGACTTTCTCCATATATATAAGATGTAAATATTTATCTACCGCAGTAATTTCGAACTCTATATTCCATCTAAACTTGGAATATGAGAGATTAAAATATATATATTATTATCTTTGACGCCAGAAACATGAATAATAATGTTTTACGGGACATGATCGATGAAAAACGATGAAATTGGCATTTCGCCCATAGAGCCCAGAGCGCCCACAAAGTACATAATCAGCAACTTCCGGTTTATCAGTATTTCATGAATAACTACTACACAATCAGTGAAACAAAAATAGGTTTCAACCAAAAATTATAGTAAATTTTATTTTCTAAAACTTTTATTCATAAACGTATATACCTAAATATAATATTCATGGAGATATTTTGAAAACCGGAAATGAGCTTTGAAGAATACAGCTCGACTTCCGGTGAACCGATTTACTCCAAAAACTAATCAACTCTTAAGTAACTAAATGAAACACTATATATGAAATTTCGTGTTGATATAATGCATCGTTTTTAAGTTAAAGCGCCCACAAAGTACATTACGGCTACTTCCGGTTTATCGGTATTTCACGAATAACTCCTAATCAACCGGTGATACAAAAATATGTTAAATACAAAAGTTATAGTAAATTACATAATCTAAAACTTTTATAAGTAATACAATGCACGTATATATCATATTTATGGAGATATTTTGAAAACCGGAAATGAGCTATGATGAATGAAGCTCGACTTCCGGTCAACCGATTTACTCCAAAAACTAATCAACTCTGACAGCACACACCACAGTACTATGTACGAAGTTTGGTATTAATAAGACCAATAGTTTTCACGATAGAGCGCCCACTAACACACACACACATACAGACACTCACACACACACACACACACACACACACACACACACACACACATACACACAGACATCATTCCGAAAATAGTCAAAACGTGTTCTAGGGACCCCAAAACGTGTATTTCCGTTGAAATCTCGAAGTCGAATTTTTTCATGAAAACAATACTTTCTCTATACTTCGTATATGGAAAAAGTAAAAAAGCGTTGAAAACAGATAATTTTACCGAAATCTCAAACTTTTTTGGTCTATTTAGCCTTAGTTATCGTTAATTTGCCAAGATAAGATTGAAAACGTATCGAAAACGGATAATTTCTTCAAAATCTTAATCTTTTTTCGCCTATTTAGCCTCACTTTTTGTGATTTTGCCAAAATATGATCGAAAAAAGCGTTGAAAACGGATAATTTTACCGAAATTTCAATCTTTTTTGGTCTATTTTGCCTTTGTATTCGTTAATTTGCCAAGATAAGATCGAAAAGTATCGAAAACGGATAATTTTACCGAAATTTCAATCTTTTTTTGTCTATTCTGCCTTATATTTCGTTAATTTTCCAAGATAAGATCGAAAACGGATAATTTCTTCAAAATTTCAATCTTTTTTCGTCTATTTTGCCTTTTTTTTCTTGATATTGCTAAGATATGATCGATAAAAGCGTTAAAAACGGATAATTTTAACGAAATTTCAATTTTTTTCCTCTATTTTGCCATCTTTCGTGATGTTTTCCAGATTTAATCGTTAAAAGCATCGAAAACGGATATTTTCACCGATATTGAATCTTTTTCCTCTAATGTTCCTTACTTTTCTAGATTTTGACTTACTTTTCGTGATTTTGCCTAGATATGATCGAAAATAGCGTTGAGAACGGATAGTTTTAACGAAATTGCAATCTTTTTTCGTATATTTTGCAATTCTTTTCGTGAATTTGCCAAGATATGATCGAAAAAAGCATCGAAAACAGATAATTTCACCAAAATTTCAATCTTTTTCATCTACTTTGCCTTACTTTTCGTAATTTTGCCATGAAATTATTGAAAATATTATCGTAAACGGATAATTTCAACGAAATCATCGTTCTTTTCCATTTATTTAGCATTTGTTCTCGTGATTTTACCAAGATATGATCGAAAAAAGCATCGAAAACGGAAAACTACAGCGAAATTTCAATTTTTTTTGTCTATTTTGCCTTAGTTTTCGTTAATTTGCCAAGATATGTACGGAAATGCATCGAAAACGGATAATTTCTTCGAAATTTCAATCTTTTTCCTCAATTTTTTCTTACTTTTCGTGATTTTGCCATGAAATGATAGAAAAGAGCATCGTAAACGGATAATTTCACGGAAATTTCAATCTTTTTCCTCAATTTTAACTTACTTTTCGTGATTTTGCGATGATATGAACGAAAAAAGCCTCAAATACGGATAATTTTAACGAAATTTCAATCTTTCTTGGTCTATCTTGCCTTAGTTTTCATTTATTGCCAAGATAAGATTGAAAAAGTATCGAAAACGGATAATTTCTTCAAAATTTAAATCTTCTTCCTCCTTTTTTACTTACTTTTTGCGATTTTGCCAAGATATGACCGAAAAAAGCGTTAAAAAGGGATAATTTCTTCAAAATTTCAATCTTTTTTCGTCTTTTTGGCCTGACTTTTTGTGATTTTGCAAAAATATGATCGAAAAAAGCGTTGAAAATGGATAATTTTACCGAAATTTCAATCTTTTTTGGTCTATTTTGCCTTAGTTTTCGTTAATTTGCCAAGATAAGATTGAAAACGTATCGAAAACGGATAATTTCTCCAAAATTTCAATCTTTTTTCGTCTATTTAGCCTTACTTTTTGTGATTTTGCCAAGATATGATCGAAAAAAGCGTTGAAAATGGATAATTTTACCGAAATTTCAATCTTTTTTGGTCTATTTTGCCTTAGTTTTCGTTAATTTGCCAAGAAAAGGTCGTAAAAGTATCGAAAACGGATAATTTCTTCAAAATTTCAATCTTTTTTCGTCTATTTTGCCTTACTTTTTGTGATTTTGCCAAGATATGATAGAAACAAGTGTTGAAAACGGATAATTTCTTCAAAATTTAAATCTACTTCCTGTTTTTTTACTTACTTTTTGCGATTTTGCCAAGATATGACCGAAAAAAGCGTTAAAAAGGGATAATTTCCTCAAAATTTCAAACTTTTTTCGTCTTTTTTGCCTTACTTTTTGTGATTTTGCCAAAATATGATAGAAAAAAGCGTTGAAAACGGATAATTTTACCGAAATTTCAATCTTTTTTGGTCTATTTTGCCTTAGTTTTCGTTAGTTTGCCAAGATATGTTCGAAAAAGCATCGAAAACGGATAATTTCTTCAAAATTTCAATCTTTTTTCGTCTATTTTGCCTTCCTTTTTGTGATTTTGCCAGGATATGATCGCAAAAAGCGTTCAAAACGGATAATTTTACCGACATTTCAATCTTTTTTGGTCTATTTTGCCTTATTTTTCGTTAATTTATCATGATAAGATCGAAAAAGTATCGAAAACGAATAATTTCTTCAAAATTTCAATCTTTTTTCGTCTATTTTGCCTTACTTTTTGTGATTTTGCCAAGATATGAACGAAAAAAGCCTTAAATACGGATAATTTTAACGAAATTTCAATCTTTTTTGGTCTATCTTGCCTTAGTTTTCATTTATTGCCAAGATAAGATTGAAAAAGTATCTAAAACTGATAATTTCTTCAAAATTTAAATCTACTTCCTCCTTTTTTACTTACTTTTTACGATTTTGCCAAGATATGACCGAAAAAAGCGTTAAAAAGGGATAATTTCCTCAAAATTTCAATCTTTTTTCGTCTTTTTGGCCTTAATTTTTGTGATTTTGTCAAAATATGATAGAAAAAAGCGTTGAAAACGGATAATTTTACCGAAATTTCAATCTTTTTTGGTCTATTTTGCCTTAGTTTTCGTTAGTTTGCCAAGATATGTTCGAAAAAGCATCGAAAACGGATAATTTCTTCAAAATTTCAATCTATTTTCGTCTATTTTGCTATCCTTTTTGTGATTTTGCCAGGATATGATCGCAAAAAGCGTTCAAAACGGATAATTTTACCGACATTTAATCTTTTTTGGTCTATTTTGCCTTAGTTTTCGTTAATTTGCCAAGATAAGATCGAAAAAGTATCGAAAACGGATAATTTCTTCAAAATTTCAATCTTTTTTCGTCTATTTTGCCTTACTTTTTGTGATTTTGCCAAGATATGATCCAAAAAAGCGTTGAAAACGGATAATTTTACCGAAAATTCAATCTTTTTTGGTCTATTTTGCCTTAGTTATCGTTAATTTGCCAAGATAAAGTTGTAAACGTATCGAAAACGGATAATTTTTCAAAATTTCAATCTTTTTTCGTCTATTTAGCCTTACTTTTTGTGATTTTGCCAAGATATGATCGAAAAAAGCGTTGAAAACGGATAATTTTACCGAAATTTCAATCTTTTTTGGTCTATTTTCCCTTAGTTTTCGTTAATTTGCCAAGATAAGATTGAAAACGTATCGAAAACGGATAATTTCTCCAAAATTTCAATCTATTTTCGTCTATTTAGCCTTACTTTTTGTGATTTTGCCAAGATATGATCGAAAATAGCGTTGAAAATGGATAATTTTACCGAAATTTCAATCTTTTTTGGTCTATTTTGCCTTAGTTTTCGTTAATTTGCCAAGAAAAGGTCTTAAAAGTATCGAAAACGGATAATTTATTCAAAATTTCAATCTTTTTACGTCTATTTTGCCTTACTTTTTCTGATTTTGCCAAGATATGATCGAAAAAAGCGTTGAAAACGGATAATTTTACCGAAATTTCAATCTTTTTTGGTCTATTTTGCCTTAGTTATCGTTAATTTGCCAAGATAAAGCTGAAAACGTATCGAAAACGGATAATTTCTTCAAAATTTCAATCTTTTTTCGTCTATTTAGCCTTACTTTTTGTGATTTTGCCAAGATATGATCGAAAAAAGCGTTGAAAACGGATAATTTTACCGAAATTTCAATCTTTTTTGGTCTATTATCCCTTAGTTTTCGTTAATTTGCCAAGATAAGATTGAAAACGTATCGAAAACGGATAATTTCTCCAAAATTTCAATCTTTTTTGGTCTATTTTGCCTTAATTTTCGTTAATTTGCCAAGAAAAGGTCTTTAAAGTATCGAAAACGGATAATTTATTCAAAATTTCAATCTTTTTTCGTCTATTTTGCCTTACTTTTTGTGATTTTGCCAAGATATGATCGAAAAAAGCGTTGAAAACGGATAATTTTACCGAAATTTCAATCTTTTTTGGTCTATTTTCCCTTAGTTTTCGTTAA
The DNA here is from genome assembly GCA_947579665.1 of Sympetrum striolatum. NCBI lineage: Eukaryota > Metazoa > Arthropoda > Insecta > Odonata > Libellulidae > Sympetrum > Sympetrum striolatum. The sequence continues at coordinate 77,763,766 of OX388346.1, forward strand.
TTTGCCAAGATAAGATTGAAAACGTATCGAAAACGGATAATTTCCTCAAAATTTCAATCTTTTTTCGTCTTTTTGGCCTTACTTTTTATGATTTTGCCAAAATATGATAGAAAAAAGCGTTGAAAACGGATAATTATACCGAAATTTCAATCTTTTTTGGTCTATTTTGCCTTAGTTTTCGTTAGTTTGCCAAGATATGTTCGAAAAAGCATCGAAAACGGATAATTTCTTCAAAATTTCAATCTTTTTTCGTCTATTTTGCCTTACTTTTTGTGATTTTGCCAAGATATGATAGAAACAAGTGTTGAAAACGGATAATTTCTTCAAAATTTAAATCTACTTCCTGTTTTTTTACTTACTTTTTGCGATTTTGCCAAGATATGACCGAAAAAAGCGTTAAAAAGGGATAATTTCCTCAAAATTTCAATCTTTTTTCGTCTTTTTGGCCTTACTTTTTGTGATTTTGCCAAAATATGATAGAAAAAAGCGTTGAAAACGGATAACTTTACCGAAATTTCAATCTTTTTTGGTCTATTTTGCCTTAGTTTTCGTTAGTTTGCTAAGATATGTTCGAAAAAGCATCGAAAACGGATAATTTCTTCAAAATTTCAATCTTTTTTCGTCTATTTTGCCTTCCTTTTTGTGATTTTGCCAGGATATGATCGCAAAAAGCGTTCAAAACGGATAATTTTACCGACATTTCAATCTTTTTTGGTCTATTTTGCCTTAGTTTTCGTTAATTTGCCAAGATAAGATCGAAAAAGTATCGAAAACGGATAATTTCTTCAAAATTTCAATCTTTTTTCGTCTATTTTGCCTTACTTTTTGTGATTTTGCCAAGATATGATCGAAAAAAGCGTTGAAAACGGATAATTTTACCGAAATTTCAATCTTTTTTGGTCTATTTTGCCTTAGTTTTTGTTAATTTGCCACGAAAAGGTCGTAAAAGTATCGAAAACGGATAATTTATTCAAAATTTCAATCTTTTTTCGTATATTTAGCCTAACTTTTTGTGATTTTGCCAAGATATGATCGAAAAAAGCGTTGAAAACGGATAATTTTACCGAAATTTCAATCTTTTTTGGTCTATTTTGCCTTAGTTTTCGTTAATTTGCCAAGATAAGATTGAAAACGTATCGAAAACGGATAATTTCTTCAAAATTTCAATCTTTTTTCGTCTATTTAGCCTATCTGTTTGTGATTTTGCCAAGACATGATCGAAAAAAGCGTTAAAAAGGGATAATTTTACCGAAATTTCAATCTTTTTTGGTCTATTTTGCCTTAGTTTTCGTTAATTTGCCAAGAAAAGGTCGTAAAAGTATCGAAAACGGATAATTTCTTCAAAATATCAATCTTTTTTCGTCTATTTTGCCTTACTTTTTGTGATTTTGCCAAGATATGATCGAAAAAAGCGTTGAAAACGGATAATTTTACCGAAATTTCAATCTTTTTTGGTCTATTTTGCCTTAGTTATCGTTAATTTGCCAAGATAAAGTTGAAAACGTATCGAAAACGGATAATTTCTTCAAAATTTCAATCTTTTTTCGTCTATTTTGCCTTACTTTTTGTGATTTTGCCAAGATATGATAGAAACAAGCGTTGAAAAAAGATAATTTCACCGAAATTTCAATCTTTTTTGGTCTATTTTCCCTTAATTTTCGTTAATTTGCCAAGATAAGATCGAAAAGTATCGAAAACGGATAATTTCTTCGAAATTTTAATCTTTTTCCTCAATTTTTTCTTACTTTTCGTGATTTTGCCATGAAATGATCGAAAAGAGCATCGTAAACGGATAATTTCACGGAAATTTCAATCTTTTTCCTCAATTTTAACTTACTTTTCTTGATTTATGATGATATGAACGAAAAAAGCCTCAAATACGGATAATTTTAACAAAATTTCAATCTTTTTTGGTCTATCTTGCCTTAGTTTTCATTTATTGCCAAGATAAGATTGAAAAAGTATCGAAAACGGATAATTTCTTCAAAATTTCAATCTTTTTTCGTCTATTTTGCCTTACTTTTTGTGATTTTGCCAAGATATGATCGAAAAAAGCGTTGATAATGGATAATTTTACCGAAATTTCAATCTTTTTTGGTCTATTTTGCCTTAGTTTTCGTTAATTTGCCAAGAAAAGGTCGTAAAAGTATCGAAAACGGATAATTTCTTCAAAATTTCAATCTTTTTTCGTCTATTTTGCCTTACTTTTTGTGATTTTGCCAAGATATGATAGAAACAAGTGTTGAAAACGGATAATTTCTTCAAAATTTAAATCTACTTCCTGTTTTTTTACTTACTTTTTGCGATTTTGCCAAGATATGACCGAAAAAAGCGTTAAAAAGGGATAATTTCCTCAAAATTTCAATCTTTTTTCGTCTTTTTGGCCTTACTTTTTGTGATTTTGCCAAAATAAGATAGAAAAAAGCGTTGAAAACGGATAATTTTACCGAAATTTCAATCTTTTTTGGTCTATTTTGCCTTAGTTTTCGTTAGTTTGCCAAGATATGTTCGAAAAAGCATCGAAAACGGATAATTTCTTCAAAATTTCAATCTTTTTTCGTCTATTTTGCCTTCCTTTCTGTGATTTTGCCAGGATATGATCGCAAAAAGCGTTCAAAACGGATAATTTTACCGACATTTCAATCTTTTTTGGTCTATTTTGCCTTATTTTTCGTTAATTTATCATGATAAGATCGAAAAAGTATCGAAAACGAATAATTTCTTCAAAATTTCAATCTTTTTTCGTCTATTTTGCCTTACTTTTTGTGATTTTGCCAAGATATAAACGAAAAAAGCCTTAAATACGGATAATTTTAACGAAATTTCAATCTTTTTTGGTCTATCTTGCCTTAGTCTTCATTTATTGCCAAGATAAGATTGAAAAAGTATCTAAAACTGATAATTTCTTCAAAATTTAAATCTACTTCCTCCTTTTTTACTTAGTTTTTACGATTTTGCCAAGATATGACCGAAAAAAGCGTTAAAAAGGGATAATTTCCTCAAAATTTCAATCTTTTTTCGTCTTTTTGGCCTTAATTTTTGTGATTTTGTCAAAATATGATAGAAAAAAGCGTTGAAAACGGATAATTTTACCGAAATTTCAATCTTTTTTGGTCTATTTTGCCTTAGTTTTCGTTAATTTGCCAAGATATGTTCGAAAAAGCATCGAAAACGGATAATTTCTTCAAAATTTCAATCTATTTTCGTCTATTTTGCTTTCCTTTTTGTGATTTTGCCAGGATATGATCGCAAAAAGCGTTCAAAACGGATAATTTTACCGACATTTCAATCTTTTTTGGTCTATTTTGCCTTAGTTTTCGTTAATTTGCCAAGATAAGATCGAAAAAGTATCGAAAACGGATAATTTCTTCAAAATTTCAATCTTTTTTCGTCTATTTTGCCTTACTTTTTGTGATTTTGCCAAGATATGATCCAAAAAAGCGTTGAAAACGGATAATTTTACCGAAATTTCAATCTTTTTTGGTCTATTTTGCCTTAGTTATCGTTAATTTGCCAAGATAAAGTTGTAAACGTATCGAAAACGGATAATTTTTCAAAATTTCAATCTTTTTTCGTCTATTTAGCCTTACTTTTTGTGATTTTGCCAAGATATGATCGAAAAAAGCGTTGAAAACGGATAATTTTACCGAAATTTCAATCTTTTTTGGTCTATTTTCCCTTAGTTTTCGTTAATTTGCCAAGATAAGATTGAAAACGTATCGAAAACGGATAATTTCTCCAAAATTTCAATCTTTTTTTGTCTATTTAGCCTTACTTTTTGTGATTTTGCCAAGATATGATCGAAAAAAGCGTTGAAAATGGATAATTTTACCGAAATTTCAATCTTTTTTGGTCTATTTTGCCTTAGTTTTCGTTAATTTCCCAAGAAAAGGTCTTAAAAGTATCGAAAACGGATAATTTATTCAAAATTTCAATCTTTTTACGTCTATTTTGCCTTACTTTTTCTGATTTTGCCAAGATATGATCGAAAAAAGCGTTGAAAACGGATAATTTTACCGAAATTTCAATCTTTTTTGGTCTATTTTCCCTTAGTTTTCGTTAATTTGCCAAGATAAGATTGAAAACGTATCGAAAACGGATAATTTCTCCAAAATTTCAATCTTTTTTGGTCTATTTTGCCTTACTTTTTCTGATTTTGCCAAGATATGATCGAAAAAAGCGTTGAAAACGGATAATTTTACCGAAATTTCAATCTTTTTTGGTCTATTTTCCCTTAGTTTTCGTTAATTTGCCAAGATAAGATTGAAAACGTATCGAAAACGGATAATTTCCTCAAAATTTCAATCTTTTTTCGTCTTTTTGGCCTTACTTTTTATGATTTTGCCAAAATATGATAGAAAAAAGCGTTGAAAACGGATAATTATACCGAAATTTCAATCTTTTTTGGTCTATTTTGCCTTAGTTTTCGTTAGTTTGCCAAGATATGTTCGAAAAAGCATCGAAAACGGATAATTTCTTCAAAATTTCAATCTTTTTTCGTCTATTTTGCCTTACTTTTTGTGATTTTGCCAAGATATGATAGAAACAAGTGTTGAAAACGGATAATTTCTTCAAAATTTAAATCTACTTCCTGTTTTTTTACTTACTTTTTGCGATTTTGCCAAGATATGACCGAAAAAAGCGTTAAAAAGGGATAATTTCCTCAAAATTTCAATCTTTTTTCGTCTTTTTGGCCTTACTTTTTGTGATTTTGCCAAGATATGATCGAAAAAAGCGTTGAAAACGGATAATTTTACCGAAATTTCAATCTTTTTTGGTCTATTTTGCCTTAGTTTTCGTTAATTTGCCACGAAAAGGTCGTAAAAGTATCGAAAACGGATAATTTATTCAAAATTTCAATCTTTTTTCGTATATTTAGCCTAACTTTTTGTGATTTTGCCAAGATATGATCGAAAAAAGCGTTGAAAACGGATAATTTTACCGAAATTTCAATCTTTTTTGGTCTATTTTGCCTTAGTTTTCGTTAATTTGCCAAGATAAGATTGAAAACGTATCGAAAACGGATAATTTCTTCAAAATTTCAATCTTTTTTCGTCTATTTAGCCTATCTGTTTGTGATTTTGCCAAGACATGATCGAAAAAAGCGTTAAAAAGGGATAATTTTACCGAAATTTCAATCTTTTTTGGTCTATTTTGCCTTAGTTTTCGTTAATTTGCCAAGAAAAGGTCGTAAAAGTATCGAAAACGGATAATTTCTTCAAAATATCAATCTTTTTTCGTCTATTTTGCCTTACTTTTTGTGATTTTGCCAAGATATGATCGAAAAAAGCGTTGAAAACGGATAATTTTACCGAAATTTCAATCTTTTTTGGTCTATTTTGCCTTAGTTATCGTTAATTTGCCAAGATAAAGTTGAAAACGTATCGAAAACGGATAATTTCTTCAAAATTTCAATCTTTTTTCGTCTATTTTGCCTTACTTTTTGTGATTTTGCCAAGATATGATAGAAACAAGCGTTGAAAAAAGATAATTTCACCGAAATTTCAATCTTTTTTGGTCTATTTTCCCTTAATTTTCGTTAATTTGCCAAGATAAGATCGAAAAGTATCGAAAACGGATAATTTCTTCGAAATTTTAATCTTTCTCCTCAATTTTTTCTTACTTCTCGTGATTTTGCCATGAAATGATCGAAAAGAGCATCGTAAACGGATAATTTCACGGAAATTTCAATCTTTTTCCTCAATTTTAACTTACTTTTCTTGATTTATGATGATATGAACGAAAAAAGCCTCAAATACGGATAATTTTAACAAAATTTCAATCTTTTTTGGTCTATCTTGCCTTAGTTTTCATTTATTGCCAAGATAAGATTGAAAAAGTATCGAAAACGGATAATTTCTTCAAAATTTCAATCTTCTTTCTCCTTTTTTACTTACTTTTTGCGATTTTGCCAAGATATGACCGAAAAAAGCGTTAAAAAGGGATAATTTCTTCAAAATTTCAATCTTTTTACGTCTTTTTGGCCTGACTTTTTGTGATTTTGCCAAAATATGATAGAAAAAAGCGTTGAAAACGGATAATTTTACCGAAATTTCAATCTTTTTTGGTCTATTTTACGTTAGTTTTCGTTAGTTTTCCAAGATATGTTCGAAATATTATCGAAAACGGATAATTTCTTCAAAATTTAAATCTTTTTTCGTCTATTTTGCCTTACTTTTTGTGATTTTGCCAAGATATGATCGAAAAAAGCGTTGAAAACGGATAATTTTACCGAAATTTCAATCTTTTGTGGTCTATTTTCCCTTAATTTTAGTTAATTTGCCAAGATAAGATCGAAAGGTATCGAAAACGGATAATTTCTTCAAAATTTAAATCTATTTTCGTCTATTTTGCCTTACTTTTTGTGATTTTGCCAAGATATGATCGAAAAAAGCGTTGAAAACGGATAATTTTACCGAAATTTTAATCTTTTGTGGTCTATTTTCCCTTAATTTTCGTTAATTTGCCAAGATAAGATCGAAAGGTATCGAAAACGGATAATTTCTTCAAAATTTCAATCTTTTTTCGTCTATTTAGCCTATCTGTTTGTGATTTTGCCAAGACATGATCGAAAAAAGCGTTGAAAACGGATAATTTTACCGAAATTTCAATCTTTTTTGGTCTATTTTGCCTTAGTTTTCGTTAATTTGCCAAGAAAAGGTCGTAAATTATCGAAAACGGATAATTTCTTCAAAATTTCAATCTTTTTTCGTCTATTTTGCCTTACTTTTTGTGATTTTGCCAAGATATGATCGAAATAAGAGTTGAAAACGGATAATTTTACCGAAATTTCAATCTTTTTTGGTGTATTTTGCCTTAGTTATCGTTAATTTGCCAAGATAAGATTGAAAACGTATCGAAAACGGATAATTTCTTCAAAATTTCAATCTTTTTTCGTCTATTTTGCCTTACTTTTTGTGATTTTGCCAAGATATGATAGAAACAAGCGTTGAAAAAAGATAATTTTACCGAAATTTCAATCTTTTTTGGTCTATTTTCCCTTAATTTTCGTTAATTTGCCAAGATAAGATCGAAAAGTATCGAAAACGGATAATTTCTTCGAAATTTCAATCTTTTTCCTCAATTTTTTCTTACTTTTCGTGATTTTGCCATGAAATGATCGAAAAGAGCATCGTAAACGGATAATTTCACGGAAATTTCAATCTTTTTCCTCAATTTTAACTTACTTTTCTTGATTTTGCGATGATATGAACGAAAAAAGCCTCAAATACGGATAATTTTAACGAAATTTCAATCTTTTTGGTCTATATTGCCTTAGTTTTCACTTATTGCCAAGATAAGATTGAAAAAGTATCGAAAACGGATAATTTCTTCAAAATTTAAATCTTCTTCCTCCTTTTTTACTTACTTTTTGCGATTTTGCCAAGATATGACCGAAAAAAGCGTTAAAAAGGGATAATTTCTTCAAAATTTCAATCTTTTTTCGTCTTTTTGGCCTGACTTTTTGTGATTTTGCCAAAATATGATAGAAAAAAGCGTTGAAAACGGATAATTTTACCGAAATTTCAATCTTTTTTGGTCTATTTTACGTTAGTTTTCGTTAGTTTTCCATGATATGTTCGAAAAGCATCGAAAACGGATAATTTCTTCAAAATTTAAATATTTTTTCGTCTATTTTGCCTTACTTTTTGTGATTTTGCCAAGATATGATCGAAAAAAGCGTTGAAAACGGATAATTTTACTGACATTTCAATCTTATTTGGTCTATTTTGCCTTAGTTTTCGTTAATTTGCCAAGATAAGATCGAAAAAGTATCGAAAACGGATAATTTCTTCAAAATTTAAATCTTTTTTCGTCTATTTTGCCTTCCTTTTTGTGATTTTGCCAAGATATGATAGAAACAAGCGTTGAAAACGGATAATTTTACCGAAATTCCAATCTTTTTTGGTCTATTTTGCCTTAGTTTTCGTTAATTTGCCATGATAAGATCGAAAAAGTATCGAAAACGGATAATTTCTTCAAAATTTCAATCTTTTTTCGTCTATTTTGCCTTACTTTTTGTGATTGTGCCAAGATATGATAGAAACAAGCGTTGAAAACGGATAATTTTACCGAAATTCCAATCTTTTTTGGTCTATTTTGCCTTAGTTTTCGTTAATTTGCCAAGATAAGATCGAAAAAGTATCGAAAACGGATAATTTCTTCAAAATTTCGATCTTTTTTCGTCTATTTTGCCTTTCTTTTTGTGATTTTGCCAAGATATGATCGAAAAAAGCGTTGAAAACGGATAATTTTACCGAAATTTCAATCTTTTTTGGTCTATTTTGCCTTAGTTTTCGTTAATTTGCCAAGATAAGATTGAAAACGTATCGAAAACGGATAATTTATTCAAAATTTCAATCTTTTTTCGTCTATTTAGCCTAACTTTTTGTGATTTTGCCAAGATATGATCGAAAAAAGCGTTGAAAACAGATAATTTTACCGAAATTTCAATCTTTTTTGGTCTATTTTGCCCTAGTTTTCGTTAATTTGCCAAGAAAAGGTCTTAAAAGTATCGAAAACGGATAATTTATTCAAAATTTCAATCTTTTTTCGTCTATTTTGCCTTACTTTTTGTGATTTTGCCATGATATGATCGAAAAAAGCGTTGAAAACGGATAATTTTACCGAAATTTCAATCCTTTTTGGTCTATTTTGCCTTAGTTATCGTTAATTTACCAAGATAAAGTTGAAAACGTATCGAAAACGGATAATTTCTCCAAAATTTCAATCTTTTTTGGTCTATTTTGCCTTAATTTTCGTTAATTTGCCAAGAAAAGGTCTTAAAAGTATCGAAAACGGATAATTTATTCAAAATTTCAATCTTTTTACGTCGATTTTGCCTTACTTTTTGTGATTTTGCCAAGATATGATAGAAACAAGCGTTGAAAACGGATAATTTTACCGAAATTTCAATCTTTTTTGGTCTATTTTGCCTTAGTTTTCGTTAATTTGCCAAGATAAGATCGAATAAGTATCGAAAACGGATAATTTCTTCAAAATTTCAATCTTTTTTCGTCTATTTTGCCTTACTTTTTGTGATTATCCAAGATATGATCGAAAAAAGCGTTGAAAACAGATAATTTTACCGAAATCTCAAACTTTTTTGGTCTATTTAGCCTTAGTTATCGTTAATTTGCCAAGATAAGATTGAAAACGTATCGAAAACGGATAATTTCTTCAAAATCTTAATCTTTTTTCGTCTATTTAGCCTCACTTTTTGTGATTTTGCCAAAATATGATCGAAAAAAGCGTTGAAAACGGATAATTTTACCGAAATTTCAATCTTTTTTGGTCTATTTTGCCTTTGTATTCGTTAATTTGCCAAGATAAGATCGAAAAGTATCGAAAACGGATAATTTTACCGAAATTTCAATCTTTTTTTGTCTATTCTGCCTTATATTTCGTTAATTTTCCAAGATAAGATCGAAAACGGATAATTTCTTCAAAATTTCAATCTTTTTTCGTCTATTTTGCCTTTTTTTTCTTGATATTGCTAAGATATGATCGATAAAAGCGTTAAAAACGGATAATTTTAACGAAATTTCAATTTTTTTCCTCTATTTTGCCATCTTTCGTGATGTTTTCCAGATTTAATCGTTAAAAGCATCGAAAACGGATATTTTCACCGATATTGAATCTTTTTCCTCTAATGTTCCTTACTTTTCTAGATTTTGACTTACTTTTCTAGATTTTGACTTACTTTTCGTGATTTTGCCTAGATATGATCGAAAATATCGTTGAGAACGGATAGTTTTAACGAAATTGCAATCTTTTTTCGTATATTTTGCAATTCTTTTCGTGAATTCGCCAAGATATGATCGAAAAAAGCATCGAAAACAGATAATTTCACCAAAATTTCAATCTTTTTCATCTACTTTGCCTTACTTTTCGTAATTTTGCCATGAAATTATTGAAAATATTATCGTAAACGGATAATTTCAACGAAATCATCGTTCTTTTCCATTTATTTAGCATTTGTTCTCGTGATTTTACCAAGATATGATCGAAAAAAGCATCGAAAACGGAAAACTACAGCGAAATTTCAATTTTTTTTGTCTATTTTGCCTTAGTTTTCGTTAATTTGCCAAGATATGTACGGAAATGCATCGAAAACGGATAATTTCTTCGAAATTTCAATCTTTTTCCTCAATTTTTTCTTACTTTTCGTGATTTTGCCATGAAATGATAGAAAAGAGTATCGTAAACGGATAATTTCACGGAAATTTCAATCTTTTTCCTCAATTTTAACTTACTTTTCATGATTTTGCGATGATATGAACGAAAAAAGCCTAAAATACGGATAATTTTAACGAAATTTTAATCTTTCTTGGTCTATCTTGCCTTAGTTTTCATTTATTGCCAAGATAAGATTGAAAAAGTATCGAAAACGGATAATTTCTTCAAAATTTAAATCTTCTTCCTCCTTTTTTACTTACTTTTTGCGATTTTGCCAAGATATGACCGAAAAAAGCGTTAAAAAGGGATAATTTCTTCAAAATTTCAATCTTTTTTCGTCTTTTTGGCCTGACTTTTTGTGATTTTGCCAAAATATGATAGAAAAAAGCGTTGAAAACGGATAATTTTACCGAAATTTCAATCTTTTTTGGTCTATTTTACGTTAGTTTTCGTTAGTTTTCCAAGATATGTTCGAAAAAGCATCGAAAACGGATAATTTCTTCAAAATTTAAATCTTTTTTCGTCTATTTTGCCTTACTTTTTGTGATTTTGCCAAGATATGATCGAAAAAAGCGTTGAAAACGGATAATTTTACCGAAATTTCAATCTTTTGTGGTCTATTTTCCCTTAATTTTCGTTAATTTGCCAAGATAAGATCGAAAGGTATCGAAAACGGATAATTTCTTCAAAATTTCAATATTTTTTCGTCTATTTAGCCTATCTGTTTGTGATTTTGCCTAGACATGATCGAAAAAAGCGTTGAAAACGGATAATTTTACCGAAATTTCAATCTTTGTGGTCTATTTTGCCTTAGTTTTCGTTAATTTGCCAAGAAAAGGTCGTAAAAGTATCGAAAACGGATAATTTCTTCAAAATTTCAATCTTTTTTCGTCTATTTTGCCTTACTTTTTGTGATTTTGCCAAGATATGATCGAAATAAGCGTTGAAAACGGATAATTTTACCGAAATTTCAATCTTTTTTGGTGTATTTTGCCTTAGTTATCGTTAATTTGCCAAGATAAGATTGAAAACGTATCGAAAACGGATAATTTCTTCAAAATTTCAATCTTTTTTCGTCTATTTTGCCTTAGTTTTCGTTAATTTGCCAAGAAAAGGTCGTAAAAGTATCGAAAACGGATAATTTCTTCAAAATTTCAATCTTTTTTCGTCTATTTTGCCTTACTTTTTGTGATTTTGCCAAGATATGATCGAAAAAAGCGTTGAAAACGGATAATTTTACCGAAATTTCAATCTTTTTTGGTCTATTTTGCCTTAGGTATCGTTAATTTGCCAAGATAAGATTGAAAACGTATCGAAAACGGATAATTTCTTCAAAATTTCAATCTTTTTTCGTCTATTTTGCCTTACTTTTTGTGATTTTGCCAAGATATGATAGAAACAAGCGTTGAAAAAAGATAATTTCACCGAAATTTCAATCTTTTTTGGTCTATTTTCCCTTAATTTTCGTTAATTTGCCAAGATAAGATCGAAATATATCAAAAACGGATAATTTCTTCAAAATTACAATCTTTTTTCGTCTATTTTGCCTTACTTTTTGTGATTTTGCCAAGATATGATCGAAAAAAGCGTTGAAAATGGATAATTTTACCGAAATTTCAATCTTTTTGGTCTATTTTGCCTTAGGTTTCGTTAATTTGCCAAGATAAGATCGAAAACGTATCGAAAACGGATAATTTCTTCAAAATTTCAATCTTTTTTCGTCTATTTAGCCTAACTTTTTGTGATTTTGCCAAGATATGATCGAAAAAAAAGTTGAAAATGGATAATTTTACCGAAATTTCAATCTTTTTGGTCTATTTTGCCTTAGGTTTCGTTAATTTGCCAAGATAAGATCGAAAACGTATCGAAAACGGATAATTTCTTCAAAATTTCAATCTTTTTTCGTCTATTTAGCCTTACTTTTTGTGATTTTGCCAAGATATGATCGAAAAAAGCGTTGAAAACGGATAATTTTACCGAAATTTCAATCTTTTTTGGTCTATTATCCCTTAGTTTTAGTTAATTTGCCAAGATAAGATTGAAAACGTATCGAAAATGGATAATTCCTCCAAAATTTCAATCTTTTTTGGTCTATTTTACCTTAATTTTCGTTAATTGCCAAGAAAAGGTCTTAAAAGTATCGAAAACGGATAATTTATTCAAAATTTCAATCTTTTTTCGTCTATTTTGCCTTACTTTTTGTGATTTTGCCAAGATATGATCGAAAAAAGCGTTGAAAACGGATAATTTTACCGAAATTTCAATCTTTATTGGTCTATTTTGCCTTAGTTATCGTTAATTTGCCAAGATAAAGTTGAAAACGTATCGAAAACGGATAATTTTTCAAAATTTCAATCTTTTTTCGTCTATTTAGCCTTACTTTTTCTGATTTTGCCAAGATATGATCGATAAAAGCGTTGAAAACGGATAATTTTACCGAAATTTCAATCTTTTTTGGTCTATTTTCCCTTAGTTTTCGTTAATTTGCCAAGATAAGATTGAAAACGTATCGAAAACGGATAATTTCCTCAAAATTTCAATCTTTTTTCGTCTTTTTGGCCTTACTTTTTATGATTTTGCCAAAATATGATAGAAAAAAGCGTTGAAAACGGATAATTATACCGAAATTTCAATCTTTTTTGGTCTATTTTGCCTTAGTTTTCGTTAGTTTGCCAAGATATGTTCGAAAAAGCATCGAAAACGGATAATTTCTTCAAAATTTCAATCTTTTTTCGTCTATTTTGCCTTCCTTTTTGTGATTTTGCCAGGATATGATCGCAAAAAGCGTTCAAAACGGATAATTTTACCGACATTTCAATCTTTTTTGGTCTATTTTGCCTTAGTTTTCGTTAATTTGCCAAGATAAGATCGAAAAAGTATCGAAAACGGATAATTTCTTCAAAATTTCAATCTTTTTTCGTCTATTTTGCCTTCTTTTTGTGATTTTGCCAAGATATGATCGAAAAAAGCGTTGAAAATGGATAATTTTACCGAAATTTCAATCTTTTTTGGTCTATTTTGCCTTAGTTTTCGTTAATTTGCCACGAAAAGGTCGTAAAAGTATCGAAAACGGAGAATTTATTCAAAATTTCAATCTTTTTTCGTCTATTTAGCCTAACTTTTTGTGATTTTGCCAAGATATGATCGAAAAAAGCGTTGAAAACGGATAATTTTACCGAAATTTCAATCTTTTTTGGTCTATTTTGCCTTAGTTATCGTTAATTTGCCAAGATAAGATTGAAAACGTATCGAAAACGGATAATTTCTTCAAAATTTCAATCTTTTTTCGTCTATTTAGCCTATCTGTTTGTGATTTTGCCAAGACATGATCGAAAAAAGCGTTGAAAACGGATAATTTTACCGAAATTTCAATCTTTTTTGGTCTATTTTGCCTTAGTTTTCGTTAATTTGCCAAGAAAAGGTCGTAAAAGTATCGAAAACGGATAATTTCTTCAAAATTTCAATCTTTTTTCGTCTATTTTGCCTTACTTTTTGTGATTTTGCCAAGATATGATCGAAAAAAGCGTTGAAAACGGATAATTTTACCGAAATTTCAATCTTTTTTGGTGTATTTTGCCTTAGTTATCGTTAATTTGCCAAGATAAGATTGAAAACGTATCGAAAACGGATAATTTCTTCAAAATTTCAATCTTTTTTCGTCTATTTTGCCTTACTTTTTGTGATTTAGCCAAGATATGATAGAAACAAGCGTTGAAAAAAGATAATTTCACCGAAATTTCAATCTTTTTTGGTCTATTTTCCCTTAATTTTCGTTAATTTGCCAAGATAAGATCGAAAAGTATCGAAAACGGATAATTTCTTCGAAATTTCAATCTTTTTCCTCAATTTTTTCTTACTTTTCGTGATTTTGCCATGAAATGATCGAAAAGAGCATCGTAAACGGATAATTTCACGGAAATTTCAATCTTTTTCCTCAATTTTAACTTACTTTTCTTGATTTTGCGATGATATGAACGAAAAAAGCCTCAAATACGGATAATTTTAACGAAATTTAATCTTTTTTGGTCTATCTTGCCTTAGTTTTCATTTATTGACAAGATAAGATTGAAAAAGTATCGAAAACGGATAATTTCTTCAAAATTTCAATCTTTTTTCGTCTATTTTGCCTTACTTTTTGTGATTTAGCCAAGATATGATAGAAACAAGCGTTGAAAAAAGATAATTTCACCGAAATTTCAATCTTTTTTGGTCTATTTTCCCTTAATTTTCGTTAATTTGCCAAGATAAGATCGAAAAGTATCGAAAACGGATAATTTCTTCAAAATTTAAATCTTCTTCCTCCTTTTTTACTTACCTTTTGCGATTTTGCCAAGATATGACCGAAAAAAGCGTTAAAAAGGGATAATTTCTTCAAAATTTCAATCTTTTTTCGTCTTTTTGGCCTGACTTTTTGTGATTTTGCCAAAATATGATAGAAAAAAGCGTTGAAAACGGATAATTTTACCGAAATTTCAATCTTTTTTGGTCTATTTTACGTTAGTTTTCGTTAGTTTTCCAAGATATGTTCGAAAAAGCATCGAAAACGGATAATTTCTTCAAAATTTAAATCTTTTTTCGTCTATTTTGCCTTACTTTTTGTGATTTTGCCAAGATATGATCGAAAAAAGCGTTGAAAACGGATAATTTTACCGACATTTCAATCTTATTTGGTCTATTTTGCCTTAGTTTTCGTTAATTTTCCAAGATAAGATCGAAAAAGTATCGAGAACGGATAATTTCTTCAAAATTTCAATCTTTTTTCGTCTATTTTGCCTTACTTTTTGTGATTGTGCCAAGCTATGATAGAAACAAGCGTTGAAAACGGATAATTTTACCGAAATTCCAATCTTTTTTGGTCCATTTTGCCTTAGTTTTCGTTAATTTGCCAAGATAAGATCGAAAGGTATCGAATACGGATAATTTCTTCAAAATTTCAATCTTTTTTCGTCTATTTAGCCTAACTTTTTGTGATTTTGCCAAGACATGATCGAAAAAAGCGTTGAAAACGGATAATTTTACCGAAATTTCAATCTTTATTGGTCTATTTTCCCTTAGTTTTCGTTAATTTGCCAAGAAAAGGTCGTAAAAGTATCGAAAACGGATAATTTCTTCAAAATTTCAATCTTTTTTCGTCTATTTTGCCTTACTTTTTGTGATTTTGCCAAGATATAATCGAAATAAGCGTTGAAAACGGATAATTTTACCGAAATTTCAATCTTTTTTGGTGTATTTTGCCTTAGTTATCGTTAATTTGCCAAGATAAGATTGAAAACGTATCGAAACGGATAATTTCTTCAAAATTTAAATCTTTTTTCGTCTATTTTGCCTTACTTTTTGTGATTATGCCAAGATATGATAGAAACAAGCGTTGAAAAAAGATAATTTCACCGAAATTTCAATCTTTTTTGGTCTATTTTCCCTTAATTTTCGTTAATTTGCCAAGATAAGATCGAAAAGTATCGAAAACGGATAATTTCTTCGAAATTTCAATCTTTTTCCTCAATTTTTTCTTACTTTTCGTGATTTTGCCATGAAATGATCGAAAAGAGCATCGTAAACGGATAATTTCACGGAAATTTCAATCTTTTTCCTCAATTTTAACTTACTTTTCTTGATTTTGCGATGATATGAACGAAAAAAGCCTCAAATACGGATAATTTTAACGAAATTTCAATCTTTTTTGGTCTATATTGCCTTAGTCTTCACTTATTGCCAAGATAAGATTGAAAAAGTATCGAAAACGGATAATTTCTTCAAAATTTAAATCTTCTTCCTCCTTTTTTACTTACTTCTTGCGATTTTGCCAAGATATGACCGAAAAAAGCGTTAAAAAGGGATAATTTCTTCAAAATTTCAATCTTTTTTCGTCTTTTTGGCCTGACTTTTTGTGATTTTGCCAAAATATGATAGAAAAAAGCGTTGAAAACGGATAATTTTACCGAAATTTCAATCTTTTTTGGTCTATTTTAGGTTAGTTTTCGTTAGTTTTCCAAGATATGTTCGAAAAAGCATCGAAAACGGATAATTTCTTCAAAATTTAAATCTTTTTTCGTCTATTTTGCCTTACTTTTTGTGATTTTGCCAAGATATGATCGAAAAAAGCGTTGAAAACGGATAATTTTACCGACATTTCAATCTTATTTGGTCTATTTTGCCTTAGTTTTCGTTAATTTGCCAAGATAAGATCGAAAAAGTATCGAAAACGGATAATTTCTTCAAAATTTCAATCTTTTTTCGTCTATTTTGCCTTACTTTTTGTGATTTTGCCAAGATATGATAGAAACAAGCGTTGAAAAAAGATAATTTCACCGAAATTTCAATCTTTTTTGGTCTATTTTCCCTTAATTTTCGTTAATTTGCCAAGATAAGATCGAAATATATCGAAAACGGATAATTTCTTCAAAATTACAATCTTTTTTCGTCTATTTTGCCTTACTTTTTGTGATTTTGCCAAGATATGATCGAAAAAAGCGTTGAAAATGGATAATTTTACCGAAATTTCAATCTTTTTGGTCTATTTTGCCTTAGGTTTCGTTAATTTGCCAAGATAAGATCGAAAACGTATCGAAAACGGATAATTTCTTCAAAATTTCAATCTTTTTTCGTCTATTTAGCCTAACTTTTTGTGATTTTGCCAAGATATGATCGAAAAAAGCGTTGAAAATGGATAATTTTACCGAAATTTCAATCTTTTTGGTCTATTTTGCCTTAGGTTTCGTTAATTTGCCAAGATAAGATCGAAAACGTATCGAAAACGGATAATTTCTTCAAAATTTCAATCTTTTTTCGTCTATTTAGCCTTACTTTTTGTGATTTTGCCAAGATATGATCGAAAAAAGCGTTGAAAACGGATAATTTTACCGAAATTTCAATCTTTTTTGGTCTATTATCCCTTAGTTTTCGTTAATTTGCCAAGATAAGATTGAAAACGTATCGAAAATGGATAATTTCTCCAAAATTTCAATCTTTTTTGGTCTATTTTACCTTAATTTTCGTTAATTGCCAAGAAAAGGTCTTAAAAGTATCGAAAACGGATAATTTATTCAAAATTTCAATCTTTTTTCGTCTATTTTGCCTTACTTTTTGTGATTTTGCCAAGATATGATCGAAAAAAGCGTTGAAAACGGATAATTTTACCGAAATTTCAATCTTTTTTGGTCTATTTTGCCTTAGTTATCGTTAATTTGCCAAGATAAAGTTGAAAACGTATCGAAAACGGATAATTTTTCAAAATTTCAATCTTTTTTCGTCTATTTAGCCTTACTTTTTCTGATTTTGCCAAGATATGATCGAAAAAAGCGTTGAAAACGGATAATTTTACCGAAATTTCAATCTTTTTTGGTCTATTTTCCCTTAGTTTTCGTTAATTTGCCAAGATAAGATTGAAAACGTATCGAAAACGGATAATTTCCTCAAAATTTCAATCTTTTTTCGTCTTTTTGGCCTTACTTTTTGCGATTTTGCCAAAATATGATAGAAAAAAGCGTTGAAAACGGATAATTTTACCGAAATTTCAATCTTTTTTGGTCTATTTTGCCTTAGTTTTCGTTAGTTTGCCAAGATATGTTCGAAAAAGCATCGAAAACGGATAATTTCTTCAAAATTTCAATCTTTTTTCGTCTATTTTGCCTTCCTTTTTGTGATTTTGCCAGGATATGATCGCAAAAAGCGTTCAAAACGGATAATTTTACCGACATTTCAATCTTTTTTGGTCTATTTTGCCTTAGTTTTCGTTAATTTGCCAAGATAAGATCGAAAAAGTATCGAAAACGGATAATTTCTTCAAAATTTCAATCTTTTTTCGTCTATTTTGCCTTCTTTTTGTGATTTTGCCAAGATATGATCGAAAAAAGCGTTGAAAATGGATAATTTTACCGAAATTTCAATCTTTTTTGGTCTATTTTGCCTTAGTTTTCGTTAATTTGCCACGAAAAGGTCGTAAAAGTATCGAAAACGGAGAATTTATTCAAAATTTCAATCTTTTTTCGTCTATTTAGCCTAACTTTTTGTGATTTTGCCAAGATATGATCGAAAAAAGCGTTGAAAACGGATAATTTTACCGAAATTTCAATCTTTTTTGGTCTATTTTGCCTTAGTTATCGTTAATTTGCCAAGATAAGATTGAAAACGTATCGAAAACGGATAATTTCTTCAAAATTTCAATCTTTTTTCGTCTATTTAGCCTATCTGTTTGTGATTTTGCCAAGACATGATCGAAAAAAGCGTTGAAAACGGATAATTTTACCGAAATTTCAATCTTTTTTGGTCTATTTTCCTTAGTTTTCGTTAATTTGCCAAGAAAAGGTCGTAAAAGTATCGAAAACGGATAATTTCTTCAAAATTTCAATCTTTTTTCGTCTATTTTGCCTTACTTTTTGTGATTTTGCCAAGATATGATCGAAAAAAGCGTTGAAAACGGATAATTTTACCGAAATTTCAATCTTTTTTGGTGTATTTTGCCTTAGTTATCGTTAATTTGCCAAGATAAGATTGAAAACGTATCGAAAACGGATAATTTCTTCAAAACTTCAATCTTTTTTCGTCTATTTTGCCTTACTTTTTGTGATTTTGCCAAGATATGATAGAAACAAGCGTTGAAAAAAGATAATTTCACCGAAATTTCAATCTTTTTTGGTCTATTTTCCCTTAATTTTCGTTAATTTGCCAAGATAAGATCGAAAAGTATCGAAAACGGATAATTTCTTCGAAATTTCAATCTTTTTCCTCAATTTTTTCTTACTTTTCGTGATTTTGCCATGAAATGATCGAAAAGAGCATCGTAAACGGATAATTTCACGGAAATTTCAATCTTTTTCCTCAATTTTAACTTACTTTTCTTGATTTTGCGATGATATGAACGAAAAAAGCCTCAAATACGGATAATTTTAACGAAATTTAATCTTTTTTGGTCTATCTTGCCTTAGTTTTCATTTATTGCCAAGATAAGATTGAAAAAGTATCGTAACGGATAATTTCTTCAAAATTTAAATCTTCTTCCTCCTTTTTTACTTACTTTTTGCGATTTTGCCAAGATATGACCGAAAAAAGCGTTAAAAAGGGATAATTTCTTCAAAATTTCAATCTTTTTTCGTCTTTTTGGCCTGACTTTTTGTGATTTTGCCAAAATATGATAGAAAAAAGCGTTGAAAACGGATAATTTTACCGAAATTTCAATCTTTTTTGGTCTATTTTACGTTAGTTTTCGTTAGTTTTCCAAGATATGTTCGAAAAAGCATCGAAAACGGATAATTTCTTCAAAATTTAAATCTTTTTTCGTCTATTTTGCCTTACTTTTTGTGATTTTGCCAAGATATGATCGAAAAAAGCGTTGAAAACGGATAATTTTACCGACATTTCAATCTTATTTGGTCTATTTTGCCTTAGTTTTCGTTAATTTTCCAAGATAAGATCGAAAAAGTATCGAAAACGGATAATTTCTTCAAAATTTCAATCTTTTTTCGTCTATTTTGCCTTACTTTTTGTGATTGTGCCAAGCTATGATAGAAACAAGCGTTGAAAACGGATAATTTTACCGAAATTCCAATCTTTTTTGGTCTATTTTGCCTTAGTTTTCGTTAATTTGCCAAGATAAGATCGAAAGGTATCGAATACGGATAATTTCTTCAAAATTTCAATCTTTTTTCGTCTATTTAGCCTAACTTTTTGCGATTTTGCCAAGACATGATCGAAAAAAGCGTTGAAAACGGATAATTTTACCGAAATTTCAATCTTTATTGGTCTATTTTGCCTTAGTTTTCGTTAATTTGCCAAGAAAAGGTCGTAAAAGTATCGAAAACGGATAATTTCTTCAAAATTTCAATCTTTTTTCGTCTATTTTGCCTTACTTTTTGTGATTTTGCCAAGATATAATCGAAATAAGCGTTGAAAACGGATAATTTTACCGAAATTTCAATCTTTTTTGGTGTATTTTTCCTTAGTTATCGTTAATTTGCCAAGATAAGATTGAAAACGTATCGAAACGGATAATTTCTTCAAAATTTCAATCTTTTTTCGTCTATTTTGCCTTACTTTTTGTGATTATGCCAAGATATGATAGAAACAAGCGTTGAAAAAAGATAATTTCACCGAAATTTCAATCTTTTTTGGTCTATTTTCCCTTAATTTTCGTTAATTTGCCAAGATAAGATCGAAAAGTATCGAAAACGGATAATTTCTTCGAAATTTCAATCTTTTTCCTCAATTTTTTCTTACTTTTCGTGATTTTGCCATGAAATGATCGAAAAGAGCATCGTAAACGGATAATTTCACGGAAATTTCAATCTTTTTCCTCAATTTTAACTTACTTTTCTTGATTTTGCGATGATATGAACGAAAAAAGCCTCAAATACGGATAATTTTAACGAAATTTCAATCTTTTTTGGTCTATATTGCCTTAGTTTTCACTTATTGCCAAGATAAGATTGAAAAAGTATCGAAAACGGATAATTTCTTCAAAATTTAAATCTTCTTCCTCCTTTTTTACTTACTTTTTGCGATTTTGCCAAGATATGACCGAAAAAAGCGTTAAAAAGGGATAATTTCTTCAAAATTTCAATCTTTTTTCGTCTTTTTGGCCTGACTTTTTGTGATTTTGCCAAAATATGATAGAAAAAAGCGTTGAAAACGGATAATTTTACCGAAATTTCAATCTTTTTTGGTCTATTTTACGTTAGTTTTCGTTAGTTTTCCAAGATATGTTCGAAAAAGCATCGAAAACGGATAATTTCTTCAAAATTTAAATCTTTTTTCGTCTATTTTGCCTTACTTTTTGTGATTTTGCCAAGATATGATCGAAAAAAGCGTTGAAAACGGATAATTTTACCGACATTTCAATCTTATTTGGTCTATTTTGCCTTAGTTATCGTTAATTTGCCAAGATAAGATCGAAAAAGTATCGAAAACGGATAATTTCTTCAAAATTTCAATCTTTTTTCGTCTATTTTGCCTTACTTTTTGTGATTCTGCCAAGATATGATAGAAACAAGCGTTGAAAACGGATAATTTTACCGAAATTCCAATCTTTTTTGGTCTATTTTGCCTTAGTTTTCGTTAATTTGCCAAGATAAGATCGAAAAAGTATCGAAAACGGATAATTTCTTCAAAATTTCAATCTTTTTTCGTCTATTTTGCCTTACTTTTTGTGATTTTGCCAAGATATGAACGAAAAAAGCCTCAAATACGGATAATTTTAACGAAATTTCAATCTTTTTTGGTCAATCTTGCCTTAGTTTTCATTTATTGCCAAGATAAGATTGAAAAAGTATCGAAAACTGATAATTTCTTCAAAATTTAAATCTACTTCCTCCTTTTTTACTTACTTTTTGCGATTTTGCCAAGATATGACCGAAAAAAGCGTTAAAAAGGGATAATTTCCTCAAAATTTCAATCTTTTTTCGTCTTTTTGGCCTTACTTTTTGTGATTTTGCCAAAATATGATAGAAAAAAGCGTTGAAAACGGATAATTTTACCAAAATTTCAATCTTTTTTGGTCTATTTTGCCTTAGTTTTCGTTAGTTTTCCAAGATATGTTCGAAAAAGCATCGAAAACGGATAATTTCTTCAAAATTTAAATCTTTTTTCGTCTATTTTGCCTTACTTTTTGATTTTGCCAAGATATGATCGAAAAAAGCGTTGAAAACGGATAATTTTACCGACATTTCAATCTTATTTGGTCTATTTTGCCTTAGTTTTCGTTAATTTGCCAAGATAAGATCGAAAAAGTATCGAAAACGGATTATTTCTTCAAAATTTCAATCTTTTTTCGTCTATTTTGCCTTACTTTTTGTGATTGTGCCAAGATATGATAGAAACAAGCGTTGAAAACGGATAATTTTACCAAAATTCCAATCTTTTTTGGTCTATTTTGCCTTAGTTTTCGTTAATTTGCCAAGATAAGATCGAAAAAGTATCGAAAACGGATAATTTCTTCAAAATTTCAATCTTTTTTCGTCTATTTTGCCTTACTTTTTGTGATTTTGCCAAGATATGAACGAAAAAAGCCTCAAATACGGATAATTTTAACGAAATTTCAATCTTTTTTGGTCTATCTTGCCTTAGTTTTCATTTATTGCCAAGATAAGATTGAAAAAGTATCGAAAACTGATAATTTCTTCAAAATTTAAATCTACTTCCTCCTTTTTTTACTTACTTTTTGCGATTTTGCCAAGATATGACCGAAAAAAGCGTTAAAAAGGGATAATTTCCTCAAAATTTCAATCTTTTTTCGTCTTTATGGCTTTACTTTTTGTGATTTTGCCAAAATATGATAGAAAAAAGCGTTGAAAACGGATAATTTTACCGAAATTTCAATCTTTTTTGGTCTATTTTGCCTTAGTTTTCGTTAATTTGCTAAGATAAGATCGAAAAAGTATCGAAAACGGATAATTTATTCAAAATTTCAATCTTTTTTCGTCTATTTAGCCTAACTTTTTGTGATTTTGCCAAGATATGATCGAAAAAAGCGTTGAAAACGGATAATTTTACCGAAATTTCAATTTTTTTGGTCTATTTTGCCTTAGTTTTCGTTAATTTGCCAAGATAAGATTGAAAACGTATCGAAAACGGATAATTTCTTCAAAATTTCAATCTTTTTTCGTCTATTTAGCCTAACTTTTTGTGATTTTGCCAAGATATGATCGAAAAAAAGCGTTGAAAACGGATAATTTTACCGAAATTTCAATCTTTTTTGGTCTATTTTGCCATATTTTTCGTAAATTTGCCAAGATAAGATCGAAAAAGTATCGAAAACGGATAATTTCTTCAAAATTTCAATCTTTTTTCGTCTATGTTGCCTAACTTTTTGTGATTCTGCCAAGGTATGATTGAAACAAGCGTTGAAAACGGATAATTTTACCGAAATTTCAATCTTTTTTGGTCGATTTTGCCATATTTTTCGTAAATTTGCCAAGATAAGATCGAAAAAGTATCGAAAACGGATAATTTCTTCAAAATTTCAATCTTTTTTCGTCTATTTAGCCTAACTTTTTGTGATTTTGCCAAGATATGATCGAAAAAAGCGTTGAAAACGGATAATTTTACCGAAATTTCAATCTATTTTGGTCTATTTTGCTTTATTTTTCGTTAATTTGCCAAGATAGGATCGAAAAAGTATCGAAAACGGATAATTTCTTCAAAATTTCAATCTTTTTTCGTCTATTTTGCCTAACTTTTTGTGATTTTGCCAAGGTATGATCGAAAAAAACGTTGAAAACGGATAATTTTACCGAAATTTTATTCTTTTTTGGTCTATTTTGCCTTATTTTTCGTAAATTTGCCAAGATAAGATCGAAAAAGTATCGAAAACGGATAATTTCTTCAAAATTTCAATCTTTTTTCGTCTATGTTGCCTAACTTTTTGTGATTTTGCCAAGGTATGATTGAAACAAGCGTTGAAAACGGATAATTTTACCGAGATTTCAATCTTTTTTGGTCGATTTTGCTATATTTTTCGTAAATTTGCCAAGATAAGATCGAAAAAGTATCGAAAACGGATAATTTCTTCAAAATTTCAATCTTTTTTCGTCTATGTTGCCTAACTTTTTGTGATTTTGCCAAGGTATGATTGAAACAAGCGTTGAAAACGGATAATTTTACCGAAATTTCAATCTTTTTTGGTCGATTTTGCCATATTTTTCGTAAATTTGCCAAGATAAGATCGAAAAAGTATCGAAAACGGATAATTTCTTCAAAATTTCAATCTTTTTTCGTCTATGTTGCCTAACTTTTTGTGATTTTGCCAAGGTATGATTGAAACAAGCGTTGAAAACGGATAATTTTACCGAGATTTCAATCTTTTTTGGTCGATTTTGCCATATTTTTCGTAAATTTGCCAAGATAAGATCGAAAAAGTATCGAAAACGGATAATTTCTTCAAAATTTCAATCTTTTTTCGTCTATGTTGCCTAACTGTTTGTGATTCTGCCAAGATATGATCGAAAAAAGCGTTGAAAACGGATAATTTTACCGAAATTTCAATCTTTTTTGGTCTATTTTGCCTTATTTTTCGTTAATTTACCAAGATAAGATCGAAAAAGTATCGAAAACGGATATTTTCTTCAAAATTTCAATCTTTTTTCGTCTATGTTGCCTAACTTTTTGTGATTTTGCCAAGGTATGATCGAAAAAAGCGTTGAAAACTGATAATTTTACCGAAATTTCAATCTTTTTTGGTCTATTTTGCCTTATTTTTCGTTAATTTACCAAGATAAGATCGAAAAAGTATCGAAAACGGATTTTTTTTCAAAATTTCAATCTTTTTTTGTCTTTTTTGCCTAACTTTTTGTGATTTTGCCAAGGTATGATCGAAAAAAACGTTGAAAACGGATAATTTTACCGAAATTTTTATCTCTTTTGGTCAATTTTGCCTTAGTTTTCGTTAATTTGCCAAGATAAGATCGAAAAAGTATCGAAAACGGATAATTTCTTCAAAATTTCAATCTTTTTTCGTCTATTTTGCCTTACTTTTTGTGATTCTGCCAAGATATGATCGAAAAAAAACGTTGAAAACGGATAATTTTACCGAAATTTCAATCTTTTTTTGTCTATTTTGCCATATTCTTCGTTAATTTGCCAAGATAAGATCGAAAAAGTATCGAAAACGGATAATTTCTTCAAAATTTCAATCTTTTTTCGTCTATTTTGCCTTACTTTTTGTGATTCTGCCAAGATATGATCGAAAAAAACGTTGAATACGGATAATTATACCGAAATTTCAATCTTTTTTTGTCTATTTTGCCATATTCTTCGTTAATTTGCCAAGATAAGATCGAAAAAGTATCGAAAACGGATAATTTCTTCAAAATTTCAATCTTTTTTCGTCTATTTTGCCTTACTTTTTGTGATTCTGCCAAGATATGATCGAAAAAAAACGTTGAAAACGGATAATTTTACCGAAATTTTTATCTCCTTTGGTCAATTTTGCCTTATTTTTCGTTAATTTGCCAAGATAAGATCGAAAAAGTATCGAAAACGGATAATTTCTTCAAAATTTCAATCTTTTTTCGTCTATTTTGCCTTACTTTTTGTGATTCTGCCAAGATATGATCGAAAAAAACGTTGAATACGGATAATTTTACCGAAATTTCAATCTTTTTTTGTCTATTTTGCCATATTCTTCGTTAATTTGCCAAGATAAGATCGAAAAAGTATCGAAAACCGATAATTTCTTCAAAATTTCAATCTTTTTTCGTCTATTTTGCCTTACTTTTTGTGATTCTGCCAAGATATGATCGAAAAAAACGTTGAAAACGGATAATTTTACCGAAATTTTTATCTCTTTTGGTCAATTTTGCCTTATTTTTCGTTAATTTGCCAAGATAAGATCGAAAAAGTATCGAAAACGGATAATTTCTTCAAAATTTCAATCTTTTTTCGTCTATTTTGCCTTACTTTTTGTGATTCTGCCAAGATATGATCGAAAAAAAACGTTGAATACGGATAATTTTACCGAAATTTCAATCTTTTTTTGTCTATTTTGCCATATTCTTCGTTAATTTGCCAAGATAAGATCGAAAAAGTATCGAAAACGGATAATTTCTTCAAAATTTCAATCTTTTTTCGTCTATTTTGCCTTACTTTTTGTGATTCTGCCAAGATATGATCGAAAAAAAACGTTGAATACGGATAATTTTACCGAAATTTCAATCTTTTTTTGTCTATTTTGCCATATTCTTCGTTAATTTGCCAAGATAAGATCGAAAAAGTATCGAAAACGGATAATTTCTTCAAAATTTCAATCTTTTTTCGTCTATTTTGCCTTACTTTTTGTGATTCTGCCAAGATATGATCGAAAAAAGCGTTGAAAACGGATAATTTTACCGAAATTTCAATCTTTTTTTGTCTATTTTGCCATATTCTTCGTTAATTTGCCAAGATAAGATCGAAAAAGTATCGAAAACGGATAATTTCTTCAAAATTTCAATCTTTTTTCGTCTATTTTGCCTTACTTTTTGTGATTCTGCCAAGATATGATCGAAAAAAGCGTTGAAAACGGATAATTTTACCGAAATTTCAATCTTTTTTGTCTATTTTGCCTTATTTTTCGTTAATTTGCCAAGATAAGATCGAAAAAGTATCGAAAACGGATAATTTCTTCAAATTTCAATCTTTTTTCGTCTATTTTGCCTTACTTTTTGTGATTCTGCCAAGATATGATCGAAAAAAACGTTGAATACGGATAATTTTACCGAAATTTCAATCTTTTTTTGTCTATTTTGCCATATTCTTCGTTAATTTGCCAAGATAAGATCGAAAAAGTATCGAAAACGGATAATTTCTTCAAAATTTCAATCTTTTTTCGTCTATTTTGCCTTACTTTTTGTGATTCTGCCAAGATATGATCGAAAAAAGCGTTGAAAACGGATAATTTTACCGAAATTTCAATCTTTTTTTGTCTATTTTGCCTTATTTTTCGTTAATTTGCCAAGATAAGATCGAAAAAGTATCGAAAACGGATAATTTCTTCAAAATTTCAATCTTTTTTCGTCTATTTTGCATTACTTTTTGTGATTCTGCCAAGATATGATCGAAAAAAGCGTTGAAAACGGATAATTTTACCGAAATTTCAATCTTTTTTTGTCTATTTTGCCTTATTTTTCGTTAATTTTCCAAGATAAGATCGAAAAAGTATCGAAAACGGATAATTTCTTCAAAATTTCAATCTTTTTTCGTCTATTTTGCCTTACTTTTTGTGATTCTGCCAAGATATGATCTAAAAAAACGTTGAAAACGGATAATTTTACCGAAATTTCAATCTTTTTTTGTCTATTTTGCCATATTCTTCGTTAATTTGCCAAGATAAGATCGAAAAAGTATCGAAAACGGATAATTTCTTCAAAATTTCAATCTTTTTTCGTCTATTTTGCCTTACTTTTTGTGATTCTGCCAAGATATGATCGAAAAAAGCGTTGAAAACGGATAATTTTACCGAAATTTCAATCTTTTTTTGTCTATTTTGCCTTATTTTTCGTTAATTTGCCAAGATAAGATCGAAAAAGTATCGAAAACGGATAATTTCTTCAAAATTTCAATCTTTTTTCGTCTATTTTGCCTTACTTTTTGTGATTCTGCCAAGATATGATCGAAAAAAAGCGTTGAAAACGGATAATTTTACCGAAATTTCAATCTTTCTTGGTCTATTTTGCCTTATTCTTCGTTAATTTGCCAAGATAAGATCGAAAAAGTATCGAAAACGGATAATTTCTTCAAAATTTCAATCTTTTTTCGTCTATTTTGCCTTACTTTTTGTGATTCTGCCAAGATATGATCGATAAAAACGTTGAATACGGATAATTTTACCGAAATTTCAATCTTTTTTTGTCTATTTTGCCATATTCTTCGTTAATTTGCCAAGATAAGATCGAAAAAGTATCGAAAACGGATAATTTCTTCAAAATTTCAATCTTTTTTCGTCTATTTTGCCTTACTTTTTGTGATTCTGCCAAGATATGATCGAAAAAAGCGTTGAATACGGATAATTTTACCGAAATTTCAATCTTTTTTTGTCTATTTTGCCATATTCTTCGTTAATTTGCCAAGATAAGATCGAAAAAGTATCGAAAACGGATAATTTCTTCTAAATTTCAATCTTTTTTCGTCTATTTTGCCTTACTTTTTGTGATTCTGCCAAGATATGATCGAAAAAAGCGTTGAAAACGGATAATTTTATCGAAATTTCAATCTTTTTTTGTCTATTTTGCCTTATTTTTCGTTAATTTGCCAAGATAAGATCGAAAAAGTATCGAAAACGGATAATTTCTTCAAAATTTCAATCTTTTTTCGTCTATTTTGCCTTACTTTTTGTGATTCTGCCAAGATATGATCGAAAAAAACGTTGAAAACGGATAATTTTACCGAAATTTTTATCTCTTTTGGTCAATTTTGCCTTATTTTTCGTTAATTTGCCAAGATAAGATCGAAAAAGTATCGAATACGGATAATTTCTTCAAAATTTCAATCTTTTTTCGTCTATTTTGCCTTACTTTTTGTGATTCTGCCAAGATATGATCGAAAAAAACGTTGAAAATGGATAATTTTACCGTAATTTTTATCTCTTTTGGTCAATTTTGCCTTATTTTTCGTTAATTTGCAAAGATAAGATCGAAAAAGTATCGAAAACGGATAATTTCTTCAAAATTTCAATCTTTTTTCGTCTATTTTGCCTTACTTTTTGTGATTCTGCCAAGATATGATCGAGAAAAGCGTTGAAAACGGATAATTTTACCGAAATTTCAATCTTTTTTTGTCTATTTTGCCTTATTTTTCGTTAATTTGCCAAGATAAGATCGAAAAAGTATCGAAAACGGATAATTTCTTCAAAATTTCAATCTTTTTTCGTCTATTTTGCCTTACTTTTTGTGATTCTGCCTAGATATGATCGAAAAAAGCGTTGAATACGGATAATTTTACCGAAATTTCAATCTTTTTTTGTCTATTTTGCCATATTCTTCGTTAATTTGCCAAGATAAGATCGAAAAAGTATCGAAAACGGATAATTTCTTCAAATTTTCAATCTTTTTTCGTCTATTTTGCCTTACTTTTTGTGATTCTGCCAAGATATGATCGAAAAAAGCGTTGAATACGGATAATTTTACCGAAATTTCAATCTTTTTTTGTCTATTTTGCCATATTCTTCGTTAATTTGCCAAGATAAGATCGAAAAAGTATCGAAAACGGATAATTTCTTCAAAATTTCAATCTTTTTTCGTCTATTTTGCCTTACTTTTTGTGATTCTGCCAAGATATGATCGAAAAAAAGCGTTGAAAACGGATAATTTTACCGAAATTTCAATCTTTTTTTGTCTATTTTGCCTTATTTTTCGTTAATTTGCCAAGATAAGATCGAAAAAGTATCGAAAACGGATAATTTCTTCAAAATTTCAATCTTTTTTCGTCTATTTTGCCTTACTTTTTGTTATTCTGCCAAGATATGATCGAAAAAAGCGTTGAATACGGATAATTTTACCGAAATTTCAATCTTTTTTTGTCTATTTTGCCATATTCTTCGTTAATTTGCCAAGATAAGATCGAAAAAGTATCGAAAACGGATAATTTCTTCAAATTTTCAATCTTTTTTCGTATATTTTGCCTTACTTTTTGTGATTCTGCCAAGATATGATCGAAAAAAGCGTTGAATACGGATAATTTTACCGAAATTTCAATCTCTTTTGGTCAATTTTGCCTTATTTTTCGTTAATTTGCCAAGATAAGATCGAAAAAGTATCGAAAACGGATAATTTCTTCAAAATTTCAATCTTTTTTCGTCTATTTTGCCTTACTTTTTGTGATTCTGCCAAGATATGATCGAAAAAAGCGTTGAAAACGGATAATTTTACCGAAATTTCAATCTTTTTTTGTCTATTTTGCCTTATTTTTCGTTAATTTGCCAAGATAAGATCGAAAAAGTATCGAAAACGGATAATTTCTTCAAAATTTCAATCTTTTTTCGTCTATTTTGCCTTACTTTTTGTGATTCTGCCAAGATATGATCGAAAAAAACGTTGAAAACGGATATTTTTACCGAAATTTTTATCTCTTTTGGTCAATTTTGCCTTATTTTTCGTTAATTTGCCAAGATAAGATCGAAAAAGTATCGAATACGGATAATTTCTTCAAAATTTCAATCTTTTTTCGTCTATTTTGCCTTACTTTTTGTGATTCTGCCAAGATATGATCGAAAAAAACGTTGAAAACGGATAATTTTACCGAAATTTTTATCTCTTTTGGTCAATTTTGCCTTATTTTTCGTTAATTTGCCAAGATAAGATCGAAAAAGTATCGAAAACGGATAATTTCTTCAAAATTTCAATCTTTTTTCGTCTATTTTGCCTTACTTTTTGTGATTCTGCCAAGATATGATCGAAAAAAGCGTTGAAAACGGATAATTTTACCGAAATTTCAATCTTTTTTTGTCTATTTTGCCTTATTTTTCGTTAATTTGCCAAGATAAGATCGAAAAAGTATCGAAAACGGATAATTTCTTCAAAATTTCAATCTTTTTTCGTCTATTTTGCCTTACTTTTTGTGATTCTGCCAAGATATGATCGAAAAAAGCGTTGAAAACGGATAATTTTACCGAAATTTCAATCTTTTTTTGTCTATTTTGCCTTATTTTTCGTTAATTTGCCAAGATAAGATCGAAAAAGTATCGAAAACGGATAATTTCTTCAAAATTTCAATCTTTTTTCGTCTATTTTGCCTTACTTTTTGTGATTCTGCCAAGATATGATCGAAAAAAGCGTTGAATACGGATAATTTTACCGAAATTTCAATCTTTTTTTGTCTATTTTGCCATATTCTTCGTTAATTTGCCAAGATAAGATCGAAAAAGTATCGAAAACGGATAATTTCTTCAAATTTTCAATCTTTTTTCGTCTATTTTGCCTTACTTTTTGTGATTCTGCCAAGATATGATCGAAAAAAGCGTTGAATACGGATAATTTTACCGAAATTTCAATCTTTTTTTGTCTATTTTGCCATATTCTTCGTTAATTTGCCAAGATAAGATCGAAAAAGTATCGAAAACGGATAATTTCTTCAAATTTTCAATCTTTTTTCGTCTATTTTGCCTTACTTTTTGTGATTCTGCAAAGATATGATCGAAAAAAACGTTGAAAACGGATAATTTTACCGAAATTTCAATCTTTTTTTGTCTATTTTGCCATATTCTTCGTTAATTTGCCAAGATAAGATCGAGAAAGTATCGAAAACGGATAATTTCTTCAAATTTTCAATCTTTTTTCGTCTATTTTGCCTTACTTTTTGTGATTTTGACAAGATATGATCGAAAAAAGCGTTGAATACGGATAATTTTACCGAAATTTCAATCTTTTTTTGTCTATTTTGCCATATTCTTCGTTAATTTGCCAAGATAAGATCGAAAAAGTATCGAAAACGGATAATTTCTTAAAAATTTCAATCTTTTTTCGTCTATTTTGCCTTACTTTTTGTGATTCTGCCAAGATATGATCGAAAAAAGCGTTGAATACGGATAATTTTACCGAAATTTCAATCTTTTTTTGTCTATTTTGACATATTCTTCGTTAATTTGCCAAGATAAGATCGAAAAAGTATCGAAAACGGATAATTTCTTCAAATTTTCAATCTTTTTTCGTCTATTCTGCCTTACTTTTTGTGATTCTGCCAAGATATGATCGAAAAAAGCGTTGAATACGGATAATTTTACCGAAATTTCAATCTTTTTTTGTCTATTTTGCCATATTCTTCCTTAATTTGCCAAGATAAGATCGAAAAAGTATCGAAAACGGATAATTTCTTCAAATTTTCAATCTTTATTCGTCTATTTTGCCTTACTTTTTGTGATTCTGCCAAGATATGATCGAAAAAAAACGTTGAAAACGGATAATTTTACCGAAATTTCAATCTTTTTTTGTCTATTTTGCCTTATTTTTCGTTAATTTGCCAAGATAAGATCGAAAAAGTATCGAAAACGGATAATTTCTTCAAAATTTCAATCTTTTTTCGTCTATTTTGCCTTACTTTTTGTGATTCTGCCAAGATATGATCGAAAAAAGCGTTGAATACGGATAATTTTACCGAAATTTCAATCTTTTTTTGTCTATTTTGCCATATTCTTCGTTAATTTGCCAAGATAAGATCGAAAAAGTATCGAAAACGGATAATTTCTTCAAATTTTCAATCTTTTTTCGTCTATTTTGCCTTACTTTTTGTGATTCTGCCAAGATATGATCGAAAAAAGCGTTGAATACGGATAATTTTACCGAAATTTCAATCTTTTTTTGTCTATTTTGCCATATTCTTCGTTAATTTGCCAAGATAAGATCGAAAAAGTATCGAAAACGGATAATTTCTTCAAAATTTCAATCTTTTTTCGTCTATTTTGCCTTACTTTTTGTGATTCTGCCAAGATATGATCGAAAAAAGCGTTGAAAACGGATAATTTTACCGAAATTTCAATCTTTTTTGGTCTATTTTGCCTTATTTTTCGTTAATTTGCCAAGATAAGATCGAAAAAGTATCGAAAACGGATAATTTCTTCAAAATTTCAATCTTTTTTCGTCTATTTTGCCTTACTTTTTGTGATTCTGCCAAGATATGATCGAAAAAAGCGTTGAATACGGATAATTTTACCGAAATTTCAATCTTTTTTTGTCTATTTTGCCTTATTTTTCGTTAATTTGCCAAGATAAGATCGAAAAAGTATCGAAAACGGATAATTTCTTCAAAATTTCAATCTTTTTTCGTCTATTTTGCCTTACTTTTTGTGATTCTGCCAAGATATGATCGAAAAAAGCGTTGAATACGGATAATTTTACCGAAATTTCAATCTTTTTTTGTCTATTTTGCCATATTCTTCGTTAATTTGCCAAGATAAGATCGAAAAAGTATCGAAAACGGATAATTTCTTCAAATTTTCAATCTTTTTTCGTCTATTTTGCCTTACTTTTTGTGATTCTGCCAAGATATGATCGAAAAAAACGTTGAAAACGGATAATTTTACCGAAATTTCAATCTTTTTTTGTCTATTTTGCCATATTCTTCGTTAATTTGCCAAGATAAGATCGAAAAAGTATCGAAAACGGATAATTTCTTCAAATTTTCAATCTTTTTTCGTCTATTTTGCCTTACTTTTTGTGATTCTGCCAAGATATGATCGAAAAAAGCGTTGAATACGGATAATTTTACCGAAATTTCAATCTTTTTTTGTCTATTTTGCCATATTCTTCGTTAATTTGCCAAGATAAGATCGAAAAAGTATCGAAAACGGATAATTTCTTCAAATTTTCAATCTTTTTTCGTCTATTTTGCCTTACTTTTTGTGATTCTGCCAAGATATGATCGAAAAAAGCGTTGAATACGGATAATTTTACCGAAATTTCAATCTTTTTTTGTCTATTTTGCCTTATTCTTCGTTAATTTGCCAAGATAAGATCGAAAAAGTATCGAAAACGGATAATTTCTTCAAAATTTCAATCTTTTTTCGTCTATTTTGCCTTACTTTTTGTGATTCTGCCAAGATATGATCGAAAAAAAACGTTGAAAACGGATAATTTTACCGAAATTTCAATCTTTTTTTGTCTATTTTGCCTTATTCTTCGTTAATTTGCCAAGATAAGATCGAAAACGGATAATTTCTTCAAAATTTCAATCTTTTTTCGTCTATTTTGCCTTACTTTTTGTGATTCTGCCAAGATATGATCGAAAAAAGCGTTGAATACGGATAATTTTACCGAAATTTCAATCTTTTTTTGTCTATTTTGCCATATTCTTCGTTAATTTGCCAAGATAAGATCGAAAAAGTATCGAAAACGGATAATTTCTTCAAAATTTCAATCTTTTTTCGTCTATTTTGCCTTACTTTTTGTGATTCTGCCAAGATATGATCGAAAAAAGCGTTGAATACGGATAATTTTACCGAAATTTCAATCTTTTTTTGTCTATTTTGCCATATTCTTCGTTAATTTGCCAAGATAAGATCGAAAAAGTATCGAAAACGAATAATTTCTTCAAAATTTCAATCTTTTTTCGTCTATTTTGTCTTACTTTTTGTGATTCTGCCAAGATATGATCGAAAAAAGCGTTGAAAACGGATAATTTTACCGAAATTTCAATCTTTTTTTGTCTATTTTTCCTTATTTTTCGTTAATTTGCCAAGATAAGATCGAAAAAGTATCGAAAACGGATAATTTCTTCAAAATTTCAATCTTTTTTCGTCTATTTTGCCTTACTTTTTGTGATTCTGCCAAGATATGATCGAAAAAAGCGTTGAATACGGATAATTTTACCGAAATTTCAATCTTTTTTTGTCTATTTTGCCTTATTTTTCGTTAATTTGCCAAGATAAGATCGAAAAAGTATCGAAAACGGATAATTTCTTCAAAATTTCAATCTTTTTTCGTCTATTTTGCCTTACTTTTTGTGATTCTGCCAAGATATGATCGAAAAATGCGTTGAATACGGATAATTTTACCGAAATTTCAATCTTTTTTTGTTTATTTTGCCATATTCTTCGTTAATTTGCCAAGATAAGATCGAAAAAGTATCAAAAACGGATAATTTCTTCAAATTTTCAATCTTTTTTCGTCTATTTTGCCTTACTTTTTGTGATTCTGCCAAGATATGATCGAAAAAAACGTTGAAAACGGATAATTTTACCGAAATTTCAATCTTTTTTTGTCTATTTTGCCATATTCTTCGTTAATTTGCCAAGATAAGATCGAAAAAGTATCGAAAACGGATAATTTCTTCAAATTTTCAATCTTTTTTCGTCTATTTTGCCTGACTTTTTGTGATTCTGCCAAGATATGATCGAAAAAAGCGTTGAATACGGATAATTTTACCGAAATTTCAATCTTTTTTTGTCTATTTTGCCATATTCTTCGTTAATTTGCCAAGATAAGATCGAAAAAGTATCGAAAACGGATAATTTCTTCAAATTTTCAATCTTTTTTCGTCTATTGTTCCTTACTTTTTGTGATTCTGCCAAGATATGATCGAAAAAAGCGTTGAATACGGATAATTTTACCGAAATTTCAATCTTTTTTTGTCTATTTTGCCTTATTCTTCGTTAATTTGCCAAGATAAGATCGAAAAAGTATCGAAAACGGATAATTTCTTCAAAATTTCAATCTTTTTTCGTCTATTTTGCCTTACTTTTTGTGATTCTGCCAAGATATGATCGAAAAAAGCGTTGAAAACGGATAATTTTACCGAAATTTCAATCTTTTTTTGTCTATTTTGCCTTATTCTTCGTTAATTTGCCAAGATAAGATCGAAAAAGTATCGAAAACGGATAATTTCTTCAAAATTTCAATCTTTTTTCGTCTATTTTGCCTTACTTTTTGTGAATTTGCCAAGATATGATCGAAAAAAACGTTGAAAACGGATAATTTTACCGAAATTTTTATCTCTTTTGGTCAATTTTGCCTTATTTTTCGTTAATTTGCCAAGATAAGATCGAAAAAGTATCGAAAACGGATAATTTCTTCAAAATTTCAATCTTTTTTCGTCTATTTTGCCTTACTTTTTGTGATTTTGACAAGATATGATCGAAAAAAGCGTTGAAAACGGATGATTTTACCGAAATTTCAATCTTTTTTTGTCTATTTTGCCATATTCTTCGTTAATTTGCCAAGATAAGATCGAAAAAGTATCGAATACGGATAATTTCTTCAAAATTTCAATCTTTTTTCGTCTATTTTGCCTTACTTTTTGTGATTCTGCCAAGATATGATCGAAAAAAGCGTTGAATACGGATAATTTTACCGAAATTTCAATCTTTTTTCGTCTATTTTGCCTTATTCTTCGTTAATTTGCCAAGATAAGATCGAAAAAGTATCGAAAACGGATAATTTCTTCAAAATTTCAATCTTTTTTCGTCTATTTTGCCTTACTTTTTGTGATTTTGACAAGATATGATCGAAAAAAGCGTTGAATACGGATAATTTTACCGAAATTTCAATCTTTTTTTGTCTATTTTGCCATATTCTTCGTTAATTTGCCAAGATAAGATCGAAAAAGTATCGAAAACGGATAATTTCTTCAAAATTTCAATCTTTTTTCGTCTATTTTGCCTTACTTTTTGTGATTTTGACAAGATATGATCGAAAAAAGCGTTGAAAACGGATAATTTTACCGAAATTTCAATCTTTTTTTGTCTATTTTACCTTATTCTTTGTAAATTTGCCAAGATAAGATCGAAAAAGTATCGAAAACGGATAATTTCTTCAAAATTTCAATCTTTTTTCGTCTATTTTGCCTTACTTTTTGTGATTTTGACAAGATATGATCGAAAAAAGCGTTGAATACGGATAATTATACCGAAATTTCAATCTTTTTTCGTCTATTTTTCCTTATTTTTCGTTAATTTGCCAAGATAAGATCGAAAAAGTATCGAAAACGGATAATTTCTTCAAAATTTCAATCTTTTTTCGTCTATTTTGCCTTACTTTTTGTGATTTTGACAAGATATGATCGAAAAAAGCGTTGAATACGGATAATTTTACCGAAATTTCAATCTTTTTTTGTCTATTTTGCCATATTCTTCGTTAATTTGCCAAGATAAGATCGAAAAAGTATCGAAAACGGATAATTTCTTCAAAATTTCAATCTTTTTTCGTCTTTTTTGCCTTACTTTTTGTGATTTTGAAAAGATATGATCGAAAAAAGCGTTGAAAACGGATAATTTTACCGAAATTTCAATCTTTTTTTGTCTATTTTGCCTTATTCTTCGTTAATTTGCCAAGATAAGATCGAAAAAGTATCGAAAACGGATAATTTCTTCAAAATTTCAATCTTTTTTCGTCTATTTTGCCTTACTTTTTGTGATTTTGCCAAGATATGATCGAAAAAAGCGTTGAAAACGGATAATTTTACCGAAATTTCAATCTTTTTTCGTCTATTTTGCCTTACTTTTTGTGATTTTGACAAGATATGATCGAAAAAAGCGTTGAAAACGGATGATTTTACCGAAATTTCAATCTTTTTTTGTCTATATTGCCATATTCTTCGTTAATTTGCCAAGATAAGATCGAAAAAGTATCGAAAACGGATAATTTCTTCAAATTTTCAATCTTTTTTCGTCTATTTTGCCTTACTTTTTGTGATTCTGCCAAGATATGATCGAAAAAAACGTTGAAAACGGATAATTTTACCGAAATTTCAATCTTTTTTTGTCTATTTTGCCATATTCTTCGTTAATTTGCCAAGATAAGATCGAAAAAGTATCGAAAACGGATAATTTCTTCAAATTTTCAATCTTTTTTCGTCTATTTTGCCTTACTTTTTGTGATTCTGCCAAGATATGATCGAAAAAAGCGTTGAATACGGATAATTTTACCGAAATTTCAATCTTTTTTTGTCTATTTTGCCATATTCTTCGTTAATTTGCCAAGATAAGATCGAAAAAGTATCGAAAACGGATAATTTCTTCAAATTTTCAATCTTTTTTCGTCTATTTTGCCTTACTTTTTGTGATTCTGCCAAGATATGATCGAAAAAAGCGTTGAATACGGATAATTTTACCGAAATTTCAATCTTTTTTTGTCTATTTTGCCTTATTCTTCGTTAATTTGCCAAGATAAGATCGAAAAAGTATCGAAAACGGATACTTTCTTCAAAATTTCAATCTTTTTTCGTCTATTTTGCCTTACTTTTTGTGATTCTGCCAAGATATGATCGAAAAAAAACGTTGAAAACGGATAATTTTACCGAAATTTCAATCTTTTTTTGTCTATTTTGCCTTATTCTTCGTTAATTTGCCAAGATAAGATCGAAAACGGATAATTTCTTCAAAATTTCAATCTTTTTTCGTCTATTTTGCCTTACTTTTTGTGATTCTGCCAAGATATGATCGAAAAAAGCGTTGAATACGGATAATTTTACCGAAATTTCAATCTTTTTTTGTCTATTTTGCCATATTCTTCGTTAATTTGCCAAGATAAGATCGAAAAAGTATCGAAAACGGATAATTTCTTCAAAATTTCAATCTTTTTTCGTCTATTTTGCCTTACTTTTTGTGATTCTGCCAAGATATGATCGAAAAAAGCGTTGAATACGGATAATTTTACCGAAATTTCAATCTTTTTTTGTCTATTTTGCCATATTCTTCGTTAATTTGCCAAGATAAGATCGAAAAAGTATCGAAAACGAATAATTTCTTCAAAATTTCAATCTTTTTTCGTCTATTTTGCCTTACTTTTTGTGATTCTGCCAAGATATGATCGAAAAAAGCGTTGAAAACGGATAATTTTACCGAAATTTCAATCTTTTTTTGTCTATTTTGCCTTATTTTTCGTTAATTTGCCAAGATAAGATCGAAAAAGTATCGAAAACGGATAATTTCTTCAAAATTTCAATCTTTTTTCGTCTATTTTGCCTTACTTTTTGTGATTCTGCCAAGATATGATCGAAAAAAGCGTTGAATACGGATAATTTTACCGAAATTTCAATCTTTTTTTGTCTATTTTGCCTTATTTTTCGTTAATTTGCCAAGATAAGATCGAAAAAGTATCGAAAACGGATAATTTCTTCAAAATTTCAATCTTTTTTCGTCTATTTTGCCTTACTTTTTGTGATTCTGCCAAGATATGATCGAAAAATGCGTTGAATACGGATAATTTTACCGAAATTTCAATCTTTTTTTGTTTATTTTGCCATATTCTTCGTTAATTTGCCAAGATAAGATCGAAAAAGTATCAAAAACGGATAATTTCTTCAAATTTTCAATCTTTTTTCGTCTATTTTGCCTTACTTTTTGTGATTCTGCCAAGATATGATCGAAAAAAAACGTTGAAAACGGATAATTTTACCGAAATTTCAATCTTTTTTTGTCTATTTTGCCATATTCTTCGTTAATTTGCCAAGATAAGATCGAAAAAGTATCGAAAACGGATAATTTCTTCAAATTTTCAATCTTTTTTCGTCTATTTTGCCTGACTTTTTGTGATTCTGCCAAGATATGATCGAAAAAAGCGTTGAATACGGATAATTTTACCGAAATTTCAATCTTTTTTTGTCTATTTTGCCATATTCTTCGTTAATTTGCCAAGATAAGATCGAAAAAGTATCGAAAACGGATAATTTCTTCAAATTTTCAATCTTTTTTCGTCTATTGTTCCTTACTTTTTGTGATTCTGCCAAGATATGATCGAAAAAAGCGTTGAATACGGATAATTTTACCGAAATTTCAATCTTTTTTTGTCTATTTTGCCTTATTCTTCGTTAATTTGCCAAGATAAGATCGAAAAAGTATCGAAAACGGATA
The DNA here is from genome assembly GCA_947579665.1 of Sympetrum striolatum. NCBI lineage: Eukaryota > Metazoa > Arthropoda > Insecta > Odonata > Libellulidae > Sympetrum > Sympetrum striolatum. Next base: position 77,802,686 of record OX388346.1, read on the forward strand.
ATTTCTTCAAAATTTCAATCTTTTTTCGTCTATTTTGCCTTACTTTTTGTGATTCTGCCAAGATATGATCGAAAAAAGCGTTGAAAACGGATAATTTTACCGAAATTTCAATCTTTTTTTGTCTATTTTGCCTTATTCTTCGTTAATTTGCCAAGATAAGATCGAAAAAGTATCGAAAACGGATAATTTCTTCAAAATTTCAATCTTTTTTCGTCTATTTTGCCTTACTTTTTGTGATTTTGCCAAGATATGATCGAAAAAAACGTTGAAAACGGATAATTTTACCGAAATTTTTATCTCTTTTGGTCAATTTTGCCTTATTTTTCGTTAATTTGCCAAGATAAGATCGAAAAAGTATCGAAAACGGATAATTTCTTCAAAATTTCAATCTTTTTTCGTCTATTTTGCCTTACTTTTTGTGATTTTGACAAGATATGATCGAAAAAAGCGTTGAAAACGGATGATTTTACCGAAATTTCAATCTTTTTTTGTCTATTTTGCCATATTCTTCGTTAATTTGCCAAGATAAGATCGAAAAAGTATCGAATACGGATAATTTCTTCAAAATTTCAATCTTTTTTCGTCTATTTTGCCTTACTTTTTGTGATTCTGCCAAGATATGATCGAAAAAAGCGTTGAATACGGATAATTTTACCGAAATTTCAATCTTTTTTCGTCTATTTTGCCTTATTCTTCGTTAATTTGCCAAGATAAGATCGAAAAAGTATCGAAAACGGATAATTTCTTCAAAATTTCAATCTTTTTTCGTCTATTTTGCCTTACTTTTTGTGATTTTGACAAGATATGATCGAAAAAAGCGTTGAATACGGATAATTTTACCGAAATTTCAATCTTTTTTTGTCTATTTTGCCATATTCTTCGTTAATTTGCCAAGATAAGATCGAAAAAGTATCGAAAACGGATAATTTCTTCAAAATTTCAATCTTTTTTCGTCTATTTTGCCTTACTTTTTGTGATTTTGACAAGATATGATCGAAAAAAGCGTTGAAAACGGATAATTTTACCGAAATTTCAATCTTTTTTTGTCTATTTTACCTTATTCTTTGTAAATTTGCCAAGATAAGATCGAAAAAGTATCGAAAACGGATAATTTCTTCAAAATTTCAATCTTTTTTCGTCTATTTTGCCTTACTTTTTGTGATTTTGACAAGATATGATCGAAAAAAGCGTTGAATACGGATAATTATACCGAAATTTCAATCTTTTTTCGTCTATTTTTCCTTATTTTTCGTTAATTTGCCAAGATAAGATCGAAAAAGTATCGAAAACGGATAATTTCTTCAAAATTTCAATCTTTTTTCGTCTATTTTGCCTTACTTTTTGTGATTTTGACAAGATATGATCGAAAAAAAGCGTTGAATACGGATAATTTTACCGAAATTTCAATCTTTTTTTGTCTATTTTGCCATATTCTTCGTTAATTTGCCAAGATAAGATCGAAAAAGTATCGAAAACGGATAATTTCTTCAAAATTTCAATCTTTTTTCGTCTTTTTTGCCTTACTTTTTGTGATTTTGACAAGATATGATCGAAAAAAGCGTTGAAAACGGATAATTTTACCGAAATTTCAATCTTTTTTTGTCTATTTTGCCTTATTCTTCGTTAATTTGCCAAGATAAGATCGAAAAAGTATCGAAAACGGATAATTTCTTCAAAATTTCAATCTTTTTTCGTCTATTTTGCCTTACTTTTTGTGATTTTGCCAAGATATGATCGAAAAAAGCGCTGAAAACGGATAATTTTACCGAAATTTCAATCTTTTTTCGTCTATTTTGCCTTACTTTTTGTGATTTTGACAAGATATGATCGAAAAAAGCGTTGAAAACGGATGATTTTACCGAAATTTCAATCTTTTTTTGTCTATTTTGCCATATTCTTCGTTAATTTGCCAAGATAAGATCGAAAAAGTATCGAATACGGATAATTTCTTCAAAATTTCAATCTTTTTTCGTCTATTTTGCCTTACTTTTTGTGATTCTGCCAAGATATGATCGAAAAAAGCGTTGAATACGGATAATTTTACCGAAATTTCAATCTTTTTTCGTCTATATTGCCTTATTCTTCGTTAATTTGCCAAGATAAGATCGAAAAAGTATCGAAAACGGATAATTTCTTCAAAATTTCAATCTTTTTTCGTCTATTTTGCCTTACTTTTTGTGATTTTGACAAGATATGATCGAAAAAAGCGTTGAATACGGATAATTTTACCGAAATTTCAATCTTTTTTTGTCTATTTTGCCATATTCTTCGTTAATTTGCCAAGATAAGATCGAAAAAGTATCGAAAACGGATAATTTCTTCAAAATTTCAATCTTTTTTCGTCTATTTTGCCTTACTTTTTGTGATTTTGACAAGATATGATCGAAAAAAGCGTTGAAAACGGATAATTTTACCGAAATTTCAATCTTTTTTTGTCTATTTTGCCTTATTCTTCGTTAATTTGCCAAGATAAGATCGAAAAAGTATCGAAAACGGATAATTTCTTCAAAATTTCAATCTTTTTTCGTCTATTTTGCCTTACTTTTTGTGATTTTGACAAGATATGATCGAAAAAAGCGTTGAATACGGATAATTATACCGAAATTTCAATCTTTTTTCGTCTATTTTTCCTTATTTTTCGTTAATTTGCCAAGATAAGATCGAAAAAGTATCGAAAACGGATAATTTCTTCAAAATTTCAATCTTTTTTCGTCTATTTTGCCTTACTTTTTGTGATTTTGACAAGATATGATCGAAAAAAGCGTTGAATACGGATAATTTTACCGAAATTTCAACCTTTTTTTGTCTATTTTGCCATATTCTTCGTTAATTTGCCAAGATAAGATCGAAAAAGTATCGAAAACGGATAATTTCTTCAAAATTTCAATCTTTTTTCGTCTTTTTTGCCTTACTTTTTGTGATTTTGACAAGATATGATCGAAAAAAGCGTTGAAAACGGATAATTTTACCGAAATTTCGATCTTTTTTTTTCTATTTTGCCTTATTCTTCGTTAATTTGCCAAGATAAGATCGAAAAAGTATCGAAAACGGATAATTTCTTCAAAATTTCAATCTTTTTTCGTCTATTTTGCCTTACTTTTTGTGATTTTGCCAAGATATGATCGAAAAAAGCGTTGAAAACGGATAATTTTACCGAAATTTCAATCTTTTTTCGTCTATTTTGCCTTACTTTTTGTGATTTTGACAAGATATGATCGAAAAAAGCGTTGAAAACGGATAATTTTTCCGAAATTTTGATCTTTTTTCGTCTATTTTGCCTTACTTTTTGTGATTTTGCCAAGATATGATCGAAAAAAGCGTTGAAAACGGATAATTTTACCGAAATTTTTATCTCTTTTGGTCAATTTTGCCTTAGTTTTCGTTAATTGGCCAAGATAAGATCGAAAAAGTATCGAATACGGATAATTTCTTCAAAATTTCAATCTTTTTTCGTCTATTTTGCCTTACTTTTTGTGATTCTGCCATGATATGATCGAAAAAAGCGTTGAAAACGGATAATTTTACCGAAATTTCAATCTTTTTTGGTCTATTTTGCCATATTCTTCGTTAATTTGCCAAGATAAGATCGAAAAAGTATCGAATACGGATAATTTCTTCAAAATTTCAATCTTTTTTCGTCTATTTTGCCTTACTTTTTGTGATTCTGCCATGATATGATCGAAAAAAGCGTTGAAAACGGATAATTTTACCGAAATTTCAATCTTTTTTGGTCTATTTTGCCATATTCTTCGTTAATTTGCCAAGATAAGATCGAAAAAGTATCGAATACGGATAATTTCTTCAAAATTTCAATCTTTTTTCGTCTATTTTGCCTTACTTTTTGTGATTCTGCCATGATATGATCGAAAAAAGCGTTGAAAACGGATAATTTTACCGAAATTTCAATCTTTTTTTGTCTATTTTGCCATATTCTTCGTTAATTTGCCAAGATAAGATCGAAAAAGTATCGAAAACGGATAATTTCTTCAAAATTTCAATCTATTTTCGTCTATTTTGCCTTACTTTTTGTGATTTTTCCAAGATATGATCGAAAAAAGCGTTGAATACGGATAATTTTACCGAAATTTCAATCTTTTTTGGTCTATTTTGCCATATTTTTCGTTAATTTGCCAAGATAAGATCGAAAAAGTATCGAAAAAAGATAATTTCTTCAAAATTTCAATCTTTTTTCGTCTATTTTGCCTTACTTTTTGTGATTTTGCCAAGATATGATCGAAAAAAGCGTTGAATACGGATAATTTTACCGAAATTTCAATCTTTTTTGGTCTATTTTGCCATATTTTTCGTTAATTTGCCAAGATAAGATCGAAAAAGTATCGAAAACCGATAATTTCTTCAAAATTTCAATCTTTTTTCGTCTATTTTGCCTTACTTTTTGTGATTTTGCCAAGATATGATCGAAAAAAGCGTTGAAAACGGATAATTTTACCGAAATTTTTATCTCTTTTGGTCAATTTTGCCTTAGTTTTCGTTAATTTGCCAAGATAAGATCGAAAAAGTATCGAAAACGGATAATTTCTTCAAAATTTCAATCTTTTTTCGTCTATTTTGCCTTACTTTTTGTGATTCTGCCAAGATATGATCGAAAAAAGCGTTGAAAACGGATAATTTTACCGAAATTTTATCTCTTTTGGTCAATTTTGCCTTAGTTTTCGTTAATTTGCCAAGATAAGATCGAAAAAGTATCGAAAACCGATAATTTCTTCAAAATTTCAATCTTTATTCGTCTATTTTGCCTTTTTTTTTTGTGATTTTGCCAAGATATGATCGAAAAAAACGTTGAAAACGGATAATTTTACCGAAATTTTTATCTCTTTTGGTCAATTTTGCCTTATTTTTCGTTAATTTGCCAAGATAAGATCGAAAAAGTATCGAAAACGGATAATTTCTTCAAAATTTCAATCTTTTTTCGTCTATTTTGCCTTACTTTTTGTGATTTTGACAAGATATGATCGAAAAAAGCGTTGAAAACGGATGATTTTACCGAAATTTCAATCTTTTTTTGTCTATTTTGCCATATTCTTCGTTAATTTGCCAAGATAAGATCGAAAAAGTATCGAATACGGATAATTTCTTCAAAATTTCAATCTTTTTTCGTCTATTTTGCCTTACTTTTTGTGATTCTGCCAAGATATGATCGAAAAAAGCGTTGAATACGGATAATTTTACCGAAATTTCAATCTTTTTTCGTCTATATTGCCTTATTCTTCGTTAATTTGCCAAGATAAGATCGAAAAAGTATCGAAAACGGATAATTTCTTCAAAATTTCAATCTTTTTTCGTCTATTTTGCCTTACTTTTTGTGATTTTGACAAGATATGATCGAAAAAAGCGTTGAATACGGATAATTTTACCGAAATTTCAATCTTTTTTTGTCTATTTTGCCATATTCTTCGTTAATTTGCCAAGATAAGATCGAAAAAGTATCGAAAACGGATAATTTCTTCAAAATTTCAATCTTTTTTCGTCTATTTTGCCTTACTTTTTGTGATTTTGACAAGATATGATCGAAAAAAGCGTTGAAAACGGATAATTTTACCGAAATTTCAATCTTTTTTTGTCTATTTTGCCTTATTCTTCGTTAATTTGCCAAGATAAGATCGAAAAAGTATCGAAAACGGATAATTTCTTCAAAATTTCAATCTTTTTTCGTCTATTTTGCCTTACTTTTTGTGATTTTGACAAGATATGATCGAAAAAAGCGTTGAATACGGATAATTATACCGAAATTTCAATCTTTTTTCGTCTATTTTTCCTTATTTTTCGTTAATTTGCCAAGATAAGATCGAAAAAGTATCGAAAACGGATAATTTCTTCAAAATTTCAATCTTTTTTCGTCTATTTTGCCTTACTTTTTGTGATTTTGACAAGATATGATCGAAAAAAGCGTTGAATACGGATAATTTTACCGAAATTTCAATCTTTTTTTGTCTATTTTGCCATATTCTTCGTTAATTTGCCAAGATAAGATCGAAAAAGTATCGAAAACGGATAATTTCTTCAAATTTTCAATCTTTTTTCGTCTATTTTGCCTTACTTTTTGTGATTCTGCCAAGATATGATCGAAAAAAGCGTTGAATACGGATAATTTTACCGAAATTTCAATCTTTTTTTGTCTATTTTGCCTTATTCTTCGTTAATTTGCCAAGATAAGATCGAAAAAGTATCGAAAACGGATAATTTCTTCAAAATTTCAATCTTTTTTCGTCTATTTTGCCTTACTTTTTGTGATTCTGCCAAGATATGATCGAAAAAAACGTTGAAAACGGATAATTTTACCGAAATTTCAATCTTTTTTTGTCTATTTTGCCTTATTCTTCGTTAATTTGCCAAGATAAGATCGAAAACGGATAATTTCTTCAAAATTTCAATCTTTTTTCGTCTATTTTGCCTTACTTTTTGTGATTCTGCCAAGATATGATCGAAAAAAGCGTTGAATACGGATAATTTTACCGAAATTTCAATCTTTTTTTGTCTATTTTGCCATATTCTTCGTTAATTTGCCAAGATAAGATCGAAAAAGTATCGAAAACGGATAATTTCTTCAAAATTTCAATCTTTTTTCGTCTATTTTGCCTTACTTTTTGTGATTCTGCCAAGATATGATCGAAAAAAGCGTTGAATACGGATAATTTTACCGAAATTTCAATCTTTTTTTGTCTATTTTGCCATATTCTTCGTTAATTTGCCAAGATAAGATCGAAAAAGTATCGAAAACGGATAATTTCTTCAAAATTTCAATCTTTTTTCGTCTATTTTGCCTTACTTTTTGTGATTCTGCCAAGATATGATCGAAAAAAGCGTTGAAAACGGATAATTTTACCGAAATTTCAATCTTTTTTTGTCTATTTTGCCTTATTTTTCGTTAATTTGCCAAGATAAGATCGAAAAAGTATCGAAAACGGATAATTTCTTCAAAATTTCAATCTTTTTTCGTCTATTTTGCCTTACTTTTTGTGATTCTGCCAAGATATGATCGAAAAAAGCGTTGAATACGGATAATTTTACCGAAATTTCAATCTTTTTTTGTCTATTTTGCCTTATTTTTCGTTAATTTGCCAAGATAAGATCGAAAAAGTATCGAAAACGGATAATTTCTTCAAAATTTCAATCTTTTTTCGTCTATTTTGCCTTACTTTTTGTGATTCTGCCAAGATATGATCGAAAAATGCGTTGAATACGGATAATTTTACCGAAATTTCAATCTTTTTTTGTTTATTTTGCCATATTCTTCGTTAATTTGCCAAGATAAGATCGAAAAAGTATCAAAAACGGATAATTTCTTCAAATTTTCAATCTTTTTTCGTCTATTTTGCCTTACTTTTTGTGATTCTGCCAAGATATGATCGAAAAAAACGTTGAAAACGGATAATTTTACCGAAATTTCAATCTTTTTTTGTCTATTTTGCCATATTCTTCGTTAATTTGCCAAGATAAGATCGAAAAAGTATCGAAAACGGATAATTTCTTCAAATTTTCAATCTTTTTTCGTCTATTTTGCCTGACTTTTTGTGATTCTGCCAAGATATGATCGAAAAAAGCGTTGAATACGGATAATTTTACCGAAATTTCAATCTTTTTTTGTCTATTTTGCCATATTCTTCGTTAATTTGCCAAGATAAGATCGAAAAAGTATCGAAAACGGATAATTTCTTCAAATTTTCAATCTTTTTTCGTCTATTGTTCCTTACTTTTTGTGATTCTGCCAAGATATGATCGAAAAAAGCGTTGAATACGGATAATTTTACCGAAATTTCAATCTTTTTTTGTCTATTTTGCCTTATTCTTCGTTAATTTGCCAAGATAAGATCGAAAAAGTATCGAAAACGGATAATTTCTTCAAAATTTCAATCTTTTTTCGTCTATTTTGCCTTACTTTTTGTGATTCTGCCAAGATATGATCGAAAAAAGCGTTGAAAACGGATAATTTTACCGAAATTTCAATCTTTTTTTGTCTATTTTGCCTTATTCTTCGTTAATTTGCCAAGATAAGATCGAAAAAGTATCGAAAACGGATAATTTCTTCAAAATTTCAATCTTTTTTCGTCTATTTTGCCTTACATTTTGTGATTTTGCCAAGATATAATCGAAAAAAACGTTGAAAACGGATAATTTTACCGAAATTTTTATCTCTTTTGGTCAATTTTGCCTTATTTTTCGTTAATTTGCCAAGATAAGATCGAAAAAGTATCGAAAACGGATAATTTCTTCAAAATTTCAATCTTTTTTCGTCTATTTTGCCTTACTTTTTGTGATTTTGACAAGATATGATCGAAAAAAGCGTTGAAAACGGATGATTTTACCGAAATTTCAATCTTTTTTTGTCTATTTTGCAATATTCTTCGTTCATTTGCCAAGATAAGATCGAAAAAGTATCGAAAACGGATAATTTCTTCAAAATTTCAATCTTTTTTCGTCTATTTTGCCTTACTTTTTGTGATTCTGCCAAGATATGATCGAAAAAAGCGTTGAATACGGATAATTTTACCGAAATTTCAATCTTTTTTCGTCTATTTTGCCTTATTCTTCGTTAATTTGCCAAGATAAGATCGAAAAAGTATCGAAAACGGATAATTTCTTCAAAATTTCAATCTTTTTTCGTCTATTTTGCCTTACTTTTTGTGATTTTGACAAGATATGATCGAAAAAAGCGTTGAATACGGATAATTTTACCGAAATTTCAATCTTTTTTTGTCTATTTTGCCATATTCTTCGTTAATTTGCCAAGATAAGATCGAAAAAGTATCGAAAACGGATAATTTCTTCAAAATTTCAATCTTTTTTCGTCTATTTTGCCTTACTTTTTGTGATTTTGACAAGATATGATCGAAAAAAGCGTTGAAAACGGATAATTTTACCGAAATTTCAATCTTTTTTTGTCTATTTTACCTTATTCTTTGTAAATTTGCCAAGATAAGATCGAAAAAGTATCGAAAACGGATAATTTCTTCAAAATTTCAATCTTTTTTCGTCTATTTTGCCTTACTTTTTGTGATTTTGACAAGATATGATCGAAAAAAGCGTTGAATACGGATAATTATACCGAAATTTCAATCTTTTTTCGTCTATTTTTCCTTATTTTTCGTTAATTTGCCAAGATAAGATCGAAAAAGTATCGAAAACGGATAATTTCTTCAAAATTTCAATCTTTTTTCGTCTATTTTGCCTTACTTTTTGTGATTTTGACAAGATATGATCGAAAAAAGCGTTGAATACGGATAATTTTACCGAAATTTCAATCTTTTTTTGTCTATTTTGCCATATTCTTCGTTAATTTGCCAAGATAAGATCGAAAAAGTATCGAAAACGGATAATTTCTTCAAAATTTCAATCTTTTTTCGTCTTTTTTGCCTTACTTTTTGTGATTTTGACAAGATATGATCGAAAAAAGCGTTGAAAACGGATAATTTTACCGAAATTTCAATCTTTTTTTGTCTATTTTGCCTTATTCTTCGTTAATTTGCCAAGATAAGATCGAAAAAGTATCGAAAACGGATAATTTCTTCAAAATTTCAATCTTTTTTCGTCTATTTTGCCTTACTTTTTGTGATTTTGCCAAGATATGATCGAAAAAAGCGTTGAAAACGGATAATTTTACCGAAATTTCAATCTTTTTTCGTCTATTTTGCCTTACTTTTTGTGATTTTGACAAGATATGATCGAAAAAAGCGTTGAAAACGGATGATTTTACCGAAATTTCAATCTTTTTTTGTCTATTTTGCCATATTCTTCGTTAATTTGCCAAGATAAGATCGAAAAAGTATCGAATACGGATAATTTCTTCAAAATTTCAATCTTTTTTCGTCTATTTTGCCTTACTTTTTGTGATTCTGCCAAGATATGATCGAAAAAAGCGTTGAATACGGATAATTTTACCGAAATTTCAATCTTTTTTCGTCTATATTGCCTTATTCTTCGTTAATTTGCCAAGATAAGATCGAAAAAGTATCGAAAACGGATAATTTCTTCAAAATTTCAATCTTTTTTCGTCTATTTTGCCTTACTTTTTGTGATTTTGACAAGATATGATCGAAAAAAGCGTTGAATACGGATAATTTTACCGAAATTTCAATCTTTTTTTGTCTATTTTGCCATATTCTTCGTTAATTTGCCAAGATAAGATCGAAAAAGTATCGAAAACGGATAATTTCTTCAAAATTTCAATCTTTTTTCGTCTATTTTGCCTTACTTTTTGTGATTTTGACAAGATATGATCGAAAAAAGCGTTGAAAACGGATAATTTTACCGAAATTTCAATCTTTTTTTGTCTATTTTGCCTTATTCTTCGTTAATTTGCCAAGATAAGATCGAAAAAGTATCGAAAACGGATAATTTCTTCAAAATTTCAATCTTTTTTCGTCTATTTTGCCTTACTTTTTGTGATTTTGACAAGATATGATCGAAAAAAGCGTTGAATACGGATAATTATACCGAAATTTCAATCTTTTTTCGTCTATTTTTCCTTATTTTTCGTTAATTTGCCAAGATAAGATCGAAAAAGTATCGAAAACGGATAATTTCTTCAAAATTTCAATCTTTTTTCGTCTATTTTGCCTTACTTTTTGTGATTTTGACAAGATATGATCGAAAAAAGCGTTGAATACGGATAATTTTACCGAAATTTCAACCTTTTTTTGTCTATTTTGCCATATTCTTCGTTAATTTGCCAAGATAAGATCGAAAAAGTATCGAAAACGGATAATTTCTTCAAAATTTCAATCTTTTTTCGTCTTTTTTGCCTTACTTTTTGTGATTTTGACAAGATATGATCGAAAAAAGCGTTGAAAACGGATAATTTTACCGAAATTTCAATCTTTTTTTTTCTATTTTGCCTTATTCTTCGTTAATTTGCCAAGATAAGATCGAAAAAGTATCGAAAACGGATAATTTCTTCAAAATTTCAATCTTTTTTCGTCTATTTTGCCTTACTTTTTGTGATTTTGCCAAGATATGATCGAAAAAAGCGTTGAAAACGGATAATTTTACCGAAATTTCAATCTTTTTTCGTCTATTTTGCCTTACTTTTTGTGATTTTGACAAGATATGATCGAAAAAAGCGTTGAAAACGGATAATTTTACCGAAATTTCAATCTTTTTTCGTCTTTTTTGCCTTACTTTTTGTGATTTTGCCAAGATATGATCGAAAAAAGCGTTGAAAACGGATAATTTTACCGAAATTTTTATCTCTTTTGGTCAATTTTGCCTTAGTTTTCGTTAATTGGCCAAGATAAGATCGAAAAAGTATCGAATACGGATAATTTCTTCAAAATTTCAATCTTTTTTCGTCTATTTTGCCTTACTTTTTGTGATTCTGCCATGATATGATCGAAAAAAGCGTTGAAAACGGATAATTTTACCGAAATTTCAATCTTTTTTGGTCTATTTTGCCATATTCTTCGTTAATTTGCCAAGATAAGATCGAAAAAGTATCGAATACGGATAATTTCTTCAAAATTTCAATCTTTTTTCGTCTATTTTGCCTTACTTTTTGTGATTCTGCCATGATATGATCGAAAAAAGCGTTGAAAACGGATAATTTTACCGAAATTTCAATCTTTTTTCGTCTATTTTTCCTTATTTTTCGTTAATTTGCCAAGATAAGATCGAAAAAGTATCGAAAACGGATAATTTCTTCAAAATTTCAATCTTTTTTCGTCTATTTTGCCTTACTTTTTGTGATTTTGACAAGATATGATCGAAAAAAGCGTTGAATACGGATAATTTTACCGAAATTTCAACCTTTTTTTGTCTATTTTGCCATATTCTTCGTTAATTTGCCAAGATAAGATCGAAAAAGTATCGAAAACGGATAATTTCTTCAAAATTTCAATCTTTTTTCGTCTTTTTTGCCTTACTTTTTGTGATTTTGACAAGATATGATCGAAAAAAGCGTTGAAAACGGATAATTTTACCGAAATTTCAATCTTTTTTTTTCTATTTTGCCTTATTCTTCGTTAATTTGCCAAGATAAGATCGAAAAAGTATCGAAAACGGATAATTTCTTCAAAATTTCAATCTTTTTTCGTCTATTTTGCCTTACTTTTTGTGATTTTGCCAAGATATGATCGAAAAAAGCGTTGAAAACGGATAATTTTACCGAAATTTCAATCTTTTTTCGTCTATTTTGCCTTACTTTTTGTGATTTTGACAAGATATGATCGAAAAAAGCGTTGAAAACGGATAATTTTACCGAAATTTCAATCTTTTTTCGTCTTTTTTGCCTTACTTTTTGTGATTTTGCCAAGATATGATCGAAAAAAGCGTTGAAAACGGATAATTTTACCGAAATTTTTATCTCTTTTGGTCAATTTTGCCTTAGTTTTCGTTAATTGGCCAAGATAAGATCGAAAAAGTATCGAATACGGATAATTTCTTCAAAATTTCAATCTTTTTTCGTCTATTTTGCCTTACTTTTTGTGATTCTGCCATGATATGATCGAAAAAAGCGTTGAAAACGGATAATTTTACCGAAATTTCAATCTTTTTTGGTCTATTTTGCCATATTCTTCGTTAATTTGCCAAGATAAGATCGAAAAAGTATCGAATACGGATAATTTCTTCAAAATTTCAATCTTTTTTCGTCTATTTTGCCTTACTTTTTGTGATTCTGCCATGATATGATCGAAAAAAGCGTTGAAAACGGATAATTTTACCGAAATTTCAATCTTTTTTGGTCTATTTTGCCATATTCTTCGTTAATTTGCCAAGATAAGATCGAAAAAGTATCGAAAACGGATAATTTCTTCAAAATTTCAATCTATTTTCGTCTATTTTGCCTTACTTTTTGTGATTTTGCCAAGATATGATCGAAAAAAGCGTTGAATACGGATAATTTTACCGAAATTTCAATCTTTTTTGGTCTATTTTGCCATATTTTTCGTTAATTTGCCAAGATAAGATCGAAAAAGTATCGAAAAAAGATAATTTCTTCAAAATTTCAATCTTTTTTCGTCTATTTTGCCTTACTTTTTGTGATTTTGCCAAGATATGATCGAAAAAAGCGTTGAATACGGATAATTTTACCGAAATTTCAATCTTTATTGGTCTATTTTGCCATATTTTTCGTTAATTTGCCAAGATAAGATCGAAAAAGTATCGAAAACCGATAATTTCTTCAAAATTTCAATCTTTTTTCGTCTATTTTGCCTTACTTTTTGTGATTTTGCCAAGATATGATCGAAAAAAGCGTTGAAAACGGATAATTTTACCGAAATTTTTATCTCTCTTGGTCAATTTTGCCTTAGTTTTCGTTAATTTGCCAAGATAAGATCGAAAAAGTATCGAAAACGGATAATTTCTTCAAAATTTCAATCTTTTTTCGTCTATTTTGCCTTACTTTTTGTGATTCTGCCAAGATATGATCGAAAAAAGCGTTGAAAACGGATAATTTTACCGAAATTTTATCTCTTTTGGTCAATATTGCCTTAGTTTTCGTTAATCTGCCAAGATAAGATCGAAAAAGTATCGAAAACCGATAATTTCTTCAAAATTTCAATCTTTATTCGTCTATTTTGCCTTACTTTTTGTGATTTTGCCAAGATATGATCGAAAAAAACGTTGAAAACGGATAATTTTACCGAAATTTTTATCTCTTTTGGTCAATTTTGCCTTATTTTTCGTTAATTTGCCAAGATAAGATCGAAAAAGTATCGAAAACGGATAATTTCTTCAAAATTTCAATCTTTTTTCGTCTATTTTGCCTTACTTTTTGTGATTTTGACAAGATATGATCGAAAAAAGCGTTGAAAACGGATGATTTTACCGAAATTTCAATCTTTTTTTGTCTATTTTTCCATATTCTTCGTTAATTTGCCAAGATAAGATCGAAAAAGTATCGAATACGGATAATTTCTTCAAAATTTCAATCTTTTTTCGTCTATTTTGCCTTACTTTTTGTGATTCTGCCAAGATATGATCGAAAAAAGCGTTGAATACGGATAATTTTACCGAAATTTCAATCTTTTTTCGTCTATATTGCCTTATTCTTCGTTAATTTGCCAAGATAAGATCGAAAAAGTATCGAAAACGGATAATTTCTTCAAAATTTCAATCTTTTTTCGTCTATTTTGCCTTACTTTTTGTGATTTTGACAAGATATGATCGAAAAAAGCGTTGAATACGGATAATTTTACCGAAATTTCAATCTTTTTTTGTCTATTTTGCCATATTCTTCGTTAATTTGCCAAGATAAGATCGAAAAAGTATCGAAAACGGATAATTTCTTCAAAATTTCAATCTTTTTTCGTCTATTTTGCCTTACTTTTTGTGATTTTGACAAGATATGATCGAAAAAAGCGTTGAATACGGATAATTATACCGAAATTTCAATCTTTTTTCGTCTATTTTTCCTTATTTTTCGTTAATTTGCCAAGATAAGATCGAAAAAGTATCGAAAACGGATAATTTCTTCAAAATTTCAATCTTTTTTCGTCTATTTTGCCTTACTTTTTGTGATTTTGACAAGATATGATCGAAAAAAGCGTTGAATACGGATAATTTTACCGAAATTTCAACCTTTTTTTGTCTATTTTGCCATATTCTTCGTTAATTTGCCAAGATAAGATCGAAAAAGTATCGAAAACGGATAATTTCTTCAAAATTTCAATCTTTTTTCGTCTTTTTTGCCTTACTTTTTGTGATTTTGACAAGATATGATCGAAAAAAGCGTTGAAAACGGATAATTTTACCGAAATTTCAATCTTTTTTTTTCTATTTTGCCTTATTCTTCGTTAATTTGCCAAGATAAGATCGAAAAAGTATCGAAAACGGATAATTTCTTCAAAATTTCAATCTTTTTTCGTCTATTTTGCCTTACTTTTTGTGATTTTGCCAAGATATGATCGAAAAAAGCGTTGACAACGGATAATTTTACCGAAATTTCAATCTTTTTTCGTCTATTTTGCCTTACTTTTTGTGATTTTGACAAGATATGATCGAAAAAAGCGTTGAAAACGGATAATTTTACCGAAATTTCAATCTTTTTTCGTCTATTTTGCCTTACTTTTTGTGATTTTGCCAAGATATGATCGAAAAAAGCGTTGAAAACGGATAATTTTACCGAAATTTTTATCTCTTTTGGTCAATTTTGCCTTACTTTTCGTTAATTGGCCAAGATAAGATCGAAAAAGTATCGAATACGGATAATTTCTTCAAAATTTCAATCTTTTTTCGTCTATTTTGCCTTACTTTTTGTGATTCTGCCATGATATGATCGAAAAAAGCGTTGAAAACGGATAATTTTACCGAAATTTCAATCTTTTTTGGTCTATTTTGCCATATTCTTCGTTAATTTGCCAAGATAAGATCGAAAAAGTATCGAATACGGATAATTTCTTCAAAATTTCAATCTTTTTTCGTCTATTTTGCCTTACTTTTTGTGATTCTGCCATGATATGATCGAAAAAAGCGTTGAAAACGGATAATTTTACCGAAATTTCAATCTTTTTTGGTCTATTTTGCCATATTCTTCGTTAATTTGCCAAGATAAGATCGAAAAAGTATCGAATACGGATAATTTCTTCAAAATTTCAATCTTTTTTCGTCTATTTTGCCTTACTTTTTGTGATTCTGCCATGATATGATCGAAAAAAGCGTTGAAAACGGATAATTTTACCGAAATTTCAATCTTTTTTTGTCTATTTTGCCATATTCTTCGTTAATTTGCCAAGATAAGATCGAAAAAGTATCGAAAACGGATAATTTCTTCAAAATTTCAATCTATTTTCGTCTATTTTGCCTTACTTTTTGTGATTTTGCCAAGATATGATCGAAAAAAGCGTTGAATACGGATAATTTTACCGAAATTTCAATCTTTTTTGGTCTATTTTGCCATATTTTTCGTTAATTTGCCAAGATAAGATCGAAAAAGTATCGAAAAAAGATAATTTCTTCAAAATTTCAATCTTTTTTCGTCTATTTTGCCTTACTTTTTGTGATTTTGCCAAGATATGATCGAAAAAAGCGTTGAATACGGATAATTTTACCGAAATTTCAATCCTTTTTGGTCTATTTTGCCATATTTTTCGTTAATTTGCCAAGATAAGATCGAAAAAGTATCGAAAACCGATAATTTCTTCAAAATTTCAATCTTTTTTCGTCTATTTTGCCTTACTTTTTGTGATTTTGCCAAGATATGATCGAAAAAAGCGTTGAAAACGGATAATTTTACCGAAATTTTTATGTCTTTTGGTCAATTTTGCCTTAGTTTTCGTTAATTTGCCAAGATAAGATCGAAAAAGTATCGAAAACGGATAATTTCTTCAAAATTTCAATCTTTTTTCGTCTATTTTGCCTTACTTTTTGTGATTCTGCCAAGATATGATCGAAAAAAGCGTTGAAAACGGATAATTTTACCGAAATTTTATCTCTTTTGGTCAATTTTGCCTTAGTTTTCGTTAATTTGCCAAGATAAGATCGAAAAAGTATCGAAAACCGATAATTTCTTCAAAATTTCAATCTTTATTCGTCTATTTTGCCTTACTTTTTGTGATTCTGCCAATATATGATCGAAAAAAGCGTTGAAAACGGATAATTTTACCGAAATTTAAATCTTTTTTGGTCTATTTTGCCATATTTTTCGTTAATTTGCCAAGATAAGATCGAAAAAGTATCGAAAACCGATAATTTCTTCAAAATTTCAATCTTTTTTCGTCTATTTTGCCTTACTTTTTGTGATTTTGCCAAGATATGATCGAAAAAAGCGTTGAAAACGGATAATTTTACCGAAATTTTTATCTCTTTTGGTCAATTTTGCCTTAGTTTTCGTTAATTTGCCAAGATAAGATCGAAAAAGTATCGAAAACGGATAATTTCTTCAAAATTTCAATCTTTTTTCGTCTATTTTGCCTTACTTTTTGTGATTCTGCCAAGATATGATCGAAAAAAGCGTTGAAAACGGATAATTTTACCGAAATTTTTATCTTTTTTGGTCTATTTTGCCATATTTTTCGTTAATTTGCCAAGATAAGATCGAAAAAGTATCGAAAACCGATAATTTCTTCAAAATTTCAATCTTTTTTCGTCTATTTTGCCTCCTTTTTGTGATTTTGCCAAGATATGATCGAAAAAAGCGTTGAAAACGGATAATTTTACCGAAATTTTTATCTCTTTTGGTCAATTTTGCCTTAGTTTTCGTTAATTTGCCAAGATAAGATCGAAAAAGTATCGAAAACGGATAATTTCTTCAAAATTTCAATCTTTTTTCGTCTATTTTGCCTTACTTTTTGTGATTCTGCCAAGATATGATCGAAAAAAGCGTTGAAAACGGATAATTTTACCGAAATTTTTATCTTTTTTGGTCTATTTTGCCATATTTTTCGTTAATTTGCCAAGATAAGATCGAAAAAGTATCGAAAAAAGATAATTTCTTCAAAATTTCAATCTTTTTTCGTCTATTTTGCCTTACTTTTTGTGATTTTGCCAAGATATGATCGAAAAAAGCGTTGAATACGGATAATTTTACCGAAATTTCAATCTTTTTTGGTCTATTTTGCCATATTTTTCGTTAATTTGCCAAGCTAAGATCGAAAAAGTATCGAAAAAAGATAATTTCTTCAAAATTTCAATCTTTTTTCGTCTATTTTGCCTTACTTTTTGTGATTTTGCCAAGATATGATCGAAAAAAGCGTTGAATACGGATAATTTTACCGAAATTTCAATCTTTTTTGGTCTATTTTGCCATATTTTTCGTTAATTTGCCAAGATAAGATCGAAAAAGTATCGAAAACCGATAATTTCTTCAAAATTTCAATCTTTTTTCGTCTATTTTGCCTTACTTTTTGTGATTCTGCAATGATATGATCGAAAAAAGCGTTGAAAACGGATAATTTTACCGAAATTTCAATCTTTTTTTGTCTATTTTGCCATATTCTTCGTTAATTTGCCAAGATAAGATCGAATAAGTATCGAAAACGGATAATTTCTTCAAAATTTCAATCTATTTTCGTCTATTTTGCCTTACTTTTTGTGATTTTGCCAAGATATGATCGAAAAAAGCGTTGAATACGGATAATTTTACCGAAATTTCAATCTTTTTTGGTCTATTTTGCCATATTTTTCGTTAATTTGCCAAGATAAGATCGAAAAAGTATCGAAAAAAGATAATTTCTTCAAAATTTCAATCTTTTTTCGTCTATTTTGCCTTACTTTTTGTGATTTTGCCAAGATATGATCGAAAAAAGCGTTGAATACGGATAATTTTACCGAAATTTCAATCTTTTTTGGTCTATTTTGCCATATTTTTCGTTAATTTGCCAAGATAAGATCGAAAAAGTATCGAAAACCGATAATTTCTTCAAAATTTCAATCTTTTTTCGTCTATTTTGCCTTACTTTTTGTGATTTTGCCAAGATATGATCGAAAAATGCGTTGAAAACGGATAATTTTACCGAAATTTTTATCTCTTTTGGTCAATTTTGCCTAAGTTTTCGTTAATTTGCCAAGATAAGATCGAAAAAGTATCGAAAACGGATAATTTCTTCAAAATTTCAATCTTTTTTCGTCTATTTTGCCTTACTTTTTGTGATTCTGCCAAGATATGATCGAAAAAAGCGTTGAAAACGGATAATTTTACCGAAATTTCAATCTTTTTTTGTCTATTTTGCCATATTCTTCGTTAATTTGCCAAGATAAGATCGAAAAAGTATCGAAAACGGATAATTTCTTCAAAATTTCAATCCTTTTTCGTCTATTTTGCCTTACTTTTTGTGATTTTGCCAAGATATGATCGAAAAAAGCGTTGAATACGGATAATTTTACCGAAATTTCAATCTTTTTTTGTCTATTTTGCCATATTCTTCGTTAATTTGCCACGATAAGATCGAAAAAATATCGAAAACCGATAATTTCTTAAAAATTTCAATCTTTTTTCGTCTATTTTGCCATATTCTTCGTTAATTTGCCAAGATAAGATCGAAAAAGTATCGAAAACGGATAATTTCTTCAAAATTTCAATCTTTTTTCGTCTATTTTGCCTTACTTTTTGTGATTTTGCCAAGATATGATCGAAAAAAGCGTTGAATACGGATAATTTTACCGAAATTTCAATCTTTTTTTGTCTATTTTGCCTTATTTTTCGTTAATTTGCCAAGATAAGATCGAAAAAGTATCGAAAACCGATAATTTCTTCAAAATTTCAATCTTTTTTCGTCTATTTTGCCTTACTTTTTGTGATTTTGCCAAGATATGATCGAAAAAAGCGTTGAAAACGGATAATTTTACCGAAATTTCAATCTTTTTTTGTCTATTTTGCCATATTCTTCGTTAATTTGCCAAGATAAGATCGAAAAAGTATCGAAAACCGATAATTTCTTCAAAATTTCAATCTTTTTTCTTCTATTTTGCCTTACTTTTTGTGATTTTGCCAAGATATGATCGAAAAAAGCGTTGAATACGGATAATTTTACCGAAATTTCAATCTTTTTTTGTCTATTTTGCCATATTCTTCGTTAATTTGCCAAGATAAGATCGAAAAAGTATCGAAAACCGATAATTTCTTCAAAATTTCAATCTTTTTTCGTCTATTTTGCCTTACTTTTTGTGATTTTGCCAAGATATGATCGAAAAAAGCGTTGAAAACGGTTAATTTTACCGAAATTTTTATCTCTTTTGGTCAATTTTGCCTTAGTTTTCGTTAATTTGCCAAGATAAGATCGAAAAAGTATCGAATACGGATAATTTCTTCAAAATTTCAATCTTTTTTCGTCTATTTTGCCTTACTTTTTGTGATTCTGCCAAGATATGATCGAAAAAAGCGTTGAAAACGGATAATTTTACCGAAATTTCAATCTTTTTTTGTCTATTTTGCCATATTCTTCGTTAATTTGCCAAGATAAGATCGAAAAAGTATCGAAAACGGATAATTTCTTCAAAATTTCAATCTTTTTTCGTCTATTTTGCCTTACTTTTTGTGATTTTGCCAAGATATGATCGAAAAAAGCGTTGAATACGGATAATTTTA
Organism: Sympetrum striolatum; assembly: GCA_947579665.1. NCBI lineage: Eukaryota > Metazoa > Arthropoda > Insecta > Odonata > Libellulidae > Sympetrum > Sympetrum striolatum. The sequence goes on from OX388346.1 coordinate 77,822,664, forward strand.
CCGAAATTTCAATCTTTTTTGGTCTATTTTGCCATATTTTTCGTTAATTTGCCAAGATAAGATCGAAAAAGTATCGAAAACCGATAATTTCTTCAAAATTTCAATCTTTTTTCGTCTATTTCTTCTTACTTTTTGTGATTTTGCCAAGATATGATCGAAAAAAGCGTTGAAAACGGATAATTTTACCGAAATTTCAATCTTTTTTGGTCTATTTTGCCATATTTTTCGTTAATTTGCCAAGATAAGATCGAAAAAGTATCGAAAACGGATAATTTCTTCAAAATTTCAATCTTTTTTCGTATATTTTGCCTTACTTTTTGTGATTTTGCCAAGATATGATCGAAAAAAAGCGTTGAATACGGATAATTTTACCGAAATTTCAATCTTTTTTGGTCTATTTTGCCATATTTTTCGTTAATTTGCCAAGATAAGATCGAAAAAGTATCGAAAACGGATAATTTCTTCAAAATTTCAATCTTTTTTCGTCTATTTTGCCTTACTTTTTGTGATTTTGCCAAGATATGATCGAAAAAAGCGTTGAAAACGGATAATTTTACCGAAATTTCAATCTTTTTTGGTCAATTTTGCCTTATTTTTCGTTTATTTGCCACGATAAGATCGAAAAAGTATCGAAAACGGATAATTTCTTCAAAATTTCAATCTTTTTTCGTCTATTTTTCCTTACTTTTTGTGATTTTGCCAAGATATGATGGAAAAAAGCGTTGAAAACGGATAATTTTACCGAAATTTCAATCTTTTTTGGTCAATTTTGCCTTATTTTTCGTTAATTTGCCAAGATAAGATCGAAAAAGTATCGAAAACGGATAATTTCTTCAAAATTTCAATCTTTTTTCGTCTATTTTTCCTTACTTTTTGTGATTTTGCCAAGATATGATCGAAAAAAAGCGTTGAAAACGGATAATTTTACCGAAATTTTAATCTTTTTGGGTCTATTTTGCCTTATTTTTCGTTAATTTGCCAGGATAAGATCGAAAAAGTATCGAAAACGGATAATTTCTTCAAAATTTCAATCTTTTTTCGTCTATTTTGCCTTACTTTTTGTGATTTTGCCAAGATATGATCGAAAAAAGCGTTGAAAACGGATAATTTTACCGAAATTTCAATCTTTTTTTGTCTATTTTGCCATATTCTTCGTTAATTTGCCAAGATAAGATCGAAAAAGTATCGAAAACGGATAATTTCTTCAAAATTTCAATCTTTTTTCGTCTATTTTGCCTTACTTTATGTGATTTTGCCAAGATATGATCGAAAAAAGCGTTGAAAACGGATAATTTTACCGAAATTTCAATCTTTTTGGGTCTATTTTGCCTTATTTTTCGTTAATTTGCCAAGATAAGATCGAAAAAGTATCGAAAACGGATAATTTCTTCAAAATTTCAATCTTTTTTCGTCTATTTTGCCTTACTTTTTGTGATTTTGCCAAGATATGATCGAAAAAAGCGTTGAAAACGGATAATTTTACCGAAATTTCAATCTTTTTTTGTCTATTTTGCCATATTCTTCGTTAATTTGCCAAGATAAGATCGAAAAAGTATCGAAAACGGATAATTTCTTCAAAATTTCAATCTTTTTTCGTCTATTTTGCCTTACTTTTTGTGATTTTGCCAAGATATGATCGAAAAAAGCGTTGAAAACGGATAATTTTACCGAAATTTCAATCTTTTTGGGTCTATATTGCCTTATTTTTCGTTAATTTGCCAAGATAAGATCGAAAAAGTATCGAAAACGGATAATTTCTTCAAAATTTCAATCTTTTTTCGTCTATTTTGCCTTACTTTTTGTGATTTTGCCAAGATATGATCGAAAAAAGCGTTGAAAACGGATAATTTTACCGAAATTTCAATCTTCTTTTGTCTATTTTGCCATATTCTTCGTTAATTTGCCAAGATAAGATCGAAAAAGTATCGAAAACGGATAATTTCTTCAAAATTTCAATCTTTTTTCGTCTATTTTGCCTTACTTTTTGTGATTTTGCCAAGATATGATCGAAAAAAGCATTGAAAACGGATAATTTTACCGAAATTTCAATCTTTTTGGGTCTATTTTGCCTTATTTTTCGTTAATTTGCCAAGATAAGATCGAAAAAGTATCGAAAACGGATAATTTCTTCAAAATTTCAATCTTTTTTCGTCTATTTTGCCTTACTTTTTGTGATTCTGCCAAGATATGATCGAAAAAAGCGTTGAAAACGGATAATTTTACCGAAATTTCAATCTTTTTGGGTCTATTTTGCCATATTCTTCGTTAATTTGCCAAGATAAGATCGAAAAAGTATCGAAAACGGATAATTTCTTCAAAATTTCAATCTTTTTTCGTCTATTTTGCCTTACTTTTTGTGATTTTGCCAAGATATGATCGAAAAAAGCGTTGAAAACGGATAATTTTACCGAAATTTCAATCTTTTTGGGTCTATTTTGCCTTATTTTTCGTTAATTTGCCAAGATAAGATCGAAAAAGTATCGAAAACGGATAATTTCTTCAAAATTTCAATCTTTTTTCGTCTATTTTGCCTTACTTTCTGTGATTTTGCCAAGATATGATCGAAAAAAGCGTTGAAAACGGATAATTTTACCGAAATTTCAATCTTTTTGGGTCTATTTTGCCTTATTTTTCGTTAATTTGCCAAGATAAGATCGAAAAAGTATCGAAAACGGATAATTTCTTCAAAATTTCAATCTTTTTTCGTCTATTTTGCCTTACTTTTTGTGATTTTGCCAAGATATGATCGAAAAAAGCGTTGAAAACGGATAATTTTACCGAAATTTCAATCTTATTTGGTCTATTTTGCCTTATTTTTCGTTAATTTGCCAAGATAAGATCGAAAAAGTATCGAAAACGGATAATTTCTTCAAAATTTCAATCTTTTTTCGTCTATTTTGTCTTACTTTTTGTGATTTTGCCAAAATATGATCGAAAAAAGCGTTGAAAACGGATAATTTTACCGAAATTTCAATCTTTTTTGGTCTATTTTGCCTTATTTTTCGTTAATTTGCCAAGATAAGATCGAAAAAGAATCGAAAACGGATAATTTCTTCAAAATTTCAATCTTTTTTCGTCTATTTTGCCTTACTTTTTGTGATTTTGCCAAGATATGATCGAAAAAAGCGTTGAAAACGGATAATTTTACCGAAATTTCAATCTTTTTTGGTCTATTTTGCCTTATTCTTCGTTTATTGGCCAAGATAAGATCGAAAAAGTATCGAAAACGGATAATTTCTTCAAAATTTCAATCTTTTTTCGTCTATTTTGCCTTACTTTTTGTGATTTTGCCAAGATATGATGGAAAAAAGCGTTTAAAACGGATAATTTTACCGAAATTTCAATCTTTTTTGGTCTATTTTGCCTTATTCTTCGTTAATTGGCCAAGATAAGATCGAAAAAGTATCGAAAATGGATAATTTCTTCAAAATTTCAATCTTTTTTCGTCTATTTTGCCTTACTTTTTGTGATTTTGCCAAGATATGATGGAAAAAAGCGTTGAAAACGGATAATTTTACCGAAATTTCAATCTTTTTTGGTCTATTTTGCCTTATTCTTCGTTAATTGGCCAAGATAAGATCGAAAAAGTATCGAAAATGGATAATTTCTTCAAAATTTCAATCTTTTTTCGTCTATTTTGCCTTACTTTTTGTGATTTTGCCTAGATATGATGGAAAAAAGCGTTGAAAACGGATAATTTTACCGAAATTTCAATCTTTTTTGGTCTATTTTGCCTTATTCTTCGTTAATTGGCCAAGATAAGATCGAAAAAGTATCGAAAATGGATAATTTCTTCAAAATTTCAATCTTTTTTCGTCTATTTTGCCTTACTTTTTGTGATTTTGCCAAGATATGATGGAAAAAAGCGTTGAAAACGGATAATTTTACCGAAATTTCAATCTTTTTTGGTCTATTTAGCCTTATTTTTCGTTAATTTGCCAAGATAAGATCGAAAAAGTATCGAAAACGTATAATTTCTTCAAAATTTCAATCTTTTTTCGTCTATTTTGCCTTACTTTTTGTGATTTTGCCAAGATATGATCGAAAAAAGCGTTGAAAACGGATAATTTTACCGAAATTTCAATCTTATTTGGTCTATTTTGCCTTATTTTTCGTTAATTTGCCAGGATAAGATCGAAAAAGTATCGAAAACGGATAATTTCTTCAAAATTTCAATCTTTTTTCGTCTATTTTGTCTTACTTTTTGTGATTTTGCCAAAATATGATCGAAAAAAGCGTTGAAAACGGATAATTTTACCGAAATTTCAATCTTTTTTGGTCTATTTTGCCTTATTTTTCGTTAATTTGCCAAGATAAGATCGAAAAAGTATCGAAAACGGATAATTTCTTCAAAATTTCAATCTTTTTTCGTCTATTTTGCCTTACTTTTTGTGATTTTGCCAAGATATGATCGAAAAAAGCGTTGAAAACGGATAATTTTACCGAAATTTCTATCTCATTTGGTCTATTTTGCCTTATTCTTCGTTAATTTGCCAAGATAAGATCGAAAAAGTATCGAAAACGGATAATTTCTTCAAAATTTCAGTCATTTTTCGTCAATTTGCCTTACTTTTTGTGATTTTGCCAAGATAAGATCGAAAAAGTATCGAAAACGGATAATTTCTTCAATATTTCAATCTTTTTTCGTCTATTTTGCCTTAGTTTTCGTTAATTTGCCAAGATATGTTCGAAAAAGCATCTAAAACGGATAATTTCTTCAAAATTTCAATCTTTTTTCGTCTATTTTGCCTTACTTTTTGTCATTTTGCCAAGATATGATCGAAAAAAGCGTTGAAAACGGATAATTTTACCGAAATTTCAATCATTTTTTGTGTATATTGCCTTATTTTTCGTTAATTTGCCAAAATAAGATCGAAAAAGAATCGAAAACGGATAATTTCTTCAAAATTTCAATCTTTTTTCGTCTATTTTGCCTTACTTTTTGTGATTTTGCCAAGATATGATCGAAAAAAGCGTTGAAAACGGATAATTTTACCGAAATTTCAATCTTTTTTGGTCTATTTTGCCTTTGTTTTCGTTAATTTTCCAAGATAAGATAAAAAGTATCGAAAACGGATAATTTCTTGAAAATTTCAATCTTTTTTCGTCTATTTTGCCTTACTTTTTGTGATTTTGCCAAGGTATGTTGGAAAAAAGCGCTAGAAAAGGATAATTTTACCAAAATTTCAATCTTTTTTGGTCTATTTTGCCTTACTTTTTGTGATTTTCCAAGATAAGATCGAAAAAGTATCGAAAACGGATAATTTCTTCAAAATTTCAATCTTTTTTCGTCTATTTTGCCTTACTTTTTGTGATTTTGCCAAGATATGATCGAAAAAAGCGTTGAAAACGGATAATTTTACCGAAATTTCAATCTTTTTTGGTCTATTTGGCCTTATTCTTCGTTAATTTGCCAAGATAAGATCGAAAAAGTATCGAAAACGGATAATTTCTTCAAAATTTCAATCATTTTTCGTCAATTTGCCTTACTTTTTGTGATTTTGCCAAGATAAGATCGAAAAAGTATCGAAAACGGATAATTTCTTCAATATTTCAATCTTTTTTCGTCTATTTTGCTTTAGTTTTCGTTAATTTGCCAAGATATGTTCGAAAAAGCATCTAAAACGGATAATTTCTTCAAAATTTCAATCTTTTTTCGTCTATTTTGCCTTACTTTTTGTGATTTTGCCAAGATATGATCGAAAAAAGCGTTGAAAACGGATAATTTTACCGAAATTTCAATCATTTTTTGTGTATATTGCCTTATTTTTCGTTAATTTGCCAAAATAAGATCGAAAAAGAATCGAAAACGGATAATTTCTTGAAAATTTCAATCTTTTTTCGTCTATTTCGCCTTACTTTTTGTGATTTTGCCAAGATATGATCGAAAAAAGCGTTGAAAACGGATAATTTTACCGAAATTTCAATCTTTTTTGGTCTATTTTGCCTTTGTTTTCGTTAATTTTCCAAGATAAGATCGAAAAGTATCGAAAACGGATAATTTCTTCAAAATTTCAATCTTTTTTCGTCTATTTTGCCTTACTTTTTGTGATTTTGCCAAGGTGTGTTGGAAAAAAGCGTTAGAAAAGGATAATTTTACCAAAATTTCAATCTTTTTTGGTCTATTTTGCCTTACTTTTTGTCATTTTGCCAAGATATGATTGAAAAAAGCGTTGAAAACGGATAATTTTACCGAAATTTCAATCTTTTTTGGTCTATATTGCCTTATTTTTCATTAATTTGCCAAAATAAGATCGAAAAAGAATCGAAAACGGATAATTTCTTCAAAATTTCAATCTTTTTTCGTCTATTTTGCCTTACTTTTTGTGATTTTGCAAAGATATGATCGAAAAAAGCGTTGAAAACGGATAATTTTACCGAAATTTCAATCTTTTTTGTCTATATTGCCTTATTTTTCGTTAATTTGCTAAGATAAGATCGAAAAAGTATCGAAAACGGATAATTTCTTCAAAATTTCAATCTTTTTTCGTCTATTTTGCCTTACTTTTTGTGATTTTGCCAAGGTATGATGGAAAAATGCGTTAGAAAAGGATAATTTTACCAAAATTTCAATCTTTTTGGTCTATTTTTCCTTACTTTTTGTGATTATGCCAAGATATGATCGAAAAAAGCGCTGAAAACGGATAATTTTACTGAAATTTCAATCTCTTTTGGTCTATTTAGCCTTATTTTTCGTTAATTTTCCAAGATAAGATCGAAAAAGTATCGAAAACGGATAATTTCTTCAAAATTTCAATCTTTTTGCGTCTATTTTGCCTTACTTTTTGTGATTTTGCCAAGATAGGATGGAAAAAAGCGTTGAAAACGGATAATTTTACCGAAATTTCAATCTTTTTTGGTTTATTTTGCCTTATTTTTCGTTAATTTGCCATGATAAGATCGAAAAAGTATCGAAAACGGATAATTTCTTCAAAATTTCTATCTTTTTTCGTCTATTCTGCCTTACTTTTTGTGATTTTGCCAAGATATGATGGAAAAAAGCGTTGAAAACTGATAATTTTACCGAATTTTCAATCTTTTGTGGTCTATTTCGCCTTATTTTTCGTTAATTTGCCAAGATAAGATCGAATAAGTATCGAAAACGGATAATTTCTTCAAAATTTTAATCTTTTTTCGTCTATTTTGCCTTACTTTTTGTGATTTTGCCAAGATATGATGGAAAAAAGCGTTGAAAACGGATAATTTTACCGAAATTTCATTTTTTTTTGGTTTATTTTGCCTTATTTTTCGTTAATTTGCCAAGATAAGATTGAAAATATATCGAAAACGGATAATTTCTTCAAAATTTCTATCTTTTTTCGTCTATTTTGCCTTACTTTTTATGATTTTGCAAAGATATGATAGAAACAAGTGTTGAAAACGGATAATTTTACCGAAATTTCAATCTTTTTTCGTCTATTTTGCCTTAGTTTTCGTTAATTTGCCAAGATTTGTCCGATTAAAGAGTTGAAAACGGATAATTTAACCGAAATTTCAATCTATTTTGGTCTATTTTGCCTTAGTTTTCGTTAATTTGCCTAGATAAGATCGAAAAAGCATCGAAAACGGTTAATTTCTTCAAAATTTCAATCTTTTTTCGTCTATTTTGCCTTATTTTTTAAGAATTTTCCAAGATATGATCGAAAAAGCATCGTAAACGGATAATTTTACCGAAATTTCAATCTTTTTTGGTCTATTTTACCTTATTTTTCGTTAATTTTCCAAGATAAGATCGAAAAAGTATCGAAAACGGATAATTTCTTAAAAATTTCAATCTTTTTTCGTCTATTTTGCCTTACTTTTTGTGATTTTGCCAAGATATGATGGAAAAAAAGCGTTGAAAACGGATACTTTTACCGAAATTTCAATCTTTTTTGGTCTATTTTGCCTTATTTTTCGTTAATTTGCAAGATAAGATCGAAAAAGTATCGAAAACGGATAATTTCTTCAAAATTTCAATCTTTTTTCGTCTATTTTGCCTTACTTTTTGTGATTTTGCCAAAATATGATCGAAAAAAGCGTTGAAAACGGATAATTTTACCGAAATTTCAATCTTTTTTGGTCTATATTGCCTTATTTTTCGTTAATTTGCCAAGATAAGATCGAAAAAGTATCGAAAACGGATAATTTCTTCAAAATTTCAATCTTTTTTCGTCTATTTTGCCTTACTTTTTGTGATTTTGCCAAGATATGATCGAAAAAAGCGTTGAAAACGGATAATTTTACCTAAATTTCTATCTCTTTTGGTCTATTTTGCCTTAGTTTTCGTTAATTTGCCAAGATAAGATCGAAAAAGTATCGAAAACGGATAATTTCTTCAAAATTTCTATCTTTTTTCGTCTATTCTGCCTTACTTTTTGTGATTTTGCCAAGATATGATGGAAAAAAGCGTTGAAAACTGATAATTTTACCGAATTATCAATCTTTTTTGGTCTATTTCGCCTTATTTTTCGTTAATTTGCCAAGATAAGATCGAATAAGTATCGAAAACGGATAATTTCTTCAAAATTTCAATCTTTTTTCGTCTATTTTGCCTTACTTTTTGTGATTTTGCCAAGGTATGATGGAAAAATGCGTTAGAAAAGGATAATTTTACCAAAATTTCAATCTTTTTTGGTCTATTTTTCCTTACTTTTTGTGATTATGCCAAGATATGATCGAAAAAAGCGCTGAAAACGGATAATTTTACTGAAATTTCAATCTTTTTTGGTCTATTTAGCCTTATTTTTCGTTAATTTTCCAAGATAAGATCGAAAAAGTATCGAAAACGGATAATTTCTTCAAAATTTCAATCTTTTTGCGTCTATTTTGCCTTACTTTTTGTGATTTTGCCAAGATAGGATGGAAAAAAGCGTTGAAAACGGATAATTTTACCGAAATTTCAATCTTTTTTGGTTTATTTTGCCTTATTTTTCGTTAATTTGCCATGATAAGATCGAAAAAGTATCGAAAACGGATAATTTCTTCAAAATTTCTATCTTTTTTCGTCTATTCTGCCTTACTTTTTGTGATTTTGCCAAGATATGATGGAAAAAAGCGTTGAAAACTGATAATTTTACCGAATTTTCATTTTTTTTTGGTTTATTTTGCCTTATTTTTCGTTAATTTGCCAAGATAAGATTGAAAATGTATCGAAAACGGATAATTTCTTCAAAATTTCTATCTTTTTTCGTCTATTTTGCCTTACTTTTTATGATTTTGCAAAGATATGATAGAAACAAGTGTTGAAAACGGATAATTTTACCGAAATTTCAATCTTTTTTCGTCTATTTTGCCATAGTTTTCGTTAATTTGCCAAGATTTGTCCGATTAAAGAGTTGAAAACGGATAATTTAACCGAAATTTCAATCTATTTTGGTCTATTTTGCCTTAGTTTTCGTTAATTTGTCAAGATAAGATCGAAAAAGCATCGAAAACGGTTAATTTCTTCAAAATTTCAATCTTTTTTCGTCTATTTTGCCTTATTTTTTAAGAATTTTCCAAGATATGATCGAAAAAGCATCGTAAACGGATAATTTTACCGAAATTTCAATCTTTTTTGGTCTATTTTACCTTATTTTTCGTTAATTTTCCAAGATAAGATCGAAAAAGTATCGAAAACGGATAATTTCTTAAAAATTTCAATCCTTTTTCGTCTATTTTGCCTTACTTTTTGTGATTTTGCCAAGATATGATGGAAAAAAGCGTTGAAAACGGATACTTTTACCGAAATTTCAATCTTTTTTGGTCTATTTTGCCTTATTTTTCGTTAATTTGCCAAGATAAGATCGAAAAAGTATCGAAAACGGATAATTTCTTCAAAATTTCAATCTTTTTTCGTCTATTTTGCCTTACTATTTGTGATTTTGCCAAAATATGATCGAAAAAAGCGTTGAAAACGGATAATTTTACCGAAATTTCAATCTTTTTTGGTCTATTTTGCCTTATTTTTCGTTAATTTGCCAAGATAAGATCGAAAAAGTATCGAAAACGGATAATTTCTTCAAAATTTCAATCTTTTTTCGTCTATTTTGCCTTACTTTTTGTGATTTTGCCAAGATATGATCGAAAAAAGCGTTGAAAACGGATAATTTTACCGAAATTTCTATCTCTTTTGGTCTATTTTGCCTTAGTTTTCGTTAATTTGCCAAGATAAGATCGAAAAAGTATCGAAAACGGATAATTTCTTCAAAATTTCTATCTTTTTTCGTCTATTCTGCCTTACTTTTTGTGATTTTGCCAAGATATGATGGAAAAAAGCGTTGAAAACTGATAATTTTACCGAATTTTCAATCTTTTTTGGTCTATTTCGCCTTATTTTTCGTTAATTTGCCAAGATAAGATCGAATAAGTATCGAAAACGGATAATTTCTTCAAAATTTCAATCTTTTTTCGTCTATTTTGCCTTACTTTTTGTGATTTTGCCAAGATAAGATCGAAAAAGCATAAAAAACGGTTAATTTCTTCAAAATTTCAATCTTTTTTCGTCTATTTTGCCTTATTTTTTTAGAATTTTCCAAGATATGATCGAAAAAGCATCGTAATCGGATAATTTTACCGAAATTTCAATCTTTTTTGGTCTATTTTACCTTATTTTTCGTTAATTTTCCAAGATAAGATCGAAAAAGTATCGAAAACGGATAATTTCTTTAAAATTTCAATCTTTTTTCGTCTATTTTGCCTTACTTTTTGTGATTTTGCCAAGATATGATGGAAAAAAGCGTTGAAAACGGATACTTTTACCGAAATTTCAATCTTTTTTGGTCTATTTTGCCTTATTTTTCGTTAATTTGCCAAGATAAGATCGAAAAAGTATCGAAAACGGATAATTTCTTCAAAATTTCAATCATTTTTCGTCAATTTGCCTTACTTTTTGTGATTTTGCCAAGATAAGATCGAAAAAGTATCGAAAACGGATAATTTCTTCAATATTTCAATCTTTTTTCGTCTATTTTGCTTTAGTTTTCGTTAATTTGCCAAGATATGTTCGAAAAAGTATCTAAAACGGATAATTTCTTCAAAATTTCAATCTTTTTTCGTCTATTTTGCCTTACTTTTTGTGATTTTGCCAAGATATGATCGAAAAAAGCGTTGAAAACGGATAATTTTACCGAAATTTCAATCATTTTTTGTGTATATTGCCTTATTTTTCGTTAATTTGCCAAAATAAGATCGAAAAAGAATCGAAAACGGATAATTTCTTGAAAATTTCAATCTTTTTTCGTCTATTTTGCCTTACTTTTTGTGATTTTGCCAAGATATGATCGAAAAAAGCGTTGAAAACGGATAATTTTACCGAAATTTCAATCTTTTTTGGTCTATTTTGCCTTTGTTTTCGTTAATTTTCCAAGATAAGATCGAAAAGTATCGAAAACGGATAATTTCTTCAAAATTTCAATCTTTTTTCGTCTATTTTGCCTTACTTTTTGTGATTTTGCCAAGGTGTGTTGCAAAAAAGCGTTAGAAAAGGATAATTTTACCAAAATTTCAATCTTTTTTGGTCTATTTTGCCTTACTTTTTGTCATTTTGCCAAGATATGATCGAAAAAAGCGTTGAAAACGGATAATTTTACCGAGATTTCAATCTTTTTTGGACTATATTGCCTTATTTTTCATTAATTTGCCAAAATAAGATCGAAAAAGAATCGAAAACGGATAATTTCTTCAAAATTTCAATCTTTTTTCGTCTATTTTGCCTTACTTTTTGTGATTTTGCCAAGATATGATCGAAAAAAGCGTTGAAAACGGATAATTTTACCGAAATTTCAATCTTTTTTGTCTATATTGCCTTATTTTTCGTTAATTTGCTAAGATAAGATCGAAAAAGTATCGAAAACGGATAATTTCTTCAAAATTTCAATCTTTTTTCGTCTATTTTGCCTTACTTTTTGTGATTTTGCCAAGGTATGATGGAAAAATGCGTTAGAAAAGGATAATTTTACCAAAATTTCAATCTTTTTTGGTCTATTTTTCCTTACTTTTTGTGATTATGCCAAGATATGATCGAAAAAAGCGCTGAAAACGGATAATTTTACTGAAATTTCAATCTTTTTTGGTCTATTTAGCCTTATTTTTCGTTAATTTTCCAAGATAAGATCGAAAAAGTATCGAAAACGGATAATTTCTTCAAAATTTCAATCTTTTCGCGTCTATTTTGCCTTACTTTTGGTGATTTTGCCAAGATAGGATGGAAAAAAGCGTTGAAAACGGATAATTTTACCGAAATTTCAATTTTTTTTGGTTTATTTTGCCTTATTTTTCGTTAATTTGCCATGATAAGATCGAAAAAGTATCGAAAACGGATAATTTCTTCAAAATTTCTATCTTTTTTCGTCTATTCTGCCTTACTTTTTGTGATTTTGCCAAGATATGATGGAAAAAAGCGTTGAAAACTGATAATTTTACCGAATTTTCAATCTTTTTTGGTCTATTTCGCCTTATTTTTCGTTAATTTGCCAAGATAAGATCGAATAAGTATCGAAAACGGATAATTTCTTCAAAATTTCAATCTTTTTTCGTCTATTTTGCCTTACTTTTTGTGATTTTGCCAAGATATGATGGAAAAAAGCGTTGAAAACGGATAATTTTACCGAAATTTCATTTTTTTTTGGTTTATTTTGCCTTATTTTTCGTTAATTTGCCAAGATAAGATTGAAAATGTATCGAAAACGGATAATTTCTTCAAAATTTCTATCTTTTTTCGTCTATTTTGCCTTACTTTTTATGATTTTGCAAAGATATGATAGAAACAAGTGTTGAAAACGGATAATTTTACCGAAATTTCAATCTTTTTTCGTCTATTTTGCCTTAGTTTTCGTTAATTTGCCAAGATAAGATCGAAAAAGCATCGAAAACGGTTAATTTCTTCAAAATTTCAATCTTTTTTCGTCTATTTTGCCTTATTTTTTAAGAATTTTCCAAGATATGATCGAAAAAGCATCGTAAACGGATAATTTTACCGAAATTTCAATCTTTTTTGGTCTATTTTACCTTATTTTTCGTTAATCTTCCAAGATAAGATCGAAAAAGTATCGAAAACGGATAATTTCTTAAAAATTTCAATCTTTTTTCGTCTATTTTGCCTTACTTTTTGTGATTTTGCCAAAATATGATCGAAAAAAGCGTTGAAAACGGATAATTTTACCGAAATTTAAATCTTTTTTGGTCTATTTTGCCTTATTTTTCGTTAATTTGCCAAGATAAGATCGAAAAAGTATCGAAAACGGATAATTTCTTCAAAATTTCAATCTTTTTTCGTCTATTTTGCCTTACTTTTTGTGATTTTGCCAAGATATGATCGAAAAAAGCGTTGAAAACGGATAATTTTACCGAAATTTCTATCTCTTTTGGTCTATTTTGCCTTAGTTTTCGTTAATTTGCCAAGATAAGATCGAAAAAGTATCGAAAACGGATAATTTCTTCAAAATTTCTATCTTTTTTCGTCTATTCTGCCTTACTTTTTGTGATTTTGCCAAGATATGATGGAAAAAAGCGTTGAAAACTGATAATTTTACCGAATTTTCAATCTTTTTTGGTCTATTTCGCCTTATTTTTCGTTAATTTGCCAAGATAAGATCGAATAAGTATCGAAAACGGATAATTTCTTCAAAATTTCAATCTTTTTTCGTCTATTTTGCCTTACTTTTTGTGATTTTGCCAAGATAAGATCGAAAAAGCATCGAAAACGGTTAATTTCTTCAAAATTTCAATCTTTTTTCGTCTATTTTGCCTTATTTTTTTAGAATTATCCAAGATATGATCGAAAAAGCATCGTAATCGGATAATTTTACCGAAATTTCAATCTTTTTTGGTCTATTTTACCTTATTTTTCGTTAATTTTCCAAGATAAGATCGAAAAAGTATCGAAAACGGATAATTTCTTAAAAATTTCAATCTTTTTTCGTCTATTTTGCCTTACTTTTTGTGATTTTGCCAAGATATGATGGAAAAAAGCGTTGAAAACGGATAATTTTACCGAAATTTCAATCTTTTTTGGTCTATTTTGCCTTTGTTTTCGTTAATTTTCCAAGATAAGATCGAAAAGTATCGAAAACGGATAATTTCTTCAAAATTTCAATCTTTTTTCGTCTATTTTGCCTTACTTTTTGTGATTTTGCCAAGGTGTGTTGGAAAAAAGCGTTAGAAAAGGATAATTTTACCAAAATTTCAATCTTTTTTGGTCTATTTTGCCTTACTTTTTGTCATTTTGCCAAGATATGATCGAAAAAAGCGTTGAAAACGGATAATTTTACCGAAATTTCAATCTTTTTTGGTCTATATTGCCTTATTTTTCATTAATTTGCCAAAATAAGATCGAAAAAGAATCGAAAACGGATAATTTCTTCAAAATTTCAATCTTTTTTCGTCTATTTTGCCTTACTTTTTGTGATTTTGCCAAGATATGATCGAAAAAAGCGTTGAAAACGGATAATTTTACCGAAATTTCAATCTTTTTTGTCTATATTGCCTTATTTTTCGTTAATTTGCTAAGATAAGATCGAAAAAGTATCGAAAACGGATAATTTCTTCAAAATTTCAATCTTTTTTCGTCTATTTTGCCTTACTTTTTGTGATTTTGCCAAGGTATGATGGAAAAATGCGTTAGAAAAGGATAATTTTACCAAAATTTCAATCTTTTTTGGTCTATTTTTCCTTACTTTTTGTGATTATGACAAGATATGATCGAAAAAAGCGCTGTAAACGGATAATTTTACTGAAATTTCAATCTTTTTTGGTCTATTTAGCCTTATTTTTCGTTAATTTTCCAAGATAAGATCGAAAAAGTATCGAAAACGGATAATTTCTTCAAAATTTCAATCTTTTTGCGTCTATTTTGCCTTACTTTTTGTGATTTTGCCAAGATAGGATGGAAAAAAGCGTTGAAAACGGATAATTTTACCGAAATTTCAATCTTTTTTGGTTTATTTTGCCTTATTTTTCGTTAATTTGCCATGATAAGATCGAAAAAGTATCGAAAACGGATAATTTCTTCAAAATTTCTATCTTTTTTCGTCTATTCTGCCTTACTTTTTGTGATTTTGCCAAGATATGATGGAAAAAAGCGTTGAAAACTGATAATTTTACCGAATTTTCAATCTTTTTTGGTCTATTTCGCCTTATTTTTCGTTAATTTGCCAAGATAAGATCGAATAAGTATCGAAAACGGATAATTTCTTCAAAATTTCAATCTTTTTTCGTCTATTTTGCCTTACTTTTTGTGATTTTGCCAAGATATGATGGAAAAAAGCGTTGAAAACGGATAATTTTACCGAAATTTCATTTTTTTTTGGTTTATTTTGCCTTATTTTTCGTTAATTTGCCAAGATAAGATTGAAAATGTATCAAAAACGGATAATTTCTTCAAAATTTCTATCTTTTTTCGTCTATTTTGCCTTACTTTTTATGATTTTGCAAAGATATGATAGAAACAAGTGTTGAAAACGGATAATTTTACCGAAATTTCAATCTTTTTTCGTCTATTTTGCCTTAGTTTTCGTTAATTTGCCAAGATTTGTCCGATTAAAGAGTTGAAAACGGATAATTTAACCGAAATTTCAATCTATTTTGGTCTATTTTGCCTTAGTTTTCGTTAATTTGCCAAGATAAAATCGAAAAAGCATCGAAAACGGTTAATTTCTTCAAAATTTCAATCTTTTTTCGTCTATTTTGCCTTATTTTTTAAGAATTTTCCAAGATATGATCGAAAAAGCATCGTAAACGGATAATTTTACCGAAATTTCAATCTTTTTTGGTCTATTTTGCCTTATTTTTTGTTAATTTGCCAAGATAAGATCGAAAAAGTATCGAAAACGGATAATTTCTTCAAAATTTCAATCTTTTTTCGTCTATTTTGCCTTACTTTTTGTGATTTTGCCAAAATATGATCGAAAAAAGCGTTGAAAACGGATAATTTTACCGAAATTTCAATCTTTTTTGGTCTATTTTGCCTTATTTTTCGTTAATTTGCCAAGATAAGATCGAAAAAGTATCGAAAACGGATAATTTCTTCAAAATTTCAATCTTTTTTCGTCTATTTTGCCTTACTTTTTGTGATTTTGCCAAGATATGATCGAAAAAAGCGTTGAAAACGGATAATTTTACCGAAATTTCTATCTCTTTTGGTCTATTTTGCCTTAGTTTTCGTTAATTTGCCAAGATAAGATCGAAAAAGTATCGAAAACGGATAATTTCTTCAAAATTTCTATCTTTTTTCGTCTATTCTGCCTTACTTTTTGTGATTTTGCCAAGATATGATGGAAAAAAGCGTTGAAAACTGATAATTTTACCGAATTTTCAATCTTTTTTGGTCTATTTCGCCTTATTTTTCGTTAATTTGCCAAGATAAGATCGAATAAGTATCGAAAACGGATAATTTCTTCAAAATTTCAATCTTTTTTCGTCTATTTTGCCTTACTTTTTGTGATTTTGCCAAGATAAGATCGAAAAAGCATCGAAAACGGTTAATTTCTTCAAAATTTCAATCTTTTTTCGTCTATTTTGCCTTATTTTTTTAGAATTTTCCAAGATATGATCGAAAAAGCATCGTAATCGGATAATTTTACCGAAATTTCAATCTTTTTTGGTCTATTTTACCTTATTTTTCGTTAATTTTCCAAGATAAGATCGAAAAAGTATCGAAAACGGATAATTTCTTAAAAATTTCAATCTTTTTTCGTCTATTTTGCCTTACTTTTTGTGATTTTGCCAAGATATGATGGAAAAAAGCGTTGAAAACGGATACTTTTACCGAAATTTCAATCTTTTTTGGTCTATTTTGCCTTATTTTTCGTTAATTTGCCAAGATAAGATCGAAAAAGTATCGAAAACGGATAATTTCTTCAAAATTTCAATCTTTTTTCGTCTATTTTGCCTTACTTTTTGTGATTTTGCCAAAATATGATCGAAAAAAGCGTTGAAAACGGATAATTTTACCGAAATTTCAATCTTTTTTGAACTATTTTGCCTTATTTTTCGTTAATTTGCAAGATAAGATCGAAAAAGTATCGAAAACGGATAATTTCTTCAAAATTTCAATCTTTTTTCGTCTATTTTGTCTTACTTTTTGTGATTTTGCCAAAATATGATCGAAAAAAGCGTTGAAAACGGATAATTTTACCGAAATTTCAATCTTTTTTGGTCTATTTTGCCTTATTTTTCGTTAATTTGCCAAGATAAGATCGAAAAAGTATCGAAAACGGATAATTTCTTCAAAATTTCAATCTTTTTTCGTCTATTTTGTCTTACTTTTTGTGATTTTGCCAAAATATGATCGAAAAAAGCGTTGAAAACGGATAATTTTACCGAAATTTCTATCTCTTTTGGTCTATTTTGCCTTATTCTTCGTTAATTTGCCAAGATAAGATCGAAAAAGTATCGAAAACGGATAATTTCTTCAAAATTTCAAGCATTTTTCGTCAATTTGCCTTACTTTTTGTGATTTTGCCAAGATAAGATCGAAAAAGTATCGAAAACGGATAATTTCTTCAATATTTCAATCTTTTTTCGTCTATTTTGCCTTAGTTTTCGTTAATTTGCCAAGATATGTTTGAAAAAGCATCTAATACGGATAATTTCTTCAAAATTTCAATCTTTTTTCGTCTATTTTGCCTTACTTTTTGTCATTTTTCCAAGATATGATCGAAAAAAGCGTTGAAAACGGATAATTTTACCGAAATTTCAATCTTTTTTGGTCTATTTTGCCTTATTCTTCGTTAATTTGCCAAGATAAGATCGAAAAAGTATCGAAAACGGATAATTTCTTCAAAATTTCAATCATTTTTCGTCAATTTGCCTTACTTTTTGTGATTTTGCCAAGATAAGATCGAAAAAGTATCGAAAACGGATAATTTCTTCAATATTTCAATCTTTTTTCGTCTATTTTGCCTTAGTTTTCGTTAATTTGCCAAGATATGTTCGAAAAAGCATCTAAAACGGATAATTTCTTCAAAATTTCAATCTTTTTTCGTCTATTTTGCCTTACTTTTTGTCATTTTGCCAAGATATGATCGAAAAAAGCGTTGAAAACGGATAATTTTACCGAAATTTCAATCATTTTTTGTGTATATTCCCTTATTTTTCGTTAATTTGCCAAAATAAGATCGAAAAAGAATCGAAAACGGATAATTTCTTGAAAATTTCAATCTTTTTTCGTCTATTTTGCCTTACTTTTTGTGATTTTGCCAAGATATGATCGAAAAAAGCGTTGAAAACGGATAATTTTACCGAAATTTCAATCTTTTTTGGTCTATTTTGCCTTTGTTTTCGTTAATTTTCCAAGATAAGATCGAAAAGTATCGAAAACGGATAATTTCTTCAAAATTTCAATCTTTTTTCGTCTATTTTGCCTTACTTTTTGTGATTTTGCCAAGGTGTGTTGGAAAAAAGCGTTAGAAAAGGATAATTTTACCAAAATTTCAATCTTTTTTGGTCTATTTTGCCTTACTTTTTGTGATTTTGCCAAGATAAGATCGAAAAAGTATCGAAAACGGATAATTTCTTCAAAATTTCAATCTTTTTTCGTCTATTTTGCCTTACTTTTTGTGATTTTGCCAAGATATGATCGAAAAAAGCGTTGAAAACGGATAATTTTACCGAAATTTCAATCTTTTTTGGTCTATTTTGCCTTATTCTTCGTTAATTTGCCAAGATAAGATCGAAAAAGTATCGAAAACGGATAATTTCTTCAAAATTTCAATCATTTTTCGTCAATTTGCCTTACTTTTTGTGATTTTGCCAAGATAAGATCGAAAAAGTATCGAAAACGGATAATTTCTTCAATATTTCAATCTTTTTTCGTCTATTTTGCCTTAGTTTTCGATAATTTGCCAAGATATGTTCGAAAAAGCATCTAAAACGGATAATTTCTTCAAAATTTCAATCTTTTTTCGTCTATTTTGCCTTACTTTTTGTCATTTTGCCAAGATATGATCGAAAAAAGCGTTGAAAACGGATAATTTTACCGAAATTTCAATCATGTTTTGTGTATATTGCCTTATTTTTCGTTAATTTGCCAAAATAAGATCGAAAAAGAATCGAAAACGGATAATTTCTTGAAAATTTCAATCTTTTTTCGTCTATTTTGCCTTACTTTTTGTGATTTTGCCAAGATATGATCGAAAAAAGCGTTGAAAACGGATAATTTTACCGAAATTTCAATCTTTTTTTGTCTATTTTGCCTTTGTTTTCGTTAATTTTCCAAGATAAGATCGAAAAGTATCGAAAACTTATAATTTCTTCAAAATTTCAATCTTTTTTCGTCTATTTTGCCTTACTTTTTGTGATTTTGCCAAGGTATGTTGGAAAAAAGCGTTAAAAAAGGATAATTTTACCAAAATTTCAATCTTTTTTGGTCTATTTTGCCTTACTTTTTGTCATTTTGCCAAGATATGATCGAAAAAAGCGTTGAAAACGGATAATTTTACCGAAATTTCTATCTCTTTTGGTCTATTTTGCCTTAGTTTTCGTTAATTTGCCAAGATAAGATCGAAAAAGTATCGAAAACGGATAATTTCTTCAAAATTTCTATCTTTTTTCGTCTATTCTGCCTTACTTTTTGTGATTTTGCCAAGATATGATGGAAAAAAGCGTTGAAAACTGATAATTTTACCGAATTTTCAATCTTTTTTGGTCTATTTCGCCTTATTTTTCGTTAATTTGCCAAGATAAGATCGAATAAGTATCGAAAACGGATAATTTCTTCAAAATTTCAATCTTTTTTCGTCTATTTTGCCTTACTTTTTGTGATTTTGCCAAGATAAGATCGAAAAAGCATCGAAAACGGTTAATTTCTTCAAAATTTCAATCTTTTTTCGTCTATTTTGCCTTATTTTTTTAGAATTTTCCAAGATATGATCGAAAAAGCATCGTAATCGGATAATTTTACCGAAATTTCAATCTTTTTTGGTCTATTTTACCTTATTTTTCGTTAATTTTCCAAGATAAGATCGAAAAAGTATCGAAAACGGATAATTTCTTAAAAATTTCAATCTTTTTTCGTCTATTTTGCCTTACTTTTTGTGATTTTGCCAAGATATGATGGAAAAAAGCGTTGAAAACGGATACTTTTACCGAAATTTCAATCTTTTTTGGTCTATTTTGCCTTATTTTTCGTTAATTTGCCAAGATAAGATCGAAAAAGTATCGAAAACGGATAATTTCTTCAAAATTTCAATCTTTTTTCGTCTATTTTGCCTTACTTTTTGTGATTTTGCCAAAATATGATCGAAAAAAGCGTTGAAAACGGATAATTTTACCGAAATTTCAATCTTTTTTGAACTATTTTGCATTATTTTTCGTTAATTTGCAAGATAAGATCGAAAAAGTATCGAAAACGGATAATTTCTTCAAAATTTCAATCTTTTTTCGTCTATTTTGTCTTACTTTTTGTGATTTTGCCAAAATATGATCGAAAAAAGCGTTGAAAACGGATAATTTTACCGAAATTTCAATCTTTTTTGGTCTATTTTGCCTTATTTTTCGTTAATTTGCCAAGATAAGATCGAAAAAGTATCGAAAACGGATAATTTCTTCAAAATTTCAATCTTTTTTCGTCTATTTTGTCTTACTTTTTGTGATTTTGCCAAAATATGATCGAAAAAAGCGTTGAAAACGGATAATTTTACCGAAATTTCTATCTCTTTTGGTCTATTTTGCCTTATTCTTCGTTAATTTGCCAAGATAAGATCGAAAAAGTATCGAAAACGGATAATTTCTTCAAAATTTCAAGCATTTTTCGTCAATTTGCCTTACTTTTTGTGATTTTGCCAAGATAAGATCGAAAAAGTATCGAAAACGGATAATTTCTTCAATATTTCAATCTTTTTTCGTCTATTTTGCCTTAGTTTTCGTTAATTTGCCAAGATATGTTTGAAAAAGCATCTAATACGGATAATTTCTTCAAAATTTCAATCTTTTTTCGTCTATTTTGCCTTACTTTTTGTCATTTTGCCAAGATATGATCGAAAAAAGCGTTGAAAACGGATAATTTTACCGAAATTTCAATCTTTTTTGGTCTATTTTGCCTTATTCTTCGTTAATTTGCCAAGATAAGATCGAAAAAGTATCGAAAACGGATAATTTCTTCAAAATTTCAATCATTTTTCGTCAATTTGCCTTACTTTTTGTGATTTTGCCAAGATAAGATCGAAAAAGTATCGAAAACGGATAATTTCTTCAATATTTCAATCTTTTTTCGTCTATTTTGCCTTAGTTTTCGTTAATTTGCCAAGATATGTTCGAAAAAGCATCTAAAACGGATAATTTCTTCAAAATTTCAATCTTTTTTCGTCTATTTTGCCTTACTTTTTGTCATTTTGCCAAGATATGATCGAAAAAAGCGTTGAAAACGGATAATTTTACCGAAATTTCAATCATTTTTTGTGTATATTCCTTTATTTTTCGTTAATTTGCCAAAATAAGATCGAAAAAGAATCGAAAACGGATAATTTCTTGAAAATTTCAATCTTTTTTCGTCTATTTTGCCTTACTTTTTGTGATTTTGCCAAGATATGATCGAAAAAAGCGTTGAAAACGGATAATTTTACCGAAATTTCAATCTTTTTTGGTCTATTTTGCCTTTGTTTTCGTTAATTTTCCAAGATAAGATCGAAAAGTATCGAAAACGGATAATTTCTTCAAAATTTCAATCTTTTTTCGTCTATTTTGCCTTACTTTTTGTGATTTTGCCAAGGTGTGTTGGAAAAAAGCGTTAGAAAAGGATAATTTTACCAAAATTTCAATCTTTTTTGGTCTATTTTGCCTTACTTTTTGTGATTTTGCCAAGATAAGATCGAAAAAGTATCGAAAACGGATAATTTCTTCAAAATTTCAATCTTTTTTCGTCTATTTTGCCTTACTTTTTGTGATTTTGCCAAGATATGATCGAAAAAAGCGTTGAAAACGGATAATTTTACCGAAATTTCAATCTTTTTTGGTCTATTTTGCCTTATTCTTCGTTAATTTGCCAAGATAAGATCGAAAAAGTATCGAAAACGGATAATTTCTTCAAAATTTCAATCATTTTTCGTCAATTTGCCTTACTTTTTGTGATTTTGCCAAGATAAGATCGAAAAAGTATCGAAAACGGATAATTTCTTCAATATTTCAATCTTTTTTCGTCTATTTTGCCTTAGTTTTCGTTAATTTGCCAAGATATGTTCGAAAAAGCATCTAAAACGGATAATTTCTTCAAAATTTCAATCTTTTTTCGTCTATTTTGCCTTACTTTTTGTCATTTTGCCAAGATATGATCGAAAAAAGCGTTGAAAACGGATAATTTTACCGAAATTTCAATCATTTTTTGTGTATATTGCCTTATTTTTCGTTAATTTGCCAAAATAAGATCGAAAAAGAATCGAAAACGGATAATTTCTTGAAAATTTCAATCTTTTTTCGTCTATTTTGCCTTACTTTTTGTGATTTTGCCAAGATATGATCGAAAAAAGCGTTGAAAACGGATAATTTTACCGAAATTTCAATCTTTTTTGGTCTGTTTTGCCTTTGTTTTCGTTAATTTTCCAAGATAAGATCGAAAAGTATCGAAAACTTATAATTTCTTCAAAATTTCAATCTTTTTTCGTCTATTTTGCCTTACTTTTTGTGATTTTGCCAAGGTGTGTTGGAAAAAAGCGTTAGAAAAGGATAATTTTACCAAAATTTCAATCTTTTTTGGTCTATTTTGCCTTACTTTTTGTCATTTTGCCAAGATATGATCGAAAAAAGCGTTGAAAACGGATAATTTTACCGAAATTTCAATCTTTTTTGGTCTATATTGCCTTATTTTTCATTAATTTGCCAAAATAAGATCGAAAAAGAATCGAAAACGGATAATTTCTTCAAAATTTCAATCTTTTTTCGTCTATTTTGCCTTACTTTTTGTGATTTTGCCAAGATATGATCGAAAAAAGCGTTGAAAACGGATAATTTTACCGAATTTTCAATCTTTTTTGGTCTATTTCGCCTTATTTTTCGTTAATTTGCCAAGATAAGATCGAATAAGTATCGAAAACGGATAATTTCTTCAAAATTTCAATCTTTTTTCGTCTATTTTGCCTTACTTTTTGTGATTTTGCCAAGATATGATGGAAAAAAGCGTTGAAAACGGATAATTTTACCGAAATTTCATTTTTTTTTGGTTTATTTTGCCTTATTTTTCGTTAATTTGCCAAGATAAGATTGAAAATGTATCGAAAACGGATAATTTCTTCAAAATTTCTATCTTTTTTCGTCTATTTTGCCTTACTTTTTATGATTTTGCCAAGATATGATAGAAACAAGTGTTGAAAACGGATAATTTTACCGAAATTTCAATCTTTTTTCGTCTATTTTGCCTTAGTTTTCGTTAATTTGCCAAGATTTGTCCGATTAAAGAGTTGAAAACGGATAATTTAACCGAAATTTCATTCTATTTTGGTCTATTTTGCCTTAGTTTTGGTTAATTTGCCAAGATAAGATCGAAAAAGCATCGAAAACGGTTAATTTCTTCAAAATTTCAATCTTTTTTCGTCTATTTTGCCTTATTTTTTTAGAATTTTCCAAGATATGATCGAAAAAGCATCGTAAACGGATAATTTCAGCGAAATTTCAATCCCTTTCCTCTATTTTTCCTTCGTTTTCGTTATTTTTTTCCAGATTTGATTGAAAAACGCGTCGAAAACGGATAATTTTACCGAAATTTCAATCTTTTTCCTCTCTTTTCCTTAGGTCGTGAATTTGCAATGATGTAATCGAAAAAAGCATCGAAAACGGATAAATTCACTGAAATTTTATTCTTTTTCATCTTTTTTTCCTTTGATCTCGTGATTTTGCCATGTTATGATCAAAATAAGCATCGAAAACGGATAATTACAACTAAATTTCAATCTTTTTTCGACTATTTTGCCTTTTCATCGTGATTTTTCCAAGATATGATCGAAAAAAGCGTTGAAAACGGATAATTTCAACGAAATTTCAATCTTTTTTCGTTCATTTTGCCTTACGTTTCGTGAATTTTCCATGAAATGAACGAAAAAAGCATCGAAAACGGATAATTATAACGAAATTTCAATCTTTTTCATCTTTTTATCCTTTGATCTCGTGATTTTGCCATGTTATGATCAAAATAAGCATTGAAAATGGATAATTTCACAAAAATTTGAATGTTGTTCCTCTATCTTGCCTTACTTTTCGTGAATTTGCCAAGATATGACTGAAAAAAGCATCGAAAACGGATAGTCTCATCCAATTTTCAATCTTCTTAAGTCTATTTTGCCTTACTTCTCGTGAATTTGCCAAGATATGATCGAAAAAAGAATCGAAAACGGATAATTTCATCGAAATTTCTATCTTTTATCTCAATTTTTCCTTTCATTTCGTGATTTTGCAAAGATATGATGGAAAAAGCATTGAAAATGGAAAATTTCACCGAAATTTGAATCTTGTTCCTCTATTTTGCCTTACTTTTCGTGATTTTGCCAAGATTAAATCGAAAAAGCATCGAAAACGGATAATTTCACCAAAATTTCAATCTTTTTATCTTTTTTGTCATAGATCTTTTGATTTTGCAATGTTATGATCAAAATAAGCATGGAAAACGGATAATTTCTACAAATTTTCAATCTCTGTCGTCTTTTTTTACTTACTTTTTGCAATTTTGCCAAGATAAGATCGAAAAAAGCATTGAAAACAGATAATTTCACCAAAATTTCAACCTTTATCACCTTTTTTACCTCAGATCTCGTGATTTTGTTATATTTTGATCATAATAAGCATGGAGAACGGATAATTTCTACAAAATTTCAATCTCTGTCGTCTTTTTTTACTTACTTTTTGCGATTTTTCCAAGATATGTCCGAAAAAAGCGTTGAAAACGGATAATTTTAACGAAATTTCAATCTTTTTCACCTTTTTGGCCTCAGATCTCGTGATTTTGCCATGTTATGATCAAAATAAGCATCGAAAACGGATAATTTCAACGAAATTTCAATCTTTTTCGTCAATTTTTCCTTACTTTTCGTGATTTTTCCATGATATGATCGAAAAAAGCATCGAAAACGGATAGTTTCACTCAAACTTCAATCTTTTTCCTCTATTTTGACTTGCATTTCGTGATTCTGTTAAGTTATGATAGAAATTAAGCATCGAAAACGGAAAATTTCACCAATATTTCAATCTTTTTTCGTTTATAATGCCTTACTTTACGTTATTTTGCCAACAAATTATCGAAAAAAGCATCGAAATCGGATAATTTCACCTAAAATTTCAATCTTTTTCCTCAATTTTTCCTTACTTTTCTTGATTATTCCATGAAATGATCGAAAAAAGCATCGTAAACGGTTAATTTCAGCGAAATTTCAATCTTTTTTGGTCTATTTTGCCTTAGTTTTCGTTAATTTGCCAAGATATATTCGAAAAAGCATCGAAAACGGATAATATCTTCAAAATTTCAATCTTTTTTCGTCTATTTTGCCTAACTTTTTGTGATTTTGCCAAGATATGATCGAAAAAAGCGTTGAAAACGGATAATTTTACCGAAATTTCAATCTTTTTTGGTCTATTTTGCCTTATTTTTCGTTAATTTGCCAAGATAAGATCGAAAAAGTATCGAAAACGGATAATTTCTTCAAAATTTCAATCTTTTTTCGTCTATTTTGCCTTACTTTTTGTGATTTTGCCAAGATATGATGGAAAAAAGCGCTGAAAACGGATAATTCTACCGAAATTTCAATCGTTTTTGGTCTATTTTGCCTTATTATTCGTTAATCTTCCAAGATAAGATCGAAAAAGTATCGAAAACGGATAATTTCTTCAAAATTTCAATCTTTGTTCGTCTATTTTGCCTTACTTTTTGTGATTTTGCCAAGATATGATCGAAAAAAGCGTTGAAAACGGATAATTTTACCGATATTTCAATATTTTTTGGACTATTTTGCCTTATTTTTCGTTAATTTGCCAAGATAAGATCGAAAAAGTATCGAAAACGGATAATTTCTTCAAAATTTCAATCTTTTTTCGTCTATTTTGCCTTACTTTTTGTGATTTTGCCAAGATATATAGAAACAAGCGTTGAAAACGGATAATTTTAGCGAAATTTCAATCTTTATTGGTCTATTTTGCCTTAGTATTCTTTAATTTGCCAAGATAAGATCAAAAAAGTATCGAAAACGGATAATTTCTTCAAAATTTCAATCTTTTTTCGTCTATTTTGCCTTAATTTTCGTTAATTTGCCAAGATTTGTCCGATGAAAGAGTTGAAAACGGATAATTTTACCGAAATTTCATTCTATTTGGTCTATTTTGCCTATGTTTTCGTTAATTCGTCAAGATAAAATCAAAAAAGTATCGAAAACGGATAATTTCTTCAAAATTTCAATCTTTTTTCGTCTATTTTGCCATAGTTTTCGTTAATTTGCCAAGATTTGTCCGATAAAAGAGTTGAAAATGGATAATTTTACCGAAATTTCAATCTTTTTTGGTCTATTTTGCCTTAGTTTTCGTTAATTTGCCAAGATATGTTCGAAAAAGCATCGAAAGAGGATAATATCTTCAAAATTTCAATCTTTTTTCGTCTATTTTGCCTAACTTTTTGTGATTTTGCCAAGATATGATCGAAAAAAGCGTTGAAAACGGATAATTTTACCGAAATTTCAATCTTTTTTGGTCGATTTTGCCTTAGTTTTCGTTAATTTTCCAAGATAAGATCGAAAAAGTATCGAAAAAAGATAATTTCTTCAAAATTTCAATCTTTGTTCGTCTATTTTGCCTTACTTTTTGTGATTTTGCAAAGATATGATCGAAAAAAGCGTTGAAAACGGATTATTTTACCGAAATTTCAATTTTTTTTGGTCTATCTTACCTTATTTTTCGTTTATTTGCCAAGATAAGATCGAAAAAGTATCGAAAACGGATAATTTCTTCAAAATTTCAATCTTTTTTCGTCTATTTTGCCTTACTTTTTGTGATTTTTCCAAGATATGATCGAAAAAAGCGTTGAAAACGGATAATTTTACCGAAATTTCAATCTTTCTTGGTCTATTTTGCCTTATTTATCGTTAATTTGCCAAGATAAGATCGAATAAGTATCGAAAACAGATAATTTCTTCAAAATTTCAATCTTTTTTGGTCTATTTTGCCTTAGTTTTCGTTAATTTCCAAGATATGTTCGAAAAAGCATCGAAAGAGGATAATATCTTCAAAATTTCAATCTTTTTTCGTCTATTTTTCCTAACTTTTTGTGATTTTGCCAAGATATGATCGAAACAAGCGTTTAAAACAGATAATTTTACCGAAATTTCTATCTTCTTTGGTCTATTTTGCCTAACTTTTTCTGATTTTGGCAAGATATGATCGAAAAAAGCGTTGAAAACGGTGATTTTACCGAAATTTCAACCTTTATCACCTTTTTTACCTCAGATCTCGTGATTTTGTTATATTTTGATCATAATAAGCATGGAGAACGGATAATTTCTGCAAAATTTCAATCTCTGTCGTCTTTTTTTACTTACTTTTCGTGATTTTTCCAAGATATGTCCGAAAAAAGCGTTGAAAACGGATAATTTTAACGAAATTTCAATCTTTTTCACCTTTTTGGCCTCAGATCTCGTGATTTTGCCATGTTATGATCAAAATAAGCATTGAAAACGGATAATTTCAACGAAATTTCAATCTTTTTCATCTTTTTTTCCTTTGATCTCGTGATTTTGCCATGTTATGATCAAAATAAGCATCGAAAACGGATAATTTTAACGATATTTCAATCTTTTTCATCTTTTTTGTCATAGATCCTGTGATTTTGCAATGATATGATCACAATAAGCATGGAAAACGGATAATTACTACAAATTTTCAATCTCTGTCGTCTTTTTTTACTTACTTTTTGCGATTTTTCCAAGATATGTCCGAAAAAAGCGTTGAAAACGGATAATTTTAACGAAATTTCAATCTTTTTCACCTTTTTGGCCTCAGATCTCGTGATTTTGCCATGTTATGATCAAAATAAGCATCGAAAACGGATAATTTCAACGAAATTTCAATCTTTTTCGTCAATTTTTCCTTACTTTTCGTGATTTTTCCATGATATGATCGAAAAAAGCATCGAAAACGGATAGTTTCACTCAAATTTCAATCTTTTTCCTCTATTTTGACTTGCATTTCGTGATTCTGTTAAGTTATGATAGAAATTAAGCATCGAAAACGGAAAATTTCACCAATTTTTCAATCTTTTTTCGTTTATAATGCCTTACTTTACGTTATTTTGCCAACAAATTATCGAAAAAAGCATCGAAATCGGATAATTTCACCTAAAATTTCAATCTTTTTCCTCAATTTTTCCTTACTTTTCTTGATTATTCCATGAAATGATCGAAAAAAGCATCGTAAACGGTTAATTTCAGCGAAATTTCAATCTTTTTTGGTCTATTTTGCCTTAGTTTTCGTTAATTTGCCAAGATATATTCGAAAAAGCATCGAAAACGGATAATATCTTCAAAATTTCAATCTTTTTTCGTCTATTTTGCCTAACTTTTTGTGATTTTGCCAAGATATGATCGAAAAAAGCGTTCAAAACGGATAATTTTACCGAAATTTCAATCTTTTTTGGTCTATTTTGCCTTATTTTTCGTTAATTTGCCAAGATAAGATCGAAAAAGTATCGAAAACGGATAATTTCTTCAAAATTTCAATCTTTTTTCGTCTATTTTGCCTTACTTTTTGTGATTTTGCCAAGATATGATGGAAAAAAGCGCTGAAAACGGATAATTTTACCGAAATTTCAATCGTTTTTGGTCTATTTTGCCTTATTATTCGTTAATCTTCCAAGATAAGATCGAAAAAGTATCGAAAACGTATAATTTCTTCAAAATTTCAATCTTTGTTCGTCCATTTTGCCTTACTTTTTGTGATTTTGCCAAGATATGAGCGAAAAAAGCGTTGAAAACGGATAATTTTACCGAAATTTCAATCTTTTTTGGACTATTTTGCCTTATTTTTCGTTAATTTGCCAAGATAAGATCGAAAAAGTATCGAAAACGGATAATTTCTTCAAAATTTCAATCTTTTTTCGTCTATTTTGCCTTACTTTTTGTGATTTTGCCAAGATATATAGAAACAAGCGTTGAAAACGGATAATTTTAGCGAAATTTCATTCTTTTTTGGTCTATTTTGCCTTAGTATTCTTTAATTTGCCAAGATAAGATCAAAAAAGTATCGAAAACGGATAATTTCTTCAAAATTTCAATCTTTTTTCGTCTATTTTGCCTTACTTTTTGTGATTTTGCCAAGATATGATGGAAAAAAGCGTTGAAAACGGATAATTTTACCGAAATTTCATTCTTTTTTTGTCTATTTTGCCTTAGTATTCTTTAATTTGCCAAGATAAGATCAAAAAAGTATCGAAAACGGATAATTTCTTCAAAATTTCAATCTTTTTTCGTCTATTTTGCCTTAATTTTCGTTAATTTGCCAAGATTTGTCCGATGAAACAGTTGAAAACGGATAATTTTACCGAAATTTTATTCTTTTTGGGTCTATTTTGCCTAAGTTTTCGTTAATTCGTCAAGATAAAATCAAAAAAGTATCGAAAACGGATAATTTCTTCAAAATTTCAATCTTTTTTGGTCTATTTTGCCTTAGTTTTCGTTAATTTCCAAGATATGTTCGAAAAAGCATCGAAAGAGGATAATATCTTCAAAATTTCAATCTTTGTTCGTCTATTTTGCCTTACTTTTTGTGATTTTGCCAAGATATGATCGAAAAAAGCGTTGAAAACGGATAATTTTACCGAAATTTCAATTTTTTTTGGTCTATCTTACCTTATTTTTCGTTTATTTGCCAAGATAAGATCGAAAAAGTATCGAAAACGGATAATTTCTTCAAAATTTCAATCTTTTTTCGTCTATTTTGCCTTACTTTTTTTGATTTTTCCAAGATATGATCGAAAAAAACGTTGAAAACGGATAATTTTACCGAAATTTCAATCTTTCTTGGTCTATTTTGCCTTATTTATCGTTAATTTGCCAAGATAAGATCGAATAAGTATCGAAAACAGATAATTTCTTCAAAATTTCAATCTTTTTTCGTCTATTTTGCCAGACTTTTTGTGATTTTGCCAAGATATGATCGAAAAAAGCGTTGAAAACGGATAATTTTACCGAAATTTCAATCTTTTTTGGTCGATTTTGCCTTAGTTTTCGTTAATTTTCCAAGATAAGATCGAAAAAGTATCGAAAAAAGATAATTTCTTCAAAATTTCAATCTTTGTTCGTCTATTTTGCCTTACTTTTTGTGATTTTGCCAAGATATGATCGAAAAAAGCGTTGAAAACGGATAATTTTACCGAAATTTCAATTTTTTTTGGTCTATCTTACCTTATTTTTCGTTTATTTGCCAAGATAAGATCGAAAAAGTATCGAAAACGGATAATTTCTTCAAAATTTCAATCTTTTTTCGTCTATTTTGCCTTACATTTTGTGATTTTGCCAAGATATGATCGCAAAAAGCGTTGAAAATTGATAATTATACCGAAATTTCATTCTTTTTTGGTCTATTTTGCCATAGTTTTTGTTAATTTGCCAAGATAAGATCGAAAATGTATCGAAAACGGATAATTTCGTCAAAATTTCAATCTTTTTTGGTCTATTTTGCCTTAGTTTTCGTTAATTTCCAAGATATGTTCGAAAAAGCATCGAAAGAGGATAATATCTTCAAAATTTCAATCTTTTTTCGTCTATTTTGCCTTACTTTTTGTGATTTTGCCAAGATATGATCGTAAAAAGCGTTGAAAATTGATAATTATACCGAAATTTCAATCCTTTTCGGTCGATTTTGCCTTATTTTTCGTTAAAGAGCCAAGATAAGATCGAAAAAGTATCGAAAACGGATAATTTCTTCAAAATTTCAATTTTTTTTCGTCTATTTTGCCTAACTTTTTGTGATTTTACCAAGATATGATCGAAACAAGCGTTGAAAACGGATAATTTTACCGAAATTTCAATCTTTTTTGGTCTATTTTGCCTTAGTTTTCGTTAATTTCCAAGATATGTTCGAAAAAGCATCGAAAGAGGATAATATCTTCAAAATTTCAATCTTTTTTCGTCTATTTTGCCTAACTTTTTGTGATTTTGCCAAGATATGATAGAAAAAAGAGTTGAAAACGGATAATTTTACCAAAAATTTCCATCTTTTTTGGTCGATTTTGCCTTATTTTTCGTTAATTTTCAAGGATAAGATTGAAAAAGTATCGAAAACGGATAATTTCTTCAATATTTCAATCTTTTTTCGTCTATTTTGCCTTAGTTTTCGTTAATTTGCCAAGATATGTTGGAAAAAGCATCTAAAACGGATAATTTCTTCAAAATTTCAATCTTTTTTCGTCTATTTTGCCTTACTTTTTGTCATTATGCCAAGATATGATCGAAAAAAGCGTTGAAAAGGGATAATTTTACCGAAATTTCAATCTTTTTTGGTCTATTTTGCCTTATTTTTCGTTAATTTGATTAGATAAGATCGAAAAAGTATTGAAAATGGATAATTTCTTCAAAATTTCAATCTTTTTTCGTCTATTTTGCCTTACGTTTTGTGATTTTGCCAAGATATGATCGAAAAACACGTTGAAAACGGATAATTTTACCGAAATTTCAATCTTTCTTGGTCTATTTTGCCTTATTTATCGTTAATTTGCCAAGATAAGATCGAATAAGTATCGAAAACAGATAATTTCTTCAAAATTTCAATCTTTTTTCGTCTATTTTGCCTTACTTTTTGTCATTATGCCAAGATATGATCGAAAAAAGCGTTGAAAAGGGATAATTTTACCGAAATTTCAATCTTTTTTGGTCTATTTTGCCTTATTTTTCGTTAATTTGATTAGATAAGATCGAAAAAGTATTGAAAATGGATAATTTCTTCAAAATTTCAATCTTTTTTCGTCTATTTTGCCTTACTTTTTGTGATTTTTCCAAGATATGATCGAAAAAAACGTTGAAAACGGATAATTTTACCGAAATTTCAATCTTTCTTGGTCTATTTTGCCTTATTTATCGTTAATTTGCCAAGATAAGATCGAATAAGTATCGAAAACAGATAATTTCTTCAAAATTTCAATCTTTTTTCGTCTATTTTGCCTAACTTTTTGTGATTTTGCCAAGATATGATCGAAAAAAGCGTTGAAAACGGATAATTTTACCGAAATTTCAATCTTTTTTGGTCGATTTTGCCATAGTTTTCGTTAATTTTCCAAGATAAGATCGAAAAAGTATCGAAAAAAGATAATTTCTTCAAAATTTCAATCTTTTTTCGTCTATTTTGCCTTACTTTTTGTGATTTTGCCAAGATATGATGGAAAAAAGCGCTGAAAACGGATAATTTTACCGAAATTTCAATCGTTTTTGGTCAATTTTGCCTTATTATTCGTTAATCTTCCAAGATAAGATCGAAAAAGTATCGAAAACGTATAATTTCTTCAAAATTTCAATCTTTGTTCGTCCATTTTGCCTTACTTTTTGTGATTTTGCCAAGATATGAGCGAAAAAAGCGTTGAAAACGGATAATTTTACCGAAATTTCAATCTTTTTTGGACTATTTTGCCTTATTTTTCGTTAATTTGCCAAGATAAGATCGAAAAAGTATCGAAAACGGATAATTTCTTCAAAATTTCAATCTTTTTTCGTCTATTTTGCCTTACTTTTTGTGATTTTGCCAAGATATATAGAAACAAGCGTTGAAAACGGATAATTTTAGCGAAATTTCATTCTTTTTTGGTCTATTTTGCCTTAGTATTCTTTAATTTGCCAAGATAAGATCAAAAAAGTATCGAAAACGGATAATTTCTTCAAAATTTCAATCTTTTTTCGTCTATTTTGCCTTACTTTTTGTGATTTTGCCAAGATATGATGGAAAAAAGCGTTGAAAACGGATAATTTTACCGAAATTTCATTCTTTTTTTGTCTATTTTGCCTTAGTATTCTTTAATTTGCCAAGATAAGATCAAAAAAGTATCGAAAACGGATAATTTCTTCAAAATTTCAATCTTTTTTCGTCTATTTTGCCTTAATTTTCGTTAATTTGCCAAGATTTGTCCGATGAAACAGTTGAAAACGGATAATTTTACCGAAATTTTATTCTTTTTGGGTCTATTTTGCCTAAGTTTTCGTTAATTCGTCAAGATAAAATCAAAAAAGTATCGAAAACGGATAATTTCTTCAAAATTTCAATCTTTTTTCGTCTATTTTGCCTTATTTTTCGTTAATTTGCAAAGATATGTTCGTAAAAGCATCGAAAGAGCATAATATCTTCAAAATTTCAATCTTTTTTCGTCTATTTTGCCTAACTTTTTGTGATTTTGCCAAGATATGATCGAAAAAAGCGTTGAAAACGGATAATTTTACCGAAATTTCAATCTTTTTTGGTCGATTTTGCCTTAGTTTTCGTTAATTTTCCAAGATAAGATCGAAAAAGTATCGAAAAAAGATAATTTCTTCAAAATTTCAATCTTTGTTCGTCTATTTTGCCTTACTTTTTGTGATTTTGCCAAGATATGATCGAAAAAAGCGTTGAAAACGGATAATTTTACCGAAATTTCAATTTTTTTTGGTCTATCTTACCTTATTTTTCGTTTATTTGCCAAGATAAGATCGAAAAAGTATCGAAAACGGATAATTTCTTCAAAATTTCAATCTTTTTTCGTCTATTTTGCCTTACTTTTTTTGATTTTTCCAAGATATGATCGAAAAAAACGTTGAAAACGGATAATTTTACCGAAATTTCAATCTTTCTTGGTCTATTTTGCCTTATTTATCGTTAATTTGCCAAGATAAGATCGAATAAGTATCGAAAACAGATAATTTCTTCAAAATTTCAATCTTTTTTCGTCTATTTTGCCAGACTTTTTGTGATTTTGCCAAGATATGATCGAAAAAAGCGTTGAAAACGGATAATTTTACCGAAATTTCAATCTTTTTTGGTCGATTTTGCCTTAGTTTTCGTTAATTTTCCAAGATAAGATCGAAAAAGTATCGAAAAAAGATAATTTCTTCAAAATTTCAATCTTTGTTCGTCTATTTTGCCTTACTTTTTGTGATTTTGCCAAGATATGATCGAAAAAAGCGTTGAAAACGGATAATTTTACCGAAATTTCAATTTTTTTTGGTCTATCTTACCTTATTTTTCGTTTATTTGCCAAGATAAGATCGAAAAAGTATCGAAAACGGATAATTTCTTCAAAATTTCAATCTTTTTTCGTCTATTTTGCCTTACATTTTGTGATTTTGCCAAGATATGATCGCAAAAAGCGTTGAAAATTGATAATTATACCGAAATTTCATTCTTTTTTGGTCTATTTTGCCATAGTTTTTGTTAATTTGCCAAGATAAGATCGAAAATGTATCGAAAACGGATAATTTCGTCAAAATTTCAATCTTTTTTGGTCTATTTTGCCTTAGTTTTCGTTAATTTCCAAGATATGTTCGAAAAAGCATCGAAAGAGGATAATATCTTCAAAATTTCAATCTTTTTTCGTCTATTTTGCCTTACTTTTTGTGATTTTGCCAAGATATGATCGTAAAAAGCGTTGAAAATTGATAATTATACCGAAATTTCAATCCTTTTCGGTCGATTTTGCCTTATTTTTCGTTAAAGAGCCAAGATAAGATCGAAAAAGTATCGAAAACGGATAATTTCTTCAAAATTTCAATTTTTTTTCGTCTATTTTGCCTAACTTTTTGTGATTTTACCAAGATATGATCGAAACAAGCGTTGAAAACGGATAATTTTACCGAAATTTCAATCTTTTTTGGTCTATTTTGCCTTAGTTTTCGTTAATTTCCAAGATATGTTCGAAAAAGCATCGAAAGAGGATAATATCTTCAAAATTTCAATCTTTTTTCGTCTATTTTGCCTAACTTTTTGTGATTTTGCCAAGATATGATAGAAAAAAGAGTTGAAAACGGATAATTTTACCAAAAATTTCCATCTTTTTTGGTCGATTTTGCCTTATTTTTCGTTAATTTTCAAGGATAAGATTGAAAAAGTATCGAAAACGGATAATTTCTTCAATATTTCAATCTTTTTTCGTCTATTTTGCCTTAGTTTTCGTTAATTTGCCAAGATATGTTGGAAAAAGCATCTAAAACGGATAATTTCTTCAAAATTTCAATCTTTTTTCGTCTATTTTGCCTTACTTTTTGTCATTATGCCAAGATATGATCGAAAAAAGCGTTGAAAAGGGATAATTTTACCGAAATTTCAATCTTTTTTGGTCTATTTTGCCTTATTTTTCGTTAATTTGATTAGATAAGATCGAAAAAGTATTGAAAATGGATAATTTCTTCAAAATTTCAATCTTTTTTCGTCTATTTTGCCTTACGTTTTGTGATTTTGCCAAGATATGATCGAAAAACACGTTGAAAACGGATAATTTTACCGAAATTTCAATCTTTCTTGGTCTATTTTGCCTTATTTATCGTTAATTTGCCAAGATAAGATCGAATAAGTATCGAAAACAGATAATTTCTTCAAAATTTCAATCTTTTTTCGTCTATTTTGCCTTACTTTTTGTCATTATGCCAAGATATGATCGAAAAAAGCGTTGAAAAGGGATAATTTTACCGAAATTTCAATCTTTTTTGGTCTATTTTGCCTTATTTTTCGTTAATTTGATTAGATAAGATCGAAAAAGTATTGAAAATGGATAATTTCTTCAAAATTTCAATCTTTTTTCGTCTATTTTGCCTAACTTTTTGTGATTTTGCCAAGATATGATCGAAAAAAGCGTTGAAAACGGATAATTTTACCGAAATTTCAATCTTTTTTGGTCGATTTTGCCATAGTTTTCGTTAATTTTCCAAGATAAGATCGAAAAAGTATCGAAAAAAGATAATTTCTTCAAAATTTCAATCTTTGTTCGTCTATTTTGCCTTACTTTTTGTGATTTTGCCAAGATATGATCGAAAAAAGCGTTGAAAACGGATAATTTTACCGAAATTTCAATTTTTTTTGGTCTATCTTACCTTATTTTTCGTTTATTTGCCAAGATAAGATCGAAAAAGTATCGAAAACGGATAATTTCTTCAAAATTTCAATCTTTTTTCGTCTATTTTGCCTTACATTTTGTGATTTTGCCAAGATATGATCGCAAAAAGCGTTGAAAATTGATAATTATACCGAAATTTCATTCTTTTTTGGTCTATTTTGCCATAGTTTTTGTTAATTTGCCAAGATAAGATCGAAAATGTATCGAAAACGGATAATTTCTTCAAAATTTCAATCTTTTTTGGTCTATTTTGCCTTAGTTTTCGTTAATTTCCAAGATATGTTCGAAAAAGCATCGAAAGAGGATAATATCTTCAAAATTTCAATCTTTGTTCGTCTATTTTTCCTAACTTTTTGTGATTTTGCCAAGATATGATCGCAAAAAGCGTTGAAAATTGATAATTATACCGAAATTTCAATCCTTTTCGGTCGATGTTGCCTTATTTTTCGTTAATTAGCCAAGATAAGATCGAAAAAGTATCGAAAACGGATAATTTCTTCAAAATTTCAATTTTTTTTCGTCTATTTTGCCTAACTTTTTGTGATTTTACCAAGATATGATCGAAACAAGCGTTGAAAACGGATAATTTTACCGAAATTTCAATCTTTTTTGGTCTATTTTGCCTTAGTTTTCGTTAATTTGCCAAGATATGTTCGAAAAAGCATCGAAAGAGGATAATATCTTCAAAATTTCAATCTTTTTTCGTCTATTTTGCCTAACTTTTTGTGATTTTGCCAAGATATGATAGAAAAAAGAGTTGAAAACGGATAATTTTACCAAAAATTTCCATCTTTTTTGGTCGATTTTGCCTTATTTTTCGTTAATTTTCAAGGATAAGATTGAAAAAGTATCGAAAACGGATAATTTCTTCAATATTTCAATCTTTTTTCGTCTATTTTGCCTTAGTTTTCGTTAATTTGCCAAGATATGTTGGAAAAAGCATCTAAAACGGATAATTTCTTCAAAATTTCAATCTTTTTTCGTCTATTTTGCCTTACTTTTTGTCATTATGCCAAGATATGATCGAAAAAAGCGTTGAAAAGGGATAATTTTTCCGAAATTTCAATCTTTTTTGGTCTATTTTGCCTTATTTTTCGTTAATTTGATTAGATAAGATCGAAAAAGTATTGAAAATGGATAATTTCTTCAAAATTTCAATCTTTTTTCGTCTATTTTGCCTTACGTTTTGTGATTTTGCCAAGATATGATCGAAAAACACGTTGAAAACGGATAATTTTACCGAAATTTCAATCTTTTTTGGTCGATTTAACCTTAGTTTTCGTTAATTTGCCAAGATTTGATCGAAACAGTATCGGAAACGGATAATTTCTTCAAAATTTCAATCTATTTTCGTCTATTTTGCCTTAGTTTTCGTTAATTTGCCAAGAAAAGGTCTTAAAAGTATCGAAAACGGATAATTTCTTCAAAATTCAATCTTTTTTCGTCTATTTTGCCTTACTTTTTGTGATTTTGCCAAGATATGATCGAAAAACACGTTGAAAACGGATAATTTTACCGAAATTTCAATCTTTTTTTGTCGATTTAACCTTAGTTTTCGTTAATTTGCCAAGATTTGATCGAAACAGTATCGAAAACGGATAATTTCTTCAAAATTTCAATCTATTTTCGTCTATTTTGCCTTAATTTTTATGATTTTGCCAAGATATGATAGAAACAAGTGTTGAAAACGGATAATTTTACCGAAATTTCAATCTTTTTTCGTCTATTTTGCCTTAGTTTTCGTTAATTTGCCAAGATTTGTCCGATTAAAGAGTTGAAAACGGATAATTTAACCGAAATTTCAATCTATTTTGGTCTATTTTGCCTTAGTTTTCGTTAATTTGCCAAGATAAGATCGAAAGAGTATCGAAAACGGATAATTTCTTCAAAATTTCAATCTTTTTTCGTCTATTTTGCCTTATTTTTTTAGAATTTTCCAAGATATGATCGAAAAAGCATCGTAAACGGATAATTTCAGCGAAATTTCAATCCTTTTCCTCTATTTTTCCTTCGTTTTCGTGATTTTTTTCCAGATTTGATCGAAAAACGCGTCGAAAACGGATAATTTTACCGAAATTTCAATCTTTTTCCTCTCTTTTGCCTTAGGTCGTGAATTTGCAATGATGTAATCGAAAAAAGCATCGAAAACGGATAATTTCACTGAAATTTTATTCTTTTTTATCTTTTTTTCCTAAGATCTCGTGATTTTGCCATGTTACGATTAAAATAAGCATCGAAAACGGATAATTACAACTAAATTTCAATCTTTTTTCGACTATGTTGCCTTTTCATCGTGATTTTTCCAAGATATGATCGAAAAAAGCGTTGAAAACGGATAATTTCAACGAAATTTCAATCTTTTTTCGTTCATTTTGCCTTACGTTTCGTGAATTTTCCATG
Source organism: Sympetrum striolatum (assembly GCA_947579665.1). Lineage (NCBI taxonomy): Eukaryota > Metazoa > Arthropoda > Insecta > Odonata > Libellulidae > Sympetrum > Sympetrum striolatum. The sequence continues at coordinate 77,861,041 of OX388346.1, forward strand.
AAATGATCGAAAAAAGCATCGAAAACGGATAATTATAACGAAATTTCAATCTTTTTCATCTTTTTATCCTTTGATCTCGTGATTTTGCCATGTTATGATCAAAATAAGCATTGAAAATGGATAATTTCACAAAAATTTGAATGTTGTTCCTCTATTTTGCCTTACTTTTCGTGAATTTGCCAAGATATGATCGAAAAAAGAATCGAAAACGGATAATTTCATCGAAATTTCTATCTTTTATCTCTATTTTTCCTTTCTTTTCGTGATTTTGCAAAGATATGAAGGAAAAAGCATTGAAAATGGAAAATTTCACCGAAATTTGAATCTTGTTCCTCTATTTTGCCTTATTTTTCGTGATTTTGCCAAGATTAAATCGAAAAAGCATCGAAAACGGATAATTTCACCAAAATTTCAATCTTCTTCATCTTTTTTGTCGTAGATCTTTTGATTTTGCAATGTTATGATCAAAATAAGCATGGAAAACGGATAATTTCTACAAAATTTCAATCTCTGTCGTCTTTTTTTACTTACTTTTTGCGATTTTGCCAAGATAAGATCGAAAAAACATTGAAAACAGATAATTTCACCAAAATTTCAACCTTTATCACCTTTTTTACCTCAGATCTCGTGATTTTGTTATATTTTGATCATAATAAGCATGGAAAACGGATAATTTCTACAAAATTTCAATCTCTGTCGTCTTTTTTTACTTACTTTTCGTGATTTTTCCTAAATATGAAAGAAATTAGCGTTGAAAACGGATAATTTTAACGAAATTTCAATCTTTTTCACCTTTTTGGCCTCAGATCTCGTGATTTTGCCATGTTATGATCAAAATAAGCATCGAAAACGGATAATTTCAACGAAATTTCAATCTTTTTCATCTTTTTTTCCTTTGATCTCGTGATTTTGCCATGTTATGATCAAAATAAGCATCGAAAACGGATAATTTTAACGATATTTCAATCTTTTTCATCTTTTTTGTCATAGATCTTGTGATTTTGCAATGATATGATCAAAATAAGCATGGAAAACGGATAATTACTACAAATTTTCAATCTCTGTCGTCTTTTTTTACTTACTTTTTGCGATTTTTCCAAGATATGTCCGAAAAAAGCGTTGAAAACGGATAATTTTAACGAAATTTCAATCTTTTTCACCTTTTTGGCCTCAGATCTCGTGATTTTGCCATGTTATGATCAAAATAAGCATCGAAAACGGATAATTTCAACGAAATTTCAATCTTTTTCGTCAATTTTTCCTTACTTTTCGTGATTTTTCCATGATATGAACGAAAAAAGCATCGAAAACGGATAGTTTCACTCAAATTTCAATCTTTTTCCTCTATTTTGACTTGCATTTCGTGATTCTGTTAAGTTATGATAGAAATTAAGCATCGAAAACGGAAAATTTCACCAATATTTCAATCTTTTTTCGTTTATAATGCCTTACTTTACGTTATTTTGCCAACAAATTATCGAAAAAAGCATCGAAATCGGATAATTTCACCTAAAATTTCAATCTTTTTCCTCAATTTTTCCTTACTTTTCTTGATTTTGCCATGAAATGATCGAAAAAAGCATCGTAAACGGTTAATTTCAGCGAAATTGCAATCTTTTTCCTCTATTTTAACTTACTTTTCGTGATTTTGCGATGATATGATCGAAAAAAGCATCAAAAACGGATAATGTCACCGAAATTTCAATCTTTTTCCTCTATTTTGGTTTTGTTTTCGTGATTTTTGCAAAGATATGATTGAAAAAAGCATCGAAGACGGATAGTATCAAAGAAATTTGAATCTTTTACCTCAATTTAGCCTTAGTTTTCGTGATTTTTCCAAGATATTATCGAAAAAAGCATGTAAAACGGATAATTTCAACGAAATTTCAATCTTTCTCCTCTATTTTTCTTCTGTTTTCCTCGTTTTGCCAAGATATGATCGAAAAAAGCATCGAAAACGGATAATTTCACCGAGATTTCAATCTTTTTCCTGTATTTTACCATGATATAATCGAAAAAAGCATCGAAAACGGATAATATCAACGAAATTTCAATCTTTTACCTCTCTTTTGCCTTACTTTTCTTGATATTGCCAAGATATGATCGAAAAAAGGGTTGAAAACGGATAATTTCACCGAAATTTCAATCCTGATCCTCAATTTTGCCTTCCTTTTCGCGAGTTTGCCACGATATGATCGAGAAAAGCTTCAAAAACGGATAATTTCATCGAAATTTCAAACTTTTTCCTCTATTTTGCCTAACTTTTCGTTATTTTTCCAAGATATGATCGACAAAAGCATCGAAAACGGATGATTTCTTCAAATTTCAATCTTTTTCGTCTATTTTGCCTTACTTTTTGTGATTTTGCCAAGATATGATCGAAAAAATTGTTGAAAGCGGATAAATTTACCGAAATTTCAATCTTTTTTGGTCTATTTTGCCTTATTTTTCGTTAATTTGCCAAGATAAGATCGAAAAAGTATCAAACACGGATAATTTCTTCAAAATTTCAATCTCTTTTCGTCTATTTTGCCTTACTTTTTGTGATTTTGCCAAGATATGATCGAAACAAGTGTTAAAAACGGATAATTTTACCGAAATTTCGATCTTTTTTGGTCTATTTTGCCTTAGATTTCGTTAATTTGCCAAGATAAGATCGAAAAAGTATCGAAAACGGATAATTTCTTCAAAATTTCAATCTCTTTTCGTCTATTTTGCCTTACTTTTTGTGATTTTGCCAAGATATGATCGAAAAAAGCGTTGAAAACGGATAATTTTACCGAAATTTCAATCTTTTTTGGTCTATTTTGCCTAAGATTTCGTTAATTTGCCAAGATAAGATCGAAAAAGTATCGAAAACGGATAATTTCTTCAAAATTTCAATCTCTTTTCGTCTATTTTGCCTTACTTTTTGTGAATTTGCCAAGATATGATCGAAAAAAGCGTTGAAAACGGATAATTTTACCGAAATTTAGTCTTTTTTGGTCTATTTTGCCTTAGATTTCGTTAATTTGCCAAGATAAGATCGAAAAAGTATCGAAAACGGATAATTTCTTCAAAATTTCAATCTCTTTTCGTCTATTTTGCCTTACTTTTGTGATTTTGCCAAGATATGATCGAAACAAGTGTTGAAAACGGATAATTTTACGGAAATTTCAATCTTTTTTGGTCTATTTTGCCTTAGATTTCGTTAATTTGCCAAGATAAGATCGAAAAAGTATCGAAAAAAGATAATTTCTTCAAAATTTCAATCTCTTTTCGTCTATTTTGCCTTACTTTTTGTGATTTTGCCAAGATATGATCGAAAAAAGCGTTGAAAACGGATAATTTTACCGAAACTTCAATCTTTTTTGGTCTATTTTGCCTTAGATTTCGTTAATTTGCCAAGATAAGATCGAAAAAGCATCGAAAACGGATAATTTCTTCAAAATTTTTATCTCTTTTCGTCTATTTTGCCTTACTTTTTGTGATTTTGCCAAGATATGATCGAAACAAATGTTGAAAACGGATAATTTTACCGAAATTTCAATCTTTTTCATCTACTTTGCCTTACTTTTCGTAATTTTGCCATGAAATTATTGAAAATATTATCGTAAACGGATAATTTCAACGAAATCTTCGTTCTTTTCCATCTATTTAGCCTTTGTTCTCGTGATTTTACCAAGATATGATCGAAAAAGCATCGAAAACGGAAAACTACAGCGAAATTTCAATTTTTTTTGTCTATTTTGCCTTAGTTTTCGTTAATTTGCAAAGATATGTTCCGAAAAGCATCGAAAACGGATAATTTTTTCGTAATTTCAATCTTTTTCCTCAATTTTTTCTTACTTTTCGTGATTTTGCCATGAAATGATCGAAGAGAGCATCGTAAACGGATAATTTCAGGGAAATCTCAATCTTTTTCCTCAATTTTAACTTACTTTTCGTGATTTTGCGATGATATGAACGAAAAAAGCCTCAAATACGGATAATTTTAACGACATTTCAATCTTTTTTGGTCTATCTTGCCTTAGTTTTCATTTATTGCAAAGATAAGATTGAAAAAGTATTGAAAACGGATAATTTCTTCAAAATCTAAATCTTCTTCCTCCTATTTCACTTACTTTATGCGATTTTGCCAAGCTTTGTCCGATAAAAGAGTTGAAAACGGATAATTTTACCGAAATTTCAATCTTTTTTGGTCTATTTTGCCTTATTTTTCGTTAATTTGCCAAGATAAGATCGAAAAAGTATCGAAAACAGATAATTTCTTCAAAATTTCAATCTTTTTTCGTCTATTTTGCCTTACTTTTTGTGATTTTGCCAAGATATGATCGAAAAAAGCGTTGAAAACGGATAATTTTACCGAAAATTCAATCTTTTTTGGTCTATTTTGCCTTATTTTTCGTTAATTTGCCAAGATAAGATCGAAAAAGTATCGAAAACGGATAATTTCTTCAAAATTTCAATCTTTTTTCGTCTATTTTGCCTTACTTTTAGTGATTTTGCCAAGATATGATGGAAAAAAGCGTTGAAAACGGATAATTTTATCAAAATTTCAATCTTTTTTGGTCTATTTTGCCTTATTTTTCGTTAATTTGCCAAGATAAGATCGAAAAGTATCGAAAACGGATGATTTCTTCAAATTTCAATCTCTTTTCGTCTATTTTGCCTTACTTTTTGTGATTTTGCCAAGATATGAACGAAAAAAGCGTTGAAAACGGATAATTTTACCGAAATTCCAATCTTTTTTGGTCTATTTTGCCTTAGATTTCGTTAATTTGCCATGATAAGATCGAAAAAGTATCGAAAACGGATAATTTCTTCAAAATTTCAATCTCTTTTCGTCTATTTTGCCTTACTTTTTGTGATTTTGCCAAGATATGATCGAAACAAGTGTTGAAAACGGATAATTTTACCGAAATTTCAATCTTTTTTGGTCTATTTTGCCTTAGATTTCGTTAATTTGCAAAGATAAGATCGAAAAAGCATCGAAAACGGATAATTTCTTCAAAATTTCAATCTCTTTTCGTCTATTTTGCCTTACTTTTTGTGATTTTGCCAAGATATGATCGAAAAAAGCGTTGAAAACGGATAATTTTACCGAAATTTCAATCTTTTTTGGTCTATTTTGCCTTAGATTTCGATAATTTGCCATGATAAGATCGAAAAAGTATCGAAAACGGATAATTTCTTCAAAATTTCAATCTTTTTTCGTCTATTTTGCTATACTTTCCTTGATTTTGCCAAGATGTGATCGAAAAACGCGTTGAAAACGGATAATTTCACCTAAATTTCAATCTTTTTCATCTACTTTGCCTTAGTTTTCGTAATTTTGCAATGAAATTATCGAAAATATTATCGTAAACGGATAATTTCTTCATAATTTCAATCTTTTTTCGTCTATTTTGCCTTAGTTTTCGTTAATTTGCCAAAATTTGTCCGATTAAAGAGTTGAAAACGGATAATTTAACAGAAATTTCAATCTATTTTGGTCTATTTTTCCCTAGTTTTCGTTAATTTTCCAAGATAAGATCGAAAAAGTATCGAAAACGGATAATTTCTTCAAAATTTCAATCTTTTTTCGTCTATTTTGACTTAATTTTCGTTATTTTGCCAAGATAAGATCGAAAAAGCATCGAAAACAGACAATTTCACCAAAATTTTAACCTTTATCACCTTTTTTACCTCAGATCTCGTGATTTTGTTATATTATGATCATAATAAGAATCGAAAACGGATAATTTCAACGAAATTTCAATCTTTTTCGTCAATTTTTCCTTACTTTTCGTGATTTTTCCATGAAATGATCGAATAAAGCATCGTAAACGGATAATGTCAGCGAAATTTCATTCTTTTTCATCTATTTTGCCTTAGTTTTTTTGAATTTGCCAAGATATGATCGAAAAAGCATCGAAAACGGATAATTTCTTAGAAATTTCAATCTTTTTTCGTCTATTTTGCCTTACTCTTCGTGAATTTGCGAAGATATGAACGAAAAAAGAGTTGAATTCTGATTATTTTAACGATATTTCAATCTTTTTTGGTCTATTTTGCCATATTTTTCGTTAATTTGCCAAGATAAGATCGAAAAAGTATCAAAAACGGATAATTTCTTAGAAATTTCAATCTTTTTTCGTCTATTTTGCCTTACTTTTTGTGATTTTGCCAAGATATGATCGAAAAAAGCGTTGAAAACGGATAATTTTACCGAAATTTCAATCTTTTTTGGTCTATTTTGCCATATTTTTCGTTAATTTGCCAAGATAAGATCGAAAAAGTATCGAAAACGGATAATTTCTTCAAAATTTCAATCTTTTTTCGTCTATTTTGCCTTACTTTTTGTGATTTTGCCAAGATATGATCGAAAAAAGCGTTGAAAACGGTTAATTTTACCGAAATTTCAATCTTTTTTGGTCTATTTTGCCTTATTTTTCGTTAATATGACAAGATAAGATCGAAAAAGTGTCGAAAACGGATAATTTCTTCAAAATTTCAATCTTTTTTCGTCTATTTTAACTTACTTTTTGTGATTTTGCCAAGATATGATCGAAAAAAGCGTTGAAAACGGATAATTTTACCGAAATTTCAATCTTTTTCCTCTATTTTGCTTTTGTTTTCGTGATTTTTGCCAAGATATGATTGAAAAAAGCATCGAAGACGGATAGTATCAAAGAAATTTGAATCTTTTACCTCAATTTTGCCTTAGTTTTCGTGATTTTTCCAAGATATTATCGAAAAAAGCATGTAAAACGGATAATTTCTTCAAAATTTCAATCTATTTTCGTCTATTTTGCCTTAATTTTTATGATTTTGCCAAGATATGATAGAAACAAGTGTTGAAAACGGATAATTTTACCGAAATTTCAATCTTTTTTCGTCTATTTTGCCTTAGTTTTCGTTAATTTGCCAAGATTTGTCCGATTAAAGAGTTGAAAACGGATAATTTAACCGAAATTTCAATCTATTTTGGTCTATTTTGCCTTAGTTTTCGTTAATTTGCCAAGATAAGATCGAAAGAGTATCGAAAACGGATAATTTCTTCAAAATTTCAATCTTTTTTCGTCTATTTTGCCTTATTTTTTTAGAATTTTCCAAGATATGATCGAAAAAGCATCGTAAACGGATAATTTCAGCGAAATTTCAATCCTTTTCCTCTATTTTTCCTTCGTTTTCGTGATTTTTTTCCAGATTTGATCGAAAAACGCGTCGAAAACGGATAATTTTACCGAAATTTCAATCTTTTTCCTCTCTTTTGCCTTAGGTCGTGAATTTGCAATGATGTAATCGAAAAAAGCATCGAAAACGGATAATTTCACTGAAATTTTATTCTTTTTCATCTTTTTTTCCTAAGATCTCGTGATTTTGCCATGTTACGATTAAAATAAGCATCGAAAACGGATAATTACAACTAAATTTCAATCTTTTTTCGACTATGTTGCCTTTTCATCGTGATTTTTCCAAGATATGATCGAAAAAAGCGTTGAAAACGGATAATTTCAACGAAATTTCAATCTTTTTTCGTTCATTTTGCCTTACGTTTCGTGAATTTTCCATGAAATGATCGAAAAAAGCATCGAAAACGGATAATTATAACGAAATTTCAATCTTTTTCATCTTTTTATCCTTTGATCTCGTGATTTTGCCATGTTATGATCAAAATAAGCATTGAAAATGGATAATTTCACAAAAATTTGAATGTTGTTCCTCTATTTTGCCTTACTTTTCGTGAATTTGCCAAGATATGATCGAAAAAAGAATCGAAAACGGATAATTTCATCGAAATTTCTATCTTTTATCTCTATTTTTCCTTTCTTTTCGTGATTTTGCAAAGATATGAAGGAAAAAGCATTGAAAATGGAAAATTTCACCGAAATTTGAATCTTGTTCCTCTATTTTGCCTTATTTTTCGTGATTTTGCCAAGATTAAATCGAAAAAGCATCGAAAACGGATAATTTCACCAAAATTTCAATCTTCTTCATCTTTTTTGTCGTAGATCTTTTGATTTTGCAATGTTATGATCAAAATAAGCATGGAAAACGGATAATTTCTACAAAATTTCAATCTCTGTCGTCTTTTTTTACTTACTTTTTGCGATTTTGCCAAGATAAGATCGAAAAAACATTGAAAACAGATAATTTCACCAAAATTTCAACCTTTATCACCTTTTTTACCTCAGATCTCGTGATTTTGTTATATTTTGATCATAATAAGCATGGAAAACGGATAATTTCTACAAAATTTCAATCTCTGTCGTCTTTTTTTACTTACTTTTCGTGATTTTTCCTAAATATGAAAGAAATTAGCGTTGAAAACGGATAATTTTAACGAAATTTCAATCTTTTTCACCTTTTTGGCCTCAGATCTCGTGATTTTGCCATGTTATGATCAAAATAAGCATCGAAAACGGATAATTTCAACGAAATTTCAATCTTTTTCATCTTTTTTTCCTTTGATCTCGTGATTTTGCCATGTTATGATCAAAATAAGCATCGAAAACGGATAATTTTAACGATATTTCAATCTTTTTCATCTTTTTTGTCATAGATCTTGTGATTTTGCAATGATATGATCAAAATAAGCATGGAAAACGGATAATTACTACAAATTTTCAATCTCTGTCGTCTTTTTTTACTTACTTTTTGCGATTTTTCCAAGATATGTCCGAAAAAAGCGTTGAAAACGGATAATTTTAACGAAATTTCAATCTTTTTCACCTTTTTGGCCTCAGATCTCGTGATTTTGCCATGTTATGATCAAAATAAGCATCGAAAACGGATAATTTCAACGAAATTTCAATCTTTTTCGTCAATTTTTCCTTACTTTTCGTGATTTTTCCATGATATGAACGAAAAAAGCATCGAAAACGGATAGTTTCACTCAAATTTCAATCTTTTTCATCTATTTTGACTTGCATTTCGTGATTCTGTTAAGTTATGATAGAAATTAAGCATCGAAAACGGAAAATTTCACCAATATTTCAATCTTTTTTCGTTTATAATGCCTTACTTTACGTTATTTTGCCAACAAATTATCGAAAAAAGCATCGAAATCGGATAATTTCACCTAAAATTTCAATCTTTTTCCTCAATTTTTCCTTACTTTTCTTGATTTTGCCATGAAATGATCGAAAAAAGCATCGTAAACGGTTAATTTCAGCGAAATTGCAATCTTTTTCCTCTATTTTAACTTACTTTTCGTGATTTTGCGATGATATGATCGAAAAAAGCATCAAAAACGGATAATGTCACCGAAATTTCAATCTTTTTCCTCTATTTTGGTTTTGTTTTCGTGATTTTTGCAAAGATATGATTGAAAAAAGCATCGAAGACGGATAGTATCAAAGAAATTTGAATCTTTTACCTCAATTTAGCCTTAGTTTTCGTGATTTTTCCAAGATATTATCGAAAAAAGCATGTAAAACGGATAATTTCAACGAAATTTCAATCTTTCTCCTCTATTTTTCTTCTGTTTTCCTCGTTTTGCCAAGATATGATCGAAAAAAGCATCGAAAACGGATAATTTCACCGAGATTTCAATCTTTTTCCTGTATTTTACCATGATATAATCGAAAAAAGCATCGAAAACGGATAATATCAACGAAATTTCAATCTTTTACCTCTCTTTTGCCTTACTTTTCTTGATATTGCCAAGATATGATCGAAAAAAGGGTTGAAAACGGATAATTTCACCGAAATTTCAATCCTGATCCTCAATTTTGCCTTCCTTTTCGCGAGTTTGCCACGATATGATCGAGAAAAGCTTCAAAAACGGATAATTTCATCGAAATTTCAAACTTTTTCCTCTATTTTGCCTAACTTTTCGTTATTTTTCCAAGATATGATCGACAAAAGCATCGAAAACGGATGATTTCTTCAAATTTCAATCTTTTTCGTCTATTTTGCCTTACTTTTTGTGATTTTGCCAAGATATGATCGAAAAAATTGTTGAAAGCGGATAAATTTACCGAAATTTCAATCTTTTTTGGTCTATTTTGCCTTATTTTTCGTTAATTTGCCAAGATAAGATCGAAAAAGTATCAAACACGGATAATTTCTTCAAAATTTCAATCTCTTTTCGTCTATTTTGCCTTACTTTTTGTGATTTTGCCAAGATATGATCGAAACAAGTGTTAAAAACGGATAATTTTACCGAAATTTCGATCTTTTTTGGTCTATTTTGCCTTAGATTTCGTTAATTTGCCAAGATAAGATCGAAAAAGTATCGAAAACGGATAATTTCTTCAAAATTTCAATCTCTTTTCGTCTATTTTGCCTTACTTTTTGTGATTTTGCCAAGATATGATCGAAAAAAGCGTTGAAAACGGATAATTTTACCGAAATTTCAATCTTTTTTGGTCTATTTTGCCTTAGATTTCGTTAATTTGCCAAGATAAGATCGAAAAAGTATCGAAAACGGATAATTTCTTCAAAATTTCAATCTCTTTTCGTCTATTTTGCCTTACTTTTTGTGAATTTGCCAAGATATGATCGAAAAAAGCGTTGAAAACGGATAATTTTACCGAAATTTAGTCTTTTTTGGTCTATTTTGCCTTAGATTTCGTTAATTTGCCAAGATAAGATCGAAAAAGTATCGAAAACGGATAATTTCTTCAAAATTTCAATCTCTTTTCGTCTATTTTGCCTTACTTTTGTGATTTTGCCAAGATATGATCGAAACAAGTGTTGAAAACGGATAATTTTACGGAAATTTCAATCTTTTTTGGTCTATTTTGCCTTAGATTTCGTTAATTTGCCAAGATAAGATCGAAAAAGTATCGAAAAAAGATAATTTCTTCAAAATTTCAATCTCTTTTCGTCTATTTTGCCTTACTTTTTGTGATTTTGCCAAGATATGATCGAAAAAAAGCGTTGAAAACGGATAATTTTACCGAAACTTCAATCTTTTTTGGTCTATTTTGCCTTAGATTTCGTTAATTTGCCAAGATAAGATCGAAAAAGCATCGAAAACGGATAATTTCTTCAAAATTTTTATCTCTTTTCGTCTATTTTGCCTTACTTTTTGTGATTTTGCCAAGATATGATCGAAACAAATGTTGAAAACGGATAATTTTACCGAAATTTCAATCTTTTTCATCTACTTTGCCTTACTTTTCGTAATTTTGCCATGAAATTATTGAAAATATTATCGTAAACGGATAATTTCAACGAAATCTTCTTCTTTTCCATCTATTTAGCCTTTGTTCTCGTGATTTTACCAAGATATGATCGAAAAAGCATCGAAAACGGAAAACTACAGCGAAATTTCAATTTTTTTTGTCTATTTTGCCTTAGTTTTCGTTAATTTGCAAAGATATGTTCCGAAAAGCATCGAAAACGGATAATTTTTTCGTAATTTCAATCTTTTTCCTCAATTTTTTCTTACTTTTCGTGATTTTGCCATGAAATGATCGAAGAGAGCATCGTAAACGGATAATTTCAGGGAAATCTCAATCTTTTTCCTCAATTTTAACTTACTTTTCGTGATTTTGCGATGATATGAACGAAAAAAGCCTCAAATACGGATAATTTTAACGACATTTCAATCTTTTTTGGTCTATCTTGCCTTAGTTTTCATTTATTGCAAAGATAAGATTGAAAAAGTATTGAAAACGGATAATTTCTTCAAAATCTAAATCTTCTTCCTCCTATTTCACTTACTTTATGCGATTTTGCCAAGCTTTGTCCGATAAAAGAGTTGAAAACGGATAATTTTACCGAAATTTCAATCTTTTTTGGTCTATTTTGCCTTATTTTTCGTTAATTTGCCAAGATAAGATCGAAAAAGTATCGAAAACAGATAATTTCTTCAAAATTTCAATCTTTTTTCGTCTATTTTGCCTTACTTTTTGTGATTTTGCCAAGATATGATCGAAAAAAGCGTTGAAAACGGATAATTTTACCGAAAATTCAATCTTTTTTGGTCTATTTTGCCTTATTTTTCGTTAATTTGCCAAGATAAGATCGAAAAAGTATCGAAAACGGATAATTTCTTCAAAATTTCAATCTTTTTTCGTCTATTTTGCCTTACTTTTAGTGATTTTGCCAAGATATGATGGAAAAAAGCGTTGAAAACGGATAATTTTATCAAAATTTCAATCTTTTTTGGTCTATTTTGCCTTATTTTTCGTTAATTTGCCAAGATAAGATCGAAAAGTATCGAAAACGGATGATTTCTTCAAATTTCAATCTCTTTTCGTCTATTTTGCCTTACTTTTTGTGATTTTGCCAAGATATGAACGAAAAAAGCGTTGAAAACGGATAATTTTACCGAAATTCCAATCTTTTTTGGTCTATTTTGCCTTAGATTTCGTTAATTTGCCATGATAAGATCGAAAAAGTATCGAAAACGGATAATTTCTTCAAAATTTCAATCTCTTTTCGTCTATTTTGCCTTACTTTTTGTGATTTTGCCAAGATATGATCGAAACAAGTGTTGAAAACGGATAATTTTACCGAAATTTCAATCTTTTTTGGTCTATTTTGCCTTAGATTTCGTTAATTTGCAAAGATAAGATCGAAAAAGCATCGAAAACGGATAATTTCTTCAAAATTTCAATCTCTTTTCGTCTATTTTGCCTTACTTTTTGTGATTTTGCCAAGATATGATCGAAAAAAGCGTTGAAAACGGATAATTTTACCGAAATTTCAATCTTTTTTGGTCTATTTTGCCTTAGATTTCGATAATTTGCCAAGATAAGATCGAAAAAGTATCGAAAACGGATAATTTCTTCAAAATTTCAATCTTTTTTCGTCTATTTTGCTATACTTTCCTTGATTTTGCCAAGATGTGATCGAAAAACGCGTTGAAAACGGATAATTTCACCTAAATTTCAATCTTTTTCATCTACTTTGCCTTAGTTTTCGTAATTTTGCAATGAAATTATCGAAAATATTATCGTAAACGGATAATTTCTTCATAATTTCAATCTTTTTTCGTCTATTTTGCCTTAGTTTTCGTTAATTTGCCAAAATTTGTCCGATTAAAGAGTTGAAAACGGATAATTTAACAGAAATTTCAATCTATTTTGGTCTATTTTTCCCTAGTTTTCGTTAATTTTCCAAGATAAGATCGAAAAAGTATCGAAAACGGATAATTTCTTCAAAATTTCAATCTTTTTTCGTCTATTTTGACTTAATTTTCGTTATTTTGCCAAGATAAGATCGAAAAAGCATCGAAAACAGACAATTTCACCAAAATTTTAACCTTTATCACCTTTTTTACCTCAGATCTCGTGATTTTGTTATATTATGATCATAATAAGAATCGAAAACGGATAATTTCAACGAAATTTCAATCTTTTTCGTCAATTTTTCCTTACTTTTCGTGATTTTTCCATGAAATGATCGAATAAAGCATCGTAAACGGATAATGTCAGCGAAATTTCATTCTTTTTCATCTATTTTGCCTTAGTTTTTTTGAATTTGCCAAGATATGATCGAAAAAGCATCGAAAACGGATAATTTCTTAGAAATTTCAATCTTTTTTCGTCTATTTTGCCTTACTCTTCGTGAATTTGCGAAGATATGAACGAAAAAAGAGTTGAATTCTGATTATTTTAACGATATTTCAATCTTTTTTGGTCTATTTTGCCATATTTTTCGTTAATTTGCCAAGATAAGATCGAAAAAGTATCAAAAACGGATAATTTCTTAGAAATTTCAATCTTTTTTCGTCTATTTTGCCTTACTTTTTGTGATTTTGCCAAGATATGATCGAAAAAAGCGTTGAAAACGGATAATTTTACCGAAATTTCAATCTTTTTTGGTCTATTTTGCCATATTTTTCGTTAATTTGCCAAGATAAGATCGAAAAAGTATCGAAAACGGATAATTTCTTCAAAATTTCAATCTTTTTTCGTCTATTTTGCCTTACTTTTTGTGATTTTGCCAAGATATGATCGAAAAAAGCGTTGAAAACGGTTAATTTTACCGAAATTTCAATCTTTTTTGGTCTATTTTGCCTTATTTTTCGTTAATATGACAAGATAAGATCGAAAAAGTGTCGAAAACGGATAATTTCTTCAAAATTTCAATCTTTTTTCGTCTATTTTAACTTACTTTTTGTGATTTTGCCAAGATATGATCGAAAAAAGCGTTGAAAACGGATAATTTTACCGAAATTTCAATCTTTTTCCTCTATTTTGCTTTTGTTTTCGTGATTTTTGCCAAGATATGATTGAAAAAAGCATCGAAGACGGATAGTATCAAAGAAATTTGAATCTTTTACCTCAATTTTGCCTTAGTTTTCGTGATTTTTCCAAGATATTATCGAAAAAAGCATGTAAAACGGATAATTTCACCGAAATTTCAATCTTTCCCCTCTATTTTGCTTCTGTTTTCCTCATTTTGCCAAGATATGATCGAAAAGAGCATCGAAAACGGATAATTTCAACGAGATTTCAATCTTTTTCCTGTATTTTGCCTTGTATTTTATCGAAAAAAGATTCGAAAACGGATAATTTTACAAAAATTTCAATCTTTTTCCTCTATTTTGACTTAGTTTTCGTGATTTTGCCAACATATTATCGAAGAAAGCATCGAAATCGGATAATTTCAACGAAATTTCAATCTTTTTTATGTATTTTGCCTTGATATTTATCGAAAAAAGCATCGAAAACGGATAATTTTACAAAAATTTCAATCTTTTTCCTATATTTTGACTTAGTTTTCGTGATTTTGCCAACATATTATCGAAGAAAGCATCGAAATCGGATAATTTCAACGAAATTTCAACCATTTTCCTCAATTTTTCCTTACTTTTCGTGATTTTGTCATGAAATAATCGAAAAAAGCATCGTAAACGGTTAATTTCAGCGAAATTTCAATCTTTTTCCTCTATTTTAACTTACTTTTCGTGATTTTGCGATGATATGATCGAAAAAAGCATCAAAAACGGATAATTTTAACGAAATTTCAATCTTTCTTCCTCTATATTGTCTAACTTTTCGTTATTTTGCAAAGATATGATTGAAAAATGCTTCGAAAACGAATAATTTCACCGAAATTTCAATCTTTTTCCTCTATTTTGCTTTTGTTTTCGTGATTTTGCCAAGGTATGATTGTAAAAAGCATCAAAAACGAATAATTTCACCGAAATTTCGATCTTTTTCCTCTATTTTGCTTTTGTTTTCGTGATTTTTGCCAAGATATGATTGAAAAAAGCATCGAAGACGGATAGTATCAAAGAAATTTGAATCTTTTACCTCAATTTAGCCTTAGTTTTCGTGATTTTTCCAAGATATTATCGAAAAAAGCATGTAAAACGGATAATTTCAACGAGATTTCAATCTTTTTCCTGTATTTTGCCTTGATATTTATCGAAAAAAGCATCGAAAACGGATAATTTTACAAAAATTTCAATCTTTTTCCTCTATTTTGACTTAGTTTTCGTGATTTTGCCAACATATTATCGAAGAAAGCATCGAAATCGGATAATTTCAACGAAATTTCAACCTTTTTCCTCAATTTTTCCTTACTTTTCGTGATTTTGCCATGAAATAATCGAAAAAAGCATCGTAAACGGTTAATTTCAGCGAAATTTCAGTCTTTTTCCTCTATTTTAACTTACTTTTCGTGATTTTGCTATGATATGATCGAAAAAAGCATCAAAAACGGATAATTTCACCTAAATTTCAATCTTTTTCATCTACTTTGCCTTAGTTTTCGTAATTTTGCAATGAAATTATCGAAAATATTATCGTAAACGGATAATTTCTTCATAATTTCAATCTTTTTTCGTCTATTTTGCCTTAGTTTTCGTTAATTTGCCAAAATTTGTCCGATTAAAGAGTTGAAAACGGATAATTTAACAGAAATTTCAATCTATTTTGGTCTATTTTTCCCTAGTTTTCGTTAATTTTCCAAGATAAGATCGAAAAAGTATCGAAAACGGATAATTTCTTCAAAATTTCAATCTTTTTTCGTCTATTTTGACTTAATTTTCGTTATTTTGCCAAGATAAGATCGAAAAAGCATCGAAAACAGACAATTTCACCAAAATTTTAACCTTTATCACCTTTTTTACCTCAGATCTCGTGATTTTGTTATATTATGATCATAATAAGAATCGAAAACGGATAATTTCAACGAAATTTCAATCTTTTTCGTCAATTTTTCCTTACTTTTCGTGATTTTTCCATGAAATGATCGAATAAAGCATCGTAAACGGATAATGTCAGCGAAATTTCATTCTTTTTCATCTATTTTGCCTTAGTTTTTTTGAATTTGCCAAGATATGATCGAAAAAGCATCGAAAACGGATAATTTCTTAGAAATTTCAATCTTTTTTCGTCTATTTTGCCTTACTCTTCGTGAATTTGCGAAGATATGAACGAAAAAAGAGTTGAATTCTGATTATTTTAACGATATTTCAATCTTTTTTGGTCTATTTTGCCATATTTTTCGTTAATTTGCCAAGATAAGATCGAAAAAGTATCAAAAACGGATAATTTCTTAGAAATTTCAATCTTTTTTCGTCTATTTTGCCTTACTTTTTGTGATTTTGCCAAGATATGATCGAAAAAAGCGTTGAAAACGGATAATTTTACCGAAATTTCAATCTTTTTTGGTCTATTTTGCCATATTTTTCGTTAATTTGCCAAGATAAGATCGAAAAAGTATCGAAAACGGATAATTTCTTCAAAATTTCAATCTTTTTTCGTCTATTTTGCCTTACTTTTTGTGATTTTGCCAAGATATGATCGAAAAAAGCGTTGAAAACGGTTAATTTTACCGAAATTTCAATCTTTTTTGGTCTATTTTGCCTTATTTTTCGTTAATATGACAAGATAAGATCGAAAAAGTGTCGAAAACGGATAATTTCTTCAAAATTTCAATCTTTTTTCGTCTATTTTAACTTACTTTTTGTGATTTTGCCAAGATATGATCGAAAAAAGCGTTGAAAACGGATAATTTTACCGAAATTTCAATCTTTTTCCTCTATTTTGCTTTTGTTTTCGTGATTTTTGCCAAGATATGATTGAAAAAAGCATCGAAGACGGATAGTATCAAAGAAATTTGAATCTTTTACCTCAATTTTGCCTTAGTTTTCGTGATTTTTCCAAGATATTATCGAAAAAAGCATGTAAAACGGATAATTTCACCGAAATTTCAATCTTTCCCCTCTATTTTGCTTCTGTTTTCCTCATTTTGCCAAGATATGATCGAAAAGAGCATCGAAAACGGATAATTTCAACGAGATTTCAATCTTTTTCCTGTATTTTGCCTTGTATTTTATCGAAAAAAGATTCGAAAACGGATAATTTTACAAAAATTTCAATCTTTTTCCTCTATTTTGACTTAGTTTTCGTGATTTTGCCAACATATTATCGAAGAAAGCATCGAAATCGGATAATTTCAACGAAATTTCAATCTTTTTTATGTATTTTGCCTTGATATTTATCGAAAAAAGCATCGAAAACGGATAATTTTACAAAAATTTCAATCTTTTTCCTATATTTTGACTTAGTTTTCGTGATTTTGCCAACATATTATCGAAGAAAGCATCGAAATCGGATAATTTCAACGAAATTTCAACCATTTTCCTCAATTTTTCCTTACTTTTCGTGATTTTGTCATGAAATAATCGAAAAAAGCATCGTAAACGGTTAATTTCAGCGAAATTTCAATCTTTTTCCTCTATTTTAACTTACTTTTCGTGATTTTGCGATGATATGATCGAAAAAAGCATCAAAAACGGATAATTTTAACGAAATTTCAATCTTTCTTCCTCTATATTGTCTAACTTTTCGTTATTTTGCAAAGATATGATTGAAAAATGCTTCGAAAACGAATAATTTCACCGAAATTTCAATCTTTTTCCTCTATTTTGCTTTTGTTTTCGTGATTTTGCCAAGGTATGATTGTAAAAAGCATCAAAAACGAATAATTTCACCGAAATTTCGATCTTTTTCCTCTATTTTGCTTTTGTTTTCGTGATTTTTGCCAAGATATGATTGAAAAAAGCATCGAAGACGGATAGTATCAAAGAAATTTGAATCTTTTACCTCAATTTTGCCTTAGTTTTCGTGATTTTTCCAAGATATTATCGAAAAAAGCATGTAAAACGGATAATTTCAACGAGATTTCAATCTTTTTCCTGTATTTTGCCTTGATATTTATCGAAAAAAGCATCGAAAACGGATAATTTTACAAAAATTTCAATCTTTTTCCTCTATTTTGACTTAGTTTTCGTGATTTTGCCAACATATTATCGAAGAAAGCATCGAAATCGGATAATTTCAACGAAATTTCAACCTTTTTCCTCAATTTTTCCTTACTTTTCGTGATTTTGCCATGAAATAATCGAAAAAAGCATCGTAAACGGTTAATTTCAGCGAAATTTCAGTCTTTTTCCTCTATTTTAACTTACTTTTCGTGATTTTGCTATGATATGATCGAAAAAAGCATCAAAAACGGATAATTTTAACGAAATTTCAATCTTTCTTTCTCTATATTGTCTAACTTTTCGTTATTTTGCCAAGATATGATTGAAAAATGCTTCGAAGACGGATAGTATCAAAGAAATTTGAATCTTTTACCTCAATTTTAACTTACTTTTCGTGATTTTGCGATGATATGATCAAAAAAAGCATCAAAAACGTATAATTTTAACGAAATTTCAATCTTTTTTCCTCTATATTTTCTAATTTTTCGTTATTTTGCCAAGATAAGATTGAAAAAAGCTTCGAAAACGACTAATTTCACCGAAATTTCAACCATTTTCCTCAATTTTTCCTTACTTTTCGTGATTTTGTCATGAAATAATCGAAAAAAGCATCGTAAACGGTTAATTTCAGCGAAATTTCAATCTTTTTCCTCTATTTTAACTTACTTTTCGTGATTTTGCGATGATATGATCGAAAAAAGCATCAAAAACGGATAATTTTAACGAAATTTCAATCTTTCTTCCTCTATATTGTCTAACTTTTCGTTATTTTGCAAAGATATGATTGAAAAATGCTTCGAAAACGAATAATTTCACCGAAATTTCAATCTTTTTCCTCTATTTTGCTTTTGTTTTCGTGATTTTGCCAAGGTATGATTGTAAAAAGCATCAAAAACGAATAATTTCACCGAAATTTCGATCTTTTTCCTCTATTTTGCTTTTGTTTTCGTGATTTTTGCCAAGATATGATTGAAAAAAGCATCGAAGACGGATAGTATCAAAGAAATTTGAATCTTTTACCTCAATTTTGCCTTAGTTTTCGTGATTTTTCCAAGATATTATCGAAAAAAGCATGTAAAACGGATAATTTCAACGAAATTTCAATCTTTCCCCACTATTTTGCTTCTGTTTTCCTCATTTTGCCAAGATATGATCGAAAAGAGCATCGAAAACGGATAATTTCAACGAGATTTCAATCTTTTTCCTGTATTTTGCCTTGATATTTATCGAAAAAAGCATCGAAAACGGATAATTTTACAAAAATTTCAATCTTTTTCCTCTATTTTGACTTAGTTTTCGTGATTTTGCCAACATATTATCGAAGAAAGCATCGAAATCGGATAATTTCAACGAAATTTCAACCTTTTTCCTCAATTTTTCCTTACTTTTCGTGATTTTGCCATGAAATAATCGAAAAAAGCATCGTAAACGGTTAATTTCAGCGAAATTTCAGTCTTTTTCCTCTATTTTAACTTACTTTTCGTGATTTTGCTATGATATGATCGAAAAAAGCATCAAAAACGGATAATTTTAACGAAATTTCAATCTTTCTTTCTCTATATTGTCTAACTTTTCGTTATTTTGCCAAGATATGATTGAAAAATGCTTCGAAAACAAATAATTTCACCGAAATTTCAATGTTTTTCCTCTATTTTGCTTTTGTTTTCGTGATTTTGCCAAGGTATGATTGTAAAAAGCATCAAAAACGAATAATTTTAACGAAATTTCAATCTTTCTTCCTCTATATTGTCTAACTTTTCGTTATTTTGCCAAGATATGATTGAAAAATGCTTCGAAGACGGATAGTATCAAAGAAATTTGAATCTTTTACCTCAATTTTAACTTACTTTTCGTGATTTTGCGATGATATGATCAAAAAAAGCATCAAAAACGTATAATTTTAACGAAATTTCAATCTTTTTTCCTCTATATTTTCTAATTTTTCGTTATTTTGCCAAGATAAGATTGAAAAAAGCTTCGAAAACGACTAATTTCACCGAAATTTCAATCTTTCTCCTCTATATTCTTTTGTTTTCGTGATTTTGCCAAGATATGATTGAAAAATGCATCAAAAACGAATAATTTCACCGAAATTTCAATCTTTTTCCTCTATTTTGCTTTTGTTTTCGTGATTTTTGCCAAGATATGATTGAAAAAATCATCGAAGACGGATAATATCAAAGAAATTTGAATCTTTTACCTCAATTTTGCCTTAGTTTTCGTGATTTTTCCAAGATATTATCGAAAAAAGCATGTAAAACGGATAATTTCAACGAAATTTCAATCTTTCTCCTCTATTTTTCTTCTGTTTTCCTCGTTTTGCCAAGTTATGATCGAAAAAAGCACCGAAAACGGATAATTTCACCGAGATTTCAATTTTTTTCCTCTATTTTGCCTTGATATAATCGAAAAAAGCATCGAAAATGGATAATATCAACGAAATTTCAATCTTTTACCTCTATTTTGCCTTACTTTTCTTGATATTGCCAAGATATTATCGAAAAAAGGGTTGAAAACGGATAATTTCACCGAAATTTCAATCCTGATCCTCAATTTTGCCTTCGTTTTCGCGAGTTTGCCACGATATGATCGAGAAAAGCTTCAAAAACGGATAATTTCATCGAAATTTCAAACTTTTTCCTCTATTTTGCCTTACTTTTCGTTATTTTTCCAAGATGTGATCGACAAAAGCATCGAAAACGGATAATTTCGACGAAATTTCAATATTTTTTCGTCTATTTTAACTTACTTTTCGTGATTTTGCCACGATATGGTCGAAAAAAGCATTGAATACGAATAATTTCACCGAAAACTCTGACCATTTTCTTCGATTTTTATATCTGTAGTATTCAGTCACAATCGATAATTCGAGGCACTTAAGGGTCTCGAATTATCGAACTCGAGGCTGCTTAACTTAATCTCTCATTCGATAATGATATGCTTATATTTTAAAATTGTATATTGCAAGTCTTTTAATTATTTGCTGACTTATTAAGTGCGCAAAACTCAAACTGAGCGTTTGCTAAATTTTCTCTTCACTCTGTTCTAGACATGGGCGCCGTTATGATTTTTGTCAGCGGCGGCGTAGGGGGAAAATGACGCCGGCGGCGGCGGCGTAACGGCGTGAACGCTGACTGCTTAATCGTCGGCGGCGGCGCGGCGTAACCGGCGGCGTGTAAAATTTCGTTCGTATACGGCAGAAAAAAAGGCGAATAACTCGAATATCTGAGAGTACATTATTACAATTATATCATAACAATAAAGACAATGATGCTCCCGGATAGTCATGTGGACAGCGCGTTTGCCTTTGGTGAAAGCGGTCCCGGGTTCGAATCCCGGTGGGAGCCAATGTGCGAAATGACCTAAGCTGGTGAAGCACTTTTAACAATACTACTACTACTATAAAGACAATGTACAGCTATCTTGAATACGCAGCACGATGGGCTAGAATCGAAAAAAAAACAGGCAAAAAAATCCTTTTCTTGAGTGCGGACTTAAGTACTGGCAATTCTCGAATAAATCCTGCCTATTACTACCAAATTATTTACGCTGATTTCTACCAATTAAAATTCTACAGGTGGTCAAAATTGGCCAAAATTCACGAATAATGCCAGCCTTAGATTTTTGCAAGATTCTTCAGCCTCAAACCAAACCCAAATGAGCAGAATCATCGGGAAAAATCAATACAGTGTTAAATAATCAACCCTTAAGCTTAATTATGATTTTTTAAGTGATCACAGTTGAATATTTGAATTATTGCATCACTTCCATCAGATCTCTGAATTAGCTTCTGTTGGTGAAATACTTACTTCATGCAACATGTCTTTTAAGTTATATTTCTTTCTCTTATCCTCTCTCGGACCCTCCGATTTAAGGAAACGAGCGCACATAAGACGCTATCTGGTAATATTATATGCAGAACTTATTGAGGTATGGCAATGCGAAGTTTCAAAGTTCACACTCAAAAAATATTTCCTTATTCTTGGCCAGCATTTTTCGATTCTTTCTCGCTCTGCGCCGTAAAGGAGTTAATTTGGCAATACGTTGTTTTCCTTATTTTCACAAAAGCATGCTTCTTATAATTACGCTACATTACTTTAAGAACGTTTAAAGAGAGGTATTACAAATTGGGTACAAATAGCCAAGAGAATGTCGATCAATGGATGTACTATTGTTGTGAATTAGTTTTAACATCACATTTGCGCCACATTTTTCAAGTATGGAATCCAGGAATAGAATTTCAATTGAAATTTCCAGAAAATAAAAAAATGTATACCCGCACGCACCCATTGTATGTCGTCAGATCAAATCGTCAAATTACGGGCAGAACCTCAGCTGATTTTTCATATGTTCTAATAAAAATATTCAAATCGATTATAATATTTTAGAACTCTGGATTAGACTTTTTTTATAAATCAAAAGATGCTTCAAATATTAGGAATTGAAGGTAATCCAGGAAAATACAATTGTACCCTATGAAGAAAATTCTCTTATTGGAGTTAACATTTTGGTTTAATTAATATTTTATGAGACATAATTTTTCAAATTGGGCGATCTGTTTGAGAGCGCGAAATAACGGGAACTTTAAGAGAGTCGAAACCGGTCGAAGTTTAGTCGAAACCGGTCGCACAATAAATTTACTGTGGAACCAAGACATAGTGTTCTTTTCCTTTCCTACACAACGGGAACTTATTTATTTCTGACTGCGATGAAGTACCAAAAAGATTTTTTAAAATTTCTATTACATAGTTACACATGCAATATATCAAGCTAAAATTTGATAGAACTTATTTTTCTGTGGACATTCTTGTTTAAGTTTTATTCAACTCAAAACTCAAGTAACCATAATGGAAAGAAAGACAATAAATAGCTTTTTCATTTATTTAAAATTAATAACTTTTTCTACTAATAAGATATGATATAATAATTTATAATTCCTTTAAAACTTATGTCTAATAATTAGAAACAAGTTTCCGCAAATTCTAATGCAAAACACTGCTAATATGTGAAGAAAATTATGCGTTTAGTGATAGCCGCCTGAGTAAAGTGTACCCCGCCCTGGCAAGGCACACTTGTCAATTGAACGCCACCTTCTGGTGGGACTCATTGTACAGTGACTCCTGCCCGTTAAGTGCTCCTCGACTCCTACACCGGCACCGATTTTGCTGGCATGTGTGCAAACGGCCTAATCGTAACACGTATCGATATCACGTATAACTCAGCACCCTCTTGAAAAGCCCGAGATGTGTTCTATCAGTTCAAAGCGTATCTCTTCGAACTACTTGTCAGCATATTTTCGACTGTGGGACTTTGTTTTTAAATCCAAGCCACGCCGCGCCGCCGCCGATAAAATTTCCGGCGGCGGCTCGGCGGCGCGCCGTAGTTATTTTGTTCGGCGGCGGCGGCGTGCCCGATATTGTCGGCGGCTGGCGTAATCGGCGCGGCGCCCATCTCTACTCTGTTCTTTTATCTTCAGTCCCCAAATAGAATTGCATCTGATTTATAAATGACTTTAATCAGTGATCCACAAACCTTGTACTCGAAAGGTCGGATAGCATAGTATTTGGAGATGGGCGGTCAGCTGTTTCGATGCCGTATTTCAAGAATGCTTTTTCATTAGCGAGGATTAGTTTATTCTAGACTTGACAGTACCTGATGTATCTTTGAATTAAGACTTAAATTAGCACTAGAATTTAAATAAGCATACGCTAATAAAGTGTTGTGGCCCCGAATCGTTTCTTGGGTTCGATATACCCCAAGTAACACGACATCGTTGGGCCAATGTTGGCAAACCGTTGTTGTCCACGGATGGCCAATGGTATAGAATGGCACTTCGCCTCACCGTTTGCCAACCCACCATTCCCCAATGTTGGGCCAACCATCACCAGCCAACATAGGCCCAACCGTAACTTCGTTGGCCCTACATTGGGCCAGCAAAGTAATTACTCTTTGCCAACATTAATGCTACTCTTTTCCAACAGGAAATGCATCTTTCATATTATATTTAAAATTACTCTGAGGTAATTCAAGGAGTGAAATAATAAATACCAAGAGATATACATATAAAAGTTTGTCGTATATTTCCCAAAATGACAAAATGGTTTACATAAATAAGATGTTTTATCTTCGAAATTTTGCAGCAGTACACATTTAACAACTTGTCTGCATTAATAATATAATTACACTGACAAGCTCTTCCTTCAAAAATTCCTAATTTACTTCTGTGAAATGGTTCTTCAAATTAGTTTCTTTTCTATTGGAATACATCAGTGTAAAACCAATGAATTCACAGCTTTACTAACAGATTTAATAATTACAACATTCATATCATCACTGAGGAAACGGGTACTTTCTACCTCCTAAGAAAATTGGTTTTGTTTCCTATGAAATAATAACAAATTTGTAATCATATAAAACTCTCTATGGCCACACATTCTTGTTTTGGTATACAGATAGAAAAGTAAGGATACTCACCAATATTACTTCATTGTCCTTTCCAAGAAACAACCATGGTTGTTTTAACTGTAGTTTTCAGGTTCATCAACATCATCCTTTGTACGAAATGGAACCTTTAGATTTTCAGGTATTGTGAATTCAGGATCCTAAACTGCTGAATTGCCTGGGTTTATTTTCTGTAGTATTTCATCTTGTCTTGCATATATCTCGTGTATTTTTTTCTAGATGGGCCAAATGTCTAGCTATTACATCAAAAGCTGAAAAAATTACATTTTAAAAGTTAAAATTATAGTTAAACTATAAGAAACATCACCTAAAAAAATTATGAATATAAGAGAATCTACTAACTCTTTGATTTCAATTTTTTCTCCTTGAAGACCTTTACAATTGAAGTAGATGGTACTGAAAGTTCAATAACATCAATAGTAGAAGCTGGAAGAAAAATTGTTGTTGCAGGTAGACTAATAATACATAACAGATAGTGTAACTATATACAGGTTTCCTCATTAATGTATACATACCTATATTTGTGAGAATTGAACTAGCAATGTTATTCTCGGAGGAGATGGATAAGGCCGCTCACAGAACTCCTCTACTCTTGTAGTAGGTTGTTCTTCACTCGAATCATCTAAAATATAGCTCCTAATTATTTACCTTTTACAGATTGTTGTGTCAGAAACAACAACCAATAAATATTGTGCATTCCGTTCTTAGTAGTCGAGTTGAATTAGAGAGATCACCTGAACAGAGAAGAGGAACCACTACAGCACAATAACAACTAATAAATAACATTCCCGACAAGCGGAAATACCACTAGTATTACCTAGCGATAGTATTTGTAAGTATAGTCAGGGTTGTGCAAGTACTATTATTGGCCAATAGAGGGGCCTGGAGCATATTAATCCCTTCGCCGCCGGCTAGATGGTGCTGGTGGCGCTTTCCCGAACGACGTCGCTTATTCCTTCTTACAGTCGGTTTACGTTGAATTGTTTTTTATTTTGAAAGTAAATTAATATTAAACGTAATATTCGCGTATTAGGTAAATTTCTAGAAGAGAAATTTACCGCGTATTATGTACTTTCTATAAAAAAACGAAAACATTACATTTTCAAGTCATTATCACAATTAAATAGGCACGGCAATGAATTAAATCGCACAGAAAATTAATAGTTGCATCGAGTTCGCCTTCATTTTGTAGGTTACTGAAAAATAAAAGACGAAGAAAAACCCCAGGAAATATGCTGAAAATACAAAATTTTATTGATGTAAATTCTTTTAAAACATAGACATACATACATAGATACATTCCTTTACAACTGCAAATGACAATGAAAAATGTTTTCTATAGTTAAATACGAATGAAATCTGAACAAGTCTAAGATAAGTAAAACAATTAGTTAAATTAAAAGTACAACCTATTCCCCATTCACTGATGAAAGAAGAAAAATGTATATTCACCATGAATAACGAATATTTTAGAGAGACTTCTTTTTAGTACAACTAGAGGAATGAAGTTCTTTTAATTACACTTCTCACTGTATTCAACAATCTATCTCGACCATGTATAGTTATCACATACCTATAATCTGCATCAGGTTAGAAAAAACCATCAACCATCACTGGATAGACACAGATATTAAAAAAATTAAACAGCAAATATTCCCAATTCAAATCAGGGAAATAAACAACTGCAAAAATTATTAGTAAATCTATCAGTCTAAACAAACATTTTCACCTCAAAAGGGAACAGAATTCTAAATAAAATCAGTCAGACAACATCCATATATTTAGACTAAAAATTTCTCACCTTATATGCCGACATTCCCATAGATTTTAAGTAAATATTTATAAATTCACTGAATTGATCTGAAGGATGTTAATGTTAAGGATAATCATGGTGTTTAACTTCAACCATTGACAAATGCAATACTCTAAACTAATAATAGATTCTAATATAGATATAATAGAATAATAGTCAAAATATACATAAAAACACTTGGCGGCTTTAATTAAGTTGTCAATGAAGAGTAATGAAAAAAAAAATAGTATTTACGTGGGGGAAATTTATGTCTATTTTTGATAAAGGCTGAAAAAATATTTTAGCCTATGAGAAATGATTGAAGCTACATAGTATATGTACGAGTAATATCCTCCGATGTTGTGTGAATAATTTTAGGGAAGTACATCACATTTAAAACCAAATAATGAAAAATGTAACTTCTGCACAACCACCGGAAATTGTTCTAACAATATGACTCCTAATAATTCATAATATCTTTAGCTGTATATGAGGTGAGAATGAAAAACTGCCTCATATGGTAGAATAGGAAAAGTATGAGAACATAATGAATGTATCTACAGCTAGTACTGCCTTAAAGATAGATTAAAATTCACGAATATGAAAATATAATTCATTTAATTGCCTCGCAATACTTACAATATTAACAAATAGCTCAACATAAAGAAACTATTGCGGAAAATTCCTTATGATATCTGCTTTCGTCACTGTAGTTAAGGTCTTCCTCTTGTGTAAGTGATTTCTCAGGTGGAGCACTTTATCACAGGATAATCCTTCTAATAACCAATCTCTTTCTCTTCCTTAGAAGCTTTTTTATTCTAGCAATTTGTCTGCAATGAATCCATCAGATTTCTGACACATCTCCTTGTCTTGCTCTAAGAAATCAACAGAAACCGAATAATTAAAAATTTGCTTCTCACTACAAAACTATCCGTGTTAAGTAAAATGCAAAGAAACAAACGTGAGTGACAAATAAAACTTTCAATGATAGTAGTGGTGAGTTTTAAGAAGACTAAGGTAAAATTCATTCAGATATAGGAAATTAAGTTGTTAGCGTAAAGTAAATAAACACAACCATAACAAATGTGGGAAAATTTAATCAGAAATGCTTTTTGTAAGCAAACTTAAATGTTAGGTTATTAAATACTAAAAAAATTACTAAAGACGGTAAAAAGCTTCACTTACCTTTCCTTTACCGAGCTTAACAACAGCAGATAATCTCCGGACTTCCAACATTTTCGCGGCATGAATAGGTGTACGTGCAAGATTTAACCTAACCGAGACTTCACGTAGAACATGAAATACAATGTATAATAAAGGTCTCCGGAAGAAAAACCAATATCTTCGATAAATCATATGGATTCTCCTGTAAAACACTATTAAGAAATTATATCAAGGTGGAATTCTGTTTGGAACGTATGATATAATTAAACAAAGCTAACTACATTTATTTACAATTCTGCTTCTTCCGAGAGTGAAAAGGTGGCATTAACTCATTACTTCTGTGCTGTTACAGTATTTGGCGCAACATATCTCATGCTAAATTTCCAAAACCGTTCTCGATAACTTCAAAACATTCCAAAACCCATCAACCGTTACTAAATAAAGATACTACCAAAGAAAAATCAGAACAGATTGAAATTAGTGCACTAGTGCTGCCATCTCTGCTCCCTGAAAAGGGAAGGGACTATTACAAGATTTGACAAATGACTGTGTTGCACAGAGTTGGTATAGTCAGGTCAGTCAGGTATAGTTAACTCCCGTTGATCGGGGCGGCGGCCGGTTCGGATAACGAAATTTCTGATTAAACGAAGTCCCGCGTGAAACACCCCAAATTGCGTTAATGCCACGAAATATGATCGTAAAACGTGCGTACGTAGAATGCTATTGATATGGTTGTGAATAAGCCTGCATGTTTTTGACTGAAAAATTTGTGTAGACGTGTTAAAAAGGCGCCAAAGTATGATTGAAAATTCAAAGTTTTTAAATGCTTAATAACAAAGCTCGTTTATTTTGCGTTCTTAACGAAAAAATCCGCCTTATTTGGCAGCGGGGGTGTAAATAATTGGTCACGATGGTATTCGATGGGTGGGGGTGGGGTAGGTGCATTCGGAAAATTTTGTAAGTTGATATTTACTGGCTTTTATGAGGTTATTGATATTAACATTTGAATGATCCGCTACTGTCATCAGAACCATATCTTATTATATATTGACTCTTCATCGCGAATTAATTATCTCCATGAAAGCGATGGACATCGGTGGAAAGCATCGTAAATCCATCGGTGAATAAAGAAACGGTTGATGGATCCATCGATGACTTTAAAAACGGATTGATGGATTTACGATTCCATCGATGAATTTTTAAAAGTGCCTATTACTGAATAAGAATTTTTATTTAATTTCCTTTCTTTAAGCCCTTGTCTCTATTACAAACGACCACTTTCTAATTTTAGTTGTCAAAAGGAAAGAAAAGCTGCATTCAATCAAAAGTTGTTATAATTATTAGTCATAGAAGGAAGTGGAATGAAATTTTGCACAAACATGCTTGTAACATGTTCAGAAAAACGTGCGCTCTAAAATCACCTTTTCAATCAAACATTTTTAGCACATGCTCACGTTGTGATTCTGAAACATTTTAGCTAAAATGACTAAAATACCCTGAGCACATGCTCAGCATCTTCTGTGCTGCTAGGGTACTTACCTGGAGGAAATTATTCACCGAACGACGTTCCCACTCAGAATCACTTATCGGAGGACAAAGGCAGGGTTTTCCCTATCCGAGGAAGAGTTTGTAGTCCTTACCTGACAAGTCGAAATTCCTCGGCAGTTCTCAAAATTATTGTGCATTTATTTTCAATATCAAATTTTGATAATTTGCTTCTGTAATTTGTATTCCTTTTAGAATATTAGGAAAACTTTTATGATGAGTTTGAACTACATTTGAAAAATTGAATTACATTTTTGGCAGATCTCGATAGTTATAATACGAAACGAAAATTGAAAATACTTGACCACCAACGGTACCGAACCCATGAACGTCAATTCCACTGCCGGACGCGTTTCCTTTACACTACGGCCACTGTTAGCTCGGGTACTTTACGCAAAGATACTTTATGCCAATGGTGAACGGTGACATCCGACGCTGACTTTTAAACGCTTATTTCTTAGAAATTAGCGAAAGTTAGTCGCTGAGGTTTCACAGTTGTTATTATGATTTACACGAGAGCCTTCCCTAAAAGTATTAAGAAGAACCCTTTCATACAAGGAGGAATGTTCCCTTGTAAGACTATTAGTTTGAGCTAAATTAGGAAAGTATTTACTTCAATAGATCATCATGAATTTTTACTATTGTAATCAAAAAGGGGCTTTTGTTTTAAATCATCTACACACAAAATATGCTTTCATTATAGTTTATTTTCCACTCTAAAACACCAATTGCTACACACAGTACAGCCATGGTGGTGTTTCAAAGAGATTGCATCACTCAGAATACACAAGAATAATTTGACATTTTTTCTGTTGCAGTCATTTATTCCAAATTCGCATCAAAGACAATATCATTTGTATAAAATTAGAAGTTGGGAACAATCTAAAAATTAAATGATTACATTTAAGTACCTCATTTCTTGATTGCTAGATCAAAACATAAATCCAGCCACTACTATCAGGGAATTTTGATATGATTTGTCACCCTACGGAAGTATTTCACATGTTTATCATTGTAAATTAAAGTTATTGGCTACATTGTTTGGGGTACATGTATATACACTTAGTACTTTCACTATTAATCAGTGTGGTCATTGACAATTAGTAAGTATCTCAGTAAAACAATACAAATAAATTAGTATAATGCTGATTAAAACTAAAACAGATTTTCACAGTATAAAATAAACTAAGAAAAGTGAATGTCTTTGAACTTTTCCACGTCATATATTTCAGGCATTAGAGAAATATGTGACATAACGCCACTTCATCTAAAATTTGACAGTATACAACCATAAAGATAATCTACACACATACATCAATAATATCTTTGAAGTTTCCAGCAAACCTCAGGGAGACGTTTTATCTCGGGAAAACTGGATTAATTAATATCAATTCATCATCAAAGTGAAGTATCCCCATAATCTCATTTCATTCATCACAAAATACTTGTCTCGCTCAGTCTGTCCAGTCATGAGACAACTCTTTGTTCTCTGTTACTTTTACTATGGACTTTTCATATCAAATTACAAACTTTCAAAAAGAATGAGCAACTTCACAATTTCCAGCAGTACATAATTAGATCAATTCTGCTACAAACTCTGGCTCTCCATTCTCGTTAACTGGTACGGATGCAGGCTGGGATTGCGCAGACTCATTGTTGCGTGGGAGTGAAGAAGGATTGAATTGTGATGGCACAAGGAATGTTGATCCACTGAACCCCATGGCTGCCTCATTAATATCACCATGGCAATTCAAAAGCTCACTGTAAACCTAGAAGATAAAGGAATATTCAAATATTTTCCCTTGTCGATCGTTTTGAAAATAAACTGCTTAATGTTAGTAAGTTTACACTTCTACTTTGAAGTTTTTAAGCTCTTTGGTAAGAGACAGCTGTAACCAGGTACGTAAGTGAAAATCTTAGATATCTTATTGAAATGTGTTCGTTTTCTCTCTAATTGTTCCTTGGTTTTATACCAGGGCTGCGAGAGAATTCCAAGTTAGGAAACTTGCTACACATTTTTATTGCATCTGTTAACTTCCCATATAAATGCTGACCTGAAATTCTAAATATTGTTTCATATGTTGTTTACATTATGGTTTTGTGCGAATATATCACCTGAAATTGCCTTGGGTTTAAGGCCAGTACATTGAAATTATCACATCAGAAAAGATTTTGGTCAAAGTGTAAGATTTTTATTTAAAGTACTTCACAAGATGGAACATTTCAGTGAATATTAAAATTTTGAGTTGCTTGCAGATTTATAAAAATAGGATGCACCAAGAATGGTTCAGGTGGACCTCAAAGGCTTAATCACTACCTGGAACTTAGGGGATGAATCATGGTCTAATGACCATGAAGAGTAACTTAAGATGCGATGCTACTGCATTGGTAACAAATATAAATATCTCATCTGGTTAACTATATATGTCTGGTTTGGTTTATAATAAATGCATGTTTTTAATTAGATTGGGTGTATGAAAATTGAATCTGTTCCAGAAAGGGATGCATAAGTTTACGAGCCCCTGCTCTAAACGATAGAGGAGATGGCATGTTTACAAAGGTGAATTATGATAGCCAGGCAGAGGAGTCATAGGTCAGTCATGCCTATCCCTCAGTCATTATGAAGTACGTTGTTGTAGTGCTATATATGAGGCATGTGTGATTATCATTCTTTATCGAAAAGATGCCAATTCAAGCAAGCAGAAACACAAATGATACAAAAAATTCAAACTTAATTTGCATCATCAAACATGTCAAACCAAATATTCTGCTAGTCCACAATATATCTCTGTTTCTACAACTCAAAGGCATTTCATGCTCTTCCTTTATTTCTCATAATGATTACTTTAAAAGTTTTGTACAGTGAGGATGGATTACCACTCATTAATGATTTATCAAAGTCAAAATAGAATAAGATGCAGCTCACAACCTTAAAAGTCATAGCTAAATTACTTTGCTCCTGAAGATAACCATTGGAACATGAAGAAATTATGGTATTAATTCTTGGGAATCATGCAGACCCAGATTTAGAAGTCTTAAAATCATGACTATATTTAGCCAGTATGCTTATTACTGTCTGTTAAATGTCAAGGAGAACATTGGTAATTTTAATTTAAGATCTCACGTGCATAGTTTTGACACCAGAACCAAGAATAACCTTGATATACCCTACTACAGGTTAGCTAAATCTGGTAACCATTTCCAGGTTAAAGACCTTCAACTCTATAATAAACTACCTCCTAATATACGTAATTTGGACATGAAAAGGTTCAGGATCTTTTTTTCCAACTTTTTAATTAGTAATTCTTTGTATTCTATTGATGAATTTTGTAACTGTAATTTTGTAATTTGATTCTGTATATTATTTTGATATTGTGACCATGTCTTCTACCCTATCATGTAAGGTTTTATCAGACAAATAAAAGTATTATTATTATTATTATTATTAATGTCCATTGAAAATGCTCTTCAAGCAGTAAAACCTTAAAGCGAGATCAGCAAAAGTACCATTGATCAAGGTAATATCAGTAATGAGGAGTTGACAAAGAAAATATTACCTCTCCAGGAGTTCCTTTGAAACTCCCTCCACTGCTACCAGTAGACCCTCCACCGGAAGGGTGCCTACTGTAGCCAATACCCCTTGGAGTGTGAGGGCCACTCCCTCCTGGAAGACGTCCAAGGGTAGCGTAGTCTGCCCCATCAATGGTAGCATTGTCTCCCCTTTCTCTGTTGTTCCCATTGCCAGGGGAGCCTCTTCTTCCAGGAAGTTGGATGGTAGCATATGTGTTGCTCTGAGCATCCACCTAGAATTACAAACACGGAAACTGATAAGAATCAATAATGCTTTTAAGGTAAAGGTTCATTTAACTTTAACTGATGATCATATTTTATATAAAATGTTTCCACATTAAAATGCAATGTGATTCACTACATAAGCAGTTCTAGTATTTTAGTTCCAGTATCCAAAAATATCTGTTTTTACTTTCCTCGGTCATTTTCCTTACATAATTTCCAATCTAGAAAATTCAAACTTCCTCCATTCCTTCCCACTCAACATATTATTATACATTATAAGTAACTTTTATATAATAATTTTAATTGGCACTGTGTGACATTTCATGAAATAATTTGGTTAAAGCACTATCTTAATCCAAAACAAGTACATTTACTCTGTATCAACAATAATATCCACTTTCATATTATTCTGACCTGAGAGAAATCAACGCTGTCACGCCTATCATGAGGTGACAATCCCATGCTACCCGGCTGCTCTGGTTCACTGAAGACTTGCATTGTCAACTCCTGCTCTTCGTAAAGCTTCAGTTTTCTGTGGGAAAAATACAATGAATGGAAACCTAATTTGCTATCATGAATCTTTTGGATGTCAAATCATATTATTTTGCCATTAATTGTACTCCAAGATATAAGGTTTATATATATTCATTGACATCATACATATATGCCATTTTGTAGGAAAAAAGGAGATAAATATGATAGGAGGTATTTTAAATAAATATAACTTTAATAGGACATTCTTATTCAAAGGAATATCAGTAGGAATTAATTGAAGTTATTGATTTAGAAATTAAGATGACCTTTAAATCATAACGGAGGCACTTACTGTTCAATCCACAATGGATTTTCAGTGGTGTTGAGTTCATCTATCATCTCTTTCTTTATCAGAGTTTCTTTCTTCTTCAAATCACTTGGTGAAGTGATAACCCTGGAAGCAACAATTAATTAGAACATATAATCCAATGGAAACTAATAATATCAGATAGAGGTTTTATGGGATGATTTGAACTTACCAGTGTCTGAGACAGCAGCAGACCACAAGGAATGTTATCAGTCCAACAAACAGCACTATCACTAAAGCAATTAGTGCTGCTAAAGCTGGGTCAAAAGGTTCCTCTCTTATTGCTACAAAAGCAGGCTGTGAATATAAAGAGGTTGTTATAAACTGCTTTCAGTATCATGTGTAAGCTAAAAACTAGCCATTTGAAGTAAGGAAAAGAGAAATGTCAATTTCTTTTTATATTATATCTTCAGTCGGCCATTGTGATTTGAAAAGATTAAACATAAAGATATCCACAGAGCTACACTGTATATGCAGCATGATTTAAATTGTATATCTAAATGGGCCCATGATAAGGATCTGGTTATTAATTTTAAAAAGTCCAAATGTATGCATATTGTTAGTACCTTGAATAAGCTAGAAATTTTAACTTTGAAACTACACAATCATGATTGTTTACACAGAAATATTAATGATCTTCAATGTAATTGTGAAAATCTGGATCAAGTCCCAGAGTATAAGTATTTAGGAGTGGTTATTGACCAAAATTTTAAATTCAAGGCACATATTGATAAAGCATTTAATAAGTTGAGGAGAGTTTCATATCAATTATACCATGTTAGTTATAGAGTGCCTGGCAATGTGTTGAAAATGTTATATGTTGCTTTTGTTGTGTCTATTATTAGGTATGGCTTAACTGTGTGGGGACTTGCTCGCAAGACTCACAAGAGAAACCTGTATTCAATGCAAAATAGAATAGTTAAATTAATATATAGAAATGTAAAAACCAGAGGTAATTCAAATGCAATTGTTTCTTTTGATGTAAAAACCATGTATTTGTCTCTGGAATTACTTCCCATAGATGATTTACTGCAATACTTGCTTGTTGTGGATAACTATTACAATTTCAAGTTAAAATCACAGAAAATTAAATCTAACAATATGGACACAAGGAAAAAGTTTAATCTTGAAGTGGCAAGATTTTATAATCAATATGGTGCAAATAGATTAAATGTTGTAGTTCCAAAAATTTTTAATAATCTGCCTGTCTATATGCATGGGATAAAAAATATTTCTGAGGTGTAAATGAATATGACACAACTAGTTTACAATAAATAGGTGAACACATTTATACATATGGAGCACCCCTTGATGAGCTAGAATTAGCTCAGGGGGACTTGAATGTACCAATACTTTGTTTTATTTTATTTGGTTTTTTGTAACCCATTTATCGGCAGTTGCGGTATTGGATTATAATTTATCTACTTTGTAATACTTGATTTTCTTTTTATTTACATAAATTTATGTCAATAAATATAAAAAAATAACAAAGAAATGTGAAAATAATAAACAAATATAAAAAAGGAGAACATCACAGTTGCCTTAATGCACTAATTTTTGTGTAATCAGTTGTGTAACATTTCAGTTTATCTGTTGTTTCACATCTTAAATTCATTCGGTATGTGCCATTTAGAAGATGTTTTTCAGGATGTCATGACATTGATCAATGCACAAAAAAAAGCCTAAATTATGTGATGTTTCCACCAAATTTTAATAAGTGTAGGGAATGCAAGACTTCAAATCTATTTACCTCAAAAACAATATCACTGAAAACTACAATGGAATTTCATGAAGTGAGGGTTTAGTTAAATGATTTTAACTAAAGGACATTTTTGATTTACTTTATGAGGTACAAATTAATGGGTGTGAAGGTTATTTTTCCTCATATATTTAATAAAAATGATTCATTTTTTGCAGCTATAAAATTAACTTGTGCCCAGTTGAGCCTAAATGAAATCCTGTCTGGTGCAAAAAAGTTTTATTGAATCCAAAATACTGTCTGCGATTCAATATTGAATTGAATCTTTAAGATTTATAGGTTCCTGAATCTAAATAGAAATGAAATCAATCTTTTGAGAAACTTACCAATACATTTTCAATCGCATATCCTGCATAATAATCCTTGAGGAAGTCATACTTCGCATCAATCACCTTCAATACATCAGGGATTTGGGCAATGGTTTGTGTTGGTCCATCAACTACATGTAGGTACATATCACACCTAAAAATAAAAGAGTGGATAATTAACTCAGCTGCTCAAAGCTAAATCTAATGTATTTCATTATTCCTTTTTGCAAAATTGTCTAACTTACCAGTCTCTACGAATACGTCCAGATGTATCCACGTGGTAACGGATGTCATCAATCACAACAAGACTAAGTGTGACATTTGACAGCTCTGCTACAATTTCATCTTTTTCTTGATTCACTTCTTCTGGAGACCTTGAGAGGATGACCCTAATCAACTGCTGGGGTTCATAAATCCAAATCTGAAACAAGTAATGACAAATTTTGATCATGTCAGTTGTATACTCTTATCATTCAATAAGTATGGAAAATATATTTCAATCAATTTGAAATCAATCAAGGAGGATTCAGTGTAAGAACAGACTATTTAAAACTTCCCCATATTTACTTGAGCTTAACTCCTTTCAATGACAAATCATAACAATCGTTTTAACAATGATTTACTAAAATAGATGTTAATATTAAAGACATCATAAAATGAAAGAAAATCTCAGCTGTGAAATGCATGAAAATAAAAAAATTTGAAAATCAAAAATAATATTGAATTCTAAAAAGGGAAATACCAAAATAATGCATACATTCAATGATCAACACTACTGAATAACTAATAGAGTGGCCATTTGTAAATTGGCTGCAAACGGCACTGCTACAACACTATCAATGACTTTAAATCCAGAGGGGCTTAATCATAGCCCAGTATTTTTATCAGATAAAATGAAAATTAAGACTTTCTTTCATATACAGTGCCTAAGCTAATTCGTTCATATCAGTATCATCAACATTGTGATAAGAATTAGATTTAAGACTGTGGAAGAAATTCCTTTACATATAAAATACACTTAATTATTTGATCTCAATATTAGTACTGTATGTATGTCTCTGTATTAGTAGTAATACATAATCAAAATTTAAGAAGTGCCCTGGAAATAAATAAACTTACATGAACTTTAGCATGAGTCTCTCTTTCAGGGGGAGCATTCTCTCTAGCAATTATGTCAAGCACAAAGCGATCTTGGTTGTACTCAGTGACATAATTTGCTGTCACCAGACGTCCATCTGAAGTGATGTTGAATGGAGATGGAACAACAGATCCTGAAGAAACGTTGGATCCATACCTGTAAGAGAGAGAATTTTCATAGAGTTCAGTATCTTCATGACTACATATTTACAAGGGAAATAGACGAATAAATAAAATGAGAAAAAAATGAATACCTGTATAAATTTGATGTCAGGATTAGAAATGATATGGTCCCATTAACTCCTTCATCAGGATCCTGAGCTGAGAGTTTTGTGACATACTCATTTATCTTGGACATTGCATTTATACCTAAAGACAAATATATTTATGATATAATAATATTTTTATTGTATGCAAATGTTTGATAGTAATAATTGAATGGATAAAATTCATTCATTGGATTACAATTTTTTGAAAAATTTTTTGAAAAGCTTAATGTATGGAAGTATAAATGTAAAAAAAATCTACTTAGTAATGTATATAATTCAATTTTAAAAGAGATAAATTCAAATAATATTCCTTTATCTTTGAATTTTACATATTTTAATGGAACAGGTTTCTTAATTGAGTTATAATAAAGGAAAAATGTGAGTTGCCAAAAGTTGTGCTCTCTAATATAAATTCATGCATTAAGGTATGCTAAATTTGCTGAATCAATTCACTTAAGTCAGATAATTAGAAGTAAATCTTGGCAAATGCCTACTTACCAGCATAATAGTCTGATCTATCAAATACTGGAGGATTGTCATTTTTATCAAGAATAGTAATGTGAACATGGGCAATACTAAGGTATCTGTCATATTCATCAGGGAAGAACTGGTTTTCAGGCTGTAAATTATAAAAAAAGTTTGGTTACTTGGAGAACAGGGGATACTGCCATGAGGATGTATAAAGAATGATAAAGGTCTTTATTTTATCTAGAGAACCTAGTTTTCATCTGCACTAAAAAGATTTTAAGCATAAAGCCAACTAATAGCCACAAATTAAAGATTTCCTCAAGTATTGAGATATAGAGAACAAACTTTTATCAAACCCATTTATTTTTATCAGAAAAACAAATAGTAAATGCCTCTCTAGGCATTGCTGCATTTAAAATCTAGCATGGGAGTAAAACTTACAAGTTAGATATAGCCAATCTGATTTTAAATCAAAGAGGTACAAGGTTCAGTACATCTTTTTACTCATTGCACTGTTACTAAATCTTTATATTTTACTCTCTATTAGCTGTGATATTGTCCTTAGCTGAAGATTAATCAATAACCTATAAACAACTATATGTAAATAGTGTAAAATACTACATCTTTTCGAAAATCATAAACACAGACTCAAGAAATTATCAGAGAAAACTTATTTTCTATATTCTTTTTCTGCTATTATCTGCAGGAATCTTACATTCCTAAAATCTAATCATATTATGTGATATTATTGTACAATTAACACTTGTATCTTAATCTCATAAATGAAATGGAATCATAATTGTTTTAAAAGTTTAAATGGTAATTACAAATAAATATATGTTGATTAGGTTAAAAGTATCAGTATTTAAAAATTATTTTTCTCATCAAAGATGAAGTTTATTCGTTGAGTATTTCAATATTGCTATTTATTTCTGACAGAAAATCTGTAGATGGCATAATCCTGTAAAAACTAAACAAAAGGAAGATAATAACACTTACTGCATAAATGTTATAGTCAGGATTGTTTGTAGCTTTGATATAGATATCATATGAGTCTTGCTTCTCTCTGTCAAATGTTCCATTGGCAAAAATTGTTCCATCAGTACGACCAATATAAAAAAGCCCATCTTCATTTCCAGCAACTATATAGTAATAGATTTTTGCATGTTTACCCTCATCCCTATCGATGGCCTTTACTCGTCCTGTGATAAAGAAACAGAAATGAATGAGATGCCAAATTTGACAAAAGGTCAATTATATTTAATTCGTCAAAGTCTTAATATTAGTCAGGTATTGGTTTCAAACGTTTCCAAATTCATTTTATTCCATTAAAAATTCTTTAAAAACATCATGTTGACTGTACTTACCAATTGAAATACCTCTATCTTCATTTTCTGGAACCTTGAAGCGATAAGGCATTGTCATTTCATCCTTTTGGAATTCAGGCATGTTGTCATCTGAATCTACAAGCAAAACCGTGAGGAACCTCAGAGTTTCATATGAAACAGGAGAGCCATGGTCACGGGCTACAAGTACCAGCTGCAAAAAATTATAAGCAGGTATAAGTAAAGACTTACTGAAATGCATTTAACAATGTGTTTCTAAAATTTTAAATATATAGACTCAAAAATGTAATTTAAAATTAATTTCCAGGAAAGTAATGAAGATCTCATGATAAAGGAAATGATATTTATTGCAATTTAGAATAAAACCTTTCATGTTCCATACTTCACATGCTGCATCTCATTAAAAATAAATTGAAGTGAACAGAAATTAAATTATTCACATGCATTTGAATTTTTTAACATAAGTTTATATTTTGAATCATTATATGCAAGCTTATGTCATTTTCTTTGAGATATATGCATACATTGAGTTACAAAAAACTAGTGCAACATTCACTTATATTTATTTCATCTGCTGTAATAATATTATACGTGAACATATATTTTTAAATGATTTTCAATGCACTTTTTGCATATTTTGATTAACCAAATTTATTTTTCTCAATAAAAAGCATAAATTCTACACAGGTTAAAGCATGATAACAATTTCGATGATATATCACTGCACTAATGCTATTTATACAAACCAAGAACTGGAACTTTTAATCATTTCCCAATTTAAGCAAGAATTAAAAGTATATACTCAATTATATTTAAGGAGAACCATACTTTGGAAGAAATACGCATGAACAATGTCCATAATCAACACATAATTTGAAGCATATGTATTAAAAATTTTAAAATTCACTCTACTTACTTCATATTTATCCTTAACTTCTCTGTCCAGAATAATCTTGGTCCTGAGCTCTCCTGAGTCAGCATTGATTGCAAACTCATTGGTTTCCTGAGTATTTTCATTTCCTACTTTCAGGTGATAAGTAATTCGTCCATTTTCCCCTGTATCCTTATCTTTTGCCTTTACTGTCATGACCAGGTAATTAGCCAGACCAGCATTCTAAAAATGAATGAATTCAAATCAGTATGTAATTCATGATGTTTTTCAAGAAAGAGAAAGAAAATAAAAAAGAGCATTTGAAATATCACTACAGAGAATTCATAATATGATCTAAGTTTAAAATTAATCAATTTTAAACAGAAAGAGAAGCTGATACCAGGAATGTGCAAAACAATGCTATGATATTCAACTGGTTAACTATAAAATCTTTAAATTAGTTTGTTTTGAATTATTCTAATACCATGAGGAGCTAGCTTTTCAATTTCTTTATGTGACATGACCTACTACATCTACATTGTTAATCTTTGAATACTTCTCATCTACCGTATCCTCTTTCCTTTTATTTTTTACAGGCAACTCCATTTAACAGGAATTACCTATATAATGACAAGGACTTCAAGACAGTCCATGAAAACATCTATTGACAAATGCCTCCGGCTGAAGAAATTTTATAAAATTTTTAATATACTATATTGTAGCTTATAGAATATTAGATTATTTAGTTTATTATAGCTTTAAACTTTTATTATAACTAAACCAATTAGGTCTTCTATACATTTTGTTAAATTTACTTTCTTAAACAATTGTTTATATATAATCTTTTTCACTTTTCATATATCTATGTTTGTGTATTATTGTATTTATTTCTATTACTGTGTTTTCGCGGGTTTTTTTTCACCCCCTTCTCTGTGGGTGTTTTCCCGCAACGTGGGTTTTTTCTTAGTCAACCTTCAGTTGCAGAGA
Organism: Sympetrum striolatum; assembly: GCA_947579665.1. Lineage (NCBI taxonomy): Eukaryota > Metazoa > Arthropoda > Insecta > Odonata > Libellulidae > Sympetrum > Sympetrum striolatum. Next base: position 77,901,933 of record OX388346.1, read on the forward strand.
TTTTTTCCCACACCCTACTCTTTTTTTTTGTATTTTTTTAATAAGTTGAGTTTTTAATATGTTTAAATGTAACGACATACGAGGTTAGGTGGAAGAGAGGCCCACCTGGGCCTAACCTCGCCAATAAAGGGTCCAACTAACTAACTAACTAACTAACTACTACAGATTACCATTTATTGAGAAATACATTTACGTTATATCATAATCATTATTCAATGAAATGGCACATCGGGGTCATACTATCAATGACATATGGTCCTGAATTTTCTGTGAAAAATCATGATTGTACAAAAGACTTACTTCAGGAACTTCAACGGTCGCGTTGCCCAATGCTGGCATGATGAAGATGGGTTTGTTTTGATTGACATCAAGCACAGTGATGATCACATTGACTTGATCAGAGTAATTTCCAGTTCCATTACCATCTCTTCCTTCAACTGTTAGATGATAAACTTTTCCCTTTCCAGCTAGTGACTTGGCTGGATATATTATACCAGTGGAAGGATCAATGCGGAACAAACCTGAAAAGAAAATATAAACAATAAAAGGTTTGATCAAATCATATTAATGTATATGTCTTATATCTATGTTCGAAGAAGAAAATATAAGAATCATTTATGAGACATTAAGAAAATATGAAAAATATTCAAATAAGAAATCATTACAATGAGTCAAAGAGAGCCATTAAAATTTGACTGAATCAAAGGCAGTATTTTTAAGCAGGATCAAGCTACATGTTTGTAAATATTATTTTTAAGCAACTTTTTTATCCATCAATATTAATTTATAATAACTTAGCATATCTAATACTAAAAATCATCATTCTATAGCCTTTAGTATTGTTTTAATCATATTTTTTATAATGTAATTTTTGGAGTGTTATGGTTGATATTAATTCTTTTTAAAATCTTCCTTATTGAAGAGGTATTATTAACTCAGATAATGATTCTGTGTTATTATAAATACAGTTTCAGTCTTATAATACTCTAATAGCTGTAAAGATATCCCTACATACTCCATTATCCTTTCGAAAATATTACCAGGATAGATTACCTTCCTAATAACATATACATAACACTGGCTTTTTTGGTGAAAATTAGGAAGATAACAAAATGAAATGAATATTGGGAATGAATAAATGCCTTAGTCTCATTAACAGATGTGATTGTTATACTAAACCTAAGTCAATTAATTCACAAAATTGCCAACAAAGAAGTTATTTTTTATGCTTTATTGAGAATACATAAAACTCTATTCTTGAACGACAATATAACTCACCCTCTTCGTTTCCTGAAATAATGGAATATACAATCAAAGAGTTGATTCCTTCATCGGCATCATGAGCCTGCACTTTAACTATAGGAGATGGTGGTGCTAGTGGGATGTTCTCTACAATTGATATAGGATAGTTGCGTTGATTGAATACCGGAGGATTGTCATTAACATCCTCCAACTTGATCATTACCTGGAAAAAGATGCAATTAAAATTTTAATACAGCATGCAATACTTTCATTGACAAAACATTCATGCAAGAACAGTAATTTCCTAACAAGTCCATGGTTACATTTATAATCAGAACCTTCATCGGTAGAGCTATTGCTGGAAAGTCTTAAATAGAATATATATATATATACACAGTAGAACTTCGCAATGGCGAACTCCGAAATTCACTCAATAACGAAACAAATTTTGGTCCCGCCGCTTTATGTAATGTAATTTTATGGGCAATAACGAAATGTAATTTTTATCCTCTTCATAGAAGATACGATGTCAAATTTACGAAACGTCCTGATGTTTTGTTTCAACCAGTCGCAAATTTTCTTAAAGGTAACATGTGTGTTGGTCCATGAGGTGCCGCTCGCTACGAACTTGTTAGGAATTTAAGATGTTTTTATTTACAAGAAGCACAACAAATTCGGAGGGAGCAGGGGCTCATAGACCAGCACTATGCTTACGAATTTTGCGGAGTCATTATGTTAACGTACGTTATCAGAAACAGATAATTATAATATATCAAGTCAACCTAAGTACTTGCATTATAAAGCGAATGTACAACCACGTGAAGAAAAGCAGGGTTTGAGCTAGATGTTCTATGCCATTCGTCGTGATTATCTATTCAAAACAGAGAAATTCAGCGCGAACCCCTATGTCCATGTTCTGCTCATTTCTACTAGCATTGGCTAGCATCGCTAGCATGTAGTAAAATGTGACGTCTTCGGGTGTTCCCGAAAATATGACCATCTGAAACGGGCTTACCAAAGTTACAGCATGTTAAAATAAAAGAGTTTATGCCTCGCAGCGAATAACGTGAAAACCATTTTCATCTGTGCATGTTTCATTCCTTGTGCAAATCCAAAGTATCCTTAATAATCAGGAGGAAATTGATACTAATAAGTAAAATGGATTCGGGAAAAAAGAATAGAAAAAGTCTTTCTTTGGGAAAGAAAAAAGAAATTCTTGATGCTGTTGAGACGAGTAAAACAAGTGGAGAATCCAAGCTGAGTATTACTGCAAAGTTTACCATACCTGCTTCAACTTTAAGCAGTATCATCCGTGATAGAGACAAAATATTAAATGCCCTTGCAGAATGTGGATCTAAAGCAAAAAACATTTCGAAACCACAGCAATTAGAAGAACAGTTATTTAATTACTTTTTGGAGTGTCGTAGGGATAATCTGCCTACCACTGGACCTCTTTTGATAGAAAAAGCGAAATGTTTTATTTTAGAGCTGCAGAAGAAAGGGCATAGGATTGTATAATGGACTTTGCTACACGCTATGAGAGCTGTAGTTAGAGCATGGGATTTAGTTAGTCCCACAACAGTACAAAATTGCTGGAGATCTGCAGGATTTCAGTTTTCAAGTGATAATCAAGCAACAGTTCAGACTTCAATGGTAGAACCTGACCCCAGTTTATTGCCAGAAATTAAACTGTTTCAGGCAGAAAGACTTTGTGCTATTAACATAAATGAAGAAGCTTTTGCCATCATTGACAGTGACATTGCAACTAGTTGTACTGTGGCGAACCCACAAATTTGCACAGCTGGATCATCTTCACAGCCTAATTATACAGAAACAACAGCATCTGATAGTGATTCAGATGATGATATGCAAGAAATAGTCCAACACACCAAGGCTGATGCTTTAAGAGCGATTTCAGTACTGCAAAATTTGCAGTTACAATTTACTGATCTTCCAGATGATTATGGAAAAGCAATATGCAATATTCAGAGTGTAATCTTAAATTCTTTCAGTAATACACAAAGACAAAAAAATATAACAGAGTTCTTCAAAATTGTTTAAAGATATGCAAATTCATGAAAACAAGCCATGAGCTTGATCTTGTGATCTCTTTTAATACAAAGTAGTACCAAAATAGTGTGATGAAGCCTCTGTGTTCTAAGTTTATGACAAGTATTCTTTAATGAAAGGTTTCTTCCAGTTGGTTCATGAGGAACAGCTCACTTAAGATTGTATTGTTTTTATAAATACACTCATTACACTTTTAAAATTTGTAAATGTGTGATGATCCTTCTCACTGTATATGGTTTGTTTACTTTTCTTGTTCATCCTACTGTTTGAAACTAAAGTTGAATTTCCTATCTTTTGTGCACCAACTTCTCTTTGGTGCATGCATGAAATTATTTTTGTATACTTTAGTTATTTTGTAACTTCCATTTTCCTGGAATTGTTGCATTAGAAAGAGAAATTTTAAGTAGATTTGTAAAAATGTGCTATAATATATAAAATACAGAATACATATGATTCCAAGAAATGATTGTAACCAAATCTTAGATTCTTAAACCTCATTTTTCATGTGAAAGAAAAATACCCATTTTATAACTAGTCTAAGAATTTTGAATGCTGGTTGTACCTTATGACATTGTGTGTTGCATACACACATGGAGTCTTGCAATAACAAAATTTTCAATAACGAAATGACAATTTTTCAGTCCCCTCAATTTCGTTATTGCAAAGGTTAACTGTATATGTGTATTTGATATATATATATATATATCTATTATATATAGATGCTTCTCCGGATTCATTCATATATATACCTATATAGATAGATAGGATACAAATTCACAGCCTAAACTACAAGCGTCATTGACTTGAAATTTTTATGACATATTGGCCATAACGTGAAACCCCCAGGAAAAAAGAGACTTTGATCCTCAGTGTCATAGGTTCGATTCCAGAGGGCCCCAAAGTCCCGATTTTTCCCGTTTGAATGCATTGCCGTGATTTTCGGGAATTAAAAAAAAATACTTTCCGGATAGGTAGAGAAGTAAAACTCAAGGTGCCTATATTTATGGTCTTGGACTTTCGAAAACATCAATGACTTTTACAAAAGTTATCCTGGGTTCGATGCTAGGACGATGCAAAGATGTGCCCTTTAAAATACATGGGAGCCGTTTTTCATTATTTTTTTAGATGCACTTATCGAAATGATAGGATGTTCGTGCTTGGCTGGAAGATGTATGGTACGAATAAGTTTTAGAAAAAAATTTTCATAAGACCGTACTATTCCTGGGTTCGAAGCCAGAGCACAATAACGTTTCTCTCATAAGGAATATAAAGGAAAAGTAGGACGTCATTTGAGGCAGTTGTAACCAATATTTCTGCTTGAATTTGCATACGCGGTTAGAGATGGTGTTTTTCTTTTGTGCTGCATAGAAAGTATTGCCTGAAAGACCCGGGTTCGATGCCGGGCGGTAAAAATAACACCCATATATAATACTATGGGGTATCTTTTCATAATTTTTTTATGCATTTATCGATATGTAAGGGAGCTCTTGCTTAGATGGAAGATGTATATTAACACTTTGTTTAAGAAAAAAAATAGATAAGACCATGCTGTTCCTGGGTTCGATGCCAGAGCACATTATAATTTCTCAAATAAGGAGTGTATGTGAATAGTAGGACGTCGTTTGAGGTAGTTGCACCTAATAGTTTTGCTTGAATTTTCACACATAGTTTGATATGGTAATTTTCTATTTTGCTGCATAGTAAGTACACCAGGAAGACCGGGGTTCGCTGCCAGGTGATTAAATTGCAGCGAATTCTACGAATATTTTGAATTTTTTTTTTCTTTTGATGTCCGTCCCGATATGATGCCGATATGAAATTAGTGTTGTCGATCTGCTTGCAGTATGCAAGCTACATTTTACTCGTATATATATATATATATATATTAGTGATTATGATGAGAGCAAATATTATTGTATTTTGTAATTGTATTTCTGTATTTTGTATATCTGTGTTTTTTAATTATATTTCAGTAGTTATTCTGTATTTCGAGAATGAAAGATTGAAAGTGCATCTTGTAAAGCACATACTTGAAATATTGTACAGGAAGTGTACAGCAACAAAATATGTGTAGTAGAAACCCTAGCTGATGGAGGAATAAATTATTTAATAAATATTTCAATAAAATGAACATTAAGTATATATTAGAACAAAAAACTTGAAAATTTGAATGAACTTACTGGAACAGCAATACTCCTCCTTGATTCAGGTGGTGCTCCATCACTAGCTTTCACTTGGATGACTATTGTCGGGGTTTCTTCTCTATCTAATATTCCAGGATTTAACACAAGAATATTTCCAGAATCTAGAACACGGAAGTTTTCATGATGCTCTCCAAGAAGACTGTAATGGATTTTTCCAAAATCTCCTTCATCTTCATCAGTGGCATTGACAGCAATTACTGGAGTTCCACCAGGGGAGTTCTCTTTCACTGTGGCATGGTACACTTGCTGCACCACATAGGAAAGATAAATGCTTTTACTGACTAAATATTCAATACCAAAATAATAGTCATTACTTGATCTGTAGTAGAGCACTATTAGCAGAAAACTTACATACACTTTAAAAATTGAGGTAAAACAGTGATATTTCATGCAATCAAAACTAATGAAGTCTACATCTCTATACTGTATTTAATGCTATAACTTTTATTTTTATTTGATAATTATTTTTGAATATTCAGAATGTTTTTTATGGTAGTGATACAATTGATGCATACAAGTGATAAATACAGAATCAAAACAATCACGTATAGTTAAATTATTATAAATTTATTAGAAATATTTTGAAATTTCCATAATATCATTTATTTAGCAATTCTTAGCTATAAGTAAAAGATGCATTAAGGGACTGTTATGCCTTACTAAACTATGTGGAAATTATTTCATCGGATGACAACAATACAGATTTTATTTTCAGTAAACCAAGGAAATGAATCAATAAAACATTGTTAACAACATTGTAACAATAAAACATATTTATATTGCAAAATCTGAAGAGTTTAGGATCTCAAAATCATATTAATTATCTGCCAACATGCTTAATACTCTTCTTGCTATGACATGTATATGAGGATTTGACTGATAAGTAAAATAATTTCTTGTAAAGGCTATAGTGTACAAATGAAACAAAGTTTTTTAAGGAAAAATCACAATGATGATTTGAGGATGAAAAATTTCAAATTTAAATCAAGAAAGGCAGAAATACCCTGTGGCTGCACAAGCTATTACTATGTTAGGGACTTTGTTTTACTAAGTTGAGATATAGATGTGGATATCATGTTTTATTTAAATGAAGCAGTCACTAGGAATTCATGAAATTGTTGATAGGACTTCATATTGATTTTGTTTTTTCAATGATTCTTTATTGCCACAGTCTTCATGCTTAAACATCAATGTCAGAATATAGCTGAATGATTTCACAAACAAAGTCTTACCTCTGAAAATACAGGATCCATATCATTTATATTTATCACATTCACCATTATGTTGGCAGAAGCAGAATACTGTGGCACTCCTGAGTCATAAGCCACCACAGTAAAGTTGATGGTCTTGATCTTTTCATAATCAATCCTTCTCTTTGTCTTGACAACACCTGTTTGAGAATGAAACAATATTATACTTTTTGCTGTTGAAGTAAACACTGAAGTAGTTATATTTTGGAAAATACTTCTTTAAGCAAATAATTAACAATATAATTATATTTTTCAAGACAATATCCCTTCTTCTATGACATAAATCTATCTTATATAATCTCAAAGGGACACTGAATGAATTTCATAACTTTAAATGGAAATGAGGCAAAATCTTTCCATTTAGGTTTACAATGACTCAATTGATAAATTTACACATGAAATACCTTTTTACATCAAAGATAAAAATTACCAGAAGATTAAATGTTTCATTTGTGTTATGTCAATGCTTATTGCAAAATAAGATAAAGTTATCTATAAGCAATACAGTAAAAAAGTAAAGTTATTAAAATGGTAATACTTGTTTTTAAAGAATCTTTTACTCAACCTTAAATTTTCAAATAGAATTAGCATGCAAAAAAGTGAAGTTATTTCAATTCAATATTTTAATTTTCCAGACTTAATTGAATTTATCTTCTAAACTAAAAATGCCTGGGGTGATAATTTATGCCTTTTACACTCTGTTTAGTATACCTCATAGCTAAAGAAATTACAATATTGTCGATGGCTTAACATCTATGCATAGCTGTCCATCTGCCATAGATACATAATCATTCATAAACTCTAACAGTCTCAGTTTGGGGTGACCACCTGTTGCATCTTGCGTTGAATGAATATGTGCTATCAGGTTGATAACATTTGAGTATTATTTATGTAATCCTAAATATTCCTGATTTTCATTGTATATTTGAGTATACAATGGTTGTTAAAAATTTCTTATATAAAGGAAAAATATTTCAACTTAGAATCCACTCTTATTTTCTATGTTTGCTGAAAGATGTAAATAACTGTTTCAATCTTCAAAAGAACATAAAGATGTTATGGTCCACAGGAATAAATGCCCAGTCCAACAAATCCATTGTTTACATACAATATTTTTGGAAGCACTTATCAAAAAAGAAGGCTGAATTTGTAAGCATGAAAAAGATATACAGTGTTAAAAGAATTTAAAAAGTAATAAAAACAAAACATGAATTAGAATTTAAGTGTTGATTAAAAGCAAGCTGGGGTGCCTGGCTATCTTCTTTTAACCATTTCTGTCATCATTCAGACATTTCAACCATATCATTATGAAGAGAAGTTTATTGAGTGATGCTTTTGCCTTTTTAAAATATCCAACAATTTGCATCATAATTGCTTAATTATTGACCAACATGGGCTGAACAAAACAAGTCCTACCTCATATTTTCAATGAAAATTGAATAAATAAACACTTGTATGCACAAAACCAACTATATTCAGAAGGCCATTAAGTTGTTACTTTATGTTAGAGACAAAACTCAGCTAAAAATAAACTAACTAAATTGTTATGTTTGATTTCTCAATGGCTAGAGACTAAAATACATTGTATATAAAACAAACTGGAAACTCTTATCTGTTTAATGACGTACGTATTTACATTTTAGAAATCACATCTGGATTGAACTTTTAAGTAAATTACTCACTTCGCTATTACCAAGAATCATTGTAAGCATCACCTTGAGAGCATCTCGTAGAATTAATTGCACTCACCTGTTATCCTATCAATTTCAAAATACTCCGACTCTGGCTCGAGGGCATAGTGTGAGATCTTTGAATCCTGATCTGTGGCTTCATAAGATGCAACCACGGATCCAACTGTTAGCTCTTCTTGCAGGGATACAGGTGGCAGCACAGGATTCTCGGGAGTCCAAGGAGGGGGAAAGGTTGGCGGGGAGTCGTTGACATCTACTACTGTTACAACAAGGGTTCCTTGGCCTTCTTGCACAGTTGGGGCACTGACATCTCGGACAAGGACTGGAATGCGGAAGAGAGCTCCGAGATCTCGGTTCAATGGTTGTGCCACTGAAACTTCTCCAGTTGTTGGGTTAACTGAGAAAAATCCCTAAAAAGAAATTTATGCAGGATTGAAGCAATGAAACCATCAATATTGCCTCTAGGGTCAACATGAAACAGCAATGGCTTGCTCCTAAAATTCTTGCTTGAAAACAAATGGCTTATTCATCACCTTTCAAATAGGAGAATTTTACAGCAATGTTAGAGAGCCTGTTTTCTAGTAACCATAGTTATCATAATGACCTTTAGTATAATGAGCTACTGAGTGGAACCATGGTCATGAGAAAAGAAATTAATAAGATCTGATAAAATTTGAATGAAGTTTAAATTTAAGAAATTCACCAAAATATACTGAAATATTTTAATTTTGTTATGACTTTCAAATATGGCATGAAGGATTAGACATAAAATCAGTTATACTTTGGTCACAGAGAAGTTTATAAATAGGGTGAAAACTTGCAGTGCCACAAAAAGTGCAGACACTCATTCGTAGCAGAAATAAAACAAGGAAACCAAGGGTAATGGCAGTAATACTTCATAAAAGGTTGAGAGGTAGAAATGGAAAAGAAATCACACTGACTATGGGTGAAGAACATACAGGATGAGGAACAACAAGCTAAGGAGGAAAATGAAAGGGCAAGGGAACAGAGGTGAAGAAGGGAATGAAATGGTAAAGATGAATGAAAATGGGAAGATGGATCTTTTGAATAGAAAAGTTAAATATATGACTGTGAAACTGGGAAAATATCAATATGATGACTTATATTAAAGATAGTGGGGTAAATGTTTTATGTGACCCAGACATGATTTGGGAAGATGGAAGGTATACATGGTGCGATAGGAAAAAGTGAAATCTAAAAACAAAATGACAAGTTCAAAAGAAGTAGAGGAGGATGACTTTGAAAGAGCACTACATGATATGAAGAGAAATACGGCAGTTGATGCTGAAAATATTCCAGATGAGGTTCTTTTAAACTTTGGAAATGGCATAAGAAATATTTTTGCATTCTCTGAAAGAAATTTTCAATGCAAGTGAAGTGTCCACAGGATTTTTGTCATATCTATATACTGTAAAAAAAGAAAAATGCATGAGAAATGATTTGATTAACAAAAAGAAAACTCTTTCAGCTGATGCTCCAAAATTAATTATCAGAGCACTAGATAAAAGGAAAAATAAAGTGGTTTGTGAAGAAGACTGGTATTAAGAGAAAGAGAGGGTTTAGGAATGTAGTGGGATAGATGAGGGCTCTCATAGAATAAAACATTTGAAAATCCCTTTGATAGAGAGCAATGATAGAGACTTATGAGTATATCTAATCAGATTACATGAGAAAGATAAAACCTTGAATCAAATTTTGTACTTAAATAGTGTATATTAAAATAGTTGATGAGTCATCAGAATGGACAGTGATATGAAAATGTGTTTCAAGAAGTTGTTAGCTATATCCCCAGCACTTTTTAATGTATATGCAGGGGAAATGATGATAGAAGCTTGGGAAGAAACAGATGAAGGGGCAAATGTTGGTGGAGAAAGAGTAGAGTTAATAAGATATACAGACAGCAAAGAAGACACAGAGTAGATGACAAAGTAGACATCAAAGTAGATGACATAACAGAGGACAAAGCAGACAATAAAGCAACAATAAAGCAGATGACAAAGTATGTGGATCTGAAAAGGATTTGCAAATACTAATCAAGGCACTAAACAATAAAGCGATGGGTTGTGGGATGGAAATAAATATCAAAGAAATAAAATCATGAAATTTGCTAACGGAAGGAAAGCTAGGTTAACATTTAAGGCAGATGGAGAAAAGTTAAACAGTTGGACCATTTCCCGTACCTGCGTAGTACTCTTTCTCGGGATTTGAGGAGCACAAAAGAGGTCGTATGAAGAATAACAGTAGCTATGGATCACTTCATGATGCAAAGGGAGCTGATGACGGAGAGCCTTCAAAAAGACACCAGGAAAAGACTAGTAATATCCTTAGTCTGGAATGTTTTGCTGAATGGGTGCAGAATTTGGGGGCCTAAGAATGGAGGGCATTACATGTCTAGCCGCCTTTGAGATGTGGGCAAGGTGTAGACTGGTAAAAAGTAAGAAGGGTCAATGGAAAAACAACTGAGGAAATGCTGGAGATGGCGGAGAAGGAAAGGGATTTGACTGAATAAATAAATCACAAATGGACAAAATTGGTGGGTCAGATATTGAGAGGGAGGGGTAGTCAAAGAAATTAATAATGGCATAGGAATATGCAGAAGGGACGACTAAACAAAAAAGAATATCAGGAGAACATAAACGGTTGTTGGGTTGGTAACCAAGATGTACAGGAAAAGGTGTCAAGTATGGGATTTCGGGACAAATGAGCCAACCAAGATGTAGAGGACTCTAGAACATGTCTTTCACACATTTACACTGATGTGATATTTACAGAAAGTACTAAGAGCAATGATACATTTGAGATTTACATTCAGTTCAGTAAAACACTTCAAGAAAAGAATAAACCACCGCCATAATAAACTACAGTGTAATTGTACCCTGATTTGGAAGTACCCATGCAAAATTCTAATAGCTGAAGATAAATCTTGTATATTATCAGTAAAATAATAAAAGTTCATTGCTTGGGTGTTGTTGACTCAGTTAATTACAACAATTTTGTTTTGTGAAGGTGAAAAACTATTTATTAATTACTATCATAGCACACATTTTAATACTGAAATAATCTTGAATGAGCGTATTGCAGTTATTTCAAGGGTAATTCTCCCCATAGGAACTTTGTAGCATTAACATTCTGCCCATAATCTGACAAGGAGCTTGAAAATCAGATTGTGAAGTTTTTCTATGGATACTATAAATACTTCACAACAAAATAGCATTTGAAAAGTCATGAGTTCATATGGAAATTGTCTCAAATTGTTAAATCTAGAAACTTGTCTGTCATTTGCAAATTCCTAGATCTGCTCCTGACTGTAGTTATACAAGGAGATTTTAATATTTTCAGATAGTATGACTTTGGTTTACCTGTTGATCACGAATTTGCTTTCCATCCTTGTCATATGCTATCACAGGCATAGCAATTTTGTAATTCAGCGCATCTGTGCTGTTTACGTCAGGATCCTCGGCAATCAGAGTGTAAAATACGGTTCCTGGTTGGGCATCTTCTGAAACCTGCATGTCAAGGAATGGAAATAGAAAAAATTCAATCCAAATACATATTATCGTTATCACAGAAATATTTACTGTTACTGCTGTAACTTACCTCAGCTTTCTGAGCTTGTGGACTGAAGAACGGCAGCTTGTCGTTGCTGTTGAGGATTTTGACGGTGAGAGTTGTTGTTCCAGTTAAGGCAGGAGTCCCTAAATAAGAAATATCAATTAATAATCGTCAAATGTTGATAGTTAATTTGAGGCTTAATTGATTATGTGGGATATTTTTATCAAAATTCTAGTGATTTTGAATTTAAAAACAATATTCCATGACCAAGAAATGCAAGAGCCAAAAGCAAAATATTCTTTTCTTTTGCTTTGTTTTATCAAAATATTCTGAAGGGAAAAACTCTACCTTTGTCAGCAGCAATGATTTCAATGTTGTACAATTTCCTCCGATCATAATCCAGCTTGTTTGCAACAGTAACAATTCCAGTTTTCTCATCAACGCTGAAGTCATCATAAGATCCTTTCTGTATCTTGTAGTACAAGTTGGCATTTATCCCAGTGTCATCATCAGTGGCGAAGGTTTGATCAACAGTTTTTCCTGTGAAAACCATAACAATATGCTTAATCAATCATCAAATCAAACATTCGAGATCATCTCACTTCTTTTAAAGTTATTTTGTTTTTGTGAGTTGTTATTTCCAGCTTGTCTTAAGGGTAGTTGGTGAACAGCATCAAAGCATATTTATCATGAAATTTGACTGTTTCATACATTTGTATTATCACCATTAGAAGAAGGTTATGATTTATACCGAAAGAAAACTAATAAGTTTATTTGAATTTGTTGCATAACTCATTAATTATCTCTCAAAATTGTATTAGAATATTATATTTTAAAATCTCATAATATAAAAGTCATTGTACATTTATTTATGTCAAAAAGTATTTAATGAAACACATTCACTTTCTTGAGGTATAGGAAGATATTGTAAAGCAGACATTAAATTTCTGATACATTAAGCCCGGTTCACACGGTGTATGTTTTCTAGCTTGATTCTTTGCGTGGATCTCTGCATGTTTGCTAGCAGTAAATAGTTCAGCTAGCAACGTATAGCAACCAACCATCAGCGAAACATGCAGGAAAAATAGCACCTGTCCTATTTCTCAAAATCAAGCAAGGAAGCATGCCCAGCAGCAGGCAGACACTAAATTTTCATGCTAGCGAGCATGCAGGGCTCCACGCAAAGAATCAATCTAGAACACATGCACCGTGTGAACCGAGCTTTACTTTCAACTATTAAGATTGTTCTTTATGTTAGTGAGAACTGAGTTAATGAAAAAAGATATATTTATGCAGAAAAAGAATTCTGATGCTAAAAGTACTGGAAAGTCTTACCAATGGGAGCATCCTCTTGCACTGAGATGAAATAACTTGGCTTTTCAAATTCTGGTGCATTGTTGTTCACATCTCTTATTGATATCCTCACGTTAGTTGTGTTACTGTATGTGCCATCGCTTGCCTGTTGAAAGATATTCAAATTGCCAAATAAGAACAATGTTATGAAGAAGTAGAACGGCAAGGCAAGCACTTCAGACCAAAGAAATCATCAAGTCACCAGAATTTTAACTTTTTCCTTATAATGAAGTGAATAGCAATACAAGTCGATATGATTGATGAACATTAGGCTGAAATAGATTAGTTAAAGTCAACAATTATTACTTAGGAAGTATGTAAGTCCCACAGAAAATATGAAAATGAATAAATATGAAACTGAAGCTTTGATTTACTGAATTAAATATTTACTTGAAGAAAATGCAACAACATCATGGACATGGAACAAGAATTCATTTGAAGCAATCTGCAAAGTTTGAAATGCAGTTAATGAATAGCAAACAAAAATTAATTGGACAATCACCTTCCATGCACTATGACTCCAACAATTATTATTTAAATGAGTAATGCAAGAAGACATAAGCTTATGACTAAATGTAAATTTTAAAACAATCACCTAATTTATATTGTTGCGGAAATATGGCATGATATTATCCAAAGTTTCAACAATACCATTCGCCTCAATTTATATTGTTGTGAAAACACCGTCCGACAATATCAAAATTTTCAACAATACCACTCACCTCAATTTATATTGTTGCGAAAATATGGCACGACAATGTCACAACAACACCACTCACCTCAAGGGTAAGGACCACCAAATCCCCGGATGTCTTGGTCATGCTAAGTCCTTGAGGGTTGGCCACTGTTATCTCTCCGGAGTGACGATCCACGGAGAAGAGGCTCTGCCCATTCCCTCCGGCGATGGAATACGAGATGATCGACGTTTCATCGGGGTCTTCCGCCTTCACGAAGAGCCGGGGTTCGAACCTCGCCGCCCCTTCGTCTATGCTGGCGCGGTAGTTGTCTTGGACGAAGCGAGGAGGGTTGTCGTTGGCGTCCTGGAGGGAAATCTTCAAAGAGATCACTGCACTCTTGCCCGTTCCCTCGTCGTCGATGGCCTGCGGGAAACATTGAAATCAGAAATTAATATGAGGAGTCCGTGAATTAAAAATTACTTGGAACAATCTTCGTTAATCTCGTAAACTACAAGGACTAATACCAATAATAATGCGATGGTTTAAACAACAGGAAAAATCAAAATATGAAAATGCAACAAAAATTCATCAGAAGCAGTCTGAAGTAATAACTTTATGAATATTACATAAAAATTAAAGTTATCAATATACATGTATACGCTAATGACCTCCGATTGTAGCCGATTCTAACAATTAAGATATCCACGTCGCAATGGAAACAAAACAATTAGTGTGAAAGAACAACAATTACGATTTCCATTATATGTACGATTGTCAACTTCCATGCTTGAAAATGATTTGAGTTCTTTACAATAATGAAAATATTTTTTCACACAAAAATTCACATTTAAATCACTATCAAAGATTTCCAAACATATTTTCGCAAGCAAACCCTCTGAATAAAAATAAATAATTTTAAATACAAATATGATTGCTAAAGTAGTTAAAAAGAAAGAAAGAGAACGATTATAATGCTGTGTTTTGAAGTTCATAGTTACGACTGACTTGAACTTTGAAGCTTATAATCATGCAAAATTTCCATACGTTTACGAAGCAATGACTTTTGGATTCGCTTATTAACGAAAAATCGACAAAATTAAGGAAAATATTCCGCATGAAAGATCAAAATGAAATTAAACTCACAACACAATATATGTAACTCCTATGTGCTAAATAATGGAATTGCATTATTTAAAAAACATTTGGATTCCATGAAGAAGGATAAAAAAATCAGATCAACGACCTTAAATCATATAGAATTAAACACTTCTGACCGCGAAAATAGTTAAAACAATTTCAAACGCCCTTACCAAAGCTTAAAAAACCTTAAGTGATGGATCAAAGCATCGAATACGTATCCTGGAAAGATCTTTGAAGATTGAATATCCCCTTTGCCTTGTGGAGGTCTTTAGAAATGTTTCTTTTTTTAAGGCTCCAGCTTACACTTTTATAACCGAAATTGTCTTTCCTATAATCCCTCTGATCTAGGCGAAGACGCCTCTCTTTTGGGCGCAACTTCCAAAGGAGCATAAAACATCGATATAATGCACGAACGTTCGCGATAATTTTGATGACTCTCGTACATTAAAAGTTACGGAAACAGTTTCGTCCTCGTTGGCTTGTTACCCTTCGAATAAATAAGGAAAAAATAATCTCAGAAGCCTTTAAAACTTTTCCGCTTCTGTGGATAATCTCTTCCCAACTGTAAAAAAATCTTTTTTATTCAGATCTGTCTGGGGGATTTCTGAAAAGGTTTGTTTTTTATATACGATGAAATGAGATCGGTGAAAAAGTATTCCCTTATTAAAATATGTAAAGCAGCCCTTTTTGCGAAAGTATTACTACGCCCGATGCAAACAGAAATTTTTAATCCGGAAATTCCCTGCAAATTTATGTTTAAATTCCCTGTTCGGTCACATTTCATAAGCGTTTGCAAATTTTATCACATTTTGAACACGTGAAACCTAATGAATGAGGTTGCCATGCAACGCGTAAACAAACTGGTTAAATAAACATTCGCAAAATAACGTGGTGGTGTTTATCTCCGAGATCATCTTTCATAAATTTAACGCTTAAAATTGTTGGGGTGATGTTAAAAAAATGTTGACGATTATATTCAAGTCCATTAACGTTTGGTAACTGAAAAATTACAGACGAAATAACCATGTTCTTCTGAGAATAAATATTTAATGAAAGTTAAAATTTATTTTTTCCAAATATATTTTTGGACACGAAACTGCATTAAAAAATATTTTGGATATCCTTTTTTAATTTCAACTAAATTGTTTTTGTGATCATTTAATGGTCGACATATTTTAGTGTTGACGTTATCGGTAGTCCCCGTTAAAAGATAACTTTTTGTACGAATGTATACGTCCGCGAATTTTAAAAATCTTCTTTTATTTACGGACATATCATCCAAGAAGAGTACATTAGAATGAATTTTATCCATAGCGAAGACGAATAAAATAAACTCAACTCAATCTAATCAATAATCATGGTTACGAATAAATAATTTTGACTAATAATAATGAAAACGCGTTTAATGCGCAATAATGACTAATACTGAAAACTACAATGGAAATTAAATTTTATTCCTCTTCCGAAAAAATAAAAACTAAAACACTTCCACAAAATTGACAAAAATAGCACAAGATCGGTTTAATTTTGTAGAGGAGTAATAGTTTTAGTTGTTTTTTTTTATGTTTTCGGAGGAAAATTAAAAATTGCCTCTGAAATAGAATTCCACCAAATAAAGCCTTACTTAACGTACGTTACTTTTTAAGTATACGATATGCCTAAAAATATGCAATATTCCACTTTGGTGACTGTAATAATGTTGTTTAAGTAGAAGTAGCATAGCTATGATACATTACACAGCTTAGGTAATTTCGTGCATGAGCACCCACTTGGAATCGAAACCGGGACAGCTTTCATAAGAGCAGAACGCTCAGCCCACTTGGCTATCCGAGAACCTAATATAGTTTTATAAATATCGCAACAAAACGCTTACCTATACTTTGAATACATAAATAATAAAGATTGATTGTTGCATCATCTATTGTTGGAATTTCCAACAATGGTAGAGGCGCCCGCGACCATGTCGCGTGAATTATCGCGGATTTTTCTTGATAAGATTTCTGCCCAGAACTTTTGTGCAGCGTAAAACATAAAACGGGGATGTTTTAATCAGAGATATGCCGTTCGTGTATGTTCACGTTCTAGTTTTCGAGAAACTTAACCCCCTGCATAGTGGGACGTGACCGGCATGCTCATGGGTGCAACGCCCTTCCCGTTCAGTCCCGCCGATATTTTTGCAACTTTCTGCCAAGGCATTACAGCAAGGCGTTTCCTCCATCCACGTCCTGCAACTTGAGACGCGTTGATCGTGCGATCCCGAGGGATTCGATCGATGTGGACCTCGAGCTGATATTGGACGTGGAAGACAGGTATGTATTGCACCCGGAGGGGACAAGAGGAAATTGAATGAAAATATTTCCCATAAGGTCAACCCTACCTTGGGGCGGAATTTCAGGTTCGCGTTTAAGTTTCGGAGACTGAGCCTCTAACCCAGTTACGGAACACGCCTGAGGAATTCAGCAGTATTGGTTCTCAGCTGTGCGTCCGATAGTGTCGTATGTCGAAGCTTAAGAATTTTCATCTACTGACCCTCATATTAAAATGACGAAATTTAAAAAATAAATATTTCACCTTGTGCTTATACGCGTTAAAGATTGCCATTGTTTAGGTTTCCATTAGGAAAACAATCGAGCGTTCCTAAGCAATGGAATTGTTGAAGTAACAATGGACGGCACAATTAAATGACTTCATTGTTGCGGCAAGAATGTCACATTTCGCCTTAACAATCCGAATAACAAAATGGCTCACTTATGCATCAGATTTGTACCGCGCAAGATTTGGTGCCCACGATGTCTATTTTGACTTTGGAATTGTAAGAAAAACTGTCGAGACATTTTATTTCAGATTCCTCCATATACATCTTCAAAGGATATCGAAATTTAAGCTAGCCAGTGTTTATCGATGTCTATTTCTACTATTACTATTAATTATTAAATTAAAAGGGGACCTTTTTTACATGACGTTTAAATATTCATCTGCGATTATTAAAATCAAGTATTGTATCAAGTAAGTGCAAATATGTCAGAAGGCCTTTCATTTTACCAGATGTTGTTCCTCATACGGGATCAGAATCGTTTTTGAAGGTTAGAAGTTGAAGAATTTCGCGAAACAATTGAAGGCAGAAATGTTTCCCAAAATTTGGCCTCCTGCATAACTTTAATGCGGTGGAATAA
The DNA here is from genome assembly GCA_947579665.1 of Sympetrum striolatum. Taxonomy (NCBI): domain Eukaryota; kingdom Metazoa; phylum Arthropoda; class Insecta; order Odonata; family Libellulidae; genus Sympetrum; species Sympetrum striolatum. The sequence goes on from OX388346.1 coordinate 77,920,306, forward strand.
ACGCATAGAATTTTTATAATTTATTCGAGAGTTGCTGCGCAAAGCTCCAAAGACAGAGCTCAAAAGAAAGTACGTACGCAATGTATCATTTTTGCAGCAACAATGCAGTTTAAGAGCTCCGGGCCGTATAATTGTTTACATAACGGAAACATTAATAATGAAGGAGCTTTTAAATTCTTAATTAAATAGGAGAAGAGGAAATTTCTAAATTTAAGAACCAAAGTTAATAAATTTTGAAAACTTCCAGCTCAATTTATTAAAACACATACGTCAACCAAAGAGATGTTTTCGAATTGTAGAATATAAAAAATATATCAGCAGCGTATTAGTTCACTGAACCTAAATATTAGTAATTCATATTATAAGTAAATAAAGAAATAACGGGAACTATTTTTAAGGAATTGACATCGTATCATTGTAGAGAAAGAAGACCAATAAATTCCATCATATTAGCATAGCTTGTCTTTCAGTAGACCAACCATATATCAGAAAATATTCAAATTTTCACGATACGTTAAAACCGCAAGACTGTCATCACCTAGGGGTTCCAATAATTTACCGATGACGAAACAAAGCATAATGTAAAGACGGCAGAGGCGCTGCTGATACAAGCATAGTATAAGGAACCTGTTCGCTTTCATCTCCCAATCATCGTTATTGCATTACGGCCGAAATTACTCGACGTCGCATCTCATCAACGCTGTGCTCCAGAGATGAGTGATGATTAATATCCCCTTCCCATCACGTACGGAAGAAAATTCCATTTTACTATCCACCAGTCTATTTACGACGACATAAGAGTTACTATGACTACGTCATTGTTTAAAGTTTTTAAATTACCACGTGCATCAGTAATCTATTAATATACAACAATGTAGACCCCGAAACGAAACTAATTCAGTATATCTTGTATTTCAATTAAGAGGAAAGCGTACCTATGCGACGCGCACATTAAATATTGCGTTAAAGTCCGATATAATGATATAATGCCCGTATATATATGAGGCTTTCAAAAAGTTAGGTAAAGATGCTTATTGTCGTTCACAATAAGTTATTGTTACTTTTGATTGTTGGGCGCACCCCCTTACTTCGACTTTCCATTGTTACGTACTTGCAACAATGCTGTATGACCATATTATCGGTTCAATTTTAAATTGAAACAATCCTGCAAGAAGAAATGCTTGATTTCAGAAACTTCTGATATAATGCATAATTCCATAAACGTCATTTTGCTTCCTCGGAGGTTTCCATAGCGTGCTAATGCTGGAATTTAATTAATTATTTTTTTTTCAGTATTTGTTTTCATTAATATTACGATTGCTGTTTCAGAATGATAAACCAGTAAATACAGTTAATCTTCCAGTTTTCATGTTATTGGAAGGATTAAAATCATTTCCATTAGGTTTAACAAGAACAAGCAGACTGTATAGAGGAATAACAGAATAGCACTATTAATTTAACATGATCAAAACAATATCTCATCACTTACCTTGTAGGATAGGAAATACACCGGTCTGGTTTCGAAGTCAAGACATTCACCTCTCCCTGGGGTTGGACAATCTGCAACGGTGATGACCCCGGTTTTGTTGTGGACAGAAAATCTGGAAGTATATGAACATCAGTATCGAAAAATAATGCGTGTAATCTTACGCTTCATATGCGTGTAATCTTACGCTTCATATAACATATGGAAGACAATGAAGTTTCTGGGTATTTATGTCGAGGTCTATAATTAGCTTGACTTCAACAAGCACTGACTAGATATAAAGGAGGAAGAAAATGTATTTCTTGGTAAAATATCAATAACTATCCTATAAAGTTGTATAATTCGTATTTTTGTTAGTTTCTTAGGTGATTTTTCAATGAATTAATCCCGAAAAGATTAAAATTGGATATCGAAAAAATCATCCCATAATCATTAAATCTTGATCATATTTTATTAAGGATATTATGATCATCATTCATGATTATTATGAAAATTAAACTTAATACCTTTTCGAAAAATATGCAATAAAGCTGTATTATAAGTCATTAAATATCAACAGCTCTGATAATAAACAACAGAAATGAAAGCGTGTCGGAAAGAGAAAAGATGAACAGTAACTTAGCGAAAGTTCTTAGCATAATTTAGACTTTTATAACAATGAAAAATCCGCTTATTGTTAAAACTGATTCCACCGCATGGGGCGCTCGGTACGTTACGCCCTTAAATAATGCCGATGCAACAATGAGGCAATTAGCGCCGCTCAATCAGCCGCGATTGTTGATCTTACCGCTCCGCTCCGTTTCCGAACAATTGGTAAACAATGCCGCTCTCTCCGAAGAGGCCTGAGTCCCTGTCGGTCGCAGTGAGCGTCGTCACGGGCGACCCGGGAGATGCAGTCTCGGACACGGATGCAGCGAAGGAAGACTCCCTTCCTCTGAACGTGGGGGCGTTGTCGTTCTCGTCGATGGTCGTCACTGTGATGGTGGCCGTCGAAGACAACTTGGGGGACGTGAACTCCTCTTCGGCGATTACCTGTTGGGGAAAGAGTGGAAGACACCGGGTTAAACCACCAAGAAGCGGAATCCTAAATCTGATTCTAATAGAATGAATGTATTGTTACAACCACTTTGACAGCTTAGGTTATTTCGCACATATGTGCCCCCAACGGGAATTGATCCCGGGATCGCTTTCATCAAAAGCGAAAGCGCTAGCTTTTTTCCATCCGGAGCCCTGCATCTAATTCTGTAGAAATAACGGAAGCCTGAACCGGGGAATGCAACTCGGGGTGCAATTTAGGCTCTCCAGTGACGTAAAAATAAAATCGAAGGAAAAAAGGTAAAACGAGATGTTAACTTTTGGAAGAAAAGTTTAAGTTATCATTCTGAACGATCTAAATATTTTTATTTAAAAAAATATATTAAATATACCCCACAAACATCCTTTCCTGGACTCTTACAGGGTTAGGAATTAACAACAACAATCACACAAGACCATTCCCTAATCGGAAAAATCCGAGTAGCAGGGATTCGAACCCGGGACAATGGGGTATATCGATACCGTGCGAGCACGCTAACCACTCGGCCACCACAATTTTAGTGTGTTAATTTTAATACAATTGCTCTAAATACCACGTAGCATGAAAAATTCTCATAACAGGTTAATCGGCAAAAGGTGAGAACCATAAGAATCGGCCGTGGATTGATGCATGGACTGCTATCGCAACAGACCGAATCATCGAAAACAGTATTACACATCAACATGTAACTTATTTATATGAGTAAATATTTAACTAATTCAACTTAATGCTTATAATTTATGAGGTTTTTATTTGCAGCAGGTGGCGCCTAAACCTATTTTCCTATCTCGTTACTGCTGCGTTTCGCTCGTGGAAAGAAACTTTTTATTTCCTTTAATCCTCTAAAAAACTCATTAAAATGTTTTAATACACCACTTCTAAAATCTATTTCATTGTTTTATTTCACACAGTATCCCTCGAAGTACGTAGCATGCCGTAATCGTAATATCGAATGCGTATCCCAAGAGAATTTTCTCTCAAAATCTGTGAAGCAGGTTTGGATAGGGTTTAATAACTCTTTCTTTTAAGGTTCTCTCAAGTTGGAGTGGTATTAGGGATGCGAGAAGCTTCTGCAGATGAGATGCTATTCTTATTAAACCGATGAGTATGATTTTTATGCATATTCAACCACTATTAAGCAAATATACCGTTTAAAATTAACTAAACGAAGGAAAAAATGTTGCATGAAGAATTCGAAATTATTCCATCATCAAAAACGTCATTCAGAATCAGCTGACGTCACAATCCAAAGTCGATGAAAGGTGTTTCAGGAAAGGTGTGAAGGGAAATTTAGTAGCTCATCAACACTGTTACATTCCGAGGTGGAAAATAAATTTCCATGAATACAATCATGGAAATTATTCTACCATCTTGGTGACGCACACGATGATTGGAATGGAAACTGATTTTCGAGAGAAATTTCGGGAGCGTGGAATCGAGGTGATCTTCTCAGCGTTCCGTCAGCTTAAATGGCAGAGGAATGGCGCATTAATATGTAGACGTCATAAATAATTTTCGCCTTCTGAAAGCTTTTGAGACAAGTGAAACTTTCACCTTTCTACGTATTGCTCCTTAATCGACGGAAAGCTTTCTCAAGTTACGCTTCGCGCTCTTTATCCCATAAAAGGAATTGCGCAAGACGTGCTTTCATTCCTAACGAATTCATCCTCGTGCCCTTAAAGAGAGAGCTCTCTTCATTACATCATCACCTTATGCATATCGGCTGATGGACGAAAGTGAAATTGATGCTACGCCTCGTTTCACTTCGTTACCATGGAGATCTTCATCGTTGCATTCATCGGAGTTAAACTTCTTGTAGCAACTCGAGTTGTTTTAGCAAATGAAGTTATTTCGGCGACTGTAGTTATTTTAGCAACTGCAGTTGTTATAGCAACTAGAATTTTGTCTGCAGCAAAATTCATCCTTGCAAGTTACTAATGAGTGTAGTTTGAGCAGGAAGGATACCATTTTTGAATAATTAATAAGTTATGATAAGATTTTTGATTTGATTAATTTACTTTTCCGTCTCATTCAACACAATAAAAAATAATTAAAATTCAATGTTTCCTTATAATTATTTTTGTCGCAACGAATATTAGAAAAACTGAGTATTGTATTTGATGTATTCTGATGTTACATTTTTTAATACATTTTTTGCTAACATTAAAGTAAAGATTACTCTTTTAACAACCTAAAACTCTCGTTCTAAATGAATCTTCCATTAATTTTACATTTCGCGCATTATACAATACTTATGTTTTCTGTTAGGGAGTGTTTTTTTGCAGTAAAAATGTTTGCATGTACTAACGCCATGAGGATTATGATAAAAGAAACATAGCAATGGAAATATGTGGGATGAAATATTGAGGGGAGATGAATTTAAAAAGAAAGTTATTTAACGCGGAATGCAAGGGGGTGAAGACAGAGATAAATGATGTCGGATGACATACAGGGTATAACTTAGGGAATATTAAGACTTTTAGATCTACTGAAAGAGGGAACTCTTACGATGACGTTGGCAGACAAGACAATGTAGCTACTTTATACACAGGTTCAGATGTACCTTAAAGAAAAACACGTGGCAGACTCCTGTTAGTCCCTCTTTTCCCCGCAAAGCGCTGGTGTTTCTTCCTCGCTAATGGCGATGTAAAAATTGTTTGATTTAGTTATCCCGTTACCCAGCGAAACAATAAAGGCGGGAAACGAAACAGGCATCCTCTTGCGAAGTTTTCCTCGACTCTTCCTCGCTAATCTGAGGATTTGGTGAGCGTGTCGAAAACTCGGTTCGGACGCTTAGAGAAGTTGAGAGGGCGTTATTGGGTTTCGACCGCCACATCTGTTGAATACCAATATTGTCCTTCTCAGCCAACGCGAAGAATAACTACACATAGTTTATCGCTCTGCTTTTTCTACGCGACTTGTACGTCTTCTCAAAGAGAAGGAAACGTATTCTGGGAAAAGGGTAACTTTCGGGTCTGTTTCGTTTCCAAGGGTTTCATTGTTGCGGTTGTTTGGTTTCCGGGACAATTAGACTGTTTTCCTTGGTGAGTCAAACGCCTCACCTCTAAAATATCGAACAAACAGTTGAAGATATGCGTTGGGTTTCTTGCTTTAACTACAATGACTCGATTTAAGGATATTGTCCGTGTTTGGTGGTACAAAACAGAGAAAATCCTTTATTTCATTTACGTTGGGTGTTTTATAAGGCGTTTAAAAATTACTCAAAGTAATGCTATTAGAGTAATGCTGCGTACCTCTAGAAAAGAGTTCTCCTTTCTCCTGTTCCTTAAATTACATATTCGACAATTAAGGTAGCTCTATTTCCATAAGATCATTTGGGTGATTTTTAATCGCGGTGGTCATGTAAATGAGCCCTATTTGTTCTTATATAATTTAAGAAGGATTTTATCAATACTATCAGCAAAGTTGTGATTCACAAGATTTTTCAGTATTGTTTTCGATAGTATGAGTATATTTTCACCCTTGTAAACAATCTCGGGAATTTTAATTTGGGAATCTTCAGCTTGCTTACATTGACTAATGCACCTTCAAAGTTTTTCTCCGCAGTAAATACTTGCATTCGAGAAGAGATGTAAATTATGTGATCTAAATTTTAGTCCGTTGTTGAGCAATGAAAAACACCAGACACGATAATAACATAACTAGGGAAGTCCAAGACTAATGTAGTTTAGTTTCTAAGCGAAAGGTTTTAAATGATGCGAAGGGAATCTGAACGGAAACAAATCAGTATTTCGTTGCCACGGTAACCGATAGGTAATTCTAGTTTTGGATATAGATTTTGGTTATTCTTCTTTAGCCAGTCTTAAAAGGCCTAGAAAGGTCGAGAAGGGACGTTGAAGGTTCGTAAATAGCACCAATTTACGTTATGTTTATTATATTTACACTGCAGATAGGCAAAAACCAGGTGGCAGTACCCGCGTTATACCATGATTTTGAAAGTAACACATATCTGAACATACATACACCAATGCAATGGATAAGAAAATATAACAAAATCCCAAAAGCATGCGAAAAGCACAACTCTAGTCAATGAGAACACGGGTATATTTTACAGAGCTAAATTCCCAATATGTAAAGCATTAAATATCCTTTAATGTCTTAACTAGCGTCATTCTTTACAACTACTGAATCAATATAATCCAATAACTTAGAAAATCATAACATTTACTGTTTATAACACTACCATAACCACATACAACAGTTATAGAAATTCGTTAGCAGGGAAGGGATTGAAAATTTCTTCAGGTAACGCAGTCCAGTCCAATGTGGATCTATTTGCGAATGAAAATTTGCCAACACCTTTTCTTTTTTCAGAACCACGTACTTTGTACCCGTGATCGTTTTTCCTATATAATTAGGATTTTCCTGTATTATAATCCATTTTTTCTGTCCTCCATTTTATTTAACATTTTTATCGTAAACCATCGTTTTTAAATTTTTTTTCTTGACTCATCCATTAGTCATCTATACGTTACAGAAGATGTTATATGATATAAATGGTGAGGCAAGCTACCAAGAAATTAAGTAAATGAGATTGAATACGGAATATTAAGCCGCCTGATCCTACCGAATGGAATGGCACGTATACTTTTATTATAAACTATATCTTTAAAGGAGATATGTCGAAATAAACAGCGAGAAATTCGTGGGCACGAAAGATTGGAGGCCTTTGAGGTGTGTTTGCAGACAGGGAAAAGGAAATTGGGTTGATAGGAGAGATGGAGGAAGAAGAAAGGGTTTGATTGAAGAAATAAAAGGAAGACTGACGAAATGGGGGTCAAATTGTGAGAGGAAAAAAGACTGTTAAAGGAAGGAATTGGAGGTGGGATGCAAGGTAAAAGACCAAAGGGAAAAGGCACAGATAAAAGTTTTAGGATGACATAAAGGGAGAGGTTAGTTATGGAGGGTAGGATGTTAAGTAGCGGATTTCGGCGCATTTGAACTTACAGGAAGGTACAAGACGCGTATAACGTCCAAAACTCGTTTTCTTAAATGAAGGTAGAGGTGAAAGTAAAAGATTATTACAAAAACTAAAATATATGTACTACAAGGTGGGCAGTCTATTTATTTGAGTTGGATATTTCCAAGAACACACAATGCTTCCGGAGATACGAAATCATGTTTGAATACTACAATTTCTTACTCGTATAAGTCCAAAAAAACACGGCGTAATGGAAGTAAACAATAGGCAGAAGAAAGAATAAAATTTATGATTAGAATTAGAATCATTGCAAGCATTACGTTTACAACAATATAATTGAAAGTGCCATGTGAAATTTGGCGGAATTGAACATCGTATTTCTTTTTCGATTTTTTACAACAATATACTCCCCCAATTAGGCTTTCCGTGTATTTTTAGAATTAGAAGTGAATGGTCAAATGATGCAAAAGCAATGTTTTCAAGGCCATTGTTGGAATTACTCATGCAACAATGTTAATCACACACTGTTACGTCAAGTGAACAGAATATTGAGCAGAAGATGTAGACATTGGATTACGGAAGCCTTATTGTAACGGTATTCTACTTGAATTTCCTTTCTATATCTCTACTAGTAGACTGAGTGTAGAACGAATCAATTTCATTTAACTTTTATGAATTCGGGTGGATATTTAACAACTATTTTATCTATACAAGTAACAGTACCACCATGATCAGATATTTAAATAGGGCATCATGATTTCTTCCTTCCTATTTAATTCTAAACGAAGATTTTCTAGGATAGTTTTAACGGTATTTGCGTTGTATACGTTATTATTATATTTTTATACTTTATTTGCTCATTTTCTTTATCGATCTTATTTGCGATCGTTTTCAATCACATTACTCAGTTCCTTAGCAACGGGCGAAGCGTAAGGCGGATTGAAATTCCTCCACTTACCAATAAGATGAACTTGCGCTGGTTGGGGTTCTCATAGTCGAGAGATGCGTTGGCTACTCTTATGCTGACGGAGGTGGAACCATCAGCTCTTGCGGGCTCAACTGTGAAGGCGCCAGACACGTCTTCCAGTCTCAAGGTGAATGCGGAGTTGGTCCCCTGCGATGATATTGACAGCATAAGAAACACATGAATAAAACGAAGGAACAAAAAATTGGCATAAATTTTCGTTTTTGAAGTAATAAAGGAAAACATCGAAACTTTAAATTTAACAACTACGAACGGAACGTAGCGTCCTATCTCGTTTCAAGGTTTAATTAAAAATATAAAGGTAACTTTGCCATACAAAATATTTCGTATTCTTTTAATAGACCGCTGAACTAATTTTTTTCCCCAAATTAATCCCTTGGCGTTTTAAATTAGCTTGAAGAAGTTGTTAATTTTAATAAGCCAATCGGGAGAGAGGATTTTAATAAACAGCGTTTACTATGGAATTAAAAACTTCATTGTTTCAGCTAATATGTGTAATTGAGTATGAAATGGGTATGGGTAATGGAATAATTATTATGAATTGATTATTATAATTTCATAAATTAATGATGTTCGCGGCACAATATAATGTAAACAAAAAACGTATAGAAATCAACTGCTTCAGTAGTAAATTAATTATAAATTTAATTTATGTGGATTTATTGCATGAGATAATTAATAACGATAATGAAAAATGCTGAAGCATATTAACTGTCAGTTTAAACACGTAGATGACCGCTCATAAGACCGCTAGGCCGAGCTTGAATGGCCAATTGAATAGATCGACATCAAAATTAAAAAGTGTGGGGAGGAAAAAAATCCCTCGAATCAATAAATCACGTAAGTGTGATGAAAAAATTAGGTTTTTCTTTTGTATTTCCGACAAATCTGAGCTTCAAAGTGATTTGAATGCTCGAATAGATCCAAAAAATAAAGACTTCAGCGAGCGCTTATGTAGAGCGCTTATGTAGACCGCAGGTGGCACGGTAACCATAGAATCCCTGTACAGAAAGAAAATATGGAGCACGGCTGTTAATTAATCAGAGGTTTTAAATCTCCAAAAGCCGCCTTTGTCGTCGTTCCTTGTCTTATTCCACAGCTTTTATCACCCCTGACGACGGGGGCTTAGCTCCTGTAAAGCGCTTTGGGTATCGTAAAGGTGCGACATTCCTTTCTTGTTTTCTCCGAATAATGAGTCGAGGAACGCCGACAAAGACAGTTTCGGAGATTTAAAACCTCCAATAGAAAAATCCTGGTCCAGCCGCGTTATAAAGATCTGCGAGGTAATCGAAATCGGCGGGGACTTTGGGGAACCTGTCGCCGACACTCAATAACACGTCATCCTCCCCCCCGTCAACTTACCACGTCGGGATCCCGCACAGTCATTTCGAGATCGGACAGCGGAGTGCCTTCGGGGGCTCCTTCTGCGACCGAGACGTAGTATTCCCTCTTGTTGAAGGTCGGAGGCTCGTCGTTGACGTCCCGGATGGTCACCGTTGCCTCCTGAGTGGTGGTCGTGAGGAAGCCGTCGATGGGCTGCCCGTGGCGGATTTCCTTCGCCTGAAATAGACCGTGGAATTGCTTCAGACGGAGTTCCGTTCTTTCAATTAGGGTTCGCCAAAGTGACGAGTTGAAACGCTCCTTTCGGAGAGGTGCTTTTCCAGCTCGAAATAAGGGATCGATCCCAGGACTATCGGTTAAAGTTAAACGTCAAGACTCGCTCGGAATGACAGATTGATGGGTTTGAGTTTCCTTTTGATACCCAAGATACATCGCATTAAAGTAAATAGAGAAGTTTAATGAAGCATGAAAAAATCACTTCTACTTCCACCAAAACATTTATACCAAGAAACGGGTTTCTATGAAATATCATAAAGGGTTCATTTTCTCGTAACCTTATCACTTGCCTTCCACTATGTTCTTCACCGATATGCAAACGCTTACATTGATTTATTTATCTGAATATGTATCTGAGTTGTCTTGTTTGCCTTCTAGATTTCCCTTAACCTACTTTTCCATAAGAATTTAGTTAACTATCAGAAGGTTTTTTTTAGGTTTTTCACATACCACTTTTTGTGGGTGTTTTCCTGCTGTATGTTGTGTATATTTTCCCTAAGTTAAACCTTAGGGTTTTAAATCCACGATGTAGTTTTCTTCAGTGTATTTTTGTGTCTTACTCTTTCTTTAAAATTTAAATGAGAAAAGGTTAGGTGTAAGAAGGGACTCAAAAGTCTCAGTCTCTCCCTAATAAAAGAAGTTTATAATTATTATTATTATTAAGAAATTAAGTCAAACTACTTGTATGATAAATAAGGGATGGCATTAGAAAGCAATAGTAATTAATATTTGTAAGGAGTAAGCGAGTTTTACGTGAATATTATAATTGAGTAAGGTATCTGTGCTAAAATGACTTATTGGTACATCTAGAAGCAATCTGAATTGTAAATCATAAACATATGAATTATTATCGTAATCCATAATTATAATGTTTTATAGGACTCATTGAAAATCATCATTTAATTTTTATTTCCTTTTTAGTACAATGTATTAGTATAAATCTTGATCATAGCAATTATTAACCATGCCTAAGAAGCTTTATAATATTACAGCCATGGACAAGATTATTGAAGGCATAATGTCAAAGCAGTGGTAGCTTTTTTCAATTTTCTCGCCGGATATTTCCTTGATCCATGCATTTTTTGCTTGAAATAGGTGTTTGATCGAGGGATTGTAACGTCTCCTTCAGTCTGCCCAAGCGACTTTCTTTTCCCAGAGTGTAATGACTCCCATTGGTTTCATCAGTCGGCGAGGGTGAAGGGAATTAAAGGGTCGATTAATATTGGTTGAACAGTTAAAATTGGTGAAAAGCAGATGCATGCTGAGATATGAGAGGCAACACTTCCGAACGTTCAGCGCGCGAGCCGGACGGCGCGGAGCCGCGGCGAGCCTATACTCAAAATTTTTTTTCTTTCTTAAATGAAATATTACCCTCGCCAATTTTTTTAAATTGTAGAGGAGGGTTGTATGTACAACATATAAAAAAATGAGAAAAATCGAAGGGTTGTTACATCGTCAAAAATCGATTTGAAAACTTTAAATTGTTATAAACTTTATTTAATTGTTTAAATTCTATACTTATGATTGTCTTTCTTAACACAAGACCTTCAAATTAAGCTATGTTGTGTATTTTTATCTTCTATAACACCGGAGATATGGCCTCGAATGCGAAGGCACTTTTGTAAAATTTCAATTTTTAAACATTGCAATATTTCGTAAACAATTGCGTTAATTACAAAACGGCTTGGGGATTTTCATTTTGTCAACAAATTAAAGCGATCTGATAAATATGGTTAAAATCGGTCACCTCAAGGGACATCACCTTGTCGAATTGGAGTGGAATGACCCATATAGCAAATCGAAAAAAAATAATTCATTTACATTTGTTCTTATGCTTGTTCATAGCTGCAATACATTACTGCGGAGAAGTTAATTTAAAAATAATTATGATAAATAATTATAATAATATTCATTATGGAAAATAAATACCACGAATAGTGGTAGGGCCATAGTGCTTCACTTACATGGCCTTTCTCCACTCATAATATTCTGGGTCACTGAGGAAAGCAAAGGAAAACTGCCTAACTCCCCATCTAACCATAGTAAGCCCCATTTCTTTAACAAAACTAATCTTAGCTCAAAGCGAACGTGTTGAGGATTGAACCACACTTCGAGCTGATGACTCAAGTCACCCACATTGTAGACCACACACAATATCAACACCAAAACAGATAAATTTACGATATGAGAATTGAAAAATGGATTCAAAAATCACCTCAACTTAAAATCAAATCCTTATTGAAAGCCTTCGCGAAATAAAAAACACGACATAATATTTCGGAGGATTCAATGCGTCGACGTCACGGATCGAATCCATGGCAACGATTCCGAGATGCGAACGACTACCCTGCGGTTGAATGGGGCCAGACCAATCTCATATAAAGTTTTATGGATAAAAAAGAGAAGCGGTTTTCACACCGAAAAAGTGGGATAATAAAATCGATGGGTGCATCAAATCACACTAGTCTACACCGAGGTGAAAAAAAGCTCTGAAAAATTTCTTTCGGGGTCTTTCAACCCCTCGGTGGAAACGATGGCTTTTATTTCGATCTATCGAGATGAATCCAAGTTTCCCAGTAGCTCACATTTATTCGATAATGACTGCGCAAAAAAGTGTTAGCCTAATTGAAAAATCGGTAGATTTTAATTTTCAATTCTGAATTGTATGGGGAAGATAAATGTGGCTATGTAATACCCTTTCTGAAGAGTTGCCACTTCTGAAATTTATTTTAGCTTCGTATGAAATATTTTGGTTAACTTAAACGCCATTTTGTCAATTAAGCACATTGGTTTCCAATTACATACTATACTACTTAATTGAAAAATATATGTTTTAAACGGATACAATCAACGATCACGAAAAGGTGTCCTATTCATGTTTTACTGGCTTTTAACATTCAGAGATTTATTTTTACTTATTAAAGACATACTGTGATTGATATCTAAGAATGTTTTCAATTTCTAGTACTGCCTTCTGGCTATTTATTTTTCTGGTATTTAAAAGCCATCAAGATAAAAAATGGAGTTTACTACTCGTGATAATTTAAAGTTCAAACTTAAATTTTAGTTATTATGACTATTGAAGCAAATCAACATTCGCGATGTATCTGATCCAGGTTTTTTAGAGTCATGGATATGGACGGACGATCGAGGAGACAATTTTTATGTACGTATAAATAATTAATTAAAGAAAAAGGTAAAATACTCCAAATATTAAAAATATAAAAGCATGAGACATTAAGAGTGATTTTAAAATTCAATGATAGAGATGATCAACATTTTATGACATTAAAAATAATGATAAAGGAAATATTGAATACTGAAATGTAAGGTTATCTAAGTGGTAGGCTTAGTTAAAAGGGTTTTAAATTGAGGTATGGATATTATTAATTAGTCGAGTGAATACTACTATTCGAATATTTTAAATAAAATAATGGGGAAAAGAGATTGTAAATAAATATAGGCGAAAAGATAAAATCTGCATGTAAAGAATAGAAAATAAAATATGATAATGGAAACTAATTAAAATTTAATTATGAAATGTAAGATCTCAAAATAAATGTAATTATGATATAGGAATGTGTAGCAGAATCTGCAGTGGGTTCAGCAACATAAGGTTTACTTCCTCGAGGGTCAAATGAGGTTATGATGGAAAGTGAGATGAAATGTTGAAACTTTGGAAACTTGCTTCGCTTACAAACTTCGCTTTTGATTAAGTTTATTCCTCTCGGAAGGTTGATGACACCAAAACTACGTTGAAGATACGTGGCAATCAAAACATAAATCTTATATCTGCAAATATGAAACAAATTTCCTAATCAAAGTTCGGCTTCATCGCGGTGATGAACTGATTAATCTAAGAAATTAGTCAGGCTCAAAATATCAACCACGGATGGATATTTTGCCTTAAGATATTTTGGTTTATCGATGCTCTCAAATGTGGGATTTACATCCTTTAAATTTCCCTCAACAAACCTTGTTATTTGCCTCCACCTTCTAAGTATCAACCGAAACAGACAAGCAATTTAATTGGCCGGGCGAAAATTAAACTTAGGTGAAGTGTTAGCTTATATCCGACTTGGAAATCTAATTTAGGATCACTTATATAATTTCCCGTTGCTGATATTTTCTAAGAAAAGCAGACTTCCTAAAACTTTCATGGCCTTCTTTTGTAACGCTCCTGTTTCATTAGTAATATCCGATTCCAAAGTATTGCGTACCAACCGAGGGTCGCCATCTCTCCCGGATTCACCGAAGCGGGGTCCGGGATCATTTTCAGATTCACCCACCTATCGAGTACTGTAGCTTTTCTTCTGTGTGTATTCGTACATTTGAGAATCTTACTAATACGTAATATCACGAATCCTTATTAATCATATTTTTAAAAGTGTATTAAAGCGAGTACGTCTTTGGTAAAAGCGGCCCCGGGTTCGATTCTAGGTGGGGATCCATGTGTGAGAAATTGCAAGAGATGTCAAAGAGATTTCAAAAATACAATCATTAGATGGGATTGTAAGTAACTACTCTCATTAGAATTGTATAACTAACTAAATTAATACTATTTTATCAGATGACTAACTCATCTGATAAAACAGTATTCATATAAACGATTCAGAATCAGATCTTATTTTGTGGTAATTATTAACGGAAAAAAATTCGTAGGGAACACGCTTACTAGGTCACAAAAAATAAACTAGGAGAGATCCGGGTTTCATAGCCACGCTACATCATCCAGTAATGTATCACGTCAAATTAACAATTGATATGAGACAAAAACTGTCTACAGATCATTTAAAATCGATGACTAACTAATTAATTACAGTAGTTCCTATAAATGCATCAGTAAGAATTACACTTGAACTGAAAGTTTATGGTTTGGATATTTAGTGCATGGATATTGAAACCTTATCGTTTAATGCATACTTCATTGTTACCATGACAATGAGCAAGTGAAGAACTCGCCTATAATGGGGCGATCAAAACCAGAATTTTTATTTATTTATTTATTTTTATTTATTTATTCAAAGCTTCACATACAGTTTTGCGACCATTTTACGGTGAATACAATTAACAAACAAAGAATATCGATAGGTGGTATGCATTTCATTGCATTGCAAGTTATTTCGCCGCAATGGCAGATGAAATTATAATTACTTCAGTCTTTGAGATATGCATCAATAACGATTAAAAAGTAGAAATAAGTAGATTAAAAGTTCTTGATAAATAAATGTTATTATTCTGTAAGAGAGTTTTTTTAAGATGTTATTGTAAATATGTAATGTGATGTAAATGCTTACTTAAATAATAATTGTTCTGTTAATATACAAGGTAATGGATTATGTATATATGTACTATGAAATGTAAAAAGTTTATATTTGTAAAAAAATGTAACATTGTACAGTACTGACGAGATATCAACCTGCAAACAGTGCCTTTCTGTATTCTGTTAATGATGCAAGTGTTTTGTATTAATAAAAAATTATATTCTATTCTATTCTAATAATCACCTAAAAATATCTGAGAGTCAACAGTTCAAAAGAAAGTATTTACGAAGAAAAGGTGATGTTTGTGTAACAAAAGCATTCCAAAGTTTGAAAGAGTGTATGTTTACAGATTTAAAACATATCAAAGTTCTTCTTTTTCTAAATTTTCACGTCTGCTTCATTATCCGATGCTCTATTCGGATACTCTTCTTTCAAAACAACTGAAATCGGATATGGAGATTTCATTAGCTACGAAAGTAAATTATTTCCTCAATTAATTCCTTCTTTTCGGAGAGAATATCCTCTATCTTCTGTTTTTCTCAGCCGCGTTTCTACGTTGTAACTGATATTTCAGATCTACAAGTAATCATGGATCCTTTCGTATCCATTGCTGCTTCATTAAAATAAGCATAAACACCCGGAAATACGTTCATATATATTATATGAATTTTGTATAATTACATATATTTTCTATCTTCTTCATTTGTATTTTTATTTATTCTATTTTGACGTATTTAACTGCGTTTTTCTTATCGATTTTATTATAAATATAACTATACTTTCAGATTTTCATAGTAAATCTACTAATTGACTTTTTGTGTCTGCCTTATCATGTTTTTTTCCAAATTCTTTTCCAATTTCTTTTAGGAGGTTTTACTCTTCTCACTTCTTACGGGATGCTTTCCTATGGAAGATAATTTATCCCTGAGGATCTCTTAAATTTTTATACTAAAATTTCCTCCAATTTTTCTCAAAGCATCTGTTTAATTCAATGTTTGTACCAAGAAAATTATAGGTTAGATGAAAGAGGAAACTTTTAGTCTCAGTCTCACCTAAATAAAGACGTTTGTTATTGTTAGCAACAGCTTAGCAAACGTTTTTTATTGTTAGTAACAGCTTAGCCATCATCATCCTTTCTTTAAATTCCCGAACTGACGTGAAATTCCGTGAAATATATCTGATCTTCTATGGATTGATATCAAAATAAAAAAGTGAAAATTACACTTCTGAAACAATACTATACGATTGTTAATTACGTTGGGAATATTGTTATTATTATCAATTTAATTTTCGTGACCCATCGAAGTTTGTTTATTATAGTTAATTAACTCTTGGCGTAATTTTTCTATATTTCTTATTTAAGGACTTGATTCAAAAATAGCTCCAAGAACCATGGAAACGATCCTGAATCAACAATGAGATTAAGGAAATCTTTCGAGTTCTTCTCGATCTAGGTACCTGCCTTTGGTTTTTCGAAAAATATTTTATAGATTAATTCTTCCATATATATATGTTAGAACCATATCTGTTTAGCTATTACTGGTCGTGAGTTGTTATACTAATGGTTTACAACTAAGGCAATTGGTATTTCAAACAATTTAGTTTTGTACGAAACGCTCATAGTTGTGATGGTTGGGTATTAGGGCGACAATAACAGGCTATAGCGATAGAATATGGTTAATTTTAACGGAATCTGATCAAAACTGTCCGGTATTGAACCCGTGCTATTCTGATTTGAATTAATTAATGACTCGTATTCCCTGTGAAGAGAGATGTGCATTTCCAATTCCGATGCTGGGAAACCTCGAGGTCTGGAGATTGGTAAATTCAAAGTTCCTGCCGCGGGAAAAACTGCAGAAATTGGGTAACTTGGTTCGAAATCGTCCGAGGAATTTGGGACGTGATCCGAGTAGCGATTGACTGTGGATGGATTCGGGGCATTCAAGGGTGGAAACAAAAGTTGTCTCAGAAGGATATTGGAGATCGACTCCGGCCTTTCGGGGTCACTTTATCACGCATTCGTGATTGTGAGAGGTAACACTTCCTTCGTAACGTAGCATTCATTTATTAAACAGAACCGTAGGTAGTTTTCAAGACGTTTGGGAATTTTTTAACATAGTAATTGCCATGCAATTGCCAATTTTGCTATAAAAATCCACAGTCCATCACAACAATCTATAATCCAACAATCATATTGCCAGTTAGACATAAATTCATTATGGATTGTTGGATTATGAATTGTTACACCATGAATTCAAAAATTCATAATATAAAATTCATAATAAATCCACATATAATTGGCAATATATTTGAGTATTGTTACAGTGATTGTTAATTAGTAATTTCATTATTGATAATCATTCCAATAATCCGTGACAATCCCTATTTTAAAAGTCTGTCGCTCGCATTATTGCACAAGGCAATATTAACCAAAAAATCGTTTTCTGCTATTAAATTTTGCCAATTAGGTTGAGATGAAGATAAATTATGGTCTACATAACTTAAATGTAACAATGTAATGGGTATTGATAGCTATTACCACGTTAAAAAAATAGAGAAATATAAAACACGGTGAATCCTACTAAGTGAAACACAACAGGTATACTTACAAATAAATAGCAATATGAATGAAGTATCCGGAAGTATAAAATGATTAAACAAGTAAAAGAACAACAACATGTGAACCCAATGATCGATCAACTTGAAAATCGAAGTCTCATTGAAAGTTAACCATTTACGAAACGTGGCAAAGTGGGGCTTTCACATTGCATTTGTATCACTTGGAAGCTCCACCTTTAAACATCGACAGGGCGAAACGATGAAGTCAAAAGCAATCTAGAGCTTCCTAATCGCACATTGATCACACGCGGTTGTTATCAATTCAGACTCCGCCCGCGAGCGGCACCACCGAAGCGGCTGAATATTTCACGACCGCACACGCGCAGCAAAAGGGACTACTTAGTCTAATTAAAGCGGACAGGAGGGATGAAAAAGAATTGATAAGGGTCAAGGACGGGTTCGAAGTTGTGCGATTGGATCAGCGGATTGGAAAAGTTCGGGGAATTGGGAAGAAAATGAACCGAGAGAAAAAATAAAGTTGTCCGTGTAAAAGTCAGAGGATCGATCAATTATGAACCAGCGCCGCTTTTCGAGAAATTAGAGGGGATTACGATGAAAAGAAACGCTCAATATTTACCAGGGCTTTTATCCTGCTTCGGAATGTACGCACCTTCCGATTCCTTGTAAGTTGTCGCTGCGGATTTCGTTTTTCTTTTTTTTCATTTGAGCGTTTATATGAGCCCGCGATTGAGATCGGATTAGCGCGTGGAAAACAAGCAAATGCAGAGTCCCGCTTTGATGTACCGCTTTGAAACTTGAGAGGCTCGCGAACGATTTTTTTTCGTTTTGGTGTTTTATCTTTACTCTCTGTTGAATCGAAGGCCTTCGACAAGATCTGGAAATCCGATGTTGGGTTTGCAGAGCGACGTACCGACGGATTTGAAGTTTGGGATTTCAACTCAGATTTCGCAAGCATGCTCAAGGAGATGAAATGAAATGGTGTAAATGTCGTCTACGTATACCTTTGGTGCAGAATGCGTTTATGCAACCAAATAAATCATCAGAGAAATAAAAATCTCTCGCAGACTCCACAGCAGAATTATTTCGTCAGCGAGCTGGCACTTATAGGCTAATTTATAGTTTCACATAAGCCATTTATACAATTAAAAAGGGGGAGGAAGAAGTTGGGGCAAGGAGACGGGTCAAGGAGCATAGAGTTTGTTAGAGATGGAAGCTGTGGAAGTATACGAGAAGATTTAATTTCCATTATCATGGCCTGCCGCAAGGCAATGCTTTACATATTAAGTTTATAAATGGTCCTTCAAAAAATATACTTGGTGAGTTCTGGAAAAGTTTTTATTGTTCTTCAAGACTGATTCGATTCATGGCAAGATCATCAAGTAGCGAAGTTACTATGCAACGAAATCGATAGCGTTCATCTGACGACTCACCTAGCAAATTGAAGTCGTTACTAAGCAAGGAAACAGATCGTGCAGAACAATGTATTTTTTGTGAAGCTTACCAAGTATATTTGTTTAAGTGTTACAATGGAGAAGTTTCACCAACTAACGCAGCAATACATTTAGGACACAAATGAAATATTTTTCATTTCTGTTTTGGTACAGTGCGGATGAAAATATTCAGTGCTAGTTAAGCTCATTCATTTACTTAAACTAAAGTCAAATTTTCATGTAATAAATTCTTCTATTGTATACTACGTTTCTGCGGCTTCCGCTTAGTTGAAAGAACATTTCCATTTACCGCAAAATGGGGGAAAATGCATCTTTCATCGACTATTGTCTCAGACGCATTCACAACTACGATTAAATGGAAGCTAATGAGGTATGGGGGATAATACACAATCTGTTTTCGGTCATTTTGATTGAGAAAATAAAACTTTTTTTCAATATCAAGCTATCGATTCCTTAAATAATTACTTC
Source organism: Sympetrum striolatum (assembly GCA_947579665.1). NCBI lineage: Eukaryota > Metazoa > Arthropoda > Insecta > Odonata > Libellulidae > Sympetrum > Sympetrum striolatum. The sequence continues at coordinate 77,940,174 of OX388346.1, forward strand.
ATTGTTGATAGAGAATTACCTAATTAATTTATAAGATTTTATCATTGATAATTATGATCTAACAATGATTTTTTCGATAGTTAATAATTAATTAGGTAGTTAAATAATTATATCTTGCTGATCAACAATCAGATAATTAATTTCTCAAATTTTACCTTATTTAACAATTGATTAATAACACAACTGACTGATTGTTGAGGATTATGAACGACGGAGGCCTCTCTTCTTTAGTTTTATCAACAATCAGATAATTAATTTCCCAAATTATACCTTATTTAACAATTGATTAATGACACAACTGACTGATTGTTGAGGATTATGAGCGACGGAGGCCTCTCTTCTTTAGTTTCATCAACAATCAGATAATTAATTTCCCAAATTTTACCTTATTTAACAATTGATTAATGACGCATCTGACTGATTGTTGAGGATTATGAGGGACGGAGGCCTCTCTTCTCTAATGGCGTCTGCCTAGGAATGTAGTCGTCTCTCTGGTGGTCATTTAACGTGCGTTGGGTGGTAATGCTGGAGGAAAGATTGAGCCAACACGGGAGTGGATGGTTTTATTTGCCGACGACTCGGTGTTTACGGCTGTCACTCCGAAGTTGTAAAAGGAGGGCTGACACTGTGGATAAACTTCTCGGGAGAGTAAATCTAAGGATAAATGTTTCCAAGACTTGGGTCAACTTGTTAGATGACGTGCATCAAGAGAGCGTCCCTTAAGCGGCGAACGACTAGTTTCGCGTTTGAATGTCGTGAGATGAATCATAAGGAATCGTTACAAACGGAGGCACATAGTATTAGAGAAAAGGTGGGAGGATTTATTTATCAATTGAGGGCAAAAGTAAATAAGCAATTTTTTGATGAAAAATTCTTAGCCACATAAAAATATAATTAAATAATTGTAATTTTCTAAGAAGTAAAACCATGCTGGCAGTAAACATTGCAAAATATGACGGTTATTGATAAATTTATGTAATAAGCGTTGGTACTGCAATGAAATTCCATTCTAGTTTTGCTTAAATAAAGGATATGACGTAAGTCTCATATAAGCATACGATTTAAATATAGTCAAAAAGTTGTTAGCTCCAATTAAATTTTCAATCATAGTTATAGTGATTATTGTGTTGCCTACTCCTGTGTGTAACAGCCAAGTTGAGAACAGCGACGTGTAGAAATTCAAATTCCACGGCATACATAGACAATATACAAAAATGTATCCCAGTGTAGGAGTTGGAACAAACATGCATCACGATAACTGACAATGTACAACTATACTAGCCTGTTTATAACAATGTGTAACCAAGCAAAGACCAATTAACCAACAAATTATCTGGTTAACTTTTAATATACGAGACTTCAATATCCAGATCTTTCTAATAGAATTAATGCCTCAATTCCGATAGATAATTTATAACGATTAAGAGAAATCCAATTTAGTCATTCTTGACAGATTGTAAGAAAATATATTTTAGTAATTATTTTTATAATTAATTAATCCTTAAACCTAACCATGTTTACCGATAACTCCTTCAGCATATTTTTATTTTTATAAATATTAAATAATTTAATTATAATAAATTACATATAATAATAATAAATAATTTATAATATATAATAATAAAAAATATATGATAATCACTATAACAAAAATAATATAATGCAAATAATATAATGATAAATAATAATAATAATAAAAGAATATAATAATAATGAATAAAAATTCAATAAGTATTAAAGAATTAATCATATTAATTTCATTTTCTTATTAGTTATATTTCACCAGCTATTTTTATTATTCTATATCGATGCAAGATTTTTTTGTTGTAATTGTGTATTTTTACAATACATTACAAATACCCTGCACTGTTTGAGTTTTACACGGGTCTATAAGCACGAATTAACTTCCATGACTTTTACCAGCATTCAAAAGACAGATGGTGAAAACGGCCAGACAACCGATAGTTTTGACACGAACAAACTTTATGGCCTAAACACACACAGAGAAAGTCCTTCGGTCGCAACTTAATTTTTTCCCTAGCACCTGGATCTTCACCACTACATCACGGCTTGAACAAGTCCAAACTCACCACCATATATCTCTCGACTTCTTGCCACCTGACCAATAAATATTCCTCCACACAGACCTTCTCATTTGTACCTTTTGTCTTACAGCCTCTCCCCATCTTACATTCAGATCTCTTCCTCCGTAGCAACTCTCTTTTCCCCGCCCTCTATAGGCAGTTTCCGAAATAGAAACTTTCTTTTCGTTTGCCTTAGGAAATCAGAGGTCTTTTCCTTTCTCGTCCGTAGGGGGAGGGGGATGGAGGTAATTCTACGACATGGACCAAGAGAGGGGTTATTCTTTTATTTCTCTCCATCCGGAGGAAAGTATTTCCACTGTTTTCCATGAGTTTCGGTCTTCACGTACTGGGGATTTCAATGGGCAAATCCCAGACTCTCGTAGCTAAAGGTTATATAATGCGGGGAACAAAAGAAACTCGGAGGGCGTGTTCCCTTGGTCTTTTTTTCTGCTTCTACAAGAGAGGTTACGGAGAACAGTTGTTTATGTTGTCCTTGAGCGGTGTGCCTCCGAATGAAGCCGGCGTTTCTTGTTTTTCTTTTCCCGTCGAGGATCGGGAAGATTGCGGCGGGAGGATTTGTCATTCATATCTCGTTCCGGTTGCTTTCCTTGGGCCCGGAGAATGTCCAGAAATGTTTGTACACGCTCACGATACGTATTTTTATATTTATCTTTGGGAACAAGCTTATTCTCCGAATTAATTTATGCTGAGATATTTTCCTTTCTAAAGATTTTTCACTACTTGGATTCCAACCCCGAATTCTGAAGGTTTGACTTCACTGACGTCATACGACGAGCATCTCTTTACCAAAGGAAAAAAGATATTATCCATTACTTATAAATTACATAAAACTAAGATATTTTAGAAAAAAATGAGGCAGATTATATGAACGATCCACTGTAATTTGTAATTTGATTAATTCTTGTGTGATCACAATACGTTTATAGAAAATAAAACGTCAGAATTATAAGAGAAGATTCTGATGATTCAGTTTCATTCACGGCTTAGATATACATTTATATAAAATGCTTGTATCTATAAGCTAGATAGATGAAAGAGAAAGTTTTAAGCTATAATATGGAGCAAAAATAGAACTTATCATTATTATCATTTTGTATTTATTACGATTTTCCTAATCCCTATTGTTGGGGAATTTTATAGCAATCAGTAAGGAACGGAAATACTTAGCAACGTAAGAGCAAGGGTCCTCGTCATAATTTCATTTCTTAAATTACTCTTCACTTTATATATCTTTAATTTTTTCAGGAGCGCGTCTTTATGTACAAAGTAACATCCTTTCCCTTCGACTAAGAATGTATTTCTAGTTTGCTCCCCAGATCATGTTTCTTGTCGATTACCCAGACAGTTAATCATCGTAAGAATGAAATTATTGGATAGATTTACTTCACGGAAGCTGTCCCTGTTGTGGTTTGGGAATCTTCTCTCTCTATATGCAAATACTTATATACATGTTTGAAACAAATCGAAAATTACATACATCCTTGTTCACTCTAACACTGAAACTCTGTCGAAGGAGCTTCATCGAGAATATAACGAATAATTATAGTTGATTGGTGTCAATTGATCCACTAGAGTATAAAATCAGCCATCAATATTAGACGTCATAACTCTGGGGGGAGGGGGATAGAAGGACAAGTTTCATAAGCATACATAATGTACATGATTTTCTACCCTGTGGCACGTTTGCATTCGTTCCAATATGTATTCAAATTTGATCCAGTTCAAAAACATGCAGGAATACTGAGTAGATGATTGATAAATTCCCGACGATTCCATCCTTTTTTCAGATCAGCAGACCCATTTCTCATTTTGAAATTCACTCTTTTAAAAAACTTTATTAGCTCTAATTCAGCTCCAGTCAACTTTCTTTGTATATTGTTATCGTGTTTAAGGCAGAAATCTATATTATTTACCAATGTAGAGTTTACAAATTAATATTTTTATTAATGCATTACCTGCTTTTTACGCAAATAAAATCATTTTTAAATTTTTGTTCTTATAGTCAAGCGATCCTGAGCTCAAAATATTGGCCTTAAAGTACTGAAAGCAGAAACGAAAAATGGGGAGCAACAAATAATATCCTTTTTTAATTCGTGAAAGCACTTGTAAATGCTTTCAATAATTTCGGATGCCATATTTTTGGTGCATTAGTACACGGAAATTCAATAATATATAAACCTTTCTGGGTAAACATGTTCATATAAATGTACATAAAGTTGGTTTTTTAGAAAAATATTTTTTTAAATGCTTTTAATATATCCTTTTGTGTCTCTATCTTGGAAAAACTCCATTTTGGGATATGCATTGCTTAAGTCGCCATCTTTCTTTAAAATTTCAACTTTGAATTAGTAAAATATACATCCAACCCAGTATTTCCACTCCTAACAGAATTCCTTGAAAAAAAATTAAGCGGGAGGCGTAGGAGAAGAAAATGGCGGACTAACTTCCTCGCAACAATAAACAACGGAAAAAGGCAAGATGGCGGCTAGACGCGCTTCCCGCCACCTCGCAACAAACCTGTAAATTACATACAATCCCTTCACAACGGAAAGAACCGTGACTATTATTGGGAGAGACTTTGGAAGAAGTCGTCCGGCGATTAAATTACAATCGCAAAGTCCCCGTAGCGGATCGATGTCGGTGCGAGAGGAATTTAATAAAGCGGAGGTGACATCCACTCTCGGATACGTATCCTCGCTGCCTTATTCTCGGAGACAAGTCCGAAACTTTCCCAACTCCTCGTACTTTTCGGCGTGTATTACGGAATTGGGAATGAGTTTACACTCGTCTGCTTACTTGATAGTCCGCAGTTTTATTACCCCGAGAAGAAAAAAGACTGCAGGTAGTACGGCGAGGGTGAAATTGGGCCGGATAAAAATAAGTAAAATGGGCCGCTTTAATACGCTCCAGAGTTGGGGAAGTCTGCTAACTTTTTTGCGATTCTAAGGAGCACCTCAGGGATGGATGCTGGGAGGGATTGGGGTGATAAATACCCCTACTCATATAAAAATGGAAACTTGATTAATAACTATGAAATATACTTCCAGTAGATCTGATTTCAAAGTTAAATCATTATCCTATTTCTCTAAGACTTTCTAAGGACGGCATTTATAAGAGTTAATTTAATTGATGTAAGGGATTAATTTTATCAATAACTCTATCTAGTATTCTTCTATAGTATTAATCTAACAATTTCTCACCAAATAGTTTAAAATTTCGTAATTTACGATGCATTTGATACTGAAGTCCATTCTCAATAATGGTTATTAAAAAAAAATCCACCAAGACGCTCATGTTACTGTAACCCCTGTTGCTAAAAGGATTGAAGTATTCAGGGTAAGAACAGATATTGGTTCGAAATGTGTAATAGCCGTTGGATGTCATACGTTTTGGAGATAATTCCAATTTGTTAGGCTATTTTACTGAATCTCTGTATACGTAAATATATCTCTAAATACTCGTATTACGTATATAGAATCTGCGATAGGCATAGAGAGATATATTACTAACAAATGGGATCACTTTGGTCTTAAATTAAAGGGGGAACTTGGTTTTTTTTATCTTGAGTCTTAACACACTCAAGATAAAAAAACTATGACCTTACCCTACAAATTTCCACAAAATTGTAATTAAGAAATACTTTGTTTTTTCTCTTATGAGGTATACCATTATTTTCTTAGAAAAATATACTATATTAATATGTTACCTAATAATATTTACTATATTGATACTAAAATATAATAAAATAAACATACTACACTACAATAATTTATCTACATAAGCATCAGTAATCCTGTAACTTCTTGAGTTTAAAACAAATCGGTTCGTAATTTCCAGGAATGATTCCCACAGAATAATGCAAAAAGCCAAACACGAAACTATGAAAGCGAAAACAAGCAAAATCTTCGAAAGTGTTTGGCAAGGAATCCGAAACAGCCGGGTAGTACTTTAATTAACAGTAAGAGCTTCCCGATACTCCGGAGCAGAGAAGGGTTGCTTACCAGGAATCTTGTAAATATTCGGAATAGCTAAGATACTAATTTTGACGGGAATTCAACTCTCGGCATCCTATGAATGCGATTATCGGATGAGGAAATTCGAAGGGGATTTCCGCTCTTGAAAATTGAGCCTCGCATTAAACCATCATTAGCCAGCTTGCGAAACAACTAGACCAAGTTATTGAAATGCCTAACCTCTTCATTCTGTTTGAACGCAAAATGAAGCGTGAGAATCAAATCATCCGCAAGATTAACGACCTCGGCTTCATTAACTCAGCGTAGCTGTAGCTTTTTCTATTCCTCGATCCTGCGTTTCATTTTTCCAAGATTCCACGAATGTAATTCCTCTCTAGCAATATCTAGTGCATTCCATGTGATTGTTTACTGTGTTTCGTCCTCTAATTTAGCGGCGGAAGAGCGGAAGTTTAATGAAGTCTAACAGCTGCAGATGTGCGAGTCTCGTGGCGTACGCTGTGGCGGAATCAAATTCATACAAGATGTCTGGGGAAGAGCAAGGATGCTTCATTAGCTGGGTATGCGGTCTCTTGTTTATCGAACGGATCAGAGGGCTCTGGTGAGAGCAAAGCTCAATCTCCGAGTGAGAATTTAATTTTAAGGGTAAGTTACCTATAAGTAAAAACTCGTCGGAGAATTTTCATGGGAAACCTAAATTATGGCTCTTGGCAATGGAAGATGGTCGGTAGGCTATAGAGGAAGTTGTTTTGAAACGATTTTTGCGGAAACCAGTCCTGTTAGTGATACGGTTCAATTATAGAGTCCTGTACATATTTCTTAATTAAACATGAAGCTTGCCCGGTGTATCTGTAAAGATCGCTGTGAATTTAAACTTTTAAAGGAGAATACGATGAAATATGAGAAATCATCTATTAAGATAATCATGAAGCGTTTATACATTTACATATACGGACCCACTGTCAGTAATTTCCATGAGAATTACATGTTAAGTTCAATTTTTGTTTACAGACCTATTTTTCCATATCGAATATAATTGGAAATGATGTCCATACGTAATATAAATGAGCATCTTGAGAAAGAAACTTTAATAGAAATTCTTATTATCATCATCCAATGTTACTTTTGATGAGGATTGCAAGGCAAACGACATCACTACTCTCGCCTAATAAACCTCTTTCCCCCTACTAGCTCTTGGTGGTTAATATTAGAGGGGATTAAGCTCCAATCGAAATTTGTGATGAATACTGTACAGAGAGTTATTATACCAATTATATAGGGGAGACCCGTCTAGAGAGGCCCCCCGGGGGAAAGTGGTACCCAACGTTTTTCTCTCTTGTAAGAGCTGTAATCTATCCTGTAGGCTACATATTACTTCCGGACCATCAAGTTGAGTTGTAGCCTTTGTTAGGAGTGGCTTAGTATTTTTCTCTCAGCAGGGAAGAATATTGTCATTCCGAGATAATTGATCTAAGGTAAGTAAATTTTCATACCTTTGATTTTTTAAATTAATATAAAAATGACTTCATTTGAAATATTTGCTTTAGTAAAGTCAGGGATCGTTCTAAAATCTTTAGTAATGTTTTCTCCACTTTCATTATTATTTCAAGTTCTTTATAACGGTATTTAATTTAAATAACTTGTGGGGTAAAGTGGACCCCACGTTTTTATAGGGGACCACTATACAAAGAGGACTCATGATGAGTGTGCAGCGAACAACTTCTTGGAATAATAAAAAGTTGTTAAGTGTTAATGATTTGTATTTTATTAAATCCTGTTATTTACGCGATAAATAATGTTATTGTCCTTCGGTAATTATATCTAGTGATGTAACATTTATTTATTACGGTTAAAATGAAGAAATACCGACCAGAAGAGAACATTACAGGGAAATTTAAAATAATTATATTAGGGGACCACTTTACCCATGCACCGGGGTAAAGTGGACATTTTGCAGACTTACGGAACTCTTATGATAACGAGTGTAATTTTATTTGCAAAATTTACATAAATTTGGAAATGATAAATTAAGGTGTAGCCTCTACACTGACAAAGTGTAAGAACAAAATTATACCTAGTAGAAGATATAGCCAGTAAACTCTTAAACTTTACCGCGGTCTCTACATCAATAATATTTTGGATGCTAAGACAGAAGCTTTATTTAATTAGCAGACGTTTTCATCAACATAATCATCAGTCGACCCCATAGCTGACGGCATCAATAAATCTCTGAAAGAACAAAAGAGAAAACTGTTCCCTCGTGATTCTCACCCCGTCTTCTCCTCAACACATCTAATCGCTACATCTTTACAGTAGTTGGCAAAACACTCCACTCCAATCCTCGCAGTTACAGAGTTCCTGCAGACTCATTTACACCCCTACAAGATAATCCTATCCATAAACGGTCTTCGGAAGGATAGAGTCTAGGAAAATGGGTTAATGGACGGAGTTAAGCAGATGTCCATTCATCGTTAGACTCCGGAGAAACGGCCCAAAAAAAGAGCAACTGGGAGAGACCATCTGGACCTACCGCAAGCTGGAATACTAATGATAATCACTCCCCCATGGTCACGACCGCCTGGAGAAACATCTGCACCGAAAACTGATCCGTAAAGTCGATTTCGACTCGCGATTGATATTCCGCCGTCGAATGGGTACTAAGTCAAGATGGCGGACTGCATGCGGGGTCCATTCGACCGCGCGGGAAACTCCATTTGACCGAGCAATTCCGAACTCCGGCCACGCGTTCCGGAACGCGCCGTGAGAAGAATGCTCCGCGCGGGAAAGAAAAGCGTCATGGCGACGCTTATCTAAACAAAGGACGCGTCATCGGGACCGCTTTTTACCCGAGCACGTGCTTCTTCGATAAAGGCGCGCAGGCCGCAAGATATGAAACTGTCTCGGCAAAAAATAAACAAAGCGGATATCCGGGCGTTGCACGAGCGGGGAAAAAGCAATCTCGAGATAAACTGGCTACGGATGATGAATATGCAGCAGCTTACCTTATGATTCGGTCCTTTTGCGGGCTTGGATGCTGCGACACCGGAAGGGGGAAATTTGAGGCCGTAGATCTTTCTAGAGATAGGTATAGCGGCCGTTTACAAACTAACGATGGGTAGGAGCACTTAATTCACTGCGATTCACTTCTACAAATGTAATTATAAATTAGAATATTTAATAGATAAAGATCGAGTTATTTCCTCAAAAATAGTGATTGGCTGAGTATGACAGATAAATTGCTTTTAGTATACAAAATTTCCGATATGACAGACAAGAATTTTTCAACCCTTCTACACTACGTATATCTTAATTTACACAATCCACTACGACACCAGGCGAAGGAAATTTGAGGCTGTATCTTGGTCGTTTATAAACTAATGATGAGATGGATCACTTATTGAATGTCATTCACTTCTACAGATGTAATTATGGTTCAGACTAATTAATAAAAAAAGATGAGATTGTTTCCTCAAAAATAAGAAAACATGAATGGCTAAATATGAGAGAAAAGATAAATTGAGCATAAAAATTTCCGATGTAAAAAACAAAAAAATTTCAACCCTTCTACTCTACCTATATCTTAATTAATGTATCCGCATTTAATTATATCTTCTCTTGATTGGCGTTAAAACACGGTTTGTAAATCCAATTGGTCTCGGATATGGCCGTAGGTAACGTAAAGTTATCTCTCAATAAATAGGAAAGAAACTTATTTACTACAAGAAATTTGATTACTGCCGGTTTCAAAAACTTGCTTTAATCTTGAGGTGATGGTGAACGGACTTGAAGCTGCAAGCACTCTTGTAGAACCAGTAGCAATTATATTTGCCGAGGGAAACCATAAAGTGTTTCTCATAATGATGGCTCGCCTTCCACTATCGATTTCATTAAAAATCGTACCACAGTATTTGAACAGATTTACAAATACCCAGGAATGTATTACCGTTGGCGATAATCCGCTAATGATACACTAATTAAACAGAGTGTTTAAATAAACCAAACGCAATTTTGATGAAACATTACGGGTATGTGGAGTAATTCCTAGTACTTTCTTCAGTAACATATCTCAACATCCTGACGATGAATTAGTAGTTAGAGAATATCTTTCGGTATCAGTATCGCTCTAAAAAGGACTACAAAATGTAACCCCTTTTCAGGATCACTGTGCAAAATATATTGGAGATATCTTAAAAATACTTTTTATGCAACGCTTAGGTACCAGTTAAAAACTAGGATAAATTTCGTGAAGTTAAAAACAAGCCAAGATGATACAATAATTTAGCCATCAATGCTAAGTTTCCCTTTCAGAGAGAGAAATATGTAAAGATAGATTACACGAAATATTGTTTTACCCATTGCAGAAAATCTTACAAAAAATCACGACATCTAATGCATTTTTAAATTTATTTTTAATTTATGCAAGCTTCATTCCCGGTTAGTAACGTATTAGATAATATTTTATTTTTTAGTGGTATGATTAATAGGATTCTTATTTGTTTGATGTATGGCTAATGAGAGTTCTACGATATAAATCAGCGACAGAACTTGCAACAGTTTAATTTCGACGCTCGACAAAGATATATCAGTACAGTTTCCTTACTACTCGTTTAGCCTTGTGAAATGTAATAAAACACGACTTTCTTTCATAATAAATAATTCCCTCGTTGTCAAAAAATATTATTTTCTTGAAACAACTAGATAGGATACATTTTACAGAGGCGGTGGATATGTTGTTGAAATCCATAGCAACAAATAAAAACAGATGAGTACCTTTCCACTAAAAAATTTTTTTTGGAAAAGTATTTATCCTTTTTCTGTTGAGACTGGGCACGAGTGTCACGAGATGCTCGACTTGATCGCATAATCTCCGTTGATTGCACGTTGGGCCGTAATTGAACAAAGCATGCGGATGCTCCTTGTTACGGTCTGCGGTACATACAGAAGACTAGGGTGAGCATGAAAATAATGAAATTCAACGGCGAGCTAACCTTTTTTTTAATTTTTGGATCTACTTTTTGTCCCCATCGCAGGCATTTGAGAAGATAACGAATCTGCGAACGTGGAATTCCATTGGACGGAGTAATGCAAAAAAATAAAACACTCCCCTAATATTATACTCTCCTAACGAACGTGAATGTTTATTTTTAGAAAAAAGGAAAAACGTTCCTCCTTTAATATTTTCCTGAATTTATGGCATTAAATGAGAAAATAAAAATCTCCACATTGCGAAATAATCGCATTAAATAAGGGACTCGACGGATTTCCGCTTGGAAAAGCAATTTCGTTCCTTTTTAATTCTCTCGACCTACTTTCTCGGGATAATTTTATAAGTCACATTTCCTTACTAAAATCCGGCGGAAAGATTTTTGAAAGCATTGAGTGTCAAAATTGTGCACGTGCGTTCTGCTAAGTAGATTTAACATCCAGATTATTGGTGGAAACATGTTTTATAATCTTCTGGATAAAGGAAAATACCGTTGCTAGGTTATTTTGGCATCGACTGAGTTTTTCTCATTTAATCCTGTGTCGAATCAATGAGAGATTTCAATGAAATTCCCATTAATCACATAGCGTGGGAAGGAAATACATTTGCACTCCGTGAAGGGATTCATAAAGCTACTTGAATTGAGGTTTTCATTGTAACATCTTTACCTGAGCCCTGAGTATAACACACACAACAGAGGAAACGACAGTTTAAACGTCCAACGGTGTTGATTATTTTCTTAAGTCAGAAGATGAAGAAAGATGATGAATGGCGCAGAAAAATTTTCCGATAAGAACTTTATCGTATCTTTCAATCTTTTGATACAAGTACGGGATACCGCATAGTAAAAGACTCGCTCAAGTCGCTATGATTTTATTAAAAACCTTTCCCCATTGATTCTAATATTCTATCCAGTAGAATTCCTAGCTATGATTACGCACACAACGCTGTCAAATTTCTCTTACAATGCACCAGCAGTACTTACTTCAACATACGGAGCGTAAGTTCTAATATTTTTCTTCTTTGGACTAAAATCAAATCTCCATGGTAACTCAAGTAATAAAGCCATAGCATGACCGCTATTTTTATTTATTAATTAAAATTATTGTTATTATATATTTTCGATGATTTTTTCGATCATATCTTGGCAATATCACGGAAACTAAGGAAAATTAGAGGAAAAAGATTGAAATTTCTGTGAAATTATCCGTTTTCGATGCTTTTTTCGATCATATCTTGGCAAAATCACGAAAAGTAAGCAATATAGAGGATAAAGATTGAAATTTCATTGAAATTATCCGTTTTCGATGCTTTTTTCGATCATATCTTGGAAAAATCACGAAAAGTAAGGAAAAATAGAGGAGAAAGATTGAAATTTCTGTGAAATTATCCGTTTTCGATGCTTTTTTCGATCATATCCTGGCAAAATCACGAAAACTAAGGCAAAATAGATATTATGTTAAAATTTTATATTATGTTAAAATTTTCAGAATTGAAATAAGCTATGTAAGCTTACGGATAAATTATTAATGAGGGAAGTCAAATATTTAACAATCACTGTTTAAAATTTCCTGAAGATACGACGAATGGAAATATTATTGAAAGTTTTGCTAGAAACATTGGTTTTACGGAATATGTCCTTCAGGCACCTATCTAAGAGAGATTCCTAAATAGAAGAGTCTCAGAACGTGCGACGGAGTTCAATATGCTATCAAATCAGTGAATACATAATGATTCTTTGGCATTCTCCGCAGAAATAGAACTTGATGCCACATGTATGTATACTAAATAGGTTTTCACACTTACCCTGACAGAGATCGTGAGCACTCCGGAAGAATCTTCGAGGGCCTCTTTGTCCAGAGGCTTGGCTGTGCGCAGTTCTCCAGATTGCGGGTCCAGCAGGAAGTAATCATGCGGGTCTGAGGAAAAAGTTGAGAAAAAAAGATTAATATATATATCCTCGAAGATGAGTGGTACATTAGTTCAAATATGTGGGACTAAATATTTCGTAAATATTTTCTTTTCACTCTCAGAAGAAAGAGCTGTACGAGTTACAATTAATGCAAAGGATTGGTCAATTTGTATAATTTGACGATGAGATTCTACAGCGCGGCAGCATTCCCCGTGAATTTTATTACTTTATTTCGCTGTTAAATCAGGATATTAACCATAATCAATTCTGATAATCAACAAGAGGAAAAAATGGAAAATAATACGTTCCATTACTCAAGTTATCAATGTTACAGTTACAAACTATACTTGCAGATGTAAAGAAAGGAAATTATGGGCACGGCTGTTAAGGAGTCCGGTTTTACGAGAAAACAAGAAAGGACACCGGACTTCAAAAACGGCTATTGGAGATTTTAAAGCCCTAAAATGCTTGTAGATAAATTAATTTTTATTGAGAGTATCCTATAGCACAGGCAACTCACATATTAGAAGGGGACAAAACGCAACCATCAACACAGATATGCGTATCTGCTGCCTACGTTCCAGGATAAACGTATTAATTCGACTTTACGGTATTTCATCTTTCACATTTCGAAAATTTCATTTCCAAATTACTTCAGTCCTTTGTCTGGATTAGGACAAAGCGTAATGTGTGGGCGAAGTCGCTCTTCAACTTAAAAATGATTCCCACCGATGCTACTAACGGAGCGCAACTATCTTGATTTACACTACAAAATGATTACTGGATTACTACTCTTAAAATATGAAGATACTGGGAATATTCTGTTATACTTATTAAAAACGATTTAAATACAAGTGGTAGAAATGGAAGGCATCGAAGAAAACGAAGCGGAGTACACACATTTAGTGCATAACTCTTTCGCTACCACCTGTTGCGTCGTTATACAATAGCAGGCAAGTGCAAAATATCAAGGTACTAATTTTGACAGTAAGGTTGTTGCTATATTATTGAAGAGAACTTATGAATTTCTACCGCGATTTGGATTTGTTGAAATTGTTCCAGCACAAATCAGATATGACGATTGGTACAAAGTGATGCACTTGGTATCATAAAAAAGATCACATGATCATGGCTATTTAATTTATGAGAAGGATGTTTTTTTTTGAATAAATAAAAGAGTGGATGTATTACTTGGACGGTGTACGAGAAGGGTGATTATAGTGCTCAAGGAAGCCGAGAAAAAATCTGCAAGAGAGGAGTTGGAGAGGGACTGAAGAAGAGGAATCTTTCCTTTAAAGTATAAAGGTGGATATAGGAATAGATATACGAATGCGTATGAGACGGAAGATGTATGAAGGGAAAAGAAAATATTGAAGAAGGAGAACATACTAAAGACAAATATCGTGAGGTTTGAAGAAGGTGAATGCTATCTTTACATGTATTTATGTAGAAGTATTAATTATATAAGTACCTGTTCCACCAGAATACCTTGATAGTGCGACAAAAAGATTGATATTTTTGTCCTCATTTGTTTTCAGCAAATATCATATCGAGATAGAGTGTCTGATTGTTCAAGTAAGCTCCTCCAAAGACTTGGCAGACCACACACGCATTTAATTATTTTATTCATTGTCAATAAAAATTCCGTAACTGACCAAACTTTTACTAGCCCACTTTATTATACATTTATTTTATATTTTATAAATATAGTGGTTTAGTAAAAGCTTGGCCAGTTATGGAATTTTTACATGTTAATAAGTACCACAGCATTAATCCTAATTCTGTATAGTTCATTAGTAATTAGAATTGATGGAAAAAGTTGGGTTTCAATTTTCAACAATTTAATACTCAAAGATGACAGCTAAATATTTTCCACAATATTTGATATTTTTCTTCTTCAAGAATAAATCTTATTATTAAATAAATGCGTTGGAAACAAAATTTTCCAATAAGAAATCCATAAAATATAACCGAAGTTGAAAGCTTTGACCTCACGCCCGCATTGATGTGTGATGAAGCCTTTGTTTGTGAGAGAGTTAAATTCAAAGGACACTCACTCGTGACCAGCTCGAAGAGTATCTTCCTGGGATTGCCGGTGTCCCCATCACTGGCACGCAGCGTCATCACGAGCGTGCCCACTGGGTCGTCTTCCTTCACCACCCCCGTCAAGGGACCTTCAAACACCGGGGGTTTGTTCTGCACGTCCTCAACTCTCACCGCCACTGCGGCCCTGCTTTCATGCGTACCATCCTACGGAAGAGAATAAAGACGGATTATAGACGGGATATAATCATGGATAATATACAACTTTATTTGATTGATCCCTTTTATCAATATTTTATACCAAATATACGATAAACTACACAGAGGGAGAAATTTAACCAGTAATTTAATAGTTCAAATAATACTATATCTAGAGAGGAGACTGTCGTTTTATGAAAATCAGCCTGGATAAAAATATTAAACTAACATATCGTTAACATTGCTTGGCTATTCCGTCTCAAATTTAACCCCTTATTTTGTCTATCAATTTTTCATTACTTTTATTGTTAGGGATTGCATTACAAGCTGACCAGTGGGGATGTCCACGTCGAGTAAGAACGAATAACGATACACAAGAGGAATTCAGATACTTAACTGTAAACATTTTCTTTCCTCCCCCATATAAGCGTATATAGTAGTTATGCTAAGAAAGCTTTGACGGATGAGGTCTTTCCGTACATACGAAGTCCCCTCCGCGAATTTTTTACATTAAAGCGAACAATATTCGAATTAGTTTTCACCCAGAACGTTTGTCTTTATAGGTTTGAATGATTGCGACAAAATATATTCTTATTCTAAAATACATTGACAATTTTTGTATCCTTACAGGGCAGAGAAAAATGTATTTTTCATCCTATTTCGGCTCAGCTTTGTTTGCGGTGATAATGGTATTTAAGTTACTGAGGTTTCGTTGCAGTGGCAGGTTTTTTACACCCCCTATCAGTGAGTGTTTTCTGCAAAGATTTTGCTTTTTTCTTCAGGGCTGAGAAAGATTTTTTTGTGAACACATGAAATATTTCCTTCATTTAGCCTTTACTTGCATCTTATTCCTAAACGCTCTTTCTTGAAATAATTCATCACGTAAGACATAAAGACAAATTGATAGTCAATATCTAGCCCTTAAACAAAGTCGTTGATAGACAATTATGGTGATTAATCGATATTTTTTCTTCTTTTCGTTAACCCATGGGGAAAGTCTTAAACAGTTCAATTGAGTTTAAACAGCTTTTCCATTACCGTCGTCATGTTGAGTTGCTTCGGTTGTTATTAGGGTTCCTGTTTGTTTCTATGGCGACGGTGTGCTTGTTTTCGCGCTCTCGCTATCGCCAAGTTTTGTAAACTGGATAGTTGTCTTCGGGAGCAGTATGTGAGATCGACGCAATGTCAAAGGGATGGGCTCACCTCATCCGCTGTTAAAGTGTGTATAAAGGCAGGGGATTGATAACTAATTAACGGAGAACAAAAAGACGAGTTTGCAGACGTATAGTACAATGGGTTAACTTCTAAACTCCGAAAAAGAAGCACAATGTAAAAGGAGGGTGGGTATGCGATTTAATCAAAGGGACTAAGTCGATTCCCCCAAAGTTTTCGTTGGTAGAAACAACGACGTGACAGTAGGGTCGATGATTTAAGGTTTAATCGACAAAGAATCCAGTAGATACCAATCTGAGTTTTCTCAACGAAGCTACGATACGAATAAATTTGCAAGTACATTGCGTTACAGTTATGACATGCGATTTTTCATTATCATGGAATCTTTCGTTCATTTTCCAGCTTCAGTGTTTCACATTAAATGTGAAATAACCTAGAAAACATTTTATGCTAATTAACATTGAGGAAAGAGTCACAAAATACTCCAAACAACATCAAAAATGAATGAATGAATTAATTTATTAATTTAAAATTAATTAATATTGACTCCATCACTCAATTCTTACACTGGTTATCAAATTTATCCGCCATATACTTATCTAAATTTTTACTACAATAGTAAGTTGTTCCAAACAAATTATCCATCATATACAACTACGTCAACCATAAACTTTAATATAATTCTAAACTTTTATAACAAGAGCCTTTTCACTATCGAGCAATCTTTCAGTTATTTCAATACCCCAACTTCAATTTCCTTTTCATTTGCATTTAAATCATCTAATTTAAGCAATTAATCTTGATTTCGATCGTTAGATTGAGGAACACCGTATAAAAATTACCTCAATTGAGGCTAATCCTGAACTGTGGAGAAGAATACATAGTACGAGTATTCCATTCTCATTTAATCCATCATCAATGCAAGTATAAACATGAACGCACTATAGATTATAATACATTCCACCTACTCGTTCTTGACGAATAAATTTAAAATTTTCTATGATGGTAATAGTTAAAGGCCAGTAGTTAGTGTAAGTTTAATTAAAAGAGCAATTTTTGCGATCTTTTTTCGATGAGAATTAGGTTTTTTCCAGAAAAATATCGTATTACCAACAGATTTCCCAATAGGGAATTTTCCCGTGCTCATAAAGGGAGGATTACTACGAAGAAAAAGTACGGCTGAGAATTTTGCCATCAGAATATTTTTTCGGAAACTATATTGATTTTAGAACAAATCCCTTATTCAACTGAAAAGCGTACATTATAAAAAAAAAACAAATCCACTGCTTTGAGAAATATAATATACTATAATTTTTATTGATTATTATATAGAGTATCTTAAAAATGAAACCTTACGGATCCTTTGGAACACACCTACTTTATTGTGTAAATATATTTATTTATATCTATTTATAAAGTGTATGAAAATAGAATCGGAAAAATAAAATGTGGATGAAACTGCTCATTCGGGATACAATTTAGTACAGTAATTAGAAGTAGTAATTTTACAATTTAGAGGCTAGTTATTTGCGGATTTTATCCATCCGCTCTCCTCAACGAATGCCATTTAATTTCATGGCCAACCAAACGTAGACAAAACATCGAACGGAAAATTTCATTCCGTTACCAGAGCAACGTCATCGACCACTTTACAATTCCATCACCCACTTACGGCAACGAGAAGAATAATTTGAACTCGATTACTCAACGAGCATTCATTAAATAATTTTATCACGGGCACTTTATCGAGCCATCTAATCAGCTATTCCCAGGGGGTCCTAGTCATGTCAATGGCCCTCCAATTATGGGCTAAATGCACCGTTGACACGGCCGTGAATGCGGTCCACGGAACCTCTTGCTTACACCCGCCGCAAACGCGTGCTAAATTTACCCAACGCATTACTCGCAGGAAATGAACTAAATTTATCCAACGGCTAATTCCACGAGGACGGACTATTAACGCGAAGCAATTTGTCCTCTAAAAGGCAGAGACGGGATTTATAATCCAGTCGTGATCAAAAAGTGGTTCACGGTTGGGATAGGTGTGGACAATTTGGAAAGCAATTGAATTATGGCTCTATGATAGGTGTGCTCGAATAATTCGAAGTTGATTAAAATGAATCATTGAGAAAATTATTAAGTAATGACGATTAAACTCTCCGAACGTAGTGCATCTCATAATTTATTTAAGCAGATAATTAGTGATTACGGTTAATTTAGTTTTTCATTCTTAAGATGTTCTTTTGGGAGCTATTCACTTTTTAAAAATTGGGAACACACCAATATCGAAGTAAGGAGGCGATGCCAGTCTAGGTATGCAGGTGTCCCCAGAGGGGGGTGTCATAATAAGTGAATTACAATGATCATAAAGCTCCAATAATTTCTTCTTTATTGAATGTAACACTTCAATTCTAATGAATGATTGAAGAGGCTGTAAAGAAAATAAAAACGTCAAATTATTTTTTTCCTTCTTTGCTGCAATGTCTAACACGTACGTCAATGCCCTCCAATGCAATAACCCAACTCCTGAACACTTTTGCGGAGTATTTTCCTACATTTATTATTTTCTGTCTTACTTGTGATATTTTCATTTATTTTTATTTACAGAAATTGTCAGTATTTTTTTTTAAACGCTTTACTTCAAAACATCAAAACTATTTACCTAATATTCAATAATCAAAAATTTTATGCTATTTAATTAACCTTATTAGTAGAATTATTACGTTACATTCTTATTTGTTATAGAATATCAACAATTCATTTATAATAAATAATATGTATACATTACATATCCAATCCAATCCCTGTCATCGGTATCTCGAACAAGCAAATTAATTATCGTATTTATATTTGAGTATTGATTTAGGACTGAATGGAGTTTTAGAAGTTTATTTCAATAACAACAGATTATGAGACAAATTAATCGAACAATCATCGCCATAGACTATTTATTTTCCTTCGTTATTGAACAATTCCCTAACAATTCATTCGCTAATTTCCGGACGTAACCCATTGTATGCCATCATAATTTGGTTAGTGCAGACGATGAAATTCAACAGAGATAACTTACCTCTTGGGTTTTAATTATAATTCAGTTACCTTACATTGCTTTACTCAGAAGATGAATTGGTTCATACAATGCAATTCACCAGTTATGATGTCAACGATACTGGGTTTCGCACACCTGCAGTTCAATTCCAACTTATTATTTCAACAACGAAATCGGTTTCATTTGGAAATGAATTCCACGTCTCCCATGCCGTTCATTCAAAAAAATTATATTAATCTGATAAATAATTGGATTTTATCAGGATAGTGCACCCTTGCACAACGAATGATAGAGACAAAAACCTTTAGTTACCATGGAAACAAGACGGTTTGTATAAGTATATAGTAAATATTAGTGTTATTTTTGTAAAATGATTATATTGATATTGAATGAGTTAGCTCCAGAAACTTGACTGGAAGAATAACTACGTTAAGATAGTTGTAGAAATTTATTAGTGCAGCAATAAAAGTAAGTGAAAGAAGAAAACTATATTAATGAACTCTAATTTTTATAACTAACATTTGAAAATAGCCCTAAATCATCATAAGAAAACACCTCTTCAAAAATATCGCCTAATTCTCGTAACTAAATATAGTCTTTAAATGTTTTTTTTTTAATTGCATGCATAAAATTCTTATACTGATATGGTTTTAGTTCTAGGTCATGTATGAAGGTGTCTTTTTAATATTTTTTAGCTGTTAATTTCAGTTAATATGTGCGAGTTTTACAAATCTCCCTTCTATGTGGGTGTTTTCCTTCTGTGGATGTTTTTTTTTACCAGAAGTTAAAGTATTTTTTTTTAATTCAGAACTATATATTTCCTATGCGTTATTATATTTTACCACTGGAGTTAGTTGCAAGCACATTTAACAACGTAAACCTTCATCATAATCAATTTAAACGATATTTCAAAGTTCTATGTACACAAATACACACATTAGAATATTAAAACTAAAATAATTTTGAATTTAGCCTAGTTTTACATGAGAATCTACAAACGTACATCATCTACAGGGATATTTGACAATCGTTTTAAGAATTCATAAAAGCTTTAAATATATGTAAAACTATAGAATATTTGATTATAAAAATATTTTTAACCGATTATCCAATGAAAAATAATTTTCATTAACTTTTAATATTATTTACAAATCATATCCATTTTTGATCGAATACCAACTTACAGAGGAGACTAAAGTCTCCATTTCGAGCAAAATGTATTCATTTACGTTATTTATAAGTAACCGTATTGCTAGGCAAACTTCAAGGAAGGAAACGGGGGCACGCAAAGAAGAAATAGAAGACCTCTAGTTGAGTAAATACAAATAGCTCTCGATATTGAGCTGTGTGAGTGGCAGAGTTAAAAATTAAAGGGACATCGCGACTGCTATTTCAGGATCAAAGCATTCCGGAAGTGATTGGATGTGCAAATGGAGACGATCTCTGGCAGCGGAATTCCAATCGGAGGGTCGTCGATTAGCAACGCGCGTGTCCTGGAATCCGGGTGGTCGTTACTGGACGGTCGATTGCCTCCAGATGGAATGTGATCCGTGAAAGAAGACCACAACGGAGTCGAAGAAGTCCCCTTTCTCGCGAGTGACGTGCGAAGATCGAGGTGCCTGCAGATGGCGTTTCAAAAGCTGGATTTTTTTAAAATTCTTTGAATCGTTGTCTCCTGTGGAATTTGGTCGACACTTTATTGATGGACAGAACATTTGGACGATGTATTGGATATTGGATTGACATTTCATACTAATCTAATGGGGAGGTCTATCGTTTGGCCGACACTAACTAGACCAACATTCCATTTAGACCATATTATTTGACTGTAAATTCTAACGCATGAAAACCTGAATTATGTACAAAAATACATAAGTTAAAATTAATTTTAAATTTGAATTAATTTCAGGCATCAATTGTAAAAAATTAATATAACAGTAATCTCTGCTGAAGTCGTGTAATTTTCTTGGCAATAAGTTCCTAATATTCACTTCACGGACATAACATTTTGGCGACATGTTTTGACCGACTATTCTCCGTGTAATATATTTATAGCCAAATTTATCAAATAACATGGAATATAAGCTATTAGAGAAGCGACTGACTATTTTATATTATATATAAATATAATATAAACTTAAATATAAAATTAAATTAGTTCTAAATTATTAACATTATATAATATTAAATTTAGTTCTATTGCGTTGGGATTTAAAAAACTGGGAGATTCAAAACAATGTAAATAAAAAAAGATGAATTATATAAGAAATTTTCATTCGAATGTAATATTGAGTTTACGAGGTTCTTGGTGAAATTAATGAACCCAATTCTGCCATCGAAAGCGGATATAGAAGCTTGCCAACTCCTCTATGATATCAAAGGTCACCTCCATAATGCTTTTCAATACCATTTCCTCATTACTCACGTTCATAGGGCTTAATTCTCACAAATAAGCTGTTAAAACGCCAAAATTTGGCCTAAGATCCCATGAATGTCGCGTAATACATTTGGATTTATTACCTAATTTTAGTTTGAAATCTTCTTCATAGCTAAAAATATATTTTTGGACGTCATTCACCCAATGTATCCTGTGAAGGACCCTTTAAACTTTTATATCATAAGTCTAAATAAACGAGTTATACGACTTTATTTCAATAACCCTCCAACCAATAGTTAAAAAAAACCTCAGATAAAGGCAACTAAACAATTCCCTGCGTTTCTTTACCGGAGAGAAATTCATAACCCCTGAAAAAACTCTGGCCGGTCGTTACCCCGGCAACCACTTGCATCCGACATAAATTGTTTACGTCTTGAGATAGCCGAAGATCATTTCGGAACTGTCCCGATGGGCCATATAATAAACCTGCAAACCTTTTTTTTCTGGCGGCACTAAAAAAAGGCAGCGCATCTCAGCGGGGAAACTTTTAACGTCCCCTCGTAAAACCTCCATATTGGAATTATGCAGATTCCCGGCGGGTGACAAACGCCAGAGGAAACAGCCGTACAACTAAAAACACGAGAGAGGGAAAAAACCCGCTTTGGGTGAAAACTCATCAGGAGAACAAGTTCCTGTGGAAGATTGACTACTTCAAAGCAAAACGCTAATTGGAGCGCAGAGCTGCGGGGGGCAGGACGCAGGCCCCGGAGATAATAACGTACGTTGGATATCAGACGTCTGGTCCACGTATGAGATATGAAACGGATGACCTCGGGAGCGTTGGAGAGGTCTAAAGGCCTCATTCATCTGAGGAAATGGGGCGAGAAGGTCTTCCATATCCTTGAGGCCCTTGGAAGGCGAGCCTTCTTAAGGTGCTGAGGATTCCATTATCAATTTATCCTTCTCTCATAACGGCTGAAGACTGGGATATATACGCTCCCCCTAGGAGGATGTTTTGGTCTACCTGTTTCCATGGAGAGATATCCCACTTATGGTCCTTTGTTCCGTATCCAGGTTACCGCCGTTAATCCTCCACTCTGTTGGCGGATGACCTGGGTCACGCGTGCGGGAATCGAGCGGGTTGAAAGACTATAGAGCTGGAGACCAGAAAATTTCACCCTTTCTTCGATGGAAAGGGACTAACGAAATCTTGTCAATCTCAAATTATTTTCAATCGATCTCGGTTACGTGGTTCTCATCACGATTATGTTCACGTTCTGTACAAGAGATTCACGCTCTGGCAGTGAAGCAGGGCGTCTGGTTTGGAGTAAAAAAATTTGCGGGTATCCAAGAAAAGTTTGACCACTAGAAAGATCGACCCAAATGCAAAATATATTGAGCGGGATCGGATTTATGAAGGATTAAACATGTCAAAAAAGCATTAGAATTGGTCTAAGGTTAGTAATTTTTTCATTAAATTGTCATTCAATTGGGTATTGTTAATATTTTGTTGTCAACCAGAATTCAAGAGTAAAAATAATAAAAATATAAAAATGTTAACATTGCTTACCCTATGAGTTTACTCCTAGGAAACCCGTAAATATTTAAGTTGCCATTTCTATTCGCTCTTCCACCCGAAGTAGCTGACATCTGGTGGTAAATCGTAAATTTGTATTTTATTTTCCATCTGAGTTTCTTTCATGCTTGCCCGTAAATATTTTCGTTGCCAGTTGCTATGGATTTTGTTACCCGAAAATTTTAAAATGGAGTACCACTTATTCTATGGTTGCCCGTAAATATTTACGTTGCTATAGAGTTTGTTACCGGAAAATTTCAAATGAATAACCTCATCATTTTGCTTACTTAAATGTTGATTTTGTAATTATTCGGTTGAAAAAAACGGACAACACAGAGGACATTCAAGAAAATTGATTGGCCATCGATAAATTTTGAAGTGTTACAGATGCTTCTGAAAATGGTTCTTTACACCTAAAGAATATAGAAGGATTGAGTTAATCTAAAAAATATCGACTTATTTTTACGCAACTTGTAAACATATTAATGTATCTAGTAAATCAATTAGCGATAGGTTAACCTCTTGTTTTATAAATGGTGTCATACCATAAAAAGGTTGAAAAAAGTCAATTTGAGTTTTAATGGCAATTATCTTTCATCTAGAGTTGACAATAAAAATTCATCGAGTTGGTATGAGAACAATTTGAAACGGAGAGGTTGATGCTAGATATATACTCCTATAGACCTTTCCCAAGTAACATCTGTGAGAATAAAATTAAATTCATGAAAGAGCAATGGAAAATCTGAAGTTTAGAGATGTGAAATTGGGAAGGGATACAGTTTATAAACGAGGCAATTAGTGCTCTCTCCCAGAATGGGCTCTACGTATTGAATATGTATGTTTGAAAATATACAGGAGTGACATTAAACCATGCGAGAATATACATCGCAAACGACACCGAAATAGAATGGATCAAATTTACTCTTCCAAAAATACAGCGATTCTTCCATTTAAGGAAGCAGTACACGGAAATTCTAACTCTAATTAGTCTCCTTATCATACGAAATTTCGCGTTTAATCCTCAAATCAAAGCTCAGCGCTGTTGCCAGATACGCTGTTCAGACGATGTTTGAGCCGATGATAAATGTATTCTTCATTTCATAATCGAACATTGTTGTCAAATCTATTCATAAAACTATAATTGAACATTTCATTCGGATTTGGTCCTATAAGATCTTTTGCAATATCTGCCCTTCACATTAGAGCTTATTTTTTTCAGAAGTACACAACAACATAGAGCTGGATGCCATTGTCAGATCTACTCTTCAAACAATATCTGAGCTTTGTTGAGAGAATAATTCTTCACATTTTAGCAGAGCATTGTTGCCAGAATCACTCTTCGAATCAAATCTTATCATTATTGTCAGATCTAATCTTCAAATTGCAGCTGAAGTACTGTAACCAATTATTCTCTGCAAATTATCCTCTATTATAATTAACAGCTGTACTCTTCAAATTGCAGTTGAACACTGCTGCCAGTTCTACTCTTTAAACAATAATGAAACATTGTCAGATTCATTCATACGATTATAAGTAGACACTGTTGCCATATCCACTCACCATATTACATTGTTGTCAGATCTACCTATATCTTTCTTCCTTTCACTTTTTTACCAAATTCATTTATTTATATCACTTCTTCATCCCTTCCCCTTTAACTCCCTCCAATTCCTCCTCCTCTATCTCCTGTCCCAATTTCCCCTATTATTCTTGGTACCCCTCTTTTCCCTCATAACTCGAACTGATAAAATGGCCCCTTCATATTTTTTGCCATCCTCCTCAATTTATGCACGCCCTCTTGAGGGACCACGTGCTCTGCAAGTGCCCTCGGCAGCGCAGGTGCTGCTGCTTGCCGGGTGACCGCTCCAACACTCCTAATGAAGACCCCTCTGCTCTGGGATTTCGTGTCATTCGCTAGAGTTACGCTTACGTAGAGATACACGTAAGTTTCGATAAAGGGGCGCCACCGTAGCAAGACGAGGGCCGCTTTAACCAACGAGGACATGCCCTCCCTAATTGTTCAGTATTGCGCAGTTAAGAGATCAAAGCGTACGATGCCATGACTGATTAAAGAATTCGCGTCGACAATGAGTACGACAATCGATGATCGACGGCGTTGTTGCTCTTGAGAGAAACCTCTCTCATTGTTATCGCATTCCCTTTAAGCGCGCTCGTTCGAGATTAATTTATCTCCTGTCAATGTTGCTCTTGTTAGTGAGGTAACCCGCCTAATTTGATATCGTCCTCGGTAAGTTTCATGAGTGTGCATCCTCCAAGGAGTCTTACTCGAGCCCATTTCAATGAAATTCATTCAATTAATGCAATTAATTAAAACATGAGCACTTCAAAAAATTTTAAAAATCAGATTATAGATCTATCGGATCCTCAAAAAAATTATTAGAGTTTTAAAGTCTTCAATAGCCGTCTTTGTCGGCATTCCTAGTCTCATTCACCGGTATTCGGAGATAACAAGAAAGGACACCGTGCTTCTTTCCTCCAATTAAAACAATCAGATTATAGATCTATCGGATCCTCAAAAAAATGATTACAGTTTTAAAGTCTTCAATAGCCGTCTTTGTCGGCGTTCCTCGTCTCATTGACCGGTATTCGGAGATAACAAGAAAGGACACCGTGCTTTTTTCCTCCGAATACCGGTGAATGAGAAGAGAAACGCCGACAAAGACGGCTATTGGAGATTTTAAAAACTCTATTTCTTTAACAGCTGTGTTACAAATTTTCTTTCTTTACATCTAGAAATTGGCTACTTAAATCTTTGAAGAGGGGATGAGGTTAGGCTAGATGAGGAGTAGGGCAATTTTCTCTTGTTTTTCTTCCACAGCCAGAATGCAATTAGCGGAAACAGTACACTTTAGCAGAGTGCATAACCCCTAAAAACGCTTTAAGAGGGATTCAATAAAGAAAGAGAAGAAAAAGTTTTCATTGTACACCATCACTTTCATTTTTTAAGAACCTTTCTTATTATCATCACCGAGGATATGTCGTTTCAAAAGGGCAAAAGTGTCGCTCGAAGACTGAAATACAAACTGTTATGCTCGCAATTTTGGTTGATAGTTCACTTCCCTAACATATAAGCTCATATTACATACATATATGTCTATTCCAAAATATTTTAAAATCGATATTCATTAACTAAATTACTATTTTAAGTCAATTCAACTCATGACCAACCATCATGTTCCGCAACATAAATTAAAATAACTTAAATAGCTGACTGTAGCAAATAATGCAATACACCTTCATATAATACATAGGGAAAAATAATTATTAGGAAATAATAGGAAGGAAAATACAATACAAGGATATGATAGTAAGGACAGATTACAACTTCTGGTCGATTTTATCGAGAGGCTTTAGAGAAATTAGGAATTAGAGTTAGATGAGGATATCCGGTACTCTACACTCTCTGCCATACGCCAATGACAACATGTAGGTTCAATATGTAGATGTAAGATGTAAATGCAAGTTCTATTAACTATTATGAAATTTTGTTCTTTTGGTAATTTTAATATTTCTGTTAATTATTAATTTTGTACAAATTTGACTTCAGAGGTTAGGTGTAAGAGAGGGTCTGCGGGGGGTTAAACCCACGTGGGTTCAACCCCAGCAAATAGAGGATCATTTAATAAAAATAATATTATTGTAGAGAAATTAATACAGCAATTCACTCAAGCAGTAAATTATTTTCTTCTTTGTTATGTAAGGATTTGCAGTATTGTTTGAACAAATAAGATCGTAGATATATTAGTTCTCTGAAGTGGTATTTGGAAACAACAATGAAGCATACCCAAGTAACCGTGTTTCTTTTACCATTGTTAATAAGGATTTAATACGGGGAAACATAATTCCATTGAGGATTTACTAGGCCTCTCGAGATAGCATAGGGAAAGTTTAAGGAAGTTGGACACTATTTTCATTCACTACAGAGCTTGAGTTCTTGAGAGGATTTCGTTGAAGTAGTTTTCCAGCAAATTAGCTCCTTATTTTCAAGGAAACTAGGAAAACTCTCCTAAGCTCCTTTTTTGATAAAGTAAAACTTTTTCGTTGGATAGTATAATGAAATATCCTACGCGGAATTAAAGTGTTACCTCTTCATACGCCACTGGCTCTATTCCTACTGCGATGAAAGGAAGAATCAGGAAGGAGAGTTGTAGCATAGAAACAACTTTTAAAACTCGTGTATCACATCTCAAGTAACAACAGTATAAATCGTACCATTTAAAGACCAGCCAGCAAAGGCAACTCAGAAATGTGAATCCTTTAATACTATCCAATAATAAAACTTAACAATTCACCATGTAATCGAATTTCCCTCTCAGAACAATGGTGATCAGAAATAAATTAACAAGGATTTATTATATTAACTGAACAAACTCAACAATCTTAGCCTAACAGTACTTTTCCATTGTTGATGCAAGAACGCCGTTTTTTCAGCATAATGAACGTCAATCACTCATACCTGGGTGGTTTTCATAAGTTAAGCATGAACAAGATTGAAACAAATGTAAATAAAAGATGAATTTCCCTCCATTTTGAACCAAAATATAATTAAAATTACTATATACTATCAGGAAGAATTGGATAAGTTGAGAACTTAATGAGATTCCATTGCTAACATTATCACTTGAGTTTCGAAGAAAATTAGATCTCTACCTATTCAATATGTAACCATAATCATTTTATCACAAACTTATATCTTATGTGTAATTAAACATTAAAAATCTATAATAAAAAGACTACATTAATAATTATGAAAGAAGCTTGTAAAGCGTACGTCTACAATTCATAACAATGAGGAAGGACAAGCTATAATCGATGAGGCTAGTCGTGCCAACTCAACAATGAAATAAGAAAAACCAACAAAAGTTAGACACGAAGCAACTACTCAGAACAGACCGACTCAACAATGACACATTCACGAGCCTCCTTGAATGAGGCAACAATGCCGACATTTCAAGAACGATAACTCTCGTATCATTATTGTAACAATGACAGAAGTGAAAGCACACCCAACGGGAATAACACAGCCATTCTTCTCGTGTGCCCCGGCACCTAGAGAGAGGATTAGGCCCAAGGAGTCACCAAACAGATTCAATTCCGCGGAAATGAAGTCTCGGTAGCGTCCTTCTTCCATCTCGACATTTTTTCCTCCTTTCCCAACTTGTCCCATTTATTCTTTTCTCTCTAGAAATCTCTCTCTCTCCCCTCGATTTTCTTCTCTTCGGGATACTTCCTCCCAACGCCCAGAAACTCCTGCATTTGTCTCCTCCAACTCTCTGATTCCCCCCCGCAGCGTTGATTAGGGCCGAAATGTCAAACGGCCTCCCCGTGTTCCGCCCCATTGTGCGAATCGTGTCCGGGTGGAGGGAATCACACCACGGCTCCGCTGGCAAATGTTTTCGCAACCTCGCGACCCTTTTTGCGACCCGTTTTTGCCGAGTGTATCCTCTGCCTCGTAACTCGCATGGGCTAATCTGCAGCCCCTGTGACGCCTTAGCTGCTTTAAGTATCGCGGGTGGTGCGATTTCTGAAGCCAGCCGTGTGCTATCAAAGTCGTAAATGATCACAGTTTGAACACAATGTGTGTTAGCAAATCCCACAAATACATTATTAGATGAAATTAATTTATAACTATTGTTGTCATTAATTAAGCTATTAGTATTACGATAGTTAGGTTGATAATGACTCAAGAACGATAATCCACAGAAAACAGTACTCTTTAACAATATAAAACCATAATCTTTGTTTTTACAATCACTCCTTGTTTCCATAGTATTTTGGCCAACAATTAACATTTCTAGCAACTTTTTCGGCAAGAGGAAACTTACTTTATAAAATTTCCTACTCTATATAAAATAATAATGATAAGAATTTTTAACATCTAATAATCATTTTTATTTTAAAGTTTTTCAATCAGCAAATAGAAACGAATTCGGCTAACGAATATCTTAGTCCATATTAAGGCATAGAATCATACACAATCAAATACGACCCAAAAAAAGTATCACTATGAATTGCGTTTACAGCGAACCTATTGTCTATAGGTAAGGTATATGATAATAGCTCATAATATTACACCAAACGGTATGGTATAAAATTATAGTGAGCTAGTACTATGTAAAATGCTCTTCAACAGTATGAATGGCTAAGAATAATATTTATTTGCATTCATTCCGAACTTCATGGATATAACGCTGATTTTTTATAATTTATATGTATTCCGATGTCGATAACAAGGATATAAACAATGCTCTAGGACAATGCAAAATAGTTGTGTAAAATAACAAATGCATTCTACTTTCCAAACAAAACATCCCTATTCTATCACTTCATCCAACACAACACCTGTCATTCATGAATATGCATCAGTTATAGGGTTATATCAATAGATTCAACATATAAAATGCAATTTTAGATTTTGCAATGGGATTTTATGCTGTTTTGTAGGATACATAGTGAGTCGTTAAAATTAAAGAAATACTTATTTATTTACGAGTAATTATTTATCTCTTATATCTACATACGTACCATACGTATGATAGTGAAATATCATTAATTAGGAAATGCTATGATTAAGAACGAGATTAAATATCATCATTTTCTCGTTACAGTGAACGTGATGAATGATCAGAATAAATAAAGTATTTTTTTAAATTCCTTGTACATTTTTTATTCTTTGATGAATTTGATTCGAGTATTATGATTTTCCCATTTATTAGTAGAATTTAGTCCCGAGAAATAGTGGCTGAATATAATCACAAATATTGAAAAGAAGTAATGGCTGAATAATCTAGAACAGTCATTAAGGAAACTGACAAAACCACGGTGTCCCTCCGAAGTATAGGTACCTACTCATGTAGACATTACGTCAGAACACCCGTCTGGAAGGATGTAACACGGGTAGACAAGGGTGTAAGCCTGAAGCAATCCAATCCTATAGTTGTCCACGTCATCAAGGACGTGAGTTAAGATCATTTAAGCGGGTATTTCAGGGTAAGAGTTCCACGTACAAGATGCGGGCCGTAATCCTATTGGACATGGAACTTATCTGTTGAAAGGATGGGCAAGATTCAGAGGTATACTAGGTAGAAAAGTAGGTCAAAGGGAAAAAAAGGCAGGAGAATATATTTATATGTATAGGAATAGTATAAACTTTAATAGTGGAAGATTAGTTATAAACACCTTATTAGTAGAAAATATTGTATTTGAGCAATAGTCATTAATTTTAGTATATTCATCCAACCTACCACCAACCACTTAACGTTCATCCTTACTACTGTTAATATAATGAGGTTGAAGAATATTATTCTTAAGATTTTTTTTATTAGAAATTCATTGAATATTTTATAAAAACACATTTACATGTGGAGTCTTTCGTTACATATTCAATACTGAGTAAATATTTTGTTTCACTTCCAGGAGGAAAACCTTCGAAGAAATTATTTAGCTGAATATACCCAGAAGTGTTAACAACGGCTTTTCTCGATTGATGTTGAGGGATAAATAGTTGAATACTATTTTAAGAAACTACACTACGCAACTTGAAATTAATCCATAAGCTACGCACATAAAGATATTTAAATTGCTAGGAGATGATTTGACTTCACAAAGTTTAATTAAAATTAACTAGAGAGGCACGGCATTAAAGATAATTTAATTTAAATACACGTTCTAATAATAAAATACTTTTCGCAAAAATAATACAATGCAATAATCAAAACAATATAACCAAAACTGACAAGAATACAAGCAAATTAACAATACTGTGAAAAAATGAATAACCT
This sequence comes from Sympetrum striolatum, assembly GCA_947579665.1. Classification (NCBI taxonomy): domain Eukaryota; kingdom Metazoa; phylum Arthropoda; class Insecta; order Odonata; family Libellulidae; genus Sympetrum; species Sympetrum striolatum. Next base: position 77,971,364 of record OX388346.1, read on the forward strand.
TATTTAACCCACTAAATCACCCACGAAACGATATTCTTCAATTTAGCCATTCACTGAATAATAGAATTTCAACGAGAAGGCATAACTGAATCCCAGAACGAAGCAAAACTTCGAATTCGCAGCTGCCAACGTATGAACTGTACAAACATCCAGTTCGGGAAACACACCCTCGGCACCGGCAATGAAGCAGAGCGAGTAATCAAAGTTAAGGAAAGGGGAGATTGACGACGTCCGAATGATTACATGCGCCGTTTGTCAATCCTTTGCACTAACTTCCAAAGGCATCTCAAATAGGCCAACTCAAATAGGGGCCGAAGACCCCCTCCATCCATCTGACGAAATAAGCAGACTAGGTTGGTGTAGATATTTGCCTTAATAATTATAGAAGACTGATAAATACTACCGCAAGTTAAATTCAATCGAAAAATAAATTAAAAATCAACTAATCTAACCAATCGATCAGACCGTAACTCAGAAACGAGCGAGTCATTTACCTAATCAACTATAGCCTGATAAGGTCTACAATAAATAAACATTATTATGATAATTATTATTAAATTTGTGCTATACCTACATTGTGGAAATAATTTACATTGTATCTTCCATCTTAAATACTATCTAAACTTATAACTCAATGTTATATATAAATATAGAATCGTAAAGCAATTACAGTGGGAAATACGACAGTGGAATAGCATAGAACAGAATAGATAGAATAAAAATCCAATTTTTCGGGACTCGATCCCTGGACCTTGGCTTCGCTTGGCGGGTTTGATAACCAATCCACAATCATTAATTTTTAAATTTACATCTAAAGTTTTCCTATTTATATCTATTTACCTACACGTTATTTATACCATTAATATCACAGACGATGGGTTAGATGGAAGAGAAATATTTCAGCCTCAACCGATCCGATTGGTATTTTCGTATACATTTCCATTCTGAAAGGTATACTTTAATGTTCGCTGTATTTCCGCAACTCTCTTAAACCATTTTTATACAGAATTTATATCATGCGAATTAGTGTTTGTCTAAATGAAAATTTCCACCAAGCAACACTTATTACATTAACACAAAGTATGTTACGTCTGAACTTGGCTTTCAGAATTGGGCATCGTGCTTTATTCCTCTTAGTTTTCGCGGTTTGAACCACTAACATCGCCCCTCCATGAATAAACTCGAGTCAAAAGCATAAAAAAATATTCATTTTCCTCTGTTCTGCACCAAAAGATAAAAAGACTTGGAATTACGGACCGTTCATTACGCATAGCTCGATTTCAAAAGCAGCGTCCCCACGTGATCCGAGGCACAAACAAAAGATATCGACCTGCAATAATTAACTCCTCGGATGGAGCACATACACCGGTTGTCAGACTATCTGGCAGTGGATGTGTAATGTCAGGGGCAGACACGCTTTGGAGGGTCTTCACGGGGCACTTCAGAAGCCCTCAGACAACCGCTGGGGTATCTCCATAAATTGCCGCCTCCGATATCCGTGCGATACGCAAAGGTATTGGAGCGGTCGCACGCAATAAACGCTTTGTCCCCGCGGATCACGAGTGATTGTCGATTCAACAGTCGACCCCTAATTAATTGCTAGCCAACCGAGAGCTGGTCGAGATTACAATAATGAAAACGATTCAATTATTGGCCCGCGATTTCAATTATCGGACTTGCTTTGGAGCCACGTGACGTTTGTTTAAGTTAATATATTAACTTTCGCTCGAAAATAACCCGTTTGATGTCGAGTGTTTCAGAAATTAATTGTTATGTTTTCATAAAGTGGTGTCGGTTTTTATAGATATTGATACGAAGAGCAAAGGCTGGTATGGCCTCTATAAGAATATTTATACGTTAATTAGTTAAACAGAATTAACTGGAACAAGTACTGTATTGCACGGGTCAGTTCTTCATACCCTTTGTGCCGATGCTCTCTCCGAGGTTGTCCCTCGGGACATAAACTTCGCTCAGTTATACTTATACAGTGCAATGCAATGAACTATACAATAGCAAAAGGGTTCTTTTTAAATTCACCAATCTGATGAGCGATGGATTGCATCGATGTTTGTCTGATTACTTCGATGGATTATCAATTCTTGATGAATTTAAGAACAGTCCGTTGGTTTGTCTGCTGTTTGACAAGATAGCTACTAAACTATACAGATTCAGGGTTAATTTTGTGGTACTTATTTATTTGTTTACCATTGATTTTTTACAATATGGATACTGTTGCATTTACGGCTTGTTCCATTTCCATAATTCTTTAAACTATGTTGAAACGTAATTCATCTCATCGTTTGTGTTCGTTGATTGTTCAATTATAAGTACGTTATATTTCCCATTGTAAGTTGCCATTTACTTACTTTTTATGAGGTTATTATGATATTAACATTTGAATGACCCGCTACTGTCATCAGAACCATCGGCTCTTCACCGGGAATTAATCTCGCTGGAAGCGATGGACATCGGTGGAAAGCATCGTAAATCCGTTGGTGAATAAAAAAACGGTTTGATGAATCTATTGATGAATTTAAAAGACGTGTCCAAATGCGGAAAAAGCAGCCATGTCAATGCATCTCCTTACCATTGTGTCAAGTGCTTTCACCTTGGGTCCCTTATGTGCGGAATGAAATTATGAAATATCCCTTCAAAACATTATACTCTTAATCATTGGTGCCAATCACTGTGTTCAAAACAGATAATACTTCATCAATTATCATGAGCTAGGGATGTATGCAGTGTATTTAAATGACCCGAAACCAAGTAACCGTACACTTTAAAGTAGTTAAATCACGTATAATGAATTTGGCCAAGCGATACTTGGTGGAATTTCATCTTAAAACGAATTTTTATTTCAACACTTGTACAGTTCCACAAAATCTATTATTTATCTATTTTATCTTCTATTACATACATACAAAATCTATTATTTATCTAGTTATCTATTTTTTGTGGAACTGTACAAGTGTTGAAATAAAAATTCGTTTTAGTTAAATCACATTAACTTATCATATAGAAAGAGTTCTTTCCGGATACAATTCAGTTTGTGTGTAGATAAAAAAAAATCTGAGTATTTGATCTTTGAAGGAGAAGTCATATACGTCTCTTTTGAGTAAATTACGTCATAGTATAGAGATGAGATATTTATATTCAGAAAATTCACGCACACTTGTGAGGGATATAGTAATAGGATTTACTGCTACTAGCAGTAGCATGTTTAGAACTATATCAGAAGTTGTTTTCCGTGCCAAAATGGCCATAAATGGAATATTGCCTCTTTTTGCAGGACGGAGAAAAACCTATCTTTCCATACCCTTTCTTCTCAGCATTGTTCACATGTGCGATAATACGAGAATTACACAGTAACGACTGATGCCGAATAACTGCTTTCATTCAGTACGCTCCTAGTCGAATTCTATTGGAATTAATATTCACAAGGGTACTGTGAGACATTCATTTTGGTCACTTCTCCGAACGCTACGAAAGAAGCTAATCATAGAGTAATTATGCTGAAATTGAGAGGACGATTTCCACTCGATGAATTCTAGCTCAGTGACAACGACTGGGAAAACTAATTCATTTCGGTAGTGATCCTCATCAGGGGTTATCATACCTAATGGTAGTAGGGTTGGGAAAACCTCTCACACCTTATTTATATTAGTAACCTTCATAAGGGCTAATGGCATACATAATTACTGGTAAAGGGGTTAGTGAGGTTCAGACTGACCTTCGGAATAAATTACAGAAAATTGAAAAATAAAGAAATGATAATAAACTCCATTTGAGAAGGTATCACCTCGTGGAAGACCAATACAAGGAAGGAAAGATAACTTTAGTTCACTTCCACAGATTTTTGAATTAAATACAATTTTAAATAATTAATTTTAAATGATAATCAGTTGTCATATAATTTATTAAAAATTAACAATTAGAGAATACAGAATTATGCAAGAATGACAGGAAAGTATGCCAGTGATTTGCTTACAGAAAACAGTACATAGATAATGGCAAAAGAAAAAGAAGAAAATAAATACTAAATACTAATAATACTAAAGCGTCTATTACTAAGGCAAGATTAAGGTTATCTCTTATAATAATTGATAAGTCTTGATAAGTCTCTTCTTGCATCAAACCTTTCGTAATGTAAATTTTAAGGAAGTAGATAGCTTGAAAAATTACAGAAAAGAAAACTGCCTTGCTGGTTTAAAAAAACAAGGCTTTTGCTTAGGAGAAAATCGCACCTAAAAACTACCGCAAGAAGGCGGTGTAAAAAAAACTTACCAAACCTAATGATAGTTAAGTTAATTCTCATGGAGAAAATAATTTGAGATAAATCTAAAAAGGAATCACCGAAACCACGAGAGTTAATTGGAACTAAAACGACAATCAATTTCCCGACCTGCCGAGCTGTTTCAAAATCTCGACGAAAAACTTTGCTTGCGAAAAGCAAATTTGGCCCATTATAACTCCTAATCACCACCGTATAGAAGACAACGAAATATCGATCAATCATCACATCCGATACCTCCGGGTCAATTACATTACCGAATATAGAGAACGGTTCTCCCGAAAATCTTTCCGAAGAAAATCCACCCAAAGCCTCTCAAAAAAAAGTCAAGATGAGGGGAAGCCAATCCTCTTATTTTCCTCAAGTGTGTATCTTTTGTTTTAAGGAAAAAAAATACCGTTTCCATGGAGAAAAACTCGAAACAATCAGAAAGAGTGCCGATGTGGAGGGGAAGAAACATCGCAGCTTTCTGAGATAATAAATTTCCTCTTCATGCGAAGAAGAGTATGGTTCGCGTCTCCACTCAATAGGGCGCGCTTCAATCGCCAAAGGGTAAGGGAATAAATCTCAAGTTAATTCGGTTGATAGAATCTCTGAGAGAGCGGGTATTATATGAATCGGTTTTTATGCTTTTGATATTCTATAGTCTGTTAAACATATTTTCTCACTGTTAAGTATTGAGGACGAGGTCCGATTGGAATCTCAGATCTTCTGGTATCAGCAAAAAAGAAATAATGGAAAGGAATGAGGTTTACTAAGCAAGATGAGGAGTGAGGTAGTTTGCCCTTGCATTCTTCATCCAGCTAGGATTCCATGAGTGGAACAGGTCAACGCAAGTGATGCATAATGACTCTACGAGTAACACTTGTCTTGTAACTCCATAAGGAGAGAATCAAAAAAGTGTATAATGTTTGAGAATCACTCATACATCAGTAGCTACTAAAGAAAATAATAAGACCAAGATAAAAGTAGATGCAAGTTAAATTTTTCTTTACTCTGTTTCTATAGACATGTGAAAAATATTCCATTGACACCATTGATACATTCTAGGCAGATTTTTCCATTAGATAAGTAGTTCTTTTCTCAGAAATAAACTGTGACGATTGAATCATATTATTTTATTAAAATTATTATTATTTATTAGAGTTCGGTTTTATAGGTGTGAAACGAGTACCTTAAGGAAAGAGGAACTAAAACGTTTAGAGACCTTCAAGATGTGGGTTTGGCGTGGAAAGGAAAAAGGAAGTTGGGATGATAGGAAAACAAACACGGAGGTGCTAGAGATGGTTGGGAAGAGAAAGGTTTAATTGAGGTAATTAAGGCAGAAGCAATGAGGGGGTTGAGGGGAAAGGAACGCTAGAGATGGAAGCAATTGAGGAAAAATGCAAGGAAGAAACAGAGGAGAAGATGAAGACAAGAGATGCTGGATGACATGAAGAGTGGAGTTGACTACCAAGAAACGAAGAAGATGGCGCTGAACAAGGATTTGTGATATGAGCCAACCAAAAGGTAGAAGACGATGATTATAATTATTTATTTTATTGACGATAATTTCTCTTTGTATGTGGATGATTACTATTTATTTCGATGTCAAATTTCCCTTTGTAAATGGAAACCACCTTGGAAATGAAGATCGTCACGTTCGCTCTCATATTTGAAAGATATAAGGTAATTCCGGTAGAGATGCCCCGCCTAAGGAAAAGACTTCATAACAATGACTTCAGTGATAAAAAGAATGTGAAACTGCGTGATAAAATACAACGTTTATTGGTTATTAACAGTATATAAATAAATTTTGTTTTAAAATATTTTCACCCAAAATATTAAACTTTTTCTGCATCCATGCATTTGGCCATTTCTCCCGAGTGTAAGGGTGAGACACCCCACCTCTGTGGGAGGGATGTCCCATTAGCTTAAACTGAATTTAAACTGGAGAGCGCATGCTATATAACAAAATTGTTAAATTTATCTTGAAATTAGGATATAACTTAAGATTTAGGTTGAATTTAAAACTTATTTAGAAGTTTCATTTGAAAAAAATAGTCAAAAAGTGTAGAGAATTTAGAGCAATATCAATTTAAAATTATAATAAAATTTGCAATTGGTGTGAATGGGGGCTAGAATAAACACAAAATATTGTCGTTTTAACCGAAAAAAATTATGACAATTTTGATGTTTTTTGAAATTTCGAAACTTCGAGGAAAAAATTCTCACAGAAGATATTTTTTGATTTCGAAAAAAAATTATGTTTTTAATGTCCATGTGAGTGGGCCACTTTTGCCGGGTATTACATTTCGATCAGAAAAAAGTGGCAAAACGCTTTGCCCTAGTGCTTACTAAACAATACCTCATTTTTGATTGTGCGTAAAATGCATTCGACCGTGGATTTAAATTTGAATTTAAATTAAAACGTAGATTACAAACGTTTCCTTGAAAAAAGCTTTAATCAGCATCACCTTAAAAGTTAAATTGATACTAATAAGATACATATACCTTAAGATATCACTGGGGCATCTATCCCGAGAAGAGGTGGGCCCGTACTAAAAGGAGGTCTCTCCTTTCAATATGGGAGAGATGCCATTACAGCCAGTGGAGCTACACTTAGTCCAAGATGGGCAGTCACTGCACGTGAATAATAGACGAACCTAAATCTACAAGTTTTCGCCATTTAATTCAAAATATTCAACCATTTAAACTGATGCCAATCAGAAACATTATACTCTTAAAAGGGCGGAAAAAAACAGTACCTACTTGAAATGATGCTATAAAATTGCGTAAAAAGAATTAATCGCCGTGAAACTCTTGCAGATAGACAGGTGCATTCCAAATAACCAACGAACACCGCCTGTAGAGTAATCTTGTGGTTTTCCTAAAAATACTGCGATTGGGGCGTCTCTCCCGGTGGGGCATCTCACCCGGGATAACCTTAGGTCGACAGAAGCATTGAATAACCTAATGTAATACTCTTCAGTTCAAGTTGCGAAAAAATTTAGACTCAATTCAAGTTAAAAACAAGTCTCCCGCGGCTTCGGGCCGAGTTGTTACATTTTTTAAATAGATTAGCCGAGGAGAAAAAATTAGGACCGCGTTACGAGAAACTTTTGCGACGCGGTGAAAGAAAACATCGTCTGATTACATTTGGAAATTTCTCTCGTGTCCTCCGCAGCGGATTTGATTAAGAATAACTTTGACTGCACACAGCCGGTGGCCTAATGCAATTCCTTGCGCCAAACTTATCCCATGAACATTTTCGTGAAGACATTCGCAGTAAAAGGGTCGGGTGCAAGAGTTATTTCGGCAATACGTTACTCTACAATGAAATTACAGCTACTACTATGTATACCGTGAAAATAAATATCTGTGCATATATTTCGTATTTATGTAAGTAAGCAGTTGAAGCTGATCTATGTTTTGATGTATATTGTACTGATTTGCCCCCTACATACGTTTTCCCCTGTATTTACTCTAGTATTTAACTGTCCATAACCTGGAATTTAACTGTCCGTATTTAACTCAAGTCCATATGTTAGGTGGGAAATGCATCTCTATCGCAACAGGAATTTTCTATTTATTAACTGTTAAAAATGTTATTGTATCATAAAACATACTTATACTAATTGTTATGTGAACTTGAACTTTATTTTATGTGTTCCATTAGCATTCTTATTGCAATAACTTTGTATCATAAATTATAATCATTGTATAAAAAATTATATTAAATGTTAACTTAACTTTATTTTATGTGTTCCATTAGCATTCTAATTGAAATAACTTGATGAACATAATCCTTTTACAATTTATTTGGAATCAAAAGAAGAAAATGTATCTTTCAAATACTTTTGAGCTAGTATTTTCCATGATGATACGAAAGCTGCTGAGGTATGAATGGTAACATACCAGGTTTAGAAGTATGAAACTGGATTTTTTTGTAAAACTTACACTCGACTATTTGAAAATTATCGTAAGTATCTTAAATAATCGTAAATTATCATAAAGTATCGTAAATTATCGTAAAAAATCATCTTTAACCAATAAGGCTTGCAAGTCCTGTCCTTTAAACTTTTTCGGTTTTTTCCCACGGTCCTCGTTTCTCACGTCAAAATCACCACTTTTAAATATTTCAAACCACTCGAAGCACTGAGTTTAGCCAAGAGCATATTCACCTTCGACAAGCATTCTATGCGATTCTGCAGCAGTTTTCTTCAAATGACAGCAGAAAACCAAGCTGTCCGCGAATCATAGTTCGTAGGCACAAAACTCGACATATTTAAGGCTATAGACAAAACATACCGGTGTATGAAACTTAGGTTATTGCGTGTTGGCAAACTTTTTCAGCTGTTAGAGGGAGAAGATGGCGCTGCAGAAGCGGTCTTACGGTCTTTAAACTGATAGCGAGCACCATCTATAGGCAAATTCCGGTTTCATATTTCTACACCGGTATATGATATTTATTACATATGGCGGAGGGAGGATCTAACTTAAATAATTCATTCTTCGTTCCTAATACAAGAGAAGATTGTAAGTCTAGTATTTTATAGTAGCCTAGTACACCGCTCGTCGACTAAGCTTGTGCTACCAAATGATGCTCTACCTAATGATGTGGTTGCAACCCATATTGCGCTTATAAGCAGACAGAAAAGAAGATCTGCTGTAGACAGAGGAATAGTAGATCTACGGAGGGTTTTCATTTTTATCTTTTTCGTGAGACTTTTCCTTCTAAGGATTCTTTCAAAAGCTCGAAACATTTTATCCGAAGTGTCTTCCAAATGTTTCTAAAGCTATTTCTTTTAAAATAAATTATAATACCTACTTTTTGGAGCACTTTCAATAAGTGCGGTGTCCTGTATTGTTTTTTCGGAATACCGGGGAATGAGAAGAGGAACGCCGACCAAAACGGCTATTGGAGATTTTAAACCGCTAAATCAAAGACGATACCGGAACAGAGAGTTTTTTTTTCATATTAATTTTAATTCGCTATAATATTCTTCACAAAGTACTAATTGGTATTTAATATACTTAATTCTACCAAGATTCGAGTGCTGAAAACTAATGTCTTCAGTTTTACTAAATCTACTTTCTTTTAATTAATCTCCACTCATGGGTTATGCATTTCTCATAGACGATGAGTTAGCTGGAACAGAGGATTTTTTAGCCTTCATTTCATTCAATCCATTACCATGTTCTTTCTAGGGATTGAAATAATATTTCATTCATTCAATTCTACCAAGAGTAAAGAGCTGAAAAATTATACTAGGATCATATCAGAGGAGCTTAATTTCCATTCTTTTTAAATCAATATAATACTGCTTCAAGTGTTTAAAATAATATTTAATATATTCAATTCCACTAAGATGTAGAAGCTAAAAAAATATCTAAGGATCACCTCGAAGGAAATTATGACTGATGCCCACTTTCGGAGATGAAGAAAGCCGACCTCCGTCCATTTTGAATTCGCCCACAGTAAAATGCCACCCTCCCCTTCGTCCGCTTCATCAGCCGTCACGGAGGCCGCATTCGACTCCCAGAAGCTGTCCCCTTTAAAGCGGAGTAGGGAGTTTCCATGGAATCCCATCTGGACCGGGTAATGATTCGCACAGCGCCGTGGGCAACTCGAGGCGATCTGCGGGCCGCTTACAGCGGAAATGAAATTCCTCCGCCATCGTTTTGAGAGGAATAAAGCCGCGGTTGTTTTCCATTCTCGGAACGCATAACAAGGGATTTGGGTCAGGCGGTTGGACCCCCAAGTGCTGTCTGGAGGGGAGGGGAGCGTCGCCCCCTTCTTTTTTTCTGTTTTGGCGGGAAGATAGAGGGGGTTAGTAATCAAGCGCGCGCTTTCATTACGCGTGCCACACGTGCGGCGGGAACGATTGTTGGTTGACCGCGCTTCTAAGTGGCGCTGCTAAGTGGCGATTCTTTTTTTTTAAGTGGGCGAATTTCTCGGATTTTCGGTCGTTGATGGGGATTACTTTTAACGCGCTTTCAACCAGTGGAAAGTCAATGACGGTGTTCTCAGCCGAGCGTTACCTGAATGGTGCTCGGGATTTGGCGAGACGATGAAGCCACTGACTCGAAAAGGTCTTCAAGAGAGATTATTATCAACCTTTTTCTATATACGGTGAGCCGAATCATTGAATAGCAATGGGTGAAAAGCTACAAATTTTAAATATAGTGTTACTTACCATTGTATCACTTAGAAAGCAAGCCTAGGAACACCGAGGTTTGATTTTCTAATCCGAAAATGGTTCTGTCTGTTCATAATCGGAGAGTTAAGAGTAAGAACTGTTTTTCAAAACCGAACTTCTACATTTAAAGTTTGCAATTTTATTATATTTGCCCTTTTATTTACGAGTTTCAAGCAAATTGAATACTCCATATCCTGTATCTTGAAAAGCTCTAGGAGGAGGACCTTGTTTTGCAGTCTTACCAAAGTCCGGTAAAAACAATCCGGTATAATCGTTAGTATGCAGTCTACTTTTTCTTTTACCGCTACTTTCTATAATGTGCAAAATGTTGTATGCTGTGTAGCCTAATCCAAGTACTCTGAAATGTCTAATCTAATATGCTGAAAATGTCTCTTTCGATTTGCGAGGGATAATTAATAAGATTAAGATGGGATTACCTTGGTACTTCAATTAGTAATTTACTCTCTAGTAAAGAGAATTGAAAAATAATTTACTATCCAAGATATGATAACAGTAGCAGCCACCACTTACACCATAGGGAAAATGAGGGAATTTTATGAAGGATTTTTTAAAGTTCAAAAACTTCAAAAATCCGAGCTTTCATAAGTATATTTGCACTGGATGGATAAAAAATTCAGCGCCTTTGAAAGTAATCTCTTGATCTCAGGAGCATATCCCATGGGAAGATGTCTTTCAGTCTGTTGGAATACGGAAGCAAGATCCCAATGCTTCCGAGCCAATGTAATCTCTTCGTTAGGACTTAGCGAATCAAATAGAAAATCGTCAACAGGAGCTCTTCCTTCGTCAAAGAGTATTTTTAACCCTTTCATTGGACATAAAAATGCGATGGAGATAAGATTTCACAGTGAGGTTCTTTTGCAAAGGAAAAAGCACAGAAGAGAGAAACACGTTAGGGAAATCCAATTGTATGAAAAGCATTAGTCATGGTCTGGCTTTGAAAAACACGAGCCGTGAAAGCATATTTGTTAAAATGTTTGAAAGAAGGGATAACTAATTGAAAGTCTATGGCTCGTGGATTTTCCATCTTCATTGGAGATGACACAGATTAGTTTTGCCATATTTATATGATTTAAGTTCGTCAAGAAAAGTGCACTGCTGTTTAATTGAATATTAAGAATACTTGAATAGTTGAGAATTCAGGCCAACATAATGGACTATTTCCTCATTCGTTTATCACATCCACGAATCAATTTTAACCCAAGATGAAGAGCTCGCAAACACAATATAAATAAATTAGGAAAATAGAAAGGCAAAATAGGAATACGACATATTTGAATCAGCAATCACACACTGAAGGAGTTACCAAACGAATGGAAATAATTAAATTTATGAAAAGTGAAATTAAAACAAATTGATGGATCGCATAGAAACGAAAATTGATAGACATTACTGATTAGAGCCAGGGCCGGCCTAATTACTATAGGCAACTTAAGTAATCGAACCAGGGCATACCTACTTAGGTGAGGTCGATGTTGGAGTAGCGGAAAGAGGTACGGATGCTTCACAGTAGTTAACTTGAAGATATAGATTCTCACAACAATGACGATGAGATAAGTTACACTTTAATTAGGGAATTATTTAAGACACTCATAAACAACGTGGTATTTCATCTACATCTACATTAATACCCTACAAGCCGCCTTTCGGCGTGTGGCAGGGGGTGTAAACACCAGTATTTCAGATTGATGGGCAAAAAAGGGAATTTGTTTTAGCGACCTTGCGTGGCAACGATTGCAACAATCAGCGATAACAATAAGACAATTAATTAATTCGGATATAATGCGATTATATCCGAAACCTAAACAATGCGATCAATATAATTGCGATGCAACAATAACATGCCTCCTGACTGTTGAAATGAAAGTCGCAAAAATCAAGATGCTCTGCAATGATCGCAACAATAAACGTTGGTAAAACAATGTAATTATACTTCAAACCTAAAAAAATAAGAGCAACAATTCAGAAAGTCACACAATTCAAGATCGAACATCGTTGCTCACACATCTTTTTATAGAATTCCAGGAAAACGGAATGATAGTGTACTCTTTTCCTCCAGATATACTGAGAAGCCGATCAGATGTAGAATTCGATCCATCCTGCTCTCCGAGTGTCTTTCTTATTCGGAGCGAGATCGTCATCCCATGAGTTTCGCCATTAAGGTGGGTGGTTACTGCGCTCCCCAATGATTTCTCAGACTCGTGTTTCAACCTTCGGCGCTATCCTCGAAGGAGTTACCCTTTTCTGCAGAGGGGATCGCACGTGGAGATAAAGCTACCGTCCTATGCTCTATCTATGTTCATAGACCCTGTGAACATAGTGCTGAATAAATTAGATGCCCGTAAAGCCATCATGGGATTCAGATACAAGGCCGAGACGAATACCTTATGAGCTGACTTAATTATTGACGTTTTCTCTATTGATATACGTTGCAACAATTACAACTGAAATTGCTATCGCTCCTTTTATTGTTGAAAACTATTGGGCTTACAAATTTCATTGTTGAATAAATGAACAATTTGCTTGTCGTTGTTTTTTGTTCTTTGTCGGAAAAAAGTTAATTTTACAATTTATTTTATAACAAACTGACGTTTAACCCTTTCGATAAATCGATATAGTCTACAGCCGACCCTTCAAATTCTTATGTAAAACATTTTTTCGATATAATTCGGATGTGCATTTCGACTCTAGGTGAAACATTTAATCTAAAGCAGAGGTTCCCAACCTTTTTCAGCTTGCGACCCGCCTTTCCTTATGGTGGAGCAAAAAAAACTTATTTATATCGTATCCCTTCCTTTTGTATATATATATATATATATATATATATATATATATATATATATATATATATATATATATATATATATATATATAATTTACCATATAATATTTTAAAGAAGATTTGATTTACTGCTTTTACATCAAACTTTGGAAAGTTAAAGTTTCAATACATTTGTAAACTCACGATGAGTACGAATTTATGCAATATATTTTTTCGCATTTAAAACGCTAGCAATTAGCCAGATTTCATTTTCTGTTCATATATAAAATCGATGTATTCCATCTCCAAGAAAGGTAGAGCTGTCAATCACAGTTAATGCACTATAACAATACTTATGATGATGGTAATTTATAAGCTATCTGATTGTAGTCTTACTTAATTCTGTATTATTAGTTGTAAATATAGTCGACAAACTCATGCGCACACATTGATGTCTACATTTCCTACTTCTGCTTGCTTTCCAACAATCAAGGTGTCGATTGTTGTTTCTCTCTCTCTCTGTTGCTGGAAACTCTTAAGCTTCCAATTCTCATTGTCGAAGAAATCGATAATTCACTTCGCTGCTCAAATATTGACCCCATTTTGATTGTTGACTACTGAAAGGTAGATAGTCTTATGGTTTGAATATTGCATTGTAGGATTAGGAAATTACAGAAAAATGTAAAAATCACAATAAAAACAGGAAAGGTCTGGAAAACATTACGTGGAAAAATTATTTTTTTTTTCCATTTCATGATACCGTAGAAGGATTTTAAGCAAATGTTTGTACTATGTTGTTTGTTGAGAATAAAAGATAGCGAAAGTTGTACCTCTCTCTCTCTTCATATTTGTTGGTTTAACAGAGGTTGTTTATACACAAATTGATGGTACATACGGGATGCATACATAGAGGAGCGGGAATGTTTGATGAAACGAAGTGAGCTACGACAGTTTACAAACAGCATATTCTTCTGCGGACGGAGGTCGAATGTCGAATGTTATGTACACTACCGAAATTTTTTGTCCGAATGAGGTTCAAACAAAATTTTGGTATGATTGCGACTTAAAATTTGAGCGGAAAAATTAAATTCTCAACTTCGTCAGATGATAAATTCCTGCCAATCAGGCAAATAAGTGTAAATGTTGATATTTTAATTTCACAAGCGAGGAAGGAATTAGACACAATTAATGGTAAACGTTAATAATCATCAGTATGAGGTATCCATATCGGGCATCGCGCCAATACAGATTACTTGCGACTCTTACAGACAGAAGAAGACCTGGAAATCGGAATCTCAACCTGGATTCCAACCCAGGACCACCTTCAAAAAACGTCGCGATACCTATTAAGTTATATATATATATATATATATATATATATATATATATATATATATATATATATATATATATATCTCTTGGCTATCTATAGCTTTTATCTTACTGGATTAGTCATTTATTACAGTAATGAGCTTCGGGAATCAATAGATTACGTAATAGCTGAACCAGGATTCATCATCATACATAATGCACGTAACGATAATTTTCACAGATTAGACAAACAGTTACAATTCAGAAAAATTCAGAAATAGAAGGCCAACAGAAACGTTTATTTCAATACATATACTCTCCACACAAGTCAGTCAGACTGATAACTATATGTCATGGCCTCCTTTGGAAATAAAACTTCGTGGGCCGCTGAGATAAGTATATTTTTATCCGTTATAAAGGTTAAAAACTGTTCTTTAAAATAAAACAAAAAATTTCACCGAATAAAGTAGGTATTTGCAAACATTTTGTGCACATTGCTCACTACGACAGGTGCGGAAAATAGTAGCGAATGTATGAATAATCCGTTAAAACTATTCATTTAAATAGATAAACAAGCTATTTGGTATTCAAGGAAAGAGAATTTCAAGTAAAGACGAGACTAACTTTAATGTAAGCTGGCGCATAATGCTTATCAAATTAAATGTCCACACTAAAAACGGATACAAGATGCTGAAATATTGACATTAATTTAATTAATTAATTAATTAATTATGACAATCATTCAGTGAATTTTTCGGTGAATCTACGAGCTATTTCAAAACTTAAATGTGCCACAATATAGAATAACGAAATAGAAATAAACCCCTCTTTACCTCTACTTTGGATCCAAAGGTGGATTCTTAGAAGAGGCATTATATTGGCAGCTGAATTTTGAAAAAAAAAACACATTTAACCGTACTTTGGTCACGCTTTCATTCCCTTTCTGTTCCATCACGTAATTAGGCTTGCGAAAGGCAATGAGTTCATGAGGGAAATCGTTAAGAACTTCGTGGATTACAATCCTTTGACGCAGTTGAAAGAACATGGAGAAAAATCTGTGTGAAAGTGAACTTCCTAATATAAATTCCAGTCTTGCTATGAAGATTGGCAAATTTCGTCTGAAAGGACGTTGAGCATACCAAGGGTATTCTGCGATGGAATCTCTCTTGTGACCTCAAAACATGGAGGTCCCTGTGAGCATGAAAGTTTCCACTTCAAGGAACAATTAGAGAGAAAATTCTGGAGATGAGATCATTTTGGTTACCAAAGGCAATCGATTGTGACGAGAAAGATAAATTTCGGCTAATACCTAAAAGGTTTTTAAAGGCTTCCTTCTAATGCTCATTGAAGCAAGCAATGATTCTTTGTTTACTTTGCTAATATTCCTTATGATGTAACTTCTTTCATCTGCCTGGATTAGGAAAGCTTTCTCCTAAGGTCACATCTTATTATTCAGATATTTTACCACAAGTCGATAGGCGTAACGAAAATCCATCCTTACAAGAAATGGGAATTGTATCCAGCCACTTTCAGTTCCTTGTATAGGAAGAATTTTAATAAATTAGTTCAGAGAAATAAGGTTTTCGGATGATGTAACCGATATAATGCGACCTCCCTGTATTATAGGCCGTTCTGATACTGCGAGGAAGATCAGAGAAATAGATGCTACAACGAATCGTTTCAAGAATACATATTTTCCGCGGACGATACGCGAAAGCAATCGGTTAGGAAAATAGAGTCAAGGTGCTTGCACCCCCTGCCACACGCCGAAAGGCGGCTTAGAGGTACCTTACATAGAAATAGACGTATTAAGCGTATCATATAAATTGGATTGTAGGAAAATTTTACTTTCTGAAATGTAATTTTAACCAGTGAACACAATGAAGATTTTAAAATAGTTAAGAAGACCTAATTAGATTAACTTATAACGTAGAAAATACACTCATAAAGAATGATTCATATATAAAAAAATGTACTTTGAGATTATGAAATCCTGGCATCGTGGATATGGAGTCAATAGTGCAGAGAATGTGAGGGCCAATTGAAAAAAAGAAAGATTGGGCATCAAGAAAAATCACGCGAAGACCTTCAATCACTAGAAAAACCAGGATAATAATTACTAATTAAAAATATTTGACAAATATCATCGCTTTACTGATGATTGTAGGTTACGTAAAGTCCAGTAAGGATTGACCTCGAAACTTACTGGTCTATATCATCTGTCTACCAAGTCTCAGTGGAAAATCATGAATCCTGTTTCCTTGGAAACCACGAGGTGAACAACGTAAACTAGTCTCCCTAATAGCTTTGTTTACCTTTCGTGCTCTGTCATCCAACAGAGAACTCTAGACATGATACTCTGCAGACAAGACTCTCTTGTTCCTAATCATCTTTGCTCCTCCAAGTAGCCCATTCAACTCTGGTTTGCGACAAGACCCTCAAGTCATAATCAAGCGCTTCGTTAAATCGAAAGTGCCCCATTCGACTCTAAAACAATCGAGAAGCGAAGTAGAGCCAAAGCGCCCCATTCGACTTCCAAAACAGGAATTGAATCAACTCACCGAGGCCACGAGAGTCAGTTCGTAGAATCTCTTCTCTGCGTAATCAAGGGACTGGTTGAGGACGATGGCTCCCCGGAAGCTCCTGGTCTCCGATTGCTCGTTGTCGTCTTCAATCGGGATGATGGTGAACTTGGCGCAGCCTCCGCTCTTGGCTCCACTGCCTTCGTCTTCGCAGCGGACTGTTATGGGTTCTCCCAGAAGGTCTTGGTCCTCAACTTTGATGCCGCGGAAGACGGTGGTGCCGATGATGGCGTCTTCGGCGACCACGAAGTCGTACGGAGCCTGAACGAGAAAAGTGACATTTAAAAAAATTTGCGAAGAGAATTTTTTTAAAGGATATCTGTTCAGTACATCCAAGGTGGAAGGCGAGTTGACTTCTACGTGTATTTACACGTGTGATACAATTGAAATAATTTACTTACTTAACTATAACCTTTAAGAACTTGTGTATGGGTGAGAGGATATGTTTGGTTAGTATTTGAAAAAGATAGTTGGGTCAGCTTCTCGCGTTCAACGCGAATTTATTTAAAACGTTTACCAATTACCTCCAGAGATGAATAAAGGGAAGTTTTAAATCTTTAAATATTTTGATTTCAGTATTCGATTTTGTGGCGAAAGCTTGAGGTTTGACGGTTTTTTGCATTGCATTCGAGTATGCTCATTGTGTATTCGTAAAGTAATTACAGCTTAACTGGAGAAATTAACTGCAGCAGTTGTCGAATGAAGAAACAACATGACATGACCGACTAGAAAAACTAAATCTGCTTTACATTTGCCATAAAAGTGGATGTTTAATAAAAATGGTCTTCCAGTAAACACACTTCATTGTTATTAAAAACATCATTTATTTATTTATTTATTTATTAAAACGCTGCAAGTTGGTTACCAGGTGGCAACGGTTGATGGGAATAACAATACAATATGTCCGGCATTCGCCCAAGGACGGGAGGGAACTCCAAAAACCTCCCGTGGACAGTTCACATCTTAACTGTAGCAATAGGCCCAATAAGTACAATGTGTCAAACAAGTCAGATAAACTATATACAAGCACCTCCACCAAACACAGATACATTCGGCTAATCATCAGTCAGATCATTATTTTAGGCCCAACGAACACAACCACAAAAAAGTTGACGGTGATAACAAAAGTGCTCCGCCAATCAACATTCTGCATTGTTGCTGATTATCCGATATTATTACGCGCATATTAGTACGACAGTTCAACAGTATCTCTTAGTTATTTAATCTCATGTTGATCCCTTATTAGAGAACTTTTACAACTACTATCTTCAGTGAAGCTAAGGTTACTGTTCTGATTATAACATGAAAACGATTGATTAATGATTAACCGGGGTCTAAATGAAGTCTATTGGATCGTGCGTGAATATCCCATGGAACAGCATCAACAACGTGGACCTCAAAACTTGCCGTATCTCTCATGAGCTAGACCTCGTTATTTGTTACCATCGAAAAAAAAACTCTAATTGGACAGAAATGCATGCGTACTGAGAATAGGTTCGGGTATTTGATGAGTGACGAGAACGTATAATGAATGGTACATTTTAATTAAAGGAAAAATATGAAAGGAAGGGCTCCAAAATAGAATTATATTCAGCTCAGCTGGATACCAGTGATATCGAAAAGCCTTTTTTTCGTGTACAATAAATTCTTGGTCACCTTATTGTAACTATAGAAACATACACGTACATACATTTGGATGTAGACGTGATTTGAGAGGACTTTCTAATAGGCTTGGCGTCAAGGGACTAGTTACTGTTGATGTCATACGTGGTATGCATATTGTCTCCGGTATACAATAGCATAAAATAATTAGACGAATAAAAATAATAAATTGAAAAAATCCTTTATCTTATTTAACAATAATTCTTTTATATTTTTAGCGGATGTCTTACAGCCGCGGAAAACAATTTTTAATCCTGGAATTTAAAGATATTTCGTTTGATTAACATGCATTTTGGATGACTTGAATAAAGTTCCTCAATTCGGCTAAAGTGATAAAGTTCCAATTATTTTTTTGTATTTTTAGGTAAACATTTCAGAAATGCGGAAAAATAAGGACGGCGCCAAAATGTAACTATGGGAGATTACACAACAATCAAGTTCTCAGTTATGCTAATCCGCAGAGGCCAGAAAATTTAGTTTGGTTTACATCAACAATGCAACAACAGGGATATAGATTTCTAAACACAACGCAGCAATAGTTTTGAGTATTTCTATGAACACTATATAAATATGACTAAATTTCAAACATTTAAGTTGAATACATTTTTTGTATACCCACTAGGCATTTTCCTTGGAGCATAAAAATAATTGAAATTTATTCGATTGATAAAGTTTGTTTAAATAAATATTACAGGCACACGCCTGGAATATATATATCGACCGTATCAATTACATATTGTTATTATTATATTCAGGCAGAAATTTGCTTTTAATGTTAAGCGGTCGTAAATGGACAGAATTTGTTAGAATAGCGATTGCAAAAATATTAAAAAAGAAAGCGTGCAAAACCTCTTAAAATCGGAGTCAATTTCGCAGCTATCGTTGCCAAGGGAGAAAAAGAAACGATAACAAAGTTTGACACGAAAAATAAGGGGCGGAATCGATAGGGAGCCAGTTACCTTGACGAAGGAGGGGGCGTTGTCGTTTTGGTCGATGATGACAACGGTCATGTCAACCTCGAGGATATTGTTGCCACTTTCCTGGGCATCGCCTCCTTTCATTCCCACGTCATCTGCTATCGTCACCGTGAAGCTCAGGGAGTCGTTCACCTGGAAAGAAAAAAAAGATCGTTGAGAACTAAAGAAAGGAAAGAACACCTTTACAATAAAGAAGTTTGTATACACTGTGCCGTTGAGACAACAATAGTGGCGGCGGCAACTATGATATTAGGGAATTAACAATGACGCGGGTAACAATGAACGCGTCCAAATAACAGATCTACAACAATGGCTTAACGGAAACTTTACGCGGGTGAACTTGAAAGCCAGAGCTTTCTACTTTTTTAAAAATTACTGTTAGTTACCATTGTGTAACCTAGAAAGTACTTACAGTGGAATTAACATATTATCGAATTAAATTTTATATTTTATGCAGGAAACGATTATAATGAAAAATTGTAACAATGAGAATTTAATTTATTAACGGGTCAGGCAATAGATACAGGGCGATTTATTGATCTTATGAAGATATTAAATATTGATGAAAACATAACTATATAAGATAACATTTATTGATTATATGATTAGGTAAATTTAAATAAATTGCTATTCTAAAGTTAACAATTAATACATATAAGACTGCACCATATAGATAACAAATTGAACTGTTTTCTCACTTGCATATAGGATATTAACCCTTTCCTAAGAAAGCACGATTTAGGCTTTTAGCTATTCTGTATGCATTTATCTTTTGGCTTTGGATCGTCAATTGGTTATAAATATTCACACCTCATTTTTTCTTCCAGTTAGAGGCATTCGATAGGAAAGAACATCCATTTCATCGTTAAAGAAACGGGTTTTTTCATGACAATCTCAGGGCATAATACTTTAATCTTCGTATACATTTAGTGAAATAACCATACGCAACCTCTCGGACCAAACTAGCACACAGGGCTCTCCATAATACGAAAGGGTTCGGACTGAAGAGACAACTTGCGTCATCAATTGGGAACTGTCATTTTCAGCGACGAGATTGACGTTTGAGGTTATTCAATCGCTTTTCAGGAATTGAAGAGTGAATTCAGGGAATGACGTTAAGTTTGGCGTGTCTACGTGGGAATGCGTTCAAGTATCGACATTTGGATCGTAATCCGAACGAGCATTTGACCCAGTGTCGAGTAATCGAAAAATCGAGTTGCATACTCAAAAGGTGGAAATTTTCCTCACTGCTCGTTGAGGTTGAGTAGGATAAGCCTAGATCTTGATTGGCTATCTTCTTTTTTCATTTTTTTTTATCATTTTTCTAGTTTTTCTAAGTGTTTCTTCATATTTAGGATTTGTTGATTTTTTTACGGCTGGCTAGATACGGTAATGTTTAGTTGAAGCATAGTGATTTTTTTAAGAGACAATATGAGGAGAACGATCTTAAAATCTAAAGACTAAAGACGCTTATAGTAAAAGTCAGGAGCAGAAATAATTTTATCACAGATTACCGTAAACAGTTTTAATAAAAAATAGCATAAGCGCGTGTTGAGGTAATTCGTTGCAGAATAGCACTTTATTCAAATAATCAATTATTATGCATGTTAATCCCAGATACATTAAATTGCCTAGAATTAAAAAAAACTCAATTACATTAATCAATTAAACGACGCGACGTTTAAATATGTATAGTTCATGGTAATCTTTTCTATAATTATGAAAATTTCATAATAAATAACTGAATTTAAAAATCATATCTTAAACAAAGTTTACAATGAGTTTGTACGGAATCAGTGCCTTAAATATTTAATTCGGAATAAATTCGGTTATTCACCTCCATTAAAATTCCTCTTGTAGAGAAACCAGCGATGTACTTGTAAAATCACAACAATGTACTAACATACATACATCCGCCATTATTGAAAACGTCTACGTAGTTTTGACGATACTTATCAAGTAGCCTATTGTTGGAATAACAAATGGCGGAAATATAAATAAAAATCACAAGTACAAATATATTTGCTGTTCTAACTGTAATCAATCAAATCTATTTTTAAAGTAATCAGCAAAGCAGGCTGAACCATAAACTAATCCACAAATAGTTTCACAAAAAGCCGAGAAAAGGGAATGAGGTTTTCTACGTAAAATGAGGAGTGAGGCAATTTGCTCTTGCTTTCTTTACTGACCCAGAATATTATAAGAGAAAAAAATCCTTCGACATGAATAACACTTTTCACTGGTTTCAATAAGAAGTGACTGAGATCAAGGCCATAAATTTGGATCCCTCATACTTCAGTGACTTTTAAATCAACGCAGATACAAGCTACACTTAGTGAGGCAAAGGTATACCAAAGATTTATTTCCCTCCATCCTGTCCCAAAACACAGAATGGATATTTTCAATTCATGAGAGTAAGGCAATGGGAAATGAAAGCGATAAAATAGCGTGCAATCGACAAAGAGTGATTAAGAAAGCCATGCTCAGTTCGAAATCGAATCATCCGAATGGAGAGGCCGCAGAGAGCCAAAGCAAGATGGAAAAAAGGGCATGACGGTCAAATGGACGAGGGCGGAAAGTGAGAGAGAGATTGATATTCGTCCGAGTTGAATTGGCCGAAATTGTCCAATTTATGCCGAGAGGTGAGTCGTCAAGTAATGACGGATATTGGGAGTCGATCAAATGACTCCTGAAACAGCCGTGCGATTTTTCGAGGTCACGTGACCGAAGATCATCTAAATTGAACTCGGGGCTCTCGTGTCGATGATTGCGGACTCGTTTGCGAGATTGGCCAGAGAATAAAAGCGCCCATTTCCATTCGGAGCTGCGAATTACACCGGAGGTCGTTTCCCAGCGCTTTCTTTTTTTTGGACGGAAAGATAGTGGGCGTGCCCAGTACAGGTACAGAGTCCTTTGCAGATAAAGATGGTTTTCACCATTGCTGGGAATTCTCAAAAAATCAATCGCGTGACGATATATATCAACCTATACGCCGTCATTATCCACTTACACAGTTACCCATACATGCACTTCTGAATTCACTAAGCTGGTGCACCATATCGAATAATTACCGATTACAATCATACATGTATTAATAATATATTTACGTACAAATTAATATTGTAATATTAAATAAAATCAATGGTAGTAGGTTGACTATAATGAATTCCATTGAAATAAATATCTTCAATTTAATTTGTAATTATAAATTACGATTTTAGGTTTGTAATTTTTTAAGTCTGATTCCATGAAGAGGGAATGAAGCTTATTGAGCAATATGAGGAGTGTGGTCATTTGCTCTTGTATACCACACCTACCCAGAATGCATTATATTTATTTATACATTTTTATTATAATTAATTAAGAAATTATTAATTATTTTATACTTATTATTTTCGAATCGGAAAACCACGATGGAAACACAATAAATTCACGTATTTCAATCGCTGAGGCAATAATGCCTTGCTCCATGGAAAATGGAAAATCGCGGTTGATTCACAATTTCCAATTTCAATTCGCCATCCTATCATTGACTCCTGAACACTAACGATGAATGTGTACTACTTTCCTAGGGTTTTGAAATAAAATGAACCGAATACAATTTTCTGCATAGAAAACATTCCCGTCAATACTGATGCACTATAGAGCTGGTATATTTAACAGCTATCAATTAAAATACATAGAACATTAAAATATAATACTTGAGAAAGGTACTTTTGACGATTCTCGGTAGCCCATTGCTGGAGTAAGAATTAACGGGCATAACAATAGTAAACCACTGGGATAAGTTTACATTTCTACTCGTATTCCATTAAAACAACGATCTGTCTTTAGAGTTATCACCCTGAAGGCAGGTTGGACCCTCAACCAACTCGCCAAAGGTTTAACCAAAATCAGTAGAGAGGGAAATGTGGTTTAGAAGATGAGGAGTGAGGTAATAGAAAGAATAAACTCTTAAAATGATGCTAATGCTGATTCTAGTGACCTGATAATTAAAACCTAGCATAGTAACGCCGAAGCCTTCGTTTCGAATCCTGTTAAGCACATAGTTGTTAATGATCATGACTGAAAGGATACTGCAAGAAGGGTCTTTAATATTAATGAATATCATAATAAAATCATCATTATTGTTACTACCGATTTTAGGCACTGTTATATTTTATTGTGTGTATTTCCATATCTTTGTAAGTATAATTATTATTATCGGCATTTTGTATTGTGACGTTACAGTAATAAGGTTAAATAGCGTTACATTGTTGTGTTGTATTTATTCCTGTGTAGGATTGTTATTTCACTACAGTAAACATATAGTTGATCCTACTCATTCTTATATTTTATTGTGTGTATTTCCATATCTTTGTAAGTATAATTATTATTAACGACATTTTGTATTGTGACGTTATAGTAATAAGGTTAAATAGCGTTACGTTGTTGTGTTGTACGTATTCTTGTGTAGGATTGTTATTTCACTACAATAAACAAATAGTTGATCCTACTCATTCTTATCAAACGCCTAAAACTTCCAAATAAAGTCCAATTTCATCATAAAGAGATTTTATGGAAACAATTTTAATCGCGAGAAGACGGCGAAATTCTGCGAGAATTCCATTCGACGCTATGAAATGAGTTGAGGCGCGTGAGATTCCCGGGAATGAATCCATTTGCGGAACGCCTTGCATTACTCCGGCGAATGCGGGCGTGAGGACGGAAAACTTGGAGGAAAGTTCTCGTCAACAACAGAAGTTTGCTCTGACAACGTTTGTGACGTCATGCGGTCTGCCGCTATTGTTATTTTTGCCGTGCCAAATGAAGTGATGAGAAACCAAACATTGTGCGCCTTCCGCCTCTGGATAAACAGGGGTACGGCCTCCAAACTCAAGAGCATTAAAGCGAGGGAGTTTGACGTTTGAGTTTGTGGAAACAAATCTCATAGAAGCATCTAGAACATTTTAAATTATATTTGATGACGAAGAAAATTATTCAGAGATGCATTATGGTTCAGTTAAATTATACATCTGACCTTGCAAAAGGTCGGGATTGGCATTTTTTTTAAGTTGTTAGGACCTGAACCAGTAGTATGTGATTGATTTTGCAATTTCGAAAGACTTGTGCGGGCTGAGCAATGCCCAAAAAAACAGTAAATTTTGTGTACTTTTTTCATATTTTGTTGATTTTTTTCTAAAATATGCTCTTTACAGAAAATATTGTTCAGATAGTTTTCAAATAAGATAAAATTTCCTATAATTTACGTGTAAATTCAACTCCATGGAGCCTTGATATTCGCGGCTGAGTAAGTGAAGCGTGGAGAAAATTTTGTTTTTAAGAAATGAATGGATTGAATTTCATTTCATAATGAGCATGATCTATTTAACATATTACCAAGGTATAAATTTTAAATAAAATGTAAGAAAGTAAGTTCTTAATTTTAAGAATATACGTTTTACCACGTATTTATATGGGAATAATTCCGTCAATTAAATTAGATAGGATTGGCTCTTCATTCGGCGTGGTTATTGGACCTCAACATGCCTCCTGAATGTATTGCATTGATAAATTAATTTAGGTAAGAAAGAATATGGTGTGAAATAACTAATGCAACCTTAGATAAACTTCAAAATAGGTTAAGAAAAATCTGTACAACTTGAGGACCAACGTTAAGGGAGAACATTCACAATGAAGGAAGTTAAAAGAAACCACGAAAAGAATGAAATGAAATATCAGTTGTCGTTAAAATATGATTATAACGTAAAATTTAAGTGAAAATCTAATTTTCCCATTTCCCAATGCAAAGTGGAAAAACAGAAAGAAAAATAAAGAAATGGGATTTGAAAATTAGTATTTTCTAGAGAAGAATACGGAGATATAGTAGGAAGAAAAAAGAGGAACAACTTTTCACAAGGGAAACCAATTCCGTCTTTAATTGTAATTATGTAAATTAAAAATCTAATAACCATTTACGTAATTTATTAAATTATCGATTTATTGTAATTGTTTAATGTTTTCTTTGCATAACCTGATTATATCATGAGGAAAGAGTCACAAAGTACTTCAAACACCATCAAAAATGCAAAAAAAAACATTTTTGATGGTGTTTGGAGTACTTTGTGACTCTTTCCTCATTCACAACCATCAGCGGAAACTTCAGGATATGATTATATCATATTCATTTACTCTCAATACTAAGTCTTAACTGATTTTGTGAATTACATTGATTATTGATTCATTCTTGCAGCCAACATTTTTCTGTTTACGGTTTGATATAACTATAATATATTTCTAAACGCACGAATTTTAATTGAAATATATCTATACATAAAATTGTTAATCATAAATTAATTTAAAGATTATATGAGCTTTTAATCGTTTGATCAATAGCAATAATAATTAATGGTGATACAGTTAAGGAAATGTCTATATAATTCACAAGTTATCTTCCTATGGCATTTACAATTCATAAATAAAATCAAGTATAAATAATTCATTACAAAATGATAATATACAAATACTAAAATCAACAGTTTTACGTTAAGAAAACAGACTAACAATTAAGAAAATTAATCAGTGATATTTAATTTTCAAGCGAAATTAAAGTAAAGTATTAATGGATGAAGCCATTGAATACCTGAAAATGAGTTATATTTTTGAAATGTGTACCTCAAAGGCTCGTAATGGGACCCCTTCACGTTCTGTCATTTCTGGGCAAATTAAGAGGGTAGATGCATCAGTTCAAACGCTTCATTGAACGTTGAACCTCTCGATAAAATAGTAGGTTCGAAAAGAGGGCATTCGGTCCGTCACAAAGCCTTTTGAAAGGATTTCTCTCCGAGAGTTAATTCGCTGTCCAGAGATCCGGTCCAGAGCGACTGCGAAAATAAAATGCTCGTCCATTTAATAATCTCGGGGAAGAGAATAAAATAATAGAGACGAAGATCTTTTCACGGTTCCGAAGTAGAATAGAGAACTGCGCCATGATAACATCGCTTAAGCAGTGGTAAAATGGAAATCCTGTCAAAATTTTCCTATTTGACGGAATCGGAGTATGCTCGGGTAATCGGATTCTAAATCCACGAAACTCCAAATCGACCAAATCTCCTTTTAAAAGGCAGACTAAAATGGGATATTGCTCGAAAAAAATTGAGCGATGATGTATATGGTAAACACAAAGGGGCTAATTTTAAAAGCCATTTCGTGACAGAGATTGCCTTTCAATTTTTTCCCTATCGATCCATTCTCTGATTCGCAGAAGATTGTTTTGATCAGATTACTTTAGGCAGAGGTCCGATTTAAATGATACCGAATTCGCATTAGGACGGAATGATGACGATCTGCAAACTGGGTGAGTTGGACAGAGCCAAAATGCCATTTTCGAAATTTCGAAACCCTATTCACATCAGGCCCTGTATTTCATTGGATTCATTTACGTGATTAAGTCACTATTTAAAATATCATTCAGGATTAATCTTCATCCACATAACGTATGGGGAAAGCAGTAATCAGTATTACTTTAGAAAAATAATAGCTAAAAGAATATGACTGGAATTACGTAAATTTAGGAACACTTTAAACATAGAAGAATTCTGGATATTATTGAACTTAAATGAAACCTGAGAAACGGAAATCATTACTAAAAACTCCAGGAAGCTTGAGGCAATGCTATGCAATAGGATACATACAACTTTGCATTATATAACTTTAGAAGTAGATATCAATATATTCGATAATGTAGTCCATTTTAATTGTACATTGTACATCTAACCAAAATATAATCACTCGTATAAGATAATTCATATTAAATAAAAGTATTCTAAAACTGAAACCATAAAATTTTGTAAGCTTCGCGAAAACAATCCTAGTAATTTGATTGTTGAATTTTTCTAGGGATAAGCGAAAAAATTCAATAAATCTAAGTTTCAAAAATAGATTTCTACGATACTAAAAACAATACTAGGACACCTAATAAACTAGAAATTTTTATTCGATGTAAATTTTACTCAGTTACAAAAATAGCTGATTACAAGCAATCTGACTTAAATTAACAACCACTTAACAATGGAAAAGATGAATGATGGTAGTATCAACAATGCTAGCTGGAGAGTCGACTGACATTTGCAACAACAGTGTAATAAATGATTAATACAAACTTCATGCATAGCTACTGTATCGATTGTTGAACGTGAACCTGTAACAAAGAGCAGTGGCCAATCCTTCACGCGTCAGCTTAAATAGAGCCATAACGACAGCCGTTGTGAAGGAGCAAACAACTCAAGAAGAGGAACTTTTTCCATTCTTCTCTCACTCCATCATCCTTCGAAAGACAAGCGGACGCGTGAGAAATATCGGCTAAGATGTACATTCATAACATCGGTGGAAATAAAACCCTCGAAGGGGGGAACCACGGAAGAAAAGTTTTTGAGGTTTCGGGAAAAAAATGGCCACAGTTCGCTGAGGATAGCAGATGTAATCGTTCGCTCCGTGGGATATTTATTTGCCGTCAGAGCGAATAGAGGGATTTTTCTTTCTCGGGTACTTGATTTTTCACTTTGGTTGTCTTGGAATGGGTGACTCGCATTTAAACTGATTTCAGCTTCCTATGAAAGCTGGTCTTTCATCTAAAGATATTAGGGTAGATCAATAAGTACCCGTGATTGAAGTCAAGTGGTGTTTATCACGTAAGTTAGTGTTATAATCGTGTGCTGATATTTCTAATTACGCTACTTAAACTATATGATTATGATTCCAATTTATTTGCTAGTTTTGACTTGACTGCCATTGCTGTTGAAAGTATTTTCGCTTACTTGACAACTAAAAAAAAAGAGTAAATCCGATACTTGAATAAAGATTTTAAACTTGGTATGGAAAAACTTGCGAAGATATCAAATTGAAATTAGACAGAAAACTATTACCACTTATGAAAACTATGAGATATATAGGTTAAAGAAAGTTAGCTATTTTTCGTTAATGAATTCTTTTGTCATTCTAATCAGATATTTTTTTTCATATAAATGTTTTTATGTTAATTAATTCCAAATAAATAAAATCAGTGATGCAGAATTGATTACCGATAACATAACAATCACTTAACAACAATATTAGCCACTGCAACTACTAACTACTTAAAACTAAAATACTTAACATACTACAACGTATACATATAAGCTTCATAAAAACTGAAATTCATAACTTCGAAAACATGTGCGACCTAATTTAATAGCCCCAAGGGGTATGCAAGAAAAGGATCAAGAAGAGTATCTATAAAATTTTTGTTTCACATGATGAATTATATTTAGCAACATGATGCTAAATAAATAATATCCCATAAAGACATCTTTGGTGAGTGAGAGAACAAATAAAATGCAATTCCGTATTTCTTCACGTGGTCGCCAGGCAACCGCGAGCAAAGTAACCCATCGCTTAGCGCGACTCCCAGAGGGTTACAAAAGGCGCTGTTGACTTGTGAGGGTGCAATAACCTCCCTGTGGTCGCTCTTTAAAAATGCAGGGCCACATCAAACGCCTTCGACACCGCTCTTCGTCTGCGCTAATGCCAGGAGACCATAAAATGAGGCGAAAGTACACCCGTTTTATTTCTTCCGAGGACTTCCACAGGAAGAGGGCTTTTACACGGGGTTGTCGTGGGAGGAGAGGAGTGTAAAATAAGAGTGGATGTCAACGCGGACTTGTTTCTTTCCTGTTACACCAACAAAGAGCCCATTAAAGCAGTGACATTCCTTTGTGGATACAAGTCTTTTATTACCGTCTCCTACACTTTTGCGCGTGTTTCCTTATCAATCCCACTTACTTTCTGCGAAACTCAAAAGATCTCCAAAAGTTTCCAGATATATTATTCCAAGCTCTTAGTTGTAAGAAATAACGCGCTAGCGGGCTCGTGAGTCTGTTACGTTTCCTTCTACTGATATTAAAGCAACTCATCGTAATCTTGGTTATTACGAATATTTATTGGAAGATCCACAGTTGGAGGTATGCATTTATTTTGTTTATCCCCAGAAATATCAATGAGTGAAATTAAATTAGCATAAAGGTGATGCATAGCATAATAATTTGATATCTCCAACATCTTGACAGAAAAGAATTCAAGATTCTTGTGTGGATATCCCAACTGTATTCCTCCTTGATAAGTCTGCGAAGCAAGTTGCAAAATAATTTGCAATAGAATTAGATTTTGGTATGATGAAGAGATAAAATTTCTTAAAAATTCTTTTCACCGTGAATTGACATTTCAACAATGACTCATTTTTATTAGTGGATGAATACTTGGGTGAAAACGCAGTTGTAACAATTTTATATAGTATTACACTAATACAGCTTTCATACACTATTACGGTAAAATTGCCTTTCTTTCAAGAAATAAGTATTGAGATCACAGAGAAAAGTCGTGAAATAATAATTCATGTTTAACGGTGATTGTTCCTTACGTCTTAAATATTCCTTAAAAATTATTATATATAGTTAAAAATTATAATTATGTCACCTTTTAACACTTAAATGGTGAAGATCAAGGCATCAAGATTATTGTCACTTTAAGTTTCTAACAACGCCTCTAGGATTGAAAATCACGTTTGAATTAGGCGTGAAGTGTCTTCATCTACGGCAAAGTCAAACACATACACATTAGACCAGAACCACTTTATTTACATGTCGCGACATTTATCAAAATTATAAGCAGGAAAGGAATGTAGTCACAAAAGAAAACCAAAGGAGAAAATTTTCCACATTGATTTCCTTTCACACGATGAATGTCAGTTGCATACAAAATGCCTAAATTTGTTCGAGAAGGTTGAGACAAGCCTGCTGTGAAACACGAAAAGCCGTAGGTTTCCTTACTTCAGATCTAAATATTCAATGCATTTCCGAATTAGTTCTCCAATAAAATTTCAGCCCCGTTTTGCCTCGACACTGTATTAATCAAACTGCCTCCTTCCCATAATCGCTCTCGACGCTAATTCAAGTGCAGTCACATAATCACTCTTAATATCCTCTAAGCAATTTGGGACCCCTCTAAACAGCTTCCATCACCCCATTAACGAGGCGGTTATAAAATAAAAGCCATTTAACGCTCAATTTGCATCTTTTGACGAAACTATGAAAGGACCAACAACTCACCTCCCTGTCCAAGGGTTTAGCCACCCTTATTTCCCCCGTCTTGGGGTCGATGGTGAAGTTGGACGTCCCTTTGAGTCCAAAGGTGATGTCGGAGCCCTCAGGGTCGGTGGCGTTCACTCTGTACACGACAGTTCCCACTTTCGTGCCCTCGTCCACCGTGATGGTGCTCTCTTCCGAGATGAGGGTTGGTGCCTGGTTGCCTTCAGCTACAAAGAAAAGGTTAATAGTCAGTGTGACAGAATAAATTTCGCATCTCTTGTGTTAACCATCGTGGTGTATATTTATACATATATTCATACTCATAAACATATGCATACACAAATATATTTTCATAAAGGCATTTATTCTCAATTATATATTTATGACTTTATATCTTTATAAATTTATATAATCAAATTTAATTATGAATCTATCTAATTTTTCCGATACCAATAACTTCTATATAGTGTATATGTAAAGTTATCATCACATTTATTTGTAGACCTTTCTTCTTAGGTAAAGATCAATTAAATAAATTACGTGTGTATTAAAATAAACATAACTATATACAGTATTACACGCATGTAAATGAATATATTTGTAAATATTTATATAATTATAAATCTATATATTTATGAATGCATACATTTTTCCAATGTCAGCGACATTCATAAGATTTTCATGTAAGGCAAATTTTGCGTTTCGTCTTGGCAATTCTTTTTTGGAAATTTAATAAGGGAAAGTGGATGTACGAAGTCAGGAGAAGACCAATAAAAATATATATTTTTAAGTAATAGAGATTCTTATTTTAATCGTCTATTATCTTTTAGGATTCGAAATCGGGGATAAAATATATCAATACTTCGTAAAATTTATGATTGAGATTTAGTATGTTTTTATGATCATATCAATTGCTTAGAAACTGTGAAATTTATATCTCATTATTTTTTAATATTCGGGCTTGTTTTTATTACGGATTTCCCCTTTTAAAAAGTTTAATTGGTTGATCATGCACGAATGTAAGCATATGTATCCTGTATTCTATTACATGGTTTTGTATCGATCAGGATCAATGATTGCAGTAATGATAATAAAATAATGATAATAACATATTGGTTTCTACAACAGTACACTACTCTACTCGACATATATACAAGGCTAGGGTCAAATCTATTCTATCTATTTATTTCTCCATAGTATTCCAACATTTCTTTTATAGACCACAGTTGTTTCTAGTGATTAATTAGTGCAATTTTCGTTCAGGTCTTCTATAGCATAATGTCTTTCCATAGGCACAGAAAATTTAACTCCAATCTGGAGCTACATGGGTTTGCACCCAAAGGGACGCCTTAGGAATCCAAAGAGAGTTTCTGGACAACCCTCTGAGGCAAAGTATTACAGATTACACATTAATTTCCTACTTATCAAATCAATGATCCTACCGAACTTAAAAATGCACTTAAATCAGAGAGATGGAACCAATTGCGCACAGCTTTGCTGTTTGGAATTGCGGAACAGGAGAATATAGGTTAGATATAATTACGCCTTAGGCCTTACTTACGCCTAACTGATATAATTACTTAAACATTTTTAATGCATCCTACGGAGAATATTTAATCGTTTATATTTTCCAGTAGATCTATGCTAAAGAGATGAATTCCAAAGTACCTGTAATTAATTTGATTGAGCATATTTGGGTTCTCCAATGGCGCAAAACCTTTGCATAAGGGATGGGTGCTGAAATGGCTGCTATTCTTTCTACTACCAAAAACACTCAAATAGAAATGTGTATGGGAATGTTTTGGAACTGCGCATTATTCATGTTGGTTCGATATCGGAATCCCTTATACACGGATGCATCCCTTTCGAATGAATTACCCACCCGCACAGTTAAAACGCATTGGTGGAGCGCTATTTGACCGCAGGAGAGTGGTGGCCCCATTTGATAATTCAAGCGGTCCGGTGTTTTAAATCAAAATTCAAAGAGGAATTAGCGAGCATGAATGGGGAATGTGTTTTTGGAAGTTATTAGAGCACGAAGTGATTATTTAAGAGCTTCCGTGCATTTCACGTTGGGATCGCGAGATTAATCGTGCGTGTAGTGTGAATTGCCTGATGACTGCGATTCCCTATGCGCCCAAATGTGGCAATTTTTGTAACTATCGGTTGGATTAATATGATTCGTGGTGAAATAATGCTACTGATTTGCAGTTAAGTATTCAGCCGAGGTACCGGTTTAAACCTTAATTCCTCATTCGGTAGCTAACATAAGCTTTGGAGAAGTAATGAGGATTGAGGTAGATCAAAAGTTAGGAGCGAAAATTATGCCTCAAACCCCCTAGAGGTAGCCCTCAACTTTTCTACTGGTAGTAGTTACCAATAGCTTTGGAGAATGATTGTGGCTTAGAAGACAAGATGAGGAATGAGGTATATCAAAGGTAAGGAGCAGAAGTTTAACCTCAAGCACTTAACTGGTAGCTACGATTAGCTCATAAGAAGCAATGAGGCATACAAGGCAATATGAGGAGTTAGGTCTTTTGCTCGTTGTTTCCTCACTGAGCCAGAACGCTAAGAATGAACAAGTCTGAGTAAGTGCAGCACAATGATCCTATAAATAGCGTCGCATTCATTGTAATAATTATAATAAGGGACTTTATTCAGGGCGAGATTGAGATTATAAAGTCTCTTCTCACATCTAACTAACTTGAAAAATCTTATGTGGCCAGCACATGACTTTCTCCATGTATAAGATGTAAATATTTATCCACGGCAGTATTTTCGAACTCTATATTCCATCTTAACATGGAAGATAAGAGATTAATTTATATCATATTATCTTTTACGTCAAAAACATTATAAATAATGTTTTCGGGACATGTTCGATGAAAAACGATGAAATGGCCTTTCGCCCCATCGCCCAGAGCGCTCTCAACGTATATAATCAGCAACTTCCGGTTTATCAGTATTTCACAAATAACTCCTACACAATCAGGGATAAAAAAATATGTTTCATACAAAAGTTATAGTAAATTATTTTTTCTAAAACTTTTATAAGTAATAGATTATACCTATTTTAAATATTTATGGAGATATTTTGAAAACCGGAAATGAGCTTTAATGAATAAAGCTCGACTTCCGGTGTAGCGATTTACTCCAAAAACTAATCAACTCTAACGACACCAACCAAAATATTATATATAGAATTTGGTGTCGATCCAACTAATAGTTTTCATGTTAGAGCGCCCACAAAGTACATAATCAGCTACTTCCGGTTTATCAGTATTTCACGAATAACTCCTAATCAACCGGTGATACAAAAATATATTAAATACAAACGTTATAGTAAAACACATTATCTAAAACTTTTATAAGGTATACAATATACCTATATATCATATTTATGGAGATAGTTTGAAAACCGGAAATGAGTTTTGATGAATGAAGCTCGACTTCCGGTTTACCGATTTACTTGAAAAACTAATCAACTCTGACAGCACACACCACAGTACTATATATGAATTTTGGTATTGATACGACTAATAGTTTTTACGTTAGAGCGCCCACTGTCACACACACACATACACACACACACACACACACACACACACACACACACACACACACACACACTCACACACACACACACACACACACACATACACACAGACATCATTCCGAAAATGGTCAAAAGGTGTTCTAGGGACCCCAAAACATGTATTTCCGTTGAAATCTCGAAGTCGAATTTTTTCATGAAAACAATACTTTCTCTATACTCCGTATATGGAGAAAGTAAAAAAGAACACAGAAGAAGACCACTTTGTGGATTTAAAAAACCTAATCTAAGAGCTTAGGAAAATATTTCCACAGCAGGAAATTACCCTCAGGAAGGCGGTTGTAAAAACCTGCAAAACCTACATGTAGGAAACTAAATTCAGTGTTGAAAATGATATCTTACAAAAAAAACAAATAATTGTTACATGAAAGTGGATAAAAGATACTGATAATTATACTAATAAATAAAAATTTGATAAAAAAACTGTCTAAATATTAGGGAGTTACCGAAATTAATTAAAAAATCCAGCATGGATCATAATTCAGCAACTAAAACAGTAAAATTACCTCATAAATAGCAATACTTTTAGCATTAACTAAGGAGCGACCTATATGAATACTATTTCCAACATTGATCACATTTCATTAATTTTTATATTATTATGATAATTTAATGCTATTATATCTTAAGGTACCACGCTTATGCTTTACTATTATTATGAGTAAGATCAGGGACAAATAAATGAAAGATTCATCTTTGTATCGTGACATAGGAGGTGACAAAATCGAAGAACTTTTTCAATACAAACACAGTAAGAGATAAGAAACCAACTTTTGCTCATCACCATCATTTGAGTTGTAAAAAAACTTTTTCTCCTTTTGACTCGGATGGATGCTGTGAAATGCACGGACCACGACTCGCTGAACTCACAGTTCCAAAACTGTCACATTTCCTTCGCACTCCTTTCGCTCGCGCTTGGCGAAAGGAACAACTTCAGTCCCGAGGATCAAAGGACTGCGAAAATATTTCCATCCGCGAAAAAGTGTGCGAAAACGTCACCTGCAGAATTCATCTTCAAAAACCTTTGAATTGCCAAATCGAGGTCACGGGCGCGCCGGAAAAGACCTGGTTGAATAGGAGAACTTCCGGAGAGTAAAATGGGACGCCTCAATTTGACGGATGGGACAGAATTAGCGGAATTTTCATCGAATTCCGTCCTTATTAAAAACGTATTTCCCCCCCGCGGATGTCAGTTTTGCCCCCCTGATCGAACTCGATTCAAATTGGCTTATTTCGGGGAAGTTCGCCCCCCTTTGGGAATGAAGAATGGGGATCACTTAGCGAATAACACGTAGCGCGGATGGCCTATGAAAGGGGGGAGAGGTCGGAGAGCTTTTGGAATACGAATGAATGAGTTTAATCAAAGGGGGGGATGAGAATCAAGGTTGGATTTACGAAAAAAGGCGGAGAGGAACTGAGTTCATAGACGAACTCCAGTTATATTTGGCCGAAGTAGAAAAGTGTTGAAGCTCTGGCCTTTGCAACCACTTATATCCAGGTTGCATAGAGTGATCGTAATAGGTTTTAAGTAAAAATAGCTGAGGAGAGTTAATAATACATTTATATATAAAGGTTATTATTTTTGTAAATTCAGCTTCGGTCAGACATAAGTCTAGTGGCTACATACCACACAAACATAATCAAATGAAAATATTTAACGATAAAAACTCAGCACAACAGCAATCTCTCACTTTTCTACGCATCTCCTACATTTCTGAATAACACCAATATTTTTAGAAACAGATTTAGAAATTTTAAAGCAAAAAGAGTAATAAAGTCACAGATTATGAGGATCCGTTTCAAAACCACATGTCACTTCATAATTTAACATTAAATCGCATTAAAAAATACAAGAAATTAAAATTCTATTTAACTTTACACCTTTTATTAACACATTATAGTTTATTATATCTTTACTATCTATGAAGTTATCATGCTATTGGTTAAATTTATAGTTCCGTCCATGAAAGAAGATGTAAATATTTATTCTTTTGTGGGATTATTTTGTATAGGGGTAATATGTTGAAAAGAAAGGAAAGTTGGGACACGGCTGTTGAGGAATTAGAGGTTTAAAATCCCCAATGTCCGTTTCTGTCGGCGTTCCTCTTTTCATTCCCCGGTATTCCGAGAAAACAAGACAGGACACCGCACTTTTTGAGAGCACTAAATACGTATTTCGAAAGCTACGCATTCCTCGTCAGGAGTGGATACTTTAAACCTCTAATAGGGGTAATTTCTAAGATGCGACTTGTAAGTCTCTAGGAAAGTAGTTAAACTAGCTCAATTGAAAAAATTTAAGATATCGTCAAGAAAATTGACGATCATATGACTCTGTTCTCACCATAAAGGACTTAAAAGTACCTCCTAACGTTTCAATGCAGCGCGACATATTATAGCTAATCAAAGATATAGATATATGAAACTTTTGTATTATTAAAAACGGTTGTAGGAAAGTATACGACTATTGCATGGGAATATTAGAGACCTATAAATACCACCTAATTCCTCCAAGGCTTAAGGTTTTTCCCAATAGACCTGCAAGAAAAGTGTTACTAATAGAGTCATTTACTTAAGTGGACATGGCGAGGAAAGCAAAGGTAAACTACCTCACACCTCATCCTGCCTAGTAAACCTCATTCTTCCCTAATTTTAGAGAGGGTGTGGCACCAACTAACTATTCGGCCTGAACATTCTTCAGACAGTTTGCTCGAATATTAAACAAGGAAAATGAGAGAATAGATTATAAAATAAAGGAAACTATCCTGATTGTATTAAGATCAACAAAAGGAGGAAAGAGCAGCTCCATGGCACACGAAAGTTTGGGCGTAAGAATTTAGGGAACCCTCTCGTTTGACTTTGGAATCCAAACAGAGACGCAAATTACACAAGGGCCGTCGTGGGGGGGATGGGGGGGGTGCATTTTTGTAAAATAACATCGGAGTTGGGGTCCCGATCACATTCCGAGAGGGGAGTATTTGATGACAGCAGGAAACACAAGAGATAACGAGATAACTGCCCAAGGAAACAAAAGAAGCGGAATGACCAACGCGAAAAAAGGGTCCGAAGCAAAAGGACGATGAAAAAGGTCATGAAAAGAACTGGAGGAAAATTGGATAAGATACGTATGGACGCACACGAATGCCTGTATTTAAACATGTGTGTATTTATATGTGAATTGTTGTTTTTTAAAAGTTGTATTATAATATATTATATTGTTATTTTTATTGTTTAATTCCGTATATAAATAACTATTAAGCAATTTATATTGTGCAAGAGATATCAAAAGAACAAAATTATAATTAAAATCACGTTTAAATATGTTAGTTTTAAGTTTTGGAATAGACATTTACGTTATCCAAAACACATCCAAAATATATCAAACAAATTATGGAAAAATTGAAGCGTAGATAATAGAGTTTTGAAAGTTAAAGGTGCGTTACGTATCACATATCAGCTTTAAACTGAAATAAATGCAAATGAGGTTATACATACGCAAATCAGGTAACAAAATTTTAATTAGTACATTATTCTAAAGATAAATCAATGATATCGTGTTTGGAAAGTACAAATGACTAGTACAACAAATGATTGTTGCTACATTGTTTCGCGACAACAATCATCGGCAAGAATGATTATTAGTAGGTCGACATAAATAGTCAACAATTAAGAGGATAGCCATTGTTGTCTCAGAATGCCCCCATATTTTAGGCCAGAAAAAAATATAATTAAATATAGAATTATGTACGTAAGACGCATAATAGATTATACTATTTATCGTTAATAAATAGAAGGCAGGATAAAGGAAGAACTTGGGTGGGAAGATATAAAAGTAGAAGGGAAAGAAGGGTGGGACCGAAGGAATGAAAGATGGCGAAACTTTGCCTCTCACAGGTATGGGGAACTATCCCAATCGAAACGGCCGACCTGGAAATACTCTTTAATCTCGAGCAAACTCTTAAGAGTCGTCAAAACTCATACACTGTAGTCGGTACCTTTTCCACCAACTTTCGGCCTCTTTTTGCGAAAGAATTTCCCTTCACAATTTCCGCATTCATCGAGCGCATCATTGGAAATAGATTTTGCGGAGAAATCGATGATTCATTGACTGCCTTGACGTTCTATGGCCTGGGAGAGCAGAGAGAAAATATCTCCACTAACTTTTAGATAGTTACGGATAATCTAATTAGTTGGACTGAAGAAGAAAGGACGCACTGAAGACAAAGTGCTCAAATATCATACCAAAGTCGATTCATCAATATAATTTATTTTCATTGTTGTTATTATCATTGTTGCTGTTGTAATTTTCATTACTAGTTTCATTATCACTGTTTCTATTTTTAAGCTAATTTTCTAATTGCCTATACCTTTTGGTATAATACACGATATGTGATTTTAGTTGTAAAGACTATAAAAACTTTTTTAATTGTGTAATTAAACCTATATTTCAATTTATCTCGCAACGGTGAGTTTAAAACTTTATTATTATTGGGATGCGACATTGATTGATCATGCATGATCCGTTCTTCATTTGATGACGACGCACAAGCCTAAATAACTAGCCGTATTCTTTTACTTGTATGTGTGGTATTTACAAAATTGTTCAATGAAAATTGGATCTAAAGTTTGCTAAAAGAAAAGTGGTTCATGTTTTATTTCCAACAGCCACTGAGTACCACAAAGCTACTAAGCTAGTCACTTGAATTTACCGTATCAAATTGGATAACATTTGAACGAAATGAAAAGTTCTCAAATCGAATTAATTATTCCGCTAAACTGATAGGATGTTCACAAACTAAATTTATAAATGCCCGCGAGAATGGTAAGAGATCGGATTTTAAATCACTTGTTCCAATTCAATAACAGGGTTACGGGCGAAAATATTTTCGAACGAAACCTATCAAATTAATGATATTGAATACAGTAGTATGAAATTGAGTGGAATCTGACCGAGATGAAAAGTTTTCTAACCCGAAGTAAACCACAAATAATTACTTTGGATCTATTTCGACCCGTTTTCATCCCAAGGTCGGGCGCCTAGTTCTCAATTATGGCACTCTAATTAAATTAACATTGGGCGGGAAGATTTTAATTCCGTCGAAGCAGTTCGCTCCCCACGCACCAACCTAGTACGTCCTCCTTTCCTTCCCACAATTCCACACCCCTGAAGGACACGGTGCACTCAAAAAATCCCATTTTTCGGGATTTTCGGAATTGAAAAAAATCGCCCCGCCCACGTTTTCCGTTTTTGTTTCCGCAGCAGAAATAGCGCGATGCAGCGGACTGCATTTTTCCGAAGCGAGAGTGTGCATGGCCAAGTGCTCTTAAGTGCAGACCGATCTTCTGCCCTTTTTTCAGAGCAGTTTAGTCCGGACGCGGTTCTCTCTCCAATCGTTTATTCCAGCTCCACTCAAAACCCTTTTGAGCACCGGGGCCGTATTCATTTCCGATTGGATTTATGGACAAATGAGGATTCCTCCCCCCGAATTCATAATGAAACCCCCCTCGGATAACACACTCGCTTATATATACCTCCTTAAAAAAGGAAACAAATAAAATTGGGGATTAATGAAATTTCTTGGGCAATCCGCTCGAGATGAATGCATAACGAAAATTAACTTGGTCAAATGGGGCCCAGACTATATATTTTTTAAATCTTCCGTTCCGGTGTGTGCATAAGGGAATCATTTTGATTGGAGGGGGAACGAAATTTGAGGAAATTAAGCGGCATTGATTCGCTAAGTAAATAACGGAATCAAATCAACCCTGCGATATTTTTCCCATGGGGCGAAACTATTCGGATGCTTCGTATGGAAGATGTATAGCGCA
Source organism: Sympetrum striolatum (assembly GCA_947579665.1). Taxonomy (NCBI): domain Eukaryota; kingdom Metazoa; phylum Arthropoda; class Insecta; order Odonata; family Libellulidae; genus Sympetrum; species Sympetrum striolatum. The sequence continues at coordinate 78,011,686 of OX388346.1, forward strand.
TCGCTGATTAAAAAGGCAGAACATTTAGGAAATTAAAACGAGTATCGTCGGGTACTGTAATTTTTCGAAATGGGATGAATCGCTAATATTAGCTCATTCCAGGAAATTCATCAAATGGCGCAAAATCTCTTTTAAAAGGATGCTGAGTGGATTAAATTGGGGTGATCCACGATAAAATGGAAACATGATTTGAAAAATGGAGTGAAATTTCTTCGGGGATTTATTCAAGGAATGGACGAAGGGATATTAATTCAAATTCTTCGTTTCGGTTCCATGGATTCAGGATTGGATATTTGTTGTGTGTACTTCGTTGGAAAATCTCTCTGCACTACCAATTGACTCTTCGATACTTAATGCTTAAACTATAAGTTTATACAACTCTATTTAATTCTATGAAATGTGGTCTATAAATACTAAGATACAATAATCAGTAGAACAAAAAACACTTTTGACTATGTCCACATTTTTTACCTTAGATATATATATACAAATAACGCGGGAATTGATTAATTATTCTTATATACAATAAGATGCTATAAGAATATAACTGATAATTTTAAAGACGACACGGAACAAAAAACTGACCTAGGGCTGACTACAATTATTTACATTCACAGATATATTTTATATTTCTGTTAATGCAATTAAAGATATTTAATCCGAGGTCAATACCGCTGAAAGTGTATTCATCACATCTCTCTGTAAAGAGTGATTTGTAAATTAAAGAAGTGATGAAAAAAACCAACAGCTTTATATTTCAAAGATTGAGGTCGCTAAGATTTGGCTACATATTGCTCACAATTTTTAAAAACATTCTGGCACTTTCCTGAGAACAAGATGGAAACACAGAACAAGTATTGCACGCGTCTCATGCGCAATATGAGTTTGTCCTATATATTTTCCTCCATGGATGTAACCATGTATTTCTCCTGTAACCGTTGAAATTGGTCCAGTCGATATCAATCACAGTTTTGAGATATGCATAATTGTCATCTGTTTTTGCGAAGATTCGCATTATCTCGAACCATTATTGTCAAGGGAATGTCCAAACCTACCTCATCAATTCCGAGCAAGTAATGACATCGAAACTCAATATGTCCATTGTTATATCGATTCAATAATGCCAAGAGGCGATTTAAAGCGACAGTAATTATGTATAAAATCTCATTTTTGCAGCAACCTCTGCGTTCAATTGCAACCTTTTGCGTCAGAACCCAATGAAAACGAAGTGTATTTTTGCATAAATGCATTCACGAGAAAATGTTCCAATTTTTTCTAGATCTTCGTGAATTTTGAAAGCACCAGAGGGTTTTACAGACGAAAGTAGGCCATGATTTCACCCTTGCCTCGATGCTCGAAAGCATTAATTTTAAAATGGAAAAAGTTAATTCTGCGGTAAATTCCATTTTCGGGCTTAATTGCCCGTTGAATGTACCGGCGAATCGCGGACTAAAATTTTAATCAATAAAGGATAAATGGACACAAATAACTTTGCGCGATTGATGCTGTAACTATGATTTAAATCACATTAATGAGAAATGTATACATTTTTACAGTATGTATAGGAATAAATCATTATTTTAAATTCAATAATATAGGAAAAATTCATCCATACATTAAATGTAAGCAATATTCTAGAATAATTTAATCACACTGCAGATAAATTGGAACAGTTTAATTAGAATACAGATAATCCATTGAGTACAGATGTAGAAATGAGTCAAGATTACATGGATGAAAACACATACTCAGAGCACGCTTGGCGTGAAAAATCACCAAGACTATTGGGCCGGTAGCTTGTAAATTACTCTAAAAGATAGACAGCTGGCTGTAGCACTAAGGTTGTAGTGATGGCTTATTAAATGTTTAGCAAATGTTATATTGCACATAGATGGTCTAGTAAATGTTTTATTTTTCTCTTGTAATCAACAATATTTTTATTTTTCTGTAAATTTATTGATTTATGTATATGTTATATGTAATTTTATAATTTTCTTTACTACATTGTTATTTTTTACTGTGTTTTCGCGGGTTTTTTCACCCCCTTCTCTGTGGGTGTTTTCCCGCAATGTGGGTTTTTTCTCTGTCAGCTTTCTGTTGCAAATATTTGTACATATTCTAACGATGAGGTTATGTGGAAGAGAGGCCCACCTGGTCCTAACAGCAACAATAAAGGGTCAAACTAACTAACTAACTATTATAACTATCAGTTATATAGATTTCATCTAAATACGTACCCTGCAAATCGCTTTTTGGCATGTAGCTGTGGGTTTGTTTGTTTGTGGCAGTAATATTTAACTAGTTGGTTATTGAAAACTAGCGATGCAAAGTTTTGGAATTTATAATTGGCAAGTCCTAACATCTATTTCCCTAATGTTTCTCACAGAATTCTATTGGCCAATGCAGCAGGATAAACGCTCATCAGCAACGCTTCCAAAGATCGCACGCAAATCATCTGAATTTATTGAGATTATAAAGCCTAGGTTGAACCATTATTACTTCTTAATTTTCCCGTCCTACGTCTTCAAGTTTCCTATTAATTATTGTCTCATTAATTTGTTTTGAAATTTATAGTTAGATATTCTTACACTGCCACAATATTCATTCTTTTCTGTAGCTAAAAGACATGAGGGCATCCCCGGAATATTGTCAGCAGCGGGACATGCCAAAAGCACTAATCCGTCACAGTCTGGACTTCTAACCCTAAATATTTAATAATGGCAATAGATATCATCATCATCACCATGGGTAGTCTGCTCGCTTAGGTCCTAGGTGTTGTTTCTCCAATTTTCCATATCCTCCGCTATTTTCTTCTTCCCATAGTATCGTTCTTCATTCTTCAACTAATCTATGGATATCACCTTTCTCCTTCCTCTCTTCACTTGTCCCTCCACTTTCCAGCACATTCTTAAGTAATCAGTTCCTTCTTATCGCATCCCCTATCGAATTTTTCTTCCTTTAGATAATTAAATCGACCAATCGTCTTTTTTCAATCACCATCCTTAGTACCTCTTCATTCCTAACTTTGTCCTTCCACTTGATGTTTAACATTTTTCTCCAAACCCGCACTTTGAACGCCTCTATTCTATTTACCTCTTTCTTCTTTAGGGTCCATGTCTCACAGCCATACAGGAACATACTCCACGCAAAGCATTTAATCATTCTTTTCCCTAATAGGCATTGATATTACTGCTTAAAACGTTTCTCTTTTTTCTGAATGCTTCCTTTGCAATTCCGATTTTCACCCTGACTTGACAATGGATACAGGAGAGAAATAAAAAAGTGTTCTTTTCTGTTTATCTTCCCAAAAGAAGACATTATGACACCAAATGAGATCAAAAGGAATAAAGTCAGTCACGATTAAAAGATGCAACGTTAAAAACAGAAGAACGAAAAAATCAAAGAAGAGGCGAAGAAGATAAGCAGGAAAGTGGGCAGGGAAGGGGTTGGAAGCGGAGATTATTGAAAAGGACATGTGAAAAGTTGAAAAAGATATATAAAAGAAGGGAGGATTAATGGGCGAGATAAGTGCGAGATAATGAAGAAAAGGGGGAGAAGAACACTTGAGCGTAAGAAATGGCAGAAGAGAAGTTAAGAAGGGACATAAAAGAGAGAAAAATCTGGAGGCCGTAGATGGAGAGATAAGACGGAATAAGGCTCAGGGAGGGAAGCTGGGTAAGAAGGAAATAGATGGAAGGATAAAGCGGGAAAGGTAAAGAATAAGGGGAATGAAGCTAAGAGAGACTTGAGAGACTTACACGGAGAACTGATATAATAGTGACTAACGTATATATTTGTGTCTAGATCTATCATTCAAATGTGAGCTTTGCATTAGCGATTTTTTTATATCCAGTGTTCAAAATAATCCAATGCTCAACATTTTTATAAAATACTGGTAATTTAATTCCCTCAACTGGCAGAGATGAATACTAAGACAAAGTATACTGAATGACATACAGTGCGAGATAATATATAAATAAATAAAAGAAAGGGAGTTAGGTTTGGAATTTTAGGACACAGGCACCTAAACTAAGGATGACGATCACTTTTCATTTTGTTGTTATCTAGTCACTATTGGTTTTTATTTTTATCTTCTAAAATTATAACTTTATATTAGCAGATACATACATACGTTGATGGTTCATCATTAGGTAGGTTTGCGTGTCTCAACATTTCCTATTCAATGCGATTTTTTTGTTTTTCGGAAACTTACCCCATCCCTTATGTAACCAATATTTTGCTTCAGTATTTCTCCAGTATTATACCCTAAATTTATTTAGCAGTGCCCTTTCTCTCAACATTTGACCATGACGTAGAGGGCCGACGAATATTGTACAAAAACAATGCGGTGTTATGCCTTATTGCTATAGCGTTTTCTCCAAGACGAATATAAATTATATTACGAGGCAATATCTATCGAAATACAATTCATAAGAATGAGATTTGTTAGCAATACCCTAAGCCGCGTTAATCTGCCCAAGAAAGTTTCAATGGACACAGAAAAAACAGGGTAATAAAAAATCGATATGGCGACAAATCAGGGTAAAGTAATGGATATGAAAATCCAACAATCGATGTACTAGCAAACTCATCAATTGATATTGCTTTACATGATACATATTATGTTGTGGCTCATTTCCACTATGTTCTATCGATAGGTGCCGTGCTTGCTATCATAGGAGGGTTAGTTCACTGATTTTCCCTTTTTACTGGTGTTAGCTTAAATAGATATTTATTAAAGGTACAATTTCTTATAATGTTTATTGTGGTAAACTTAACATTCTTTCCCCAACATTTCTTAGGATTAAGAGGTATACCACGACGATACTCCGACTACCCTGATGCCTATACAGCATGAAATATTGTTTCCTCTATTGGAAGAACTATCTCATTAATTGGGGTTATTTTATTAATTTACATCATCTGAGAAGCATTAGTTTCTCAACGTCAAGTAATAAGTGCATTGAATGTATGGATCTTTATCAATTCAGCCACAACAGCCCGATTCATCTAATATTTAAAATTGGAAACAAATAAAGAAAAATCAAGAGTTAAATCACATCAAGAGCTGCTTATCACATACTGGAGATTTGAGAACCATCTCGGGCTTTTGAGGATTTGGAAATGAGAGAAAGAGTCTGAAAGAAGCAATGGAAAGATAACGAATTTATCGAAACTCTTTGGAGGACTTTGAAGGAGAAGTGGCAGTGACTAAAAGGAAGGAAGAAAAGGCTTTTTATTCGGACGAAACTGCAAGTTCAAAGTTGAGTCTTGAAAACGTGCGTTCTTCGAGAGAGAGAGAGGGATGAAGACAAATGACTTAAGCACGGCGAAATTGGACCTCGGGATAGTCATCTACTCGAGAAGAGGGAGCTGATGACATTAGATTAGGCGAAAGGGAAAGTAAATTGGATGCTTTTAATGTGACGTGAAAGCAGTATAACAAGATGGAAAGACAGGGAAGTGATGGAACTGCAATCTACCTCGTTCACGGGAAAATCAAAATTTAAAAAATCTTTTGACAGTAGCAAGGGTAGGATCTTGAAGGTCTTACTCAAATATTACATACAGTGAAAGACGCTGATTTGATACGATATAATCGCTACTTATGTACTGTATTTATGCATTTCTAAGATGCTATCGATGTATTGTTGTTTATGCGTTTCTATGATGTTTATGGAAATAAAATGTATTTATAACCACATCGCATATAATCTTTAAAAGTTTTACTTAGTTTAACGGACAAATTTTTATCAATCTTATAACTAAATATAGACGAAACTGGTTATACTAATGAACTCTTTAATATCCACTACTCTCTTGTCAATTTAGTTTTGCAGCTATTTTCCTTGTAACTCAATTTCTTGCTATACACTATGTTTTTCACCGTTTATGTTGATTTATTTATGTGAATATGTATCCGCATTGTCTTGTTTGCCTTTCAGATCTCGCTTAACCTGCTTTTACATATAAATTTACTCAACTATCAGTAGGTTTGGCAGGGTTTTCACACTCCCCTTCCTGCGTGTGTTTTCCTGCTACGGTGTACACATTTTCCTAATTTAAACCTTAGGTTTTTGAACCCGCAATGTGGTTTTCTTCTGTGCACTTTTTAAAGCATCCTGTTTATTTAAAATTCATATGACGAAGGGTTAGATGTAAGAAGAGTCTCAATCTCGTCCTAATAAAAGACGTTTCATTATTATTATAACCATGAAAGCAATAAAAATTAAGATTAACACGTGAGATATAAATAAAAAACTTACATCGAAAGGCAATGGGTTTGGTAAAACATTTTATTCTAAAGTCAGAGAATGTTACTCATAGTGCAACTGTGTAATTTCCACAGTAATTTACTGGAAAGATTAAATCGAGTATGTCAGGTTATTAATTAATTTTATTGGGTTTTTCAGATGCTTCATGATGCCAGATTGGAATATTTGGAAGATAGATAAACAAAAGCTTAATTTACTTAATATATTCAGAGGGGGTAGGATCTAGGATGTAGTAGATATTATTCGTCTTTCCTGTTACACAGCTAAATCTACAGATCTCGTCTGCGAGATTGTTGATTTTGTAACTCCAGTTTACAGCATTCGCGAGCTTCAAGGACAAACTAGGAAGTGTTACAAGGAAATAAGGACGGATAATTACCTCCGGGCTTTTGCCCCATTTTTTATGTTAATAGGAGTTAGCGTTGGTGTTTTAAGCGTTTTACACCCCCAGCCATACGCCGCTGGCCACTCGCAAGGTCATCAATGATACGTAAATGTAAATACATGCTGTTTTGATAATGCGAAGAATATTTGGGAAATAAATACAAGAACAAGTAATTTCACGAATTCACTATTTCCACGAACGATACGCAAAGTTAAATGATTAGGAAAGTGAAGTCATAGTGCATGCGCTCATTGGGCGTGACATGCCGGACGGTGGCTTACAGGGGATATATTTTGATGTAGATACGTTTAAGTTACTCAAATTAATTCATATAGCAAGGCATAATATATGAATTTTAAATAATGCTACTGAAAGTTGAATGTTATTATATTTTAATACATATAACACTATAGATAGGTTAAAAAAAGTCAGTAATGTTCGATATAAGACAAAGGTCATGGACCATTATTAAAATTTTTAGATTTTTAGACAAAAAAAGATTTATAAATAACAACTGAATGAATAATAAAAAAGGAAACGAATGCAAATTAATTGGTTACAATTATTAATACGACTGTTATCAATTTCATTACTCATTCTATCAACATTCCATATCATACTAAGAGTTGATAGTAAATTATCAATTCATGGAATAGTTGTACTTTGACTCAGGTTTCACTTCATGTTATTCGTGGTTTTATGACAGAAACTTATACAGAATCATTTATTAACTATAGAAGACGACCAAGATGATGTATCTTCGCAACAAATCCATTATCATAAACCACAGTCATGTTCTATAGTTACTGTGTGGTTCAGCAAAAATTTCTATCATGAAGCCCTTTAATAGTTACTCTTTATTTGACGTTTATTCTAAATAGCATAGAAATGATAATAGAAAGTAGAAATAAGATAATAGTTCCCAATGTCTTGAATAGTTGTACTTTACTAGACGGTTAGAGTATATACAGTTCATAAGATTCATGAGATAGGCATAGAATTGTACGAACAATAGCACTGGAGAGGATGCGTGGGAGATGACAGAGTAGCATTCGGACAGGAAAAGGGACAATGGCAGAGCCCTTTAACTGCGGAAGGAACTCGGAGGAACTTTCCCCAAGTATCCCGAAGCGTATTAATAACCTCGGCTACCCGCTGAGAGAAACGTGTTCGATACGACGAAAAGGGAAAGTTATGGAAAGGGTTTGAATAAAATGGTGCAGGTGGGCAGGACGGAGGATACTTCTCAGGGTCCTATTCTCATCAGGAGGTCGGTTCTTCATTGTTAATGCTTTGTTGGCGAACAATGAGGGACCTTGTGTTTTATGGCACGTGTTATACACAGAGGAAACACGATTATTTAAAAGCAAATCAAAACTGGACTTGTCTTCCTTGAGAAATCGTTCTTAAGGGTTCTTCTTCGAATATTCCATCTTGCCTATTTCACTGTATTTTCTCGTGGAGTATGTACATTTTCTGACTAAAATAATCCTGTTTTATCACTCTTTTCATAAGTCATGTTTTTATTTTTCTCTCCCTCCAATTTTAACGTTTTCATCTTTTTTATAATTTTGTGCTATTCATTTTCAACACATAAATTATTTTTTTTAGGGCGTCCAAAAGTTTTCAGGTAGCCGCTAGCTTTCGTGAGAAGAAGGATATTATTACGTCTTATAATGCTACAACTATGTTATGGTACAATTATGTTACGTATTGTTACTTGGAAATAGTTTTTGCGTGTATTTATAAATGTTCAATAGTATAATGGTCTCATTAGATTAAAAATTCTCATAATTAAGACTTGAGATTTATTATTGTTGTTATACAATAATTATTGCTATTTTGTCATCATTATTTTATTGATGCTGTCGTCATTGTTGTAATAATAATCAATTTTTGCCAATTGTTTAATTACAGAAAGATTTTTTTTTGTCTTATTGTTATTATGTTTTAGTTAATGCTCATTGCTTCCCATTGTTTAATTAACGTTCATTTCCAACACTCTACTCTGTCTTTTTGTTTTAATTAAATTTATTTCTGTACATATTCGAACGACATACGAGGTTAGGTGGAGGAGAGGCCCACTTGGGCCTAACCTCGCCAATAAAGGGTCAAACTAACTAACTAACTAACTAACATTGCTAATTGATATCTATTATTACCTACTTTAATTCATTCCATTGAAAAATAATCAGTATTCTAACCACTAAAGAAACAAGGCAAATTCTATTAAGAAAGATCCATTGAAGTAGAAAAGGAAAGCATTCAATAGCACATCTATTTAAAAAAAAAGCGGTAAATTCAAACGGTAATTACGTAGTGACTCAAGTCGATTATCCATCTTGCCTTAACAGTAGGTCTGCCATATGCTTATTTCCCTGAACAATTTCACCTTTTGAATGGCCTGTGGAAGTCGAGGGGTAGTCATATAACTAGCGGAGTTTTCCCCGCAGAGAATAGCTTTCATTTGAGAATCCGTTTACTTAATGTCGCCTAATGACTCTGGAGTTTAATTGCTGCACTGATTGCTTCTGAAAGGAGCCATTAATGTCTGGGCCGGAATACTTTGCAGAATGCGCCTCTCCTTTAAAACGAGTCTTTTAATTGATGATTCAGATCAGACGGAGGATCTCATTTTGTTTAGGGACTTTGAAAGGTTAAAACCGCCTCCTCGGGAAGTCCCGTCATAAAACAGTTAGAATTCGCACACAATTTCGTTCATTGCAAGCGTCAAGAAGTAGCTCAAATTATTCTTATTCATCAGTAAAATTTTTATACGTACGTTTTTTATTGTGAGCACTTTAATATAATTATCTGATGGAAATTTCAGTTACAATTTTTATGGATATAAAGATGAAATTGTCGCTTGAACTCATCGATTTAGTTAAACATCAGCAAGTGCTATTATAACGGTTAGGAACGATTGGAGTTGATGATTTCGCTACTCATAAATACTTGGTTTTCATTTTAAATACCATTATTTGCTATTATGGGAAATGTTAGTCTGTGGCTTTAGACAAGGTTAAGACTGAGGTAATCCGCCATTCCTTTCCAGCTCAACCATAACTATTAAATTGGAGAACTTCCTCGTAAGTGAAGCTAAATGAAAATGAATAAATTATTTATATAATCAATCAATTGGTAGCTTCTCATTCCCAGAGGTTAGCTCTCATGGCTCTCCACTCTTCTCTTCTACTTGTCTTTTTTTTCATCTCCTCATAATTCCTAATCTCAGTCCAATTCCTTAAATTTTTCCACCATTCCATCCTTGGTCTCTTTCTCTTCCTTACTGTCCATCCTTCCAGCGCTGTCACGATTCTCTCACCTGATGATCCCCTTAACACATGTCCCGCGTTTTCCATTTCCTTACTTTCACCACATTCAATAGGCTGTACCTGCTTCCTACTCTTCTCCAAACTTCTTCATTAGTTATTATATATGACCACTTAATTTTCAGAATTCTTCTAGCAAAGCATTTTTCCAATGCATTTATTCTCTTTTCCATGCTTTTTAAGATTGTCCATGCCTCGCACTCATGCAGGAAAACCAGCCAAACATAACACCTTAACATTTTCAGTTTTAATTTTATGTTGATCTCTCCTCTCATTAGATCCTTGTATTTCCCAAAAAATCCTTTGCCACTCCAATTCTTGATTTTATTCCATTACTGCAGTACCCATCGTCTAATGTTAAACTTCTTGGGTATCTAAACTGTTGGCCTTGTTTTAATTAATTAATTAATTTGAATTAATTGTCATATTGCAGTCACTGTTGCTCTTTTTATTAGCCATAAACATCACTTTGGTCTTACTGGTATTAATGTTCAATCCAAATTTTGTTCCCACCTCATAAACTCTTTGCATTGCTAACTGTAACTCCTCTTTTGAAAATAAACCGCAGACTTTGTATTTTCCATAAAAAATTATTATTTAAAGATGTCATGATTACCATATCATCTACATATCTTATATTGTTGAAATTCCTTCCTCCTATACATATACCCTTAACATCTTCTAATGCTCCCCTACAACTTCTTCACTATACTTATTAAATAGCAATGGTGATATCATACACCCGTCTTACTCCACATTTTACTTCGAACCATTCTATCAGTTCTGACTTTATTGTGAAAGCAGCTTCCTAGTTACTAAACAGTATTTGAATTATTTTTAGCCAGTTGTTATCTATTCCAATTTTATGTAATATTTGTATTAAAACTTTCTGGTTAACTTTGTCAAACACCTTTTCGAAATCTATAAAACCTAGATAGGTCTTTTATTATCTTCTCCAAAATTAGCCTTTATTATGTAATATAAATTATAATTATATTATATTATGTTGTTGTAATAACATTTATAACATAATATATACAATATTTATTTTTGCTCTATAATATGCAATGTATTGACATTGCATATTATAGAGCAAAAATTGCAATAATATAGAGGAACCTATATATATGTTAAAAACCACTGTTATTTAGACCTCGATAGCTTTCATATTGATAATATTATTATATAGTAATACTTAAACTATAAACTACAATATTATATACGTATATTCAGCCACGAAGCCACTGAGACAAAGTTAAATTGAAGACTTCTGTACCAGAAGACAAAGAATATCCCAATAAACAAGATATGACATCAAGGAAAACTCGAGTACATAGTAGGATACAAAGAATATCATACCCGTGCAGTTGACTTGAACATATATTGCGTTTCAAACCTTAAGTCGATTCTTTACCAATTTATCATCGTTTCTATTTCTAGACGGATAAAAGTGTCAGCTTTTGCGAAACATTTTCGCTCACAAGTCTTAAGTCGACAACAGTCTGCACTTTATTAGTTTATCGAACAAAAAATCTTTCTTTTCAAATCTAGAATTGAGTTTCCGTTGGATTCAACATCGCGATGTAATATAAGTCTATTGAGAGGCGGAAATGGATTGAATAAAAAATCGGCGAGTGAGGAATACGACAATCAAAAGAAGGATGACTTTGTAAATGTAAGTACTGGCTTCTTTAAAAGAAATATATCTACGCGATAACATTTGAATATTAAATACGAGATGAACAATTTCTACTCGGGAGCTTTCTTACTGTTGGCATTTAATAAAAATAGGAGAGGAATACTTAAGAAAGACTTCAGCTTTGTAATCTATTCTGAAATATTTCGGAATAAATTTTACAGTCATCTTCAGGCAAAAAGTTTTCACTAGACATCAACAAAAATCTATTACTTAAATTAGAGATGCAAAATTTTAATGACTTATGATGTCTTGTGAAGTTCTCATTGCTTTGAGACTTTTGGCAAATGACGTTCAAATTGAACTTCCTTGGGTCACGTTGCTACTTAATAAAAAATGAATAAATATAAATACATATAAATACATATAAGAAATAATATTTTGAAAGGTTCTAATATTTTTATGGAAACGTTTTAATTTAGGGGGCCTTCAAACAACTGGTGGTAATTGGCATTTATAAATGCAATTATGACTTGGCATTCATGTCCCGTAGATGCTGTACACTCTCATATTAGCAAATAAATAAATAAAAAATATTAATAAGGTAAATGATTAAATAAAATGTATTTAAATTAGAAGATATTGGACCTCTAATAGTGAAGTATAATGAACTGAGAAAAAAATAGCAAACCATTAAAATAATTTGTATTTTGCGACACATTTTTTGATGGTTTTTATCAATTCATTATATGAATAAATAAGTAAAAAATGTATAAAAAATAAAAACGTAAGTAAAAAATTTGCTCTGAAATAGTAAAAGAAATTAACTCTATATGAATAATGTTATGAAAATTTCATTTCGGGCCTTCGTCATATCTCCAGTAAATCCCTGGATCTAGGAAGCCATCAAAAGAGATAAAATATATTCCCCATCGCCCACTCAGCCTCCTCCTCTAAATAGATTTCTTTTTCTCTGTGTATATCTTCGCTTGACAACGGGAGACTTGGGCCTCTTGCAGTGGAAAATAATGGAAGGAATATCTTTTTTATTTCCATCCAAAGGTGCGCTTCGGGCGCGTGAAAATTTAATGAAGGAGAGAAGAAAGGAATAGGTCAAGGCGAAGATAGAGCAGAAGGGATATGGACGCATGAAATGTCGTGGATCTTCAACGGGTACATTTTTCCAGTAAAAGCGTTAGATATTCGAAGAAGGGAAAGATGGGAATAGAGTGATGGATAAAATAAGCCGCGTTGATTGTCAAATCAAAGAGACAGTTGTATGAAAAGAATGGGGGACGTCTTACCAAGGATAAGCGTAGATGACATGCTGACGATAAAAGTGACTGTCTCAGGCTTGAATTTTCAGAATTCATTCATTTTAATATGGATAATAAAACCCTACAGTAAATTATCGTTTAATCACCGACCGGTTTCGTCGCTCAGCAATATCACGAGGTACTGTTTGTTCTGTTTACATGCATTTGGAATACATACTAGTTTTAAAGGAGGGTTGGGGGAGGAGGAGGAAATTTCTACGGTTTAATTAATTCTTTACCGTCACTGCCTTTCTTTGTATCCCCTCGTTTCACCCTATGTGCTTTGCCTCCCCAATCCCTCATTTTCCCCATTCGGTGATTAAATATTTTATTCTGGTATTCAACGCTGTTTCCTTTATTCGTATTAAAATGCTGAACGTAACCTCTCAAAAAGCAGCACTATACTACTTCTTATGACCTCTATTATAACTATTCAAGGAAATAATATCTCTTTTTTCGAGTTTATCCATCAATTTCTACAAAACTTATTAGTTTAAAATACTGCAAATGGTTGAGTTTGGTTGGAGATTTTTTTCGAGTATATTATTAGCAATTATTAAGACTTTCATTATTTAATTTACATGTTGCTAATTTTCTACCATTAATATTTTATTTTGAGCGTAAATGTTTAGAAAATAATGCAAATGCAGTGAGTATCATTATAATAGCCATGAATATTTTTTGGATTTTGAACGAGTACTAATCAAATTATTTCCACTCATAGGATTATACTTTTTTAAGACGCCATTTTTTTACAATCAAACAAAAATATTCAAAGCATCTAAAGGCAAGACCTTCTGTGCCTATAAAGTAATAAATCTGTGCGGAATAGGGAATAGAAAGTCGCATGCAACATTTAACTTTTTGTCAAAAAGATATACAAAAGCATATTAATGTTCAGGGGGAATACGACTGGAAAGAATAGTTTTTGAGGAGGGAAAACGGATGACAATGCGAGTCAAGAGATCAAATATTTCCTCAGGAGGAAAAAATTACAAAGAGAAAGGTACTGTGAAAAAAGCACGTAAAGAAGTAAAGAAACATGTAAAGCGAAACTTAGTAGAATCTCTCCTTAATTCAATAAAATTAAGACAGAGAATTTGACATTTCCACAAATTATCTTATTCAAAGCTTATTGATTACTATCGAATTATCAAATTTAGTGGGATTAAAACGTTGGTTGAAGCCTTCACTTCGCGAAACTCTACAACAAGGATGAGAATTAAACAGCTTAGTAAACTTTCACTAATTTAAATAATAAAGTTTAATACATATATAATATTATTCTAATTACTGAAACTTTACTAAGTTATTTAATTCTCATCCTTTGAGGAGATGTCAAATTTTGCGGAATTATCAAATTTTGTACCTTAATTTCATTAAATAAGTGTGGCATAAGAAATGAAAGAGGTCAAAATAGATTGTAATATAGGGGACAATGACAACCACGAGAGATAAACGGGTACAATCCGTATCAGAACATAAGTATTCGTTTTCTTGACAGAAGAATTCATCAGTAAACACATGATGGAATAATAGTTGCATAAATTCAAGGCAAAGACCCACCTGAAAACCAAGTTTTGGATGTCGATATTCGAGCAATTAGAAAAAATTTTAGGAATAAAAGCTCGGTAATCCTAGCGCAAAAAAGAGAAAAGGCTCGACAGGCATCCGATGTTTGATCAATCGAAGATCGCTCTATGCAAAGCTCTCAAACATTAACTTCATCACATCGAAAAAATTTCCCGTCACTCGTCGGAGAGGAGAATTCTTCTTTTGACGAAAATATTAGTTTAGCGTCGGAGCGATAAAGGATTCATAACACGTTCGGGGGAGACCGTGGAATATAGAACAGCGAACGATGGACGAAAATTGCGGATCTAGCCGCTTCCGAGAAAGGTCCGCAATTAGATCCGCATTGTGAATGGAGAATGGCGAGGTTTCGCGTAATAAAGGACAGAAAGAAGGGAAGAGACTTCCTTTTTTTGCGAAGATGGCCGCGGATGACATTTTTGCAAATCCCTAGATTCGGCAATTAACGTCACGGGGACATCTAATTTCCAAGGAGAATGCTACGTGAACGCTGCAGCGCAGCGGGGCTCTGTGACTTCCAGCGTGATATCACGGAAGAGTTATTAACGTAATAACTTCCCTGTGATGTTGCTTTACGTTTTCATTGCCTGCGAAATTATATTTATGGCCAAAAATTAACTTTTAAATCGTTGTGAAGAACGAGTTCGCTCCCAAAGTTCAGAGACCTCGGACCTAGAGCCTATTTTCCTGATTTTCTTTGTAGTTCTCAACAATTTCGTAGTGCTTATGAATAAATAAATAAATTTAGCATCGCAAAGTGGAAGAATAATCTTTAGTGTAAAAGACATCTTTCTACCGATACTAGATTAACACGTAGTGAGCCCGAGCAAATTACATATCCTACTCCTCGACCAAACATTTTCCTAAATTCATTTTAGATTCAAGGCTCTAAATTCTGGAACTCTTTACCTGACTCTATAAAATGTTCTAGCTCGGTGAGAGTTTTTAAGTTAAAATTATTCAACTATCTCTTAGCTGCTGATGTTTAAATTAGTATTTTGTGTTAGACTAGTTACGTACATCTCGTTTTCTTCCCTCTCCTGTTGTCTTATCTACAAGTCCGAAATTCTCGGTTCGTTGTGTTTTTCTATATTTTGTATTTCCATGTATTTTTATATTTTTTAGTGTATTCTGTTGTTTTTTTTGATTTTAAATATTTTTTGTATTTCTGCTGACATTTTTTGTATTTCCACATATTTTTGTATTTCCACAAATTTTTGTATTTCCACATATTTTTGTATTTCCACATATTTTTGTATTTCCACAAATTTTTGTATTTCTTTTGTTCTTACCAAAAATTTATATATTTCTTTCAAGGATTAAAAAAAATGTTTGTTTGTATTTTTGTATTTCCATACATTTTTGAACTCGGAGCGTTTTTTGTATTTTGTGTTGCTGTATGGAAAACCACCCAGAGCATAAAACATTCTTATTACTTAGTCATCCAAAAACATATGAGCTACAGTTCTCTAAAACAAATTCATTTTCTTCAACTTGTCTCTGACGATTTGCAATCTAGTTTTCCTAGATATATGGGTAACGCTTACTGATTTATCGAAATAATATACCAATCAAACGATGGTTTACGATAAATAATTTATTGATATTCGTGAAATACATTTTTCATACTCTCAATTACATTATAACCTTCTAAAACAAATTCAACCTGAATTTTAATACTATTTTCTCTACCGAATTTCATCCTGTATTCATAGTTCTTGCTATCGCTAACAGTTTTATCGAAACGAATCATCCATCAGTTGATGGCAATCGACACATTATGAATTAACAAATATCCATAAAATGTAAGGATTCGATCTTTTCTTTAATATTTTCCCCAATAATATCTATATTACGCTAAGAGCCATCTTATTATCGCTAAGATATTTTCATAACAATCTATATGATAAGTTGCTATCTATCAATATCTCTTAAGTTACAATTTTCTTATAGTATTCTTACTGTAACTTACCGGATTATTATTTTTATAACTAGACACATCTTATGTTAGGAGCCATCTTGGAATTCAGAATAGATCCATCGTAAAATATATTATATTTATCTATTAATCTATCAATTAATCTAGGCTATCAATATTCATTATTTCTAGCTTCGCTGACCGCACAGCTTTAGGCCTTACTCCCATTAATATCCATATTCCCAAGGAAAAACGGACTTGAAATAAGACTGTCAGGGCCGGGAATCGAACCAGGGATCTTCGTCTATCCGGAAGGCTACCCGGCCAGAACATTTTAACAAGCCGTTTTGGGAACTGTGTGCAAGGGCAGTGTAGTTTCGTCCGACTGAGCAGCATCGTCTACGGCCATGGCCTCTTCGAGGTACCAGCAACACAAAGAGGTGTAAGGAGAAACCCCCCTAAGGATATACATATAAGGAAAGAGTTGAGGTGACTTTGCACATAAGGGCTTGCACCCAGGAAAATTCCCAAGGAAAAACGGACTTGATAAATGTCTGACAGGGCCGGGAATCGAACCCAGGATCATTTCCGGCCCTGTCAGACTCTTCTCAAGTCCGTTTTTCCTTGGAAATTTTCCTGGGTGCCCGCCCTTATGTGCGAAGTCACCTCAACCCTTTCCTTATATGAATATCCATATTATCGAAGAAGCCTTCTTTGTATCGCATACACATTTATCGTCACAATAAATCTAGCCATCGATACTTGCGGATCCAACGGCTTCGCGCTGTATCTTCTCCATCTCACGGACACAATGCTTGACTTGAAGGCCCCATATGTCTCACACAAAATGCAGATGAGACTTGCATCATAATGGACGCTTTTCACGACTGCAGACACATTCATCCTCAACTTGGAACTAATGGATTCGGAACGAGTTTGAAAAACTTTCATGGATTCTACATCCATGACGTCTTGCAAGCAAACATTCAAAAATCATAAATGTGATTTCCGAGAGAGAGCTTCCCTTGTCAGATCACGCAATTCACTATGGCTTGCCGAAATAAAAAGGAGGTTCTCTACGTCTGAAATTTCAGCATCTCTTCCTTTTGGAAAGATGACAGCATGATTTCCATCTCCGAAGATGATCCAGACAATTTTCTCGAGGAGATGAAATTTCCACTAACGTAAATAGCAATTCCGCCTTAAAATTTTCTCCGAAGGCACGGGCTCGTGACGTAATTGGAATCAGTTAGTTTCTTCACGTTCCGAAGGAATGATGTAGGGCCCGCGAGTTCTCCAAGACGTATGTAAGCTATTAGCGAGGAGCGTGTGGATCGCAATTTTGGAATTCTCGGTTTTTAGGTCAATAACCACCGAGCGATCAACATCTGTAAGGGATCCTTGAGCGAATTTGGTTAACCTTGGAGGCAAACTCTTTGTCTGAAGAAGAAATTAAAATATGTAATATTTAAATTAAGATATTAGCATTGAGATAAGTAGAGCTATAAATGTTCGATGTAAATACAGGGAGGGCAAATAGAATATATATATCTCAAGTAAGATGAGTAAGACAGAAAACGTAATTTTAGGATTAAGTCAAACATCAGAACTTCAATTTTAATTTGTAACGGTCGATGTATTAAAAAATTATAAATAAAGAGGTTCGGAAAATCATTTCATAATCGATGGCCATTAATATGTAAACATTATATTATACCGTTATATCTATGGATTTGATTTATTTTTTGTGTTTATGTAATGTATTTGGTAGGCATTGCTTTGTAACGGAATCACGCTCTAACTGTGCTCATACGTCTATAAATAGTTCAATTTTTTATTCAAACAAATTTGACATTACTCTCATATAGAAATATCAAAAGTAATGTAAAAATAATATAATTTATATGAGAAATATATAAAAAAAATCTGATGTGGCCAGCACATGACTTTCTCCATATATATAAGATTTAAATAATTATCTACCGCAGTAATTTCGAACTCTATATTCCATCTAAACTTGGAAAATGAGTGATTAATATATGTATATATATTATTATCTTTGACGCCAAAAACATTATAAATAATGTTTTACGGAACATGATCGATGAAAAACGATGAAATTAGTCTTCCGCCCATAGAGCCCAGAGCACCCACAAAGTACATAATCAGCAACTTCCGGTTTATCAGTATTTCATGAATAACTCCTACACAATCAGTGATACAAAAATATGTTTCAACCAAAAGTTATAGTAAATTATATTTTCTAAAACTTTTATAAATAACAGTATATACCTAAATATCATATTTATGGAGATATTATGAAAACCGGAAATGAGCTTTGAAGAATAAAGCTCGACTTCCGGTTGACCGATTTACACCAAAAACTAATCAACTCTAACGACTGTATTAAAAGTAATATATATGAAATTTGGTGTTGATCCGACGAATAGTTTTTATGTTAGAGCGCCCACAAAGTACATAATCATCTTCTTCCGGTTTATCAGTATTTCACGAATAACTCCTAATCAAACGGTGATACAAAAATATGTTAAATACAAAAGTTATAGTAAATAACATAATCTAAAACTTTTATAAGTAATACAATATACGTATATATCATATTTATGGAGATATTTTGAAAACCGGAAATGAGCTTTAATGAATAAAGCTCGACTTCCGGTTGATCGATTTACTCCAAAAACTAATCAACTCTGACAGCACACACCACAGTACTATATATGAAGTTTGGTATTGATACGACTTATAGTTTTCACGTTAGAGCGCCCACTATCACACACACACACACACACACACACACACACACACACACACACACATACACACAGACATCATTCCGAAAATGGTCAAAACGTGTTCTACGGACCCCAAAACGTGTATTTCCGTTGAAATCTCGAAGTCGAATTTTTTCATGAAAACAATACTTTCTCTATACTTCGTATATGGAGAAAGTAATAACAGTGCAAAATATACAAATATGAAGAACTATAGAAAACGATGATAAAATTGCAATAGAAAAAATTGAACGACAATAATTGACTAAATTTACAACTTGATAGCTGCCGAGTAATAACGTCGTATATATTGCGATTCTCTATTTCTTTCCACGTGTAAATAATACTACTATAATATTAGAAAAAATGATCAACGGCATAAATAGTTGATTAATAATTTAATATCACATTTTATCCGTAAATATAAATTTTTCGTCTATGTTATGTCTCATTTATCTCAACTGACTGAATTTGCACTCCTTTATTTCCATTTCCTCTTCTATTTCTTATCAAAGAGCTATACATATACGGCAGATAGTCTCAATTTCACCCAAAATGAAGTCTTTCACATGTATGCATGTAGACTATAAATGTATATCAAAGCAAGAAACCGAAAATTTCGGTAAATTTTCATTAAGTGCAATTTCGTGAAATTCAAAACTTGGTGATAAATTTTCAAACACTCGTTACGCATTTCCCAGAGGTAATTTTGGCTCCAATTTTGGCACAAAGAAAGAAAATTAATTCAAAATTCTCTAAGCAAGAATAACTGCCAATATAACAACTGAAAATTGCTTAACAATTGCATACATGGAAATTTATCACGAAATTACATGTTTACCATATTCAGCCCAATCAGCATATTCCAATCACAAAAACTATGAAGCTGAGCTAAGCAAGATGGGAAAGGAGGTAGTTTTTTTATCCTAGTTTCTCTTTATCCTCTGCCGTTCTCCATAATTGCCCTTTGAAAAATATTTCCTATCGCATTCAATAAGAACGATCTGGATGAATTTCACCAGTTATTCATACGTAATTCATTCCCAATTTATATAGTCATACGAAAGACCGAGAGAAATAATGGATTCTCATTTCTTTCTTCTATCGCAAGCTAAAATTCAATTCAAACATCTTTCAATCGGTAAGATATGCTGGCAAGAGTATATATATGAGCACATGCGGTAATATTAATATTCGTAAAACGTCAAAACTGCTTCCACTCCATGCATGGACAGCCACTTTAGAGAATCTCACTAAATATTTGCCATTCCATCCACTTATGATGTTGATGAACTCAAGAATTTCCTCTTTAACTGAAGCCATTACGTAAGACTATTCCGGTCAGAGGAAAGAATTACAGTTTTCCGAGAAAAAAGCTGTCAAAAAGGGCAGCCCTCGAGGCGTCAGGGAAGCAGAAAAAAGACAGGAGACAGGAGTGGGCGTAAACAGCGACCTCCGAGGGAAAAATGAGATGATGAGGGAGGGGAAAAGGGACAAGGAGAGGAGGATCAGAAAGTAAACAGGAGGTCGCATATAAAGGATAAGCTCTGAGAAAGCGGAGACATAATGGGGACCAAACGTCCACTAAAAGGGAGAGAAAATGGAAAAGAGCTTTATGTGGTGCTCAGCAGTTTTGAACATGCGATAATAGCAATACGAAAACGTTTTCCGGGGTATAATTTGCTATGACAGTAATGTAAACAAGCACACAGTGGAAAAATGTATAATCTCTGGTTTCTTCTAAATAAAGAAGTGGTTTTCAACAACTTATTAATAGAGAAACTAGCAGAATTATCCACTGATCTACGGCTGAAGAAATAAAGTAGCTCACTAACATCAAGTTACAGTAAATATAGGAAAATAATTCAATCATAACAAGTTAAATAAATATTTCAATGAAGACACAATTTCACCCATGACTTTGAGGTATTGCGTACGAACTGATGGCCACTGTGAATATATGAGTAACACTCGAACCACTACTCGAACAATCGAATCATCTGATATATCGCTAAATTTTACGTCTCCGCTGTTTTATATTTGCCGATTTCATTTACGAGCTAGTATTTTTGGCTTCTATCAACTTCTAATACAATAAATTTCCAATGAAACAACAGAAGGAAATAAGAAGGCCAAGATTTGTGCTGCGAAAATTAATCCGTGTAACATTTCTAACCCAATACGATTCCAACCCCTCGTACATCAATATATCGTTGCAGTATTTAACAAAAATGGATGAATTGAGAAAAGAGTGAGAAAGGAAAAGTCTTCGTAAAATAAGGTCGAAAAAGAAAAATAGACTGGCTTGTGTTGAATGAAGAAGTGACACAAATCCTTGCTCACAGAATTAAAAAATATAAGTTTAGGAAGATTTTCAGTCAATGCATTCCACCAGCTCTGACCAATGGAAGTGAAACTTAGGGCTGAATACCAGAACAATTCAGTGACTCCGGACAACACACAGAAGTTAAGGTATAACGCTTTATGCTTGGAATCACAAGAAGAGACAGTAAACGCTTAAAGATGATGACTGGAGTGACAGATAGATAGAGACAGATCACTGAAGTGGGTATGGGTTGGCCGTGTAGCAAAAAGAAAAGATAATAGTTGTGCAGTTCTCAACTGAGTACTAAGAAATATAAAGGAACCTAAAAGAAGACTTGAGGACCGGTAGAACAGATATGACAACAGTTACGTAGGGGTAACATGACTACGAGAAATTTAGAACAGAGAAAATTGGACAACGCTTGGGAAGATATACTTCTAATATCGGTTTGAAAATGTCTGATGATACTATACATACCCATCTCCGTATATACATATTCAGCATTTAGCATTTCCTCGTTCTTCTTCTATCTCAAGAATCACTCGAATATCTCTCAAACAATTTTATCCATTACGATTCCATCCATCCTCACTCTACGAGTAGAGCATGTATAAACTCGAGTGTAAGCCGACTAGAATATAAGCCGAGGCACCTAGTTTTATCACAAAAAATTGGGAAAACTAATTGACTCGAGTATAAGCCAAGGGTGGGAAATGCAGCAACTACTGTTAAATTTAAAATTATAAATTGATAGCGATAAAATTGCAGTAATTGAGACATTACTTGGTTAAATGATAAAAAAATTGTAAATTGAGGAATCTACCAGCCGATTTCCAGCTACGTAAGACTTTTTCCATTGGAGAACAGGTAAGTTAGACCACCACTCGAGTATAAGCCGTGAAGTTTTTTTCCTGCATAAAACATGTGCTGAAAAACTCGGCTTATATACGAGTATATGCGATACGTACATTCATAAATAATTCGAATGATTTTATCTCGGAGTTAGAGGATTATTTATTTCATTGATGCAGAACGTTCAACATATTCCCATATGTTTGCCAACATCATTTACTACAGATATATGCGTTTATCTTTTCCTATATTTAACTTCGTACCTTTTTAGAATAACTCATTTCGTCATGAAACATTTTCCCGCTATTCCTCTTTGTTTAGATATATTCACATTCCTCTCAAAGCCATTTTACTTCCATCTAACCTTCTTCTATGTGTTGAGAAATAAAGCTAACGGACATGCGTCAATTCAGCATTTCGCTTTCTCCCGTTCTTCCTCTTCCTTTAGAACCACTCGGATTCCTCTCAAACTACTTCGGCCATCCTACTTCCAACAATCCCTCCACAACGTATACAGCAACACAACTAGTAGGAGTAGCAAAGTTAACTAATTCCTCTAAGTTGGCCAAAACGTTACTCCGGGGAGAAGCGCGAGCAGCTCGGGATGTCCGACTGGGCCCACTCCATTCATCACCCACGTAAATGGAACCTCTCTATCCGAAGGTAAACACGGGGTTAGCTAAACTGGATAAGCTCGCAGAAGAGACATTATCCTTTAAAAGGGAGGCGATTTGAAGGGAGGGCTGAAAAGAGATGAAAGGGAAGAGTGCGATCCGAATGCTCAAGTGGAGATTGATCCGGAGAATGGCATTTCGGAGGGAGGAAGGGAGATTGGGGCGACGTGGGTGGGCGGAGGAAGAAACGGATATGAGAGGAAATTTCAGAGTGCGCAGCGGATGGAGTTGGGGTTAACTGTGCAAGAATATGAGAGTACTCAATCTCTAATAGAAGTTAGATCGCATTCTTGCTTGTCAATAATTTTTGTAGTATTGCATAGTTTAACCCATAAAATCAAGAGAAGAGCCATCGGGGATCTAGGATAGAAAAGTGGTCAGTGGCAGTTTGGTATCGAGTTCGATTCTCGTTGAGAGCTATTATTATTATTATAATTAAAAAATGTCACAAGTGGACTTATCGTCCATTTCAGGTCTCGCAGCCGAATAATATTAAATAGAGATTCAAAAGTTCATAAAACTGTCACCGAGATTTGGTTTGTATTGCGAGGTTTAATTCTGAGAATCTGAATATCTGTCATTGAATAAAAATAATGAGATACAATAAGGCTGGAACAATATCGGGATACGTAATAAATTAAAAATAAAGAAACAGTAAAGAATGAGGAATAGATAGTAATAATAAAAGGTCTTTATTCGGGCTGAGACTAGGAAGTCTCTTCTTACATCTAACCCATCGTCATGTGAGCAATAGAAAGAAAGAGATAGTTTGCAAAGTACACGAAGAATGCTAGTGTGTGGATTTAAAAAAACCTGAGCTGAGGGCTCAGAAAAGAACTTCTACTGCTGTAAAACACTTACTGCAAGGGGAGCGTGAAAAACCTGCGAAACCTACAGATAGAAAACTATATTTTGTGATGAAGGAGAATGAAAAGAGTTACGAAAGACAAGTCGAGAATAGACAAAAATTATTTAAAAAAAGACAAGGAAAAAATACATATTCACTTCAAGCAATCAAATCAAATAAAACATCTTCACGAATGACAGTATTACAGATTATTTTGTATTAGATTGGATTAGATCATAGAGTAAGTAAGAAAAGGAATAACAGAAATGGAACACATGGTATAATTCGTATATTAAGATGAATAGAGAGATTTGTGCTGTTGAACAGCAAAACACGTTCACAATATCTCGTCAGATGGGGCGAATGTTGGAGACCCACGAACTGTAAAGTTTCCTGTCGAATATTTCAGTCTAATCCCATTCAGCCACGGATTTCCCTTGGCAGCAACTCAAAACGGATTTTGAGACCTTTTTTCTGGCAAGAAAATCGGGAAAGATTTGAGGGATACAAAATAGGCGATGAAAGGGTTAAGGATGAGTGACGTGGTGGAAATAACTGGATGGGTCAATCAGTAGCTGATTTCAAAAGGGCGTTTTGGTTCAGCCAACCTTTATAATATGTGAAAGGAAAATGGAAAACTGAGACACCAAAAATTGTATAGCGTAGAAATCTGTAGTCTTAGAGAATAAATCTATTTGTATGTACACTAATCTAATGCATGATGATTAACCAAAGAAATTCTTTCAGCCAGTACATCCGAATCTCTATAATGATAAATTACTTTAATTTGAATAGCTATTATTAGAACGAACGTAAAATTTTAAGAGCTCATGTTTTAAAAATTATGTCCAGCCATAATACCCAAGTTAAAAGCTCTCCTAGTCATCAAATGGTCTTAGAGAGTAAAATAAAGGAATCAAGATAACACTTTAAATATACATCGAGGAAATATGAAATTAACCGAAATGATTGTTAAATAAAAAGGTATTATAAAACAAAAAGGTTACTTTTACTATTCCACATACAGAGGTTAAAGTGGCGACTAGTTTTGGCTAGTAATAAATAGCCATCTTCAATTGCTAGCCGAAACTAATTACCACTGTAACCTGTGTGTTGATATTTAAAAGTTACTTGGTTGTTTAATAAAGCTTGTTTTATTTGACAATCCTTTCGATTATGTCGGAATTCCACTATATTTCGGCCTCCTCCGAGAATTTTAATGCGTAATTGTTTTTTTTTTGCCTTAATTTTCCTGCCATGGCATTCTACACAGCAAAGCCTTCCGCAATTGATTTCAGTTTTAGATATTATTTATTTTACATATTTGTAACATATCTATACATCATGATGCAATTCTGACTCTTATTACAGTAGCTAAGAAACTCATAAGACACTTCAGTATATAATTTATTTATAGTATATAATTTCCATCACTCAAATATGCAAATATAAAAATTTCCCTATTTATATTGAACCGGAATTCAAGAACTATGAATCAAACTTAAATAAACCATTGAAATATTAACCAGAAGGTGGAAAAATTTCAATTCCAGAGACCAAATTCCAACGAGTAACTTTCCTCGGCAAAATAATGTAAAAATCACTCGCACAAACTCTAATGTTCTGTAACAAACTATATGATATAGAGGTTGTTACTTCGTCAAACAGTGTGAACTTTGAGAAAACTCAAATTATCCCCTGCAGAGTACGCAAAGAGATCTCATAGATGACCAAAATCCACTCGACGAAAAACATTGGCGAAAAAGAGTCGGAAAAAGGAAAAATAAAAAAATAATCGCTTTGAGACGTCTGTATTGTACAGGGCACACGCTGTGGGAATATTTTATTCCAGTGCTCATCTAGAAAGGGAGGGAAATGGGTGATCCGGAGAATGGGAGGAAACGGGAAAGGTAGCATTGGGAGTGTACGGGAGGAAGTGGGGATCGTGAGCAGCATTTTTTCGGGACAGCGGAGGAGGAAGTCTGACCGGGAGGCGGAAAATATGGAGAGAGCTCCTTGACGAGGGGAAATTTACTGCTGGAAGATTAAAATTAAGACTCTCAGGAGAGGGGAGTCTACGTCAAGGTCTTCATATTCCCGGGCAGTACGCACACTTGGTATACCTTGGGTACGCAACGTTAGCGGGAGATGAGAGCAAATAGAGCATGATGCGGAATGAAAATTGAAACTTTAATCTCCAAGGAATATGTACTTAAAATGAGCGTTCTAGATCCACGATTGGTGAAATTCCTTGATAAATATTCCATCTCAACAAGAAATTCTAAAATAATTATACTGAATGGATTCCTATTCAATACAAAATATATAAATGGACACAGCTTTTAAACGAAAATATTAACTAAGGTATACCTAGAGGGAGAGAAAAACTCACTTAGTAAAATCCATAAAAGAAAGTAGATTTTTCTTTTGTTGACTCTAATTAATGAGTTTCAATTTCTTTATGATTATGAAGGAGTTCTACCAGGTAACACCTAATACATCATGTTTAACTAAAATATATTCAGATTTGAAGCAAGTAAAGTGGTAATAGAAATTTAACATGGAAAGAAAGGACGGTTCTGTGGAGTAAAGGAAATCAGATTTAATTTTGATCACCAAAAAATATTTCTATTGCAGGAAAATACCCGCAAAGAGAACGATGGGTTTGAAACACCTGCAAAAAAGAGTTCGATAGAAAGAAAGAGAGAGATATTTCACAATTTAAAGGATAATGAAAATCAAAGAAGAATATAAATTTTATTCCTAAAAATAATATATATTTTGAAGTAATGCAAGATGACAGATATTTGCCGAATGCATGGAAATCATTTGTAATACGGTATGTACCAACCTGTTCACCAAGAATATTTACATTGAAATCTCGATATTACATTCAGAGGATCAAACGTAGATTCATTATGTTTACGAAATTTTTCTGAAAGTGCTTATGATCTATTGGAAAGAAATTCTATGCCAAATTCTATAACGCTGCCAACTGGCCGATTGTAGCGAAAACGAAATTAAATAAATTAAATTAACGTGGAGCTTTTTAGAGTTTTAGCAATTAGCTTTGCTAACCTTGATTCGGATAAGGTTTCGAATGCAAAGCAGAACAATTTCTTTATAAGGATATAAACGAGGCGATAAACGGAAAGGTTAGTTGGTAAACTTAGTACAGTTACGAATTCTGTACCAAGTACACAGCCTGCTCATATTAATCATCATAAATCGTCGTAAGAGGGTTCATGTACCCTTAAATTCCCTGCTTAACGCCCCTTTATGTATTCCTTGATGAATCATCCCGTCCATTACTTAATCCAATAACTTTTGGCTTTTATTTTCTCTTCCTTTTATCCCTTACATTTTACCTTAATTTGCTTTCTTCCACTTTGAGCTACAAACGCCTTTGGAGATGCAATGAGGCTTATTTGGCAAACGAATTAAAGATTTCTTTTCTTTATTCACTGAACGGAAAGACTTGTTAAACTTCAACGTAATTTTTAGCATCATGATCCTATGGATAGCACGGCGCCCGGTGAATTTATTTATAACATAAACCAATAATCAGGGCGTGTAGATTAACAGAAGACTGAATAACAGTAGTACAACATCAGTGCGGGAGATCAATTCCCGCGTACGAATTCCCCGCGTGCGAATTCCCCGCGTACGAATTCCTCCCGGACCAATTCACCGGAAACGGAGTAGCACTTTTCATAACACTCAAAAGAGAGAGAGGGAGAAAAATGCCATCATGCAACATCACTCATAGCATATAAATTTTCAAATTATCAGTCATAAACAAAACTGAGACTGAAAAAAATTGTTCATACATTTTTATTCCTTTTGTACCAAAAGAAAACTGGAAAACATTCCATTCATTAAGACAATGAGAAATGAAACATACAAAAAACATAAAAATCATGGATGATATTCATAAAACCGGTCGTGCCAAAACAACTAATGTTGAAAAAGTACTATTCGTCCCTTTCTTTTGCGAAAATTATTATATTTTATTATATGAATATCGTATTTTATATATTTTAGGAACTTTAAACATAGTTTTATTTATTTTCGTACTATTTATATTCGAATGAAAAATTATTTGAAATGCTAATTAAAACTACTCAAGTAATCTAATGAATACCTGAGTAAAGTGCCTAGTTAAAAAATATCTTTAAAATATTTTCTATTGCTTCTTACGATAGTTTTGCCGAGGCAATTTTGTGACTATAATTTCCTTTTAAGATAAAATATTAGACATTAGATTTTAAACCCCATACCATTAGCAAACATCGTTTGGCGCAAAGGTCAATCACGAACAGAACTAACACCTCAATTAAGTTTATTGGGTTTATTTGATTAGCACTCTGACATGAATGAAGGCACGAGGGTCGAAAGCCAACTTCTCAAATCGATATTACATCGCCTTGATTACTGCAAGAGCACGCTGCATCCAGCCAAAGAGCACTGTCTAATAAAGAACTTCGGAGAACATATATATGAGGAGAAGGAGCCATAAATATCCTGGTGAGAAATGCAGCCCTGGCTTTCTTAGATCCCTCAGTATTCAACCCCTGCTATAGGTCAGGGTACCCTAAAGTTCCCCATTTAATGCCCTTCCCTTTACGCACCGAAGATTGGCTCCCTACGAAAGGGGGGTAAAATATGTATCCGCTCGATATGGGAAAGTTCCTTCGATGCACCGATTTTTCTCATACATTTCCGCGTCTTGGCACCGGAACAGCTGAGCGCCAATTGATGGAGAGAATCCTCGAATCTTGAGGGATAACGCATTCACGAGTTTAACCGAAGGAACCCATAAAATCTGCTGACACGGGGAAGAATCCGTGGAGATGAAACTGTGAAGCATGGCCGAATTGAAAGGGAGTTAAAATCTTCCCTCTGCGGAGAGCTCACAAAACTTGGCTACGCTAGGAACCACGCCTCTTTTACAATAACGATAAAAATTTGAATACTTAGGCCGTCAATAATATTCCTTCGGAATAAATATTATATTTAATTGCGGATACGTTGCTGTTACCTACCTGATACCTAAATATCTATTATTTAATTATTAATGAATTTAAAATTATGAATTTAACGTTTACAGCTAAACTATTTTTTCATGAATTTGTCATGGTTACTTATTGTTGAATCAACTATGAGTATAGGTTTCGACTATAGTAAAAATCTTTACTTTATGCCGATGAGTTAAAACTACTTGCGTGTATGTACTTGTCGCAAACGCTAATTGTTAAGTATCAAATAAATTTAGTTAAACGCTGAATTTTGGTCCGGAGGCTATTGTCGAACCAGTTTTATTCGACCAGAGCATACAAAATAAACCCTCTAAAAAGTTTTTACTACAATAGCTTTGTAATAAAATAGTATTTAATTATATATTAGAATAAAAATCGCGATATAAAAGAGTTAATCAGGGTTTGACGTCAAATAATGAAACATAAATGCTAATTATGTGGTTGAAACTCACCGTTATGCAAGATCATACAGTAAATAATCAGCTTGCTATGGTTTGTGGTGAAGCAATTTTTATTCTTTTATTCCAGGATTTCATTCGCCGTACACAAACAGCTGACTTCGACCTCAATTTCAAACGTTATTTCAAAATTTCACTCCGTTTTATTTGTTCCATTAAACGCTAATAAAGCTGAATTCGAGCAAATCTCTAATTTGATAACTTGTCTGTAAACCTCAAATCTGTCAGGTTGGATTAATAATGGATTCGAATCGGTCCCTTCCCATTTTTGGAAACTGGTCGCCCTCAAAATGTTCGGATTTCTTCCCCTTTTCTAAATATTCAATCAGCGAAAGTTTTCTCGTCGGTGGAAAATTCCTCGATCCATAGAGGAAGATCCAAAAGTTTAGGTTTCAATCAAGAAGTTGTCTTTCGGACCGCTTAAAATTCAGCTCCGAGTGTCGGATCAAACCAGGGATTCGACATTTTCCGCAACGTTTTCATCCGCCAAGGCTCTGGTTGCCCGGGAAACCGTGGCAATTTCTTTGGACCCGGAGGCTCTTCTTTGAGGCTTCTTCTATTTTCTCTTTTGGGACTTTATTAAATTAACTCGTCATTCCCCTCCGAAGAATTACCTTCCTTTGGCTTCCAAATCCGAATTAATCACGCGTTTCGCTAATCCGGAATCCGAATTACGTCCGCTGAGTCTGATAGAGGAATACTCGGAATTGAACGAGGAAAGAGCGAGATGTCGCATGTTACGATATCTGGCATATTTCGGATTAACGTTATCAGAGCGACGTTAAATAAAACAACGGAAATGTACGTTGAAAATTACAAAGGTAAATCTTTTCCCTCTAGAATGGCAGTACCACTTAACAAAGGATGGAATCATATGAAACTGATTTTGATCTTAGAAATATATATTTATTTTAAGTATATCATGAGATGAATAACTCCATATGTTCTCTAAATATTTATTTAATTAATTAACTCTAATGGTTCGATATTATGGTACAGTATTTAATAGTTACTGGAATATTAGTTGGGCTTTTCCTTACTTTTGCCCAAAGGTGCAGAAAAAAAATTAACTGTCTCTACAGACAATATTAAAAGAGGTGACCAGTTTCAAGGATATCACCTCATCAATAGACAACCGGAACAAATCATGAAGATCTTTCATCTCTAAAACCTATTAATGACCTTCATCTAATGCCTCAATGTTAACAAAAATAATCTCAGCTATTACACTAATTTGAATCTGTCTCTCTCATGCAAGCAACATATTACTAACATCGACAGATTGAACTCCCAGAATCGATTGTCGGGAATTATTAACTAAAATTTAGCAATTATTTCCATTTTATTTTTATATATAATTGAAGGCATGTATATGTATATAGGAAGGATGGAATATGCGGTTTTGCGATAAATGTGAATGTGGCTTACGATGAGGAGTGAGATATTTTGACCTTTCTTTCCTCGCCAAGCTATGATGCTTTAAGCGGAACTTGTCCATGTAAGTGAAACACAATGACTCTACGAGTAACACTTATATCACAATTTCGTAAGGAGGGACCGTAATAAGTGTAGCTATTTACCACCACTCATACCTTAGTAGCTTTCACGTATTTACATGTATGAAAATAAAAGTGATCATGTCAACGCAGCCGTGATAAGGGTGTGAAAAAGGTAAGTGAATGATTCATCTCTCTCCATCCTACATCAAATGACAAATTGAAAAATATTTCCATTCATTATGAAACGTGGTAGCAGGAACCATATGGCGATGACATACCCCGAAAAGAATCGAGAATATGCGATTGGAATATGTTATTCAATATTTTCGAGAAAATACAAGACAAAGAAAGACATAAAGAATACACGGAGTGTCGCATACAACAGAAGACACAGGCCTTAAAGACAAGACGGTGGTGGATGGAAGGTTTCCTCGATCTGGGAAAACAATTATCAACACAGTATACCGTGAAGTTTAGGAGAGCTTCTTGGTGGAACGATCACAACGAAGTTGACTCTCAATCGAGGTACACAAAGAGATCCTAACCTAAAACTACGTTCTCTGTTCCGAGTCAAGAACTTTATTTAACGGCCCTTGAGTGGACCTAAGTTGGAGGAGGAAATCATTAAACGAGAAAGTTTGAGTAATTTGTTCCGCGCCATTTATTTAATTCCGTTTCCCATCATGCCTTCGTTATATCTTCCATTTTTCAACGATATTTGGCCTTTCTTTTCGGGGATCTCTTAACATCCTCTCCGTAGCCCCTTTGGCATTTCGGAAGGCGAAATAAATAGTTTCCGCGCATTACAATTTTTCGGCTCGTTTACATTTTCATCTGGAGACGAGAAAGGACGATTTCGACAAAATTAAAACATCATTTCTTTCGTTTGGAAAACCGATATTTCCTTGTGGAGGTCTCTGACCTTTCAAAAGAATGCAAAAGAAGGAAGATTTTGAGTAATTGCCGTGGGCAAATTGTCTTTAATTTACGAATTAATAATGGAACATCCGAGAAAGGGGAATGACCTGGGTTTTGAATGTCCGGATGATTTCAGTTTTTCGGGAATTCCGCGGTATACAGCTTCATTTTACCGAGAAAGGATTGATAATAATAATAATAACAAATTTATTATGCTCTGAGATTACAAGTCCCATAAGAGCAGAAAAAAATAAGCAAATTCTATCTGCTCACATGAAATAAATATTACAAATTGTAAACATTTGGTCGTAATACCAGCCGTGGTGGTGGAGTGGTTAGCGTGCTAACACGTTAACGCTCCAACCTGATGGTCCCGGGTTCGAATCCCGGCTAATCGGATTTTCCCTGTTAGGGAATGGTTGTATGTGTATGTTGTGTGTGTCTTGTGTTTATCAATAAATGAAAAATACAAAAAAATTGATAAAATATAAAAGGGGGTTAATTGGTAGAGTAGCCTTCGAAGACTAAAATTCGCCCACGAAAAAAGACGGCATTATTATTATTAATATTATTAATACTTATTAGATAGACTTTTTACAAAAAATAATACAAAAAAATATAGAAAAAGAAATAAGCCAATATTATGGTAATAAGAGTAATTCTGTAGTAACAAAAAGGATATCAAACAGTTTTTCTTTAAATTATTGTGCGGGGGTGGAATTGATCGGAAAGTTTAGTGTGCATATTTACACCTATATATGTGTCTTCATTCTAAGGGCTTAAATTCTCTTCATCCCCTCTACCTTTAGCAACAAATTCTCCAGAGAGAGAATGAGGGTTACAAGATGATGTGTGAGGTAGTGTGTCCTGATATTCATTCCTGAGACATTACGAGTATACTTGAAGTAGAAAGGTCCCAATAAGCGCAGCTCACTCAAAGGGTAGTAATGTAAAACTAGCTTTCCGTGGAATTCAATAAGGACTGACTGACAAAGACTAATGCCATTTTGCAGTATCACTAACATCTCACTAGCATATAAATAATCAATCATGATTTTTCTCCATCTATCAGAACAAATGAAACACTTTTCTTATTTGTATAAGACTCAGCAATTTAATATCAATATATGCGGAATTGTAAGTTCTTAATGAAAATACATTTTTCGTGAGGGAGGAATATAAGTTGAAACGGGGTATCGTGAATGAGCTGAATTGTTATGTATAAATATGTTGTATAATTGTAAATTGTATTATTTTAATTGGTACTAAGAATCTTTATATATAATTTCCGAAGTGTCCGTCCGTCCGTCCGTCCGTCTGTCCGTCCGTCCCCCCCTTTATTTCAGAAACGGTTTGACTTAGCGATTCGAAACAAACTGCATTGTGTTTCTACGAGTTAGAAACCCCTAGGAAAACTATTCCCATTACTTAGAAAGCCCGGGTTCGAACCCAGGAGTCCATAATAGGGTCCCATAAGGAATACACGTAAACTTCACTTTTATCGGTTGCAGGCCTCATTTCTTTTGCAAAATATAATTAGAAAGAATCATTGTTAAAAGTCGGGCATACCATCAAAAGATGGAAAATTTATTAAAGTTTCTTATTTAAGTAGTGGAATAGCGATTTCGATTAGAAATTGCCAGTATTTTGATAAAATAGAAGAAATATTAGAGAGATTTTTGAGGTTATAAACAAGTCCGTTCCCATTAACGACGAATGCGGTTGTTGAATTTATTCAATAAACCATACCTAGGCCCGGTATTATAATATGTAGTTATCTATAGGATAACTTTAACATCCAGGTTAACTCAAAAATTGGGTATTATAATCGATGGTTAAGCCGTATCTGTTAGTTAAAGTGTTTGTTATCTTATCAAACAGATTGGGTTGTGATCGAGTCCTTAACTGATTGATAGCGCAACGCATCATGGGAGTAAACCAGTGTAAACAAGTAATGGCGGACAAGCTTTACTGCTAACTTATCAACTCAGTTGGTTTGTTGATGAAAATTAAGTTTATACTCCACAATTTCTGGAAAATATTTGTTCGGATATTCTAATTAAGTTGGTATGACTCCAATTAAATGTATATGTAATATCTTAAGGTCGTTTTTTCTGTCACATTCATTACGCGTAGAACTATGTTGGTTCCGGAGATGTGTACAATAAGTTATTATATATGTAATAAATATAATATTAATATTGGGATGATGTTGAGCATTTGAGATATCAAAATAATAGTCATGATTTAACAAGCTCTTCATTTTCTGATGTGGAAACTACTGGCCAGAAAAAGCAAATGTCGTGTAACTTAAAAGAACATTGAAATTCGTGTGAAAGTAAAATTAAGGAACTGAGGAAACTATTATACAATTATCTGAATTAATCAACGTCAATATCTGAATTAATCAAGTCAACGTGTATGGTCTCAAGTATTGCTTTGAAGGCTTCGATAAAAGTATTACCCGCGAAGGTGCATAATGTTGGACGTACTCCTTGACGCAAGTTATTTTTTATACTTATTTGTTGATAAAAAGTATTGAAATGGGGAAAGATACCTAACAAATAAAATATTAGAAAGATTTTAAGCAGAGTGATATAAAACAAAAACAGCCAGCATAATTTCCTACCTCAGAAACGAGTCCCTTTAAAAAGGGATGCTTATCACAGGTAAATAATATTAAATAATGCTGCTAAATACTTCTCTAATAACGATATTTATTATTACCTCACATAATAGACAAGAAATGGAAGTATTGAAAACGTTTCAAGATATTGAGGATGATGACGATGAATTTTTATTTCGAGTACTGCTGAGAACAAGAAATCCTAGAATATTTAAGATTCGACCGGATTATCTCAACACATTGAGTGAAGAAGAGTTTTTTATAAGGTTTAGACTAAATAAAGAAACAGTGGTTAAGTTTTCAGAAAACATTGCGATGAAAATAGAGCATCGAACAACAAGGTATTGCAAAGTTAATTCAAAGTATCTGATGTATGAAATAACTGCTTGATCATTACACTTCCTATTTTAAGAAATAAGGCGATGTCAGCAATGGAACAGTTTCTACTGACATTAAGATTTTATGCCACTGGTTCGATGCTAATCGCTTCAGCAGACTTCACTGGTGTCCATAAATCAACTGCTAGCCGAACAGTTAAGAAGGTTACTAGAGCCATTGCTGAACAATCAATGACATATATAAATCTACCAACAAGCAAACGAGAGATTGGACTTAACATGCAAAAATTTCACAGCATGGCCTCATTCCCAAGGGTCTTTGGCTGCATAGATTCCACGCAGATAAAAATCATATCACCAGGTATAAAGTGTTCTTAAAATCTCAAGCAATGTTGCTGTAATTAGTAAATTAAATTAATAATATCTTTTATTACTGCTTCTATCATCCATATCTTTGTAAAATAATTAAGATATACGGATATTAAAAAATAATGAAGATCAGTGTCATGGTTAAGTACATCACATGTCTCTTATAAGAAAGATTTCTTCTCAAATTAAGAAGGTATATCTATAATATAAAATCGAGTGTGGGTGTGTGTATGTATGTATGTTCGCTAAAAACTCGAGAACCGAGAGTCGCAAAACTTTGAAATTTTGTACATTATTAAAAGTCAACCCCCCGCAAAGTATAGGCTACTTTTTATTTCCCTAAGGTCCACGGTTCGAACCTAGAAGGTTCAAAACGTTTCCATAAGAAATACACGTAAAGTTCATTTTTTCGTCGTGAGGTTTATTTCTTTTGCAAAACTAAATTAGAAAAAACAGTTGTAGGAAGTCGAAACTAGCACCAAAAGAAGGAAAATAGAATAAAGATTCTTATTCTGGTCGAGAAATATCACTTGCGATTCGAAATTGCGAGAATATTGATAAAATATACGAAACTTTTAGGTAGATTTCCATGTAGTAAACAACTAAGACGATTTATAACGTTTTAAATTCCCCGATCCTGTGTGGTGCCCACTAGCGGAAAACTCTGTAGCAACAAGTAAAAGGATCCAAAATATTCTTATTAAGAATAATGAAGAAGCAGGAGGAGACACACATCCGAGAGTTCCGCGGGAATATAATCTATCCCGAGTATTAGCAAATCTGACTATTAAATCGATCTCTTTGAAGGAAAAAACACAATTATTCTGTATAATCAATGGCTTATACCCAACAAATGTAAGGCTTTACAGAATAGGCAGGCAAAGGGATGAATTCTGTGAAATCTGTGGCAAAATTGACACAGATTTTCACAGATTCATCAACTGCAACGAAAACTGGGAGCATATGAGAAGTATTTATGGGAGACTTAGTACATTTGGGGAGGAAAACATCTCAGATGAAAAATTATTGGTAGCGGACTATAAACTCTTTCCAAAAGTAAAACAAGATAGTATGACCTGGCTGATAATGAAATATATTTCCTGGACAAGAAAAAATAGAAATGGGGAATGGAAGGATTTCAGGAATAAAGTTCAAAGAAAGCTAGAGGAGGGATATATATTGTATAAAGGTTGGCTGGGGAAAGCTATTAAACAAGAAGTCTAAATGTTATAACTAACTATTCATGTTCCATTTGGAATTAATTATTTTTGTTAAAAATAAGAGTATTTTTTGTTTGAAAATATGAGTATTATTTGTTATGTATTAAGTATTGATTATGTATTGTATCTTGTAAGGACCCACATGTATTTACATGTATTTGTAAGGCGGAAAATAAATTTATATTTAAAAAAAAAAAAAAAAAACTAGCTGATGCGGTAGCATCACGGGTTCATAATGAGAAGGTTGCCAGTTCGAATCCCTGAGATATTGAAAATTTTTTTCCTTTTCATTTTCACAAATTTTGTTTTATATTCTTTTTATTTTGTAATTAATTTAATATTATACTGATAATCGTGCAAATATCATCATACATCGTAAGAATGTGCATGATCGGAAATATTGTGTATGGGAGAATAATGAAGTCACGAAGAATAGAAATTATATTTGTGCTTATATTTATTCATAATCCGATTTTTTAATCATTCGCAAGCACCCAAATGATAATTATCATAAAAGCATTCGAAGCCAAAGATATTTCGGTAATTTGAGCAACAAATAAATGATGGCTGCTGACACATACAAGGAGTTTTGAGCAGTTCTATTGAAAAGCAAACTTAGTTAACATTCCTAAAAATTTTTTGGTTGTCTGTTAATTTTGAGGTGAACCAGGCGTATTGAAGCATATCAGTAAAAATGGGAGATGATATTGTCTGTGAACTATGGATTGAATTTCGATGGAATCTTCTCGGGAAGTAATTTCAAGTAAATGACGCCTGTGGTTTAGCCTGTGAATTGGTATCCTATCTATCTATATGAATGAATTCGGAGAAGGAATTATATATAATAGATACATGAATGAATCCGAAGAAGGAATTATATATGATGGATCCCCCTTTTCTTTCGTTTCGTTTCATCACTGTTGCATTTTTAATCCAAGGTGGGGTTACTCTAAGAAAGTCTTGGTTATTTTCATACATATATACACACATTCACACGGTCTCATTCACTTATAGACTGACACTTTGAAGCATTTGTTTATTAGGGTTTTTTTGGGTCGGGTGGTCTCACTTGGTACTTTGCACCACAGAGTGAACCAACTTCTTTTGCTACGTATGCTTCGCTGCCGGAATTTTAAACTGAGGCATGGTTATTATATGAAAATAATGGTCATATACATGCATACATACACACATTCACACGATTTCATTTACTTATAGTGGACAGTTTGAAGTAGTTGGTAATTAGTATTTGGTTTATCGTTTGGAGCTTTTGTATTAGTATTTGTATTTAACAGTACTTCCTTCTCCTGTTGAGATTCAACGGGTGTATAATATATAATTTATCTCTCTCTATTTCGAGTGATATACAATTTATTTCTGCAATGTATGTTAAATGTTTGATTCAGTTGTCCTCTCGTACCAGTATGAAAACGTTACATTAAACGTGGTACTGCTTATCCTAATGTGATCTTAGAGTATACTTATATGTTCTCAGTTGAAGAAATTTTTCATTCAAAGTATATGAGATTGAATATTGAGTTGGAGCGGCTTTGTAGACTTAATTGTAACTTACATTTCTTGATATATTGGTTTGGAAAGTCTGGTATTCGCTATTTACCAACAATTATGAAGCAATTGTTACGATCAAGGTTATTACACTGGTATTTATGAAATGACATATCCCCGTTGAGAATCAACGGGTACTTCTGCTAGTTGAATATAGATTGCATTGCAATATTTTAAGTAATATTGTATTATTGTATAGAATTGTATTGAATACTGTTATGGTATTGTGACTTTGCTACCGGACTATTAATCTATTCGCAACATGTGATAAAATCATATTAATTAACTAATAATAATTAAAATGCACCTGCATTTAGCCTTTCGGTGTGTGGCCGAAAGAATAGCACTAAACATTATGAAAGGTGCTGCAACAAGAATACTTACGGAATGGAAAAAAATATTAGCAAATCAAAATTCTAAATTCCATTTGTAAATTTCCATGCCGTCCTTATTTCTAAGCTCTATTTCGGTTAAATCATCAGAAAAATTGGTTTGAAAGCAACTCTACCAGATAAACCCCTACACTACTATTTTTGGCACAGCTGTGGAATTGAACATCGGGACTTAAAGTGCTAAAACTGTTCGGTAATAGGAAACGAAGGGCTATTCTGTGGCTGCAAAACAGGCCATAAATTCCACGCTCACCATGGAAACGCACACAATCAATGATAGTACAACACTCTCCCGGGCAAATTGAAGGCTCAAGTTTCCACTCCTTCGTCGGACATAAATCAAATTAAACTTTCGATGAGGAGCAATACCTGATTCGGATTAAAATTACGCTGACATGGCAGTATAAATACGACGATGAATAATTTTCGAGACACCACGTTTGATTTAAGCCATAACATTTTCCGAATCAAACATTCATGAATCATCTCATGACGCGTGTCGAATGCAGTGAATCAATAATTCATCCTCCGTCCATACTTGATCGATCTATTTTATGCATTAAAGATTCATATTTTTAATACATTGCAATAGGACGCGTAGCTTCAGCTACAACCAATCAAAACTGAACGTACTTGATTATATTTCCGATTGATGTAAACGCTGCAGGGTGGAGAAAAAAAGACTGATTTGAAATTGATTTCGCTATCTAATACTACTTAGTGTAAGGTCAACTAAATTTAATCTTATAGATTTTTCATCTGACTGATCTTATTTTTATGTGACATCTATCTTTATGATGCTGGGAAGCTATTTCGAAGGTATCGATTTTCTTATTACTTATTAAAGGCATTTCAACAAAGTTAAAATGCAAATTGACATCGGTCTGTTTACTGTTAGAAAATATCATTTAGTAATCCGTCTTCATTGCAGAAGCAATACAACCAATCAGACGCTAAAAACGGTTAAAATGTCTCCAGAAATTCCATAAAGAGCGTATTTTTATACCAAAAATAGAATATTTTAGTTTACTTTTATTCACAGGAGCTGAAGATGCATTGTTTATCCTAATAGCTATCGTTGTCGTTAGCGTACGGTGTCGATTACGTGATGTTATCTTTAAAGGCAGGTTTTCTCATGTAGCGGAAAATTCAAGAGGTAACTAAGGCTATTTTATATATTTTAAATAGAAAAGGAAAGAAATAATAAGTAGAGAAGGAGAAAAGGAAATAATCAACGTGAACTACAGATAGAATATTAATCATTGGTTTGAAAATTTTAAGAAAAACCGATCAAACTCCGATGAAACGTAGAATTGCCTTACTATGGTGATGTTCCATTGCAAGGAAAACAGAAAACAAGCAGACTTACATACTACTATGGTGATCATTGAGTTAATCTAAGAAATGTGGGTCACGGTTTTTAGTTTCCATTTCTGTGATAATCTATGCATGTAATCTATACGATTTACATACTTGAATCAGTTTCAAAATCCCCATTTCATATAAAAAATAATTTAATTCCGTTTCAACCCAGTATAAATGCTCTTCTTGAGGAAAAACAAACACATTTTAAAGCATAGCAAAAGGTTTTACGACTGTTGACATTGATAAATGACCCGTTGATCATTTAAATCTCCTCCTGTGTCCGTACTCCCTGCGGGGGATCCCAGGGGCAACCGCAGCTCGCGGTTACAGAGATCAGCATGGCTTCCACGCGGCCAATGCGACAGGGCTGAGTTGAAACTGAGAACGATTTATGGAGTATTTACGGAAATTTAACCTCGGCTGACGGGTGGGTTTGCCTACCCAATGTGTCGTCTAGCAAAGATTATTTCCTCGGTTTCCCGAATCTAGAAATTAAAGGTAACACCGTGTTTTTCATACGCGCGAAACTACATTTATTTTCTCACTTTTTTGGTTTATCATAGATAGAAATATTCTGCATATCTCACTCATGCACTAGTCTTGTTAATGCCAGCGATAAAATGAAAGCGATAATGGATGAATGGTACTACATAATTTCTTTTTTTTTTACCCTCCTTACTGAACGCTATCAATAAAAATGTTACTCATATGGTGATTGTGATATACTCTCATGGACCTTTTTTTCTCTCAGAATTTTTGCTTTTCGGGGAATGTTAGGCCAAACTACACCTCACTTCTCATCTTGTATGATAAGCCCCATTCCCTTTCAACTGGTCTTGAGAATTATGGAGGGTGAGTTGAGGATTCAACCACAAGTTGAGGCTGGTTACTTCACAGACAGCACTCTTACGTACTAATTAAGTAAAGTGTTAATTTCACGATTTTCAGTCCATCTGCTGTAAGCCTAGGTACAACCTTTTGATCTTTATGTGTTTTATTTAAGATTTTTTAGCCATTACTGAAATATACCGATTATGTATTTTACTATACAGATGATCTACTTAGTAACTTAACTTATTTTCCTGCTTTAATACATTTGTGT
Organism: Sympetrum striolatum; assembly: GCA_947579665.1. Taxonomy (NCBI): domain Eukaryota; kingdom Metazoa; phylum Arthropoda; class Insecta; order Odonata; family Libellulidae; genus Sympetrum; species Sympetrum striolatum. The sequence goes on from OX388346.1 coordinate 78,052,524, forward strand.
TGAGCACCCAATATTGCACATTATATTTAATTTTTTATTACATGTTATATTTTATATTATTGATGTTATTTTCTAGATAGCATTTTATTGATTTTATTTATTTTTCTTGAGTATACTTTTTATTGCGATAGTATTTCATAATACTGTAAATATTTTTATTATAAAGTTTGAATGGCCTAATATCCGTAATAAACATATTATTATTATTAATCTCATTTTGTGCGATGTATTGGAATTTACAACGTTAATAATATAATCCTTACGTAATAATATATTTTGATTGATAATATGTAATAAAAAATTGAATATAATATGCAATATTGGTTGCTCAACACAAATGTATTAAAGCAAGACAATAAGCTAAGTTACTAGGTAGATCATCTGTATAGTAAAATGCATAATCGGTATATTTCAGTAATGGCCAAATTTCTAAATAGACAATTATATATATATATAAATATATATATATATATATAAATATATATATATATATATATATATATAAATGTATCATTAAATAAATAGAATATAAATCACTACGAATAAAATTCACAGCCGTTGGCGAATTCTGGTGGAAATTCAACATGACGAGGAAAGATAAAGTTGGTACTTTTTCTTTTTACTTAAAAAAAGTGGAAAAGTATCAACTTTATCTTTTCACATCATAAAATATAAATATCGATTTAGCATCGTCATAGCAAGATAAAGTTAAGGTTCAGAGAATAAGATCAGAATTATATATTAATAGATTTAATTAATTAAATCAATTGAAAGTGTAAGAGAGAAAACAGAATATTCATTTATAATGTATAAATTATTATTCAATTAAATCTTATTCTGAGGTGTTATCAAATGCCCTATAGCTACAAGTGTTGATCGGATTAACCTAGAGTATTCAACACAGTTCGATTAAATTTCAAAAATGGATTAAGCTTCGATATTTCACGGTTTACACAAACGGAAATCTATCAATTTAAAAAAATGAAAAGAAGTTGTGTTGTTCTGATAAAGATGCTGCAGCTAAAGGAACTACCAAATCCCAATCACAACGCAATGAAAAATACATGAGCGCGTGTGGGGGGATGCGAGGGGTTGGGAGCACCATTCCATCATCTTCGGCTCGTTGGCCGCATTCATAAGAGAGAGCACATCCGCAACTCCGTAAATCCGTCGACCATTCTTTCCACCCCTTCCGATCCCAAATCATTACTGCATTCTTTCGGATCCCACCTGCGAAAACCTGAATGAAACATGAGGCCCTGACACAGTGAATTATTCGGAGACCCCTTGGATTACGAAGATTTGCTCGCCGTAGCGCACGGCCGGGGCAAGGAGTTTCCACGCTGCGTAAATTTCCCAGGGCAAAAGGGATTTCCGAAGGATCGAATTTGGATTTTTCCTCCGGGTGTATCGGAGATGCTGTCGCATTCCATTCTGAAGGGCTTACTCGGATATGAAAGGAATCAAATCGCTCGGACGTCCGGAATTACGTCTGCCATTGTGGAGATTTAAATACCGTAATAACGCATGATGCTCGCATTTTGTGACAGCGAATAGGAGTGGAAAACGTGTTAAAATTTCATGGGCAAGTAAACTGAGTAATAAATAAAATTTATGGGAGCTTATCACCGTGAAATTTACCTACCCTATGAACAATATTTTCCATTTTCAAGTTTTTTACAAATATTTTTACTTTCCCCATATACGTAGTATAAAGAAAGTATTGTTTTCATGAAAAAAATCGACTTCGAGATCTCAACGGAAATACATGTTTTGGGGTCCCTAGAACACGTTTTGACCATTTTTGGAATGATGTCTGTGTGTATGTGAATTTGTTGGCGCTTTAACGTAAAAACTATTAGTCGTATCAATACCAAACTTCATATATAGCACTATGATGTGTGCTGTCAGAGTTGATTAGTTTTTGGAGTAAATCGGTTAGTAGGAAGTCGAGCTTTATTCTTCGAAGCAAATTTCCGTTTTAGCGAACTATCTGCATAAATATGATATTTAGGTATATACTATTATTTAAAAAAGTTTTAGAAAATATTTTTTCTATAACTTTTGTATTAAACGTATTTTTGTATCACTGATTGTTCAAGAGTTATTCATGAAATACTGATAAACCGGAAGTTGCTGATAATGTACTTTGTGGGCGCTCTGGGCGCTGTGGGCGAAAGGCTACTTTCATCGTTTTTCATCGAAGATGTCCCGAAAAACATTATTTATAATGTTTGTGACGTAAAAGATAATATGATATAAATGAGTCATTCATCTTCCAAGTTTAGATTGAATATAGAGTTCGACAATACTGTCGTAGATAAATATTTACATCTTTTAAATGGAGAAAGTCATGTGCTGGCCACACCAGATTTTTTATTATTATTATCATTTCAATTACGCCATAATTATTAAATTGTCCATATTCTGTACATGAGTAAGTTCTTACTAGCTGATATAAATTATATGTACTTAAAAAGGTATCACCTCGAGAACTGCTAGAAAAACTGGACATGAGTAACACGGTTATAATAGTCTAAGGTTCATCAGTTTAAAACTGATATATTTTGCTTCTTTTGCCTAATAATTGGCAGTAATCCTGTAAAATCTGTTCTTCATATTCAACGATGTTTGGTACCAAATGAATTTGAAAATCCAAAAATTTCATTCCCTTCTCATTTTGAAAATTTTATTTTATAATGTATAATTTTAAAGTTAAACTAGTTTTAAGAGCACACAAATTTAGAATCACTTTATTAACAAATATAGCTAAGTTGGCGATCACGTAGTTACTTTTACATGGCCATGATGAAAAGATTAATTAATTAAGTACATTTATTATTACTATGCGGAACAAATTATATTGCAATCTGTTTAACCATGTCGTCCGATATTATTACCTCGACAAACTACGATTCTGTACCACTTGCGTTGGCCGATACCGAATTTCCAAATCTCTGCCGATAAGCTACCAAATTCTTAAAAACATCAGCCAAAATGGAGCTTCCAAAATATATAGATCACGTACGAATATGTATTCACTCAACCACCAAAAACTTTTGTCGCTGAATCTCTGTAAGCCAATTTTGAAAAATAGCAAAAATATCTCCGTTAGCAAAGTAATTCATTAGTCCATGTATCACTGCATAATGAAAACTATGAGTCATGCCTGTTCATGGATTATTATTACTTTTTCTTCGAAATATGTCACCGAGATATTGTTTCTTTAGAACAGAATGATATAGTTTGCCATCTTTTCTTGAAACATAAACCGATATTTAAAAGAAGCAAAGTTTTTTTTAGTATTAAATTACGCCTCATTTTAGAAACTCGCGCTTTTCGTAATTAACTATCGGAAGAATAAAGCCTCAAGTACAGGTATACTTATGAGTTAATTAACAATTTGTCACTCACTGCAGAACCCAATCTACCTATCCTGAAGCATTTTGCACTGACTTCGCTTTAGACCGCCGAAGCACTTTAAAGATACATCTCTCTATACGCGTGTAACCTTCTGATTCTAATAAAGCCCCGCGGAAATAATCCTTTAATAATCCCGCAACGCATCTTCCAATCCAATACAAGCTTAATTCAAATGCTCCATTATCTGGGATTTTGCGGGGCGCACACCAAAGTCTTTACGGGTAATGCGCTCTGAACAGATTACCACAGACCAAAAGCGTAAGTGTACAAGAGTCATTTCTACTTCATCTGTGTACTTGCTAACTGCTAACAAAGGGATATAATGGCACGGAAATGCTAATAGAGGTCTCTGGGAACATTATCAAGTGCCATCAACGTCACCAAACCTTTAACTAGTTGCACGTAGGTAAGTTTTTAATCTTGTTCTATTTTAGTTACTATCTGATAACTTGCCAATAATTTTATCCTAAACTGAAATTTAATGTGTTCCTTCCCGTGGTATTGTGCATGCCGTTTTCTATTCATCTACTACCTGTATAATTCCGCTTCTTTCTACTCTTTTCTTGATTTTGTAATCCTCCAAACGTGTTCTGTTCAGCACATACACATATTTAATTTACCTACTCATATGCAAAATTCATCCTACTCAATTCTTCCAGATTAGTTGTTCATTTAACTCAGATGAGTATTTGCATTCTTCGCTTACGCCTTATCTCAAAAGCCGCAAGAGTAAAAACAAACACTGTTTGCGTTCAATTATACTATTTAAGTGGGTACACTTGGATCAATATTACGAGTAGCCTATTTAGATAGGCCGATACGTGTTTCCCTAACGCAGCGTTAACTTCACCGGCATCTACCACAGACCGCTCGTTTGGCCGACAACTACTTTTTACTTTCTTCCTATACGTAGTATAGAGAAAGTATTGTATTCGCAAAAAAAATCGACCTCCAGATTTCGACGGAAATAGATGTTTTGGGGACCATAGAGCATGTTTTAGCTATTTTCCCGAACATATATGTCTGTGTGTGTGTGTCTGTCTGTGGTAAAAAAGTTTCTGGTCGCTCTATCTTAAAAAGTAATTATCCGATCTTTTTCAAAATTCATATTTAGTATTTTCCTAACAATGCCAAGAGTTTAATAGTTTTTGGTGAATATCGCTTACCGGAAGTTGCGGTTTATCCGGAATAAAATTTCGTTTCTTAAATATCTCTGTAAGAATGCAATTTAGGTATATACATTTATTTACAAAAGTTGTAGATAATGTACTTAAAACAACTTTTGTATGAAATATTTTTTCGTAACACTGATTGTTTAGGAGTTATTCTTCAATAATGGTTAACCGGAAGTTGTTGTTTATCCAGAAATGGAAGTTTTACATACATATCTCCGTCAGAATGCAATGTAGGTATATAAATTTACATAAAAAGTTATAGAAAATGTATTTTACTACAAATTTTGTATGAAACATTTTTTCATAACACTGGTTGTTTTGGAGTTATTTATATATTACCGGCATAGGCTTCTGTTTTCAATAAATACGGAGAAAGTCATGTGTTGGCCACATCAGATTTTTTTATGTTATGAGTACTGAGATATGCCATTGGTGACGTAAAATTCAAAGAAATATTTTAATACTTTAAACAACGGGGATAATGAACGCTTATTTCGTAGATTAATTTATGAATGGAATAAATTTGTGAATCGTTAAAATATACACACAGCTACTCGGCTAGACTATTATCTCTAATTGAGTGTCGATCTAACGGGAAGATACCCGTAATTCTAACAATTCCATCAACTCTGATATCTTACGATGTGGTTTTTACTTCGGTATTTAATCATTTATGCAAACTTTATATCAATTTGTAATTCATAGAAAAGTGTAGGAGACTCGTCAATGTATCTCAAATGTATCTAAAGATTTTAAGCTCTCTTGGTGAATCAAATATATCAAAGATTCTCGGGTTTTCCCCCAGGTAAGTTTCGGAGACAATGAGAAATGTTTCCAGAACTTAACTGAGTGGAAACCCGGGTATCTTAAATGTATCTTTATCAAATATATGTATCTCTTTCAAATAGAATTTCGACCAAACGAGATCATTTCTATAACCTTAACGTTTCTATCAAATGCATGGCGTTCAAGGACGCGATTTTCAATCTATATTTTAAGCAGTACAATTGTTTGCTAGACCCTGCTTCGCATGTTTAAGTCGATTGGCCCTCAATATGCTTCCAGCAAATCCAGGAAGCATTAAAGGTCGCCCTTGGATACCAAACAAACAGCCCGGGGCAACTCGAGTTATCCCTCGTCGAATGGGGCGAAACAAATGAATCTTTTTGTTCCGGGAAACGTTAAATCGCCCGTGAACTTGATGGCCGCTCATTTCCGAGTCCTGACCTTCAGCCGTACATCAGCCGTCCCTTCCTTACGTAATCCTCTTTGGCGGGATTTATAAACAAAAGACTGTGATCGAGCAGTCGCACCTGTTGCCCATTTATTGACTCGCCCGTGACGTCGTAATATCCTCGTTCCCGGAAAATGGAAGGGAGTTACATCAATCATCCGCATTCAAGAGGTCTTCAGGCGGGGGTCACAGGGCGGCCGCTGCGGCGGATTCTTCATTCACGAGTCCCTCTGTCGGGGAATCCATGAACCACCGCTTTCTTCTTTATTACCCTTTTCTTTCCCGCCTTTCTTGTCGCCCTATTTGACGCATGCCCTTTTGAATGGCCCACCCACTCCGTGTACCTCGGAATTAATGATGCCCTCACTGTCACGTGATTTACACGGCATAATTAGCTAGGTCGTTTTTTACCTCACGCGTCTGAACAACTCCACGTGCCTCACCAGTTTTTAGAGGAAAAGTGTCATTATGCCACGTGGCGCCAATTTATTCCAACTTTATATGCTATTGTGTTTCTAGGTATAACGAGTTCAGATTTTCCTGGTCGGAAGCCAATGAGGAAATCAAATCTAATCTGTTTCCTAATTCTGCGAAAAGAGATTTATGTCAGGTCTCTTTTACTCGGAGTTCCATGATCGAGTGAGTGAAATTAAAAGTCATGCCTTATGCATAATGATTCTCACTTCAATATTAGCTACTATTCAAAATACATAAACTAGAATAGGCCATAAAGGTTCCTGTGGCCTAAAGAACCTTTTATTTGACCTTTTTCCATTTATTTAATATTGACCAATCTCTCTAATGTCCACAATATGTATTCTATTTTTTTTGCCACCATTCCTGTTACAGGAATCACCTACCACATTTGGTAGAATAGGATTAGATTAGAATCACCTACCACATTAGGTAGGATTTGAGGGGCTGGATTGAATCTTGCTTACATTAAGAGATATTTTTACGATTTAAAACCATTTCTACATCAGCAATCAGATTATAAACTAAAATATAATAGTCAATACATACATGCGACACTTCCGAAGAAGATATTTTCAGCGTGGAGGTTATCAGTCGTACACATACCTGAAACAGAAAGAAAAGATCGGTAAGATACAGGCCTTACAATGTTAGGTAAATTTCTTAAAATTAGAAAGATAAAAGAATCGATTAAGATAGAATTATTAAACACCTTCTTCTTAACAATTAGAACAGGTTTATTTACATACGTCCATCTAAAGTCATATTCCCTTTGAGCATGTATACTTTATATTTAGGTCACTGACCGGAAAAAGGGAATACATGTGGCTGTACATGGAATATAAAATGAAATGTGGTTAAATATATGTGAAATATTAAATAAACAATTCTTAAGGCAAAGGAATTGATCTATATATTATAGATTGATTCATTTGCCAAAAAAGGTATCAGTTTAGGAAAACTAACGGATGACAAACAACCTTAAAGAGCGAATTTTATTTGTTAATCGAAGGTGCAATGTAGAATCGTTTCATTTTGTCACTGATGCTTCTCTCATCATTGAAACTATTTTAAAATGTCATTTATCTTTACATTTTCATTAATATTCCTCAAAATTTTATCCTTTATCTCTGAATCTTTTTCTGTCTTCAACCAAAATTCTTCTCTTTTTATGTACTCTCGTGTTCTCTCGTTTTACCGCATTGTCGTGCAATGCGAGGATGAATTCGTCAACTTGGCCCTTTAATAAGCGGCGCTGGGAGGGGATGAAACAAAATCCATGGACCCGTGTGCTTTCCCTCCGCCACCTTCCTCTCCCCTGTCGCCATTTCTCTTCCGAGATGATTATATTTGTTGATGGGACCGTTAATGCCCTGCTTTATCATTCATCGCGACGTTATAAATGGAAATTTCGAATTTTTAGAGCGGACGTCCAGAAACGACGTGGTTTTGACTTTGACTTTGAAAATTTCGAACGAGAGATCGGAAACACAGGGGCTGCTCTTCCTGTGAACATCAAGGGTATATGTTTAATATAAATATCGGGGTCATGCGTTTATAGGGTTTATATTAAAAAACACTGTCTCCAGCGATAAATTACCCGTTTTTGTCGGCGGAAGCCGCGTTTTAAAAAGGAATACAAAACTCGTTTCCCGCCGTTGGAATTCATGACCGAAATTTAAGTCAAGGTTGGATAAATTCCGCAGAAAAACATCCTGACCTAGAATTTATGATACAATAATAGGCATACAAAGCATCGGATCGTTGAGCCGTTTCCTTTATTACATACAAATAAGCAAACAAAAACAAAGCACTTTTTCACACGTAGGAATTTTTGAAGATAAATAAACTGATTAAAACTACGAAATAGTCAACACATTGTTCAATTTGAAATAAAAACTGCACTAATGTTTGAATAATTGGGGAAATGATTCATAACAATTTTACAATAACAGCTTAACAAATAAATGATGTATAAACAAATGATAAAATAAGAATTTTACACGAAAAAAGTAAAATGATACATATGAAATGAGATTTAATCAACGATAAAAATGAATTCAAATGGAAGAAAGTATGAAAGTAAGGCAATGAAATGACCTGGATGACAAATAATCAAGTGTGTCAAAATTTATAGCTTCAAACGACACAGTGATTTAAAAAATAGTTTTCACCGGTTTTGTCAACGACCTTACTTTATTGGCAAAAAGTAGAGTTCATAATGGATATCATGTATTTGACATCTCAAGCGATTAATGACAACATTGTAGGTATAATACAATTAGATCTGATAGTTGGTATAAAACTTTAGGAAAATAGAAGAAGGAAGTCCATAAAATGAGAGGGTATAGTTAGCTCACGGAATAAGAATGATACAGCAATCCGATACCAAGCAACTGATGATATAAAAATGTATGATTTAATATATAAAACAGGGATAAAAAGCAGAAAGGTTAGTTAATGGGAGAATATGGTTTGCTTAAGGAATAAAAATGAATCAAACTGATAAAGAGAAAGTGGAGACGAGGATGATGTAGAGGAGGTGGCAAAGGAATGGAAAAGGAAAGAGAGTTGGAAATAGTAGACCAATACCGCAATGACCGACAGGGAGGTATGACAACGACGATAACAATTTTACAGCTAAATGATGAACAAACAAATAATGACATGACAATTTTACAAATGACTATTAAAAGGATGCATACATGAAAACTTTACAAAGAAATAAATGATTGTAAAATAACATTTAATTATTAACAAAATGATTTGTTGTGTATTGGTTGGAGAATTAATGCAATTAAAGATCATGAGTAAGAATTAATAAAGGGTGTCAACATTCACATCCTAAAACGTCACTGGGTGTGAATAGCAGACTGAAATGAATATTCAAAGTTTACTTAAAGTTTTAGTTTTGACCAGTTTTATCAACGAGCTAAATTCATCGGCAAACCAAGAAGTTCGTAATGGAAATTATGCATTGAAAATACCAGGCAACTAATTATAACATTGAAGAATGACATATAAATTTCTGATTGAAGATATAAAACAGGGAAAATAGAAGCCGTAAGGTAAGGTAACGACAGGATATGATTCCCTCATGAAATGAGAATGAGGCAGCAAACCAATCAAGAGAAGCAGACACGAGGATGATGTGAAGGAAAATGCAAAGATTGAATGGAAAAGGAAAGAGGGCTTGAATAAGTAGCTTAATACCACAGCGACCGACAGAGAGGTATAATACCGTCGGATAGCATTACTGCTAATAATCCAGGATCCAATCATCCCTTCAAACACCCATTGGCACATCCGCTCGGTCCTCCCTCAATGGTACCCTAAAAAGAGACCGCGAATCCTCCATCCATTTTAAACCTCCTTCAAACCGTTCCGCGACGTACAATATCTTCCGTGGAATCTCCGTTACCGTCGCTTCCCCACGCCATTCCGTCGGTGGCTTTATAGCCATCGAGCCCTTGTGCTGCGTCCGATCCTATTATATAGCGGGATCGTTCCGATGGCATTAACCATCCGAGCCCCGTGAACTTCCGCAGACAGAACTGCGCGTCTATCCCGCGGGGTCGTATGATTTACAGGGGCCGATGGGTTACGTGGAGTCTTTTGGTTATTCCACACGGGAGAGCCCAGCAGATGTTCCAGAGGGTGGGTATTATGGTGGTGGTTAGTCGAAGGGTCGCCCATCGCACGGTATTATTCTAATCTGAAGCGGGTATTGATTTCCTGCAATAGGTGCACCTCGATTTGTAGGTATGAATAGGTTCCACAAGGTATTAATCAGCATAGTAAGTTCGAGACTAACATTTATATAGAATATGATAGTAGGAGAAGCTTCCAAAATGTCTGCAAGATGGAGAATTTATTTATTAGTGCCACTTGATCGTCGAAGGAGATATTAAAATTACAAATTTGGTTTTATATATTATTGAGATAATGTATTGCTCTATGGTTGTACTAAGAAGTTAAATATTTAATAATACATTTCTTATTTTTCGCCAAAACGGAAAAAATATGATTTACTGTACCACACAGTTCGATAACATAAACAGAGAATGCCTTTGAAGACAAAAGTTCGGGATTCGTCGTTTTAAACATGATTGCACAGGCCAAGTCCAAGTCATTTAAATATTCTTTTGCATTTGTAAATAATAGGATCAACAAAATTAACAGCGAGTTCAATTGCTGATAGTTAAAAGTAGTATCCATTAATAAATGTCTTTATTCAGGCAAAATATATCATATAAGAACTCATAAAGCGGAAAATTTAGTTAAAAATATATTCCAAACGGAATGTCGGCAAAATGGAATGTCGGCGAGATGAACCGATCCCTCGGAGAGTTTTGTAGCATTTATTAGCCAATAATTGTTTTAAAAGTTACGCAAAGCTGTAACGCATAAAAATGAATTGTTTAAAAATAATTTCTAGTCATAGCGGTGTACTATACCATATTATCAGGAATTATCTTCTATTCTGAAATTTCCTTTAAATTATTCCGGGAGATTACTATTTAGGAATTATTACGCTTTAAATGTAGATGAAGAAATAATGACAATTTCGGCGAAGTTTTATTATTTAAATTGAATTCGGATTCATGGACACATCTTTCTGTATAACCTTAAATGGCATAAAATTTTCCATTTGCCTTGTATTAATATTCTGTTAGAATAAATGAATTTCAAACAAAAAGGACACTACTTTGTTGTTCAATGTTGATATTCACGAGTCATAAATAAAAATAAATAAACACCTTTATTTGGGTAAAATTTACATTTTAGAATACACATAACGTAAAATATCAAAGTCAAAATGCCGTCCAATCATCCTCTCGGTATAATGTTGTGTCGGTCAAACGACACGTTTGACACAAACCGCCCAAAAAATTTAAAGAGGGGCAAAAGATACCAACCTTCCACTCTGATATGTGGCTATATATTTAAACACCTCCACACGCGTATTTTCCCCGACTTATTCACTGTCGTTCACACCGCGATACTTATATACGTTTCCCTCTATTTCCGCACACGCGGCCGAAGGTAATGCAACCTTTAACATCCGCCCGGTCGCTCCGCGGATGATTAATGCCCACACCGCTAGAGTTTCAGCGCGATATCCATTGGAATACGAACGGCTTGCGTATCGCTGGAGCAAAAGAGAGGATCGCATTAGAAGGGCCGCTATTACCATAATCGGAATCCGGTGTTCGCGGGGGAGTTGAAAGTTTCGATCAGCGATCCCGTGGAAATACACCGAACTAAAGTTTATACACATCGTTCGCTCCCTTTGGTTCGAGGGTTACGCTCCAGCGGCCTTTCCTCAAACTGTTAGAATATCCGCACACCTGAAATATCCGTTTCAAATTATCCAGCACCGTGCACTGGTTACGTGATTCACGGTCTCATTATCACTGGGAACTGCAACATGGGATGTAGTGTAGCATAAACGGCTATCATAACCTCTCTTGAAATTGGCCTTGCTACTAGTTGGGACATTTTCCAAGTCGTTGCTATGGTTTTGTTTATCGAGTTTATAGCATGGATTTAGGGTTTAAATTCTGATGCAGTTAAATATTTTTAGTCCTAAAATTGCATATAAAGATTATTTGGATTAGATTAGTTCATTTATATTAGATGTTTACAAATAGAAATAGCGAGGTCGAATTTCAACATAACGCTAACTATTCCTTTTAAGAACTATTTTCTGGAATTCAATTCGGACAACGCTTAACAGCTTCAAGCCTGAAATTTCAACCAAACGCTTAAGCACCAAAGAAGGCAGAATATAACTTAGATAACCTATAGGTTTATACCTCGAGGGCATATTCTTTAAAAACGCTTTTAGACCTATTCGAGGAAGGGAAATAATATATACAGAGAGAAAATTAAATATAAATTTAGTTTTAGTTTTAAAACAACTCATATCTTATCTCATTATTAAATCATATCACTCGTTTTTATACCATCATAACAAGAAGCTATTAAATTTTTATATTTTAGTAAAATGAAGAATATATAGTTTAAAAAAGTGGTCACAATTCCTTTTTTTTTAAATGCATAAAAGTTAATCCCTTTTAACATCACTGTCAGAATTTATCCTTACTGATACCAGCTATTAATAATAGTCACTTATATGATATGATTAATTATTTTATATTCTTTCGAGAGTGAATGGAATATAATGTAGTATAATATAATACGATATGAAAATGACTTTAATTAATAAACTACGTTATTGACCATTTATCTTCAAACAATTTTGTGGGCTACATCTTGTCATAGTGATAAACTCCTCTTACCAAAGCATTACTTTTTTAGATAAATTATTCAAATTCCAAATTAATGAATTTTTGAATATAAAAACCAGATTTATTCATCTTTTTTCAATACCTTTTAATCCCGGAAGTATTATGTACTAATTCCTGGCTCTAAAGGGAAATGACCTGAAAAATCAATCTTAGGAAAATATTTTAACCTTTCGTTGAATATCGATCGAGCTCCAGGGCTGATCGCGGGCGGAATATTTAGAGTTCAATGTTATGGAAATTTGATGAATGCAAACAATCTTTCACGGAAGAATTCTATTAAAGAACGGCAATCAGATCACATGCATAAAAAGGTCGTGAAAGTCACTCTTCATTACTTTTGCCTAGCGCCGCGATGCATATTTCATTGCGAATGTAGCCAAGCTTCATTGATAACGATAAGCTCCCAAAGAGGATATGCCACGAGGCGAAATATTTGGGGAATATAAAAACATTTGCGAACGAAGATGTAAAATAACAGATGAATCCGTAAATATTCCCGTGGGAGAGTGGATAAAATAATTTTTACAAGTCAAATTTCATTAGTCATTCTCATTCTGAAATATTTTCGCACTTTAAAAGTAAAAGTGCATATTTTTATGAATTTATTCTTTCTATAATACTAAACGCAGAGCTGGGAATAAATATATCTTAGATTTTAGCTAGAGTCTTTAATCAAATACTCAGTATGTTGACAACTGTGAAAACAGAATGTTTAAAATAATCCTGTTTCTTGATAGTAAACCATCAAACCATCATTATTATATTAAGACATATGTGGCGTATTATTATCCTAGCAGTATGGATTACTAGATACCTATTAATTATAAAGCATAAATTAAATATAATTGAACAAAACAATTCACAGATAGCGACTGTCAAGATATGACAAATTAGCTGGCCTCTCGTTACGGGCAAATAAAATATAGTACATTAACAACATATTGCTTGCCGTAAAATAAAAAATAAATTTTATGCATTACAATTGTTTTTGCTCGAGAGACATTTCATTTCAGGAAAGACCTGTTGGATTTAAATTAATCGTGTTATAGATTTATTTTATGGGTTTAAATACATTTACTTGATTGATCAGAACTCCTATAAAGTGTGTTACACTAGTAAAGAAAATGATACCAATATCTTTTGTTATGATTATTAATAATAATTATACCATATATTTAAATTATCAAAAAAGCTATTGTTTTGAATATTATTCTTAATAATCAATATTATTAAGAATAAGATTAAGAAGATTCTATATTAATACATAATTAATATAGAATCTTAATTATAATGTTTTAGTTTTCCCAATTCTACCTCAATCTAATTACGAATATAATATATCGTATCAGATAGATATAAAGCTTAAATTAGATATTTATCAGTTATGTATTCTTGAATAAGGGATTGAGGTAAAACGAAGTCTTTAAATTTCTCTTGTTTCCCGGATGCAGTTCCATTTAATTCGGATTCAAACTATTAGATATATTACATTTTATAATTTCTAAACGTCCAAAGGTGAGCAAAAGTAGATGAAACCGGAACTGATCGATAAAAAAGAGAGAAACAAGAGTTACACTATTTTCATTCTATAATTCCCTTCAAAACGACTTTCCTAAGGAATCGACCAAACTATCTAAACATTAGTCAGCTAAAAATATCACTTAAATATTTTCGGAAACAAACCCATCTCGGGGATAGTAATGGCTTTCATCCAGATTGTTTACCACCCCAAAGGGTTTAGGGGCACATCCTTCGCGACCCCCTTGCGAGAGCTTGCATGTGGATGTGATATTCTCGTATCCTCATCTCCGAGACCCCGTCCACCCATTCGCCGCCTAAGGAGAAGATTTAAACCGCGGAGAAAACTCACGGGAAACCCCTTGGGTACTATTGGCGTTAATGGTAAGATAATGCGGGCGTAATGTCTCCCAGCCCTCTTCGTAGGCAAAACCAAAAGCGGATCCGAGTGATATCCACAGAGAAAGGCATCCACAAACATATTTCAAGAGGAGCCCGTCAAGCGACCGTGGGAAGAGTTCCAAAAATGAGAATGATAAATGATCTCTGGGTTCGGATGCAACCATAATTGATAGCGGGGGGTAATGATAAAAAATGCGGGGACGTCGGAAGAAATATTATGCTCCGTTTGGAGATTAAAACGGGCGGATCATTTGTTCGGGCGCGGACTTATTGAGATGACAATATCGCTTATCTTTCCGCCGCGCAACACATGGCGATCTCGCATACATTATCGGCAAGCGCTAAGTCTTTCCCTTAATGCGGTTTGCGCGTTGTGGGACGAATTTTCTTGCGATTAATTATCCCTCTCTTTGGATGAGCGCGATGTTGCGGAGGCGTTCGAATGCGGTTACCTTTGCAGGGAAATGATGCAAATAATGGGGAGTAATATATTCAGCTACTTCCGGGCTGCGGTCTTCTCTAATTTCTGGCTGTTAATGCGGATTGGATGGCGTGAAACTCGATAAGGTACTTCAAAATATGTAGATCTATGTGGAGGAGCAATGCTTAAGACAAAATAAATTTATCTAAACTGCAATAAGGATCATTATTAAATCAATCGAAAAAGCGATAACTTTGTAAGACTTTATATCAATTTGAATTGAATAATTACTGAATTATTATCGTTATTTATATATTTATCTCTTTGCATTATATAATGTATGTAATTGGGGTTAGCCTGTATTAAAGAAATTTAATTATAATAAAATAAATAACTCTATCCTATTTTCGTTCTCTCTTAAGAATTAATATTATTGTAAAGCTGTAATGAAGCGGCTTGTGGTAGTCTTTTACACAGCCAATAAATTCACACATACATATCCATCGTATAATAATTTAATTCAGAATACCCAATACAAACAGGATACGTTCCTTAGATGTCATTGACATGCTTACATATATTTTAGGAATCCTTGGCATTCCTTCACAGCTATTGCGGCAGTCACAAATTTACACGTACATCAAGCAATCCCAAACTTACTCCTCATTGCAATTATTTTATATTGATACCTATATTATCCCAAAAGAGCATGGCATTTATTTTTCGTTTAGTATAGTTATAGTTATGTTTATCAATTTCAGACAAGGCATTGGAGAGTAAAAGGGTTTGAATACTTAGACTAGTACTAGATACTACTTCCTGGAAGAATCAACTTCTTTACGCTGCAATAAGCCTTTCGTCGTGTGACAAGGGATGAAAATACCCTGAGACTCGATCTCTCCGATCGATTTCTTTCACAGAACATTCGCGGAAATAACGAAAATTTGAAGCGACTCATTTATAAATCTCATCTATATCTATCTATTTCCCTGATCTTCTTCGCACTGTCTAAAATATCTCTTCGTAGCGTCTGAACTAGCAGAATAGATCCTGAGAATAAAACTAGTCAAACGGTTATTTCGATCACCAAACAAAATAATCGGGATATAAGAGAAACAAAGGAAATAAGAAAATACTAAGAGCTTATATAGCTCTTATGATCATGCATCCAAAACCGAATTAATCATCCTCAATTAATTATTATGATGCAAAAGGAGACACTCGTCAAAACAAATGATTATTTCACGATGAGAAAGCTTTGTTGCCTTGTAAAAATTTTTACACTGACAGATACACTTTTCTGATTGATTAATTCACCACAAAAATCTCCCTATCCGTAAGTTTTAATTTTAAAGAGAACACGTTGGTACTTTAAAATTTCGTTTGAATTCTCTGAGAACAGCATCCCGAGTATGAAATTGTAACTTTATCCTCCGACTTTAAAATTGCCTCTCTGGCGTCTAATTTAAACTTCAAAGATTCTCAAACATGTTTATTGCATAAATTAATTAAATAGTTGCATGCGATGCAGAAGGGAGCGGAGTGCAACGCGGAATACACGGCAGAGGCTGAGCTCAAGTAAAAGCAGGTCAAAAGGCATGTGCGAGCTGAGTAACTTAAAAATTTCAGGTTTGCATTAAGGAACGCCAGTTTATCCCACGTCTCCCAAAGTACCTATGCAATATTTAACTTCAAGACTTCAGTCTGCAAAATACTGCGACGTGCCTTTTGAGAATAAGCAAACTCCTGGCTCTTTGAAAGTAGGTAGACAGTACCGTGCGATCTCCCAAATCTAATTCTCTTTACACAAAAATGCAACTCAAAGGAATGTGTGTACATTTTATCCTAAACAAGCTAATTAAGGGAAGAGTCAAAAGGCGCATTTCAACCCCTTTTGAATGCATACGAGATTAAAAGCATTTAAATATCTAAATGTTAATACAATCAACAGTTTAGGCTTTGACGTAGTGTAACGTTATGACACTAGACGAGTAAAATTCAACTCCGATGCAGAGATGTTAATTTCAAATTAATGCGAGGAAGAACTGCACATTGAATGAAAAGAATCGTGTACTTCAGGTAAATTTTCGTATAAATTCATACCAGAATGAATAGTATAAAGGAACACTCGAAAGGAATACAGAGATGATGTACCCATTTTCATAATTTTCGGATGCGAATTTCGAATTTTTTCCCTTATAATTTTTGCTAATATAATGCTGAAAATGTAAGTCGAAATAATTTTTCAATTTTATTTATAAAAGAGCGGCTATTATATGGAAATGTTGCGATGATTTAATGAGTTTATGTATCCATATTTCATTCATAAAATGTTCAAGATTTGTTTTCAGAAGGAAGCATTCAAAGCATTCTTTTTAAGGATGGGGCATTAATTCCATCCTCAGCTTGGACTATCAATTATGCATAAAATATTAATGGGAGACATTGAGATTTATATGAATCATAAAATAAGGACATCTTTCCCTTCGTAGCAAATTATTGATTTATTTGAACAAACATCTACCTCTATTAGAAAATATTTATCCTTCAGTCATAAAAATTCTTCATTGATTAATCTCGTTTATTCCTGGAGGTTATTTTCATATCAATGTTTATTTATAAGGCGGATCTCGACGTTTACTACTATCAAATATTGTTAAAAAAGAATGGTAGGAGGAAGCTTAAATCAATATGTTTTGACGAACGACGCTTGGAAATATTGCAAAACTTCGATAGAATATTCACAAACTATTTATATCTTGATAAGAATGAAAAATTCAGAAACGAGGTGATAACCTCATTTCTGAATTTTCAACGAATTTGTCTGAGAATACAAAAACATTTTGTGGATGAGAGTGCAGGTAAAAGTTAAGATATCCTTTATCGTGACTGGAGAAGGAATGTAAAATTGATAGATGAAACAGATAGAAAGATTTATAGTATTTCAGTCATATATTTGTTCACATGTGTATGTACTGTATTCTCTGAATTTCATTTTGTAGCAACTTTCATTATTTGTCTTGATAATATGTCTCTAACATTTCTTGTAATTTTCCAGGTTGTATATATATTGCTTTCTTTAATATCTTTTAGTTTTTGCTATCGGTAGGTTTGCGCAGATTTTTCACACCCATCTTCTTTGTGGGTGTTTTCCTGCTGCGGATATTTTTTCGTAAGTTATTTTCCAAGATTGTCTTAGATACGCAATCCCCTCTTGCATTTACTTCTATTTCCCTCTAAGTTTTCATTGATACATGTATTATTCTTACAGTAATGTAACAACTTAACGTTAGGTTAGATGGAAGAGGAGACTTCTTAGTCTCAACCTCGCCTTTTATAAAGACCCCTAATAATAATAATAGTAATATAATATAGACTTAGACTCAAGAAGTTGTTTGATGATCTATAGCTCCTGTAATTAATGCGCATCAATTGAAGAGGAGCATTGGAATATGAGTGCATAATTAGGCTTGATAAGACGACCCTGATGTACCCTCTGTTAAGGATGAAGATGTAGATTGCTGGGAAGATTTCTTCTGAGATTGGCCTGATTCCTCAAAGGAAGAGAAAGGGTGACCCCCACTTGACCCCAACAAAGGAAGGGTCCTCTAACAATCGATGAGATCCCTTTAATGCCCTTTAGGGTCAATCCCTTAATAGAGGAAGAAGCCAATGGTGGATTTTTCAAGCTGCCCTGCTCATGCGTCTTAAAGCCTCCGGAGGATATCCTTTGTTCAAGACGATACTTTGATAAGAGCATTCTCTTGTTCAGGGATATAGATAAATATTTCAGGCGGAAAAGTCCGTAGGCTTTGCAAAATCTGACAGCAATGTAAAATGAAGACTGTGCATTAGTATAGTACTGCTCAGAATGCTATATCTATGCACCTTCTAAAGGAAAGATGAAAATAATATTCATGAAATCCAATTTAAAATGATTGATATATTGAGGTGGAAGTTTATTTTTATTGAAAAAATCATTATTATTATTAGGGTCTTTATTAGGGTCTTCATTAGGGTCTTTATTAGGCGAGATTATTGTATGGTAATGTAGATGAAATGCATCATAGAATTATTTGATGGTAGTACGTGTAGCATTAATGAGAGCAATTCTCTGATCTCCCTAAATAACTATCTCGATGTGAAAGATATCGTATTTATTGATATATTTGAGAATGCAAAGCGGTAATACGTAGCATAACAATACGTAGCAATCCCTCTCTGCCAGCAGTAAAATAGTTTTAAAAACATTAAAATTGAAAATACTAGTTAATAAGCATAGAAAAACAGAAATGTTAAGTAATTAAAATTCAGATGAAAATTTTAACTTACCAAAATTGAAAAATGTACAAGTTTACTTTATTACTTGCATCCTAAAAACAAGTCTAAATGGTGTTAAAATGTATTTTGAGTGAAGCAAGATACCTTCAAAATATGTCGATTTACTGTGGTCATGAATATATAATCTAGGTTCATGTTCACCAAACGTAGACCACATTTTATTTGCACTAAGCTTCATTTTATTTAAGCGTGATACCCAATCAGAAATGTTCTGTGATTTATATCCTAAGGAGTTGGATCAATGATTCTTTTTAAATAATAACAACACCATCATCTGATTCCATTATAAAAGAAAAGTTAAGCATTAATAATATATGAACGTGAATAATAATTGAAAACGTAATTTTCCTTGGAATCATAACTCCATCATACTTTTGTTACAAAATGATTTCCTCAGGGAATCCTTCCACAATGACGAAGAGATTTGAAATGAAGAACTGCATTTCAATACTAACATAATGGGCGTATTGTACAATAGCTCGGTGCACGATGAGATTCTTACAAATATTAGCACAGGCGATCACTGACAATAGAGCATTAGGTACATAAAAATATCCAGACCGGAGAGAACGAATTTAAGAAAATTAATATCTTGGCGTGAGCATAAAGATGTCCCCGTGGGATATAAGAGGAGATAGAAAGCGCTTAGCGAATAACTCCAAGTGGGTATTTGAATAGCGAGAAATCGATGCAAAAAGATACCTTCTCAAGAGCTCCGAGATGTCTCTTCCAATTACGTCATTCAATCGAGAGGCGCAGGAAGTTTCTGATGAATAGGCTTTCGTTTCAACGAGACCTTGGCAGCATTTTTTAAAGAACATTTAAAAATGTGAGGTACTTATTCAATTCTCGGTCCAAGAAAAAATATACTTCCATACTTCAGAATGGAGCGTATCCCATTGTGCAGGACTCCGTGGGAATGAATTTCCGAATTTTCGATGGTAAATGGAGTGCTTTCATTAGAAATCTGTGCTTCCAAAATGACGTCAAGATAACGTCGATTACAAAAATATTTCACTTGGTTTTACTCGTAGATATCAATTCGGCCGATTGCTCTCAGACGTAGTCTCTGAATGATGCATTGTAAATCATGCCTCATAGAATTGCAGTAGCCATTGTCTTACCTACTCCTTAAAAATATTTTTAGGATTCGACATCAAGTAAGGTATATATTAAGTCGGTTCTAGAGCTGCGATAATTGAATTCCATATTATCTTTGTCGAGAATTCTTCTTCTTTCACTAATATTTCTCCACGAAAAGAAACATTCAACACAAAAATTCAAGCATTCAAGCAATGAATGAACTTATGAATTATAAATAAGAATACGCTCAAAATTCTTGAAAACAGTTTGGTTTCCAGGAATGTATTAATTTAGATTTTGCATCAATTCCTCCAACTTATTCAGCAACTCATAGTTGGCCGGCTAT
Organism: Sympetrum striolatum; assembly: GCA_947579665.1. NCBI lineage: Eukaryota > Metazoa > Arthropoda > Insecta > Odonata > Libellulidae > Sympetrum > Sympetrum striolatum. The sequence goes on from OX388346.1 coordinate 78,073,255, forward strand.
TCTATCAGCGTCACAGCATGGGTGATCGTTGCATCACTAAAACGAGTAGAAGATAACGTGCATCTATCTGTTGCTTTTCTAATAAGATAATATGTATCTTCTAAACCAGCTGTTTTTAATCCTTGAAACTTTAAAAACTCACCCACCGTTTGTACTTTATTTTTTTCGGATATATCTAACTTTCATAAAATGAAATCCAATTTTGGCACTCAACAGAAAAAAATAGAACCAAAAACATTGATGAGTTGCAAAAAAAATAAGAGATTTTAATGCTAAAATTTCTCTGAATATTTTTTCAGGTTTAAATTATATTTTGGAGTTGTTTGTTCTTAGCTATTACGTGTGTGTTTTGTACGAATGTACTCGTTTATAAATAAATTACTTCCCCCTTCGTGAGAAGTAATTTATTGGTGGTGGTGAAGCAAATGTTAAAGTCTAAACCATCGTAAATAAAACACTTAGTAACTTACACAAATATAAAATATTTAAATATTTGTGGAAGTTACTAAGTCTTTTATTTACGATGGTTTATACTGCATTCAACGAAGTGAGGATAGAATATATTAATTTTGTTAAAGTCTATCTGAAAGATATTCAGCCTGAATGACCCTTTGTACTTCTATCCATTTAGCATTAGCTAAGAGTGAAAGAGGCTTACTAGTCAAAATAAGGAGTGAGGTATTTGCCTATGATTTCCTCATCTATTCATGAAAAAGTTAATAATAAATAAGAAAGCAAACACTCAGCGATAGATTATTTCTTAGTGATATAAACTATGTACGTTAATGTTTATGTTAAAGCTTCATATTTCTGCTTAACACGTTCCGTGCGGAAAGTGGCTCACGTTGGTCCTATATCCTTTGACTTAGAGCGGCATATCACGCCATAAATATATTTTTAAACCGATAAATATTAACATTAATAAAAAAAAACTTATTGCAGTATATAGAGCTAACGTTTTATGCATAATTGAAATATTATTTATGTATTTTTATTATTATATTGTATAATTATTTTATTAAATATATATATATATATATATATATATATATATATATATATATATATATATATATATATATATATATTATATTAAGTATTCAGCCAAAGAATAGCAACCAATGAAATCGGCACCGCACAGAACGTGTTAAAGTCTAAGTAGTTGATCATTATTGAATTACCGCTTAGCTATTTCACCTAAATTACTAAATGTTTTCGAACTGTTTGAAAAGGACAAAAAACACTTTCGGTTGCAAGCGAAAAGTTCGGACAAGATGGTTAGAATCCACTTAACAGCTCTAAGGCTTTTATGATCACCAAGAGTTCACATCCACACGAAATGAGTGGTAAGACTCCCAAGTTTTCGAGTCGAAATCTCCGCTCAAACTCAAGCGACGGTGTCGAAAGGGTTCCCGAAGTACTTAAGGTAACTCTTCTCCTCGAATTAGTCATTTGCATTCTCCTTAATCACATCGGAAAGGCTCTTATGAACGGCGACGACCCCTTAAAGAAGAGATCCTTCTCTACCAATTAGAAGCATCTCTTCCAAGACACGCTTTCCCGATGGAATCCTTTTTCTCCTTTGCAGAGATCGAGCGTGTAGGACTCGAGCAAACACGTCTTCTGTTGGATCGAAAACGAATCACGCCGATTGCGTCTTGTCATCTCGTCCAACTTGTTGCATCGTGCACTTTCAGCTGCAGAATACGGGATCAAGTCACACAAATAAGGTGTCCGATGGCGGGAGATATTTGCGTCAGAAGTTCCAATCCATGTTGGGAACTCTTTCCTTCGATTTTACTGCAATCTTATGGTGACGAATTGAATTTTTTCATTTATATTTTGATACAGGATGGAGAAAATTTTATCTTACATTTTTTTCTAAGTCATGCTCTTGGTGTCACAACTATTTGAGCTTTGCCAGAACAAGGAGCGCCTTCCACGGAAGAGACGCTATTTGAGAACTTTTTGCCCTACTTGTATGCTAGCTGCACAGATAACCATGCTTTGACAGGTTTTCTTTATATTTCACGAAGAAATTCAATACGTTTTACCACATCAGTAGTAAAAAATCTAATAACAGAATGCATTCCTAACTTGGTGCATGTCTTTATTGGGGAGACTAATTTTCAACTGTTACTGTGATAACGATTGTTACTAAACCTTAATTTGAAATTTAATGGATAATCCAATGCATAATTAAAGCTGCTCGCAACGATGTTGGCAATTTTAAAGGCAGTAAGATTACCTTAAGAAATTTTATTACACTCTTAAGGTTTTCTTTCGACCAGGCATCGTGATACCAAAGCTACTTTGATGTAATTAAGGAGCCCAGAAATCGATAATACATAACGAAGACATTTTCAACGTGAAGAACGAAAAATACGGGATAAAGCTGGGTCATTTCAGCGATTAGCAGTTACCAAGTTTTTCTACTAGAAAGGTTTTCCTCAAAGTAGTATTAATTACATAAAACAAGTCAGTCGTACAAAAATTACGAAACAATTTTCTGCAGGATAATGTAAAGATTAAAACTCCTCTTGTATTTAGTGAAGCCAAGCTCATCTAAACTCATATCATTTTGACAAATCGTTAAGTTCAGCTCCTATAAAGATTTCCCATTCGATTAATCACTGCTGAAAATCTTTTAAATGCTTCAGAAATGATACAGAAATTAGGGTGTCATTTTGTACAGAGAAAGGTTTTCGAAACATTGAGAGTGATGAATGAGGAACAAATCCTGCGACATCGGTATGCTAGGACATACTAGGTTTGAGTGATGCTGAACAATGATATTTATCATTGTCACCGGTTTTGCTGAATTCTACATTCTTACGTTGTGAGATTTTCTTACAATTCATAATCAACAGAAGATGCTTTAACTAAGTGGAATTTCATAAAGGTGAGGAGAAAAGGGAGATCGTGCAACTGTAGACCTATTTCTCTCCTACTCAACTAGTCTTGCAATTACATTTAATTTACGAGAAGAGGCAATAATTCCCTAACCAGGGTTCCAGTCATAAACCTCAGTGTTGCCAAGCTAGCATGCCTACGTCAACAAAGGTCGAGAATAGCTACTCCAACATAACAAAACAATTAAAAAATTTCCAATTAATCAATACCTAATTAAGACGGATGAAAGCATCCATAAACACCGCAAATGAGCCTCTCTCTGCGATAACACGACCCCACCTCTAATTAGGTATGCTTAAAAGAGCAAATTATTACGGGCCGATGGCTCAAGAGTTCCTCGCCTTCCGAATGAAGACATTAATCTTATCCCTTATCCCCCATCGGCCCAACAAACTCGTTTGTCCATCTGTCTGTCTCCCCGCCTTCCTTTCGCTCCAAAAAATCGCTCCGAACCCACTCTCTGCAGCCCTCGAGGGAACCCAAAAGGAGGGGATTCTTCTAAGACTCTTTCAGCCCCAAAAAGCCGCATACCCCACTTTAGCCTCACCAACTTCTCCTTACATAATCCCACTTCCTTCTCGGAATTCCCTACTTCTTCGGCCTGCCATCCTTGAGGCGGACTGCAATGGGTTCTTACGCCCATCGACCCACTTCGGTCCGATTACATTATCGTCGTATGATATTTATTGGAAATAGGAATAAAACCATACTTTTTTATAAAAAGTAAAATATGTGTACCATGCGTAGTCATTGATATCTTTATCAAGAGTAGAGATTGCTAGCTAAGTTGGGTTGACTAAGCAAAGAAAGAAAAATTGGTAAACGGCTGATAATAAATTAGAGGTTCAAAACCCCTAACAGCCGTCTTTGTCGGCGTTCCTCGCCTCATCCACCGCAATTAGGAGAAACCAGGAAGGACTCTTTTTAGAAACACCCAATGTGCATTATAAATAAGGTATTTACGAACCATCGCTTTTAAATGTACAGTCCTGGCCATAATTAACGCAGCACCGGCCGTAAGGATCGCTAGGGAGGTGCTGCGTTAATTTTGGCCAGGAGTGTACTTTTGATTCTAGCATCTATTGATATCGCCCGCTGACTTCATCTGAGGTCATAGGATGTACTTTATTATTTCAGCAGAAGGTTTCATGACTCGCCGTTCAAGAAAAATTATAATCTTAAGCTATAGATATATATTGCTGTACTCATACCCGCGAGTGATCGCCTGGATGTATCGTGAGTGGTGATTACATTATTGAAAAACTGACTGTAAGTGGAACATTTTGACGCATAAAACTTCTAAAACTCTCTCATTAACGTTCAAAATTTTGTGTTTACGGTTTAAAGCAGTCGCTACAAAAACGTTTTTAAACATTGCTTTCAATAAATGTAACTTTATTCCAGTTGGAATTATATTAGAAATGTTAGTTCTAATTATTTATGCAATCTAAACGCTGCAAGTTGGTATGATTACCAGGTGGCAACGGTTGAGGGGGATATATCAATACAATCTGTATTCCGGCACTCGCCCAAAGACGGGAGGGAAAACCCTCCAAAAACCTCCCGTGGACAGAATAACGTTTGAAATTATTAAATATTTTCAGCATATCATTCAAATGTTTCGCTATTCTACGCGTGTTGCACGGTACACACATAAGTGAGCTTTTTTAGCCCAAAATGTAGCGAAACCCATCGAAACACGTAGGTGTGGCGTGGTAAAAGGTCAAGAAGCCGTGGCTAAAGTTGTTTCCCATCTAAAGTAAAGCGGCATCTTTCTTTATCCTAACCCTACACCTTCCCACCAAAGCTCTCCCCCTTTACCAACAGCGATGATTTCGAGGAACCCTTAGGATTTGAGGAGGAAAATGTCCCTCTTGAGAAAAGAGAAGAAGCAGTGAAAGAGGAGGATAAAGATCAACCCCCAAGGAGAGAAACCTCCCCCTCCCGCGTGGATTAAAAAAAGGATACGTTTCGGCAGATAAACTAGGATTAGGTTGCAACTGAAAATGGTTCCGGAGAATTAATTAAGATTTCCGTTCGGTAATGTAAACACGATACACGCAGGGGCTAATTAAACGGAGAAACCCTAAGAACCCTTAGAAAAGGATCGAGAGAGCGGGGATTAATTAAGTGAGGCTAATTTATTCCGGCGGGAATGTTGTTTTAAATCGGACTTTGGGAGATTGGAATGATTGCGGCAATCGGGAGCTAAAGGGATATCCTTGGAACAGATTATCACGAGGGTAGAATCTCAGAATCAAAATGGGGGTTAAAATGTGCGTCTGGGTTTTTCCCATCTGGAAGCAGGTATTTCATGTCCAGATTACGAGAGCTATTCGGTCTGAACGTTGTTTGCGGTTTATCGTAGAAACTGATTACCGAGTGCAATTAAATATTCTGTTGACCTTTTAAGGAAGACTTTGCCGTTCAATTCGACACATTTTTTATGAAAAGTATAAGTATAATTAGTGAATTTTGTACGGGAGCGACAATTTATTTAAACAAGCCCTTTCAATCTTTACCGTTGATTCTCATAAGTGACAAAGAGCGAGACATCTGAGCCCAAAGAATTCACCTATCAATAGGAAACCTCTTTTAATTCTTTATCTGGCAAAATAACATATACGGAAATTCAAATGACATAAGATTTATACCATGAGAACAATGCCAACGTTGTAACTATGACCGAAAATTTTCCCCTCGTAAAGTATAGATATTAAAACGTCATTTAACGAAACTACTAACAATTTACGAAGGTATTATTAAAATCTTTGCTAGAAGAGCAACATTATCGTCTATATTTATTAAGAGGTTACCTTTTATGTGTCATAAATTTTCTTCATCTATGTAATGTGTACTCTGCTTATACCATACCTGTTATTGATGATTTTTTTGTAAATCTTTTAGTATAAGAAGGAAAGAGTAGAGAGAGTATTAAGAACACTTTTCATTTCCTTTTCTCTGAGTCTAGTTCATGGCTAGTGATGGTAAGAAAGCGAAATTAAGGCTAAGTGAAGCATAAGTAAGTATTCATTTTGTTCACTCTATGTTAAATACTACAAAAAAATATTCATGTACAGGCTCCCGGATAGTCATGTGGACAGCGCGTTTGCCTTTGGTGAAAGTGGTCCCGGGTTCGAATGCCGGTAGGAGCCAATGTGCGAAATGACCTAAGCACTACTACTACCAATATTAATTGACTCATCTCTTCATACCTCATCCCTTTGTTAAGATTTCTTAAGCTTATGGGGGGGAGAATTGACGAGTCAAAAAGCCTTCGGATTAATTACTGACTTATTGGGATTGATTAAAGTACATAGATTTTCTTTTTTGCCGTAAAGTATTTTTTCTTTTGGCTAACTGTTTAGAATATTAATCAACTAGGAAGCTTTTATAATCCCCATAATAGCATACAACTGTAAAATACAAGTATACAATATCAAGTGTGAATATACGTATACCAGTATAGGTGCTGTGCTACATCAAGGGTATAAGACCTAGAGAAGCATTTTATAAGCTCAAACGAGGATTGAATGCAGCAGCTTTTTCTAATGAGAAAATTTGATTTTCAATTCCCTCGCAGAATTTCTCCTTTTGGAAGCACAGCAGCGTGTCACAGGTGAAAGATTTACAGGAACGTGAATTCACGGAAGAAGGGAAAACACACAACGGCATGTTGGAGTTTATTGGAAAAGTTGAGCGAATAAGTTTCCCGAGAGGTACTTAAATTTGGATTAGTTCTCAATTTCCTCACGGCGTTGCACGTTCGACACATCCCCACGGAGACCGTGGCTGTTTACTCTTTCCCCGGGAATTTCAAATTTAGACGCGAACTTCACGAATCCGAAGGACCATTCATCATTTGTCTTCACCCGATACGCGAACAATCAATGCCATCGATATCTTTCTCTCCGGCAAAAAAAGGGCGAAGACAGCTCCCCAAAGCGCGTGAGAAATAAGTCGGTGAAATGCGATGCGAAATGGAGAGAAAGCGGAGAAATGAATATCACAGGGGAAATGAAGAAGAATGTCGAAAAAATCCAAAAACATGGCTTCGGAAGGCAGAGTCGAAGAGAATGTCTGAAGCGATGTGGAGTACAAGAGTTAAGTAAATGAATGAAAAATTACACGATGCAATTAAAAAAATCGAGAAATAAATGTTAAAAAAATATGATTGAAAATTATAATATGAAACCAAAATATAGCGTGAAAAGAATAAAAACTGAGATAAGATATAATTTAATAACGATATAAACAACTTTAAAGAAATTGACAATAAAATATTGATTTGAATACAATTTCTTTAAAATCTAACAAACGGCAGGATTAAATAAATCGGAAGATATATCGAGGGACTATTGACATAAAATGAGTATAATAAAAGAAGATGTAAGTAAAGAAAATATACTTATAAAGGATGATAAGGTACACAAATAATATTATACTACTAAAACTTAATACTTCTGATTAAATTCACAATTTATATTCTGAATGTACATAGTTGTGACGATTAATACGAGAAATGACTGACGACCTTATTAAAAGGAAAAACTGGGAGATTGAAACGAAATTACGTAGAAAAACATGAGAAAAAAATGAAAATGTATATAAAACTAAAATAGAGGAAAACAAGAAAAATCAAAAAGATAACGATGTAGTTAGAAAAATTGTCAGTAACAAATGAAATTCCCATTGCTAATACTTATAATAGAATTATAAAGGTAATTAAATAATATGAAATAATTAATTAAAACTAATTAGAGTCAAAGACGATTTTGTATAATTTCTTAATCAAACTAAGAAATTATACAAAAAATATAAATTAACACATTAGATATGAAATAAAACATTTAAGCCGAATACAAATCGAGGAAAATAAGAATAGTTTCGGATAAAAGAAATGAAATGGAATCATAAATGGCACTCGATTTATGACGGAAGGAAAAGGAGAAAGGAAATTTAGCTCAAATATCTGAAATCGTTAAAAATAAATTAAATTAAATTATAAAAAAAATTATACATCTGAAACTTATAACTGAGTCCTTGCCCAGCTCATAATTTCAAATAAAATCACTCGTAAATTATAAATTACTATTAATTTGCATAAGAATAGTTTTACGGGTTGCTCATAATATCTGTGAAAGTTTCTTGCAATACCAAATTTTTCTTATAGTGGAGCTGTATTCGATGCACTATAACGAGCAAAATATTTACTTAAACATGAGTCTTAAAAGTAAATAATTACATAAAATCAAATTTTAAGCTTCAATAAAAAGAAATAATACTTCAATAGGTTTAAGTGATAATATTAAATAATAATAGTATTCAAATAACTAAGAATAATCTTTTCAAGTACAAATACTAGTAATTAATAATGGGGTTATAGAGAATATTGAATTGAAAGATAAACTTCTAAGAAGGTAAATCAATAAGCGGAATAGAGTCATAAAGTACGTCTCAAACAAAACCTCAAGGAAACTCAAACGAAGAAATATTTCAGGAGAGGGACTGTGGAAGATTGAAGGAAAGAGATCGGAAAGAAAGAATCTCCAGAAGCGAGAAAAAGCATTCCAAAAAAGCGAAAAAAACCCGAGACGTAAGAAATGCGTCCCTTAATGGAAAACTTTCACTCCTCCTCGAGATTTATGCTCCTCTTTAAGCAAAATCGGAGGGGGAAGAGGCCATCGAATATTTCCTGCGTATCTTTCTTAAATGTTTAAACAACCTGAGATGTTTCATTACGGCACGATTGATAACTGCCCGGGGAAGAGAGCGATTTAAGGGGCATTCGGAGCCTTTTTTCGGGCGGATAATTTACGGCCCGAGGAAGAGCAAAACGTCTGCGAAAAATAAGGCAATTAAGGGCGTAATGTGACGCGCCCTGGTGGAAGAGGGAGAAAGCGCCAATGAGATTAAGCGGGGGAAATCTTCGCAAGTGAGGCCTTATTTTAGAAAAAAATAGGAGAAAAAATCGGGGAATAAATAGCCGGAAAGGGGTTCTTAGATGATTGATAGTTTAATCGAAACCAAGAAGGCGATGCAAAAAAAGGCGGGAAATTGTAAAAAAAGGCGGGAAAAGTAGAGACGAAAGCGAAACGCGTCCAGATCTTCATTTTTTCGCTCTTAGAGGATAAATCAAGCGCCTACGGGAGAAAAAAGTGGCGGGGGAAGAGAAATATGGTTAAAAAAAGAGCGTTTTATTGTCGAAAGAAAAAAAAGACGTTTAAGAAATTCCTTTCCCTTTACGAAACACAAATGCCCCCATATCTTACGATTCCGGAACGGTCCGCGCCCCAGAGAACGCATTCCCATTTCACCTTACATCGGTAAGTTTAGGCGGTCTTTCCGGACATCGAATTCCTCCATTTCCTCTCCTCCGACGCCCCTCTTCGTCTCATATATTTCCTCTTATGGAGACCGCGAGCGTGTGACCGCATTCCGTAAATCATCTGAGGAAATAAAATCTCATTTGTGGATGTGGAATTCGATTTCGGGAAACCTGCGAAAACGCTCCGAAAATAAAATTCCTATCAAACGATAACGGACATCTCATCCAAGAGATTTCGTGCGAGGGTTGTTTCATCCAAAGACATTTCATCCAAGAGAGGCCAGTTCCTCCGGGGACATTACGTCCAACTCATTTCACTACAGGATTTCCCCCCCCATTTTACCTATGTTTTATTTCATCTTATAGCCATTGGTAGGCAAAGCATTCGTCTTCGGTGAAAGCGGTCCTGGGTTCGATTCCCTTTGGGAGAACATATCCGAAGTGACGTGGGACATTTTTAGTAATACTGTTAGGCGTGTAATATGTTCATGTGTATTTTTCCAATCGATATCTCAAACAAGTATTCTGGTTACGTCGAGGGTAATTATTGCCAATTAAATACTGCATGATAAATTCATTGCTAATAAAAAAATGACAAGAGCATTGCTTGTATAGAAAACTCATGATTAGCAAGCGTAGTGCACGGAATGCATAAACATCGGAATGACTAACTCATTCACAAATATAAATTTTGTCCAATTCAGCCAATGTACACGGATTCTGGGGATTCGCCCAGGATTTAATCTCAATTCCACAAAAAAAAAAGATTTTTGGGACGCCTACACCCACCTTTATTAATTTTTTTAAATTAATTTTAAATCGATTGGCTCATTGAGGATCTCCTCGACAAATTGCGTGTGATTCGTAGATTGGAAAGTTTAAGTTGAACTGATGAGCAAACTAACTTGGAGGTGCTATAGATGGTTGGGGGAAAGGGTTTTAATTGAGCTAATTAAGAATCGACAGAGAAAATCGGTGGGTCAAATATTGAGAGAAGAGGGGTTTCTAAAGAATATTATTGAGGGTAGAATTCAAGGGAAAATATTTGAGAGGAAAACAAAGGAAAATGGTTTTGAATGCGGCAAATTAAGGTACTAGGTAATAGTAGGTAATACTAAGGTAATGAGCCTACTGAATGGTAAAAAACAATGAATTGCGTTGAAAATATAAATGATAGTAACACTAATTGCGCTTTAATAGGTTAATGTACACAAATGTTTTATAAGCTTTAATTAAGGAAACGACCGAAACGTAACTTTATGTCAATCATCTTGAGTATCTAATACTCATCTCTGTAAACAATGACGATTACATCCCGATTTTTAAGGACCTATCTACATGTTTTCCCTTTAAATTAGTGGAAAAAAGAAACTCTTAAACGCATTCTTTGCATAAGCTTCTCTAACTTGCATTGAGTAATATATAGCATAAGAGAGGTTGCACATATTCTCATTAAACAATACGATGGCGTACTCTGAAACTGTTTACCTCTAAAGTAAACTTAAGCAAGCTTCTAATCTTGAAATTTCAAAGTTTGTTTTATTCAAACAAAATTTACTAGAGGGATAAAGTGGTATACTTGGCCTCTTAAATTACCTCTAAATAAGTACCGGAATATATTCGTAAATGTAAATTTAATTCTAATTTCCCAACTCCTGGGACTTTAGGTCTTTAGGTGGAAATTCAAATTTACGCTTTCTCGTTTATCTTGGTACTTTTACAGAAGCTCCTTTACTTAAGTAGGATCTTGCCAAGTTCCTTACTGTACTTCTTCATACGAGAGTACTAAATACTGTGCAATGCTCTAAATATCATCCAGTGAAATAAAAAGTATTAAATGTATGTACCTTTAATAGCTTAACTCTACGACCTTATAAATGTTCTTATTATAAAAGTATTGACTAATCGGCTTGATATTGACTTACTCTTCTCTCTATCTGTAGCTATCATTAAGGTGTCATTTTCTTCTGTTTTATTTACTACTTCATATCCCTAAGATATTAATATCTTAATCACAATCCACCACTCTAAGCCACAGAAGCAGATTGGAGTAAGTGTATGACTATGGATAGTAAAGTTATTTAATTATTCAGATGCGTTTATTGTGAATTTTAAGGTAGAAACTTTCAAATATAAATAATCTAGATGAAATTACAAGTAGATAGATGAGTCTGAAAATGTCATTTAAAATTCGTTACTTTTAAGTAAATGCATTTATAATAGTATGTTATTAAAAGTATTATAAAATTTATAGTTTTGATATGAATATTTTTATTAAAATATCTTTTTTTCCCATTTCTCATCAAAGTAGTTTACTCATTTTATCTCGTATAGTTATGTCAAAAGCTGATGGTTCTTCAGAGGAAAACTTTAAAAATATTTCTACGCATCATGTTTTTCCGCTAAAAGGTTTCTGATTAATATAATATTAATCTGAAATTGATGAGTTTTAACCATTGCTTATTAAAATTGTTTGGGAAAAACAATAACAAACTATCTCGCTCCATATCTATCCGTGTATGATAAATTATTTCTCCGCTTTGGGAGGCTATTGATGGAGGGGATAGGGTCTAACCCTGCCTCTGGGATGAATAATACACAAGAGTAAAATTGCCACTTGTCGCACTACTTTCTATACCTCTGGAAGAAAGGCCTCTCAGCGATCCAGGGATGGCCTATTTCCGTTTACACAGGACGACCCCTGAGGCGAGCGAACGGTAAAAGGTGAGGACCGAGAACGATACCTTGCGGTACCCCTAGAACTGTTAATGAAGGATGAGCGGGCGATAAACACAGGCGGATGATATATTCCCTCTCTAGAAACCAGGTGGCGCTATCAAGTTCCTCCTTTCCTCTCATTCGAATGTACAACGGTATTGGGTTCCATCCGGACAAGCCCTTCCTCTCACCAAACCCTCATCAGACACCCTTTCCACCGATATTCTCGAACCCTTTGACCCTCCACGTTACGCCCTATCTCCTCTTTCCCTTTGCTTACCACTCTTTCCCCCTCTTCTGCTTCATTTCCATCTTCACCCGAACCAGGCTTCTGGAACCCCACCCTCCGGTCTGCTGCGAAACCATCCAGAAAAGGCATTGCAATCGCTTCGGAGCCGTAAATCAAACCTTAACCACTCCCACAGATTCCTTTCCCACCCCCACGAACTCCATTTCTCTCTCTCTCTTTCCTTTCTCTACCTCCCTTTCTGGAACCCCTCCCAGTTTTAAAGGTAACCGACAAACAGTCTAGCCCCCACCCTGTGACCAAGATTCTTCTTTTAACCTTCCAGGGGAGAAATGCTACATCTTCCGTTCCATTTGCGTACGGTTAAAGACGTTAATTAAGTAGGTGATTTGGAAACTCTTTAAGGATCTATGGCATATCGTGATGGGCGGAAATTAAATAAGAGGCGAGGATTTTGGGGATGATTAGGGCAAGCTTTGTACGTGCGGAATTGATGTTTACTTGTGGTAATTGGGATTTAATGATGCAAAAATGATTAACTGCCAACTGAGATAAGAATGGAAAATAATTCATTGTGAATTATTATGGGAACAGAAACTTTTGACCTGAGAATGTTTGGCTTAATGCGAGAAAAATATGCCCTATCCTTTCTCTAAAAGACCACTCGTTCAAGAGAAAAGGAAAGTTGCTCTTTTCGATTTCAAACCTAAAAGTGTGCTTAAAAACTCAACGTGAGTAGTGCGTCAAAATTTTTATATGGAATTTTGTTAATTTTATCCAACGTGATAAGAAAGAGAATTAAATTTTCATAAATGATGGCCAGAATAGAAACTTTTGAACGTAAATATTTGTCCTAATGTGAGAAAAATCCATCCTCTCTCTACAAGACTAATAGTTCAAGAGAAAAAGATAATTATTATTTTCGGTCTCAAACATTAAGAATTTGCTTCGAAAAATCTCAATGAGAGTGCTGCACTGAAACCGTCGCCCGCTTAAATTTAACAGACAGAATTAACGACAAACTCTGTCCTCAACAGAATAAAGCAGAAATGCGTCGCTAGAGAATAAATTTAAACCTACAGCTGAAGATCCGCGAAGTAATTACCCTCTACGAGGCTAACATACTTTCCTTAATCCAAAATTCAGAGTCAGGCGATAATACGGAGCTTTAGAACGATTAAGCTTACAATTAAAGGGGTTAGTGGGATAAAAATACGCTGATTCCAGCTTTTTGAAAGAAATACGTTGAAACGTATGGAAACAAAAATTTTAACATATTTTTACTGGTGATCAAGGAGGCGAGTTGAATCAAACAATGTCGTTTTTAAATTCGCTAAAATTGAGAGTAAAGATATCAATTAGAGAGGAATTATACATTTCAGAAATCACCAAGGAGACTCCAGCATCACTTTGTTTGCAGGATCAATTTCTAAAATTACGTATAAATATCCCTAGATCTAGATAATAGAATGATAGACGAGACTAAAAATAAATCTATTTTATGATGTCTATTTATCGTCTTAATACATAAGGAATGTGGTATATGAGGTGTGAATCTCAAACTGCCTGAATTAATATAAAGAATATTAAAACTGTTTTAACAAAATATACCAAAACCTGTTAATTATAGTTTCTTATGTCCTTCTAATCGTTGACATATTCGAAAGATATTATTTATGTTGAAATTTTATTTTTTTGCAAATTGAATTAATTTAGAATATGCCAATTCTTTTTCAAATTGTGTAAGAACTATCTCTTCCGAAATTTTTAAAAGATAAAGTGTACACTTATTTTCTCTCTACCTAATGTATATATTTTTAAATTGGAAATTGAAGAAATTTAAGGAGGAATGGATTTTTCATATAACACATATAAAAAATAATACAACACAATTAAACCTTCATTGGCGAGTTTAAATATATATTAAACCAAAGTAAAGATTAAGGTACATAGCCTAATCTGTTCCCTATTTTGACGAAAGAATGAGTGAAATTATTATTTTCTATGGAAGCTGTTTACTGTTATTGATGTTCCAATATATAAATATTCAATTAACAGTAATAAAAACTTTCGGGCGATCTTAAATATTAAAACTTATATCATGAAGCTGGTAAATCAGATTTAGATTGCATTAATATGTCAGAGGTGCATATAATATATATTCCGAAATATCAGTTATATTTAGTATAATCAATCATTTCCAATTATAATGATTTAATTTTTGTTTCTGAAAGAGAAATATTTTTGCGTAATCTCTACATCAGTACATATCTGCTGTCTATATGTAATACTGGCATAATACCCAACGTCTGTAGACAGCGGTAAGTGCGAAAATCGAGAGGTAACCTTAATATCTCGCAACTTGAATTCGCTGATAAATACATGAATACGAAACCAACGGTGTTCCAAATTCATTCGAAAAATAATCCCAATCGATCCGCAAAAAAGAAAGTCAATAACGCTCCCAATCTTCGCCACCGGTGACAATCCAGCACGCGCTCTTCGGGATTAAAAACCGCCGTCTTCGATTCATTATTCATTCAACTCCTGGAATCAACGCCGCGTAAATCCACGTACCCGTTCCCGGATTTTAATAACGACCCAATACCTCCCGCAGATGTTGCACTTCTTCCCCGATCAGAGGGGGGAAAAATCAACCATCGAAGTTCGGCCGTAAATCCACCGAAACCTGCTTCTCGGCGAGAAAAAGGGAAACAGGATATAAATGCTTTAGCCCCACTCAGAAAGTCATCAAGCATTTACGTGGAAAAGGAGAGCACGGCACGGGGCTAAATCACGCCGCGCTGACGGGTGTCATGCCGGGTACGTTCGCTCCGTGAGAGGCCCCTTAAAAGCGCCGGACCGCGCGTGTCCCCAAACTTATGGGACCCCCTCGATTTTTTTCTCTTTTCAAAGGTGTCAAGCTCGGGTACCAGTTCACCTTTTTCCCCCAAAAAAGAACTGGGCGGAAAAAATAAAGAGAGGGCTTAAAAATTCACAATTTCCCTCAGTTCATATATCCCTTTGAAGGAAGCGTCTCCGCCAATAGTTACCTTGCGAAGAGAAAGGCGTTGGATTATAAAAAAGACGGTCCAAAGGTGAAAGGAGCTAAAAAAATTGAAGATGAATGGCGAGATATTGGAGCTAAGAGTGGTGGGGAAAGTGGATGAAGAAAGTGGGAATTTTCTACAATTTATGGCGTGGTAAACACGTGACCTTAAGACTATGCATCATCTCGAATAAGAAGATGGCTGCCGCGGAGTGTAACAAATCTCTCTATATTAATGTCGGTATCTAGATACATTTTAACTCCTTTTAAAATGTTTGATACTTCTGTAGCTGTTCTTGCTCCAAGATTTTGATGAATGGAATCGTTTTAATTTGTCTTTTGGTGCGGAAAAGAGAAAATCACTTCTGGCTTCCCACAAGGGTCCGTATTTGGTCCTTTATGTTTCATTATTTCACTTTTTGATCATTGTTTTCATCATTGCAACGATGATATGAAAGTTACTGAGATATGTGTAAGCTTTTATTGATATATTTCCTTACGGAATGCCAAGAAAAGAGTTACTCATACATTCACTGCGTCGGTGAGGATGTGAAGTGAGAAAAGATGCACAAATTACCTCACTTCTCATCCTGCCTAGTAAGCCTCATTCTTTCCAGAAGATCTTAGCAGCTTATATCAGAGGAGATGAGGTACTAACCGGCCTTCGGGATGAATACTCTACAGACAAGATGTTAGTTAGAAATAATTCGTTAATTAAATACCTGGAAAAAAATCAGTATCTTTAAAGATTGATTTTTGAAAGACGTTTGCTTAAAAAGTATTATACCCGAAGGTCGCTTTGAACCGTAATCTTTCCATGATTAGCCATTAAGAGTCTTGAGGAGAAAATGATGCGGTAAAGGAAGATGAGAAATGAGGTATCTAACGCTTGCTTTCTTCACAAAGCTACCAATGGGGAAAGTACGGCACAATAATCCTATGAAGACATATATTAATAGAATTCAATAAGGAGAAATTAAGTCTTCAGTCAGTCCACAGTAAAATATCATCGCTAATGTTTTGGCGTGACGAATTCATTTTCTTCAAATTCAAATTCTTTGATATAAATTGAGAGAATTTCACCATTTCCGAAATAAATTCCCAAAAAATGGACCCGAACTACTTAATTATTATTATAATGGTCTTTATTAGGCGAGATTGAGACTAAATAGTCTCCTCTTCCATCTAACCTGTAAATACAATATTACATAAAATTTCAATTACCAAAAAAAGGAAATATTTTTTGATGAATATACCACCCATATATATATTATGTAAAGTGAATAATAAGATATACCTCAAGCCCAACTCATTTCAATTCTTTCTGCGACTAAATCCACACTATCTAATAAAACCGGAACTCATTCGACGATATTGCAACCTCTTGCATCGAGTAATGCATTACCAGTACATTTACACACACGAGTTCAATACGGAAAGAGATGTATGATGGAGCATTATAGATGAGAGAGACACCGTATCCACCCGCCAAATACTGACGCCCTCGGATGAAAAAAGTGTATTTTGGCCAGAAGCTCTCAATCGATTGGATGCAGTCCATCGATTTTTGATGAATGGTAGGTCACGGGCGTCTCAGGTTTCCCATGCATTCCGATGCGGAAGAGGACAACAAAAGTATTACGGATGTTCGTTTGGCTTCCTCAGACCTCCTTATTGGAGAATAATTAAAGAGATATTCTTATGATGAACTTCTTCATCGTATCTAGGAATGGAATCAACGTCTTGAGTATTTAAAGACTGTTTTACTTATATATTCCTATTACAACCATCAAAATCAATTATCTACTCTAATAATCACTACCGTGTTCATGTTTCTACATTTAATTTAGTAAATTCTTAAAATATTGTACAATTTAGTGTTTTCTATTATATTTATTACATAACGAATCTTTTTTTTGCTGCAGAGCTGCTATAAATTAAATAAATAATACCAAAATAATAAAAATATACAATTAATAAAACAAAAAAATTAATCTATTCAATTTATTACCACCTTGTATACATATCTATATTTATATGCTTGATGTCAGTAGCTCAGCATAAAAAATACATAGAGGCAATTTCCGAAAATCAAATTCACGTACTTTCCGGTGAAGTAGAAATTTGAAATATTTGGACATATTAATGGGCCATTGGACTATAACAAATAGATATTCTTTTACCAAAGGTATCCACAGCATGATCCTAAACAACTCGATAACGCTCTCATACGGAATACAAGATAAGTCTCCTTTTAATTGTCCACAGGCTTCATTTGATTTGCAAAATTTAATTGAAGGTAACGATCCTACGAAATTGAGTCATATAAAACGAATGAAACTGAATAACATTCGTAATTCGAGGAACATCGTATTTCATTCAATGTTGCTACAGTTTGGGGAAATATTTTGAGAATTCTGTGGTTATAAACATCTCGTTCCCATGACTACCAAAACTTTATTTAAAAGCGAGCTCATACCTTTTCCCGTAAGAATACATTGGGAATATAGGATCGTTATAAAGGAATGGTAAAAACATAATAATCATTTAAAAAATGAGAAGATTAACTATGATTGGATCATTTGCTGCAATAATGTATAATTCACAGAGAAAAAGTACGGTAAAAGTGTTTCACACTTGCTTTGCTCATAGTCAATTTTAACTTGTCACGATCAAGGAAGTAATACGGCATCAAGATCTATAACAGCACTCAGAGAGGAGTGGGAATGATATTTGGAGACGAATATACTTTCAACAAAAATTAGGAGTAAAAAGTTTGAAATAAAATTGTTTCTAATGGCTTAATTTGCTTATATTACCTTTTTATTCCAACCCATTAAATATCCACATGACTTAATGGTTAAGTTAATTAATATAATAATGATTAGCATTGATAATAATAATAATGTATTCATTGGAAAGTATAATTGAGTTCCATCATTGTTGACTGGGGGTTCGTAAAAGATCTAATCACCCAGTTGAACGCTTCTCATTCCAAACAGATACTAAAATTGGAAAGGCTTCAAGTAAACCTAAACAGAGCGGATAAGTGAGTCGTGATAAGAAGAGTGACAATAAGGAACAATTTTTATCTAAAGTAAGCAAAATGGGCTATTTATAGAATTTAATTGAAAGCTATATTCTATTTTCACACGAAGTGAGACCAATTTGCGTAAGCGGTAACAGACACCACTCTGGCAAAGGTTTTCGGAATTTAAATCTTTCTATCAATAAAATTTGATATATAAGCTAAGCATTCAACACAATTTTTCTAACCTATTCATTTTATTTTCTAAACGGTGAAAACAGGGAGTTAACTTATCACCAAATAAAAATAATTAAATAGGCCACCTACGAAATTATATAAGCTTCCCAAAATTGTTATTTTATCCTTATAAACTTATATAAAACCTTATAAAACTTACATATAAACCGAGTTTCCAAATAAGGAAAAGAACGACGAGGTATCTTTGGTCAAATTTTAGTTTTAAATATTACTTTTCACATTCTACTTTTTTTTAATTCGTTTCATTTTCAATTCTTTATTCCAATTACATTAATTTAAATTCATTGACTCTGAGTACATTGTATGCGCAGAGGGATAGGGTAGTTTAGAGAAAGAAATACCCAAAAGACTCTAACCAGTAAATGGTGAATCTATCTTTCTAAGAGTTTGAGAAACTAAAGAAAATAATTTCTCGAGTTTGAACGTTCATCTTCCAACGCGAAGAATAATCTATCCAATATCATCTCCGACATATTTCGGAATAATATAACTTAAAAGAAAGATGGAAAAAGCTCACAAAAATGCACTTCTTCCAACAACTCTGCGGCATTTCGTCGATTTAGTATTCAGCTGTCATTGGGAATATTAAAGTCTGTAACGCGAGTAGAAGTCAAGCTTCCCTCTGATAATATATTCGACAGGGATATCGTGCATTTCTCAATAATAAGTAAAAAGGCCCATCTTTCGTCCAAGCTATATAACCAAATTTACTCCCCACACTTTCCGAGAGTTAGCGCGAAATAATCCGTTTCATAACATCACGTAACTTTTTGGGGGAGAGGCCTAAATATTTTTTTCCGGCGAAAAAACTTTTTTACTTCTTTCTCTCGCAGACCTTTCTCTATGAAACGCTTAAATGGACGTGAATTCATAAAAAGGATTCCAGATGGAGCCAAAAGCTCTCCGGGAGAGGAAAAATTGCCCGAAACGTACTTTTTTGGAAAATAAGGAGACGAGGGTGGGGCACTCTGACAAAAAATGATCGTAAATTTCGCTTTTTCGCCATGCACTCTTATCCGCGTGGATTTCACTTTTCTGTGAAGCGAACGTTCATTGTGCTAAGCTGAGCGCTCTAAGTTTCGGAAGATATGATAAATCATTGCGGAATTTTATGAAACGTCGCTCCCGATCTCTGGGACGTATATGGGTCTCTGGAGCCATCGCCTCGCCTCGTAAAATGCAGGGTTGATATCCGGCGTTCGAAATAACGAGAGGCACTCAACATAATTAGACGGACCCGACGTGCTAAATCTATAATGGCTTCCAAATCCCGCTACTGACATTCCAACTGATATGTGCTCGTAGCCATTTGGGCTAACTAGATTCTTTCGATCGAGCGCCAATATTTCACTTATTTTTAAGGCAATGGATTTAAACGGTAAAGACCCAAAGGAAACCGTATTTCCCTGTAGAGTAGTCATATATGCATGACTGTTATTACCAGACGTTTTATTTCAGAGGTAAACTCCTGGTGGGATTCTCATCTACCAATATCCATTAATTTTGTTATATTTCCAGCATACGTAAAACGGAATAAAAAACAAAAAAATTAATCAACAAACGGTTTACAGTAATGTATCTTAGTAATAATTAATTCAGAGTTGTCAACTACGATCTTATGCTAATAAGCTACTTGATAATAAGTTGCTCTTAGTGTAATTTATAATGGTATGGTTTAAAATAGTTCTCCGCGATATAAGATATCCGTGAAGCCCTTTCATTTTTGAACAAACGTTCCAGAATATTAAAAAAACAAGTCCCGGATGGCTAATATTCAGAAATCAAAAACGCAAATTTCAACCAACAATTAAAGCGGTTTATAAGAAAATTTAGCAATAAACTGGAGATTTCCTAAAAGTAAGATTATTTAAACATGCTTTTTAGTTTGGAATACAATTAGAGCCTACACAAATATAAATAAAAAGGATTTATATCCAGGAAATCATATTTCCAGGTGATTAATCACTATGATTGAATGAAAACCA
This sequence comes from Sympetrum striolatum, assembly GCA_947579665.1. Classification (NCBI taxonomy): domain Eukaryota; kingdom Metazoa; phylum Arthropoda; class Insecta; order Odonata; family Libellulidae; genus Sympetrum; species Sympetrum striolatum. The sequence goes on from OX388346.1 coordinate 78,093,781, forward strand.
AATAATTAATATGAGTAACATGAACCAAAGAAGTTGACTACGCTGGTAACAAATTCATAGAAAGAGATTATTAGTAAAAGGTGGGTAATAAATAAACAATAAAAGGAAATAATATAATACCTCAATCTCTGATTAACTTAAAATCATTTTTCTTGCTTCAACTAAAAGCTTCTATAGATCTAATTATGTATAAGTCTTAAAAGCATTCATTTTGGGAAATGAATGCCTATTAAAATAGGATTAAATAAAATTTAATATATTTTGTAGACATACAAAGGCAACTTCCTTGTTTATCAAGTATAAGGATTAGAAGGTTCAAGATAGATATTTGTAGATTAAGTGGAATAACCGCTGAAGTTCAGCAGAAAGAACTCTCATAAAACCTACGCACATACCTGTACCTGTAAGGAGGTTGATATTCCAAAATAAATTCCCTTCCTTTTATTTCTGGATTACTTATTCTGCCCGTATATAATCTACAATCTCTTTTTACCTAATTCACGATTTAATGCGCAAACATGTTTTCTTTGTACTAATTACATAGACATTTATATTTGCATTTTTTATATACACAAAAATTTGCATAATCGCAGTTATACCAGTGAGAAGCGATAATGCAAGCCCGAACTAGGACTGAATCCATCCAATTCATAATTCTATTCAGAAGTATAAATATTTGTTCACATTTACAAAAATGTGTACTCGAATATTTCATATACTCACACGGATATTTACAATGCATAGGTATGCCTATAAGAGGCGAAATTGCCGGCCTTACAACCAAAACTGAATCCATCGACTGTATCTCCCTCTGTCTGGGTATTTGGAAGCCGCCGTCAGAAAGGAAAAACAAGATGCCTCTCAGACGGATGAGTATCGAGATATAGGGCGCGACGAAACCGCAGAAAAGTACCGCCGGCGCTGCTGTGGTCCCTTTCTTCGCCGACCAATCAAATCCCACGGATCCGCCTGCATCGCCATGTCGATTGCTATTCAATAAAGCCAAACTGCCCGAGCGTGCTAATATCCATTCCACTACGGAGACATAGTCTAAAGGAATATTGTTTACTGGCACTGACTGTGTGAGGATTTGGCCATCGATTACGCCGATGCAATACCAATGGGTTTGAGGAAAAAGGTGGCCTTAGTATCGTATGCAGAGGCTTAGGATGGGTACGTCATTGTGTGGTAAAAGCCACTATTTGTCTCCAAAATAAACAGTTTTACTAGTCAATCAATTTCCCAATGCATGAATCAAAAGTCCCAATATAAATAATAAAGCTAATAAGCATGAATCAAAAGTCCCAATATAAAAAACGAAGCTAATAAAATTATCGAATAAATTACTCATTTTTTATAAAAAAACTTTATAATAAAATGAATCACCGGTTTATAGAGGACATTTTTTCACAATTTTAGAAGATCATTTTAAAAATCAGAGGTCTTTTATATCAAAACGCAAAAAACTATGCCTTGTGCAGAATTCAAGCCTAAGTAGAACCTGGTGCTAAGCCAGTAAGCTAACTTCTACACTAACGATGTAATTATGGAACAAAATAAAACATAAAACATTTAATAGTCATTTCAAATAGGTAAACAGAGTATAGTGACTTCAGGAAAAATAATTTAGCAAGTTATATTAAAAAAAGGGTATAAAGAAATTTAAATTTTCAACGGTAAGATAAAAGTGTTTTGTAAGCAGTTAAATACTTTAATTTTCCATGAAAGGGAGGCAATTGAAGAATTTACAGGTGCTAATTATTCGTAAATCCAATGGCAATTATTGGGAATAGGGAAACTTAGATTTAGAACGTTATAATGGACATTTGTGAATGACTTTATTGGACAAATTTTATTTTTTCGAGAGCTGACTGTGTATCCACAATAAAAAAGCGATGGAAGGAAATACCAAAGTACCTAATTATTTCTTAAATAGATTAAGCGATTAACTGTTTATCAAATGTATTATTTATCATAAAATAATGATAATTGAAACCAACTACATTAATGTATCACCGACGAAAATAGTAGGCATTTAGTTCTCTTGTCGTTTGCAAACGAAAATACTGTTAAAAAAAGACGTAATGATTTAAAGCGAAGATTGATAAAAAAGTAATTTTATCAATTTATAATAATTCATATGACTTTAAATTAAGTGCTAAGGTATGAAAAAACAGTCAAAATCGATTTAAAAATAGCAAAGTTTTACGGATATGAATGATCTACGTAAATACTTAATTAAAAATGTAATCAATAAAAAGAAAAATAATTATGAAAGTAGGAGTAATTTTTCATAGAGGTCTTCATTCTCACATAATTTAGTACTTGCGTTATTATATCTAATTAATTTCATCAAGTGACATTTTGACGACCGTGGCGAAATATATTTTATGGAGACAAAATTCATACACGGTCCGATGACCTCAAATTCCTATCCTCGAAATGGTCAGATAACTCGACGCATCGACATTTTGCTACGACTCCGAGTCTGGACTAATTGAAAATTGCATCGTTCCTGACCTTTAGCAAGATCCAAAAGTGGAATAATTGGCTATATCCGAGTTTTCCATCGAGCTGCTTTCACATTGGCGATACTTCAATCCGCGATGATTCCGTCCATCCTATCTCCAAGGCAACCGCTCTTGTAAAGAATGCATGGAGCGGAAGAATGCGAACGTTGCTAAGAAGAGGTCAACCATGTGTCCACTCGTTACCATGGATAAATAACTCTATAAACGCAATGATTGGGAAATACTTTTTTAACGGCATTCGAAGTCCAGTTGTATCATCACCATCCACGCACATTTTCCGTTTTAGTTCAAGAATTGAATGGGAAAAATTGGTACAGATACTTTTTATTTTAAAATTTTCATCTCATGAAGTGTGTAGTAGGCACTACCTTCTCAACTGATTCGCTGCGGTTCTAAAGTGGGCCGCTAATAAGCCGCTCTCGGTACGCCATTTGCAATCTGTACGATGAAGTACTCTTTCAATGTTTCATCATGTACGAATTCTATTTTTCTAGATCTAATCAGAAGTCATACTGAAAAATTTGGAATATTTCTTCTACACAAGGCGTTACTACTTTTTATTGCGACATATTTACGTTAAAATGTCGTTTTCATTCATACCGATTCATAATAATTCATTATTACATTACATTAGTCAATAACATAACAATTCATACAAATTAATTACTGTATTTCTTCAAAGTTTTATTTGGAAGTTTATTTTGAATTTGTAACGCGCGTATTTATTTCAAAATAATTATTCCACTATAATTTTTTCGTGCAGTTATTGATTACTCTTCACAATAACAATAAAGTTCGTAACTATGGGTTTGTTTACATGGCAAACAATGCAATGCAAAGCGTTTTTCGCTCACACTCTTGCTATAGATTGAGCCCTGTATATAAGGTTTAAAAGGTTTTATTATTTGTATTTTTTTAGTTCGATTTGTCTTCTTTATATGTTTTCTTTTGTGTATATTAATAATTTTCATCATTATTTACTATTTCTATATATTTAATTATCACCAATTTTACCGGTTTTCATCAAACATGTCCCGAAAATCATATTTATCATCTTTGTAACGTAAAAGTTAATATATATTAACTTAATCAATCAATAATAAATCTTCCAAGTTTAGACTGAATACAGACTTCGACAATACTCTCGTAGATAAATATCCACATCAAATACACGGAGAAAGTCGTGTGCTGGCCACATCAGATTTTTCAATATGAAATTAAACAATTAGAATAACACTGACAAAGCTGTAAGGGCCGCATAGTTTTTGTCATAGCAAATGCCTTGGAAGACTAAAATTTTAGAAGCACAGAATATGTTTATCATGGACTAAACATAAGGAAATGTTGGGAGAAGAGGAAACGACAGCAGAATTTTATTCCTTTTTACTAATGCCCTTAAATAAATCCATTTAGCGTAAATTTTTACAGGGTCATGAACAATAGCAACGGAGAAACTCATACTACCATGCTACTGTAAAATAAATATACTCTATGACTAGATTAAGAAGATATTTTACGTCAATTTAAACAAATTGTAAAATTTCTTTATGACCCGCTGTCCCGCAAATGTCCCATTTTAGATCACGCGTGAAGATGGAGGAAAAAGTGCAATTATTTATTTTAATTTTAAATAATTCGTCCCATGAAGTATGCGGTAGGCACTTCTCAACTAGTTTGCTGCAGTTCTGTAGAGAGTAGCTAATGAGCTCATGGCGCGCCATTTACTATCCGAGGATAACCTGCTCTTCAAATGTAGCATTGCACACGAAGTTAATTTTGTGAGATAGTATTTATTTTAGTTTGGTGAAGGTTCGTAAGGAAAATTTTGAAATATTTCTTTTACATTTGGAGTTTCCTCATTTTCAACATGAATTTAGGATGACATTGCAATAGCTATGCTTTAGCGTGCCGTGAAGCTTCAGTCGACAAGTGAGCATGCCATGGGAGATTAAAATTTGAGAAGCAGGGACTAAACGTAAGGAAAATTTGGCAAAGGCGTTAACGGAAATTGATTTTACCCTTTTTTACCTTTATGGCCTCAAATAAATCAGTTTATCGCATTTTCACAAGGTCCTAAACAGTATCAACGAAGAAATTTATACTATTATCCTCGACTCAATAAAACTCAATTCGCCGGGACTCGATCCCGGACCCTCGAAGTTGGTTGTATATAATAGTAAACGTACCGCTAGCGAGATAGAATGCAGAAGTGACTCTAGCGTTACGCATAGTAATTAGATAGTTATGTATAGGTGTGCAAGGGGCCATATCATCATTTGAGACTTAATCCTATATTAATGACAATGACAAATGAGTGCCTGGGGGAAACCTCATGGGTTCAGCTGAACTAAAATAAGTTGCAAAGAAATGCATGTGGAGAATGTGCGGCTAAAATAATCAGTCAGTAATGAATGATATATGGATAAATAAGATATATGGAGAGGCTGCATAACTAGTGTGAGAATATAATAAGTTTGCTTGGGCAAGAGGTAAAATTCATTTATTATGAGAATACAACATAAGTTACATTAGAATTAGAAACCACTACGGAGCATAAACTGCTAGGCAGCATATTAACAAACATGCCAATCAATTCGACTGGCGTATTCCCTTTATCCAATTAGTTAAAAATCGAAATTGTTCTGAGGGAAACGAATTTAATCGCTGGATTGGAATATTTCTCGACGAAAGAAACAAGAATTGAAAAAAAAATAACTATTTGAATAAGAGCGCTTCTTTCAGAAGTATACGGAAGGCTGCGTTGAACCCAAGATATAGCCGCAGATTCTCCACCTCTGGGTTAGACTTGCGAAAAGAATAAAGGGCGGCAGAAAGATTGAGATAGTTTATGAGAAGAATATAAATGGGAATAAAGGGAGACGAAGTCTGACAAAAAAGTGAGAAAAAATTGACTGAAAAGAAGGGACTTATACAGTAAAGGAAATAGAAGCAAATATATGAGAAGGTGAGTCGGTAGAAGTGAACGATGCAAAACAGGGAGTATTTATAAACAAACGAGGGAATGGCATCAGATATATATACATTTATTAATGGGTGCGAGAATGAAAAGCGTTCGTGGAATAGAACGTCATCGGCTCATTCGAAAGCGATTAGGTCCTTAATTTGCATTGTGTTTAACCCATTCGACTCTTGTGCGTTGAATGGAAGTTTGACTATCGGAGTTTCGGGTTAAGCCGGCGTAATGCGAGGGCTTTCGAAGTGAAGGAGTCTTGAGCAAACTTTCCGAATCACGGGAGTGGCTTCCTATATTCTGAAAGCAGTCGTGACGGCGTACGTTCGAGCTCCAATGCGTTGAAAACGCTGATAATCCTCGAATATGACGTGCATTCACGTTCAGTAACTCTCAGAAAGTTAAAGATGCAACTTCATGGGGAAAGAAAGCATTCAAATGGATGTGAAGATAAGTTATGTGAGCACTCGAAAGATGAAATAGTTATCTTAGAAGTAGAGGAATACCATGCCACGTTCTGTTCCGTTGAAGTGAAGAGAATAATTCTTTAGGAAAATGGAGTACTTTTGGATATTCAGCATTTCTGAATCACTATGGAAAATTATGCAATATGTGACTGAATACATATTTTATGGAAGATGTTTCAGTATGGTTGGCATGGAATACTACACAGATAAAAAACTACGTTCAGTGAAAGAATAATAGCTCTAGATCGAAGCAAGTGAAATATAGATACAGAGAATTAAAAAGAGAATAAGGCTGAGGAAGCAAAAATACATGATAAATATTGATAAAAGCGAAAGAGGAAGTTTGATAATTGAAAATGATAAGAAAAAGGAATTTAGACTCTTAGAAGAACACACAACGCTTATCTGATTAGCATCTCTGAGAGCTAGATTACATGAAAGGAAGTCATAACCAAAGGAAAACTATTTCCAAGATACTAAGAATATAATTGTCACCAAATAACAAAATAAAAAGGTCTAGAGAGACGGTGAAAGGATGTTTGATTTGACAAAGCGTTGAATTTAGTTTTCCAATTAATAAATAATTTTGTGCGTTGTGTAATTTTGGGTACGTTTAGCGACATTTTCAAGAAGGAATCGACAGCTATAAGGATACGAAAATTTTTTAAAAACAATAAATTTGTAATATCATGCATATTACAGTAATTATTTACGTATCTATAACTATTTTCTATGAATTAAAACTTTTAATTAGGGTGAAGTCATAAATGTATGGCAGGCAATCGGCGGAGGAGGGAAAAATTGTACTCCCTAATCGTCCTTTTGCAGCCCAATCCGTAAACAGATTCTCCCACATCTACGTCGACTACACTTTTAAGCCCCACATTTCATAATCGCGGATGTTTTTCACCATGGCGACCGCAGTCCATCGCTGCAAGTTGCACGAATGCGGAGCGGGTATAAATCTGGCCAGTTCAAAACGTTTTTCCGTGCCCGTGCGCCGCAGTCCTTGCCCGCGGATTTTCAAATGAGATCCGAGCTAATCTGAGGGACTCAGTGACTATCGTGTTTCAAACGAAACTTTTTTCTACTCGCGCGGGCCAGTCAAGCAGATGATGAATGGCGGCCCATCCCCCTAATACCGAATTTTCCAATCAAATGCCACTGCGGAGGATTATACCCTCAATAACCGATCCATACAACCGCGGCTTTTCTATTAGTCGTCGGGCATAATCACACCGCTACGTCTCATTGAACACGACCAATAAATTGGCGGCGGGCGAAATATGCAACTTTTCCGGGGAATCCAATCTCATCTTTTACGTCCCGAAAGAATCGGATCCGAACGGTTTTTCGAAAAGTGCATTCAAACAGTTCACGTGGGGTGTGTTTTTAACGCCGAATAAATAATGCAGATAACAAACTAATGGGGAATAAACTGCGAGTGAATACCGTTTGGAATCATTATCCGCGAATAGCATTTCGAGGGGATTTTTGCGCGAATTTTTGCACACTTTTTAGCACGCGCCAAAAAAAGAGGTTATGAGTAATTGCTCTCGATATCAGGATCGAATGTACCGATGACCGTTCATTAAAATAATTCTGCATCAGATAACGAGGTAATTGGATATATGTAATTGGAAAATAGAACAGGGGAGCTTCAAAAGAGGTAATTATGGAGTTTTCACGCTCATCACCAGAGTAACTGTCGATGAATAATTTATTGTGTTGCTGGGAGAGGTGTGATTACATTCCAATTATTTTGCGGAGTGATTTACTATCTAGGGGCATTTGAATGTGAATTCGCATCTGCCTATGAATTTCTCATATCGGAATGATCATACGCAGTTTATCTAATTCTCAAAATCTAAACTTATTTACCGTATAATGAAATAATAAAAATTCTGCAGGACTCGAACCCCGAACTTACACTTGCATATTGACTTCTCTAACTTAACGTGTTAGCTTTTCTAACCGTAAAGCTAACTTGCAGAGAAAGCGTACAAGTCGTTTATGGGGAGACTTCGAAAACAAGGCGAATTAATCTCTGGTAAGGGATTCGAAACCAGGTCACGTCATAGTTTTTTCAAGTCTTTATTTTCTTCATTTTGTTCCTGATTGCACGGCCTATCGTCACAACATATCCCTAATCCATTCCTCTCCATTTCTTATTCGGTATATGGTTACGTAAAATACAGGTACGTAATTAATGTATGCTCCATCTTCTTTAAGCTACACAAAGATTTTCTTCTATCGATGATCCTACTATGATACTGATGGCGAATATACTGAATACAAATAATAAATATAAATAAAAAAGTTTACGCATATAGATTACGCACAATTTGAGGAATAGATAGGTATTACAAATTTCCTGAAAATTAAAATTATGGCTAGAGATACAAACTGAAGTAAGTTAATTATTATCAGATGTAAAATCTCAGAACTAACCCAAATATCGTTACTTTAGATGCAGCTGTAGAACTACAAACAGGGAATCATATTCTCTCTAGATAATCATGGCTGAAGAAAGTCATCCTATGATAGACATAAACAGACGCATGATTGATCTTGTCTGTTTAACTTCAGGAATTGCAAATACAGAAGCAGGGGAGTGCGAACATGTGATGTATGTTTGTATATTATTTGTGCAGTGAAATTTCCTCGTAAAATTAAACTTATTTTTTCACAAGTGTAGTCCTTTTCATAGTTTTACAAATAAATGTAGCATTTATCTTAATATCAAAATATATTTTTTTTAAACATTGATCAAAACAACACATGTATCCTTTTAAGCTGACAATAACGTCTCATAATTCTTTTGAGCAGCTGAGGAGGGACGAGACAGACCAGTCGAGGGGTTTTTAAATGACCATTCATCACTCCGGAAGCCTTCCAAAAGGTGGAAAAATAAAGCATACCCTTTTGTTGTCGCGCCCCCTCTCCTCACACGTGACTATCTGGGAACGGGGGATAACCCTTTCGGTAAGGGGAGTTCGGCGCGGTACGTGTGAGAGTCAAAATGGAGATTGGTGCATAGCGAAGCGAACTTTTTGAGTTGGCAAGCTTCTGTCCCATCCAGTTGGCTCCGTGCCTAATGCGAAGGGTCTGGTGCACACGGGAATGACATACCGCTTATAACGACCTCCAATAATACGACACCTTCTCGGCTATTACGTCACGGAGAGCTCTTCGGATACGGCTCCGTCGCCATAGGAACCATTTAGGAGCCGATTTCCCGAGCGCCTACGCTAATTAACGCCGATTCCTGAAGGGGGCGAATTAGGAGCGCTCTGGTGGGCAAACATGCATCTTCGCCGGATTGAAAAGAAAGACTGTGTGTGGATTCCCCACTTCTTAATTCGGATGTCTACAACGCTCGTTGGCTCTTGGCGTGGGATAGAGAAAAATTAATGTTTTTCTTTATTTGGATTTTCTTCCTGGCTGTGATAATATGATAACTGATTAGGTGTCAGACGTTGTCTGTTCTTAGAATTCAGGCTCAGTGAGGATAGAAAGCTCAAACTAACTCAATCCCTTTTTCACACTTTACTTGTTTATTATATAATTATTTTACATTGAAATGTAGTTAAAAAAATGACTAAATTTCGCTGTTATAATACAAGTAGCTACCTAATCCGTCAAAAATGAGGGCAACATTTTATGCTTTGTAAATTTTATTAGATATGCTCTTTTTGAGTTTTATAAATTTTGTAAAGTCTTAGGAAATATATTGTAATATTTAAGAAAACGCAGGTTATAATCAATGGCTCTATGGAAAGTTCCTGTGAGATTACACGGAATTCTTTTTTTTAATGTGATTTTATTCTTTTATTAAATAAAATATGTAAATTGGAATGGATTTGAATATGCTTTTGGTTCATTTGATGGAGAAACCTTTATCTTATTGTTGCGTTTTTTTGGTAATTCAAAATGTTACCAATTTGGCATATGTTTCGAAATTTATGAAAGATTTATGGCTTTTTTGTCATTACAGAATTGATCACCCTTCTTGTTTAATAAGTCCTGAATATCTCAAGCATCACGCTACTGTTGTAGCAATCAACATTTTAATAACAACAACGTAAAAATACAATAAATTTGCTTCACAAGTCTTATATAAAACTGTGAACTTCATAAAAAATTTGGCAATCATAATTAGATAACAGTGTTCCATATTTAATAAAAGAGTCTCTCTTAAATTTTATCTAATCTTCACTAGAGAAGAATGGTCTGCGACACAAGGAATAAATCAACTTTACGTGCAATTCTCACGGAAGTAATTGATCTCGAATACGCGAATAAATGTTCACGACGTTTACTATTGTTATAATTAACAAATACCCACAATCATACCCGACCAGGGACCGAACCCGGAACCATGATACCGCAGGGATAACTGCGTACCACCGACTCCTGCAACGTGACGTACGATTGTACACAAATAAGGGGAAAGCTCAAGTATATTCCTCACTCTAACTGCTTCGTTCGAAGAAGTATTGTTCGGAGAGTTTTTTTTTAAGGTTAAGGGAATTCTTCTTGTGCGACTGACCTTTTTATGCTAAAGATACCGCTCCATCAATTTCTTTTTCGCGATGATTTACATTTTTATCTCATACTTCAGCTGCTTTGTGTATTCCTCCCCATCTCCTTATCGAAAGATGCTCCGTTTCCAAGAGATACGAGTAATAAATGCGCTGCTTTTTTGTTTCAAACGCTCCATATTTCCATTCCGTACCAACTGCGCAGCCCATTGACCGGTAAACTTAAAACTGCACCCGTTTTCAATTCGAGCGGACTCTATGCAACATTTTCAATTATGCACGGCTCAAGGACTGAATTTGGCTTGCAAAATCGTTTTATGCGGCGCGCAAAAGCGGTGGAAGATAATAACGGGCCTCTAAACAGGAAAATTTGATATCGTATTCAAAAGCTATTTCGAAACTATGCGACCATTCGCTGTGAAACACCGAAACTGTAGCTCGCGCCTGACTTATTTATTACTGAGTATTCAAATACACCTCGCCTTCATTTTTAAGTTTTTTTTTCATCACGAAATTCCCACTTCTAAACAATTTAAACAACTCTCCAAGCTTACGTTTCGAATTTCTTGTTCATTCCACTACTGATTAAATTCATTCCTAAAATTTGACGAGGGAATATTCACAGCTAATACATGATTACAGTTCCACGTGATTAAACAATTACTCGCATTACAACTCGTTTTTTCACGAAATATACCGCTCAAGTTATTTCATAGAATATCAATCATTTTAGCTATATATATTTCGTTAAGTCCAATCAAATAAATCGTATCATTATCCCTTGTTTTTTATTTAATTCTGTTGAATTCTATTGTTTTTTTTCTACACTCATTTCAATAATTTATATTTTTGATCCTTTGTTTTTTTGTTTGTTGATCGATTTTTTGTAACCCAATTTTTACTGCTTTAAAAAAACTCCCATTCCTCTCCATATGCATATTTGGCTTTAAATATATAAATTGCGATTCGAGATTGAATTTTCTACCTCATTTACACTGAGGAAGTTTATCCAAAATTCATTAAATGGCGATATTTAGTATCCAAAATACAGCGGTATTTTGTTCCCGATTCAATTTTTAATTTCCATAAAATTCTCTTAATACCATTTATGCGATTTTCAATCTACTCTTGCGGAATGATTTGGCTGCACTGCAAAATCCCCACGTAGGACTTATCAAATATTAAACTAGGGCAAGTTGATCATACCATGCACACTTTATTGTAATTAGTTTAATAGCGATTTAATGGCTTTTCTGGTATTATTAGAGGGAGCATTACCGATTTATGCAAACTTTATCAATTCAGTGATGTGATATTTGCAATGCTTAACTGTTTCCAAAAAATTATACGTATTTACAGCAACATTTTATTGGTGATTTAATTAATAAGCATGAACCCTGTTCTCTCTGCAGGATAATTAAATTTTGATTTCTCCTTGAAAGAGCACATATGTGAATGAGCATAATTATTTTATTTCAGCATTCCTAATTAGTAATTTATAATTTTATCACAATAAATACTACTGATTAAAACATACGAAATACTAAACAGACTAGTCCAAGTAAAAATCTCTGAAACTTGGCGAGAGTTTTTCTTCAGTTGAACTTTGTAAACAAAATAAGTCTTAAATGTACTTAAATTTAGGACGAAGATTAAATTTTAGACAAAGTCATAAAAAAACTCAACCTCTTTACTTAATGTCAAGATACCTAAAACATGACATAATCTTATGTGTGTACATCAATTGTAGAATTTCGTCATATAAGTACAAGTGCGAAAGTTTATAAATGTCTAAGTGAAATACATTAGTGGAAGATTTCCTCTCTTATGCATATTTTCTATACATTACTATTATATTGTATTTCTTCTCAAATGATTTCCATATAAGCGTCTATATAACACAAAATCGGGATTAGAAACTTAAAAAACTGGAATTAGTCTACCAATAAAAGCATTCATATGACCAAAAATCACGCAATACTTAAAAAAAATAATTATTAGGCCGTAAATAATCCCAAGAAAAAACTGAATTCAGCCTCATATTGCAAACTGCACAGCAATATCTCACAGCGAAATTTCCTGTTTTTCACAAGAAATCCAAAACAAGGTAGAGTGCAGATTCCTCTTCCGCGGATTTGGAGACGTTACTAACTAAAATTGGCAAACTTTCAATGGAAACATGAGCATAAATTCACATTTTTACAACAAAGCCTTTAATGCATTCAAATTTCGCAACTAAATAAATTTAAACTCAAATTCTAAACCTCTTCTTTACTTTTTGAGCACCTCGATATCCGAACAAGAAGAAAAATAAACCGCAAAAAAATTCGCTATCCGCACACGCGAAACTTATTCGCACATCCGCGCGCAAGTAATTCGAGGATATGGAGAAATTCCATCTGCAGGAGTCCCCCTCCCCACGGGTAAGTAGGACTCAAATGGTAAGCGAGGGTACTCTCCAAAATCGCACTGGGAACTCGAGGAATCCCCAGAAGGAGGAGGATCGCATTGGAAGGAGTAATAATCGAGAGGATATATATTCGCATTTTTATTTCGCCATTCCTTTTTTTTTCGATCCTCTCCGGGGAGATGAGGTGGGTACATCCAGTGCTTCCGAAATGCTCCAGCCCATTTCGCATATTCATGTCGGAATTTCGCGAGCGTATCTCCGACGCAGTCGTCTCGTATTTACCCGCCGTTGCATCGCGATTTCCTCCGCATAAAACATTCGGCGAAGAATTTTCGGTCGCGAGCGCATCGTTTATTCATGATTACGGCCTGAGCACAACGGGAGGAGGAAATTAAACGTTTGCTTTCGCGAGGCACGCGATTCTGCTTCTTCGAGTCTGCTTTTTTCATCGCAGAGAAAGCGGTGGATATTTTCCTTTTCCAAAGCGAATCCCTCCCTCACTGTTTTATTTTAATTGATCATTATTTAAATCAAAAAGGTTTACAAAGATATAAAAAAGGAGCGTTTACTTATATGTCTTTCTCGTTCTATTGCTTCGATTAATAACTGTATGTTTTCTCCATTTAATAAGCATTTTATGGTTTAATATGATTCCTAACCGTATTAGAGGATTTAAATCTCCAATAGCCGTCTTTTTCGACGTTCCTCGTCTTATTCACCGGTATTTGGAGACAACAAGAAAGGTCGCTGTACTTTACGAACACTCAATGCTCATTTCAAAAGCAATGCTTTCATCTTCAAGAATGATTACAAAGCAAAATCGGTAGGATTTTGGGTATTTATTGTCCGAGTGGTGCAGTGGGTGGGGTGTTTTCCTTGTGACGTAGGGAGAGATATGTTAAGAATAAAGGGTTTTGGCGAGGGGAGTTTGGTATTCGGAGAAAACAAGAGGGACCCCGCACTTTAAGAAACAATCCATCATAACCGTTCGTTTTCTCTAAGAAATGAACTTAATGTAGAAGTCAATGGTAACTAGGTATAATTTCGTAGAAACCATCTAAAAAGAATAATATTTTTAAAGAACACCTTTCACAGTATATACTTCAGTTGACCGGTTTCGTCAACCTATTAACCTCTACGTTGACAAAACAAGCATATAAATAAATATTGTGGAATTAAAAAGTGTTTTTCTTTTAAGATGGTTTCGCATGTTTTCTCATTATCACTGAGTAATATTAGCCTTAATTAATGCTACAAAATATATTCTCATCATCGATCACGTTCATATCATTATTTTATTGAGTTATTTTCATCGAATAAAGACCCGGAAATGTACTAATTGGAACGTAGAGAATTGCAGAAATCATAACTTCTGATATTCGTGCCCTAGTATAGAATTACGGTCGGTGATTTCCTCGTTACAAATTCCATCTAAGCCTGTTTAATATATAATTGAAATTTCCCGAAAAGGCAATTCCAAACCAAACAGAAAGCAAGCAATACAATCGCAGAAATGTTACAATTTTGATGGGGTGATTTCCGCATAGATAATTGCAGCTGCTCATCTAAAGAATAAAATTGGGAAATCTCGTAAAGTCGACGCTAAAACAAGTAGAAAAGTAGCATTGCAATATATAGGGATTTCATAATTATATATATTTTTTCTGATACTGAATATATATCTTCAAATGTTATATTTGATCATTTAAACTGAAAAATATTCAATTTAAAGGACATAATCTGAAATGAAGTTATATCTTGCGGTCAAGTCAAGTGGAATTGGGGCAGTCAGTTCTGCATATCATTACGTTAAATTAAAGAATGTGCGAATGTATTTATTTATATTTTCTTTTGGAATATGAGTCTGCATATATTTCAATAATAAAAAACAGGCGTTGATAATATGAGAAGGATGAGCATTAACAACTAAATAGAGAAAAATCTATCAAATTTGGACGACGATGGACAATTATTATAGAATGAAAAATTTGAACTTAAATAAATAATGGAGATGAGGAACAATGGAGAAACAACATTAATTAGGATATAAAAAACTATAAAAGAACTGGAAAAATGTAATTTTCGAACATTAGTGAGGAGTTGTTTTTCAACTGATTCTCGAAATCATTGAGATTAGATGTAAATTACCTATATTAATAATAATATAAAGTAATGTTTAATTTGAAAAGTCGAAATTATAACAATCTCATACAATGAAATATAATTACAATACAGAGAATATAGGACTTAACATATAAAATAACGTCATATCTCTTGAAGGAATCAATTTTTTGATGGAGCAATGAATGTATATGCAATAATAACATTGTAATTAAAATAGCAATATCTCCATGGAAACGAAGTGAACGAAAAAGGAGTGCAAGGTGCATCATGCGCAGCAGAATTGCGGAGAACGTAGCGTCGTTGTGTGGGAAAATAACAGCAAAACGTGAATATGATACTTCTTCCCATTGCCTCGGGGTCCGAGTTGCGCTGCACCAGATATACTGATTTCTCGGATTATGTGCACAGAAGAAGTGGCTCTTTCGGTTGAGCCTGCCGACACGTTTGTGGAGTATAATCTCTTCCACAAATGCGGACAGATGTAAAGATACATTTATGGTCAAATACGTGGCTTAGAGCGCATTCATCCACAAAGGTCTTCCGCTCACGTGAGTCACAGTGGTGATAAGCGATGCAGCTGAATGACGAGAGTAAATTCCCAAACTTGATATCTTACTACCAGATGTATGAACGAAGGAATCAAGCGAGAACAAAAACCTTTGAAAGCGGAAACTTACAAATAAAAAGCGGATGAATACAAAATGAAACTATTCCGAGAGTGAAGTGAATTTAAACTTCCACATTCAGCACTCTCTAATTCAAAATTACTCAATCAATTATGAGCGTTATATTAGGGATAAACATAGCTATATTACTAGATACGGAGGTAACTCAAAGAGAATTAAAATCATGCTAGATTAGATTGATAAACTTTGATCAAATACTATTTTTTCATTTAAAATTTGTATTTTTTAATGCTCGAAGACAAAAAATTCAAAAGAAAATTTTGAATAATCCTTTAATTAACGGAGATAATTCAAAGCTAGCTAAAATGATACTAGATTAAATAAAAAAAATACATCAAAAACTATTTTTTCATTTATAATTTATATTTTTTAAATACTCGAATTAGGCAAATACAAACTTTAATTTTAAATTTCGATAAATCTATTATTTAACAAAGTTAATTCAAATCTAATAAAAATATACTAGAAGAGATCGATTAAACTTACATAAAATATTATTTTTAACATAAAATAATATTTTTTAAATATTCGAAAACAGAAAATTCAAATTTAAATTTTGAATCTAGATCAATCCCTTATTCAGCTAGGTTAGGCCTGATTAAGGCTATTTTCCTCATAAATTATTTTACATTTTGGACAAAAACATACGAAAATTCTGGATCGTGATCAAATTCGAATAAATTATGAACTTCTTCCACGTTTAGTAGGATAGGCTTATCTTCAAATATTATTTTACGTCAACATTTGTATGACACACTCTTTTATTTACGCTGTACTGACCTATAAAATTTTCATCTTATCTACAGTGACCTATGCTTTTATAAAGCGGATGAAATGAATGGAAATTAATAGAAAAGCAAAAATGATACACAGAAATCGTCGATACATCCGAGAAGTAACATCACAAGTACGCATACGCAAACTTGAAAGCTGTACTTTATAATTCAATTTTGCGAGTAAATACAACGACTGAACGACTTTTACAGCATTTTTCAATGAGGCATTACAAATCGGGAGTTAGCTTGTAAAATAGTAGTCTAATGAATTACTTACAAATGTTTATGACCATGCGCCATTTTGAAGAATAGAAGGATGCCAATCAAGAGATTCGTACATACCTGAAAAGGGAAAGATGGATATATAAGTAAAATAATGAATCTTATAAAATAATTTATTAATACATGAATTACACTGTAACATAAAGGTAATGTGGGAAAGAAATAATGCAATATGAGTTATGCAAATAATTAAGCTCTAGTCCCAGTTTGAGGAATCATTATCTATCGGAATGCGTACGAAAACAGTAGGCCGTAATTAAAACGCATTAGAATGAGGTATTGCATAGATTCAAATAGCATTCCTACTTACAGCATTTAGCATTCCTACCAAATAGCATACCTACTAAGAAATTAAAAGGTGGGATATCTGAAAGGGAAAATTGTGATTTAATTAAACTAGACGTGATAACAAACGATATAAAGTGATTTCAAAATTCTTATTATTTTGGAAAATATAACTTCAGGTTTTTTGCAAAAGAATGAACATTAATGTATACTCGTAAAAATATGAGTTAACAGTTTACACTAAAAACCATGATGATTTTTAAGATATATTTAATAAACTCTCCTCTTTGGCGGCCTTTACAAGAGTATATTTGCTTAAATTTGGTGTTTCCAAGCTTGACTTTGCGTAAGGGCGCAATCCTACAAAATTAAAAGACATCGTATTCCCACATACTTTTCATCTATTAAAAGCAACTATTTTCTACAAATAGAAATCTTTAGGCTTAAGTAAATAGCCTGTGTAAATTACTGTTTTTTTAATTATTGAGTACATTTGCTTATTATTTTTCCAATAGAGGATACCCGTAACCCTAGCATGGCAACTACAAGTATCGTATATGCCTCTGAATCATAAAAAATCTTTTCAATCACCATCTGTGTGATACAGAAACAGTACTCCCAAGAATGACTTAATTATAATTAAAGGACGGATTTCAATAGAAGTGAATGTAAGCAATATGTCGTATAAAATCTATTTATTCCGCCTGTGGCCAAGGTCGAGAACTTCCCTTCCAGAATCTTCCACCGACATGTCGCATTCACCCAACTTTTCCATTATCGTTGCACGTCACGGCGGTCGGAGGCATATCACTCGTGACAACGGCGTGTCCTCAATCACGTCTGATAACCAGATAGTATCCATTCACTGGCGCATTCAGCCCGTGTTTGTCCTCCGGCCTTGTAATTCAAACATTTTGGCCAAGCGATTCGATTTGCCTCTTCCCCTGGGACGGTTACGCCGAGAAGAGTCACGTTTCAGCCGAAACAGAATGCAGGTCAGGGAAGAGTAAGGAAGAATTCAAAATACTCGGCTTAAATAAACACAGATCAGATAATTGAACGCCTTTTTTCTCTTCATTCACATTCCAGAGACTCGAATACGTAGGCGATCTCCCTTTCGATAGATTAATGTTCCTTAAAAATCCTTATTTAATGCCAAATTCTTCATTTCTTCGTAACATTATGTAGCCTTTTATATGAAGTCTGCCTTTGTTTCCAGAAACGAGAAGAATCAATAGTTTAAGTTAAGTAGACCAAGGTAGGGACGTTTTCGGTTGCGAAACTAATTTTTAGAAATATACATTCCATTTTACTAACTATAAAATTGATTACTACTTCTATTCCTATACAGATATTAATAATATACACGATTAAAAATATAAATAAATATTTATGATCTCCATATTTATCTCTAATTTTTCGTGAAAATGTGAGTGGAGCTTAACTAGATTTTGTGCCAGGAAGCTAATTTTCTTGCATTTAAAATCTAAATATGTATTTAAAACAATTTTCGGAGTAATAGTACCTTTTGTCTAGCTAAATATGTTCTCCTGCTTGACATTCTCAGGAAATTTCACCCATGGAAATCAATGTACTCGCATGGGAGTCATTTCCGTTGTAGAGCGAAAACTATACGATGCATTTAATTGCTGTTAAAACAATTCCATACTAGAAGTACTTCATTTAAAAAAATAGAACATTCATTAACTTCATCTTTTCATACGCCTTATCAAAAAGCGAACAGCTGAGTGAATGAATGCACTGCTACCCTCGTGGATTGCGCACGGATTTCACCAAACATGCATCACTTTGTTTCGCGGAAAAGATTAAATGCCACAGACATGTCCGCGACTGGTACTAGAATAAACTAAATGTGCCTCCCAGCTGTCCCTTAGCAAACCTTCGTATTAATGAAATGTCAGAAGATCTTGATAAACGCTAGGGAAACTGAGAAGGTTAAGTAGTACTGAGAGGAAGTCAGGTCCATTATCACGTTCACTACGATGAAATAAGATCGTTTAGCTGACTAATAATACTTGACCGAAACATAATAGAAGGCTGAGTTTTACCGGCATTTTTTTCATACCAAGAACTTCTACAAGTTTTAAAACTTAATTCATATCGATATTTATCATGATGATGACAAGAATTTTCCGTAAAATTTATTTTAATATCATTAATGATAAAATAATAAGAAAATGAAGTCAATCACAAAGTTTACAAATATTACTGTGACTTTTACTTTTAAATAATCCAAAATTTTAACAATGATCACTAAAGGAGTAGTCTTTGAGGACTTCCGTCCTTAAACTATAATAATTTATGGACGGTTCTCCAATGGAGAGGATGGCAATTATTAAATAATTCTCCAAGTAGAGAGAAAAATAAAAAAAACCTCTTATCTTAGGCAAATAGAAAACAACCACGGTTTAGGCGCTCACTACCTTTTCAGCCCTACCCGCACCTCGTGACCCATATCGCGTACTTCTTATACATTCTGATAAAAATGAAGTTGTCTTCAATTTACCATTACTTTTCTTTGAAGATGAAGGTACCTGACCACAAGTAAGCCAAACAGGCAGTATCATTATGTAATTAATCGGAAATTTTTCCAACATGTCTGACTATGATGTAGTTCATTTACGTAATACAATTATTCATTTACTATTGCCGCACCCCTGATAAGCTTTCCGCACCATTTGAGGGTACAGATACCTTAAATTGGGAACCTCTGCTGTGGTCGATGGCGGCTAACAAAATTGAACTCTTATACTAATGATTTATAGTATGAGATATGAAGATTGTATTAGGTTTAAAAAACCTAACATTAATATTCATAAAAAATCTTTTCTGTATCTAGGACCAAAATTGTACTGCAGTTTACCAAATGAAATTAAAATCTTATCTAACTTTAACTTGTTTCTGAGAAAGACTAAAAATTGGTTGTTATATCATGAGGAAATTGATATAATTTTTAATTAAATTTCGAAAGATTCTGTGATCATTTTATTGTTCATCGATTTTTGTTATATAGCCTTTCGTTTGTATAAATACGCTTGTATAATATGTTTGTATAAATCGTATACCACTTTATCTTTCTTATTTTTGCCATCGTAATGTTATCGTAATAACAGACGTCACTGTTGTATTTCTATGTGAACAAAAATCGTACTGTATATATATATATATATATATATATATATATATATATATATATATATATATATATATATATATATATATATATATATATATATATATATCGGTGTCAACAACACATAATAACCTTAGTTGACACGTAAAGCTCTAATATCTGATAAAACTTTGTCAATTATATTGTATTAATTATGTTTTCAATATTTAGAGCAAATATTCATTCATTCATTTTATTGATATAAAACGTAAAACTCTTTAGGTATGACATCAACATAAAATGGAGCTGTCCGTAAAAGGTTGATAAAACGTAACAAATGTGGTCAATAAAATGTTGTAACGGGCAGCAGAGTTCCGCTCAATCAAAGTGGACCCAATGAAACATGAATCATAAAAAAAACACATTAAAGTACCTAATTAGCTGCATAGAAATGAATAGAGGAACCATAAATTATACATAAGTATGCTCTCTCATGAAAATGAAGACAAAAGGATAACAGTTTGAGTGTTGGCAAACTGAGATTGAATCAAGTGCAATCAACAACGCAAAAACGAGTTCTTCCTGGAAGTCCATTAAGATGAACAAGATTTTTTTTTTCACACAAGAGTAAAGCCCTTTGTGATTGATGTCGATACGGAAGAGGAATCCCGTTCGTGGGGAAAGCACCCTGGGAAGGAGAAAGAATGTGTGTGAGGGACAAGGGGCGAGCGGAAAACACGATTAAGGGAGGAGAGAAGAAAAATTAGAGCAAAAGAGAGCGTTAATGAGGTTGAGATTGATGTGATAAATTAGAGGGAGAAAGGTGCCGGAGGGAGAGTGCGTTGAGGGTAGAATATTTTGCGGGAGGAAAGAAAGGCCAAAGAGCAGTAAATAAAGGTCTAGATGGAGAGAGGGAGAAAAGAGAGAATCCGGTGAGGAAAACATTTTCGGACGATGCGTTGTCTGCATTACCGTCTACTTGATGCGTATTATTAAGGTAATCATAGGAAGCTAATTTCTCTAGGCACAAGAATTAGGAGGTATTTTGTTGCTACACCGAAGATTTAATATTAATAAATACGATAAGGGGGATATAACAGCCATGAGAATCACCTTGTCATTTATTATTGCTGATACTGTTCCCATATTATATATCTAGTAGTGAAGTTAATGAAGTAAAATATTTGATAACTAACAAACTTTAAGAAGGTATAATAATCTATGATATAATTGAATATTTTCTATAAGATGAGGCAACTTTCTTCATATGAAAGCTATACGATACTTCAAGACGAAGTGAAAAAATAAATATTGGGTTTATGCAATCCTTATCCTACTATGAATACTATTAAAGTTTAAAATAGTTCATCTTAATCATTCAATTTATGATATGAAATATAATTCATGCAATTCATTAAATTCATTTTATTTCAAGAATGGCGCCAAATAGACTATGTACAATTACCTAACACTTTTAAAGGCATAAAGAGGTTCATATTATTTTGTAAAAGTCATCCTCATTACAATATATGTCCTTGTTTGTTCATTCAGTTAAAGCTTTTACAGTCGTGAACTGAATCCATTACATACGATGATTACTTGATTCTACTTATCTCCTTGCAAAGGAAATTACATAATAGACAGACAAAATTGAGATGAAAGGTAAAGATATTAATACCTCAGTATTCTTTACTATAAGTAAAATATCGTAATATTATGATTATCATCTTGGAATATACCCGAAAGAAAGGTACCGAATCACCAGGAAAGATCTTAAAAGCACATTATCTCCCAAAAGAGAAACCAAGGCGACCGAGAAGTAAATAAATTACCACAAAAAGCGAGAAAAGAGGACAACATAAGAGGAAATAGAAACAAGGTGCAGTCCCGCTAAGTGAAGCATTACCTCTAGAATGAATAAAACAAAAGAAGGCAGAGGATGCGCCTTAGGATGGTGGCGAAGGGGGATAATAAATAGCACGTGGATAAGTGTGCTTTATGGGAGAGGATAGAGATAGGAGATAAAGAGATATGGGGTAAAGAGGTGAATAGATAGGGTTTGGAAAGAGGGAAGGAAGATTTAGGGAGTCGAAGGAGGCGGAGCGAATCCATTGTAGATGGATGTTTAGGACGTGAGATGTGTCCTGCGAGTGGATTTGTGGGGAAATGGGGGAAAGGGGGATTTGGGGCGCTTTTGTGTACGTGGGGGTGATGGAGACGATATCCCTTTGGTTTGGATGTCGTGGGGAAAGATGAGGAGATAAAGGGGTGGGGAGAGAAAAAGTTAAGGGAGGTAATGGGCGGGAGATCAGGGAGTAGAATAACAAGGAACTTAAGGAAGGAATTATAAGGAATCGGGCGGAGGGCGAATAGACAAACTGCCTCATTTACCGCCACTTCGGGCTCAATGGCTCGTTAACGGTGACTTTAATCGGTGGAGGTACTACGTAAATGCGGCTAAGAGTGTAGGCGGGAAATCCTCCGTTGGGGATCCACCTTGAGCCGGTGCGTATTAACCCTTTTTACTTCATTGCACATTTACCTTTGCCAGCCATGGATGCGTAGGTACTGGTGGGCTATTATAGTACCTCATGGTAGAGAGCTTGCGTGGAAAGTTTCGCATATCTCCTCCTCGGAGGGGTACATCCTCACTCACGCGAGCTTCTTACCCCGTGTACTCCATGATACGACCTTCACTTCCTCGTGGTTCCCAGCTATCTCTGATCATTCACTTGCTTTCTTCAAATATGCCATGCGTACGCCTAAGGAATCAGTGAACTGAGATAATTTGTCAACACTGCTGTGCATAGAAGAGACTCACTGCATGAAAGTGAGGGGAAGGAATACCTATAATAATGTAAGTTGGAGGTATTCGGATATGGGGTAGGTTGTTGATGCTCCACCCACTAGAAAAAGGATCTTTACTACGCGGTACTATTATAGCCTAGCAACGCCTAAGACCCGGGTTCGAAACCTGATTAAGGTTGGTCCATGGTGATTGACTCAGACAGTGGTCTTATCAGTCTAGATAGACTCATGTGACTAATGAGAGTATAATATGAGAGAGACTAATATGAGTTGTCTAATGAGACTAAAATTCTCGTAGTCTTATTGAGTTGTCAGTACTATCATTTATGAACGCACACCTGGCACACTGACAACATACGGTTGTTACAGTCCAACTGGATAGAATTACGAGACTATCAATCCGATCATTAAACTTATAAAATAATAGAAAATTTACAAAATGTAATCAAATTTGCTATATTTCATCATTTAAGTAACATTTATATTACCCCACTGCAGTACTTTTTCACAGTTTTTCAAGAACGTTACGTCAAGACACGGCTTTAATCTGACACGGGTATAAAATTAAGGTTTAAAGTCTCCAATTGCCGTCTTTGTCGGCGTTGCCCGTCCCATTCACCGGTATTCCGAGAAAACAGGAAAGGACACCGCAGCTTTTAAGAGCACGCACGTATTTCGAATGCGATGCGATTTACAGCGATGTTTCATATTATCTTTCTTTACACGAGTATAAAATATATTTCCAATAACAAATTCACTATGTGACTAATTTTGCGGAATATTTTCTCATTATCGGGATTATTCATTGAATTCATTCAAACATTATGACATTCCCTCCACACTTATGAATCGAATAACACAAAGAAAGGATAAAGGTATTATTGCACACAAGTTAATTAAAATTCTTTAAATTCTGAATTAATTTGAAATGAATATATACATGAAAGTAGGCGAAGATTCCTATCGTTGAAAGCAATTAATATCCTCTCGAGCAATGCTCCATGACTGTAGTTTTATTTTTGCCAACACAAGTCTTCTTTCAGGTCAAACGTCCCGAAAATACATGACAGAAGCCAGAGCAATAAATGACGTGATTCCGAGGAAATTTCAATCATGCACACCATTGGTGCAATATCAGATGCGCAGTGATTTTCAAGCACACTCAAAAAGATTCTTGCGGATATGCCAGCTATTAATACATTCATCCATGGCTCCTTTGAAAAGACCTGCGTGGGACGAGCGATAAGCTAGGTTTTAATGAAACGATGGATGGAACTATTGTTCAAACACTATGCAGCGGGAAAAATTAAAATATCGGATTTTCATAGGGCTTGCGGTCGACAGAGGCAGCGGTAAGGATAACCTTGCAAATTTCAATTAGCTCGCCTTCACGCAAAGATATTTCGGCAGCCAGACAAGAAAATTAAAGCACACTTTTCCATGCATAAAATTAGTGAGTCAATATTATCTATCCTACATTACCCACCTGAAAGAATTCAAACCGCGCTCTGTAGATAACAGAGCGTAGAAAACCTTGGAATCTCGTGATTGAAATTGTTTCTAAAGTTCCGACAATTTGAACTCAAAGGAAAGTTCTGCAGAATATAGTTAGAGATGCGAAATATAAGCGTGGAAAAATGTTCATCCTCTTAAGAGGTTCAAAGCGTAAAGCTATGCAAAGAAAAGTGAAAAAATCAAATAAAAATGAAATTAAAATTAAAAGATTCTTTTTAAATTTTTACGCCTTAACAGAAATTTTAGTAATCTCGAAACAACTATCTGCACAAGAAATATATTGAAAAATTCCTGAAATTAATTTCCAAGCTTAGAATTTACGGAAAGATACCCATGATCCAGAAAACCCCTTCAAGAATTAATCTCAAATCCCTGAATATTCTAATTAAAGAGAAATATCTGTGATGTTTTAATGTACGACTTTAACCGTTAGGCGAAACGATATTTAACCTCAGTTTATATTTACTTAAATATGAAATTGACAGTACCCTGTCTATCATTAATCAGTGTATGCCACATATTTCTAGGTCTTTTAAAGTTTCAAATGCAATTTTGAAGTGAGTATTGCAAAAATCAATTCCCTACATTGGTATTCTACGACTTTCTAGAGCCTTAATCCTGTGAATATGTTCAGCTAATTTAAGGTAAAATGTTTCTTAACTGATCGTCCTCCACCTAGAATATTTTGTTAGAAAATACGATATTTATAATTTGAACCCCAAATTAAAGTATAAAATGTGATTTGATTATGGTATTACCAATAAGTAATTCAAATTATTTTTAAACTTAGAATTTGTTGTTGATGTGTTTAGCTCCCTTATTTTGATTGACTTTAAAATTCAACAAATATTGATATTTTTGGAGCTTGATTTTAACAGCTGTTGATATATGAATGTGAGTTCAAATCGTGAATGGTAATAGGCCCCTATACAACGTAGACTGATATGTGAGCGTGATCAAAGCTTTTGGTGAATAAAGCTATCATTATGTTAGTTAAATTCCAACGAAGTATCTATTTTAATCAGAAATTCCCATTAAAATTTTGTACATTTGGACTCGAAATCCATCCGCAGTTGACAAAGAATATGTATTTGCTGTGATTGATGTAAATTTACACTAAAAACACTGCCATGGAATCTGAGATCCATTGAAATGATGTAATAAAAATGTATAATTTCTAGAGGAGCATTAGATTGCCGATTCACCTTTTGAAGAGCTTCACAAATTTCAACGCCATAATCCTACCATACGCTTTAATTTGCTCAATTTCACACTGTTACCACAAACTGCTGTAAATGATTAGAAGTTTCCGCTCCGTTTATTTTCGGAAAATGGAGAGGGAACAGTTTTTTGCTGTTTTAAGGGTATGAACTAGACTGCCCTATTTTCACCGCTAAGCCGAACGGAGCAAGTATAGCAAAGCAAGGGGTAGTTCTATTTAAATCCCGCACAGCCCTGTTCTCCGTCGGCACCATTTACATCTGTACGACGTTTAAAACGCTGGTCTTTTCTCTCTGTCGCAGATTCCCTTTGCCTTTTCCGAGCCTCCTCGCCGCCTGGCTCTTGACAGATATTTTTTTCACTCCTTCCATCTTGTCCTTCTCTTGAAAAATCCCTCCGCAGTCTGCAAGACGCTCTCGCCAACTTCTTTTTTCCTCTCCTGTATTATTCCGCCTCGCTTTTAGCACCAACACATTCCTCTGCAATCCGTGATTCCTTACACAAAGCAGTGGCTTGACACGTCCAACGCTTCCTTGTTTTTTGCCTCCTTATCCTTTTTTTCCTCAAAAAATAAGAAAAGGGAGCTTTTTCATTTCCTTCGGGGATTGTTCAATTGTTTATTTCGGCTTTCCCGCGCAAATTGTTTTTCCCGCCCGAACTATTTTCACTCGCGGATAAATTTCGTGCCCTGTTTTTCTTCAATTCCCAACTTTTTATTCTTTTAAATAAGAAACAGGGACTTTCTCATCCACAGCGGGGATTGTGCGATTGTCCTTTTTCGCGCGCAAATTATTTTTCCCGCCCGAACTATTTTCTCTTGCGAATTACCTCCCTTTGGATTCTCTTAAGTATCCTTTCTTTCCGCATCAAGTGGGCGCATTAGGCGACCACAATTATCCCGCAAATCACCTTCTTTAAGACGCGGTTGAAAATTTCGTCGACTCGGTTAGAAGCCCGAGGCGCAGGAAAAGTTTCCCGCGACTCCACGTGCCGGAAAAAGGAAGTAGGACTTTCACAAAGCGTGCTTCCCTTCCTCTCATTGGGGTTTCCTCGCAAAATAGTTTACATCTCGGAAAGATATAACGCGCAATTAAACTTTGGACTAGTTATTTTTCGCGCGGACTAACTTATTGCCTCCGCGAGTGGAAACAAATGCGAAGCGCTCGCCGCAGCGGTTACGTGGGCGTTAATGTATAGCTCCGCACGAATTCCCTGCATTATATACGTCAGCATGTTTAATATCCCTTCACGCCGCGCCCGGACGCCCTTCTTACGTTCACAATTACCTTGCCTTCCTCTAAAGACGTTAACGATTTTTACGCCACCTCTCTTGCGGAGAGTAACCCCCGGAATAAAGGTCTTTGCGCCATGATTTTTCCTCAGGGAGACATTTCTCCCTTCGCGAGAAAGAGAGGTTGCCTCCCCCCTTAACCCCAACATAAAAAATTTGGGTTGACTTTTGTCGGATCCCGTCTTGGTATTGACGTTATATTCTGACAACCTCAAGAATCGCCCGGGGCGCGAAGATCTGTAAGAGGATGAGATGTATTGGAAGGGGGCCCGGGGCGAGTTCTAGGTGACATACGAGAAGGAGAAATTGGGAAGAAGGAGAGAAGTGAAAGAGGGAATGTAGATGAAAGGAAGACGAGGGCCAAAGGAGCGATAGATGTTTGAGAATCCATTTTCATCGAGGATCCACTCCTTTAATACAGATTCATTACTTATAAATAAAACTGCAACTCCAAGGAAAATACAACGAATCGGCTTTGATATTTTTCTTGAAATTTTTATGGCTTTGCGTATCACAGTGAAATCTAAATCCAACGTTTTTTACCAGGCCAAGGAAAATCGACTCTAGATGCGGAAAAACAAAGTGTGTAACCTCAAATTTCATCCTAAGAGCCGGGTAAACGATAGAAACGAGAACGTTAGATCGGGATTTCAAGTATCTACTACTACTAGTCCTTCCTTTCCATCCTTCTTTTTCGTATTTCATTCTTTAATCTTCAATGTTTCATGCAAATACTTGACCATGTGTATTGTTTTATCTGCTAATCAACTGCATTTATAAATTTTTTGATGCTTTCACATATTCTAACTACTGGTAGGCTTGAGTAAGTTATTTACAGGGTTTTTAGAGGGTCTGTTCCTGCTGTGGAAAATCTTTCCCGTAAGTTCCTTTTAGTTTTAATTTATAACCACATTTCTTCTTTATTCTCGATCCATTTCGGTGAAATAGAAAACTAATTTACCAAAAACTATGGGTGAACGTAATTAGGTTCGGCGCGTCCGGGATTTGAACCCGAATATTTCACTGGAAGATGTAACAATTAATTTTCTTTGTAAAACATTTTCACTTTCCGCAGTTATTTTCAGTAAATTGTGTACAATTGAACTTTACAGTTGTGATATTTTGTCTTCAATTTTCGTATATTTATTGCTGTTGTAAATAAAATTATCTCTTCTTTATTCTAGTAATGAAAGTCTTTTCTCACCTGTTTCCTATCCCTATTTTGTGTTGATATCTAAGTTTTATGTAATATTGACTATGTATTTATGCTTTAAAATATGTATACCCTTATTATTTTATGTTCTTATGTAAATGGTTGGCATTTATTTAAATGTCAACATGACTATGTTTATTGATGTATCCCATATAAGTACTTATTGATAGTGTATTTATAAAATGTAATCATGTTTCATACCATCTTCTTAGTTATGACTATCGGTAGGTTTGCGCAGGTTTTTCACACCCCCCTTCTTAGAGGGTGTTTTCCTGCAGTGGGTACATTTTTTTCTTAGGTTTTTTACATCCACAATTCTTCTCATATCTTTTTCATACTATCTCTTTAAATTAATTATTTATGTATTGTATGACGATGGGTTAGATGGAAGAGGAGACTTTTAGTCTCAATCTCGCCCGAATAAAGCCGTTTTATTATCATAATTATTATTATTATTTTCGTCCGATTTTTTCCCATCTGAGTTTTTTAATAATATTGCATATTTTATAAATATCTATGAAAATTCTACGTACGTACTGGCAAGTTATATTATTGCGAGAGAGTTTCAGCAGATATGAGAAATGGATCTCCAAAAGTTACTTTGCTTGAGTGAATCTGATACCTACTTGTTTTAAAAATGTTTTTGTTTTCCCTTACCACTTCGCGATGCGTTCTAATATTTCAATGAAAGCCGAAATATATGTTGTATAGAAGTAGAAGTAGTAGTGTAGTAGACGAACTATGAGTGTAGTGAAATGTACATGTCTAAAAAGCATACAGCCCGATGGCCGGTTGGTACCTCATCCCCTCCAGCATAAGCTACAAAGAGCTTACAAAGAGGAATGGGGTTCTCTAGGCAGGACGAGGAGTGAGGTAGTTTGCCACTGCTTTCCTAACTGAGTCAGAAAGCTATTAGGAAAACATGTACACGCATGTGAAGCATAATGACTCTATGAGTAACACTATTCTTGGCATTCCGTAAGGAGAGACCTTGATTAGTGCAATGATTCACTCATACCTCAGTAGCTTTCATTTCGTCACAGCCATGATCAAGACTGGGACAAATGAAAATGAAAGTTAAAGTTTTCTCTATAAAGCACCTCATGAAAAATGAAAATATTCCATTCATCAGAGTTTGTTAGCAGAAACGAATTGTACATAGGTGAGTAAGATTCTTTCTTAGTTAAGGTAAATTTTACAAGAGGCAAAGCAAATATTTCGTGCAAAATTTAAGCAAAGGAGAGGAACATAATTAGTTGAAATACTCAAGTAATCCATAAAGACGATGCTGCTAAGGTTTCCACTCAACCAATGAATAACTTTGCTGAGTAAGCTTTATAAAGTTCCCCTTGAATATTTCGTAAAAATATCAAGTCCGTTGAAGCGCTTGATTGTGATGTAAGGATCCTCCTTTTCCACGGAGTTCGCTAATGAAACAAGTTCATCGGTGCACTGATTAATATAAAAATTGCAAAAAATACAACGCTTCACTAATTATCGCTACGGCGTAGTATAACCTTGTTATGGGGAGAATATTAAGATTTGAAGAGGTTCCTAGATATAAGCTTTCTAAACGAGAAAATTGATTTTTAAAATTTTACAATACTGAAATTTCAAATAGAAGTTCTTAATGCCAATGTTATTTATTAGTTACGAGATTTATTTTTTAGTTCATGTCATTTAAAAACTTAAATGAAATCTTCTTCATCTTAGGCGTACTGTCAGACATTAAAAAGGTTTTAACCCTCGATATATTTTTTATTAAAAACTCATAAGATTTTAATATTGAGTTAAAGTCAGTAATCCATCTGCAAGCTGTAGTTTTCATTTTAATAATAGTTGATTAATCCAATATATTCTAAGTTCGTGTTTCCCTCATCTTTGTCCCATGCTATTTTAGTTCATGTGGATGTGTTGTTAAAAAGAATATTCATAAATGCCGTCTTTTTTTCTGATATTTCTATGTAAACTGCCATTTCGGGAAAGCGTATCCGACCCTGCATTGCTATACGAGTCATCAGGGTTCTCCCTACCTCCCTTAAAACTTTTGAAAGGTTATCCTGAGATATGGTATACATAAGAAGTATTATCTGTATATAATTCTATAATTTACACATAAATATAAGGGACGCTCGTAAAGCTCAAGAAATCGAGCTTTAACGTTTCGGGGTTACTCTTGAGCCAAAACAGAACTTTTCGTGCAGAATTTCTGCAAATAGTAACTAACGAGGAAAAGCTCCAAAGAGCTAAGCATATCCATGATAAGATGTAAAATTGTTTTTGAGAGTCTTACAAGATATTTTCGAACAACCTACACAATTTCGTTACATTCAATCTCAAGGTCTATATTAAGGCGAAATTGAGACTAAGAAGTCTCTATTTTCATCTTAACTTTCGTCAATGATATTAATAAAAACACATAAAATTGATAAGTCAATGGAAATAGAGAGGGAAATTGGAGGAGAAGTGGATGTAAAATAACTAAAGTAATATCGTAGTAGTAGTAGTAGTAGTATTGTTAAAAGTGCTTCGACAGCTTAGGTCATTTCGCACATTGGCTCCCACCGGGATTCGAACCCGGGACCGCTTTCACCAAAGGCAAACGCGCTGTCCACATGACTATCCGGGAGCATAAAATTAATATCTTTGGAAAAAAAATCCACTGAAGGAAATAACCTAGGAAGAAATGGGGTGTGAAAAACCTGAGCATCCTAATAATATTAAAGGCAAAAAGAAGTAAAGAAAAATTGCGTAAGCAATGAAAGTTTCTGATTTCATATAAGCTAGGGAAAAATACTGGGTTTAATTTTTCAATTCAATTTGGTTCTAGGTTATTCTTCTAGACTGTATTAATTGAATATTTACCTAAGAAAGGAATATTAAAACTCTCCAAATACAGTTTTTGTAATCACAAATAACGGTACTTCCTCCTCCCTCTAAACATTTCCAAACTTTTGCTACAATTCACCCAGTTCTTAATTAGGCCACTCGGATCCTCGGGGAGTTTTGAATTTCAACCGTTAATGCGAACGCAAAAGACCCGTGCACATAACCATCTCTCGTAATTAGATTCCCATCCGTTGGGGGGCACGCACACTGCTAAGCAAGGCCGGAAACTTATTATTGTCTTTGGAGGACGATTTCCCTTGCGGAGTCCCAGCATCGAAGTTCAATTGTGTCGAAATCATGCGCTGCACAAACACTGCCGGAGGGGAGTTAATCACTCATAAGTTCAACGAGTTTAAAACTTGCGCGAGCGACCTCTGCATCGAGAGAATTCATCTTCTATTATACATAGAGTTTGGGTTTCCGTTTAAACCTCCAAAAGGACCGCAGTTTACGTACTTTGAAAATTATTAACAACTCGCAGACCCGAAGAGATATAACATCCATGAACCTATTCGCCACAAGTTAAGAACTGTTTAAATCAAGCTAATACGTTCGAGGTAAAAGTGAAAATACATGCTAAGGCCTTCTAAGTCCATTAGGTAACTTTAGTATAATACGGAAAATGGATGCACAAACTGCAGGAGTTTCAATCGATCTCGGTTTTCTTACTTGTTTCTCGCTAAACCTGAGTCGAAAGTGTAAAATATACGATCAGCCACTTCAAAATTCCAGTTCATGTGCTGAATTCTCAACAGTTGATTTTCTTGACGATTTATCCATCGTTAAAATGTTTCAAAATAGATATTAATATATATAAATAATTTTTGAAGTTTTCATAACATATAATTCCTAATACAGATTTACTTTCTAAACGATAAATTAATAAAGTTCGCAAGGATAAATAACGGATAAAAACGTAATTATAAATTATTTATAATAAAATGTCATTTGAATAAACATTTTTTTCGCTATTTAGTTAGAAACTGCTCTAAATCTAAGTTGAAAAAATTTAATACATATTTACTGACATTTTTCTCAAAAAGCCGCTGTAATTGACGATCTAGTGTAAGGTTGGAATATACAATTTGTAATTAAGGACAATAAATACTGCGAGATGAAATAAACTTATTTTAAATTGTTTCTACTGATATTCTATAAAAGGTGAGCAGTAATAATTAAATAAAACCCAGAGGATTGTACTACGGTATCAAAACTGATCGTGTAATTAAACTTAGAGGAAAACAATTGCATAGGGTTTCCCTTCTAAAGTTTCCAAGTCCTACTATTTTTGGTCCAGATTTTTTCGATTCTAGCCCACTTTGCGGCGTTATGTATACTACAGTAAATGCTACAAAAACGTAAAGATTGCTTGGAAGGTGAGAAGATGAAATTTTATCGCAAAAACATAAATTTTCCATAGTAAAATGCAAGAAAATAATTTCCCAAGTGGAAAATCTCGAGATCTATATTGTAATGAACGTGTATGGTGTGGTTGCCTAGCTCCGATTTTAAGTTGATCATTTTTCATAAATAACGGCCTATCGAGATGAACGATCGGACAAAAAATCCAATATTTTTAAGCAAAGAACGTGTCCTGAAAGTTTCGTGCGAATTCGTTTCCCACAAACATGATGTTTCTCTTGTAAACTGTAATGGGCCATCGTTCAATTTACTCCTTATCGTAGATTTTGGTAAATCTCTGATATTAAACGATATATATATAAGTTAATATTCAAATTAGTGTTTTTAAGTAATGATACATAATTTTTGCATGTATATTTACCTGAACGATCGTTGAAAAAAACTGAAGCGTAGTTCACCTCAAAACAAGAAATTATATCATTTGAAATACGATTTAGAGAAGTAATACTGATACTCATTTCCAACCTGTTCAATATTAAATACGCTATTAATGTATACAGTTGCATTTCCGTGAATACATCCGAATTAGGTACACATATTGTGGGAAAGCAAACCGTTGAAAAGTCACCTGTATTCGCAGGCTCATCGTTTCCAAGCCCTATTTTAATCTAAGTGAGAACAAAATAGCAATTGTGACATTCATTTAAAAAAGGGATCTCTTTCATAAAGTGGGTTCTATTGGACGACAATGGAAACAACACCCACGAATGCTGGGTATTTTTAGGGATGGATTGATCGGAGCTCTGAAATTGGAACAATGGATTCCTGCTTCCGGGAATAGCTGGGAATAATTCAGGGAAGAGACGGCAAACCGATGGCATATGAAGATGATCGTTCAATCGAACTGCGAGGTTTCCGTTACAATAACAATTCCGAGAGAAGCGTCCCTTTGCGAACTATAAATAAGATGAGCGCTGTGAGGATATTTCAAACAATTCCAATCGAGAGGTCACGAGGCAGATATAGGTCTAAGGAAAAAAGTACGTTACGCGGCAATAACCAGCAATTTTAAACGTTTTTGTAGAAATTAAAAGAGAATTCAATTTCGTGATCCGGCGAATGAATTACATGATCCATTTTATACATTTGACGTTTTGTAGAAATTTCGATCGTTTTTAAATATTTTAAAATACTGTATCAAATATCAGTGATTTCTGCAAAAAATAAATCTAGCATTTATTTTATTATTTATATGTTTTTTTCGTTCGTGAAATTTGACAATAAATAAGGAATTGAAATTGCGAGTTATCCCTAAAGAAAAAAGTAATAGAGTTTATTATTTGTATGATAATATATAGTTTCGGTTAAAATCATCAATGATTTGATACAAATATTTTTAAAGGCTATGTTTTAAGTACATCGTTCCTATAGCAATCGAGGCCACCTGAAGAAGCTGCTAAATACCAGCCTGTACTTTAACAGGGACTACTTTTAAATTCAATAGGATACATTGTGTCATCCTCCAAAATTTTGATGAGGTATTCATTTGGTAAAAGTTGTTTCCTTCCTATCATATTGTTTCAAATTTATGAATCAATGCCAATCTATTTGTAAATGTATTGATTTATATTTATTTCAACACCAAGTTCGATGATAATGAATGTCTAGTACTGTTATTCACAACTTGCTGAGCTGTAAATGTCGTTTCTAATATATTCTATGAATTTCTTTGTGCAGTATATACAATTCTAACTATTCACAATGTGTATATTTTTTAATTGAAAATAACAGCTTCAATACCTAGTATCCCAAGGTACATACTTTGGGAGTGAGTCGGAATTGCATGATTTGATTATCAAGGAAATATTTCCCTATCTTTTTAGTAATCTTTGCTTTATCACCTAATTTAAGAATAGTAGTGTGAGGTACTCTATGCTAAGCGATGATAATTATTTATTTATTTGCGCATATAAGGTACTGAGCACGTGAGAGCGTTTTGATAAGTGAAAAAAACACGTTAAAAACTAATAAAATAATCCAGGTAAATTTCAAATGATTCATACTCAAGCATGAACTTAATTATCCACTTGAAAAACTCTAAAAGCAAGGGGGCTAGATACAAAATGCAGCCTTTTTTCGCAAATCCTCCTACTTGTGCTAAAACGAAAGCATAATAATCAAATGCGATACGAGATTTGCACTCTTAAATTTCCTCCGGCGGAAAAAACTCTCCTCCTTTATGACCCATTTTCGACGTTCTCCTTAAAGAGGAAGACGTCGGATTGGCTTACTTTCCAAACTCGATTGCATTTCGGGGTCCCCTTAATTCCCCGCAAAAAATCCATTCACTTACCATAGCCCCCGTTCCACTTGGAGGAAACCTCTGCTGAATTAATCTAAAGCTTTAACAACAAAAAATTGAGAACAGAAGTCGGACGGAAAGATTGAACAATTCCGGATTTCTTTCCAGACATCAAGATTAATCGCTCCATCACCAAGTAGAATTATATCTCCTTCTTTTAATGAATATAATATCTTTTTGCATTTTGCTGGCTGAGATTTCTTTCTGTGAAATTGGACAAGAGTTTGCTGGGCTAAATAGAAATGCATAATGGGAAAGGGTCACGTGGTTTTCAAGCAAATTATTTATTCCTTTCGTAGCAATATTTTAAAAATGGAGCATATTATTGCTACACGTGTTAAAAATATATTTTTAATGGTATTAAAAAATTAAACCTGTATGAATAAATGTTTTATACTACTGTCATCTTCTACTCTATAAAATTTATTTATATAAATGAATTCAAATATCTGATAATATAACTATTTTACAGTAACTGTTTTGTTCTTACGTTCCATACATTTACTTTGTCCTGTTTCCTTATCACATTTTAGATATTTTTTCTAATGCATTCAAATTTCTCTTTATAGCACGAAAAGATCTTGTATCTTTTGGCTATGCTCATAATTTCTTTTTGTTCTATGTTTATCATGTAAACAAACATAAATTAATTTGTAAATAAATAATATAATAATACTTGTTAATTATGCACATTCAAGTGACTTTGTTGTTGTTGAAATTAATTTTTATACCGGACATTATAGACATTATATATAGACATTTCTTTAACCTTTTTGGTTCAATACCCGAAGTTAATAAATTAAGTAAATTAACTAAAAAGATATTAAAGAGAACTATACCAATAGGAAAAAAGGACAGGAAATAACATTGAACGAGAAGCCGTTATGGCTTAATCCATGGATAAACAAAAGAAATAAATAGCGACATGACTTGGACTGGAACCCAGGTCTTCCACTTCCCAGGCATGTTTTCTAATCACTAAAATATCATGCTGTATCGATCTCTCATCTCAAGCTTACCTTTAACTGATGAGAGATTGATACGGAACGGTAGTTTAGTGGTTAGAATACCTCCCCGGAAACAGGGAGTCGTGGGCTCGTGTCCCAGTGAGATAGCTATTTTTCTCTTCTGTTTATCCTGATGATAAGGAGACACAATTTGTTTAAAAGAAGATAGATAATGTAATAAATAAAATATGAAGTAAATAATTAAAGGAGCACATACCGTCAATAATCTACGAAATACAAAAACCTCGGATGGCACATATGAGACTACCATACTTTGAGGAACGGAGTATATTCATTTGTCATATGGTACAGGATAGAGAAAAATGTATCTTTAATTCACTTTTGTCACGGCCTTGATCTTGGCCGTGATAACATGAAAGCTACTGAGATATGAATGATTAACTGCACTGAGGTCTCTCCTTATGGACAGTTAATAAAATTGTTACTCGTAGAGTCATTGTGCTTCACTTGCGTGGACATGTTCCGCTTATTATAGCATTCTGGCTCATTGAGGAAAACAATGACAAACTACCTCACTCCTCTTCCTGCCTAGTAAACCTCATTCCTCTCTGTAAACTCTAAGTATCTTATGTCTGAGAAGGCGAAGCACAAACCGGCCATCGGGCTGAATACTTTACAGACAGGTCTTTATGATTGCTGAATTCATTTCCGTAATAAATGATAGAAACGAGAAAAAGAGAGTTAATAAAATTAACAGTAAAAGCAGTCAGCGAAATTATTGCAGCAGTTCTTAGCGCTCAATATTGGGAAAAGAAGGACTTTTTCCTACTCCGTTAACAGGCAGGATATAACAGCGTGGGAGACGACTAGGATACGAAAATAGAGTGACAGGATGAAACAGAAAGGAGGATGAGGTCTAAGTGGTAAAAAATAAGAAAAGAAATGGAACTAATGAAAGAGATTCGGAAGAATAAAAGAAAGCGGTGTCAAGGAAAAGTCAAAAAAAGAAAAAGAGTCTCAGAATAGAAAACTGTGTGACAGTTAAAATCACGGTATCAAAGTATCCTCAGGGAGATTAAACCCATAACTAGGCGACCGTTGACAAGGAAACAGAAAGCAAACTAATTGATACTGGGAAATTAATTTATGCTCCCTTTTTCCTTCTTCGGCACTTAACTAGGTTACAATAGCTCTACTATTATGAATGTAAAAACTGTCCAAATACGATAAAAAAGTTTTAATTGATAGTACGATGATGTCAAATGGCGAGGAAGTTTCGGTGAGAGCCGATTTCACTCTGATAATATCACTAAACCGAAAATGGAAATTATCGTGAAGAAGGCCCTAATGACAACTACTTTAGGGAGAAGATAAGAGAAATTGTGTTTCTGTAGAATTAAGCAGGAGCATTACTCAGAGAGATAAGGCACGTTCTAAACATATCCATCCTAAATACACTTCTGTTTCATATTAACAAAGGTAAGGTAAATAGATAGCTATTTATAATCGGGCTGTTATCGACTTCACAACTTCTTCACTTCGTCTACATTAGACTTGCTGTAAGAAAAATGAATATTCGAGCAGAAACAGCTATGCCAACATATTTAATTAAAATAACTGTTTTTTACTAGATATACTTTGAGATAGAATAGGGATAGGGGCCTAATGAGGCAATTGAATTTAAAAACGCATTTAACTATTTTCCTTTCGAGGGATTTATTCATTCTGTAGGTGGAGGTAAAAAACAGGATGTCAAGGATGGATAAAAACAGGATGTATCCTGATAAACTTACCGCTCATACTAAAACTTATCTATTTATCACAGCTTAGAAAAAAGTAGTTCAAAGAATATTTTACGTCCACATTCCTTGTGCTCTAAAGCAATTGAATTATCAAAGAATATTTAACCAACGTATTCCCATTCGAAGCTATAGTTTTGTGTAACGAGCATTAAAATTATCAACGGACTAAAGGGGGAATGGGAAAAACATAGTGATAAATATTTTAAACTATTCTTAAAGAGTATAATTGGTAATATTTGTTATGATTTAAAAAAAGCACGAAATACGTTGACTTGATAACCGTAGAGTCAGAATAGCTTTAACTCGATTCTACTTCTAGAATGAGAAAAAGATTAATCTGCAACTTATAAAATTATATAAATAGTATAAATCGTCCACAATGATATTTAGATCATATTTTATTACACCCTTATTTTAAATCTCTCATAATGTATTTAAAAAGGAGTTGCGACATCACGTCATTGTCATAAAAGATATATTGGTACGCCACAAATACAATTCGCATGGAGAGAATGGAAACATAATAATATTCTTGAAATAAACTTAATCTATCCTTATAACGTTACTGGTAGAATAAAATTAATCCATGAAAAAATACGTACATAATAGAGTGGGTTAAGTTGCACGCTTCCCTGTACTAAGTAAAACTTCATTTCCATCCTTTGTAATTCTAAGCTCTTTTAGTAAATAGTTTAGCTTTTATAAGCTATATAAACTCCATAAATATAAACTCCATAAACCCATACTTCTATATCCTGCAACTCAATTACAACCCATTGATAGCATTACTTAATCAAGATTGGAAATTTGTTACATTAACACAAACAATTTTAAAATTTATGACTACGTACGACGTATATTTTGTTTAATGGAGATGATGTAATACAAACTCAATAACTCCATTCAATCATGTTCCATACAGAAAGTCATACAAAAAACATAAATAGAGTTATAATTAATTCGTCACATAAATTGCAACGATCCCAAAAATAAATCACGTTCCCTTCCAAATGACTAGGAGCCACTTTAAAACATTAAATTTTCTGCGGAATAATTTTAGCGTTGCCCTAGTTACATATTCTTCAAAAACTAGTAGCTGCACGTCCGTGTCTCTCCAAAATGTTTCGTTTATTTTATTTTAATGCGTGTGACAGGATTTTTCGTAACCATGGAGCGCGCTCGCTGAGTGCCTCTGGCGGCGGATGATGGAAACATGTTTCTCTCGAAAAGGGAGTATGAAACGCAGCTGTTGAACTAGGATTAGATCTTAAAGTACATATTCATGACCCCACTCTTTCGTTCTCCTTTGATGTCCTGGACCAATTCCGCATTTCATAAAATTCTCTCGCGACTGAAAAATGTAAAAATATATTACGGAGGATATTCTAAATAAATATATTAAAGCCAAGCGTTGGCCTTTAAATATTTGTCCACTTATTGTTTTTCGAAACTTCAAAAGCGGAACTATTAAACAAAATTACTCTAAGTGACGATGCAACCATTTATTTTTTAAATGTTTCAAGGGGTTAAGTGTAACGGGAAATTATTCAGGTTTAATTTAGTACGGATAAATATGTTTCATCTCTGCTGTTATACCTTGATAAATGATATGCTACTCATTTATAGACATTCGAAAGTTAGGGAAAAATTGATCTCTAAATCAAATATAATATATGAAAAAGTGAGAACAGTAATTTATACGAATGTAAATTAAAGTTAAATTATATATCTGATCTTATGAAGTTAATCTGGTGAGTGCTCGATTAGGCTGTTTAAGCATATGGACTGTTAACTTGGAGATTTATTGCCTGACTCATCCAAAACATATATTATTGTAGTTCAAAATTAATAATGCGACCTGTCCATGTTTCTCATGTTATTAATTTTATCGAATTATGATTATTACACAGTGATAATTGGAAATCATTATGAGTGTTTAGATTTAGATATATGTATACCCTGCAAGCCGCCAGAGGCGTATGGCAGGGGGTGTAATGAACCACCATTATTCAATCCACCTCTTAGCAATTACATTTAAACTCTGCAAGCCGCCAGTGGCGCGTGGCAGGGGGTTTAAAACACCGAAATCCCTATCTAACCTGGAGTGCTATTAGCTTCTCTAATACTTCGCGGGAAAAATGACCAAAATTAACTATTTGTCCAGGCAACTTCTTCCCAGTATCGCTTTTTTTGTTTGCTCCCGAAGGTCACGAAAGTTTATAACTGGGATAACAATATCAGCTACCTCCTCCCCGAAGTATTGATAAATTTATCAGAAAGCTTCCGTCGATACTCAAGTCTTCTATCTCTGAGAGAGTTCCATCTGAGGGATTCTATAATAGCCAAAACACTGCTGTCAAATCTGAAATCTCCCTTGACGAACCTAAGCTGCTCTACGTTGAACTATCTCAAGATCGGAAATTAATCCTACTTCGAGAGGATCCCAAATCGCACAGCAATACTCAAGAAGAGGTCGAATCAGGGAAAAGTACGCTATTTCTCTTACTCTCGATGAACATCCCCTCAGAACTCTACTGGCTAACCTTCGCGTCCCATTCGCATTTCCTATTACGCTTCGAATATGCTCTTTGAAGGAAAAATTACTACTGAGCGTAATTCCTATGTATTTATGATGCTTAACGAGCTCCAAGGGATTTCCTGAAATTCTATACGGTACGCAGGTAACGTTGGTTGAACACGTGAAAGTCATAGCTACGCACTTCTTTACATTCAGCTCGAGATGCCAATCACTACACCAACCCGAAATAATATTCAGATCGTTCTGCAGACAACCAATACCATCATGAGTTACGATCTCTCTATACACAACAGTATCATCAGCGAGTAACCTAACCTTGCATTTAACATCATCTAAAACATCATTAACATAAATCAGGAACAAAATTGGTTCTAATACACTTCCCTGCGGAACAGCGGATGTGAGGCAAACCTCATCAGATAAAATTCCGTCCAACGCAACTCGCTGCGATCTGTTTCCGAGAAATTACTTTATTCATTCAACAACTTTTCCGTTAATCCAGCAACTTAGGATTTAATTTTACATGCGATAATCGATCGAAAGCTTTTCTGAAATCTAGAAATATGGCGTCTTTTCTTATACCCTTATCAGCTGCTTTAACTGCATCGTTGAGGATAAGGGCTAACTGGGTATCACATGACCTACCTTTACGGAAACCGTGTTAACATTGACTAATTGCCCCCTTGTCACTTAGGAAACGCATCATTGAAGTCGCTATGATATGCTCGATAGTCTTACAAGAAATTGACTTTAAAGGTATTGAACGGTAATCTTCCAGTTTCGAGGAACGTCCTTTCTTAGGAATCGGAGTGATATGCGCTCTTTTCCACGACATTGGTACAACGCTTTCGTCCAAGGTTTTCCTATAAAATACGAAAAGAAGGGGAGTAAGCTCATTCGCCTGTGTTTGAATGACGAACGATGGTATACCTTCTGGAAAAGTGTTGATTCCATCACAACTTACGTAACAATATTTCTGAAACTTGCACGTTTTTTCACACTGTAATGGAAACTCACCATAATAATGCTCCATTTCTTAGAAAATGTAGCAATAACACGTATAAAAATCTGACGTGGCCAGCACACGACTTTCTCCATATATTAGATGTAAATATTTATCTACGACAATAATTTCGAACTCCATATTCTATCTAAACTAGGAAGATGAGTGATTAATTTATATATTATTATCTTTTAAGTCAAAAACATTATAAATAATGTTTTATGGGACATTTTCGAAGAATAACGATGAAATTGGCCTTTCGCCCACTGCGCCCACAGAGCACATCATCATAAACTTCCGGTTTATCAGTATTTCATGAATAACTCCTAAACAATCAGCCAAACAAAAATATGATTCCTACAAAAGTTACAGTAAATCACATTTTCTAAAATTTTTATAAATAATAGTATATACCTAAATATCAGATTAATGGAGATATTTTGCAAAAACGGAAACGAGCTTCGAAAAGAAAAGCTAACTTCCGGTTAACCGATTTACTCCAAAACTAATCAACTCTAACGACACTAACCAAAGTACTATATGTGAAATTTGGTGTTGATACAACAAATGGTTTCCATGTTAGAGCGCCCACAAAGTACATAACAGCTACTTCCGGTTTATCGGTATTTCACGAATAACTCCTAATCAACGGGCGATACAAAAATATGTTAAATTCAAAAGTTATAGTAAATTACATATTCTTAAACTTTTATAAGTAATACAATATTACAATATCATATTTATGGAGATATTTTGAAAACCGGAAACGAGCTTCGAAAAGAAAAGCTAAATTCCGGTTAACCGATTTACTCCAAAAACTAATCAACTCTTAGAAAACCAACCTTATTACTGTATATGAAATTTAGTATTGATAAAACGAATAATTTTCATGTTAGAGCGCCCACAAAGTACATAACAGCTACTTCCGGTTTATCGGTATTTCACGAATAACTCCTAAACAATTAGTGATACAAGAATATGTTAAATACAAAAGTTATAGTAAATTACATTTTCTAAAACTTTTATAAATAATAGAATATACTTAAATATCATATTTATGGAGATATTTTGCAAAAACGGAAATTTGCTTCGAAGAATAAAACTCGACTTCCGGTTTACCGATTTACTATATAAACTAATCAACCCTGACAGCACACACCACAGTACTATATATAAAGTCTGGTATCATTGGTATATTTGGTAAAATTGGTTTGGTAAAGTTTAAACGACTAATAGTTTTCACGTTAGAGCGCCCACTGTCACACACACACACACACACACACACACATACACACAGACATCATTCCGAAAATGGTCAAAACGTGTTCTAGGGACCCCAAAACATGTATTTCCGTTGAAATCTCGAAGTCGATTTTTTTCATGTAAACAATACTTTCTCTATACTTCGTATATGGAGAAATTAAAAAACATTTTTCAACATATTTCAAAGGATATTTATTTTCATATAACGAAGCCCAAACCCCATTTATCTTGGTATGGTGAATTGTAGCGTCGGGTATTTGAGTGTTGGTCCGAAAACACACGTGTGATAAGATTGAAGATGAAACTGATATCGGAATGGAAATAATGTGTTCTATATACAGGAACATGACTGTAAAAAGAAGACGGTGAAGAAAACACAGGATGAGAAAGAGAAAAGGTTGAGGTGTGGAATGGATCCCTTTACAAGGAGGCGGAGAGTTTGATGTAAGAGAAGAGGAGAAAGCAAAGGGTTTCCATGGTTATAGAGCGAGATGCTGGATACGTATAAAGAGAAAGGAGGATCGCTTAGTCTTTCTCAGAAGGAGGGGAAGTGGGTTTTCCAGGAGGTCATTCTGGGGAGGCCGTGTGTTTTATTCGAGAGGATAAACGATTCGAACAGATGCTATACAAAGTTCTTTTCGGAGGGAATAAGGAACGAGAGCTGGGAAGTATACTCCGCGGTTGGTAAATGATAACTAGCTGCTAATTTCTTAAAAAATAAATTAATAACAGACAGAAACGGGTAACAGACTCTGAATGCATTTGGTCAATTCAACGTCTTAACCTGTTTTATAGGTCATTCTTGAAATGAATTTTCATTTTTAGTTTGAAAATGTTGTGTCATTTATGCCACAAATGGTCGTATATATGATATTATGTTCACTGATATAACCACCGTTATGACTGTCAACGATACAGAAACCAACGTAAATAAGCTCTGAAAAATCGCCTTAGCAACCAATATTTTATTGATAGCAACGTAAACATTAGATACATTTTCTTCGTGAGCTTTATGAAAAATCGACAAACCATTTTAAAATAAAAACGCTTTGAAGCGTGAACAATATATAATTCAGTCGACCGGTTTCGTCACGGTATTGACATGAGGATGTCATACATCATATGTGTCAATATTTAGTATATTTATATAGATATAATGCATACTATATGTCAGCATATATTTCAGTCCATCCTCATGTTGACGAAACCGGACGGCTGAAATATATAAAATGGAAGTTCAAAGTGTTTTTCTTTTATAATGGTTTCTACCAAATTCCACCACGTTACGATTAAACGCATCAATCCACGAATATTTTATCAGTACCCGGGTATTGTGTTCTAAAACGATATGCAATGACGGTAACCAAAATTTATTTTAATAATATTAATAAATAAATTTTCCACCAAAAGGAATTTCGGAAGACCATTTTTCCTATTATTAAAATTAAATAGGAACGAACATAAAAATCAACCTAACTTGCACAGCTTTGAAAGATGGAAATTTCAGATAAATCATAAATAAATATATAAATGAGGGTAGTTGCTATAACATACATTTTTAATACGCAAATATATTAATGCATCGCAACGATGCTTATCATAATAGATAAAGAGACCTGGCGTCTCTGAGGAGCGCATTCAGAAAAAGAGATGACGCCTCAGAAATAAGGCGATGACAGCATAGAAACGCGACGTCATGATGGCAAACGTGAGAGGAAGCAGTTATGAATATTTAAGCGTTCATTTCTGAGAGAGATAAGCCGACCGGTATGCATATGCTTCATCTTGGCGCTGTTATCAAAGAAGATATGTGTGCGTTAGGGAGCTTTTTATGACGTGGAAGGCGGTGATGACACCTCCGGAAAAATACTGAGAAAACAGCGGCGCATCGCCAAACATTCTTTTCTTAACAGAGGTGTTTCGGAATGAAATAAGTCACCTGGATCACAGACCTGGAACCCTTGACTGAAAATGATATATGTTCTATACAAAATATTCGTGCTGTTTCGCATTAATGTAAGGGTGACTTTAGAGGGCTATGACCGTAATGTGATAGCTCTGGAGAATATAACGGATAGTTGGATGCACGGTGGAGATTATATCTCTGTGACCATGTCACCCCTGAAGACGTACTAAAGCCCCAAAATATCCATAACTAAGCTGACGGCAAGCAGTTAATGCATTAATTATATATATCATGCACGTATATGTATGGATAAG
The DNA here is from genome assembly GCA_947579665.1 of Sympetrum striolatum. Taxonomy (NCBI): domain Eukaryota; kingdom Metazoa; phylum Arthropoda; class Insecta; order Odonata; family Libellulidae; genus Sympetrum; species Sympetrum striolatum. The sequence continues at coordinate 78,138,446 of OX388346.1, forward strand.
GTTATATTTATTACGAATAAATGTCTGACCTTATCCAAACTGCAGTTTAAAATAATTACACGTGATTTTATCTGAATGAATTTATTGAAACTGGTGATTTGATATGAAATAATATAATATGGAAAAATAATACTTAGGGGCAAGTACAAGAGGAGGAAATCCGAGGATGAGCCAGAGAATACATGCTACAAAGTGTTATAAAGATGAAAAATAACTAACATTTCCATGAAGTAAAGGGACTATCAAGGAATAACTATAAAAGATCGGGAAAACAGTGAAAATGCTATGCCTTTAATTATAAAAGGCCATGGATCAATATTACGCATATTAAAGAAATATTAAGTAAAACAATATAAAAACGCGGTAACATAAACCAAATAGTTGGTACCTGGAAGAAAAGGTACGACAGCAATTTAAGTTCACTTTAGTGAGGAATCTAAAATACCAACCTGCAAATAAGTGTACTTTCAACAAAAGGAGGAGAAATTTTTTCAGTAAGCGTCACTAAAACTTTGTCTGATGCTTTTTGGGATACTTGAGTGAAAGGATGTTACAAGCAATGCTCATTGAATAAGAAGAAAGATCGTTTACGGAAGGCATAAAAGGAATTAAGTTTCCTCACTACCATGTTCGTCGATAATATAGTAAGCGGAAAATAAAAGTGCTGTGAAAATTAGCTCCAGAAACCCTTTCCTTCCTTGAGTGATAGGAATAATTCAAAGGAATATGAGCTTACATCCCTTGTTTATGGTTAAAAGCGCCAATTTTTCTGGATAGTGCTCACGTCACTTGCCGTAAGCTAATAGACCGTTTACAGAGTACCGCGTTAGATGTAAATGAATGGTGCTAACGTTAGATTAACTTCTTCCTACAGATTGACCTCACGAAAAGCGGTAGGTTCGAAATGACTGGCTTCCCTCAGAAGCTTATTTGGAGCACTGAACGTTGCATCATGATCGATAAACAAGATGTATGCCCAAGGGCAATTTTTAACTCGTTCTTTTGAAGGACAAGGGCATCACTGGAACTCTGAGTTGAACAGGGAAAGTTAGGAACATCGCAGGGCGGGCAGTTGCAACTTATTAAAATGAACACGTATCGATTAGCATGGATAAGGGGTGGGGAATTCTTTTCGAACGGAATTTACATGTACATGTAAAATGTAAATATGCAATATCTTTGTAATTCAGAAATTCCGAATCGAAATCTGGTGTACGGTTTCTCTCACTCACTCAATTCTGAGATTAGATAAAACGGACATAAATACACACATTTACCCATCATTTTAGCTTCGCTTACGTACTGCTTCATTTCCCCTTAAAACAAATAAATCAGTGAGTTTTCCTTTGGCGGATCTCAAATTCTATGAGTATGCAATTCAGCTTTTAAAACCAAAAGTGCCTGACCGACCACGTTATAAATCACATAAATAAATTCATTCACTTAGCATTTATGTGGATTTTAATATTCAAACTCACTGAACTAGAGATGAGGTAAGTTACCCGAGGATCAAACCAGGTCCTCAAGTTATTGAGCTGGTACGATAAGAGATACATAAATACAAAATGTTAACACAATTTATAAAATGGTTCGTTTCACTATGTTTCAACATAATTACAAGTTGCATTAGAAAAATATGATATATTTGTTATAAAGGTGGGAAATTATTTAACAGCAAAAATAAAAATTTTAATTTTCAAAAGTAACGAATGAGTAAACGGCACACAATTATTCGTGAATAGATCGTCCAGGATTTAATGAAATCTTTTCATTTTAATAGTTCTACATGAAAATTTCAATGGCATGAATGATACGCCTTTAAAGAATTAGAAGAAAGACAGTTGATACTGGAAAAACACATTTCGAAATGAAAACTCGAAATCTGGCTGAAAGAAGTTCAAAGCGAAATAAAAACGTACGTTTTCAGGTTATTGACCAGACTATTTACGAAGAAACTCAGTTAACCCTTATATAATGGCATTTTGCACCCCTAGCTAACGGCAAAACACAAACTCTGAGTTGCAAAAAATAAAGCTGTTAAAACCCATAAATCGATAAAACGATAAACAAATCACAGCGCTCGCTTGGAATCACGTGACTTCAAAAGTCTTTTTGAACCTCTTTTGAAAAGGTTTTACCTAATTTTGCCCTCTGTTCTCACAAAGGCTCGGACGTGATTCTTTTTCTGCATGGACATGAATAGTAGATCTATATTTAAGATGGGAAATTAAACATCGTAGTTGCATTTTGAATGGACTTCTAAAAAGTGCATTATGATTTCAGTTCCATGTATTCTAGTGAATGGGAATAGGTGAATAGGCAAGTTTTCCAATGAAAGTATGTACCTCGAGGACATTTCATGCGTAAGGGACCAAATAAAAAATGTTATTATAGGAAAAATGGCAAAACTAATCATAGAATTCCGCCACCACTCTTAATGAAACTATTTAAATCAAAATAATACTGTTGAGGAGGATGATCAAATTGAATATTTAGATTTATCTTATCATATTTAGATTTTGGTGCATAGAGTGTCAGGATTTGAAATTTGGATCATTCTTACTCTTTCGGGAATAATTGTTTTAGACAAAATTGTAACATAATTGCGCAATATCCTTTATGAATCTATAAATGAATGATGCGAAGCGGTTTCTTAAGTTTTTAATTCTATATTCCATCAAAAAATGACTTATTGATTATATTCTTGCTAATACACCACCTATACTTGGTGTAATTTGATGTTCAGTAAATGTTTTTTATATCTGGCAGAAGTAACACGAAAAGAAAATGTCCAACACTATATATATATATATTTTCAATTCAATAAATCGGAAACTATCCCCAAAATAATGGAATGATATGTATATTCAAAAAATTAGATTTTCACTACAAAGATCATTTCAGTATTAGATTCAGTAAAATAAACTTTATAAAGCCATCGAAAAAGTGGGCAACTAGTTCGCCTTATTGAAATACCCCGTTCCCGAGTATCTCCGGGTATTTTTACTTTCTCCATATACGAAGTATAGAGAAAGTATTGTTTTCATGAAAAAATTCGACTTCGAGATTTCAACGGAAATACACGTTTTGGGGTCCCTAGAACACGTTTTGACCATTTTCTGAATGATGTCTGTGTGTATGTGTGTGTGTGTGTGTGTGTGTGTGTGTGTGTGTGTGTGTGTGTGTGTGTGAGTGTGTGTGTGTGTATGTGTGTGTGTGATAATGGGCGTTCTAACTCGAAAACTAAAAGTCGTATCAATACCAAACTTCATATATAGTACTGTTGTGTGTGCTGTCAGAGTTGATTAGTTTTTGGAGTAAATCGATCAACCAGAAGTCGAGCTTTATTCATTAAAGCTCATTTCCGGTTTTCAAAATATCTCTATAAATATGATATATACGTCTATTGTATTACTTATAAAAGTTTTAGATAGTATAATTTACTATAACTTTTGTATTTAACATATTTTTGTATCACCGGTTCATTAGGAGTTATTCGTGAAATACTGATAAACCGGAAGAAGATGATTATGTACTTTGTGGGCGCTCTAACATGAAAACTCTTTGTCGGATCAACACCAAATTTCATACATAGTACTTTTATTACAGTCGTTAGAGTTGATTAGTTTTTGGAGTAAATCGGCTGACCGGAAGTCGAGCTTCATTCTTCAAAGCTCATTTCCGGTTTTCAAAATATCTCCATTAATATGATATTTAGGTATATACTATTATTTATAAATGTTGTAGAAAATTTATTTTACTATAGCTTTTGTATGAAACATATTTTTGCATCACTGATTGTTTAGGAGTTATCCATGAAATACTGATAAACCGGAAGTTGCTGATTATGTACGTTGTGTAAAGCTCATTTCTGGTTTTCAAAATATATCCATAAATATGATATATTGGTATATTGTATTCCTTATAAAAGTTTTAGATAATATAATTTACTATAACTTTTGTATTTAACATATTTTTGTATAACCGGTTGATTAGGAGTTATTCGTGAAATACTGATAAACCGGAAGAAGATGATTATGTACTTTGTGGGCGCTCTAACATGAAAACTATTTATCGGATCAACACCAAATTTCATATATAGTATTTTGGTTTGTGTCGTTAGAGTTGATTAGTTTTTGGAGTGAATCGGTTAACCGGAAGTTGAGCTTCATTCTTCAAAGCTCATTTCCGGTTATCAAAATATCTCCATAAATATGGTATTTAGGTATATACTATTATTTGTAAAAAATTTAGAAAATGTAATGTACTATAACTTTTGATTGAAACATATTTTTGTATCACTGATTGTGTAGGAGTTATTCATGAAATACTGATAAACCGGAAGTTGCTGATTATGTACTTTGTGGGCGCTCTGGGCTCTATGGGCGAAATGCCAATTTCATCGTTTTTCATCGATCATGTCCCGTAAAAATTATTTATCATGTTTTTGGCATCAAAGATAATATATAATATTAATAACTCAAATTCCAAGTTTAGATGGAATATAGAGTTCGAAATTATTGCGGTAGATAAATATTTACATCTTATATATGGAGAAAGTCATGTGCTGGCCACATCAGATTTTTAATTTATTAGGAGCAACATAAAGCAAATATAAAGCTGTCGAAAGAGATTTATAAAAATAGATTCATATAAAGTATTAAATACAATAATATTTCACTCTAAAATTTGATACCAACTACAAGCACTACTGTAATTTAAGTTTAACAATAGAGAACAAAATTTAACGCAGCACCGAATCTCTAACTTCAACGAGATAGGTAAAGGAATGTAAATATTTAAGCTACAGATAGTATCTAAGAAAATATGAAAAAATATGAACAATATATACCTTGATAAAATCGTGCCCCTAAAAGAGTCAGCGCGAAGTCACAAATCTATTTTTATTTAATGTAGAATCTACCTAATGAGAATAAAAATCTGGCAACGTAGATATATTAAGACTTTTAAACGTCCACGCTATATTTGGTGTCAGATTTTCACAGTCCAAAGGTCAACGTTTCCACTGTGAGTACATCTCTTTGAAAAAAGGAGCAAGTGGTCCGTTGAAATGTATGAGAGCTAACCGCACGAAAATGACGGATGGTACACGGCAGAGTTAACATTTTAAGGGGAATCCTATTTGAAACGCGCATTTTTCCGCGATGGCAACCCGTATGCAAATTCGGGTGCTCCGTAGAAATCAGAGCAGGTCTCCAACGGAGGACATCTAGCAACCGAGGAGCCAAGAATCAGCCGTGAAGAAAAATAAATCGAGGGAGAAAGCGAATGAATGCCAGGCGGATTCAGGGAAATGAAAAGAACGGCTTCACCCGCACGCGACGGTTGATATTAATTCGTATGAACCGTAACGGATGGCTGTAATAAATACGAATAAGTTGAAATCCGATGAAACATTACGCATTAGAATGAATTTTGCAATTCAATGACTTTGGTATACGAGGGGAAAAAAAGGTATCCTTTTGTGCAGGCAATATAAAAAGCAGAATCGCAATGTCGGTTGTATACACTTGAGGATACACATACCCTTTAGCCTTCCGTAATGGAATACGTGTACGCCGTGAGTGTTTTTTATAGGATAATAAATTATTTACTGATCACTAGTGATCTAAATATACTTGAATTACATGAGGGTATAGACGAATACTTGACCTAAGATAGCCGTCTTGATGTCTTGTAGTACTAATTTTCCTTAGGTATAATGGGGATGTTTAAAAACAATATGACAGCAGCGCATTACTGCACACTACACAAGTAATGACTTTATCATCATGTATTTACATTCTTTGTCAGGTGGTGAATTGAAGTTCTTATATTGCTGTTACTTAGATATCGTCTTAAATCGTCAGCGCCGTTGGCAAGTAACGAGATCAACCTCTTTATGATATGATGATAGATCGCATAGATATAAGTAAATTTACAACAAATAGATAAAACAAATGCCTACAACTCGTGGATATTGTCCAACAGTTAGTTTCCTGCAAGTTATAGACACTAACTAAATTGTGGAGTTATTTGATTTTTTAATTTTACGGCTTATTCAATATATCAATCAAAGAGCGTTTAATGTATTGCTTTTTCCTACAGTCATGTCATACGTGATTTCATAAAACTAATGAAATATGTGAAATATTGCTGAAACTTCATTGTCCAAAATAGATAAACTTTGAAGGAACTAATGTTTTTCAACATTTATACCCAGTTTTCACCTCAATACGGAAATCTAGGAATGTCAATTGCTTTACACAAACAAATCTTTTAATACACCGGTTGTGACCGAGTCCATGACAACATAAAATAACGCTAAAAAAACAAATCTCTGTTTATCTAAGGGTAACAGCAGCTAAAGCAACAAGAAATAAAAGTGACTCACAATGTTATCAACTGTTCCAAATTTTATAATTGTATAACTTGTACATAATTTAAGGGCAATTTTTTCAATTTACGCTAAGTTAACATTTGAGTTATCTTTGATCACATACTAACGTAAACATGGTTCGGCAATTTATTTGATAACTGAATGCTTTGGAAATTTTTCCATATTTTTCGAGAGCTCGTTGGGATCCTTTGCCGTTGCACTTTTCGATGTCAAGCGCACTGTCAATTTTCTGGGAGTAAAGGAACTGGGTCGATTGGTCTAGGGAAGAGTGATGGTAATCATGTTTTGAGTATTGGACGGGAGAGCGGCCTCTGATAAACAAACGCGGCTGTTTCGAGAACAAACAATGCACGGGACGCAATTGCGGGAATTGAGCCCACTCGGCGAATCACGAAAAAAAGGAAAACAAGTATAGCTAATGCGGAGTCGAGCATTCTCTTGCGATTGAGCCTGTGACGAGCACTTTTTGGGACATATTTCATCAATTGAAGATGCTATTTTTTAAAAGGATTCCATTAGAGATAAGCAGTGGACTATTGATTAGATTCCATCTTCCCAAGTTTGTTTAGTAGCGTTGAAAAATAATACCTTTCACTTAATCTGCATATATCAAGAACCAAGATTCTATTATGGTCAGACATATTTTCTATTGGATGGAAGATGGGAATTTTCGGTCTCAATCTCGCTGTATATGGTCACTTTCACTTAATTGTGTTTTATGTATTATTATAATTGATAAATTATTTAAAAAATTGAAATTATACACCGATAAATATTAGCTAATAATTAGGTTGCTAGAATGCACTTCTAACATTAATCATAGATTCCAATTTTACATACAATATTCAAAAAAGAAATTTTATATTTTTTACAATAAAATATAACTTAAAATATCTGTGTAAAACCATTTCAAACGAATGGTGGAAAATAAAAACAGTGCAGGGGAACAGGGCTATTTGGCCATTTTACACGTAATACGATATATTTGAGAAAGAAAACCTGCACTATATACATATAACTCTATACTAATTGTTCTTAGACGGAATCTTCTATTTATTATTTTAATAAATCGGGTAATTACATCACAACTAATTGAATTAAAACGTTTAATGAAATTTTTATCTAATCCAGTGCGTAAATAGCAGAGATCTGACTTCAGGTCTTCAATTTAACCAAACACTCTCACCAAATATGGGTCATGACGTACAATTACAGGAACAAATACATATTGATGGAATAGGAATACTATACCAAACACCTCATGCATTTGATCCATAAGAAACTTTTCTTTCGATTAAATTGTGTGCCTAAGAGTCTATTAATCTTTCCATAAGGAGGAACGTTTTATTGGTATTCCGTAACGTGATAACTTTTGGAAAAAGTGTCTCATAAACTTGTACAGAAAGGGTTGCCTTATTTAAAGGGGTCCCATGGCCAGTGTGCTTCATAAATTTCTTATGTGACCCTTTAGGAATAAGCTCAGGTCCAGAAACGACATCTATTACATTGAAGAGAAGTTTTAGTACATAAAAATCTTTCATAGTGTCATTTTAAACAGGTCCAACTTGAAACCAGGCAAACACATTGCCTATTTCACAGAAAAGTGAACTGACTTTCTTATGGAGCAAACTTAAGATCACTATAATGATGGAAATTTATTTTAATTATAATTTTGTGCTGCACCATAGATAAGAATAACGCACGCTAGCGGTGATACGCCACCGCAGGTGATCCGAGGAGAAATCTGCGAATTTTGTGCGATTTTAACGAATATTATATGCTTTAATTACAAGCGAGCCATCTAGCGAAGAATCTATAAAACCCCTGATATAAAATAAATGGACATGTAATCAATAACTAACCTTGAAATCTGCTTGATTGGAGAAATATAAAACGTTACAAATGAGATGCATTTCATATGCGATTCCAGAGAATAAAGCAAAACAACGGTCGGGAATTAACATGGAACTGATATGGATGCATTAATGATAATTAGAGGCATCATACGCACTTCAAGCTATAAACGTCACAATGAGCGTGTACGCCAAGCATATACCATTGATTGAATTTAATCATCCGTGCAAACAACAAATGGAACAGCAGCTCAAATCGAATTAGTAAATAGTATCGATATTATATCTGGATATTTATTCGGCAAAATCACTGAATATAAATTGCCTATTGAAATAGTTACGGTCCGCATTAATCAATTATGTAAAAGAGATCAAAAGTTTCCTTTTGTTTTGAAGAGCGAACAATATTGCGTATTTTATAGAATTAAATATCATTATAGTCATCATAGTGTGAGTCGGGCATAAACGTATCCACTAGTAGCGATAGACGGTAGAAGAAAGTTTAAAGAAGAGAAAAAATGTCACCTCTAAAAAAATTAAACGTAATCAAACTATTAAATTGACTGTTAAGGTCTTCTTTTCTTTGTAAAACGAAAATTTTCAGTTATTTCATACTTAACTGACAACTTTTATCAGTTTGACGTCTTATAATCATCTGTTAGGGTTATCTTATCCTACAACCGCTCGAAATTCGTCCATAATGTATGAAATTCACTCAAAATTTAGTATTTAATACTTTACAACCAAATAAACTTAAAAATGAGATTTTTTCAATCTGTATCGAACGTCCTAGAATATGGAGAAGTCAATGTCAGAGAAAGAGAGCGAGAGAGAGCTCGGGCGGATTTGAAATCACGTGCAAAAAAATACAGAATGTAGTTTCGCTAGAGTTGAAGATTGAATTATAGATCAAGCGCCTGGAATCGCGGCAACTGCCACGGCTTTCCGCCTGTACTACCAGCAACTGGCAGTACACGGCCCCCGGAGTCGCCGCAACCCACTCTACCCATTTCCCCCTAACATCGCCGCAACCAGCCACAATCCTGCACCCTTGAGTCACTTCACCCCAACGCTCGGCGCAGCACACTCCATGGATTCATTAGTCATAATTATCCATTCGGAAAATCAATCCGAGGGCAAGTAACCTATGCGCTGAAACTCACTCGAATGATGAAATGAAAATTAAAAATACCCGAGTGGAAATTAACATGAAAATCTAGGATTTTTAACTAGGTCGCGTTTTCCCTAAATGGAAATTGTTATTATTCAAGATAATGGCTGTTGCTGATGAATAATTGCCAATACCTGTAAAGAATGATATCTATTTATTTGAATTCTTTAGTTGATTTGTTCCTGTGATAAGCTCAAATGATAGCCTAAGCAGCTTATACATGTCATTAAATCAGCAGAGACCGATTGACAACTACGATTCTCATAAATTTAGCTAATTAATCATTCGGTAAGTATATCAAAATGTGGAGACTATAATTAATTAAAGTTTATTTCCCATAAAATCGCTAACGTTGAAAATTCTTCTCTTTCTGCATCCTTCTTCTTAATAAGGATTGCAAATAATATTTCGACAACGTTATTTTCAAATTCTTCTTCCGGACACAACGTATTACCAGCCTGCGGCAATTTAGAATATTTGGGAATGATTCAGTTTATACATTAACAAATTGTTTCCATGCGTACGAGATAAAAGTTGCAAATAAGTTTAGATACCGGGAATAATGAAAGCGTATTTTGATTGATAATTATACACACTAGAAATAACTTTGTACTAAACATTACTTCTATATTTATAACGTTCAAATAAGCAAATTACAAAATATTTCAACATGTTTGCATGCACCTTAGTAACACGCGTACCAGATTATGGCATACTGTACTAGAAGGGCATATTACTAATTAGCTCTTAGCATTAACCTTCTCGGAATACATATTCGCTATTATCCTCTAACGAACCCGAATTCCTTGAATGCATCTCCTCATAGTAGTGATTGCCTTATTATTAAACCGCGGTATGATGCGCGTATTGCGGTATGGATATGCTCAGCATATGTTAATGAGGTTACAGCTATTTAAATTCTTCGCGAAGTAAACTATAACATAATTAAATATATTGGGCTTTTTAAGTCTATTGCTTTTACTTCCATCACTTTAAGAAACACCATCTGAAAGGAGATTCCTTGCGACCGTTGAACATAATTCATCTATCTTTAGTTTATGTTTTCATATTAGCACTAAGTAGATATTTTATTTCGAATCATTCGGTACATCAATTTATTAGCTAAGCTTTCTGTTTTCGCAAGAATGAAAATGTAGCCTGAAAACGCATACCTTTTCAAATACTAACGCAGTTCATCGGGGTTAAACTTTTGAGCCGCATTCCACACACTAATGTATTTCTCATAATCTCAGTTCTAGACTATCTGCGATGCAATGAACTTTTGCTTGGGTCGGTGATACTTACAAGAAGACTGAAACTTCGTCGCAGTCAAAGGTATTAAGTTCCTTACCTTTGAACACCCCGCTGAGATAATTGGGAGTAAGACCATGGAGAACAATTAGAGATAGAAAGAAAGCTGGGAAGGATGAAGTAGCTGATTCTAACCTACTAAGGCACAAAGGTTTTACCATTGCCTATATAGGCTATTCCTTTAATTTCTAACCGTAAAACTATCTTTTTAAGTTAAAGATCAACTTATAAAGTTATATATTGGCTTCTTCAAAGACTTGTGCGTACAGTATATATCTATAAAAGAGAAAGCAAGATCAAATACGCTCTCAGAACCAGAATATATATTAGAGGGGGCAATGAATAAATTTAAATAGTTAAGCAGCTTACGAGATGACCATTGATGACATAAAATTTATGTTTATACATTGAAAACAACTAAAAATTTATTTTTCATCTTGAAAAGTAAGTTTTCCACTTCACAGTGATAGTAATTTAATAATCCATAAAAGCTTTCACGCTTTGAAAAACAGAGCTGAAAAATCTTCTTTGCTAGCAAAAAATTAAGTTCTGCTATACGCAATCGCCCACTAATGTAGCGATGCTAAATTCATCAAACTTAATATAAAAAAAGAGGATTTTAGAAACAGTGAGCAAACAACCACCTGCGTGCAAAACTTTCGCCTGAATCCTGTGCGATATTATCTGGAAACACTTAGTGAGAAAAGCGGCGCTTATTTTCCCATTGTAAAGGGGACTGGAAGCTCTAAATCATTCGAAACGAGGACCATAAGAGATCAGCATCCGGATCTCATCTGACGCACTTTCGAAGATTCCGTTGTAATGCGTTTCTGATACATTCGAGAGTTGCTTTCGATACGAATTCCCGAAAACTTGGGGAAAGGCCTACTTCTTTCAAAGTGGGTTTCCTCAACTTCAGTTATCATTCAATATCAATCAGACACTTGTGGTCAATTGGGCAAAAATTGTTTTATATTAAACTGCAATGAAAATAACGTGTGGTGTGCAAATGTTATGGAGAAAAGCATTTTTAAGCTCCAAAATGATATTTCAGTTTACAAAGTCATAACATTTTGGGTAATAAGTAAGTTATCAAAAATTCAACGACACCAAAATCAGAATATAATATAAAAAGTGGTCGTAGTAAACAAATGTGAAAGATTTTCATATATTAACGATCATTAATTACACATCGTTAATTTCTTAGTTTTTCCATCTCCTATTGTCCAAACTCGCATAAAGTTTCAATTTCATGTTGGTTACTCTTAAGTCTTTTTTGATGTAAATTAACTCATTATCACATAGTTACTTATTATCTACCTCCATTTTGCTCTCTAAATTCTATACAAATCTTTTCGACTGCTCTACTCATTTACTGTATACTAAAGCGATAAAAACTTAACAAAAACCATTCCTCCGAATAAAACGCACTTGGAATTATGCCGAACACTAGCGATTCCAAAAAACAATTTTCCACAATAAACTATATATTTTTTTAATGGGTAGTTGCGTCGCTATAGAAAATAAGCACCTTACACCTTCCCGTACACCAAAATGAAGCTTTGGCTTTGTAATAATTCAACCTCCCTTTGACTCTTTGACTGCAGTTTTCCGTAGCGTGAGAGAGATTTCGCCGATCTGAAGATTGCGAACTTGAAAGCGCCAGGAATCGCGAAATAATTCGTGTTTCCGAGACAACCTGTTGTTCTCGTGCCTAAACCGGAGTGTATCAAGAGCGGTTTGGAGAACCGTCCTCTCGACGCGATGGAGTCATAGAATTAACATGAAAAGTAAATTAAAACTGGAGTCGAGTAAAATTCCTCAAGTAGATTCCCTGCATTCCGATTTGACATGCATTTATTCATCAAAGGACATGGGATTCGTTTGACGTCAACTAAAATTCTCTGCTAATATAAAATATGAGCTAACTTAGATACTTAGAGATAGAAATTTTTTATTATATTTACGAGACGTTTTGCTATTAAATTAGCAATTAAACGAAGGATTTACCGAAAAACTGGAGCAAGAAAGCTACAGCATCCTATATAATAATAATGACTACTTTAAGACGAATTGTGGTCAAAGAGGACAATTCTCCCAATTAGCTATTTACAAGTCACAAACACAAACACAACAATGCCCTAACTAGGGTTTGAACGCAGGACTTCGGCGTTGCTAGACATGAGCTCTAACCTCTAGGACACCGAGGTCGTGGTACATAGAATGAATTGAGAAACCGATTTAATAAATGTAACCCAAGAATTGAAAGAGAAAAAGAAACACATACACTTTATACAGGACACCAGTATAAAATTGAGTTAAGAAATGTACCTTAACAATTTAGACGAATAAGTTGTGCGTACGATTGATAAAAGAAACTAATCGTTAATATTCGCCACTAATTTCCATTATAATAACTCCAGCAGGGAAGTTACTTCGGACAATAGATGGACAGAGATAGAGCGATATGTGTTATAAGATTAACTTCGAAAGCAATATAAGGCGAATTGAGCATTAAAAATAAATCACCAATCCGCCAATCTCTTATGAGGAACTAATCTACGCCGCCGAATCCTATCGCCGCAACATGTATTAACTCCCTCTTCCGCAGCGGGCACTTTGACGGGAAGTCGAGCGTAAGGGCTTTTCCGAGAAAAAGCGCTCCAGAGCGAGAAAGAAAAGGAAACAAGCCGGAAACTCGATGTCATCGGGAGAACACAGAATAGGCGGGTGCAAGCGTTCGGAAAAACTCACCTTGTTGGAACGCGGAGGCTGCAAGGATCAGGAGGCACAGCCATCTCCTCCCATTCCACCGTGTAGAAGAATCCATCTTCTCCCGAAACCCTCTAGATGTCCCGGAGCGGGGCTTCAATCGCACTCCTGTAAACGAGAATTCAAAAGGTTAGAAGTTGGGAAAAAACAGGCGGAGGCAAGCATCATTCTCTACTGCACTGACAGAATTGAGCGTGTGAAACACATTTTAAAATGGAAAGAATGTTCCTGAAAAAAGGGAGACCGACTGCCGATAGTTTTATAGGATTCTATTATATAATCAATGTGATAAGATCTAATTCATGGTGAAACTGCTTTACAAATATGAATAGATGCATATTTATCAGCATGCGGAGGTAAAGCGTTAGTAAGTGTTGCCAAAAGTTAGATAAGAGTTGCGAGCTGAAGTGAGATAAGATCCTTTGAATCCTTTGAAGAAAGTATTAAAAGATAATACAGTCAGAGAAAGTGAGTTTTCGTTGTTTATGGCACTTCCCAGGTATCTGAACCCGTATAAAAATGAGCGGAAATTAATCAAGACTTGCGAGAACCAATCGTTTTCAAAACTCATTCTTTCAACAGTAATAACAAATTAATATATTGGCCAATTATTCTGATTTCACCCATCCTGCAATACGCCATCAGCTAGCTTTAAGAGTACCTAAATGAACTTAGATCAATGAATATGACTGAGAGCATGTTAAAAATAAAGTCGAATTTCCGCTATAAATGTAGTTGGTACTACGCTTGAATTCCAGCCCTACCGCGGAAGTTTGAAGACTAATTGACTTGGCATCTGTACAAAAAACTCGCTCACCGCAGCGTTTAAGTACGCGGAAAGCATTCCGAAGACCGTCTAATAAGTCAGGTCACCGGAATACATCAAAAATCTTCTCCAACACTTCCACAACGCCACTCTGGAGAATCATCAAAGTCGACCGAAACGTTCAAGGAACGAACCACCGCACTCAGAAGTTTCACCCGGCTCGAATAGCCGCTGAAATTACCCCACTGTAGTCTAATCCGCCCCACTGCAGTCTAATCCGCCCCACTCACCTTCCTCCGAAGCGGACGCCTCCCGTGATTGACTAGAGGATGCCTTTAGTGACTACCGAAGTGACTCTTCACGGGTCCCGTGGCCGTGTGGCCGTGACTCGCGATTGCCAACGAAGAGTGGCGGACTCCGAGCCGTCGACGTCCCCCCCACGAGCGTCCGACGATGCGCGGCGTTTCCATGGTTACAGGAAGCGCTCTCATTGGCTGGCGAAATGTCCCCCCCACCCCTCCAACCCCTTCCTCTCTTTCGGTCCATTCCTGCGAAACATTTCGAGCCAATCTATTTCGCGAAGCGCGGGACGGCTATCGATGGTGCTTTTTCCGCAGACTCGATTACGCTCTTCCCCTTCTTTTGTTTGCGAAGATGCTTATCGAGAGAGAACGCGGAGCTCCCAACTGGTGGGGATGGGGAAGAAACTCACGCAATATATTTTTCCACCGTCCGCGCGGATTATCTGTATTTGAGATGAAGACGTGAAGAGTTCTGTAGGTATCGCGCTATATATCCCCTCATCCCCATTTTTACATTAAAATCGTTATGGAAATTAGCTGTGTGGTATTCATCTAATCCTACACCATGTTGAATGTTTGAAGCATCATCTCTAAGCAATCTTATGCAGTTTAGGCACTTTGAACTTCATCTACACTGCATTACATAAAACTTGCCGCTCTTATTGCGTGTGTCAAGAGGTATTAACACCAGATGTTCGAACTTCCTCTTCAGTTTCTTAGTATCGTTCGCAGCTAGGGTGAATTTTTATTTTTTTAAAACAACTAAAAACAAAACTTTTGTCCATTACGATCAACTACAGGTCCTGAGTGATCAGTGCCTGTGGAAATCTGTGTAACATATTAATTTTGTTTTTAATTGTTCTGATAGGCTTTCCACGAAGTTAGGCCGGGAGACCCGGATAGTTTATCAATATTTTTGAGTTCTAGAATTTAAGAAACGCCATGATTTATAAGCCAGAGGCAAATGTTTTTGAAAACCAATGCTTTAATGCAATTATTTTTGAGTTTATATAAGTGTCCTCACTTTCACCAGAGATACCTATTTCTGTGAATGGTACTCCTAAAAAACTTGACACTTAGAAGGGAAAATTTTCCTTTTTCCTTGGAAAGGGTCTTTTAGTTTAAAAGATAAATTATGTGGAAATATAACGATTCAGGGGATCTTAATCCAGTGAATATTTCCAAAGTATCTCACCATATTGATTGAAATAAATTCGAACATGATGAATAATAAAATTTACCATACATCTAAAGGTTAGATCCATATCGCATTAATTGCAGATGTTTCATCTGCTTTATCTAGGTTTCCAAAACATATTAAGTTTTCAGAAAATAAATTCGGATGATCTCGTGGATAATATTCCAATCTGAAAATAAATACCTATATATGGCGATAGCATTGCCAATTTGCAGTTGTTAGTACCAGTCTACAGCATGTATTACATCCTGAATATACGAGATATAATTGTGAATTACAAAAAGGTACAACGAGAATTTCGTTTATCTGAAAATTGCAGCAATAAACCGGCCTCTACTTCCAGCTGCTTCGAGACAAAATATCGGCAAAGAAATAACACGCTGAATGAAATGAATTTTATACAATATGAGAATTCACGAATACTCGAAATACGTAGCAGTAAATGCCCAGAACAAAGAATGTAAGTTCGACGTAAAGTGGCGTTTGATAAAAATCAAGTATCAGCTTATCAATTTCCTTCCCGTATTGTATATTATGCAGGAGAAATGCTTTTGTGTGCACATAGTCAAGTGCACCCTTAAGCCCCAAATAACTAGAACAAAGATACTTCTCCAGTATTATTTTGCCTTAAGTTAATTAGCTCGTGAGGCTAGAAACGTAATTCGATTCGGTCTAAGAAGTTGTTCATGAGATCCAAAACTGCGTTTCCCGTATATATAAGTTAGGAAATCTTCAGCAATCGATATTTGATTATAGATTCTGCTAATTATCTCATTTCAGTGTATGTGTATCGATATCAAAGTTTCGAATTATAATTTCATAGATGCTTGCTTTATCTTAGAATACACATCGCTAATTAAAATTTCAGCACCAGGAGCAATATGTCAATTGCAGGAGGATTTTTCAAATTTTTCATCACCTGAATGAGCTTTGAGAAAATAAGACGATAAGAATTCCGAAATGCCAGAGGTTTTGATTGAATTTTAACTATCTTGAAAAAAAAACAAGAAATAAAAAACACTCGTGGAAATCTCCATTATATTTACGTAGATCTATTTAAACGCCTCATTTAATATTCTATTTATAATAAATTAAGTTATACATTTTCAAAAACAATTCACTCAATCTATCGGATAGTGAATATATATAAGTATTTATTTCATTAAAAGGAGAAGTCGAATTATGAATAATGAATTCAATCATTATGATTTGATGTTAGGTAGAAAAAATGTAGAATATAAACAAATTAGAATATCTAAAATTCCGGTTTAGAGTATATACTAATGTTTAAATACAATGTTAAAATGTTGGAACCTGGCTTTTGTCAATTTTATATTACTTAATAATAGATATGAGAGTGTGTATTATTGAAATTCAAGAATGTGGAATAATAAATTAAGTTATTCATTTCCTAAAACAATCCACTCAATCTATGGGATAGTAGATCATACATATTTTTTTGTAAAAGGAGAAGTCAAATTCTGAATGAAGAATTCAATCATTATGATTTGATGTTATGAAGAAAAAATATTGAATATAAACAAATGAGCGTATCTAAAAATACATTTTAGGGTACATATGTATGTTTAAACACAAAGTTGAAATGGCCTGGCCATTGTAAATTTTCTAGTACTTAAGAATAGATATGAGAATGAGTATTATTGAATTTCAAGAACGTGGAATAATATACGCAGCCTCAAGAAGCAAACATAGTCCATGTAACCCACCGAAATATAAAATTTAGTCGAAATATTACATGGATAAAGTAAGACAGAAAATCCTAAGGCAAACATAGAATGGCTAAATATTAATACTAAAAATAGCATAACGACTGAACGTAAAATATGCGATAGCTTTTAAGAATTCCTTTTCTTGGACTTGGGTGTAATCCTCTCATTTCCCTGTATAGAACTCGAGCAAATACTCGTTCGGAATTCCTCGTTAGAGGCATCAATAGACTTAGATGCTAGACGCAATGCAAACGCGATAGCTCTGTCTCCGTGTTAATGAAATGCCGTCATACTAAAGGGCATTGTAGTCACCGTGACTACTGATTCGACGCTCTTTTGTGCACCACGCTTTCATCTTCCTCCGTGTTTTGCCACGGACCCCTCGGAGGACACCAAAGCAAACAAGGATCATGCGATGAGATTTTCTTATTCCAGACTTCCGCGCGTCGGATGGCGAACACGTCTTCTCAAATTCCTCAATTATTCTCTCCTTTTCCCTTTGCCCGTCCAATGGAGCATCCTCAGGCGGATACTTCTTCACACTTCGTTACACCACCGCCGTTTCCTGCGAATTTGCAATGGAGGATGCGAGGAAAGCAAGAGGAAGATAATGCGCTCTGATACATGGGTCTACTCTTAGTCAATGAGGGATTGTAATGCGGACATCTATATATACTTGAATGTAATACACCGGTAGGTTTATGAGTGCTGACATTCCTTCCCTAATTTCCCTTTCTTTGACTTCTTCGATCCTGTCTCTAATGAATACCTTTCGGGACACTCCAGTGCCTCAAAATTCCATTCTTTCCTTCCTTGGTGACTTGTCCTATCCTTTATGCCATCTGGCATGTTTTCCTCTGTATTCATCTCCGTCTTCTTCTTGTCTTTAATGCATTTAATGTCGTTTGCTTCTGTCATCCCTCTATACTTTCCCCAGTGTTCTGCCTTCGATATTTTTCTTCCTATGTTTGATTCTCCCATTTTTCTGCAAGATTTGTTAGATAAGAATTCGTTTATTTATCACAAAGGACTTCCAACATCTGAAATTCTTCAGGTTGTGAATGAAATTAATATCCTCTGTTCAATCTGGCATCAATATATACAAGTTAATTTAAAAAAAGTGAAATAAATAATTTTATAAAACTTTCATAGAAAGTTTATGACTTATTATATATTCAATAAATTATATTTTATTACTATTATTATTATATATTACTTAATATACATTGCTATTACTAATATACTATATTATATATTAACTTTTAAGTTTTACTAAAATTACCGGCCGTGGTGGCGGAGTGGTTAGCATGCCTACGTGCTAAGAAGATGTGGAAGATGTGGAAGAAGTGGTTAGTGCCTACGCCTACATGAAGACAACGCTTCAACACCAAGGTCCCGGGTTTGAATCCCGGCTAATTCCCAGGTAAGGAATGATTGCGTGTCTTTGTATATAGTAATAATTATTGAAATGGATGTAATTGGGATTTTTCCTATTTCCATTAGAGAAGTTATTTTTATTATTAGAATTGTTATTCCTATCATTTGTGAAGAAAGCTAAGGATGCATTCGGATTTGGGATACATATTTATTGTTGAATTCCTACCGCACAACTCTATCGGAAAATTCTGTCCTTAACAAGAATTGAACCCGGGACCGCTGCCACCTAAGACGGCCATGGCAGCTAATATTGTAATAAATGGCACAAATAAACTGTACTTAGACCCACACCTAAAACTCTGCTAGCTAAAAAGTGAAAGAATTAGAGGAATTACTGTTAGGGGAGTAACTGAAAGATTTGGGGAAGTAGCGGAGGAAAAAAAGTGCTTTTTTGTTACCTGCCCATCTCACACCATTGGCTTTCTCTCCAAGGATTAAATATATAATTCAATTCCACTTTCATTGTGTTAAGTAAGTCCCAAAGCGACATTCACTTTTCAGGTACGATTTACCGCAAGGGATACACTCAGAGATCCCTTGAGGTGGGCACTAATGCAGAGAGTATAAATAATAAAAGAGATGGAACATTTTCCATTATGTTTATTCGACCCGCGAGTTTGTTAAATTTCATGAGACTTCTGAGAAAATTCGAGCTACTTTCGGTGAGAAAACAAAAGTGGCAAACTAAGTCTCCGGGGACCAATGACTGACACGAGAGGGGAACCGCAAGAATAGAACGACTTTTGAAAAGTAACATTTATGAAAGTTAATGCGACGAAAGTATAAATTTGATATGATCTTTAGTAAAACTATAGCGAAGACTTGAGAAGATTTTGCTTATCTTCTGCGCTTGAAATTCAGGATTTATACACTTTAACTTTTGTGTCTATATGGAAGTCTAAGTTTCGAAAAGTTGATTAAATAAAATTAATTTTTTTTCTCAGGCAACTAAACATTTTTTTACTTTCTCCATATACGTAGTATAGAGAAAGTATTGTTTTCATGGAAAAAATCGACTTCGAGATTTCAACGGAAATACATGTTTTGGGGTCCCTAGAACACGTTTTGACCATTTTCGGAATGATGTCTGTGTGTGTGTGTGTATGTGTGTGTGTGCTTGTGGGCGCTCTTACGTAAAAACTGTTAGCCGTATCAATACCAAACTTCACATATAGCACTGCGGTAAGTGCTGTCAGAGTTGATTAGT
Organism: Sympetrum striolatum; assembly: GCA_947579665.1. Classification (NCBI taxonomy): domain Eukaryota; kingdom Metazoa; phylum Arthropoda; class Insecta; order Odonata; family Libellulidae; genus Sympetrum; species Sympetrum striolatum. The sequence continues at coordinate 78,158,593 of OX388346.1, forward strand.
TTATGGAGTAAATCGGTTAACCGGAAGTTGAGCTTTATTCTTCGAAGCAAATTTCCGTTTTTGCAAAGTTTCTCCATAAATATGATATTTAGGTATATACTATTATTTATAAAAGTTTTAAAAATGTAATTTACTACAACTTTTATATAATTAAATTTTAAATAATCGTTTTTTACATATTTATCTCAAATCTAGTGATTCAAACATATTAATTTACTTCATTAAATAGCAGTGTACATAGGACACTAGGTTGGACTTCTGTATTACGACGTTGTCAAGGAAAAATGGTAAATTTTTATAATTTCATTGTGTTTTTTATACCTACAATTAGTACAAGCTAAAATTATAGAGGGAAGCTATGAATAATGTGGAAATTACAAAATCATTGCTACAACAAAAATTACATAAGTCGAAATCAATACCTGTACAAATTTCTATCATTAAAACAGAGAACACTATACAAATCGAGAAGTAATTAACATTTATTAAACACTACTATACATGCAGTAATGAAAATTGTTTAAAAATTATAAGTAGTTATTTTCAATAGAAGGGAGATCTGGTATTTTTAATTTATTTAATTCTTCGGCAACATCCAGATTTTTTTTTATTCTGAGCGTTGATGGATAAAATATAGACCTTTGAAACTAAGTTATTAGTAGTAGTAGCTCACCACTTACGAAGTATAGAAACACCACATCTAAAATTTCCCAACTTAAAGATAGAAGACTCACTATTTTTATCATTTTGAGCCAAGGAAATTTTACTAAAATAGATGTTTACTGGGATGGCAAAGATGAATCTTATGTGAAGGGGAAAAAGGCAACCTTCTGATTACTTTCGTCCTTATGGAAGAAACGAACTCAGTCTTAATAAAATATACTGCCGCTGTTGCCATGGAGAAGTACCGATATTGAATTCGCATCGGAAAATTTTCAATACATCCCTCACTCAACACTGCTTTTCGAGAATATTAAAACTGCAACGTTCCCGATTGGAGAATGCCTTGAAAGAAAGTTATTAACATTGATGAGACTTTAAGAGAGCAGGAAAATCGTCAAACCTCTTCATTAGAAGAGTCAAAAAACAGTTTCAATTAGTAACTGCTCGAGAGGTTACTTCCACTCGCTCCGCTCTCCGTTATTCTTTTATTTCTGCACTATTCCTTTCCCTTTTCGCTGTCCCTCTCTCTCTCTCTTGAGAAGTTCTCCTCCGAGGTCATTAAATATTCTTTTGTTCGGCTAACGAAGGAGCTCTCACTTGCTACCCCTGAAGGTGTTCCTTTATAATGACCTCTCTTTCCGATATGTAAGTTGGTGTCCATACGTTTCTCCATGACCCGACAACTCATCGGACCCGACAACTCACCCATGCGACAACCGACCTGGTGACAGGTTATTGCACGAACAATAGGTCGCAACTAAAATTTAAATGATTTAAAATTTTAAAAGATTTAAACAATTGAGTGGTAGTAGTTTACCGATTACTGAATTAACTAGTTAAGAAGTCATTAATAATATTTTCAATAATAAATAAAGCGCGCGATGAGCAGTCACCTGACAAGACAGGTGTTGCACGGTGAGTTGTCGAGTCCGATGAGTTGCCGTACTCTAATTGTCACACTATGAGTTGTCACGTAACCATGTTTCTCTCAATAGACATTACGCCCAATGGGGTTTTACCCAGAAGACGATTCGCCAAAAGACAGTTAGTTCACTTACTTTCCTTGGTGTGCCATTACTCTCAAAGCTTTCCAGCCAAAAATGAGTTTCAAGAGACAAGTCAAGGAAACTTAAACGTGGATAACAGGCAGTACTCAGAGGAATCTTTGCCATCAAAACTTGTACAAAATCCACAAGAAACAAGTTTTGATTGTAAAGATTCTTCTGTAAAGAAATTCCACGAGGTATCGCTGAATGTTATTCAGCATAGGCAATAGCTACTTCACATGCTCTATATTTCTCACAGAATACATAAATGCCTATATTTCCTATAGAATTTCTTACATAAGTATTTTGTAATTAATAAGAGATGTGACGTACAAGATGATCGACGCTAAATTGCTAGCTCGAATCTCAGTCATGTTGCTATTCTTCATTTCTTGTTTAACCTTTTGTAACTAATTCCTCATATTTATTGAAATTTTCTTGCTCTAATAATGTTACCGAATCATTTCACAGAGTAAGGAAATATCTGCATCGGATAGGCATACATTTTTTCTGATTTCTCACTCACCTGATATCTAATAGATCCCGTTTTTATTTTAATATAAATAATAAATTCAACATAAAAAGGAGAAAGAACCGTTTTATACACAATACTGAGTAAAAAGCACAATTCAAACGCATCTCTTTCGTTGTTATGTAAATAGTTACACGAATCACCTTCCTTCGTAGATTTCATATCATTTCAATTATTGACTACATTTGGTATTACTCACCTACAAACTGATACCATTTCTAACTTCTACAATTCAAAATCCAAACTTACTAAGCTCAAGAGAGAATTTACGGGAAGGGTAGTAAAACCTGGCTTGAGTTTTCCCAAAAATACTACTGCACCAAGTGAGACACACATAATAAAAGAATTCACTCAAAGCCATGACCTTTTTCCAAATAAAGTTGAATCCTCGTGGAAACAAAGGGACACCGGCATTGGCTACTGCACTCTTCTAATTACTCCAGCGAGCTTGATAAAGAGAGGGTATTTATTCCGTATCTTCATTAATAATCCGGCGTATTTCTTTAAGGGCGACAATTTAACGAGCAAGGATTTGAACCGAGAAATCTCCGATCGGGCAACTTTTTACAGTTAGCTGTAAATTCGGGAAAAGAAGAAGAGACCGTGTATTTGTTTCCTTTCTTACGATCGCGAATTTAAAGTGGGAAGTTTTCTTAAGGAATCCCGGTATTTTTATGCCATAGGATTAGTTCTTTTAGGGGGACTTAATCACTCCTTGGATTCGGGATATATATTTTCACGAGTAGAGTCCTTTTAAACGGGGGTTAGATAACGCTTTAAGCTTGCACGTTTTTCTTTAGGAGCTCTTGGTTGATTTATGAAGGCGTAAGAAATTAGGTCCATCATTTAACACGAGATATTCATGAAGAAGAGCCTGCTATTTTCTGGCGAAGAAAATAATCATAGATTTTTAAGGACGAGCTACAAATATAGTACAAAATAGTCCCTTAGAATCATAGAAATGGTTGGGGATAAAAATGACGGCGAATGGGGGCACAAATAAAAATCATTACACTCATTTAGTTGTAACAATGATTCCATGATGCAAAAGAGGTCTAGAAGATTAAATTGGACGAAAAATTAACGAAAAGGTTACAAGTTATCTATTGATATGATATGTGTTAGCTAAAATAATAATGCATATGCGATATATTAAAAAACATGAAAGACTCCCTCATGAAATTATATATTTGTAGTCTCTAAGTAAAGTAAATAATTTGTATATATGATAATTAATAATTTTGTAAATTAATCTTCGTAAAATGGATTTGTAGAATGTTAAATAGGCTTCAACTGTTTATTTCAACTGGGCTGATCTGTTTACTGGTGAAGACGTTAGGCTGACTTCTTAAAAGCGTGAGTTGAAGGCATTTCTTTTCTCGCAAATGCTGAGGGGCTGATTAAGCTGTCGTCTCCGAGATAATTCATGAACCGGCTCCCATTATGCTCGAGGGAGATAGAAGGACCAGAAATCTAGTTGATAAAATTTGCAATTACGCTCTCTCTCTTGGGTGATAGCATAGAACATTTTAAGGAGTGGTGCGTGCATGACCAGAACAGATAGATTTCCGTCTACAAACGAGGGTACATTGATACAACTTTCACAAATCATTTTATTTGCTTGTATCACGTCAAGGGTTTCATTTGATTCAAGACCAAGTTCAAAAAGAATTGTACGTGAAGCAAAAGGTTCGTAAATTTGCGGTGATAATATATGGTGTCACACAGATGAGAAAGAGTGATGAGTAAAAGTGAATATAAGTTAAACTTTTGAAACGAAATCCTGCAATGCAAGGAGCTCTTGAACATTCGTGAATATAGATGAATTAAATTTCAACATTTCCTAACATTTCATAAAGGAACCTTACCCATGACGATTCCAACCTATGAGAATTGAATTTGAATCTAAAAGAGCTGAATAAAATCATACAGGGATTTATTAATTATAAGTTTCCATAAATGTATTAATATGAATATATAATGAATAAATTTGTCTGATAAATCTCGGAATGGAGAGAAAACCACTGCAAAAAAATCGAAAAGAGGAAAAATCTTATAATAAACCAAAATTGCTTTCTAAGAAAAATAGTGGATGGAAAAATTGCACGAAAGGGAAAAAGAAGGAAAGAAGGTAACAGAAGCTAAGGGATGCTCGATTGTGGAACAAATGAAGGAGCTGCGGTAAGATGAAAGAAGATGCCCGGGAATGAAATGTGAATAAACCGCGATGGTTGTGTAGAGTTCGAAGAATAAACCAAACATCGCATTCGTGCGAATCTTCAGTTATGAAGTTTCAGCAGATCTTTGCTGAAGACGATTCAGAACGTTAAAAGACATTACGTGTAACGTGAAGAGTTTCTTTGAAAACGAGTAGGAATAGAGCGCTGATGCTCTCTGACGCAAGACGAGAATTCTCGGAGGATATCGAACCTAATTTAAAGTTAGTGGACAAAATTAGAGCGACAAACTTCTTGGTGGATGTAAGAGAAGTAATGCTACTCTTTCAGTACCAAAGGTCTTGTTGAAAGGAGTGGGCGACGTACGATAGTTGCAGGAAGTGATTCCTACGCGAGGAAACATAAAAGACGCAACAAGTAAGTAGGCTGGATGGAGTGACATCCAACGCTCAAAGGATCGAATGCCATTAGCCGACAGCCAAATGGGCGACAGTGACCTTATCCGACATATGCCGACACCCATTTACCCGATATTTCTGTTCCAGGACCAACTTTGGCCGAAATGTCTTACATTGCATAAAAATGGAAATTAGTTCATTTTAATTGTATCTGCCCATTCTTCGGTAGAATTAATTTCTATAGTAAGAGGTTTATTTGAATATTAATTGTAAAAAGTTTTTCAAAAGTTTCATTTTCAATTATTATAATATTTTGAATTTTCTATGATATTTAATTACTCCAAATAGCAGAGCTGACCGTTGATCCCAAACTGAGATTCGGAGACTAAAAAGTAGTTGCGTAGGTCTGCATTAAAGGAGGAGAATGTATCAAATCTCTTCTTTTCCCTTATATTTAGCGCATAAGATCCCTAAGCGGTCCATACGGACTCCCAGGGGACCATGTAGGTTTACTGCGGGTCTATACCAGGGAGAAATGATGAAGGACTCCATTGGAGGTCCAAGATTTTTCTCCATTGTTTAGAGTTTTTGGAAGCCAAAGATCCCATTTTAAAATATAAGCAAATGGAAATCAGATATATCTTTTTAAGCAAATTAATTTATTATTAAGTAGGCTAAGGGGTCAATAGAAAATTGAAAGGGGCCTACAAAAAGCATAGTTTGAGAACCTATGATTTCTTCTTCTTCTGTTTCAACCCTTGAGTTGGTTGCCAGCAGACCTCCATTCATCTCTTTTCTCAGCTTTACGTTTCAGTTTGTAGTATGTCCGGCATTGCGTATCTTTCATGATGGGGACACATAATCTAGTCGGGGTCTTCCTCTACAATTTGTACCCTCAAATATTCCTTCCTTTATTCTTTTAACATGACTATCGTGCCGTAATAAATTTCCAATAAGTTTAACTCTCCTTTCTATAATAATTCTTACTATACCTCTTTCTTCTTCCTTATGATTTCGCGGAAAAAAATAATTTACGTAGCTTAGAGACTAGGCTATTTCATCGACAATTTTTAAGTTTCAATATCTTACAAATCCGTTCATATGAACGGTATTTAAATCAGCAGTTGTCAGCTGCACGAGGAGGAAAGTGGTCGGCAAAATGTAGCGTCGGAAACAAAATGTCGGTCAGTCAAAGGTGATGCAATGGAGATTTAATCTACAGCCATACATCGAAAGGAGGACAATATGATAGCAATTTAGATGTAGAGGAACCTATTACCCCAACGATGGCAATGATACGGTCACTTCACTTGCATAGCGAATGAGCGAGGATAAGGAATGAAGCACTAGGAAAAATCTAGCGCGGAATTTGACGTCATCCGAAGCCCAATGGCGTACCTCTCAATTACGGAACGTCAATTAACCGCCGATAAATGTCATTCGTTCACTGGGTTACTCAAGAGGCTGTTTCGGACGCGCATTCGCTACGGCTCGGTAAACACGTTTCCAACATCACGGAATCTAAATTTAGCCCTCGACGCTTCGAAATCCTCCGCCCACTGAATCGCGATAAGAGGAAACTCAGGTTCGCGAGTATCACTAGTCGGAATATTAAATTGCGGGAAAAATTTATCACGGGAAAGAAGTAGTTCGAAATGGACTAACGATGGAATCCAAAGCTGCGCGGGCAGGTGCCCGCCTACGATTTTAGAGGATTTAATGCAAAAGCTTAGAGCATTTTCTAGTTACATTTATCAACTACAGTTTATTTAAAACAAATTGCACTAAATCTTTGGAATAATACTTTTTCTGTGATTTCTACAGGTTGGTGTTTTTGTCTTTAAAAATCCCCAATTTAAATATTTCCATTCCTTCCCTCCTTTAACTTTGTAATCCAAATTTCCTTTAACATTACATTCTTTACAACTATTCAAGCTAATTATAATAATAATAATATAGCTATGTAAGTTACGAAAATAACGTTTAAGTCTTTTGTCAACAAAAGATTGAAAATAACAAATTATACTCTTAAATAAATCTTAGATGTGCAACTTCAACTTTAAGTATGCCCTTAAAGACAACAGTTTCTCTTCCAAAAGAATCTGTTTATTTCAACTACAATGTTGTGGTTTTTAGTTTTAAGGGGCTATGTGATGATTCTGCGAATACGAAATAAAAATAAAACGGTAGCTAAACTCAAAAGAAGTTGCACCCTTTTCCATTATCACTAAAAATGTAAGTATTGATTTTCGTTATAAATAATCTGTCGACGTGAAAGCAATTAACGAGATGTTACATACTTTCTCATAAATAAGCTGATCGATTGGTACTTGAAAAGTACATATTCGCGAGCCCTGGTGGTGCAGGAGTCAGCGAGATAAGCTGAACTCTATTGTTGCCCATGTCTTCTGCTTAGAATCTAATAATAAGAGTGGATTAGCAATTTTACGAATTGTTCTAACAGAAGAATTTACCATGATCGTTCCTGAAAAATAAATATTAACTAATATAAAAAGGTTTGAGAAAGAAGTTAATGATTTTATTGTTCAGATATTCAGGTCCTTAGTCATTCGATTGGCTCACAAAAATACCCGCAAACTGATTTTATTGGTGTTTACCAAAAAACGAAATAAATGGCAGTGAAAAGGAAAACTTGAATTTACAGAAAGGCACTTATATATGTAAGTATGGTATTTTAGTGGTAAGAACATCATCCCATTAAGAGGAAGGACCAGTATTCGAGCCGCAGTGGAGTTGATGTTTATCACTTAAATCTATTTATCAATGTCAATCCTTTGTTTTAGCTCTTGTGGAAATTTGCTCCAGATACCGTTTGAAATATACCTTTTCAGCACCCAAAGCACTCTCTTCAAGCAAAGGGGTGAGAAGAAGGTTAGAAAAAATACAATGCAACGAGTCTCACCTCAACGCTCGGTTTAGATAAATCAGGTGCGTCATTCCCACTTGTTTAGCTGATAGCATTCAGTTGGAGATTTAAGATACCCACTCCATCTTCTCCCACACACCTAAATTCCATTTACCGAGGTCATTATAATTCCGCCCAGGGATCGATGGCAAACACATGTGCCGATATTTTTTCATGGCGCTGGATATTCGCATCGGAAAACGTGCGTTTGAGAGATGAATGGGAGGTGCGGAAAAATCGGATAATGGAGAAAAGAAAGAAGGAACGGCTTCCTGTTTGTGCTCCGAGAACTGAGGTGTATCTTCAGCCGATATTAGGCATTCCGAGGATTTAGCAACGGGGTTATGAAGTATTAACGATTCCGCATTAATATTCAAACATATGTGCTCTTTCTACTTTCATTTACATTAAATTTACATTTAAACCCTGCAATCCGCCAGTGGTGCGTGGCAGGGGGCGTAAAACACCGACATCCCTAACTAACCTTAAGAGCTTTTAGCTTCTCTAATATTTCGCGGGAAAAACAACCATAAGTAACAATCTGTCGGGGCAACTACTTCCCTGTATCGCTTTTTTTGTTTTCTCCCGATGATCGCGAAAGTTTATATCTGGGATAACAATATCAGCTATCTCCTCCCAGAAGTCGGTATTGATAAATTTATCAAAAAGCTTCCATCGATGTTCAAGTCTTCTATCACTAAGAGAGTTCCATCTGAGGGATTTTATCATAGCCGAAACACTGCTGTCGAATCTGAAATCTCCCTTGACGAACCTAAGCTGCTCTACGTTGAACTATCTCAAGATCGGAAATTAATCCTACTTCGTGTGGATCCCAAATCGCACAGCAATACTCAAGTAGAGGTCGAATTAGGGAAAAGTACGCTATTTCTTTTACTTTAGATGAAAATCCCCTCAGAACTCTACTGGCTAATCTTTGCGTCCCATTCGCATTTCCTATTATGCTTCGAATATGGTCTTTGAAGGAAAAATTAATACTGAGCGTAATTCCTATGTATTTATGATGCTTAACGAGCTCCAAGGGATTTCCTGAAATTCTATACGGTACGCAGGTAACGTTATTGGACCGGTATTGGACTTTCATATCTTTATGAATAATGTTTAAGAAGTATGTCGTTGAAAGTTTAAGGTTAGGAATTGATCAGAAGAATTTATTGCTTAATTTTTGGATGTATATACTTGGGTATAGCATAAGTAATATGTATCCTAGTAAGTGAAACAAAAGTTAATTACACTAACTAATAGTAGACGGGTGGTTACTAAATGCTTGCATATTACTCTTTCGGAGTTCGCACAGGATTTGACGTCGATTTCTTACTTTTGGATACATTTATCATGATATTAAACAGTTTCTGATACATTACGCTACCGTTAGTGCAAGATTGCAGAAGATACAAGAAAACAAATCTTTGATTTATGTTTGTTTCACAATCAGTTTCGTCCATGATAATACAAAAGCTACAGAAGTATGAGGATTTTATGAGGAGTTAAGGAATCGAATTAAACTCAATTCAATTCTTCTTTCTCCTGTAGAACCAACCACCATCTTCTAATATATAACTTGCCTCGAATGTATAACTATCTAATACAGATTCTCATAGTTGTCTGATGAGGACCTATAGAGGAATACGGATAAATTTAGATTTAAGGGTCTGATTGCTAATTCTATCGGAAAATCATTCTGTTCACAAGACGCATCCTCCTATTTTCAGGAGAACCTCATCTGTGTAGATTTAAAACGCCGGTACCTGTAGATTCTTATTTACGTGGGAAAACTCCCATTCTTTTCCTCTCCCTCACAAACGACTTATTTACCAGCCTTGCGACGGTACACGTTGAAAACATCCGCACACCTACTAGCACAGATACGAAGCTTGCAAAGGGATATCGAGGATGGCTGTGGATCGTTTCCAACTCGTCATTGGAATGATTACGAACACGACAATCCTCTCAGCTTGGCGTTTCCTCTATTCTGAAAACACTACCGACTCGAACTGATGTTCTTTTAATGGCCTAGGCATATTGAGAAGTGAACGGGCACTTTCTTCTCTCCGTGGAGTTGGAAACGAAACGAACTCCGCAAATACACGGGAAAATTGATATTCTGGAAAAATGTTAACCAACGAGGAATGAGCCTCACCTTTAACAACACCTGTTTGTAGCTAAATTATAGGACAAAATCCGTGAGGGGATGGAAATAAAGATTAACTATACAGTCTTCAGTGAAAGGGTGCACTGTAAAAATCTTCACCTTCATTCAATCTACAACAGAGTTACATTTTTCTATGTGTTTATGGTAGCTACAATAAAGGGTAGTAGTCTTCCGGATAGCCGAGTGGATAGCGCGTTCGGCATTGGTGAAAGAGGTCCCGGTTTCGATTACCCCCTTTTTTGATTCGGTACGAAATGACTGTCGAAACACTTACAAAAACACACCCACTAGAGAGGGTAGTAACTACTAGTATATTTAAAAGTTAAGTTAGAAGTTGAGCTAAGTTAAAAGTTAAAAGTAAAATGCTCTCCGACGCAGGTTGGGAATCCTTAAAAGATAGGAAAGTAGAAGCTAGGCTGTTTTTGCAGAATAGGTTTAGGGAAGTTATGTTTGCCGAAGGCATATATTACTTTATCCTCTCGTTATATATTTTTACCTAATTTTATCATGAGAATTCCGCTGATGGCTATGAAGGAGGAAAGAGTCACAGAATACTCCAAACACCATCAAAAATGACGGTATTTGGAGTATTTTGTGACTCTTTTATCTAATTTGGTTATTTTGTTGAATAAAGTCAATGTATTTGAACCTTTAGGGGATCCCAGGCCATATATTTATTCTCTACTCCACTTTCGCAATCAATGTATATTTGTCTCAGATGCATTAAAATTGATCGTTAAACTTCGCTAAATTTTCTGCAAACAGAAGCATAATTTTTGTAATGGATTTCCAAGAGGCCAGGCATCCTCAGTTTATTTTATTTATTTTTATATGCTTTGTTCGGTGGTCAAAGATTTCTATCCAGCAATGCGTGTAAAGAACATTGCAAAGCATGCTTGTTGTGAGGAACCTACTTCCAATATTGAAGGGACGAATGGTAAAGATAGAGGTGAGGAGAGAGAGATGCCAACAAGGGAGTGATATTATTAAAATAGGCGTCTCCCAGAATTGGCTTGCGACGGATTCCATTGGACGTAAGAAGAACGACTGCAGGGCCCGAAGAAGGACAGATTGGACAGGGATATCGTCAAATTCCTTGGCGTAGCAGAGACAAGGGTAAGCAAGAGACAAGGGTTGTCGGAGACAAAAGCAAGGAGAAACCTCCATCCGTCAAGAGGATGAAAAAGGGCTTAGGAACACAAAGGTCTACATACATGTCTAAGGTCCCTGTTCACAGTGAATAGAACAATGCTCACTAAAGGTGACGTATTAATAGGAAAGGAAAATACGGGGAAAGGGGTGAAAGCCTCATTTTATGCAAAATAATAGTTTAAAAAATCAAAACCTCGTGTCTACTTGGAAATTAAAAGTATTAGTGTGCGGCCTTACTCCTGAGCAAAATAACAGAAAAGGTGATCTAATGCAGAGGTGGAAAATCTAAGGTTTTAGCCGACATGCGTACTTCCCGACCTTCAGTACATCCTGATCTTCTTGGCCGATTAAATAAATTCTTAACGATTTTCTCTCTCCAACTCAAGATAAAAAAGATAAAAATGTGTCTACCTAATTCACGATAGAATTTCCTTTTCATCGTATGATTGTCATACTTCATTATTTGAAAGTAGGAAATTCGCATCTCAAACCTGATATTATCATGTTTAAATGCAGTTAAATGTAGCCTTCCGATGAAATAAGGTTATCCACCCTTGCTGTAACTAGATGCTGAATACTATTTTTATTTACTTTAAGAATTAATAAAATACAACTTTACTATATTTTTAAGAATTATATTGACCTTTCGTAAATAGCTACAAATATTATTATTAATGTCGCATTAAATATCAGTAGTATTAAATATAATGGTAGGTTCTAGTTAAAGATTCAGGAAACTACTTGGTTTATAAGTTGCATAAATAACGATTTGCTAGAAGATCATGCATGTTATTCCAACATATCGCTTTCGAATCACGTCCAAATATTAAGTCATTATTGAAAACGTTAGATCGGTGGGTAGCATCATCACATGGTATATCAGCAACACAAATACCCTAAAAACTTTCAGAAAAAAGTGTGAGAATTCGAGGGAAGTCATTAACGCGAGTATATAGTATAACACTTTTATAAATTTTGACAAAGATGACCTTATGGTTGCTTATGGTTTTTTCTACTTCTAAGACCTAAAATGACAGTTATCAGTCTCAATCTAGCCAAAATAAAGGTACTTTTTATCATTATAATCATTATGGTTTCCTAATGGTATTAGGGAACATTTTTAGAAGGCTTCGCTTTGATGCTGGACATAAGTCATCATTTTCACACGCTCTTTTTAAGCGGTACTTCATCTTATGTATTCACTGATAAATGCAGTAACGCATCTTTCGCTACAGCCTTCGTTGCCAAGAAGTTGTTTATAGTAATAAATGTAGATTTCATTCATCGTTAGGGAGAATATTTCAACATGATATGAATCCAGTGGATGTATAGATTGAGTAGCTACTGAAAGGAAGAGATGCGTATCAAAAAAGATAGCGCCAGTTTGTGTCGGATATTGCGACGTGCCTTCAAAATACAAGAAGAATGAACAGGAGAAAAAAAATGAGATTTAGCCATCCTGAGGCAGTGGAAGAACATATTCCATCAAGCTAGATTCTTTATTCAAATTGATAAATATACATTCATACGCCGAATTTGAATACATTCATATGTATGAAGCCACCAAATGAGAATGTAAAAAAATATAAGGAAGCGTCGAGCGAAAAAATCAGCCGAAAATGAAATTTTTCCGAAAGGACGGCTTATTGTACCTTATGTGAGAACACAGCGGGGAATTGAACCGTAAAAGTATGCGTCTTTTCCTTCAGAATTCCTTTTTACCGCAATTACGGACCTCGTCCGAAATTATTCGCTGTTCGAAGTATTACAGCTTAATATTTGGCTCATGAATATCTCTACTAAATACTCTGAGAATTTTATTTGAAGGTAATTTTCTTTACTTCCTTTTGGTACTTGAAATGATCTATCATTGGTAGATTCACTACTCCATCGATTTCTACTTCGATAGTATATTCTCCATCGATTTCTACTTCGATAGTATATTCTCCATCGATTAATACTTCGATAATATATTCTCCATCGATTAATACTTCGATAGTATAATCTCCGTTGTTAGGTAAATAAGTCACAGCGGCATCAAACAACCAAATGGAATGATGAATAAGTATATACAAAATAACCTTGTTATAGGAAATGATTAATATAAATTGAGCAAAGGGACCAAAAATGTTGTTCAAAAGTATGGAAATAGTAAATTTGGATTTAAATTAATCTAGAAAAATTATCAAGAAGAAAATATCCAGAGAAGAATTTCTTCAAGAGAAGACTACATATGAATATCCACCTTGGACATGAATTTATTGTATACATTTTTCATATAATTAATAAAGTTACAATACTTAATTTGAATGATCATTCATTTTTAGAGCTGTTCTCCACTTTTATTTATTCATTTCATCGCTGCAATTATGTTCAATTGCAATGGGCAATTTTATGATCTTATGTTTTGTAGTCATCAGCTTTCTATGTTCGTTTTGCATTCAAATATCCTTGTAGTACACTTTGTAAAAGTGGTGAGGTAAATTTGCTCGTATGTGACACCTAACGGAAATTTAACTTGAGATAGCTCTCAACAGAGGCGAACATAGTACCCACTAAGCTATTCAGAAGTCCCTCCAACATCCTTTCTTCATCAATTCCCTATAGAAGGTATGTTTTATGTGATCGTTGAATGTTATTTTTCAGATAATATACAAAAATATATGAATAAAGGAGTAGAAAATAATGATATATATTTCTTTACAGATAGCCTCGTAGAGAAATATAATCTATAATGAATTGGATAAGGCCTGAATTAATCCGTTGCCTAAAGCATTTTCTTTATTTCTCTCCCTTTTTTGTAATCCACCCTCTCAAGAAATACCCCATTATTTTTCACCACTTTTTAATTTCTTGAATTCGTAAATTTTATATCCTCCTCTGCCTTTTGTTACACTTCACAAAGAAGCATTTCTAAAGCGAAAAAACTGGCAAGCTTTTTCTCCAATCCTCCCAAAGAATACGTGCGAATCAAAAGGAACTGTTCATAAATTCTTCACTCGATTTTCTCTTAATTCTCAACGAATGGGGATACAATGTCGCCCATGAGGAAACCGACGATAAATAAGAAATATAAAAAAATGCCAGGAATTTAGGAATCAGTCTTCTCTACACGCCTGAGATGTCTTTCATTCAGAAAGACGGATTGACCAAAGAGAGGGTTTCTCCCCTTAGAAGTGAAACCCCGGAACTGCATAAAAGATTCTCCGTTTTGTAAAAACCGAGGATGAGTTTCAGCAAAATTTCGATAGCAGAAAAGGGGAAAGATTTGCACAATTAAAATATTCCGAGCCGAATAGGAGGAAAATAAGGTCCGCTTTTCCACCCTGACTTCTTCCCTGAATACAAATTAAATTCTCTCAGTCACTCGAATCCGGCGTAATTCCCTCGTTTGTTCCTTTGCGTTGCGGAGACACAGCTCCGATTTCCTATTAATTAGCGAGCTAAAGCCGTGAATTTTTCGAAAATAACATAAGCGTCCATTCCTCCAACCGGATCGTTAACGGACTTTGAGAAAGGAATGCGAGGAAAACAGAGGAAATAGAGGAACACATGAAGAACGCGGGGATTCGTCAAAGACTTGAAAACCCCAGAAAGGGAAACCGTTCCAGGGACAAGTGGAAGGGCAAAAAGGATATGTGCCGTGAAAGAGGTCGAAGAGTGTTCGCGAAGGCAGTGGATGACGAGGGGGGATATCGAAACAAGGCTCAAGAGTACCTGTGGAGAGAGGAGTAATCGAGGGAAAGGTCGATGAATCGATGGATTCCAATCATCGGTGGAGAGGGCGTGGAGAGGAAGGAAAAATAGCCGAAGAGAACCATAGTGGCGTGCTAACTGGAAGGGCAATGGATGTGGTTCCCATTCCCCCTTACGTGAGAGTCGTTAACTTATAGCTTTGTATATAAGTATAGAAAAATAAAATCAATAGTATTTGAGCCAACTATATGAACAAATCTTTCTGTGTATAGCTGTATTACATGTATTTGTATAAAAAATATACAAATTTTGGCAACAAAAACACAGCTTCAAAAAGCGATAATAATCAATCCTGGTTCAACAGTAAGAAGATTTCATAACTATCGAAAGGATCAATAAAGATATTGAAACTTAATTCCCTTGGTTCCCTTCTGTTCCTTGGATGGGTGAAACTATTCATTATTCATTGTTGAGAGTGAGAAACTCCTAATTATTACAATAAACTACGAGTATTAACCTAACTAATAAACGACTGTTTATTTGATTTGATCGTGGGTTAAAAGAATGAGGCCTTACTCAGAAAAGAACTATATCAGGAAAACGTCAAAGAGAAGGGGATATGAAAAAGCTTCGAAACCTACAGATAATTAAGTAAATTTTTACGAAGATAGCAGGTTAAGAAATATCTTAAAGTCACAGAGAACGACACCGATACATATTGAAATAGATACATCAACAGAAACATTTGCGCAAACATATAAAAAGAAGAAAAACATAGGTAAACGCAAATGATTGGATTAAAAATGTAAGACAATATAAAACAGCTATAAAACCCGAGACATGGGGTCAAAAAAAGGATTCCAAAGAGGAATTAACTTACGCATTTATGAAGACGATTAAAACGATGATAAAAAGACGAGATGAAGCCCCATTTATTGACGAATAAATCCCAGAGTAGAAGAAACCTTTCACTAAATTGATGTGAAAGCAGGGGAGGAAGACCCAGCAGATGTGCTAATGTGTTTAAATAGAAAGGAATGTTTCGTCTCTTATTAAATAAAACCTGCGATGACAGAGAAGAAGGACGAAGGCGAAAAAGGCGTAGAAGAATTCTGCTGTTTATTTGACAGGATCACAAACGATGGAAGATGCGAAGGAGATGCAATGAAACCTCAAAACGAAGACGGAAAAGAAAAACAGCTGTTGAGAGAAAATACAATAAGCGTGAATGAAAGGAAACTTTTGGGAAAAGCGAATGCAGCGCCCCTTTGAATACCTGAGAAAAGAGAAGATCACAAGCGAAGGCGACACGATACTGCAGAGGAATGGTGAAAATGCTTATAATGGACATATAGGTAACAGAAGAAGTCTTTCAAACCTCTGCGGAAGCGAGGTGATATTCGGACTTGATGACGCGGGCTCTTTTTGAATTCAGGACATTATTAAAAATCTTTGGTTACTTCAGAGCCAAACGAAGAAACAGCTGATTTCTTTCATATATAATTTCTCAACATTTTTAGCCGAGATATATTTACAAATTCCATAGTTTTTAACGGAAATGTATTTTTGGATGTCACTAACGCTGAAATGGTGACCTTGAGCCAAACTGGTAAAATCAATCCGCCGTATAAAGATCGTTAGCCAGTCACGTAGTCGTCGTCTCCAAATTGTCATTTTGTCGAAACTAGTGCTACTATTATGTATTTTCGGCAAGCTATCTGTCTTACTTTTGCTTATATGACCTTGACCCAGTTCCTTCAACCCTTTTCTAAACTCTCGGCAATTTAGCCCAGGGGTGCGCAAAATTAAGGGTTTGGGGGTTCTCTACGGACCCTAAAGATGTCACGTTTGAATCCTGGCAAAGACAGGGAAGTTTGGGTGACCAGATTGAAGGTTGATTATAACAGATGTCTCAATGGAATAATGAATTTAATTTATTATTATAATTGAAGCTGAAAAATTTTAATGACGCAAAATTCAATACTTAAGTCAAGACAGAATACTTGGGCATAACTTGATGGAAAGACTCCATTAAGGAATAATGAAAATAAAACCTTTCACCAATCACAATGTTTATTGCAAAATGACCATGGATTCCTTGAATGGAACTTTGAAACTCTCCATCCTACAACTAATCCCATCACCATGACTTTTTTTCGCAAGTTATAGGTAATACATAAATTAAATTTTAATTTTTGCCTCATCACATGATGATGTCACCATGAGTCGTAACCATGGTCTCCACAGTCATAAAAAATCTGCAAGCTAAATAACACACATTGGCTTAGAGGTTTAAAATCCGCAATATCCGTCTTTGTCGGCGTCGCTCACCTCCTTCACCGGTATTCGGAGAAAACAGGAAGTCTCGGAACAGGACTCTTTTAAAAACACTCATAATGCATTTAGATAGCAATTCTATCTTCTTTGGGGCAAAGGAGTACGAAATTTCTCTTTTCTCCGAATACCGGTAAAAAAGGCGATTAACGCCGACAAAGACGGCTATTAGAGATTTTAAACCTCTAATTCATAAACAGCCGTCTTTCAAATTTTCTTTCTTAATATAAGATAAGCCAGCATAAGATAAGGCAGAATAAGATAAGCTACGTAATTAGCACGAGTTTTTTGGAGTTATTGTTGCACTTATTCTCCAAATCTTATCGGGAAGAACCCAAAATCCTCAGAGAGAAAAACATCAGCATTCCGACGAGCGCAATACGGAGGTGCTTCTAAAAGGTCGGACCCACGCACAAACTCTCTCCCCTTCAAAAAAAATCGCCTCTTTCAACCCCCGCAACGATAACATTGCAGACAACCTTTAGACCCTCACCCAAAACAAAGGAGACAAAGCGATAGGCCGCAGTGTGTGCAAAGGGGGGGAGAAACGACGTTAACAGATGGAATGGAAGACACGCGAAAAGTAGGACGATTTGTAAAAGAGAGTCGAAAGAGAACGGGAGAGAAATGATGGAATAGAAGGCGCACGTTGTTTCGAAGCGATGAAACTGTATGGAGTTGACCGGAATGCGATAGTATCCCCCTCTCTTGGAAACCTCCGAAAGCACCCTAATCACGGCATTTATCGTCCCATTTCGCATTCCTCTTTCCTTTCAAACCTTTCCTCTTTTTTATTGGTCCATCTCCGATGTATCAATCCCTCCCCGCTTTTTTATCCCCATCAAAGGGAGATAAACCTGCGTCGCAGATTCTTTCCGCTCGGTCCTTTGGAACGGAGGTTGCCGTGGGAACTGTTTACTTATATTTTTTCGGGAATTTTGGAATACTTCACTAGCTGACCGATTGGAGCCACGAAGGCTGATTGGAGATGATTAATTGGCCCTGAGTGAGGAATTTGGAGATTACTGCGGATTTGGAGCGTTTTATTTTAACTTCATCAATCTAGTAATCGTTGATGACTATATTACACGTGTGTTCCTGGTACCACGTGTGGATTAGCGACAACTCTATTAACTGTTAATCAGAGCATGAAGTTTTTCCTGCTAAGTTCACAAAAGGTAACATAGAAAAGAAGAGTAATAAGGTTCAATTTTGCTGAAATGAATACATTTTGTTCCTGTAACAAAATCTTCATCCATTGAATGTCATTTTTCATGTCTTTACTTTACTAAAAAAATATTTCTCCAATTCAATGCAGTAGCAATATTTTCATGGCCATGATAAAATAAAAGTTTGAAAGGAATGAATTTACATCAGAATTAAATTGCTTTTCCAAGAATGATTCTGGAACATCTCAGCTGCCTCTATAATATTGATAGAGTATAATCTTCTCGTGAATTGTGATAAATTGCAGCGTTAATTTCTATTATTTAATATAAAATACAACGAAACGTTTTATTATTCGTAGAATCATTTTGCAGCTCTTACATGGAAAGGATCTACTCATAACTTACTGGCTCCGAGAGACAAAGAGAACTATCTAGTTTTCATCGGGTGTGTTAGGCCTCGTTCTCACTCATAGGCTTTACGTATACATTGGTGGAGGGGATGAAAATCTAACCAGTATTTTGATGGGAATGAGGCCTTTTAGGCAATGAGGATTGAGGTATTTTGATAGAATATCTTGAGTGAGTGGATCAAGATCTCGAAAAAAAACACAAATATGAACCAAATGAATAAAAATATCCTTATCTATCATAAAAAAGAGATATTTAAAGGAATGCAATTATTATATCTCAATTACTAATAGGTAGTTTTCATATTATACGATTCATATTTAACCCGTATCAGTCATGCAAAATATTGAGACAAAGGTAAACGAAGAATAAATATCCCCTACCGTATTCGAAAATTAAAACTTTTCATAAAATAGCATGTGACGCAGGAGAGGTATATTAATTATAGCTGCCAAAATATAAACTGAGTACCTAAAATATTATCTATAATTTCAAGTTTTCAAGATATGTTATTATAGTGTACCATACTCTTTTGACTTTAAACATAAAATAATAAATAAAAGTATTGCTTTAAGTTCAATTACCTTCCATTCCGAAAATAATTATATTATGTTATTTTATAAATATATTATTATGATAATATAATTTTATATTATATTTTTGATTGTATTTTTTTAATTTGTTTTCTAGTTTGTATTTTATTGATAGTATTTTCTTGATTATATCTTAGTGATTGTATTTTCTTGCTTTTATTTTATTGGTTGTGTTTTCCTGATTTTATATTATTGGTTGTATTTGTAGATAGCATTGTATTTATAGTATTTTTATTATATTTTGTATTGCAATAGTATTTTATAACTCTGTAAATATTTTTACTGTAAACTGTTAATGGGATAACACCCGTAATAAACATTTTATTATTATTACTGAAGTTAAGTTTTGGAACTATTAAATCTAAATTCCGTAAAAAGTGCGAAAGTGGAAATTAAAAACAGGATTATTAATTTATCAATGTGACCTGTTAAATGAAAACTCTTTATGTATCAACCTTTACAATCATTAATGTAGTTTTTAACAACCAGTGTGTATTCGTGTGAATATATATAGATGTACTTATTACAATTTAACCGTAATTTTAATTTTGGCTCTCGACACCTGTTAAACTCTTTTTTTACAATCCTATAAAATATTCTGTGGAATACCTAAATGGAGCCGGCTGACAAGCATTTTGCTTAGCAGGACCAGAATGAATGATTCTATGTGAAACTATACTCAATGAAATGATCTTTTTCTATGTAATACCACTGCCGCATTTCTCCCCATACTACATGATTCAAAGCAATATGTTATACTCTGGTTAGAATGAAATGTACTTAGCGATTCCCCCAAGGTTTCCTACACAGTTTCACAAAGCTTCTCTGAATCAAAGGATATTCATAAATAATTCAGGGAGTGAAACGAAGAAAAAAAACAGAGAACCAGAAGGAAAACTCAAAAAGTGTTGGTTAAGGGCCCAACCGTTTCCCTTAGGTATGTGGAAGTTCTCTTTGGAAAGAAAATGGAGAAAAGCGTGGTAAAAGAATCGGGGGCGCTGAAAGTAAACGTTTTAAGAGCGGAGCAGTAAAATGGAGACTTCTACTTGATAAAGGTTTCTCTACTCTTGGGCGCATTCGACTGAGGCAATAAAACACCACACTTAGCCCTTTGCCCCAGACGTAAACACGTTGTTTTCCGCGTATTTTTACGCCTGAACAAGTTACCCTCGCCAAGAATGCCTGATATCCAGTTTGATTTGCCTCTTTGCTCGGTCTCAATTCAGTTGACATTCCTCCGGTGCTTGTGGATGTACGCAGGTGGATATAATCCTTGTTTTCGTCGATCAGAGGTAGAAAAAAAAAATGGGTTGTGATATCCCCGACTTTATCTCGCATCAGTTCCTGAATCAGAACTAACATCGAATCATTTGGGTGACTTTAATAAATTTAAAAGTTAAGATCTTAATTAACAGCGAACGTCATCATAAATTCAAAGAGTTATATTTTTGCACAAGTTTGAAATTTAAAATTCTGTAGCCATATCATATATGTGTCATGAATATATATCCTTTTAGATTTACGAAGTAGCTTCAAGGACTTGCAATGAGGATTTTATAGTAGCGCATATATTGCTCCAGTTATATTTCTCAGAAAGAGGACGACAAATTCCTTTCCTTATTGAAGAGCTTCCTTATGGAGCTTATCCACATGATGTATTACGTTTTCTTACAAGACATATAAAACTTCATTTCTCGTAATCCGTCTTCCTCCTTGTTCTTCGTACGTCACCGTAGCAACTTACATATAAAATAAAATTTTAAGTTTTAAAACTCCCAAAAAAATTCTCAAAACAAAATCAGAGTGCTCATACTAATGCTGTGGCATAGAGATTGCAGTTGTTTTCCCATTTTTCCTACAAAAACTTCAACAGTTGGGTCATAGGGACTTTAGATGCTCCTTAATGCTGCCAGTGGGCTTATTCAAAGCTCACGATGTGACTACATGAAGGGAATTATCACTCTGGAAAAACAAACGAGAAGAAAACCCAATCCGGGCTCCTTTGGGGGATGTAGGGGAATGAGTGAAGGTTTTACCTGTTTATGTAAGGTTCCAGGATAAGAGAGACGAGGGAATCTGTCTCTGATTACCTTTCAAAAGTCTTTCTTTCCTTGGGTGTGCAGAATTTTGAGGCGAAGAGGATAACATGCTTGCCTGACAACTTAAGTTCAAATTTTGGTTAGCGTAAGCGTTTTTCCGTTTGTAATTTAAAAATTAATCTTTTTAGACTAAAATTCGCCTTAGTCTTTATTATTAGTATAAGGCATTTACAAACGTCTATTCCAGTTTTTACGAGGTAATATATTTATTTTAAAGTTATCCAAAATAATTCAGTGGTTATATTTTCGCATGTGCGTTGGAAAATATATCTGGAGAAATATGTCTCTCAAGCTTTAGAGTTCTGAAGTGGAAAGGTTCTATTCAACTTCAATGAGTTGCAAAATGCGTAACCTAATCCTGTTTGTTAATATAGTGATATTATTTATGTATTTTAAATGTAATAATTTAAGTGTGAAAGGGTAAATTAACGATGTTTGTGGCTACCACCTGACTTCTGCCAAACTGCAGCCAATAATAATGTACTAGGGACAGTACATTTTTTTAAGATTACCCACAGCACCTATTAATAACTATATAGATATATTAAAATAGTATATTTCTATTACCATACATATATACACACACACACATATTATTCTTTGGTGTTGTTAAACAGGCATCAAACGTAAAAGTACTGTAGCAGTACTTGTTTATTAAAAGTACTGTAGCTGTAATTATTTAAAAAAACTATGCGATAATCCGTATTGAAAAGTCCCGCTAAACTCTGAAGAATATTGTTCCATGTAATTATACACTTATAAAGTTTTATGAACAGAGCCTATGAGCGAATATATGAACGTGTATAGCTAGACAAATGTCATTAATATACGTACATTATTCTTAGTTATTGTTTTTCAGGCATCAAACATAAAAGCACTGCAGAAGATACTTTTCGAAAAAGAACTACCCTAGACCTTGTATCGGATGGCAGAATCCCTTCGAAAACTTCGATCCCTCAAACCCTTTTCTGTCCTCTCTGGAATATGGTTACCGTTCCAGCCACTTCTAAACCTCCTCCGTCCATATCGCAACATCTCGCTTATCAGCCTTCATCTGTTTTCCTTTCATCGCGCTCTCCCTCTCGTATCGATTCCGCCCCGTATGAAGTTTGGAGAGGAAAATCGCGTTAAGTCAACTAAAACGGGAAAACGGAAAAATATAAATTCCGGGCTTGGCTTTGCGAAAAAAAAGGAGAAATTGGTTTAATTTCCGTCTCCGAGTTGGTTCCTTTTGTGCGATGCACGGGAAGCAGTTCTTTCCTCTGAAACAATCCGTAGACGGACTCTTTCCTCTGTATCTTAATTCGGTAAAGAACTGATAGAGATATATATTCAAATGCATACCTGAATAAAACATTAGAGGTTATCTAAAGAAAAACAGATCAGTAAGAGGAAAATAGAAGTTATGAAAAACCTGCGCTGAAACTAGATAATCTATAGATTGGCAATCACATATTCATTACATCGAACGTCAAAAAACATAGTTAAAACTTTACATTCGAATTATATTTAGCGCCACTTGTATTAACGATTAAGCATGAAAGATTTATAGGAAACAAGGTAATTTTACCAACAACCAAGATAAATGCATATATCTACCACAGGGAAGAGGATTTTCAGTCGAAATTAGTCAGAAATTTACAGCTTCCGTAACTTTGGTACTACGTCAGCAGCTTAAAAGTAGCGATAGAGTAAAGACAAAATAGAAAAATCCCGGGGAGGAGTGAACTCCATCAGCAAAATTACTGCTGTAAAGGAATAATACCAGCTTCGAAGTTGAGAAATGTTTCAGAAAACTCATTTATAGATTTTTCTTTATTGACTGCTGATGGACAAGGACCGTGACCGCGGCAGAAGAGGAGACGATAAGAGACATTGGAGATAAGGTGTAACAGATGAATGATGAAAACAAAAGAGATACACCAAGTAACTAATGAAGAAGTTATTTTACGAGAAAATTAAGAGAGATGTCTCTACAGAACACTGGTGAGAAGATGAAGGAAATCGACTGGCTATCGGAGGCATGATAGACTTCTGAAAACTATATTTAAAGGAATGTTAGAATACAAGTGCTATAGAGTTAGGTTGGATACAGATAGTGGTTTGCATGAACTTAAGGGGTTTTGAGGGAATTAAGAGGTAGACGGGATGGAATGGATTAGAAATCTGTAAAAAACAATCCATGAATGTAGATCTTTAGGGTTAGATGTAAGATGGGACTTGTAAGTCTCCATATCGTTCTTTACTAAGGTCGTTTATTATTATCATCATATCTTTTATAATTATAACACCTTAGACCAAAAGGAGTGGATAAAACTGTCAAGAATTTTATAAAGGTATAAGAGCCTATCGAAATTTCAGAAGTTAAAGTTGACAGTTTCGAAGGAATAAAGATAGATAGATGGACCCTTTATTGGCGAGGTTAGGCTCTCTTCCGCCTAACCTCGTTTGTCGATAATATTTAAAGTTAACTAATTTATACTAACAAACAAACAAACAAAAAAAGATTGAGAAGTGTGTGGGAAAAAATATTTGAAACTGAAGGTTGTCAAAGAAAAAACCCACGTTGCGTGAAAACACACACAGAGAAGGGGGGTGCAAAAAACCCGCGAAAACACAGACATAAAATAAATAAAAAACAATACAACATAGATATATAAACATAAAGTAGTAAGATTAAATACATACACAAGAGAATTATTTATACAAATAAGTTTAAAGTTTATTAAATGAGTTAGTAAGAGAGGTTAAATATAAGAACATTAAGCTTAGTTATTCATAATTACGATACATTCTTAAAGCTAAGAAAATTATAATATTTATAATCATTTCTTCAGCCAGAGGGTTTCATAGAATAATCTATTTAAAAACACTCTGTTTAGAGTGTTAAGAAATAGACTTTGGGAGTTGCTGCATACCAATTTCGGCACTGGTAACTTATGATCACGACGATTTACTGACATCAAAGGCAGCACTTAATGCACTTGCAGAACATTGGGAAAATTGTCGATTTAAAAAGTTCAGGGGTCCATATGTCGGACAACCACGCGGCGGTGAAATAAGGCACGGAGTTTCGAAAGAGGGACTAAAGCTCTTGGACAATACAATGGAGATACAAATTAACAGAGGGCAAAGGAAGGGGCATTGAACAGAACTTGGGTAAATACGGGCTTGAATAGAGGCACGTCGCTGATGACGGTGATTGAAATGCCGTCCGCATTACCAGCGATTAATTTTTTTCCCGCGATCAACGAGCTTCGTATCATTCCATCTGCGAGAGGAACAAAAAAAGTGGAACTTTGACCTGGTCGCATGCACGTTATTCACTATTTAAATGGCATCAACGACTCAGATTGAGGACGGGTTTTTCACGAGTTCACCGCGAGCGAAAAGGGGGGCGCCACTGTAGGTCAGTACGTCCCTTTCACATCTTTATGTTGCGGAGTGCATTTGGATGTGCCCCGTGATCATTTCGGGTTTTATTTTTATTCGGTGATCAAAGTTTTCGGATTTTGAGAGTTGGTAAATGAAATGTCTGTCATCCATCTTTCAGCGACCAGAAAAAATTGCGGCCGAAATAATGGAATGTCAGCTTGTCATGCGTGAAAGATAAGAAATTAAGGAATCAATCAGGTAAGAGAGTAGAAAAAACTACCTCCGAGCCCGAATTTCCACTGCAGAGTTTTTTGCAAAATGGATTACGAAATTTCGCTCCTTTATTTGCCATTCGCCATCAACGACACGATGATGAAGTTCTAAAATACAACCAATATGAAAATTGACCATTCAAAATCATTTCTGGTTAAGTTTTTATAGATATGAACGAAAATACGATTTATTTGCCGTGTAATTTATATTACGTCACGTAAAAAACAAACTTTTGCAAATTTAAATTAATTACAATTCACACGTTACTTCACTGTTTGATAGATATACATAGATATTTTACCACATTATTCTATCTGAAACGAAACGACAACGGTTAGGTCTTAGATAATGCTGTTAAAGATTATTAATACAGTAGCAATTTCAAATTTTAAACTTAAATTATTTTTCTGATTTGTGAATAAATCTCAATACGTTTATTTTTCACGGACCATAGTGATAATTGTCTAGTTTCTCTTAAATCAGCTAGATAATAAAAATAATAATTTTTTTATTCAATAAAATTTAAAATACAAGAGTAAAATAACCAACATTTAAAAAAGAAAAAAATACAAAGAATGGGTTATCATTCACAGCTCAAACTTACATAGAAACAGAACAGTCAGTTCCTGCTAAGCAAAATGCTTGTCAGCAGGTTCCATTTGGGTTATCTACAGTAAAATTAATAATAATAATAAAACAACTTTATTCGGGCGAGATTAAAACTATGTCTCCTCTTCCATCCAACCCTAGATCACCCTTATGGTCAGACAAAAAGACAAGCGTTGGACTCGGACAGTTCTTGATATCGAGAAATGTGAACCTGAGAGATCAAGGAGTACAAAGAACTAGTAAATCAGAAATAAAATGACAGAAACCATTTGTGAGTTACTTAACTTTGACGACAGAGCCGTTTACATAGTGTGTGAACGTAGATACGCGAACCTGAATGAGTGTGCGTGTACGATAGATCAATAGATTTTTAAAAGAACAAATATTTTCCCCCAGACAGGGAAGGTTGCTAGGCTAAATATGAACAAGAACGAATAAGGTGATACTTTATCATTCTTCAACAAATATTTGCAGGAAAGACGGTTTTTTAATGGGCTGGATGAGATTGCATAAGCAGTCACGCCACTATCGCTTGTTTTCAGCTCGAAGCTCGAGAGAATGGAGTCATGCGACAGGGGTTCGTAAAACCAAATTAAAAACCTTATAGGATATCTTGTTAATTTATTCTTCAACATGTTTTGCCACCTTTCCCTTATTTTTTTGGAGCAAATATTTACTCGTGTCTTACGGCTCTCTCTGCAGCTTTCCACATGGGCACTCTATCGATTCGTTCTTAAAGTAAATAAGATCCAACCAAATAAGTAATCCCTAGGTTAATTAAGTATAAATGATTACAGAAGATCGATATCTCTTAATATCAATGTAAGTAACACGCTGTGGAAAATATCCAAACGAAAACTATATTCACTTCGTTTTTAACATGAACATTTTCGCAGTTTCTATTTAGGTTGACACCATTCTGCAATGGGTTCTTTTTGGACTGAGGTTCTTTCTACGAATGAATTAAATTTGAACGGATTTAATTTACTATCAGTAATTGCAATTGATTTGAAATGCATCGCACAAGAAAAAAGAAAAAGTCAAATTTATATAAACCGCAATATTTTTTAATTAGAAAACCTTTTGACTTTTTATTTGTCCCTGATGAAGCTATAAAACAAATTAACGGCATTAGCAAAGGATTCTATATCATACAAATAATATAAATTAAATAACCTGCAACATTGATTAAGGAATATTGTCTCCCGATAAATTATTAATTTTTGTTAGTCTTGAAACTAACTATGATAATTGGGATTGTGTTTCTTCTGAAAATTCTGAAATTTCAATTATGCGTGTTTCAAATGTAATTTACGACCAGTAATTAAAATTGAGCCACAGTATATCCCATAAATAATCGACTTCAACATATTTTAGGTAATTTTGCTTCATGATAAATTCCTCGTCTTAACCTCTTACCTCATTTTTTCTCAAACATTTGTGGTAAAAAATGGCTAAAGGATTACGAAGTGTACCAGCCTTTGGGCTTCACACGCTATACAAGTGCTACAAACGGTATATCTTATTCAGAACTTTCAATAATGTGAAAACTTCTGTTGCTGCTCAAGTTTAATTTTATTGTTAAAGTAAGCTGACCTTAGTTCATCCTCTGAAAAATAGTGATTTTTCGTCATAAGTTCATTTTGACATAATTTTCACGGCAAGCTAAATCAGCAACTGATCTCCTATGAACCTGATTCCTCTTCGTCTGACCTCAATTCAATAACTAGAAAGGAGATGAAGGGATTTCAAATTATTTTCTCCGAATTTCTTTGTGCTTTGACTTGAAAAACGAAAATTCCAGACTCTATCCATCGAGGCGCAAGGGCCAAATCCGCAAGGCCATTTTTATTCTTTTCCAATATAATGATTGCTACGAAAGCCTTTCGCCATCTATCGGCTTTGCGAAAGATCAAAAGCCAGCGAAATGAAGGAATTGGTAAGAAAAAAGCAATATCCGGATATTCGTTATTATTTTATTAATGGAGAGATATTTTCAAGGACAGAGTAGATAAAGTGCAAAGAAAAAATCAATATTCATCATCTGATAGAACAAAGAGATCCTCACAAAAGAAATATTTCATAATAAGCAGGTTTTTTACAGAAAGTGGCCGAAGCATAGGGACATATAATAATAATAATAATAAATGGCCTTTATTCGGGCGAGATCGAGACTAGAAAGTCTCTTCTTACACCTAACCCATCGTCTTATGCGAAACAGAAAGAAAGAGATAATTTGCAAAAGTACACGAAGAAAAGTAATATGTGGATTTTAAAAAACCTAAGCTGAGGGGTTAGAAAAAAAATTCCACTGCAGGAAAATACTCACAAGAAGGGGAGTGTGAAAAACCTGCGAAACCTACAGGTAGAAAACTATATTTTGTGAAGAAGGAGAATAAAAAGAACAAAAATGTTTTACAACAAAAAGAAAAATAATTACACTCGTTGGGTAACGATAACTGATTTCTAATCATATACACGATATTAATACACAAATATGTTTCATCCAAACTCGTATTATTGCTATTTATTATAACCAGAAATACGTTTTGGTGTTACTTCCGACATTATGAAATTATTAATAGAGATAATTTTGTATCTAACCCTCCAAGGCCGGAATTATTAATTTTTGTAATTATTTAAAATTTCTTACGTATTTTGCCTTTTGATTGTCTGAAAACAATACCCATAAAATATTAATCATAAACGACACATAAAACCAGCCAAACAAATACAAAATTGTAATATTGTATAATATAACGAGCTCTCCTATTCTGTGATACAAACGAAATAATAGTAGGTGTCGGATGATGCCATTTGGCATCCGTAGTCCGTCGAGGGTTAATGATTTAATAAATGATGATGATAATTCCTTGTGTTGTTCAACTGCTGCTTTCACTTGAAAATGCATAAATATATTTAAATAAATACATATTTAGAAAAAAATAAAAAACAATATTATTTTTGCAGTAACATAATCAATAACAATGTGGATAAATAGTAACTAACACAACATAATACGGCATCTTCTTCAGTTAAAACACTACGGGCATAAAATCATAGATAAAGGTCAGTTCAGCCAAATTATAAATTTCACTTGTAATTCCTCTGATAATATTTCGGAAAAGACTCAAACACATTTGTTGGTAATCTTTTCAACTGCTAAGCATGTATTCTCCGTCACCGGGAGTCAAACCTTGATCTCCTTACGTCCAGTATATATTTTTTCAATATTGAGGCTGTTTAGCGTGAGAACTTAAATCTATCCCAAGAGATAGAAATATTGTTTATAATCATTCATTTTCACACAGGTTGCAAATTCTGATTGCCCGTGAGCTTGGTCAAACGGGCTACAATTATTGATTGTCCAAATGCTAATTTGGTAGAAGTTCTAGTAATGCCATTTCTGGAGAGAACCAGCAGAAAAATCACTAGCAATAACTTTGATTAGATTAGATTCAAATTGAGATGGTATTTCACCTCATTATTCAAAAAGAAGACAGCCATGTATTACCCAAAGATATTTAAATAAATCATTAAATACAATATATAATAAAATAAATACGCTCGCCTATACTCAAAATTTTTTTTCTTTCTTAAATGAAATATTACCCTCGCCATTTTTTTTTAATTGTAGAGGAGGGTTGTATGTACAACATGTAAAAAAATGAGAAAAATCGAAGGTGTATATACACAGTCAAAAATCGATGTGAAAATTTAAAATTGCTATAAACTTTTTAAAATTGTTAAAATTTTTTAAAACTTTCCTATTTTAATCTTTTCTAACACAAGACCTTTAAATTAAGCTATGTTTTGTATTTTTAGCTTCTATATTACCGGAGATATCGCCTCGAATTCGAAGGCATTTTTGTAAACTTCCAATTTTTAAACATTGCAATATTTCATAAGTAATTGTCTTAATTACAAAACGGCTTGGGGGTTTTCAGTTTGTTATCAAATCAAAGCGATCTGCCAAATTTGGTCAAAATCGGTTTCCTCAAGGAACATCACCTTGTCGAATTGGCATGAAATGCCTTTACATAATATACAAATAAAATACAAAATATTAAATGATCCCTGATGAGGAGGGATTTGCCCTCAAATAGCGCTTTGGGTTTCTTAAAAGTACGGCATTCCTTTCTTGTTTTCTCCGAATACCGGGGAATGAGACGAGGAACGCCGACAAAGACGGCTATTGAAGATTTAAAACCTCTAATGCGTTTCCATGCTCGTAAGGCCTCTATCAAAAACCTTTCCCACACCGAAAGGGGCAAATCGTCGCTTGGAGACCGCGCTAGCCCAATCCATCTCTTCTCTACTAGTCATAACGATGTTTGTCCTCGGTGAAAACGCTCGCGAAACTTCAAAGGCGTTCGAGAGACATTGGGAAAGAGACACGTAGAGGCCATGGAACAAAAAGAGGCACGTTTGGAAAAAAGAGCGGCTAACGAGACATTGAATAGAAGGATGAAAAGAAGTATAATGGAAAGGTGAAGTTTTGGGTAAAAGGAACGGATGGGAAGCAAAGAGGAATAATGAAAGGAAAGAAGACAAAAGAACAACCGAAAGCGTTGAGGCTTCGACACGTCTGCTGTATGGGTTGAAAAACAGTCTTTGGAAATACGTCTGCGGTGTCTTTTCAATTCGGTTGACTTCGAATGGGGCTTTCGTTCATTATGCTATTCTTAAGTTTCGATGAAACTTATTACGGGACTTACGCACCAAAGGAACAGCTTGAAAACTTCCGGAATGCTTTAGTTTCCAACTTTTGAATGACGTAATTGCGGGACGATAATTATTCTCGGATGACCTCAGCCATGAAGGTCACGAATGAAAGGAACCCCTCTTGAATTCGTACAATTGTACATCGCGTAGAAAATTATTACTATTCCTCAACCTCATGATAATGAGCCTAAAATATTAAGTGAATAATATAACCTAAGAGACTAACCTGGATAGATTTTGACTTATTTTCCAACTGAATTACGATGGAATAACTTAAAGAAATGGAGACTGTAATGATAAAATACGATAGAATCAGATGCATAAATCGTTAGGGTTTTTATACTTGTAAGTGGATTTAAGTTGCGGTTTCATAACACTATGCGTCGAAAACATGGAATGAAAAATTGTGGGTGCAGTGCAGTAAAAGTTAGGCTTTTCTTTTTCTTTCTTTATTTATAAAGTACTGTATCTCGCTCAAATTTGTCGATTTCATCACATTCAAACAAGTGTTACATTTCCATTAGGTCAAACCATCCCCTATGATTTACTATTTTCATTATTACTATATATTTCTACCACAGTTATACGCAACGTCTGGTGTCCGGTATAAAATATATCAATTAATCTAGAATTCATCGCAAAAAGCATAATTATGGACAAAGTAAACACGGAAAAAACATCGTCTATAATTTACATAATTTTATTGATATATAGGTGCAATAGCTTTATGAAAATTATTTAAACCACGAAATACTATATTTTACTATTTAATCGTAGTAAAATTTTGGTAGGTTATTTAGGTAGGATTTTAGTAAATTCTTCTCGTCTAACTCTCTCTCGATTTTTATCTTTAATTTCCTAATCCTGCAGTTCACCTTTATACAAGCTGATTAATTTTCGTTTATCACCGTTCATAACCAGATTGTTTGAGGAAACACGATCTGTCAACGCTTCAAGTAGTTAATCTATCAACGCATCAACATCGCATCGCAGATCTCATCAACTGCCCCTTCCCATTTATGACTCTGTAAATGATACGGTCGCCTGAAATTAACCGTGTCCGAGGTATTGCTCATTAAGTGAATATCGTGAATAAATATTGATAGTAACCACGACTCCGGCACACAACTTTGTAATACCCCTGAAGTTGACTTTATAGAGTTTGGGGGCTTACTTTCTAATTCATACTCGGTTTCCCTCTATATATGTAATCTTGATAATTGAGGAGATGTATTTGCGTACTGAAATGATCTATTTTCTCGTGAACTTCTCTTGGTACAGATAAGGTATAGTAGAAAAGATGTATTTTATTCAGGATTCTCATGACAAATAAGTTAGCGTTGCCTAATAATTCAGAACACATGACTGTTATCTATGGAGAAAAACGGGATTTAAAAACAAGGAAGAATTTGCTTATTTTAATTCGGAGAATGTAAACTCACTTGGATATTATGTTTCCTCTCTGTCACATTGGATTCTCAGATAAAAATGGGAGGAAAATGAAGGAAACAAATGTTTAAGAAATCATTTTTCCGCGGGCAATACCCAACCTTATTAAATATGATAAACACACTTATGGCCCATGCACTTCCTAGTACACCCTTAAAGTTACGATTATTGCGTATGATAGCTTATTTACCATTTCCATTAAATATCTATTCATAAGCATAAATAAGACGGATTTTATTTCTGGCAGTCCTTATCTTTGGGTGTAACTCTTAAGCACTCAGAATTTGACATCATGGCTAGGAAAACACATAGATGATTTGCCAAAATGGAACGAATAGAGTGGAAACACTTAGAGGTAAGAAGAGAGAGTTTCAACCAAAAGATGATATCGCACTTCACTAGGAATTAAAGGAATAGCGCATACATTATTTTCTTTCTCGAAGGGGAAGCAGGAAATCAGCAGGGGAGGCGGATGGCGGAGTGTACGAAAAAAGTAAAAAATTCAGCGGAGCCTAACTGCTACCAGTGCGTCCGCCCAGGAAAAATTATGGCGCAAATAAAGAAAAGCGGAGAGATAGGGCAAAAGAGAGATTTTTGCGGATGGTTATGATAAATAAAAATAAGGAGAGACGCTACGTAAAAATTCCTTTCCTCGCCGAAAAAAAAACGCTCCGGCTTCTTTATGTGGAGAAAGTTTATGCTTCCTGAGATTCTTTGAAAAATCTAACTTTTCCATCCGCGATAATTTTTGTTATTTTTATCCGGAGTGGAGAGGAATTCGGGTTGGAACTGGTCCAAAGGAACTTGGGCAGAGGTAGAGAAATGAAGGGAAAAATAGATGAAGAGCGTCGGGCGGGTTTGTCCATCATTGTCCAGATTCAGGGATTTTATGTCACTAGAAAATTATGTGGAGACACCATTTTGTAGATAAGAGCGTTAGAGAGATAACAATAATAATTAATAATAATGCCGTCTTTTTATGAGCAAATTTTAGCCTTTGAAGGCCATTCCTCCAATTCACCCCTTTTTATATATTTTATTACTTAGATACTAGATAACTTAGATAAGAATTTATTTATTCCTGATGATTAATTATAATTGTATAATAAATTTCCTGGAGATTAATTTTAACTATAATAATTATTGATGCAATTGAATACTGGAGAAATTGTATTCAATTTGTCATAAATACGTCCATAATTCAAAATATAGCTCATAAACCATAACCATCATACATTAATATATGATGGTTATGGTTAATGAGTATTATTAATATAACCATAGCCATAATTACTTAGAAATGCATAAATAAAGCATTAAAATTTTGTTTTCGTCTTCCACAGCTTTGTATACCTTCAGTCATTGTGCGGAATTTGCGTAAAAATCTTCATCTAACAGTTATCTGGCTTAATGAAACAAGAATGGAAGAAATAAATTATCTCAACTCTTTATCTCACCTAATCTACTACTCCCAATATAAATATATAGGTAGGTAGTGGTAGAAGGTTTGATCCATTATCTACGGAAATTAGTTTACCAACTCATTTTTGCTTACATTTTATCTTTCTTCGTTAACACGTTTTCTCCACTCTTCCTTCGCTCATCAATCACTAATCTTTTTTAACCAGGCATATCATGATAATGTCTAATTTTCATAAATCAAATTCAAACTTGTAAAATTAAAGACTGTAGGCAATTAAAGCAAATTCTACATGCATTTCATGTGGACACCTTTCTGGTCGATCTACTGAAAAACTGGAAAGCTTTACTAGCATGAAAGCTGCACAGTATTAATAGCATGAAAGCTGCACATTCATGCTTCGAAGGTTAAGTAAAATTTGGCTTAAATCAATGGAATAATGAAGAAAAACTGTCCATTTATATAAAAATATGTGGAAATACAGACACAGAAATAGAGAAACATCGGCTCCTGGCAGAGAAACTTTGACAACTATTAGAATAACTTCGGAGACTCCCGGACTTTTGGTGAAGGTGGAAAATCTAAGTATTGTAGAAGACCCAAGGTTAGACCAGAGATACATATACGTTATACCAACCTTTGGAATGAAAATCTTAGAGACAGATATAATTGCTAACGACTTTTGCTTTAGTACTAGTACTGTAGAATTTACGTAACTTCCCATGTATACAGTATAGTCTATGTAAATAAAAAAATTTAAAATAAACATAATATCAAGCATCTATCTGTAATTACTTGTAATAGTTTTTAAATGCATTGAAATATAAAACCTGTATTTCCAATAATTGGATAGATCCCGTAACATTTTTGTTAATTAATCGTGTGTTTGTATCCATTGAATTTATACGTATTTTGACATTTTTCGCAATGAATTTTTCTCACTGGATTGTTTCACATTGTGTATTTCCTAGTTTTTATTGTAATTTTCTGATAAAATAAGTATTTTCAATTGACTAACCATCTGATAATTTTTGCCTCGATTTAATAGATCCCATATGTTTCAATAAATTAACAAAAGAAAATGATCGGTATTCGGACAGGCAGATACGTAAGAACACGAGGACGTCTGGCAGAGAGACTCTACAGAGAGAAAACTATCTGAATAACTTGGGAAACCCCAGGACTTCCGGAATAGGTGGCAAATATAAGTGTCGCAGAAAACGCAAAGATAGACCAGAAATACAAATAAGTTCTAGAGAGTTTTTCGGTACTAAAAATGGAATATGGAGTGGTATCGCAATCGTTGGAAATCGTGAATGAAGGCCTTAAAAAAGAGAATACGGAGGAGGAAAAAGGTTGGAAACTTGGCGCCGAGTTTCCGGGTCCGATTGATGCGCGAATCGTAAAAAACATTAAAAAGTTCCTTTGGAATAGGAGTTTTTCCTTGTGCGTTTTAGGTTCGTTTAATGAGACGCAGAGGTGGGCGGAAATCTGTCTGGAGCTGAAAGGGAATCTAGTTGTGTGTAATGTGGGAAGTAGATGCTCTGTGATACAGTTTGGACCCATTACCGGCTGGTTCTTATGGCCAAAACAGATGTGACGAATGGATATCCGATTCAGATCCGTGGGGTCCAGGTGTGCGTACTACAGTATCAGGTTGAATTTCAGAGAATGCCTTTCCATTTTTAAATAAGCAATGAATATCCATTTATTCTATAATAAAAGGCAGTAGGATTAATCATTAGAAAGCTGAAATACCCGGCATTTTCTGGTAAGAAACTGAAGATAAATGTTTACGTAAGGCATTCTTATATGCTGAAATATACATTTTAGAAGTAATACGTTAAACCATATCGCTTACTATCCTTCTATTCAAAGGATTCTCTGTAGAAATCATAAGCTTTTAATAGCATATTCCCGAGTCAGAGGCTTTTTCTCCAAATATTATTTTATACATGACTTTGTGGTAGGGCTTCATAGGGTATAGGAGAAGGAAGCAAAATTTTAATCAACTCTCACCATATAGTTTTCTTCCTCTCCTCATATACTAAACAATGCCACTAAAACACTGAAATAATTTTGACAGCTGATATGATGAGGGCTTACGATGTTTTTTAAAATACTTCTATTTTCTAATTAATCACAATATAGTTCGAATATACTATTCTTTATCATATATTACCGTGAGTCCTGGAACCATCAAAGCTAGGAAGGTTGTCAAGGCAAAGTTTTCTGAAAGCATGACTATTTTTCCATGAATTAATTTCTTCCATCAAAGTTTTTCTATTAAATAATGAAATCATAATTTGCTCGCAGAAAAAATATGAAAGTGACTACTATATTGTGACTAATATATTTTTCCGGTCTATCTAGTACGAGGGTATGCAATGATAATACAACAAAGTCCAACCCTCTTTAATATGGATAGAGTCCTTCCTGAATTCATACGTTTAGTAGAAGCTTTCCATTTGCATAGTAAACGGACACCTACTCAACTCACTTATCTGGCAGCCCATTTAAATGTGTAACTGTTATCATAGCTAACTAACGATTTAGCGAACCAGGCATTGCTTAGGTATTGATGTAAATACCATTGGATTAAATTGTCATTTGTCCTGTACACAGAGAGAAAAGGCAGAGTAAACCATACTACAAAAAACCTTTTATGCCTTAATATGCCTCTGGACATTCCTCTCGTAGCTCTAAAATACAAGGACTGTATTCGCAAAGAGAACAGTTGCACTCAACTACAAAAAATACATTTCCGTTCAGCATGGAATCTCAAACCATTCAAAAATGTTAACTACGGCAAAAAACATTGGTGGGCAATTGAACTAAAAAGCAACCGTAGCTACAGATAGTTAGCTGTTCGCAACTCCAACTCTTCCGAACTTTAAAAGATCCCGTAATCATGTGCGTCAGCGAGGGCTTGTTAGTCTACTCCAAGTGAATCTACGGCCGTAAACTCGTAAAATTATAAGGGCCCCTACCGGATACAGCGACAGTAACGAGAAATGGTAGAAAAGAACGGTTTGAGAATAAAAAGGAGAAAAACATCTGAAAATTCATCGACGCGATAACAAGGACAACTAACGATGGGGGGGGATAGAGGATAAGAATGGAATGAGAGAATGACGGAAGAGGAGGGAGTCAAAGGTTGGAGTAATTCTCTCCAAAGGTTAGGAGGGAAGAAGTTTAGAAGTCTTTATTAAAAGAGATTCGCAAAGGAAAGGGTTTGGGGTTCGAATAACCAAGTAACGCAAATACGGATGAGGAAATTATGTCAAAAGTTTCTGGGGAAATGCAAGTTATCGCTGCAATAATAATTCCAAAAAAAAGGAAAGAGAAATACTTGTCACGCTATAGAACTCGAGAAAAGTAGCAGGCGGAGGAAAAGTAATTGAGATCCTTATTCTATTGTCCAAAAAATCTATTTCTGCTGCTTAGCGAAAGAACCTACACATTTTCAGTGGTATTTTTTTTTATTTTTATATTTTTGGAAAGCTTTTCGATAACGACCACGTATTATGAATTTTACTCGTACTTTCCTTGTATTTGTTTTATAATTCAGTAAACATAAACCTGGTTAGGTTGGGTCATAGGTTTCACGTACGTAACATAAAAATATATAACTGACAAATATAATCCTAACCATAGGCATGCATTAAATATAAATGATGATTACATTTGATAATTATAAACTTTAAGTTAATTATAATTAACTTAAAGTTTATATTTAATTCTATACTGTCAATTGTTTATAAAAAAGTAAAAAATTACTTTAGCCGCATTTTATAGGAATTTATACTACATTGTATAATTGATATTGTTTAATATTGATCTCTACATTGTCATATGTATTGCTTTGTGAACGTAAGTTTCATTTCCTTTTGTTAAACAAGCATCTATGCAAACAGGTTTATTAGCCGTAATTGAGACTACTAAGTTACACATTATTGTAAAATATATCTCTATTTTTAGTTGAATATACAAAATACATAGGTAGATAAATGATGAAGAAACGCATGATTCGAATGCTTGAAATCAGTGAAAGAAACTAAGAAGAAAAATCTACCTCTTCAAAGAATTTTCCTCCTTCAAAAAAAATAAACGTTTCTTCTTTCACACCTTTCTTTATATAACATTTAGATCATAAAAAACATTTACCTTAAGGAGTCAGACAAGCATTTATGTTTTAATCACTATTTTATCGTACAACACATTCTATCACAAATCCCAACTTAGCCGCATTAAGTAAAAATTCCCCGCTATTTCAACACCCCGTTCCGACGGATAAGCACAACCATGCATGAAAATTAATTATCATCAAGAGAACTTTTACACTTCTATAAATATAAACGACGAGATAGCGATGGAAAAAGGCTGCTTGGAGTGAGAGTGAAGAGGAAGTGGGGTTGGTCTGAAAGCAGCGACGAGGATTAGACGTGCCTTGTTGAGCAAAGTAGAGTAGAGAGAAAGAAGAAAAGTAAGGGAATCGAAGAGACAAATGGGAGGAAATGGTGGAGAAGGACAGACGTTTCTGGGAAAGGCGGATTAGAGGCGGAAGGAAGGGTGAAAAGGAAAGTAATTGGAAAGAGGAAAATATAACTGAATGAAACGGAAGGATAAAGAGAGGAGAGATTAGAAAGATACCAAAAAGGATATTAAATTAGGAAAGCAAAATAAGAGGTTATTTGGTATTAGACAATCATGCTGCAACACTTAAATAGAAATTCTTTTTATCTTTTATTTTTATTCGCAACTTGTATAATATTACATAACATTACAAATTCAATCTGTAACCTTATTTAAAAAAAACAGAGGTTATCTCAGTCTTGGTTATGGCATTTATAAAATATACTACTACGAGTAAAAAGTTCCCAAATTCATTTTCGAAAACGCCGAACAGGAAAAATATAAAATTCTGTTTGTAGATAGGTAGGTAGGTGGTAGATAGCTGTGTCCACATGTGCCGCTATCTACCACCAGAATTTTACATTTCTCCTCCTCTGAAACTTATTAATAGTAGTAGTAGCCACAGAGAAATGAGTAATTAATTATAGCTTAAATGTCGATCATTTCTTATCGAATGTTACGATAAAGTTTTAGAGGTCTAAATCAATACCAAATTTCTTTTAATTATAGCCTTCTAGCCAGGAAAGAAAACAAGTAAAAACTACCGCGCTTCTAATCTTGTTCAATAAGTCGCATACCCACTTCTAAGATTTTGACAGCTAATAGTGGAGGATTAACGATCAAACATGCCTTGGAACTGAACACATAGTAACTCAACGCTAATGAAGTAAATACCAATAACTAAGATATGACTGTCATTTGATGCTAAGCTGCATTTAAACTAAAACTACCCACTATTGCAATTAATGCAAAATTGTATGAGGTAATCTGATAAGGAATTTCAGGCACGAGAAAGGATGAAAAGGATACGAGATGGATGTCTGAGAATGACTAAATTTAAACGCAACAGAATACAGAACGTGATCTTTCCCGCAAATTTAATCCAACTAATTATAACCAGAATGGTATCAATGGGTCACACTCATCATTACGTTCAGTTTCGTGTTGTGTTTGACATGGATGGATTCTAGCGAATATTAAAAAAATGATTTCGTCTTAAAATGACTCAAGATGAAAACTTAAATTAATTTACCTTTAAGCGAAGCATAAGAATTATTACCAAAAATAGTAAATCAAACCAGATTGTGTGGATTTTTAATTTTTAATAAACATACTATTGACAGCCAGGTTTGAATTTAATTTGATAAGGAAACATGTATGCTTTAAGCAACCTTCAAAATATTTTAATCCTGTATACCCTTAAAGAGGAAGAATTTAATTGATTCACAAATTTAGTCATGTTCCGAAAAAGAGGAAAGAAAGAGCTAAACTAGAGATACCATAGGAAAGGAGAAAAATAAGAACGCAGGCATATTTATATCTCCAGAGAGAGAAAAGAGAGATTTGGCACGGGACCTGATGACTGTGAGCCGTGAAAGTTCATGTCTAACATTCATGACATTTCGAAAGGGGGACCTAAAATTCTTTGCACCTATACTCCGTTTGGTGTTGTTGATTCAATCAGAAAATTATCAGTTACATTCTATTTTATTTCTCGTTCAGATCATTCCTCAACAGTACAAGCATCAGTACAATGCAATATCTATGATTTCAAAGTATAAACAAGCAATAAACAAACATCTGCCACATGACAACCACCATCAAAATCTTAAAATAACAAAACACCTCTTGCTTACTTTAAGCGGTAGGGATATGATCTTTACCTACCAATATGATCACCACTGTACCACAGAAAAAAATATCAGGATAAGGATAAATAGAGATCTAAAGAGATCGACGAAAAACGAATATAAGGTAATCACAAAGAGAAAGGACGCACTAAAGTGAAAAACCTGACCCACAAAAAGGAACCAAAACCATTGAAGGTGGATGAAAATAAATAGAAAATGGGGACGGAAATGTAACAAAGGGACAGATGAAAGAACTGAATGGGAGAAATCGGAGCAAGACGAAGGAAAGAAAGAAAGAGTCGAGGTCAACAAAATGTAAGACTACGTGATAAAACTGAGGAGAGACGAACATAAAGGACATTTGACGAACAGGGAAAAGGGGAGCGGAAAAACGATGAGCTGAAAGAGAGGAATGGATTTCAAAACGGATAGTGGAATGCAGGGAAACAAGATTGGACGAGAAAAGGAAGCAAATGGAATCAAGAGTGGCCGAATGTGACAAAAGAGGAGAAAGATGATCAAAATTGCAGGAGGGGGCGGAATAGACGGGTGAGAGCGATGATTTAGACGTGATTGGACAGTGAAAGTGGGGATCTTTCACCCCCTGTGGCGGGTTGACAGAAGGAGAAGAAAGGGCAAATACACTGGAACTAAGGTAGTTGAACATAGACCATAAAAGGTTTATCGAGAGAAGGATAATTATAACGAGAATTAAGTTATGAAGAAAAAACAGTAATTTCTACACGATTCCACACACGATAAATCGTGTGTAAAATTAATAGGTTTTTCTTCATTACTTCAATTTATTTCCACAAAGTAACGGCTGTCCATCTATATTTCATGAGAACGAAAATATTTCTTAATGATAAATAACTTTAATTATTCATATTAAAATTTTGGAAAAATTTACCACATTACGAAGCAATATTTTTTAATTATTTTTTATCGCTGAAGAAGGACTATAAAAAGTGTTTAAATAGTATCGGGTAATTTTAAAGAATAGAATCATTAGAAATAAAATGCGGTTCTAATTTATTTTGGAAGGGATAAATAGTTAGCGAAGGAATAGCTTGAGATATAATAATAACAAAAATTGTAACTATTGTATTATTATTAAAGTTGGTAAGCCTAGGAGGTGCATCGAAGGTAGGAGCGTTCATCTGCCATACAGACGGCTGATGTTTACACCGAAAGAAAGAAACTGAGCCTGAGAATGGCTTTAAAATAATGAACACATGGTCATAACAGTTACGAATTGTACCTTACTTCAACATGATACTAAGATGATAATACCAACTCTTAAGCGAAATCTATCATAATTAGTTACCTCCCTGATACAATGCAAATTTGAGCACGATTTCTAATACAAACACCAACAAAACACGATTATTTCCATCCAACGTAAGGTACCAACTTCATCAACCTAAAATTACGATCTCGAATGAAAACAACCAATTCTTAAACATTCAAACCCGTTTCAGCGCGTCCTTCAAACACAAAAGAACGCAGTTGCAGTACAATCATTCCAATCTCGGTACGTAACATACTTGAATTAAGGCAATTCCACTTTCATCCCTCTACCGGGTCACCGGCACACCTGACGGGGGCGTTCCCCTTATCAAAACCGGTCGCGATAGCGAAATTAAATAAATTGCGAAATCTTCTCCGCGAAAAGCCGCAAAAAAAAAGACTTCCGGGTTTAATTATTTCGCGCGGTCTCTGTGAAGCTCTCTCGGAGCATTTCCGCTCGTTTTCTGGGCAGAGTTGCGTTTTCTGCGGCGGATTTTTTCCTCGAAGATGTCGTTTCCGCGCAACACTGGGCTCATTAAGTTCCTCGGAAGTGCACCTCTCGACCCTCTCTAATAACGATCGATTTACAAGGCTGAAAAAGGAACCCGTGCACTGGAGGGCTTAATTAAACGTTATGGTCCCCGACACAATCCGTTCCTTCATTAAAATTTCAAACTTAGGGGGGGCTTTTTTGTTCCTCTCGCCGGGAATTCTGGGAAATGCGGGGTAATATCCGTCCCGTGACGTCACCTGACTTCTCTAATCTATTCATATGGGATTCCTTATCAACAAGGGATGAGCTTGAAAGGCCGAATCGCATTTATAGGCTGAAAAGTACGGATATAACTTTCTCGTTTCTTCCGTAGTTGCAATATATATGTTACGGAGTGAGCGAACATTGTTTAGTTTTCATACGCTCAGTATTAAAATTTCTTCATTTGCCGTATGGATGGAGTTTTGTGGACCAAATATACTAGCTTTACGCAACGGAGAATTTCTTCAAAAGGGACGTGCGATTAAAATTTCATAATTTTCGGAGAAAATATAGCAGCAAATATAAAAAAACTAATCCAGACAATGCAAAGTGAACTTAATAAATAATTCCTTCGAATTTTATTTTGTGATCGAGAATGATGCTACTTAGGAAAATTTATATTGAATTTTGTATTAATTTCAGAGAGAATGGAAAATATTGAAAAGCTACTTTCTGGAAAAGAAATAATAGATATATTTAACGTAACTGAATCCCGCGATAGCGAAAGGTTTGTCATAAACTTCAACAAGTCTTTATACGATTAACATACAATTCTAAATGTGTAAGATTTTTATGATCATTTTTAGATAAAAAGTGAGTGTATAACAGAGCAATTCTCTGTTATACAACATGGGAAAGCTTCTTCATGAGCTCTCTCATTTAATCCATCGATATAAAAATCTTTTTGGCAACTCAAATGGGATCAGTAACAGTCTACTGTATGTATTACGATACAAAGAATGCAAAAGGTATTAGCAGGTATGGCTTTGAAATTGTAAACCGATGAAAGAAAAATGTACTATATGTCATTTGTTGCGTACATCAATTAAAAAGTTGGCGTAACTAGAAAAGATTACCATTATAAAACAACGAATTATTTCCAATGCCACTGCGATAAAATCGGTGTTGGAAAAACATCCGACTCTATGAAAATGTAAGCCAAAAGTGAACAAATGTTTGAGGTTTACTATCCTCTCAAAGACATTTGGGTACCGAACGAAGAAACAAAGGAATGAATGCCTGACGGGAATTTCCACATGCTCCTGTCATTTAAGACGTCGAAATCCTTCGCCACTGAAATTTCAGTTCAATAGGTTCCTTCCTTGAATTCGAGAAGCTCATCTCTTTGATAATTCATGTTGGAGAATTAATTACCGACACTCGAGCCTGAATTGATCTACTGTGAGTGTGTCTAACATATTACAGATCCCTGAGGAAATAGGAAGCACTCCTTGAAATTCACGGAAATCACACTCTTGGAACGTGACGTGAATAGTCTGATAAGTAAGAATATCCACGTGATACATAACCAAAGTCATCGGAGATGGATCTAAAGCGGAGTTCGCCTTACTCTGGAGCACGACTTCCGTGGGAGAATTCTTAGAACAAAATAATGCACGTGGTTGAGGATTTGAGCCTTACAAGTAGCTCGCAACTTAAAATCCTCCGTCTTTTACTGACAATGAGTGTTACCATATATACTTAATAATACCCTTGTTCATCATGACAATTCTTCACTTACATCTACTCATACTTGGCTTGAACTGGTTATGGAAATGTGAGTTGAGTTGAATAGAACGTTTGATATCAAAGATCAAAGCTTCACTATGAGTTAATCCAGACTAATCGCCTTAAAGGCTTAGATTTATCTTAAGTATTCACGTCAAAGGTGATCTACATCCGTTATCCTTAATGCCATTTCCGGTCTGCACCTAACTTTATGTTAAAATTAAGTAAATTTTCATGTAATTTAAAAGTGCTTTTTTCCTGCCGTTTTGGACTTGTTTTTACAGTTTATCTTGACGTATTTCCAAGGTTTTAAGTCATCCCATTCTTTGTGGATTTTTCCCCGCAGCGTGGGTTTTTTTCTTTGTCGACCATAAGAAGATT
The DNA here is from genome assembly GCA_947579665.1 of Sympetrum striolatum. Lineage (NCBI taxonomy): Eukaryota > Metazoa > Arthropoda > Insecta > Odonata > Libellulidae > Sympetrum > Sympetrum striolatum. The sequence goes on from OX388346.1 coordinate 78,202,007, forward strand.
TTACGGCATCCAACTCTATCTCCATTCTATCTTTTTTAATTCACTTTTGAAAATATATTTAAAAACGGTTATTTAGATGAAAGGGTTTCCTTAGGGTTAAATTTTCCAAATAATAGGTCAGTGTAGTCTAATCCGATTTATATTTAAAGTTTTATGGTAAGTACTTGTCGTTTAGCTGTGTATTTGTATTCTAAACTAACTGAATGCTAAAAAATGACGTTCTAGATTTTAAAGACATCAGCTCAATAGATCAACTCCATAGCTTTGTTCTTTGATCAAATTTATAATAATGATTATTCAATCAAACACTATCTTGCTTAGAGCATATTAAGGAATTTTCTGTTTCTGATACCTGTTTATATTTCGGAGATGTTTAAAATAGACATTTTTAGCATATATTCTCTGTTATGTTTCAAACCAATGCGTATCATTGAATTGTACACCTCGGTCAACCGTGAGAACTCTTGGGAGATATCACCCACGCAAATTTCTATTCTTGGGTCTTACCTTAGTTACAATGCACTATTCTGAAACCGTTCAAATTTAAGCAATAGATAGAAAAGTCAGCATTCAAAATAAACAGTAAATAAATTTAAATATTAGAGCCCTGGCAACGATTTAAATAAAACTTTAATAAAGACCTTTATACTATTTTAAAGCGAATATTTCAACAACCTCTTTCCCCTCCTTCGCCTACAAATATTAGATTTCTTTGTAATTATTGGCTAATGGTGGAGATAGAGGCCCATATCGGACTTGTGTCTGAATACAGAACAGCACCGCTGAGTATTGACTCGAGGCAGCAAGAGTATTATCGGGCAAGTCTCTCGTACGCGGAAACTAGGTAAAATGACGTCTCTCCAATATGAATGGCCCTTTTGACCTCCTAAGGTTTCCCCTGGCAACGACCCTAGCTCACAATACACGCTTTTACGAGAGGAACACACCGCGGCGTAGATCATCTTTAAAAAATGTTATGCGGGAGAAATCCTAAGCCTCGGAGGGCCTGGGAGTATTGCTCTCGCTTTACGGCCCTCGTTATGAAGTAGGGGAGGAAAGGCGTAAAGGGCGGAGTAAAGGAGAATAAGTGGAGGAAGCTTGCGAGTCGTGGGGCGAGGTGGAAAGTTTAGAGAACGAAAGACCGCAATACTTTCAACGGGGGAAATGTAGGTACATGTTCAAGGGTGTGGGACAAGACAAATTTCCATGGTAAGCCACATGCGTCAATATGACATATGATAGAGATTTGAGTAGGGAAAATCATAAGAGAAGACGGTTGTAAAAGTGGGCATTGTATCCTATGTTTTTAACATATTTGGCTAGGATGACCAGACAAACCACATTTGAGGGTACTCATATAGCATATGTTGAGTTCATTTAACGAAATAAACTGTGTTTGAAATCTTAAATTTGGCAGTAAAAACGCCGTTTTGGTGTTTCGGAAATGATATCCATTTTTTAGGTTTCTGCTTCAAAATGAAGACATGTTCCACATTGTCTTTACTATTTAAGCCATTAAGTGAAATGAAAAGTATTTTCACGTCAGCTTAAGGTGATTTCATAAGAAAGAGTTTATCGCAGGTATATTGAAAAGTATTCCTGAAGACTCGAAGAAAAACTAAAAATTCCCTTCATATTGACCGTCATGTTACAGTAGTGCGATGACTCCCAAGGTAAAAATAAAGAACGTACCAAATCGTAAATATTATTATCCCAAAATCTGTGTCAATCTAAAACTGTGCATTTCAATTAAAATTCCTAGGCAATAAACTCAAAAGGCATCAAACCATATATCTAGGCGAAAATCAGTACGTATTCTTCCAAAAAGTGAAATTATTTGTGAATAAACCTTTAATCGATTGGTTCACTCAGATCTCTTGATCTATTTTCATCTTTCGTAAATCCAAAAGCACACCACCCAGGCTTTGTAAAGAGGTGCACTTTTCTAGCAAACGTTTTTCACCCTTCCAGATGAATTAACATGATTTTACATATTTTTTGTATTGAAATAACGTTCTTTATTTGCATATTTGGCGGCTCTGAATATGCACATATTTATTGAACATGTTTTCCTGTGTAATGTATTGACTATTATAACTTTTCTAGTAGATTTCCATTGATATTTTACACCCCCTTAGCTGGGGATCCAGAAGATCTTTACTTCCGAACCATATCCTAGGGTTTCTCCCTGTCCTCACAATCCTTTATATTCCTATTTCACACAACCCCTTTTCAAATTAACAATCCCTTTTAGGCGCACCGCAATGCCACTGCCATGCAGATATGACCTATTTCCAACCAACCACATAACACATACATATTAAAGAAAAGAACGAGAATTGGAGAAGATGAAAGAGTAGGTCGTGAAAAAGAAGGGAAAAAGAGAAGTCTGGAAGAGAGATTTCGGGAGGCCTTTGCATTTAAGTTGTCTCGTTTGGGCAAAGTGTGAGTACTTGACCCCAGGGACAGATATAAGAGAGGTTCGGCTTCTGGAAAGGTTTTTGGGAGGAAGGGGATGAGATAGGGCGCAGGAAGGATAAGGACCTCGGGGAAGTTTGCAGGTGGGGAGGGGGGGAGGAACATTGTTTGCGTTCGCACAAGGACAAGGAAACGCACACAAAAGACTCACAACGATAAGACAAGCGCAATTTCACGAGGAGGGCGCGCATATGTATATAGAATAAACGGAATGCACGGAATAAACGATACAAATTCAGGATTTATTTTGTGGTACTGATCAACTTGTGAAAAAATCACGGTAAACAAACTTTTACTATATCTATAAATAGTGGTATAGTAAAAGTTGGTTTACCATGGATTTTTTGCGTGGAATACCTTGAATATATTTTAAAACTAGGACAATCAATGGGACCCATGAGTATTTTTGTGTGCCGTGTTTTTGGAGGTACTGTGAAAAGGTTAAGAACTGAGGGGACAATGCATTTTTGTGATAACTTTGTTAGGAGCGAACCATTTCAATGAAAATCTCAGCAAAACATATTTAAAGGGGAACATAATAGCGTTTAGTGAAGGTGAGTGATTAGTTGCAATGACTAGCCTATTAATCGGTTAGTATGTCCGCGTGAGATTCCAACAAAGTTCATAAATTTTTAAATTCATATTCTAAAATTCTGAATGAAATGTATACCAAGATCATGCAAGCAAGAAAATACAGCGGTCGACTTTTAAATCGAGCTTAAATTATTGGGTAATTTATGTTTTAATTTTAAACTAAGTTTTTCTGAAGCTAATAAATACCGCTAACTGAGCTTCTGTTGAAAAACATTACTAATAAACACTTTATGTTGATATAGTATGAAATAAGGGCTATTATAGAGGAACTAAGAAAATTTTAGCGCAGAGGTAGCAATCGTCTAGGCTACATCAAGATGTTCATAAAGGTATATAAGACATTATGGCAACATCTTCGAAAGATTAAATTGCTAGTAAGAGGGCCAGATTTAATTTGCCTGTGATAGACCATTAGTGTATGTTATGTAGACGGACTATGAGGTAACAAATCAAATGTTTGCAGTATAATTATTTTAACGTAGTTTCGAAGTCTCTCTTATATTGGTCCACTCTAGGTGCACTATCATTGACTTTTTGTTCCTAAGAGTCGATGTAAAAACAGAAATTAACGGTAATTGCAAATTTAATGAGTAACAAACTCGACAAATAATCCATAATTGCGCCTATCAAAACTTCAATAGAGATGGAGTAAATAGCATAAATTCAAAAAAAGGACTGCATCGTTACAAATAATATGATTACTTGTTAAGATAGGCTATAAGGTGATGATATTACTTAGAATATTACATAAACTTGCTTCAGTAGACTCTGATTCCTTTCCCTGACACTTCTTCGGAGACCACACCTTGGAAAAACGAGACGAGGAAGAGAAAGGAGAAATTTACATTTTTATCTTATTTTTCCGGTGTCGAAAACAGAAAAAGAAGAGGCCCGCCTTTTTATTAGCAAAAAAGGGGAAACTTTCCCCCCACCCCGTCTTTTCCCGCGGTTTTATTCCCCGGGATTTTTTCAACGAGGGAAAGGGGCGAACGGGGAATAAAAAGAAAAGGAATTCGGGCGAATCGAGAAAATGGAGGACGATGAGGACAAAGATGGAGGCTGAAAGAGAAGGATGCGATGTTGATTAGGTTTCGGAGTCGGAATAGAAAGGGACCTGGGGAGAGGCTATTCCACGGCCGAAATTGAGCCCATATATTCGCCCCCAACAATCGCCTCTAATTATATGAAGTATAAGAATAACGAGGGGAATCGAATGGGGCCGGATAGCTCTCTCCGAAAGAACGCCATTTGACTTCCCCGTTTAATTACGGGCTTTAATCTTTATATATATAATTTAGTTCGAGGGTTTGTATGTACGTTTCCCTAAAACTTTAAAAATAGTCCCATAGCTTTAAATTCTTGAAAAATCGGAATTTCTGATAACCTGCAAAACTAAGCTACCTTTTTATCTCCCATTTTGTGAAGTGAATGCACGAAGAGATTCTTTTTATCACCTGCACATGTTTTTTCCTTGTCAATTTTGAATTATGAATAAACTTTGTCCGAGGTAGGTATAAGTATTTTTAAGGCTGAAATTCTTTAAAGTTTCTTCTTTAAAGTTAGATATTATCTACAATTTGCCTGCATTGTCTATAGAAAAACGAGAAAATTCTCTCTTTAATGGACTAGCACAGCTGATATATATCGACAGATGAACTTGGTACGTAGTCGAGGTACACAGAACAGTTCATCCATTGTATAAAACATGTTATTTGCATCTTAGTAATATTTAGAAAATTTGCTTTGGGTCAAGCACTATATGATTCATCAACCACTCTATATATCACTAAATAATTCATCTGAAGCCTCATTTTCGGAGCTTTTTGGTGCATTTATGCCAGTAATACATGCAAGTATTACTGAGTCTGTCATTGTATACCATAACATATGAATTACATTTTAAGTCCCCAAATCAAAATTCATGTAACATGAGCATTAAATTAGCAAAAATATCATAATTCACGCGATATATTCAATCTTATTGAGGTCTGCAAGACGTCGTTTTTACTAATTGGAACCTATTATAGATATTCTATCATACACTATCAGCTATCTTAATCAAACATATTTCAAAAATGTTCATAAAAGTTAACAAAGTATCTTGCAAAAATATAAATCTGATTGGCTCATAAATACTTTCTCCTTCACGCCTTTTTGCGGACATTTCAAATTAATTTGTCGGCAAAACGTGGTAAGATATTGTCGGTCAAGTGAACTGTTGGAAAATTCGTTCTCGGTCAAACGTCCCATATAATATACATGCATTCCCTTCCAAAGTTATTTTATGTTTACTAATTTCATTGGCGTCTAATTTAGATACTAACATGAAAGAGAGGGAATCTCATTGACTCAATACATACTTTCTTCTTAGCCGCAAACTTTCGATCCATCGCCATACCTTTGCTAGATTTACAGCTCCCCACGTTAGCAAAACGGACGAGGAATGAGTTAAAGAGAGGATAAGGGACGGGAGAGAGAAATGACCCCACGAACGGGAATCAGAATGGAGAGCACGACCAGCAACTTTAACCTATTTCACCTTTGATGCCTGATTCCGAATTCCACCCCTAAAACTGCTTCGTCTTCCACCGCATTCCACCCCCTCCTACCCCAATAGATCACTCCCACAGTATCACCTTATCAATATATCACCCGGAGATTGATTAAGTGCGACCCGAGATCAGTAACTACTGAAACCTCTTCGACGCAATATTATCTCTTGGGATGTCCTTCGACGTGGAAAACTACTATATCAATCACGGGCGCAAACTCGCCGAAAAAAAGGAAGCTCGTTTGGCGCCGAACTTTGCGCCCGAAACTATTTGGGGCATCCCAAAATCAGAGCTGATGATTCCCATCTTCTCTGATTTAGTCCACGGAAGACGAAATACTGACGATCGAGTTCACATTACAAAACTTCCAGTTTCTAATTAATCTTACAATGCGCTTAAAAAAGGGCATGAAAACCGAATCGATACTCAAAACCATTTAATCTTTCCAGAAAAATGCGATATATTGCTGGGTTTCATTAGGCATGAAAAGATAAATGTTCAAATTCTAATAAATGTTATATCAGATTTAAAATTTTCCGATAAAGACTATTACCATAAAAATAATTAAATATTGCCTTATAATCTTATTTACTTAAATTTTAAAAACATTCTAATTCACTTTAAAATATTTACCATTTAATTTCCTCTTTTTCGGAATAAAATTCCCTGGATAGAAAAAAGGTCTTATCGTAAATAAACAACTCCATGGTAACAAAAAGGGAAGCGGATATAACATATTTCATTCTATAAACAGCAACTTTTCAACGAATCAACAAACTCGGCAAATTTAATTACTGCGACGAAATTTAAAACTTAAACTTATATTTTACCATTACCTCAATAAATTAACATTTTATTTCCTCTTCCTCGGAATAGTATTTCCGTGATCGTAAACAACAACATCTGATCGTAAATAAACAACTCCTTGGTAACAAAACAGGAAGGAGATATAACAGATTTGATACGAGAAATAATAATAATTTTTCCGTAACGTCAGCAAATTTAATTTAAAAAAGCAAGTATATTAGCGACGGAATAATTGAATGTAGTCAACGGTGATAAAAGAAATTCAGTATTTGGCGCTAGAGAGGTATCTATGCTCACTAAAACGAGCGAAGGTATAACAAATCCTGTGCTCAAAATGATAACTTCGCAGCTCGTTTACCAGGAAATTTAAGTAAATTCCACTGGTCTGATTTCATGTACGGATTGAATACCTTCAAATTTAGTATCAAAGAGGAAACGCTTGGGGCTGGATTTATATCCAGCTTTTCTCACAGAATCTCAATATTTCCCTCGTCAGCTCTATATTATACACATTGCTAGAAATTCGATTAAAACCTCAGATATGCCAAGATTATCCAAAATATTCCGAAGGAAAACCCCAAGATATTAAGGGCTTAGGAATAATCTAGATGGAATGCCTTATCAAAAAACATGCCCAATGAAGAAGGAATGCCAACTATTGAGGCCTTTGCGATAAAATAGGATCAAACTGGTGGTGGTGAGAATATTTCCAGTCTAATAGTTTCTCAATAATGCCTTTGTAATGGTCTTAGCGTTGATTTACATATATTTTGTTGAACGAATCAAAATGTCTAGCTTTGTAATGGAAATGGAATTTCGCTATCCTTGCCATTGTCTAAAACGCATATTATATTTAATTATTTCTTATTTATTTATACATAACAAATATTATAAATGAGTCGATAAAACTTCGAAGAGGCTATTCAATTAATTTGTTTACTTATGTCCAATATTCTACTGGAATTTCAAATCATCCATTCAAATAGACGTGTTACAATTTCAGATGGTTTTCGTTAAAGTGCTAATATCAATTAAAATACTCCCGTAAAGTATAAACAATTAATTAAACACGTTGCAGCTCAACTATATAAAAGAGGCCCATAATAAATCATACAATGAAAGAAGATATTACGTGTTCATTGTCTCATTTAATAAACATAGACATCTTGTTCAGATTGGTAATTAATCGAGGCATGAAAATGGAATCACTATCTGAGCTTTATTGCGGTTAGTTCTAATGACGAAAACATCGATTAAATTCAAACGTCAGTAATACCGGTAATGATGTAATAAAATGTTTGTGCATTATGGAGTGAAACATGCAGCATGCGATATGCAGCTGAAGTTAAAACGACGCAAGTATTATATGAAATCGCATTCTTTTAAATAAAATGTATTACTGCATTAAAATACTACTTTACCTCTGCACTCCCAAAAGATTATATATTAATGTTAAAAATAATAAAACCTCTTTATTTGGGCGAGATTGATACTAAGTCTCCCCTTATATGCGACTCATCAAACAAAATATCTGACGATACCGATTCAGGGTTAATTTTGTGGTACTTATTAACTTGTAAAAAATCCATGGTTAATCCAGTTTATATACCATGGATTTTTTACAAAATATCTGACTATAAAATTGTCTGCATAGTTGTAAAGTTAACAGAAAAACATTTGAATTGCCCCCATCTGTGTAGATTGACAAGATTTCCAATTCACACGACGACATAGAAGCATAACAGGATTTTTTTATTTCGCCATAAGAGCTTCTAGTATTGTATGGATATAAGAAAATTGTTTTATTCGTTCTTATATTATCGGATTTTTTACGCTGACATTATTCGTAAATGTGTAGTTAGTAAACGGTTAAAATTTTCAAAAGGGGCCAGGAATGTACAGTAGATAAGCAATTAAAATAAACTGTGACTATGTTAGTTAACTCTTTAAGCTATTTAATAAGAAAAGTATAAGTATTCTAGGCTTCTACCTAAAAATAGACTTACTGCATTAAGATTCATAAATAAATAATAATTATAACTGTTGCTGACCACCGTAAACGGCATGTAGGCTACAAGCGAAATACATTCCTATTACATACGTAATAACTGTGTATAATAATAACAGTAATAAAAATTGATTATGCAACGCCATACAAAAGCATGCATTGTGTGTATACATAGATTTTTATACAAGTATTTAAATACTCTCACTCATATATATATACATTATACATATATATAGACTCTCACTCATAAAAATTAAATGAGATCATACCGAGTACCCCCTCGTAACGGAAGCTAAGGGGAAGTAGTAAGGCGAATGAATTCAATATCCAAATGAAAGAGAGCGGAATGCGAACGCATTGCACCAAAAAGGAGCTCAGACTCCTCTTAATCTCGGCATCGCGAATATTTATATATATAAATACGTGGGATCGATGGAGAGAACCTTCGGAGAGACTGCGGGATTTTTAAAGGACAAGGCGACACCTATATATTTAAGGAAAAGTAGAGCCTCAGTGGGGATGAGGGAACCTTTTGTAAGGTCTTTTCTAACTGAGAGGAGCCGAAGAAAGCATAACCTGGTTTTCACCCAACGAATTGATTTCAGAGCAAAAAAGGATGGGACCATTCCCTCCCTTAATTTTATAGGGGAGTCATCATTATGTTTGATCCCTTAAAATTTGTTTACCTTAGCGACAAGAGTAACCGAATTATACAGGTAAAATAGGACCAACAATTAATACTGGTTCTGATTAAAATTATTCATTTCATGAGGTCTTCTCAAGAAAAGCACTGTTCTAATTCTGATTTTTTAATGATTCTCTCTCAAAGTCCATACATTTTTGCCCATTCGAAGTATAATACGATGCGTTAACGAACTTTCAAACCGTGTAGAGGAAGAGCTTTCTTAGAGAAGAAAGCTAACCATATTTTTAAGGTTAGTAAGAACACCTGCCCGGAAAGTAGGAGACCTGGATTCGAGTCCCAGCCAAGTCACTATTTTTCACTTCTTGTATAACCTTGGGTTAAGTTGCACGCTTACCTGTGCTAAGAAAAACTTAATTTCTATCATTTGAATAATTAGTGTGTTGCGCGTCTATTAAACTGTAAATCTTTTGTGATTATCATCCTTGCGTAGCGGATTATATAATTTCTCTAGATGATATTTAGCCCTTTATACATACGTTTTCCCTCTTCCTATTTGACTATCTCTACATCTAATGTTAACAATTTTGAAATTATTACTGTTGATGCCTGAAAATTATTCCAAATATAAACAATATTTAGTGTTTTTTCCTCCTCTTTTCTCATTGTTTGTACTCTTATGTCAACGTTTGTAATAGAATGTCTCCGCAATATATTTCCGATAAAAAAGATCTAATTTTATCTTATTACAAAGAATGATTTTATGAAAATATATTTTTTTTGTCTCATTATAAGTAAACCTCAGGGACAGCTCTTAGAATCTTAGCTCTTTGACATAATAAACATAATAAACATTATATTTTGCAAATATAATGTTTATTATATTCAATAATTCATGAATATAAATTTCAATTATAGACAGGGTAGTACGAGAATTACAAATACTTTGATACGCTTACCTTTCTTCTTCTTTTCAAATGGCATTCTTGTGCATGGTACAACTGATAAAATTAAATAAATATGGTGTATTAAACTTTAGAAGAATCTATATTAAAATCAAGCTTATAAACTCGTCAATTTAAATCCAATTAATGAACGCAGACGGCCTGAGATATACGCTTGAAATTCGTCTAATTTATAATTCGTGATTTTTTAGTGAAATAATTTAAATTCCGTCGGCTGGAATTAAAATCAGGGAAAATATTTGAAAAGTTGAAATTTGTCACTCACAGATATTTCTCGTTTCTAAACATAAAAACGGGAAAACGTGTTGTACGAACATGACAGGGGTACCCAAATAGATTAATGATTCTGCATTTATTAGTACACCTGTCGGGTTTCATAGAAACGACGGAAAGTCATGCAAATATTTCGCAGAATTAAATAAACAGTGTTCTGGACGCCAAATGCAAAAACGCCGAGACATGGCTACCATTAATTTATTTCGGTTGAGTGAACGATTATATTTTAATCAGCAGGTCTCGTATTCATAGATAATTGACGGACATATTCTATAGAAGCAGTTTTGGAAATAAAATGCTTTAATGAGTAAAGTATTTAATAGGGTCAAGATATTGAAATATAAGATATTAAAAATTATGGACTCACCACTAGCTGAGGTCCTGAATCTGTAGGGTGCCCTTTCTGTTGGAAGGACAGTCTCAACGGATCAGCTCCTTTGTGTCGAATAACAGGTTTAGCTGGATCTGAAAATATAAAAAAATACATATTATAGATGATACTGCATTTATATTCTGGCCAAAATTTGTTGTTTATAATACAAAATTAATTTTAAACTGGGAGATAACGAGCGATAATGATCTTCTTCAATAATAAAATCTCGAAATTATGAGCAGGGAAACATAATTAATGACAATTTAACCAAGCGGCTAGTATTTTATCCATGATTGGGAATCCATTTAATCCAAATACATAAGAATGAACCGGAGAAATTTATTTAAAAAGCACGATATAAAAGGATAGACTATCCTTACCATTATAAAAAAATTATATTAGCTCAACAATGAGATTCTAATTATGCTATATAATATAATTATTATATAAATAGGTAAAGCTTACTTATAAACTTTTACAGTGCAAAAGTAACCTTAACCTATTTTCTTGTATACCCACGTTAAGGAATAGTCCTTTCCGTCACTATGTGCGGCTGCTGCTTATATTAAGCCACGACTGAGAACGATGCCGCCATCAGGACGAACTCGCAAAGTCCTTTACCAACATAGTCTCCCGAATAGCTTGAGAGAATGTTCTGGCGGGATAGCTCAACGAACAGAGCACCCGACCGGAGAGAGGGGTTGGATTCCCGATCCCGTCGGACTTTTTTTCTGACCTTTTTTCAAGTCTATTCTTACTCGGGATACTCAAATTAGATTAATAATCACAAAAATTAGATTATAACGTTTTCTATGGCTATTAATATTTAAATCTCAATTAACATACAAAAAGTTTTCGCGTTTCCAAGATAAAATGGTTTGTTTAATTACCGTTTTCAGGTAATAATAATAATATATTTTCTATTTCCTGTTAATTTTAATCTCAAATTTGGAAGTTAATATCTCTCAGATGATTTTTGCTTCTAAAATAAAATAAAACTCTACTCTGAAAATAAAAGCTAAAGTGTTTAAAGAATTTAACAAGGAGCTAGTTCATGAAATTTAAATCCTTGAAAGCTAATGAAAAAGTAACACGGTGCTATTGTAGCATTAGATATTTTCGAGCAGAGATATCAACGAGCAAACGTCTAACTCAACAGGTTCCAAGGCCTCAAAACCATAACATCGCATTCCATAAGGTTATTTTCGCTTGGCATACTTTCATAGATAAACAAGTCATGCATGGATTGGAAAATATTGACAAAACCCTCTCTATTCGAGACACAATGCAGCTTCATTGTGCGTGCTTGTGTATGCACGTGCGATAGTGCCTCGCAGTCCATGCACGGGACGACATTGGATTCGCGGGAGCGAAAAATCCCATTTATATCCATGCACTCTTTTTAAACTCGATCGGGATTCAAAGTTGGATTTTTTCTGGGAGATTGAATTTCGTCGACAGGGTGCGCTGAGGAGAGGTTCGTAATCGCTTCGTATGCGACCTGAAAATATTGAAGGCCTCATGTGAAAGATACCTTCTCTGAGACCTAATCACGTGTGTTGTGTATTGCATCATGTAGGAGAGGATAATACGTTGGTACACTGTTCGCTCTAGTAAGTAAGGTTTGGCCCCGAAAAGGTAAGTAAATATTTCAATACATCGTGAGGTGAGTTCTCTAGTAAGCGGCTTTGAGCGCGTTGGAATCTAAATCTACATTGCCTAGCAGTTGAGGGCGTGTTGGTAAAAGCAGAACCTACTTCTTCGAGCTAGGATTTTGTTTTCTCTATGGGTTCATTTATTTTTTAAAACATTTTTGCCCTTTTTTGGTTAAGCATTTTGTTTCAGTGAGAAATCATTTGGTATTTCCTTATTTCATACCCAGTATAGTTAAGTAAGTATTCGTATCATATGGTTTACCGTAATATTGGACATAGTTTTGTTCTTTATTCCAGCCTATATTTATCGATATATATACGAATGATTGGTTGATTTAAAAAAAAAACATTTTTAGCAGCGTATTTTCTTATTATTATTTACATATTTACTGCCCTACATAAGTTTTAAATGTTCCATTAATTAATAAACGAAAGTACAAACATAATGATAAAATGAGTTTGATCAACAAAGATTTAAAGGGCTGAAATAACTCTTCGTTCCCTCCATTGATTTCATGGGTTTATACATTTCTATAGACTGAATAAATAATTCCGGGACTAGTTGCTCCAAGAATTCATTTCTTTGGTGGATAAAAGGCGACAGGTGCTGTATAAGAAAAGCTAGCAGCTTATAAATGTAAACTTCGACATCAAATACTTCCATGGAAAACTTTTTATAACACCCCCTTTCCAACAAGGAAACGCATTAATGAAATACCTGGGAATAGAAGTGGTGTACAAGTATAAGTAAAATAAAACTCCAAAGTAGGTGGAAGGTACTTAAAAGTTTTTGCAATTCACATAAATGTTGAAGGGAACTTTATGACAACTATGAGAGGATGTATCAATCGATGGATCTTAACCAGGAAGTTTGCCTAGGGGTGGATGAAGTTTACCTAGGGGGTGTGAAATGTTTCCAAAGAAACACGTTGTTAACTGCATCACTGTAATAGCGTACCTGCTTATTGTTGTACATGCAAATATGTAAACGATCATTCACTATGCTGGTTTTTTAGAGTTTTACAACATAAATACTGATGAAAACTATTTCCGAATCATATTCACACTCAAAATATAATAACTCAGTCACAATGGCAACAAGTTATAAAATATTAATATAATAAAATTTAAATAATATAATATACAACTAGGATGTGTATCTGAAACTAAGCTTGCAGTAATTAAATGACTTATCGCTTAAGTGATTTTCTAATTTTAAAATAATTTAATTCGAAACAGATATTAAATAGGTATCTAATTCTCCGCAAAGGTACACGAATACACATACATAGAATAAGATTGGTTAGCATTGACTCTTTATTCTGTGAGCTTAGACCTAGGTGGATCTTCTTTCAATCTAAACTAGTATTGTGCTTGGATATGAGTTACATCATAATAGAATTGAATCACGAAAATAAGAGAATGAGAGGGTGGAATGTGGAAAAAGTCTTCACCGCTGAAGGTTGACCAAGATTTGAATACAATTTACGGGTAAAAATACACAGAAAAGTGGGGAAAATCACGAGAACACAGTGAAATATTATCAAATTCTTTAGCGAGACAAATAAAGGAGGGATAAAAAAATCTAAATATAGCCTAAAGCCTAAATGGTACATATGAAACTTCTTTTATCGTACTAATACCATATGCAAAGGAAGATTAAATTTACGGAGCAACTATATCAAGCCAGAATTTTCCATCAACGTAATCTCATTAATCGTCAAACGCTAAACGCACCGGAATTCCACCTGAATATAAATTTCCCAAAACGCCCTCCTCGGGACACACCGGCGCGTGAAATCGCATTCATTTTCCGCGTAATTCAAAACCGGCATCGCATGAAATCGCGGTCCGCACACATGCATTCAGCCACGTTTTCGCCAGGATTCCGTCCAAATCGCAGGTAACTCAATCGCGAATATCGATTGGAATTTCCTCATTTGGGTGAAAGCCCACATTGCGAACTATTGCATATATTTTGGCGGACAAATAGGGCGAATCTGTTCATGAACGTCGCCGACAGAATTAATCCCATTTACTACATTCTTATGCTAATATGTTAGCAACACATCCACGCATGAGGTAGTACCGGGACAGAGTGAGCGCCTTCGTCCTGCTTAGTAATCAATCTGATCGTTTATAAACCATTACGTAATTGAAATTATTGATACTGATTAGGTAGTCACCGCGATTGTTGCGTAGCTCTGATTAAGTCATTGTTACCTTCACGAAGTTTTAAACGGCTTTATTTAATCGCCTCTAAGCTATTATTTCAATAGCTACGCCATATTCTGTAGTCATTCTGATTGCTTTGTAGTAACGAAGCTATAAGCGAATTATTTCAGGCGCTTTTATGTTGTTACGTCATTCAATTGATTACACATTTGTATCGATTGTCGTGTAACAAAGACTGATAAGTTAATTGTTACCTTGATGAAGATGTAAACAAATAAATTAAGTAGCATCTAAGCTATTGTGTCAAGTCAGTTACCTCTGATTGTTTATTCATCATAATTGTTGCGTGGAGATTAGTCGCTACGTTAATGAAGTAGATTGATTAAGCTAATTTCATTTATTAGATTTTGCATACATATTATGAGGCTCTATGAGGGTATAGACTATATACTTACTAAACTACGTCACTAGGCGAAAGATATGTTTAATTAATGGCCTCATGTTCTGTGGCTGTATTTCTTAATATTTCTAGTAAATTAGCATATAAACAGACTAAAGAAACTTCCGGTCTATATTAACGAAGCTAACGAGTTTTTTCATGCTCCTCCTCCAGATAAAGCAGAAGCAAATTCTCTGCAGATTGGATACGAATAGAGGCTACCAGTTCCCATAGAATAAAATATTATATTTCATATTTATAAACTCAAATAAATAACATCTATAGATTTACATCTCGTTAGGTAAATTTCTGCAAGCTTTCTTACTAAAACGCTGCACCTATCTATTTCCTTCGATAACCAACATCTCCTTTAATATCCTCCAATAAATTTTGATTTGTCTTCCATTCGCTACTTTCCTACCGAATTCATCAACAGTGAATCATCCCCTCTCAATATGAGCGACCCACTCGATTCATCTGCTTTCTTTATTTCTTTAATCAAAACTTATTCGAGCATCCTTCGCTCTTCCTCATTTGTTTCCTTGGCAACCCAGCTTCCTTGCTACAGCCCACGCACACTCTTCCACAAGTCTCTAACTTCTTTTTTGGATTTCCAGGTCTCAGGTCCAAAAAGTCGAATTTCACTAATATTTAATTACATTATGAGGATAAGAGATTTGCGGAAACATTTCTCAAACATCTCTAATCCCTTAAGCTTCTTGAGAATATCACAATTAATTTCTTTTCCGTAAAAAGATATTCGATCTCAATAAAATAAAATTCTGGATATGAAAAATACATTTTTTGAATTTCATATCTGAAAATTTTCCTTTCTGATTTTTATTTTCGTTGAATCATAGTATTTGCTTATGAACTGTGCATTCAATATTATATGAAGTGAACCATAAGACCAAATTGTTGTTAAAACTTTTATCATTACTTCTATTTAAATGGTAACGCAATAATACTCGTTTGAGTTATGTGTAATAATGTTGATTTAGATTGGATAAGATGCGAAGTTAGATGACATAAAGGATGGAGTAAGTTACCTTGGAACGAAAGAAGTGGCACCGAATCGTAAATCGAAAGGCACATGAACCTACATACAGTTGGAACACAAGTACGTAATGTAAGTTGGTGGTAGATTGGTCTCTCGACATTCAGTTTTTTCAAGAAATATTATCTGCAAGACGTTAACTTTTACAGAAATTTAAGAAGCATCAAATTAAACATATAGACTTAATGCTTGGTTGAAGATTTCAACTACCCAAAGAAATCACAAAAAACTAAAATTAAATTCTAATTACCAATATATTTTGTTATTAAAGGTGATTACTGATGGTTAGTATTTGAATTATCGCTCTTGAAGTAAAATTATCACACTTTACCATAAAAAGCACAACATCCTCTCATTATATTGTGGCATCAAGTAGCGAAGGAAAAGGATTTGATTTTATTGATGAACCTACCGAATGATGGAACAATACTGTTCGTTTGAGTAAGTTAATTATAAGATTTCTTATGCCTAGTTTTGAGGAGAAAATTTCGTACGTAGGCGAAGAGTTATGATCATTTGAGATATTTTCAATGTACGTATGTATGTCCGCAAATTCAATCAAAGGATCAAAAAGACGTTCTTAGCACAAATTCCTTGTAAGAACAACATACGCACTTTCACACAGCGCATTAAAATGGGAACACACAGCACCATGAATCTGCAAACACGGAGACAAACCTCGCGCACCAAGGATAAGAGAGTAAGTGCTCAACTCCATTAATATCGAATCGCGCATTCCTTACGCCCGAAGGCGTATTCCTCCACCCGAGGTTTTATCTCCACCCCAAACAATTTCCATAGGTGAGGTAGAAGGCTCCGAGGGCGAAAAAGGCGTCAACAACAAAAGACGGCGAAGGGGCGCATAAAAAAGAGGGAAAAATCCCGAAAGAGATTGTGTCGCCCCCTTTCCATCCGAATTTCAATTAACGCGAATGGGCCTCATGTGTGCCTCATCCAGCCTTCAGTATAAGAAGAAGAGGAATTTCCCGCCAAAATAAAAAAGGCGGGAAGTTTTGGCGGGAATAAGATTCCTTCTCGTAAAGCGGCCTATGCCTTCATCAGGGGCAACAGGCCATCCCTCTTTCCTCGGGACTCTATCTTCTAATGCCATTTATTCCCCTCCCAGCACACCTTCCTTCTTCAGTAACTCACCAAGTCTATATACCTTCTTTATCCCCGACTCCTTTTACGAAAAAATCCCCAAAAAACCCCCTCTCGCTTTTATGTGAAAAAAGAAAACCTACATCCTGCCTCGAGATTTATTCATCCGACTCAAAACATCCAGACCATTCCAAGATGGTGGTGGCTGTTTGCTTTTTTAACCCCGTTCATTTTTTTCCACAAAATATTTTTTCCCGCTTTTTTTAATACCCGTCAGTTCGTCGATGCAGCCGAGGACTATACGATATTTTCCTTTCTTGCCCCCGTGGATGTCCTTTTTTCTCCCTCCCTCTCCCACTTCCCTTTCGATGGATTAGTCCGTGGAAATCGTTTTTTGGGTTTATTTTTTTCCCACGCCACGGGCGCTGCTGTCTGTCTTCGGTGGGCGTCTGGAAAATTTTCGAGATTACGTCTCCGCATTGGGGGTATTAAAATGATTGTTTTTCGCCGGTGAAAGGGATCAAAGGATGCCGATGTTTTGATCTATCGTCTCGGCTTGTGTGAAAGCCCATGAGTTTCATACTTCCATACGTATCCGTTTCATTTACCGTTGATAAGGTGCCTGTAGGATGAACGCCGATGTGATATTAAATTCACTACGAAGTTATACGCATCTAAGATTTTGAAAATGCACGATTGGCGTTATGCCATGGAAAATTTTAAGAAAAACGGATGTGAAAAATATTATAAGATACCGAGAATCGAATCTGGATCTTCCAAGTATCTTTCCTGATATATACTATAAACACTGAACTATTTTTTAAGGAAATCACACGTTGTTTTCAGCGAACAAGTTGCAAGTCAAGGTTGTTAGTTCGTCGTGAAAAGCCAATGCCTTCATGGGAGTAACCATCCAATGAAATGGTGTATAGGAATACCCAATTCAAGGTAAAAAAAAGAAAATAATTAGGGTAACGTAAGAGGCTACGGCGTGCAAGGATAACCCCAAACGATCCTAGCCTATTAAGAATCGAAGTTTGATACCTGGTCTCGTCAGACCTTTTTATATATAATTATATAAGTTTGATATTTTTTTCTGGGTGTACGTTTACTTATGCTAAGCCACTCTAAAACCTTTCCTTGACATCCTCAATATTTCGAAAGACTACTTGCAACCGGAGATCAAAACATTGATTTCCAACCACAATAAAAACTTTTCTATGAGTGTGCAGTGCACGGAATTTATATTACCACTATTAAGCCTTCACACCGTCAGTTTTTGATTTGACTTTACAGGAATAATGTCATCGTAAACACGAAAATTTCTAAGTAACGCTTAACGCTGAATTATTTACCGAAGAGGCAGAAATTATTAGCATCACGGAGGGTCACGTTATTTTCCGAATCAGAGAACACGATTCCCAAACAATTCGCAAGCAATTAATACCGCCATGAAGTTTATTTAATTCAAATAATGAGAAAAGGATTTTGACATACATATGCACATTTTTACATCCAAACACACGCACGGAATCGAAATAGACGTCCGATTCTGCGAATCGACGATGACTGGAAATGTAATTCGGAAATATCAACGTTTTACGAGCCGTTTAATTGGATCAGTAACTCAATTAAAGATATTCATTCACGCAGACATCCCCCTTACGAATCGTTCGTTTGGAGGGCGTAAATAAATATTTGGAGCCGATGAAGAGCGAATCTGTATGCAATTTAATTTATGGTGATTAAAGAGAAAACTGAATAACTAAAGTGGACATTCTCGAACATGGATATATGCTCGAGATGGATAGCATGAATATTGGCTACATATTGAGAGTTGATTAAATTTTACAGGCGAGGCATAAGCTGATGTGTCAGTAAAAAAATTAAATCCAGGCACAATAATTGGTTCCAAGCTTCCCTGCGAAATGAGTTAAGATTTATTTTAGTCCTAGAGTTATGATTGGGGAAAAAGTAATTGCTTGGAAAATATTCACAGTAAGTAATACTGAGGGATATTATTCCTTGAATGATCAATTTGATACTCTCCCATAATTACTTTATCGAATTAAAATGAAAAAAATAAACGATAAGTCGATTTTGCCCATCACTTATTGAAAGAATTTGCCTTAATGAAACAAAACAATTCATGATAAAGTAACACGGTTTGAAGATGCATATGGCGAGTATTAACCCTTACATTTAATTTAAATTTTTTCAACTTTTAGTATTAATATTTGATACTATAATCAAATTAGATTCAAATTTGCTCTTTGAAAATTACTGAAATGGAAAGTTTCTATAATATCTAATGTTTATTTTTGGAATATTTGGTTGGATTATTTCCGTTCATAATCACTTGATGTCTGCGTAAATAGCACTACAATTCGTGAGCCAATGATGCATGCTAAAATAAATTGCTCTCGTATCAACTACCACAGCAATTCCATTTAACAAACTTGAACTTAAAATAAAGTCAAAATTGCATACCCTATTATTATTATGCGAAGTAAATGAATAACTCTCGGTTAATTTATCATTAAAATTTACATTTTTCATTTTCCGTCATGACCCCTGAATATGTCACTAAGACCAGAGAACTGAATTATTTATGCAACTGTGTTTCATTTTAAGAAGTCTTTGCGTATCTCTCGTGGAATAAGATAAATTTATGAGTAAGTAATGGAAAGCATAACCTCGATCACCAAAATCAAATATGGTACATCTCCCTTAAAATTCAAAGTATGCCTTCGCAAGGATTAGAGGAACCTTTTTAGAATGTCGATGAAAGTAAAAATAGCGCGGCACACTTTATGCATGTCAATACAGGAAAAAATTCCATTAGAGTGCGTCTACGGAATCCAATATAATTTTCCTTTTCTATACATAGAAAGGTTTTCGATTACGTTAGCTTTTTCAAACGAAAAGCTGGAATAAAAACCTTTTCCAATTCAATGGAATTCCTTCCAGATAAGACGAACCAAAAGGTAACCGAAAGAGAGGAAACTTATGGAAGAATTTTTCCTTCCCATTTATAGCTTCTTCCGTGAACGGTGCTTTCGCCGCTTAAGAGCATGCCACAAGGGATAGGTTTGGGGCCTCTCCAGTTACCATTTTTCTGGCATTATTATGGCATAATCAATCTCTGTAGTTTCACTATAATGATTGACAAAGTAAATAATTATACATAACATTATTTTTTTATGCTTTCACCATATTATGCGTATTGAGTAGTGAATCTTACAGTGTGTACGAGTGTAGGACTATCCACGAAATTTTTCAAAATTTTTCTCTTTAATCACTTCACTTTTTTCGCCCTTAATTACTCACGCCTTAAATAACATTATTTAATAAAATCTATATGAATATTAAAAATAAGCGATTTATAAGTTGATTATTAAGTAAATTCTTATTTAAAGTGTAGAATATACAGGTTTTATATTACTGTAAAATGTAATTGTACAAGTAATGCATGTTAAATTATTTAGTGCGATGTTTTTCCGAACCAAATTCATCCTGTGCGGAAATGTGTACTGATATGAGGATCATTCATGCAATTGTTTTTGAAGTCGGATAATATCAACCACTGCTGTCCGATCCCTAAATTACGAAACATTGCGAATATAAATGCGTAAACGAGAAACAAACGCCCATGGAGGCTGAGTTATTCCAAATACCAATATTTAAGTGAGCATCAATGATGAATGTATTTCTCTGTATTATGTTCCTGAAAATTTAAATTTATTTAACGTAATCTGTGGTTTTACGATGCCTGGGGATAGTAAAAAAATACACTATGTAAAGGTATACCTTGAAATATGTCAGATTTTAAAAACTGTTTGCATACAGAAAACCAAAATTATTTATTCTATTAGTTTTGCCTGAAATAGTATGTAAACGGCTATCTTTTTTAGGTATTATAATATTTTAATTCAATATATTATTGTTATAAAAAGTACGAGTTATGGGCAAAGGTGTAATTTATATTAGAAGCTTTAGTTAATGGAACCTGTAAAGTGTATTACCCTATTTTATTTTACTGGGAAATAAAATAATTTTTCCGGTATAATTTATACTATGGCAACGCTATTACATTCATTTTATTCAATACCCATCCTTAATTAAATCTACTTTATTCATGGCACCGCGAATATATTCCTCAACCCCGGCGTTATTTATTAGTTTCATTAGGATAAAATGCCGACATCATCGTATTTTAACAACTTATGGCCCATGAATAACATCCTTCATCGGAGAGATTTCCGTATTAAATTACTAGAACAGATGTTCTCTGCTTCGGGAACCGTAAAATACGCCCGGAAATTGTGCCAAAAAAAGAAAGGAGCCGGATTTCGGAGGGGTTTTTAATAATTAGCGCGTTTCCCCTCGTTATGACTAAAAAGAATGTAAAGCATTCGGGCACCATTTTCCGCTCGTATCTCTTTTAATGCACCTTTCCCCCACCCCACCCCTCTCTCCAACATGACATACACATCCTGAGAGGAGATCTTGACTCAATCCCTGGCATTGCCGTTCGCAACTGAAGCTTCCGCTGAAATTTAGCTGTCTCTCGGTTTCATATCTGTGGTTACAATCCAAGGAGACAATTTTCCCTGTGATACGAATTAGTATGTTATTTTTTCCTTGATGCATTCATAGAAATAAATGTGGGAAATAATCGCATAAGAAATTAAGAATTGGTTCAATGATATGTTTCCGAAGTTTTAACGCGAAGAAAGCAATAAGCAAATTATCGATTTCAGAAATATATTTTTATGATACGAAAAGTTAATTAAACGAATGTTGCTACAAAAGATAGAGAGTACAAATTTAAACAGTCTCCATTGATATTTTTTGCACACAAGCGCAGCAACTCCTGCTGGGAAAATATCTAAAGTCTTATACGGAAGCATTTTGCATAGGATTTGGTAAGGAATTCAAACTAAAAGTAAATAGCAAAGTGATTCCCCAATACAATTAATACAAATTTTTATGGCATGACTAAGCTTTGGATATGACGAGTTCATTAAAAAAATTAAGGATTTAAAATCAACATTTCTTAAAGGTGATCAAGCAAGGGATTTATGGTTTATGTTCGACGTAATTCAAAGGTAATTAATTTCAAATCATTCATTTGTCGATGTTTAGTTAACTATCTGAAGTAATAACAAAAAAGTTAACGGTATGATTAGGGAAACTTCAGTCCGATGAGATTACTCTTAAATTTTAATTGCTTATGCTATATATCCCCATCATGATATCCATATTATAATACTATTACATATACATTATTACTAATACATATTACATATTTTGGTTGTTTCATTTAAAAGTTTGGGTAAATATTTTGAACCCTGTCTTTTTTGTGAGTGTATTCCTGGAAGTTATCTTTTTTCTTGAGATATTATTACATTAGGCTTTTTTACATCCACTCTTTCTAATTCTCTGTGTCTCTATTCACCTACACATCAATTATATTTTTAATATTATTTGCGAATGATTAGACGGAAGGAGATCTTTTTCAGTGTCAATTTCGCCTTAATAAAGACATTAAGTTTCTGAAAAAATTTTCACTTACGTCAACGTATACGTCAAAGGAATTTAGTATTCGTAAATGCGCTAGGTTACATTCACTTCAGCATTAACACACATACCTTCAAGCACACGTGAGTAGCTACCTATCAGCCCCACAGCTAGTTCTGTGGGTAGTATCGTCAAATAAGCAATGCCCATTCATTTTGATATGTATACAATTCTTCTAATAAATAAAAGACTTCGTTAGAAGAGTAATAAATGGAAAAATCTAGTAGTAGTAGTAGTAGTAGTAGTATTGTTAAAAGTGCTTCGACAGCTTAGGTCATTTCGCACATTGGCTCCCACCGGGAATCGAACCTGGAAAAATCAATGGAACGTGCTTCAAATCCAAGTTTCCTCATAACGATCCATCACCACCGTTCGTTTACGTATATTCGGTTTGAAGTTGAAGGTTCGCGTCGACGACAATTTTGCCGATAAACAAACAGCGCTGGAATGCAAAATTCGCCTAACGACAGAAAAAACACCGGTATTAAAGCGAGCGGTGCCAATTTTTCTGGTCACGTCAGATTTGCGAACGTGTTTCCCATATTTTTTTCCATTCGGTTTAAATCGCGAAATTTTCTCCTCGATGAATCCTTTCGCAAAATCGTTTCGCGTTTTCGCATTTTTTCCGTTTCGCTCGTTTATCGTTATCGCTGCTTAATGAACGGTTCCCCGAAAAGTGAATGGAGGTTATTTAGATTCGGTTGCTATGAGATAAGAGGATCAGATGCTGGAACAACCAAAACAAAAGATGTTTTTTATTCCGCTGGCCATTTAACTGCCAGACGTCATATTTTGAAACACATAGTTTTATCTCTACAGCACTCTCTTGCAGACTTCTACTGAAATACGTGTTTTATCTTCTCCATTTTGAACAAATATCTCCAACTTGAGGATGTTAATGTGGCATTTTTCATTGGTCTAGAACAGCGGATATAACCGAAGGTTTATGGAACTCTGGGTGTGCAAAATTCCTCTCCAGCGGGGATAGAAGCAATGATAAAAATATTTGCCTCCTACATATGTTATCAGGGAAAAACTACACATAGATAGTTTATGATGGAATTTTATAGGATTGTAGTTCTGTGCTTAAAATTTCCTTTACATAACCTTACAGTGTAAGAAGCCTGTTTCTTTTAAAGATTATAAGAATACAATTAAAAGTACTTACAATCCTTTGATAAGGATGTCCACTTAGTAAAGCCTGCACAAAAGATATTATCTATTCCATTCCCATAGAATAATTTATTAAATTTGATATTTTTCAATGGGGTACGAAACATGACTATAAAAATAATAATAATGACTTTGAACACTCAGGTTGAGCCAATAAATGAAAACATGGATATTGGCAAAATCATCATAAACAAAAAGGGATACATTTATATATAATACGAGTAAAATGTAGCTTGCATACTGCAAGCAGATCGACAAAACTAATTTAATATCGGCATCATATCGGGACGGTCCTCAAAAGAAGAAAGAAGGATTGAAAATATTCTTAAAATTCGCTGCAATTTATTGGTCTGGCATTGAACCCGGGTCTTCCTGGTGAACTTACTATTATTGAACTTCCTGGTGAACTTACTATGAACACCAATTATTACCATACATCTTCTAGCCAAGCAAGAACTTCCTATCATTTCGATAAGTGCATCAAAAAAAAATAATGAACAACTACTACCATGTATTTTAAAGGGCAGATATTTGCATCGTCCTAGCATCGAACCCGGTATTTTTTCGTAAAAGTCATTTATGTTTTCGATAGATCATGACTATATATATAGGTTCCTAGAGTTTTGCTTCTTTAACTATCCGGAAAGTATTTTTTTTTAATTCCGGTAAATCAAAGCATTGCATTTAAATGGAAAAATCGTGACTTTGGGGCCCTCTGGAATCGAACCCATGAAACTGAGGTTCAAAATCGCAACTTTTCTGGCGGTTACACGTTATGGCCAATACGTCGTAAAAATTTAAAGTCAATGACACTTGTGGTTTAGCCTGTGAGTTAGTATCCTATCTATATGAATGAATCCGGAGAAGCATCTATACATAATAGATGTCGAGGATTTACTTCGTGGAAGGCCATAATAATGGAAAAGAATTACTTCGCATTCTCCCGCAGAATTCTGTGTAATTAGTAAGAAATAATTCTTAAGCGAAGTAATTATTTTCCATTATAGGGACATATCTTAAGAATGAGCGATTCCTAGTTTTGGAGGCGAAATCGGAGCTGTCAGTATCACGACCTGTCGGTGTCACTGTTTCTAAAGGGTGGTGTTGCTCAAAAGCTGTCGGATAAACGAGTTTCGTTAAAAACAAAATAGGTCAATCTAATTGTATACTTTTGAATATCGTCCAAACAGTCTTCTCACTTTCGCTTGAGCAATGATAGAATAGCAATTAAAAATTCAGCGTAAATCAACGAATTGCTTTTACCGATTAGGCTATTCGAGTCAAATCCCGATGCTCAATTCTCGCCTCTAACCTACTCACTCACGGGAGTTAAATTACATAATTACCCATTCCAGTGCGGTTATTGTTCCCTGAATGTGCTCCAGATTCCATTAGCCGGAACGTCCTTCTTAAAACGCATAATGACCTCACTCAGCGCCAGTCTTTGCACTTAACCGCGAGGTCATCCCGCGGTCTCTCCGATCAATTCTCTCAACGCATCTCGACCTACTATTCCCTTATACGCACCGCTCATCAATATTCCAGTGATTCCAATTTGCCTGCTAACGCTATTACCACAATCGATACCGAAAACCGTCGGAAGTCCATCATAAGGGAGGTTTAAAACATTTAAAGCTCTGTATTACAGCTGTCTATGAAACTACAGCGCAGTTCCCACATTCAATTGGAGTGGAAGAATAGTTGGAAACCATTTATTTGGCTTAAGGATATAAAGAAATCAAGCTCTCACGATAATAGGAAATTATTGATTCTCAACCTTGGTTTACACTTATTGCAATTGAAGTTTAACTACATTTTATGGCACTAAGAATTATATCGTACGACATTCATTCATTATTATCTGCATGGATTAAAATAAATACTGAGGAGATAGTTATATAAATACTGAACTTCAATATTGCTCTGTATTTTTTTAAGTTTGAACCGAGCTCACAAGTAGTGAAATTTGTATCTTTTCAAAACTAACTCAAAAACAAAGGAAACGTGTTTTCAAAATAACTCCCCCTATCTGAAAAATTTTCTCTCATCAGAAGCCCAATCTGATAAACTTCTCATCTATCTTTAGAACCACTGATTTATGCCATAAATAATCAACATTTATTTGAATTACCCTAAATTCTTCTTCATGTTTTCAACAAGGAGAGAACAAAACTAATGCCATTATTTGGTATTCATTTTACCTAAGCAGCTTTCATATCGTCACAATCATGATTAAGATTGAGAAAAAGTAATTGAAATATAAATGTTCTTCTACCATCCTCGTATATAGAAATTAAAATTAAAAATATTCATCTCAGTAAGATAAGTTCATTGATGTATTTCGAAAGTGCGGTATTCTAAAAGAATAGAACTTACTTAATACTTACATTTAATACTTACACTTAATACACTCTGCGTATCATCCTCTGATTTACTTGCTCTCTAAAAATATACTCCAACGATATGCACAGGGAAACCATAATTAAAAAGCCATTTTATGAAACAAAGACCAGAACTCCTTCCACACAATTAATTATACTAAGTAGATCTCCATTTAGTACACCCTAAGTATAGAGCGGGCATGAACTGAGCAAAGGCAACAATCAACAGATGAACTTCTAGAATACATTTGAAGTCAAGAATTTGCCATTAATTAATATGTTGCAGTCTGGTCCCGAGGTCTCACTCCATCCATTGGACAACAATAAGCAAATAATCGTGGTTATGAATTTGGATGTCGTCACATTGGGAGCGCACTCCGAAATTAGTGCGGAAATGTGAATTGGCCATACAAACCAATTACGCGATTACCCCTTTGATTAGACCTGCCATTTCGCGTTTAACCGTGTTTCCATTTCCCGATGTTCGGTTAATATCGTCATCGTGGTGCTCTCAAATTACGCAAATTGATTTATATTTATTCTTCATAAGACCAGCGTACTTTTGGAACTTAATTTTGCATCCATACACGAATACACAATTTCATTGCGTGTGTTAATTTGAAACTGAAAATTTTCCCCTGAAAGGGAAGGCAATTAAATGTGCTCTCTACTATTATAAATATACTTTTGAATATTTTCGAAATGATCAATTCATTCCTTCATTAATTCTAAACATCAATTTTTATTGCTCACTAGCTAAAGTACTTATTGATTTTCAACAGTAACACTAGAGGCAAGAATAAATTAAGAATTCCTCATCTTAGCTTAGTTGAATGGACCAGGTAAATCATAAAGAGATGGATTGAAGGCGAATTCCTTATAAATATTTATAACCTTTGAATAGCAGAAGGAGACAGCACCTCTTGGAATTCTAAGTAATTTTTACGAAACGATAATCTCTATATTTTTATGCCTTGAACCTACATCTGGAAAATGGGTGCCAAATGTAGTTTATTAAAGGTGAGAGTAGGAGAAATATTTAGATTGTTTTGTCCTCAGGATGTGCAAGATAGACGTCCTCCTGATTAGATGTAATTATAGATTTTTGAATGGTGGTGAGTATAAATTCATACCGTATCCATCTCGCTCTGCAGCTCTTGCAACCACACTTTTGTTGAATGGGATCTGTTTCATTTGCTGTGTACCCGATTTCTGTTAATTTGAAAGCTACTGAGGCATGAGTATAATAAATTAATTTAGGCCGCTCTTTATCGAAAGCTATGAAAAGTGTTAAGTATGAAGTCATTGAGACTCATGCACAGTTTTTCAAACACAGCCTTCTTGCTAAATGGGGAAAGCAAAGACAAACTACCTCACTCCTCATTTCGTCTATAAAGCCTCATTCCCTTTTCGTGGCAATTAGTAGCTAACTGTGGGGGGATTGAGGATCTCATCAGTCCTCCGGTGCATATCAAAAGACTAAGTTATGTTAAATTTGAAAATGCAGAAAGGGTAACAACCAGGTATATATTTATATACAGTTGAATTCGTGAACAAAGGAAAGAGGATATGCAATCTTTCCCTTAGGGACAAACTTCAGTCGCTACGACTACGATCATGTAAACATATCAAGTTCTTCTTTCCAATCCAGAAACGCTCGTAACAACTTTGCTATGGCAACTCATCCCCAACTCACAAGTTCCCATACACAATCTCCAGCTCCATTCCATCCATACATAAATAGAAAAGGGACGACAGACTTTCCAAACTATAGCTTTACATGCGTTCTTTTTAATGTTCCTTCCATCTTACACCTTCCCCAATACACTCCGGAGGAGTTTCAAAGGATTTACCACCAGAGAGAGCCACAATAAACAAGTCGTACAGATTTCCAGGGGATTTCCCTCAAAGGAGAAAATAGTCGCGAAAGTGCATGGCTGCGTTACAAATATGCTTCGCAGTCTCTCGCAGAGTTATCTGCACCCGAAGTTGCAGAAATCTATGGCAAAAGTATTTTCCCCGATTCCTACGTGACGCTTCTTTCAATAAGCTCGTCCTAAAAGGGGAATAAAAGTTTGAAATCCCTTTTCTCGAACTTCTGCGGAGATATCGAAGGGAGAAAGAGATAAATTCTTTTCGGGCTCTTTAACTCTGGTATCTTCGCACGGGATCCAAGTTGGAGGAATATTTCTTGGAGATATATATGAAAGAAAAAAGATTCAATTGCCTTCGAATTCTGGGAAAATTCACGTCAGCATGATTGAAATGCATTTTCATCTTATTTCAAGTTGTTAAAATGAGAATTGCATTGCGTTCAAATGTGCAAACAAAGCTCTCCCAAGCTTCTAAAGGATAATCTTTCTGAGTAGCATTGGAACCTTTGCCATTATTTTGCGATCCTAGAAGTTCTCATTTAGGCCAGGAAAAAAGGATTTTAAACAATAAGTTTCCATGACAATCCGAGAGTAAAAAAGTACAGTCAAAGTACTGATGTTATCGAAAAAACGTACTGTCTGTCTCTGATTATTGGTTTCCATTCACAAAAATCAATATTATGCACGTTTTTATTTCGAAGAAATTAATATGTATAGTATGAAAACCATCCATATTTAAATTTTTACTCTGAAAGTTAACTTCCGGTGTGTGACGTGGGTGTAAATCTTGAAAAAGTTGATTGAAACTATACAAATATAAATAACAAAAAAATCAATCTTGAAAATTTGGTTGTATAAATATTTTATCTCTAAGACGAAATGAAGTAATATTTTATCCATATTAAGCTTAGCTGTAACAAATAAACTGCAAAACCAATCTAAAGGAGCAGATACGAAACGTTTACTCAATATTCCTGGCAATTATTCACAATCTTTGCAATTACTGCAATCAGTTATGTAGGTGTTATAGAAGCATTAATATAAATATATTTTATTCATTGAATATGATTAGTACTCTTTGAGTCTGCATCATGACCCAGTAAATTATTGTAAACCTTTTCCTTTTTTCATTACCAATAAAGAAAAGTTGCAAAGAAATTCAAATACTTTGGAAGAATAAAACAACCCCGTGGACTAAAACAAAGTTATATAAGTATAAAAAACATCCAATATACCTCGGACCCTTACCTTTGTATACTGCCAGCCCTCTTTTAATTAACAGTATCCTTTTATAATTCCCTCCATCGAACTATCTCAACTTCTCAGTAATGGTAACCTGATTCCTTTCGCGTCAATGCTCGGGACTAATTGAGAATGTTTATTGGCGGAGAGCAATCAGAATCCGCCCTTTGTTTCAGAATTCACGGAATCCCTTTCCCTTCCGAAATGAAGAATTCCTCCGCTAACTTCGCAAAAAGCGCACCCCGGATTCGGATTGTGTTGGACACGAACAGTTTCAAAGTGGTACCGATGGAAATACGGTTTCAATTAGTATCAAATATATAAGCTATAACCATCATTATATTGAATTGAACAGCTCATCTATTTTTTTATTTTTCCTCATTTATTCATTCATGGGACTATGTGGCTAGCATGAGGTGTAGATTGATAGAGTTTAAACTCTGTGTCCCGGGTTCGACTGCAAATCAATTGGATTTTTCTGGATAGAGAACTGTTTGCAGTTTTGTTTTTTCGGCCAATGGTATACATATTATTGACATGCATGTAAATGGGATATTGCTATTTCCATTAAATAAATTATTTTCATTGGGAAAATACTGATCCGCAAATAAATCCTTTCACCCTATTTCTGGGATAAATATTGACAATGACCGTTATGATAGCATTTCAACGAGATAAATGATAAAGAATCAGTAGCAAGTAATGATGAAGTGATAAAGAAGTTAGTAAATATTGAAGTATTTAAGTCTATAATAAAAAATTATTAATAAAATATTCCCCACGTAAAAGTAAAATAAAATGTCATCTGCAAAGATGATTTCAAAGCACTAAATTATTATCATTGCCATCAAGTAGACTTTACTTTTAAATCATTTCATTTTTCAGCCATTCTGAATTAATCTCTCGATTCAGATAATGATAACGATATGATAAGATCATCGCTACTTTTAGAATAAAGGACTTCATTACATCAGATACTATTTTATGAGGATGAATTTCTGCTCCTTTAGAAGATACTGCGAATAGAAATCACTAGCAACACATATTTCAAACTTATACGATATAAAAAATAGATAAAATTTATACAATAGAATTATAGAAATTTATAAATTCACAAATGGACTAGTAAATCGAAACCTCAAAACAAAAACTTGATCCTGTTGACATAGTTGTTTGTGGTGGTTTATTTTAAATTGGTTTCAACTTAGTTTATGTCGGAAAAAATTAGTATGGTCACTGGTTATGTTACAAGATATTTTTTGATTTTTACATCTAACAATAAGGCCTACAGTCATAAAATCACGACGAAATTGTAGAAGATATGGATTCTAAATATCAAAAGATGTTCATTTAACAGTAATTAAAATTGCATGCGATCCTCAAATAAAAGTGTGGAAAATATTAAAATTTATTGCTGAAATATTGGTGATGAACTCCACAGTTTATCGTGACTTAGCATGCAAATGACGGCGTTCAAGCATAATAACGCTGAACAAAATTGTAAATATTGCAAACCGGAATTGCTTCAACTTTTCCAGCAATGGAAAAAGAGAAAGGCAGGCACCCGATCATGAGAGCGGAAAATGTTTATTTTTCTCAGTCACACAAATGAAAAGCAATTACGTGGATATAAAATGCTGAATTCAAAATAAAGTGTAAAGAAAAAAACAATTCATCAGCGGTGTCCTGATAAACAGCGTGTTTAACAATACCTCCAAGAAATTTAACCGATTAAATGCATTCACTTACATTGAATTCACAATTGCATTCCAATTTAAGTTGTTTTTGATAATGAATTGCTCACAATTGATTGAATTTCACCATTATCTGTTTCTGACTAACCTTTTAGTCATTGATAAAATGAATAAAAACACACCATTATTCAGGTGGGAGTTAAACTGACAGCTTTTCATTGCATCTGACCCAAAAAACACATTTATCATTTCACTACTTAGGTGAGTTAATTATGTAAGATAATCATGATCGAATGAAAAGTATTCAAACAGTGTTATGGCTGCCATCACTAATCCAAATTAATATATCCCAATAATAATCCAAAATATTATAATCAACAATTAACAACACTTTACAAGTAATTAAAATTTAGAATACAATTTAAGTGACTGAAAGGCATAAAATAAAATTTTCACTTGTATTATTTTCCGCCTTGTATTTTACACACGACCGATTTCGTATGGTAAATTACATCTTCAGGTTTTTATGGAATTACACATAGTCAAGCCTACTACCATTGATTTTATGCAAAGCATAAAAAAATCCAATCCGATGCGAGAGGGGAAGACAGCCAAACGAAGTACTCGTAAGCACCTATGTATATTAAACGATAAAAACGAATATTTAGCCAAAATATACTTTTTAAATTTTGAATGCGACATGATGAGCAATGTAAAACATTTTGGATAACGGAGTATATGTGATATATTTTTAATATAAATTGTCATTCAGTTTGCCATGACTTATGAATTGCATTATATAATGTAAAAGGCAATTTGTTATATGTTGTAAAATACATGGTGTAACACGTAACGTGACACTTAATGTGACACGTAATGTTATTTGTGACCTTATTAATAAAATAATAATTGAGTTCACCTAATATAAATGTTATATAACTCATAATGAAGGAAAAATTCTCCATAAAAAGAATGAGGTTACAATTAAAAGTTCATACTTTGCAATCAAAGCTAAAATAATAATTATAATTATTAATTTTTATTCCGCGTTCAATTTATAAATTATCTGCGTAACAAAATTCATTAAAAGAGCCACTCTTATAAGTACACCCAATTTCAAATCCTCAATGACGTGAATGACTCTCTCAACCCCGTGACCCGCCATAACTGCCGAATTTCCTATTCCCGTCAGCCGTCAAATTCAAGTCTGACGCGTCCTAATGCGGTAGCTAAGTAAGTTCCAGCTAATCTTCACCTCGTTAGGTCTCTCCACGGAAAGGTATAGAGGCTTTAATGCCACATTCTGGGGTGATCCTGTCACGAAATAACCACGTTGTCCCCATCCCAGGATTTACATTTTAATGCGTCGGATCTCCGGAGAGCTTGATCCCCATTTCCCGCCATTTTTGCGGCCCCATTTTACTTCCCGCCAATTCTCGCGCCGACACACGTCCGACGGGCAAGAATTCAGTTTGGTCCAGCAACGTTCGCATTCCGCTTTCTGCTCCATCGGTGTCAAAGTTGACTGGGGGATCTTTTAGGGGGGTGAGATTAATCCCCGACCCTTCCTCTCCGGGCCCTGCTTCCGGTCAAATTTAGGAGTCAAATGGAATCCGCCCGATTAATACTTCGCCGACCGTCGATTTACCTCGGGTCGCATTTTCCTCTTTGGACGGGATTTTGCAGAAAGACGTTTCCCGGCCGCGTTATCGAGAGAGGAGGAGACGTCGGTGCTCTTCCGAAGCTTTATGTGGCGTTTTATTAGAGGATAAACTGTCCCCCTTGTCTTTTCTCTCGTGACAAGTGTCGGCGAAATAGACGGTTGCTAAGATACCGAGGTTTATTTGTTTTCCTCATGCGAAGAAAGAAGTTTTTCCGTGATAGCTTGGAGAAAGAAGGACGTTTTAAGTATTTCTATATTTAATGAAATGCGAAGAAAGGATGGAACGAGGAAAAGCTGTTATACTTTCAATCATGCAGAGGAATTCCATTCTAAATAACTCTGCTGTCAACTTGGAACTCTAATTTTTCATTCCATAGGTAAAATATTAGACTTATGCAATCCATTAACGAGTTTTGTTTAATAATATTATAAGCATTACACGGCGTTAAGCTAATTTAAATGGTCAAACTGATGTTGGTTGGTTTTAAGGTGCGTCGACAGCTTTGGTCATTTTGCCAAACTGATGTTCCGTACACTTTAATATTAAAGCCGTTTTCAGATCAGCTGAACGTGACAGAGGTGGTAAGTAAAACTCCCGAATTTATATTACCTATCTACATTTGGATTGCTTTTACAATTTGACGAAAATATAAAGGGGTTAAATTAAGGATGGTGACAGAAAAAAGAACACCTACAGATATATTACACTTGTAAGTGTTAAGAGAGTCGTTAACGTTTCGAACCCCAATCATATCTATATTTCAACTTCGGTTTATTCTACGGTAACTAATATGCTTTCATAAACAAAACATTAAAACAAGAAAACTTTATATGAATTGAAAAAAACACTTTGTAATAATTTCACGGAGTATATTTGATGAAACTGGTCGTGTACATTAAATATACTCCGTGGAATTATAACAAAGTGTTTATTTTTTTCATTTATTACAAAGCGTTGTTTTCATTTCATCCATTAAAGAAATCCACAAAGTGACGGCTAGCACCATTCAAAAGAAAACTTTAGTTTGCTTCTTAGGAAAAGTAGAAAAAAGCAGTCCTCGGCAAATTGCAAACAGAATAATATTGAATTCACTTAAAAAGAATGTTACATAAGCATGCATAAGTTTAGTAACGAAATGAAGAAAGCAAATTGGAAGCTTACCTAGGTGCACGTCTCTAGGCGCATAGACCCTTTAAACCCTAGTGGTTGTATTGTCCTTATACAGAGGTTCTCTAATCGCAACATTGTATGTACCACGATGAGAACGTTAGCCGTTCCTAACGGTGGAGCATATGGTCGGACGTGGCCTGTCTCCCAAACGGCATAGACGACTGTTCTGTAAAGACAGCTGAATGACTAGACCAACCGACTGGAAATGAGAGATCTGGGTTTGATTCCAG
The DNA here is from genome assembly GCA_947579665.1 of Sympetrum striolatum. Taxonomy (NCBI): domain Eukaryota; kingdom Metazoa; phylum Arthropoda; class Insecta; order Odonata; family Libellulidae; genus Sympetrum; species Sympetrum striolatum. The sequence goes on from OX388346.1 coordinate 78,236,141, forward strand.
GCCAGTAAGACCTTTTCAATTCCCGTTTCTCCTATAGGAATATTCTTATTTGCACGCCATTACACGCAAGGCCACCTTTATTGTGATGTATCACCTTTTGTGATTATGTTTTTCATTTTTTCCACTTAGGTTTAATAACATATATTTTTCTAATAATTACTAATTTTCTTTTGTTATTTTGTAATTTAATCATTTGTGATTTTATATTTGTAATTCACCGTATTTTTATTTAATTTTTACTTTCTCCCCAGACGTAGTATGGAGAAAGTATTGTAATCGCAAAAAAATTCGACCTCCAGATTTCGACGGAAATAGATGTTTTGGGGCCCATAGAGATCGTTTTTGCTATTTTCCTATACACGCTATAGTGTGTCTGTGGTAAAAAGGTTTGTGGGCGCTCTATCTTAAAAAGTAACTATCCGCTAATTTCCAAAATTCATATTTAGTATTTTCCTAACAATGTCAAAAGTTGATAAGTTTTTGATGAATATCGCTAAACCGGAAGTTGCGGTTTATCCGGAACAAAATTTTGTTTCTTAAATATCTCTGTTAGAATGCAATTTAGGTATATACAATTATTTACAAAACTAATAGATAATGTACTTTACTACAACTTTTGTATGAAACATTTTTTTCGTAACACTGATTGTTTAGGAGTTATTCTTGAATAATGGTTAACCGGAAGTTGTTGTTTATCCAAAAATGGAAGTTTTTCATACATATCTCTGTCAAAATGCAATGAAGGTATATACAATTATGTACCAAAGTAATAGATAATGTATTTTACTACAACTTTTGTAGGAAACATTTTCCTGTAACACTCATTGTTTTGGAGTTATTTATATATTACCGGCATAGGCTTCTGTTTTCAATAAATATGGAGAAAGTCATGTCTTGGCCACATCAGATTTTTTACTGTATTTTCGTGATTTTTTCACCCCCTTCTATGTGTTTGGGTTTTTCTCCCGCAACGATGGTTTCTTCTTTGTCGAACTTGCAAAGTTGCAAAGATTTTTTCCCATACTGTACTCTTTCTTGTATTATGTATGTACAGGGTGCCTGAATATGTGAATATGGTGCCGGTGTAGGAGTCGTAAAAATAAAATGCCTTTCTCTGACTGCCGCTGGAAGCATTTTCCTTGAAAGAGGTTGATTCTTCAATTTCATCGCCGCTACTATCAGATTTTGTCAGTGGAACCATCTCAGCTATAAATTAACGAAGGAATATATTATGAATATTGCTTCTGGTAATGTCGTGAACATAACGTATGTAATTAAAAATTTTCCGTTTGATTTTGATTGTTTAATTTCTAAAAAAAGTACATTCATCAAAAATTTAATCGCATGAAAGACTTCAATTCAAAACATCAAAGATAATACATTTCTTTTATATTGATAAGTTTCTTTCGATTAGATTACACAAATAACTGTTAAATTATTAAAAGATATTATTTAAGTTCCAAATAAGCTTACCACTCATATCATTATCTTCCTTTGATCTCTTCCGGCGTATTTCCTCTTGTTTTCTTCTAAGTAAAATTTTCTTCTCTCTTTGCCTCATATTATCGTCCAGTCCAAGCATATATCCTGGGCGTCCTTTTCCTCGTTGAATTAGAAGAAACTGCTTATCTTTTTCGAGGGAGATCATTTCCAAAGCGTCTGCATGCGCAATGTCGAAAAGATCGTCAAATAATTCAAGGAACTTAGTTTCTTTCTTCTTTTGCGATTCATTCCATCTTCTTGAATAGTTCTGCAATATTCTCCACTCCTTATAATGTGACTCTAGCTTTTTAATACTGCGTTGAATTTTTCTTGCGGGTATTCGCGGTTTCTCTCAGAAAACTTCCACTTCTTTTACTGCTAAATTGGCACTAGTACGACACTACGTAAATCTAAGTTTACTCTTCGCATATTATAAATAAGCACTCTTAGCACTTGGCCATTCGATGGTAACTTAGAGCCAACAATTTGATTCTTGTAGTATCCAATCAGGTAAATTCGGTCAGTAGTTCTGGTTTCCATTTCGGTAATCACTTCTGTGCTTCTGTACTTACACCGAAATGCAGTATTTTAAGCTGCTCGCTCTGTGAAACCATAGCACAATCTGGTTCGCCAGTGGAGTCTGAGAAGCAAGGGTTTAGGTAATTTCAGGCAGCACTATGCACTCTTTTGTATTTTTCTGCAACACACAATGTATCAGAATTGATGTGCAAAGTATAATTCTAGTTTTCAGTCTTTTACAATCACAGATGAATCAATCAATCGATCTCGGAATCTACAATGAAGAGCTACTAAAGCTGGCATCTTTCAGAGAGGGAACCCCTGGTAATATGCCATTCCCGTAGCCAAAATAGATTATAAAAGCTTAAACTGTCGAAAATTGAATCTGTAATCAACGAAGTTTCGCTATAATTATTGCTTTGTTATTTCCTTGTAACAGTTAAGATGAAAATCCAGGCGATATTGACGATCGCTTAGCATACATGTGATAAGAAAAACAGGGCATTGGGAGTTCCAATGGTTCACAAGCATTTGTTTGAAACTTGGGAGATTTATCTTATGCTTTACTAGATTAGAATAGAGTAATACTCCCTAAAACAACATAAATTATTAACTTTTATCTAACAGTGTAATACAAGACACAATTAGCGGCAGCATAATTAATAGACTCGAGCGGAGGCGCCGAGGGAACGGCGCCACTTTTCTTCCTTTTATACAAAGTTAACTTCAAAATTTTAATGTATATAACGCATAATTAGGACTTTAACCTACGCTAAGCAGAAAATCTATGCTAAAACTTGATTAGAGCTATAAAAACTAGATAGAATACAAGGCGGCGAGATTCTTGGATTCTAGCGGAGGCGCCTAGTGCATGGCGCCACTTGTACGGCGCGCGCTCTCTATTTTGGCTGAAACTCAAAAACTACTGCGCAGATCTAATTAGTATTTTACGAAAATTACAGTTAATGTCTAACAATGAATTGATAAAAAAATCAAAACAGTTGAAATATGGGAAGACTCCCTTATCTCCTGTGATGATCGAAGAAAGGCCAAAAATGTTGAAAATTATAAACTTTAAGTGCGATGCGGAACGCATTTCCGTTATCCGATTTAAATAATATTTTACACGGTTTATTTTCTAACCAAATGGAACAACTTTAGGGGGCGACTCGAAAGAATTTCAAACTTTCGAAAATAAGGACCACCCTAATGCACATACATATAGACATTACATAAGGCAGAAAACAGACCCAAATGGGGCCTAACCTCGCCAATAAAGAGTCAACTAACCAACCTTTTACACTATTCCCTTTAAAATAATGGATTAAATATTTATGTGTATATGATATATAAAGACTCGTAAACCTCCAATTTCCATCAGTATTTCATTAAATTATAATAACAAATGTATGCACTAGATATTATAACGTGAATCATCTATATAAAGATTCAAAAACAGCATAAATACGCAAAGTTTCACGTTGAATACTTATTTACTTCCTGAAATATAAAATAGCCAAAATTTAATTTTTTTCGAGCGGCAATATTTCGGGCCAGTTTTGCACTGAAATTTCTGCTACATGGTTACTTTTACAGTTTTTTTATTATATTTTTAATAGAGCACATAAAGTTGAACAAGAAAGCCAAATTTTGTTTCCTTCATAAAACATTCCTCTGAGATACTGTGCATTAATGTTACCGAAATCTCATAGTCATACTGAAGAATGTTGCGACACGAGGTTAAACAAACTACTTTATCTCAACAAGTATACCATCGGCTAAAGTAAAACTTTACATATGTTCATAAGAGATATATGTGATACAATATTTCATTGAAATCCATGATGGTCGAGCGGGGACCACCCGACAACTTGTCATGGAATGGCCAATATGTCACACAATTATCTCAAGCAAATATAATTTACATTAAGAAGGCATTAAGTTATTTCATTGCGTCCAAGACTTATTCAGATTTAAAAAAACGTTAGTTTTCCGTTGAATTGGACTTATTTAAAGGAAATTTTCAATGGCAAGAGAAAAGAAAAGAACCTCGGTCGAGCGACGGAATTCAATTCAGAATATTCGAAAACGTTAGCTGTGTCTCGTATCGAGAAAAGAGGATATTCTCATAATCAAGGAATTTCTCCATTTCCAATTGGAGGGGATCTCCCTTGGTGGCTGATGCGAAAAAAAGTAGAGAAAAGTGAAACGCGAAAAAAAATTGCGACGAGGCAACGATATGAAGTTCATTCGACGGGGACATTCCGGATACAAAATTCCATCGAGACGGATCGCAGTAATTCCATCGAGAGAGAGAGACGGCTTTCGAAACAAACCCTACGATTTTGAAATTTCATCGCTGCAAATGCCATCGGAGACGAATTTTTATTTAATAAGGTTCCCTTAGCCAAATCCCGATGGGGAGGAAATTCCTCGAAGGTATCCTCCGAAGACGACAAGTGCCGCTTCATTTTCTGCCTCTTTAAACCCCTTTTAATCAAATGAGGTTCTGCTCAGCTCTCTTCGTCTTGCCAATATCTCGACGAGGGAATATTATCCTTGTCCTACCGCACAATACCCTGCAGTCGAGCTGCGATATTGCTGCGCTGCAATTTGTTTGTAAGAGATTCCGTTCAACAGCTTTGGCTGAATGGAGATTGAAAATAAATGTGGAGAAAACCAACGCAATTTTCTAGCAATAGGACCCAATTCCTTTTAAATTCAATGATAGGGGAATCAAGCATATGACAAGTAGAGAGATCTATCAGATCAGGAGCATAAATACAAGAGATAACAGATGAACCACACCAGTGAAAAGAAGGATATCATGTAGAGAAGGAAGGTTAATGGCGTATGAAAATAAAAAGAAACTTTAAGCAAAAAACACATGATATTGGATATTAGAGCATATTTTGCTAAAAAGGTAATTTGGAGTATGTAATATGGAAGTGAAACTTGGAAATAAGGAAAATAGAAGCCCATGTTGGAGGCAATGGAAATGTGGATTTGGAGGACAATAATAAGACGGGTAGACAATAAATACGACAATATACATTTTTCAGCTGTGCTACTACTGCCACTGTTGAAGTTCTCCTAAGTTCTCAGGAACTTGTCAGGAGGTACTTCACCAAGGCAACAGCAGAAGGACATATACAACCTTTCCCTCGTCAGAAAAATCCGATCAGCCGGTATTCGAACCCGGGACCTTGGGGTCAGAGCGATGACGTAATAGACGCTAAACACTCGGCCAAGGCCGGTTGAATTATAATTCGTTTATTGTGTTTGTTAAAACATGTTTACTATATTTACATTGTACGCATCACGCATGTAGGCACAATGCATCCAGAAAGTATACGGCACATTTTCAGTTTAGTTATAATTATCACAACAAGACCAGGAGATCTTTAACTATACATAATGGCAGTTTCGTATACTTTACCTTTTTACATTCACAATCAAGCATTTGGTTTAGAGAGTTTCATGTCAACATCGTTTACGGATGCTCCACATAACTGTTAATTCGAACTAGATGACCAAAAAAGCTAAGCGTACTTTGCATGAAATAATAGGGAAGTTCACAATCGCTTAACAGCAAAACCCTAAACCTCTCGTTGGCCGTTTTTGCACGTTGACCAGAATCTAAAATCAATATTTGGAGACCCAAAACTATGCAAATATCAGCAGCATCTTTTTTGCACCTTGCGAGTTCTACGGGTGACCTGGGAAACTGCGGAGGCACAAGAAGCGTCGATTTGCTCCATTCGATTAACTGCCGATATGCTCCAATGATTCGTTTCGAATTTTCAAGTCTTTACAAAATGCGCCTCAGATACAACTCTTCTGAGCGAAGCGGAATCTCCGAAAGGGTTTTAATTTATTGACTACAACGATTTGGCTTTTGCTCGAATGAAATAATATAGAATATCAAAATCCATATTGAGAACATTTTTTTTACTAAAAAAAATTCCTCAATATGGATTTTGATATAATTAATAACTACCGCAAAGTTACGCCTGATTCCGTGTCGTTTAATATAGAATATTTTTCGTCTTTTCACTTGGTGGTAGACAACTGAGATAACTTGAAATTTTTCTAGGCTTTAGCGATGCTGATTACTGGCATTCGTTCAGACCACACCGTATAGAATGCTATGATAACGTTATGAAAGTATATTTCATAATTCCAGAGGAAAAACGGATTTGAAAAAAGTCTGACGGGGCCGGGAATCGAACCCGGGATCTTTTTTATTATCCGGGAGACTGCTTAAACCTTTTTCAAGTTGGTTTTTTCTTGGGAATTTTCTTGGGTGCACGCTCTTAAGTGCAAAGTCACCTTAACCCTTTTCCTTAATACCATAATGTTTAAATCAATCCGTTGATAAATAATGATTTTGACGAATGGAAGTCATTTTTCATTTTTTGGCATAAGAAGACCCATTTCATGATCAGGATTCTCAAACTCTCACTTAGGGTTGGGTTGGTCATATAGTTGAATAATGAGTTCGATTAAAAATCATAAAATTTACAGACCTTAATTCAATACAGGATGGTGACACAAGGGATGGATTGCATCTAACCGTACCTGGAAATAAAAATAAAATTCATCAAAATTTATCAATTATAGGGATATACAGTTATGATATTCTAAGGGGAAGTCGTCTAAGTAGTCTGATTCCCGTCCCTTCATTACGCACTTGCACCAACGGAGCATGGTGCTACTGTATTTTTCACACTGTAATAGTGTTAACATCATAATTGTATATAACACCCTACAATCACAATTAGTAAAATGGGAATCATGTAGTGAATATCAAGAATATCTGTGATTCATTTGTTTACGGTGTATAAGCAGTTATATATTTCAAAATTCAGAAAAATAATGACAAACCATATCAAAATTTTTGTCTGCTTGAATAGAAAAAGAACCTCTTGCGGTGATACTTAACAGTGATCAAGTTTTAGTAAGATTTTCCGAAATCAGAGGAGTAAATAAGTAGATACTCTTCCACCAGGATGAGATGTGCATTTACGGCCAGTTTCTTCTAAGCGCTAAAATACAGGTTTTGCATGGCATCATAAAATTAATTTAAAGTTTAGTTTTCCCGTTTATTTTTATAGATTTCATATCTGTGAAAATTCCTGCATGTTCCGATCAACTTAAAAACCTTAACTTCAAGAAATTCTCGCGAGGGAATTTTATTACATAAAAGTCATTATCACAAGATAATTTTGCAAGACATGCTACCCAGTACTTTTTTATCAGAAAATACCGTAGGTGCTTAAGTAATTGTGAAATAAATCTAAGTGAGTATTCTTCAAGTTACATTCCTGAAGACAAAGAATCATATTGAAATTACTGCAAAAAAGGTCAGCATAAAGCGTAGACAATATCAAACAAGTTCAACTTTTTTGATGGTTTTGGTACTTTGTGACACTTATTTCACTTATGTCACCACCAGCGGTACGCCTTATATTAAGTTCAACTACACATTTCATTTCTCGAACGAAGTATCTGTACATTGCATTCCAGCCGATGCCAATGCAATGGCAAACCGATTTAGACACGTTGACACATCTGCATCAAAAAAATTAGCCCACAGACGAAATTTCAGGTGAAATACATCTCATCTTAACATCGAAGAAAATAATAAACCCACCGCAATACCTTTATCCCATTTTTCCCCACTGGCTAAACACGACGACATTCCAATACCGCATTCAATGGAATAGGGGGAAGAAAAGAGGACGTTTCCTCGACCCCATTTCCTAGAGTGGAAGAATAAAGAGGCCTTAAGGGGAAGGATCCCAGCTTCCGCTAAATCAAACAGAGAAACGATTGACGACTTAAAATCTCTCGCCTCCGCCGACGAGTGGCACCGACATTTCCTTCTCTTTTAATTAATCAGACACCGGACGCGCTTTGACGGAAAAAGTACGATTTTTTCCCAAATGAATTATGACGAAAAGGAATGGGGAAGAAGTTGGAATTAAAGTTGGGAAATGGGTCAAGGGGTCTCCTTTTGGAGATTTTTTCGTTAATTATTTACGGAAGCTGATTGCTATAAGATTGGACTTCCTCGAAAAACAGAAGAGTGTTAATGAATGGGCGGAGGTATCAACGGGATACTTGCAAAGATGTAGTATTGGGATCGTGAGAAAATGTGGAGAATTGAGTACTTTTTACTCCATTCAGCAAAGTGATCTTTTATGAGAGTGATCTTCTTTTTTAAGGAGAAATCGCTTTAAAAGGAAAGATATAGAAAGAATTTGCGCACTACCCATCCACTATCAAAGCATCACTCTGAAGGTTGGTTGAGTCATTGTCATAATTCTTGGAATATCTAAGGAATGACTAAAGAATCGAATTCCATAGCAAATTTTCGATGATAGTGAAAAAGTATTTCTTCACAGCTTGTTTATCGTGCGACAATTTTGCAAGCTTACTTGCATCACTTGAAGAGGGGAACGGGTGGTACATTAATATAAATAAATGGGCAGAAATAGCAAACCTTATTATTATCATAGTTAGGTTAGCAAATATCGACATTTGTTGAGAAACATTTGAAGGTTTACTGCATAATGTTTCATGGAATTCCAACCGGGTTGCTTCAAGATGTAAAACTAAAGTTGTGACTAATGACCCTATTCTCGTATCCCTAAAGGAATCTATATATCGATAAAACCTGAAATCCTGCTTTTTAATATTACTTTGAACTCGTCGATCCTTTATACGAATGTCAAAGTCTACGAAAAGATTATAAAGTATTTTCAAAACTGAAAAAAATGGAATTTTTCCTTTCAACTGTTTTAAATATGTAGGCAGTAACTGAATTTCATTCATATTTATTTAAAATATTTAATTTCGAAACATGACTGTAAACAAATGAGACGCTGTCTAAATTTGGTGTTCTCAGCAAAGAATGGGATCTGAAGATTCACGAGGAAAGATTAACTTCCCAAAAGGTTTCCTTATGCCTTCGTCAATACTTGAATATCCGTTCTAGCGAAAGAAAACGGATTCGAAAACTTGAATTAATACGGACCGAGGAGGGATTACATGGACACATCTGTATAACCAAGAGGATTAATGGTATTTCATTACTCAAAAACTTCAGCGAACCTCCATTAATCAAAATTCTGAGCTTCCAAAAGCTTCTTCGCTTCTAAAACAGAAAACTCTCTCCCATAACCACTGCGGTAACGCTGTTCACCACGACTTATGCCGAATTAACAAAACATTTCTTTCAAATTGAACACGAAGAGTCGCTAACTAGAGAAATGCTACGCAATAGCCGCCTTTTAGAAGGTTAAGGATGAATTAATTTAGTCAATTAGTTAGCATAAAACTAACTAATGATTACTAAGTTATAAGTTAAATAGCCCATGATCAAAGCTATAAAGAACATAGTGATGTACAATGAAGCTCCTTTTAAGTGCGACTATTTAATTATTAAGTCAAATATGTAATAAAGCTATACCATTTTCCTCGAGAATATAATGAGAAATAATGTTTAATCTACTACAAAGATATTAATAATAATAACAATAATAATAAATCGTCTTCATTTGGGTGAGATTGAGACTAAAATTCTCTTCATCCGTCTATTGATATTGATGGTATACGTAAGCAAAATAAAGTTTCATCGTTCATTCCTTTAAAAAATATGAGCTTCTCGCGGGACAACCAAGTAATGTGCATAATGAAAAGTAAGTAAGATATAGAATGTCATTTTTCAATCTTGAATTTTACAGGAAGTGCAACAAAAATTGCTATTTAAATATAAAAATTGTTAGGTTTTTTAATAATACTGAAGTTTGATCGTTTAAAGAAACTATTATTAAATATTGTTAGTTTCATTTTAATTAATAATTTAAGTTACATTTTGTGTCTAAATACCCAATATCTGATCTGGGAGTTTAAAAAAAAAAAAACATTTCGAATTCATGATTAAACCTTCAATACAGAATCTTTCTGTCTTCCTTTAATTACATCAGAAATATCACGATAATAGTAAATTTCATTTAAAATTTTACCATTAAATATCATTAGATATTTAGATTTAATAAATTCGAATTTGATATTTCTAACGAAAAATCCACAGATCCCTAATACCAATTTATACCTCGCGTCAGATAGTGGCAGATCATCTATTCCCTTGTATACGAGTATTGCAAGATATCCAATGAATTTAAGCTGTCAAAATGTGAATACATGTTTCGGAAGACTTGCGAAGATGCACCCGTACAACAATCTTTGAATGCGCCATAAATCCCATGAGAATAATGCAAGTAACGACTCCCCATTTTGTTTCCGTGCGATTTCTCTCCTTATCGGCTCCCTCCCGAGCTCGAATTTTCCATTCCCTTCCCACCCATCACTCTTCCGAGGTCCTCTTTCCCTCTCTTGAGGGCCTCCTCTTGGTTATCGCACTTCAGTCAGTGTTTGTGCCACCGAAGCTAACGCAATTTGGGAGAATTTAATGGAAAATGCAACCGTGTTGGTGACACAGTGGAGCTGCGAGGGACTCGGTCCGCTGATAAAATTCGATTCTGAAGGCGTGAAGGCGTTGCCCCGACGACCGTTGAGCAATTACGGGATGCGAATGTGTCACCTCCTTGGAAACCAGAGAGAGGATTATCTTCTCGAATCCCTCTGAAAGAAGAGCGATTTCGGATCATCATCCCATTCCGTACGTATCTGCGCGTAAAAAGCTTTTGTCGGTAATTTCCTTTCGGAGAAGAGTGGAAATGTATTAAATAAATTCTGCGCTGGAAATTGAGATAAGTGCAGAGACGAATTTGGCTCGGCTTCTCGCACTTTCAAATTGAATTGATATCGGTGAAGAGAATAGAAATAGAAGGATGAGTGTAAGTTTTATGATGAGTCTTTTTTTAAATGGTGACCTTTGTAACCTCTAATGTGTACCCGTGACATAGATAAATAATTTGGCGTGTTTATGTGCTTCGTATCTCATAATCTTCAAAAGAAATGAAAACGGAAAAATAAAGGAACTGAACAATCAAAATGTAATGGAAATAACATGATTATTTATGCAGTATAAATATTGATTCATTGAAGTAAATTTTACTTGAAATAGCTGTGACCATGAAAAAATAGTTATTCAACTAGATTTGAGCAGAGTGGCGCAGTTGAATCGTGCTGGGTCCATAACCCAGAGGTCCGTGGATGGAAACCACGCTTTGCTGAATTTTTTACGGGTGGTCTTTGAAAGGGTTTCTCTCCCGTCTTTGGGCGAATGCCAGCCTTAAAATTAATTTGTTATGATCCCCTTAAAAGTTGCCACCTGGCCAGAAGGCCAACTCGCATTGTAAATTCAAATAAATGTAGTTACTGCTAATATTTTGTGTTTCACAGGGGCCTTAGGGAAAGGAACGATTTTTTTAGCAAAGGTTTTAGATTTATGTTCCACTAATACACCTCTAGCCTCTTTCATGGTGGATACTTAAATATGAATGTTCCTTTCAAAAAGTAGTGGAAAAACTGTGCCCCTTTTGCAACATTTCTAAATTTCATCAAATTTCTATGCAAGTATGAGATATATATGATCATTAGAGGTGCATAAATGAAGATAACAGTAATTTCATTATATGATTAAAAGATTAGCTTCATTCACGGATCAGGAATGCATTCAAAGAGGTTAATTTCCAAAGATTTAAGGCTGCACATATTCTATAGAAATGAATTAGATATAATGGTATGAGCACGAAATTCTTAAGTCTCAAAAAAGGTAACTGAAGCAAATTCTCATTCGCATCATTGAACTTTCTTTTCCATAAAAATTATTAGAAATTTTAAAACTATTCCAAAGATTCATAAATATCAGCGCTACCTGAAAAAACTCTTGTTATTAAGTCGTACCATGTAAGATTGCATGGGGAAATCCACAAAAGGAATCGATGGGAAAATCAATTTAACGCCTTTATATAAGGTTCTTATTAGCATTGTAGCTATCATCTTTCTTAGCAAGAATGACTGCGGAGTGAGTGAAAATATTGCTATAAAGAGCCAAAATAAAGTCGAATACAGTCATTGATAATCTTGCTGATGATGAGTGATTTAAAGGCTAATAGAGTTAATGTAACAAAAAACACTCGAGAGGAAACATCTTATGTAGGTCGTGCAATTGTAATTATTGAGTAGCGGAAGTTACATCCGGATCCTGCTTTTCGTGATTGATGTATTGAAGTAATTGAGGAAGGGCCATCCGCTCCCTGGAAAGGATATCTCTACTAGGTCATCGTTGTTCCCTCTATTTCTTTCGAATCCGGTTCAATTACGACTTACACCAAAAAGGAATTTAATTTCCTCTTTTGCAATCTCAAAGAGCGGAATTGAATGGGAATGCGCCTTGTTCAATATGCACACTAGGATTTCATTGGAATGGTCGAACAATGAGTGGGCAAATAAGGAGATAAGAATTTCTAAATGGAAGATTAAAAGAGGTTTCCGAAATTGATCTTGTAATATCGGTTATAATCCCTAAGTCAAGTACCACCCTTTGACTTAGATCCTAAGATATTCCAATGTGAAAAAATAGGCCAAACTGAAAGCTTTTTCGAAAACATCCACCCTGAGGTAGACATCTACTTCAGACAGGGCTTTTTGAGGTTACTTCAAAGGTAAGAGAACATCGATTGGATGAAGAACGTATAGGTGAGAAGGAAGGTAAGTGATTGATGAAGACCTATTAAAATAGAAAAATTTATAGGTGGTGGTAAGCTTTACTAATTGGAAATCCAAAGGATTTTATGGGAGGTTTTATATAAATGTGGAAAAGAGTACTTGAAATGTTATGCTTACAATTCTATTAGAGTATTTTATTATGTTATCTTTACGAAGCCGTGCTACTTCACATCGCTCAAAAACCAGATACTATCATACCATGGGAGTTGAAGGCTGTCAAATAAATTCTATGAGTAGGCGAACCAGGAATAGACTAGGGGAAGTACGAGAGAGAATGCAGGGAAATTAGGGGCAGGATATGACTGCGGACAATTAGGACCCTATTGGACGGAGGACCGACCCGGAGATGAGACATAGGCGAGGGAAGGCCATGAGAGCAAATATTTTGGGGTTGAAAACGTGACTGCAAAGATCACGAATGACGGAGAAAAATAAAAATATTTAAATGAACTTCTTTGCGAATAAAGAACATTCATGTAAAGAAATATTTAATAGTAGATAACTTCAAATAGATATGATAAAATGATAAATTGGGTAAATAATAATGCATTTTAATAATATTTGTGATTCATTAAGCATATTTTTTCATTACTTTTTTAAACAATTCCTTTGGTTGTGAAGGCGATGAGTTATTAAATATTTAGTACACCATATTTCTCGTAATTATAAACAAAGATTTAGAGTCGATGAAAATACTTCATATTTAACTACATTTCTTACGATTCCTTACTCATACGAAAATAGTTTCTGATAAACTGTGAAACGACAAAAATGTAATTTACATGTATTTCTTATTGGAACATCTTGACTCGTCTTTGATCGAATGGTTAGATATCGTTCGGGTCGTTAAAGGAAGCCTACTGCATGAGTAAATGAAATTTAATATATTTTTAAGTTTTAAAAGTCTTTCAATTTTTACTCTCGAGTTTAAAACAAATGATAATAACATTGCATACAGCAATTCTCGCACACGCTTATACATACATAATATTTTACTTTACTTATCAGATATTCGTATTTAAAAATGTCCTACCATGAAGGAAAATCACACTTCAGTCTCAATTGTATACAACAAGGTGTTTTGGTATTTTAAAGCCTGTCTTCGCTGCGTATCATTGTCTTGGAGAAAGTCGTAAAAGATCAAGAGACGTAAAATTAAATAAATGGCAGAAACAGATTCTGGTACTTTCCCGCTCTCTTAAACTCTATTGGCAGAAAAGATTAGAAGGAGATTTCATTCCTCCGAATAAATTTTCCGCTAAATTTGCAAGGAAATCGCAATGACACGTTTGACCTTTACAATACTCTGTTTCCTTTAGTATCTGTCGATAAAAGGCAGGTTTGGGATACTTTGCGTGTCATCAGATATTATCTAAAAGAACGGAGATAAAAATCTGACGAGAAAACGCCACAGCTAATTCACATTTATGTTTACTATTTAGAATTATAATCTTATATAGAGCATGGTCTACTTCTACCAAAGCTCTACTTTAGCTGTAAGAACGCTCTGAGACAACTCGGGCACATTAAATACCGCACTGTATATTTATTTAATTAATTTATTTGAAACTTTCTTCGGGATGGCAAATATCAGGTATCACCTATACCCCGTAATCTCAACTGATAAGCATTAGAAAATATTTACATACACGCTGAGCTTACAAGTAGCTAACATCTTTACAGTTTGTACTGAATATAAATATATTAAAATACACGATACTTATTCCAATTTTCTGTCACTGCCAGAAGTTAGCTTTAAGCCCTAAGGAAAATAAATACTGAACTTAAGAACTTTTAATCAGACATTATTTCTGTACATCATCTGAAGTTCAATAAAATGCATTATTATATACAACGTTATTAATTAATAACAATTGATTGTAAATTAACGTTGCAATAGCTGTTTACAGCTTTGTCTAAGCTTATCTTTTTGGTAATGGCTTGACGACCTCTTCGGTTTACATATTCTATTATATAGTCTACAGTTTTATTTTGAAAATTATTCACATACATCGGTATCATTTATTTATACACATTTGAAATACCAAAGAGTACAAGAATCTTCTAAAACGTATTATTATAATGCTACTATGGAGAAAGCTCGTAAAAGAGTTTTCGCTTGAGTTTTTTTCTCGCCTGTTTTGGCTCTTATTAAGCCAAAATATTTTATCAGATTTGTTAAATGTGATATAACGTGATCTGAGGGAATTTTTCAAAACAAAATTTATAGCTCAATATTGAAATAAAATCGAAGAGGAAGAGAACAAGGAAAGTAAATAGTTTTAAAATAAAATAGAGGAACGAAAGAGCGAAGGAAAGAGAAGAAGAGAAGTGAGAGGGAAGTGTGAGAGCGATTCTCACGTCGAGAGAAGGGAGGCAATCGTCCAGTTGTTAGGGGAGATCGTTACAATGTAACCAATCGGAATCAAATGGGGAGGAGGCGCCGAAGAGTGGTAGAAGGTCCGAGAAAATAGCTCAACGGCACCTCTTGAAATGTAACCTAGAATGGAAAGAGGATCTCTCAACGGTGAAGATGCTTTTGAATACGTACATTTTTGAATTCCAACTGACAATAAGCTTACTTTTATTCATTTATGGCGATGCGAAGGACAATAATTTTATGGAAAATCCTCAGAATTTAAATTCAAGGCAACTTTAGGAAAACTCTCCTTAATTCGATATCATACGCAATGAAATATCGCGTGATTCGAACATGTAATGCTTACGAAACAACAACAAGTCCCGTGCTATTTCCAATAAAATTCACTCTGCGTATAAGTCGAAATCTTTCTTTGAATTTGGAAAAAGCGTTAAGAGGAAATAGATGCAAGGATGGACATCCGGTCGATTTTTCTGAGTAGAATTTAAGAAACTAATAGAAATTACAGTTCGGAGGTTTTTATGGTGTTTATACACATCTACTACATGGTAATGGTTGCTTGCAAGGTCAACTTATAATGTAAAATACATGTTAAATATAATTTGAAGTCCTTCTTCGATTCAGTGATTAGAGAATTTAGTCATAACTTTCCTCATAACCCAGCGATTAAATGATTTCCCACTTCATCTACGTATTTTTCTGAGAGTTACAGTCGTTTTAACTTTGATAATAAGCGTTTTTTCAATTGTTTCAGCGGAAAATTATCATGTTATCTTTAAGTAATAGCGTTAAAAGAATGTTCAGTAATACTAGCAGGTATGTTCTTATTACGACTGATCCGCCAACTTCATTCTCTTTATACTCTCAAAATTTCTAATCTCACTGACAAGGAAAGAAAGAAAGAACATGATGAAGAATGCCAGTTATAAAACGAATATTGATAATTCAACGAAATTTCTTTAGCCTCAGTTATGTTAGATTCTTGAAATCAAATAATATTTTAATTCAAAATATAAATTTGAAAATATTCAGGATATTTAACTTTACAAACAGATATGGATTTACAGAAGAAACTAAGGGCCTTTAAAATAATATGTTCTTTGAAAATTACCAAGTGTGTTCTACTTTTTTAACGCGTACTTCTGTGTTTAATATAAGATTGGATTATATGTACTAAGAGTATCATACTGTCAAGTTATCCCAAATAAAGACATTTCTAATCTTATATTATTAAATTTTGTATATGTTATAAAAGCATCTGATATTAGATAGAAATGAGGACCACCATGTCTTAACATCGCCAATAATGTGTCCACCTATCTAAATTTTAAGGTGAGATCCCACGACTTTCAAAATAACGTGGTGGAGATGAAATTTGCAGTCATCATCTATCTATGGGTTATTTCAATGTCATTTTCCTACGTGCGTATGAATACGTTAAAGAAGAGAAATACATGGGATGGGAAGAGCGAGGGAGATAGAAAGGGGAGAATCGCCGTCAAATGGGGCGTGAAATCACGAGAGGGTAATGAGGATGCTGTTGAATGGGGGATGCGAGGGGATTGATACTTCTTGCAGAAGAAAGGGCACCTCGATTTCAGAGAATTCCGATTTCGGGTTCGCCTTGAAATATTTCCACGGCGGGAAGTGAACGAATTCCTCTCAAATCGAACGAAATAGTGCTACGAGGGGGCGTACACCGCAGAGGCATGTGAAGAGTGGGAATGAACGAATAGGTATGTTAAGTACAGAACCACTTACGGTCAAAATGAGAAAAGATGTGTACTTTTTCTACCTCTCATGCTCCAGTCCCTTTCAAAAGAGCATAAAATGGACCTAATTGAAAACTACGCTCTCTGCACCATTTCAACAAACATACTAATGAATATCTGTTTTTGGAGAACATCTCAACTTCTCTAACTTGCATATTCTTTGCCTAACCAACTATCCTAACAATCAAATGATACCTTGCCCTTTGTGGTTTTCGGATCTCAACCGCATTGCTTAAAACTATTTTTTAATATTATAATATTTATCATTCTTATCGTGTTATGATATTATTATCTATATTTGGCGTTTTATTTTTCCCGAATCTTTTCTTCGCGTGATGGGTAATATTTTTTATCAATCTTAATTTGCAAACAATTTTCACTCTTTCTTTTCTTCAGTTAAATATCTCACAAAATCGCTTATAATAAGTGATTATATAATTGACGTAATCGCTAAATGACCGTAGATGTCGACGCACCTCAATAAAACAACAACAACAAAAATTGACGTAATCAATTAACTAATTAATAGGTTCCTTAGGTTTTTCATGCCTCCCTTCTGTGGAAGATTTTCAGCCGTTTAGTGCTATCTATCCAAGTATTTTACTTTGAATTTAGAAATCCAAATAGTCTTCCAATATTTTATTTCTTCAAGCTCTTCAATGTAATATAATGATATGTTAGATGCATATACATCAAATGTGAATGAGAGAACTTCATTTTCCCATTATGTAAGAGGAATATGATGAATTGACAATGTCATCTTCAACTCCACTAGAAAAAGGAAACCTGAGTGACGTGAAAGTGATTTGCGAGGACAAAATAGTTGACAAAGTGTCTGAGAAGGCTAAAAAATGCTGAAAGTACCAAATTTTTAATAATTTATCATCGTAAGTATATATAACTGTAATTTGAAATATTAAATCTGATAAAAAATAATGATTACCCCCTTAACGCCCTCAGGCGTACTATTATGCCTGGCGGCATATTCTCCACTTCTTATTTATCTTATAGAAGCTATATTTTTGTATATTTTCGTTTAATATACATATTTTCTCATCGAAGAAGAATTTTACGTTACATATATGCGTATTTTGCATGTTTTTGCTCTGCATAATATATCACATTTAAGTTTTAAAATATTCACCCCTAATTTTTCACCCGTTATAATTCTTGAACCAGCTAATACTCTCTACTAATCTAATACAGCATTTCTTTTTTCCCTTAAGTTACTCTTTACGTCATTAAAACGAATAAAACCACACACTATTTTGTTTAAAGGAAACGAAAACGTAGCAAATAAATTGCTTGGTGGAACGTAACCTCAGAGAAATTATTTAATGCTGCCTGATATACGTTTTGCTTAAAGCTTTTTTTATTCCTCAAGTGATAAAGAACTTGTCACAATTGAAATTAAGATAAATTTCGAAATGTTTATTCATGCTTGGTTTTGGGTCTATATCTTGTATGGAACTTTAGTTATTGCTTTTTATTTCCGAAAGCAGAATTTGCGTTGACTAATCGGCGGCTGTGAATAAACCTCAGTGGGCTTTATGGGCTAATTGCCCTTTTACTAATACAAATTATTTCGGAAAATACATGTACATTTACACTCAAGATGATGCCAAAAGTGATCACTTAGGGGTGAATTACTGGATCAACGAAACAGAAACTAGGCCCCCGATTACCATCCCATCAATTGCTCCATTCGCTGGATGCCTAAAATGCACTCCCAATTCACGAATGGTGCAAAACACCCATTCACTCCCAATCACACCCGACCGACTCCGATAAAAAAACGATAGAAAACGGTATTTCCGCTTCGCATGCGTCGGCGAGAGAGCGAGTGAGTTAATATTGGGATTGCTAAGGCTTAAGGGTAAATCAAGCGAGATTAGCGCTCTGCGGTCAAGTGGAATGCGAGAGCCGAACGCGGTCACGGGCGTGAATCGGACGACGCACGGGGTTCCTATGGGGACGTGCCCGAATGTTTTCGAATAGCTTTCAGTTCGTCTGATTTATTTTCTCGCTCGTTTTTTGTGTATTTGTCGAAGAGAAAAACGTCGCCGCGATAAAATAAAATCACGCTTGGCTTCGGAGACTCCATCGGCGAGAACGCACTTCGTTAAAAAAGCTGCGAGCGAAAAAATAAAGTAAAACACTTGTTTATTTTCGTAAATGGCTGATAGAGTCGACGGTTAATTTTCCAATGTCGAAGGAAAATAGCTAAATTTAATGGAAGAGAGTTTATCTTGAATGCAAATGGAAATTTAGGGCCCGAGGGTCGAAAAGAGCTGTCGCGTTCGTAACCTTAACGAAGTATTAAGCGGAGTTTTACGATTTGAAGCATTTAGAAGTACATCTCTATTAATTTTGGCTCTTCTAGTTCAATAATGCCTCTTAATGTAAAATTAACTTTAAAGTTGACTAAATATAAACGTTATAAAACTAATCACAAGCGAAACTCATGAATAATACTAAATTATGCCAATCGTTTTGAATTTGGAGACATTTCCGATCGTTTTTAAGGATTATTTTCATTTTCAAATCGTTTTGAAAAATATTACACGATTCCATACGTCAATAATTTAAATTTTAGGTTTTTTTAAAATGTCACTCGATTGCCCTTATGAGTTTCAGCCTAAATATTTTTCATAAATACTCTTGCTCACCCTTAACTAAACGTTATTCTGGAATTTAAGCCCACATTATACATATAAAACAAAATATATATAGGGTGCTATCAAGATATGCGATAAGAGAGGCACGACGTGAATGCATTGCTCCTGTTTCCAGTGCTGATAACGATTAGCTGGAAATACAATCTCCTTGCAAAAGCCAGTTCAGATCGGTACGAAAGAGGTTTCATTTGTGACGGAATCTATGCAAACATAAAGGGATCAGATGGTTAGCTGATAAACCCGAAAAGCGCTCTGCCTGAATGATAAAAAACGGGTCCAAGCTGGAAGCCAGGAATTTTTTTCGTCAACCAGCCGGTCACAATCGGGCGAAACAAATTCAAAATCCTCAGCGAAAGATAAACCTAATCCAGAAAAATCCTTTCCATAATCCCTTGAGTGGAATAATTTGTAGAGAATCGCATCTTCTGAATCTAACAACGCTTGGTCGCCCAAAGATCCGAAGAAAGTTAAAAATCATAATTTCCCACTGATTCGGCCAAACCATATTTCCCAGCTTTTTGGAAATTCTTGAACGATCACTTTTAAATGTGACCATTAGGTTAATTGAAAGTTTGAGTGACCCAACAGTTTATTAATAATAAGTAATACCTGACGATGTCACCAAGCGAAGAAAACCGTCAGTGATTAAACGATATTTTAATGTGGAATTACTACTGCTAATTTTTTATTCCTATTTAAGAAAATTAATTATGATATAAAATTAATGAATCGAATTATCGGCATAAATCTTGATAGCTTTTAAAATCACATAAAGAATTATTTGTATGCATGATTGGCAACCAATTAATAATGCTCGAGCATAAATTAATCAGAAGAAGCTCGTTACCAATAGAAATTCCTTGCTTCAGAAAACAATGCGGGGTATTTAAAATTTAAAACACATAATAAAGAGGATTATAGGCCGATATTATCGAGTTCTAATCGTTCAATGCTACTATACTCTTATTTTACAAACGTCGAATTCAAAGAATAGGATTGCGTTGCTTATCAGATTTCTCATTCCAGTTGTTATATCTCAAAATACCGATTTAATTTTACATTGAGAATTGAATCAAGACAGAATTCAACCTAATTCTGAGAAACGATATCTAAATTAGTCCAACCGGAGTTTCGTAAGATATTGGTGCACACTGAGCCTATGGTAAAAATACAAGGGTTAAATGATAAAGTTAATATGAACAATATTGACTTCAAGGTTATACAAGAAGTGAAAAATAGTGAGTTGTCTGGGACTCGAACCCGGGTCTCCCAGGCAGGTTTTCTTGCCTACTAAACTACCGAGCCACGTCCTTTTCACTTCTGTAAAATGGTGCGATAACCATCTCAAATGAAAAACACTTGGTAACTTCCACGGTAAATATTCTTGCGAGCGGTTTCGTTAACTCATTGACATTCTGGCATCCAATCTCCTCCTAGAGGTAACTAAGTGTTTCTAATTTAAGATAGCAATGGTTAAGTGAATAAAAATTCGTCAGTTACGTCCTGTTTAGGCAAACGCATAAACAAGCACCATACACAGTACATGTGCTCGAAGTGGGCAATTGTAGAATCATCAATGCAACATTTCCAAACAACGCTCTGGACCACTGGACACGGGCGAATGGGGCGATAAGAGTAAATCTGGAAATCTATCGCAGCTGAAACAACTTGCCACCCATTACCCATAATTCAAAGTACATTCCGATCACGCACATCGCGGCGTCAACCGAACTCTATAATCTCCGAATTCGTGGGAAGCGCATGTTGCCTTGTAAACCTTATCAAAATCCATTCCACTCTTAATCACCATAACAACCCCGTGTTTTCCTTTTCCCTCGAACTATTGAATTATTCAGTCACCAAAATACACTCGCGTAACCTTGGCGACCTATCTCCATCATAATAGCACGCATTGTCCCGAATCAACAAGGCTTAGAATCATTCAGTTGTGTCACAATCACTTTATGATGGTATATCACTGTGTCATCGATTTATAAAAATATTCCGTTAGCATAGAATGACAACATTAGGAATGTGCGTATATCCTTATTGGTTGTTGCCCTGTAACCCTCGTTTTTATTTACTCAGTGAAAAGGGTGTATTTTCATTCCATATAAGTTGATCCGACGGTTCGCAAGGATCACCAAGAAATTAAAGACTAACTTAGAAGTAAGAAAGAACTTTAACCGTAAAATAAATGGCGAAATACAAACGAGAGAATGGTTTTCTATGTAAAGCCGCAATCTCTCTCTCAACAATGCTGTTTATTCGTTGCTACAATGTGTTGTCCGGTGCGACGAGTAAATAAACAAATCTTGATCCGCGACCTTTCGTCGTCTTCGACCATTCTTCGCGTCAAAAAGGGTCCAAACGCCACAATATAATGAAATAATGTGATCTTCCTGTTACATAGGCGGTTCTGATAATATAAGGAAGATCAGGGAAAAAAAATGCTAAAAATATTTGCTTCAAAAATTCATTTTTTCAGTTAAAGATGCTCAAAAGTAGTCAATTGGGGAAGTATAGGGGGTGGAATGGAAAAGAGAAGGTTAATTTACTCCCTACCTCACGCTGAAAAGCAGCTTAAACTTCCTATGATTACGAATGCTGTCACTCAGTATATATAAAACAATCGCTTACACAAATAGAGCTGATTATATAAAACACCTTAGAAAGCTAAGCTTCCCTCAAAAGAGTACGTTTAACTCAACCCTTGTGCCTTTGGAGCAATATGGCCCCTTCTGCCCGCTGAAGGAGGACTAATTTGTAAAATTCGCAGCAGAACCTCCGCAAGAGGCGAGCGGGAAATGAATGGGCTTCTCTCTTAAAAACGAAGTAAGGGAAGTCGGTCAGCTGTGACGATTATTTCACCGCCGGGCTCCAAGAAAGACGTGGCCCGTCATAAGGGAACTGGGTCACATATTTCTGGTTCAAGGGTCAGGAAGAAGTTATCGTTACCGATGCGGTTTGGCTAACTCTGCTCAGCGTCCCAGAAATGCATTTCGGATAAAAAAAATCACCTTTGATTTCGTCTTCGTGGAGGAGTCATTAAACGGTCGACTGCACGCCGTGGAATGTGCACACACAATGATATGAAACATGGACTTCTAAATAAAGGGCGTTTAGACTGAACGTGGAGACAAATTTGACGTAGGTTTGATTTGGATCGATATAAAAGAAATTCAGGATTAGTAACACTTACATGCATAACATATATGATAATTCCACCATTAGGTAAGTTTATATGCACTAATGTTCCATATTCAACATTATTGATTTCGTTCACTGGTGACACTCCCCCCATTATGTCATCTAACATCTTTTGCATTTTATTTATAATACAAATATAGGAGGATATGTAACAAGACATATGAATAGCAGATAATGTATGGCAAAATGTATTAGACCTTCTAGGATATCGCAGGGAAAAAGATCAGCTAAAATATTATTAATTTAAGAGAAAAACTGCGATAATTTAGGTGCATGGAATTAAGTCTAATACATGCAGATAATAAAAGATACAGATATGGGGGATAGGGATTTAAAAAAGGGCTAAAGATGTGTAAAGAGAAATTCAAACAAGATGGTAATGGAGAAGAAGAAATTTCAAAATCAGAAGTTGTTGAATTGAGAAATGCTAAAAGAATTGGAAGTGTTAAGACCAACGGTATTTCTGATTTAAGGAAAATTATAAAACCTTCCTTCTTATCTATTATATAAATTTCTTTGCTCCTTGATAATTGCCTAATGGCTAAAAATTGCATATGAACTGCATATTGAATTTCCACAGTATAATGCATTCACAGTACTTCTAAAATGGAATCAAGTTCTAGTTGCTATTGACAAATCTTTTCGAAGCGAAATATAAAAAATGATACCTCACGGAGTTTTTGCAATGAATACTTAAAGATGTATCTCATTACTTCATCTGACGTACTATGATTACTTCTTTGCTAAATCGATTTTGTGAGCCTTAACCTGGAGGCATTCCATGGCAACAGAAGCAAGCTGACAAAGAAGAAATGTATGTATACAATTGCACCACAACAAAAGCTCTTTACTGCCTGATGGCTGCTAATTATAACTGATATTCAGAACCACATTTCAAACTGTGAATCTTATAACAGATATTTCTTAAGCATGGAATCAAGCTCCAGATACAATTGGTAGATCTATTCCAAGAGATAAAGGAAAAGTGATATCTCATACCTATTCATTTTCGTGTCTCCCGCTTAAATAAAAATATCAATCGTCTTTACTTGGGCGAGATTGAGACTGAAAGTCTCTTCTTCTATCCAATCCATAGTCATTAATTATGGAATAATTATATTAAAGAGAATAGCATGAGAAAAATAGAAGAATTAAGGATGTAACAAACCTAAGAGATCCCAAGGAAAAAATAACCACTGCAGGAAAACACCCACAAAGAAGGGGGTGTAAAAAACCTGCGCAAATCTACCTATAGTAATAACAAAAAGACGAGCAATACTATATGGTAATAAGAATCAATTTCATGCAGGTGGGAATTCAATAGGCACTTATGGTTTGAATGAACATAGCTATATCAAAATCCACATTTTTGGCATATTTTGAGTACGTTTGTCAGAATCCCCAGTTATAATTAAACCTTTGCAATTACAGCAACGGTGAGACTGGATGGCACATACTCTCTTTTCCAGAGAAATAACAGAATAATCTCATAAAAATCAAACTGTAAAGCCTAGTGGGGTGACTTGTACGTGGAATTACCACCGACGGGAAAACATTGCCGAATCCAGCGACGCGCAAATACCAAATCTCCATCGATCTCCATTTCATCCCCTTCGGAAAATAAGTCCATCCTCGAGAATAATAAAACCGACTCTAAAATAAAAAGGTCCTCCCCCCTTGAGGCGTTTGACCGGATTCGCAATTAAGCCTTCATTTGAAAAAAAAGTTCCAGATTTGGATTCCAGGAGGCGTTCTTTGGACTTGTCCGCTGCAGCTATTCCGACGCGTCTCACGTCTCCATCGCAACGGATTAATAATGGGAAGAGAAATTTCGGCGCTCGTTTATCCATTGCGTCCGTAGTTGGGTCGACGAATGGAGGGGAAAAGAAATGAATGAGTGTCCCCCAAATGAAGGAAGCGTAAATGGAAAACTTCGGGAGCGACGGAAAAAAATTCAAGAGGAGAAAATATCCAATGGTGTCCTCTATTTTCTATTTCCTCAGAGGAAATGCATTGAAGGAAAGGGGCTGGAGAGGAGTTCAATGCGGTGAAATTCATACTATTTACAAAGAGAAATCGCAGTTTGTAAGATGAAACTGAATGCGATATTGTGCAGGAATTCTTATAGATTATATGCTTAAACTTTAAAGGTGTCAGAGCTCTTCCTGCTATCCCTAATCAATTGAATATTTTTCATTTGTCTTTGGTACAAGATAGAGAAAAATGTAAGATATTTAAATTAAAAATAGTTGTGCTAATTACTTGAGAAATCGTCGCATTGGTAGATGAAATTGCGTACAAAATTGCGAGTTAATTCTGAATTACTATTGTCTACGAGTTTTTTCTCTTCCTACCATATTGCATTCGAATTAATAGAATACTTTTCATTTGTCATTAGATGGAGTATAGATAAATACTCATCTTTCATTTAGATTTATCGAAGTCTAGTTCAAGGGCGTGAAGATATAAAAGCTATCGAGGTATAAGTATGCTCAATAAGAGTACTGATTAAGTGAGATTAACTCTTCTATGTTACTTAAGTGTTACTAGTAGATATTGTGCTTCAATAACGCTGACATGTTCTGCTTATATTGTTCTGCCCAGTGAGGAAAGCAACAGCAAAAAACTTTACTCCTCATCTTGCCTAGTAAGAAACAATTCCTCCCTTTAGCTCGTGGTAGCTAAAGAGAGTGAGGAATCAACCGGCCTTCAGGATGAATACTATATGGAAAGGGTATTTTTCTGTTTTACCCAAATTTTAATTAATAACTATGAATTCTAATGATGCTAATTACCTCCAACCCAAATAATAAGGACATTTACATCAACATTGATATCCTTCAAACCTACTTCAAGTATTAGCCATTAAAGAAATGTTTTTAAGCAAAAATAATATGCAACAAGAATGGAATGTAGAACAAATGCTCTGCAACGAAAATTTTCCGTAGCAGAATCGTTGGTAGTGAATTTTGAAGCGAATGAATCTATATCGAGCTAGTTGGCAGTGAACCTTCCTAGAACTGTCCAGAGAAAAGCGTCAGAGTCAAAAAAAGAGCTCCGATCTTGAGTAGGGACCCTTTCAGAAACCCCCAGGGAAGAAAAAGGCGACTACAAAAGATAAAACATAGAGCATAGGTACGCTTCCAATTTCGCGAGAAAGAATTCAGCTGGAGCTGAAAGATTAGTAAGTGACTGACAGGGGAATGCTAAGAATGAATCCAGATACCAAGAAGAAGTAGGACAGTAAACCCAGTATCTTCTAATTTAAGACTAAATTATAATTTTATTGGCGTAAATTATTAGTAGCTTGGTGATATTATCTACCAGAATTGTACGGCAGTAGCTCATTACGAGTGTCTCAAGACTGCAGCATCTTATGGTTTGATTGCGTTTTCTAAGTCCTTCTTGAATTTGTATATGTGAAAGATTTAAGTTGTTTTTAAGTTCCATGAATTGCTAGAGTAAAATTTTGCTTGTTATTGTGACTTTGTTACTTTGGCGTATGATTTGCAGCTCCGTGGCATCAACTCCGTATTTCTTAAGATTTCTGCGATATTTTTGTCAGCAGTGCAACTCCGGACGGGGTAACCTCAAGGGAGAAGGAAGTACGCAATTCCCTGAGCGCTTGCTCCGGTCCGTAAATTGACAGATTAAAATTGAGATACTCTATCCTGTTATTTGATAGCGCTTACGTGGACCAGCGCGGTTTAGATCCGCATTAGTTGGATTGCGAGAGGCTGGAGTGTTTCTGGTTTCCAGACGAAGAGCAATGCGTCGGACATTCGATCCATCGTGTAAAATGTATATATTTATAATAAGCTTGGAATGATGTATTCTTAGAAACACATGAAGAGACAAAATTCTTTACACCAGGGTGTGAATAATGACAAGAGTGATAATATTTTAGAAAAAAGCAGGTCCACCGAAACTAATGTGCGAGAGAAGAAATGGCAGCCGCTAGACGTAAGCTGCTTTAAATGGATTCCAAGAGATGTGGAGACACCTAAAAGATGACCTAAGAACCGATGTGCTAAGGACACCATTAATCTGGGGGTAACCTTTTGACGATAAACTCAGTATATAGAAATTAAAAAATAACACTTGGGGACGCCCGCATTGACTTTACTATACATAGTTCATAGGGTGTAAATCACTGTATGAAATAGTATAGGAAAGTATGTTGGTAAATCAATGCGGTTTTGCGGGTAGCCACATAAAAGTAAATTATATGGAAATATATTATATTAAGTATTTATATGGAAATGACCCAACGAAAATATCAATTAATAGAATTAGCTTGATTTCAGTTGGGTTATTTAAATTCCAAGCAATCCATTGCTTATGACCTCGAAAATATCATAACTATCAATTAAATATAAAAAATCACAGTTTATGATATCATTAAAGAGATACCATAATGATAGGTGCCTCTTTCCAAGCAATCCTTACCGTAAATTATTGAAACAAAATTGCTTTCTAAGTAAAACGGATATTAAAATGTAACAAAAAATTAGAATGCTTAGAGCCTTGAATTAACGTGAACTCAAAATAAATATCACTTAAAAATAGAGGAGTATAGATAGAAATATTCTAACCTTAAAACAATTGAATCCTTCATTTCCAGAGAATAAGAGAAAATATTTTAGCCATCTTTTTCACTGGGTTCTATCACCAGAAAAGGTGATGAAAGTAATAACAAACACGGATGTAGTCACCGATTTTATGATAGACATAATGTAAATTTTTGCTAAGAAAACCTATCAAATATCCCCTAACAAAGGAAAGCTTCTATCAGCAGCTACGAGCTCGTATATTAAAGTAATTTAAGACAAAATCATGAGAAGAAGGAAAGAATCTAATTCTGTATTCATTTTAACTATCCCTGAAATCTAGATGATCAGGCGTTACTTTGTGGAAAGCCATTTTAGATAATGAAGAAAAACAATGTAATTTTCCACACTTCTATTTTACTGACGACCGGTTTCGCTAACGGAGTAGCATCTTCTGGTACAGAATTTTTTGAAAAGTTTCTTAAATATCCTGAAGGGCTCCTCCTATCCTCCGGTCCTACCCTCCGGAAGCGAAACCGGTCGTCAGTAAAATAAAAGTGTGGAAAATTGCATTTTTTCCTTGAATACCTTTGACTATCCCTGTCTATGCACAAATTAGTAACATTTGTCATAAATTATCCAAATCAGAAGTCATACGTTAAAGAATAATCTTTAGCTTTTAAGTGTCTTCCGCCTCTGGGTCAATTATATGTACGTACGATATTTTAAGGGTTATCGTGTTTTTTAATATATAAGTTATCACAAAAAATAACACATGAATAGGAATTAAATAGTTTCAGAAGTAGAAGCGGAAAAATGACAGGCTTCGATTTTCCTATTTTACAAAAGCTTCCGTGTAGTGATGGAAAATATGCAAAAGTTTGCCTAAGAGTACAAACTGCATATCCATTGAGAACGGAGATTCCGAAATATTTGACTTTTACCGGGTTCTGAATTTTTTGGGTTTTTAATAAATATTTCTCAAATTGAAAGATCACTATCGAATCAGTAAATATGCAAGCTTAAAAGTAATATTTTTTATAACTTTCTGCCGAATAGCAGGCAAGTCCTAGGGGCATGATTTTTTATAAATAAATTTGTGTCGCGTACGGTTTTGTACGAAATTTCATTTATCATTCCGCTATGCACAAAATCCCTCTCCCTTGAAATTCAATAACATTCTAGATTAAATGTAAGTGAAAATGTAGGGACATTCCAGACGTCATGATTCTTGGATTGCGACGCCACGAAAAACCCAACCACCGAACATGCTGAAGTACAATTTCTTCGGGAATAAAGCAAGAATATATTAGAGGAAAATACTGGAAATTCGCCTACGAGCAGAAAGTGTATGAAATATCCCGCCCATAAAACACATTATGCCTCCTTATCTACTCGCGAAGAGGAATTAAATTGAAAAACAATTCATTACGAGCAAGAGCTCTGCATGCATCCTCCGTAAAATAGATTTTCGCTGACCATGGAGAAAGGCGGGATTTTTTTGCTGAGGCGTGTACGATTTGGAGATGGGAATGAAACTTAATGAGAATTAAAGCTTACAAAAATGCACGGGGAGACACTTTTCCAAGGATGTACCTCTATTGACCGACACTCAGTTACCCAACACCACCCTAAGCCGACATTTTATCTGCGTGGGTACAATTACCAGAAAAGCCATCTTGCCAAAGAAATGATTTTCCGAATAGCACTTATTCCGACAACAAATTTATTCAAGAAAGAATCTTTTCAGTATACTCAGAATTGTGTAGATAAAAATTAAGGTTTTCTGGAAAATATACGTAAATGTTTTCAAAATTCAATGTGAAGAGACTCTCTTCTGTATGTAAGCGATGGATATTCGCATGATACATATGCTTGAATTTTGAGTATAAATGAAGGAGAAAAAGTCTGCCGCAGGCAGGACTCGAACCCGAATCTTCCACTTGCCGATCGGATGCTTTTTTCTTTCTCTTTCATTTCTTCTCTCTTCTTATTTCTATACCTGTATTGCCTCTTATTTATTAGTTAGCTACACTATTCGGAATCAATAGGAAGTTCTTATAGAATAAGAACAAAGTCAAAAAAGAGTTACCCATTTATTTCTCAATATATATGTTGAAGATGACAGAAGTAATAATAATGTCACAAATAATACGGAGAACAATAAAAATATTGTAAAATATAGGATTATTTTAATACACGTTTGTGAGATTAATAACAAAGTAGACTGACTTACAAAATTTTCAATTACAACTATCTATAAAGTGACAAAGTCATTTCAATATAGATGCGATGACTTGTTACTAAAATGTACTTTAAAGATTGCGTCAGCCAACTGAGTGCGGGTCTTACCGGCAATATTACCACTCATTATCCCTTTTCTACCTCAGATACTTCAGAATAAACCCCTATCAACAGCAAAGTAGTTGTCAGCTACATTTTCAATAACAACTATTTGAAGTGAGTTTTTTTAGCATATCTAAATAAATACTAATAGTAAGAGTTGCCACTCAAACAAGATCTTTCGACTAAGTTGTCGGACAAGTTAAAGCCAGTCAGGTAAACGATGGTCAAGTGAACGTTGGTCAAGTGAGTGTCGGTCAAACGAGATGACGATTCCTTTTCCTTCGCTAATTGTTTCGAAGAGAGGCAACAAAAGATATCTTCCCTACGTGTTCTCGGCCGCAACATCTTTGTCAGCGAAATGGATTCCGCAGAGAGTATACGATGAGGAGTTAAAGTGGATACGGGAGAGAGAGCATTTCCATGACAAGGGATGCGAATCAACTCCTTTTCCAACTTTGTTAGCCGCTGATTCCATTACGTCTCCAAGGTTTTGGGACGTCGATCAACCCCTAAGGAAATGAATATCATCTCAAATGTACACAATCAGTCCACGGTCCATTGAGCGCATCGCCAAAATTTTCATCATATATCAAGAAGACCTTGATAAAGTGCATCCCAACACGATGGAACGAAGATAAAATCTTTAACAAGAATACATAAAAAGAAAAATAGAAAATTTGTTTATGTCGGACGGATAGATCCATTGAAGAATGAATTAAAATCTACGGAGGCGGCCAAGATGTTGAGGAAATCCATAGCAACAAATGTTAAATATAGAAATATATAAAAATTACATAAATTCTTATTGAAGAGCTTTGGAGATTTTAAACCTCTAAGAGGGTTATACGCATTCCTATATATCCTATAGTGCTCTTATAAAGTTTATCTGCATGATAATTGTTGGGATATCAGTGTAAATTTATCAACCACAATACGGCAAGCAAGTTTTACTCTTGCACATACAAACACTAATAAGGAAAATATCAGAAGCAGTATGTTCATATTTTCGAGCCCTATTTTGTATCAAGTGTATGAAAGCGTATCATGCTTCACCTTACAATAATAAAAGTTATTTGGAGTTTAATCATCTCCTCAATGACTATTAAAAATCGACCAAATTTCACCCGATAAACGATACATCGATCTAGAATCAAAATATCGATTAATCATGCGCGATCGCCTCGCCTGATCTACAAAAAGCCTACGAGGAAGATATATATATAAGTAAAAAGCTGTTTTAAAGTTGAAAAGAACGTGCGCGAAGGGCGAGTAAATAAGCCATATTTCTACCTTTAGCTTTGTCTAGCCTTCGGAAATTCTCTCCCATCATTTGGCTTCACAGACAGAATATGTTGAAGTAAGCTGACGTTTCCAAAAACAAAAGAGATGCGCCTGAACCGAAAAAGAGCTCAGGAGGGAGCTTATAAAATAGCGTGGATAGAGAAAGAAGAGATTCCTAAAAAAAAGACAGTGGAATAGAGCGGAAAAGATAGAAAACAAAAACGGTGTAAGAGACTATTTGTATGATCACCGTGACGAGAAGCTATTTTATGTATATACCCAGCCATGCCTGAAGCACTTCCTTTGTAAACCTCGAAAACTGAAATGATGGAAAGGCACCGTGGAAAGATTGCTAGGAAATCCCTCCACATTTCGCATAGCAAAATTGGGTTGCGAGAGGCACAAAAAAGGACGAGCGATATCGCCCTGGTCCGTCGACAGGGCGTGAACAGCCGGGCGAGATCAAACAGAAGGGAATGGGAATGCAATAGTTAATGGAATTCCCTTGTCCCGGCCCGCCTCCTTTTCTTCCTGCTAGAAAGCGTCCGGACATAGAAAGATTAATTACCTAATAGGGAAGGCCGCGGGAATGGCAATGCGATACTCAGCGGTTTCCTGCTGAAAATGTGATACCGGGAGAGAGCGGATTATTCGTGGAAGTAGAAGACATGATCCCATTGGGCGCTTTCGCCTGCTAACAAGCACGCAGAGCTAACGACTCTAAAAGCGAAACAATGTCTTCTCAGCAAAAATGGAGAGAGAGACACCTAGTGGCGTGGAGAGACGTGGCAATCGCTCCGTAAAAGGTTTAAAATCTTTTACTTCTGCGTGCGAGGGAGAGAGGGCTGAGGGATAGTTTTCCAGTAGGGCTTTCGACGCATGTTCGCACGCAATTTTTCCCTCGCTCAAAACATTTACGTCAGTCTGATTTATCTCAGATATTTTGTGCGTTCTTCCACACTTCGAGATCAAAACTCCTAATATATCACGGCTATTGCTATGAAGATAAAAAGTCAAATACAAGAAAGATTTAATCATATAATAAATTATTAAACGGTCTTCATCTTAGAAAAAACTTTTGCCTTATTATAAATTAGTTTTTAAGCCACCTTATCTGAGAATATAGACACCTAAAGATCTTAACTAATTGTAGGACTGTTTTTATGATGTGATGGATATTTGGATGTATTTTATAGACCCTATAGCATAGATAATGATAAACCAAACTCCCTAAATGTACATTCAAAAAGTTATTAAAATTTTATAAACATTATAAGAGCTACTCAACCTAGATTCCAAATATTTTCTCATAGAGCAAAATTTAAAACCAATATAAAACATAATAGTAGGTAACAGAAAAACATTGCTTGGCTTATTTGTCACAGGTAACAACTAAATTGACTAAATTTGAATCGAATAGCTTATCAAAACAGTCCGTTTCCATTATAACATCAGATTAATCTTTCCATATGCATAACTGAATCAAACACTCAGGATGTTCAAATTCGTATGTGTATATTAACATTAAGATGAGCCGATGTTATTAGAAAACCTACTTTCAAAATAATTTTATTTATCGTTTCGGATTCAATTTTTAATGCAATTTGTACTTGTATTTTATATTACGTCATTTGTCGAATGTTTTCCATTTTATAAGAAAACGTAGCTAATTTTCTACGCATATGGTTTGGCTACTGCCATAGATGCTCTCAAAAAAATTCTAAACGAGGAAAAATAATCTTAAGATCATGCATCATTTTGCAACATTACTATTTAGAATTTAACCGGGCAGTTTAGAGTAGACGACTTCTGTAAAACTAGCTCATTTGGCAAGGTAAAGAAATATGATGGAATGAGGAGTATGACTTTCAATGCTTTCCTCTTGTTCGTCTAACGCTTTTCTTGGATGGGTTTGATGGAATTGACATACTGAGACGTAAAATAGTAGTGTCAATGACGTCACTGTATGAGTCCATTGTTATTTCTCCTTCAAAACAACTTGAGTAAGCAAAAAGGCCTTTCCTAAGCTAAGTAATACCATTCCGCGATTAGAACCACAACACTTCGGCCAGCTATTTTTCTTACGAGGTTGAGTCAGACGATAAACATATAAGTGACGACGCCTATAGGTATATGTGTCTAGATGCGATAAAGAGAGCCACGTATACGTGTGTACAGAAGCTGAGCCAAAAAAATAAATCATGACTGAACTGACAGACGAATTTCTTTCTCGATTTTCAGGTTGTGCCACGTGATCGAGAGGTGCTCGTCGGCAGTAAATTAGAGTCAACAAAAGTATGTCTATGTGATCTACTTACGGACTATTAATGTGGAATAGAAACTGCCCATATTAGTTCCTATATAGCAAGGAATACTATGGATTTGGGAAGCCGCGAGAAGGTAGTGACGAAGAAAACATGGCTTACTGATGTAAGTGTAGGAATTAGTGCTGTTTGTTCTCGTGTGGATTCAGATCCAGTTTGCTATCCAAAGGTGTCTTTTTTGAGATAGAATTATGCCTTAGGATGTTTTCCTTGCGTAAGTAGATATAGGTAATTTTTAAGTGCATGATTTCTTATTCTGAACCACACGGGAGATATAAGGATTCCAAATTATAAATATTACGATGATAAAAAGCTTGTTTGGTATTCATTGGAACTTGGCATTGGTATCAAATACCAATGCTCTCCGGCCAGAAAACGTGAAACATATTGTGCGGAAACCTTGCATTTAAGGTGCTCTAAGTAGTAACGAGATTATATTTATTTCTCCGCGTCTGTAACGTTAACCAATATAATTTAGCGTATGGTTATGAAACGTATTTGATTTTTTAACATTACAAATATATCTCACTGCGGCATTTCGGATACGCTAGAATGCTTGATTCGCATTAACGGAGAGCGTAACTCTAAATACATCTTAATTTTGTCTACACTTAAATGTAAATATATTTTCTTTATAACCACAACCCTTCTTTTCCCAATGACCACATCTTAAATAATAGCTTTGCGGTGAAAATCTTCGATCAGTGCCGCAGCCGAATATTCGCTGTCCCTGCCGTAATGAACCTTCGTTGGACTCACACAAAACTACGAACCATGAAAAGTATTTTCTTCCGGCTAGAATATCCATCGGCAATTTTCCGTGCTTATCTTTCGGCTCGATTCTTAACGAGATTCTTATCGCACAGAAACATCGCCTTCTCTGACCACAGTTGCCATTTTAAGTCTGTGCTGGCAGTTCTTCCGGTGGCCGGTAGGATCGTTGGTTAGGTGCTGCGTTAATTTAGGCCAAGTGTGTACAAAAGATATTTTTATTAAAACCTAATAAACCAAATAATTGGCAATGTCCTTTTTCGATAAATGTTATTGAAAATTATGATTCAATTGTAATCATTCGATTTCTTAAATTAATGTTTTATTTTCTCATAAAACTTCATCTTCATTTAAAATTTTTAAATCTCCATGCAACAGTAATTAATGATTTTCTATACAACCGCCTTATTAGTAAATTTAACTATTTGCTGTGCTAATCCATTTTTACTATTCATCAGGAGACGGCCATCATATGATATGGACTGAAGAAGATTCACCGATGTATTTGATAAACGTCGAGGTCAGTATTAATTCGACAAAGACGGGCACTTCCAACTCCGGACAGAAGGAAAGAATCCCTGTAAGGTAGATTACTTAGAATTCTACAAAAAATCCCGCTTAATACCTCCAAGTATTTTGAATGTTTAACTTCTTTTATGAGAGTCTTTCATAGCAAAAAATAACATCTGTGTTTCCTCTAACTTGGCTTGGACGTCATCCCAATACTATTTACCGGCTTCAATCGACTTTTTTACTATCCAAAACTTTCCGTAACATTTGATATCTCCCAGTTCTCATTTCTAATAAAACCTTTGCTATGTCTTTCATTCAAAACGATATGATGTGCACTTTTTTAAATATAATAATGCATAACTAAACAAGAATTACACAAGCTTTCTCGTGCAACGTTAAAGTTACTTTACTTCAACAATAATATACCATGTGGTAAATGTTTAGTTATACACCCCAATTTCAGACTTAAGTTTGCCCTTACGAAAATACTTTGAATAAGATGGCATTACATAAGAACTTCTATAGTGATTTACAGACAAAATTCTACATCAATGTCTGATAACTGCCTTTTATTTTGTTTTTGTTGTTATAAAATTTTAAAACTTTCCTATAGAAGTCATTTGGTGTTAATTTACTATTTGTTAACCACTGATTCGTTACCTCAATTCGACACACGATTTTCATGAAGCTTACTAGGTCGTATAGGTCTCTACTTCCGCTAGCATTGTTGCAAAGCCATTTACCCATTTAACAAAAATAATGAAAAATTGTAATTTATATTCCAACTGAGAAATAATGGCACCGGTACTTAATTAAAAGCGTGCGAATCACTTTTACTGTCCAAAAATGAGAAAATGTTTATGAAATAAAATGGCGTATTCTGTACCACCAAGACGGTAAAATATAATAATTTTATTTTTGTGCCCGATCCATGCAAATCACCCCACTCCCTATCTTGCCTAGTAAGCCTCATTCCTTTCCTAACTCGTGATGGCTAGTGGTAGAGGGGATGGGGTTCCAACCAGTACTTAGGATTAATACCTTACCGGCAAAACCGATTCTTATATCTTCTCATCGGAATTAATATTTTGCCTCTCGAGGACTTCCTTTCTTTAATTTCCCAATTCAAAGCCATGATCTTTATCCAACGATATGCATAAAAAATAAATAACTTGACACTACTCCCAGAGTGTAAAAAGGACAGAGACAAGATCCATTGCGAACGTCCTTTACTTCTTAGAAGTTTAAAGCAACGTTATTCGACCTGTTCATTTCAATTGGAATTAGAGAATGATTCGAGCGGCCATTCACTTCTTTCGGAATTATCTGCGAAGTGGAGAAGGAACCCCTCTCGTCCGGAACCGGATACACGTCACTGCTCGCTTTCTCCGGTAACACTTTTGGAGTCACACTGCCATACGTCTTCATCACGTTAAAGGGCGGAAAAAGACGTGGAAAAAAAACCAACTCTCCTCCCTCCCCCTCCCCTCTCCCTGCATTCCTTCCGACTCCTAAAAAGCCCTTCTCTATCGCCAGCTATTCCAACTCCCGTCCTTACTTCCGAGTTACTATCTTGAAGTGTGCCTATCGCCACGTAGAGTGTTTTGTGCTACACTACACAAGTACGTACTAAAACGAAAGATAACAGCAACTAAATTAAGTCTAACTACTCAACACTGTTAGGTTCAAATGACTGTAGTCGAAAGCACGATAAACGATGCCAATGAATTTATGAATTTAGTTTTTTTGCGCTAGTTTTTACGCTTTGATGCCCAACCTAATGAAAATCAGTCTCTTACGTCACTTAATGTAAGAAAAATTCAGCAAATTAGTCCCTGAAGTGAAATATATTTTTTTTCTTTATTTGACAGTTTCCAATATCATTGCTAAATGCATATAATAACGGAAACTAAGTTGAATTAAGTTGAGGAATAAATGTATTTTTCGGAGCATATTTTAAATATACCTTGAATTTAAGGCATCCGAAGGATTTGTATAACTTCCAATAGACGAAAGCTCTCAGCAAAAACTGATATACGTTTATGTTTATTAACACGGATAACATTGTTAGCGACGACACATGAAAGGAAAAGCTTGTAAATGACTCTTATAGATCTATTTTTCTATTTTTAAGATTACCGAATTTTCAGTTAAACATAGAGAAGAAGTTCAAACTTAGCAATGAATATTCTCCTATTTTTTTCTTTATGGATATATTTTAAATACTTGCTTCAGCTCAGATTCCGTGATAAAAGGCACCCTTAACCCTCCGTCAGTCGCGCTGTTGTATTCTGTACAACACAGACGGTTTTTCGGTTCCCGTTTCTACCTATTTCTACCCATGAACCTCATGCCCGGGTCTATTCCTTTATTGCACTTTCCTAAAACTTTAAAAGTCATCATAAGCTCCTTTTTAGTCTTAAACCGACTGCGAAAGCGAGTAAATCTGTGAAGTGACGACTGTTGTAACACATACAACGCGCGACAGCTTGGGTAAGTTTTTCGTTGGGGAACTCTATTTTTGCTTATCATAACGTTTACATGGAGTTTTTCACTTATTTCGTCCTTAACTTAATTAGACGCATTTCAATTTCGGAACTAATAGACATCTAGCTTTTTAGGTACTCTCTGAACGCATGTAAATAAATAAAGAGGAATAATAATATTTTTACTAAAAGTTGTTTACTTCTTAAATTATTCCTCTTAAATTATATTATTACCTAATGTTTAGTACACAGAAATTATAATTAGTTCAATTAATTTCACAATATCGGCCGAAAAACGATCTGTTGTATGGAACACAACGCGCGACTGTTCGTGTTATGATCATAGGCGCGACTGATTAAAGGTTAAATATCCATAAAATAACGAACATACTTATCCTCTACAAGTAATTCCTATATTTCATAAGTTAAAAGAGATCTTCACCGAACAAAACTTTAGAGAATTACAGTACCACTAAATTCAAGTACTAACTCGTTTCATTTAAAATCTTTGATCCGTCTAAATGCCTACTTTTACAGTGCTTAAGCTCAAAGGCATAGCAGCCGGTTAATCAGTGGCCTAGCGAACCGAATATCGCTTATTTGAAGAGTTCGTGCCCCTCATGAGGCACTCTATATCCCAATCCTCCGTTTCAGAAACACCTCCAGCATCGAACCTCTTTAAAGCTGCTCACGCCACTTCCCGAGAATCAACCGTTCTTCTTCGGAGACTGCTCCCCAGTGGCCGAGAGAGGGTTAAAGAGGAGGAAGGAGTATGAAATGGAGAAGAGGAAAAAGGTGAAAAGTTAGATTGAAGACGAAGCCGCTACCTTAAGGGAAAAGAACGGAAGCGGAAGGAAACAAGGAGTGAAAGAAATGTGGGAATGTGCTACTGCAGAAGGAAAAGTATAAGCTCAGAGATG
Organism: Sympetrum striolatum; assembly: GCA_947579665.1. Taxonomy (NCBI): domain Eukaryota; kingdom Metazoa; phylum Arthropoda; class Insecta; order Odonata; family Libellulidae; genus Sympetrum; species Sympetrum striolatum. Next base: position 78,274,077 of record OX388346.1, read on the forward strand.
GCGAACCTATTCTCTAAATGGAGAAATGTTCTATGAAGTAAGAGACCTACATAATTGCTAACCGTGCCAAGATATGGAGGCTTATTACGTTAATAATAGCTTCACAATTGTAATTTCGATGTGGAAATATTAAATATTGTAAGATTCATAAAAGACCTAACTGTCCCAAAGCCGGTCTATTAAGAATTCATTCCGAAGGCCGATTTAAACTTTAAACCCACCAACAATAGTAACGAAGATCTCTGAAAAGGGGCAGACATTATCATTCCTACTCTCACCCCTCATCCATTCCCTCATCCTTTCCCTCAATCCTCATTATTTCACTCATTCCTCACCTCTCATTCCTCGTCACTTTCAAAGTTAGCAAAAAAATGGGTTGAACATACAGGGAATCTTATTAGGCAAGATGGGGAAGTGGTAGTTTTTGCTTAACTGCCCACTAAACCAAAAAGCTTTTAAAGAGTAAAAATCAGGCATTTAATTTCAGGCACTATAGCTATAAATAACATTTATCATAGGTTTTCAAAGGAGTATTGAAATGAACGCCATTATTTAGATTCACTCATGGTTCAGACAACGAAAATAAGGATAGAACTAACAAGCATACCTTGAATGAAAATCTGGTGTAGTAACATTTTCATCTAATTGTAAGTAGGTCTTTCAATACACACCTTCAACGAAAATAGAGGTATCCCATAAACAAGTAAGAATATGACTCGTGTTATGTGCAAAACTTCTACAAAATCACTTACACCAGTTGTAACAGTGGAACAATAGAAATGAAAGAAATAAACATCGAGTTTGTAGAGGCTGATGACAACCGTGATTTCTAAAATGGAGAAATATTAAGAAAGAACTAAGAATACTAATGTAATGCATGTAAAAAATTGAAGAAAATATTTTTTATTCTATAACATGAGATCTACCAGAGATAGAAAAAAATGATTGTAAGGAACGGTAAAGAGGGCGGTGGTTACATTTATTTGGTGAGTATCCTGCGGGAATGCAGACAGGCAACCCACTCTGCACACCATTGTTTGCACGTTGCCTATTATCCAGGCGTTCTCTATAAAAAAGTCTCTTTATTATTCAAGCTAGATAAAGAATGTCAGATGCAATATGACTGTAATTACTAATGATTACTAATTGCAAAGCGTATATCACCACAACTCCAACTAGGTTTATTCGTATTCTTTGCCACATTCAGAAAGTGTCAACTGAAGTAATGGAAGGACTTTGGGCGAAATGACCGAAAAAGAGTAGACCTTTTTAATTATAATTTAAAAAAGAGTTCATTAGTTGATTGCATTTTCCTATATCACCAGATAATTGCGATTTCAACAACCAAGTAATTTCTATTCTTTTTTGATAGTGGGAGAAGATCTTTTGAGCAGAAATTTGAATATTGAGCATAGGATTTGCGGTACTTATTTGAAGGTCGTCCTTTGGTTATGCTCCCGCATAGCAAATTGGGAATGCTAATTTAGATTCAATGGTTCGATGAATGATGGAGCTAGAATCTAATTTTTGGTCCGCCGGTAACTGTGTGCCCTAGAGAATAACCCGTTAGGAGAAAGTAGACTAGCTGCGGGATTCATGAGCAGAATAAATTTACCCGGAAATTCTTTCCTCGAAATATAGAAGGGAGGTCATGATCAGCTCTTAGTACCATGGCTACTCATTTTAAAGATGATTATTAACTGTTTTCAACAATCACGTGGATAAAATTCAGGAAAAAGAATTATAAAATAGGTAAAATACGCAAGTATTTAGTAATATATTATACGTACATAACTATATTTAATATATCCCAATATATCATATACTTCATTTCCTCTATATTTTTATGATGATTTAGGTTTCGTTAGAAGGGGATTACAAAATAAATGAATTAGTTAAACGAGTCCTTAGTGGTACTATTTTACCTTACATTACTGTAAACTTTTTTTTTCTAAATTTTTTCTTTGTATATTTTCAATTATAGTATTGAGGCAATGAAGAATCATTACAACTATTTTCCTGCTGAAAAAATTAACCAAAAATAATTTCCGTACCTTTTTCAATTCAATTTATACTAAATCACCTGTCATTTGCTCAGTTTCTTTTAGCATCAAGCGTCAATGCGAGTGAATTTTTTAAAATTAATTTTTGAATTTAAGAAAATAACCATTACAATTCCCTGACTTATGCAACCTACCTATGAACATACATTTATACGTTTGAAATAATTTTACCACAATGAGCATTTCAGCATTTTCACTGGAGCAGTAACGATATTTTTTTTAAATTTGGGATATAGAATGCAAAGGTCTTTCTTATTTTGGCAATAAAGTACTATATAAGTCACCAAGTACTACACAATTAGACCCTCATTCACTGCAGCAAAAAAAATTCAACTCAACGCATGAAAAAACTGCAACAAAGGGGCGAGTAGATTCAAATGAGTAAAGAATTGAAAACCATGGAAAAGGGGAGGAAATAGGGGAAGAAGCGTTGGCAAATAATTAGGCTATTGACGGAGGAGAAGATGGGCTTCGGCTAGGGAAAAAAAGACGGCAAAGAATACGATACGACGCTGGGCATAAAAAAGGCAAACGTATTCCTGGAGGCATGAACGTAGTTGCATATAAAAAAGAAAGATAAAAGGGAGGAATTTGGGAGTAGGTGTGGCACCGGAGAAGAATGGAGACACAATTGGATATTTTGGAGTTGAATGAAGTAGGGGGAAGAGAGAGGAAAATAAAAGTAGATGAGAGAGGAAAAGAAGGGGTCTTTTCTGACGGAGGAGAAAAAGGAAGGACAAAAATTTAGAGGAAGATAGGGAGGATGAGCTTTGAAATAAAACGGTGGGACGGAAGAGGAGAAACTTTATTGACGATAGCGCATGTGGCGTAAGAGGAAAGGAGGAGCTACTACGCATTTTAGCTATCTAGATTCTTTCGAAAAGATTTTCTTTGATCTAATAAATAAAATTGAATTAAAAAAGGACGCTGGGTTAATTAATCTGAATTGAACCTATAGCATAGCTGCAGTATTTTTTCTATTCCACTGTTCTTCAGGAAAGACTTTTTGCTGAGTGTGTTAAATAATTTTGGCGAAAGAGCTTTACCGCACAGCTACGTATTGCTTACACAGGAATTGAATTTAAAGCGACATTAGAAATGACGGGAAATGTGGACTGCGGTGCTAAAGGATATCCTCCTACGGCAACCCGACTACACCCAACACAACATCATATATCATTGAACTACTCTGGCTTACGATCGGAAGTTGTTTGGGATGGTCGAGGAATTTAATATAATAATTTATATGCATACTTCATGGATACCATCAATACTAAAGATAGCATTATTTAATTTACAACATTTGGTCTATACTTATCCTGTAGAAGAGATACGGAATCAACCAAAACATTCCATATTTTAAAATCCTGAGTCTGAACGCTACCCTTTAAAATGACGGAAATATATTTCGAACTAGGTAGTCTAGGTATCATTTCTCGTGTTAATTCTATCAGGTTGGATTCCTACAATGTGCTAATCCATAAATTGTTTGTTATTTATTCTACCTTAGGTGATTCAAAACATTCCATTTATGCCACATCACTTAAATATTTTGCAGCTCATACTTCTATCTTTTTCTTTACTACGATAAGATAGTTTAAAAAGAATTCTAATCACATTCTTATACACGATGACTAAAGGATGAATTTCTTGAAACAAAATTCAAAAAGTAAACCGGTTCGAGCCCCATTTCCTATTTCCTAAATTTTCTTGTCTTTTACATCTCACTTTATCACATTACTAAATTTAGTTTTCTATCTGAAGGTTTCGCAGGTTTTTCTCACCCCTTTTCTTGAGGGTGTTTTCCTGCGCTTGGGTTAGGTTTTCCAAATCCACAAAGTAGTCTTCTGCTGTGTACTTTTCCAATCCACTTCTTTCTTTTGTATTTAACATGACGATGCGTTGAATGTAAGGAGAGACTTTACAGTCTCAATCTCACCCTGAATCAAGTCCTTGTATTATAATCATAATTTTTTAAATGAATCTCTGGAGAGGGAACGAAACTCACTGGGAAAGATGGGAAGTCAGTTAGTTTCCCTCTGTTTTCCACATTGATTCAGAATGCTATGATCATAATACGTCAACGTAAATTCAGTAAAATTAGTCTAAATATAAACATTTTCATTTAATTAGGCGAGATCAGGATGAATGTCGTTACACTTCATCATTCATGCCTCTGTAGCAATATGTGGGCTCAGTCAGGATTATGAAGGGTCTGGTTTAAACAGAAGATATATTTTCCTGCATTAATATATTAAAATTAATAACTAATTATGAATGATGAAACTTTTAAGGGTTCTGATATTTATCCTATTAAGTAGTTAGACATTTAAGCACTTTGGATCAGGGCATTTTTTAAGTAATACGAACGTGGCCAATTGGCCACGTAGTAGTCTGCCGTGGCCACGTAGTAGTCTGCCGTGGCCACGTAGTAATCATAATCTGGCCACAACAAATTTTCGGAAATGCGTGAATAACATCCAACTGAAATAATGGAAATAATGTCAGAAATTTTCTGCATACATGATTTCCCCAAAATGTCAAAAAATATATAACTTGCTAATTCGAATGAAGAGACTCGCGCATGTATGTCGGGGGAGGAGCGGTTGGGGGGGGTGGTGTTCGAGGAGATATTTTTCTTTAGGCCACCTGATATTTTTCTTTGGCCTTCCTTAAAAAATGCCCTGCTTTGGATGAAATCCAAAACGTACGTCGGTATAAGTAAAATATCAACGAAGTAGTGTGGGTGCAAGCCGCATCATTGGTATCATAAGTTTATATTCGTATATAAGTCGGTTTCTGATGTGTTCACGTCTAGCTACAAGATGGTTTCCGCGCATACATGGATCGTTTTTATTTATGTATTTGGTATTTTGAAATCCTCTATTATTGTTTTTAATCCCACTCTCTGTCTTCAACATACCGTTGCCAGGTATCTAGATAGTTTGAATATCAACTGTAATAATGCGGAATTTCTAATGCATTAATTAATAATTTAAACGTTACAAACATACGGTTCATCAGGATATGATATCAGGAAAACTTTACGCCAAAGTTCCTACCTTTTTCCACACAAATTACGGCAACTTTATTGCGGGTGTAATTTAACACAATAAAACTAACAACACTATGGTAAGCATAATTTAAACACGTTAAATTATAGGTACACCGAAAAAGGAAGGCGCAGAAGGGAAAGGACCCTTTCATCGAAAAGAAGGAATTTACAAACAAGCGCTCACAGCACCACGCACAAAGAAAACTATCCGTCCACGTCCCGTCTGCAATTTTTTCTCCCTGGTCAAGAGAAGAGGGAAATGCACGTAATTTTGCAGGGAAAAATTCGGTCGCCCGGGTTGCTGGGGCTTTGTTTACTCGCTACTTAGCAACGGAGCCCTTTTCCAGCCAACTTGAAAATGATATCGCGTCGTCGCCGGTGGCACTTCTCGGAAGCGACAATTTTCACAAGCGTGCTCGCAATTGCCTAGAGAAACTTTTACTCGTTTCTAGCTAAATGGCTGAAGAAACTGATGAATATTTCACTCCCTTGTTGTCTCTTGCGACAAAAAATACGAATTTGAAATCGTAAACTTGAAATAAATATGAAAAGTAAAGGTGGATAATACAAAAGCGTACCTTTGACTTCGACTTTGTTACTTCTAGGATTTTCTTTCGTCTTTTATTTCGTCAGATTAATTAAAATGCAAGGAGCAACCGTCCATGTAAGGCAAAAGCATTTTCATTTTGTTTTCTGCTGTCATCAACTTATGTTCTGGAAATATTTTCGGAATAAAAAGCCGTGCATAAGAAAAACTTTACACCTAATATTTTCCTGATTTATTTTTCTCAAAATAAGCTCAATGTTATACAATTGATAAGTAAATATGACAGAAGAGATTTTCTATTTTGAACAATAAATAAGATTATTTTATAAGCAAAATGAAGGTTTGGTAACGATTGGTGAACATTCATAATTTAACTAAACTATATTAACTAAAAACTCTGTAAGATTCCGGAAAATAAAAATAGTTCAATGAAATATAATGGAGTCGACCAGTTTCAGCCTTAAAAAAATATCAGAAAAAGAGTAAGACGTATTTGGATGTCTATCCATGCATTTCTTATAAATATATTTGATAAAAATTTTTAGGAATATTTTACAAGTGGTCACGAAATTTAGAATACATGTAATTCAACTAAAACTAAAAAATTTCAATCTCGAAAAAGAATGAAATAAATATGTTCAGGTGTTATTTTGTGAAATTTCATTTCACAGAAGATAAAAAAACTGTAATTTTTCTACGCATATTATCATGACACCACTTCAGGCTGCTGAAAGATACTACGCCGTAAAAGAAACTGGTCGTGATAACAAAAAATTGTGAACAAATTACAAAGCCTTCTCTTTTATGCTAAATAGGAAGATCTCGATTTTTCTAGTAAATACTTATTTGGATTTTACTGGGCGATATTATGCCTCATTATTCGTTAAAAAAAATAAGTAGAGCTTCTGATAGATGAAACGAACTGAGCGCGTATTTCTTAAGAACGTTAGCTTTCCGTAGCTAATGGTGGCCTGGGAAAGTGTTCAGCCAGTCTTTGGGCTGATGACTAAGGACAGACATACATCTTTAAGCCGTTTACATAATTTATGAAGGATACATTAGCTGAAATCTCAATTTACGGTGAAGCGTTATAAAACATCAAAAAGAAACGTCAATTTCCTCTGTTGTCTTCAATATAAGCCGATTACAGCTTTAACCTCTTTTTCCACGGTTCAATATATTCCCAAAGGATCCGTCAGGAATTAAAACTTCAACATTCTTAAAACTAAGAACCTCGGCCCTCTATCTCCCTTATCGGTCCATTTATTGCAACTTGTTTACATCGTTTCTTAGAAAGGCACATCTCCTTAAGGGCAAGGTTTCGCAGAGATGATTCTTGCAAACATTTTTTTATCTCCATGGGAACGCGACGAAAGCGCCGATCGCGGCCGAGCTCGGAACCGACCTCGCGAATACTCGAGAAAGCTGGCGAATAAGGCTTGATAAAAGTTTATTTTCCTTCGGAAGCAAATCTAATAAGCTTGCTCCTTCTTCCTGGAGCACGCCTAAGAGAAGGAGAGAAAGAAACAAAAGAAGTCCCTCTGGCGTCCGGAAACTGAATAGCTATTATCGGAGATTTTTTTCCGAAGCTTTCCAAGAAATAAAACTGTTTCGTGAGAGAAGATTAACGTCGCTTATAATTTTATCTCGCCCTACACAAAAGGACGATCTATTTAAGAAGCTTTGGAGAGGCAATATAGACCTATTGACGAAGACGCTTCTTGTTTTGACACATGCTACGAGGGAAAATTCTAGATCGATACTCATAGCTTCTTTCTGATATAGAAACCTTAGAAAGTAGTCTCGAATTTTTATTGGAGTTTATTGGTGTAATAAGAGGCTCTTTTAAGGTTTTTACTACCGCCCATGTTTTAAAATTTGTCAGTTTTCTTTCACATGAAACTGAACTAAGAAGTTATCACTGTTTAAAATGTTTGCAAGTAAAACTTTAGTTATGACAGGTATTGCAATCCAGTTTTATGCTGAGAAGATTCTGATATATATATATATATATATATATATATATATATATATATATATATATATATATATATATATATATATATATTTTTTTTTCAACAATTCCTGATAGATTTGGAACAAATACTCATTACTTTCACTTATTCTGTCACAATATTTATTTCCTATAAATGGTCCATAATTGTAATCGAGATTTTTTTACTTTGCAACTCTGCCTGTCTCATCCAAATTCAATCGATAAATACTCCCATAAACATTGTGTATTGCGACTCAATGGATATATGATTAATTAGCTATATTTCATCCATAAATGCCATACGTATGTTTCGCATAAGTAAAGATATGCGACGTTAAGTAAATACTTAAGTAAAATACGGATAGTAAAACGTAGGCTTGTTTCAAGATGTGCTTCTTAGATAATCGGCACATAAAGCACAAATTATTCATAAGAAACAGAATGAAATGTTGTGTGTATATCGTAATCGGAACTGTGATGTCAACTCCTTTGGATTAAACTTGTCTCTTAAACTTTGTCATTGCGATTTTATATGTATAGCCATAGAGTAACTAGTATAGTTACTCTATGGTATAGCCCAACTTAAACAAGATAACTATGAGACTTACTTCATGCTTCTTATGTTATGTATTAATCAATAATACTTACAACTGACGAGTACGTTATACATTTCACTTTGAATTACTTTAAGTAGGGAAGCTTTTGCTATAGCAACCAAATTTTCATCAACGTAAAAACTAAATTTATTCCTTAATTTATCGTAGTGAATAATCTACATGTTTAATTAACATTTGCACGTTTCTCTAAAAGTAACAGTTTTGGGAGTAAAGATTAAAACTCAATAAAATTTTCTTTCTTATCATATTCCTCACAATAGAATATCTCATAACTTTTAAGTAAATTTGCAAAATAAATTGATGTGCAACGAAACGAGGAACCAACTTTACGTATATTTTACGTAAAGTACTGAGATATAAATTAAGTGTACACATTACCACGATAAATAAGGTTTTCTTTATAATTTTAGGAAACGGAAGATTGACATGTTTGATCAACGTTTGTGCGCTTCTATATTGAAAACAACCTTTGAGAATAGAAATGAAAATCTAAATAAAATTTTCTTACTTATCCTTCCGAATTCGTCGAATATTCCATCATTTCCCCTTACATTTTCGAAAAAAGGTCTGCAAACGAAGACTCAGCTTAACATATATTTCTTACGAAAGATACGGATAGAAATTACATTTATATATACATATATAACTTATTATTATAGATAAAAAAATAACATAAATATAAGAGGAATGGTAGATGTGCATGACAGAGTGAAAGAATGGTAATATCCCCCCTTTTTCCCTCCCACGGAGTATCTCCCTTCCATCGCACGTACACACGATATAGCTGCCAACACCATGCACCGGCTGGACTGAGAAATATTAAACAACTCATTCTTTTCCTCGGATTTGAATTTGAATGGAGGAATGTACGTGCCCGTATCTCTCTTTGGGAGGAAAAAAAAAGTTTCTCCGGCCACGAGGAAGTTTTCTTTAACTGGAACGGAAAACAAGAAATGCTCGAGAAATTTCTGAGAGGGAATAAAAATATTGGATTCGTCGAAAACGATTTCGACTTCGTGGTTTGGTTGCAATCCTCATGGGAAAGATTATCCGGTATTCTAAATATTCTGATGTACTTTACAAGGACCCGTCAAATGAGATGAAAAGCATTGCCGATGTGCAAGCGTAAGAGCTATATGTTAAGAACAAGAATTGAATGCATACAACTGCATAACATTTGCGAGTTATTGATTTCCTTTTATTTTTATTTATACGTATTTGTCTTATAATATTTCTTTAAACCATTTATGAATTATTTATCAACTGACTATTACTAATATATGTGCACAGAAAGAGTAACCAAAATGACTCAAGAGAAGCAAATAAAAGAGAAAATATGTGCCAAAGTAGGGATTCAAACCCGGTTGCTTCGAGTAGAGGGATTGAGCAAACTTTGTTTACCTTAATTCATTTATCTGATATCCATATATAAGAATCATCTATTGCTGAAATGATACATAACAATACACTACTTCTGCAGGATTTTTTTCAATGTAAAATTTATGGAATCAAAACCACCAAGGACGCATCAGAATAATCTATAAAAAGGATTGATAATTACAATCCTATACAATGGTTTTATAATAGTAAAGAATGACTCCATACACACAAATGGGGAGATCTTAACCTGAATCTGGTAATCAAAAAAATTATTGAACTACGTTAGTTTGGTTGTGTGATTCAATATTATGATAGGAAGACATGTCGATCAATAAAACATCTTTGAAAGTAAGAGTTTGATTCGATTCTGAATTAGATATATTGAGCTTATAGGTAGAAGAATGTGGAAAAGTCATTATCTGCAGAAAGATCCTCTGGATAAAACAGAAAAAGTCTGTGAAAGAAGGTAGAACATAAAAATGAAACGGCCATCTAAAGAAGGTAAAAAAGTAGCGAAAACTATGGCAACCGATGTAAATTATCTTTACTAACTCTAAACATAAATCAATGCTTATCTAACTCAAGGAAAATTATTGGCAAACGGTGAAATGTTCCAAAAGAGAAATAACGATAGATGTTTTTGTACTCCATGGTGAATTTTCCAATAGATTAGCACAAATTCAAGACTTCTATAGCAAGTAAACGCTAACAATTTAAAGTATGCCTTCTTCTTAGTAGCCAACAAAAATTCCTCACTGCAAAGGGTGAACCAACATCTTTTTTTGTTTAAGTTTGTCATCTGAATGGAATTAAAACTTTCGTCGTGGGCGTCCAAGTCGGGAACATAGAGTTTGTAATTCTCCATTCTGTTTGGTCAAAGAATAATTAGATAAATGGAAAGGAAAACAGAGATGAAGCTCAAATAACTAACCTGCAGATCAAACTCAGGTGAGTCGCAGCATAGGAATAAGCGGAATATATTAAACCGAAAATAAGTCAAACTCAGAAGCAGCCGAATTCTGAATGAAGAACTTCCAAACTTGGCCAAAAAGTCTAATAACTTGCTAAAATATTGATATACAATGACGGAAAGAGCTTATGTGATAAACTGAGAGGTAAAAACCTTTATCGTACCAGAATATGCTTATAAAATCATTTCATTCACTCCTTAAAACTCTACTAAATATAGAACAAAAAGTTAATTAATGAAAAATGATTAGCATCTTAATTTACGATACATCTCGTCTGAAGGATGAATTCACTTCATCAATTACGAATAAAGTGCTTCGCATTTCTTTTACCAGGTCTACATATGAAATTTGCTTTCTGAAAGGTTTTAACTGATTTAGAGAATAGATTTATCGATTGTTCTTTCGTACATATAGCTTACAAAAACCAGACTCTGGTGAATTATATTTATACTGCTACATATGAGCATAAGTAACGTCTGCCTGTAAATAATGCATCAGTAGCATCTTTACACAACATATCCAAATACTTATAAATGCAGATACATGCACACGACTAAAATAAACCCCTTAAAATTCCAACTGCGCTTCCAAATTTCCGCCCATTCCTTACGCAAAATTTACCGAACTCCTTCCGATTCCCGAGCGTGCTTATGCAGCCATTTCTTGCGACCTAATCGCAGTTTGTTCCGCGAAAGAAATATGTTCCCATCCGCCGTCACGTTGCCGCGGAGATGGCGCGTATAAATCCGTCCTCAACACTTCGATAGCAACGCATTCGATACTCTGGGCAAAGAGAGCAGCAGATCCGTCCGAATATCTTTTGCCCAAAAAAAAATACAAAGAGGAACTTCATCCCATTGTTATCGCCGTGATGCATTGCAACGATAAAAATCCATCATGAAAACCCAAGCATATGCACTTCCGTGGCATTTCTCATGAACGTTTTTCGACAATAATACCCGTGAAAACGCTTATGTGAAATACGTTCCCAGCTATATATATTCCCTGGATTGCGAGAGGAGAAAATGACCGAGCTCTATTTTTCCCGTGAAATATACGTTTTGCCGGCCTCGCTTCGTCATAACGCTGGAGCGATCGCAGAGAATACGGTTGGCAGCTTTAAATGAAAGGAGGTGAAACAAATTCGTTAAAAATTCTAGGAATGGAGACGGCGCTATGAAATGACATTTTTTCCGTCAGTGTTTTACTTTTAGTTTGGGAGAAAAATCCGTTTTGCCGACACTCACAAGACCGACATCCACCTTGCCGACACCCTTTGTGAAGACAATTATTTAACTGCATATTATCTAAGATGATTATTTGAAATTTGCAATCAAAAATTTCCTAAAAAATAGTTTGATTCTACTTAAAAAATAGTCAATTAAAGAAGCCTATCCTTGTTGAAACTGAATTATGGTGCAAATAACTAAAAAAAGTTTCACAAAATATTTAGAGAATAGGACGAGAATATTAATAGTTATCATCAGGCTACAACTACTACAAGACATTACTTAATAAAAATACCGCTGCCCAGTCTTCCGTAACTTTTATTGTAACACACATTGCAAAATATCTAAATTATGAATTAAAAAAAATCCGAGACATTTATTTGAATAATTTAGAATGAAAATTTATCTAAAGTCCAAAAAAAAAACCAAATGCGATCATCGGCGTATAATTTAATCAATATCTATTATATATAGACGCTTCTCCGGATATACCTATATATATATATCTATTATATATAGACGTTTCTCCGGATATACCTATATATATATATACGAGTAAAATTTTGCTTGCATACTGCAAGCAGATCAACAACACTAATTTTATGTTGGAATCATATAGGGACGGTCATCAAAAAAAAAAAAAAATGAAAAAAAATTGCTAAAATTCGCTGAAATGTCAACGTCTGGCATCGAACCCTGGTCTTTACCGTGAACTTTCTATACAGCACAATATAAGATCACGATCTCTAACTATGTGTGAAAATTCAAGCAGAAATATTGGCTGCAACTGCCTCAAAAGACGTTCTAATTTTCACGAATGTAAATGGCTCTCTGGATTCGAACCACGGACAATCTTGGAAATCTTAAACATGCTTCTGAAAGTTATTTATGAAATCTATCTATATGCCGAATTTCAAGTTTCTGTATTATTGGGAAAGCTTTCAAAATAATTACTAAAAATCGGATCAACTTCTGATTTCAGAGACACCTGGTGTCAAACCCAGGACATATTGTAAGCTGTGAATGCATAGTTTGATTTGTAAGGACTTGGTCTTGTATCATGCAAAGTTTGAAGTCGATAGCATAACGGGAAGTACCTAAATTTTGTTTCCGTTATCTCCGTAAGAAAGGCATTGAGGAATTTAAATGTCCCTCTGGGATCGAACCAAGGACCATCAGCAAATATGTAAAATTTGATTATGAGATATATTTATGATATCTAACCTCATGTTGAATTTCAAGTTTCTATGCCAACGGAATAGGGTCCGAAAAAAATCATAAAAATCGCCACAATGCATTTTAAACGGGCGATATGCATTCAAAGCTATCAATGTGTCCTGGGTTCGACAATAGGTGTCTCTGCAATCAGAAGTTGATCCGATTTTTAGGAATTATTTTGAAACCTTTCCCAATAATATAGAAACTTGAAATTTGACACATAGATTGAGATGATTAATACCTTTCAGAAACATATTTTTAATTTCCAAGATCGTCCTTGGTTCGAGTCCCGAGAGCCATTTACATTCATGAACATTAGAGCGTGTTTTGAGGCAGTTATAGCCAATATTTCTGCTTGAATTTTCACACATAGTTAGAGATGGTGATCTTTTATTGTGTTTCATTGTAGTTTTACCAGTAAGACCCAGGTTCGATGCCAGACAATGAAATTTCAGCAAATTTAAGAAAACATTAAATCCTTTTTTTTTTCTTATGAGGACCGTCCCGATGTGATGCCGATATGAAATTAGTATTGCCGATACAATATGTCCTGGGTTCGACACCAGTTGTCTCTTAAATCAGAAGTTGATCCGATTTTTATGAATTATTTTGAAACCTTTCCCAATAACATAGAAATTTGAAATTCGGCATATAGTTAGATATCATACATACTTTAGATGAACATATTTTAGATTTCCTAGATAGTCCTTGGTTCGAATCCAGAGAGCCATTTTCATTCATGAAAAGTAGAACGTCGTTTGATTCAGTTTCAGCCAATATTTCTGCTTGAATTTTCACACATAGTTAGTGATGGTGATCTTCTCTTGTGCTGCTTAATAGGTTAGCCAGGAAGACCCGGGTTCGATGCCAGACGATTAAAATTGCAGCGAATTTTAAGAATATTTTCATTTTTTTTTCTTTTTAAGACCGTCCCGAAAGGTTGCCGACATTAAATTGGTGTTGTCGATCTGCTTGCAGTATGCAAGCAACATTTTACTCGTATATATATACATAAGTTATATATAGGGGATCAAAATTCTAACCATGTTCCACAAGTGCCACCGACTTGAAATTTTTACGACGTTATGGCCATGACGTGTAACCTCCAGGAAAAAGCCGACTTTGAATCTCGGTGTCACGGGTTCGATTCCAGAAGGCCCCAAAGTCGCGATTTTCTCCATAAGGATACATGGTGGCGATATTCAAAAATTTTTAAATAATACTTCCCGGACAGGTAGAGTATCGAAATTCAAGGAGCATACAGATATGGTCAAGAACTATTAAAAACATTAATGGTTACTAATGAGAACGTCCTGGGTTCGATGCTAGGACGATGCAAAAATCCCGCATTTAAAATGCATGGGGATAGTTTTTCATTAATTTTTTTGATGCACTTACCGGAATGTAAGGAACTTTTCGATCAGCTAGAAGATATATATTAAGAATTGGTTTAAGAAAAAAAATTTCTTAAGCCCGTACTATTCCTGGGTTCGATGCCAGAGCACATTAACATTTCTCTCATAAGGAATATAAGGGAAAAGTAGGACGTCGTTTGAGGCAGTTGCAGCCAATATTTCTGCTCGAATCTTCAAACATAGTTAGAGATAGTGATCTTCTATTATGTTGCATAGGGAGAATTACCAGAAAGATCCGGGTTCGATGCCGGGCGGCAAATATGTCTCCCGTTTAAAATACATTGGTTTAGTATTTCATTATTTTTTTGATGCACCTATCGAAATGATAGGACGTTTGTACTCGGATGGAAGATGTATGAAAAGAATTGGTTTTAGAAAAAATTTAGATAACACCGTACTCTTCCTGGGTTCGATGCCAGAGCACATTAGCATTTCTCTCATAAGGAATATAAAGGAAACGTAGGACATCGTTTGATGCAGTTGCAGTTAATATTTCTACTTGAATTTTCACACATAGTTACAGATGGTGATCTTCTATGGTTCTGCATAGTAAGTATGACCGGGAAGATCTGGGTTCGATGCCAGATGGATAAATTGCAGCGGAAATTAAGAATATTTTCCAACCATTTTTTTTTTCTTTTGAGGACTCACTCTATGTGATGCCGACAAAAAACTTTTGTTATCGATGTGCTTGCAGTATGCAAGCAACATTTTACTCGTATTACTTACACTGATTCTCATTGGATAAAAATACACATATACCACACACGTAATTGTGGTAAAAATAATGCTTCAAAGCAGTTAAGCTCAACATTTCAAATTAGGAACACATTTTATAACGTAATCTTATACATAAATTATTTTTTCCAGTCGAATTTCAAACACTAGCAGTCTATTAATTACTACATTGCAAACAATAGCATTTTGGCTGCTTAACTTTTTCTCAGCTTATAGAAAATCGAATCACACGCAACAGTGAATATCATCTTAGTTCCTATTGAGAAAAAATCCATGCAACCAAAGAAAAATAAATGCTATGCATTAATTGGTAATAAGTATGTTACACCGGTTGCTAGATAGATAACTTTTCTCATCTTTAATGCCATTTCCCCTCCTTATATCCTACTCTTCCATTTTCTTTCTTCCACCGTTTAAAAAGGCATCTATCCTCACGCATAACCAGACAAACTCAGTCTTCCTCCTTTCAAGCAAAACCCTTTCAGTCTTTCTTAGTAATTCATTATTTGCTTCAAGGAAGATCTGAAATTCGTAAAAGTGATTCTAAGAATTCTATAAATAGAAGAATAGGAATATCTCTCAGTAGCGTCACTTAATATCAAATGCCTCGAATCCACGCTATCCCCTTCACTGAAAATGCTTCATGACTCCAAGTTCTCACTTGTGCTCACTCACTCGAAAACAGGTGATATAGTTCTCTGTTGTTTCCGAGAAAAAAACAAAGAGGGAGTATTCTCAATATTTCCACGTGAGGGAAATATTCACCGTTTATAGGCAAATGAGTTGAATTATATTTGCAGCAATCCTGACGTTATGATCAAACTCATAGTTCCTCCCTTTGTTTCTCACGTAGTTCAAAGACACGTGGCGATTCTCATATTTTACATTCATTTCGGAATTCGATTCTCAAAGCTCTTCTACGCCGTATTCCTTTATGAATAGTTAATTATTCTGTTCCATCAGATGTAGATATATGCTTATATTAAATGATCTGTCACACTTAACATTTGACAGAGATATTTACGTGGATGTTTCAGCTGTTAATTACACTTTATTATGAGATTTCAGCAAATTATACTGTTTGCAAGTTCATTTTTTTTAGTTTTTATTTAACATTGAAAGACCTTTCAAAGTCCAGAACATATAAACTAGGAATTGCATCTGTTATGCATATATTAGCAAAGGCATGGTTACTAAACTTATCCTAAACTCTACAATACAGCGTTATCAAAATAAGACATAACACTTACTATCATGAAATTAAGTCAATTAACCTCCTTTTGAACGAAAATTAACCATGAAATGGATATCTAACAAGAAAAAATAATGATTTTCTGATGAAAGGACGTGAAACTCATAAAAAAGTAGCAATTTATATACATTTGGTATTTACATATATATTTTGGTATTATAATATGTGCCATACAATTTGAGTTCGTACAAGTAGGAATTCATCAACATTAAAGAAATAATGTTTACCTACAGATTGGGAATCACAAAGCTGGATCCGTTTAAGCATTCTCTCACAGTGAAACCGATATAATATTTGAAAAAAGTAAGGATAGCATCTATATCTGTGTCTGTGGCTAGCTTCTGTTTTCTGACGTATGGCAGAGGGTGTATGAGTTGATTTACCTAATCGAGTACTGCTACGTATCGTTTTTGGAGAAATTTTTTTCTAACGCGTATCCCTCTGGTAACTATTTTCTTTATTTTTCTCGCAGTATTGGATCTGACTATGAAACAGGATGGACATAGGGGTCACGAATCCTTCATTTCGGGATATTTGAATTAATGAAAAGAATTTACGGGAGTCCATGTTTATGTGCGGCAATTGTGAAAGTGAGATATAAGGAAAAAACGAATGTAAGTACTTCAATAAAGTATGACAGAATTAAGAATATATATCAATATTCGATAGCAAATTTTTAATATTCTTTCTTACTTTTAAAGCTTTTCCTGCGGTAATTTTTTCTGTTTTCGCACGATTATTACTTAAAGTTAAGCTTGGATAAAGAAATGAAGCCAACAGACTTCAACAAAATGAACTAAAGATGCCATTTTATGAATTTGTGTATTTTTTTATTTTTTCCTATTTATTTATTTTTATTTAAATATTTATCTTAGGATTCTTTAACCGTATCTTCCTTAGAATAAATTAATAAATATATACATGACGTTGATTATCATATTACACATCCAACTACGGTCAAATACAGTAATTCCCATCCTCATAGCTAGGCTTAGTATCGAGTAAGGACTTAGAAACATATTTCCAGGATTCCGACCAAAGAATAAGAGATCCGTATGTGCTGAATAATACCGTTACCAGGAATACCGATAGTAATAACGGAGAATCTAGAGATCGCAGTCAAACGCCACAAATATCGAACACGAGCGTCCATATTTTCGCGAACCTTAAATTGGAAGAAAAGAAAATATTCGGATGGATATCGCTCAAATGGAGGCCTCGTCTCTCGTTTCCCAATCGAGGAGCAAAAACAAAAGCATCGCGTTATTCCGTTCCCGCCTTCGAAAACATGGGCGCGCGTGTTTTTGCGTTATCTGCGACTGGATGGGAAACTCATTATCGGTTCTTTTCCAAAGGGGGAAACGAATCTTCATTTCCTACTCTTCTCCGGTCCATTCTCGCCTCTCCTTCCCATCCGGTAGATATGTAGATCATTAAGGGGTTTTGATTCCGTCAATGCTTGTCTCTCGCATGCTTGTGTTATTCGCCATTATCAGAGTTAACAGTCCGGGAATTGGTCTGCTATCGCTCTCCAGACGGTCCGATTCCCACTGAATCGCCCTCAAACCTCCTAACCGATTCTTCCAACTGTTAGTGCCTCTTCTAGTTGTAGTAGTATTGTTAAAAGTGCTTCGACAGCTTAGGTCATTTCGCACATTGGCTCCCACCGGGAATCGAACCCGGGACCGCTTTCACCAAAGGCAAACGCGATGTCCTATCATGACTATCCGGGAGCCACATGCCTCTTCTAATTTCGCTTAAGTTTTCGTATACTATCACTACGATTTATTCCAAATACATCTCACAGGCATAAAAAAGAATTTAAGGTTTTTACATCCGAAATTCTTCCAATTTTTCTCATACAATTTTCTTTGATTTAATTATTCTATAATGCGTGACGATGGGTTGGATGAAAGAAGAGACTTTAAGTCAAAATCTCGCCCAAATAAAGAAAATTATTATTTTAAAAAGCCTAATCTCTATATAGACTTTGTAGACCGTTTTATATTAAATTACACCATTTTCTGCCAGAGAATATTTCCAAGAAAGAATGCCTCTTCAGACGGGCAATTCCACTTACAATATTTCTCTTGCTACTATTAACCATATTCTTCCAATTAAATCGACAGAACATGATACTTATCATACTGATTATAATTTTCTATAAATTACATGCTAAGAAGTCATAACATTTCAAAAACTAAACTCGAATTATAAGACACACTAAGCTTTCCTCGATCAATACCGCCTAGTATTTTCCTCGTATTTTCCCACATTTTTATGAGGTTGGCTGATGAATGATGGTTTAGGTCATTATGAGGATGAGGTTTGTAGCGATGAAGTTTCTTTTACGGCCGGATGCCCTTCCTGCCGCCAACCCAGCACGGGTAGGTCATACAAATACACAACCATCTCTCGACCAGAAAAATCCCGCTCAGCCGGGATTCGAACCCGGGGCCTTGGGGTTGGAGCGATAGCGCTTAACCACTCGACCACCACCAATACCTCCTAATCAAGGACCAAATTTCACCGAGAAAAAGATAAATAAAGGACTGAAGAGAAATTCTTAGTATCTTTCTTCCTAAACTGGATTTTCATACTGGTGTAATATATTTATCAGTAAGATTATTTAGGACGGGTATAATTGCCATTTGTTTATTTCAGTTAATAATTTCAATCGGGGAATCAATCAGAATGCTTTTTTGCATACCTGTCTTAGCGTATTTTTTATTTTCGGTGAGATAAGATGTTTTAAGATACCCATCTTTTTTATTGAATCGTTCGTAATGTTATGGTTCTCAAATCTTCAGCAATTAACGATATTTTGGATAGCTTTTCGAAATAAATGCCGCTTTTTATTAGTGACTGTCATTGTCTAGCATATTGAAGAACCCCTGAAGTCAAATTGGCCAAAACTTACAATATGTTAAGTTTTAAATATAAATTTAAAATACCACGTAAGCCGTAGGATTCCTTTCTATAGTAGCAGTGACATGTAAAGAAAACCTTAATTTTGGAAAAACCCTCTTTTTTGAGAAGCTAAACTGTCTCTCGGAAGAGTATGGAGTATTTTTAAACTCAATTTGAAATACAGCCGTGCACATTTCCTCTCTCGCAGCGAATATACAATTTTCCGTCACGAATTTTAACATTTGGCTTCACATTCTACCTTAAAATGGGATGAATGAAATACAGAGCTAGTCTCAAATTCACCGGGAACGGCCCTCGCAGTTGTATCTGTATTTACCGAAAAAAGAAGAATTTGCAAGCGGAGAATCGCCCCGCGTGGAACAGATATACAAGGGCGATGGAAAAAAATGGTATTCAATATCTGGAAAGTTCCGAGTGATGGGCCCGGAGATAAATGCAGAGGATAAATGTACGTCGATGCCATGGGAACGGGCGAAAATCGATGATCAAAAAACATGGGACGATCGGTTACTAAGGGAGGTCATTTCCCTGCTGTATCAGCTCCTGCTCTAATAATGAGATTTACTACGGTGAAAATAGTGTGTATTGTGAGATGGTGGAGTAACGCAGTAGGAACATAACTTGGTGGATGCTGGAAGAGTTATCACGCATCGAAATGATGATCAGCAGAATGATTTGTAAGAGCTAATTTTGAAAAGGCATAAAAAAAATTATTTAACTAAGCATGAAATATGCAATAAAGGGAATATTGTTTAGAACTGCGAAGCCCACTAAGACGGAAGACTTAATGGTATCGTACTGAATGAAATTGTTAATCAGAATGTAAATTAGATAAACATTGATACGAGACGACAAACACTATGGAAATAATTTAGTACGCCTACTGAGCAGAAGATAAGAAATATGTCGAAGAATTAGCTTGAAATTCATTCGTGCGTTTGATAAAACATCTGTTTGAGTGTTTACTAATTCCTTTTTTTATTATTTGAATACATACATTTATTACAAGTAGCTGCGAAATAATTATATTTCATGTAATAAAAACCACGCTTTTAAAGATAATGTCTTGAAAGACCACTCTCCTAACCAGCCCATAAGTTATCCTCTCAAACAGCTATGCCCTAAGCGGGAATCGAGCTGGAATCATCCCGATGTGCCTCAGCACCAAGCCAACCCCTAATCCAGGATTAATTTTCAAACAAAAAATGTTACAATAAGAAGAATTGATTTTGATTTTCCACCGATTTATAAAATTCTACGGAAAAAGCACGTCTTCCACTCCTTTTTAAATTATCACTGTAAGGTTCCTAGAAATTTAACGCTCTACATTCTGAAATTCATAATTATTAGTATACATTATAATAAGAATTCTATCTTTCGCTAGGTTCTTGCACAATCAAAAATCCCTATTAAGCGCCATCTCTTTCATTTCTTTATAGTTCCCTTATGTAATCCAACATCTTCTATCAGGTCTTCCCCTCTGCTTTTTTTCCTGAATCCTACCCTCAATTATAACCTTTACCAATCCCTCTCCCCTCGATATTTGACCCACCCATTTCTTCTGACGATGTTTAATCACGCCAATTAAAACCTTATCCTCCCCAACCATCTCTAACACCTCCGTGTTTGTTTTCCTATCAACCAACAAACTTTTTGCACTTAACGCTATTCCTACATCTCGAAGGCCTCCAATCGCTTGACTTCTTCCTTTCTCAAGGTCCACGTTTCGCACCCATAGAGCAACACAATCCAGACCAGGGATTTCACCAATCTTTCCCCGGTCCTTTTTCAAGACCTTAGGTCATCAATTCCCTTCGTTTCATAAAGGCTTCCTTGGCCAAGGCTATTCTTTTTCGGATCTCATCTTTGTATCTTCCATTCCTTCCCATATTATATTAGTACATATATTATAACTAAATATTTAAAAGTTATTCTCTGTCTTTGCCCGTAAAAAACACCGATTTAATGCCTATACTACCAATATTATGGTTCCCGTGTAGTCGAATGAATGATATTCTCAGAAAATCGTTTTCCATCAAAAAAACAAGACATCAATTACCTTTTCAGACAACGATAAAGTGCTGTTCCCTAGGAAACAAGCCTTGAGAGCGCACCAATTCCTGAAAACCGCTCCTAAACCGCTTCCGCAAACTTTTTTACCGCGCTGCGCCAAGTATCATAGAGAAGCAAAGGTTCATTAGGTCAAACTTTGAGCACATTCAGTGATTCGCAGGGGGCATTGGAAAAGAGAGGCGAACGGTCAAACCGGCACTTGCGAACGGACATCAAAGGCCGTGGAGAGGGTATTTCTCGGACCACGAATCTGGAGAACATTGCTTTGAAAAATGCGAGGGGCACTCACCACAAGTCGACCGTAAAGCCTCCGCAGTGGGATAAATTCACTCACCTGCAAAAAGAGAAGAAGAACGTTAGAGAACTCCTTGGGAAGCACTTACACTCTGCAGTTTTTTGTTTAAGGGGCGCAGAAGTCATGCGTCGATGTTTACACCGGAGTAGTTGCATGGTTCTTTGAGAGGAAGTCTAATTAATCTCCAAAGAGCCCCATTCGCGCTGGAAAGGCTACTTGAACAGCCAGGTTCGATCAATCAAGCTCTTTATTTTTATCCTAAATGGTCCATTAAGATTATTTTTATTCAACATTCTACGTACAAAAACCGAAGTTGGAATGATAATACAAGGTTTTAAATCGGTAAACTTGAGGTAATTTTCCTCAAGATCTCTATTTTTACCCAAATGGTCCATTGTGATTATTTTAATTCGATATTCCCGTTCCGAAAAACTAAACTTGAAAGGTTTGGTACAAGGTTTTCAATAGGCAAACTTGAAGAAACTCTCCTCAAGTTTCACTATTTATTATTTTTAGTACATCGATGGATCACTTTATTAATTAATTAAATCCCTGCCTCCTTATTAAAAATCGTATATTTTTAATCATTTTCTTTCTGCATTCAACGTCCACTTTCTGTGGGATAAAGACCACAGCAGTACCATACGGTACACGGATAGAATAAATATTTTTGCGAGATTTAGTAAGATGAAGGACGTAGCTTCATTGAATATCAAATATAAACGTCCCAAATACGAGCGAAGACTTAAAAGATCCATAAAAATATTCACTCTAAAAGCCACAACAAGAGGATGATAAGTTTCGCTCATACATATTGTGACTTTCTGAGATATTTCACGCTACAATTAAGCAACTCCTGATATTCGATAATGCACCATTATATATACGGAGTTATTAAAAATAACAAACTTATTTCGAATGACTGCATTTTATAAAGGAATTATTTTTTAAATTAGGAAAACTATGATTTAGTATTCATAATTAAGCTATGTTTCCTGTTCTACAAATAACGTGTTCCTGCTTACAGAATGGATGACATTCACCGTAGACTCTCTTCAAGTTATTTCGTAGCAGCAAGGCGATGAGAAAGATCGTTCAAAATGATGCCACAGTTTCTCACGTTCCGTAGATTGAAGAATGTATATTTCAGTTCAAGTTTTTGCTAGGGAAAGTTAACACCGCCCATAATGAAACTCCCAAATAAAAAATATGATAGGGTATGATGTCCGAAGATCTTGGAAACCACTCGTTGTAGACGAAGTCTTGGGTTCTTGTCCGATGAATGTAGTTTCTTTTAAAATCTCCTACCCTCAGGTGGTGTGTGCTCGGTCGAACCATGAAAAAGGTCTTAAGACCACCCCTTTCAGATGGATGGAAACTCATTCCCAGCTTCAGGCGCTTTGGTTAAAAAATGCAGCTTTAAAACCGTCCAATCGTTTCTCAGTAAATTTTATAATTATAAAGAGCGATTCTCTTGCATTTCAGATGCTCTCTCTTGTTTCACCGTTACAAAAATATTCTATCTAAGCATCTTCAGGATCCTTCAAACGCGGGTGATCCCCTAGTTAATTATCTTGCAGTTCGGAGAGATTATAGCACGCGAGAGTTTTACGAGGACTTTCTAAAACAGGTGACGTTTTCCTAAGAGATTTTGAAGCGAAAATTTGCAAAATTAAACTTTTCCGCTGGTTGGTGGAATTCGTAGCAAAATGAGAGTATGGAAGTAATACAGCTTGAGGCATTTTCATGTAAACGATGCACTCTGGTAATCCTTTATTTAATCCAAGACACAGAAAATTGATTTTTCATTTTCGTTTTATCGCCCCAAAATTTTTGCTAAGCATCCTTTATCTTTCATAGATAGATCGGTAAATGTAATAACCCATTCCGTTGCTATGCAATCTAGAATACGCGTATTAAAAACTGATTCATTACAGTATACGTTCGTTGTAGGATGGAAGGTATATTTTTATCTAGTTTCGCTCTAGATTTCTTTCTGTTGGAAATGCTAACCACATTGCTAGGAAGTTATCGATTGAACTTTAAATCATGAGTGTTTAGAAAATACGGCTACCCTTTTTGGATGAACTAGTATTCAGCTAATACTGATACACCAAAGAAGAAAAACTGACAGCAACCCTTGGAGGAAACTTCTTAAACTAGCACCATCTTAAAAGCATGAAACTTGCAGCATTCAATTTTTTATACGCCAGCTTAAACTCTGGCCAATCTAAGAATCTGTGCTTGATAGCAGCAATTAAGGAGATGCAGAAGAAATTTACAAACTTCAAAGAGATTCGGTACTTGCTTTTTCGAGGAGGAAGTTACTCTTCCATTAAAAGGCCATATGCTAGATTAACTAAGACGAAATTATCCCGGAAGTTTTCGAGAAGGTAATATATAACATCCCTTATCAGTTAGTTAACTAATATTGCTCATCCCTTGAATAAATTGCTTATGCTAAGCTGTAAGTATTGGAGGATATTTAAAGATGGAATGGGAGAAGTTCCTTCATTGCATCACCTTCAATAGAGTTCCGTTAATTAAATAAATCATTTTAAATGGCTACGCCACAAGATGGTAACATTTGCATGTAAACCAAAAAGGTAAAAATGTTAAAAGATTGATTTAAATTTAGGAGTTAAAGTATTTCTTAGATTTTCATTATGATCCATATTTCGTCATGCACATACTACAGGAATGTCAAAAAAGAGATTGTGAGCGAATTTACAATATCCCATTCATGGGGACGAAAATTTGAATTATTACGTCATGGTAGACGTACAGCAAATATATAGAGCAATTTAATCCTTCATGAAGTTAATTAAATGCCCTATAAGATCGATTACACCACGCGAATTTTCTAACTCTTAGTGAATTACTGTGCTCTAAAATTTTTCAGTAAACGATATTTCCTCTACTTCCCAATGGCAAGACTTCTTCGTAATCCCAAAAAGTTTTATATAACATCCTATAAAGACTTTTTCTCCTAGAATTTCCCTTCAATTATTCTTATAATCCATTTCTTTCAGCATTTGTACGAACCATTTTCTCTTCCATCCTTTTATTATTTCAACAAAAATATTCTCCCATCATTCTTTGTCTCAAACACCAACGTGTATGTCAACTCAATACAGCTTGAACACAGTAAATAGAAATATTTGTATACGTCTTCTTTATTTAATCTATTACTATCACGTCTCTAAATATAAAACTCCATTTCTTCCTCTGACAACGTTTTCTACTTCAATCAAAACTCTGTTTTCCTCCACCTGTTTTAGTTCTTCCTCCTTTCGTTTTTCCGTGTTGCCAACTTATTTTTCCTTCATCCTACGCCACGCCCACGTCTTAAAGGTCTCGATGATATAAATATCCTTCTATCTCAAAGTATTCTTTCGATAACTAGCAAACATTGTGTCAAAACAAAATATTCGGAATCAAGCGAGTGGATATTGATATTGTGGAGATTCATAGCAGCAAATGATAAATAATGAATACTTTCCCAAGGCACTGTTTTTAGGTCCAGCAGCAATACACTTTGTGGAAATTTATTCATTATTTCTCAATCGTCAAACATAATATTACCCTGATGCTCTTTGACATAATCAGATGCTCTTTAATTGTACGTATAATCTTAACTGGCATAGAGATCCTTGCGATATATGTAAAGGAAGAAAATTTGGAACACGGCTGTTAATGAATTAGGGGTTAAAATCTCCGATAGCCGTATTCGTCGGCGTTCCTAGTCTCATTCCACACAATTCGGAGAAAACAAGATCTCCGAATACCGGTGTATGAGACGAGGAACGCCGAAAAATACTGCTTTTGGAGATTTTAGGCATTTAAAACATGCTTCATATGATCCGTGATTGATTTGTCTGAGGGTTGATTCATCCTTTAAAGAAGGGCATTTTCAAAGTTTCTTATAACTGATGAATTATGCACCACGAAAAATTTCAAAGGCATGTTTCTTTTCCTTATCATAGATATATATTTCTTCTCTACCTTTGAGTTGCTTTGCACCCATGCTCACGGAATCCATTTCGAATTCACACACCAACGTAGGGACACCCCATAGAGTAGGATTGAAATTGAAAAATGCAGCATGCAGTACGTCAGGATACCAATTCTGCCGCGGATGTTGAACTAGGAGACATTTACCGAGGTTGCGCATGCGATGTCGAGTGAATATGAATCATGGAAGGCCGTTCACGTTTCGCAAAGATATATCCACGAGCCGAAAATGAAACGAAATCATCATTGCGTTCAAATTCGTTTTTGAATCGGAGTTAGATGCACGCGGATGTGCATGACCCTAAACATCATTTCAATCTACAGAGTTGGAGAGGGGAGTGTTTTGAGCTCCAATTAATCGCCCATCATTCCCGATTGGCATTATCTAACTATTGCGTGATTAACTGTCTAGCTTATGATGAGCTTCGTTGTCCTAAACAGTGGCAGACAATGAAAGAGATAATCCCGTACCCCCTTCTCTAGTGGCATGGCTGTGGAATTTCAGATAAGCAAAAGTGGCAGATTCATTTCAGATGCTAATTAAAGTGCATTGACGCAAGGTGATTAAAAGGGCATCGTAACATACCTTTCAATGTCTTTAACACAAATATGAAACGAAATATTATTTGTACTCCCTATGAATATAAAATATAATACAATAAATTTCACGTTACCCCTTACGTATCACAATAACACTTTGGAAGATTAAAAAAAATGAAAACTAATTTTGCGTGTGTATTTCTCTTCCTCGATTTTTGGGTAAATCCAAACGTATTTTATACTAATGGCTAAACAATCAAGTGTAAAATATAAACGGCTGAAATCTTCTATTCCGTTTTTTGAAAGATGCCAGCGCATGGAGGTCACTTCGCTTCCCTTATCAACGCCGCATTCCTTCAAACACAGGTGCTTATTGATACATCTTCATATTTATGCATGACATTATTTTTCCTTTCGATATTAATAAGAGCTATACTACATATAAAATAATTATATTTAACAAATAAACTTCTGCAGCTTACAATGAATTCAAATATAACCATCAAAGCTGTTCTTGGTGCTCTAGAAGACATAAGTAAAAATAAGTGTAACCTCATTTTGGATAACTTGAAAGAGGGAATTTTTACTTTTTTATACTTAAAATATTTTCATTTTACGTGGGAGGCACAAATTTTCTTTAATGTAATCCTAAAAATAGCAGCAATTTCGGAAAAAATGAAATTAAAAACTGAACGAATAGGGGGTGCGCCTTAAAAATAGAGCGTAAGCAGAGGTGAAACATTTTAACGAGTTACAACGTCAAAAAATAGCATGAAAATTTAAAATAATAAAATATTACAATGACGATGATTAGAAAATTTGAGTGTTAAATAGTGATACTGGAGCGGTAACGTTTTGGCATATGGTGAAGATTATTTTCAAATAAAATATAAAAATATGAATGCTATGCATTAGGCGAAAGGGAGACTGAATGCAACTATAAAACTGATTACTCATAAAATAAACTATACACAGATGTGCATGGAAATTTTTCAAAATAAAATCTGCAAATTTTAAGGGTTATATATCCCAGTAAATCATCTAAATACCAAGTACCATTCAAACGATCTTGCACCTAGCTTATCTTATTTCTGCTATCTTGTCTTATCACCACAGTCTTTAAGTTATAGCAGCTAAGCCAATTTCCTGCTTTCTACTCTAGCTAAACAGTATACATTAATAAGGAGCATTTATACTGCATCGCCATTAGCTCTAGCTTTCGCGATTCATCCTCCGATTTCGCAAACCTCACAGACTTTCGTTCTCCCTCGATCATTTCCACCTCGGACTCATCCAGAGAGAGCTGTCAGACGCAGTCGTAAGAGATCGGTTTCCAAATGTGATTATGAACGCCATAAACACGCGTTAGTCCGAGGCATTATTTTCTCGAAGAGAGCGGAAGGAATGTGGGAGCGATTTCGCGGAATGACGCAACTCCATGCTACGGAACAGCGTTTTTCACTTGTTTTCCCTCGATCGCGCCTGAGTTATGGAAATGATATCTCTCGATGGATGTGAAATGAGGGTTTTGACATGGATATGGGAAGGAGGCAGATAGGCACAATGTGCTGCCGTAGCAAAAATAAAAGAGTACGTAGCTTTAAAAGAGCTCGAAACTTTCCATGATAAATGGGAAGTAAAAATCTATTAATTGCCAAAAGGATAATGTATTGTTTAAGAGTAATGTAACGGAGTACGACAACAGAGAGTGTCGCTAAAGATCACTGTTACATTATCCTATACGCCAATTATTGTTGAGGAGTTGAGAGCATTGTTGAGGAGTATTGTTAAAAGAGTGCTGGGACAGAATTCCAACTGCGTATTAATACAGGTTAATGTCGCAAAGTATTGTTACTTTACCATGCTAAAAAGTGAATTCTGGTCGCGATTTTCAAAAATCCGCTTTGAATCATTAATCATGCATTGTGTAGTTAAAGCAGTAAAATACTGCCTATCATTAAAGGGAAAGAGCTTTCTCGAAAGTAAATAAGTATGTATAAAAGACGATTTACGTGATTGAGATATGTCTATGCGATAACCAGTCGTTCTTATAGTAATATTTTTATAAATATTAATACTTCAAAACATTATAATTTTAATACTAGTAATTTTTCAAAAAGCAATCATGTTTACTTAAATGATAAAAAAACAAATAATATAAATGATAAATATTACAGTATACTACGCAATTTTTATATAACAGTTACTAGGGAAACCCATTTTTTTAAGGTGGAAGGGGAAATTATTATGACAATTTGAACCTGGCTAGTCTGTGGAAAAGTTTATATATATAATCTTTTCCTTGCGAAATTTTCCCTCCATTTTTCTCCGAAATATTTATATTTAATACCGAGTTTTATGAACCTTCCTCCACTCCCCATGATGAAATGTGTTTCGTATTAAATTAAAATTTCACTTTCACTTTTTTGCACATTGGACATCATCCGCGAACCAGATTCCGCGAAGGATTAAATTTCCAATGAAGGAAATTCTTCTCATAGCGTATCTTACTACTTTCCTCGTACAGTAACCTTAGGCAAAATGTTTATCCAAAAAGTTTATGATTTTCTAATATTTCAATCTCCTCTCTTCAATACGTTCTCTCTTTTTGAAGGAAATACTAATTTTTCTGCAAACCTTTCAAGCTATGCGTATCTTTTCCTCTCTATGAAATCTAGTTCAAATTATTTTTCTGCATCGCTAGCACCTTTTCCTCAAAAATAAGAAGAAGAAAACGTATACTTTTATGAATTCAAATCAAATTTCATTTCTAAAATATGTATTACTTTATCTAAGGACAAGCCTTTCTCAGTATTTTTTCCTCCTAGTTTCCCTGTATATTAAAAACGAGCCTCTTCTAGTTTATATGTTGCAAAACTCCCATACATGTTTTCCTAATGAATGTGATGATTCTATTCTTCTAAGTATTCCCACTTGGCTATATTTTTATTTTGAATATTATTCTTCATTTTGTTCCTTCCGGTCGATGTTGCTTCATCTCTTCTTCTCATATTGCACATACTCTTTAGATTTATAAGAAAATTCCATTCATTTTGACCGAATTACTTGTATTTTATTTTCTCATCACCCGTTGTCTAAGTCTATCTTAATGCTGTCTTTAAGTATTGTTTCCTATCTGCATAACTAATTGATATTTATGGAAAATAACTACTGTTTCTCTCCCTTTCTATATCAATGTTCTGTGATTATTTCTTATTATTCACACATAAAATGTCTAGTGGTAAGTGGACAATTACATCTGAAAAAATACCGGTCTAATCTATCAGGTCTAGTCTCGATCACAGGATATTCACTGAATTAAAACCTCTTTTTCCATGTAGTTATACTTACTAGATGGTTTATCTTTTACTAATTAAATTTAATATTTTCGGTGTACTATTTTAATGCGAATAATAAGTAGCTTTGTAAATATTTTGTAAACGAACGAAAACTTTTCCACTGTTCTTTAGATAAAACAAAATGAAAAATTTTCATTCATCAAGATAAGGCATAAGTAACGACTGTATGTATATAATTTAATATTCTTTGATTTTCTATACTAACTTCACTCATCAGAAAAATGTGCAACTGTTAGATATACTTATTAATAAATTAATAAGATATTTTAATATGACAACTTAAAAATTTATCATTAAGACATGTAGTTGTCTTCACAAAATTAAACGGCCAGGTTCGATACAATTTATAAACTCTCACTACATTTAACTTTATGGTATAATTTTTTTAGGTGAACCTTTTCCTAACCTCTGACGGATACTAGCCTTCTATATATTACGAAAAAACGTTGCTCATATGAAATCAATACTAGAACTCATACAAATCAACATCATGAAATCAATATATACAACTCCCTGGCGCACCTTTAATACATTTAAACTACAATATCAATAAATCTTGAGATTTATGGTAAATCAAAAAAATGGATAAATTCTTAAAGAGGTACATTCTGTCCATGCAGTGAATCATAAATTGAATTTACCTAATACTTGTTAGTTTATGAGATGATCTCAATGTGTTATATCTCCCGGAAGTGCGGTGGGGACAAAGGCGAATCGATAATTAAAGACGGCAGCGAGTTTCCGTCAACTTTAGTAAGGGCAAGTTTCCTTCTGAATAATTCCTCTACTTTTGGTAGCACACACATGGTACGGAAGATTAAAAATTTCCGAACCGCGCTCTTTATTAGAACCCTTTTGTGGTCTAATGGGACTCTCAGGTGCAGTGCAAGACGATGGGATCCTCAGGATCGGCCTCAAAGATTCAAAGGATGCCTTATGACCTCCCTTCGGATTCTTTCATTTTAAACTAAAATAGGAGCACCTGCGGGGGGCAACCAGGTTAACGAGTTTACGGACGTGCGTCCCGATTTCACTCCTAATGGTGCATTATCCGGCAGAATCAATGGGGCCTTCGGGGCTCTCACGGCGTAAGGGTCTCGAAGACATTTTATTTACCTTAAAGGAGAAGTGGCGAAGTTGATTAGGTCAAAAATAGGATAGGAAAGAGCGAAAGTACATCTTAAGAAATTTATAAAACCTACGTTTACTAAGGAAAATTTTCAGAATTCAATAACGCATTCTCCCAAACACAATTTTTATCACTTTAATTCGATTTAAAATATGTTTTATTTCTATATATATATATAGGATTATAAATTGAAATTCACCGACCTTGGTGGCCGAGTAGTTGGCAACTGGCTACGCTATCGCTCCGAATTCGGTTCGAATCCCGGCTGATCGGATTTTTGTGATCAGGGAATTATTGTGAATTGTCTACTTTTTGTTATTGCTTGAAGCCCTCCATTTTAACTGTCCAGCAACTTGATGTTTGAGGGGGGATATGGAATTGAATAAATGAAAAATTCCTTAAGTAAGACAATGGAATTTTTTAAATGCATAGGATCACAAAAACTCAAGGATAAACAGTGAGTGTGAAAAATAGCTTCATAATTGGGACTCAAACCCAGGTCTCCAACTTTTCAGGCACTTATTGGAAGTTGGGACTAAAAAGTCCCAATTTTGCCTAATAAAGTCCTTTGTATGTAGTACGTATGTATGTGTGTTATTCTGATTGGGTTCTGTCTATCCTTGGATTTACTTTAAACAGGAACACTACTGATGTGTGATGTGACGGTTATTCTCTAATTATGTAGCAATTAACTCAATAACTATAGGGGTGTTTTATAATAACCAAACATGAACTGTTAACCAACTATTATCATTGGCACAACATTGTAACTTGCTAAGGAGCATTTACGCTTGGTGAAGCCACATTGTGAGAGCCTTTGTGATAATAGAAAGAAATATTTTATGATATAAGTAACATGCATAGAGCATAAGTAAGAGTTTATATATTAATTGTTCAAATTTATGTGAATACTTCCTTTAGAGAAGTGTTAAACAAATAATTCGGAATCAGAAGCTCGGAAATATAATTATTTTTTAGTAATTCAAAGTACAGTTACGAAATTAAGAGATATCAAAAGAAAACAGCATCCAGATAGGAGAATGATGGAAGGAAAAAAGTTGTTTTGTCTGAAAACCCACGCGAAACAATTTCACACAGCATTCATAATCGAATAAAGAAGAATAAAAAGAAAAGTATCTTTCAATTTCCCAATGATTGTGACATTGGCGTACCACGTAATTACACGCTCCGTAGAGTTTATCGAGGGAGAAATACCTGTCAATATAAGGATCTCTCGAACAGAAGAAATTATATTCAAGAACAAGAAAAAATTCCATCACTAATCAAGATAGAGCTACTCGTTGCTGAAATCGTGATTGAATACAATAAGCAACATACCTCATATTGATAAAGCTACCCTTGATTTTTTATGTAAATCAGTTTGCAACTTCTAGCTCGGATTATGAACAGATTGTATAAATCGTAATTGAATTAACGATAAGATTTGCACCAGAATGAAGCTTATTATTATTACAACCAAAGTTATTTTGAGAGTACCAAATATCTACTGGCATAATCATCTCCTGTCAGACAAAGCGGTACTCCTGTTGTAAGTCGATTGAAATAGAAATCAAGATGTAATGAAAATGAAAATTAGGTTTCTTCCTCTAAGGCTGTGCGAATGTATGTCTTCCGATAATTTCGGTAGGAGAAGTTAATTAATGAAAATAATTACCTATTAAGCTCTATTTACGAGGTTGCTTGATATGAAGCTAACCAACCTTAAGCAATGTTTATTTGATTACTAACTATAGGCTAGGCTAGGCTGAATAAGTATGGAGTAGGCTAGGCTAGGCTGATATAATGCTTATATCTTAGTTTCTTATCACTAATCTTTTTTCTAATTATCTCTTTCCCAATAGGCTTTTTCATACATATATAAATAAAATAAATCAATTTCTGCAGGGAGATCGCTCTTACAGTAATTTTTATTATTTCATTTCATAGAGCGCAAAATGTTGTACAAGATAGCCAAATTTTGTTTCCTTTCCTTTCCCTGAGTTACTACGCCTCAAAGTTACCGAAATCTCACAGTCGTAATGAAATAGGCTGCGGCACGGGGTCAAACAAACTACTATATCTCAACAAGTATACCACCGGCGAACGTAAAACTTTATAAATGTTCGTAAGGGATATTTGTGAATGTCCATAAAAATTTCATTGAAATCCATGACGATCGAGCGGGGCACTTCTTTGAAATCAAACCACTTGGCATGGAATGACCCTATATAGTGACTTATTTTAGGGTTCTTTGTCAAATACCAAAACGTTTCCTCCTTCCTTAAGCCGTTTCGATTACCAACTTCTCAATCCTCTACGATAATATTCATACCACTTTCATGCCATGTTTGTACTATACCCGCTCTGCATACCAAACATTTAATTTCTACGCGACTGCTCTTCTTAAAGACAGTTCACTGTTCGAGCAACTATAACCATCTTCGACCGCAAAAATCAAAAATTATTTCATCCGGAAATTCAACCTCTTTTTGGAATTTCAAACTCCCCAAATCCGCTCGAACCCCTCTCAAATCATCGATCAACCTCTCTGAGGAGAAAGAGACAAAATCTCCCTCAGATTTCTAAAAACTCTCCTCATCTCTCCGAACCGAAAAATACCACTTCCGCACTCCGACATCCGAAAGAAAAACAAGAGAGAGAGGGAGAACAACTTTTGGAAAACTACTCGAAAAACAGTTACAGTCATTTGATCGAGATCGCCCGAGAAAGAAAGATTCGCGAATAAAAATCCCTCTCCGGGCGGAGGAGGAGAAAGTTGCCGTTTCCATGGGAGTTGGGAACAATTGAGTGGCGAAATTAAAAGATATCAGACTCCGCGACACTTTGTGAAAGGGGACAAAAGGGAAAACGGTCATTTTGCCCCCAAAGGGCATCGCGGCCTCCAGGGAATGGATTTGGAATGAAGAGAGAGAGAGATTTTGACGGAGAAAGAAGTGAAAGGGAAACGAAAGGAATGACGGAGACAAAGTGGAAACGTTGCCGTCGAGGAGAAAGGCGGTGGAGACAAAGGGCGGAGGTGGCGCCAGGGACAGGCCGACGGAGGGTTAAAGAAACTTGTGTTTAACCTAAAGAGAAAGGGAGGAAATGAGAAGGTAATTACAACTAACAGATACCTCGCTATACATAGAGGGCTGTTAAAGATCACCGTAGGGGAAACGGTCTACTCGAATTCCATCTACACACCGGCGTATGAATTAAGTTTTCAACCTCAAGGTAAAAAAATTTGATGTGGCCAACACATGACTTTCTCCGTATTTATTGAAAACAGAAGCCTATGCCGGTAATATGTAAAAAAACTCCAAAACAATGAGTGCTACAGAAAAATGTTTCAATCAAAAATTGAAGTAAATACATAATCTATAATTTTGGTACATAATTGTATATACCTACATTGCATTCTGACAGAGATATTTAAGAAACAAAGTTTTGTTCCAGATAAACCGGTACTTCCGGTTGAGCGATATTCACCAAAAACTAATCAACTGTTGGCAATATTAGGAAAATACTAAATATGAATTTTGGAAATGATCGAATAATTACTTTTTTAGATAGAGCGCACACAATATTTTTTACCACAGACAGACACACAGACACACAGACAGACATGTTCGAGAAAATAGCGAAAACGAGCTCTATGTGCCCCAAAACATCTATTTCCGTCGAAATCTGGAGGTCGAGTTTTTTTGCGAATACATTACTTTCTCTATACTACGTATAGGGAGAAGTAGAAATGGCAGTAGTAATCAAATCCTGTTGAAAAGGATCTGCATCATAGGATACAATTGCCCTTTCCCAGGGTAAAAGGATTATGTTCAGCTAATTAGAGATATCACAAAGATATGGGGTTGAATCCTAGTTCATAAACAATAGCAGTGTAATGGAATGGATTGGCCACGAATATTTTCATAACTCCCCCCAAAATACAGACCTATATTTCAAAGTAATGTAACATAATAATTTCGTAGCAAGTAAAACAGAGGGAGTTTGCAGAGCACATCATACTGTGTAAGTTCCGCTTGAATTACACGAACATATCATCAATTAAATAGATATAAATATTCAGTATAGATTGAATTTTTATGATAAAGCTGGCAACTTTATTTTAGTACTTTTAAGTTATTTGATTCACAAAAGAAATTAATAACTTATTAATGCTCTATGCACAATAGCCATCTCGTTGAGTAAAGAAATAATTAAATTAATATTTCACTAATATTACCTACAAATAACATTATCACTGAATGATCATTATAATTATCAATATTCCCTTATAAATACCTCGACGCAAAAGCAGACTCTGAAGCTTTTACTTTGTCAAAGTATTAAATGTAATTTTGAGGATATAGAACCATGAGAGGAAGCGAAGGAATGTAATACATACAATACAATGAATATGTGCAGAAAATTTGTACGTTAAAATCAATGTATGGTATGAGCGGAGACTATGCAAATTAGTAATTGGTTGGTCGTGCTGGTACGTCAGTAGAGGTGTCTAATTTTACTGACAATAGCGTTATCACAGACCTATTTTGGCATTACAAACTAGGAGCAGGAATGTCCTAGAGATTTACGGTCCCAGAAGCAAATATTTGGAGAGCTAAATCGTACGAGGAACGCAATAACCCGAGATGCGCATACTCCGGGATAAAGTATCTCTTAAATACCATGCTGTCTAGTGTTAAACGACATTGCTCACCTTATAACACGAAAGCAAGGGAAACGCGATAAGTTCCATAAAGTGAAAGATAATCACGGGGAGAAAATGACGAGTATGAGTCTAGTCTGACCGAGACGTGAAGATTGAATAGAATATGAGGAATGGAAAGGTTCCCCGCACGTCAGAGATGAGAACATGAGTCAGATTTCCACCTAAGACCTTTAGAACTGATGGAGTGATAACAAAATACAAACGTGGAAGCTAAACTATGAAGAATGAGTGATAGGAAAAACAATGTAGAGAAAGGCAGCTAAAAACAGGCTTGTAAGTATCATTATTGATGATGGCTTATAACAGACAATTTGAAGTAATGCACCTGTGGAGATTACGAATAAATACTCTCTAACTGTTTTTTAAATTTTATTTTTGATACTCCATAGAAATACCATGGTAACGACCGTTGTTTATCTTCGTGATTTTACTTTTCTCTGTTGGTGTTTTCCCACCACTTGGATTTTTTATCAATCATTGAGAAACAGAAGTATATTTCTTACAAACAGAAACTTTTGCTTTCTTTCTTATTATAATAATAAAAAATCCCCATACGGAAATAATCTCTTTGTACCGTTCCGTCGACTGATATCCGAGCTTTCAATCTATTTTCTTGGGGAAAAGTTCAATTCCAGAAAGTGTGATTCTATTCACCCATGGTTACGGAGCATCTTTTGCGTGTATTTTAATCTTCTACTGGGCAACGAATCTGATCGAATCTCAAATCTCCCTTAACGAATAAAGACGGAACGCGTTGAACGTTCTGCTCCAGAAATACCGATAAGTACTGCTCCGCAAGAGGCTTCAATATTTAATCATCACCCGGACAAGTGAGAGCTAACCTGCTTCCATTAACTTCAACGACGACCTCTTTAAATTCATTTCTTAAGGCATTGAATTCTATCTAAGTATATCATGACATTACACAAGTGTTTATTAAACCTTAATTTCCACAGTGATCACAGAAAACCCCTTATTAATTGATGATATCATCTGTTATCGATAGCGAAACTGAATTGTACTGGCAACATAAATCATGTGAGACACTTGCTCAGCACAGCGACTTTCATGACGCCTTAAATTTGCTTTTTTGCTCAGTTGATAATATATTTAAACGCTGCAAGTTGGTATTAATACTAGGTAGCAACGGTTGACAACGGTGTCTGAGTTCACCACAAACTAATTTAAGAAGCATTCAGGATATTCAAAAACATTGGCTTCAGCGGTAACTGAACTCGAGGCCAATATTACCGAAGTGGGTCGCGCTTCTCTCTACTGTCTTTTTCTTCTCTTTTATAATAATAAGTATTATAATGAGTAAAAAATAACTTCCAAATCCTACAATAAACAATTCATATACGATCATACGTGCATATTCTATAAAGCAGGGTTTCCCAAACTTTTTCTGCAATGGAACACTTCGCAAACCTATGAAGTTTAACGGAACACTTAGCTTATTTTTAAATTAGATATTTAACTTGTAAAATTTAAAAAAATTATTTAATTAAAAAAATTATTTTAAAATATAAAACTATAATAAAAACATAAAAATATGAATGAATAAATTATTTACACAGCGCTACTTCCGCTTAAAACGCCCATTTACACACACACATACATAAAGGCAGAAAATTAACTGAAATTATTACTTGAAGTAGATACAAGAAGATCTTTAAATGTATTGCAGCGTGCAACACCTTTCCAAATTGTCGTGGAACACCTATTCAGGTTCAGCGGAACATCGGTGTTCCGCGGAACACAGTTTGGGATACCCTGCTATAAAGTTATAAATTGAACTGTTGGTCGGTTATACATTTCCTGCCACGGCTTATCATAAACCACCACCGAGGTAAGATTCTCGAGACGTTAAAAATAGAATTCTTCTGATCTCTTCCTTGAGAGCGTCAAGCTAACCGTGAAGGACGGACACGCAAGCTTCTAAGCTCCGAGCAGTAATCCAGGCCGAGCAGGTAGGTTCACTCGAGCAGAAAAGCTTAGCTGAGTACTCTATACAGAGGCGGTCCAAATTTATGGCGAATTTCGTGAAACAGGGGACAGCGAACCCCAACTTACTTGAGTGCGTACTCTAGAGATAAATTATGCAACTGAAGAAAACCGCCAAGACACGTACGGATATTTCTCATACTTCACGATGAGATACGAGAAATATTATTCTTGATCCTCTTCATTCTCAGCTAAAGAGTTAAAATATGCTTTTGCCAGACTATGCTATCAGGAGTCCAAAATGTAGAACCATAGATTTTCAGAGGAGAGAAAATTCAGCAAAGTTGGACGGGCGATGTAATTTCGTGGATGAATATGAAGCTATTAGTATACATCTGTCAATTCTCTCACAATAAGCACTCAGCTAGCAAATGTAAAACTTTTGGTAAAGTCTATGTAAATTCATGTGCTTATATGTATGATATATAATCGGTATTTGCCGAAGTAACAATAGACAATAGCTTTATTATTGACTTTTTCTGTTTCCAGTCTTACATCTTAGTATTTTTGGATCTCGATTGATTTAATGTAACGCATCATTCGTAGCAAGTTCACAGTCTTAACCATTTAAATTTTTTTTACTTAAATCATAAGTAGATAAATCGTTACGAAACTATCGGTTGCGACAAACAAGGTGATCGTCATACATTTCCGGCATAAAATTATGAACAGGTACCTCAAAAACTTCACAATCTACATCAGAGATAGCATTTTGATAAACATCTTGCCAACCAGGATTAGGACGACAACAGGTCAGCGCATCCTCTCCTACTCCATTTTAAATCGCCTTTTCTAAGTACCTTTCAGCCCATAGGCTATCAACTCAAGAAGCTTTATAATCTTTATACTATTCTGGGCAAACATGATGGCTTTCACCGGATATCGAACCCGGGAAAACCCTAACAGAAGGTGAACGCGTTACACGCTTGGCTCTTCAAAGGCCTTCACTACGGATATACAGACAAACTACACGGTGAAAAGTGCCCAAGATATGTTAAGCGAGGACCTTAAAGTCAGAAGACATCGAAAAGTCGTAGGCGTATGATATATGCTTGTGGCTGATATTGGAAAAAGTCAGTTGGGTTGATAGAACAACGGAGGTGATGGAGAAGGTTGAAGAAGAGACCTTTGATTGAAGTAATAAAAAGTGGAGGGAGGAATTACGTGGGTCAAACATTAAGATGGAAAGAATTTCTGCAGAGGTAATTGATGGCATAATTCAAAGGGAAAGACAGAGGTGAAGACAAAGGCAAAGGATATAAGATAGCATAAAAGGTGGGATAAGACATAAAAATGTAATGAACGGTGGAATCATCTGAAGATATAAGGGCAAACAAATCTACCGGGAGATAGAATACTCATTTATGAATATCTAATGATCCTCCAGAAGGTCATTAACCACCTCTTATCAACTGTTGCTTTGATGTAGAGAAAGGTCGATCTTGCAATTGCTTTGTGATGTCGATGAACGGATGGAAAAGACATTAAATTTCATCGAGATATACCATTTGAACAGAAGCAAGAATCTCTTCCTCTAAGTCAGTATGGTTATATTAAAATTTATTGTACGTATTGTTTTGCCCCGATTTCGTGATTAAGTTCCAGGTAATTTTTCATCTTGTCCCACCTCGAGTAAAAAAAATCAGTTATTAAAGATTCATAGATTCTTTCATAAGTACGCCAAAGATGATTCAAGTACTAAAATAGAAATACTTTTTAATGATTTTCAGGCTAACAGTGGGAGTTATTCATAGTATTAGCTAAGACAGTGGTTTAGAACCGTATTCTGATTTTGTCCAAGTTTTAAGACTCATTGAATATATCCATATATTTTTTTTTGGAGAAATGTGTAATTGGAGTATTGAAAAGAATCTTACCATATGAATTCTTTATCGGGCAATTTAATTCTCAGAAAGTTGTCTTTGAGTGGTAGAATAACTACCAATAAACTCCTGCAACAGTCCATGTAAGTTCAGCGCAATTACTCTAAGGATACCTTTTTCATAGCATTCGATAATAAGTGACCGTAATGAGAGTCGTTATAAGAAAAAATGTATCATTCCTAATTAGCATTTAAATTATCATTCCTATGAACAAGAAGGTAACCATAGTCGACGACAGATACACTTCCTTATATCCTGGATCAAAAGGTAAAAGAAAAGAAATCCATTTATCAAGGAATGGGTACAGGATAAGAGCAGCAAAAAGATAAGATAGATGGTAGATGAAGAAGATGAAAGGAGAATTGTGGTGAATCTTAGCTGAATGACCGGCGTCAAGTCAGCACCACTGAATAAAAGGATTAAGGAAGATGCAGTGGACGGAGAATGGGGCCCTCCGGAGGGAATGACCTCAGAATACCAATACTGAAGATACTCAAACAGTGATGGACCCAAAGAGGCTTTCGGAAGACAAAAGAAACTCGCAAGGCACAGCATTTACAAAGGTATTGTGAAAAGGGCGGTAAAAGCTTTGCTATGGATCACTCCCTTACTTGTGAGGTACAACGAGGTAGTAAGCGAGGTATCAAAAGAACTCTGAAAGGAAAGATTAGAGATGGAGACGGAATGTATCAAAGGAGGCAACTAAGTAGATTAAATTAACGATAAGAGGTTTATAAGTAAGATGAGAATAACGAAAACTGGTAGTTCTTAATAAATAACATATGACGAGTATTTGGAGAAGTACATAAATGAAGTTATAGGATATATATATGGGAAAAGGTAGTATTCATTAGGAAGTATGGACAAAAAATGCATCCTTACAGAGGCAAGATTGAGACTAAAAATATCCAGTGTCATCTCATACAGAGTC
The DNA here is from genome assembly GCA_947579665.1 of Sympetrum striolatum. NCBI lineage: Eukaryota > Metazoa > Arthropoda > Insecta > Odonata > Libellulidae > Sympetrum > Sympetrum striolatum. Next base: position 78,314,446 of record OX388346.1, read on the forward strand.
ATTTTTGTGACAGCTATTGATTTTAGAGGGGTAGAAAGCTCGACGGAAAAAGGAAATGTGGGTAAAAGTATCTAAAAGATACTGGAGAAGGAAAAATTATCCTCATCAGGGATAAACGAACAAATAGATGATGAAAATTAGTTATCCTCAGAGAACACGGTAAGTTTAGGAAGGAAAAATAGTCGGAAAAAATTATGAAAATACCATATACAAAAAAGACGTTGTCAGGGAAAACAAACATTCTGGAATAATATAGGTAATGGAATCATAGCCTTAGCCATCATAACACAAAATTCGACCACTAATATCCCTCACACTCGATGTTTACACATGCTAAATTACTAAGCACATAATGCGCTTAATTAAATGATCTTCAATTGCTACTTAGATTCCATTAATGGTGGCATTTCTGCGTGGAATTCTAAGCACGGAACGATGAAGCAAGCTAAACAAAATTGGCAAGTCTCCCTTTCTCCTAACAAGTACATACATTCCAAATTGGAGCATTACTATAACGGATAAACGTATTCAGATAAATATAAAGCCACTTAACTTCCTAACGGTATGTATGAACAACGTAACATGGCAAAGTTAATCAGATTGTACTTAGGCTTCCTTTACGATAGACACCGGGTAAAATGACTTATTATGGATAAACCTTAAGTATTTTGCCCTCAAAAGTGGAGACATGTATAGTTATATTTAAAGAAAAGTCGTATAGACATATATAGGTGATTTTATCACTTATGACTAGTATGATATAAAATAAAATACAAACTAAAGATTTTCACCTGTTAAATAGAGGAATGAACTATTTAACCCTATCATAGTAACACCGATTAGTTAATAGCTGAAAAATATTAAAAACTAGAACTGAGACCTCTCCACCACTTCGACAAAGAATAGGAATTCTAGTAAACAGCAAGAAGGCAGTTAGAAGAGTATTGGTCAACTGCGATTTCCACTAACTCGGGGGAAACCCTTATCTCGTAACCCCTATCCAAACTTTTATGAATAGAGAAAAATGAAAGTAGATACTAATTTGTATGACCCTCCTCTAGTTTGGCACTAACTCAGCCCCGTATAAACTGATCAGCATACACTTTTTTCCTCCCCGGGTGACAATTTTAACCCCCGCAGATAACCGCGCTTCAAAAGCGCCCAAACTTTACGAGCGCCTCGCGTATGAGCGAGATAGCGGGGCAAAATGCATTCGACGAGAATGGGGAAGCAGCCGTATAACGGAAGCGGTGGGGAGATAAGCGGAAGAGCAGATAATGAGTATCGAAAAAACGAGCGGAGATACGACGATACCTTGCGGCACACCCCGCTCGCGAGAGAAAAGGAAGCTGGGAGTGAATGGAGAGGAGATTTCTGGGGGTGGTGGAATTGGAGGAAGGTGTCCTTCCATGGCCATCTTCGCAGGGGACCTTTGACGCACAGAAAGGACCAATGGCTTCACCCATGCGAAGTCATCCGGAGTCAGGCTGGGGGGAAGGAGGGGAACACCTTTCACGCGGCACTAGCAATAGTCTCCTTCCAGAAAAGTTGGGCAGGAATATGGGGGAAAATAGAGTGCGTGTGAGAGAGAGATAGGTCCCAAACAAAGGAAGAGCGGCAAGCGCGCCAAACAAAAGACGGTGGGAGGGAAGGGTGCCCCGAAAGAGGGGGGCAAAGGGCAAACAGGGAGGAATGGAGGACCCTTTTGTATCCGTGCCTTTCTAACAGCCCTTGGGGAAGGAAGAAACCCAGAAAAGAAGGAAGGAAGCCGGGGAATCGACAGTAGGAGGAGCGGATGCGTGTGTCCTCCCGAAAGATGGTGAGCAAACACGTTAAAGTGAATCGGATGGGGAGGAAAGGAAAGTGAATGGGACAGCGAGCGAAAAAAATCGGCGAATTCACTCTAAGGGATGAACTTCTGCGGGGAACTTTTGGAAAAATTTGGTTCCTTTGAAATTTTTCAATCTCTTCTTACGCTTTGAGATTGTGAAGTAATTAAAACGGTTAGATTAACCAGAGGATGTGCGCCTGGGTTGCTCTTCTCTCGCTTGGAACCGACTCGAAGTGATTTCATTTTACTGCGTCAGCGGAAATATTTCTTTGGTTGGAATGGAGCTCAGCGGAAGCGTTAGAATCGGGATACGGGATCTTTTCCCTCACACGGAATGAAAATTAATTTCGAAAAATAAGAATGCCATGACAATGTAACTTAATTCAAACCTTGCGCTGAAAACTGGAGAGACTTTTAATGAAAAGGGTTGGTATAAATTAAGGAGACACATTCCCAGTGAAAATATTTCCTTCATCCCTAGTGTAATCTCTTAGAAGAGTGCTGTCCAATCAGTATACCTACGTGACACATTTAATTATTCAGCCGAAGTTTGCGGCATTATTAACAGTAAAGTTGTTAGTTAAGTTTTAAGAATTCAATAATGGAAGAAAAACTAGTCATAGAATGGAAATAGAATATATATCTATATATAAATGAGTAATTTTTACAAGCATCATTTCCCCCCCTATACTAATAACTATTAGGTATGGAATTCCTTTAGGAATTTTGTAATGTCCTTTTTAATTTGTTTGAATAATACATTACTAACTGTTGCAAACCTTAGACCTCCTTGTTGATTTACTAATGTAGACATGAGTTACTCTTTCCTTATTCCGAATTTGTAAAAATATTGTTTATACATTATGAATATTATATGAAGAGATTAACTTAATTTATGAAAATATGAAATATCTCCAAAATACTGCAAAGATACGAAGCAAAAGACATAACTCTAAGAATGAGTCATTCTTTCTTTAGTCCGAATTTTGTAAAAAAAATAGATAATATAATATAAATATTATACGTAGAGATTAAATAAATTTATGAAAATGTGAAATATCTCAAAAATAATACAAAAATACGATGCAGAAGATATATCTTTAAGAATGAGTTATTCTTTCTTTAGTCCGAATTTTGTAAAAACAATAGTTAATATAATATGAATATTATACGTAGAGATTAGCTAAATTTATGAAAATGTGAAATATCTCGAAAATAATACAAAAATACGAAGCAGAAGATATAACTCTAAGAATGAGTTATTGTATCTTTAGTCCGAATTTTGAAAAAATAGTTAATATAATATGAATTTTATATGAAGAGATTAACTAAATTTATGAAAATATGAAATATCTCCGAAATACCGCAAACATACGAAGAAAATGATCTTTTCTTGTTACAAGGCACACCATGAGAATTCTAACAACCCACCAGATGGTAAGAGCTGTCTTAAAAGATCGATTCTGCTCTCGCTAATATTGCTCGGATATTTTAAAGTTACTCTCTAGCCCAAAAAAATCATAAACTATTTTACTTGCCCCAAAGATCATTCTTCTTTTCGGATCCTTGCCGAAGTCACGGAGCCAAATTTTGCCTGAATCTCGGTAACTACTGCGCCGATCTAATAAAGATTTTACGAGAAATACGGTTAATATCTAGTGAGGCATTGATAATATAATGAAAACTATTTTAAAAATATCAAGACCTGATAATCACCTGTGATGACTGAAAAAAGTCCAAAAGTGTCGAGGAATATTTAAACTTTCATTGCAATGCGCACGTCTTTTCGCTATCCGATTTAAATAATATTTTGAATGATTTATTTTCTAACCAAATGGGTTTAAAGTTCTAACTTTAGGGGGTGTCCCGAAAGAACTCCAAACTTTCGAAAATAAGAACCACCCTACCTCTCAGCAGCTTCCACTGAGATAATCAAAACCTAGCAACTCGACTAGATAAAAATTCTCAGCGCTAGAATCGCGTATGTAGTCTGCAATCCGGGTAATATTCTTCACGGATCAGTGCAGCGTATTCAAAAGGCGAGATCACGATTCAGACGGAACCAGAGAGGCATATTTCACGGAACATTTTCCAAAATTTTCGGGATATTTCAAAATTACCCGAAACGTCTGCCTTTTACACGAGAGGGCGCTCTTGGCTGCAGACTTGTCGAAAATTAAATTAAATCCCGCGTTTTAACGGCATCGAATTTCCTCGCAACATCCTTCATAATTCAGACATTAAAGGAGCCGTTGAATTCGAGATATTTCAGGGACGTCGAGAGACCCAAATTTTCGACTCGCGAATTTTTTTTGCTTGCGAATTTTTTTCGCGAATTTTTGGATTGTGAATTTTTTTCCCGGAGGTACAATCTCTTCATTAACAAAACCGAGCCACCTCCTTTTTTGTGCGGTAGCGTTAGAGAAACGTGCTAAAAATCTCGCAGAAATGAAAGAAACGGTGGTGGTAGTGGTACTTTTCGATGCGACGGGCAGGAATTCCTCCTTTGAAGATGGCGCTTTCGGAGCCAAACAGAGCGCCCTCGGAGTAAATAGCGGCGAAAGGCGGAAATAAATAAAAGAAGAGTCTTTTCATCATCGTGAAACAAGGTCGCGTAAACGCCCCGAAAAAGATGAAACGTGTCTCACCGGGAAAAGGTGCGTGCGAAAAACAGTAGGGGAGGGGAAAGAAAATCTTTCGACGGAAGTTTCCGAGAGGAAAATCAAGCCCAAATGCGTGGAGGCAGAACTTGGAAGCTTCACTGGTTAATGATTTGCTGGTCCAAAGGTTATTCCATTGCCTGAGATAATCACAGATCTTAGCGTTCGTGCTTTAATACGTGCATCAACATAATCAACTTCATAGTTAAATGTATATATTTACATCTACTATACGATATATAGAATAAACCCAATACCATCCGAAGATACTGCTCTGTCACGTTTTACCGTCACCTTTCTCTGTTCTCTTTTTATCCAACTATCGATTATTACGATTAAGTTCGCATCGTAATCATTATTTTATAATTACTTCTTTCTACATTAATTTATATGCACCATACGTTGTGTAATAATTTAGTATATCATGTATCCGAATTGATGTGATCTTCATTCTTTATTTATCCCTATATATTTATTCAAATTGGTATATTTCTATGGGAACATTAATCTTAAAAATCAAGAAAAGAAGGTTAGACTAATAATTAAGAATCGGGAAAAGGTGGTCCTTGAGTATCAAGGAAATCAAAATTTTGGAGTTCTTCTGTGAGTGGCATAAAAAGGAAAGAATTGATGGGAAAAAAACATGTAGGTGCTGCAAATATTTGAAGGAGAGAGGGCTTAAACTGAAGAAATTAGATTGCGACAGATAAAATGGGTGGGGTAAATATTGAGAAGAGAAAAGCAACTAAAGAAAATAATTGAGGGTGGATTGTTAGGGAGAAGATATAGGGGAAGAATTAAAGGCAAAGATTTTAGATGGCATAAAGGGAGGGGGGTATGCTAACAAGTGAAGAAGTAAATGGTGAATAAATAGGGAATAATAAGTTACATAAGCATGCCAAAAGAAAAAAAGATTTGTACTTTTAATCTACTATAAAATATAAAAAATGAGACAGAAACGAGCACGCTTTACCATAGTATTTCTATGCCACTTTTCATCCAATGATAGATTGATACATACTTTCTCAATTTAATCCCTTCACTAAGTCATAATATCTTCCTTATTTATTAATCGTCGTGAAGCGTTACTGAAACAGTTTAGCAAATCATGAACTGGTATTGAAATTATCATCGTTACCATGTTATTATTCAAATTGATATTATACATATATTTACTTACTTTTACCTATAAACACGTTTATCCTTTAATTCTGAAATCTAGATGTTCAGGCGTTACCTTGTGGAAAGCCATTTAGGATAACGAATAAATGACACTTTTAAATTTTCCACACTTTTATTTTACTCACGACCGGTTTCGCTACTGGAGTAGCATCTTCTGGTACAGAAAATAATGTAAAGCTTTTTAAATATGCTGAAGGGTCAGGACATTTAAACAGCTTTACATTATTTTCTGCATTATGTTTTGCTATTTTCTGTACCAGAAGATGCTACTCCGGTAGTGAAACCGGTGGTAAATAAAATAAAAGTGTGGAAAATGTACAAGTTTTATTGCTTCATTACTTTAATTCTGACTTTTAAGGCATCCAGATGTTTGCGTTTTTTCTGCAATCAGTCACAACGCGGTACGGGACACAGACAAAGATTGCTTTTGGAGAGATTTTAAGTTTGAACGGTGTTCCTATTTCTATCCTTAAGAGTTATTCACATTCATATCTTTAACTCAAAAATTCAATCTTTTTGTATTTATCCTCGACGAACATTACTGCGACAATTTAGCGAATAATCATGAAAGAAGAGATATATACTCCAGAAATATCTCTCTTCTTTCATTATGAAGTGCAACTTCCGCAACATATAGGCCGCTTCCATGGATTTCAATTAGGAAAGAACGAATCCTAATTGAAATTATCGTTATTATTAATTTATTATCATATATTCATGGGAATAAACATGGGAATTTAATTTATGTATTCTCACCAATTTATGTACATTTACTTTTATCTATGAACAATACCGATATTTATATATTCTAATTAAAATAGATTATGAACAAAAATTTATTTTTCGATGTTTATAATTTAATTAAACTACTAAAGATGCCCTACACATTGTAGATACAATGCTCTAAACGGAGGGCCATATCGATCAGTTAAGAGAAAAAGGAAATGTGCCCAGTTGAAACTTTGGACGATAAAGTAGGAGGGTTGAAAAAGGGCAAGTGATGAATCGAGAGGGGAAATTCGGCAAGAAAGTAAACAATCTCTTGTCTCACTCCCACCGCTACTTTTCCGATACCTTTTCTGTGTAAATACAACGCGGTGTCACGTTATTGTTTTTTCCTCTCCTTCTTCCCTTTCGTTTCCGAAACACGGAAAGGAATAATTCCGCGTTCTCCTCCGAAGGCACCGACGGAATGGAAACGAAATGAAATGGTCGACGTTTCATTTCAAAATGATCTTTTGAATTAATCCACCTTTCTCTCGAAAGAGACTGAGGTTTAAAGGACTGAAGGAAAATCTTTTGGTATTCGCCAAAGAGTCCCAAAATGAGTCGTTTTACATTAATACTCCTTCGGAAAAGACCTAATTAGCAGGAAAGACTAAGGAATTGAAACTAATGGCTCATAAGAAGTAATCAGACCGACACTATTTGATTTGAATAATCAATAAAGATAGATATTGGGTGGATTCAAGAACAAGTTAAATTCCAAATTTAAAAGTTAAGTCAGCGAAAAAATTCACTTCGTAGTACATTTACATACATCAACTATTAGAAGTTTAAAATCTCTAACAGCAGTTTTTGTCGGCGTTCCTCTTCTCATTCCCCGGTATTCCGAGAAAACAGACACCGCACTTTTTGAGAGCACTTAATACGTATTTCGAATGCGATGCATTCTTCTTCAGGAGGAAATATATACCTATCTATACCTAGTATATAGTACTATACCTAGTATCTAATTACTCATGGAGAAGAATTCATCACATTCAAAACACGTACTGAGTGCTCTCATATAGTGCGGTGTCCTGTCTTGTTTTCTCGGAATACCGGGAAGTGAGAAGAGGAACGCCGACAAAAACGGCTGTTGGAGATTTTAAACCTTTATTTCCACAGCAGCCGTATAACCTCCCTTTTTTCACACCTTAACTACTGGGTTACTACATTTAGATGGCAACAAACTATTAAACCGGATAATATACACGATTTTAGTGACTGTTAAAGCAGGAAATCACCGCGAAATGTTTTATTAGTCTTTATTATCCAATTTGATATTTTCAGACTTATTCGTCTATCTGGTTATGAAGTACAAAAGAGAACGATATTATACTCTGCATTCAATTACCATCTCCAGATTCATGTAGACAAGGGTCGGAATATTGTTTTCCAGTATAGCATTTCAAGATCCAATAAGAAAAAACATATAACCCTATTCAACTTTAAATTAATAAGAGATGGAATTTTGTTTGGAAATTTTGAAAAATTATTTTCACATTCAACGAGAGAGACATTTGCAAGCGATCGCGTACGAATGCTACGGACCCCATTCCCAAAATTTTCAAAACGGCTGTGAATTACCCGTGTGAAAGAACAGTGAAAGTGCGCATAAAAACGAACACAAATTGTGAAATTTCGAAAGTGAAAGAGTGTTTCACGAGGGAACTTTTCCATTTCCCAGAGGCAATATAACGTGGACAGGAAAGGATCTCAAAGGGAACTGAATCTCAGAGGACGGAATTCGACAGTCTTGGGACGCGTGATGGATAGGGAGACATTAGCACATTCCACCGCCGAAAACTATCCTTCGCCGAACTCGTGGAGGGACGCTGTTCCCTAGAAGTTATTTTAATGCTGCGAGGGGTTCCACGAAGGACGGCAGTGCTCCCGAAAGCTTTGTCATGGTATATTAGTGTTCCACATGTTATCTCTTCGTGTACCGCTTTTATCCAAAAGTAAAGTTTAATTAAAGTTTACAATAGATAGATACACGACAATTTGTGCTGTGAAATACAAGTGGTAATAAAAATCTATTGCACATAAAAATATGTAAGGAAAAAGGTAATTACCTTACTCCTCATCTTGCCTAGTAAGCCTCATTCTTCTCAACTAGCTTTTGATAGCTACTCCAGAGGAGAAGAGGTTCCAGCCAGAGGAAACTTTATTATTCACCTATGTTAAGCCATAGTCGAAAGATTCTAAACTACCAATATGAATCTAGGAAAATAGATAAAGGTTATTTGCACGAAATGGCGTGCAGCCAGGATGAATCCCATGGAATAATAGACTTGAATACAAAACGGGACCGGGGATCGATTCCGGTCCCGTCGGACTTTTTTCAAGTCTATTATTCCTTGGGAACATGAATGTAGATTGAAACTAAAAAAGATTAGTTTAGAAAGCCCCTAGGTTTGGGTCAACTAGAAAATGTTTCTAAGGAGTAAAAAGACTGGGAAACACTGTTATACAGCGTTATGAATGATTAACAACGATCACATCTGTATCAAGCTTCGGTTATTTCTAGTACATACGTCAAAAATTTTCCAAGTTATACATTTTTATTTATTACCGAGTAAATAAGTAACTTCTAATCCTAAATCGTCTAAACCTACTTTAACAATCCTCAGAACTAATATAGCTGGTAATGTAAATAAATACATACTTTTGGTTGAAGAAGACAAACTACTAAAAGGTACGCTTTCAGTAAGAGGTGAAGAGAGGCCAAGAAATAATCCGTACGTACCTGAAAGAAGAGAAACGTAAAATTAATTAAAAATAAATTACAGTAACAAAATATAAATCTATACAAAAACTTGCCGCTCATAAGGGCACTAAATGTAAGAAAACTATCTTGTTTTTACCACATTTACTTAAACGCAATAAAACAAACATGTAGGAAAGTGAAATTATTTATCACAAAACTGTTTGTGTTTTATTAAAGGGGTGTCTGGAGATTAAGTTGGTCAGCATAATTTAATCTGTTATTGTACTAGCTCATTAGTAGACCTCTGCAACATAGAAACCATATCGTGTGACATAAAATACATCAAAATCTGGGAAATATTAAAATTTTATATGCGAAAAATAAATAAATAGCTGAAAAAATGGAATTATGAAAAGTTAATGAAGCACTGCTCCCTTTTCCAAGCAGTATTTTTTTAAAGCCCTGTTTTTCTGATGAATCACATCAATATAGATATAGAGTCATCATCGTTCCTGAGCTCTGCAGCTATGTCCCATCTGATTCCCAACGAGCTTCGAATCTTTAAATTTGGAGATCACTCGATTTTAGAGGACTTAAGTGAAAGAAAATAATTGCCACGGTCCTCAACATAGATTTATGTTATCTGCCTCAAACGTTTCGTTACTTCACGATGCTCGGTTTACTAATGCTCTTCGCCCGGCCATGTATACGCGAAAATTCGTACATCGAAGCATTTCAGAGAGAAAGTGAAGTGAGCAGCCTTCATAAATTCTCACTCACTTTGTATCACATGAATTTCATTTTGTCTGATTTCACATGCGACTGATAAATTTCATGGCCGATCCAAATTAAAAACTGGAAAAGCCTCCAAGTGGAATTGGGGAAATGATTGAGCCAATGACGTTGTGACCGCCTAATTTATCTTCGGCTGAAAAAAGATGCCGCACCAGATTGCGAAATTACAAATTATAATTAAAAAATATGAAAATTTAATCGCGGAACATAATTGGATCATATGTTTCTTTCCCTGGCGTTGGATCCACTTTTCGATTCACGAAATTATACGACCCGGGAATCCCTGCAGTGAATCCCCCCTCAATAGAACACCAATTGATTGAATTCCTCGCAAAATAATTAAAAAGAAAAGTTTCCAATTTCCCGGAATTCTGCATAAGAACGGAATTAAAGTCGGTGCAATCCAAACGCGATTTTGGGCAAAAAGCAAAACCCCGATTTTATTCCATCCGATACATATTCGATCGCGGAAAAACCGAGCACGTCGAAAAGTAATGCCTGATTATCATCCATTACGGCTTCGGAGACTTCAATTACTTTGGAGATTTCAACGCCATTTGCAAAGATTAGTAATAATGCAACTGCGATGGAATCGAATTCCCGGTGAATAAAAGTTGACCCTATTCATGACCCCTAACTCTCCTCCCCCAATTTCCAGAGAGTTTAATTTCTTAATTATAAGGGGGGATCATTTTGTTTCTCATAATTATTCCGGTGCCCGTATAGGATTAGCGGGTTCTCTAATCAACACGCGATTGCTAATGAAATGGCCGGAAGCGAGGAACGTCACGAAATCGGGGATTAATAATGCGGTATCGGGTAAGTGAAAATTTAGGGAGAATAAAGAGATAATTGCGAGAGTGAGATATTTATTCTTTAATTCCCATTATTTTTTCAATCCCCGAATCATTTGGCAACGGATCGAATTGACCACTAACGCGTTTCATTATGATCAATTATTCAGGTTTATTCGGTTGAAATGACACAGTTGCATCGTTATTAAAAAGAGGGGCTCAACGATTCTTTTGAGGTTCCGAAACCGCGTGCGTACTGAGCGATGCAGTTATTTTTGCAATACCCATGGGAAGGGGCGGTGTTTCTTTTTTTTGGCCAACGCGAGTGTTTGAATCGTGAATGAGACTGGGGAATGGAATGGGAAGAAAGAAAAGTTGAGTTCAAATAAAGTTGGTGAGAAGGAAGGTCAGAATCAACAAATGAGATAGAATGTCGATCTTTTGTCATGGTGACGGTGATAGATAGAGATAGATATCTCACTGAGTAACCTTCTGTTTACTGAAAGGAAACCACCTATATTTGATCAATAAATCTCGGAAATTTACGACATTTATTCTAATAAATGACAATTGTAGCCGGAAGGGTGCTATTCGCTCAGTTATTTTAGTTCAACTATAAGTGCAATAAGGACTTTATTATGTCAAGATTGAGACTGTAAAGTCTCTTCTTCCATATAACCTTTCGTCAAAGATATTAAAAACATAAGTAATGTGTAGTTTTATAGAGGCAGAGAGAAAATTTAGAAGGAGTGAATGACAAAAACCTTAAGTACTATCTTAGGGAAAAAGACGCTCAACAAGAAAAACTACTATCTTATGTACAGTCCTGGCCAAAATTAACGCACCACCTCCCTAGCGATCCTAACGACCGGTGGTGCGTTAATTTTGGCCAGGAGTGTACTATCTAATTTATATAATAATGATTACAGAAGATTTTCATTCGCTCATGTTCAGTCGCTGTTGAGAAATGATAATAACCTTCCTCGTTACAAGCAGGGCACGATAATGTCAGTAAGCAATCTAGACTATCGCCTAAGGAACGACATAAGGTTTTAACGTCATATAAGCTCTACAGGTTGTTTGGGTCTAAATAGACTAGATGATTCTGATAAGAATACAACTGCATCTATAAAAGTAAAAGGAACACGGTTGTGTTAAACAGCTGGAGTATAAAAGCCCCAATGAGCCGTGGAATGAAAGCAATGAGAGCGAAAATTCCCCTACTTGAGTCCATGAAATGAACGGGTGTCATCTCCTTAGCAGATCTCGCTATGTCAGAACGAAAACGTTTCGATGTGAAGAACTTTTCGGTGGAATGCACTTAAATTTACTCATCTTAATGCCGTTGCAATTAAGTAATTATAATTGCTCTTTATGAGCTAATGCGTCCGAAAATAAGGTTTAAAAATAGTATTTTTATGAATTAAGATGATCTTTTTCCTGAGAACTTTTTAATACCCTATGCATGTGCATTCGGTGCATTTTTATTTTGTCTGTACGACAGCATCCATTAACAATCAACATTAAATGGAGCGTCAATCCTTTTAGGGCAGAAAATGGCGTAAAAACTATACAGTGATACACTCTTAAAATTTATAGCTGTTGATACTGCAAAACATCGTACAGCTAATGAATGCAATGATAAAACTTCGTGAAAATTCATGAATGGCATTTCTAGCCGTTTGAGACAGGAATGTTAGAGGAAATAAAACCAACTGCACTTATTATTATAAACCACTGCAACCAGGTCCTACACCTAATTGTAGTGATACGTATAATAATAGTAATAATTCAATTTTTTTCTAAAATTACAAAAATTCATTCCAAGGATTTTGTACAACGGTGAACCTAATAATGTACGGATAAAGGTGTCCATTCTCTATCCAGAGATAGATGCCAAAGACAATCAAGAGAGAGTCGGAGTTTGAACCCAAGGCCTTGACGTCAATAGGGGAATGGTAATAGTCTCTGGTAGCAACCGTCCTCGAGATAGAGAAGTGGGTAGCGCGCTCGCCTTCTGTGGAAGTGGTCCGGGTTCGACTCCCGATGTGAAGCAGCATTTTTCGGTTTCCTTCCAACTTCGTGGTGAACACAGGAAGCTATCTTAATTAAGACGTAGCGAAATCCGGTATAGAGAAGAGAATTCGGCGATAATGGAATCGATGCAATGACCATATGTCACGGCGAATGCCGCCTGGCTAGGCCATATCCCTCAAAGAAACGATGCGCCCTGGACATTACTTTCACCAGCGGTAACCATCCGGCAAACGTGGTCGACATAATTCCACTTTTACAACGTACCGTAGAATGGGGTGACTTCGGGCACGCGCGCATTTCTCTACAAATTTATAATTTGTCTTACAATATCCAAAATGTCACAATGTAGCTATTTTTTCCAACCTTTATAACATTGTTTGAGTATATCACCAGCAAATCCGCGTTGCTTCTTGCAACACTTACATTGCAATCGTCATTGGGATCTCAGTTGAAATTTGTGCATTCTCGAGATAAGTCTTCGAAACCTCAGTCTGCAAACTTCTGTACTGAACTCAGGTAAGAGAAAATGGTCTTATAATTTCATTAATTCGTTAGTAACCAAAATATAAAAATGTAAATATGTTTGGCTAAAGATCTGGTTATTATGGTTACGGGTAAGACTTAATTGTTGAATACAGCACGTAAAAGTAAACCTAGGCCTCTGAGATTCATCGAAGATCCACCCGGTAATCAACGGCCCCCATGGGATTAAAAACTCTTCTTAATCCTCGGAACAAATGTCTGAAAAATCCTTACCTCTTAAGGGAACGGCGTAGCGAAAGAAACTACTGTTGCCCACGTCACTTGCTAATCGCGTCCATTAATACCAACTTCTTTTTCCTCGAAGCCTTCCCTTCCGAGAGGAGCTAAAAAATTGAGTTTTCCTCTCTCTCTCCTCCGTGGCGTTTTTCCTTTCTCGCTTGGATTCCTGCGTTTAAATTGTTTATTGCGTTCTTTAAGGAACCCTTTTTAATAATTCATCGCCAGACGCCGGAAAAATATGCGTCAGATGAAAATGAGTTTAATAAAGGGGGTTTGAAACCCTCCCGGAGCACAATCCGGCCCTTACGATATAATATTGCGAAATGAGAATGGGGTCTTTATTGTCCGAATGTGCGTTTGCTGAATGCGTAACTAAAACGGTCCGAGCGAAATTTCTTCCTCAGCGATCCTCCAAAATTGTATTATTTATGCGTTAATACATTCCCTCGAAATTAATGCTCAGATTTTATATTTTTCGATAAAGTTACGAATTATTCGATACTTACGGTGAATAAATCTTTTCCCGAATATTTTACTCAAAAACTCAGAAAATCCCACGTAAAATCATTATTAACATCGCTATTACTTTTTATGGCAAAGCTATTGCGCCATGTGAACATTTATATATCCTATAACATATAAAAATCCCAAAATCATCACATTTTAATGTCACATTTCTGCGTCACGATAAATCCTACGCTCGATTATTATGTTTGCGGTTCTAAGTATTCAGCCGTTTCGATAAGAAATCACACAATGCTGCCTACATCTTTCTACGTCACATGTGAAGGAGAAAATATTCCCAAGACTCCTCTGAATCGCAAGCGCCGTAATACTTTGCTTTTCTCGCACACCGTCCAAAGCCAGCCGACATTTCTCAACATGTTCACTCACAATAGTTCTGAAGAAAGTTTTCACAACCTTGCAGAAATCCTACGCTTCAGATCTCCATATATGTTTCGGTGCAAAGATTTTCAATCTTATAATTCTGGAAGTCTCATCCCTTTAGCATTCTATTTAATACGTTCAGCTGATTTTCTTCTGGTCTTTTTCCCCTTTCAGTAACTCTCACATTCTTCTCATGCAAAATCCCATCATACTCTTATCCCTTGAATACTTCCATACGTCCAGTCAAACAATAGTAAAGTATTATGTTTACTCTGATAACGCCTTTTTGAACTACACATCTATTCACTACCAAGTTATAACTGAGTGTATCTATCCCTTTTATATATGTATGCAACTAAAATATTCCATTCCAACTGTATAAAATTTACTCGTACACTCCCAATTTTTGCAACCATACAACATACTTAAAATTTTAAACTACTTTATCTGATAACTACATGGTTAAAGAATTAGCCTAAATAAATTATAAGTAACGGAAATATTTTTCCGATACCTAGTATACTTGCTATTATGTAGTTAACTTTCCTAATAAGAATGTATGCTTATCCCTGATTACTTTAATCCATCTCGTGTACCATAATTAACAATCAAAGTACAGAAATCACCATATACAGATCTTCAACTGATTTAGGGGATAATTCTTTGCAAATTCGTTTGCATAAGCATAAAATTCCTAATAGTTGAGTCTTTTACATAGTTCCAGAAAGAGTAATGGTGCAAAAGCGCGACTTTGTGGGACTGCTGAAAAATATCAATATGCTGAAATTGTAAGTGACATTGCAACCTTGGCCCAGCAATGTTAGGACTCACAAAGTACTTGATACATAACTTTAGATAATCTCGAAGGTTCTTTTGTGTTAAGCGTGAAGGGATGTTTAAAATCCGCCACTGCTCCCGAAATTTCCCGCACCCTTTCAAATTCCTTTACATCTCACCCTCGAGGAAAATAGCGAGCAAGGGGTTTACGAGAGATGAAATGAAAAAATCCAAGGGCGAAGGGAAGAGGAAAAGTGGAGCAGCGTGAAAGAGGGTGTTGACGCTTGGGGGATGCTTCCAGGTGGTGGAAGAGAATTGGGGGAAGAGGGGAGAGAGTGCAGTGGAATGTGTTCATCGAAAAATTGCTACGGATCGTAAAAGGGAGGAGACAGTAATGAGTTCCCTCGTGAGGAGGACCGGGTGTTGGTAAACATCGAATTAACACTCTTCGGAAGAAAAAGTCAGCGTTTGGCTCCGGGGGAATTAAATCAGAAAAAAATGTTCCGAGTATTAGAGAAGGCTCATAAGGATCCCATGTTCCTACACTAATTATCTCATTTCAATCAAGTGAAAGCGTTACTACAGATACGTGGGGATTGGTTTCTGACCCCTTGCACTAACATTTGCGAAATACACTGGTAAAGAAAATGTAACTACTAGGATTGATTAAAAGCTCCGAAACCACATTTACCCATCAGTACGCTTTAAGGTAGCAAATAACTACAATCATCCATGCGGCCAATATACTTGTGCATCTAGACTCGTAAGTTATACCGAGAACATTTTAAGTTTAAGTGAAGAATAAGTTTAATCTTTATTGGCAAATTAAACTGCTTCTGAAAATTTATCTCAACTTTCAAACACAGTTGATGTAAATTATGACCATAAAACCAATCTGAAAACTATAGAGACTTTTTACCAGACCTGACTAATTGATCAACTTAAATTCATTGATATAATCGATATGAGAAGGCGTGAATTCGTGGAAAGCCATTTGCAGAATGAAAACACTTCGTACTTTTCCACAGAAAATTTCATTTGCGACCTCCTGAAGATGTAAGCTCGCTTATGAAACCGGTCGCAAAATAAATTTTTTGTGGAAAAGTACGAAGTGTTTTCATTCTGTAAATCCATTGAACTCAATCGGTCAATAGATCAGTGAGTGAAATTCAATTAATCGTGCGTGCTTCCTGAATGGAATAACAGATCGAATATAAATTCATTTTCATATTTAATTAAACGAAACGTGTAAATAAAATAAATTTGGTCTGTAAGTGCTCTCTCGGTTTGTAAAAAAACAATACGAAAATCAAAAATCTCGAAGTCGATTTTTTTTCATGAAAACAATACTTTCTCTGTGCTACGTATATGGAGAAAGTAAAAAGAGAAAATACAACGAAATTAATTTTTTTCATAAAAGATCCAAAGCTTTATCTTAGTTTTAACAGTGGAGAGATTCCTATCTCAGTTTGACGTAGCGCGAGGTATCTGGACAGCCTCCGATATACGTTGATTACGACACATTTTACTGCAGATAGTAAAGCTAAGTTTTTCTAAGTACCGCGTCACTTCCCTTGAGCATTTGACGGATGATATAATAACTCTACAAGCCCGCTTTGTAGATAGGCATCATTGGTCGATCAATCAATCAACAAGAGGATTCCTAGGGATATAACAGCGGCTATTTTAATGGGCAATAATGTCAAAGGGTACGAATTGCACCTGTTTGAACTTGGGCGAAAGCTGACAGGTTTAACGCCGTACGAAGATAGACGATTCATGATGATTAAGACTTCAGATTAATGATATCCATTCCAACATTTTACTCCATTTACAGTTAAGGCCGGGTTCAAAAGTCGATACTGCGGGCCTTAATAAGAACAAAGGGTTTGGAAATTATAATGCGTTCCTATGATTAATTGATTGTTATCTTCCAGCCATTCCTTTTTGATTGCGGAATGGCCGTTTGATGATATATGCGTCAGACACCCGTTTAACTCTGAATAATGAAGCTACACAATAATCTTGTGACGGATAGGCCCAAGTCTACACATCGACGGTTGGCTATCCCATAAATTGACCATACAGAGAAAGTAGTAGACCCAATTTATGGCCACTGCTTGCTCTATTTCGCTGAAATATTACTTTTTAATCAAATCGTCTGTGATGGATTTTCTCGTCACGGAAATTAACTTGGAGTGTTTCAGAAAGGAAGAAAACAAAGGTTTCTCATGCTTTCAAATTCATCCATCTATTTTAGATGTCAATCATATATTAGTGCCTCTATTAAGCTACTTTAATGCATGTGAAAATAAAAAAACATTAGTTAGAGATTCGAATCCGGATTCAACGGAGTCTGATAGCATTAAATTCATGAAATTGTGCATAGTAAAAATTAATGGCTGCATCTTCCTTGACCACGCTTCCGAGCAGTGAATTTTCACTTCGATGATTTTCATAACTGATGAATTATTCACGAAAATGTTGCATAATCGTCGGTAATCACGTAATAATAGCAAGAACAGTTACTCCTCGTGGGTTATCCATACCGAGCAAGTAAAATTTTTGTTTTTAGGAAAAATCGATGGCATGATTTTCTTTAAAAATACAGTCATCACAATAAGACAGTAATATAAATATTTATACTAATACATAGACCAATAATCCAAATAAATGAAAATACGCAGGTATGCAGAAATTCTCGAACTGCCGAATTTAGCAAGCACGCTGTCGTTGAAGCACCTTTTTCTGAAGGAGTTAGAAATATACG
Organism: Sympetrum striolatum; assembly: GCA_947579665.1. Lineage (NCBI taxonomy): Eukaryota > Metazoa > Arthropoda > Insecta > Odonata > Libellulidae > Sympetrum > Sympetrum striolatum. The sequence goes on from OX388346.1 coordinate 78,332,417, forward strand.
GTGCATTGAATATTATTTTAAAGTTCTAAATTCGAGACCTACTTTACTTCAAAGTATAAATATTATTCGGAGAGAGTACATAATTTTAGATACCCAAGCTGGTACTTCAAGTACTCGTCATATGCTGTTTTTAGTTTTAACATTATTTATCCTTCATTCCTGCACACGAAACAGATCATTGAATTTTAAAATGTAATTTTGGCTATCACATGAATACTATATGTCATAGATGTCAAATTTACAAATCTTGTAATTGTAAATGATTGATGTATCTAAAATCAATAAATACAAATGCATATTAAAAGAGTGCATACTATTAAAATCAAAGGACAATCATTGATTTTTAAATCTTAATCATTCCGTAGAATTTATACCACTGATCTATAATCCTAGAGATTAAGAAATTGTTTTTTCCCACCAAAGATGTAAAAAATACAGGACACTGCAATTTATTTAACGCCCTAATTAAATTAATCAAGTTCAAATTGAAAAGCGTTTCAACTCTTTTATTTTACGATGGTCGTAACCACAACAACTTATCTATTTCGGTGTTGATGAATAGAATTTCCCCATACTTTAGAAAGCAATCGTAGAAACGGTCAGTACCGGAAAAGCTAGGACCTCGCTAATAAATGCATCCGCCCCCTAAGATAACAGTGCGTCGAAACTCATCCAACCCACGTCTTGGTCCACACTTTGCTAAAACAGTTGATCCCTATATTTGGGAGTTTCCTCTCATGGAAGCGGTCCTGTAGCGGAGCTTCCTGTTATTCCAGCCACTCTTTCTTCGTCCCTCTAAACTTCCTCCATCCGAATTTCCCATCATTCCCCGGGTCACACTCATCGCCTCTGCCTGCACGCTCTGTTTCCCTTTTCATACCATATTCGCTCCACCTGCCCATGTCCATCCTTCATCCATCCTATACAGAGCCCATTCTTCCCAGAAGACATCGCCCGGTTCGCTCCTCATGGGTGGTCTATAACAGCATGGGAACCATTTCCTCATTTTCATCCTACGTATATCTCAGAGTACTAGACAATGTTCGTATTCGAATTGGTTTTAATATATTTTAAATTCTCCTTCCTTAATAGAACAATAGATCAAATGAATGTATGGCTCTCCCTGCAGGTATATTTGAGCCATTTCCTTCCCTTCGAGGCGAAGTTAAATAAATTGTAATAGGTGTCAATTAAATTCTGTTAGGATTGGCTGACTCTTTGAGATTTGTGATGGATGGATGGATGGTTATGAGTCATAAAGATGTTTTTTTATAGGATGGAATAATATTGATATTTTTTGGATTATGCAAATGTCTTGAATTTAGTCAGAGGGAGGTTTTTCGAGGGGTTCCCTCACTCTGTGGGCAAATTCCTGACGGATATAGTGTGTTCACTCCTCAATTTACTCTGTATATTTAGATTAGGACTATCTGTATGTTACTTGACCATATACGACTGTTTGAATGTATGCTTGTATAATATGTAATATTTAACTACTGGCACCCGAGTTTTAATCTACTTGTAGTGTTCAGGTAATAATCAAATTTTACGATATAAAATAAGGATAAATGAGCCTAAGAATAGCTAATAAGAGAGCAAGTTCACATTCCGAGAAAACTGACCCGAGTTTGATTCCATGGATTCTCGGTGTCCCTCCAGAATATCCCTGAGTTCATTTTCGTGATTATATTCATATCGGAATCAATAAAGAGACAGTTTTTAAGATATAAAATAAGGAAAAATAAGCCAAGGGATAGTCAAGTGGATACTGCGTTCGACGTTGGTAAAAACGGTCCCAGGTTTGATTCCCCGAAGAGGACAACGTATATCTGAGTTCATCCAGGATCATGATAAATATAGATAGCTATCTGAATTGAGTGGTACCGAGTCAGGTCAACGTCACCCATTAAAAAAGAGCGTAGGAATCGATGGGTTAACCACGTGTTCTAACATTGATGCCGTCTGTATATCGAGGTCCTAATAGGCCAACATAAATGATTTAGTAATATGGAAAAATGTAATTAACCGATATCGGTAAACAAATTCAACTTTACAAATATGATTACTTTTATACTTTTGTCGTATGAGCAGGCAGAAAGAATAGGCATTATTTTTTATCATTTCATCTAAAACACATTTAGTAATAAATGTATTAAAATGAGACACGTTTATTATTCGTCGTATTTCAGAAGGTATGTCTATGGTGTAAAATGTATACATATCTTATCACACACAATTATATGATCACGTGAGGAGTTTAAAGGGCGATTTTTGTCTAACAAGACCAATCTCAATTTAAAAACAAATACAAACATACAGGACCTACAGAATATTCAACGCCGAATCTTCGACGTAATTACGCTAACCTTTGCGTCACTGAGGCCGTCAGAACACCACCAACATAAAATATAAAAATAAATATTTCATAAGACAATCTGTGAATACTTTAGAGTACCGGCTTAAAATATGATGTTATATGCTAATAATTTATGCTTCTATGCAAGCCGCTAATAGGCGTGTATTAGGGGAGAGATTATGGAACTGGAAATTCCGCAATCGATCAATCTATGTCACGTGACCCATTATCCTATACCGCGAGATATCCTTCCAGATGTGACGGAGCGCCTAAATTCGGTCTTAACGCAATGACTGGAGCGCGAAGCACTTCCGTGTCAATCACGGTAGTGCACGCTGAGGACGAAAGCGTTAAAATCCGATTTTCGCGCAGTTTAAAATGCACTCGAGAGAGATTTCCTCGACTCGTTTCGCTCGGGCGAACTGCTCATGGATTTTTGGCACGCTGTTTACTTTCGCTTCTCCATCAACTCAATGAAATATTTAGCTATATGAGATGTAGGCATAGCAAACTAGGGCGTAATGAGTGAGCATGGCTGACGGATAAATGAACGAGGATGAGATAAGGGGAATATATTTCAATTTGGAGGAATGAAAATTAAAATAATGAGTGCATTTAATACTAAGGGGTGACTGTTGAAAAAAAATAGGAAAAAAAGATAGGAAAGACAGAGAAAGATAGTTGAACTGTATATTATAATCCTAGCGGATTGAATATTTAACATTTGCTTCAGTTTCGGTATTTCGTACGGATGTGAGAAAAACGACTTACAGAGGTAAAGGTTTCGCTGCCTAATTGAGTTAAATCGATTTCTGTGGAAAGAGTTATTCACATAGCCACTTATGCTTCAATTATGGTAGGTGTAATTCCTCAACATATCATTCTGGCTCAATGAGGAAACCAAAGTGAAACTACCTCACTCCTCATCTAGCGTAGGATGTCTTTCCTCTCTATAATATCAGCCTACGGTTGCCATTGGTTGACATTTAAATGTTGTAACTGGCTTTACGGACCAACTCTTAAGAGGCAGGGTAGGCTATATAGTACAACCTCAAAAGTAATCAAAAGTAAAGACCGAATAAAAATAGAAATACATCAAAGAATTAATGTAAAATTTCTGAGATACATATAATAGAGATATTTGAGCAACAGAAAATGAAAAATTAACATTTGACATTACGGTAAAATAATTAAGGTTTCCGTTCCTTCTTTTCGAAACCGCATAATTTTCTGCGATATTACAACGCTACGAATTAAAATACTCTCGTGAATAAACAGTTTCGCTGAAGTTTACTCAGAGTTAATTCATTAATGGACAGAAAACTACCGAGAGAAATATTGAAGGGGAAAAAATATTGGAAATTTATCAAGAAGTGAAAGAGAGCGTTTTAACAGAGGAATTTCGAATAAATGTTCCCGGGATAATTGTCTCTAAAACCCATCTACGTAAGAATTCATGAAAGTATTTGCCTGCAAAAACACCAGCAGAATCCATTAAACTTGGAAAAAAAGTAATGTAGTACTTCCTAAAAGGAGCTTACAGAGTAATTTATCCGGGTGTGTAATGAACGAGATAAATAAAACTGTGATATCTCAATTAAGACAGCTTAATGAAACAAATTCGGTTAACTACCGAAATGTAAGTAGGAGGTGTAATCTGGCTCCAGTATTATCCATTAGATGAATATAAAATTGAAAAGGCACTTCACTAGACTAATACTTTAGACGCTATCTGTATATTTAAAAAGTTGAAAAATACTAACTCATCTTTTCACATTAAGGTTACCCAATTAAGAACGGATCAGACGTACATGTTCCTATTTAAAGCGTAGCACACAAACTACACTATTTCTCTTCGGGATAAGTTTGGTAATACGATATATTGCCTACAATAATCCTCTACACATTTCTGTCATATTTCTATTGTATATATGTAAACACAAATCTTTTGATACATTTTTTTCTTCGCCATCGTGAGTCTCTTCTGAAGGAGATTCATGACACGCACTTAATCTTCTATAAAAGGGTGTCCTCTCTCTCTTAGTGAACTGAAAATAAACATGCTAAGAGCCGAATAGAAAAGAGGTTGTGAAAAACTCTGCCGTCACTTGAGCCTCCTCCAAAGAATGTTTCTCGCAATGCACTCTAGCATTTTCTTTCAAACATCCCACGTTGGAATCAAAATATCGTCGATAAATATCATAGAGGGAGGATTTATTGATTAAAAAAACTTTAACTTCCAATTTCTAGGATATAAATTGCACTGGCTACTGTTTAAAGTAAATTATAACCAAGAAAAATTACGAAATAAAATCAAAAGTAGTCGCAAGGGTAATGTATGGTAATAGAATTTTTCGCTTCCAGTACTTTTTGGCGAAATAGAATAAAGCTCCTGCTCGAGTAATATTTGGGATATTTTCTTTCAGATAAATGCATCGTGCAAGCTCAGATCGTAAAGACATACTATAGAAGTAGATTATTTCGTGATGTTTCCTGAAAGTGGTGTTTATTTCAACACGGAAGGGTCCTTCTTTCAGTTGGGTTAACCCATGGCGGATGGGGAGAAGAGCAATTTTTGTATATCAAAAAGCGCTGTAAATCCTTAATAATAATTATTCAGGGGAATATATCCATAGGTAAAATAATGATACTTATGAAATGCGGCAAAACTTAATGGCAAAGTAGCTGACGAAAAAATGGCCTTACAGCTTTATGTTATTTTACTTTTCAACAAATCTCCCTTACTCTTGTCAAACTTACACAAAGTTAAGGCCACCATCATTAATTTTCCTAGCTCTAGAAACGTTAGCAAAAACTGTGGGTAAGATGGAAAAAAGGATAAATTTATTCGATATTTATTATTTCTATTTTTAGCGATGTTTGCATGGATATTGGTATTTTTACAAGATAGGGAACTAAAATCCTAATGAATGATTGGATATACAATACCAATGAATGATTAAATATAACAATAGGGTTCTGTTTTACTGCAAAATTACGGAGATAATTGGTACCTTTTCCACAAATTGTTTTAATTGTAGTACCGGTTTCAACGGAGGACAGTCATCTTCAGGTACAAGTTATGCATTTTTATTATTTGTATAACTTGTACCTGAAGATGACGGTCCTCCGTTGAAACCGGTACTACAATTAAAAACTTTTGTGGAAAAAGTACCAATTATCTCCTTCATTTTGCATGATGGATTTCCACCATATCTCGCCCGATTCTGTGAATTTTATTCTGTTTTACTGCTTTTCGGATATTCACCATTGTTCCTGTACATTTCCACCGGATTTTTATATTTATATTGTCCACTGATTTATGGACTCATCTTAATTAATTTTAACTAAGAATACCTACTTACTAATAATAACCACCCTTTAGCTAACTAGTATCTTAATCAATTCTCAACCGAATAAATACGCTATTTATTCTTTAGGTACAATAAGAAACTCCTTTATGAAAGCAAGCTTAAATTCGTACTAGTTCTAGCTAAAAATTGCAGTCAAAAGCATCCTCTTCTTCCCATTCAACTCTTTCCGAAGCCTCTCAGCCATTCCATTATGAAAACTTTCCCTTCAAAACTGGCGGAGTTATATTAGCAACTCTTTTGCCTTCCTCAAGTGCGCGCATACGATTTGAAAGAATCCCTCGCTCATTGTGCTTCTCATAGCGCGAAGAGAAGGGGAACAAAGAACCTCTCGAAAAGGTAAAAAAGAGAAGTAAAGGAAACGATGAAAAAGAATGAGTGACGAAATGAGCGGGAAAAAGTGAGAGATATCGAAAGCTTCGACCGCTTCGAGAGCGCCCTCTTTCGGGGAAAAAAAGGAAAAACAGAAGAAGAGCGGGATCCGCGTCGCCCATAATAGCACCTGGCGTCTGTTTTAGGATCTCGTGAATATTGAGAAAAAAAGGGAACGACGATTGGTAATCGCTCGGAATTAATTGCGAAAATCGCTGGAATTCCAACGTGCTTTTCGGGTTTGCGATTTCGATTTCACGAGGGATGAGTTTGGGAGAAAATTGCTTTCCTCGGCTGTGAATTGTTTTTGAGGTCCAAATCACACGTGCAGATTTTTCGCCATAGACAAACTTGGGGGGTGGGGGGAAATTTTCAGATTCGATGGCCTCATATGGAATCTTCATGAATGCCATATCTGAAACAATCAGCACTTGAGTAGCGTATCCTATATATTCAGTTGATCCAATACCGAAATCTTTCACGACAATAGGAATGTAATCTCTATGCAACCGAAAAGAGATCTTTTTCCACTTGAAGTGATAATGCGTATGGGACCCGCATGGGGTAGGTTTAAAGCGAAAACTAGAAAAGGTACAGAGAAAAGCAGGAATATTCGTCTTGTGTAGATATACAAGGCTTAATAGCATTACTTAGATACTAAAATAATTAGGTTGAGAAAGTTTAGAGGAGCGGAGATCAAAGAAAAGGCTAGCTATATTTTTTAAAGTGTACAAAGGAGTTGAATCGTTAGAGAAATTATCAAACAAAGTCACTGTGGCAAAATTTCACCATGAAAAGACCATGGACACAAAGTTTAATTAATAAAATAGATAAAAAACGTTAGTAAATTCTCCTTTCTAAATCGTGCTATTACAGATTGGAATAATTTGCCTGCAGGAGTCTTGAACCCTTCCCAAAACATCATAGGGAGTTTGAAAAATGATTGGGTAAAAATATTAAGGAAGAGTGAGCTTGACGTTGACGAGTACAGGCGGAGTAGGGGATTGCTTAGTAGTACGTTGATGTACGGTGGGGACTTGTCCCCGGGACCACTACGGTAGCCGTGAAGGCATACTGGGAACCCTGAAAAAACTTTTATCACAACGGAAGGGAAGTATTTGATACATTTTTGATTATGTAAATTTTTGTATAAAAAAATGTACAGATAGGATATATGTATTTATGTATAATATAAGCAATACCTGTTGCCACCGGACGATTAGTCCACTTGTAACATTTTTGTAATTATTATAAGCGAGGCTTAGGAAAAATCAAATTTCTGTTCCCTCCAAGAAGTGAATGATAGCGAGGAAATCCTTTGAGCGACCGCGGGTTTCTGTACCACCTGCTGAAAGTACCCATCGTTACGGGAAGTCCCGGTTACGATTTTTTTCGAAAAGTAAATTTTTTACAGTTGCCAAGTTACAGGCATTGTCATTATTTTTAGTTGCAAGTTGCATGTAATAGTGGGTGGGTTAATAGAACTAACATACTATCAATTGCTTTGGGATTGAATTTTTTGAAGGACTCCATATTGTAAAGAATGAAATTATATAAACTTTTATCCACATACCGGTATTTTTTATTTGCAACCATGGTTTTGACGCTATATCAAAGTCTTACCTGACAAATCAAAATAAACTTGGGTAAAAATTGGTAACACTTGACACTTTACGTTATTCAGAACTTTATACTTGATTTGACGAGTTATCTGTTATAGCATTTTTAAGATTTGTAATATTTCTTTACAGCAGAATGTAAGATATAAGATAACAGGAAAATATATATGAGAGAAAGGCCTATAATCGCCTTCATTTTTAGAGCTAGCCATATTTTAAGACATACGATCTTCATAAAACAAGTTAATAAAACCCTATCAATCCAAGATTTGTTCCAGATTCTAAGTTGATCATATTTATTTAAATCTTAAATCTCGACGTATAATCAAAGTTACAGAACCAATGGCAGCATTGATTTCCAATTTTTAGGACTTCTGAACCTGGAAATCCGCGGTGCAAAATCCACAACAACTCGCGTTGACCCAACTGCGATAACCGAATTCGCAATGGCTGAGTTTAATAGAGGCTTTACGAACAATTTCAGGAAGACGCAAAAGCTAAAATAAAGAAACTCGGAACGTTGCTGCGAAACCGCGAAATATAAGGTGCTACTCAAACACTCCAATCCCTCCAACTCCCAGATGGGCACGTATTTACTATTTGCAGAATGAAACAGGACCTCTCTGGTGCAGCCACAAGGAGATACGAAATCTTTGCACCCTCTTCCCACGCGTCCGAATCGAAAAGTGAAAAAAACTATTTTACAAGCTAGTACAAACTATAAAACCGTGTTTTTGCATCACTTAACTTTAATCAACCACAATTTTCTACACATCAACGGGCCTACATATAACAATTTGCAGGAAAAGTATCAGTTTTCGTCTGTAATTAAATTCACCTCATAACTAGTTTCTGCAGTTGTTTTTTTAGTCTCAGATACCACATCAGAAGAGTAAATTATAGAGAAAAACATATATATGGTCTTATATTAAAATAGTCTATTAATATATATTTATATACACTAGTAACTTGAATGTGTGAATATCAATATTGCCTTATGATCACTATCAGTCACTGAAACTGAATTGAACTATGGTACTACATTTTTGGGGACTTTCCTATGAGTGGAATTCTAGTTCAGTTAGAATAGCAAGGGCGGACTACCTAACCCAAAATTTTAGTGCGTCTCATCCTCACATTCCCGTAGAGAAGAAGTTGCAGCTGTATTCAGACAAGTTTTGACTTTAAGAACATCAGCACAAGGAGGAAATTGTAGCCGTTCCTCTGCCGAGGTAAAGATGAATAATATTAAGAATGACACTTGAAGATGACGTTGTCATATCGAATCCGTTTGAGATTTTTTAATTATATGGAATAAAGTAGTAATTTTCTCTAACTTGTATGTGTTATGGATCACATTATTTTAGTATTTTGTAACTCCCGCATAAAAATACCTTCGCGTTAGAAAAATTAAGGGAGACATGTTACAGTGAATACACCGATGCAAACATGACAAAATAGGGTAAATCCCTAACTATGTATTGGGAACTTGAACCAGAGACCCCTTAGTTGGTGTACAGGTAGATCGACACCCATCCTTGAATAAATATAAGCTACTTTCACGTAAGGTTGTTGCAATAGTCTTATAATATATTTTTTATACACTCGCAACTTAAATGTGTAAATAAGTTAGATTTTTGACTGTTATAGTTGACATGGTTGTCATAATAGCGATAATAAGAGATTTTAACCGTTTTTTCAGTAAATAACTGAAATAAAATACATACGCATTTTAATAAAAATACCAAGCAAATTAACTTCAAAATTGAATAAATCACTTCTTTGCGCATTCACTAAATAAAGCTTGATCATAGCCTTTGAAAGCGCTGAAATGCACAGGAATTCAGTTTCACATACAGGGAAGTAAACGAAATCGAGATCTCAACATCCTGCTCTCATAAACAACAAAAATTAAATTTTAAAAAATACAATCACATAAACACCTCCAAAAAATAAAATCATCTCTAGGAAAATTAATCCAGATTATGTGATCCGCTAATCACCAGTAGGGGGTTAATTTCATTCCAGTATTATCTTCAGCCAAACTTTCGCCTCGATCTCGTCACCGAAATAAAAAAGATGAAAGGAATCAGCAGGAGAACGGGAGATGAAAGGAAGCGCTGACCTTCCAAGACTAAAAAGAGGGATCTCCAGAGAACACACAAAGAGGGCGATGGGATAATACAACACCACTTACTTTAAAAGCTTGAAATTCGGGAGACGAGTTCTAAGAATAGTCGGAAGGGATTCCGAGGGGAGATTAAAAGAGAAGCAGGACCTGGAAAATAATCAAGCCTCCGGAAAATGAAAAGGAATGGATTATCGCGGGACCATAATTAGGTTGGACTCATTCCGGAAACTGTTATGACTACTACGTCAACATTGCTAGGCGACGGATTAATGGAAGATTTGATACTTTTAGGGAGGATTTCCGGGCTGCGCTAAGCTATGAAAAAGGATAAGCAATGGAAGAAGTAATGGATTGCACAAAGGAAGGATACAGACTCAAGAATTAAAGTACGTAGAAAATTTATGCGCAATTGGGATCCGAACCCAGGTATCTAACCTGTTCTGGATGGTACTCAAACCCAGGAGTAGCGTAATCTTTGATCATGTAGATTATTTCAGTTTCGGAGATGGTCAACAGAAATGAAATAAAACACCATCAACTATAATAAATGTGCTCGCTAAAATTCAGCGATTATTTGGGTGCGGTTATTCGTGCGTATTTATAAAATTTGGGTGAGAAATATATATATTTTTTATATCTTTTTGAGGATTCCATGCGCCAATTCACTAATCCATAATTCAAAAAATTCTAAAATTCATTTAATTTTGAAATTCACGAAGAATTTTATGATGTAGTAAAAATCAATCATAAGGCTGTGTCAATAAAATCTTCAGAATAAAAAATGCTCTCCTCGTACAACAAAGATAATTCTGAAATACATCTATGATCCAGAATACATAATATGCGTTAGCCCATGTGATTCAACCACATTTATCGCTAAAGTAGGAAGGACAGAGACATGAGGCTTACATTATGAAGAGTGAGATAGTCATTCAAAAACATATATTGTGATTAGGAAATTCAAAAAAAACTTTCACTACTAACTAATAATGGACCTCAACGTATATGTTACCATAAATTGATATTCTATCAGTATGAAAAATAATCAGCCGAATTAGAGGAAAAGGAAGAAAATATTCACCAGCAAAACTTTGTCGGAGAAAGAACATTTGCAGGGTCTTTCGCCAGATAAGGTACAACTTAATTTTTATTCTTTATTGAATGCCTGAATAAGTAATTACTGGTTTAAGTTTAACAGAATTTTCCTATTTATTTCTAGCGTTACTTTGTCCACTTAATATACTTAATTGGGATATCTTAACTTTTTCTTGAAATACCGGAGGCTATCTCGGAAATTCCAGCCAAATTAAACCTGGAAAGTATAAATTGGCGCGGATTAGATGTCCTTGAGGAGAAATACCAGTAATTTTTTCGGAGCTGGAAAGAAGAAGAGCTTCATTAGCAACCTTCCCAACATTCCTTTTTGCGAAGGAATTCAACTTGGAGGGAAGGTTAAGATCTACAGCGCGAACATTTCATCGGACGCTTACAGAAAGAGTTATTTCGGTCACTTATTCTCGTGATTAAATCCCACCTTTGGAGGTTTTCCTAGAAGGGTAAAAACCCGTCTCCTGGGGACTAGGAAGGTTCCATGACGTAACCACGGACTCAAGTCCAAAAGACAGAATCTCATGGACATAAATGCCCACACGATTAAAGCTCTCATGGATAACACCCCACATTAACCGAACCTCACAGGGAAGAAACCTTATACTGACCAAACCCCATATTTCCGACCCTACCCCAACCAAACCTAACAAAATACCACGTTGGCAAAAACAATAACATATAAGGAAAGGGTTGAGGTGACTTTGCACATAAGGGCGTGCAGCCAGGAAAATTCCCAAGGAAAAGCAATAACGATATTGGTGTGATATATAACATATGACAACATACATTTAATGATAAACGATAACGGTTGTACAATTTTTGCAATATTTAAAAAAGGATGATCAATGTATGAGCTTACACAAGGAGCAAATAAAATTTATATATATGCAATAACATTACCAATAATTTATTCAGTAAGATTAGCATTTTTCACATAAAAGGATAATTTTTTAAGGCTTCAGAATTGCCAAGCGCGTTCGGGTTTGATGTAAGCGGTCCCGGGTTCGATTCTCAGTGAGTACCCGGGGATATCTAACACCTAAGCTGTTGAAGCAATTTTAACAATAATACTACTAACAGTCGCGAAAGAGCAAGGTAGGTATCAAGTAAGAATATCAACGAGGTGCGAAATAGCTAAGCCTGATAAGGGCTTTTAACAATATTAATTATAATAAATGATAAATTTTTTTCCTTGATTTCCACTTCTATGTTTAAAATTAGTCATGTGCACATTTCATAATATGGGCATTCTTCCATGTGTTCATTTATGCCTGTGGGGTTTTATGAATGTGGGCTTTTACCAATATTGGCTTTTATTAATGTGGGGTTTTGTTGTGTGGGCATTTATGCATGTGGGTTCCGTCTTGTGGGATTTTTCATGTGGGGTTATGTCCGTTCACGGACTGGGAGACGTCGAAGGTTCCGATACTTCAAAATGGCGCCTGGAGACTGAAAGCGTCAAATGGGACCTAAATTCGCTCGCTTTGTTATACATATTAATCCCTCCAGAGTGCTCTCCAAGACGTCTCCTCCGGGGGACCTACATTAAATAACCGCACTGCGACGCCGGCCCCATTTGACTGCGCACTTTTTCCCCACGTGCCTCCAGAGCGCCTCCTTGTAATTCTTTCCGTTCCACCGGTTAATCTCTCCAGAAGCAGCGTCTCTCCCCTCGCTAATTGCTCCCCCTCTTCGTCCACGTAGAGGACTCACTCTAAAATTAATTATGTCATCATTCAGGCCGTTTACACTTCCGGCTCAATTTCGAGCCTTCCTCGGGGGAAAATTAACAACCGACTCCAAACCCCCTGTCGCCTCCACCCCCTCTTCTCCTTTTGCAGCGAATATTAAATCAAGTGCCGAGGTAATCGCCGCGCCGAAGCGATGCCTCGCGAGGCGTTTAAACGCGTCGCCTACAGTCAGTGGGAGGGCGATTAATGAGGGATCGCTGCGAAATTCGCCAATTAATACGTAAGGATGCGGCCCTTTTCTTGCGAGAATGAAAGACGCCCAGGAGGAGGGAGGGTCCCTGTTAAATAAGGGTTTCATTTCCGGGAGGACAAAAGTGAATGCTATACGAGGGCTGACGATTAAGTTCTTGCGCTGGGGTGGAAATAAATTGATTGGATCTTTGCGGCAGGATTCAACTGAGGTAGAGGTATGAATAACCAAAACCACCAGCTAGTAGTGGATTATACAATGACTCCAAAATTCTGATTGCTTCTTAAACAATTTCTCCTCAAAACATGAATGTAGGTGAAGTATTGAACCCGAAGGCCGGGTGATGCCTCCTCGACTCTAACATTAGCTACCAAGAATCAGAATAAGGCTTAATAGGTAGCATTAGGAGTTAGATAGCCCTTGTTTTCCTTACCGAGTTAGAACGATATAAACAAACGCACACTATACGAGTAAAACGTTTCTTGGCATTCCATAAGAAGAAACCTTAATCAGTTCCGCTATTCAGCGTGCTTTTATCTCAGTAGCTACCATGTCATCATAGCCATGAACAAGATAGTGACAAAAGAAAATAGAATATTTCATCAATATGAAGTTTAATAATCCATCTCATAATTGGTCGGTGGGGAGGAAGAATACGTCCGCGAGAAATTTTTCCTGGAGCTAGTTGGGCCCATCCTGAGCATCCGTATAGTGTATGGGAGCATGGAGTTTAACTTTATACCCCATATATCATAAAATGGTGCAACGAAAGGCAATATGGTTTGTTACGAATTCTTATAAACTGATTTGTAAGCGTTTACCATATGTTTGAGAACGTCGGTTGGAAATCGAATTATATTTTAATTATACTTTATTATAATCAAGGCTTGGTTTATTTATTTATGTAACACGAACAGGTAAATATAACCCAAAAACTTTGTTTTAATAAAAATATAACAAATAAATACGTCAAAGTTAACTAAAAAATTAATAGATTATAAAAACTGTCGTCTGAAATATAATAACGATAAGAGTCTCTAAAATATATAAAAAATACAAGGAAAAATAGTCACAGGCCAGTAAAGTAACTAAAACACACCATTAGACACACCAGGACTCAAAAACCATTTAATAATTTTTCTCCTAAATATTACATATTTGTCACTAAAAATGTCACAGTCACGACTATTTCTTAGCACTTCGTTTTGTCACGATTCTAGGAATCATCGAGTGTTTACAGCAATTAATTCTACAGGGTTGAACGTGCAAAGGGAGAAAACCCCTTGTCTGAGATGGCACTCAAATTGATGATCTAATCTTTTTGATCAATGAATAAGAATAAATTACATTCCTAGAAGGTTTTTTCGATACTTTGTGTCCTCTTAATTAGTTAGAGCGTTCTTACACTGCCAGGAGAATCAGAGGTATAAATGCATGAACAAGTATATTTAAAAATTTCATTTTCCGCGAGCGATACGCCAAATTAACAGATTACGGACATAGACTTCTGGTGCAAGTATCTAGTTCCACACGCTGAAAAAGGGTTAGAAGGGCAAAAATGTAAATGTAGATTAAATTTGACCTATCCAGAGAAAATTTACGGATACGATTCCGATTACCGGAATATTTACAGATATTTTACTCGTCTCATAGATGTTCATGTGTACTAGAATTTTGAATCTATTTCAGATTTTAGAAGCCTATCGAAGACAGTAATATCCTTAACTTAGGTATTAATACAGGAAACTTCATGGATTAAAGTTTTAAAACCGTGAAATAAAGTTACAAGAGTGAAAATTTAATACTTCATTATGAAAGTAATTGAAATTGGAAATATTTGTGCATTCACGCATATTTACTTGGTTTTTACTGTTTCATTCAGCTACAATAGAGTTAATTAGAACTGAAATTTCCTTTTCGCTACCTAGAATCCATGAAACATGAGCTTAATAAAATGAAACTTGATCCAAATTGAAATTACCAGCAAAATTCCAATGCAATTATATTATAAAACTACAATCGATTTTATTCGGAACTCAATTATCAGCATTCGATTTAAACTGATGAGAGATGAGTATAAACCGCAGATATGTATAATGTATTAAATATTTAATTTTTAAAATTATTTTAAAATGTACAACATCAATGGTAAATATTTGGTAAATTTATGCATTAAATATTCAACAACTCTTGAATATTTGATATATAACAAAAAATGTCATCAAACAAACTTCTAGTTAACTGAAAATAATGGATAAAAGGGAAAGACCTCTCATTTATGATTACATTTCTGACATAAATCAACAAAGAAAAACTTGTATTACACAATATTCTCATAAAAAGTAAAATACGAAAAGCTTGAGGAATGCATAGTCAGTTACGCAAGCTTGAAAGTGGGATATTAGATAAAATAAAACAAGGAAGAATAATTTACAAACCTTGAAAGGAATTACAGTCCAAAAACTGTTTGATCACATAATTTGGTATTGGTTTTTTCGATGAACTATTTCCATGTAACTCGTATAAAGGCCAACAAGATCCATACGAAATCAAATCTCATTTTAAGAGCAAAAGTATAATTCACGATTTAACCATCTCCCACTCACGACCATTAATTGTATGCATAGCATTGTTGACGATTAAAAAACACAATAATGAGATGATAATTAAAATTTTAAGCTGTAAGTAAAGCATTGTTGAGCATCATTTTCGTCGATCGCTCACCTAGGGTCAACAACTAAAAATAATCTAGTACGAGCACAGTATTGTTGACGTTTAAATATTCTTATTACACGGCAATAATGAAAATGAAACGGTTGTAAGTACGTATTGTTGAGAATTATCGCTCTTAGCTAGGTTCAAAAATTAGAAATTATTACTTAAATCACAGTATTGTTGACGAGCATAACTACTATTATGGAACAACAATGAAGGAAAATTGATTGTGAATACTGAATTGTTAACAAATTATGCCCTCGCCCGTAAAAGTTAAAAGTCTATGGTATTCCAAAATATTTTGTCGCATAAATCTCCAAAGGAATTCGAGCCATTGAATTTTATTTATCCGAATCATCCGAAACAGCAACATTTATTGAAATGATTTCCAAAAACTAGACGGTATTGAACCTTTATTCTCTGCCTTAACCTAGATATACGGGAAAAATCCGTCGGCCCGTATTTATGGTGCATGTGTAGGGCCAAAAGCGTACCTGGCATAAAAGGTGCAATTTGTATTGAAGAAGCGATACCAAATCCAACCTCCCAGGCATCCTTCACTTACTTGCAGCGCTAAATTGTCCCGTGAAATCTTTTTTGTCCCGCAAAAAGTTGGCATCAGGAAAGAATGATTGCGAGAACATTGACGTCTGAATAAAAGCGCGCGAAATCCGCGGTATAAATAACCTTCGTTTGTTTCCCGGACGTCCTCCGGTATCAGAAAACCATTTATCCCGTTGTGTAGGAAGAGCGATGAACTTTGATAAATTCCTCGGAGTTTTTTACTCGGGCGACCTAGATTCTCTCCTTTGGTGGGGAATACGCCACTGAGGAACAAGGTGGGAATCTTACGGCAAAACATTTGGACGCTTATCCATTACTTAGCGAACAAAACCAAGGACGGATGCCCGTGACGTCTGCTAGAATAACCTGAATTCGCACTTGTGGATTGGCAGGATTTCATAGTTTTGTAGATTGAATACGGCTATAAAAAGAAAATTTAACTTTAGGTAAATAAAGCCAGTTAAATATTTACATCCTTATCTAACGTTGGGTGCGTACCCTGGGAATGGGTGAGGGATTCATTCTCAACATACCACACAGTGTTTCCGAAAATATATCCAAAGGAATCTAATTCTAGAAGAATTCATTCATGGAAACAAGTATATTTCTGTACTCGGACTATTCTATTATAACGAAAAAATAAGCTCATCTTACAAATAAAACCGTAATAAGTGAGTATTTGTATTATGTTGCACAAGCTATTATAAGAAAATATTCTTCATGTATTCATGAAGCAGCATATTAAGAGTTATGATACCAGTGATCTGTATTTAAGTTGTACTGGGAGTAGATAAAAAATAGTCAATGAAACTGCACTGTAATAAAGTAAAAATTATCGGTGACTAATTGTAATTACATTAAATGTAATACAATTGAAATTGTTAATCGAGATATTACATTTATATTAAACGAATACAAAGTGGAAAAGTCAATTTCAACGTCAACATAGATATGAAAAATGTTAAATATAGATTTGATGAACTTAAGAGTATATTGATGATGTAGAATAATACCTATATAACTCCTCCTCAGTCATCAGCATTATCTCAAGGAGGAGTGAACGAAAACCGCTGAAAGAACTACATATAGTAGTTGCTGAGGTAAATTAAAGAAAATCCGTACTTAAACGAATTCAGATAATACATAATTTAACAAAAACAAAATATTGCAACAGCTTATAAAAATACATATCCATAGGTATGATAAAATATAGCTTAAATAACTAAATGTACTCCAGCTTTGTAAAAACCTAAATTAAATTAAATGCACTTAAAATTTCCAATAAGAAAACCATATATTGCTTTATTTTAATTATAATACAAATTCAATCCAAATTTTATTCTGCAAAATTAGGCTTACAGTAATCCCAAAAATCACGCATTGTTACGAACTAGCTAATGCATGCCTTTGACTGTGCGTATGCAATCAAAGATGGCTATTTTATAATTCATTTCGTGTACATTGTTTCCCCCGAAACACATTTCAATTAAGAATTGTCGGGATTGCGTATCAATTTAAAA
This sequence comes from Sympetrum striolatum, assembly GCA_947579665.1. NCBI lineage: Eukaryota > Metazoa > Arthropoda > Insecta > Odonata > Libellulidae > Sympetrum > Sympetrum striolatum. The sequence continues at coordinate 78,350,116 of OX388346.1, forward strand.
CCCTCTTTCGAATCAACAATGCGGAATCAAAAGGAATCATTCCATAATTGCACTCTTTTCATTTAACATGATCAATTCCCGCTTGTTCCACCAATTATCGATTTTTAGCATATCTCTCCTTTTTCAACACTTTGGCTTTCTCCGCCGGAGAATGCACGAATTCGTAGAGACCGCGAGATCACGCTGGAATGGAATGCGCGCTATGCCACCGAAGTTTTTAGCGGACAAAAGTAATTCCTCGCGTTGCCCTCAAAATGCATTAAACCGCGAGTTCTCGGTATTGGTAATACCCATTTCACGTCCTCTCTGGAGTTTTCTTGAAACTTTATTCTTTTACCCCGAAAATATCCAGAAAAATATTCTCGTGATCCAATGGATTCATTCATAAGGTGGGCGATGTATTCATTCGTGAATAATGACGCACGCTTTCCAATGTCCAAATAGGAACAAAACAGTCGTGGACGAATTATTTATTTTCCGGCGCCTAGCAACGGGAATACAATCGGCATTCATGTTATATGCGGTATACAGTTGAAAACAAGATATGAGCGGACTGTAGAAAATTAAATTTTTCTCATACATAGTACATATTGTATTTCATGCTACCAATAGAAACACACGATTGTACTGTCCCTTTGTTTTCAGTTATGCTTCTATTGTTGAATCCCCCCCACAAACAATTACAAAGAGAATCGAAGTTACCTAAGCTGATAAATTTGTTGAAATATTTTTCGAAAAATGTGTCTTTATTGTTGAAATTCTCATTCAAAATGATTTGTTACCGGTAATGTTTATGTAAACAAATAAAAAGAAAATCGAAACTACTTATACAGATTTCGATATTCAATTATTAATTAAATACTATTTCATAATTGAAATATTTCTCAATAATTACGTCTGCAATGTTGAATTCTTTCAAACAATCTACAATAGACCGTTCCTAAGGTGATTGATATATTCCAGATTTTTTTCTAAATCTTCCAAAGGCCCTTCTCCTGTGATACTAGTTCGCTATGTGATGATATGTTAATATATATTTCACACATTATATTCATCTAATTAAATTTACTCTAATTGCTTGCAAATGAATATCAACACTACCGGAAGGTTATCTGATATCGAACATGTCCAATGTCAAACAAAAGCACGATTTTTTCAATCTATCTGAAATCAAACTTTACTGCACCTGGTGAAACTTCAAACAATATTCATATCAATCGATATTGTTGTGCAGCTTTGTTGCAAGTGGCTAACAATGAACAATTTAAACAAACTTATGCGAGCGACAATTAAATCATAAAAGTAGCATTTTTGAGGACGACAATGCTCGTCGTCCAGGAGCTTTCTGATCGCTATGAGCATATACTTGAATGCATAACCATAGCGAACTAAATCTATGCCTCTCGGATATTTAAGCTGCTTATATTTTAACTCATATATTTCGTATGGATCGTATTTCATATTCTGTAACTTTAGAATGATACAAAAACTTTATACGGCCATGTTGAATCAACTGCTTGTCATTAAAGGTAAGACGCGAGACAAGCGGCAGAAAAATTAAAAAACAACATATAAAACCTTGGATGATAAAAAAGTTTCAAGATTCACAGGAATGCGGTAAATTTGATGCCATATCATTCCTCCAACATGAAGTAGACTTTCTCATGTAACAACAATCGCAGCGCATTCGCACAACAAAACGATAACGGACATAATTAACCTGGAAGCATGTGCGTTGAAAGTTTGTTTAGTTTGCGGAAAAGGGACAGCATTCTATTTGCGTGGAACAACATCGCAAAAGTGGCTCGCTGATATACTATTTGCGACGAGGACGTGCTCCGGCGATGCAGAGGCCATTATATAAACATCGCAACAATGCTAAACAAGTTTGTAAAACGGAGCAACAATGGGAGGCCGTTTGTATAAATAAGCGGGAAATTGCGTGATTTTTTTCACAAAACTCTTGAATAGTTGAGAATTGCTACTGCATCATCATCCAGCAAATAGAGCGGTAAAAGTTATTTTAATTCAGTTTTTTTCACCAAAAAGTTGATAAAATTGTTCAGACAACGAATTAATGTACAGAAGAAAGACGTTAAGCGTTACGAAAATAATATAATAATACATAGGTTGCTGAACCAAACAATGAAGACTATTTTATATTTAAATATTCAGCGCTCGCAATTTACGTAAATCTAAACGTAAACCGTAATTTGAGGTTTTACGAACTTTTTCCATTAATTACGTACTTTTACTGAGCAAAACAAATTCCTTTGTCCTTCAACTAGAGAAATAGGAAATAAATTTCCATTTGTTTGTATAAGTAGAAAGTACAAATTCATTTATAGAAGATAGTATAAGACTGGAAAATTTTCCCTTATCTTTTAACAAGAGACAAAGGAAGAAATATTCCATTTGTTTACATATTAAACTTTCTTCAGTCTTTTTTACGATTTATACGATATTAAAACACTGTAATATAAATAAAACTGAATAATACTTCACTCCTAATGTTGTTTAGTAAGTCTCACTCCCTTTGTACAGCTTTTAGTACCGAATTATAAAGCGAATTCATTTCCTGTCTCAAAACTGTAAAGCCAGACGGCATTTATCTCATGAATTTTTAAGTTGGGTATTTTTGGCAAACCGTGTTTAGCTAATATCGATACAAAAAATCTGGCAACATTGGTCAAAGGTGACATCGCTGATGAATGAGTTCTTTTAGATTTTTCGTCCGTTCCTCTAATGTTGTTTTCTTTTTAGTTTCCCTCGAACATTCGTCACTCTTACTATCGGACGGACGTCGCTGAAAGTTTCGCAAGACTCATTTGTCAAGAGGCGGCCATTTTTTCGCAAGTGCTTCCTTTTTTGCGGATCTCAGACTTGAACTATGACCGTTGGGGTATCTCAAGGAGGAATTTCCTTATTCGAGGAGGAAGAAGCAGGTGAGGCGAGAATTCCTGCAGTCAGTGTAAGCTTTATTCAAAGGATGCGATATCAAAATGATGGAATCTTTGGTGCGAATACCTCTTTAACCCGAGTTAATATCCAGACAGTGTCTTTTACGGATGATAAGCCACCCTAAAAAAGCATTTGCTCCCTCTCCTTATTTTAAAAATTCTCTCTTTTCTTTAATTTTCTCTTTATTCTTTGAATTCTTATTTTTACGCTGTTATTATTGAAAATTTTTATATGTCCATTGTTTTGCGCAGGAAGAGTTTATTGTTACCGTAGTTTTAATTGTAGTTATAACTATAATGGCTCACTTAGTTACAATTATTGCTACGGTCATATTATCGCTATTTCATTTCAACAGTCGTGAATGATTCATATTGTTGAAATTGTAGCAAGTTTTAACGATATCCTTGTTGTATATACATCGTAGAACATCTTTTATATTCATTGTTCATTTGACCGATTGAATTAGACACTATAAGAGAACAAACATTCCATTAACCTATTCATCGTTGTCTCTTGGACCACCTGTCTTTGAATATAGAATCTTGCATCTTTTGCAATACTTTCATCTACAACATACGTATGTAACCGAAGTAGGTGACGAAATATTTTACACATTTTACATTAAATATACGATTAATAAAATGCCCTGATTATCGTCATTTCATTTACTATAAGTATCACTTTCTGTGGACCTATAAATGCTATTAAATTCCTAATCAATAAATATACGTCAGGAAGCAACGTAATAATATCTTTTAACACATTCCCTTATTTTATTACACATGAGCATATGGTATCTATCGCTGTACGTTACCATATGCAGCTAGTATCTCTAACTCGTACACCATTACGAACGGTAACATTTTCCTTATACTCTGCCACAGATCAACTGTTGAAGAGTTGAAAAACCGTTCCCAGCGCTTCCTTGCAAAAACAAATCCAAGCGTATAGAATGTAGGTTAGGGAAGAGGAAACGAGAGGCATAAGGGTGATAAAACGCCAAACATATCAAACTTTTTTTCTTAAATGAAAACGTTCGGGAAAAAAGGGTGCGATTATCGAATCCAGCGCAGTTCGCTTTGAGGGGATTCCAGCTAATCCGCTCCGTGTCCCTGCTAAGCTGGATTATTCAGATCTGCCCTACAAACGGCCTCGCAAAATCGTTCGGAGGTTTTAAAACTCGGAATAACCGCAACGAAGGCCATTACCGTTTCAAATTCGTACACAAACACACGCAGAAGGATAAAAGAAAAACACGTTCGCCGAAACGACGTGATTTGTCAGGGGTTTTTAAAAAAAGGTCGACCTATTATTCCAGCCGATACGCAGGGGGTCAAATGTTTTAGGAGGCGGGGTAACAACGCGTTTCGAATAATGCACTACGCACATCTAAATCGCGTGCGTTTCATCGGGACGAATTTCTCATTCCGCAGCATCCCAAAAGCAACAGTTTCAGTTGTTGAATTCTCATCTTCTGAGTATATTGAATCAACTATCATTTTTTTGGCGTCAGTTATTAAATTTCAATGTTTTTTGCGATATTTAAAGCAATAATGGAAAACTCTGAATGCACTTACAGTGTAAGAAATAAAGTGGAGATGTAACGAGATTTGATTTTCATTATTATTTCCTTCCACGAGGTAACATCTTCAGATATCTTCTAAACGTAAGAATAATTTTAATAATATCTTAAATAGTATTTAATAATAAGTATTTAATAATAATATCTGTATAATATATATTTATGAAAAAATTTTGGCCATCCCTGAGGATGATATCAAAATGTATATCAGTTGCTTAGAAAATTCTTTTCATTCTTTCTTGAAGTGATTGCTATGTGCGTAAGAAACGTTGGCAAGGACAGCTCTTGGGAAATTCTTAAACTTCTCATATATTTCTCTTCAGAATTACGTCAACACTTATTTATACCAATTCGTTTCATATCAAACGTAGATTCAGGATTTATCTACTCATTGCTTTCCTCAATCCACAGTTTAGGATGTCTATATATTAGTTAAAACCGTCGTGTTGTATATTCTGAAGTGAATACTTGCATAGTATTACTAACCTATATTATTTCTATATTTAAGCAGGCATTTAAATATCTTAAAAGCGTAGTTTCTATCAACATTAAATTTTATACGAGCGAGCTTGACTTAGCAAAAGCACCATAATCCTATGAGTGTAAAAATCTTTGTGTTTCCACAGATAATAGAGTAGATAAATATAATTCATGTAATGCAAAATTGTATTATCATGAATAATTTTCTATAGAAAAACAAAGGTTTTATACCTTGTCGGATTCTAATTATTTATAAGTATTTATTTAATACCCCTAAGAGAGTAAATCTTGCAGTAATTTTTTATCGCCGACAGAATTTTCGCCTCAAAACCTCCCTTAGGCAGTTAAGTATGATGTGTACCACATCAACAACTTGAAAGTATGAGTCTATTGAAATGAAGCCAATTTCCCGTGGACTGCATGCGACATCTATTCATAAAAGTGGCCGATGTGTAAACTTTTATTAGACTCGGTGAATGTCTGCGTCATATGGAATAGAATCCGATGGATCGATGATGGGCTATCCAAGCAGACGGGGGTGCTCGAGTGGTAACGGTGGAAGCGAGGCGTATCCTATACCTACGTCGATGCCCAATAGCACGTGATAGAGCTAATACGTCACGGGGAAGGGCATTGAAATCATCAACAAGTTTTCCAACTCGATAAGAAATTCCTTAATAAAAATTAGCCCTAGCGGAAGAGACATATCCGAGTTCCATCTGCAAAAAAATTGGCTTTTTCATGTCATTAATGATGCGAATATCTGCGACTCTTTAGTTAATAATTTGCATTGGTATCTGTTGAAATTAAAACTCATCAAAAATCACAAAAATTAAAATCACCAGTAACCTACATATTTTCTTTGAAATAATCTGAACTTATAGCTGGCAATAGTTTCGTTAGGTTTTTATTTATCATATTTTATGATATTAATGACACGAATCTCTGTGACTCTCTACCTAAAGAAAATGAGTTTCATCGATATCTGTTGAAATTAAAATTCATTAGAAATAGAAACAAAAGTAAATAACCAGTAGCCAATATATTCTAATCTTTCAAATCTTCTAAAATATCAAAATGGCAATAGTTTCAATATGATTTAATATATCTTTGATTCAATTTTTCTCTCGTACAATACTCTAATGCACAGAGCTTGCCAAAAAAAACCGTCAACAAGCTTAAACAAAACGAACATAGGATGATTTATAAGATACCACAAATTAAACAAAAAAACCTTTTATTTGATACGAAGTTTCTTTATTTATATTGTGATACGGATCGAGTTATCCATTGCTTGTAATAATAAAATTTATAATGGATTATCTGAGCAAATAGCCACAATATTAGGCACTTCCTGTATTTGTATAAAATAAGAGGAACTAATATCAATCTCATGAACTGTCAACATATTTTATACAGCAACATTTATACGAACATTTTTTTCTTGAAGTAATACATTCTTTGCTGGACAAGTTGAGTGTTATTTTCGTCATTTTGCCGTCACGCCGAAACGTGCCATTCATTAATTTAAACTTATCCTTGTTCATGACCTGTTTAACATGAATGCAACTGAGGTATAAGTGATACTGATTGTTGACAAGAGTATTCACTTTTTTCACTCCTTGTTGAATGCTATGCAAAGTGTTATTGAATTGGTTCATTTCCCTATAATTTCGTGAACTGTTTCCTATCATATCGTACCATTCAGACTATGTGGGAAAAAAGGGACAAAATACCTCATTCGTCATCTTGCCTAGTATCCTCGTTTAATTAACTGAACTTAGTGTTTTTAATTTTAAAGAGGACGATGTCCAACTTGATTTAGATATGTATGTCTAAGATATAACTAAAAAACTAATCATTTCCTAGTGATAAAAGAGTCTTAGAATTACAGGAAAGAAAAGTATTATTCATAGGTACGTTGTCTTTAAATTTCGCGAACTTTTTCCTTTCATACCACTTAAAATCGGAGAGAAAAGAAAGGATAAACTACATCATTTCTCATCTTGACAATTAGCATTGGTTAACTAACCTAACTTTGTGTTTCTAACGTGGAAGAGAAGGATATCAAACTAGATAGAGAGATCTACGTCCAAGATGAAGCTATGCAACTACCCATTATCTAGAGAGAACAGAATCCTAGAATTGCATGAATAAGTTTGAGATGAGTTGAACAATTTGCAACCACAAAATAGGAGAGAACTGTAAATTTTTTACAGCAGAAACAGCGCTCATGTTATGTTCCATCCTTGTATTTATCCAAGACCGATAACGCAAGCAGTGAAATTTAAGGTCACCACTCTGAGCATCTCGGAATGTCCTCCCCACCTCACAAATTTACGCGAGAGATGAAGTTGTTGAGGAAGTTTTCCCCTTGAGCACAACTGGGGAAGTCATCCTCGGTGGGGGACCATCAAATAAAAAGAAAACCCAAGTCCATCCTCCACGGTTCATCCGCTGCAGATCTCGGGGATGGAGCATTAATGCCAATTACTTTGCAGAGTCCTCGATGTACTCCAACAACTCCACCCAACTTTCCGGGACGCTATGGAAGCTTCCGGAAATAAAACAAAATGGCGGATGCAATAAAAAGCCGCCGAAGCCAGATTTAGTGCGAGAGTTTTGCATTAATGCGCCATGGGGAAAGTTCCGTGGTTTTAAAGCTCCGGCGCAGGACGTCATATCTTCCCCCATGCGGAGTTTAACACTAGAAGGACGTCGGTGATCCTTTGACCACCCTCTAGAGTTTTACTTACAAAAATTTTTAAGTTAGGTACTTTAAAATTTTTTTAACCTCTTTGACTTTGTGTGATACCATTTCAATTTTTAGAATGAATTACCGATTAAAATTTTACTAACACTAATGTGGTAAATTTTACATCTTGTTATATCTAAAAGGACGGTTGGTTATTATAGTCGTTTGACCATAATCTTTTTTCAAGTCAAATATTTACCTTTGTTTTATATTTTTAATACTATCCTGCTAATATTTATATGTGAATAATTTATTACAGTAATAACTATAGAAATAATGGTTTCAAAGGAACTTGAGAAGAGCATGATTATTATTCGGAGCCATATACAATGAAAATAATGGATTCTTCGCTATATCAAAAAAAAATTGCTTATAAATTATTGATCGACGGAAAAACAGTACTTAAATTTTGCTATTAATATATAGATATGCCTAAAATAAACAATTAATAGACTCCAAAACGCAAAGAAGCAATAAAATAGGTATTGAGAAGCGAGGTGGTCAAATGATCACCTCCTGTCCTTCTAGATGGAGCGAAACTCTCGTCTTTCTAGTGTTAATGCTTAGGAGGAAGGTTCCAGGGTTTTAAAGCTCCGGCGTGGGACGTCATACCCCCCACGGAGTTTAAGGAGGCGTAAAAGATGACGGAATGGGCCAAACTTTCATCGCCCGCCGTAAGAACTACCGCTGCAGTTTAGTGGGGAAGAAGTTTTGACGTGGTCAGACTCGGGGACTTACGAGAAGTGAGGCTTCCGAAAGATTTGGGGAAAGTGCTCCTCAAGAGTCTTCTGAAGGCTTCGAGAGGAGTCGCTCAAAAAATCTCCGTCGGAAGCCTATAAATTACGGGTTAGAGGAATCTTGTCCCTGTTTTCGAGATGGGGACAACCGAAGTTTTGATCGATCGAGGATATGCTTAAAAAGAGTTTTCGTTGAAGAAAGATTCGATGGGTCGAATTTTCGATACGTCGTTGTTTCTCCAAGGAGGACGGCATTCCGAAAACTTGAAGTTACTTAAGAAGAATGTAGCACTAGAATGATTAATTAACTGGTGGAATTTACGATATATCGAAGCATCTCGAGAGATCGATACGGCCACAACTCGAAGAATACAAGCTTCATCGTTGGATCGAAAGTTCGATATCTGTTTTACGCCATCTATTTTCCTAAATATGGGTCGGTCGTTCACCTGGAGAATATTCAATTTGTCCCTCGAAAAATCTTTTACAATTCCATTTTTCCTTTCCGTTTAAGGAAACACAATCATCGTCGTCTTAATCATAATTTTACAGTGGAAACATACAATAAAGATGAGAAAACAAAGAACATCAGATATCGTAACAACTTACATATACTGTCCTACATTTGGTCGGAGAAAAAGCAGTGTTAAAAGATCTGCCTTACGCTGACGATTAGATAGAGCCCATCGGTGCATACCTGGAAAGAAAAAAAAAGCACCGTTTAATGAATGAGTATTTACTCAAAAACATTTATTCATAAGTATGATGATTTAAAAATGAAGAAACACATAGACACTCATTTACCCACATACATTTATGTTTGGATAGAAGCTATGGAGGAAAGATTATATTTTAAATATTTATCTGAGGATTCAACATCGGCTTAAGTTTACAAATTACATTAGATACATTTAAAATGCAGAAACCAAATTATGTGTACTATTAAACAAAGAACAATGGAACAAATGTACTGATACAATATAAATACAAGGTGGAATATTCAAAAAACTTTTGATGTGCATAATAAATGACAATCAAGAATTTATAATTTTCTTAGAAAAGGTCAATGAAAAGTATTAGTGCAGTATTAGATACAGAAGAGTAATCTGTATGTGGCAAATAAAGAACATAAGCCTATGAAACTATACATTTATCATAAGCTTTAGGGAAGACAAGAAGTCAAATAGACAATATTTGTAAAATGCAATCGATCTGAAGTATTGCACGAATAACATATATGTTTAAATATAAACGAGAGTGGCAACTGAAGACATACATAAAAGCTACGTTGCTTTTATAAAGGGTTTATTACCTTATAATTTATACATGAAATATGTTGGTGTTAGTTGAATAAAGATTAAACTCCAGCCGTTAGATTCAGATTAAAATTAAATTTTTCCTATAAATATAGAATAAAAATTCTTCCTTCCTACTTCACGACTTTAATTATAAGAAACACAGAATTATCAACAATTAGGTCGCTCTCACCTGTAGAAATCTTTTGCAGTGCTATGTAAGTAATAAACGGTAAATTTATTTTATTTTTGCTTATATTTATACGTGAATTACATTATTAAATTGTTTTCCTTGGATTATAATATCTCAAGATATCACACTAGGCGCGAGTAGAGAAGTGAATGCTCTATTGAAGATAAATCATTTCCTTTTCTTTCTCGAATAACACTTCATTAGTGAATAAAGCAGTCCATCAATTGGCACTATAAGGAAACACATGTGGAAACAGTGCTGCTAAAATGGATTAAGGAGAGTGTTTGTGATCTAAAAGAGAGAGAAAGACCGTGAATTTTTGAATTATACGAATTGAGATGTATGGAGAATGGTATGGAATACGTGAAAAGATTTTGGAGATTTATTTTGGAGAAGTATAGCGAAACAACGGTGAGGTGACGCATGTATCCTAAAAATTAAAGCCAAGAATGCATATTTATCGATTTTAAGAAATTGAGGAACTTAATAAGTGACCAATCATGTATTCAATCAATTGGTAGCATGCAGTAACCAGAAGATGCATCTTAAATACACGGTCATGGCACGGAGCTACATAAGTAGCTCTAGAAATAATTTCGACAAGTTTACTTTAATATTGTTTTTGCTTTTTGACTCATCCTCCGAACCGATGAGCTTTTACGGTGCACCGTCTAATCAACTAATGCACATCACCAATTTGGCCCAAGATCTTATTCCTCCCCCTGCCCCATTTTCGATGTTCAAAACCGCCACAAAGCATCACGTTTACGTGAACTGTTAACATTCCCTCGGCGATGCACGAGCAACTTTCAAGACAAGTTATATAGTGAACTCCAATAGCAGTAATCACCCGATGTCTGTGGCGGGACTTTGAATATTCAGGCACGTACTTTCAGCTCAACTCCCTCTCATGCTCCACTGGTATTATCTGTTATTTCGGCGGGGAAAAATGCACGTCTCATTAGATTTGAGGGAGGTATCGCCGAGAACGAACTGTCGAAAGTTTCCTCCGCTCCTCAATTACATGGTACTCTTTCGCTACTCCTGTTCAATTCTCCAACTTTATCGCGTGGAGAGGTGGGGGTTGAAATTCATTTTCCGCTCGTGGAACAGTGCGCTCGCGGTTTGGTATTCAGACTCACGTTCACATGCAATTCTGCTCCATTCGGCGGTTAAGCAAATGAAATTCATCGAAAAAAATGTTGAATGCCGATTCACGCATATTATAAGGAATTCACCCCCTTAAAGTGACTATTTCTCTGATGACAGCGTTTAAGAATTAACACGACGATTAATTTTAATACTCCCGAAGAATTTTTATCTCACTAAATTAAAGAGACATATCTGAGAGTTGAAAATTCACTTCCAAAAGTTTCTTGGGTTCTGCTATCCTCATTCACCATTAGAATTTAACATTGCACATAAAAGGAAGTAAATCGTTCTCCATGAATTGTTATTAGTGGATTACATTATTTTTCAAAGTGAAATAAAATCAGTAAGTAAAATTCCACTCCAGAACCTTTATTACAACGACAGTTTTCGAACAAATTTCGTCGGTTCATCGACTAACTTTGTTCGAAACCGGTCGTTTTAATAAATGTTATGAAGTGAAATCTTACTTAGTGATTTTATTTCACTTGTTATGGAGTTCCACATAGTGAAGACTTCCTATATAGGTTATTACTTTACTACGTATTCAATATTATTATTATCAAGCATCAAAAGTTTCAAGGAGTGGGTAAAATACTGAGAGTAGAGTGGCTGCCAAAGAAAGCAATTCTGGAAAGTACACAAGGGAGAAAACAGAATGCAAAGGCAGAATATGTTAGATGGTATCAAGTTAACGTACCACGAATCGATGAATATGATATAAAATTGTGAATTATAATGTACATTAACCTACGATAAGGTAAGTCACTCATGAATGATGAATAATTATCAATAAAACGTATACTTAAAATTAAATTTTTCTTTCATGTAATTCTATTGATAATGTTTGATGAAACTAGTTTAGATGCAATGAACTATACATCGGTGAATGAAAATTGCATTAAACTTATGTTCAAATCATGGCATCAAATAGTGGTATAGGGTTCCATTCTTCCTTCGGTTAAACTAATTTGGCTTCGGTTTTCAGTTTTACAACGGTTCGATCGCCTAATCCTTAAAACATATAAATTTGATGAATTCAGTATCCGCATTTTGACACACTTAAAATTAATCCTAAATATTAGAGCTAATGCCTCCAAAGCGAATTTTAAAACTTGAATTAGAAAGAATTAAGCTCCGTCATAGAAGAAGAGAAACGTGCCATCATTGATATTCGCTTCATTTTTAATCGCAGTGCTTTCAAAGAGATTCATCTAATTATGTGGAGAAATTTCAAAGGTACTGTGAGTAATAACTCGATGATAGGTACTCTTAATTCAAGGTATGTGAATTGGAATTTTTTGTGAATTTATTTGCGATATTCATGAGAATTTCCAGATTTATATTTTGAATATTTCAGTTTTAATTGAAAGGGAGGGTAATTTACTCATGAGCAGCTGAATAATAATAATAATATAATATATAATAAGCAGCTGAAATAATATTATATTATATTAATTCTGATTTAAGCTATCCAAAAGTAATTATCATATAATATACAAACGAATTAATTTACAATATTTTACTGTTGAAAATTTATTTGCAACAGTATTTTATTCAAAAAATTAATAATTACCTAGTAAATTTTCCCTTCTATTATCTTATAATTTGTACTCTCTTTCTCTTTGAACATCAAATCGAACCCGACAGAAAATGAATTAAATTAAATAATAAGTTTACAGAGATATTTTTAGTTAGAGGTATTTTTATCATAGGGAAAGTTAGAAACGGGAAAAATTGCATTTCTTTTCGACATTTGATAAGGTTAAACCTGTTTTGTCCACTTATTGGAAGCAGCTGAAATTTTTTACGCTTTTCTAATATATAGAGGGAAATAGCATTCGAATAAACTTCGTATCACTGTTGAGCAAGAGAAAAAAATCTTCATCTCCCTAGTTGAATCTATGTTCAATCATCATATTCATGAGATGGTGAATTACTCCCTCTTCAGCAATATGATGAAATACCGCACATTTCCGACGAAAGTCCATCTGCGAGTCCATTGCGGATTAACCGGCAATCTTTCACTTTTTCATTTAGACAGATTCGCATCTGCAAACTCAATTTGATAATTACACGAAAACACATCTGTGCAACAAAATTTTAAAATTTATCTGCACGTATTCAGGAATGATAAATGCAAGTTATTACAGATAAAACTGAGTTCAATGCGTCAATCTCAGTGAATGAGTTAAATGTGCTCGGAGGCAGGATTAAATAAGCATCCCTCCATCTTTAGGTATCGATTGGCATTGGTGAGGGAATGAGGCATAAAAGGCAAGATGAGGAGTGAGGTGAGTTTGCTATGTTTAGGTGAGCCAGAATAATAAATGAAGGCAACTTCAACGTAATTCCAACACAATAGTTCCAAGAATAAAAATTCTCATAGCAATGAATAAATAATGACCGATAGGAATTCCCGTATTAAGTATCACTCATACCTCCCTAACATTAATGCATGCGATGGACAATAAAGCGAGAAAAAAGAGTTGAAATAATGTTTTCTCCTTCTGTTGAGAAATACGTATGAAAATTGTAAAACCTAACTTAATTTGTAATCCGAAATTAGGCTAGCTTAAGCTGCGCGGAAAAAGATCAATATCAAAGCATTCCATAGAAAATGCTGCCACGTATTTTTATTTAAATAAAAAAAGTAAAGAAGGGGGGTTAAATTAAAGGAAATGGTATAAAGGAGACAAAGAAAGCGTATAGTTTTATCACGATTCATGATTACAGATTCATTCACCGTTACATGAAATATTACAGTTGAAAGGAAATTAAAAACATAATGATCTAAAGTTCACTAACTGACATCAATATTTGTAAACAGCAAGAAATGTGCTCAATTTCACCTTTAATAAAGACCTTTTTTTATATATTTAAACTATGGACTAACGTTAGTCAAACGAAAATTGGTTGCCCACTTCTTCATAATCATTTAAATATTCTTTCCGATGTATGATTAATTTAAATTGATTTTTGTTCTTCATTTATTCCTTATTTTGTTTTACCGATTGGCTGAATCAGAAATAATTGGAGTAGAAACTCATATGATCAACATATCGAATGAAGACTTTTATAATCCAATTTGGTCGTTATGGAAACGAAATATCAATAGCGCGGAACCCTACGAAAATTCAACGTAGTTAAATTAATTAACGGCTTGTCTAAATGTTCTGACCGGGTAGATTAGATGTCAGTTAGCCTCCCTGATATAGGAAGATCCCAGGTTCGATACCTGGCCCAGTCAGCCGGGGTCTCCCGGCTTCCCTTCCACCGTTTAACGTAGTTCTAAATATGTTCCTTCTTGGTATACAAATAGAATTAAAGTTACAGCATTGTATTAAATACATATGCCTTAAAATTTTCAAAATCCTACATTAAAACATGCCTTAAAATGACCAACCACCCCAGAGGAAAATAATTGGTTATATCTTTGACATGGGGCGACATAATGGAGGAAATGGCTATGATAGAATCCCTTGGATGGAACTCTCTTAGTGATAGAAGACGTGAATATCGACGGAAGCTTTTTGATAAATTTATCTCTACTGATTTCGGGGAGGAGATAACAGATATTGTCATCCCAGTTATATTCCTACGCGACCTTCGAGAGAAAACAAAAAAGCGATACAGGGAAGTAGTTGCCAGGACAGATAGCTACTTTTGGTCGTTTTTCCCGCGAAGTATTAGAGAGGCTAATAGCTCTCCAGATTAGATAGGTATTTCGGTGTCTTACACCCGCTGCCACGCGCCACTGGCGGATTGCAGGGTTTAAATTTAAATATAAATGTGTTTTATTTTATCCTAAAGAATCATCTTCTTTAAAACCAAAGGATGTTTCATCTCGAGAGAAAAACAAAAGCAGAACTATAACTCTTTTCCTCCGCATCATGGCGGATGTAAATAAATGAAATGTAAACGCAAACATCAGTCTTATAACGGCAATGTTTGTGTTCTCCATGGAAACTGGCTTTATTTACAGAGTGCAGTTCTTCCAGCAATTTCGAGATACGTAAGGAGCGAAGCTGGGACGCATTTATTTGATAAAGAGGTCCAGAGTCGCCTTTACGCTCATGGGTCAAGGTTAACAAGGATGGCCCTCGAGTAATTTATGAAGTCTCCTAGAAGCACGAGAAGATCCAGAAAGGCACGCCAAGGGGCTTTACATCATAACGGTTGTAATAAAGCAGAGAATGTGTAATGCCCTAGTAGGGCAAAGATGAAGCACTTATATCTAGAGTAAATAAAGATTTTTGTAGCTTTTCTGCTTCCGACAGGCTTAATGAAAGAACAGAACTGAATTTCATTGGAATAAATGATAAAAACAATGAATTATCAATCACGCAAACTTATGTTTGGAGAAATACCACATTTAATGTAGAAAATTTCACGAAGATATATACACTTTGTCCTGGTTGTTTTCTTTTAAATTACCTCAATTTTAGTGTTTGGTCACGCCATCATCAGGCATAGGGACTTCAACCGACCTTCGGGCTGAATCCTACTTAGCAGATACTAAGTGTAGTATAGCAAAGTACAGAAAGTTATAGTTATGGTATGGTTATATACACTGACACGTTAGGTCCATAGTATGGGACGATCAACTGGGGCTGGTGCCCAGGGCGCAAATTCTTGGGGGGCAAAGTGAGGGAACTTTTAATTTACAGAAATTCGAACGTCCGCAACATTCCTTCGCCTCGGGCATACTCACATATCTTAAATGCCATTTTTGACGTCAGAACCAGAGTGAAGGAAAATCAGACAGATTTTCAACATTCATTAACATTTTTGGTACCGGATTTAGATAGAATTTACGTTGGAAATAAATCTTGTACTCTATGTGCTAATTATAAGCCACTGGTGTATTAAAAATTATGCATCATTTAGGATTGCATTCACATACATACATGGAAAGTAATTGCATTTCATCGAGGCAAAAAAATCCCATAAAAATATAGACTTTTGTTCGAAATTGAAAATTGATTTTATTTTCATTACTTCACCGAACCCTTATAAATTTCAAGTGAATCTCAATAAAAATTTACCTTGTATAAGCGATCATCTTTCCTTTATTCCTACTTTCTCCAGCTGTTGCTGGAAATTCATTAACTAAATTCAAGACGAATTGATAATATTTTGCAGCCTCTTCCTCATTCTTTAATGTAAAAATACTATAATTATAAGTTTTCCAAACGACCAGATCATACTCGGAGGAAATAGTAAAGGAATACTTTGGCCTTGAAAGTTAGTATTTTTTTAAAAGGGCCCTATCATGGAGAGCAAAATAACCTCTTCAGTGAGATTTAAGAACGTGGCTGTACTAAACCCGTGGAATTCTGTTGCTCATTAAATTGCAAAAATAATTCCTCTTCGGTCGAATTTAATATCACTTGAAAGAAAAGGATGTGTAAAGAATTCTTCACAAGCCAAATTTCTGGCTTAATTAACCTACTTTTTTCAGCAAAAATTATTGACATGCATTCCCCTTAAATGTAAATAACATTACATATCTTTGTAATACATCAAACACTATACTATAATCTTATGGATTTTCTCGAGTCACGCTTTGTTGTGATTTTCCATTATTAGCATATGATCACGATATGCATATGAAATAATATCAGTATATATACGCTCAAATTTTAGCTGTAAATAATACGGAAATATATTTTAAAATCCCTTCCAAAACCATTCTGTTATTGTATTCAGATGAAAGTAACTGTTAGTGAAACCAGCACACCAATACAGAGTGAATTTGAATTCCACCACCAAATCATAAAAAATACACATCTTTCCCTCCTCCAGGAAAAATTAAATTTAAGATTCGTGAACTATTACAGGTTGGAAATACCTGTTATAAACAATATTATGCCATAGTATGCCACAATACGCTACACCATACAATGTAACAGTGTACTGTGCGATATATGTATACTTGTAGACTACTAACTACATTTTTGTATCTTACTCCTTCAAATTTGTAGAATTGACATTATTCTTTATTTCACTGTACGATTGTTAGTTTTCTCTTACCCATTGCAACTCCTTTCACCCTTAACTAATTGCTCCTGTGTATCCAACCATACTTAAACAATTGTTACTTAGTATCCATTCATACTTAATTAACTGTTACTTTGAATCAATTCATACTTAATTAATTGTTACTTTGTACTTAATTGATTGTGTATTTTGTATCGATTCATATCTATTTAATTGTTAATTTGTATCCATTTATACTTAACTAGTTGCTACTTAGTATCATACATACCCTTTCTTTTGTCTCCAACCCCTTTCCCGCAATATATGAGTGATTTGAGTTTATTCTTATATGTCACCTGACGATATAGCTTCGTTAAACCATGGCCGTAATGTATCAATATTCTATTATTTAGTAGTTTGCAAGTGCTTTTTTTGAAAACGTAGGTTTTTTACCTTACCAAACAGTATCGCAATGAATTTATAAATTCACACATTGTACAGGCGCTAAACACGAGCGGAAAAAGCCGCAAAACAAGTCCGAAATCGAAAGGAAAAAGAGAAAACCGCTGATAATTATCAATGGTTTGGAAAGGCGTAATGAATCATTTTTTACACCCGCCTTCACCTTTACGAGCGAACGACAACGTTTTTTCCTCGCAATTACTCACGGAGGGGCTTAATTAACGGCCTATAACCGTGACTATAAATAACATTGGGCGGACGTGCATCAAGCTGTTAGCGAGGGTGAAGAATGGGCTCCAACCGCACGCTACGCGTCCAGGGACCGCCGAAGCATTGAACGTAAACAAAATTTGCATATATTCCTCCATTTTCCCGAGAGGTGGGGCGAAATCATCGAGAGAAAACGCCCTCTGCGCGAATCCGTTTGTTGCGATTTGACGGAACTTTAAGGGGGTCGGTGATGAATAATTTGCACAGGAATGGCATAGGGTTCTCTCCTCCCTAAAGAGGGAATTCGCTAGGAATCGAAATAGAGAAGAATTTTGCAAGGTTAATTCATTTCTTCTTTTAAACGTGACTATCAATCAGTAACTGCATCTGCTATCAATTCCATTTTCTGGATGTAGCTGAAAGTAGATGCTGGATTTCAAGATATTTAGATCATGTAATGTGTTTAACATTATCACAGATTAATTAGTTAAAGAAGGTTCGGTGGCAATACATATTTTGAATGTTCTTTTTCATAAACACATTTCCTTAGTGCTCACTGTCAGTACGATGTACTGATAACCAACTACAATTAAAATTGAAGTAATAGCTAACATAAAAGCATATTGGCATAATAGCTAACATATAACCATAACGTAATATATACGGAAGTTATATTCTGAGAGACGTCGACAGCCTAAATTATTTCGTAC
Source organism: Sympetrum striolatum (assembly GCA_947579665.1). NCBI lineage: Eukaryota > Metazoa > Arthropoda > Insecta > Odonata > Libellulidae > Sympetrum > Sympetrum striolatum. The sequence continues at coordinate 78,368,632 of OX388346.1, forward strand.
ATGGGTGTTACCATTGTGGTTAGAACCTTGGACTGCTTTCATCAAAGCTGAATGCACTTCCCACTAAGCTATCCGGAATGCGGAATCGGAATCTAGGTACAGCAGTAACAAAATTGAAATATAATTAGTTCCAAATTACAAAGTACAATATTACTGCACAATAATACTATAAAACTGCATAGTAAAAAAATATGGGCGACTCCTGGCAACATCATTTCAATAAATTCGTTTCCCTAGCAAACAATAGCTTCACGTGAATGCTTGGTTACTCCAAACAAACTTAAGTATTTCAAAGTCTGCTCCTCACTTGACATCCCTTATTTATCAGAAACGTTTTTCGGGATCTAAGTATGAAAATAAGGTCAAATGAGAGACTCACGATGGAATATTTATTCTAGTTAAAGCACATAAGCCAAGATAGATATAGTCGAGAGCAAATCATCGCAAACTAAATATATTATATTTTACATTAAATGAGAAGAAATCATTCATTTCATTCTCATATCAAATGGAAGAAAATCACGATATTTAAACAAATCCACAAACATTCCCGATGTATCCCTTCTTTATTCATTGTTAATTTAATCCAAAAAATACGACTGATTTTTCCTAGAGGCTAGTGGATAAATAAATACACGAAATAAATATTGTGTTCCATTCTACTTCTGTTCCTTGCATCTCTTTATAACGAAGCTCCTAAGGTAATATTTTTGCAGTATGTAGGTTCCTCAGTTTTAATAACTATAACATTTTTAATTTTCCCCAAAAGAATCCAATCAAACTACAACGTTATCAAAAAATTGAATTACAGAGGATTGTGGCTACAAATTATCAGAGGCATACGAGCATGCATTTAATTTACAAAATTAATGATATATCATCATATCTTTGGGCTAATTTACTCCTGTTTTTAGTTAGAACCCTCCGAATATTACAAAACCTGTTAATATCGGAAACATCTAATCACCATGGCAGCTAGAAAAATGAGGGGGTAAACATTTGACAAAAACGTCTGAGTAAAAGGAAAAATACCGCAAACAGCATGTCACACGTGAAATATTAACGATTTAACACATGTGCAGCCAAAACGTCGACCCGAAAAGCAATTTCCCACCACAATTTCTCCCCTACACAAAGAATGAAGGAGGGGCATTAAGTCAGGCTCCCATTTTCCTTTGTCCGAAATGATAATACTCTCGTCCGGCACAGGTCTTGCGGAATGATTTTCAGAGGAATTGCAAAAAGGGCTCTTTTGATTGGATGCGCGAAAACTAGAGAGACTTGGAAAGAATAAAAACCATTCTGATGATTTTTTTTCACTAGAGAAGAATGGAAGAGGAAGGATTTAGTATAAAAATCTGTCCAACATGGGGGTCGGAGTAATTATCTTTGAAAACTTTTCCATTTTCTTAATACGGACGATTTGAATGAATAGAAGCTCATAGGGAGCCGAAAGGCAGACGTGCAAATTGGGTGGAATTTACCAAATTTTGCATCCAGTGATTTTTTTTGTTTTTTTAACAGTTTTTAACACTTAAATTCCTTCATCAACGCGTGTAATAATAGACTAATAGTTTATCAAGTTTTAGCCAAAAAATATGTAAAATATTGTCTCTGAATGACTTCAAAAATTATTGCAACGTCGAAAGTAATTCGACAAATCAATTCTACCTATAACTATTTTCCTAACTATTATCATTTTTTGACAATCATCTCCATTTATAGTTATATCTCATTTAACCCTTTGATAAGAGCACTCTCAATTCTATAGAAATTAATGCTTTTAACACTAATCTAGGCATACCGAGGCTGCTAAACTTTGTAGACAAAGTATGAAAATTCTAAAAAATCGTTTTTCTGATACAATATGTAGATGCACTGGATATTTTTCACTTGTCTTTCGTGCCATATAAGAGGAAAACGTAGGTAACCTCTACGTAAAACTTTTTTCTCGAACTCAATCATGACAGTGCTCGCACGAAAGCTAGTGAGGATACTGTAAAATGAATGCTAGTCATTAAAGGCTAGTTAGCCTTCAACAACCACATTGTTCGTCAAGGGACGGGTTGCGTACACTAAAAAAATTTAAATGTAATTTATTTTACCAAAATAAGAATTTCGGATAAAATTCAACATTCCTTTTTCCAAAATAAGAATTTGTATTTAAATTCCCTAATTTTGATGCTTATATTCAATTTGTAAGATTATTTGCAACCGATAAAATGAATTTTACATGCATTTCCTATGAGAACATGTCTGCGGTCTAAAATGAAATACTTAGGTTGTTGGGAAGAAACCATTTATCTTCGTAGGGAAGACATTTAGCAGATCTTAGAGATTTGAAAATTGTGCAACTTTTTGTTAAGGAAAACATTTGAAATTTAGGCATCATGGAATTTCAGCAATGCGATGATGATTATCTCACCAACAACGTAACTTGCAAATGAATTATGATCATATTCATGATAAACATATAAATACCATTAAAATAAGTAACATTTCTTTAAGTTTAAATAAAATATAAAATAAGTAATATTTCCTTGAGTAACATTTCTTTCATTTCGCTAGTAATACTCGTATATAAATTTGTTTCGTTTAAAAAAAACAGGCGATAAAGGAAATAAAGGACAAAGTTTTCAGAAATCAATTCGCGTTCCTACAAAAGCTATTAAACTATCATCAGCAGATGGCTTTAATATACATCCTACGCAAAGGACGGCAGAAAATTTATTTCGAAAGAGCAGATTAATATCAACAGTTCAGCTAATAGGTGCCTACTTTATTTAGACAAAAATAGAGTTCGATTTAGCATATTAAATTGAAACATTCTCCCTCGGGCACTTGTCGTTCAAACGCTTTCATCCGGAAACTTTGTGTGACTGATTTTTCCTCTTAATTAAATATTAAACCTTCAAATATTTTACCTCCCGAACTATTAAAATCTGTACCAAAATCCCTATTTAACGCTGCTCCATATCGAATACCGGATTTCGGTATTTTGATAACTTATTTGACATACATCGAAAAGAGAAATGGCTGCATATAATGGGGCTTGATTTTTTTTTCTTGTACTACTTTAAAGCAACTAGCAAATAACTGGTCAGTGCAAAAATAAGTGAACATTTTTCCCTCACACAATTATAGCTTCGAGGAGAATTAAATATTCAAGTTAAAAAATTAAAACTTGATTCACACTATGAAAATCCATTTCCTATTCTGCTATATTAGTTTTTGGAGAAGATCGAAATAAATGGAAAATAAAGTCTGTTAATGTAAAACTTACACGAACTGATAAGATTACATTTTTCATTCAATTTCGTCTCTCATTTTGGTCGTAAAAAGAACTTGCATCCACCGTCTATCTCAATTATAGAATATTTTCACTACCCTTCGTAAATATCATAAATTTTTACAGTTAAGCATCGTTCTTTTCATTATCTTATTTTGATGGGTTAATGTTTTAACTTTTTATTCCAGTCTTTCAAACTATTTCGTTCCATTGCCAGATTTGTCTGATATATACTTTCTTAAATTAGTATAAAAACCTTGTGCTATTTATAGATTAAGTTTGGACAAAAAATCTTGCAGTAGATTTTGTTGGATTCGGTGTATAGAAAAGTCTTACAATGCAGAACGAAAATAGTCCCGAATTGTAGTGGCTCAGTTCCCATAAGAAAACCGGCGAACCTCTACGGACCCAAAGCTTACCCTTGAGGCACTCCCAACAAAAGAAAAGGAACTGTTCCTGCAAATGCAAGCTCCGCGTTAATGCACGGTGCGTGGTTAGAGGACGCGTGGGGGAGAAAGGGTTGCTTAGCAGCGAGAACGGGAAGGAAGGCAAAATAGATAAGGAGAGAGAGAGTCTTCCTCATCGGAGAGTGGCTTTAATCTAAATGTAAATGAATGACTCTATGTGCCGGAGAGATGAGGAAAGGTGCTGAGATAGTGAGGGGGAAACTGAGCAGGGATTTAAAGGAATAAAAGGGAGAACGTGATGCTGCGAGTTGCTGCGGGGATTTGGGAGAGCGAGTTGGGATATAGCATGTTGGAGAAGAAACAAAGCTATTTGTTGATGAGGCACTTGAGATGGGGATCGGTATCCGTGTGGGATAGTGTTGCCTAGGGAACGTCAGAGGTTGCGGATTTGTTAAGCGGGAGGAGGATAGACAGACGGCTGAGAGATGGATGGCAGACTAAGGACTTCGTTCCGGTGAAATCTAGGAATCAAGGGCCCTTTTAGAGTTTAATCCCTCGTTTACAGAAAGAAAGCCACGTTACAAAGGACGTAATTGCACGCTGAAGTTTTAAAAAAAAGGTTGTCCTAAATTAGAGTCCGGAGAGTTACAATAGATTTTTTGTAAAGTTCTGGGCGAGCATAGAAACTTGGAATTCTACAATCCTTCTTTAGAACGAGTACCTACCCTTGTCGTTTTTTTGCTGGGCATTCATGCCCTCAAATATCTACGTTAACGAACACAAAAGCATGTAGTTTAATGGGTGCTTGCAAGGCAAATAACTATTCAGAACCTACATGTATTTTATTTCTAAGCAACATTTAAACTGGAATAATATGGTGCTCTAGGAGAAATACAGGTTAATGATGAGGTTCCAATGACCGAAACACCTGTACACAATATAATTGTGGTTTATAGCGCACAATTTTTATCTACTTTCACAGAAAGTATTGTTTCTTACGTTTTCGTATATGAACATTTACCTGTAGCTTAAAAATTGAAATTTATCATGAACTAAAAACTGAATAATTAAAAAGGTGAGCACAATGAAGTAAAAAGGAGATGGTAATTTTCTTAAATTAGACTATGTTCACTAAATTCTATTCTAAAATAGTAATCACGCCGAAATCTTTAGATAGAAGATAAGGTTTTAATAAACAAAATATATCTGGAATGATGTTCCCTAAATAAGAAGCATGAATAGATAAAAACGATTTAGTAATAACGGAACCATCATCAAGTTCGTGATACAATCAAGTTAAAAATTAAAAAAAAACATTAAATATGCAATGTGTAGGCCAACAGTCGCGCTGCCGGTTATTCAAACATTCTCTAAAATCTCAAACTGTACTTCTTACGATGTTTCGATGTATTTTCTAATTCAATAACGCAGACGTTACGAGTGGATGTAACTCTTTACTCAAAGGTTAAAAACTTCAAATTTTTATTTTTGTTCCGAGTTTTTTTCCGTATTTCTCCTCTTTTTGCGACAATTCTCTTAAGAATGTCAAGACGACTTAAATAAATAAAAGAAAATAAGAATTTTTGGCCAAAAAACGAAACCCTTTAGAATGAATTACAAGAAAGAAATTCGCAACAAAATTTTTTGACTGAACAGGAGGTAGGAAGAAGGAGACTCCAGCAATCAACGTGATTAATATTTCATGGAAAACCTGCCCCAGGAAAAGCACGCAAATTTATTGAATCCCCCTGGAGACCGGTTATTTACCACCTTTATTAAACTTTCATGGAATTTTGCGAGCCGATTTACGTGGAGGTATTTTCAATACAACATTTCAGGAATCCACGATCTTTCTCTAGAAAGGATTAATTTCATGATAACACGTAAGGTCAATTAGATTGATCACTGGGAAAAGATGATGATTTAAATGAGAGATGAAGTTGACAGATGGTTACCACAATATGAGATCGATGTAAAAATGCGGTGAGGAAGACTGAGAATCGAAAAAGACGGTTAATTCGTCTAAGAGTTATAACGCAGCCCTTATGCAAAATAAGTTAGTGAAAGGAAACTCAAATATCAAATTCTGTGTATTAAAATCATAATCGTACCTAGATCATCAGGATATATATATATACAATCGTACCTATCAGCGATTAAGTCAAAATCTTAATCGACTCTACTCTGAATCAGCAGTTGTAAAGAAAAATAATTAAAATAGAAACCTTAACAGTAAATGGTTGAATGATGGTATCCTAAAACTAATGCATGAAAGATATATTGCATTCAAAAAACTTAAAAATTGTCCATGCAACATGAAGTACAGACAAATTTATATTAACCTAAGAAAAAAAAACAACTAAAGGAATTAGGAAGACTAAGAGGCAATATTTTCAAAAACATTCCCTACGCTTGAGGTTCAAAAAGAAACAAAAGTTAAAACTAGGAAAATCATATAATCATCTAATTATGTCTTATGGTCCGGATTCCTGATATCCTACATGAGGTAGGAAATAAGCTAATACATACATACTTGTGCAACCAAATATCATGCTTAGAGCATTATTTAACGACTAAAAGATCAAGATGAAAACTTTTCCTCTATTAAGTATGCTCGTGATTATTTTCTACTAATACAGTATAATACTTATCTAAATGGAAGCAAACGATCGCAAGTTTTTGGAAAAGCTAAAAGAAACAAGCAGTTAATGAAATTTAGCAGAACCATACAATGATGATACATGTCAAACACACATAAAATTATATTCATAATTATATATACTCATACATCGATTACTACGTCTATATTTTCAATTGGATTGTTTATTATTTAAATGAAACGAATGGTGAGATAAAATATATCAAATATTATGAAAATTATAGTCTATCAACATTGATATCCTCCAGACCATCTATGGGTGCATAGGAGAGTAATTAGGGACTGATCAACTAATCTCTTTTGCCTGTTTTTATCGCAGATATTTCATGGAAAGAATGAGTTTGTAAATTGACTTGATCCTGCGTCTATTTCTCATACTTTATGCATACTTTTGGATCGGCTTACGTAGTAAGGACGTCGCATATTTTCGATTATGTCTCCCGCAAACATACTCCCTCCTTGATCTTTGCTCGACAAAATAAAACCATTCATATGTTAAATGCAACTAGCAAATTATGTACTACGTTCCATTCTATTCGCAATGTATTTATTTAAAGTATATAAATGCATTATGGGCAGATAGGAACGCAGTCGTAATAGCAGATAGGAACACAGTTCCATACAAGAATCAATACAGACCGCATAAAAAAATAAGAAATAACACCCACGATTACTACTGCCCTCCTTCCAAATCCGTTTTATAAGAGAAAACGTTAATAGTCTCAGCTATAAGATTATGGAATTCTTTGCCTCTTCCAATAAAAACAAGCAAAAATGTAAATACATTCAAAACATTGTATCACAATTATGTAATGGAAAAGGCATGAACTGTATATGTATTTTCAGTATGTTTATGTTTAGTAAATAATTTCGTAATAGATCCAAAAACTCAAATTTTTAAGAAATTGTGTTTTAGTTTTGTTGTATTATTATATTTGCTCACTGCGATTCATGCAAAACTGTTAAATCCAATTTTGTTTTCCGTGGCTTGCCACAAAACAATAAACTCTATTATTATTATTAATGTATAAAATACAACATGTAAATGACAGACTTCGCATACTTTCATAGCTATATAGATATTTTTTCAACAGTCTTAGCTACATATTTCTCGCAGATATTTCATTCTCATTCTTATTAATTTTCGCAGAGTTCATCAGCATGTACCTCAACGAATTGAATAAAATTATAAATATACTCAAAGCCTCACATTGCCCTAGATTCCATAACCGAATTTCACGTTATTAAAACATTCGATTCGTTAAATCGAATCTGCATTGATTAGGTTAAGCTACACAACTCCGCTATGAGACAGGCAAGAAGCTAATACACCCGAACCTCTTAAGGCTAGAGATAGGGGACTCAGTGAGCCATGGGGAGATCGCTCTTTGTGGTGGCGGAAGTTGGTGGCGGCAAAAGGGGGCGATGTGTGTTTGGCGGGATTCGGGTTTCCAGGCAATATTCCCTCCCTTCTGGCGAAACCCTCCCAAGAAAGACTGAGGAGGTGCTGAATGGCTCCTTTAAGAAACTGCTACCACATCTTCATGAATGGAATATACTCCATTTATCTTCCACAGCAAAAGTGATTCCAAATCTGAATGCCGCGAATAAGCTATTAGTGTGCAGCGACATTTCAATGATTGATACAATTCGAATTTCCGGTTATGACTACGGTTTATTTTAGTATCTTAAGTACTTATAGTACCATAAGACTTGACTTGTTCTTTATTTTAGCTGGGGTAGATGAGGCGTAGGTCGCCCCCTCTTTCCCTACCCCGGCGTCTCAAAAAGATCAGGTACAGCGGTATTACATGATATATTATTTACAATTTATAGTCAAGTTTAGATAAAACGTCTTCTTAGAAGACGTGGTTTAAAAACAGAGTTAAAATAACAGGTTGATAAATAGGTATAAATAAGATAAATAACATAGGTATAAATAAAATATAAGACACCGAAGCTATGGCACTAAAAATATTTTGTTCCGCACTGGGTTTTTGAATCATGTTTGCCTGAATTCCGACTGAAGGTTAGATGTCCTAACGTGAAATTTAAAAAAAATAGGTAGAAGTGGTAGAAAATAGAAATGCATATATTTTTCTTTTTTAATTCCTATCAGAGCATTCTGGATAATTGAGAAAAGCAAGATTAAACTATGTTACCACTCAATCAAGCCTAGTGAGTCTCGTTTCTTCCCCTAAACTCTTCATAGCTAATGATATTTGAGTTAAATATTATTCTACCCTATTGACTGATGATTTTTTGGACAGAAATTTTACTAAAGAATGTTCATCCGCTTTACATTCATAATAGATGGAAATTTCATATTACCGTTGGATCGAATTCATTGCCCATCCTTCTTTGGGTTTCATCTGATCCTCTAAGGGCAATAGAACTCACCTTGAACCAAAAAGAATGCCTCACTATTCTCCTTGTAAAGTTTGCCTCATTACCTCTTCCACGTTTTTCCGGTCGTTGTACTATACCTAATTCTTCCTCTTGTCCAATAAGACTTATTTCCGACTGTAAGTATTTAATCTGCGGTAGGAAACTACCTCACTCCTCATTTTGCCTTGAAGCCCTCATTCTCTCTTTCAAGCGTCATCTAGCAGTGCCATACTGCTTCACTCCTCATACCGCCTTAAAGCCTCATTTGCTTTTTAATCCATGGTACTCTACCTAACTCCTCATCTTCATTAGGAACCCTCATCCCCTCTTTCAATCTTCTCCGGCTTGTTGTGGAGGGAGTGAGGTTCAATTCAGCCTCCGAGCTGAATGCTTAAGGGAAGAGGGATGATGAAGAAGGCAAAATTGATTCGGTTTCTCCTAAAAATCGGACCATATTGTAGCGGATTACAGAGAGTGAGTTATGGTGCTTGAGATAGATATTGCCTTAATAAGGAAGGAAACTAAGATAACGGGGCATTCGTCTGCGTATTTCCCTTGTGCTTTCTCCGATACGAGTGAATTCGGCGAGACGCGGGATTTGAGATCCTCTCAGAGGGTCGATAGTGGAAGGATTAAAACTGGATATTTCAAGCCCTGGAGGAATCCATCCCTTTTTTTATACAAGGTAAATGTTAATTGGAAAAAGTTCGTCGAAAATTTCTTTGGCATATGCAGTTTTCCTAAATGTTAATGTGATTCATTAATATATTTCACCGAACTGGAGGTTTGAGATCTTCACTAGACGTCTTTGTCGGCGTTTCTCGTCTTCTTCGCCGGTATTCGGAGAAAACAGGAAGACTTTAAGAACACCCAATGTGCATCTCAATAGCGATGCAATCTTCCTCAGCGGCAATTCTCCGGATACCGGTGAATGAGATGAGGAACGCCGACAAAGACGGCTATTGGAGATTTTAAACCTCTAATTCAGTAACAGACATGTTCCAAATTTTCTCTCTTTACTTATTTTACTGTTATTTTTTTGCATCATATAGTGCAATTATCGTGAATAAAATCTCTTACTTGGGTAGAACTCTCTATTGGGATGGAAGCTGCAAAGCTGAGGATCGTTAAAGAATAGCGGTCTAGGAAGCTTTCACGAAACTAAGACTATTGATGACCAAAGGATACAATGTAGGAATCAGCTTAAGAATGGTAAAATCGTTGATGTGGAGCGTTTTGCTGAATAGCTACGAAATGTGGACCTTAGGAAGGCGGAAGTCAAATCGTTGAAGGCCTTTGATGTGTGGGATTGACGTAGGATGGAAAAAGTAAGTTGGGTGGATAGGAAACGGAGGTGCTGAAGATGGTTGGGCAGAAGAGGTCTTTAAGAGAAGTTATTAAGCATCGACAAAGGAAATGGGTGGGTCAAATATTGAGAGGAGAAAGACCACTAAAAAATGTAATAGAGGGTTAATTCAAGAGAAAGAACAGAGGAGAAGACAAATGAAGAAGATGTAAGAATGACGTAAAGTGTGAGGAAAAAGTTTAAAAGAATAAAAATTTGGTCTTGAATGGGGATATCAACGCACATGAACCTACAGTTACCTACTATTGTCTATTTCGTTCACTTATTCTAAATCCTATTGATTCATTTCTTAAAAATATTCAACATCTCCAGATGATTAAGTGATCTTTTAAGGTATAATAATTAAATCCCTCCTAATAAGCCATAAAAATGCCACCTATTTCTTAGGATAACAGATACAAAAATGGTGAGTTATTCGCTTCTGAGGTAATTAAGAAAGTGTACAGCTAATTTTAAGGCAAGCTATTTAATATGTTCATTTCCTCAATAAATTTGATGTAAATTTAGAATATAAAATCAAGATGGGCACGAAACTACGTAATAAATCTCGTTAATGTTTTCAGCAATCACATTAAGAGGGTCCTTTTGTAATTTCATACCTCGTAAATCAGCTCATCTTAATGCCATTTCAGGAACGCAAAGAGTTCTTTAGAAAACTGGAGAGGAACCGTTTCAAAACCATTCAACTACAAATTGAGTCCCTCTTACCCGAGTCTAATTAATGATTATATTGTTTTCAATCGGCTATTCTTCGTAATTGGATTTGATTATAAATAAGCCTTTTTCAATAAGATAGTAACTCCAAAATTCCCACAAGAGAATAGCATCCACAGGAGTGCCTGAATTTTAAATGGAAAAAGGCAGAAACTATCGGCGGATCCTGAATGAAAACAACTTCCGAAAAAAATCAAAATTGCATTCAAATAACAAATTGGATACTCAATGCTCTCCTGGAAAAATAGTTCTCTGGGTTTAAAAGGGGATTGCAAGTGCTGAAGCTCCGCGATGCTCGAAGGAGCTGAATATCTTCAAGTGGCGAAACATTTCGCCTATCCGTAGATATAAACTTGAATGCGGAAACTTGGGGTATGGAAGAGAAGCACTTCCTCGCACTTCAACTGAAGATTGCGGATTTCTCTCCGGCTATTCCACTCTTAACTCACGCCCAATAAAAAGGAAATCTGAGGGAATTTCATAACTGGGGAGAATTGCAGCGATGCTTAAATCCTTAAAAGCACGGCGAATGGGTTCTGAAATCCTTGATGCGAAAAAGAGCACTTCAACAAATAAACGGGAATTGATGAACGGCTTATTTAAGTCCAATACCATTACATCAATAGGCACAGTAGAACCAATACATTCGTATGTAAGTATCCACTTACTTCAGTAACGTTATATATAAAGAAAAATTTATGGTAATTATAAAGTAATAAATAACAATATCCAATAACAATAAATAAGACCTATATCTCATTCAATTAAAAATCAATATAATATAATCCAAACGTAAAAAAAATAAAATGTAAGGGTAGTTGAGATCGATAATTAAATTAATAAAAGATAACCAAAAATTGAAATAAGTTAAATGATAAATAAAAGTAAATAATTATAATTATAAATTTCAAAAGATAAGATTGAAACGAGAGAAACATCACAAAAATTAAATTATTTCCTCTCCTTTTTCCTAATTCGACGGGAAATTAAAAAAAAAAACATAGAAGATACTTCAATTCCATAGACTCGACTTACAGAAACTGAGAACGGATTAAAACGTGAATTATAATAATAAATGTCTTTTATTTGGGCGAGATCGAGACTTTTAAGTCTCTCCTAGAATCTAAATTTTCGTCAGATAATTTTTAAGAAATAAATTAAGACGAGAGAAAGGAAAAATCAGTTCGCTAAAAACGTATATACGAAGAAAAATTAAGCTCAGTCAAAATATATGGTAGATTAAAATCGTAAGATTAGTAACTCAAATAGCAACTCAATGCACCTTGAGCCAAATAACTAGAAATATCAGTCACGATTTTCATAGCATTTTTCTTTAGTACTTACACTAAATATCATATTTGAGATGGATAAGCTAAGTATTCAGCTGGTGGGCCGCTTGATACCACACCCCCCCTTGACATAAGCTACTAAGAGCTTGCAGAGAGGAATGAGGCTCACTAGGCAGGAATAGGAGTGAGGTAGTTTGCCACAGCAATCCTCACTGAGCCATAATGCGGAACATGACCTCTCAAGTGAAGCACAATGACTCTATGAGTAACACTTTTCTTGGCATTCCGTAAGGAGAGACCTCGATTAGTGCAATGATTCACTCATACCTCGGTAGTTTTCAATTTCATCACAGCCATTATCAAGACTGTGACCAAGGTAAATGAAATATACATTTTTCTCTATCTAGCACCAAATGAAAATGAAAATATTCTATTCATCAGAATATGGTAGCAGTAAATGAGATGGATGCCTACTTATGTACCTATGCCTACTTCAACCTTTTTCAACTGATTTCATAAAAACCTGCGTAGAATTGAAGATGCATGAAAACTCCTAAGATTAATACAGCCTCACCCAATCAGGAAAGGAAACCACAGCATCGAGTAGCAACCAGCTCTTTATTAAATCTTCAAGAATCACGCGTAAAGCACCAAGGCGATAAAATCCGACGACACGAGACTCTCAGCAGGTTAAAACGCAGCTTAAACCTTCATAGAACGTGCCTATATAACATCCTACTTCGCAAAAACCACGCTCTACGAGAATACGCTCTCCCATAATCCGATCCCCAAACATTACGAAGATGTAAACAAGCAACTCGTATGACCTTGATCGCCCATAATAAAGCTCCGGGAATATTTGGAAAGGCTCTCAGACTAATCAACACAAGGGAAGAAGGCGAGGAAAGAGTGGCATAATGGAGCCTCCGAAACAAGATACAAACCCGTGCAAAACGGTCTTCTCTCTCGGAGAGGGAAAGCCTTAAGAGCTCAAGGGGAAGAGAGCTCAAGGGGGGCAGAGCTCTAAGAAAGGACGGGATGCGTGAAATCCTCGGAAGGGAAAGCGGGAGAAATAACGATTATGTGAGGAGGAAGCGATAAAGAAGGGAATGGGCGATACGCATTTCTGAAACAGCGTCGAATCGGAACGGTCGTTATCTTTTAACTTCTCGACGTACAACGTAAAGCGGGGAAACAATACGGGGTACATGGATCGGAAAGAGGAGGGCAAGCATGGGTGGAGGAAAGAATGGTTCAATATATTTATCGGTTTTACAACGGAGACTCCGGAAAGTGACCAGTATTCTTAGCGGGTGGACTACACCCAACTCCCGGTTCGTTCAATTCAGTGCAATCAACACAATACCAAAATATTTTCTTGTCGATTCGCTTTCATTAATTCCAAATCCAGCAGAAAGAGAATTAAAAAAAAATCTGATGAGGCCAACACATGATTCCGTATTTATTGAAAAGAGAAGCCTATGCCGGTAATATATAAATAACTCAAAAACAATGAGTGTTACAGGAAAATGTTTCATACAACATTTTTAGTAAAAAAGATTATCTACAACTTTGGTACATAATTGTATATACCTTAATTACATTCTGACAGAGATATGTATGAAAAACTTCCATTTCTTGATAAACAACAACTTCCGGTTAACCATTATTCAAGAACACCTCCTAAACAATCAGTGTTGCGAAAAAATGCTTCATATAAAGGTTGTAGTAAAATACATTATCTATAACTTTTGTATTTGAATGTATATACCTACATTGCATTCTGACAGAGATATGTATGAAAAACTTCCATTTCTGGATAAACAACAACTTTCGGTTAACAATTATTTAAGAATAACTCCTAAACCATCAGTGTTACGAAAAAATGTTTCATACAAAAGTTGTAGTAAAATACATTATCTATAACTTTTGTATGTAAATGTATATACCTACATTGCATTTTTACAGAGATATTTAAGAAACGAAATTTTGTTCCGGATAAACCGCAACTTCCGGTGAAGTGATATTCACCAAAAACTAATCAACTTTTGGCATTGTTAGGAAAATTCTAAATATGAATTTTGAAAATCATCGGATAAATACTTTTTAAGATAGAGCGCCCACACACTTTTTAACCACAGACAGACAGACACACAGACAGACATGTTCGGGAAAATAGCGAAAACGTGCTCTATGGGCCCCAAAACATCTATTTCCGTCGAAATCTGGAGGTCGAATTTTTTTTGCGAATACAATAATTTCTTTATACTACGAATAGGGAGAAAGTAAAAATAGATATCGAGTTGAAACAACTGTAGTGATAGTGACAACGATATCCAGGTCAGAAAAAAGAAAATGATTTATTACAACAATAGGTGATGAAGTCAGAGAGTATACTGTAACAACCAATGTCATCCCTGTTACTGTTTGCAACCCTGGGCTGGTGGATATTCACATCAAATGAACATATAAATGACAATGAAAATGAATTCATCCTTGAAAATTGTTTGCAACTTATTAACTTATTTTATTTATCTGATTAAATTAACCCACTAACATCTTTTTTCACTTTTTACAAATGTTTGGTTGCATTTCAATGCAGCTTTGTTGTTATTTATTAATATGTTTATTTCAATAAGTTGTTGTAAGATTCATTGTAATTGGTCGTATTGACTGTTAATGGATCAAATTTAAATAAATAAATAAATAAAATAAATAAATTATTCCGTATATTTTGCAAATTTTAGTCTCGGTTCCTTGATCATGGATTGTATGAGGCTTTATTGGAAGCTATACATAACAAATTATCAATATTTAGGTGTATTTTCGTTATTAGAGGCATGGGCCATATTCTTAAGTTACATATTAAAGACTGACTCAGAAATCATATCCATAAGTAAGAAATATTTTCAAAGTTGTAAAAGAACTATAATTTGTGTTTCTGTTACGTTGAGGAACCAAGGTACTCGAAATTTATTTTGCAAACATTATCGCTAGCTTTCAAATAATAAACATACGAAAACATAAATGTTTACTTTTAAAGAAAACAATTTCCGTTTTTACAGAGGCATCTCCTACGCAGGTAATAATACACGTCTGTGGATAATTAGCTTATGCAACTTTATAATAACAAAGAAAGATG
The DNA here is from genome assembly GCA_947579665.1 of Sympetrum striolatum. Taxonomy (NCBI): domain Eukaryota; kingdom Metazoa; phylum Arthropoda; class Insecta; order Odonata; family Libellulidae; genus Sympetrum; species Sympetrum striolatum. The sequence goes on from OX388346.1 coordinate 78,383,886, forward strand.
AGATAAAAATTGACTGTAATATCTAAATGGTGCAAGTATTAATAATAATAATAATAATAATAATAATGCCGTCTTATTTTTGGGCGAATTTTAGCCTAGGAAGGCTATTCCTCCAATTAACCCCTTTTCTTAATTTTATTCATTTTTTTGCATTTTTATTTATATCGCAAACACACACACGCAACATACACAGACGCAACATACACAGACAACCATTCCCTAACCGGAAAAATCCGATTAGCCGGGATTCGAACCCGGGACCGCGAGGTTGGAGCGTTAACGCGCTAGCCCGTTAACCACTCCGCCACCACGGTCGGTGGCCAAATTAATGACCAAAGAGAAGTTAAAATTGAAATATGCACAAGTTTCCCGTATTAGTGAAACAGGAAAGATAAAAAAGACGGGAGACGGCAAATTAAAAAAAGTGAAAGGGATACCCGGAAGTGCGTGTATTTTAGAGCGGAAATGAGGAAAACTCTTTTATAAGGAGAAGCGCCGGAGATTATTGTCACGAAAGATGGCGATAAGAGTTATAGGGCTAACGGAGGGGTGGAAAAAGTAATGAGGGATACAAAGAGAATATAAAGTGACGGAAATAATACCTATAGGATAAGATTGGAGGATAAAGAATGCGAGAGATACAAAGGTGGAAGGAGAAATAGAATAGTGAAGAAATAGAAAATGGAGACCACCAACTGAGATAATCAGAGACCAGAATCCGTAGAGAGGAAATGAAGTTTACTGGGTAAGATGAGGTAACTTAAAATTAACTTTAAGGTAAATCGAAATTTTTCATCACACTTTACGGAGTATAATCGATAGAGCAAGTGCAAATGGGTGCAGCATAATGATCCTGTAAACAAGACGAAAGTTCCTTATATATTTCATGGTTCATTTAATGTCACAATCCGTACCTAGAGATTCATTTTCAATGGCCAATAAAGGGATGCCAAAACCATAAATTGGCAAGAAAACATTTTTCGTGACAGATGCATTACAAAAATCAAGTGCAAACCAGCATAGCGGAGTAGATTAGCAACAAATCATGTTTCTGATAAAGTAAATATCTTTAAAATAATCAGCTCCATATCAATTCATAAAAGAAACTTTACGTAATGATTGAAAATTATCACGAAAGAAAGAGAATCAGAGGGTGGTACATAGAGAAGAAAATGTCAAAGGAGAAAACAGAGAACATAAGATAAAAACTTAGCTACAAAGAAAAACACTAAGGGGGTGAAAATTGAGAAAGCAGAAAGATGAAGAGGTCTACGAATAGATAAATCGAGAGAATGCATCGGAGAGATGGAAACGATAAAATAAAGGAGAAGGGAGAGGGAAAACATGAGAGAGGAAGAAATAGGGAAAAGTCTATAGACACATTAATGGAGAAAAATAAGAATGAAATATGGAAAAGGGAAATGGAAAACAATAAAGAGTGAAATATAAATAGTTAATGATGGATATAAGAAAAGGAAAAAGCAAACTGAAGAAGGAAAGTAGAGCAAGATAAATAAAGATAGTGTTTTACAGAAAAAAAGGAATCAAATGAGGAATGGAAAAAGGGATAAGAGAAAATAGAAATGATATATAGATAAATAGAAAAGCTTGAAAATGATAAATAAATATAGAAATTATGAAAGATAAAATGAAGGAGAAATAGAAAAACGGTATAAAGAACGGATAAAAGGAATAAGAAATAGATTAGCATGCAGAAAGGTATACCTACGTTCAAAAAGTTCCCCAACTTATATTTCTCCGCAAAAACGCCGACCAGGAGAGATGTAAAATTCTTGTGGTAGATAGATAGGCGGATAGGGGGTAGATAGCTGTAGCTACAATATGTGGTACTATCTACCAAGAGAATTTTACATTTCTCCTGCTCGGCGTTTTTACTGGGCAAACATTTTGAACGTAGTGGTACTACATTAAAAAACAAGAGGATATTAAGTAGAAACATTTAGAACAAGGAATGAGAGAAATAGTAAAGATGGAGCAAGCGTAATAGAAGAAAAGAAGAGAGCAAGAGATGGAATAAAGATAACCAAAGTAGGACAAAAAGAGAGATGGAGAGGATCGGTAGACGGAAGAGGAAATACAAAACAGGTATAGAAAGGTGGAAAGATAAATTGAAGAAGTAGAGAAACAGTATTATAGAACGATGGTTAGAATAAGAAATAGAGAAACATGTAGAAAGAGGTACCATAAAAAACAAGAGGATATAATTAAATAGAAAATGTAGAAGTAGAATGAGAGAGATAGTAAAAATGGAGCAAGCGTAATAGAAGAAAAGAAGAGAGAAAGAGGAAAAAGATAGGAAGTAGAATAGAGCGAGAATCCCTAGTAGTATGGTGAATGAAGGGAACATTGAAGAGGAGAAAGAGCAGCTTAAGGAAGAGAGGATAACGAAAGAGGGAAAAGAGATGAAGGAGAAAAGCCCTGGAAGATTTGGAAGAGAGGATGAATAGAGAGAGAGAGAGAGGAAGACCAGAACTCTCACTTAGGAGGCGAAAGAAGCGAGAAGATTATAAAGTTGGAGTAATGCGCAGAAAAGAGAGGGGGAAGCAATTATAGGAGTGGAAAGAGAGAAAAACAAGCGGAAGTTGGGCCATGATTTTCGCGGGGAAAGAAGAGAACTGACAAAAAAGACAAAGGGGAGGAATGGGGCCGACGAGGATGCTGCGGAGAGGAAGGGGATGAGTTGAGGGGATGAGGGACGGGTGGAGATGAGGCATGAGGTAAGGTAGGGGATGAGGTGAGGTATCTGTGGTGAAGAAAGGAATGATGAGGGAAGAGGAAAAGATACATACATGCATACAAAGGACTTTATTAGGCGAAAATTGAGACTGTGAATTTACATATTTCAGCTAACCTACACAATAAAAATACTAAGAAAAGATAAGGGAGGTCGTTGGATGGCAGAGGCCTTAATAGTATTCCATATAAAAGATAATATGCTATTGAGACAATTTATTTATACTAAACCACACGAAATTTACAAGATTTGCTGATGATTGAGCCTGATGCTGACATGCCTGATGATGGAGCTACGCTCTGAAACCTAGGTCGCATGTCCTTCCATGTCCTGTAAATTTCTTGTGGTTTAGTATAAATAAATTGTGCCATGATAGTTTATTATCTTTATAATGGAGGGGTTGAGATGAGGGATGAGGCAAGGTGTTGGTGATGTACAAGAGGATGAGGAGATGAAGGGATGAGTGATGGATTAAAATGAGGGATGAGGAGGGATAGAGGATAAAGAAGGGATGAGGATATGAAAGGGATGCCATGAAGGAGGGACAGAGATAAAAGGGTGAGATGTGAAAGAGAGTGAGGTAACTATGGGGATGAGGTAACTATGGGAATGAGGTAACTATGTGGATAAGGTACAAATTGGTATGAGGTAACTATGGGAATGAGGTAACTATGGGAATGAGGTAACTATGGGAATGAGGTAACTATGGGGATGAGGTACCTATGGGGATAAGGTAACTATGGGGATGAGGTAACTATGGGAATGAGGTAACTATGGGGATGAGGTAACTATGGGGATAAGGTAAAAATTGGTATGAGGTAACTATGGGGATGAGGTAAATATGGGGATGAGGTAACTATGGGGATGAGGTAACTATGGGGATGAGGCAACTATGGGGATGAGGTAACTACGAGGATGAGGTACTTAGATTATGTGGCAAGAAATAATATGAAGGAGTAATAATTAAATAATGATAAAAGGAATAATATGATGCTGTAAGTATCGGGATGAGGCAAGAATGGGAATGAGGTAGATGGGAATGAGGTAAGGACTGGTATGAGGTAAGAATAAGGAAAAGATGAGTAAGGGTATGAGATGGAGAAGGGAATGTGATGAGAGAGGGGATGAAAGAAGAGGGGTAGGGCAAGAGAGAGGAAGGCATATTTAAGGCTTCAAGTAAAAGGAGAAAATTAAGACGTTTTAAGGAGGGAAGGGAGAAGAATGCGCGAGAAGGTATTGTGGGGTTGGCAACAGTGTTAATGAGCAAAGAAAAAGGAAACGGGAAGACGGCTTTTAATAAATGGAGACGCAGTCTGATTCTTAGAAGAAGTAGAGGCAGAGATATAATGAGGAGGAAAGGCAATCTGGGAGCGGATTCATCCGTGTGTAACTGAGACCCTAAAAGTCCATATTGGAAGCAATGATGAGCTCACCATAAACAGAGGTTGCCTGAATTGGCAGAAAGAAATTCCCAGTTTAAGAGAATGGATGGGAGAAAACGTATTATTCAGTTAATATTGAAGTTGAGGATAAAATAATACTGGTTAATGTATAATGTATGTATAATGATTATGCTTATTGATATTCTATGATTGCTGTGGACAACAATATTATATCAAAGTAAATGGTGCATAAAAGTCTTTGAACAGAAAATGCATACCTGTGTGACAAAAAGGTTGTTGCAGTGAAGATAATATTAGAGGAATTTTCGAAGGAAGATGTTTATTATCAATAGCTTTAGGCATGACTTTGTGGCAGGAATCCATGACGTTAAGAAATGAAAAGATGAGACTTTTACCCGTACCACACCAATAATTTATTCAGCAACCTAGATTTTGAAGCGTCGCGTCATCGTCAGTATTTGTTCTTTACGTTAGGAAGAATTAGTTCTTAGATTAGATAATATATGTTTGTCTCTCCTATGTGATAACTCGGGGTCTTACGGTTTAGATTTCAGTCATAATAACAATCTAAGACACATTTTAAGGGCACCTTATACTCGCGAAACCCCAAATGAAATGGGAATCCGAGAAACTACATTAAGAAATCAGGAGTGGACACATTTCAGTTCAGTAAGCCCGACATAACGCGGCGAGGGAGTCGATGCGCTGACAACGAGACATGCACGACATACGTCACTTGTTTGGAAGCTTCCGCCCTCTATTAATGTCTCCTAGATACGTGGCAGCCCGCCTTGAAACGCAATGGAACTTATTTTACTTTAAATTGTAAACTGGTTTTGCATTCAAAGTTGATACGGTATATATTTCATGGATTTCAAGGAAATTTTAAGTTGATATGTAAATTTAATGTTATTTTCTGGTAGTAATCAGTTTTTGTACATGCAAGTTGTTGCCGAATCGTTCGAATTAATTTATAGACACATACGGTGTTTATGCCCGTAAATTGGTAGTCTGAAAATATTTGGGACGCTTTGGTTTTTGAAGTGGTTTTGCGCATCTTTTGAAAGGCACTCACCAAAATTGCAGCCATTTTGAAAGCGCAACTGTTGTTAGATAATCAAATAAAATCTTTGTTCGGTCTAAAAGTTTTCAGAATATCCATGTTTAGGTGGTATACTATTCTGTAAGTTACAGCCGTTTAAATTGTAAATTTGCGTAGTTTGTAGACAGCTGTACAAAGTATACATTGGATAGTAATGGACGGGGTTACTAATTAGCAATGTAGTTTAGCTGTAGACATAGAACTTTGAAGCATTGATTGAATTATTTGTTCAATGTATGTTCAGTATACATTAACGTTACCGCCTTAAATAGCAACATAGTAAATAAATAAATTAATTAACATAAAAGATAAATATATCCACAGGAAATAATTCGTCAATTGTGGGGAAGGAATTGAGGAAGCCGTCAAAGAAAAGGAAAAAAAACATCTGTGTGAACCAATGAGAGAAAACCGGAGTAAAACGGTGTTTTGGTTGGAAACTGTTACGATGGAAACGATTGGGGCTGAAGAGGTAACCTTGGAGACAACACTTGCACGAGTACGAGAGAGATAATTAATTTTAATCCCTCTTTGCCCTCTCACCTTTTTTCTCCCCTTTGTCCTCCAAAAGGGACCGAATCCGTGAAGCGTGAACACGAAGCATGCAATTAGTGAAGTGCCATCGCTCGTGACGTCACACAACCTCAAACAGGGTTTCACTTTAGGGCGTCATAGGAATGCGACTCAAAAAAGGTTTTTCTTCTCGAATATTTCGGGATGCCCCGTTGAATTTAGGTTAAACGTACCGTCAGAATGAGCCAAAGCAAGGGACCTACATTTTAAATTGGTGGTATTATTACCTGAAACAGTATGAGGACCGTTTACTGTGCAATTGTCCTAGAAATGTTTTCATGTTTAGGATGAAATCCAACCAAGGAGTCAATTATTAATGATTATGGAATCATCCATAATCACAGAAAAAGAACAATTCGCTTCGTTGAGTCGACAAAGTAAATTCTTAAAAAAATAAATAAGGCAACATCGTAATTTGAGCAGTAAATTTATTAAGAACTAAGTGTTTCACTTCTGAGGAAGTATCTACAGGTATCAGTGGTACTGCCTAATAAATTAACCGTGGAAATAACGAAGTTGCCTTATTTATTCTATGTCATTCCAAAAAGTTGTGCCTTCATCGAATATATCAAAACTAAAAATATTTTATTGCATAAAATACGTCTTTCTGTGAACAAACGAGTTTTTCAGTGATTATGAAGGAATCCCACCAAGTCACAACTCAAACCATCATATTTAGTTTCCATGAGATAGTACGCGAGTTAGTAGTATTATTGTTGAAAGAGCTTATGTCATTTCGCACCTGTGATCCCGCCAGGAATCGAATCCGGGACCGTTTTCACCGAAGCCGAACGCGTTGCCCACACGCCAAGCTGGGAACCATACACGCAAGTTTCTAAAAGTGTAAGGCTTCATCTTTTAATTAATTAAAACACACTCGTGTGAACGAATCTCCAGGCTCCAAATTAGCCAATTAGGTCACGCGATTGCCTCTGGTGAAAGTGGTCCCAGGTTCGAACCCCTGTGGGAGCCAATATGGACCTAAATGATATCTCTGTTAGTTTCCAATGAGAGGTTCCACCAGAAACCAACAGAAATGTCCTTAGAAACCAATAAGACTCCAATTCGAAAAGACTTTAAATGGAAAATTAAGCAATCATCCTATCTTTGAATGATAATACATATGCAAAGAGTACATTTATAAGATAGCATTTATAGGAAAATATGTATGTTTCCTGAGAGATGATTACATGCATCCCATTTATGTATCGAAATACCAAGAAACACATAAAGGCTTCAGTGTTCTACATAAGCCAAAATCAGGACTTATCCAAACCTTTCGTCTCCAATACAAACAGCTAACTTAATACTTTTTGTGACAGCCGAACGCCTATTAAGGGATTTCTTTTACTTCCTCGAGTATTGGTTTAGTTTGCCGTATAAAAAGTAAACATAAAGGAAATGCGACGTTTTATGTGAATTTAAAACATTTTCTTGAGATGCCTTCCTTTTATTTGTAGGTAAATAGTTATTTTTTGTTTTCTTTTTACACAAAAACTCTTCTGGGTAATTTTTTCCGATATTTTGCTGAAAATTTCGAGAAACATAGTCAAGGAAGAGATATACAACCTGGATTGAAGATTTTTATACCTACTAAACATAAAAAGTCAATTATGGAAAAAATAAGTTCAGTACGAGGTAGCGTGTCAGATGTGAATATTAGTGATATGATGGGGGCTCGACCCCATGTCTACCGCTTTCGGGGCGGTTCATATAATTTCTGTTTGTGTTTAGGGAGGAAATAAATTGTATGAGCTTTGCATTATTCACACAAAATTAGCCAATTGTATCGCCGTTAATTTTGGTAACTTTTTGAATAGTCATTGGTTTATTCTGTAATATTTTTTTACTTTAAGAGCTTTGAAAGAAATTTAAAATCAAATACTATTATGATAACTCCAACCAATCGCAATTGAGCCATTCATTCCATTAAACAAACGCGTCCTCATCTTTTATAGTTTGATCCCCATTCAAATTCGGAAACTTGCACCCAGAACTCTGAACGTACCAATTCCATAGAAAATAGGAACTTTAAGCGGTTCCCACGCTTCAACATACTCTCCCGGTAATTCCACTTTAGGGGAAAATTAACCAGGCCATCGAAATTTCGCCACCCGCAAAAAAAAAACACAGTGGCTTAGTTATAGCAGACGTTGAAAAACACCTCCTGTATCAACCGAAACATTTCCTTTGAACCCCGGGAGTTTTATCATAGTTAATCTCCCGCGTTATTTCAAAGGGAAACTTACGTACGGGGGCGCTGATGTATGCGGAATTCGCAAGAGGTCTTCCCATAGAACACACCTTTCCGGCCTAATGAATGTGGCCGATAAACCTTCCATAATCGGGTAATTGAGCGGATGAAAGAAACGAATGGAGAGCTCCGTTTCAATTGAGACTCAATCCGATGATTGCCGTTCGAAATCAAAGGGGACGGAAACAACTCGCGGGAACGACGCTCACCTGTTTGACAAAGCGGAGCAAAAATCGGCTTGATGAGTAATTAGCCAGGAGCGATTGAAACTGCCAACACCGGATAGCCTTTAGGTGGCCCGTGGCAGGCGTGATTCGATTAGGGCAATGAAGAGGAATGTTAGAGGGAAATGGAAGACTGGAAGCAAACAGCTTATAATTTTCTTTGTATCGAATAAATTAGTCATTACTGCCGTGTCTTAATGAATAGAGTGTTTTTCCCTTGGATTATGGCAATGCATAGATACAAAATCATCTTTCCATTTACATCAGTATCAACCTTGTTCGCGGCTCTCCAAGGATCCCCATCCCACTCACTAAGCTGGGTAATGCTTACCAGTACCTTTTTCTGATTCTCGGATATATAATTTTTCGGTAAAGCTCCACACTTGAGATAAGATCTAAACTAACGCAAGTTGCCAAAGTTCACAATACATAAGAAAAGTCATTGAATATATCTCGGTACCTCGGTATTTACTCCTTTACTTAAAATGAGCGAAAGATAGATAGGTCCACGATAAATCTATACTTTAGTACATTTCCATGCATTAATTAAGCTGTTGGATCTCCTTTGTTCATATCTCACTGAAGGAGACGTCGGATGTCCCAAATATTCCATGACTGTACAAGGAAAGGTTGAGGTGACTTTGCACATAAGGGCGTGCACCCAGGAAAATTCCCAAGGAAAAACGGACTTGAAAAAGTCTGATGGGGCCGAGAATCGAACCCGAGAAGTTCCATGACTGCTCCTATGAACATCTAAGAGAAGTGAATAACAGTGAGTGAGTCCGGTCCACCAACAGAAGTTGCGTTACAGCTGGTTAAAACACCTTTTCTCCTCAATTGAGATGGAAAATTCCGATTTGCTCTGAAATATCCTTGGTGAAAATCATTTTAAATTCCACACGATTAAATTCCCCGTTATTGCCAAAAGTGAAATAAATACTTTCATTTTTATAATTTACTAGATGAATTAGACTTAGATTTTTGATAAATTTTTCAAAATAAATCAACAAAAATTTTAACGGCGTTTCTACAAGAAACCTTCCTTCCTTCAATTTTAGCATTCGATTACCATATTATAAATGCGTACGAACATTCTAACTTCAATACAATGCATGAATATTGTTTACGCACCTATTTTATACCGATAGAAAAATATAAAGACGTTTTTAAATATTCTGAATCAAAATCTATTATAATCCAAGATGTCTATCACTCATGTTAATTGCCAAAAAATCTATTGAAGAAAGACGGTCTCTAAAAATGAAGAAATAAAGCGAATTGCTTCCCCATTCAGCCCTAAAGGTGTGAGAGGTTTAGAGAAGGGATCTCTTTCCCAAAGATTCCCCATCAAGGAAAGGGAAAAGAAGGCCCTTCTTTCCAAGTTGAGAGTCCTTTGGTATTCTGGAATAGGTCTCCTCACATTGTAAACATGTTGCTCGTTCCGGAAAGAGATTTCTTTGGAATTTCTTGACAAAAACGGTAATCGAATGATTTTGTTGATGAACGAAATCATGTGAAAAAGTGTTTTGAAAGATGGAGTTTTGATGTAAACAAAGTTCTTTGAAAATCCAAGATTTCTTTTATTACCGTAATTGCTTGGCAACCTGTCTACAAGAAAAAACACACAACATATTTACTTACAAAGACAGAGAGGATATTTTTAAAAGTTTGTCTCCATTAGCACAGCTGGAGATGCAAAATAAATTTCCGCCTATGGTTTCCGCAAGTCAACCTGATAGCCAGTTATTGTGAAAAGAGTATCACAATATACAATTCTCAATATATTATAAATGTCGTGATTCGGGAGCAAGTAATTTATCTTTGCTGCAGCTCTATTGCTTTATATGACGTATAACTACACAACTTGAACAAAATTATGTATTCCACTGTATTGAGACAATCAAGCTAAAGATAACATGGCGATGAAAAACAAAATTCTCAATCGTTCAGAAACACAGCAAATCATAGGATTATTTTACTTAAGCGCATTACATAAAAATTAAATCCACGCTGATTCCTCGATAAGTAAATTTTAGAGCTCAATATTACTCCATCTATACAGTTAACAATCAGTTAGATTCAGATTACTGATTTCGTAATTTTGAAACAATTACGTACGTCACAAATAGACAAATATTAAGAGTGAAATGTCGCAACAAATCAATCATTATGCCACAACAATCGAAGTTCGAAACTATTGAAATGAGACTTCAAACATTTAACAATGGATAACAATTATTGCCTAAAATGTATTGCGTTCACAACAATGAAGTGAAAGCATTGCGTCACAACAATGGATCTTGAAAATAATTCAATGAGAACCCAAACAGAGAGAGTCGTCAACAGTTATGACGATTGTTACCACATGGTAGCCACGCATCAATAGCCGTCGCTGCATTTAATTGAAGTGTTTTATAATTGGCTATGCAATTTTCTTTAGGTGAGAACTCTAAATTGAATTATAAGTAAAGTGTGTGACTTGACTCAACTCGGATTTTATTTATCCCGGTGGAGATGAAGCCGAACGGCTCCTTCTTCCACATCCCCAGGGCTCTCAAGACAAGCACAATAAATGAATAAATATGCAATAAATAGAATAAATACAATAAATATAGGAAAAAACAAATAAACAGTGTGGTGATGATCGAAAATGAATTTTGCCTTGGAGAAAAATTAAAATAAATTAAATTATTTGTAAAAGAGTATCATTTCCAATAGTCATATTACCAAAGAATCTTCAAGGTCGGAATACTTGAAATACGGAGCTGCAACGAAGAAAGGAAACGTTTACATTTACAGTGAATAAAGCAAATTGGCTTACTCAGACCCATCACATTCGATACTCCGACACCAACTCTATCAGCGTATCTGTGACATCAAAAGCACGGAAGAGCTCTATCCTCACCGCATACACACGTACCCCCCACTAATACTGCAGACCGTTATCTAAAACAATGCATGGAGGTACATTAATTTCTGCCACCGATCGTTAACCAACGCCACCTATAGTTATGCCCCCCGACCTCACCATCCGAACAAACTCCGTTGAAATGCGCCGCCCAGATAACAGCCTTCCTCAGTGGGCCATCATCGATTGCTATTACCATAAAACTACCGACTTACGACCCTTGATATCCCCACGGGGACAGTAACCGAGCATTCCCTATTCTCGCCCCGGAGGGCTGCAGACGCCATTTTATTGCCTCGGAAGCAACAACATATACCCCCAGCGAGGGACAGGGATCGTTAATTCTGCAAAAATAAACGGGCGTCATTTAAAAAAATCGAAGGTTTGCCATTTCCCCCTTTGATGTTTAACGCGCAGAAAGACCCATGAATTTGACCTTGTTAAGGTTCTGCACAACGTTTTAGGGTGTCTACGTCCATTGACCGAGAATCGGTTGTCCTTCACCAGTACGCCTGACCGACCGCGTTACTATGGTAATGCCTCACGTAGCGACGGCTCCTGTTTGTTTTGTATCCGTCTCACGATGTAAGTTTTGCAATTTAAAAATTAACGGCAGTAGAAAAATAGCTATGGGTCTGTAAAGCTGTAAACTATCTCTAAACGAACAAATTTAATTAATAAAAAGTAACGAGTTGATACGAAAGGTGTCATATACTCTTGTGTATATGAAGGACTCATTTAAGATTCCACCTTTCCCAATGGAAAGATCTGCCAGGTAAAAATATGAACTTTTCAGAAGAGCGTTAGCCTTACCTTATATATTTAGTTATTTTTATTAGTTGAATATGAAATTTCAAAAAACTATTTAAATAAAATTGAGAATCGTTCCGTAATGTATTTTAAGATGCAGGTTCTCTTAAAAGATGATGGAAATGAAGTTCAGCGATGCACAAGATATTGTGCGTCTTGACCCAAGGTTTTACAATACGTGAAAATAGAAAAATAGTGCCTTGACTGGGACTCGAACAGACGTATTTCACCTTCCGAGTGGTTGTTCTAACGTGGCTTGGTAGTTCAGTTGGATTAGAACACCAGCCCGGGAAGTGGGAGACCTGGGTTCGAGTCCCATTCAAGTTACTACTTTTCACTTCTTGTACAACCCTGTCTCTTAATAGTGTATTTACAAGAAGACGTAATGAGGTATCCTTGACTTTTAAAAGGTAGGGCATGAGCTCCTTTTGTTCCTATCTGAGTACTCTTACGAAATCACATCGAAATGCACATCAAGGAAGGCCTGTCAGACAAACCAGGTCCTCCAAATAGGGTGTTGGTCTACTGAGTGTCGCTGAAATGGGAGTCGGCAAAATGGTCAGATGAGTTGAGTGTCGATCAAGTGGATTTCGGCCAAGCAAGAGTCGCTAAAGTGTCCGTCTGTCAATGTATTGTTTATCAAAGGAGATAATCCCGGATGGTAACCTTGTTATCCCTGGACGTGCAGTACAACTTTTGGGTGATTTCGTTACCGTAGGCATCCTCTCCGAAGAGGTCCATCGTCTCTCGTCGACCGTTCGCTCTTAATTGCACATTCCAACCCTTTCTCCTTTTTACGGTCTTCGAAAACTTTTACGGATAACTCGAGAGAACGACCCATCATTCTAAAAGATTCGGCGCTAATCTGCTCGAATTGGATCGAATGTAAGGACGGACAAATCTCACTTTAATTAGGCACAATCCCCTTCTTAAGACTCGCTGTTTCAACCCTTTTCCTAATCAACCCCTTTAACTGTACACATATATCTTTCTTCTCATTCCACGTCCTACCTATTACCCACCAGCCCTTCTCCCTCTTTTAAATAATTACTCGCACCCCGTTCTAATATTATCACCGAACTTTCTGGATTTTCTTCATTAACCTCAAAACTTCACAATTTCCATTTCCCGATTTTCATCTTGGAAGTGAACCGAAAGACAATTCTCCACGCTTCTGCATTAAAATCATCATGTTAACACCTTTAACTTCGGTTTCTTTTGAATACCTTGAAGCGGCTATCCCTCGTGATTTTCCATCCTTTCAAATCTTGAATTCACTAATTTCAGATTCTTCCAGGATAGGCATTAGAAATAGAGCTAGATAACCGTTTCAGTGACTAAGTATCAGGTTCTTTAATTTTAAGATTGTTATTATTTCGATGATGAACATCTTCAACAATATATGCTAATAATCAGCTTTGTTATTATTTCGATGATGAACATCTTCAACAATATATGTTAACAATCAGCTTTGTTATTATTTCGATGATGAACGTCTTCAACAATATATGTTAACAATCAGCTTTGTTATTATTTCGATGATGAACATCTTCAACAATATATGCTAATAATCAGCTTTGTTATTATTTCGATGATGAACATCTTCAACAATATATGTTAACAATCAGCTTTGTTATTATTTCGATGATGAACGTCTTCAACAATATATGTTAACAATCAGCTTTGTTATTATTTCGATGATGAACATCTTCAACAATATATGCTAATAATCAGCTTTGTTATTATTTCGATGATGAACATCTTCAACAATATATGTTAACAATCAGCTTTGTTATTATTTCGATGATGAACGTCTTCAACAATATATGTTAACAATCAGCTTTGTTATTATTTCGATGATGAACATCTTCAACAATATATGCTAATAATCAGCTTTGTTATTATTTCGATGATGAACATCTTCAACAATATATGTTAACAATCAGCTTTGTTATTATTTCGATGATGAACGTCTTCAACAATATATGTTAACAATCAGCTTTGTTATTATTTCGATGATGAACATCTTCAACAATATATGTTAATAATCAGCTTCGTTATTATTTCCATGATGAACCTCTTCAACAATATATGTTAATAATCAGCTTTGTTATTATTTCGATGATGAACCTCTTCAACAATATATGTTAATAATCAGCTTCGTTATTATTTCGATGATGAACGTCTTCAACAATATATGTTAATAATCAGCTTTGTTATTATTTCGATGATGAACCTCTTTGACAATATAAGTCGAAAATCAAATATTTGTTGTGAAAACAATGAATAGAGTAAAATTGACGGATTTAATTGTTGTAAATCAAAACCAAAAACATAAACAATTAAGATAGCTATAAAATGGCTTCTATGTCCTCTGGTCGTGGATAGCAAACTACCTCACTCCTCATTATGCCTAGTAAGCCTCATTCCCCTCTACTAGCTCTTGGTAGATAATATCAGAAGGGTTGAGGTTTCAATCGGCCTTCGAATTAATTCTTAATTGACACCTCATGGTGATCGTGATACCAACTTTGATCCCCTATCACTACACAGCAGGTATATCAGTAAATTTTTTATTTAATTTATTTACAACGTATTTACATGTGCTAAAGCACATGTTCAGAACAAATCTGCGAGACAATAAAATCATTATCCTGTATTTTTTGAGGTACCCGAGTAGACTGTGGACCGTAACAAAGAAGAGGTACCAAAGACTTGAACACTTAAATATATGGGTGTGATATAGTCTGGAAACTTAGTTTTATAGAAAAAAAAACGAAGATGAAATGGAAAAAGAGAGAGGAGGAAGGCTAACTAAAGAAACCAAACCAAAATAGAGAAAAAAGGGGGGTCAGTTAAAAAGGGGAAAATTGATTAAAAAGGAAGTTAATGCGCATGGAAAATTATAGAGGGAAGATAGAGGCAAAAATTTAGGATGACATTAAAGTGCAGAATACCATCTCAAGGAATAAAGAAAGGGGTTATAAATTGCAGCAAAGTAGAATATTCAAATACGTGTGCTTCGAAAACTAAAAGTGGGAACGAAATCCTTAAAAGTAATTTAGAATAAATGCAAGGTACTTTAAAGATTTGAAAGAAGTTCGTATTAGGAAGTGGATTATCAGACTTGTATAGAATATATTCACCTTAATATCTTAGCTCTAAGCAAGGGTAGTTGAAGGTAAAATCCTAGTATTACTAATGCAATTTTCTCTCCAGAATGTCTGCCTTCCATATCTGCGTAATTGAATCTGCATGAGATATTCTTCCACTTCAATCTCATACCACAACTTCAAATCTATCGGAACAGCTCAGGATTACAATCGCAGTTTGCGCACCGACTCTTACGGATTTAAAAAGATTTTTAGTTTTACAACATCGATTGAAAGAATTGCAAGATTTTTCCCAAAAAAATCTACGATGGAAATTTTCGAACACCTTTTGATAAATATCTATTTTATCTTTAGTTCTAATATGATGGGTAAACTGTAAGTGTTTAAATATTGGGAAGCTTTATAGACAAAAGATTCCGGCGGATAGACAAACTAATACTGAAGCAAAAGAATCGAGTAATTGAAATAAAATACCAAAAATTAAAATAACAAATGTATCGTTCATTGGTGAAGTAAACGTAATTGACTAAATCAGTGAGCTTTGGGGATAACATTGCATACATTTAAAAGCAAAGTAAATCATTTTATAAGTGTGAGAGCTACGTTCATCAAGATAATTCAAGAATGAGAATCAAACCAATTCTCAGTTGGTACACCAAGTCTGTTTCTTTGAAAAACCTGAATGATATTCTTGAAAGTAGTTATTGTAGTGCATAGCACCGAATCGTATTCCAAATTTCTTCTACCTCATCCAGTGACTAAATTACTTTAAACATTTAAAAATGAGTAATTATCACTAATATGTGTTCATTCAAATTTCATTTATAAAGTAATTATTACAAGCAACAAATATTTAAGTTAAGTTTGCGTTGAAATATTCAAGCAAAATAATCAAGTATTACAATAGTAAATAATTTTACTTCATAATAAAAAACTTCAAAATTATACACAGTTGCTTTGGCAGCAACTCACAGATATCACGGAAGATATTGATTTAAACAATTTTAACACGGCCAAGCTTTCTTACAATTTTACAGTTAGCTGAACTTTCTTTACCATAGAAACCCCTATCATATCAACTTCCTCTATCATAGAAAGTAAATAATTCCGAAATTTCACTTCCAATAATTTGTTTTTCGAAGAAAGAATTTTCGTTAAGATGAGAAGGGGAGGCTCGTGTTTTAAAAACATGGATTCCAAGAAGCACTGAAAAGAACAAGAAAGGTGGTGCCCGATGAAAAGTTTCCAAATATAATGGAATTTGGACGCGAAACGTAAATCCACATCTGCATACCTTATCAACGCGTCTGAAATAGAATTACTTGCGAACACTTAAATTTTCATTTAGCAAAAGATGAGAAATACTGAGAAGCTTACAGGAAGAACCTAATGGAGGCCACCTCCGTATGATATAAGCGATTCTGAGAATTTCCTAATCCCATTTCTTTTTCCATTCCCCAGCCTCATCCAATCTTCTAGCTTACTTCCAATTATCCTAACTTCACAATCCTCCTCCAACCTTTTACAACCTTCAGCTAATTAACTTTTGTCCACTTCGGTCATTAAAAAGGAAACTTCAGTGGGAAGGAAATGATGCCACTGAAATAAGCATTTCATTCCGGGCAGTTTTTGTATTGGGCGCAATATTACAGAACACTTGAATTAAATGAAAGAAAGGAGTATCTCTAACAGAAATACTTACTTTCAACAATTTTGTTCCGATTAATTTGTGTTTTAAAATGTGTTTCGCTAAGGAGGTAATCGTAATTCTTCAATGCTTAGAATTATGCTGCAGTATTTTGTTTTTCAAATTCTGATACATTTAATCGGAATTATGTTTTTTGATATTTTTTACGATGTAAAGTAAATCTTGAGTAAGAATTATATTCAGTGAATGTTTTGCCATCATAAGCTAGAAGTCTCTATGTTTTCATAAGAATGTTTTTCAGGTCCTAAATTGGTATTTGGTTTGTATTTTTTTCAGGTAGATACGAGTCAAATAATGGTTTTCAATTGGATCTGAAGGAGCTTCTTAATCTATTGGATTGTCTCCCATCAGATTGAACAATAAGAAAATCTAAAAGAGAAGGATTATCAAAATGCAGACTTACTGATAGCTACGATTTTACACCAGGGAGATTAAAACGCTGACACATTGAGTAACTGACAGAAGAGAGATCAGCAATTTAGACATACCTGAAAAGAGAAAGAGACATATTTGAGTTATATTAAACCACGGAACGTATTCTATATCACTACTTTATCTTAAAACAAATACACATAGTATGCAGAGAAAATTATATTTTCACTGCGGAATTTAGGAGTTTAACCTATGAATTGCCTTGGCAATTGAATCATGCTGTGAATAAAAGAAATACATAAGGGCTTAAATATTCTTTTTACTTTGTAAAAGCTAAAGCGATTCTTAAGAATGATTAATGAATTAATTAATAATTAACTGAATGCGCGAATATATTACACATGATACAATAAATTTAAAATAAACAACTTTTATCTGCAAAATATTCCTTGAACACTTCAAAAATTAGTTTATATTAATTTAAATAATAAATAATGTTACCTACGAACAATGCAATTTTTCAAAGCAATTAGCAACGTTTAAGAGTGACAGTGTCTACGACTTCCAAATAAGCCCTTTTGGAATGGTGAATCTTGTATGACAAGTGTATATAGACTCCCACTTCCACAAACACACGCACGCAGATTCATCTATAATACACTTTCACACTCTCGGGGTTCCCACTAGGCTTAAGAGGGACTTAGCCCCCTCCGAATGCGCTGTCAAGGGGGAAACGAGAAAAATGGGATAGTTCAAACTACAATGACGCCTCTACTGTTGCACATCCTTGTTGTCAACACTCAACAATGAATTGTCGCACCAATCTTACGAGCGATACAACAGTATACAAAACTAGCTTTTCGTAACGACAATGTGCAAAAATCTGATGTGGCCAGCACATGACTTCTCCATATATAAGATGTAAATATTTACCTACAACGGTAATTTCGAACTCTATATTCAATCTAAACTTGGAAGATGAGTGATTAATTTATATATTATTATCTTTTCGTTACAAACATTATAAATAACGTTTTTTGGGAAATTCTCGATGAAAAACGATGAAATTGGCCATTCGCCCATTGAGCCCAGAGCGCCCACAAAGTACATAATCAGCAACTTCCGGTTTATCAGTATTTCATGAATAACTCCTACACAATCAGTGATACAAAAATATGTTTCAAACAAAAGTTATAGTAAATTATATTTTCTAAAACATTTATATTTAATAGTATATACCTAAATATGATATTTATGGAGATATTTTGAAAACCGGAAATGAGCTTTGAAAAATGAAGCTCGACTTCCGGTTACCCGATTTACTCCAAAAACTAACCAACTCTAACGACATCAACCAAAGTACTATACATGAAATTTTTTGTTGATACAACGAATGGTTTCAATGTTAGAGCGCCCACAAAGTACATAACAGCTACTTCCGGTTTATCGGTATTTCACGAATAACTCCTAATCAACCGGTGATACAAAAATATGTTAAATTCAAAAGTTATAGTAAATTACATTATCTAAAACTTTTATAAGGTATACAATATACCTATATATCATATCTATGGAGATATATTGAAAACCGGAAATGAGCTTTGATGAATGGAGCTCAACTTTCGGTTAACCGATTTACTTCAAAAACTAATCAAATCTGACAGCACACACCACAGTACTATGTATGAAGTTTGGTATCGATACGACTAATAGTTTTTACGTTAGAG
Organism: Sympetrum striolatum; assembly: GCA_947579665.1. NCBI lineage: Eukaryota > Metazoa > Arthropoda > Insecta > Odonata > Libellulidae > Sympetrum > Sympetrum striolatum. The sequence goes on from OX388346.1 coordinate 78,402,835, forward strand.
CGCCCACAAGCACACACACACAGACGGACACACACACACATATACACACAGACATCATTCCGAAAATAGTCAAAACGTGTTCTAGGGACCCCAAAACATGTATTTCCGTTGAAATCTCGAAGTCGAATTTTTTCATGAAAACAATACTTTCTCTATATTTGGTATATGGAGAAAGTAATAATAAGTATATTGTTGTGTATCATTATTGTTAGCAATCAATATTGGACAGTTTCAACAATCATACGAGCGCGACAATGAAATGTAAACCTACACTTCCGTAACCAATAATAATACATTCATTGTTGTGTATCATTATTGTTATTATAAATTGTCTCAATAAACATATGAGCGCGACAATGAAATACAAAACTATAATTCCCTAAACAATACTTTGCAATAGTACGGATACTGTCGGCAATCACTGTTGTTAGTATGTAATGATGAATTATCTCAAAAATCAGATGAGCGCGACAATGAAATTTAATACCAATTTTTCGTATACGATAATGCACATCTTCAGGAAACTTTAAGTGCGTCCTATATGTATAAGGGGCACACATTCACAATGTACACGTGGGAATACATTCACGAAAGGCAATCGCGAGCACTCCTAAAAAGAACGGAAACCCTAAATCCAAAGACATTCCAATCTCTCCAAACGGTCATTAGAACTCCGCCATCTTGAAGTTAATTTTCTCTCTCTTTCCTGCGGTATTTCGCACTCTCCTCTTCATCCATTCCGCACACACACACATCCTGCAGCCATTTCCTTAATACCCTTTCCCTTGCCAACTTCTATCCTATTACTCCTTCTTTCCCCTAAGTCTCTTCAACTTAACCTCCTTTTCCACCCTCCTAAACCGACCCTCAATTCTGTCACTCTTTCATTCCCTCTTCTCTCGGAAATCTTCTTCAATACTATATCATCGCATCCTTTTTTCACAGAAATCCGGCCTTCGACGTCGAAATCGGAGGCATTTAAGGAAATTCGTTTATGGTGGAGGGCTCCTAAGCCTCGTGGGGCACCTCTACTGTGGTCTACGAATCCTTTGTAAGCAGCGTTAGTACGTAAAAAGGACTGTGAAAACCTGCACGATATTAGAACCTTCTTCCTTGATACGTGTAGTAACTGTAGAGCGTATGTAAAGTTTTCACTAGAAAAATGTTTTCACCTTACAGAAAAACTTGGGATTCCAATATAGGTATCCAATGTATCAAATTCCTATCCTGTAAAGCATCAAAGGACTACACTTTTCCTCATATTTAAATTTAAATACTCAAAAATATCAATTAATACACAAAATTCCAACAAAGACATCCTACAATACCTTGATTTTCATCAGGGTTTCTTGAGAATTGAATTCATGGAAGGAAAAGACTGCCTTAAGAGTCTACTGCCGAAAAACAACATTCTGCTATTGTATTCCAAAACATTTTTAAACAGCACATTATTTCTAAGGATATTGAAGGAAATTGACTGCCTAAAAGCCCACTATACTGAAATCTATCAAAAGGAAAATAAATTAACGTTACAAAAACAGGGTCACCTTGGAAAAACACACGCTCTTTATGGTATATTATACATAATATAGATTTAATTAGAAACTGTTAATTTACGCATTAAAATAAAACTATGATGAATGAACATACACGCAACGTCAAATATAATTATTCTTCTTACCGCAATTGCATTCAGCAAGACTAATTATCATTGTATCATGCTAAATAACATTTGGTGAATTGATAACACTCTTGTATTGGGTCGCATGAGTCAGTTGGGGACGTTAACTTACTTTTATATCATTTTATGATATAAAAGTAAATATAAATATAAATCAAATAAGCGGATAATTGTGGATGAAAAACTGTAAACAATTTCACTAAATAATTACGATATTTTACAATTTAAGAGTTGATAAACAGATGTATTATTCAGCAACCAAGCCCTTTTCAAACGGAAAACAGCGAATTCATTTTTAGGGCTAAGTTTAATGTTTATTCTTAGGAAATTTATATAACCTTATATATACTTAATTTAAATTAGAAACAGAGCTCATTTGCGAATTGCAATTAAGCAATGGTAATTCAGAGTCCCGTAGCATTATAATCTTTTTTAAAAATCACCTTCATTAAGAGTATGATTATCCTTTCGCTTTTAAACAAACTTTCCACCGCTGTTACACCCAGTGTCAGTTTTTATATTCAACTTAAATATTTGCAGAATTAGTAGCAAAAATCTTCATAAAAACAACATTACTTAATTAATTACACTTTTTTGTATAAATTGTTATAATATTCAGCTATCCAGCCCTAAACATAAATTAATCAGACAGTGAATAAACTTTTGGGACACAGTTTAATGCTTACTTTCTGAAAGAACAAAAATAGATTTTCCGGTGTGAAATTTCATTCGATTCCGAACAACACACCTACTCCGTAACCATCATCGAATAGGATTAAATTAATTTATGTCTTACGAGTACGCTTCGGCTTACACGCAAGGAACCCTTTACATTAGCACGCCCATCTTGCAGACATGTTTCACCCACGCACGGAGATATATATAGACACGCGCCCCTTATATTCATGTGTCCATTGGTGAGGAATTTGCGGGCCAAGAATGAACGCTCGGGTGCTGATGGTTTCCTGAGCCATAATGGCCAAGGCTTTTGGTGCCGGAAGGTGGGACCCCCCCAAAGGTCGCCCCAAAGCCCGCTGAACCTCAATGCCCTCTGTCCTTCCTCCATGGGCTCCTTCTGAGTTATGGATCCAATCCAATTCGACCGAACCCTTATCAGTCCACGTCGGCCCTATTCGACCGCCCACACGCACTGCACATCTATCCATCCATTATCAGCCTCCCCCATTAAACTGCCCATCTCAAGACCCCCCACGAACACTCTCTCTACACCACTCTTACAGAAACCCCTTTTTACCCCGTAATAAAAGCGTTGAGCGAGATCGTATTCGAGCTCGTACCGTCAAATGGGGCCAATGATTTTCCGGGCTGATCGAGAGAGAGCCTTTTTATCGAATGCATGGAAGAGTGGGCGAGATATCGACGGACCGAAAATATTTATATAAAAAAAGAAGGATAGCGACAGAGAAGAACTGCGGACTACACTCGATGGACCAGATTCCGGAAAGAATCTCTTGATATGGATTATTTACCGATCCGAATATACTCGATGGCATATAAATCCTAGGCCATTGGTAAATAAATATGGTACACTAGCACTGAGAATAATATAAAAGTAATGGGATGCAATGTCGTTATACAAATCTGAAAATGAAAAATGTTTGTGTACGTATGGGGAAAATCATAGATAAAATAATAAACAAGGACAATCAGAGGTAGACATTATAAGATGGTAGTACGAACTAAGTGACTGAGAGTAGATTAGTTTATGCAAGAGATAAGACAGAGAAAAAGACAATTGAAGTTGGATGGCATACAGAATGAGGTGAAATACCCACATGGTATACATGGAATATTTAAGAACATTAACCTATCGAATGATACAACATTAATGTTTAGTGAGAACCCTTGAAAACTATACTAAAATCGATTAAGTATACTATAGCTGGTATAAAATCTCTGTATTCTAAGCTTGTGCGTCCAGGGTGTATAAATTATAAAGATTGAAAGGGTAGAACTTTACAACAGAACAAAATAATACGAAAAGACTGGTAAGTTGTCATTAATGAAGAATGTGAGATAATCAGCAGCAAAAATTGATGATCATCAATATCTTATAAAGGCTCGTAAAAATAGTAACTAAAGTAACCGGCAGCACACTATTGTTGTAAATAATCCGAAATTACGTGCCGATAATAGAAACCGTGATTGTTGATCAATTACACGAGACAAAAACCGCTAACACGATCATAAAGAGGAAAAATACATCGTTAATGGCAATTATGAGACTTACTTATTGTATAAACAATGGAGAGCATATGCTCAACAAAGAAGTTCAAAATACTTATCATCAAAATACTAAACAAAAGACATTATTGTTGCAACCGCCAAATAACAACTTCTATATCTCAGTAGGTCAAAATTAAAAAAAAAAAACGAGATATGTATTCGCTATTCACTTGGCGAAAATCGTGAGATATGAAACAATGATATAGCGATTGCTGGTATAGAAATAATGAAGGAAACAAACGATTGTTGCATCCAACCCGTCACTATGTATCGAAAACAGATCTTATTGTTGATGTGAATCGCCAAGTAGAACGACAATGACAAAGAAGGGGCGAAGGAATCCGTAGCGAGGAACGATTAGTTGTTCTAAAAGCTCTTAAGATCAGAAACAGGGCGATAAAAATGAGGAATGTAAAGGAAATCGTGCGAAAATACACCACTCAGAATCAGAGGATGATAAGTCGACGGTAGATCGGCTCCTTAAAGTCGATGTATCGAATTTCTATGTGGGTTAAAATGCAATCGTCATTAGTTGATAAATAGTTTTTCTTCTGAAAAAAAACTATTGATTTTTTAACAGACTTCCACAAAGTTAACACTTTTATAAAAATGTATGAATTTAACTTTAAATTGTATGAATAACTTTGATTTCTATATTAAATATAGTAGATATGGCAAGAAGTATATCTGCTGAAGCTTTAATGAATTTACAGGGACATATCACAACTGTTGTTCGCTCGAAATCAAGAAAGCGAATCACACAATGTTTTCAACATGGTTCTCAGCTATTTCAAAGCTAATTTCAACCCACGAATATTAAGATACCCGTTAAAGATATATGTTAGCAACAAGTATTTACTGCCCATGCCTCTTCAAGAAATATACGAGAAATACAGCAGAAATTTATGAATAAATTGATTATACTTTCTTATAGAACATGATAAAATCATAAATGCAAAAACCATACTTTTTTACACAAAAGCAAAGCGTGGAATTATTAATCAAGAAAGAAGCAGTATATGAGGAAATTAATGGAACAAGAGCCTGCCAGAAAATCTAAAAAAATTGAGATGACGATGAATTGAATTCAATTTCGAATTAAAGAATGTACATACATATATCATTAAAGAAAAATTAATACGATAATTACTAGAGAAGTTTACAAGGCATGTTCCATGATAGAAGGTTGAATTGAATTATAACAAGCACGAAAATAATTCCTCATTGATGCTTATATGTGTATGATGTATACTCAAGAATTTCAATTGTAATATCATTCTATTCTTTGAGATATCATTTCAAAGCTCTTATAAATGAATAAGTCACCTCTCAACTACTGTATTTGGGGCACGTCAAAAACAGAATGGATTATAAGGTACATACACGAGAGGTGAATTCATAAGCCAGTTTATTCAATCCTTTATATTTCGTAATATACTAAAAATACTTTTTTTTATCTTTCTGAAAAGGCATCTCATTAAACACAATTCATGAAATGTATATAAGCCTCTTCCTCTTTCTCAAACGCCTCACGTTCTACCTTGTGCTATAGAGGAGCATTTTATAACAAATTAACATCCTAGTCAACCTTCACAAAGTAAAATAAAAACTTCGTCTCTATCAGGTAAAATCAAAAAATTACTTTGCTTCCTGTTTCATACGCCGAACATAAAATTCATTAACAATTTTATAACTGCATTGTATAAAATGCAGATGATACCGAACGGTCGAGGGAAACGTCTGCATGATCTTGAAATGGCCATAGGGAATTAGTCCCAAATTATGTAATTACGGACATAAATTCCTCAACTCTAAAACCAACAAGTAAATATAAATCAGAATCTCTAACATGACACTAATCATTCTTCTTCATTTGAATGGATACCTAATTAAAATAAAATATCTGCCCGCAAATAAGTGAACAAAAAGTGGTCAATAATTATTTCAAAAGATTTTCTCAGATAATTATGAGCGGTTTCTAAGTTTCAGATTTTAAGATGAAATAAAGATTCAAATCTGTGAGCGTGATCGTGATTTCGAAAATGTAAACTCGTTAATATTAATTATAAATAATTAACTAACGTAAGTAGCGACATAAATTAGCAACAAATATTTGTGTCTTTAATTAATTGTTATTTCATTTAAATATGTATAATATAATTATATTTATATATAAAATTATTAAGAAATACAACGAAATAAGTCAATCAGAAACCATATTGCTGTCAATTAATTGTTGACAATAATCTACTTAATACAAAAATTCTACACCAATTAATGCAGCAGTATTATTTTTTAACTAATTGCTAACGCATCATTATTGATTGTATCAATTATTTCCTTCGGTGCATTTTAATTAGGGGAATTCATTGGTGACCAAACAAATACAACAATGCAGCACCAAATCGTGCAGTACCATTAACAGTTTTGTTAGTTTTCAGCTGTAATTATTTGCTTTCTTAAATTCAAATTATTTCACTCTTGATTCATATTTTTTATAGTACTTAATAAGAGCGTAATCAAGCAACCAGAAGTAATTGAAGCGAAATGAATCTCATTATCCTCATTGTTAAAAGGAATGAGTGCTGAAATGCCATTAGAGCTCCTGACAACGCTCTGAAGAGAAAAGTTAAAGCAGCAACTCAACCCAATCGCGAGAAGAATTAAAAACTCCATTCTTTTCGCCTAGCTCTCCGTCTCTCTCGATGAAACAAAAACGAACCGGAGGGGGAGTAAAACCCCTGCTAATTAGCACTGAGTGGCGTAGGCCTAACGAATAGAACCTCCCCTTCACTCAAGCCCACTCTCTACCCAATGAAAATCCTTGTGGGAAGTTGTACAAAGAGGACGTAGAAAAAAGCAAGGAATAAGATATTCCTATTGAAAAATGGGACGCAGTTCCTAGCGACATAGATCAAGCTCAGCAAAAAATGCAGAGAGGGCCTCGTAATATTCAGGGGCTTCTCTTTCCAGAAGGTCTAGTCGAAACGATTTCGACGAGTGTTATTTGGATTTGCAGAAAAAAGATGCTAATTAATGGGATGGGCAATATTGACTGCTACGGGTGAATTAATCTGTTGATTAGCAAGAGTGCTGCTCTTTATATTTTTTCCTCTCCCTCGAATTTCCCTCCGAACGAAGAGATGCAGTTTTGAAGTGGTGCACTCGAAAGAGTGGGAGGTCTTGGCGTATTTTTTTCAGGAGTTTGGGTTAACTCCCAGTGGAGGTTAAAAGGAAAGATGAAGAAAAAAATAATCGAAAAGGATTCTCGAGGGACGAAGATGTTAATAAGAGTTTTTGAATTGGAGATAAAGTTATAATTTTTAATTAAATGCATAAGAGTGTCAGAGATACATAAGAAGGTTCAAAGAATTTTTTTGAAAAATTTAAATGAATGTAACACCTAATTGTGCACTCAAATTTAATAAATAAGTTTATAAATTAAGGAATGATGGATTATATAAATTAAAGAAGAGGAATGGTTAAAAATTGAGTTTTAAGTAAGATTAAATAGTAGATAATCAACGTAAATGGCGATCGTACATACAAATTCATTCATTTCTAACCTTTGAAGAACTAACTTCAACAGTTCCTATGGATTTTTGTTTGTTTGTTTACAATGGCAACGTTAACTTCAATAAAAGCGAAATTCAATTATTTACGATAAATATCACAGAAACGTTCATTTCCATGACAACCGGAAAATTAATATTTTTTTATTCACAGAAAAAAATCCTCTATATATGTAGTTTTTCATTATGAATAATAAATAACCACTGTGACCATGAATAATAAAAATCATCAATATTAGGAGATAAATCTTCACTCCAATAAATGATAAAAGCCGCTGTCTCGGTGCATAATACAAAAAAATTGTTGCCTAGGAAATCCAAAGGATTTTTCTGATATTTATCTTATTTTTTTATCTTTTTCGTTGTTTTCAGATGGCGTTATTTTTTGTTTGTTACCAAATGCGCACTGGAAATAAGTGGTCTTTTTAAGGCCTGGATATTTTTAGGGCCTCCCCTCTTGGTGGTGACTCTTGTACGCACCTGTTTTAATGAAGAACGATATAAAATAGAGAGTCAAAGCTGTGTTTAGTATTGAGATATATTGGTGTTTATCATTTTGAATACTGACAATGAATGACAAAAAGTTTCGTGACAAGATTTCAAAACGGACGAATCAGGACAATTGCCCCAATGTGTAGGCAACACTCGATACATTCGTGGTTAGCAGTTGGTTTACTTTACGGGCGGGGATAAAAAATTCTCCCATGATTAAAGCACCATGATTATGAGTACAGGAAAATGAAGAGAATTTAATTAAGAATCATTGATTTTTGAAGGAAAAACTATCACAAAATTGACACTATTCTTTCAGTGACAGCCGGAAATAGGGCAGGACGTAGCCCAATGAGAATTGCGGGGCAGACGGTTGAAAACTAGGACCATCTATTGTCTGACCAATTAATTAAGTTTCTTCGTCCTCAATTCTACAAAAAAACTCATCCAACAAACTCAATTGCTTCCCTTACTCATGCAAACCTAATGTATTGCAACCCTACGAGAAACCATAGCAACCTAGGGAAAACAAACTCAGCCTAGCGACGCTAACTAGCCCGAAGGCCGCATGACAGGAATTAGCCACTTCGTGTAATTAGCAGAAAAGAGAAATGGCGCAAACAGAAATAGCGCCAGCTCATTAGGCGAGAAAAATTAGAAGATACTGGAATAGGAAGAAAGAGGGATGTTGGAGTTCTCACGTCCAGGTTTAAATACGGGGTTGCCATAGTTGAGCGGACGATGAATATGGAACGTATTTGTCTCGCATTAATTTTTATGCGTCCCGTAAAACTCTTGCCCGTTCTTTCTTCATAAATTATACATTTTCATTCCTTGAGACTACGGAAGTACTCCATACATTTCTAAGCTCTTAGAGGAATGAGTTCATTTGCATATTACTCCGGAAGCTGGACCAACTGTTCTCGATGCTTAAGAGTTAAATCCCTTCTGAGTCCATTCGATAACAAACTGGTACTATGGTTTTATTTTTCATACCAGAATTTTCATAAACTTAGTCTCGTAGGTGATTGTAGGGTAGAATACTCTGCAGTAAAAAAGGATGTAAACCTAAAAGCCAGGTCTAATATTAAGCGGACTATATGAAATATTTTTTTTCTTTCTGAGTAAATAGATATCTATTGTTTTATATCAAAAATATTTCCCTAAAACTACGTATTCATACGTATTTTAGATTCAAAATATTTCGACGAAGTTAGACAGAAATCGTTATCTCTCCTTTTCTGAGAATATCTTTAACGAGTAATGGGAAATAAAATTGACCAACGGAAGATTCCATCAAAACTTGTACTTTGAATTGGCGATGAATATGAAAATAATTTAATCATAATCTGACCTTTTACCGCTCCTGATTTACAATATTTCTTTTCCATGGCAATTATTTAGATTCGATATAATTAAGTCTCAATGTTGCAATTAGCTTATCAGTGAACTATCCACACTGTCTCATCTCCTGCTTAACAATACAATGGGATTTTCGATGGTAATTGTTTATTGGTTATATTGTTGGAAACTATTTAGTTGCATCGTTGCTGCTTGTTTAACAATGTTCTCCGCAAAAGAAGAATGCCAAAAGAAAGTCAACCCGTAAGATATCTCAGTCGGTGACAATGCCACAAGAATCGCTTGGTAATGTATAGTAATTGATAATATTGTTGGAACCAATTTGGTTATACTGTTGCTCCTTGTTTACCCTTGCCTTTGCAGAGAAGAACGCCGAAAGAAAGTCAACCGTTAAGATGTCTCCGTCGTCGACAATGTCACAAGAATTGCTCCTTTTTCATTGTTGAGATCGCAAGTGATAAATAGGAGAGTAAACACCTCTGATATTAGAGACATTCGTCACTAGAGAAAGAGAGAGCAAATGTTGAGCTTAAACATTTCCTTACACCAAGAGAACGTAAGAAAAGGGAAAAAAAGAAGATGTTTCCGTGAATACAAACTCGGCTGCATCCATCACGAGCCTAATATTTCGGAGAAGAAAATAATCCGACGGAATGAATTCGCTGTCAGTGGAGGAAGTCGGATGGAGGAGAAATGGAAGTGAAAGTAAAACATTAGTTCGGAGAAAAAAAGAATGCGTCTTATCTGGAGGAAAGGATGGGACAAAAACGTATCCCATGAAAAAGAAGGCAACTTTCCTAGCAACAAGGGAAGGCTGAAAGATATTTGAATCTCGGTTCGTTGCCATGGTGAATCAATTAGACAATTCCTTAATCAATTAAGGTATTTTTAGGAAGAATATATCACCATGGAATTAAAACAGATTAATAAGCTAATTCTGCACCAGTGTATTAGCTATATTTTTGACAGTGTCTAATAGTAATTGTTTCATCGACAATACCTAAGATGGATACTTGTGGTTTCTTGTGCCGCTGCAACAGGTTGTTAAAAAGGTATAGGTTAATTTTGAAAGACAAATGTTTGAATTTCAATTGGTTGCCTTGGAGATTCAACTAGATTTTCCCTTTATCACTTAAGATATTTATTCGAGAAATATACCTGTCATTAATAACAAAATAGTAATTGGAAATTGAACAAATTATCAATTGCCCCAATGAAGTAAAACTCAGCAAAGGTTTCTTGGACATGATCCTCTTTAACTTCTAAATGTTTTGATGCCATCATTATCTAGCTTATTAAATGCATATTGTTGACTTTGTCTATTGAAGTAATTGTATCTATGATCATACATATGATGCAAACTAGAGGATTCTATAACAAATACAAATGATTACTGAAAAAAATATTAAAAAAACTAATATTCAAACTTATTCATTGACGTTCATGTTTTCAACCCCATTACGCCCCAAAATCAGTCACGAATCTGATGATGCATTCCTTTAATCGCTGTGATCATCGAACTGTGACAAATAATAAATTGATATTTCTTCTGTTTTAAACATTGTATATCTTCCATAACTTCTCGTACTTTTGAAATTATGCTTCTATAAAGTTTCTACCACCGCAGCAAAACTTAGATATAAGAATTTTATTTTAGCTTCCCAAGGACAATCTACTACAGTTAACAAACGCAAAGTGGAGTATTTTACATTTTTATATTGATATAGGCAACAGATCAACTACTTCCATCAACATTTGTCTTATACCCGATCCCTACTGTGATAATCTAAATGCTAATAAAGTTATAAGTTATCCAGATCACTCTTTGTCGAATAATGTGTAAAGCAAGGAAAACAATAGCAATTACCTCTTTCCTCATTTTTCCTTATAAGCCTCATTCCCTCATAAGAGCATAACTGATGGTGGAGGGGTGAAATCATAACCACCCTTGGGTGATTACGTGACAGGCAATTAAACACAAGTACTTCTGCCTACATTACTCCACCTACATATGCAAGTTGTAAAAATAGAACCGGTGGGAAAAAAATACAAACGTGTAAATTTTAAACTAAGATTTAACATGTAGATTATTAGATTAGAAAGGCAGGATGGAGTGAAATTGAAACCCAATGACGTTGGTCATCAAACTAAAATGCGCCCTTTGTATTTCAAACGTCCTTTTGCTAGAGCCCTTTGGTGTCTTCTCATCTTGTGCCATATCCGAGCGACATCGCCTCTCTCACAGCTAATCGTAAAATTTTCATTTCTCCTGTCATTTCGCGCTTCGTAAAACATTGCGCGCCCGCTTCCAGGCGAGTTATGCGCCAATTTAAGCCTCTGTTTAGTATACGACTTTGCTAATACGCAAACATGAATGATGTACGTCATTGGCGAACAGAAAACGGTAAAGGACCATAAATATTTCTCGGTTTCTAATCTCGTAGTTTTATTGTAAATTAAATATAGCACATCTATCTCATTCTAAACGTTGTGAAATAAATATATCTACCTATTAGTGGCATCTACCAGGTGTAGAAGTATTAAACCGGATTTTTTTTGTAAAAATTACACATTTTTTATTTGAAAATTATGAAAGATATTTTATTCAAAATAATCTCCATTGGAATTTATACATTTTTCCCACCTCTCCGGCAGGAAACAATTATTCCTTTGAATGTCCTTCCTTCCTTCTCACGTCAAAATCACCACTTTTAAATTTTATAAACCACTCGAAGCGCTCGTGTTTTGCCAAAAGCATGTTCACCGTATGCTTCGACAAGCATTCTATGCGATTCTGCAGCAGTTTTCTTCAAATAATAGCAGAAAAGCAATGTTGTCGGCAAATCATGGTTCGTAGGCACAAAACTCGACATGTTTGAGGTTATAGAAAAATATACCGGTGTATGAAACTTAGGTTATTGCGTGTTGGCAAACTTCGTTAGCTGTTAGAGGGAGATGGCGGCGCTGCAGAAGCGGTCTTTAATCTGATAGCGAGCACCTTCTGTAGGGAAATTCCGGTTTCGTACTTCTAAACGGGTATAGCCTAGAAAGTTCGAATAATTTAAGTTTAAAAATGTTTGGGCACTAAATTCAACGTTGGGATGCTTATGAATAACGTTATGAGTTACCGTAAAATTTCCGAACATTCATCACGAGAACGCATCAAGTAGTTATATTCATTAAATAAAAACGTATGTACATATATCATTATGTTTGAATACCAACGTATCAAACTGTTGTAACATACGCATTTGCTTTTACAAAAATTTTAATATGTACGATAGCTTACTACAACCTTGAGATAACGAGATGTTGCACGAAAAGGTAAGGCTTTAGAAGATATGTAAATACAAACGTGAAAATTATTCTAAATTTTCATTTCGTTCATTCCTCTACCTATGGTTTATGTTAGTCCCAACGAGTTAAATGCAAGGAAATTCCACGGATGTTTATTACTCTGAGGCTCAACGGAATGCCCCGAATTTTCATTTTTCCTTAAAAAGATAGTTTACATCATTGACTCCAACCGGGATATATTGGCGATTCCAGGTTAATTTGCAAAACAAATTGCAAAAATATAATTCATTCTTTTTATTATATTTGGGCATCCAATTTCTTTAAAAAAATAATTCGGACTTCGCATGAGTGTTCTACCATTCAAGAAGTTTATAATCTTCATTATTCTCTATTTCTCATCTAAAATCATTTTCTATCTTATCTTGGTAACATTCCGCACCCTTTATGTCATCTAACATGTTTTTTTTTAATCTTCCCTTCCGTCATTTCCCTATTTACTTATTTGTATGCATAAAAATTCCAATCTGGAAAGTGATTTTTCGATACGACGTGGCATTAAATAGAAAATGAAACTTTTCATCGCAACTTAAACTCTGGATAGTAAAATATAAACCTTTATCCGGTCACAAAAAATCAAACGATTCATGCCTTATGTTGCAACGATGACATAAAAAATATGCCCAAAGTTCTTATCAATACAAGTAAAAAATAATACAGGAAACTTCGCACTTTTATTCTGGTTTACGACACAGCTGTTTCGCAGTAATTGAGCGGTGAACATAAAATACATAAATATACCGCATATGCACACCTGAATAGACCAATTGCGATATTTTCAACCACGCTGTTCATTTTTACGACAAGCAACGACCTCATTCCATCCGTACATCACTTTCCCTTAAAACCGCCTTCCCAAGGGGAACAATCCGTCGTAAACCGTCAGCATGGTTTCCCCCGCGACGAATGGAAATCCTTTACGATTGTTACCTATTTTTCGGCGCATGCGCAGACATTATCTTCACGCGTTCACGCCTCTCGGGACACGAGGATTTTCCGATATCGTTCGCCGGAAAAGAAATAACAGACGTTCAATTGTTTTTGGGAAATGCGTCGGACGGAATTTCAATATCGCCCCTCCGATTTTTTCACGCTAGATGGAGTTCTTTTAGAGCGAAAAAGTCAAAATCTCGGGCTATGGGAATAGGTATTCTTCTGACGTTCGATGAATCAAATGAAATGCGTCGAATCTAGTTCAGGATTTCATCTTTCTTTTCGCTCCTTTTTATGCTCTCTCCATAAAGGTTGGCAAAATATTACTGCATTTTTATAGGATTCTGCTCGTTCTTTGACTGAAAGCAAGATTTCGAGTTCTTTAACCTCGTTTAGCGTCGTTGCAGACCACAGTTCTACAAATGACTATCCATGTAATTTGGAGCAGCATTACAACAAAAAGACGATTACAGAAATTCTTGCATGCATCATCGGACAAGGTTTTTGCAATAGAACGGGTCGTTTTGCTTCCTTCCTCTGACTGAAATGTAAAACCCGGCAAAAGTGGCCCAGTCACAAGGACATAGTGGACACATTTTTTTCCAAATCAAATGATATCTTCTGTGATAATTTTCGCCACGAAGTTTCGAAATTTTGACCAAAATGTAAATATTGTCGATAATTCTGGTAGGGGTTAAAGTAAATATTTTTTTAGATAAGACGATTTTACTTGCAATGAAAACTGACGTTCAAGCCTCAAATTTTGTCTGAAAGGAGCAGAGATGCCTCCTTTAGAGAACAAGAAAGAAGGTAAATTCAGAAAAATTAAGCTGTTTGTATTGATTTGACTGTAGCTCCTGTCCTCATCAATTCCTTCAGCTGGTGGCTCATTGCGGTACAAAACCGTTGCCGTTACGCACCGATTTATTACATTCAAAATCTTCTTTGTTGTAAAAATATTACAAACATACTTTTTCGTACATCATGACTCAAATTAAAGGTTATGACATTGATGTTCTTAGTAGTGAAATAAAGAACACAAATACTGGTTGGAAGGATGGAATCCTTCAAATATTCGAGGAATCAACAAGATAACCTATGATAGGATAAAATAATACGTTATTGGAGAGCTTAATAGTCTTTCTTCTGGCTAAAAAATAGTTACGCTTGATCGATAATAATAAACATTATTAAAATACATGAATGTGTATGGTGTTTTTCTCTTTTCCATATAATGCTTCCTTTTTTCGTTTCTGATATATCGTTTCCTTAACGACAAATGCAAATTTTTAAAGTTACAATTGCGAGTATTACCAAGTAGGTACTATAGAAGTGACCTAAATAAAATCACAGTAATTACTACAAAGAATAATATCATTAAAAACTGAAAATAAATGGTAATGAAACGAATATATAATTTTTTTGTTAATTCGATCCTTTGATTTAAAGCTAGCCTAAGAGTATCGGTATCAATAGAGTTATTAGCAAATAATAAAGCAAATTGTAAATCATTACAAAAGTAAATTATCTGTGGTATGAAACAGAGCAGCAGAAACATGGTTTCATAAATACACTCCCTAAAATATTCACTACCATTTTAAGCAGAATGCTCCATTGATGTATGCATGTATTAAGCATTTAACCCATATTCATTATAACAAAACGCGTATCTATCAGAAAAGAAATATAATTTTGTTTCTTTCCCATATAAACTATCTTGTAATCGCGGGCGTTTTATAACTTATCAACGGTATCAGGAAAGAAAGATTCAATGGACTTAAATGAAAATCATAGTGAATGAGAGAAAAGAAGGAGATATTTCTAAATGAAAGCAGATAGAGGGAAACTGATTTCATCCAAAACTCGAATTCTCTGAAAACATTAAAGACTTGAGACAGCTGAGGGGTGAATTAAGCAAAAGAGTCAAATGAAAATCGGTCAAAGAAGGTGAAAGTTACGAAATTATTGCTTGAAAGGGTAGTGATCAGTTGAATGAAGAAGTTAAAGGTTTTATAAGTAAATGGAAGGAAGAATTCGAAAAGATGAGAGGGAGGCATTAAGATTAATTTAGTTCAAAGAAATGGGAAACTATTGGGAAGTGAAAGGGGCCTCAGAAATAGATTCAACGTGGGAAAAGGCGCAAAAGATAGAAGAAGAGATGAATCACTATCACAAGCTATGAGGAATAACGAAGTAGTTTATCAAAGAGAGAAATAATTGAAGATAAATGCTGTAGGATTCAATATGAAGCTTACGAATGCAACAAAATTGAGGTACAGAGCCTCACAAGAGGAAAACAATGTTGCCTTATCTTTTCTACTCGTTGGCAACCATACCTTTAGCTGTAATCGTGGGTTCTAGAAAAGATTTCTTTGTGTAAATATTGAATTTTTTACATCCTTGTAACTTAAATCAATGGTGAGCTGCAATGCTCTCACTACATACAAGAATAGTCTATTTTTATTAAGATACGAACGGCAGTGGTATTACGAAATATAATGTTAAGATATATTACATAATTTTGAGAAAACTTATTGTTTATTATTTATAGGAAATCGTATTTGATAGAGACGAGTACTGAAAGTCCTAAATGACCCCATGCGAGCTATAGAACTAGGGTTTCTCACCTATGATTTAATCCAACTTTATTATTTGGTTTTGGTAAACCATGTTGGGAAACTTAACTTAATTGCTTGATCAAAATGTGTAATACGTAAGGAGGTATTTGATTTTATATAATGCATTTTTATTGTATTATAGTGACAGTAACAGTTATTAGAAAAATTATATTATTTAACTTTTAATTTTTCCTTCAAAATGTATAGTACGTAGAAAGGTATTCAATTTTAAGATGTGCATTGTTGTTGCATTATTGTCACTTATTGTAGATCTCAACAATGGAGTAGCCACCGGACTTTCCGTCTAACCTGTAACCTAGGTAACAATGCTAGCGATACACAACAGAAATGGATTGTGTAATGAATATATGGCCTCAAAAGCCGCTCGGAGACACCCGGACTTGCGGAATCGCGAAATTGAAAATGATTTCCTCACAGTCGCCCTCTGGGTCTCACTCACAATTCGCAACCCTCTCCTCTTCTATTATTTATTAAATCCTAGGACTCATCCGTGAGCGCCAGAAAGTTTCCCAGCATCCGCTGGACCAATCCCTCCCTTTCCGAAGGTATTTACGATTCTCCTTATTATGGTAATTGCGCAGCGAAAGTTTTCGGCTCTCATAAAATGCTCAATCTCTCTCCGTTCCTCTCCTTTATCTCCCTTCTTTTAATTCCCATTTTCTTAATTTCCCGCATTTCTCTTCTCTTATCTCGCTCCTTTTTCTCCCCCCTCTTTCCCCCTCCCCTCTCCCCCCCTCCCCTCTTGCCCCCTCTCCCAAATTCTCGAACAATTACCGCGGCTTTTTCCCTTTTTGCGGGCCTCCTATTCTTTCTCCTCTTTCACGCGATCTCCTTAATTTTTTTTCCTTCCTTCCATCTCGTTTATTCCTTCCGTTTCATTTATCACGTGCCCATCTTTCCCTTCACCGAAAGCTGTTCGGAAAGTTGGTCGACGGAGACGTGGTGAAGATGCCTGGATTTCCTCGTTTGCGAGATAATCGGCCGCTTCAAAAGGCTGGACCAAGGAACGGTTTCTATCCGACGTGCTTCATAAGTAATGAAATATTTAGTGTAATCCTAAATCCTGCCACTTTAGCTCCTCCGTACGGAGTTTTTGAGACGTGTGGAATTTATCATTAACTTAAACCTTTATCCCGAATTCTTAGAAGATTAGTCCATACATTTTTAAAATTTGAGATAAAAAACTTCACACTATAAATTTTCTTTGACTACCTCATAATTATTTTTTGTGGCTTTAATTAGAACAATAATTATTAAGACTTCGGATAAAATAAACCATTTCCTCTACACATACGTAAGTGTTCTTTCGGTTGGTTCATGTGCACCAGTATTTCCTATTTCTTGCCATTTCTTTTTCTTCTTAGTAATTTACCCCAGATGGGTTCCCAATTATTAAATGAATAGATAAACCTGATTTGAAGAAATGCCGTTAAAATTGGCAATAACATACTAAAAAATGAATTTTGCTACTCTAACGAAACTTGTGTTTTCTTATTGCCAACTGAGAAATATCATCGGTGCTCTGAACAGCACCATGGTAACATTACGGTAAGAATTAATAGCAATGATTGGACACAGAATTCTTTAAAAATCCAGGACGATGGAAAAATAGGAAATATTTCACAGTATGGAGGGTTTCCAATACAGTTGTTAATAACAGCTCTCGGATTTCCAAGTAGACCGTTGAAAGCCTTTCCGGGTTCGAATGTCGGTGAGGGTCCATATTAAAGAGGTGACCTAAGCCGCCGAAGCTCTTTTAAAGATAGCACAGTACTAATAAGCCAAAAATTCATTGGCAAACCACATTAAGAATGTAGATGAAAAATCTTTCAAAACTTTACTCTAAATGAATAATTAACTTTCATATGAAAAGAAAAACTTTCCACCGCTGAAAATGATTATAGTAAGCTCTTTTGAATTTCCTAAAAAATGTTTATATAATTAATAAAAATTTTCTTTTACGCGTGATCTGGACTCAAATCTTATTTCTCTGCATCGCACCCCAAATCACATATTAAAAGAATTTTTCCATAACCATAGCTCTTTCAACTTTATTTCCGCTTCCTTAAATCAAATGACTGTCATTCTACATCATCTACATCTGCATTAATACCCTGCGAGCAGCCTTTCGGCGTGTGGCAGGGGGTGTAAACACGAGTTGAAACACGTCATTGAAAACTGATGGTCCCATCAAGATCGGTCCCATACTATATATGCTAACTATTGATCTTTCAGCAAATATTAAATAATGTTAAACTATATTATACGTTAAACCAGAAAGTAAGTCATAATTACGAATAATTTAAATTTACTAATTGTTATCTATAATATATTATTACTAATCTATTAATTTATGAATAATTTGAAATTATTTATCTCTATTAACTTCACCTTATTCAGTTACTAAGACCTTCAGACCATTCTTCGGTCTCATATTCCTCTCTTTGTGTGGCATTTCTTTAAATTTCATCGAATTATCTTTATTTTTCTTAATCTAGCCATTTTCCTTAGCTATTTCCTCGTATCCTAGCCTTCCCACATCCAATTTTTCTACCTTCTCCTCACATTTCCCACCATTAATCTTTCCTGTTCCTACCGGATTTAATACTTCCTCATCTTTTCGACCTCCCTGATCTTCCCTCCGAAATTCCTATTTTTATAGATTGTTCCCAGCCGCAGTCGAGATGATTTCTGCACACAAAAATACCACTAATTCGCCTAAATAGCTGGGCGAATTATAGTCAATTATTACCATTCCTACTATAAGCTTGTTAGAGTTTATTAATTTTTATAATGCCATATATGTTTATGTACAAGTTAAACACGACTTTTTTCAATCTCAACATAACAAAATACACAAACAACTATCTCTTAGCAAATACTGATGGGTAAACGCTTAAAATTAACACGGCGGCAATGAAAATTGAAAAAGCCGATGTGGAGTTAATTAGGGCTAATTGAATGGAAGGTAGAAAACCCTGGAAACTAGTATATGTTTCTGCCGTATAAAGAGTATCTTCATGATAAAATAAGAGATCGAAACAATATAATTCGCGATTTTTAACATTTTCTCTTACTTTAAAGTTGCTTTAGCTCATAAATCATCCATCTTCAGATAAGATGCATTCGTAATTAATGTTACAATAATAAAACATGTTGAAACTGCCAAGTAAATGTATTTCAAACATTGATCGCATTAATTAATTATCTTCATTCCTCTTCGTTATACGTTTTTGTGTTACATTTATTCAGATACATTGTTTTGAATTAGAGTTGTGATAGCTTTTCAATACGTAACTATTTAATTTATCCGTAAATTAAGCAAGGATAATATACTATCGACAAAATCTTGCTTCGATTGTTCGTAAAACCTAACCTTATGAGACTAACATAAAGGTACAAGAGAATGTGATGATGATAAATAACTCGAGGAAAGGATTGAAAATACGAAAATTTGGATCGCAGCACGCACACTGCGTAAACCGAGGTGACCCGACCTCAAAGCCGCCACCGAAAGGGCAAAAGGCCCTCTCTTAAAAATTTAAGTCGAAGCGGAGCTGCCAACCCATGACGACGAATTTACATCATCCCTAACAACGATGACTCATTCCAAAACATATCCCTAAAGAATGGAATATGAATCCATCATATGCTACAATAACTATGATATATTTATTACTATAAATCCGGAAATTAATGCTAGATGTTTAATAAATAAAAATCTATAATACGACTGAGACTGCATCGAAAACGAAGTCTTTTTTTGCTATAGTAAAATTTGCTTAGCAATTAAAATTCATGCGTGGATACCATATGGATGCTAACAAAAGCCTACAACAATTGAAATTATAAATAACAGCATTTAAGCTGCCGACGCAAAGACTCTAAATGTAATTAATTTCAAACAATAATTCATAAAATAAATTCCCTCTCATTATCCTTTTTGAAAATCATGAAAATGGGAAAATTATGAAACTGGGAATCTAAATAATATATTTAATATTTTGTTTTAAGGATAACTGCATTAATAAAAATACATCAAGCCAGTTATCAATAACAGAAAGCTTTCCGTTTCCTACAAAATGCTTAATTCGAACGGATGAAAAATCAACTCCAAACATAACCACAGCCATTTGAAAATCTCCATTCATACAGTGAAAGACCGACAATTGAAACCGAGTACCAACAATAAATACCATTCTACTATTGTTAATCAATAATGTTACAGCAAAATTCCAAAGCTCCCTCGAAGATATTTACGTGGGGCGCTAAAAATTTCAATTAATTATTGTCATTTTCTTTTGTCATAATTGTTCGTTGTCCTTCACAATGAACCATTACAACTAATTGTTGGACGCATACTTAATAATTTTCATTGTTGTTTTATTAATTATACATTTTCTTTAGCAAGAACCTAAGGTAGCTAAAGGTTATTGTTGCGCGCGCGAGCTAGTTCAGACTTTTCATTGTTATATACCTTCAACAATGCTCCTCGACAATATCGCTCGGTTTAACTTCGGTTGGAAACTATTCCACACGCGGTAGAAGTCGACTCTGAGAACTCTATGAACTCCCTCTGTACACAAAGAAGGCGTACTTTCACTTCCGAAAGAACCCTATGAAAGTGAAGGAATCCAGGATGAGAGAGACAAATTGAGGACCCCTCAAAACGGCTCCTTTTATTGATGAGCGGCTACGTATGTGCCCTAACAAACCGTACCCTAGAAAGGGATTCTCTCCCAGGAGTTGGCGAAAGGGACCGTGCGAAAGACGAGGATGAGAGAAGAAAGAGTAATTCGTTGAGGAAAAGAAGATGGAGGATTGAGGAAATGAGAGGGAAATTTGGCGGGAAACAACCGCGCAATTTAGACCGACGCGGTCAGCATGATTGCGTGAATTTGCATTATTATTTAATCAGTTGCTACGGACATAACCAAATTGAAGCTGAGGAAAGTACTGCTAGTAAAAAGTGGTACTCCCTTCCAGCAGCCTAATCATGATAAATTGAGTATTTTCACTTATTTACTGGGATAGCAGAGAGAGCCGAACTTTTAGACCGCACGAATATCTAAAATTGCAATTTTAAATCCCACGAACTGATCACAGAAAGTAATTTAAATGTACGAACGCAAGTAATAATAAAACGTCCTTTATTATGAGGAGATTGAGACTTTAAGTCTCTTCTTACATCTAATTCTTCGGAACGTAATAAAAATTGCCTTTGTTCTTCCTCAACCGTGATTAAGCCATGAAAGTCCTGCATCAACTACTAGTATATGTTTCTGACTGAAATGAAGTTGTAGATGTTTTTCTCTTAAATGAAACAAGAGAAAGTCAGTTAACAAAATTATGATCTAAACCGAAAACTAAGGAAACGACTACTATATTTAATTATTTAACTTACAATACAATGAACCGCTTCTTAAGGAAGAACACAGTTGAACTTAGAAAATTTAAAAGAAAGCTATGGTAATATCTGTGATCAGATTCTTATGCTAGGTCGAACCAGTGATACTTAGGCTCGATATTTAGGATTTGATAGCTGGCGCCCATACAAAATAGGCTACCTATTCGTAAATGGTGCTGCGGTTTTGACTAAGAATTTTGCCAAAAATCCCGGCATCAAAAATGACCGGCATTTTTCGGAAAATTAGGTCGACTACAACCCCATGTATAAATGTAATGTGTAGGAATCAAAGTAATTTACTTAGTAATAATAGTAATGGCTGCATATGGAATTTATTCAGCACTAACTAAGCGAAGTATCAAAGTTCGCACAAACAAAATCCACTTTTGTATTTTTGGCCAGCTTTTTTCGATTCTAGCCCTCTGTAGGAAGTTATATATATTAAAATAAATATAAACTGAGATAAAAGAATGTTTGAAAGGTATAAAGATGATATTTAATCGCAAAAAGATAAGTTATCAGAGTAAGAAATGGAAGAAAATAAATTCCTATTAACTCGAGATCTATATAGCAATATAGGCGTATGGCGTGGTTGCCTAACTCCGCCATTCGGTTGCTATTTTTTTATAAACAAAAGCCTATTGAGTTAAACGGCCAGACACCCGACCGCTATTTTTAGGCAGAGAATGTGCCCTGAAAGGTTCGTGAGAATCTGTTCGTTAATTACCCATTTACCTAGTGTCCCCCTTGTCTGTTCAAATTTTCATTTCTCGAAATTGTTTGGCATCGAGTCGGCACGGGTCACCATAATCCAATCGCAATAATATTTATTGGGTAAGTTTGTAAGGTAAATAGGAAATAATTAAAGGGTATGCATTCGAAAAAAATGACTTTTATTTTTTGGGACACCCTAATGTATATGTATGTATTTAGATGAACTATATCTGAATATGTAGAAAAACTGCCTAGATGTAGAAAAACTGCCACCTGGCTTACAGCCTACTTGTAGTTTATAAAATAATTATAATAATATAAATTTCAAAGAGCAGATTGCTAGAAAAAAGTATATAGAATAAAACTACATCGCGGATTTAAAAAACTAAGGTTTGGATTAAGAGAAAATATACACCGAAGCAGGAAAACACCCGCAAAAAAGGGTGTGTTTAGACCTACTGATAAATCGATATCTTCTTATGGAAAAGCAAGTTAAGGGAGATCCAAAAAGCAAACAAGACAATACGGATACATACTCACATAAATAAATCAATATAAACGGTGAAGAACAAAGTTGAAAGCAAGCAATAAAGTTCCAGGAAAAATAGCTACAAAACTAAAATGACTATACAATAGTAACTTATAAGATTAATAAAAATTTGTCCGTGAAACCAAATCAAAATTTTAAAGGCGATACGCGAATTTATTGTAAATACATTTTAGTTGCTAGCTAGGCTGCGATTGCTTAGTAAATTCAGGGAAACTACATTTTCGGAAGATACAATCGGTGTCATGCAACTCTCCTGCTACCTCGGTCGATCCGATAATAACCGTAAGTTAAGAGAAATAGATGCTAGGACGAATCGCTTTAAAAATTCATTCTTTCTGCGAACGATACGCGACAATAATCGAATAAGGAAATAGTTTAGATTCAACTGGTGTTTACACCCGCTGCCACACGCCGAAAGGCGGCTTGTAGGGTATTAATGTAGATGTAGATGTAGTTCATGACATAAACATCATAGAGACACACAAATAACAATAGAAATTATATATGCTTTAATGTATATACAATTTCCATGATTGAAATCTAAGTTCTCTGGCCGTACTTCGTGGAACGACTTTTAGAAATGATAAACAAACTTGGTAATTTTTACAATAAAATTTTAATCGACGACCGGTTTCAGCTACAAGCTATCATCAGGTGCAACATTATAGGAAAGCAGTCACAATACTACATTTCCGATAATATTCTACCTGATGATAGCTTGTAGCTGAAACCGGTGGTCGATTAAAGTTTTATTGCGGAAATTACCAAGTGTTTTTATCATTTACAATTTCCAAGATGTTTATATATACACGAGTCAAAAACGGAATGGCCGACAAAAACCGGACACAGAGGTAAAATGCATAAGTAATTATGACATCATTATTGTGATGGGTTCGTTGTCGTTAGTGTTGGATTACGAAGAAGATGTAGAATGCAACGAAAGGGTTCAATAATCATTAAAAATGTAATAGCAAATTTCTAAATTTGTTTACGAACAACCGATAGCTTCTAACAGACAATTAGTGATTTAGATATATACCCTGCGAGCCGCCAGAGGCGTATGGCAGGGGGGTGTGATATAGTGATCTGCGGACTACCGTTTGAAAATCGCAAGGAAAGATCAGTTTATCGGTTGCCTTGTTAGTGGGGAATTTCTGCATATATATATGACAATATATATGATCGTAGGCCGCTAATAAAAAAGCATGTATGAAGAAAAGGGTTATTTAAAAATTAACGGAGAATGCAGTGATGAGAGAAAGGCGTTAATTTTGCAAATTCTTTTGCATTTTTCCACTTGCTTATTCTAGTTGAGCGAGAAAAGAAAATACAAATTATGTAACCCCTCAGCTTCTCTTGACCACTAATTTCCTCTCCACAGCTTTTTGGAGCAAAGAGTAAAGGGTTGGGGATGCAAAAAAACCTCGGGG
The DNA here is from genome assembly GCA_947579665.1 of Sympetrum striolatum. Lineage (NCBI taxonomy): Eukaryota > Metazoa > Arthropoda > Insecta > Odonata > Libellulidae > Sympetrum > Sympetrum striolatum. Next base: position 78,427,216 of record OX388346.1, read on the forward strand.
AGATGACTTGACATTGACTTGTAACATTGTCTCTTTTATGAGACAGATGGAAATGAAGGATTGAGGGAAATTGAATGTAAGGAGTAAGTATCCTATACCACACTTAAAAGGTCGGTTTTTAAATCCATTCGTATACAAATGTAAGTGTGTACAGATGATGTACCACTAATGATGAGAGTGGGGTCGGCAGGTTTATATCCTCTCTAAAGTATTTGCTAAATATCTGAATCCAAGTGTTTCATAACAGTACCTTTCCGCTATCCAATCTTTGGAAATTAAATTTACGCCTTAAAACTTACAGACCTTAAATGGTCATCTCAGCAGCAAACTTGAAACGGGAAGCACGGAATCATACCTGAAAAAAGAAGATACATTTCGTTAAAATCAGCAAAAAAAAAACATTAATATTAAAATGCATTTCTTTTTTGAAAGTTGAGAAATCAAACTCACAAAAATTGAAGTTAAGGTTAGATGCAAATCTCTTTAAAGTTCCGTAGCCTTCGAAGGCGTTCTGGTCTGGCGTTGGGGTTTACGTAAGGGTTTGCCGACTTGGTACACCAAAATGGTTGCCATCGCAAAATTGAAACATGTAGAGTTGTTTACGATCGAAAATTTCTGTAGTCGCAAACATCCAGAACCTTTGAAGATTACACACACACACAAACTCCTCCTTTGACTATATATATATTAAACAAGCATGTTGCCCAGCTTAGGTAACCTAGTTCAAACACGAATTCATCTCCGCCATTCCTTTCGAACCAATCAGATGTTTGCATTCATCTCTCCTTCGTCGGGTAAGATACGGACGGAATAAACCGGACATCAAGGCCGACTGTCGAATTACAAATGCTCCAAAGGCTTTCAGAGGGTTTCCCTTTCAAGTTCTGCGCTTATGTTTATCATCGCCCGCATCCATAAATGCGGAACTAATCGAATCCCCGAGACTTGGCCGAAGTTAGTCGGATCCACGGCCAACCACTGGTCTTTGGAAATAATTCGGATTCATTAATTCGGACAAAAATCGTTTGACATACTTTATATGATTGGTTTCACTCGGTTGATCGTGATACGTTTACCATACAGTACGCTTGACTGACGTTACACTTGACGGACGCTACACTTGACGGACGCTACACTTGACGGACACTACAATCGACCGTCAGTTACACTTGATCTACGCCAAACTTGTTCGAAGTTACATTTGTCTTAAGTCTCAGCGACGACTTTATAGTCGACAGCTTCGTTTTACGTTTCTTTTTTATACACAGAATAGTATACTTCATTGTAATGTATATTATATTACAAGATAATAGTACAAGAGATAACAGTATCAGCAAATCATTTTAACTTTGAGCATTAGCCTTTGGCGAAGGAAGCCTTTATGAAGCGAAGGGAATTAATGACCAAAGGTCTTGATAAAGGAATCAGGAAAAGATTGGTGAAGTCCCTGGTCTGGAGTGTGTTGCTCTATGGGTGCGAAACGTGGACCTTGAAAAAGGAAGAAGTCAAGCGATTGGAGGCCTTCGAGATGTGGGTGTGGCGTAGAATGGAAAAAGTTAGTTGGGTTGATAGGAAAACAAACACGGAGGCGTTAGAGATGGTTGGGGAGGAGAGGGCTTTAATTGACGTGATTAAGCATCTTCAGAAGAAATAGGTGGGCCAAATATTGAGGGGAGAGGGATTGGTAAAGGTTGAATTGATGGTAGGATTCAGTGGAAAAAACAGAGGGGAAGATAGAGACAAGATGTTGGATGACATAAGGGGTGGGGTTAACCATATGGAAATGAAGGAGATGGTGCTAAATAGGGATTTTTGATTGCACATGAATCTACCGAAAGGTAGAACACTCATGAATGAATGAATGAGTTGAGTATAAGCATTATATGTTCTCAATGGAGAAAAACTAAGAGAAGTGATCTAGGACCAACAAATATAAAATTTATGAAGTTAGTATGATACATTCCAGATTTTTTTCGATTGTAGATAAATTTTTCATAATATACGCTTGAAGATACTAAAATTATGCTTATTTTCCAGCTCATATGCACATCCATACGTATATTTCATTTTATTTCAATTACCTGAAAAGGAAATTTAAATCTCAAGAATATCCCAAAAACAATATTTATGCCAATTACTTCTGACACTTAGAACGGAGCTATGACTATAAAATACTACATCCTGGAGGATTCGTCATTCTACAAATAAAGCGCCAATTATTTTGGCACAAACAATCCCAGGGCTTCACATACAATAATACTCTCGATAATCCAATGCGATTCTTACTTCATAACGACATCGGTTGCAACTCTCTGGCTGCTAGGCAACGTTTCGCTATTTCAGTACGCTTCTATAAAGTCAGTACCTTCCTCCTAATAATTAAAAATAAGTAAATAAATGAAAATTATGTTTGGAATGGCAATGTCCATTTTCAACGGAGACATTTTAGCTTGCCAAACGATAAAGTCGTACCCGGATTTCAACGGATCCATAAGAAATAAAAAATCTTTCGTGAGAGGACCAAACCATTCTCCCTGAAGAGATGACTGTTTCTCTCCCCTCTTAGTCATTACCCTATCGTCGATATGGACGTGATAAGGTTTGAGGAATGGGACCAGGAGACTGCAATTAATTCCGGCCGAACGAAAGATTCGAGAAGGATGATTATAGAGGAGCGGTTAATCATCTCTCGGAAAAAGGGGAGAAAAGGGGAGAAGAATATCGGAAAGGAAAACCAAGTTGGACGCAGAAAAAAGGAGGATTGGAAAATTATGGGGGAATTGACGCGGGAGGAGAAAAGGGTAGGAAGGATTTGAAAGGGGTGGACGTTGAGGGATTTTTTCAATTGGGTTGTCACTCGTGTCCATGAAGAGCCTTTTTCTCCAAGCGAGGAATTCAGTGTTTCTGGAAGCGATGAGTGGAGGAACCAGGCATGAATATATGAACCACTCACAGGATAGAAGAGATGCAAAGATCTATACTATAACTGATATTAATACTAACAGGGCTCATTGGATCATAAGTACTATACTTATTTATTGTTTTTTTTAATAGAAATGAAAGGTTAAGGCAACTGATTAAAGCTATATATTTTTTATAATAAAACTTCAATTTCTAAAATTTTATCCATCCGATTCTCTTTCTGAATTCTGATTTCTTATCGACAAATTTTCATTCTTGTTGTTGTTAAAAAAAATAAATCACAAGATACAAAGAGAAGTAGCAATATCCAGTTCAGTATAACGTGAAATTAGAGTTAATTCAAAAGGAGAACAAGATAGGGAAAAATTCTAAGAACCAGTGATCTGGAATTATAAATACGTCGATTGAAACTTAATTATTTATTTCTTTCATTTATTGTATTTAACACATTAAAAAATTATAGATGAATGAACTGAAAATATATGCACCTTTACTGATACTAATATTAACAAGGCTCTTTGGATCATCTGCATAATACTGTTTAATTGTTTTTTTCTTCTAATGGAAATGAAAGATAAAAGCGATTGTTTTCATCAGCACACAAGTAATCTTCAATCCCTAAAATTTCATCTTAGCAATTTTGATTCTAAATCCATGTTTTTTAACGACAAACTTTGATTCGTGTAGTTGCTAAGGAAAATAAATCACAAGTGGAACAAAGGAAAGTATCGAGATCACGTTCAGTTCACCGTGATATTGGAGTTGACTCAAAAGGATTACAGGATATGAAAAAGAACTAGCGATCTGGAAAGTAGCATCAACATACGCAGATTGACATTTAATTAACTTTCTGTGAATGTCTTTTGTAAATGCGCTCTTTTTCCGATAGATGAGAAATATCTATACATTAATACGTGAAGAGAAAACTTTGGATCCCTTTTTAAGAATATTGCAAGAACGGAGGAGTTTGAGATTTGGCATAGTAAGAGTTTATATGGAGAAGGAGTGCAGAAAGCTAAAATTTTTGTCTAGAGTATCCTTGGTTCGACTCTGGACGATTCGAATCGTCTCTCATAAGAAATGCACGTAAAGTCCGTTTTCATCGATTGCAGACGTTTTTTCTTTTGCGGAATTAAATAAGAAATAATGGTCGTACGAAATCGAGGTGGATATTAAAAGAAAGGATATTGAAGGGAGATTCTTTTTTCGTGCGTATAATATCGTATTCGAGTCTAAATAACGAGATCTATGGGAAAAGGAACAACATTTTCTGAAATTTCGCCGTAGTAAACAACCAGTCCCCCTGACGACCAAAGTGATTGTTGAATCCGATACATTCATTTTCCCACGAGAATACACGGGGATTTTAAGTTAATACCGAATTAACGGTAGGAACTAATGTCAGAGTTTATGAAGAGGAGGCAATTTACTTAAATGTCAGCATATGCAAACAACGATACATAAGTAGCAGGGACAAAATTACGGCCATTTTACAGTTCTTCCAAAAAGTCCCTTAACAAAAATAAAATGCAATATATCTTATACCTCTATTAAAATCAACTTTCATTTTCATTAGTGATTATTTGATTCAATAATAACACGGGAAAATTAAAATTGGCTATGAACTGTATCAAAAAGAAATTAAACTACAAGATGTCATTGCGTTTCTTTCATTTGTAACTAACTTTAAAGTAATAAGTAAGTAATTCGTAGGTATCGAAGGGAATTAATGCGAACAACACATCCTAATGACGTGTTTGTACAGGCTCGCAGCTGACGTAATAGCAGCAATTCGAAAACAATTATAACTAATGATTATAGAGGAAAAAAGCTCTTTGAAAAAAGAACCTCAATAACATTCAAATCTAAACATTTAATGAATGACGGTCGAATTTCGACCAATGGGCGATCACTAGTACATAGTGATAAATGAGTGGATGCAAATTTTTCTTGAGGAAGAAGCGTCCATAGTGAGATATTTCTAACCAATCTTCCAGGAGATACTGAAAGCTTGGATCACAGTCACTGGAATTTAAACGAATGTGTTATCCTTTCGAAAATTTTCAAATTATTCGCATCAAAAACATTTCCCGCTAATATCATTGTGATACTGTCAGTAAGATACACCAATGCCTTTAAGGCTGGCTACTCAACGGGTTAATCGCTCGACCAACGACCACTTCAGTCGTGCAATACTACCATCGAAGTGAGCGTCGGAGCAAACGTCATGGCAACAAATAAGGTAACGATAGCTACGTAAACCTTAAAAAGATTTGCTGCGTAAATATCATGAAAATTTTATTTATTAAATTTTGAAGGTTCTTTCGATCTCGGATTGAAGAATGATCTTGTGTGAATAATGAATTTCCAACTGGAGCTACGGAATGTGGGTACTTAAATCGAAGGAGGCAAAAAAGGTTGGGTACCCCAACTCCTGAGAAAAGAGAGGACTTATTTAGGCTAAACTAACGAAGGAGGGGCTTCTAAAAAAAAGAAAACAGACTTTTTTTTGCGAGGCGGTTTCTGAGGAAAAGGTTGGGTTAGTGCAACAGGGTCCTTCCCCCACTTGACACCATCTGCATGGTTGAGGAAGATATCAATGCGGCGGAGAGGGGAAGAGGAAGTGGTAAGGATTGAGGTTGGAGGAAATCGGATGAGAAGAGAAAGGGCTGAGTGAGGCGGAGGGAATACAGAGATAACGAAGAGGAAAGAAGATAAAGAAGACCCGGAATGTTAAAAATAGAAGGACTATCGCCCATCGAAATCTCTCTTCAATAATTTCCTCGTGATCAGCTGTATCTCATTAAGGGAAAAACAACGTACGAAGAAATGCAATAAACGATAAAAGATAAGGGATAGGCGAACGTTATTCTGCTTTGAACCACGTGATAAAGAATCTTTTGAGTGATGAGGACAGCGGAACTCCATTCAAAGTTACTAATATGTACAGTCCTGGCCAAAATTAACGCGGCATCAGCCGTAAGGATCGCTAGGGAGGTGCTGCGTTAATTTTGGCCAGGAGTGTACATTAAATGCATCGAATGAATTATGTATGCTATATATTTTCTTTGAAAAGTCTTTCAATTGTGGTGCAAAAATTCAACTAAGTTACTTGTATTTTACCAAGATATTAAAAAAACACATTAATTCACTACAGCGCTTATAATTTTCGATAAATTTATGAAAGAGCACTTGCGAATATATCGCTTTCTCCAGAAAGTAGAGAGGGCCACAAGAATAATCAGGATGAGTCTTAAATTGGCCATGGCTAAACAAATTTCAGATAAAACGTCAAAAATATGACATAATGTACGATAGTAGAGTACCAGAAATCCAACTTAGATCGCAGTTATTTTAAAATGCACGCATCGTATGCAAAGTAGATTGCAAAATTATCCCAAATTCTGCACCGAAGCTTATGCAGAAAACGGAAAGCGATAAACGAGACGTGACTTAAATCTGTTGAATAGTCATTCATCGAGAGACAAAGAGGCACGAGCAATTACATTCAGTGAGTTTGGGGAATCCCATTCCATCTATTTGAGGAGATCTAAGTAAGAACAACATATTTTTGTTTCTCAGACGGAAGTCAAAAATTGCTTACATACCAATATACATACTAAGGGTTAACAAGGGGGCCACAGAATAAATAGTCTTGTCACGCGTTAATTAATTACCTCTTTCGAATCGACTATTTTTACTTTCTCCATATACGGAGTATAGAGAAAGTATTCTTTTCATGAAAAAAACGACTTCGAGATTTCAACGGAAATATATGTTTTGGGGTCCCTAGAGCAAGTTTTAACCATTTTCGGAATGATATCTGTGTGTGTGTGTGTGTGTGTGTGATTGTGGGCGCTCTAACGTGGAAAATATTAGTTGTATCAATACCAAACCTCATATATAGCACTGTAGTGGGTGCTGTCAGAGTTGATAAGTTTTTGGAGTAAATCGGTTCACCGGAAGTCGAGCTTTTTGCTTCGACGCAAATTTCCGTTTTTGCTAACTATCTCCATAAATATGATATTTAGGTATATTCTATTACTGATAAAAGTTTTAGAAAATCTAATTCACTATAACTTTTTTATTAAATATATTTTTGTATCACTGATTATTTAGGAGCTATTCGTGAAATATTGATAAACCGGAAGTAGCTGATTATGTACTTTGTGGGCGCTCTAACATAAAAACTGCTTGTTGTATCAACCCCAAATTTCATATACAGCACTTTGGTTGGTGTCGTTAGAGTTGATTCGTTTTTGGAGTAGACCAGTTAACGGAAGTTGAGCTTTAATTTTCGAAGCTCGTTTCCGGTTTTGCAAAATATCTCCATTAATCTGGTATTTAGGTATATACTATTATTTAAAAAAGTTTTATAAAATGTAATTCACTATAAATTTTGTATGAAACATATTTTTGTATAACTGATTGTTTAGGAGTTATTCATGAAATACTGATAAACCGGAAGTTGCTGATTATGTACTTTGTGGGCGCTCTGGGCGCTGGGGCGAAAGGCCATTTCATCGTTTTTCATCGAACATGTCCCGAAAAACATTATTTATAATGTTTGTGACGTAAAGATAATATGATGTAAATTAATCACTTATCTTCCAAGTTTAGATTGAATATAGAGTTCGAAATTGCTGCCATAGGTAAATATTTACATCTTATATATGGAGAAAGTCATGTGCTGGCCACATCAGATATTTTATAAGAAGTTATCATAATGGAGTATCATTTAGTTTGACCGACAAATTCTTGACTGACACCCCATTTGGACGACTTATGATCGACTACCAACTTTTCTAGGATATATTTATACATCGTTTTATTTTAAAACCTTAATGACTATATTTATGAAAATTTATTAGAATAGTATTCCTTTCATATCCTAATTCCTTATTCCTATAATCCTCTAAACAATCTTTGCAAAATTTTTAGGGGATTAATTAAAAAGTTGTTTGTGCCTTTTACTATTTAATTATCTGAACATCTTCCATATTAATGAAAAGAAAATTCAAAAGTGATCTGTGATATTTATTCATGAACAAGCGGAAGTGTCCTTTGATCTCCAATAGGGAAGAGAGTACTGATAACTAATAAATTAGTTACGTATATACGAATGAGAATTTGATACTTCTGACCTTGTCTTATTTCCTTATATTACCGTACTTAGAAAAGTATTTATGAATTCCCTTCGTGCGCAGCATAAAATTTGACGTGTATTTCAAATTACTCCCTTTGAAAGACATATGGACTAAATGAATAGCCACAAAGAAATATAAGGGACCAAGGTAAGCTTATATTGCAATTAAAATTTCCAAATATATGTCTTTCAAAGTAATAATGGTGCTACGTATTATTAAATAATAATATTTACAAAAACTGCTGTGAAACAAAGGGTGACCAAAGTAATACTTTGAAAGTAATACATAAGCACTGTTTTTTCCTGTTGGAGTTTGAAGGACACTTTTGCTAGACTAAAAAAAAATATCACAGAATATTTTAGACTCCTTTTTTAATTATCAATATTAAAGTTCTTCCAAATAATTAAAAAGGAAAAAGGCACGGACTCTCAAAAGAATGCAGTAAAATATTTTGCAAAGATTATCAAAAGGATGTTTAGAAATGAAATTTTAATCATGGTCGTTACAGGTTTAAAATCTACGATATCTGTCTTTGTCGGCGTTCCTGACCTCCTTCGCAGATATTCGGAGAAATTGGGAAGTCCCGGGTTACCGGACTATTTTTGATAACCCCTGAGGATCGCAGCGTATCCATTGAAATGTACATTAGGAGTTCTTCATGCTCCAGTGATCCGAGTTTTCCTATTTTCTCCAAATACCGGTGTAAGAGGTGAGGAACGCCGACAAAGACGGCTATTGGAGATTTTAAACCTTTTATTTTTATACAAGGATAATAAGACGGAATACTATTTATGTTCTATCTATATGGAGAAAGAAGAACAGCCTATTGCTAATTTTACTGTTATTATACATTTTTGAAACACTCCAAGATCATTGTAGACACAGCACTATCGGAACTATCAGCGAAACGTTGTGTCGGTAAACTGGGGTGTAGGCAAAATGAAGGATCTTCGGCAAAGTGGAGGGACGACGGAAAACTCGGGTTCGGCAAAATTTAGTGTCGGTAAAATTTAATGTCGACAAAATTTAGTGTTGGTAAAATTTAGTGTCGACAAAATTTAGTGTCGGTGAAATAGTGTCGGCAAAATATGTTCCGTCAAATTAATTTTCGGGAAATAGAGGTTCGGTCGGTCGATGTAAACAAACGGTTACTTTTCTTTGGAAGCAAAGGAGTGAAGAGGATTAGACATGTATGAACAGAGATGAAGAGAAGGCAGGGATGAGTGAAAGGGAATCAAAGTCGTTCGAAAGGGGGACACGGGGGAGTATTAAGGATCCTCCTTTTTGCGCGCTAGAAATTAACGCCTAGCAAACGAAGTAGAGGAGATGCCGTCGCTTCTGGAATGAATTGGTAAGTCGGAAGAGATGGGAAAAGGTTTTGCGGTGGATTAGAGGTGGGCAAAAAAGAACTCCAAAAAGGACTTCCCTTTTGAGTTTGGGAGAGCGATGAAGTGTAAGATTCTGGTGTGGGTGACCCAAAAGGTTGGGGGGGACTAGGGTTTCCGGTGGGAGGCGATGCAGATAGATCCCGAAAGGAGGCAGCACCGTCTGATTTAGGGCACCCACAGAGCTGAATCGAGAATTTATAATGGGATCACCCCTCGAAAAGAACTATGGGTTTCCACGGGAAATGGAGTGGGTTGGGAATGGAGAGAGAAGCGACGTTTACGAATGAAAGCGGAGCGTTAATACCTGTTCTCAAATATTTGTATGTCATCTCACTTCTTGAATGGCTCTATGTTTTCCCATACTTTTACTTTCTGAGGTTATCGCGCTTGAATTTTTGCCGTTACTTTCGCTGCTATACGAACGAAAACACGTCCCATGGTTTTGACCACCGTTGAGATATCTTCTGATGGGACCAACTTCGATTCCAATGGTTCACCTGATGATGAATTTTAAATAAAAGAGTTAGAATCTATGGAGACGAGAATGTTGTGTCCTTTAATACATCGTTTCACTACCGTAAAATGTTTTATTTATCCTACAATAAATGCAGGCTATTAAGTTCTTTAGATCTTAAGGCTTCATCTAAAGGAATAATTGAAAGATTCGAATGTAAATGTCAGGCTACTCATTGGCCATATCAACGTCAGCAATTGAGGTATCAAGTACGACCTGCAGTCTATGCATGATCTAAACGGTCACAGATTACAATAGTTCTGGAAACAACATGCATCTACAATGCTACATCGTCTTTAATGAATTTAAGGTCACAATTTCGCAGTCCATGCATATCTTTGGTGCCCCTTTACGAAAGTTCTGCATGATATTGGTTTGACATTGGTAATGAGCAAAATTCCTCCATACAAAATTGTGACATTTGAGTATATTTATACTTTTTTCCAACAATAATTTACATTAAAATTATTATTTCTACAAATTGATATATTTATTTACATCACTACACCGATATTATATCGATCATTTTGTAAAATGTCATAACATAAGTCAAGTGAAGGGAGCGATCAAGGATTGTCTGAGAAGTAAAGAGCTAACTGAAAATAGGTTAGAAAAAGCATAAAAAGGAAAAGTAGGTAGAATGTGTGGTAGAAGGATAAGGAGGACGAAGCTTAAAGATAATGATAGAGAAAAGAAAAATACCCAGACAGAAGGATTTCAAGAATGAAAAAGATAACGTAACTATCGATCCCATCTAAGCATGGGAATTTTGGCAAAGGTAAATATGTGAGGAGAATATTACTTCATCCATTCACATTGACTTTATCATTATTGACCGAGGATATCACCTAAAGATATGATGGAGTTCCTGAATTGGTTAAAATCAATATAAGGAAGCGCAACTTTAAGGAAGATCTTAGCGCAGACAAGCGTTTGTTTTGGCATCTGGTAATTCGTTTCTGAGTTGTGAAACTGGTCCTTCTATAAATACTGTGAAAGCATTAGAAAGTTTTCTCTTTTTAGTTCTCTGTCTGAATTGACTGTAGAAAAAATGATGACTAATACTTCTGCCCCATTTAAACCTGGGAGTTACAACAGAAAAAAAATAATAGGAACAAAAAATGCACATCACTATGGAAGCAGTTAGCACATGGAGAATTTCCCATCAATAACCTCACGACCCATACATTCCGTCTCGACTGTTTTCAACTTTAAAAATATCTGCCGAATTTGACTTCCACAATTTTCGCCCTTCTTCTGTTTCTTTCCATTTCCTCTTTTATTAGGCGCAATATCGTTTTGACGGTGAAATCGAATCGTTTAAATTTATACGAGCGATCTTCTGGTCGCAGAAATACGAGCGTCATTTTTTGTCACGCTGTTTTATACAGCTTTTTTATTTTCGTCTGTTTTTTTAGGCGAGAATATAAAATGAAGTTCGATGGAAATCGATGTCCCCGCGCCATTAAATGGTGATTAGGGCCATCAAAACACGCCCGACTAGAAGCAACAGATTCGAGAGGAAAAGATGTATTGAAAGAGTGGAAAATCTATCATAATCACACGGGCTCAGATCCTATCACTTTTTTGGTTTGCATGGGCTTGGAGTAGTGAAAGAGATGGTTTTAATATAATTATAAAGACAATGACATTATATTAACTTCCGTAATATTGAATCGTATTCATACGATATAGAGTTAGTATTGTATTGATGTTTCAATGTGTCATTATAGTATTTATTTATGCTGTGGTAATATTACATACAATTAATTTAATTGAGTTCTATTTCATTCTGTATGTATTTCTAACTCGTTGACTGAAAAATCATCAGAATTGATACACAGAATGATTATGATGTCAGTTGTATATCATTGATATGCAGCATTAAATTATGCCTACATATAGTGAATCACGGATTTATATTTCTGTTTATTACATGCTAGTACTATCTGTGCTCTTCAGTAATTCAACGTTGGAATGAACGTAATAAAGAAAAAATAGAGCGTAGATTTTCCTAACATCTTCAAAATCTGTTTAATTTTGTACGCCTACAATCCCCCACTATATCAAATATATAATTAAATTGCAATACATTGATACATTTCTCGCGATATGAAACTGTTTTGTATCCTGAAATCAATATATATTTCTGCCTCGTCTATTTCGTAAAGTAAAAATCAATTATAATGATAATGGGAACGTAAAAAGTTTGCGCATACAAACGTGCTTCTTAGAACCCAAGAAAACAAAAGATGTAAAAAAATTATCATTACGTCCGGAAATGGAATCAAGGTTTTGCATCTTCCAAGGATGAAGCCACTACAACTGCAATACCATGCAAAGATGAAGCCACTCTATGCAGGAGAAAACCAAACTTGTAGAAAACCTATGTTCCAGTCCGTATCAAGTCGAAATTTTCCCTTTCGTTAATTCTTTGGGCAAAAATTGCTTTCAAAGAAAGCAGATGACCTCTTAAAGTTCTACTAAAGTGAGGAATTTTAGAGTTTTAAGTTTTGAGCAGATAAAAAGTTAAAAGACTTTAACTTATATATACTGTAACATCCAAAAAGTCAAGCCTGTAACCACGCAACACGGAAGAATAAACAACAACAAAACTTCAAAAGTTTTCCCCCTATGACCCCAAGAGAGGACCTCAAGTTGACAACCGCAACATTAGCACCCCCACGCGGACATAAATAAACAAGTTGAATGCATCATTCCGCAACTTCCTCCCCCTCTTTTAAAGAGATAAATCCAATTCTGCCGGACAGGGGAGATTCCCATTTAAAAGTACACCTTTTTTCCACCAGGAGCAGTAGACGCTTGAAAATCTTCACTGAAAGATCCCCCTAAAAAAAGAAGAGTTTCTTTCCTCAAGTTTTAAAGAGCTTTTGAGTCACCTTTGGCACCCATTTCGCCCATCACGAGGCACTCGATACCATCGAGGAATGGGTAAAAAAATACCCCCGCAAGCGTCCCTTTGTTTGCCGCAGCAGTTCTTCAATCCTCAAGGGAACGCAGGAGCGTAGGAGTTACCAACTTTGGGCAAAATAAAAAAAGTGCGGGACGTCTTATTTATCTCTTTTCTCCGCCTCTGAACTACACCGAGACGACTCGAAAAAGAAATAACCGAAAGAAGAGAGTACCGCAAGTTTGAGGTAATGAACGTTGGGGACCGTTTTCTGGCTTCATAAATTCGGGTGTAACAAGATGGGAAAAAAAAGGTTTCCCCCATCTTATGTGTGAGGTTGGTACTAGTGCCTATGTGATGCACTAGGAGGAGACATCCCAATTTGCGAACTAAGTAAACAAGGTGAAAGAGGATAGAAACTTCTGCTACGAAAAGGGGAATCTTTGAAAAGATGATTAACTATGTATGGATATGAGGTTAAGAAAGAGAGAAGTCTTTTGAAGAAAATGGAGAGGAATATGAGCTGGAAATGCGTCTCATCAGTACAAATACATTTCTGTTTATTTGACTAATCAGATAAAATCACATTGTTAACTTAGCAAGTATTTTAATACGAACGAGACATGTTAAATATGCATCGCTTTACATTAATAAAAACTAGCTTCACCCTTTCAAAATAAGAAGAAAAATGATTAAATTTAATTTTTTCATAAATACCGATTTCTTCTCCTTATTTATCTTTAATTGTAATAAATCATTCAGATATACGAAGATAATTATTTACTAAATTTTTGCAACGGGTGGTCCGTAAGTATGAAAAATATTTCTTGCGTGGCTTTATGATAAGTTGATGTTGGTGGGGTCCCTTTGGTACAATGATATACTCATGCCTTTAACTACCATTAAAATCACTATTATCATCACACGTTCCTTCCATTTATAACAATAAAATGCTATTTTAAATCTAACGTGATAGAGAAGTCAATTTCTGAGAGTACATAATTATGAAATAAGTATATGAAATCCTGAATGATGCATTTTCCCTGAATAATTTCCGCAAGGCCATATCATCAAATATCTAAATTACTTATAAATATTCGTATTGAATTTCCTGCGTAAGTGCTCAAAGGACATTAATCCTGTTTTTCCTTTCTACACTGGCCTAAAAAGACACTGGTAATTCACGTAATGGCTAAAATGATGATATAAAATCTCCTTCAGAGAAACCCACAGACTATATAAGGATCTACATATTCCAATATCTTTTCAGTCAGATCAAATAAAAAGCTTAAGATAGAGTTCATTAAAATGGAATTGGATTGGTTAGCGAATGATGTCAGAATAGTTCTTCTGGATCGTACAATATCCCAAAGGGAAGCAGTTATAAATTTGAGGTAATTTTCTTCTGGTTCAAAGAGAAAATTTCCACTCCTCCCCACAGCTGAAGAATAAAAGACATCAGAGGTGTGAAGTGGAAGACATTAGCACTTCTTTCTCCGAGAAATTGAACGATAAATTTCATCAATTCATCCAGAACCCCGGAGGAGACGTCAAGTCCACTTTTTGTCAATACCCAATGTCTTGAGAGAGACTCCGGGAAAGCCTTCTATTTGTACGCTTTGCTCCCCATATTTTATTTCCACTTCGATTACCGCCTATAAATAACGAAAGGGCTTAATCTTGGAGTACCAGGTCTGGATAAAATCCCATTGACGATCTCTCGGAGCTTTATACGGGCGACTCGTCCGTTGGCCCTGTCATTCTTTTTCTAACGGTGGTCAGAGTAAGGCCATTAAAGGTAATCGATATTACGGTCCTGCAAGAACCAGAATGTGGGGTCCTTCCTTCGATATTACCTTTGGATAGTCTATTATGGAGACCAATTCGAGTTTACGTTTAAGCACTAATGAATACATATATTTATATATCCGATTTCAATCATTATACATGCGAAGTCAGTCATTATAGAACCGATGTCTTAATTCAATGAAAATATATTTAGAGGTTTTTAGTTTCTTTGAAGCCCTGAATTAATCGGTAGAATCTAATCAGAAATAGGTCTTGCGAAATTGGGACAATAAGACTTGACTTGAATTGGGTTTTATTTTACCTAAGAAAATTAAAAAAAAATTATGTTCCATCGTTGAATGTTGTATTCGAAAATCGCGAAAATATTTAAAAAATATATAGATTTTTCGTACATGAATTAAAGACAGTTAATATTTACTTTTCTATTCATATAGTTATGGATCCTACAGCTAAAGCTATTATGCTTCTTCGATTCATTTTCGATTCCTGAGTTAACGCATATCGAATCCTGTACTCGAACCCACATCTTCATAAATACAACGATAATAACCACAGAAGGCTATCGAATAGTCATGAGGGTAGTCTCGCAGGCTTTCGTGAAAGTGGTGCTCGATTTTATTGCAAAATGACGTTAGTTTTCGCACATTTTCTAAAATGCTGCTTAAACCTAGATACTTTAGGTGTTTTGAATAATCTACTAATGATTCTGACATCTACCAGATCAACATACTTAATTTTCAATATAGATTTTCATTATGAAACAAAACTGGGCAAAGTGCTGAAGCTTTAGGTACTTTCACTGGGAATTATTAATTAACTTTCACCACTAAGTAGACTTCAAAGACTAAAAATTAATCATAGTATAAATGAAATTTGTCGGAAGAGTTCCCACTAAAATATAAAAACAAAGAAGGGGTACTTTGCACATAAGGACGTGCACCCAGGTGAAAAATCCCAAGGAAAAACGAACTTGAAAAAATTCTGACGGGGCCGGGAATCGAAACTTGATGGAAAATTTAAATCGATTGCTTACAGAATAGAGAACTGCGAATAACAAAAGAATACACAAAGTATTTCAGATCATTTCACAACTAGATCTGCATTGCAGTAATTCCATTTCTGAAGAACCAAAATAGGTGATCAAATTGGAGTTAATAATTAAATGAAAAAATAGGGGAACCTGTGCGAAATTAAACACAGATCGGTTTTGACCATAATATGATTGCGATAAAATTTCGAAACTTCGGCAATTTAGTTTAAAAAAAATAGAAAGGAAAATTTACGCTTTTTAATTAACCTGAAAATTGGCCACATGATACAAAATCGAACGCCTATTATTTGCACCGATTTTAAGGGCTCTAATAGCCATGAAATGACCGTTATTTCCATATACCCGAAAGATATAATTGCAGAATGTATCAAAAATTCAAATGGCCACTAAAGTAATTGTACGTCAACTCCACAAATTCCAATTTGCAATTTCTTATATTATTTCACATTTTCATTATTTTATGATTAAATTGGCACTCGTGAATTCAAGACAAAAAATACTTATATTTCGTGGATCAAAGAACACCAAAAATCATAACCTCGAGGATGAAATTGAATGAGGACATCACATTCCTCATTTTATATTTTGCATTACACAGGATAATATATATTGCACGTTGGTTAAAATTTACATCGGATTTCTCAAATTATGAAATTCGGCATAAAAACAATAAATGTTTACAAATATATATTAAATGTATATTATTGTCAGGTAGACTATTGATATCTTATAAATTGGCCTTGACTTTAAGATATAAAAATACCGCCAATTACTAGATAATATTCGTATTTTTTTTAGTTTTTCCTATCTTATCCAAAATACATTTTAAACTACAGCTTTTCTTTATACTAGCAGTAAAAAATATTCCGAGAGATTTGAATCATATTATTTATATTTTTAGGGTATTTTAATTCTTAAGTAAATTAATCTAAAGTAAATGAAAAAGATGCATGGACTTATGATTGAATACCCATTTCTCTAAGCTGCCACAGACTTATGTCTAACTGAGGCGTAAAATCTAGTACTAATAATATTTATCTTGCTTTCATAAATCGATATGGAATTTAAGACCCAATTTTTAAAAGGTATGACACCGAAAAATGAATTTGCTTTATAGGTTTTATTTTTCCATATATAGATTACACCATACTTTCACTATCGTTTTGCATCAACTTTCACCCTATCCGAAAATAAATCACTACTATACTGCTATTAACGTTGTTTACATTTTGAACATTTTTATTTTCACTTGTTGTTCATGCTATATTTTTAGCACATTTTTATAACAGGGTTTCAACAACACATGTGTATACAAGAACATTCACCCATAGAAAAAATATCGCCTCCTACCACATTGCCTTTAAATTGGCTTTTCAAAAAAAATAACGGTGTATAAACAGAACACAATTGAACTATTATTAATTCATCTCAATTATTTTTATTGCCACCTACCTGTTATTTTCAATTCTGCCACTGTTATTAACAGCCGTTACCACCAAGGTCTTATAATGATTTACGTTGATAAAAATGTACATATTTTAGAGATACATCTATTTTTCAATGAAAAAGTAATTAGTTTTTGATGTTAAGTCAATAATTCTTTCATCAACAATGATGCAGTTGAGTAATTATTTTAATTAAAATGCAAAGTAAGTATTGTTTTCATTAATTAGGATGCATACCATTTTATTTATCTTAATACATAGATATTTGGTCTATTTTCATCAGTCACATGACCTAGCGTTTTTCTGCGCCGGAAGGGTGTTACGAAATAAATAAATAAAAAATGTGTACACGCAAGTTAATAGGAATACAAGATCTATATGGCAATACTATCTCACCCACCCGAGAGAGGCGTGCAATGAACGTGGACCCACCCAACAATACTTCATGCTCCAGTTTCATTTTCCGCGACCCCTAAAACCGAACGAATCCGAATCGTAAGAGGACTTGAATACTCTTGAAGGCCCACCCAATTGGAGCTAACGGCCCAAACATAGTTTCGGCCGCCCATTTGTGACGCAAACAGACGCTACCCAATTTGGGAAGGACCGCAGACGATATCGCCTTAAACCTCATAATTGGAGTGGACCTAAGGAGATAGGGGTCAGGATACCCTATAATTCAGAGAAGGGGAAAACAGTTGGAGAAGAGTCCCTAAATTGCCAGATAACTCCTTCCGCCCTCTTCAGAATAAACCTTACAAAACCTCCCTCGAGGAGTCGTATCACATCTACATCTTGTGTAATTACCCCACCAGACACCTCTCGCCGACTTGAGAGGTTTCCTATTCCAAAGACCCAACCTACTTTCCTTTTTCCCCTGTTTACCAAAAGAGTTTGTAAACATTTCGGCGAAATGCCCTCAATTTCACCCTTATTGTCTGACCTTCCCATAGGGTAGAGAGAACCGTATTTATCAGAGAACGTGGGAATTTACTGTAACTAGTCATTATCTTCATAGATATGACCGTATTACATATCAATATGGAAAATCCTATAAAAATATCCTCTACAAAATTCAGTTACTCATAAAATGTTCGATTTTTACACCGATAGCATAGCTCTTCGCTGAATTTTATATCTTATGACAAATTTTCCGAAATCGTAAGAATATTACCTAAAATTTAATATTTAAAAATAATATAAGTCTACAAACGATGAATGTGATATGTATATACATTCTTTTAGGGAATTTTTTAAAATGATGTAAAGTCAAACGCGTGACACTTTATGGCCAAAATTACGTTGGAAAGGATGCTGAGTATTCTTGTGACCATCAGATATCTGGTCACCATAAGAATTTCAAATAAATTTTCAATAAGAGCCACAATACGTTCATGTTGGAAAAATATCTGTCTCTAATATCTGGGCTCGAACCGAGATCCAAGCATTAATTTCTCAAGGCGATTTCGTACCTTTTTGAAAATAATCTCTGGATTTTACTTTTTAGCCCATACATATTCAAGTTCTGCGAAAATAAGCATATATTCATGTATAAGCCACTCAATTTTTATTGAATACTTTTAAATGTTACTTATTAAGTCATTTTTATTTATTAATTCCAAACCTTGATAAGTGTAACATTTTTCATTTTCTTTTGGTACTGGATATAGGATAGTGTTATTTCGTTTTCCCTTGTTTTATTTAGTTCATGTCTGTGATAATATAATAGTTACTAAGGAATGGTCTAAATGACCGTGGAAATAATTTACAATTCCCCTTATTGAGTGTTATGAAACTTTAATCCATAGGCTAATTCCGCTACGCTTATGTAAACTTTTATCCGCACACAGAAATTCAGTTCATTGAGGAATGCAAGGAAAAAATACACAACTAGTATTGCTTAGTCTTCACATTACCTTTCTAGAGGAGATGATGGTAATTAGTGGAGAGACTGAGGACCTAACCAGCTTCCACGCTGATGGCCTAGCATAGAGATTACTTGCTTATCAACTGCCGCGTCAGTAATTTCAAACTAAATAAATAGGAAGATTGCCCTGTACTAAAATACACAGGTGTGCAATTCTGTAGGAGATTATCCAGCTTAGAATCCTCGTGCGGGGGGGTGACCCTTGGATAAATCTCAAACATACCACCCTCAACTCTATAGAAACCATTCAGCATAACGCTGACACTGGAACAAAGCACAGGGGGGTGCAACCAACGGCAACCCCCCTTGAATCTTCCCGATTTTTCCCACCGGTCATACCTCAACTGTATCCCCAATCGATGATCACTCCCATTCGAGTCTCTCCCCCATCGGATCCGCACCCTATCGACACATGTGCGAACCGAGATGAATTAAGCCTCGCTTGGAGTGGCCGAAACCGCTGACGCCTAAAGTAAGATAGATTGGGATCCGCGTTCAATTCATCATCCCGATGATGGCGTACGCGATATTGATGACGCCGGAGAAGAAATTGTGGGGGAATTAATGAGCGTGGATGAGTATAGCGCCCTAAGACACGCTCGATGGAACTTATGAGAAAGGCTCACTATTGCCGTTCACGGTTGTTATTATCCGCCCGTTGCCCCGGGCAACAGTATGACTCCTCTCGTTTCATGCTCATCTCTTCGTCAACGGCGCCTGACGATGCACGTTTGAAGGATTGCTGGACCAGAAAAGTGGATTTGGGAGCAGCTTGACAGAGAGGTGGTCCAATTGAATGTTCTTGTCTCATTCCTTTCCATTAAATGTCAAAAAATACGTCGGATGTATTCATTTTAACTAAAAGGGATGATTTATGAATATTTCCACATTAAAGTGGAGGGAGCCTTATGTCTAAGGAAGACTGAAACGAAGATGAGGATAACTATTCTTGCAATACCATAATGCACCCAAAATGATTTTCTTGTAGACCAAGAGGTGCATTTAAATAACAACTCCTTCGAAAACTCTCAATTTTGATTTCAATTTCTTTGGAAAATGTTTCCCGCATTTGATCACACCCAGAGAAACCTGATGAAACACCATACATAATAATATAATGATCTACCTTAATTCATCTGCCGCTATTTATCTTGAAGTTTAGTACCAGTTAAGTTACTTTCGCCCCACACCATCAGACCTTACTGTTAGCCGCATTGACCTGTTCAATACTATTGACATCAGTACTAAACGAATAATAAATTAATACTTTCATTCAATAATTATAGCAAATGAAAAGTGTATTGCTTAAATTAGCGTGAAGCATGATTTAAAATTGGAAAACTACCTATGCCTCGAAAGGGAGATATTCAAATTTATTTTGAAGAAATGATTCTTACAATCCACTATCTTGTTTACAATCAACCACCAATCAATATACCACTTTACTTCGATTGACACAGAGTGTTAATCTACATGGAAACGTTGTCGAGGAATATTTTAAAATAGGATTATTTCAATTTTAATTCCATCGGGATGGAACTGAATTCCAACCATCTTGAGGAAATAACTATATTAAACGTACATTCTCCTCCTATTTTAATAACGAAACTCTTATTGAACTCTTGCAATGTGCGGCAAGATGCTCAATACAGAATATTGATCAGTACGATTTTGGAAAATTTTGTTTTTCAATAAATCGGCGAAGAAAGTATTGGGAGTTGTTTCGAACCTCGTTTATCTTCCACAATTTACCATTAACCTCAGCTAGGACTTCCTCTGACAGAAATCACGAGTACTTCGGCAAATCTTATTTTCCAATGCGTCTATTCCGTTGCAGTATCACGCACCGTGGCGTAAAAAAGTCTCCCTCAAGTGGGGTTTGAAGAATTGTTCTACGCCTTCATTACGGCAACACGATTGGGAAAAACGCAGAGATTCACGTATATCGAAGGAAGCATTGGAAGGAATGGAGGAGAGGGAAGTAACAGAAGATTGCCGAGAATTATCAACGAAAGATGATGGAAGACGCAGGAGGAAAGAAAGATTAGGAAGGGGACAAGAAGGCCTTAGAGGGCCCAAACGAACTTAACTACAGATTGATAGCCCAAGATGATGATGTGTAATAGGGCTTACGAGTAGAGATCTTTCACCAACCTTTGCTATGGAATGAGTTACAATATAAGAGGAAAATGCTGACGAAAAGAACCGGGTTTAGATAGTTAGTAAAGACACTTGAGAATGAAATTGAACGAGACTATAAGTTGGGTTGATACGGAAACAAATTCAGTACTGTAAAGGACTTCTGCTATTTCAAAGCGACGTACAAAGTGAGATAACGGAAAGAAGAGAGATATCGTCAACAAGGACGAGATTATATGAATGAGGAAGAGAGGAAACTGGGCGGATTAATACAACGAATAATACCATTTTATTCTACAAATAAAACAAATATAAAAGAAGATTGAAAATTTTCAATAGCCACTATCTCTTAACAACATCAGATTACTAATCTTCTAAGGCAGGCGTCTCAGGGGTCAAAATAGGGCCCGCGGGCCAAATGCGGCCCGCGAGGCCCTCATCCGACCCGCGGAGACCTTTTTATGTACGGAAAAGAATCACGGGAATTTACGTGTATCCTGCCAAGATCAGCCGTCGCTTACGTGGACGTAACGTTTTTACCGAATTAAAATAGAATAATTATTATATTCTATAATATTAAATTAATAATTAAAAACAACATCTATGTTTTGATTCTTTATTATTTGGACCTCGAGTGTGTAGTTGGCCTCCCAATTGCTGTTTGATAGTTCATGCGGCCCTCGGGCTGAAAAGTTAGGAGATCCCTGTTCTAAGAAATACGATTGAAATGTGAATTGGGTGCTTCTTAGAAAGTCGGTAATCCGGATCTTTCTGTTGTTTCCGAAAACCGGTTTCAAAGAGGTGAGGAGCGACGAAAAATACGGCTCTTGAAGATTTTTAAAACCTCTTATTCATTAAAAGTCGTGTTACAATTTTCTTTCCTGTCAAAATAAACATACCTCCACAATAGTTTACATATGTATTAGATATTACATATCCACATAGTTCATACTGTTATTTTTATGGGTAAAATAACAATTTTACTCAGCTTACTATGTAATTAGTCTACATATGGGATATACATCGCTATTTTTATGAGCAAAATAAAAATTTAATTCAACTTACTATGGAATTACAAATATTAAAGCCCGAAATGGTGTGTGAGTTCGTAGATTTTCGTGGCATTCTGATAATTGTTTATTAGGAAGGAGTATGCCTACGAAATATTTGCATGAAATGTGGTAATAATACGGCCGAGTACATTCTGGACATTTTGTGGTAAAAGAATCGCAGGTAAGCTTCAAGGTTTGAGCCTCAATGGGAAGTACGGAAAATAGAACGAAAGGAAAATTTCAAAGAGGAGAATGTAGGGCCACGGATTACAGATTAAAATGCTAATAGAATTGATATAGCAGATAGGAAGCCGGATTAGGTATCAATTGGGACAGTAAAACCTAGCTTACATGTGATTTAAATGAAGTTGAAGAGACTTTCATAGGTAACCTTACAATAAATGAAAGAGCTAAGAGAAAATTAGGAAGGCCACCAGGAGCTGAGCACATCTGCGTAATAGGAAAGAATGGAATGGTATGACATACAGAAACCTATATAGGCAAAGGCAATGATAGGAAATCCACAATTTTCCAGCTCATAGACTCTAATGTGAACCATTACGTTATAATAATAACCTTAACCTTGTAATAGAATGGATTAAGTTAGCCATTACAGTAATGAAGACCTTAATCTCGATTGAGGCCCATCCATTCAAAATGAACACCTCGGACACCGTAGTTGGACCCTCCAAGAAGATAACCTAAGGAGCAGGCGGCGATTACAGAAAAAGGCCAACTTAACCTTTCGGTCCGTTTAATAAAAAGCGCCGTTTAACCGTTAGGGAAACTGCTGATGGGCGAAGGCTGTGGCCATCTCCAGCTACCAGACGTGCGCACCCCTTTCCCTTAAAAAACCCTTTATTGCTACAAGGGGTCTTCTGCGTATTAACCCTTATTGAATCCGGGAAAAGATGGAATAAAAAAGGAGGCAGGGATGAAACCATTTAGAAAAGATTCTGCAGAGTAGGGGAGAAGAAATTATCCGAAAATATAATGGGGAGAGGCAAAGAAGATCATGAGAGGGTTTAGCAGAAGAAAGGGACAGTTATAAAGGGCAAAAAAGGGTCCTAAATGTGGATTGTTAGGGCCGGAACGAAGCGGTGGCCAATCGGAAGGCGGGAAAAGTGATGACGACGAGGTTTCCTTGGAAGCGCCAACAATGGATTGCGTAATCCAATGAACGTCGTCTCGTTCAACAATGGTCTCTGAATCGTCCAATGAGCGAGGACAGCGCTTCGTTTAACAATGGATCGAAGAGGGAGGGGGGGGGAAACCTTCTGCCGATTCTTCAGCGTGGTTCTCCTTAATTCCACCAGAGTGTGCCCCATGCGGTGTGATGGGCTACAGATTTTTTCAATGTGTTTGATCAGAGGCCTCTCAGATTTTTTGATAATTGATGTAATTAATTCCGGGAAAAGCCACGACCAAAGGAGAAAAGCTTGTTAACTGATGCGTATTTTTGGCTCGGATCGCTAAGCCAAGCGAATAAAAAAGGTTCTCCGAATTGCGTAATCGGAGACGATGTTTTCTCTCATTTAATTTTCCGAGAAAAGCAAAATTTCATGAGATGAAAAACAGAAATAACTTGCGATTTTAAATTGCTTTTGTTCGATTTTTGGAATAATCAGTCTGCAGAGATAATAGTAAGGTGAACCATTTGATAACGATTTATAAGGAAATGTTTCGATTTTGTAAATATGTTCTCTTCCTGGAACCTTACCATAGGTAGCATTAACTAACTCATAGCATATCTCCAAACATAATCGATTATGTTGATGTTCATACCACAATACTAGAATAAAATGTAGGTTCTCTTGCCGTATTTCGTGGAACGACATTAGAAATTATAAACAAGCTTGGTAATTTCCACAATAAAATTTTTTTATTGTGGAAACTAGCAAGTTGGTTTATCATTTTTATCATACTAGAAAAAATTTCTTACTTTGAACTTGCCTTCAAGCTCAGAATATAGAAAAATATATCTTTCATATATTTTGCCTCAGATTTTTTTCACAGCCGTGATCATGTGACTAAATTACTATACATCGTAGGAATTATAATGACAAATATTTTAACCATTCCTTGCTTAACACTGTGAAAAGTGATATTTCATAGTATAATTAGACAGCACCAACTTCAAATATTCTGACTCAGTGAGGAAAGCGACAGCAAGATACTTCAATCTTCATCATAGTAACTTAGATTTATTCTATCTTCATTGGTTTAAGCAGTTAATTAATCAGAGCATTAGAATTTGACCAAGCTCAGAGCTGATGATGTTGCAGACAAACTTTTTTTTACAAAATAGAAAGATAACAAATGGTGAGACATTTGCAGGTTCATATCCTCACCAAAGTTATTCTTATTCCCTTGTATTTGACACTACTACATAAGTGCTTCTGTATGTTTCCAATTTCAGAGAATGAGCATAAAGAAACGTCTGACTGTTGAGGGCACACGTTCACAGATGGAGATAACTAAGATTCACAGACCTTAATATGTTCAGAGATGCGATTCAAGGGATGGATTGCAAGTAATCATACCTGAAAATTAAAAAAAAAATCATTAAAATCCACCAATAAATAATATGTAACTTAAAGCTAGAAATGCTTGGAAAGCAAGGGTAAATTACCTCACTCCTTAGCTAGCATAGTAAATCCATCCTCTAACTAAATCTTTTATACACCAATGAACAGATGAATTTACTCGAAAAGAGTTGAATGAAAATTCAATGTCTAATACTCAAAGAGACTAAGAATAGAATATAAAAGCGTACATCCATTTTTTGAATTACAGTATTTTCCATTGGCACCGAAATAGAAGTTTACTTCGAGATTTGAAAACTGCTTACCGAAATGATTTCACGGCCGCTGACTTTAAATCCGACAGCAAAGAGGCGGAAACCTATAATGAACAAGCAAAGGCTCCACAGGTTGCTAGGCTGCAACTGGGCAACGCTCAAATACGCTCTAAATAGATACCAATTTACTAATCCATTACCATCACAAATTAACGCTTCCAATTTCCCTGCAAATCCAATTTAAAATCCCCAATTCTTCTCTCGTTAATGCATGGAGTATTAAATCCTAAATGTGCGGCGATTCAATTTTGAATAAGTTTTGATTTTATTGCTATTTTGATTGAATTGATACATGGAGCATTTATCCTAGGATTTGGCGATTGAATTAGGGAGGGAGATATTGATTATTTTTACATGACTACTCACTATTTCTGCCACTGATTCGATGTATGTAGAGTACAAAAAACGACAATTTTTCAACGATGGATTAATGAAATAATAAATAATATAAATATATATAATGAGGTGAAGAATGAATCTAAACGAAATCAGAAAGATAAAATCCACCTCCCATACGTTATAAGTGTGAATGTTTCGAGTAATAGTTGCTTGCATTCTTCAAGCATATTGATAATTTAAATTTCAAGTCAATATTATGTCGGGAAGGTCCTTACACGATTTCTTGTATTTTCCCTTTGAAAAATATAGTAGAATAAAAATGGTGCTTCAGTATCGAACCAAGGATCATAAGGTTAACGGTAAAATGCGTTTATGAACTAGTAGTAGTATAGTCAATAGTGCTTCGACAGCTTATGTCATTTCGCACATTGGCTCCCACCGGGATATGCGTTTATGAAACATATTTATAACTTCTATACACATGCCTTGTCATAGATTTCTACATTATCGGGAAATTTATCAGTAAAAATTGTAATTCACGCCCTACATTTCTAATGGTAAAGCCCCTGGTGTAGAACCTAGGGCATTTTTGTGAGACGTGATTGCGTATTTGGTAGGGGGAACTCTGACCGTTTCTAAAATTTCAAGTCGATACTATTAGATGATCCCTATATTATTATCATGATTGATTTAAGAAACCAGATGATTGACTGAGTCAAAGTAGTTAGGAAAAAACAATTAGGTCATTCAATTGAAGTTATACACACAACTACATTGCTTCATTTCTATACATAGGAAGCCAAAGTAATGAAAAAACTGAAGGTAAATTGCTGTCACAATACAATATATGTATCGATACTAGCGTGGAATTGATTAGCGATTTTATAGATGAGCATGATAAATTAACATATAGTGGTTTGCGCTTATCACATATTTTAGTGTACTTACATTCACATAAAATAGTAATAAAACGTCCGTATTTGCACGAGACTGAGACTAGAACGTCTCCTCTTCCATCGAACTAATCGCCATATATTGTATAATAATTATGAGAAAAAGGAAGAGTTGTGGATTTAAAAAACTAACAAATTATTAACAAGTATGCGATAACATTCAGTTGTAGCGTACTGATTTTTACATAAACATGTATATATGCGTTTCAATGCAAAAATTGTTATATATATATATATATATATATATATATATAGCATATTAATATATAGGATAAATTAAGTCTTAGCTAGCGATAGAGTTTAAAAAATGTATTTATAGGCAGTAGAGTTTTCTATTGTCAAAAGATGCTGCTGCATGGTTTCTATTTGTTACCTACTCTCTGACTGACTGACATTTAGCTAATTAACAACAAGACTAAAAAGAGCCTTTGCTTCAGGAAAGTTATGTGATATTGTGTTAATACTCAGTACTTTTTGACTAAATATATCTGTAAATATCGGTTGCTTACCTCCACATGTCACTGACCCACATTCAATTTACAGCAAGTTCTGATTCCTTCAAATTTAGCGTATTTTCATAGGCTGAGTGAATTTTAAATAGCCATGATCGTGAATCCTGTATGAAAAAACATCCGTCAAAAATCTCTCCTTTAAAAAGTTTCCTACGACAAAAAAAGTACTTTTTCGTTCAAAGTTTCCATACGTCCCAATTATACATGATCCGGAGCACGGTTCGCGCGCGTGAATGATAAATGGAATTTTCCATTGTCTAGCTTATCCTCTGACAATCCTCCCTCACTCATATATACAGAGTATCCTCCATCCACGGAGCAGGATTGAATCCGACGGCTCTCTATTTATACTGCATGATCTCAGAGTACAGCGGCGAAAGAAATCCAGAAAGGATAAAGTCCCATTTCCTCACTAAAATCCCTCTCCTTATCAAATCAAAACCCTATTAAAAACACATCCATTTCCATGGAACTCGCATTAATTAATCAAACCAGAAATGAAAAAAACCCTTGGCATTAATCTCACACGATTATACGCGGGGGAGAAAAAAAGATATTGGAAATCCGAATAATTACGGAGTTAATGGAAGAAATCTCATCCCAACGGAAAGGAGAAGTAATTATAAAAAAGTTTTCTTTTTTTAATACGGAAGGAACTGATTCGAGGAATCGAAACTTTTTTGTTATCGATTTCTCAAATCTAACCCTTTCGGTAATCGATTTCTCGAATCGAAAAATATCTATAATCGATTTCTCGAATCAAACCCTATCGATAATCGATTTCTTGAGTCGATTCTCCATATACTTTTATTTCCCAAAAACATTCTCTCCAAAGGAATTCGTCCCTTTTTCATAAAGAACTTCGAATGGTGGAGACATCCATTGGTTTAAAAGTTTCAAAAAAAATGTTTTCTAAATGAACTTCCTTTCCCATCCCTTTTATGGAGCTTCACCGTTGTGGACCCCCTTCTCCTTCTCCCTTTGCGGATTCCACGTTCTTAATCCGGGAAAAGATATGAGAGAAGTTGAGGCGGTATCAAGTCATCAGGATTCGTCGATTATGCAAAACCTTTCGCCCGAATAACTCGCTCGAAATTACGGAAAGCGTTTCTTTTTTTTCCCCGTCGACCCAAAAAAGAGGGATACAACTGTTTTTCATCGGGGGAGATTGCACTGACATCTGGTGGAAAGATTCTCTCTTTCCCAACCCTAAAAAAACGAACATGGAGGATCTACCTTTTCAGAGTCTTGAGGAGTGCAGGGAAAGAAATCATCTCGGGCTGAGGTGCGGAGTTGGAATTATCTCTCTTAGGATATCGGAGAAATTGCGAGGAACCAACCCTAAGATTTCCAGAAAAGAGAGAATTGCAATCGCAAAAGTTCGCGAACTCGCAAAAACTATTTTTCGCAAAAATGAAGGAGTGAGTACATATGCTGAAGGATTCTTAATTGCAAAGCTATTTGGGAAGACAGTCACTAAAAAAAGTTTACCTATATGCTCAAGCGTACTTCGTGGAATGTATCAGTGCACATCTTAAAGATAAAAATGTGTAGCTTCCACAAAAAAGGTCTCGTCAACGAGTTGACATCTTCAAATGAAAACGAAGGTCGAATAAATGCCTCGAAATGTTTTTCTCCTTTCGCAGATGAGTGAGATTGTTAACTGAAGAGATTCTTCGAAACGGTTCAAACTTATGGAAATAAAAGAAGTATTAATCTTCTGAGGTATTCGAAGGTAATCCTGATGTACCATTCCAGTGTTATTTAAATTATAATTTGAATTTTATGAAACTTTAATCTTCTCTATATGCTATTTTGACCATCTGACCAATCTTAAAGAAGCAATAACGATGTAGGAATTATTATGAACTAAGGAAATGCTAGGTAAAACTTTCCGTTGAAAAGTATTGAGTTCCTTCGACAATAACAATTCATGAGAGTTTTTGTGAAGTTTTTAAAGTGAGAGCTACACCTAGCAACAATTATCTTTTGCACTCGTAAATACTTAGGTGTAGGTGTTACTAAACCCAAAAACGTAATGGAACTACCGACTATGAGGACCTTTTGGCACGCAAGGATTGAAAATGCAGGGAGCCTTAGAATGATATCAAACCCGAAGCCAAATATTCGCCCTAAGTATGCAATTTAATACTTCCAAATCTTTCTAATTGCAGCTAATGAAAATAATAGGAAAGGTGTTTAGCTATGTTTTAATGCTAATAATAATAATAACAATGATAAATATATTTTTATTTGGGCGAGATTGAGATGAAAAAGCCTCTCCTTCCATCAAACCCATCGTCATTAATTATAAAATTAGAAGAAGAAACAATTAGAAAAATTGTGGATGTAAAAAACCTAAGAGAATCTTAGGGAAAATGATCCGAGGTAGGAAAACACCCACAAGGAAGGATCACATAGAGATTGCATTCGCAAAACTTTGATGTTGAACCGTTCATACGTTCCTATAAGAAACTTTATTGTGCTCTCATGATTCCACAAACAGACAAATAGTATCTCACATGGCCGAATAGCCATCTAACATTTCAACTAAAACCTGTTCCTAATCCGAATCAAAACATACATGAGCCTAAAACACCTAAAATGAGTGGGATATCAGAAATTTAAAAATTGAAACGATTCTGTTGCGTGTAGACCTGATTAAATCGTAACCATCACCCGCAAACAACGCCAATCCCCAACGGTTGGCAGCCCTGATGGATCCGAAACAGAAGAAAGTTAAGCGAGGGAGGAGGAGACTTTGTGTGAGTTTAAAAAAGGAGTGGGGGGATTAATTGAATGAAAGATCTGCTAAGGGGCTCCGGGAGATTCATCCCCACTCCTACCAAAACAAAAGAAAGTCCACGCCCCATTGGATACATGCCAAGTCTCTCTCTCTTCATCCCCCGCTTTATCCTTCGACTCTCCTTTTATGTCATCTTTATCGCTGCCCCATTTGACGATCATTCTCTCTTCGAATCCGCCTTTCGATAAAAAAATAGGATCCGTCCAAGGAGAAATATTATTGGATCATAATGAATAACAAACTCCGGGAGACTCCGGGCGTAATTAGATCAAGTCTTTTGTCCCAGAGGTTTTCCTTCTCGGACGAATAAACTCGGATTCTTTTGTTTCTTCCGCTCTAACGCTTTGCAGCCTCTCGCCCCATTTGACTCGATCCGCTGGGAGAGCTTATTAGGCGGGAAACAAAAGAGATATGATGAAAAGGTTTGGAAATAAAAGCGCGGATTTTAAATTGGATAATCAACTGGTCGAAAATGCCACTGGCGACGTGTTTCCTCTGATCGTTAAATCGCCTGGTAATGTGAGGGTTTTAAAGAGGTCATGGCTTCATGGCTACCGAAAGCTTCTAAGAGGGTGTGAGGCTTACTTGAGGAGATGAGGAGTGAGGTATTTCACTCCTGATTTCTTCAATTATCAAGTATACAATTACTGAAAAACGTAAACATGTGTGTAGCATTTCAGATAAAGTGAGGCATACTGGGCAATATGAGGAGTGTGGTAATTTACCTTCGCTTTAGGTAATTTCTTTCGCTTGAATGGAGCATATTGACTGTGCGAATGACATTTTTCGATGAATTCAACATTATGCCATTCCAGACCTTTAATCATAAATTCCTCTAAGGAGTCATTCCTCAATTGGTATTATATAATAAGCATCGTATAAGGGATAAGACAGAGACAATAGAAAATTTAATTCAAACATTTACAAAGATGTAAGTAGGTAAAACCACAAGCTTTGAATTCAGTTGTACGAGGGATGTCCAGAAAGTAAGTGTACTGAGGCTCTCACGGCCGGAGGGATTTTTTATTTGACATGCTGGCTACTCTGCCGTGTAGCCTGATTCCTCCCCTCCACAACAAAACTAGTTCAATGTCAGTACGTTGAGAACTGTCGACGCGACAATAAGTTTCGTGAAAAATGTCAACCCAATCTCTCGCAAAGTGCGAAATACGGTTACCTTGTTTGGAAGGGAAAAACTCCGTTTGAGGTTTATAATAAGGTAAAAACTGCATATAGTGATAAAGCTATGAATTACTCTAGTGTGTTCAAGTGGTGTCGCGAGTTTAAAAACGGTCGTACGTCTGTGCATGATGATCAGGGGAGCGGAAGACCTTCAATTGTGACTGACGAAATTGTGGAAAAAATCTAAAATGCGCTCCGTGACGATCGCAGATTTACTGTGGATGAACTCTCTGCGATGTTTCCACAAATCTCCAGATCTCTGCTACACAAAACCATCACAGAAACCCTCGGATATCGGAAACTGTCTGCGAGGTGGGTCCCAAAACAGCTGACAGACCGACACAAGTTGAATCGAGTGGAGGCCGGGCGAAGGAACTGCTCGCCTCTTTTTAATGGGATGTCCTGAACCATCCCGCGTATTCCCCTGACCTAGCACCTTCAGATTATTATCTCTTTACCTCCCTGAAGCTGCACATGGGTGGAAAATATTTTCAATCAACGAGGAGGTGAAGGGGGAGGTGGAGAAGTAGACGAAGGGTTTGGCGGGAAACTACTTCGAGGAAGGCATAAAAAAATTAATATCCCGGTTCGCCATCTGCATTGAGAGGAATGGCGACTATGTCAAAAAATAGCTTACATATTTACTAATGTAACCGGGTAATTTTTTTGTTCAAATAAAAATTTTTGTAACCTTCAAAAATTCAGTACACTTACTTTCTGGACAAGCCTCGTATATTCTAAAAATTGAAAAATCCTAAAGATTACAAAAATAACGAATAAAAAATGTTAACTCTTAGCTCTATTTATAAAAGAATATCTGCTATAATAACCTTTGATCACTAAAATATTTAAAATACCCAACAGCGATTTCAAAGTAAGATTTGTATATCATGGGTAATTAAATAATTATTGTCAAATACACAACGGATAACCTGAGATTATTGACAATAAAGTTGAAAAGGGAGGAAACAAAAATTGAAATCATGCTGTGTACCCAAGGAGGCTACTAATTGTTTGCTAGATAATGTCATTTATGTAATGCGGCACACTATAAAATAACTGATATCACGGAACTGTGTTGCGTCACACCGGATGAAAAAATGCGTTAACTTTAAGAAAAGAAAAGATACTTTTATGGTACTCAGTTTTTTTAACTACATTTTTACTTCCGTGCTTTTTTAGTATTCTGATTTCAAAACATACCACTCTAATGTTGGGTTATCAATTTATTATTTAATTATCATTATTTGGAAAGAATCTAAGAGATATTTCTGGTATTCTATGATCATTGATCGTCGAAACCGGTCGTGTTACTGTTATTTGTGAAAAATAAAATTTGTGGTAAAAGTATAAATCTTTCTTAGATTCATTCCATTATGGATTACCACAACACCTAGCCTGATTCAGAGAAGTCTATTATTATTATTTGATTATTAACTTATCACTCTTTCATAACTTGAGATAAGATACTTTTTAATGCATCAGCAATGGAGAACGTAAGTTGTTTCCTATGAGAAATAGTTCTAATTAGGCTTAATCAGAAAATCCATTAAGATCGTTTCTTCTCCTAATTGGAAACGAATCAGGCATAAGAAAGACCCGTCAAAGTTGTTTCCGGATACAAAAACGAGGAGAGGATTGGCGGTTTTAATTTTCGCTAGTCTCCTTAATTCGCTTTTTATTGGGCTGCCTCTATTTCATTAGTTCCGGTCTATTTAATTGCAAAAGCGGAAGACAAACAACGCCGCTGAGTTGGAAATAGTGGGATTTAAGAGCGAATCCAGACAAACGAAAGGGAAGCGCGCCATTAATTCTTTAATCGCCGGTTAATTTATCGATTTAGTAGCTGATAAAGGGGAATTCTAAAGCATTTCATCTCCTCTATCGTATACATCGTTTGAATTAACTGCGAGTTATCTCGCCACAATGAACGGGTACTTCTGTTTGTTAGCGGGAGATCGTGTTAGAATCACAAGACATGAAGGAATAATTGAAGCTCTGATGCAAAATTGATACTTTTCTCGCACATCTCCAAGGCAATCTTGGCTATTGTTAAAAACATGCACGCAGAAAGTCGGCTTAAACGTAACTAGATAATAAATCAAGTAAAATTCATCAAAGAATTCATTAAGTCATTCATTGTCATGAGCAAGTTCTCCAACAATGCCCACTTATTTAATAATATGATGCCAACAATTAGGAAATTTCATAGAATACTCCGTTTTCAACAATACATCGTTCGATTGTTGGCAATATATGCCATTGTGGCGTGACAGAAACTAATAAGCAGATAAAATATTCACTTTTAGATTTCAATGCAAATTGGCCGCTTAGTACATGACCTGATTATGGCACTTTGTTACTAGATGAACATTTGCATAACATCAGGTTTGAGTTTCATCCGCATTTACTTGCATTTTACAATTTATGAGTTGATTTTCTATTATCTCCGATTAATGAAATTCGTAAACATTTGTTTTTCTCTTATATTTTTAATCTGTATTTTCTACCTAGCTTAAAATATTCTCAATGTAACTATTGGTAAATTAATGAGAAAAAATCTACAGCGGAGAAGCAAACTGGCATCTAATTTTGGAATAAGTAATAGACGCGGCAATATAATATATTAATTACTTTATCAAACCCATAGAAGTGAGGGTTGATATTAACTGAAGCGAATACTAGTCAATTATTATATGATGGTTAGTTATGGAATAAAATTCGCACATTTAAATAAAATTTAGGACTAAGGAGAGGGAATCCTGTATTATTTTAAATAAAAAAAAATTCTGTGTTTCAAACAAAGAGTTACCAATTTTATTATAAACATTCCTATTATACTCTAAACTTAAATTAATTAAAACAGTCTATCAAACAGTAGGTTTTAAATGGAACAGAACCACGTTGGTTATCTTTCTCTTTACTAGGCGTTTAAAATGTCCTCGGAAGGAGGAGTCCATTTTAGTTAACTTACAGCTATTGTTATGTCTCATTGTTTTCCGACAGACTCTTTCACTATTACTTTCAACAATACTGTACAACAATACTGTTTTAATTAAATTAGCTTAAACATTTTCACAGATATGGTACATTTTGATTGAATTTCAAAACTACCAGGCGAACAAATTTGTACATTTTGTTTAGTGAGCAATAATGAAACCTTAATTATTTGTGAAGAAATTACAAATCTGTAAGCAAAAGAAAATTTTTGCGCGCTTAATTATTCTGGTTCAATAGCAAATTACGATTTACTAAATTTAATTTGAATTCGATCAATTTATTAGCACATAAACTTTTATTCTGAGCAAAATTACTTGCGTCAAGCATGGAATTTTCGAAAAGATGATTAGCATACTGCACAAGTGCATAATGTGGGAGCCTTAAATCTTTGTCTCCGGGTGAATATGAGATTCTTAGGCCCCAACGTTAATTAATTAGCCTCGTTATTTCTCTTCTGGCTGAATTCATATTAAACAGTATGATCCTTTTGTAAAAATAGGATATCCTTTACTTGATAACATTTTACAAACCATTATTTCACTCGGAAATGTTTTTCTACATGCACTCCACTAATTACCGGCAGAAAATTGGTTCCGCGATGATGATAGAAACTAGTCATCGAGCCATCCTTCAGTTGACCCACAAAAGGGTAATCCTCCGCGAGCAATACGTGACCTTTGATACTTTCATTGAGAGAGGCGCACGGATTCATGGGAAAAAAGCAAGGAAATGACGCGTTCCTCGTCAAAATGGTCCAGCCGATGGAAAACGTCACAATTTACGTTTTGACAGTCGATTTCGCCAAAAGATTAAAAACAAGGGGGGGCCGCAAAAGGGTGTTTTTGCGGGGGGTAATTGAAAGGAGATGTCGTCGGAACCCTCTGAATGCGACGGCCTCGATTTTAAAGGTCTTTTCATTTCCGAACGCCAATTAACCGCTCCAATTTGGGCGACGGATGTTTTCGTCAAAGCCGGATATGTTTGACGCATAAAGTCTCCGCAATTGATGTGAATCTCTCTTATGTTTTGGGCAAATGGGGCATCCAATGCATGGTGGATCTAGACACGTCTAGAACAGATTGCTTCATTTGATGCAGCCTAATGCAGGCCTCGCTAATTTCAGCTTTTAAATGACTGCAATCGAGTTTATATATTGTATTTTTATTGAATTTGCCGCAGGTCGAAATTCATAATATGGGAACAAAACAAATTTAATTATAATGTACACACCTGGCCAAAATTAACGCACCACCGGTCGTTAGGATCGCTAGGGAGTGCTGCGTTAATTTTGGCCAGGACTGTACCTAGGTTCTATAACAAATACGGTTGTAACAGGTTAAATATTTTGGTATGTAGAATTTTTCACAGTATGCCTGACAGCTTTATACCACAATTCCTTGTCCGGGGTTAAAAGAAAAATGATTAAAATTTTATTCTGTTGAATAGTGAGCCATTTGTTTAAACAGAAATCTCTCTTATTTGCTAGAAGAGCATCAAATGTAACTCGAATGAATATTTTTCTTTCTCTTTCGTGATATTAGTATAATTATTTTAAAAGAACTGTAACTAATTAAATATGTTATATATTAAATTTCTGTAATGATTTGTACTATGTTATCAAAGCAAGAATTTACCGAATACTCTAACATACCTGTGTGTGATGACTCAAAAATTAATAATAATAAATTTCTCATATTACATCCGACCTATTTTAATGTTTTCAGAGAACAAGCATGTATTCAACCGTGGTTCCACTTTGACACATTTCCATTATCCGAAACACAACTTAATGTTGCCTGTCTGGGGGAACAAACAATTACAAGAATAATTGTCGAATTATGGTCATTCAGTACGAGTAAATTAGATTAATAATTTAATTTTGCCCTGAATCTGATGTTTAATAACGTATGGAAATCAGTAATATGTTCTTTTGAACATTATAATAATTATGAACTGTATCAAAGTATGTATGTATTAAATGACCTTATTTTCTTGTTTGATTGGTCTTCTATGTGAAATTACTATTCCGTATATTTCGCTTTCGTGCGTGTCATCTATATGTACGTTTATATCTATTAAAAATAAATAGTCAGGAAAACAATGTCGTTGAACAATGTCTATAAATAAGCCAATTTAAATGTCTCTGTAAACGTGTGTACGTGAATGTATATATTTAAATATGAGTGTGTTTCTATGAACCGAATATAATATATAATTTTATAACCGAATATATATTTTTTAATTTTAAAATTTTTATTCAAATCTTAGTTCTTAATTATTTATGAAAAAATTTGATTTTTGAATCGATTAAAGTCCTGAAATATATTATTTTGCTAGTCATTTCAATGTGATTTTATAAAATAATATTTGCCTTATTTTGCAAAGAAAATATGACAAGATATTTCAATAAAATACAATAATATTAATCTTATCTGATTATACTTGGTGAAATTAAATTATAAAATTTGTTATAAATAAATTTTTGAAAATTGCAAAATATAACATTTTTAAATGAATATAAATAGTGCACTATCTTCTTAAGCTTCTGTAATCACTAGCTAACAGTGTTTTGTATTTAACTAACTATCTAAGAATTCTATCATAGAGAACTCTCTAGCATTTATTTTAATCTCTCTGAAATGTACACGATAAACCTCTCTTTCAACGAATTCCAATATTTTGCACTCTTTTTCTGCACTGAATTGGATTTATCAGCAAAATTCTCTGCACACTCATAAATTCGCTAAACAAGGACTCTTTTGTTTTTCGAAAAAAGCCAAGAATTTTACACCTCTCCGAAAATGCCTTAATCGCAGCGATAAACAGCGTAAGGACAACCTCAAACAAGCACGGGAAACGCTACTCAAATCGACGATAAAAAAATCTTTTTCGCAAAAACACTCGCGAGAGCTAATACTGCGAGTTAACAGGCGAATTCGTCGATTAGTCGAAATGAGAGTCCGGATAACAAGATAAAAGCTTCGAGCGAAATAGCATTTCGATATGTTTTACGAGTGAATAAGCCGGGATATCCGACGGAAAAAAGCAAGTATAAAACGCCCTTATTTATGTAAACAAAAGTATCTCTGGCATTCCAGGTTTTAGATAAAAATTAATGGCTCCATGAAACTATCCTCCAAGCGATACGAGGACTTGTTTCTTTGTTCGGAAATTGTTTTAGTATCTTTCTAGAAATTGGGATGCAGGAATGCGTGTTTATAATGGATGTTTTTTGGCGGGGAAAGATTTTCGAGTCGAGCGGTAACTCGGAGTAAATTAGCGGATAATTGACACTTGAAGAATTGAAATCGATAGGAAAAGGAGTTTTCCACCTGTATTGCAAATCTTTAGAGTAATCAGACCGCTAAATTATCCGGCGAACGATATGAATGTCAGCGGTAATATAATTCTTACTGATAAAAGATTGCAAATAAAGCCTAAGAATATTGCAATATGAAAACGAATTTTCGCTCCCAAATTACTTCATACTCAAAAATTCATTCGTTTTTTATCATTGATGTCAACCTATTACTCATTGACCAGTTGTGTTAGCAACTAGAATGATTACTAACTCCGCAGAATCTAGTTAAATATAAAATATCAAAAATATTAGAGGAGTTTTACTTTTCCAATTCCCAGCTTTTTTCTATACATGAGTGTAAAATCGATATCTATTCAAGAAGCTCCCATATTCAAGCTTTCCCAAGCATGGCATAGTTTCGAACAACAATAAATCCTTCGACGTTGTTGCATAGAATTGTTGTGCAGTATTTGCTGTTTAATAATAAAAATTTTCACACGCAAAACAATGTAGGATTAAGATGTACAATTGACCTTACGCTATTATATTATATTATATTATATTATATTATATTATATTATATTATATTATATTATATTATATTATATTATATTATATTATATTACTAGCAGAAGTACCCGTTGATTCTCAACGGGGATTTTTAATTTCATGAATATCAGTGTAATAACCTTGATCGTAACAAATTCTTCATAATTGTTGTTAAATAGCGAATACCAGACTTTCGAAACCAATATACCAAGAAATGTAAGTCACAATTAAGTCTACAAATCCACTCTAACTCAATATTCAATTTAACGCAGGTTGATGATCTTTTCCGTGACAATGTGTCAAAATGTATCTACATATGAAAATGAGGCTTACACATAGCTTCTTCTCCCTTGGCTAATATCTTCGAAAGGCAGGTTCTAGTATCTGAATGAGCTTTTCGGTAACAATGTATGAAAATGTATCTACGTATGAAAAGAGGCATACATAATAGCTTCTTCCCCTCTGACTTTTATCTCCTAAAGGAGCAATTTTCTTCTTTCTACGCCGACTGAAGCCGCAAACTTTCGACTGGTCATCATTGAGAGGATATCGTCAGTAACTGAATAAGTGTAATTCCGAGAATGGACTAAGACGTCATTGTTGTATTTCTTACGTGAAGAAAAAACTATAGACATTAAATAAGAAATGGTGTATCATGGAACCAGAAGGTATGTTTCATTGTTTTATCTTGGCTATACTTATAACATGAGGTTGTTAGTGAGAATTCGTGACTCGTATAAAATGTAGTGGTATGTTAATTAATGCCCAAAAACGTAGTCGTAGATCTTGGGAATGATTAAGTGCAAGACACAGCGCCATTTTAGGATGAAACGATAAAAGCCATGACAATAGAGGGACAACTTTACCGAAATCAGTCTGTGGAGCTATGCTCGTAAGTCGAAATTCATTATATGATAAGTGCATTGGGTTAAGTTAGCAGAAAAGTATTTGATTACAAACCTAATAAATATTTGCAATTATTTTATTGCTGAAAATATTTTCGATCGAATAATAACATTGGCAGTCTCACTCAGAAATATGTCAGGAAAGTTCCTTTTGGATCCAAGTGATAAGGCTTCGAAAAATGCTAGTTTGATCTCGGTAAACACTTTGCCGATATGTCTGTGTACGGGACTTGGTTAAGATTTTTAGATTTATGTACTCAGCGAGTGACGTATGGCTGGGGAAAATATTAGCAGTGTAAATGATCTGATATATTAATTCCTTCTCCAGTAACTAATGAAAAACTTCTAAAATAAATTATTTCCTGGACCCACAAAATATATTCAGCGTAGAATCTTCACAGTAATCAATAAATACAGACACCACCTACCTCCGTTGAGAAGGTGCATAGTGGCTTAAGTAAATTTACATTTTGTGGTTATCTGTATAGTTTCTTATCCCGAAAACAAACTTGTGTTCAAGATGTTTAAGATTTATAACCTATTCTTCGGCTGAGGTCAAATTAATAAATTTCAGCGTACAGTATGTTAAATATGTATTGTCATTTGGGTTAGCTGTTTTCAATATCAGAGTTTTATTTCGACATGGCACTCCGTCCAGTAAACACC
Source organism: Sympetrum striolatum (assembly GCA_947579665.1). Classification (NCBI taxonomy): domain Eukaryota; kingdom Metazoa; phylum Arthropoda; class Insecta; order Odonata; family Libellulidae; genus Sympetrum; species Sympetrum striolatum. Next base: position 78,466,594 of record OX388346.1, read on the forward strand.
TAAGTAAATCATACTATATATTCATAACGAAATGCATAAATCAGTAAGTTGATCACAATGCTCGTAATTATAATTGATCGTTGATATTGCTACTGCAGCTATAATTTCCGCAGCATTAGTTATTTCTATACGGTTTCGAAAAAAAACAGAATTTTTCACTTTCAACAATTAACAATACATAAAATCATGCAATTTCATAATATTGAAACTGATAAACAATATGACGAAAAGACAAAGCCATTTATATGAAGATTAAAGTTATAAACAACGCAAAATATACATTACAATACCGGCCATTAATGTTACATAAGTTTTTGAAACGTTTTTACACCTGTTGCAGTAAGAATTTTCAACACAAAATAGCTTAGTATTATAGTGCAGTAGAGTAGACTTGATTCATTTGTGATTGAAAAACTGAGAAATGATTTCAACAACTATTATACCTGTGTCTATGATATCCACAATATACTGCGTTTCAATTAGGGGTCTCCAAACTTTTCAGCTTTATTAACTATCAAACAGTAGATGCGTCCCGCGGGCAGTAGTTTGGATTTGGATTGAAGTAAGAGATTACCCATTCTACTACAATATCGTAGATTTTTTGCGGTCTACAGATAACTGAAATCCCTTTACCTTTTTAGGCTTTGAAATGTTACTTATTCGCTCCTGACCACTCGTCGCTCAAAATGTAAAAGAAAACAAAGACCGATAAAACATAAGAAATAAGGACGTCCGTAATTTCCGTCAAAACTCAAAAATAATATGAGAGATGTCCACAACTTACCACGTTATTATTTTAAATCAGTGGAATTGACAGCGAGAATGCAAATTCTATCAACGTATGGAATTTCAAAATCGTTTTATTTCACTGAAAATTCAGTTAAATTACGTTACCATAAACAAAACTCGGTTTTCACAGACGCTTAAAGAAAATTGAAAAAATCAATGAAAAAATTTTCGTACCTTTCAACGTGCGTTTCTTCACAGGATATTGTTTGTCACAAAAAAAATTTAAAATGCCTTTCAATTTTTTCTTCATCATAAATCTTCAACTCTTATTTTCAAAATTTATTTTAACTGGCCATGTCCAGTTTAATCCGCCATGTCTTCTTCTTCTAACACATGAGTTCGAAATCAACAATCGCCTTGATCGTCAAGGGTTTGTTTATAACATGAAAATTTAGACGGAATTTTCGTATATTTTATCAAAGTTCTTGCAATTTCAAATCGCATACGAGATTTCTCAGCCAAAATATCTAAATTTTTATTCTATTTCCCTTGTTTTGAAATATATATATGTATATATTCTTAGATCACATTAGGATAAGCAGTACCACGTTTAAAGTTACATTTTCATACAGGTACAAAGGGGCCAAATGAATCAAGCATTAAACGTAAATGACAGAAATAAATTACATTTCACTCAAATAACCAACGATGAATATTCTACTCGGAAAGTAAATGTATTTTGGAACTGACTGGTATCTCAATCTTAAAATGTGTAACATAAACACGAACCACAAAAGTAATCGCAATGTCAAAATAGAAACAAAAATTAAACACCAATAACAGAAGGATAGTAAATGAATATGGAGTGGAAGCACTTAAAAACAACGATTGAATCAATTTTTATACTCTGCATGTAATAAAATAAAATTTCTTTACCTTTTTGGTCTATCATACGATGCTCGAGGTTTGCTACAACTTAACAACTCGCCGTTCAACTCTTCAAAGATTACAAACACCGAATCAGGGAAATCTTTACGTTCTTCTCTAACTCCATTCCCGTCAATCGCTAAATACATCATTGCAAAGAGATTAGATCTAGTACTTAATTCAGAAGAATATACTTCAAAACTTACGCAACCTACCAGGATATTTATACGCAACCAGTTGAATTGATCGACAGATATCCATTTTCAGTAAACCACTGTTATAAATCTCATTTCATTTTACGAAAAAGACGGTAAACAATTAAGTTGATGTAAATAAAACTTGGTTGCTACAGACTCGTCAACAAAATTCGAATTTAAAAAAAATTATATCGTCAAGGGAATGAGTTGTTTACTACATGGAAATTTAGATAAAATTTTCGTATATTTTATCAAAATTCTCGCAATTTCGAGTCGCAAACGATATTTCACGACCAAAATAAGAATCTTTATTCTATTTCCCTTCTTTTGATGCTAGTTTCGACTTCCACGACTGTTCTTTCTAATTTAGTTTTGCAAAAGAAACGAATCATGCAACGAAAAAAATGAACTTTACGTGTATTTCTTATGCAAACTGTTTTACTCGTCTGGATTCGAACCGTGGACTTTAGGAAAATTAAAAGTACCATTTGATCATCCCAGGGAATACATTTAATGATGTTAAAAGTTTGAACATTGTGCAACATCTAGTTTTTGAGATTATCTGGAACATACAAACATACAAACAAACATCCATTTTTATATATATATAAGATATTATATTATATTATATTATATTATATTATATTATATTATATTATATTATATTATATTATATTATATTATATTATATTATATTATATTATATTATATCATATCATATCATATCATATCATATCATATCATATCATATTATATTATATTATAGCATATCATATCATATCATATCAAATCAAATCATATTATATTATAATCATATTTTCATAAGAATATTATACATTGAAAATTCATATTCCGGTAAATCAATGATTCATTAAAAATCTGAGGTAAACAAAGCTCCATTGTTACTGACTATCCTTTTAAGAAACGTTGACTTGACAAATTATCACAACAATCACAAGAAGTTCTAAATAATAAAATTGACGGAACAATTGCCCTTACGTCTATTTCAACATGAATCAATGAGCAATTAAGGTTAATTAAAAGGCTGAACTTTATTCTTACTCGGCTGATTGCTAGAGGCGACAAACCTTCTATGCAATTAATTTTAATACAAGTGAAACAAATATATGCACAACAGTTTGCGTGACAAAATGAAGTGGAGAGAGTTCAGCTACTGATTCAATTTAAGAAAAGTGTTCTTTTTGAAATACCTTCACGAACTATTACTTTCTAAAGACAGCACAATCCAAATTCAATAGTCTTCGAAGGATCTTTCTTATAGGGAAGACAGATTTATGCATAAATTAGCATAAATTACTGAATACATCTAAATATAAAATATCTACGTAATAATTAAGCTTTATGGTAAATTATATCCTAAAATTGTATTCTTACTATAAGGCCAATTACTACAATTAGATATTTTGCATAATAGAAATAAGAATGAATAAGTACTCAAGAGCTCCATTAATTCTGATGAATCTAATGCAAGAAATAGAAACTGCGCGCCACAAACATTCTACCGTTCTGGCTCCATATTTTATACATTAAATCAATGCTTGTTTAATTATCTAAGAGTGCTTTTAAGCTTACAGTAATTCTACTTCCAAAACGTTCGCTCTAGCTCCCATTTGAAGAATCCTTAAGAGACTCTGGACCCACGGGAGGATGGGAAAATGCAAAAATGTAATCTCTCAGGGATACAGAGGGGAACTTCTAAATGGAATCGTCATGGCAGAAAGTATTCCAAATAAGAAATGAAAGTTAAAAACGTCAGCGCCACTCCGTTACGAGCGAGCGCTTGGCTAAGCACGAACTTGGTTATTGCAAGAGTTCGCTGTTGACAATCGCCTACAACCGTGACAATCAAGCTTCTTCCCTACTGGGCAAGCGCGCACACTGAGCTAATTGTTGTGTTTAATTGATAATTATTATTAAGTCAAATTTCAACAATCAAAACGCGAGTTAATTTTACTATTATTAGCCGAGCACCAAATCATTAGCAGCATTGTTTAGTTTTAAATAATGATTTTTTAAAACGTACGTGAAATTAAAGTGATTTAATTCATTTATACTAACATGTTTAAATAGTATATATATTTATATTCATGGTCGTATTCGTCAGGGTAGATACGCATCAATAGCATTGTTTGAAGCACTAATAATTTAATGCAAATAATTAATATGTATGATATTTATTGACTCACTACCTCGACTTAGTTCGAACTACAGAATGAAGGAGATATTTGGTACTTTTTCCACAAAAATAAAATTTTTGTGGAAAAAGTACCAAATATCTCCTTCATTCTGCATGATGGATTTCCACCATATCTCGCCCGATTCTGTGAATTTTAGTTCGAACTACTTTCACTACCTCGTTAGTAATGCACTATAAGGAAAGAAACTTATATATAAAGCTCATTTTCCTCTCCAGAGGTCTTCACTTTTTTACCGAACTTTAGTTTAAATTAGAAATCATGATTCTGCGGAATCTGGAAAAGGGTCAAAAGAAGAAAAATAGAATAAATATTTTTGTGTTAGCTGCGGACCGTCATTTTAGATGGTGAGAATAAATAATAGATATTTGAAATATTTGAGTACGAGCAGTTTCATTTAAAATTTATCCAGTACCATCCATACAATATAAACCAGACTACGTAAAACATATTTTATATACATTCTACAAATGAGCTGTGTGCTCAACTATTGTTAACTAACAAACCAATAAAAATCCCGTCATGCTTGATTGATTGTTTAAATATCTATTGATAGAAATGCATTTTTTGGACTAATACGACTTGACGAAACTATCGCTGACGCTGAAGTTGTTGAAGCATTATTAGAGCAACAATGGAGTAAACATCACAGAAAAATATTAACATAATATTAATTGTAAACATTGATAGAACAGAAGGTGATAATAACCTACGCTAAAATTATTGACACATTGTTTGAACAACAATAGAAATATTAAAATTCTTTATATATATTAAAACTTCAAGTAACAATGAGCGACCCTGAGGTAATTGATACAACAATGGTGGCAACAATGAAGAAAGGGCGAGTTAATGTCGACTCAGGGTAGCCACACTTCTGAAGTTGATACGAACCCAACTCTTTCCAAAAGTGCATGAAATTAACTCCCGAAAATATCTTCCCCGTCTTTATTGATGTTCACACCCCCCATGGACAGCTAACAGAAATATCAGAGCGAAGAAGCAATTAATGATTTAAAAAGCGCGCTCCATAACTCGGCCGAAACGAAGACCGCTTTCGAATTTCGAAATCCGCCTCGTACATTATGCAGACGGGCAGACCTTTTTAAAAACAAAACCCTTTTTTATTTCCGCTTATTTTCCTGCAAGACCCTTTCTGTCACGCGGCGCGAGGAAATTCCTCTAAACACGGATGGAAAAATTCATACACCTGTTTGCTGAAACTTTTGTAATATCCTCAACTTGATGTATGCACCCTGACTTTTCGGCGAGGAGCAATTTTTTACCCGCCAAAGTTCAAGGCGATGTTTCCTCGGCCGGAATTGCACCTTAAAGATTTCAACTCCCTAATCGTGATTCATTAACTTTTGGGAATGTATTCCTCCGAAGATTTATGAGTTCCTGTGCGGAATGTAATAGGAGATTCTTATGCAATGTGGAATGAGGCAGGAGATTCTCACGCTGTTTGGGACAAGCGTAAAGTATGAAAACAGAGTTACGAAGATGCTGTGAGATGACTTGTAGCATGGCAGATGGTGCCAACACAAATCAATTCTAATTCGCTTATTTTGTTAAAAAAAAGTTTCCATGGTTTGAAAATCCAGATTGAGAGAAACTGGGAAATTATAAACTTTGTATAGAATCAACCATAAAACATCGGAAATCATTTATAAACTCTGTTTTAGTCAATAAGATAGCCAAGAAGTTTTTTAGCAATTAATAGCGTACATTTCAAACATAATTCTATGCTGCTGACGATGAAAATTATGTTCAAATTTCGCTCATTCAACAAGGACTTAATGATAAGTATTGTTTGCATGGTTTTGAAGTTCTCTAAAATATATGGAGGTGTTACAATTGAATTTATGAAGGAATTTTACATAGAAAAGACTTATAGTAGTAGTAGTATTGTTAAAATTGCTTCAAAAGCTTAGGTCATTTCGCATATTGGCTCCCACCGGGATTCGAACCCGGGACCGCTTTCACCAAAGGCAAACGCGCTGTCCACATGACTATCCGGGAGCCTAGACTTATATTTTCGGTGAATTTGTAACTAACTTGTGAATACCAAGTATTTATCCTTACTAAACTATGGACTGAATTTTGAATCCACTTTACTTCATTTATAATTAAAATTAATTAATATATAATTCAATTAATAATTATTATAATAATAAAAAGTTATGTTTTCGTTCAGGATAAAAATATACTCTTTTAACAAGCAGATTCCTCAAACAAAAATATTGTTATTAAAAATCGACCATCGGTAATAACCGGCATTTAAATTTAGATGATATGACCGCTAAAATCATGTACTCTCCCAAAGTTTTAATCGGATAACGATGATGAAATCGTAACACACAAGTTCCTGCATGAAATTATCATACAGCTGGGAAATCGATACCGAGCGTTTCGTAGTAACACGGCCAACATCACATTTGGAAAAGCAAATCGTTGCCTAGATACGCTCATTCCGGGCATCGCTTCATAAAACACGTTGCGATAAATTACTTTTTACCCGGGAATTTTCATTAAATAACTATAATATTGCAAATAACAAATCGCACCGTAAATCATTGGGCATCCGTTGACCACGGCGCATCGCCGTACAATTAGACTAGGCCTGAATTATATACGGCCCGGAAGCCGTTTCGCATAACTTAGGGTAATCTATTTAAAGTCCGCCAAGGATCCATCCAGCTGAGGGGTTAAATATTTGCCGAACCCTAAAAATAAAACTTTTATTCGCTTATTTTCTTAAATCCCGCCATTAATTTTACTTGAAAATGCATTTGTCGGAATTCCCAACAGAGGGGGGTAATATATGACGTTTCTGGCTCCCCCTCTCTCGAATTCGAAACTTTTGCAGGAATATTAAAAACGGATAAACAGAGAGAAAATGGCGGCATCGCGAAACCGTTGAAAAATGTGTGGGGTCTTTATGATTTATGCCAGAGGATTAATTAGGCCAAGGGAGCGCGCGCGGAGGTGCGAACAGATATCGGAAAAAGGGGTGTTAAAAAAGAATGAACAGAAAATAACTGGTGCGTGGAATTTGAACCCAAACATGCGCATGGAATTAAATTAGTATACATATCCATCCTTGATTAATTAAATAGAACCTTCAATGAGGCTGCTACATAGTCGTGTGGACAGCGCGTTTGCCTTTGGTGAAAGCGGTCCGGGGTTCGATTCCCGGTGGGGGCCAATGTGCGATATGTCCTAAGCTGTAGAAGCACTTTTAGCAATACCACTACTAGAACCTTCAATGAATTTATAAATAATCTGATAATACGAAGGTACTGAAGAATAATTATGAGAAAAAATCAGTTTTAATTTCTATGAAGAGGTCATATGAAAGCTGGAAAATAGAACGCAACAATATCATTATGTTTAACAATTATACTGCATGAACTTCTACCAAAAAAGTGGCTAAAATAGATTACCCCTTGCAGGAGATTGGATAGCGAGTATATTCCTACTGAAAAAATCCGTGATAGAAATGGGAAGCAATCATAACTCCATAAAGCCAATCAACAATGGTGAAAATCGCATTTCAAACAATTAGCCCTGAGTAGAACTACAAAGACGACTCATACATAAACAGTATTAATATGAGCAACAATGAAAATTCCCAAATGCGTCCTTTACAATGACTACAAACCTATTATTAACAATTCTCCTTCCGATGTGCTCAATAATGATACTGTCCGTGATTCTACTTAAAACAGTTTGGAATAGTACCCCTAGTTGGGAATAGGATAATAACTATATATCCCATAAACAATTAACGAGATTGATGTGAGCAACCACCACAACCCCAGCAACACAATCAACAATGGTGACAATCACATTTCAAACAATATCCCTTTAAGAAGTAGCAAAGCCAACAACGTATCCCGCAACAATTTTAATATGAGCAACAATTATGAAGGCCGCAATGACAATGGCCACAATTTCATCAACATTTCCAACAATGTCCTTACAGAGGAAACGAAAATTCCATCTCATCTTCATATTCTTCTAACACTAAATATCCCACTTCAAGAACTCACTAATTAATTAGCCAAATCTATGTTCCCTTCACTGCCTGATATCATTCCTTTGTTTCAAACGCTACTACTAGCCTGGATACAAATTACTGATGCTTTTACGAGATTCATAATTAAAAAAATTAGCGACAGAATGTCGATTGCCATCAATTCTTGATACTATAATATGAAAACATGTATGATATAGTTCGGAAAATTTTGTAAATTTTCCGGGTAGAATTGTTTTGGCAATTCGTGCTTCAGCCTTACTTCCACATACATACACAACACCAAAAAACAATCTGACCTTAAAATTCTGAAATTCTCTTTTTCAGACATCTTAGAGGTGACCTAAGGAAAATTAGCAGCATGGAACATGTAGAAGGAGGCTTCCTACGCGTATTAATTAGAGAAGAATTTTAAAACTATTTGCCGTGACCTTTAGCGTTCAGCACAGCTGAAGAACAATTCGCAAGTTTCCGAGCGTTTACGCAATTCGCTCCGAGCCAAAAGCATCCGAAAGAAGACGAAGACTGCTGCAGAAAATGAGTAAGACTAGGCTAGGGTTCTTACGACTACGATACGGTTAATTTCCCCTTTTTCGCAGTATCTCCTTCAATTTTTGTTTTATTTTTTCAGATTCATTATCTTGCATTATGTACCACCTCCTGTGTTAGATCTTCCACTCAATACAAAGCTTCCTAAAAACCTTTAAAGGAAAATAATTCTCTCCCAGTTTATTAGTTCTTCCCAAACTGTGAAACATGCCGCAATAACCTTCTAAGTTTCTCAAAAATCAATCTCAATAGAGAATATCCATTTCATTTCTCCCACCCTGTACCTGTATTAAAGTAAAATGATCTTGTAATATTGATTATTTGCATAATGATCAAAACATCGTCATTAACTCTTACTTATTTATCAATTGCTGTTACGTTACACCTTTCCCATTAAAGTGTTAAGAATAGTAGGCAAACAAACATTCTTCACGCTATTTGGATATAAGTTTTACTTTTGTGCGCGGATGTGATACATTTTTCTCAACTGTTTGTCTCTTCTTTATAGCATACAGATATTATGCAGTATCACTATTCCAACAATTATAACCTTAATATATATAATTGTAGTTTTGCAATAAAATAATCATAACTACAGTATGGTAACAATAGTATAACAATAACAGTATTGTGATAGTGATTATAACTGTAGTCAAACAGAGTAATTTTGCCCGAATCGCAATATTCAAAGTGAAACATAAGTAATCATAATTGTAGAATTGTCATAATATTATGAGTAATTAAAGAGTAATTAATTTAGTATTGGAGTATTTGTACTGAAATACTCCAATTCTAAATCAATTAATCTTTAACTACTGGAGTATCTATTATATATAGACGCTTCTCCGGATATACCTAGATATACACTCACTGGGGATCAAAATTCTAACCACAAGTTCCACAAGTGCCACCGACTTGAAATTTGTACGACGTTATGGCCATGACGTGTAACCTCCAGGAAAAAGCCGACTTTGAACCTAGGTGTCATGGGTTCGACTCCAGAAGGCCCCAAAGTCCCGATTTTCCCCATATGATTACATGGCGGGGATTTTCGAAAATTTTTTGAGGCACTTCCCGGAAGAGTTGAGAGTTGAAATTCAAGAAATCACTAGATGCCGTGTATATAAAGTAAACTACAAAGACATCTACAAATATTATCCTTGGTTCGATGCTAGGCCAGGGCAAATATTCTCCCGTTTAATTTACATTGCGATTTTTTAGTATTTTTTTTAATTACTTACAGATGACTTGGAAACTTGAAACTTGGCACGTGGATATATATCATAAATATATTTCATAATAAAATTTTAGAACTCGCTGATGGTCCTTGGTTCGATCCCAGAGGGCCATTTACATCCTACAATGCATTTCTTATGGAGATTACGGAAGCAAATTTTAGGCACTTCCTGGCAAGTTGTTGACTTCAAACTTTGCATTTAATAAGATCAGGTCAAACCAAGTCATAATGTGTTTTCACAGCTGCCAGTAGGTCCTGGGTTCGACACCAGGGGTCTCTACAATCAGTAATTGATTCAATTTTTTGGAACTATTTTGAACCCTTTCCCAATAATATAGAAACTTCAAATTCGGCATATAGATAGAGATCATAAATAACTTTCAGAAACATGTTTTAGATTTCCAAGATCGTCCTTGGTTCGAATCCAGAGAGCCATTTAAATTCGTGAAAATTAGAACGTCTTTTGAGGCAGTTGTAGCCCATATTTCTGCTTGAATTTTCACACATAGTTAGAGATGGTGATGTTCTATTGTGTTTCATAGTAGGTTCACCAGTAAGACCCGGGTTCAATTCCAGGCGATGGAATTTCAGCGAATTTTAAGAAAAATTTCAATCCACTTTTTTCTTTTGATGGCCGTCCCGATATGATGCCGACATGAAAATAGTGTTGTCGATCTGCTTGCAGTATGCAAGCAACATTTTACTCGTATATACTAATAGAGTTGAAACGGTAGCATTTTCATTCCGTAGGTTAAATATGCACAGGAAAATTTTATTTTCATGATGAGATGATACGAAGAATGTAATTTCAAAAGAATGAATTATATAAAAATAATAATAAAGGACTTTATTTAAGACGAGATTGAGACTATGAAGTCTCCCCTTACATCTAAACCTTCGTCATAGAAATTAGAAAAAAAGAGAGCTTGCAAAAGTACATAGAAGAAGAGTACTTTTTAGATTTAATAAAACCTAATCTAAGAGCTTATGAAAACATTTCCACTGCAGGAAAACACCCTCGAGAAGGGGGCAGTACAAAATCTACGAAACCTTCAGATAGGAGACTACATTTAGTGATGAAATGAGATACAATGAAATATAAAGACAAGAAGGCAAAGCAACAATGTAAACAAAAATGTAAAAAATGATGTAAAAAAACAATAAAAAATAGTTACACATTTGTATGCAAGTAGGTAAAATTATACTGATGAATGTACTAGTACATAAACAATCAATCAAAAACTGTCTCAACAATTAAAAAGGCAAAAGAAAGAAATTAATAAATGAAATAATAAACTACAGAAGATGAAATAAAATTTGACATATATTGGTTAAGACAGCGGATAAGGTAGTAATATAAAAGATACATAATGTAGAGCCATTAGAGGGAAAGACATTCGAATTCTCATACGTCATAAAAAGGGAACATTAATCGTAAAAATGCCATAATTCCAGAAGACGAAATCGCGTCATAAATCTGAACATGATTTTTTTCACGCTTCCTTCCGATCACAGTGTTTCTACTAGTATAAGACATAATAAAAGCCGTATCTGGAATCACTGATCACGACAGCCATTTTGCAAATGTGTAACTCCTTTTTCGTGTAACCTTTTTGCATTGATGGCATAGGAAACCTATCCTCAAACTCGTTGAGGAGTTGTTTGAGAACTCCGGTTCGAGGAAGCTAAACAAGGTCGAATCCTTTGAAGCCGTGTGTTTTTCTTTTCTAGAAGTTTCCGCGGCAACTGAAAAGAGCAAATAGGGACGAAAAAACGTGGAAAGGGGGCGTGTTCATTTATTGAAAGAGCTGGCGCTAAATTATAATTACGAAAGGCGATGGGAGAGAGCGTAAGAGAGAGGAAAAAAGACTACGGTATGAAAAATCGACATTCCTCCAGCTGAAAAGCCTGAAGTTGTATTCTCATAACATATTCCAAACCTTTAATAAGATGTTGGCTAATGAATATGTATGCTCATTAAATATAGGAAGGGGCTTTCACAAGTTTTCATTCGATTAGATACAAGATATTGGTCTAACTTTATGAAACTGAAAACTTTCAAATTTAAGGGGGCGTGAATTCAGTTTGAATGTGAGGAAAACTTAAAAACACCTCGAGATAAAATCTTTAATAAATTCCGTCTTTAAGATATTCATTCCCGGGTCCTGTTTGAACCTAACCTACGCATAACTTCGGAGAGATGTGGTATACCAGCTAAGATGAGGATTGAAGTAAAGATGCATACTTTCCACTCTGAACCAGAAAGGAACCCGATGTCCATCCAATGTACCTTTACTCGTTCCATAGGAATCAACGAAGAGTGCCTAGAAGGAATACTACTACCCAAACAAGGGTTTAAATCCCCAATAGCAGTATTCGTGAACAACAAAGTCCGGATTACCAGCTTTATGGGAAGCAACCGAAACGTGTTTCGATAGCCACTGTCTTCGAGCGAGGTCTGAAGAGAAAACCAGAAGCACCGAGGTCCAAAGCACCGACAAAGACGGCCATTGGAGATTTTTAATACCTCTAATTCATTCACAGCTGTGTTCTAAATATTTTTCTTGGATACCACTATCCAGAATCATACATGCCACAGAATACTTCGTCTCACTACAGCCATTAACATGACAGAGAAAAGTATGAATTACAAATACAGTTTCCTATATACTGTGCTATGTAATTTATTAAATAAAACTTTATTTTAGGAATAATAACATTCTAATTAATTTTATTATAATAGTACAATTTTGTATTACTAAAAATCTAATCAACTTCATCAATACTTATTCTGAAGATGACCATTATATTATAAATATTATATAATATTCAAGTATGGATAGTTAATTAGATTGTAGTTGTTTATTAATCTTAATTTTTAAGGCCTCCATTACCTAAATTGTACTTCAGAAGGCTCTTTATTTTCCGTCTACTCTTCTTCTTCTTTCTTTTCAGGTAAATAAAATCCGTGGTCAACCACCAAGAAATTTACACGACATTATTGGACAACAATTATGCAACTAGTGATATACCTGCTTGTATTTATTTCCATCTGTGTTTTCGCGAGTTTTTTTCGCTCCCCTTCTTGTGTGAGCGTTTTCCCGCACAGTGGGATTTAAGTCTTCAGCCGAGGAGTTTTTCCCCACATCCCAATTCCTTTATTTTTACTTCCTCTTTTATTTTCTTTATATATATATCCTTATTTGTAATTATTATTAGTTACCCTTCATGGTTAAAGTGTAAGAGAGGTTCTAATGGGCCTAACCTCGCCGAATAAAGAGTTTTTATTACTATTATTATAAGGTGGCTAGATGACAAGCGATTGATATAGTGATAACTTTTACTAATGATCGGATAAAAATAAACATAAAGTATTTGAAATATTCGTATTATCTAGTATTGTTTCGTGTAATTTCCGAAGCTATTAATCGTAATTTGGATATTACCGAAGTTAATCAAAACGCACATTATGAATCCAAATGTACGGTATGATAGGGTGCATTTTTATGCAAATGTTGATATGATATCCCATAGCTTGATACATAATTTATAAAAATACTCTTATGTACATAATTGTGTTGCTAGCCAGCTCAACTAAAATAAATCTAATTATGCACGGTTCAGTAATGCATCAAAATGCTCAAGTTTAATTAGTAAGATAAATTGGCTGCATTGATAAAAAAACCTAAGCCTTTCAAATTTCTTAATCTCATTACTTTTAAATCAGGAACAAATGCAACTGATCATTACTAAGAAGTTTAATTTATAAATGTATGTAATAGCATTATAATTCCTTTCATTTTGAATTCGTCTTTGTAGCCCTATCTAATTTCCTTCGATAGTTATATGTAAATATCCTAATTAAATATTCAAAGCATTACATAAACCTGATAAACTCAGGCTTGAAATTAATTGAAATTCTGCTCCAAGACCCCCCATAATGATCTGCTGCCTGCAATTCTAATCATATCTATTCTTTTTGTGAAAAATTTCCTCAAACAATATCAGGTATAATGAGCAATTAATTAGGCTTATCAACAAGTACCACTCAACTTTACGCTAAAAAATCATTTCGTAACCAAGGTAACGAAGTAGTTCATTTACTAAATCACTCATATGTGTCTGATAATGAGTTTTGTAACTTTGTCAACAATGCGAAAAAACAATATTCGAGCGGGGATTATTCCTAACAATGGAGTTTTGTTTACGAAATAAATCAAAGAATAATATGTCATAATTCATCGCCAGCGAATTAATTTCGCACGAATCAGTCGCGAATTAATCAACCCCATTACGGCAATTCAGGGCGCTTTCGCAAATTTTTCGCAAATCTATTTGCGTGGGTGTTAATCCAGATTTATATCTCCTTTGTCACGCTTCAGCTTTATTTTTTTTCCGCGAAATAACTTTATTGCAAAATCTCATTGTTACTTTAAAATTGGCATTATGAGTGTGAAATTCAAAAATAAAGGTAATTAATGTTTCCTAGGCTTGTATGCATGTCATTGACAGAGTTTGTAAAATAATAGTATGTAAAACGAAGCTTTTATTAGTCCAAGATGGCTTGAAAAATGGTAGGGTAGGTGAGGGTGAAATGGGTCAGCGGGTGAAGCGGGTCAGGCTAAGCTTTTTCCAAACAAAAACTACATTAGTTTCGTTTTTGCGTTTTCTCACTATGCGGCAGAACTTGTTCTTTACCTAGGCGTCCTCAATGACTGCGCTTTAGCCACGGCGTTCTCAGACTGCATGTGTAAAAAAATCACGAAGATTCAACCACATCTTTAAACTGGTAAGTTTTTCCAGTCATCTAACCTGAGAGTGCATTCTTGGGGATCATATAGAACGATTAAATGATTTTAAAAACTTCATATTGTTGCATGCAGTCATACGTTCCATCTAGTCTTCAATGCGAGCAGGCGGGGCTTGGCAGGCATTGCCACATTTTTTATTTTTAATATTTTGTGAAATGTGCATGAGTGGGTGAAGTGGGTCAGGTATGGGAGGGTGAAGAGGGTCAATTTCATTGATGACAATTTTGGGCTAGAAACTAATTACATTTTGTTAATATAAACTTATTACTAAGTATTATAGTATATGAATAATTATTTATCATTAAATTGTAGTAATATATACATGTAGTAATTTTAATTGTATAAACCTTTTATAGCATCATGCCGCAACATTATAAAAGGAAGGTGAACGGTGGAATGTTCATGTGGAGTATAGAGGAAATGAATAATGCACTTGCAGCAGTAGAAGCTGGTGTTGGGATTCGAGAAGCATCGAGACGATTTTCAGTTTCATTTGGTACCTTTCAGCGCCGAATGAAAGTTGTTAAGGAAGACAACACTCAACGATCCATTGGTGGGCAGACCGTATTTACGGAGGTGCAGGAAAAGGAACTTCTTGAGAGACTTCTGTACCTGGAGTCGAGAGGATTTCCATTGACACCACAAGACGTCCACAAGGCTGCCTTAAAGCTTGCCGAAGAAGAAAAGATTGCTCATAAATTCAATGTCGCGAAAAAGGAAGCCGGGAAGGATTAGCTATACAGCTTCATCAAGAAACATGGACAGAAACTGTCGCTGCGTAAGCCTGTCCATGGCACGAGCAAACGGATTGAGGCGGGAAAGATTAAACAAGTTTTATGACGTACTGCAAACTACCATTGAAGAATTAAAGTTGCAGAACCTACTTCAATCAATTTACAACATGGACGAGACTGCACTGCCTATCCACCACCACCAAAAATTTTGGCCTGTAAAGATAAAAGGGACATTCACGCAGTTACGTGCAAAGAACGAGGTGAGAATTTAACTGTGATAGTATGCTGCAGTGCATTCGGCTCATTTGTCCCTCCGGGTGTCATTTTCAAGGGGAAGCGTAAGAAGGTCGAGTTTGAACGACACATGCCACCGTCCACTGCGGTGTGCATGTCAGAGAGTGGACGGATTAACGAAAACATCTACCTCGACTGCCTGAAACATTTTGTCAAGCGCAAGGAATCAGGAAATGTTCTGCTTATTCTCGATGGTCATGTGTCACACGTTAAGTTGCTCGATGTTCGACAGGGAAAATCAAATCACCATGCTGTGTCTGCAAGGCCACACAACGCACGAACTCCAGACATTGGACTTGTCCTTTTTCAAGCCATTGAAATCCATGTACAGAGCAGCTGCAAATCAGTGGGTTTTTTCAAATCCATCAAGAGCTATTCAAAAAGGCAATTTTGGAGAAATATTTTCTCAAGCTTGGATGTCCGCAATGGTGTTCACGGCAGTCAATGGCTTTAGAGCCACAGGAGTGTTCCCGGTCAACCGTTTTGCAGTGACTAACGACCTACTCACAAAAGCTGTTGAACCCGTGGAATGTAATCCTGCTCCACAACAACCTCAAGACACCCAAACATGTCAAGAATCGACTCAAGTGAGAAGATTTTTTCCTTCATCTATGAAAATCTCTGTGAAAAGAAAAGGCCCTGGAAGGAATAGACAAGAAGCTGAAGTGCTTAAAGTCGCCGCAGCATATTGCCTCTCTCGGCAACAGCAAGTCTGGTGAATCTGAACTGGACAAAATAAGAAAAGTGAGCCTCCAAAAAAACCTACCAGCATCTCCAAAGAGGCCTGCAGATGGCAATTAAGACAACTGTGTGTTTGTGGCAGGTACTTTTACACGGCAACCTCCAGCAAGTATAAAAACTGGATTCAGTGCATCATGTGCAATGTATGGTTCCATGAGGTGTGTGTTGGAGCCTCAGGAAAATCTTCTATTACTACAGGGAAGTGTTTCTAGAAACATTTTTGATTTTTTGTTTTCAAAAACATTTTATTTTGCTGGAATCACAGTAGTTTTCTAATGACCCACTTCACCCTCCTGTTGCGGGTGAAGTGGGTCAGAGGTGTGGTTCCATCTTAATATTTTTTAAAAATTTATTTACTTATATATCTCGTTCTTACTCCTCATACATATACACATAATCGATATCTACTGAATAAAAATTTTATTCAGCTTATTATATGTTTGCATATTTTTTTATTCTTATAACTATTTGAACTGACCCGCTTCACCCTCACCTACCCTAATTGTGGATTCTGAGAATCTGCAATTATGCAATGGGTTTCTAGTTAATAAATTCGCGGAATACACTCCAAGCAAAAATGATGTGCCAATTAACAAGTTAACACCTTTGTCAATTCATCCTGATGATTTATTCTATCTTTAAAAATTTTACATTACTCAGGAAATATTCCAATACAATAGCTTTCGCTAATTAACGAAGAGTTTTTACTCTTTTACAAATTATTTTTTAGCCATTCACTCTTTAATTAACATTGTGTTCAAATCAAAAATTTAATGTAGATAAATTTAATTATATTTATAAAGGGATGATTACTTTTGGGCTTTGCCTTAAATTGAGTTACTTTCTTAGCCTTGCTTTATTTGAATAATAATGCACGTAAGACCACCGTTATGCTAATTAAAATAGTGATGCAATTTATTCATGATATATTTATTCATAAATTGTATTTAATGATAATTATGTTCATTATATATAATTATTTACATAATTATATAAATGAACATTATATTATAATATTAAATCATTATATAATAATTATTATATTAAATTCTTATTACAATTACTTAGAGATAAAATTGAAACGCAAGAATTCGTTCACTTCTTCTGATAATTCATAGGAAAAAGGGAACGTATATGCATATTATGTCTTTCTAATTGATTTAATCTGAGCGTTATGTTTTCTATAATCTTATTCTTATATATTATAATAGAAAATGAATAATATGAAAAGGAACCTATGATTTAGATCAATGCAGAGCAAATGATTTCATGCATAAGTAGAGACTGAGAGAGGTCTAATGAAGTCAGAAAGTTGTCGGACCAGTTTTGAGGTAAATCTCTGCACCCGGCCAAGTTCTCCCTTTAGCAGATGCAGTAATTAAATGGCATTCATTGCTGTCTACAGTCAAAGTCGTATGCGGTCTGCAGAGTGTTATACAACCGAAATAGATGGCCCTAAAAATTCTTTCGGTGATATGGATAGTCGTAATTGTATTGTTGCGCTGCGGACATTGTTGCTGCTGCCTATACGACAATCGACAAATATGTATACAGAAACGACATTGTGATGCTAAGCGGTTATTAAATTGTTGTGTCTGTTGCATCTACAACAATCGACAGAACATTTATTGATGAATGCGATTTCATTGTTGCGCGTAATTATGTCGATTATATACTGAATTTGTCAGAATCGACTATTATATATTTTAAAATATGTGAAATATTTTCAGTTTTAAAAATACCAGCTTGATCTACAAGCATCGTTGATGCAAAAACGAGAGAATGAGTTTGTACCTTGTATAAATTCAGATGGTATTTGGCTCTTTTTGCTCCAGAATATCTGAAGATATACCGATTTTTTTGGTGCATTCACTTTATAATAGGTTGTTTACGAAAAAAAAACAAATGGCTTAATATATCTTCTTGCATATGGTGTGTAAATATGGTGTAATTAGTTTTAAATGTTCTTAAATACTTAAATTGGTTTGTATCACATATATTTCTATATACAAAACGTCAGAATTTTCATAATTTTATGATTTATAATTTAAGTATTATTCTATTTGTAATCTTTGATTAGGTTGCCCTCCCTTTATAAACCAAGGAATTCATTAAGAGTCACACGCCATGTTGACTGATCAAGGCTCTAATATGCTGTTAACAGTAAATCCCAGCGCTATTCACAATCAGCCATCGAGACTATATACCTCAGGATCGAGCCTCGACATAACGTTTGTCATATATATTAGGATAAGTTATGGATACACGTGTTCGGTCCATCCTGCCAAAACGTAAGTGATTGGATCTACCTGTTACAGCGAAAAATATCATAATCACAAAAAGAGTAACTTTCTCTCATACTATCGGATCCTATGGGAAAAAATTCGATCCATCAAATGTTCGTTGACAGTAAACAATTCCTTAGCGACAAAGTGGAGGTCACGAATCAATCATAATTAATCGACTTTCTTATCAACTCGGCAGATAACGTCCACACAACGCTCATTTTTCGAGACATTTCCTTTTCAATCCACAGCAGGGAAAAAGAGCATCGCGCGGCAGATCTGCGACGGGAACAGAAAAAAAAGAGCATCGGTGATAAAATCAATTTTCGTCGAATGAGACGAGTTGTTTCGATAACTCTCGATCGCCTGGTTTCATTGCAGTCGTAAAGCTTTAAGGACCATCAACTTCTGCGGGCCGAGGTCGTTTATTTGCCATCTCCATGGTTACCAGTCGTCCATTCCGGAAGCCTTCCTCTACATCTCTCTCTCTCTCTCTCTCTATATATATATATATATATATATATATATATATATATATATATATATATATATATATATATATATATATATATATATATATATATATATATATGTGTGTGTGTATTAAAGAGAGGACAAATTCTGTACCTTTTTTCTCGTTATTGATTGGGAAGTGATATGATTTTTTTTTTTTTCGGAAAGCTTTTTAAGGTTCGGCGGTAGGATTGGGCTCCGTGTCTGACGCTGAAATAAACTTTAAGAAGCCATTACTTCAGATGTTAGATGAGTGACGGAAAACCACTGCTTTTAGGCCACGAGCGGTCTCTTAAGAGGTTCTTTATCTATTTATTTTGATTGATTTATTCAGTTTTCACAGACACAATAGTTGCCCATTTAAATTAAAAATACATCAAATGGGAAAATTAAATTAATTATGACAAAATGTAAAACAAGGTAAGTAGCATTGTTTTATGGGGTACTTTTTTTACTTTGCGTGAGTCAATTCCGTGTGAATTGAAGTCCCTTTGGATAATGCGGAAGGACCTACAGAGGGTGGGAATATAGCAAAGATGGAAGACGAAAGAAAACAGAACTTTAAATATGAGCTACGCCAAACGTTGGAAGGTGACTTGAACTTTGCACAAGAAAGTGTGCGGCTGGACGCAACTTACATCAAACGTATTCAGATGCAGTAAACTATTACGTTTACTGTCTATTTTCTCAATATAGCGCTGGAGTGTGATAAGAAAGAGTACAATTTTTGATACTTCTTACATAGGGATATCCTAAGATTTTATGACAATTAGAATATGCCGTATAAAGTAAACAACTATGTGCAATTACTACAGTACACTAACCCAAGCACAAGCGAGGAAGATACTTCAACATATTAGACACTCATTGCAAAATAAATGAATATCGTAAGCGTTTTCAGGAAAGTTGAAATTAATCAGCCTCAAAAGCCTAAAAGTGGGACCGATCATCCTAGGTGTCAAAATGAGAGAATAAGGTTTGTAATTACGTAAAAGGTTCCCTTACTATATAAAGCGGGAGCCTGTGAATGATATACTTTACAAATTCAACTTTAATTTATTCACCTGTTAATTATTTCCATCAATATATCAGGAAACCCAGCAGTCAGATACGATCACGACCACAGTTTTTACGTAACAATATCGTATTTTATCAAGAATAGAGAATTTGGAAAGGCAACAATGCAAATCAGTTCTATCCCATGAAAATCAAGATAATTTTAATATCCACAACAATGGTATCAACAAACGATTATTCTTGAGACCAAATTCGAGATATGAGAAAATATTCAGTTTTGATGCCTCTGACTGAATCACCAAGTAGATGTTTCAAATATGAATAGGATTTAAAAGTATCTTATTAACAACCTACCTTAAATGAAGAGGAATCCTGGAGCTGAAGATGAAGCGATGACCCCTGACTCCAGTTGTTGATTCTGATCCGTTGATGGCACTATGAAAAGGAAAAATATTTTGATTAGTAAAATCAATGATTTTTAGAACCAAAATCAAATTGATGTACCTATTTCATCAATTTTTTAAACTAGGAAGGTATAACCTAATAAGTATGTTTAAAAAAACGCACAATTTTTTGATAGTTGACGCATTTAAATTAGAGAAAAATTAAATTAAATCTCGTACGCAGGTTACATATATATACACACAAACATAATTTCTTTTAACGTTAAATAAAATGATAATAATAATAAAAAATAACATACTTACACTGGCAATGTACCATAGAATTGAAATCTAAAGAGTCATGGTTACCATACTTACTTTACAGATCGTGTATACCATAAGAAACCAAACATCGTTACCATACATTGTCATGGTTACTATAATATAGTTACAGCAGTTAGCATCCGTTTATCATAGTTTAAAACTGTAATTTAAGGCGTGGCATAACAGTTTGTGTGCACCGTCTCAAACGGAATTGAAAAAAAAATGTCTCTTGAATTATAAGAGATTCGCTACATTCACTTCCTAAGCGGTTCTTTAGCCAAATAAAACAATTTCAAAGATTCTTAACTTTCTCCATTGTTTTCAATTATCTTCAACAGAATTCAATAAAAATAACCCGAAGATAAAATTAAAGTATCCCTGTTACATTTTTACCGTGGTATGATTCCGTATTAGAAATGGCATTAAATTTCTGATGTAGGCTGTCTACTATAGCATAACGTAATGATAAATTACATTATAGAATGATTTATTGTTGTATCAGAATTTTCCCCAGCCGCATGCTGAAAGGAAGCTTTCATGGCATGCATGCGGATGTAGGGATTATAAAAAGCGAATTATCCTAACTGACAATAACATACAGATAAAAAATATGGAGCAATCCAATCACGAAGAGAATGATCCAAAAAGGTATATCTTCTCAGTGGGCAATGAAGAATGATTTTTCTGTCTCCCATGATGTTTGCTCGATAATAAATATCGGTATCTGGCAGTACTCCAACGCAGTAAAACGGGTCCTCGTTCCTTCCCGCCATTTTCTTTATCACCACTGGGAAACAATAATGCAACAGATTCCTTCCAATACATTCTCTCAACCATTTAAGAACGCTGGAGGAGCAATGGTTACAATTACTGAAATTAAGTTTCCTCCGAGGGAAGACTGCAACACGTGACCCGTACGTAATTCCCGCTCTTTTTTCTCTCCGTCGTTAAATGGGGCAAATGACGCGATAACATTTCCCGTAATGGCGGAGGAAGGAACCGATTAAGCTAGTCTTACCGAGAACGAGTGCAAGAGAAAAAAACTGAGAAATGCCAATTGCTAGCAATCACGGGGTTGGGGGGAGATTAAAATCTAATTATCCTGAGACTTTTTTTTGCTCAACGGAGTAAAATGGGGCAGCTTACTTGCTCCTCGGGATCATTTTCCTTCTCTGTCTCGAGGTAAGTTACTCAAGCTATTACGCCGCGAAAAACTTTCCGAAATTTCCAATTACATGGCGGGAAAATGGCGTGCGATGTTCATGAAGTTTCGACGCGAGTGAATTGATAAAAATCTGCGGAGGAAGTTTGTTTTTGCTTCGTGTCCAGGGAAGGAAATGAAGTATTGGGTTGAAGATACTTTTTCGGGCTCAAATGTATGGCCTGATAGGATTTAAACTGTCCACCTTAGACTTGCTTCCCTTATACCGCATTGCGTGCCTGTTATGACTTTAAGACTGAAATTCTTTTTTTTTAATTTTGGTATTGAATATATCACATTTACATATCTTTAATGTTACTATAAATATATTTATACATATGTAAAAATAGTAAGAGTTCAATGCTTAATATTTGCAATATAAGAAAGTCCTTATATTCGCTCTTTGTATAATTAGGGGTTGTTTCATTAGAAACCATACAGGTTCTAAGAAATGGGTATGAAGATACTTATGTTTCACTTTATACTACCAGAATTTATTCGTGGCTGTGAAATTATGGTATAAGTGACGCTGAAAAATAGTATTCATTTTGGCACTCAATTTAAAGTCATGAAATGTGTTATTTATTACGTCATTGTGTTAGAATTTCGTGAATGTTTTCCACTTATGTCATTTTTTATAATGCATGAGTACAAAAAGAAATGCCCATTTAAAAGAAGTCATGGTAGGAATTTTATAATGTTATTTAATTATTGAAAGATTTCAAAGGGTATGAAGCTGGATATATCTCCATAAATAAGAAGTACAATATGTATAAAGTCAGCCGTTAATTGTTTGAGCAACAATGTAGATATTATTGGAATGCGATGGAAACATAGAGAGCCAAAGACAAACCAACAATACCATGTTTAAGTAGTAATTAATATGTGTGATGCAACACATACTAAATAAGTAATACACTGCATATGAAGTAATTCAGTACCTAATTGTTTTAACAACAAAGTTAATATAATTGGAATGTGATGGAGGCACTGAGTGTCAACAACAGAAGTAGAGATTAGCTGTTTTTGTCATCCTAAGGTATTAATTTCGTTAAAATCATTAGAGCCAAATATGCATAAGCGAATATGTTCCTTTTGCAATTTCTTTTACGACTCTCAACAATGACGGCTGCCTTGATTGTCGACTCTCTCGCTCCAACAATCAAAACGGGAGATGGCAATAATTAAAATTGAAAGTTCTCTCCTTCAACGCGATTCAAAGCTGTCAAAGCCCTATTCTGAACACGGAAGAACGAAAAGAAGACTTGTCTTAATGAACGGCTAAAGACTTCTGAAGAACGAACGAAGAAACATCCTTTACAGTGTGCTACAGTGTTGAAGGGATCGTCGTACCTCTCAAACCTTCGAAAAGTGAATGGAACATAAAGCTACGTCTAACCGTAAGGATGGAAATGCTACAAAGTACATTCCTAAAATAGTACCGCAACTCGTATTCTCGTAGACTACATTTCCTGATGAATCCGTGAAGATGAATGTCACTTCCAAATCCACTGAAGAGCGTCGCCAAAGAATCCGAAGCAACACTTTTGGAAGAGGGAACAAGATCTCGAGGGACAATGCAGAATTACGAGATTTCATACCGAGTTCGAGAAACTCTTCCTTTTGGGAAAGGGACGGGTTTATTTCCATTCCCAACGCATACGTCTCTCGGATTGCGTTATTAAAAGCATTCCTCAAACTTGTGCGAACCGCCATTTTATAAAAACCATATTAAAACGGAGTGGATTCGAACTTGATACCGTTGTCAACTAATGCTGAGAGGGAAACTTGTTCCCCGCGGATAACTTGGTAAGATGAGAGCCACAAAGACATGCAAATCCAACTGTGTCAAGAAAGGTTTCCTTGAAAGGGTCCAATCAGCCGTTGCTAGGTGACGGATTTAGCCGTTCGCCATTCTCTGGCATATGAACGCAGAAAGTTGACGAACGAAGTTTTTGGGTATGTACTTGTTATAGAAACATCTGTGTTAAGCAGATACCTAAAGAGCGGTGGTTCGCACAGAATTCATACTTCGCAAATCATTCAATGTTGCAAAACCGCTTACTACGGACTACTTTTTGTTTACCTAAGAGTCTCGGGTTCGATTTTTCAGTCCGATTAATTTTGTCGGAAGGAGAAACGTAAAAATGATTTTAAATCGTGCAGCAATAACCCCTTTTCAGAAAATTTTTATTTTCATTACAGAAATATTGAGAAACAAAATCTGATGTGGCCAACACATGACTTTCTCCATATTCATTGAAAACAGAAGCCTATGCCGGTAATATATAAATAATTCCAAAACAATGAGTGTTACAGGAAAATGTTTCATACAAAAGTTGTAGTAAAATACATTATCTATAACTTTCATACATAATTGTATGTTTGTACATTTCATTCTGACAGAGATATGTATGAAAAACTTCCATTTTTGGATAAACAACAACTTCCGGTTAACCATTATTCAAGAATAACTCCTAAACATTCAGTGATGCGAAAAAATATTTCATACAAAAGTTGTAGTAATGTACTTCATCTATAGGAAAATATTAAATATGTAGTTTGGAAATGATCGGATAATTGCTTTTTAAGATAGAGCGCAAACAAACTTTTTTACCACAGACAGACGCACAGACACACGGACACACAGACAGACATGTTCTGGAAAATAGCGAAAATGAGCTCTATGGGTCCCAAAACATCTATTTCCGTCGAAATCTGGAGGTCGAATTTTTTTGCGAATACAATACTTTCTCTATACTACGTATACCTTCTATAAGTGACTCAGGAATAAGTGTCACGGGACCAATGTTTTTCAGAGTTACATCGAGTTAAGTCATAAAAATGTCAGTTTTATCATCGAGGTGAAAAAAATTGCTATGATGTATATTTAAAAGAAATTTTCTGATAGCCGCAAAAATGTGCAATTTATAGCAAGCATAACTACGCGTATTTTGTTTCTCTACGACTTCCGTAATTGAAGTTCTGAGGATATTTACGGGGCGGTGCAGTTGCATTGATTAACATAAAGAAGTTTAGACCGTATATAACAATGTGCTGGTTGGCAACGGGTCAACGATCAATCGTAGCTCTTAAGCTTGTTTATTCGTCTTTTATTTTAATTCCTACGGGATCGTGATGAACCTTTTGTTTTGCTTGGTTACCTTACTTAGATTTGATTAACACAGGAAGACTGGTTTAACTGTTATAATGATGAATACTTTACAGCTTCAAAGTAAAGTATCGCGTGTATAATTATTGAACACGTTAAAAACTGTGCTCTCACGTCATAGGTAAGGATATTCACACTTTCATTTGGGATTCTTCAATTCTAAAGAAATTTTAGCTTGTAATTTCTGAATTTTTAGCAATTTTATTCTGTTAAATAATTTACCTCTCCTTGTAAAAGGAAGATGATATTAATTATGATGTAATTACATTTTAACATACATTTTCCCCCAAAACTAACTGCTCTAGAACTTTTATCACTACACATACTTGTATCTGAATTTAAAAATCATATAACTCTATTTTCATTCTCAATTTACTCCAACATTTTGATTATTAAGCAAGGATATTTGAGTAAAACCTCCGTCCCCTTTAAAATGCATTGTTAGTTTGACTTATTGTAGCTCAACAATAATTTACGTATCAAATTAGTATATCAACAATACCTAAAAATCAAGCAACAATGACAGACTATCATTCTTGTAGCACTCGAAAAGCACCACTTGCGAAGGAAAACGGTCTTGGATGATTCGGGAGATCTGACCTGATTTTATTTGCAACATTAATCCTCGGCTGAAATCGCATTCGATTGATTGGTGGGATGCGTAATTCTGCCTTGTTTATATATCACCATGGCGGTCGATAGGCGAAGTGACGTAGGCTACGGCAAAACCACGCCCTCGACCAACCACTCGAGCGTAAGAGGCCCACTTCTATCCGCTAATTGAGTCTGGCAAGGAAAAGGAATAACTCTCTCTGCAATCCGAGACGATTTGCGAAAGAATATATATCCCCCTCGAACACGAGGATAACTTATGAATAATTCGAGAATTTGCGGGGAGCCGCTCCTCTCGCTGCGATGGCTCTTAAAGTCGACTCAAATGAGCCTCTTTAAATCCGTCCTCTGGACAGAGACAAAGTATTCCTGTCCCATTAAAGAAACACTGCTACGCATCGGTCCTCGTGCGATAAATTCATAACGGATACAATGGTTGGAACTTCGGAGCTGTACTTTAAAAAGTAAGGAGTCTCAATTGGGCGAGTGTCATAGTAACTGTTATTGTTACATTTTACTTGTTGGTCATTGTTAGTGACCGTCCGATAAATTTGGCTAATTACTCATTGTTACTCACTTAATATCAGTTAACTATTGTATGTAAATCATTTTTTGTCAAATATTGTTGATAGCTTGTTTTACTAATTCGTTAATTGTTGTTGGTTACATATGGTTAACTACTTATCGTTACTTGCTTATTCTTTGTTATTTATTGTTTTCTAATTATTGTTAGAAACTTATTGTTACTTATTCATCATTAGTTGCTCATTGTTAGGCGCTTATTGTTGATTACTAACTATTAACAACCATAAATCAATACTCATGTACAATAATATAATATGAAAAGCAAAATAATTTTTCGTCTCAAAACCTACTCTTAAGTATTGAGGTGAAGTAATTCTTTCATTATACTATCTAAAATCCTTACTTATATCATCCGACTAATTTCTCTTATCAATTGAGTGAAGATAGTAATTGTAGTGAAGATGCAAGGGAAAAGACAGAAGGGAAGACAAAGGGAAAAGGAAATTATTTGATGATATAAAGGGAAATTTCCGCTATCTAGAAGGAAATAAAGAACAAAAAATAACGAATTTAAGATTAAATTAGCTGATTAACCCACCAGATCACCACTGAATAGAAAGAACAAAATCCAAGATAATTCAAGGACTAGAAATGATCGCTAATTAGAAAGGGATTTTGAAATTCCTATGGATTATCCTCACTTTGATAGCCGTTCTCTAAGCTTTCTCATGCAAATCCTAGTATTTCTAATCCAATTCTTTCTCTTCAGTTTTCTACCTTCCACGTTAATCCCACGTTATCTACACAATTGAATCAAGACTTGGCTTATCTTAAATTTAAGTCTCGCGGTTACTTATTAGACAATACGAGAAAAGCACCCTAGAAATAGAATTCCAAGGTCTCTCGACCCAATGAGAGTGGAATACAAGCACGTGACTACTAACACTGACACTCTTAGATGCGTAAGATGAATTGAAATTCGTTATCAATTGAAAATAAAAACAGGAAACAGCAATGGAAAACAATAATAGGACACAATAATTGCGACAATGTCACATTTCATTTATCTGATGCATCCTAGCAACTAATTTGAACTCAGTAATAATATAAATCAACACTTAGAAAAGACAATGAAAAACTTCAATGGAAACCTACAATTGAAAGCAATAATGGAAAAATTCCATTAACCTGATTTCGCATAGCAACGAAATCATTGTTAGAAAATAATGTTTAAAATATTGCAGATATTCAGCAAATAGTTTAATTAGTCATTCATTCCATTATATCACGCCTAACACTATGCCGGTCATAAGAACAACGAAATTGTCTGGGTACTCCATTCTGCGCATGGAAACGTTAAACACAAGAATCACTTCATAAACCAGATCAAGTCGTATCTATAAGATGATGAAATTCCGTGGGACGAGGAATTTACAGAAGTGGAATGGATGTTCGATTTGAAGATGAGATGTGAAAGAGAAAAGTGAAAGTAATTTAGACGGAAAACGAGGAATTTTACGACATTAAAAATTTTACGATCAGCAAAAGAAAAAGAAAGGATTTCATCGCGGCTGTTAAAATGAGATATGAGATGTCTACGCGGAAATGAACTGAGATATTAAAGGATTATAATGGATTATTAAATCGCTCATGGGTTGTCAAAGTTTCCCTCCTGCACTCTTCTAGATAAAAGGGTGTGACGTCGGACGAATTCCAAATCTGAGTTAGGTAGACCTTTCAGACCTGAGCCTTAAGAGCAAAAAGAAAATAAATTTATCATATACCAAATAATTTTCATACTAACAATATAATCCAATTGTCAAGAAATATCCAAGATAACTATATACATATTTTTCGGTTGCTAATAACCAGTGATGGGAAGAGTACTGAAAAAATGTAATTGGGCTCAATTACTCCTTTAAATTTGTAATCAGTTACAATTACAAATTACTTTTTGAAAAAGTAATCAGTAGGATTACAATTAAAATTACTTTTTATTTTGCTCCTGTAGATTATGCAATCTCAGTCAACATTTTTTCAAACAAGGAGTACTATCATGCAATCTAAAATTTGAATTTAATGCCATAGCATTAAAGTTTAATCCAAATTATGATTACTACAGTAATTACAGTGCCTAACTATTTATTTTCTACTAAAATTGAAGCCTGTGGATCAATCAATCAACAGCATCCAAATAAATAGAAAGCTCTCAAAATATCAGAAATACATTTAAGAAAAAAATCAATTAAATATGTAAATTCAATTTGCAATACAATTGCATTTTAAAATTTTTGTCAGATATTTTGCCACTTTTGGGTGGATAAAATATCTTTGCTTATGCTAAACAGCCGCACCACAAGAACACTGGATGGTAGGGAAGCGTTTGATTTAAGGAATCCTTTTTTATAATCGTGAATTGGTTAATTGACTCAATTTCCTTTGAAGTGCAGAGCAAGTACTTATTCACTTCATCAGAAGCTGGGGTAACTCCACAATATTTAAAAGTATAGCTTCCTCATCGCTCGTATCACACGAGTCATGTTTTTGTACACTAGACTTTTCATTTGACACGATTTCTTTTTTAAAAATACGCAAAGCCTCTTCTTTTTCCTCTCCCTCAAGCCACCTGAACTTTAAAGAAGGTATCAGCCCTGCTTCAATGGTTAGTTTATTTTCCTTTAGTACGTTGCAAAATCTTGATTCAACTCCCTGAAGCAATGCTCTTGCCAGTGGTCTACGGTACACAAGGGCATTGTCAAGGGCTCTCTTATCGAGTTCAAGTAATAATCCTTTGATGGTTGGCTGAAGAAACCCAATAAACATATTCTTCTCTGCTTGCAAACTTTTCGGGCAACAACTAATGGCTTCATTACCAGGGTACGATAATCTTTTCGGCCAGCTTAGCCTGGAAACCGCTCAGATACATCTGTAGTTATTCTTCCGAAGAAGGACCTACCGCGTTCAGTCCTCGGAGGAAATTCATTTATACCTCCAGCGGAGCACAAATATTTCAACAATACTTTTTAGTAGAGTCCTTCGCCCCTTCCCACCCAAGAGAAGAAAAGTTCGGTTTCAGGGTGAACAATGTAGTTAGAACTGCCTCTCGATGCGATCAGAGCGCGAGGAATTCAAATGTAATCGTTACAAGTACTCCGATTACTTTTACTTCGTTGCATCCCATCACTGCTAATAACTACGTAAACTTTAATCCAAAATACCATAAGAATAATATAATTCTTATATGATAAAATTAATAGTAATAGATAATACTCATTAAAAAATGAATAAAATACTTCATAGGATAAAGCGAGTTATGGTGGAAATACAAAATGGAATGTAAATAGGAAGATCTCGACTGTATTTTAATCTGGGATATTGATTTAGAAATACACGAAAAAAGAATAATAATTAAAAGTTTTTCTCTTGCTTTTAGAAAGTGAGTTTGAGTTGAAATCGCGTGCACTAAGTATGAAAGTGTTTTCCAGACAAAAGGCTTTTTCCACAACATTATAGAAGGAACTTTTAATTACTTTAAGAAAAAATCAATAAGGAAATTATTATAAAGTACCGACTTCAACTATAAGGATATTCCCTCTCTCAATTCTCTCGACAAATACATCTCGAAATTGCAATTCGTATTACTTGATTCGTGGAAGCGGGGAGTTGTAAATATAAATTCATTCTAAGTAAAGAAATATTCGCATTTCAAACTTTGATTTCTGCTAAACAAACAAACTTTTACTGAATCTCACAAATGAGTATCAATGAGTTCGCAAAAATATTCGTAAAGTTCGATCCATAAGAATAAATATTCTGCAAGTCGCGGAAATGAGAGTAAAATCTGATTATAAATAATTGAATGTTAGTACTACGCAGCATTCTGCTTACTTCTTATAATTTTTGGTATGCCATTGACCAGAGCCGAGCAATATAAAAACAGGAAAACCGAAAAATTAGGCGATAAAACTGATTTGACGAAGGGCCATGGAAAATTCCTTTTCTTTGTGCATTTGCACAAACGTAATCACCAATGGAGAATTAAAAATTCTGTAACCTTGAAAATTATGCATTAATTTTATGAAACAATGAACGCTGATGGAAAGCTATGACCGGCAAATCATTAGAAAAGAAATTAAATTTTATTATTAAGTAAAAAAATTAATCTTATTTTTTCTATAGTCTTATCCTTAGGCTATCCATCCATTCCGTGGCCTCTAATTTCCGTTCCCTAGTTTGAAAAAGAAACGAGCTTTTGCAACTAGAAAATCCTTGCAAAACATCCCAGCATTTCCCCTCAGCAACGGCTCCAATATCGCATTTCATGCAGCTTTCTCTTTGTCGCTTATTGGTACTTCGCAGCTTTCTCGAAGAACGACCTCCCGCTTCGAAGGACGCCTGTGGGAGTCACCGGAGGGTGGGCGGGGACTTTATATCGTCTCATGAAGGGAGTTATGGACTCGGGCTGGTGTCGAAACCCGCTCTCCTTGATGTGCAGCACATGTGTTACTCCCCTTATGTTGCACAGCTTTTGACTTACTCCGCTGCGAAAACTTATCCGATCAAAAGTGGGCAGAGGGAGGGGGTTAAACTCTTGACCATCTGCTAGGGTAGGACGTTGCTTTGGGGGGTGTTCTATGAGTAAATCTATGGAATGGTCTCGAAAAAATAGGAAAATAGGAAAAAACTTTGTCGACGGTGGCGGTAACCATGGGCGACAACAATGGAGATAGTAGAACCAGAGACAGACGACAGTAACAATGGGCAATAGTAGCGATAAGTGAAAATAATACAATAATGAGCGACAACAATGGTTACAATAGAGAGAGATAGAAGCGATTAAGAACATACGACCGTAACAATGGGAAATAGTAGCGATAAGTGAAAACAATACAATAATGGGCGACAACATTGGTTACAATAGAGAGAGATAGAAGCGATTAAGAACATACGACAGTAACTATTGGCAATAGTAGCGATAAGTGAAAAGAATACAATAATGGGAGACAACATTGGTATTATTAGAAAGAGAAACTATAAAGAACAGATAGGTAATGGTATCAAAAATATAAATTATCATCTTAGAATTGGTGAAAACAATACAGTAATGGTTAATAATATTGGAGATAGTAGAAAGAAAGATAATATATAAAAGATTAGACAAGAGTAACTACATACGACGGCAACAATTGGTGAAAAGATAGCAATAATAACAATGGACGAAAAAGTGGAGATAAGTGGAGAATTGATTAACTGCGAAGTAAACTACGTCCGTAAATATCACAGAAATTATAATAAAAAATACAAGGAGACAAAAACAGAGGTATATATACTATGATTTATATATACTGGTGTTAAACATCATTTCAATAATCCATATTAGTGACACTTCTGCGTAAACAACAACTAAAGAGCTAGAACGATGAAATGTTGCATTAACTGTGGGAAGGAGAATATCCAGCGAAAACGTCTCTTTTCCGTTGCTAACCACAGAATTGTTTCACGTTTCCGTGAGAGATCCGCAAGAGATTATGAATTCTTCAAAAATCAAAAACCAATCATTACAATTAACAGTGTTTTAGCATATCTTTAAACAGAGGATAATTGACAATAATGTCTTATGACGAGCCAGAACTAAAGTAGCCATGGTAACAATGTTCCCCTATGACGTCAACGACACGCGTCAACAAAACTTTACAGAAATTGCAGATTTATAATAATTGTATATATAAAAAGCAAAATCCGTCCGTCCCCTCTCTATCTCATTAACTATTTGTCGTAGAGCTATGAGACGAACTGCATTGTATTACTAATAAGCTGAAAGCCCCACAGAAACTATTCTCATCTCCATGAAGGCTCGGGAACGAACCTAGGACTCCATAATACGTTTCCATTAGGAATGCACATAAAGCTCGTTTATGTACCTTGCAGACTTTGTTACTTTTACAGAATTGAATTGAAAATAATGGTCCAACGAAGTCAAGAAAAGTACCAAACCACGTTAAATTAAACGAAGAATCTTATTATTGACTTAAAATACATTTTTTGAATCAAAATTACGAGAAATATGACAAAATAAACTAAAATTTTGCAAAACCTCGCCGTAGTAAACAACCAGTCACCCTGACAACCAAGGTGATTGTTGAATCCGATACATTCATTTTCCCAGAAGAATACACGGGGATATTAAGTCCATACCGAATTTATGGTGGGAACTAGAATTAGAAGAGGAGGCAATTTACTGAGATTTCAGCGAACGTAAACTAAGATATTTAAATAGCAGGAACAAAATAACATCCATTTTGGAATTTTTCTTTATCAAACCGATTTGCAAAAGGACATTTATTCGATCGTTTTTGGCGATCAAGATCACGAAGAAATATTACGTCGATGAAGGGGAAGATTTTTGATAGAGAGAATTTTAACGAAAGCCTTATTTTATAGCAGAATTTTTAAAAAAAGTGCGTTTGTGTGATTCTCACAAACTGCGAAATGTTCAATGGAATCGAATTCTTAATTTTTCGTAATTTAAAATTCCATCCTGATTAGTATTTATTAAAAAATAGGGTACTTATAAAATTATATATTACGTCATCTATATTTAAATTTTGCACATTTATTAAACAATCCAAAGGCCCGTCATGCATGACGGAGGAGTTTGCGAGCACTACAATAATTCTCGTCGCCAAACATTATTTTCGTAAATCTAAACCTGCATCAAGTTGATAACCGAAGTCAACTAATTTTAATTATATTTAGCTTTGGAAACTGCTACAAGATAAAGTGGGATGAATAGAGCCAAAGGTGACATTGAACACACCTCTATCACTGAGCACCAGTTTTCATCGTCCGCTCAAAACAACGTGCTTCCACTTTAATCTAAGTGACGTCGAGTGACCTATATCGCTAAAAATCCCTTAATCGCTAAAGGCGCTGAAGGTGAGGCGAGCATTAAATCCGTGCACTCTGGTTGGCGGATTACCCGAATTGCCGCATTAACTGCTTTTAAAGAAACACGGACCCGCGAGATTAAGCTGATGCCTGCGCGTGACGCCTCACGTATCCCCGCGTCTTTGGAGCTCTCCTTCGCAACAGCAAAGTCACGTGTACCGGCAAGTCACGAGATCAAAGCCGCATTTTCTCAAACCCTTCCGCGATAACAATTTCATGGGATCACAAGACTTACCCCGCGTGTTCAAACACCTTACCCGATTAACTGTAAAAGTACTAAATAAATATCATCTCGCACGTGTTCAGGCATGGGTTGATCTTCGAATACAAAAATTCAACGGAAAAAATGCAAATTGAACTTATAAGATAGGAATCATACAGTATTTATTTGGCATGCAGTCACAGAAATATTTAGGCTGCAAAATATTATATTTAAAACGATTCAGGTCATGTTAATTATAACATAATCTTTAAAGAAGGAAGAAATATTTTTAATGTAGTAGTTACACTTTTTTACCTTACAACACCTTATCTTATTTTATTTTTTTATTTATTTACCCTTTTATAAGCAAAGTTACTTCCTTTCCCTCATTAATACCTATATTTTATATCTGTTTTTGTTTGCAATTACTCATTGAAGATAAGATAGAAGACAATTAATTGCAAACATCTTCAGTAATGAAATATATAAATGTATAACTATTTTATTATTATCGTCATTATCATGCTGTAATCGGGAAAAGCTGACGCAAACGAAGCACAATGACCCAGGGATACCTTAAATAATAAATGGCTGATCAGATATTTCTGGTTAGGTAACGTTTCTATCTGTTCGAAAATATCTCAAGGTAAAAGAAACTTTTCCTTGGGATTTTTCCTGGGTGCACGTCCTTTTGTGCAAAGTACCTTAACCCTTTCCATGTTTGCAAATAGTAACAATTATTGAAATGGATATAATTGGGATCCTTCTTCCCATATCCATTAGAGAAGTTATTAATAGCATTGAATAACAATAAACCAGAATAAATACCAATATTCGCCATCATTCGATATTAAGTAGACTTACTACATTACAGCCATGGGCAAAACTGAAACAAAAGCAAATGAAAGTCTTCCTATACCTTATATCCAAATACACCTAAAATATTTCCATTTATCAAGATACGGTATTCCTAAGCACACATACCCTTTTCTGTAAAAGTCCGCATGTTCGTGGGAAATGGAAAAACGGTCTTCCTATTCCGCCAGATTGGATTTGTCTACTTTGAATAAGGGAAGGGCCAAAGAGGAAGAATAGAAAAGAGAAAAGATCAGCGAAAAGGGAGAGAAATCGAAAATTTATTTTTCCCTCTCCCCTAAGGAAGGGAGTTAAATGGGGCAAATTCGACACCTGACGTACGGATTCGGAGCAAAAGTGCCCCATTTCATTGGGCGAGGAAAAAATGCGCGGGAAAACGGCCACTTTGTTTTTATCTCATACTTCCGCTGGGAACTTATGGGTCTACCCCAAGCAAATGAAGCGACGAACCTGCGTGCGTGGCTTAGGAAGGCCACCTGCGCAGGGGGTCCGCAGCCTGATCCCAGATCCTGGGGATCCCCATTCTATGGGGATGAGGCAACGGAATATTTCAGATGAAAATCTAAGTGTGGATGCCCAAGGGTTTTTCTATGTGATAACTGGTGAAATGAGTTTTGGTATGCAGGAAATATATGGAAACTTAATTTTCTATTTAGAAGAATCATTTGAATATTGAAAACTTACGTAATGATTTCATACCAAATGACCACGATTGCAGATTTATTTGGAAATAAAATATTTTTATCATCCTAGAGGAACTTCAGATTCACTTCATGCGGTATTCGAAATGCCTTCACGGAATTTAATGCTAAAAATAAAGATAATCTATCTACAGCGAGAAGTGCTGTATTAATTGTTAAAACTTCTGCACTCTTAATATTGGAAAACATCCGCTGATAAAAAATGAAATCAAATTGAACTATATGTATTACGTTGGATTAAGTCACACACTTTTAAATTTAATTTCCATCCTCAATTTTAAATAAATAAAATTCACAATTTCACTTAATCGTTAATATCATGGCTAATTTTAATTGCAGAAAAATAAAAAATAATAATGGTAATTGAAAAATAATCTAGTGAAACATTGTTTGAAAAATTAAACATAAAAATAGCTACTAAAATAATGATTTCTCCATAAGATAACTTTAACCTTAAACAATTTCGATGATATATACATATGATACATGAATTCCAAATTTAGCGTATTATTTCACCTGACCATAATTCCTGTGATGTATTATTAGGCATTTCGTAGCTTCGTGATATTCATAATGGACATTATAGCAGTAGATTTCAGATGAAGACCATATCCAAATGTGACTACTGACCCTGCTGAAACTCTAAAACACATTTCCCCATCCTATACCAAAAGAGAAATCGAGAAGGTTTTATCCATCAAAATATACCAGCTGAAGATAGTAAATGATACTTACCGCTTCGAACAGAATGAATCGTAAGGAAAAAGCTGGCAGATACTAATGCTTGAAAACGGTGCTACAAACTGAATGCGTTCGTTATAAATCTGCGCAAGATAGATAAATTACAGCATCGGAAATAATACGAGCGAACAGAAAAAAGAAGGCAATCCGTATAGAAAGAGGGAATATCATAGCACCGCGGTGAACCGCAGCAAGACTGGTGCATATCGTGGTTGCATGAGTACGAAGGCGAAGCTTCTGACCAAATTCTAAATAAGAGGATATCAAAGTGATCGAACACATATCTACAATAACATACGTGAAAAATGTCCTCAGAAAAGGAATACATTTCGACCAGTTTAAAAAAATATTTATATAGAAAATCTTACAGAGAGCTATTTCCATTTCAACAAAATATTTTCCATGAAATACTATTGTGTTACATTTTCTTAATTATTTATTTCTTCTTAATAGTTCTTAATTATTGCGTAACAATCATTGATTTACATCCATTCAAAATTGTTGTAATTATACATGAATTAATTTCAAGAATATTGTTGCATTGTCTACCCTATTGTTGAAGAATAGCTACGTTTTTTAACTGTTGGGTTTTTCTCATTTACTTCAAAAAGCTCCTTCAAGACTTGTTTCTAAAACAGCGCGTTACTCGGAGCCTTTTCTCTCTTGCGGATACATTGTAATAATTCCGTCTAAAAATATCATCCGCGTGCCGTTCCTTCATGGATGTGTGCGTGACTCAAGGTTTATTTTTAGGGTCACTTTTATTGCAGCGAGTTTCTACAAAGGATTTCCTCGAATATTTTTGCGAAGAATAAACTTATATTTTTCTCTTTCATAACCCCCTGAGAAATTACTTTTGAGCTAATTGTTTAGCTGACGGCTTAATTATTTCTTCGGATATAAGCATGATAACGAGGTCTATATAGAAGTTTCAGTGCCGCAAGGAACAGCTGTTAAATTAGCCTATCAATAGATTCTCCTTTCATGCGATTAATATCATAGAGCATATCATATTTCTTCTAACTACTAAAATAAAGTACGTATAATTCCTTGAAAATGTAGCTCATACCGCAAACCTAACGATGTGATATTACTACCCTTTTAATTGTTGAATTGCATGTTTATGGTTATATTGACCTCTACGTTTGGTTCATAAACAAAAGCGTGCTACAATGCAATATAGGATCGAACATATATTTACCTGGGTTTATTCCTGAATATCCAGTATTAATTAGCTTAATATACATAAACATTCAGGTTTAAAAAATAATTTCGTTACAGCCTATTAATCATAGCATTAGCAATTATTAATTAAAGATTTCATTGATTGACATTCATCTCAGAGTTCACAATTAAATAACCTAAAACTCAGATTATAAGCCGTGAATTTCAAAGAATGCTCAACACATTCAAGGGATGCCACTTTCAAACTCTTTCAAATAATACGATGACATTTCTTTGTGCAACACATTTTTAAGAAAAAGAAACAATCATAGAACTAATTAACACATGGCACTGATCCGTTTCCTTCCTTATTTTATACAGATTAAAAATAATGAAATGTATATCTTCCTGTATTTCTATTCTAAATAAATCGCTCTTCTCTCTTCTGAAAAGAATCGGCACTTCAAAATACCAAACTTTCCATCTGGCACAGGATTTTGATGATGCTTTGAATACCATGATCGAACCGCGACAAATGTCAGCGGTCAGATAAACCTCGGTTAAAGCGGTGACTTTCCTCTTCGAATTCAATCCTTATAAACCTATATTCCCAACCCCCCCTCACGATAGAAATCCCAACAAACCAAAACCCGACTTTTATTTACCTTCCGAGCTCCCGGATTTCTCATTACAATCTGCCGGAACAAAGTTCCGAACACACAGCGTTCCCCTGATTATCATTTTAATGCAGCCGCATTCCGTCCTCTCAAAACGTCGTGCAAACCCCATCTAACTCCGCCGTGGCGGGAAACGACTAGATTGGAGGCATTATAAAAACAAAACACGCCCGAAAACATAAAGACCCCCCGAGATAACGTGCTAACATAAAGATACAAAGTGAACACCACCATGACGAACGAGGGAATGAAAACAGCGCCCCCTCCCATTTTGGCGGGAAAGAAAATGTAAACTAAAAGAGATGTATATATATTTAGGCGGGAACTTTTCGCGCGGACTTGGAGGAGCGTTATTTGTCAGGGAGAAGAGAAATTAGGGTTCTCGAAAAAGAGGGGCGTACATATTGGATAGGGGGAGGAACGGATTTAGAAGGTAAGCCGCCACAGTGGAGCAATGGACCGGCGCTTACACGCAGAGTGGATGCGAGTCGAATGGGGTGAAATTGGGTCAATGGACGGACACTTCGGTGGAGGAGGATCATGGGAAGACTGCGGAGAGCTGAAGATGTCAGTGAGCACACGTAACGGATACTCAACCATCAAACTCTTGCGCCGATAAATATAAAAACATACCAACGTAAAATCAATATTAATGAGCTGGGAGTTAATTGTGTATCAATATCACTTTTCAGCCAATGATATCTAACTTAAGTTTTGTTCCTCTCTATTTAGAGCTCTGTCACACACCGAAAGATGGGTTGAAAAGTATTTAATGTAATTTTAGATGCAGAAAAGGAATATTTATTTATTTAATGTAATCGCTACGATTCGGTACAATTACCACGTGGCAACGGTCAGGTATTAATAGTAATAAGTTACTAATTAAGGATAGAAGTAGAGTAATTAGAATTTTTAAGTCGTGCGTAAAGTTTATCTATAAATTGCAGAGATAAATACATCGATTCATAATCATCCATAATTATTTAAAAAGTTTATTAATATAACAATTTTAGAGAATCGACATTTTTCCATGTCAACATATTGAATGAAGAAAAGGAAAGTGTTCAGCCGAACTTTCAAATACGAATCAAAATAAAAGAAAAATATCAAACTAATGACATTTCCATAGCAACTTTATGTATCTAAATACCATTCAATACTTGTATGAGTCCTAAGATTACGTACTGTCACTTTTAACAAGTTACAGCATTGAAGATCCACTTAAACTGTCCTTAGATTTACGCCATTTTCACTGCTGTGAGAATATAGTTTCAAAAATTCTCGCAATGTTTCTGACAGCAATCCCTTCGTAGAGAGAATACTTTAGATAAAAACTGCCAGCATTTAATTTGAGTTTCTCAGTTGGGCTTAGTTCCTACTATATACAATTATTGATTTATTCATTCATACATATCGCTAATTTTTATTTAAATAAATAATTTAAAAAAATAATATTTGTTTATTTATTTATATTATTTATTTATATTATATAATTGACAATTAACTAAAACGAACAAGTTAAGCATATTTAAAGAGCTTTCTTGCGTGAAAATATGTATTCACAAGAAGAAAAATTTGACATAAAAATTATGCGCAAATAATTATACAAAACCAATAGTCGAATCAGTGAATAATGAATGTGAAATCAATTGTGAATTGAAATTAATGATACACACTACGGTTAACTTAAATTTATATATTTCATAATTGGGTATCAATTTTCAACATCCTTTATATTAATCACGAGACAAGAATATCTTATGCTTCATTAGGCACCATATCAAATCTAACTATAAAATGTTTTATTCTTCAAATTAGCGAATAAATCAAAAATAGAATATAGCCCGATGCAATGTTTTCGCCTCAAACACGAAAATTCGTAATTGTATTGTAAGCTCCTCACATTGCTGAGCTTCATAAAGCCCCTGAATAAAAAGCTGCATATGTTTTACAAACAGAGACCAGGAAAAAACATTCCAGAGATAAACAAAAGAGAAGAAATGGAGGATTGCTCTTTGTGAAAATATACGAGTAAATCCTCAGTAGAATCTCCCAGCAATATAACCACAATAAAAGTGACCCTAAAAAAAACCTTGAGGTACGCACACATTCATGAAGGAACGGATGATATTTTTAGACGGAATTATTACAATGTTTCCTCGAGAGAGAAAAGGCTCCGAGTAACGCGATGTTTTCGAAAGAAACACGGAGGGAGAGCTCTTTGAGGTAAAGAGGAAAAACAACGGTCCTAGATACGAGCCTTGAAGCACCCTAGGGACGAAACGGGGGGCTAAGGAGAGCGAGTATATATGGTCTGAATTAGCACAGCCGTAGGTCTTGGAGAGATATTATGGACTTCTTCTTTCCTCCAGGAAAATTGATAAGGACTGGGCAGAGAATGGAGAGGGTGGAACCTCCAACAAGGAAAGTCAGGAGAAGCGATGTTGGAACAGAGGGACGACATCCCCGAGAATAAGTGGCAGGTTAAAGGGTTTGGGCAAAAGGTATGGTGAAAGGTGAATGTGTAAAGGGAGCTGCGGTGGGTAAAGGAAGGGTCTCTGAAGGAGACGGGGATTTTTCGAGAGGCCGTGGGGGGTTGGAAAGTTGAGGGCGTCATTCCGGTTAGATAAGAAAGAGAGTGAGGGAAGGAAGACGGCAATAAAAAAAGAAGAAAGGATTACGCATCTTCCGTACGAAACATCTTTTAACCGCCTTGAGGAGACGGAAACCGAGTCCTTTACGATGTGGGACAAGTCGAGATGAATGAGCGAGCCCAGCCCGCCACTGAATCGATAGAGGAATATAAAAAGGGAAAGGGCTGTGGAAAAGGACACCTCTATAAAGTTTAAGGGCTGCTAAAAATGGGGGTAAAACAGGGAGAGATACTTTTATACGTTTTAACGCGTTCTGTATCCAGTAGACTGTGCGCTGCTTGAGTGTTTCCTTTGTCAGCGAGGATTAATCT
This sequence comes from Sympetrum striolatum, assembly GCA_947579665.1. Lineage (NCBI taxonomy): Eukaryota > Metazoa > Arthropoda > Insecta > Odonata > Libellulidae > Sympetrum > Sympetrum striolatum. The sequence goes on from OX388346.1 coordinate 78,507,374, forward strand.
TTTCAAAGGAGAATGTGGTAGAACTTGTAGGGACACCAGCTGAAAGTGTCATTAGATTTGAGGAAGTAAAGTATATCGTAATCCTGTATATCAGTTTCAACACGATTGGTGTCCTGTCCTTTCTAATGATCACATAACAATAGCAATGCATTGCAAGAAACACTACAATAGCGACTTCTGCATCCTTATTTAAATGTGAAATTTATTTATAAGAGCATGATCAAATTCAGACTATGAAAGTTGGGCAATACTCTCACCGCGCAACAATATGAAAGACGTTAACAGTTGAATGTCGAAAGGGTTACGAATCCCTAAAACTAAAAAATATGTTAAAATATATCCAAATGAAACAGAAAATACGATAGTTTAAACTTTGGTAGCTAAACGTAAGCGATTCTATAACTTAATAATTGTGCCTCGGATTCATTAAAATCAAAATAAATCATTTTAAAAGTAAAGAAACGCCATTTAAATAAAAATTGATGGAGCAATTTTATTTCCATCGCCAGCAAAGTATCAACAGTTAAAACCAACTCCCTAAAGAGCACAGAGCGACTAGCTAAGCAACAATCGATGTAGAAAATACTGAAATATTAATTGGACGATTTTGGAACAACAATGAGGACGATTGTTGCCCAAGGACAGCAAAATTGTGCATCGCCTTACAATAAGAGGTTAATAGTAAGTTTTGATGTTGATTTAAGATTCTATTGGATCTGATGTGTTTTCTTATCCTATTTCAAGTTCCGTTATTCTATTTAAGTTAATCCATTAGCTTTTTCCTGGGAGTCTAGCCTTTTATTTTCTCAAAGGTTTCGCATTTCCTAAAGGATTCGTGTTCTCTAATTAGGGTTCTAATAATGAGGCAACGAAGTAAATTCTTCTCTGCTGGATTTATCCTCAAAATAGCCCTCTAGCTCAACCAATTGTAAGTTGTTCGTTCCGTAAAGCCAATCGAAATTAACTGAAGATCAAAGGAAGAGTTCCGCTGCAATAAGTCCCACTTGGACCTCAATTATCCATTTAACCTTCCACGGAGGACTAAAGAAACCTCAAATTCCAGAAAGACTAAAACATCGGGTAATGTCTTTAATGATAAGTCAATTCGGATTGATCGACACTTAATACTTTGGAATCCAATTATATATGAGAATATAATAAAAACTACAATATTTAATGTTATTTTTAGACGGATAAGGTCACAAATTTGAGAACAGAGATTTAAATTAGCTTTCTTGAGAAAAGCATTCAAAATTAATTTCTATCGCTCAGAGGATCAATTTCTTTGCAAAATTAAATTAAGGGTATTGGTCCTTCAAAACTAAAAGAAAGATAATCACAAATGATACGGAACAAAATTACTTATTTTAAAAATCAAATTTTGTTTCCAATTCGATAGTGAAAGATATTTCAAAAATTCCTGAATTTCCAAAAATTCATTTGAAAAGTGTCCTGGAATCTCGAAACCACATTTCAAGAAAAAGAATTTTGGAACAAGGTATAATTTCTCAGGATAATTAGCATCTAGTTTGGATACGATACCATCAGGAAGGCACAGGCTTCTGATTAAAGATAAGTAAAAGCTTTCATTGCTTCTCACATATGCAACAATAAAATAAATACAATAAAAAAACGTACGATTCGGTAAACAATCAGAAATATTCCTCCTAAAAAAACTATTATAAGGTAAATTAATTTCTAAATTAGTGGAACCTGTACTATGTTAAAGGGATGAAATGTGTTATTAAGAATAAAATCTATGCTGTATTATAATTCTAATGTATGTTGTAATGTGTTTCGGATGTAAATTTGACTGTGTTGTGGCGGTGTGATTGACGATGACTTGTCCTATACATGCATATGTATGTCTCCGAAAGAATAATAATTATTATTATATGTTTGTATGTATATATGTCTGAAAATCCAAAAATACATTTTCCTTTCTCTTACATAAAACATTAAAATTTCAACCGAAGGCAAACTTACTAAAATGTCGAAATCCCACGCATATATTCTATTGCAAAGAATCGATTTTTTTATTTCGTTTCGATTTACGATTCCAAACCCTATCTCCAAGGCAACCGAATGTATAGAGATTCAAACAGAATGGCCCTTTGCGTAAGATAAACAGAAACGACGAAGGGAAAAAAAACGCCCGACCCAGCTGACCAAGCAAACACGACGAATGCTATCAAACTTATCCATCCAAACAGCAGTTGGAATGGGAATCAGGTCGATATTTGGAACGATTTCTACAGAAAATAGCAGTAGTATCAGCTGTACAGAAATACGTCAAAGTTGTAAGGAAAGAAATTTTTGAACATGGGTTTTAATGAACTTTAAATGAATTATAGGTTTGAAATCTCCAAAAGCCGTCTTTGTCGGCGTTCCTCCTCTTACTTCCGTGTAGTCGGAGAAGGAAAGAAAGGAACGCCGCAATTTTATGATAGTGGGGCATTCCTTTCTTGCTGTCTCCGACTACACGGAAGTAAGGGGAGGAACGCCGACAAAGACGGCTTTTGGAGATTTCAAACCTCTAATTCAGTTAAAGTGAAAGAAATTTAGAATATCAAAGGTAATTCTCTCCTACTAAATAAAAAAGCATATCTCTCAAGCTTGAAACGAAAAGCTTCAGATATCTGTGTGAATGAAAGGAATGCGTGCAAATGAGGTACAATTCTATAACATAATCTGAGATACTACCATTAACTCTGGAATCACGTCAAGGAATTGAGTTAGTTATCAATCAGATACACTAATCGATTTCAATTTCGATCTCAAATGTTTTAAATGAATAATACAATAAATTAATAAAGTCGTAAGAGTTATGAGAGTCAAAACAATTCTCCAAAGCGCCTCCTTGGATGAGCGTTACCTAGATTTGCCAACCCTAACCCCGAGAACATCCAATGATTCACGACTGATTCAAATAGGCTTCAAGATACAATGGTTACGCATTGTTTTATTAGTATTATTATAGTACATCCATGGAGGCTACATGTACCCGCTACAATATTTAGCCCTCCATATAAATAAAACAATGAAATTTTTATATTCGATAAAACATTGTGGTGTTACTAATAAAAAATTAATGGAAGATATTGAAAAAAATCAGGAGAACGGAATATAAAGACTCGAAGTGTTCCTTGGAAGGATATTAGTCGGACGAATTTTCGGAATCAATTTCATGTAAACAAATGCACGAACAGGTCAGAACCAGGATTCGAAACCAATACCTCGACATTGAAAGACAAACACGCTGTACCATAAATCACGGAGGCCGGTTAGAAGAAAATGCTGGACATAAGGTTCAACATAATGCTACGTCGGTCGATCCGATAATGACCGTAAGTTAAGAGAAATAGATGCTAGGACGAATCGTTTCAGAGATTCATTCTTTCCGCGAACAATACGTGACAATAATCGAATAAGGAAGTAATTTAGATTCAACTGGTGTTTACACCCCCTGCCACACGCCGAAAGGCGGCTTGTAGGGTATTAATGTAGATGTAGATGTAGATAATTTTCCTGATGAGCCACAGAATGTGATTCGTGAATACAGAAGGACACGTTTTAATCAGAAGGATATAATAATAATGATAATCAATAATAATTATTACTATCTAATGAAAACAGGAAGATCCTAATTATATCCATTTCAATATTACTATTATTTACAAAGACACACAACCATTCCCTATCCGGAAAAATCCGACCAGCAAGAGATTAGTTATGAGAGCATTAGAGTGCTAAACACGCTAACCACTCTGCCACTGCAGCCGGAGTAATTGCAAGTAGCATTGCTTGATTAGCGATAAAATTTGTATAAAAGTTCTCGTCATTCTTTTCCTTTCAAGGAATTCAAATTTACGGCCGATACAATTATATCTCAGCGATCTAATTAAAACTCAAAATTTTTATCTGCGTTTCCTGGCTCTTCTAGCGTTCAAATTAAAAGTATGCAAATTCTAGACCGCAAAAATAATAAGAGGAATCTGCATAAATCCTAGTTCATTTGATGCGGTGGCGTAAAATAATTCTCCTTCGCAAGAAGTCGCTTGTTTTGAGAACGGGGAATAGATCCAGTTCGCCCAATTAAGGCCTTCTTCCATTGCAGAGTAAACTGAGTAGCTCATACACATTCCACCAACTTTAGAGGGGAGGCGATCGACATAGCGCAGGGGATGAAAACGTCTCCAGACTTAAAAACGATAGGGAGACAGCGAAGAAAGCCAATTTCATAGAATGCAAGAAATGCTTTTCCTTAAAAGCTATGAAAGAATACTTCACAACACAAAATACTGAATATAAATAAAGGCTCGAAATCGGCAAGCAGCTTCCGAGCTTCTCAGACAACAAAACATTGTCTTGTCATTTTGAAAATTCACTCGGAAAGAAGGCGCTGGGATTTTAGCGAAACTGGGAGCATTATTCCAAAGAGACTTCATAAAAGAAGGAGATAATTCACTCAGACGTTTACGAAGAGCCGATATTTGCATGAAAATAACTCGCGAAAATTATTAAGTAAGACGCCGTGAGAAAAAATAAGAAAACGGGGCCCTCTTTCTTTATAAAAGGACTCTCGAAGAGCGAAAGAAAGCACCCCATTCGGGAATCGCATTAAAATTTCGTTCCCGCCTAAAAATATATGTATTTCAGAGGGGATAAAAATTCTGGGTATATTTAGACGCCTTCCGTCCTTCTTCCATTGAATTGCGGATACACAGCGTCTCGTACCCCCCAAGGAGGAAATGGGCTCAGAATTGGAGAGAATGCCTTAGTGGAGAAAGGCTAGGGGGTTGAGAAAGGGGAGGGATATCCAAGAAGAAGGATGAATTTCGGGGTGGCCCAGCGGTTAAATTGAGCCAAAGAGGGATTGTTGGAGGGCAGGGTCAAATGGGGCCGTGGGAGATACTTGTAAGGGATTTTCATGCAAATAAAATGATGAATTTCTGGGGAGAAAAAAAATAAGAGGGAAAGAGGTGAAGATGCAAAGTAGGCATCAATAATACTGTCCACTGCATTGTTGAATTCGCAAATAAATAGCATTATCGTTGCAAATAATGCAACGATCAGTTATTAATAATGGTATCTAGACATGCTACATTCAACAACTTAAACAATCACACTGCAATAATTACAACAATGAAAAGCAACTATAGAAACGGGAATTATTGCAAGATGAACCGAAAGAGAGAAAAATCAACAATGAAGACTATGGTAAAATAATATTTCTATTAATTAACGTTTGAAAACGAAGATGTTTGCTCCTCAAGCATAAGCTATCATCTTCAGCGGCCAGAAGAATAGTAAGGCTAATTGAGATAATAACACACTAAGAATCAATCTGAATACTTCATTATTATTTTAGTTCCTGAAAATTACATCTTAATTGATGAAGTAGATATTCGGCCCTAAACGGTTTTTTTCCTCCTTGATCTGACAGCGGAAGTTCTACAGCATCCATCTAACACGTTAAGAAGCTACTGAATCTCTATAATGAAGACATTTTGCCCAAGGGTGATCGTATATCTAAGAACTAAAATTAGCAAGGTAAGTACTTCTAAGTCTCGATTTTCTCTGTTATAGACACCATCATTTTAACCCGGTTTTATAATCCGCTAAAGAGTTCCGGGTATTTTTCTCAATTCTATTTGAGTTTCTCTGTTATCTAATCCATTTTCCTAGTAGACATAAACCTGTGTTCTTTCCCTAATGTTTTAGGCTGGTTTTAGATTTTGAAGCTTAACTTCGTGCAATGATGAGGCAACGTAAGAAATCTATCTCAGTTCATCTTCCAAAGCTAAAACGGTAAACTATCACCAAACTGCTTACAGTTTTAATGATGATAAAGTAAAATTCGTTGGGATTAATCCTAACAATCGGAGTCTTCTTACAAGTTGTTACAAGTCTCCACCTTCTCTTTATAAAGACGCTAGCTGCTGTAATCTATTTCCTCAAAATTCTTCCTCAAGAGATGAATTGTGAGAAGGTCAAATGGGACCGCGGGCGATTCTTGCGAGGGATTTTTGGATAATACGAAAAAATGATGAATTTGCTCGGAAAAAAATTAATAGGGCAGAAAGGATGTAGCGGGCGGGAAACCAGAATAAAAAAGTAACGAGAAGTGAATGGATTCTTCCCGGAAGGGAAAAAATAATGGAAAAACATTAATTATTTCCCCCGGTTTCCTACGGGGGCAAGGAAGCCGATCTGTGGGATAAAAAATGGCGGGATGGTCAAGACGCCCCCCAATTATGATTTTTGGGGCAAAAAGAATGAGGAGCGGGAAATCCTGTGTTTGTGGGAAATGCCACAACACGACGGGTGAGAAACGGCGTCTCTGAGGACGTTAAATGAGTGCTCTCCGAGTTATGGATTTGGCGATAATTGGCTGGACAAGGAGGGAGGAGGAAGGACGTCGTAGTTCTGTCACTCAAATTTTGAGATGTCTAGAATGGGTTACTCATTTTTTTATTTCAAAGAATGAGTGTTTAAAAACAATTAACATGTGCCTTTAGTGCTGTTTTTATCCTGACTCCTATGAATGTTTTGTCTACTTGAAAGTTAATATAGTATACCAATGTATCTAATTAAAGATGACTCACCAAATCAATAGTACTTGAAGTAAAGATGCTGATGTTGATTAGGCACTTACCTGAAATAGAAAATGAATAATCAGAAAAGTTTGAAACACTTCAAAATCATCGATACTGAACATAAATATATCAAATTTTAAATTAATTTTCACAACTACGGAGGTAAATTCTTTTTGTGATTCACGTTACATTACTCATACCAACCTACAAAAGCATAAAACATGACCAACTTATCAACAATGGCGAGAAAACAATTATTTCTTTTACTACAGCGATAACATAATTGCAACAATTACAAATCTCCAGTAATTTATAACACTACGATAGCAAAAAGTTTCACAACAATGAAAATAACTTCATGATCAACAACAATGATTCATGATTGAAAATTCATCATTATTAACAACAATTATGGTTATAATATAAGGGGAAAGGTGAACAACCGAAATAGCGAGTAAATATTGACCTGCATATCTGAAAACGGTATACGCACAACATGAATTCAATATGCAGGTGTAAAAAGAAGTTAAGGAAGATAAAATTAAAAAAGCGACTCCAAAATGCGCAGAGAAATAAGTTAATCAGAGTTAATCCCTTTTAACCAGCCATATCCTCTCATAATAACTATGCGGAGTAGGGTTTCCTATGTATCCATTCCAAAGGAATCCCTCGGTAATCTCTCTCTGCTACAATTTCATCTGTCGAACAATAGCATGGAAAACGAATAATCCAAAGTCTACACGAGAACCAGTAATAACCTCTGTTCGTCAAAGAGAAGCGCTTGACTTGAGAAACTGCAAAAGTTCCATTGTGCGCATATAACTGTATAATGCCACACGACTCATATTTCGACAAATTAATACCCCTCTCCTGATGCTATTCCAAGTGGCAACAATAGGAAATCTTATATGTTAAAGTATTAAATCGATTGTGAGGATTATTCAGCATTGTTGATGCTATTTCATTGTTAAATCTGGATGTAAAGAAACTGTTTCTTTTTATACGAAACGTATTTCAATGAATACATTTCAACCCAATTACTGAAATAAAAAAAAACATTTCCCACGACTTTATCTCTCTCTCTCTATATATATATATATCTATTTATACGTTTTAGCTCGGATTGATAATTATAACAATGAGAAACCTTAAAATGCTTGGTAATAATCGAAGATATTACGATTGCGAGGATTAATCTGCATTGTTAAAGCATTTAAGTGTTCACGTAGGCTTGGAATAGGAGCAGTTTCTTTTATTGATGACTGAATTTGAGTCAAATACCTCTAAATACCAATGGCTAAAATTACATTCTCCGCATATTTCTGCATCTTTCTATACACGTATGTAAACATATGAGGATAGACCAATAGGTAACCTAAGATACAGTAGCAATAAGTCAGACTAATGAACTATACACCGGATTTGAGAAGGAATGTGGACTCAGTTTATTTTATAATTATAAACTTTAATCACTCTGATAAAAAATAAAACTACGTCAAATATGTTTCATACGTAAATTAAAATTAAATCTTGAATTTTTACGTGACTCTTTCTCAAAATTTACTGAACTAAAATTCTTTGTTTATTTATAAAAGACATAACTTAATACACCTATAGAAGTAATTAGTAATAATGGACTAATGAATTGACTTCATTACAGGCATTTTTCTCACGTAATAAGGATAATGACTGCGTTCTTACTAACCTTCATCAACGTTAATTCAACGGATAGATTAACCGAGCAAGTCTCGTAGCTGTCAGCATTCAATATCACAATTTCCTTTATACTTTAATAGTATCTTTAAAATCACACCCAAAGCTTAGATGAATCGTAATTAACCTAATTCACTTCATGAGCAGTAAATATTTGCTTTCCTCGAGCTTGTCATTCTAGAGGAGAGGAAGTAGACGAAGATACAAATCCAATTAAGTTCCTTAGAAATTCTTCGTACAAATTGTGAAATTAACAGGCAATTTAATTAAGAGGCTGATGATGAAGATATTAGATATTCATAGGAGGAAAGTAGGTACAATTAAAACCTAATTATCATTGCTAAACAAGAATTTTTAATCATCAGAAAAGAGGAATTTTCTATTTGCGTAGAGAAAAAAAGACTGGTCATAAAGTTTCAAGGGATAAACGAACAAAATCTGAATAAATCTAATATAAAGACATTATTTTAATTGCAGCTGCTCAGAATTATGTACTCTGATGATACGGATTTAGGAAGTTGAAGAAACCTTTAAAAAGGAACCTGCCTTTCAAATAAATAAGTTGATTTTCTCTAAAGTCTTCGCCTACCAAAGCCTTGTTCTATGAATATATTGCTCAGTTTGAACTTTATTTATGTACTTATCCTCTAAGCAATCTCGCTTTGCTCAGTAATCGCAAGTAAAAACCTCTAAATTGCATTGTTGGTTACAGTTGTATGGTGACCCTGCGACAATGTTTACCAACTGCGTTAATTGTTGAATTCACCTAACGTTTCAACAATATCGACTTACATTATTGACCAGAATCATGGCAATTGTGTCATTGTCGAATGAAATTGTCATAACTGTTGCTCACTGATGTCAGTTAATATTACAATAACTTTGTTACTAATTATTTACAACAATTAAATGGTAATTTTCAATTAATCGATATCAACAGAAGCATTGCTGCAGATATCTGAAATTATTCACTAATTAAAACTAAATATAGCACTAATAGTAGCACAGCTGTAAAGAAAAGGTAAGCCTTCTTTGAATGAAAAATATAGGTCGAGGGTCTTTTAACATTGCAGGGGACTTCAGGACCCATCCCTGAAAATGACGTCACCATTACGTGCAATTAACTACATCAATACATTCCCAAATGTTCTTCCCTAAAAGGATTCACACCCCTATCCGATATTCCAAAATCGATTCTTCCCTGATTACCCCCTGGGGCTGTTTCCCTACTTGATTACCATCACCTCGAGCCGGCCCCGCTGAAGATGGAAACATTGGAATCGGAAACGGCCTCCGGAAAAAAGAGATTAGATCTGGAGACAGAAAGACCGCGGCGGAATCGGCCTTCCTCAACGGCTATTGGACAGCGAAGCCCCTTTAATGGTCTTGAAGCAGGTGCGCTACCAAAATTTCGATCTTCATATTGATCAACGGGCTCCCCCCGAAAACTTCACCTGTCCCTCTTTGCTGGGGGCACGCCCCCTCTTTTTGGGGGGGCTTTAATATGCAGCGCTTGTCCAACGGAAAATAAGTAAGCGACACCCTCCCTCCCGTTCCACACGACTTACTAGCCGGCCTTTTTTCCGAGAGGCGTTTTTCCATGGAAAAACAGAGATCGTGTTTTATGAGCGTGTGTGTGCTTTGCTTTGGTCCAGAGGCGGCGTGAATGCAACGAGACGGCTGAAGGGTGGACGCATGACGACGGTCGATTTATTACGTGCCGGGTTGCTAGGAGACGAGGGAAAGTGCACTATCTTGGATCTAAATGCATTAATTCACACGTTATCGGTTGAACTATCTATGAAAGGGATTATTTCCATAATCATGCATTATCGAAAGTCGAAATAGAAAATTATTATGAAAATAAGTTTAAAATTTCAAACTTAGTACTATCCACAATTAAAAACTTTGATACACGACCGGTTGCAGCTAGGTTTGATGGTGGATTGAAACCGATCGTGTATTGAAGTTTTTATTTGTGGATATTACTAAGTTTTTTGTTTGTCATTTCTAATGTATTTCCCCTAAGTACGGCTAAGAATCTGGAGTATCTGTTAAGGCTGGGGAATCTAGATTTTATTAATAACAATAATTCTACGTCGAAATTTTAATAAAAGTCAGCAGAGTCTAATTAGGTTGTTGAAGACTACTATTACTGTGCAAGATGCCTTTATCAATAATAATAGCCTTACCAGTACCTATCGTTGATTCAATGTATATGGTTAATGAGGCAAGTAGGTTTCCAGTAGATTTCCCATCACTATTTTTCGCTGATGAGGCAAACGTACGGATATATTCGGGAATATCGTTTTATTACACCCTCAGTTTCATATCCCACAGTGGTCCACAAACGTCCCCTAGTAATGCCATTACGGAAGAAAAAAGTCTTTAGTGACCTCAACAATTGTTTTTGAACGTTTTCAGACATTTTGTGAAGTTATGGTCTTGTCCTCGAAGTTACCTCCAGCTGTGGGCGCTTTTGATATTACTAAGCTTGGAGATAAAGCGAAGTAACTCATATCACCGGTCCAACGATATTGGCGCTTACGTAGAGTGTTGTAAATGTATGTAAACTAGGACTGCACTTCAATGGAGGGCACTGCAAATTGTGTATAACTCCGGAGCAAGCATATTTGATGGATTTGACTAATCTGAAATCAGGTCACTTATGATGTATAGGATTACATTTATCGCTCATTTACTTAAATATGATGAATATTTAAAATATTATTTAGATGTATTAGCAGCTTTGAGTACGTAATTAACAGTGTAGGGCTAAAATTTGTCTGTTTCCTACAATAGTTCATTTGAATGATTAGTTTCGTCATATTATCCACAAAAAAAATTAGACGTAAGTAACCGGAAATAAGTGCTTCTCTATTATGTATACTCCTGGCCAAAATTAACGAACCACCGGTCGTTAGGATCGCGAGGGAGGTGCTGCGTTAATTTTGGCCAGGACTGTACATTCTCTCAGTTAAATTTATATATTTCATTGAAAATATTAAACAATCTAACGAAAAAGATAAGGCAACAAAAAACAAAAATACACACGGTGATAATTAACGCGGCATAATTTAACAACAATCAATATCGCCTTGCCGTAGAGAATAGGAGAAAATATCAACGATCATACGCAAAAACAAGCCTGAGATAAAATTAACTGATAAAGATAAATTTTGTTTTTTCCCTCATCAAAAATACAGTAAACTGCAATGAAATTTTGAAATGTGAATTTTCATATTGGACAAACGATAAAGAGAATGTGAAAGCACCCGCAAACAATGTCAATAAATAAGTTTTCCGATGAATTAAACTCTTTGCTTTATTTACGATGCAGACTTGGAAAATGGCTCCATTAAAAAGCATGGGGAATATTGTAACTCTGAATCATCCTCTGGCAATCTATCGAAAAAAGATGGAATAACGATAGGACAATATAACGCACATTTGGGATGAAGTGAAGGTCCCAGCTGAAATGCGAAATCATGTCTCAATTCCGAGAAATGAATAAAAAGGGAGAAAGAGCGTTCGGAATATGGAATAAGGAGAAATAAGCTGTCAAGATTCTTGAGGAGAGGAAATAAGAAGGCGAAGACGTATAAAGCCCGCCAAAAGATAAGGGCGAGAATGAAAACGCCATAGCAACGCCATCTATAATGGCGCGAACAGTGGAGCCACAACGGTAATAGAGAGGGACGAAATCAACTAGTTCAAGAAGAGAGCAAAAACGAAAGGAATACATCGAAATGATTATGTCCATAAAAAAACTCTTACTAAGTGTCATTATTGGTGACAACTACATAAATAAGTACTGCTCATGCGTGGCCGAGCTGGGACAACAATTATTCGCCGTCTGAATTGTCGAATTTTCAATTGCGTTTCAACAATGTGGGAATAGATTATTGTTGAGCAATCGCGATTATTATCGTAATTGGTACTAATTATTGTTACACAAGTTTCAATGTTTAATGACTTATGCCACAATGCAAGAAACAAGCGTAATTCTCATATCGTTTGCTTACTACTATAGAAGAATTCAGAATTTTTCAAATGTATAAATCACTTGTAGTTATCATTTAATTACTATTATTCAATTATTCTATTATTTTGCTGACTTATGTATAGACCCAACGTTAAACATCATTGTGGTTACTATGGCTCATCTTTGTTGCTTACACATTGTCATGTTGATTGGTTCTAAATTAATATTGATTCACCATTATGATGAGTATTTACTTACAATAGACCTCATTGTACACATGGAAGCACTATTTTTAATGTGATTTAAGGATTCATATTTAACTAATTGCTTTGTTAATTTTCAATATCATTTTATTGGGAATCCTTGGCCTTTTTCAACTAAATAAATCTGCCTGTGAAGATATATTTAATTCATCCTTCCTACATCGCGAGAATTTAAATACTGAATTCTGTCATGCTCGGCAGTACTTCGTGGAACGACATTCTAAAATGAGAATACGAGAACTTCGTAAATCTCCACACTTATGCATTTTATTGGCCGACCGGTTTCGGCGCAAGGCCATCATTGAGGTACCGAGGTAAAAATAAATTATTGTGTGGAAATTTACTAAGTTCTCCTCTTTAATTTAAAAACTGTTATTCACGACCTACCGTTTATTATATCAATCAATTGTTTTATTAACCTTCGATATAATTTATCGATAGTTAAAATTATTTTAAAAAGACTTTTGCTTCGTAATAATTCTAATCAAAAGAAATATCTCTCCAGTAATTTTTAAAAGAATCTCTTTTGCCATTTCTTTTTGTCTCTGTATGTATGCTCATTCTATAGACTTTCTTATACACCCGTTTTTCCTTCTCCTTTCTCTAACGACCCCTCTTTTGATACCCTCTATGTCTTGATCAGATCCTAGTATATAGATTCCCCTTTTAAAGGTGTAGTACAAGGGCCGTCCGTAAGGGCCTTCCGGAATGCAGGGCGGTCGAGCGTTTGACCACCGTGGCGTGGACCACTCTCTCTGTTATCTCCCACTATCACTACCAAGATCTCTCCCTCCGCCCCAGAAACCCGCTCTCTTGGAAGACGCCTCTTGATTTTGGCTAGCGAACCGGAAGCTCAAGAGGTCGTGGGAACGCGTGCTTGTGGCGGACTCTATTTAGCGAACGAACAGGGCCTTCCGTTTCTTTTGCCGACGTTAGGAGCCTCCTCTGATAGAAAGAGAAGGGGTCCTGCAGTGGATGGAGTTGATACGGGCATTGCAAGGACGTAGTTGACGACCGATTCAGATATAATCATACCATTCTCAATTAGATCTTTGAAAGACTTAAAAATTGCAAACAAAGAAAATATTGTGGCTATTGAAACGAATAGCAACTTACGCACGTATTGTAGCATTATTAACATGATTGTTGTGATCTATTTGATATATTTTGTCTTCAATCAAACAAAACTGTTGTTGCTATGGAAACGAATAGCATATAACGTCCGTATTGTAGTATTATTGACATAATTGTTGTGATATATTTTGTCTACAATAAGACAGAACTGGAGTTGCTATGGAAACGATTACCACATTACGTCCTCATTGTAGTATGGTTAAAATAATTGTTGCATTATACTTTATTTACAAACAAACAAAATGTTTCTGCTATGAAAACTATTGGAACATTACGCGCGTGTTATAGTATGGTTGAAATAATTGTTGTAATCTATTTTCATTATTCTATAATTGATGTTTTAAGAGACTAAGAAAGATGAAGATATCAGATTTTTGTTGATTTAATAAACATCCTGAATCGAAATAAGTGAAGCATAAAAATTCTTTTCCATTGCAACGGAGTAACAGTACTCCTCTCGGCTCGTTTTACAAGTTCTCTATGGATGAGAAATTATGATCGATGCATAATGATTTCGTAGACATAGTAAGTAACAGTTTCAGAGTAATACCGGACTATTTAGTTTAATTTTATTCCAAAAATTTATCGTTTGTAAGAAATAATTAATCAATAAAAACAATCCAAAATTACGGAGGACTTCCACGCACGAATGAAGCTGAGCGAAGTTAAAGATCTAGCAGCTAAAAGGAAAATATTGACTCATTTCCATGAAAAAAGTCAACAGTGGAGTAGGAGTGGAATTAAAAGTGGAAGGAGGTTGAGAAAACAGAAGATAAATCTTTTGAGGTAAGGATCGCTGTAAAAGATCTGAAAATATGAAAAATGGAGAAAATTCAAAGAAAAACGCTCTGGAAAACGAGTGTAGAATAAGGATTGTTTAATTATGAGGAACGGCAAATATAAGAGGAATTGAAGTGGGTAGGAGGTATAAGAGGAATATGATACTGGAAAGAAGAAAGGAAGAAAACGGAATTGTAGCATAAAAGAAAAAACACAGTAGCAACTAAAAGAGAAAGAACAATACTACTGCAGAAAAATAAGAGGTATACAATAGAGGTATCAATACCACAAGCTTGAGAGTATGGTATGAAATCCTATTGAGATTTCATCACGCGTAAAGAAGGACTTTATGGTAACGAGAGCATAAACGAGCGAGTTGAAAATGAAAACATAATTGATACGAAAAGAGAACGAAACTGCGAATATTGTGAACAAAGAGTGAAATCTTTCAGAATAGGCATTACCATGAAAGTGAACGAAAAAAATAAAAATAAGGCTTATTGAACACGGACAAATAAAGTAATTCGAAGTCGTTAAATAAATAATAACATTCTTAATTTAGGGGAAAATGTGACTAATTCAGTGGTTTTAACATCCAACTGTTCATTCTTAATAATTTGAAAAAGTGATAATGATAAGAAAAGGCTAAGAATAAAACTACGACATTGGTATCATAACCAAAGACCAACTTGGATGAAATACAATATTCTGACAAAGAATGTTTAAAAAACACAAGACAGGTCATTCAGATACTGTTTCAAGTTTATTAAAAATTTGTTTTTAATTTATAGCTACTTCACAGCGCTGTGTTATTTACAATAATTCATACATGTATTTTATATTTATATTTTGCATTTATTTATTTTTTTAATTTATGCATTTTTAATTTTATATGGTTGGGATTATTGTATAGAGGCATAGAAATATTGCTTTCATTGATTGTTACGTAAGTTAACGTCGCCAACTGTCCGCGTAGCTAACTGAACTGGTACTGTGCAATACATAAATGGGAAATGGTAAATTTATAAAGGCATGAAAAGAACGAAAGGTTTGATAATATGCAATGGCGAAAGAGAAATGAAAATAAATAAAGGCAAAATGACTAGATAAGGGATCAGATAGTGAAAGTAGGAAAAAGTACGAGAGAAAAGAAAAGAAAGAAAGCCGTGTGATCACACGGAAATCCGAATAAAATGATGCTTAAAAAAATCGCAATCACACGGAGATAAAAGCGAATAAGAACACGGGAAAAGTGAAAGTAGATCAACAATGAGAAAAAAAACATTCAAGAAATGATAAACGCCCCTTCCTCCGATGGCGAGATTACTGTTTCCTATGATTGCTATTTCTTATTTTAACTTGCATAGAACACAATAAAAAATATAACCAACATATTTTAAACAATATCCATGATTAATGAATCATAGTGTTGTCCGAATATTTGGATGATTACAATCGAATACATTATTACGGAAAATCTCACCGTTATCACTTTGCAAATGGCTCTATTTGAACAGAACTGTGGCAACAACAATGGTAGATGATTGAATTTTACGAACTTTAAGTCAAGCCTAAATTGTAATCAATCAATTCTTAACAATGGCATTAATGAACCATTGTTCAGCTGGAATATTGTAATCAACGCTATCAATACGATTATTGTAAACAATTGTGACGTTATCACTGAGTAATTGAACTTTGGCAGCAACAATGGTTGATAATTAAGACTATACTCTTGTTAAATTGGTATTATTGTATTGTATCGCCTAATTAGCTAGGTGGAACACCCGGCGGAACAGAATTTAAATTTTTTCTCCTTGAATTAAACATTCCTCTGACATTCCGCAGCATTCGAATGCGTGTGCACAATAAATTCAAAATTTTAAGTCGATAAAAATTTGTCACTTTGGTCGCATCTTTACCCAAAAATATATTAGTCAAATTGAAAAATATTTAGGACTCCCGCAACGGGCCTAAAGTTGGATTTCCTTTGTTAAAATCATAGATTTTCATTTTTTCTGAAACATAAATACAAAGCAAATTTTTGTTTTCCAGTACAACAATGTTTTGTTTATAATGAAAAAAAAATATTATATTATTGGGAATACTTTTATTTGTATGGTTTTAAGAAATTTAAAAATGAAAATATAGACTAGAAGTAAATGAAATGGTCAACAATTAAGACCTTAATTTTGCAAAACAATGATATTTTTACTGCTAGTCCCGGAGGAGTAAATGTTGCACACCAAATATAAATTTATATACTGTTCATTAACATTCTAAACTTTACATTTTTGTTCTTGAAAACAAAATTATAATTCGTATTCATGTTTTAAAAAAATTAAAACCTACGTTTTTGACAAAAACAATCAAACTTTAGTCCTGTTGCCGGAGACCTTTAAAAATTTTCAATTCGACTAAATTTTTTTGGGTAAATATGTGACCATAGTAACGACTTTTAATCGAATTGAAAATTTTAATTTCGAAAGAAAGGTTTTTCGTGATACACCCAAGTATTTCTCTTCGTTACCAAGGAAACAGTGAAACGCAAAGGAAGATGAAAGGGAGAGATTCTAAAAAAGAGTAAGCAAAGAGAGAGAGAGAGTAATAAACCGTGGTAAATCCTCTGAAAAAAGGACCAGGGTGGAGCTAATAACAGTCCCATGGTGTTCGCTGGATATTACTTCCAAAGGATCAAAATTAGGACCTTCTAAAGCTCGCTTTTTAAGCAGGCAAACCCTTTGGTACGAGAAAATACGAGTAAAAAGATGGGAGATGAGGGATTAGAGGAATGGACCAAGAGGTTTCTGTGCCGGGGATGGTATTTTTCCTCCCTTCGCCCTGCACCCTGGGATTAAATAATGGGTTTAAGACGCCAATTCTTCACGGTCCGAGGAATATGACCGTTTTTTCCGTCTTAATTACCCCGGAATCCAGCTCCCGGAATTTTCGTAAGACAACTTCGATTTTTTTAATCTCCTCGAGAAAGTCTGAAAGAGAGGGAATAAAATTCGAGGGTGATTCACTTCAAGGGAGTGAAAATTGGCGGTAAAGGATTGGAGTCGTTATAATTGCGTTATGGTCGTAGTAGGGCCAGCTGGGTCCTTTGAATTTGTCTTCATTAAACGCATAACTATAAAGGGAGCTATTAAATCATAAATAATTATCCCAGAGCATGGGGGTTGTGCCCCCGGAAAGGGAGATTTTCATATTAAACGGAAAACCATAAGAAAACCTCTTGCGCTCTTTGCAACAACAGTGCATTATTATGCATATAATGAGACAAACTCGAAATCGCCACGATAAATATGTTTTTATAGTTAACAACTCAGACTCATTGTCACGCTGCGATTCACAATTGTTACCTCTTTTCTTGTAATAACAGCTACGTTCATTGTTGACCATTTAAAACAGGAGACTATTGTTACAATGTTTAAGACAATAATGACTACGATTACTATGTACGTCTCTTCTATAAGTATATAGAATAGAACAAGAACGTTTATTTTTTTACTGTCCCATACAACTGCTATTGACTTAAGTATTTGTTCTGCAAAACCTTATATTGACTTAAGTGATACTGTTACTTACATTTCAATACAATACAGAGCAAGCGATACAATGCAATAATTCTCATCTACACATAACTAATCAATGGTTAACCATGTAAGAACAAACTATTTTCGTCTATAATTGAACTCATTATTGTTGCGTACATATCTTTAATCAATTGTTACGTATGTATAATACGTTAACTGTTACCTATCTAATAAAAGTACAAATTATCTAACAATCGTGACATGAACAATCCATTAACTGTTGTCGACAATTTGAAAAATAGAACCTTCCAGTGGATTATGAATTATACGTTGCCTAGTAATGATCTTGGGTTTGTTACGAAGCATATTGTTGTTTAAAAATTAACAACTGCGCCATCAAAGAAATTAATTTCCCATTTATTCACCCGCTGCATATTCGACCCAAACGCAATATCTCCCGGCATAGCGCGCACCAAGCGAAGAGTAGTGAAAGGTTATTTTCCCTTCTTTTTTATACATTTTCGTGGAAAAATAGAAGGTTCGAGGAAACATCTTTCTGCGAGGCATCCCCTTAATGGAGTATGGGTTGTATAAGTCGAGGATATACATGATTGCTTTGACGTTGATTTTGATTTGAAGGATGAGGGATCAAAACGGAATCGCGGGGTGTAAAAAGAGGTGGAAGCGGAGGAAGAGCGATGGCGCATGATGGGGAAGGGGGGGGGCGTGATGGGAAGAAGAAGGATCTGCCAGTGAAGGGTTTGAGGGCATGATATGTGGGAGTAGGTGAGCTGTGGGGGGGAAGAGGGGGAAGAAGGGAGGGGAGGGAATAAAGATGGAAAGTGGATATAATAAGAAAATGTATCCCAAAAGAAGCTACATCTGCTGTGGGGTTGGAAAGCGATAACCATCAACTAGATACCATCCTGGAGGTAGGGAGGCCATCGCTTACCGTCACTCTATGCTAATGCCTAAGATATTTGAGTTAGCAAGCTGAGAAAGTGCATAAGTTCATCTAGGTGTACGTTCTGGGAAATTTTTATCGCAATCAAGCTTTAGCGAGTATGCCGAAGATACTTTTTCTTTCGAAATAAGATAAAGCTGAACAGTATTTCACCGAAGAATTTTTTGAACCATATATTATAAAAAGGGTTTCCGGAAATGAATGCATTTATGAGGCCGTTTATGATAACAATAAAAAAGTTATAAAATGTGGAAGTGTTGCAAGAACACAACAGAGAAAAGTCCGATTAAACTACCCTGAGCATGGCACACATTATTCTGGAAATATATTCTGGAAATGAGTATAACCATACAAAGCCCAGCTCTGTTTTATAAGATGTGACACATTTCACTTTATTGTTTAAATTAACTTTCACATGAGTGCCTAGAGGGCGAATCACAGTGAGGGTATTCCAACATAAAAGCGAGCCTCGGACGTATTAACAGGGTCAAGTAACAATATCAGTTCAACTATTAGATCTTCTGAAGCAGTATGAAATTTTCGAAAGAGCTGATTTTAAATTCTGTATGAGGCAACTCGTCCAAAACCGCTGTCCGTAGACATTTATGAGTAAATATATAGGTATAAAAGCGCCTAAAAATAGATACATAGATAAATATTTCATAAAAAATTTCCTAGAAAAATTACAAACAGATCCCTTAGCATCTAAATTACAACTAGAAATACATATTTGTGTACTGTTGCACACAAGGTGACTGAAAAATGCTCCCGAATAAAAATTCAAAAAAATTAAAGATTGTCGCTAACAACAATGTGACCGATCCTTCATTGTTGTTCAGCATTGTTACAACTATTCAGCAATGAAGATTCTCGACAAACTCACGAGCTCAACAATACGATCACTAAGTAGCTACTACAGGGCAACAATGTACTTCTTCTGACAACTTTATGCACTCAACAATTACAACCCACTCCATGTGCATTTTGAGTAAATCAGACGGGCGAAAGACCAAAAATCAAATACGAATAAGCGTGGCTTACAAGATATATAAAGCGGATTATGCATTGATAGAAAACACATCAGGTGCATGTCAGATTTCGAAACGAGAACCGAATTCGTGTATTGGAGGGATTGAAGTATCAGACACGCGCATCAAGAAAGACAACAAACCGACGAAAGGCAAGAGGGAGAAGTCAGATCAGCCGAAAATCAAAAATAAAGGAGATGGCGATAAAAAACGAAAAAGACATCGATTCCTCCTTTGGTTTCGTGATGACGTCACGCGATAAGGTTATCACATTAGCCCATCTGAGATAAGAAAAGGACATCAAAGGAAAGTATCAAAATATCCTTTTAAAAGGCTCTCAGCATTTCGGTGGTAGACTAAACATAGGGATTTTCCTGATACCAAATTTCATCGGGTTTACATGGGAGCAAACGCTACATGAGGATATACGCATCAGCAGAGATATCGCTGATGGGATAAAATATTAAAGGTATATTTACGTTCATTTGATATTCATTAAAGGGTGTTTTATTGCAACACGTTATGAAAAACGTTATAAATCTAAATTTAGACTAGGAAAGGAAAGCCGATATGTTTGAAAAGGTTAATGAAATTGCACTTAAAAAGAACTTGGGGAAGTGTGAGCCTTCCCAGAGATTAAGTAATGGTTATATGTAATATTTGTGCGTAAACTAACTACAAAAATCGAATTGTACCTCAAGATAGTACTAATAATCGCAGTAACTGGAAGTTTAAATATCACAGAAACATGCTTCATTTAATTCCAATATCAAATCAACGTCTGTTTAAAATTAATTCTCTGATATTGTATTATTAAAAAAACAGACTGTGCAATCGAAAACAACGTGGAGGTCTATTTTTCTAGGCTCGCCAATAATATTCTTCTTATTTTCCTGAAATTATTGATTACAATTAGCATCACTGGCCGCCTTTATTTCTCCGAGCTCACCATTTCTGGATTAAATTTTATTCCTGAAATTAGTCTGCATCCTTTAAAAAAAAAATGAGAGACATTATGTTTCCAGGCTCACCATTGTTGTAATTTGTGTGAGTTATAAAGCTCTTTCTAGTAGGACTAGTCGCTATCTTCCATTTTTGAGCTATTGAAAAATATTCCTCATTGTTTAAGAGCAATATCTAGTGATACCATTAACAATTAACAATTAGTTAGTAATTAGATTAGTAAAAATTGTTGTCATACAATAATGGGGATGGACAATAATGTTTTCCATTTAAAAAGTATGTTTAATTCATAAAGATATTTCTAGTTGGTTCAGCTTTTCTATCTTCCATTCCATTCCATTATTGAGAAAATTGTTTGAGAAAATATCAAGCATTGTCATTCCTTTTAACAATGGTCGTCATACACATGTTTAATAATAGTTTATATATTAATGATGAGTGAGTTATTGAGGTATTTCTTGTTGCTTCAGCCCTCGTATATTCCATTATTGTGTACATTGTTTGAGGAAAATAGCCATTGTTGCCATTTAAGGTAAAAATGATTGCCATAGTAATAGGGTAACAATGGTTTCTAAGGTAAGTTCTGCCAAATCCATCTTACTACACATAAAACACAATAAGGTCTCTCTTGAACGGAGCTTAGGAAAGTGCATGATGCGTAATTTAACATATCAGTGACGAGGTTTAAAGAGCGGAAGGAAAGACAGAGAGACTTAGAAAAGGGGAATATGCGATAGAGGATGAACACGATTACAGGAGAGCGAGAATGTAAACAGAAGAGATGAGGAGGACTCGAGATAAGGGAAAAGAAGCCCTGAGGCGGCTTTGGCAATACTGCGAGGGAAGAATTATTGGTGTTCCGTGGAGGTCCCGGAGGCTTTATGAATGTATATTTATTCGGA
Source organism: Sympetrum striolatum (assembly GCA_947579665.1). Lineage (NCBI taxonomy): Eukaryota > Metazoa > Arthropoda > Insecta > Odonata > Libellulidae > Sympetrum > Sympetrum striolatum. The sequence continues at coordinate 78,529,244 of OX388346.1, forward strand.
AGAGAGGAAACAGTTCGCCGCGAAGATCTTCGCTATCTGCACAGAGCAAAGCGAGGTTAAGCTCCGCCGATAAAACCCTCTTAAAGAGAGAGAGGGTTATTCCAGATCCAGAAGGTGCTTCAAGAGTCATCCAAACGATACTTAACCACAATGTGTTTCGATAAAGTCAATGTTCGGCCAAGTACACATAGGTGACTTATTATCCTCAGAAAATATGCCAAAAACGTCTCACCCAAGATTCTGTTAAATTGACAATTCACCCAAAAGATATGTTACCTACTTGTTTTACCTACCCTACTAATACCTACTAATACCTGAGGATGACTCCATGAGTCAAAACCATAGCTGTTTCTACTAACCACTTCCTGTGGTTAGTAAAAGTTTATTTTTTTTATTTTTTACTGATGGAGACTTGCCACAAAGTCACGGCCAAAGCAGTGGATTCTACTTGTTTTTGTTTTCAAACGCTACTTCGAAAAAACTCAACAATGACAGACTTTTAATCAATAGACATTACGCCAAAAGCTAATCACCCAAGAGATATTCTACCCAATTCAAGCTTCTCCTAATCACATGTCAAAAAAAGAGATCCAAGAGACAATTTTCTGAAAGACAGTGTGACAAAAACTTTTCACCCAAAGGATATTACGCAAAAGTGATGTTAATCCAAATGATACATCATAAAGGTGTGTCAAAGACAGTTCACCCGAGAGACTTTTTGCCCAACTCCTAAGAGATATTTCAACCAATGGACGTTAGGAAATATATTAAATAACATTTGTAAAAATACAAAACGTTTTGTACGTTTTCAGTCTAAACTTTCTAAATCCGTCAAATAACGAGCTACGTATTAGCAACAGAACTAACCAAGGATCGAGCCCAGGTCATTTGAAGAGCCCTTCATAATAAATGCATAAAGATATTTTAACACCCGGAGGGTTGATTTCTTCCACTGTAATGAACTACAAACAGTGGCCGTTCGACAGATATTAATGAATCAAATCATTAAATCATTAATCAAACACTTACATGAAATAACGCTTCGAAAAGCACGAAAAGTGGACGAAATTTTCATTTGGGGAAAAATCCTCTTGGGTTTAATTTTGCATCAAAAGTCTTGGATACTTTATTTGGAGTACTTTTGACTCGATTATCCCTTAAGTAAACTGTTACTGGATGAAAAATGTCTCGGAAAAAACGTCTTTTCAACAAAATGACTGTATATTGAGAAAGCGGGTGATCCTCAAAGCTTACATGCGACTTCTTGGAAACCAAAATATGTCGACAGAGAGAAAAAAATTGCATAATCTGGAATAACGAAGATGAACGGAGCGGCTGCGGTTTTTAAAAAGGATTATACATTTCCGCGATGTGATTTACGGCGAAGGAAATACCCTGAAAGGATATTCGGGCAAAAATGAGCTTATAATAGGATTAGGGGGAAGTTTGGACGATTTATTAAGGGAGAATTGAATCAAGGGGGCGGTGGAATCAATCCGAGAAGCTAACTTAAATCGCACGCAAAGTTTAAAGGGATCACGCCACACCTGCACGGATCCATCTTGACTTTTTGAAATAGTGATTTACTTCGCTGAATGAACGTTTGAAGGTGACTCTTCTCCGAGCATAAATCGAAAGTATTATTAAAGTTTATTCAAAGACGTTCTTTTCCGTTCGAAAGAGCTATTGTTAATGGCCATTGTTTTACAAGAGAGTTTGTTGAGACTTTTGATTGTTACAGACTTGCAACAATGCAGCTAGATTTAAACCTTATGTAACAATGAGATTTACCAAAAGATCATTTTAAAAGTTTGAAAAAGCTATTATTAATGGTCATTATTTTGAGCAATAATTTGTTGTGATTTTAATTGTTAAATGCCTGCAACAATACTGCATGACAAAGCCTCTCGATTCAGCCTTATTACATCTTAGAAGTTTTGAGTAATCTTTTTCGATGACTCCTATTGCATACTAATTTGTAACTATCATGATTCTAATATCTACAAGTATGCTTCATTTACAAAAAATACACAATTTACAGCTGTGAAACCAACAACTACAAAAGCATCAATAGTTGAAACTATGATAAACACTTCAATGTAGTCTTTGATCACTTCAACAGTTACACGTAAATCTACACCTAAAATTACATTAATTTATATGAATCTGCATCTATAATTACACCCGTTAATGGAACATCTTTTACAGATAAATCGTCTACGACTGAAGCATGAATTAACTTCCTCATATACGTAGACATCCCCCAAGACCTCCGAATTCGCATTTGGAGTGAATTCATTAACAATTTCTCTGAACAAAGAACGAAACACTGGCAATGAATTTTATGCCGTGTATAAATTAAGTCTGTTACTTAGCGACCGAATTCCACTTCACACCCATATCGACTTCTGCATCATGCTTTTTATTCAATTAAATTTAAATGTCAGGAAGTTGAAACACGACGGCACTATTTTGCGAAGGTTTCAGTAAATAAAATTAATGGCCATGTGGGCTTGGAGATTCCTCTGAGAATTTTCCAAAAAAGAGTGGAAAATACTTGAACGAATCGCCCCAAAATAATTAAAAGGAGAACATATTTTAACCCAATGACTCGAAATGAAAAATCTTGGTTTTCAAAATATATTTGAGCCCTCACTAAAATTAATCACCTTCCATAACTTACTCCTATAAAATCCTTTCTTCCACGAATATAATATATACTCAATGATATATATATGTGTGTGTGTGTATGTGTGTTACTTTCCGATAAAAAAGTTAGAAAATTTAACAATGAAGCGTATATTATTTCATTTAAAATAAAAGTTTCTTAAAGGAAGCTATAATTTCTATGCTTTATAATATTATTCCAATGATGTTTAAAGCATAATTGACCAAGGGCATTATTTGGCATACTTGATGGGGCTTACTAGGAATGATGAGGAGTGAGGTAGTGTGCCCTTGTATTCCTCACTGAGCCATAATGCTTTAAGTGGAACATGTCCTCGCAAGTGAAGCACAATGTACGAGTAACATCTTCTTGGCATTCCACAAGGTCTTAATACGTTCCATGATTCAGTATCATTCATACCTCAGTAGATTTACTGTCATAACATCCATGAGTAAGATAGTGAAAAAGTAACTGAAAGATAGATTTTCCTCTATCCTATACCAAATGACAAATGAAGGATACTCAATTCATTAGGGTACGGCAGCAGGAATAACTCCATTGATAAGCAATCCACATTTCCAATTTAAAATAATAAAATTGGCAATTAAAAATGGCGTAATATTATATAAAATCTCAAACATATTTATGATATTTGATAAAAATTAATTAAGGAGGTTGAGTCAACATTCCTAGTTCAGTACACAACGATTCCAAAAGGAAAAAAACTCTGAGATTCCAACCGAGCGATCGAATGAATTTCGGACGACATAATTGGACAAATAAATATTTGGTTGATTGGAAACAGTTCCCGCTTGCTAATTTCCAGGAAAAAACGACATTAAAAAAAACGGCCCGAATATGTATTAATTGGGATATGGGCTAAATTGACTTGTTTTTTTTTCAAATGTGTGCATGTATTTTTTTTATATAAATTTGCTACGGAAATTCATGGAATACACCGTAGGTGGCCTGACTCTGAACAATTCTCAAAAAAAATGTAAGTGAATTCATTTAAAAGGTATGTACTGTCAGCTCACAAGCCGAGGCATATGCCATAACATGGCATATTACGCAAAAGTTAGGATTCCCAACACTGCAGGTAGTAATAGCGTGGAAGGGGAAGGTAAACTAGTACCTTACTCCTCATCTTGCCTAGTAAGCCTCATTCCCCTACATTAGCTCTAGAGGGATGATGTTCCAACGGGCTAAATATTTTACACGCATGTAGCAATAATATAGAGAAGAATAAAATAAATTTGAATTTTTAACTATACGCTTAGAAACAGAGATGGTCAAATGAAGCGGTAAACAAAAGGAGTAGCCATGGTGACAAAATGGCGGAAGAAGGAGGTGCAAGCCCTGTTTGCGTTATTTTCAATTTGACGAAAAATATTTCATAGAACTACTGGATTATTTAAAAAGTTGCAAATTCTAAGCATACAGGCAGGGGGTCAAATGGGGCAATAAACAAGAAGAGTTACCATGGTGACAATACGGGGAAGGAGTACTTCTAAATGGGGTTCGTCTTGCCGAAAATGTGGGTATTTTCAGTTCATTGATTTAATTTTAAAGCTGAAGAATCGCTAGCAAAGAGTTAAATGGGGCAACAAGAAAAGCTGTTATAGTTACAAAATGGCGGAAGGAGCACGTGCTGGCTCCGTTTGGTTCCTTAATAATGCGGGTATTAAAAGTTCATGAATTAACTGAAGCGTTGAAACACAGGCTCGCGTGATGACTGAGATTCCGACTCTTACATAAAGTTAAAAAGCGTAGACACCAACATCTTCGGATTGAAGCAACTTGCTCGCAAAAAAAACATGGGTTTAGAGAGGAAAGACACTTTGGAATAGCAGTTGGCAGGACGGAGCTTTATGGAGCAAGGTTTTTTGGAAGATTACGTTTGGCTTCCATGCTACTTTACGACTGAGGGATCTTTCGAAGCAGATGAAATTTTCTTTGTACCGAATACAGAAGCGGATGCTGCAGCAGAAGGTTTTTTTTATCTCTCCCACCGATACTTCCGACGAAAACAGCGCTCCACGGTGTGTGTTTTCTACCCTTTGGAGCGGAAAATTTTCCCTTTTTTTATACAGACCATTTCTAAGGATGATTTCAAGATTATGAGGAAATTAAGTTAAACGAACGAATTTGAAATGCGAATTCGCCAAAATCAATTCCGCGATTCCTAACGAATTGATTCCATGATTAATTATGAAGAAAATATATGAACCTACTTAATCAAATAAGTAATCAATAATTAAAATTAGTAACCATAACTATTGCCTTATAAAAACACTGTTAACGTTTGTCTTTAATACGATACGTATGTTGTATTCTTCCTTGCAACGAAAACTCAACAATAAAAAAACATATTTCTCCAATTAACACTTATTGACTGGTACAGTGAAAAAATGTTAGCAATGACATACAGAATCTATGAGAGATATTTTAAAACAGTAGAAGACCTAGAAAACTTCAAAGATAAGACATTAAGATGTAACTATAGTTTTCTGTGAACAACAATTAATGTTTCCCTGGAGATTTTTGAACTGCCTACGTTATTTTATGGCTTTCATCAGTGTCCTATTTCATTGTTGAAGTTGAGGAGCTACTCTTCTCGAATGCCATTGTTGAGTCCTTACTTAATTTTTCTTAAGTTATCAGTTATTAATTGAACCAACACCCAAGTAATATATCTGTTAAATATCATTCTAAATACACACATAGTAACAATGAAACAGCATAAATTATCCAAATAAAGATCGTCAATGAAATAAATTTGGAATACTGCTGTTAATGAATTAGAGGTTTAAATCTCCAATAGCCGTCTTTGTCGGCGTTCCTCGTCTCATTCACCGGTATTCGGAAAAAACAGAAAGTATCACCGCACTTTTTTGAACACCCGAAACGCATTTCGGAAGCGATTATTATCATTTTCAGGAGTAAAGAGCGAAATGAAAGGTAAATTGGTCAGTAAATATTCGGCGGAAGATTTAACCTAATAACTAACATTCATTAATACTTATTATTAAACATTAATTAATTTATAAATAAAAACAAAAAATTCCACGTGGTTTAATATTCTGCCATCAATGAATATTGGCTCTAGTTAATTCTGGCAAAGAAGATTGTAAAAGTGCAATACTGAATTATCTAACTTTCTGCACTCCATTCCTTTTTCGAACCTCTATTGCATATGTCTACCTATTGTTCTCCATTTACACAAACAAACTATATTCCTCTCGTATTCCTGCACTTCCGCTCTGATTGGCGCAGAGATAATTCAATAAATGAAAATGCAAACGAGGTTCAAATACGACGGAGAAAACTAAATCAACGAATTTTAAAGTCCTTGTTAACAATGAATACGAAACAAATAATAATATTTACAAACTCCTCGTCCGGACAAGCTTGAATATTCATCTAATTAACGCCAGATATATTTGTCAGTTAATTATTAATCCTTATGTAGTAGCGTTGAGTCTAAATGACCCGAATAGTATTTCGCAAGTAAAGGTTTAACGTAATGTTGTATTCATTCCTATATACCATTTCCTAGGGTCGAAATAGATCAACAAACATGCAGGACGTCTAAATATACGGTTTGTGTCATTAGAAACTTATATCTTCAGAAGGATAATGTTTACTCATTGTACTTAATGCAGTCTTTATGTCTAATTAGTTTCTGTATCTGTATAATTTCTGTTCAAAAACAAACCGTGTTACTATTGTTGACTTGAACGTGATTTGGTTAGAAACAATTGTACAACAATAGTTTAACTATCGTTTTTCATTAATCTAACAATGGTGTAACAATTGAGTATATTTTACCGGATATACGAAAACTATTCAAAATTTTCCTCGGGGAAAAGTTAGTTACTTCGCTTAATTTTACTCTAAATACCTCAAGTATATCCTAAAATGTTTCCGATAACGCCTCAGTCATTAAAGTAAAAATACCAGCCGTGAAAGTTATTCGCAACTAATGGGAAGAATCGACGGCGAAAATTGAATGCCAGTTAATTTCCTCTCCATTATACGAAAATAAAAGGTATCGGAAAAAAAAATATTTGAAAAATAAACCCTTTTGGAATTTCCATTTGATTAGGAAAACTGTCCGAATCTATATGTCGTAACCAGGGGTAACCAATTATTTCCGAATCGACAATGGCGCTCCCGTACGACTCACCTTCCCTCCGACATCTCATCGAGGATACTCAATTAATTAATGGAATCCGAGGAAACCGAAAACAGAAGAAGGGGAGGCGGCGTGATCGGACAGAAAATTTCCCGAGCTTTAAGGTCATGATTCGAAATCACTACGTTGTGACCGGGATAAGGAAGTCACTCGAATGATTCCGACCTGCTGAAAACAAAATGGCTCTCCGATGAAGGGGGCGACAAGCGAGGCTACTCTCTAATTAGTCGAATAGAAATGAGTTCGTCGCGCGGAATATACGGTTGAAATTTGAATTTCTGCGGCGAAAATTGGCAACGCCGGATTGAGCAATTCGGCTGTGGATTAAGACTACGTAACACATCCGAGTCTTGCAATCCAGGGGTCATTCAGGCCTAATTGGCGAAGCCCATGGAACAAACACTGAGAATTATGAGGACAGAATATGAATTCACGAATGCACCCTTTTCTGAGATGGAATATAAAACTAATTTCTCTATTCATGACAATGTTGCAAAGCGAACTTACGTAGTAAGTACTACTGATTGTTGATTAACTTCATTGTCCATCTTTCTATTGTCGTTCAGATAACATTGTACGCAAATGCTTCCCATTATTGCAATCTATAACCATTGTTGATCGAAAATTACTTCTATGTGTAAATATTAAACTAAATATGGCAATAAGGAATTTTTCCGTGGTATGCAGTTAGTAATTTTTCAATAATTTAAGACCGTGTCACTTGATACGTTTAAACATCGTCTACTTACTTTTTTAAATAAAAAGTCACTTCGATTATTACCGTATTCAAAAGTTAAGAGTAGAAAATTGTATAATTGTTGGTTTTAATAAAGATTTATCGCTAAAATTATATCATTATTAATTCCACAATTAATTCGAATATGAAAACAATTCCATGACACAGTCAAATCACGGCGCTTTTAGAGCAAAAGGAAAGTTCTCAATGCCGATATTATGTTAACGCAACAGCCATTATTAAATGGACCATATAATAACTTGTTAATCTTCTCTAAAACCATCAAATTATTTTTAATATAGTAATAATCCCCCATATAATTGCATTAAAAAGGAATTTAATCCAATATAATAAAGTTCATACAATCCAATTGTAATATTATTCGCCTAATGAATTATAACTGATAAATTAGAACGACGAACGCAATTCTATCCTTTTAATTTAATTCTTATTTTGGATTGGAAATAATACCCGATAATTTCAAACGACTAATTTTTAATTGAATCTGAAATAGGACTACAGCGTGGCGTGCCCTACTTCCAGCGAAACAACCAAAATGTGATACACAAAAGGCTGAAACAACCCGATGATATTTAAATCCAGTAAATTTAGAGTGAATCCTACAGAATGCTTTCATTCCATTTTATGCTAAACTTAGGCATACGTTTCATTTTATACATGGGTCACGCAAGTTATGGGTAATTTCGAATACAATTAAATTATTGTGAATTCCTTTTAATAATGCATCATTAACAACGCGTAATCCTTTTAACAATAGTAGTTTAATAAAAAAGGATGATTTGGAATTGAATATCCCATGATTTCTAAATCTTTTGAAAACAGAGAAAAAATTGAAAGTTGTATATATTTCTATTGAATGACTCCTATGATACCATCAACAATGGATAACAATATATATTACCTTTAAATTCGTAATTAACGTCAAGTAAAGCACGGGACAGTTAAAACTTAAATTCTATTGAATATAAAACAACAATGGCCAAAGCTGATTATTACGCAAAAGCAATTTTGATACTACCGGCAATTGATAACAATTATACGTACCACAACAATCGTAACTAAGGCAGAATTATCCATATTAAATTTAATGATTTACATTAAGCTCTTAATCATTTTGAAAAAGGTAACAGTGGAAGTTAATACTATTATTATTTTATAATTTATTCAATAAATAAACATTTCAAAGACTGAATCAATATACATCTAGGAATGGATTGGATAAGGAAAGTGTGGACATCATGACGTCATAGACACGTTTCACCAAAGTGAGTATTTATTTGAAAAGCTATCATAGCCGAGAACGAATCTACAACTTTGGGAATATAAAACTTAATGTCCTTGAGGGTTTATTTACAATTGCATCCCAGGGAAGCAGTCATCGCAGTCTATGAAGTAGTCACATTTTCCTTCGAGAAAAACACTGCACTGGAGGGAGTTTTACGGCCCATTTCTAGCACAGTGGTAGTTTTTGCACCTCCTTTGTCTTACTTGAACTGGAAGCAAGCGCGGTCATAGTGATAAGTACACTTTTCTCTTGCCCTTTTAAGAGTCCTTCCGCGACCCTAATTGGTGACCCTCAGTTTGGCAAACGAACCCTTAAATGCTGTGTTTATCAAACTTCACTTTTTCATGGCTCCTTGTAATAATCGACTTTATGAGCTTGGTATAGAGTTAATTTGGTCTTGCTTATCTCTTTACGATTAACTACATTTCCTGCCGAATCGCGGGACTATTTTGTGCGGAAGACGCTAACTGTCCTTATCAATTGGTAAGGAAGAATTTCTGATGGGTACAAACTCGGTCAAAACAAAGTCAAAAACATTAACAGCGTGGATTTTGTAAACATTTTAAAGACGAAACGCTGCCAATTAAGTCTCTTCTTTATATTCCATAGTCTATATAGTCTGCTATTATTTTACACATCAAGAATGAATTCCATTAATGAAAACATTCACCGTAAGTAAGTTGCTTGTTATAACAGTGGAAAATTTTTGATCGCTAAAACTTATTTAGCTATTGAATCTATCGTATACATTTAAAATACTGTTTTGATTCATTTAATAAATATATTAAATTCCTAAATATTTTGAACTGATTTAAATGCACTGAATATCGCTTAGAGCTATCGTGAGCGTTAAACATCGGTGTTAGGTTAATTTTAATTTTTAATTAATATATATGGATATGATATTTATTTATAAAAATGTAACTCTAATAGTATATCAATTCATATGTACACTCCTGGCCAAAATTAACGCAGCACCTACCTAGCGATCCTTACGGCCGGTGCTGCGTTAACTTTGGCCAGGACTGTACTATAATTACGTCGATAATCAGAAAAAAACTCTTTGAGTGACGAAGCTATAAATTCAATAGAAATGTTACGTATATTTCTTAATCGGTGATTGGAATTAGCCATTATTTTTTCTCGTAAACAAGTTTTCTTCATGTACTTCAATATTCTTGTCTTTTGCTCAAGAAACAACTCGTCAACAAGTTTCTGTCTTTTACTGATTACACCAGTTTCCCTAGAAACGAAGCAAACATGTAAGTTGTCACCTTGATCAATGAGCTCTTTTTCACTCTAATCAACAATCCATAGCATTAAGCGAAGAAGTAAATTGGATGTCAATTGTTTTCGAATTACAATAATTACAGCGAACGAAATTCGAGCAACAGCGCCTCTCATTGTCGCTGCCGGAAAAGTTCTTTTTTTGTCATTTTGATCGAAACGCGCTCCTGGGTGTGAATAGAAGAGATGAGTTCTCCATCGGCGCATTTTTGCGTCCCCCTGGTGAGGAACGAGGGAATTTCGGGATCGAAAGAGACGCTAAAAGCGATCTTCATCTGTTTATTCCTCACTTCGCCGGAAAATTTCCCATGGGCACCTGCGCCGATTAAATGTCTGCTTTTCGCGAGTTTAATTACTGGGGTTCTAAGAATCGAAAAATGAATAGCCCAACTCCGGCCTCACAGAAAAGTTGCTCGGTGCTCATTCGAAAACAGAGCGATTTCCGCAATTGGAGACTTGTATGTTAATCAAAAATAGTGCTGGGATTAAAAAAGGTGATGGTGCTGAAAAATAAATGTTGTTTTGGAAAAGGAATCTACAAAATAGCGCGTGGAAAAACGTCTGGGAAGAAAATTTCACACTTTAATTAAAATTTGATTATTTTGGCTTTTCGAATGTGGTAATCCTGAATCGAGAGCTCGCTTACAAACTTAACACCCCATTACTCTACTTAAAACTAATTTCACTCGTGACGTCATTTACGGGCGTAATGTGGCATAGAATATAGGTGATGCAAAGTTCTTTTATGTGTGTGCAAATTGGCACAAAACTCGATGACTATACGTTGCGAATCTTTCAAACGAAAAAGATAATTAAATATTTTCGTTGCGATGAAAACAAAGTCTGACGTTCTCTTTACGCGATCGCCACCGGTTCGATCTGATTGTCTTGTGAGACGAGTGAAATCGTTTCCATTAGAAATGCATGCAAAGGTCAGTTTATTAGTTGGAAAAGGTTATTTCTTTTGCAATATTAGAATTAGAAAGAATAGCCTCCCGGATTTCAGAAAAAAGCCAAAAGAAATGAAATCGAGCAAAGATTCTTATTTAGGATTGTCGCTTTCGATTCCAAATCACGAGAATTTCTAAATTTATAGTTGCCAAGGGTTTCACGACAATTAGGCAGAAGGTCCCACTCTCCTCTGTCCTAAACAATGGAACTCTGCCTTCAACAATGTATAAATTAAACGCTAATTGTGAGTAATAGATGGGAATACATTGATTGACCCTTTCTACATTAACAATACTTAGATGAACGCTGAATAGTCAACAATGAATTAATTCACGAGTTAGGAACACATTGTTATTGAATTGTTGGTTCCATCCTATGTATAGCCACAACAATGCCGCCGACTTAAATTGTTTATCATTCTATCACACCGCATAGACTTTAGTTATTCAGCCCATAACTCTCCCAAAGTTTGCAATACTGTTAATTCGAGCGATGATTTATTAGATATGACTTAACGAGGTTAACTCATGCATAATGGAGTAGCCTAGACGCAAGTTTCCTCTTCAATCACGAGGTGGCACCCTACGAAATGATTAAAATTTGGTCGTATATAATAGGAACTGAAATTTCTGGTACCCCAGTACTCTATATGGTACTCAAAAGTGAGCGAATCTATTTTAGGGAAATAAATGCATTTAAAACTGATAGTAAATCTATTCAATGTGAAAACGTTAAAGTGATATTTTGGCCTAAAAGGTAACATTGTAAACTGCGGAATGCGGTTTTTGTGTTTCAGAGGATATATTTTGGTGGGGGTACTGGGCAGATGTCCGTTTGAATATTGTCTATGTGTATGTATATGTTATTATTTTAATGTTTGTTTTATTTACGATGTTCATAGACATTGTTTGGGGCTGTCATCAGATGAAATACTACTTGCAGCGTATGTAATAATAAGTGAATTAATCAAAGATAACTCACCAAATTACAGATTGTGGGATAAATAAAACAAAGAAGAATTGGATTGTAGACGAGGCACTTACCTGAAAGGAAAAGAAAATACAGTTAGAAAATTTAGGAAAATTGAACAAAATGCAAAACTAAACAAACACGTAAATAAATCGACAATCGACCTTAGCAATTTTGGATTATGGAAACATATGGAATACTAACTGTAATATACTATATCGATATAACTGATATACTATTTTACGCATCTACAGACCATCTATCCGACAGAGCACGAGTAATTAAACGTCACTTAAAAACCAGTATTCCATGAGTTTTCAATTCCAACAAATTATTATTATTATTATTAATATAAAATCCCTTTGTTTGCTATTATTGTTATAAATAGATATTCTGACGATGAAGATTGCTGCATTAGGACAATTACAACTAGTAACGTCACAATCAATGGCAGGGAGAGAGACCTGCCAACAGAATTTAGCGAATAATTAATTTCGCAAATAATATTTGTTGATTTCTTTATTATAAAATTAATTCCCCGAAAAAGGTGACAAAGTAGGTAGATAGCATCTCACCTCATTCCAATATTAACGTACCTATTCAAACGGAACGGAAACTGTTATACGATGCATAAACATTTTAGCCAAACAAAACTCAAAGTTCATATAGCAGGCGCAAGCAAAATTCCGTGAAATTCAAATGGCACTTCTGAGTCATGCTTAACCACAAGAACACTTACTCAAAGTAATTATTAAGTTTGTCTCGGCACTTGCAAGACTCACTGTTCCCCAACGTAATTGGTTTAAGGACCGAGTGACTCTGTTTTCAGTGTTAATAGCAACACCGCGTAAAACGTGCTTATCTTCTACGTCGATATTGATTGACCGTATGATGAAAAGCGGAACAGTGTATTGGACAAGTTATACGAAATCATATTAACATACCTCGAACAGTATCTTGAACGCTACACGACAAATCATATTATTTTCTTAGAGGGGGGTCGGCGCCCTTGTTTTACTCAAGGTACTTATATTCGTAATCGTACATCAATATTATATATTTGAACTTCCAGAAGCATAAGGAACGAGAAACCTCTCCTCACGTATTGCACTTATCTAGTCAGTATCAATTAGACTACAAATAAACTTCTAACAAAGTTTAATGGATGTCCCAGGAGTTGGAGAATGCCACGAATTCATCCTTCTTCATGGTAAGAAAGAATTCTCCCTTCGCAAAAAATGGAGGAATTCTGCGCTAAATTTGAATTCCATATTTGTACTATAAATATCATACGCGAGAATAATGCAATCACGATGCAAAATGAATTGGATGCTATTAACTGATGAGGGCGGTAATTCACTGGCAAATTAAATGCAAAAAAAAAGGAAGCACTTCCGGCCTTGGTGGCCCATCAACGCCATCGCTCCTTACCCAAAGGTCCCGGGTTCGAATCCCGGCATGATCGGATTTTTCCGATCAAGGAATGGTTGTATGTGTTCGTTGTTGCTGTTGCCTCGGTGAAGCACCTCCTGATAAGTTCAATAGAGAGCTTAGGAGGGCTTCACTGATAAGAGGCAACAGTAGATTAGTTCAAAATAAAACATTACCTTCTCATAAAATAATGTCGCTTAGTAATTGTGTTGCGTAGTTGACCTTTAAATATGAATAACTTTATTCAAATATCTTCAATGATGATAATATGGCGTGACACTAAAAATTCTTATATTACATAATTAAATTCCATTTCTTAGTTGACACTGCATACCATTTATATAAAAGCTACAATTCATTCATATAATACGATTATCACACTCAAATCTAATTATAAATTCATAGTTACATATATTGTAATAGGGGTACATATAAATATACTGACTAATTTTCAGCAACATACATAGTTAATGTTTTGGCAAATGTAGTCCATTAATTCCCCCATTATGGTAAGGAGCTTGTTGAATGTTAAGTATTGCCTCAATTGTTGATTAATATCCGAGTCCATTGTCATAAACTAATGGTAACTAATGATCCATCAGCTTACAATATCCTATTATGGCCTTAATTTTAAGGACCCTAACGATGAGCCGCACCTTACCTATGGCCCTATCATTAATATACTGTAAGTACAACAATGTGCATATTTAATGGGGAAGTAGTGGCAGGTATTGTTCATTAATTCCCCCATTATAGCGAGGAGCTAGTTAATTGTTAAAGCCTCGCCTTAATTGTTGATTAATGCCCGGGCTCATTGTTGTAAACTGCAGACATCCATCAGCTCACCTATCGCGACTCTAATCTTCGCGGCACCAACAATAAGCCGCACCTAAACTACGACCCTATCGCTGCGGGGGGATATCGAGAAGGAGACCCTCGTAAGGGCCCCAATCTGCCAAAAAGGGGTGAGTTACGACTCCTCCCTCATTCGACGGGGGTGATTGAATCCGTGAAGGGGTAAAACGCGCCGCTCAAAACCCCGTGTCTTATCTCCAGGTGGCAGCACCGGGGAAGATTGGCAGATACCACATCATTGGGTCCGAAGCATTAATTGCAGCCGACGACGTCTGAGAGGGTTGGTGCGGATGGGAAGAGGGATTACTGGTGATAGGTGCTCTGGGATCAGACGCAACTGCCAACTACCGAATGAATTAGGGGGCGCCGTAATCCCCCGACGGGGCACCCATGCGCTTATCCGCCATCCCAATCGAGTGGACCCCCTAGATTAGACGTCGCAATACGCTACTCAATTGTCATCTCGGGGACGCCAATTGCACCGGCGTCCGAGGCGGAATATGATCCTCAAGATCACCTATCGCTGTTCCTCGGTTATCGCAGAAGGTAATTGGACTGTTTATCGATGGACTTTGAGCAATTGCGATCTGCAAATCAACACAAGATGTCGAGTTACTTTCCACCTCCAAAGCTAGCCGAATACAGACAGAATGGTACTGTTGTCATAAACATTCTAAAATAGTATTTAAAGAATAGATTAGAGGTTATATTTAAACAAAATAACATTATCGGCGGAATTTTTAAAGTTTCTTCGGTTAGATAGAATCCTTTCTAAGAGCTCAGGCTCCCTAACCAAATGTGTTCAATTAAAAAAAATAACTCCGGCGAATTTTAAATATTCCATATAAATACAATTTTTAATCTCATGCGTCTTTATGTATACCAAACATGAACGAAAAGTCTAAAATTTTTGATGGCCTCCTAAATAGCTTTCTCTGTTTTCATTTTGAAAAAAAAATTGAATGAAAATGAAAGTAAATGAAACAATATGTAAATGCTCGTAAAGGTGTAGTTGTGCATACGCTTTTATTTATTTCGTTAACGTATTTATACTCATGTTCTTCGTGATAACGTAAATCATATCACATTTAAATGTATGATTCAATTCAATTGGTTTAATTTATTGACAGTGACAAATTAGATATACAGACTAAAGGATGTACGCACACTCTGCCACACACCGAAAAGTGGATTACAGGGCACACATGTAGATGTACATGAATTTAACTACATCACTACTATCCTACATTTATCCTTCAGCAATGGCATTAGTAGAACTATAAAAATATTCCAACAACAATGACTCCATCATAATTACAACAATACTATAATCAATATCTATATATACGATAACAATACCTATTTTACGGCTACAACAATAGTAAATGTTATATCTCACTCTACAACAACAATGCTCAATCACTGCAACAATACTACGTTAAATATCTCTTCACGTAATAACAATGAATATTTTATAACTATAGTACATAATAGAAGTTTTTCAACAACGGCAATTTTAATAATTGTCGTAAAATGCAATTCGTGGATTGGTTTAATAAATACACGCTTTATCGTTGTTACTACAGTAATGTGCGATTCCAGCCAATTTAACATTCGCTGGGTACAAAGAGATCTCTCAGCATGATTACCCTGTGTGTTCTCCTTTGTGCAGCAGATACGTCGTAATGTGACGCTTCGGATGCCAAACGTCTAGCCCGAGGATTAAATTCCCTCGGGAATAAATTAATAACTCCCATCGATTTCCGATACACACTTGCGATAACTGGATGAATCCAGGTTCCTGGGAATCTGAGAAGAATTCCATCCCCTTTGACCATCTCTCTCTACACCATTTTGTTTCTTTTCTATGAAACTCACATTCCAACGCCAAAACGGAAACCTCCACATCCTTCTGGAGAGTATTTCAACGATTCCTCTCAGATATCGCTCAAATATTTCAACTATTAATCGACAAAGAGTCGAAATTCGCCAGCCCCACTGATCTAAGTGGAATAATACTTGTAAATTTAAATCCAGATACAAATATTTCAGAGGAATGAATCAAAACTATCTCTATCCTTTTCAGAATTTACTTTTAGCTTCACAAGTCTCATAATGAGGCATTTCATAAAGGAACTCTGAACGAAACACGTCAAAATGGCTCACTACCAAACTCCATGCCTTTTAGCTAATTCATCAGAATATTATGACATCAATTTATTATTCATAAAGTGCTACAAAAATCCAACAGTAGAAGGCATGTGTCTTTAATATCTGAGGCAAATTTCGAAATT
Source organism: Sympetrum striolatum (assembly GCA_947579665.1). Classification (NCBI taxonomy): domain Eukaryota; kingdom Metazoa; phylum Arthropoda; class Insecta; order Odonata; family Libellulidae; genus Sympetrum; species Sympetrum striolatum. The sequence continues at coordinate 78,545,939 of OX388346.1, forward strand.
CAATAAGAAAAAATATTACTCGGTCAATTTATAGACAATCACATTCCGATAGTAACAAGAAACGATTCTTCGCATTGGCAGATAACGGCGAAATATTGAACGAAGAAACATATTTTAATAAAATAAAATTCTTTAATTGTGAATAATTCAATAAATAGGCACATATATATGATGAAATGTGTACTAAGAACAGCGAAACTCAAACTTAGCATATTCAGAAATTTTCAGGAAAACCCTCGTCAACATTAACAAAAGGATACTTCTAATTCTCATTGTCCCACGCACAAGATTGTTGGTACTCATCATTATTTGATATCCACAACAATACTCTGCAACAATGCTGCTTGCTATTATTGGAAATATCCTAGAATGGACAAAACTTAAGCCCCCGGGAGCTTTTTAGGCTTCCGTTGAATAACCTTTGACTTCTTATTGAGGAAAAATAAAAAAATCTCAACTTTAACAATGACAATACTTTTTAAGGTAACTGTGACCATTCTGACGAAATCTCAGCATTTTTATAGTACTTCAGGTGACCTAATGCTTTATAAAATATATTGTGTATATTTTATTTTATATGTGTAAATAAGAATCCCTTATGAACCGTCTTCGTAATGTCTGTCATTCTTATGAAGCATAAAAGTCTGCGTTATATGAAAACGAATACACTCGAATTTCATATTGGCTAAAGTTCATAAAAATTTTCTCCTTCGAAAACGTTTACAGAACTCTAACGATGAAATTCGACCGTCACATTGAATTTAACACCGACTGAAGTTTATCATTCTGCTCCATGAAACGAGATCCAGATCATCTTCGCAGAAAAAGGGTCATCTTCCCAGGACTCTCATGGAGCTGCAGATTATAAGCCAGAACACTATATTCTCTCTCAAGGGTACACGAACGAATTTCTCTACAAAGGAAGTTTTCCAGTCTGGTGCAATTGAGAGAAAATAAAACAGTCTGAGAACACGGGCAGAGAACAAGGATCAAAATACAAGTCCTAGAGTCATATCTTCGAATGCTCAGCCGTTGTTTTATTGGTGCCCTCCCTTTGCACTACGAGAGATTCTCGTTTCCAAAGTCGATATCGGGTTGTTGACTCTATTCTCGTGAATGGTCTTAGCGTTGTCCTGGGAAAAAAGACGTTAACTGTAGCGTTGCGCAGCACTGAAGACTTTTTTTAGTCCTGGTTGCCAGCCACGTAAGATTGTTACAGAAAGTACATCGTGAGAATTTTTTATGACAAATATTAACCATCGATGACAAGTGGGCATTCACAGCAGTAGGCGAGAAAAATTAAGTTTTAGTTGGAGAATAATTCAGTTTAATATGTGGTAAAAAAAATATTTTACAAATAAGCCTAATTCACCTGCAAACACAAACATAGGATGTAAGAAATAAAATTGAAGAACAGATGTTAATGGATCAGAGGTTTAAAAATCTCCATTAGTCGTGTTTGGCAACGAGGTGCGGATCCCTGACAAAGACGGCTATTGGAGATTTTTAAAAACCACTAAAAAATATTACAGTGTTATTAACCCTTTCAGACCTGAATTTCTTCCACCAAGAATTATTTTATATTGATTTATCTTATTTAGATATATTCATACTTATTCCACTAATAAACTTTGAAATTTATTATTAAGTTAACAATTTATGAGATTTCCAATATTTTGGACACCTATTTTAAACTGTCACTTAAGATAAAGTTACGAATTAAAACTATGTTTGATATTGAATAACACATATAGAAGACTAAAACAACATATATTCAGTAATATATATAAAAAAGTTATAATAAGAGTAAAAATGTAAACATTATTTACACTCCGAAATTCTTTAAAAAAAAACTCAAGACATTCCGTCATTCAATAAGCTATAAAATCGTACTATGATACTCCTTTGATATAGGATTGGCATAATATTAAAATAAAAGAAGCAAAACCATAAAATATGGCAAAAAATATATATTAAATTAATATAACTAATATATAATAAGCACTGAAAATGGTGTCCAATATATTGGGCATGGGTCTAAAAGGGTTAAAAGTACTTCGACAGTTAAAATCATTTCACACACCGAGAATCGAACTCGGGACCGCTTTCACCAAATCAGATCGCTCTGCCCACATGGCTATAACCGAAAAAAATATCTATGGCGGCAATTTATTCACCAAATTTCGTAAAAACGGTTTTGTCAATTGAAAACCTCCAGTTAACCACATGCTGTATAAGCCTGTGTAAACAAATAAAGACCGTGAATTTATTAATACAAGGACATACATTATTATACACAGGACAAGTCAAAAGGTCATAAGCACTAATAGCCATAGGGGGTGCTTTGTCAGATTAAACTCTTGATTTAGATTGTAATATCGCGGTGCAATAAATTTAAAATATATTGCAGGTATTCATTAAAGTAGAAACCTAATTACGTACTTTATCCATGCATAAAACTCTCTGTAAAATGTTTTACCTAGTGCATATTTAGCACAGCAATATGGATTTTAATCAAAAATATATCAGGAGTTTAAAAGTCCATTTTATGAAAACGCAATTAATTAGGGAATGTAAGCCTAGAAACGTATCTGGTAACGAGTGTAAACAACCGCCGAAAAACCCAAAAAATCCAAGTGCCCTCTTTTACGCAAAATACGAGAGCGGAGTCAAAAACATTTAAAACTTGTCCCCAGCTCGGCGAAACATTTTGTACGCTTCCCAACAAGCCTAATTAACATGTCAGAAATAATGGCAGGGCAAATAATTGCATCAAACTTGACTCTGATTTCGTATTCCTTTTGGCGCAATTCGCAACAGTCTGTAATTAAATTGAATTGAAGTGACACAGCCCGACATCGCTCGCCATGAAAATTTCCGATGAGAAATGAAGTAATTGCCTCTTTTGTGAATGCATAGAGCGCCCTTAGTCCTTGTTCATTTCACACGCAAACTGAATCGTAAATGAAATTCGATCTTGGATTTAAAAGGATTAATAATTTTGGGATAACTTATCTCCGTGTCTTTGGAAGGTTTATCTCTCATTACAACCGCTCGTTCTTCACCATTCTTGGTTGAGAAGTGTCTTGAGTTATATACTTTAAGATTCAGTTTGACCAACTATACAGGTTGATATGGTTCAACGTAGAGCAGCAAGGGTCGTCAAGGGAGATTTCAGATTCGACAGCAGTGTTTCGGCTACGATAGAATCCCTCGGATGGAACTCTCTTAGTTTTCGACGTGTAGTGATGGTGTGAGAACTGTGAGTGGAAGGGGCTACCCCCGCATTGTTTAATTGTAATGTGAGCGTGGGGAAAGGGGGTATGCCGCCTGAGGACATATTTATTAACAGTATTGTTGGTAATTAAAAGTGTTGTTGGCAGTACTCCCGCCGCATACAATGTAGTCTAAGTGTGGGGGAACATTGTTATTGTAAGTATTGTTGCCGTAGAATAAAAGGGAACGCCACAGCCCATCAAATCGCCATTCGGCCCAACGAGGTGAATCCAGTAGCAGGTCTGCCCGCACGACTACCCTTGCTGTGTGGTCGGCTCGCAAGACTTCCTGGACTAGGTACGCTCGACTACCGTATAGCGTGGTCAGCCCGTGTGACTACCTCTCTAGCGTGGTCAGCTCGCACGACTTCCCAGTTACTGGTGGGGTCGGCCCGCTCGACTATCGTAGTGCGTGGTCTACTCGCTCGACTACCGTACCGCGTGGTCGGCCGGTAAGGTTTGGGTCTAAGATATTCTCTTTCTAATATTGTAAATTGAGCCAACCTGAATAAATTGATTTTTGGAAAATACTCTTTTTCTTAATGTCACCACGACAGACGGAAGCTTTTTAATTAAATTTATCACTACCGATTTCGGGGAGGAGATAACTGATATTGTGTTCCCAGTTATAAACTTTATGGATGGTAACAAAAATAACTATATGGTAACTATATGGATACTTTATGGATGCTTAAAAAAACCTGCAACAATGAAAAATATAAATAAAAGGATTTGAGCTGCTGACACATACTCTAACCGAAATTAATTTCAAACAATAATTCATAAAATTAATTCTTCCACAACATCCGTTTTGATAAATTTATCACTACCAATTTCGGGGAGGAGATAGCTGATATTGTTATCCCAGTTATAAACTTTCGCGATCTTCGAGAGAAAACAAAAAAAATACAGGGAACTAGATTCAAGGACAGATCAGACTTATGGTTCCCGGGAAGTATTAGAGAAGCTAATAGCTCTCCAGGATAGATAGGGATTTCGGTGTTTTACACACCCTGCCACGCGCCACTGGCGGATTTCAAGGTTTAAATGTAAATGCATACACTCACACGCCCTGCTGATTTTAAAGAGAGATAGGCCACGCAAATTCAATGCTAGATTCCCGCATTATTTTGGAACGCCCTTCGGCCGGAATAAAGCGCGCCCTGCGCATGGTGAAGGCGTTTTAAATTGCAAAAAAGTTCTTCCCCGGAATATTTTGTGCCCACAACTGAGCCATACTTTAGACTCGATGAACCTTCGGCGAAGACATTAGATCCTTATGAAGAGAAGGCCTTTTTGAGCCAGCTTGAAAATTAATAAAAGCTATTTTTTGGCATTTGAAGAAACAAAAGGATTTATTTCTCGTTTAATTACCCCCATGTGCTCAAAAAATAAGTCGGTTACTTAAAACAATAGAAATCCTTTTGTCCGAGGGTACATTTTCAAATGTTGAGCTGAGTAGAAACATTTTTGAGGTTATAACATAAATATAAAAATTTATGGTTCATTGATGTGATGCTATATTAAGAGCTGGAAATTTAAAATATATGATTACTAAAAGATTGCCATTTTATATTTCTGAAACCCTTTTATCAGGCCTGGGCATCGAGTTCAAGCATTCATATAACTCAATCTCTAAATTTAATGGGAAAGCGATATATATATGACTTATTAAATTTTTATAACGTTAATGAGAAAAAAATCAAAAAATATACTCTGCTTGACCTGGTTTTGAAATTAAATTGTTCCCAATGAGTATTTTTCTCTATCACCAAAATTTTAATTCCCAGAAATCTATAATTGTAAAATACAACATTTGGTACTTTAATTCATATAAAAACATGTCCGGTATCGGCAGATTAAGATGGCTTGAAAATAAGTTGCAATAAGTGCAAATCGTGATCTCTAGTGGATATTTTCACAACAAACTTATGTAAAAGAAATAAAATTTGTATAAGCGCCGACCGATTTTACATGCATTTCTTATGGACATCCTCTTGAATAATCTTGAGTCAAAACTAGAACAACATGGTAAAAAGTAGCCAGTTATCTGCACAAATTATGCTCTTAATAGCACGTATAGGTGGAAGGCTAAAGTGCATGGCCAGTTTCCCATTTATATGGAAGACACATAGACAATAGAAAATTAATAACTTACTAAATTATAAAGGTGGAAAGGTGATATTAAAGTCATGACTTGCTTACAAAATGCCTTCCGCTTTTCTCCTTTGTCGTACCAATAAATGGTCAAACAGCTGATTGGTTTTCACATAAAATTTCCGCCTAACATTATTACAATCCATCTACTTATTCATTTCAAATACAACGCTGCAAAAACGATAATTTATTCCAAATACAAAACTGGAGTACTTCGCATCCAAACAGTTGTCCTAGTGCAAAGCGATACCTTGGAGAACAGCCAAATACCAGACCGTGCCCAACAGCGCTGCATTCCAATTAATCTTGCGGGAACTCGCATTCCAAAGAAGTTAAAACCATTGGGAGAATTTAAACAGATCGTATAACAGTACGTGGAGGTGGAGTTGTACTTTTAATCGAACCAAATACCACCGATTCAAACGGCGGGACATACGGCCGGGAGCCCAGAGATTTCAACGCACTCATAAAATAAGTGAATAAATGCAAAAGGTAAACACACCGATATTAAAGAGATTTCAACGGGTGGGAAAAATTGCCTTTTTGAGTAATTGAAAAAACACCACATAAATTACGCTGTTAAACTAGAAAAATGTAGTTTGGAATCAAAATTCGTAGCGAATTCCTTCAGCGAGATACTTAACTCATTTCGTTGGCACTCGAATGTAAAGCGTAAACATGAATTCGCTCTAAAACTGGAGTGTCGTAGTTTAAGGCTCTCACAGCGCTTGCATTTCTGCTGAACAAGAATAAAACATAAAATGAGGATTAAATGGAATATTTTTTATCTCTGGAATAAATTTTCCATTACGAACTGTTGACGTATGTGTACCACACTCTCAACTGTGCATGCAAATTCCATCCTTGCAAACGTATACAAAGCCTGCTTTTGTATAGATAGCTGCATCTGTACTACTTAATGTTACCAGTCCCTTTTTTCACAGAGCTCTTACTGAGGGTTGTCTGAACTCTAATAGTACAGGAGTCGTAAATGGAACATTTCTTTGATGTGATATTAGGCATAGCCCTGCAACCATATCATGATGATTGCAATATATTCAATTTTTGGTACAGAAGAGAGAAAATTTATCTTAAGTCCAGTCTCATTCATGGCTGTGATTATACAAAAGCTAATTATGGGTGATGTTGAATAATTTTATTGATCAATGTCTCCAACCGAGCTAAGAAAAGTGTTACTCGTACAATCATTATCCTATACTTTCATAGAATTGTTCTGCTTATATCATTCTGGCTTGGTGAGGTAAACAAAGGCGAACTACCTCACTCCTCATCTTGCCTAGCGAGCTTCATCACATCTCCTTACTAATTTTAGCTAATGGTTAAGGGGATTTGGTTCCAACCAGCCTGCGGGCTGCATAGTTTACCGGTTGGGAATATGGTAGTTTGCCCTTACTTCCCCCACAGCGCCAGAATGATTTAACCCCTTCCGCTACGATTTATTTTCTGAATATCCTGACCTTAACACTATTTTTTTTTTCATTTTTTCCATGTAATGGTTAGTAAAAATGTGATATGTTCTGCTTGAAATTAACATAGAACAGCAAAATATAATATGTTGAACATCGGAAGTCCATGACAAACTAGATTCGTCATTTCCGTGCAAAGGGTCAAGCAAAACAAGTCCATGTAACTGCAACAAAATTATGCTATAAATAGCAGTTTTCATTACCTTCCAAATTAGAGACCTACATGTATACAATTATTCAGAATCGTACCAAGAATGATGAAAGTAAACAAGGTTTATTTTAAAATCAATTATTTCTGACCCTACTTGGGTAGTACGCAAACAATGGCTATTTGCAGCTCTTTTAACTCTTAATGTTAAAAATAGAGCCTTGTCACTTTTTTACTTTCTCCATATACGTAGTATAGAGAAAGTATTATTTTAATGAAAAAAATCAACTTCAAGATTTCAACGGAAATACATGTTTTGGGATCCCTAGATCACGTTTTGACCATTTTCGGAATGATTTCTGTGTGTATGTGTGTGTGTCTGTGTGCGCGTGTGCTTGTAGGCGTTCTAACGTAAAAACTATAAGTCGTATCAATACCAAACTTCATATATAGCACTGTAGTGGGTGCTGTCAGAGTTGATTAGTTTTTGAGTAAATCGGTTAACCGGAAGTTAAGCTTTACTTTTCAGAGCTAGTTTCCGTTTTTGTAAAATATCTCCATTACTCTGATATTTATGTAGGTATATACTACTACTTACAAAAGTTTTAGAAAATGAAATTTACTATAACTTTTGTATGAAACATATTTTTGTATAATTGATTGTTTAGGAGTTATTCATGAAATACTGATAAACCGGAAGTAGCTGATTATGTACTTTGCGGGCGCTCTGGGTGTTCTGGGCGAAAGGCCAATTTCATCGTTTTTCATCGAACATGTCCCGAAAACATTATTTATAATGTTTGTGACGTAAAAGCTAATATGATATAAATTAATCACTCATCTTCCAAGTTTAGATGGAATATAGACTTCGAAAATACTGTCGTAGAATAATATTTACATCTTATATATGAAGAAAATCATGTGCTGGCCACATCAGATTTTTTCCTTTTAGTTACTGCACTTCGTGTAACGATCGTAGTTTATTCCCAACATTGGCAATAAAAAGACAAAGCAGTCGTTTTAAAAATACATTTTTCCCCGAACGATATATGCGCGATAATAACAAACTAAGGAAGTTGTTAGAACGCCTGGTACTAATAAAGACATATTTATTTATTTTTATTCTACACAACGGAAAATACAAGATAACAGCGACCTACGCTTCGGAGCGTAACCCCAGCATCAGTTCTGATGTTCAGCGAAATTAAAACAGTTGTTCATTCTCGATTAAGTCAATCCCAAATACGGTATTAGTCGATAGCAGGACATAAGTTGGATATCTTTGAGGATAGAATAGACAGAATGTCTGCACTAGTATCCCTATGTTAATTGTATTAACAAAATCGAGTTTATCTATTATAATTGATACACAACAAAAGAGAATCTAACAAATTAGGAATAGAAGGACGTTCGAAAACGTCTCCTCCAAAGAAAAGAACGCGGTGTGTTTTCTGTAAGGGCGGAGGACCTTGCCAATCGAACACCAACGAAAGGACTTACGATGGGAATTTATATTGGAAAAGTTTTCTGGCAGTGCCACCGAAGAAAGAACGACTGAAATCTGTATGCATGGGACACAAAAAAAGTAGAATTCCTTACTCCAGCAGTGTTTGCGATCCACGGATTGAAGGTTGGAAGGACTGTCGTCAATAACAGCGTGCGAAAGACAACTTTTATATGCCAGGACAAACAACGGCTGGAATAAATAAAAGAAAGAAGGATTTTAAACAGATTGAAGAAAGAAAAGTGAATGGAGGCAATGATTTTTTGTTCCCTTTTCACCAATAATAAAACCATAGACCACGAAAATGCTAAGTCATGTTCATTCCTACACCATGATGACCTGCAAAATACATACAACGCCACCCATATTAAACTTACATAGAATAGCTGAATGGGTATGGAGAGTGACCCAAAAGAAAATAGGGTATAAATTTAACAATAATAATAATAATCGTCTTTATTTGGGCGAGATTGAGACTTAAAAGTCTCTTCTTCCATCTAAACCATCGTCATTAATTATAAAATTAGAAATAGAAACAGCTAGAAGAATTATGGATGCAAAAAAACCTAAGAGATTCTTAAGAAAAAAAATCCACTGCAGGAAAACACCCACAAGGAAGGGGGGTGTGAAAAACCTGCGCAAACCTACCGATAGCTAAAAGATAAGGAAAAAGAAAAACATTAAAAAAATAAATAAATGAATACACTACCAATAAGTACTTACATGCAATACATAAATAAGAATCAGTTAACATTTAAAAAAATAGCAATATACAAAATAACATAAAACAAACAAAAAGAAAAATAAGAAAAAAGTACATGGATTTTCATCCACAAAGTACAATATGAGGAAAAAAGCATATTATAAAAAAACACTATATACATACAGTATATACTAGTGAAAATTGTATATAACGTAAACATTTATGTAACTCTAAATAAGAAAAAAAAGAAACATGAGAATTATTAGGTACAAAGACGGAGAATAGTTACGTATTAAGACAAAGAAAGCACCTTAGCGTTGAGAGGAAGAGATTAAAGTTAATGGAAGCATTTGAAATTTTGTGTTGACTAATCAGGAAAAATTAAGTTGATTGATTTACTAACAAACGATGATTTTATTAAATACAACGGGTAAACCAAGGTTCCTAATCGAAGAAATAAATAGGATAGCGCATAAATAGGTAAACCAAACATTGAGAGATGAAGAATTGCTAAAATAATATTAATCGCTATCATGCAATGTAGCTTGAAATTTTCAAATGTATTAAAATAAGGGCTGGTATTAATAGTGTTACGAGTTATGGGTTCGGGATAGTTAAGCTACTCTCGTTATCCAAAAAACAACACCTTATTACAGAGCGTAATTAACACAAGAAACTAAGCCGGAAAAAGTCACCAAACACAGTAAACTATAGCAACGACTTAGATAAGAACTCTTCACTTATATCTCAATCACTCTCTAGCATTTTCTTTCTCAACCCGAAAAACTGCCTGATTGTTTATTTATGTTTCGAGACCATTATTGGCCTTAGCAACCGCCGCGTCGCGTATTTATACTCGTTCTCTCCCCATGAGTGGAGAACATTCCGAATCAAAAGTCCATCAAATAACGTTGGGCGCAGCAATAGCTACGGAAAAGGAGATAATTTAATTGAGGCCATTCAACGAGAACACACTAGTACATTCGTCTGCGTACAAGATACTCGAGCAGAGCAGGAAAATGATTAAATGATGAATCCAACGACATCTAAATAGTCGCACGGCCTTCATTGCCATATCTCAGCCGTTGTGAACATCAGATGACGTCTAGGACAAGCGTTACGGGAAGCAAACGTTCATAAATCGAAGAGCGTTCAGAAAAGGCAGCAAAACGAACGAGAGTTGATGCCAACGTGATTTACGCTAAGCAATTAAGGGCCTCATAATCGGATTCCCTCAGCACTTAAACGAGATTCTAGCAAGAATTCCGTTTGCTTGCATCTTCGAAAGCGAGTAAAACGGAGCGATCATTAACATGGGAAATTGTGCTTCAGCTGGAACATGCCCTTGTGTTCATCGACAAAATGGGCTGCTAAAATCGGTGCTGCTCCGTAACTAAGTGCGACAACCTCTATGGTAACCCGTTCCCAACTTCTTCCTTTTGGGAGATCGTTACTACATAGCTCAGCCGTGGCATAAAACAAGATGAAACCATGCACCAAGGATGCAAATTCCATCAATCCCATGGTTCGATGCCACACAAGCTGCTTCAGAAGTTTACGCTCAACATAAATGTCGATTTATTTGTGTTTTGAATTGACTATGAAGTGATTTAACCTTAATGAGATTCAAAATGATTATAAGAACGAGGAAAATTCAATTATTACAAATATTGAGGATCAAACATATCACAACTTTGAATGCTTAAACATCAGAAGGCACGTGAGTCGAGTATAGCCTCCCTTCACAGAGATAACCGAATTATATTGTCCATCTGCCCCTGGTGTAAGGCAAAGAAAGCTATGATTCGTTCTAGACTTATTTTCAAACTTTTGTGACGGTCTGCGTTTTGTTGCAATTCAAGATGTTTAAAATACGAAATATTTTGCTAAATTTTAGTTTTTATTCCTTAATTTCATGTTACCTTCAATGGTAAGATTAACGCAAGAGATCCGACACAGCCCACTATAAATTATTAACTTATTAAGAGACTCAGCAATGCAAATAAATAAACAACACTTCCCAAACCAGAGAAGTCTGATCCATCGGGAATCGAACCCGAGACCGAAACGTTCACATGCAAGCACGCTAACCATTCTGCCGAGGTTGGCAATCCTTATTTACTTTGGTTGTTATTTATATAAATTAAAAATTATGAAAATATGGTATACAGCATATGATTTACTGTACATGATTTACTATATAGATGTAGATTATGGGGAAAATTCAGCATAGGATATTCATAATAAGAGTTCAATTTCATTCATTCAATTCAACAAAAAATGATTAAATTAATAGAAATATATAAGCAGCAGTACATATAGAAGAAATATTCTATTATTCATTCTAGTTCCAATTAAGACTCCACGAGAGGTTCAGAATGAGTTGAATATTATTGTTGATTAAACTAATTATTAGCCATCTGCCATTATACAACTAATCACTCCCAGCTGGGCATTTTTGTAAGTTCCCGCTTCGTCTGGCCATTCTGAGCTCCCTGAATCTCCCATAAGAATTTCAACCCCTCATCCCACTTCCGAGAGAGCGAGAATGAATCAAAGAATGTAAAGAGAGGAGACTTCCTCCGCCCAAAAATTTAAATGCTTAGCTCCACGGGGGGTCCTTCTTCTTCTTTTTGGGATGTAGTCCTCTCTAAACGCGGGTCGCAAAATTCAATTTGTCGGAGAGAGGGTCTCTCTCGGAAATGTATTTTAAAGCAATTTTTGCCTCCGGAGCGGTGGAGGAGCCACCTCCGACGCCTCCCGTTATAAATCCCAAACGAGGCTAACAAGGAAGGCCCACGGAAGGATGGGCAAACAGGGTCAGGACTTGAAATTACTAACGCCTCTATTAACCCCAAATAGATGGACGTTCGCCGCCTTTATTTACTCATTTAGTAACTCTCTTTCTCGATCCAAACAACATTCGTTCCCTTAGCAACCGTGGAGAAACAAGGTCAATAACCGAGCGTTCCAATACGGGCAAGTGAATGTTTTTTTTTCTCCTCCCCTAACGAGATCTTCATTGTCCTCTCTCTTTAGCAGAAATTATTCGGTTTCCAATTAAGCGTCCGAAATGACGTACTCGCCGAGATGTCCTCAGTGGTCGATCGACGATCAATTTTTAAGTTCGAGAATGAGATACGTTTCGGATACCGCGCGCACCATAGAAGGCGTGGGTAGGAAAATTAACATCGAATGTGCGTAGGGGTTTAAATAGACTAGATCAGAAATAGTATTTAAATGTCGAAGTATTACGACTATGAATCTACCGCTACAATTAATATCAACATTATATTTTGTTTCAAATATATCTATCTATTATATATAGACGCTTCTCCGGATGTACCTAGTAGATATATATACACTCACTGGGGATCAAAATTCTAACCATGTTCCACAAGTGCCACTGACTTGAAATTTTTACGACGTATTGGCCGTAACGTGCAACCTCTATAAAAAAAGCCAACTTTGAACCTTATTGTCATTGGTACGATTCCAGAAGGCCCCAAAGTCGATTTTTTCCATAAAGATACATTGCAGGGATTTTCTAAAAATGTTTTGAGGCACTTTTCGGGAAATTAGAGAGTTGAAATTCGAGGTATCGCTGGAAACCGTGCGTATTCGACGAAAACCATTAAGACATCATCGAATATTATCCTTGGTTCGACGCTAGGTCAGGGCAAATATTCTCCCATTTAATTTACATTGCGATTTTTAAGATTTATTTTTAATCTCTTTCCGATAAGATGGAAACTTGTAACTCGGTATGTAGATAGAGATCGTAAATATCTTTTATGTACGTTGTTGAACGTTCCGCTGTTTGTCCTTGGTTCGATCCCAGAGAGCCATTTACATTCCTCAATGCATTTCTTATGGAGATAACGGAAACAAATTTAAGGTACTTACCAGCATGATATCCACTTCATACTTTGTATGAAATAAGATCAAGTCGTAACAAGTCATTCTGTGCAAACACAGCTGCCAATATGTCCTGGGTTCGACACCAGGCCTCTCTACAATCAGTAACTGATCCGATTTTTAAGAATTATTTTGAACCCCTTCCCAATAATATTAAAACTTGAAATTCGGCATATAGATAGAGATTTTAGATAAATTTCAAAAACATGTTTTAGATTTTCAAGATCGTCCTTGGTTCGATTCCAGAGAGCCATTTACATTCGTGAAAAGTAGAACGTCGTTTGAGGCAGTTGCAGCCAATATTTCTGCTAAGAGATGGTGATCTTCTATTGTGCTGCATAGTATTTATTACCAGAAAGACCCGGGTTCGATGACGGACGGATTAATTGCAGCGAATTTTAGAATATTTTCAATCCTTTTTTTTCTTTTGAGGACCGTCCCGATTTGATGCCGATATGAAATTAGTGTTGTCGATCTGCTTGCAGTATGCAAGCTACATTTTACTCGTATATAAAAGTAGACGCAAGGTCAAGTCAAGGCGTTTATTCATTTGTTTTTTAGTTTAAAACAGCGCTTTTCACCATTTTTCGACTGCCTGAACGTGTGGAATACCTGAATTAGAAACAAAAGCCCCGAGGTTGGATCCCAGTCGCGCCGATACTTTCCCATTCTAGTATTTACCCCAACTCTCTTGAATTTTATATCAATATTATCTTTGATTTAACGTTTCATACTAACAGATAAAATAATTTTAATTCGTATTCTTCTACTGCTTTACGATTGATTGATATGATAATGTTAATTCTAAGGAATGACAACAGATCCCTTTCATAATTTTAGGAATAAATCGAAAGGTGTGTAAGTCAGCGCAAGATACGGTCAGCCTGCATTCACATCAGAAGGAACGTCTGCAGGTGCCATTTGTTGTTCAAAATTGGATGTAAGAGCACAAAATAAAGGTTATTTAGTCTTAAAAATTGCTTGTTTTACTCTGCGGTTCATATTAAACTGCCTATAACCAATTGAGCTGAATTTTCCATTTGCAAAAATTGACGAAATGGGACAATTCTTATCTCTCGATTTTTCTAGATGGGTTTTTTCTTGCATCAGTTCAGAGACTATTCCAGTGATGATCAATGAGCCATCTTCACAACCGAGCAACCATTCCTAATTCAACCAGTAAATATCGATAGCATACTTCATTAAGGATTGTAAATAACATTCATGGACAGCTACTCCTCTATAATTCCAAAAGACACATAAGGGAATTATTTATTTAAACCTTGTAGGTTCTTTAATGGGAAAACCAAGTTGTTTCTCACCATAGTGTTTACCAATCGGCATTCTTATAGTTTGCCAAAAGTACCTACTAATACGGAAGACTATGGAGGAAATTCTAAAAGTTAACAGCTTCAAAAATTCTATAAGTTCAGTTTGCTTTGTTTTCCGATTGAAATTAAACGGGATGAAAAATAAAAAAAATTTTCGCATAAAAGAAAAAGAAAAGCCATACACACATTATTGTGTGTACACCTGATTAATTAAATACGGAAAGTAAGTTAATACTAGCAAAGTTGATTAAATTATAACACAATCGGGCTACTTATTAAGAGCTACGTTTTAGCGATAACTAGATTAGGAAATAAAATGTCCTTTTTTGTGAATTTTAAAAAATCTTTTCTTGGATATATATAGCGAGATATTTACAAAAGTACGAATAGAGTATCTTTCCTTGACTTGTAGTTTTACTATGATTAAATAAATATCAACTTTATCAAACCTGAGATATAATCGCTGGTTTAAATCAGCGTAATTTCTAAATACCAATCACTAAGAAGCATGACAACATTGAGCAAAGCTACATAGCAGCTGCTATTAAAAGATTACTTCAGACTAATTCATTTTTGTAATGCTCCTTCCTAAATAAAGTGCTAATAAAGTGGATTCAAAAATAAAGTGCCCTATTCAAAGTTCCACACGATATCTTTAACGAACGGAATTGCATGACTCCATTAGCAAATTAAATTAAGGCAGGAAAGAAGGAAATAAGGAGCTAAAACAATTTTCCTTACATATCAACGTGAAATCTACCAAAACAGGAAGACAAAGCATTTCATCTCAGGCTTAATTAAGTAAATTAGTTCTTAGTGAGGTAAATTAACATTTGTCATTTATTCCATACCATCAAAAGCACCTTTCGCCATCACTGCCAAATCTAGTTAAGATTTCAAACTTATCTTTTATGGAAATGATTGAAGTGCAATTCACTCTAAAGGCATGAATGTGGAATGAAGAACACAAAACAATGCGCGAAGCAGAAGCTTAAGAATTGTTCACAAAGACGGGTTACTATTTAAGGCCAAAGAATGACAAGTTACTACGAGAAAGGCCATTGAAGTTTCTGATTCTGCTAATGGAGAACCAGTTGACATAATTTACCCCGATATTTTTCCTCTTTTCATGTTGATAAAAAATGCAGTCCCAGAACTGTGATTACAATTTAATGAGACGCAAAATTTTATGAAAAGATAAATATTTTTCGAATTTATGATCGTTGGTAATGGTTACTGAAAAAGGTTACATCATCCATGTTGTCATGGCAACCATGAATGAAAACAAAATCCAGCCAAAATTCAGATTTTTCTATTAAACTCTGAGATTTTCAATTCCAGAGAAACAATAAATAATAAAGGAGAGTAAGGACTAGTAAATTTTCCTTCTTATAATATTTGTTTGAAATATGTATAGCCATAAAACAATAATAATGAATTTCTCAGAGAGAGAATTCATTTTTCAAAGCACTGTATTACATCCTTGTGCCATGTAGAATATTTAATTGTCATAGATTTAAACCAAGGAATTGGTAGGTAAATCATGAGTAGCTTGTATTTGACAGGGTGAAGACAATTATTCCCTTAAATTTGCAAATTTCAAAACATCTCACACTCGAACAATATGGAATTTAGTTGAAACTACGTACACTCAAACACCCGCCCTCAATGTCTCACAGGAACACTTGGAACGACTTCCAACACTTAATTAAGAGCCTGGTAATCATACGGCGATGAGGTCATCTAATTAAATTCCCAGCCGTGAACATTGAAACCTACTCGAGAACATGAGGATTAAAACTTTGTGAAAAAGCAAGGCTTTGATGATGTCCAACCAGAGTCCAGATAAATTAGGAAACTAAATTTAAAAACCACCAAAAGGGACGGAGAGAGCCGAAAAATCTCGTTCTTAAGAAGCTAATTAATTCGAAGTCTTCACGAAAGCCATTAGGCTCATAATCACTGACATGATTAATTCCCCACCAAGAGTTTTAAAATATATGGCAAAAGTTCATCGCTGTTTGAAAAAGCAAGAAAATTGCCATGCATGAGAATGGCGTCAAGTTCACGCTCACTTCAAAAGCCCAACTTTTCTCAATTAAATAATGAAAGGTCACTAGAGGAAAAACTTTTCCAAAATTCGAGCAGGACTAGAGGAAAAGGCGCAGTGCTTTCAGGAAGGAAGGATTTGTGGGGTAAAGAAAATTATTTTATGTATATGTACAGGAAAACGCGTTAAGGTTTTTTTTAAAATGCTGGATTAAAGGGTATTTGTCGGAGAAAGATTCGATTCGTGATTTTGAAGTGTAAAATTATATGCTCTGAAATAGAATTCATCCTTTTCTTTAGTTTCCTATTGAATCCTTGAAATGTTTTACAGTTTATGTAGCTGTGATGAGCAGGAAATGTTTTTCATAGAAGAAATAAACAGTCATCGCTTCTGAAAGGTTGCGTTAAACTTCAACGTCAAGTACTCCGAAATATTATATACAAATAAATGATAAATAGTTCCAAGAGATCATATAAACTAAAGGATCTTATTTAATACATGTTTTATATCAGAAAAATATCCAAAATTGAAATAATGAATTCCTCTCAATTTTTGATTCGGTTTACAATATTCTCTGAGCAAATTCTTTATTTAATCAACATACGATGTTTATTTAAATCGCCACAAAAACAATCTGAAAGGAAACTTTCCAGTAACGAATGTAGCATGCGTTATCTAAGGGCTCCCGCACGTTGTTTATTTGTCGTCAAGGAGATATTTATCCTCGTTGCCGTGGAGTTGTTTACTTCTCTAACTCCCATCGCTGGCTTTCATTAATTCAGCAACATTCAAACCTCGCGCATCGTAATCACATCGAAATTACAAACCCAGTGAGAGATATTCGCATCCTTTTCAAATCCTAAAGACGTTTTCAAAAAGAGACAACCAATCCACTCGTGAACGGATCGAGGGGCGCTGAGAGCAGAAATTAAGACCGCGAATTCCTTTAGAAACATCACTCCTTTGGAATCAAAGCTGTCAGATTTCATTCTACGGAATTCCAAGAGAGGAACTGTGAATGGCCCGACGCATATTTCAAACGGCGAAAGAACTTTGACGTGGGAGTAATAAAAAAGAATGATTCCTGAATGAAGAGGCAGAGAAGTACAAACAAGACTTTATCTCGCGATCTGAAAAATCTTCCCTTTCCCCCCTCTATAGGGAAAAAGGGAAATGAACAATCTACGTGATAAGGGTATTCAAAATAGAAAAAGAATGATATTCAAAAGCATATACCCTTACATTTCGCAAACAGTAATTAAATAAAAATCAGTAGCACAGCCATTATATGCCAAAATAATTATCACATAAAACATATTTCGAAGAAAATAGAAGAATGTGCCAATCATACAAGCTATAGCAATTATTAAAATTAAACTAAGGTACCTACTGTTATCCAAAGGATAATAGATATGAAAAATAAGTAATTAATTAAGTAAGATTCAACTAACCACATTTAAGATCCTTATTGTCTATTCTTTAAATTTTTAAAAGACTATTTAAAAAAATAAAACTTCTTTTGTACGGGTATCAAATTTGAAAAGACTCATGGTGTAAGACACTTATTAATATAACTGTAATAATTACAAATATTGATGGGAATATATATTTTCAAAATAGTCACCTAGTTACCAGTAGATTTGTGAAAGAAAATAAGTATTTATAAATATATTTCAATCATAATACAAACCTATGTGCCGATTCTGAGAGTATAATATTTCCTTATTACCTAATATTGAAGTAATACAAAATGATTCTGAACATAATCTCAACCTTAAATATATAACCCCAACGTACTAGACACAAAATTAATCATACAAACAGTGGATTGATACATTTTAAAGGTGGAATGATATTAATTTTGTAAATGTAGATATTTTGGATAGTGATACACTCTCATAAAATAATAAATCCACGGAGCAATTCCCAATTGGAGTTCTAAAACGCATTACTTTTAACTAAATCAATTACCAAAAATTTTCATTACCCACTTCCTTGGCACAAATGAACTATTAACGCAGGTAATGAATACACATTTTAAAGGTGAAATATTGTTATTTCTGGGGATGCGGTTACTTATGAGTAGCACAAGAAAATAATTCCAAAGATTAATTATTCGCATTGAGCACTTGAATATTTAAAAGTGTTCCTTTAAACTATACGTATTTTCATACGTTACACCGGTAGCATCAACGTTCAGATGGATATCTCTTGAAGGTGTGAAAAACACCTTATAGAGGGGGGAACTGAATCCATGCAAACAAAATGGTTGCCATGGAGATATGACATGGGGTACATCATATTGGGCCTCAGCTTGGACGCAAGGGTGTAATAAACGGGGTAAGCCGCCTCAACGGCCTCCATGCTTTCAGAGGAGTTTACTTTTTCAAATCACGCATCCGAGGGGTGAAAGGCAACCTTAAGAAATCCTTCGCTTTAAAGGCGGGGATGCGGGTGGAAGGGGAAACGGCTTAATCCAGAAAGGAAGAGAAGAGGAAAGGGCCTTGTTTATTCATCTAATGTGAAGAATATGAAAAAGCAAGCATTTATTAAGCATTAACATGGTTTTTGCAAACAGTTTCTCTATGAATATGAAATATCAGAATTATCCGAAAGAGGTAAAATTTTGACGGATTTATTCTATATTATCATAGTTTCCTTGTATTCATGATTCAATTAACTTTTAAATTAAATTGCCTAAGTCTATGTCTGTGTAAGAACCCTGCAAGGCTCCTTTCGGCGTGGGGCAGGTGGTGCAGGCACCTTAATTTAAAAATCGATTGCTTTCGCGTATTGTTCGCGGAAAAAAAATAATTTTTAAACGTTTCATTCTAGCATCTATTTCCCCAATCTTTCTCGCAGTATCAGAACGGCCCATGTAACAGGGGGGTTGCATTATATCGGTTACATCATCTGAGAACGTAATTTCTCTGAAATTATTTACTAAATTTATCCTTTGAATTTGTCTTCTTTTTACTTTCTCCATATACGAAGTATAGAGAAAGTATTGTTTTCATGAAAAAATTCGACTTCGAGATTTCAACGGAAATACATGTTTTGGGGTCCCTAGAACACGTTTTGACCATTTTCGGAATGATGCCTGTGTGTGTGTGTGTGTGTGTGTGTGTGTGTGTGACAGTGGGCGCTCTAACGTGAAAACTATTTGTCGTATCAATACCAAACTTCATATATAGTACTGTGGTGTGTGCTGTCAGAGTTGATTAGTTTTTGGAGTAAATCGGTTAACCGGAAGTCGAGCTTTATGCTTCAAAGCTCATTTCCGGTTTTCAAAATATCTCCATAAATATGATATATAGGTATATTTTATTACTTATAAAAGTTTTAGATAATGTTATTTACTATAAATTTTGTATTTAACATATTTGTGTATCACCGGTTGATTAGGAGTTATTCGTGCAATACTGATAAACCGGAAGTAGCTGATTATGTACTTTGTGGGCGCTCTAACATAAGAACTATTCAATGTATCAACACCAAATTTCATATATAGTATTTCGGTTGGTGTTGTTAGAGTTGATTAGTTTTTGGAGCAAATCGGTTAACCGGAAGTCGAGCTTCATTCTTCAAAGCTCATTTCCGGTTTTCAAAATATCTCCATAAATATGATATTTAGGTATATACTATTATTTATAAACGTTTTAGAAAATGTAATTTACTACAATTTTTGTATGGAACATATTTTTTATCACTGATTGTGTAGGAGTTATTTGTGAAATACTGATATACCGTGAGTTGCTGATTATGTACGTTGTGGGCGCTCTGGGCGCTGGGGCGAAAGACCATTTCATCGTTTTTCATCGAACATGTCCCGAAAAACATTATTTATTATGTTTGTGACGTTAAAGATAATATGATATAAATTAATCACTTATCTTCCAAGTTTAGATGGAATATAGAGTTCGAAAATACTGTCGTTGATAGATATTTACATCTTATGTATGGAGAAAGTCATGTGCTGGCCACACCAGATTTTTTCTAGTGATTCCCATCGCGCGTACTGTATAATCTGAGTAAAACTTGCTGTTTTATCGTAGCAATTATTTACAAATCAAATCGCTTTTCGTTGTACTTTTTATAAATCCCAAATATGACAAAAAATTCGGTGATTATAACATGTAACTGATAAAAAGTCGTAAATATTCTTGGACTCTTATTAGCTTATAATAGATCAGTTCTCACCTAAATTTCAGTAGATTGGTGCGCCCCTGTACGCAGTCACCCCAACCTACATTCCCGCACGTTGGGTTGCCCTCGTTTCAGGCGTTCCTTTCCCTTGTTTTAATTATAATATAAAATGTTTGTCTTATATAATATAATAAGATTTTTCTGAAAAGTTTTATTTTGCTTTATATAACTAAACTAATTCTTAATAAACTCAATGTACTACAGTCTTTCCGAAGAGTTAAATATACATAGAGTTACATCTACATTTTCATAATTTTCTAGTATTTAGTATTCAATGAATTAAGATAAAATTATATAACAACAACTGAATAATTAGAGGTCACCAAAATGAATATTCTGTGTGCATACTAGCATATTATAGATGAAGTATCATCGTCTATTATTCTGCAACTTGGTATTCCCTGAAAGTAGGCAACCGAACCACCACGTCTGTGTGTTGTGTGATATAACTTTCCGGCGTCCGTTCTTCTTACGAGACCTTTTCTATCGAACTGTTTTTACTGGATTTGTACGGAATAATTCCATACATTTTCTATTTTATGTTAGGGGAGCTTAAACTCAAATGTGAAACTCGACGTTGGTTACAGATTGAAAATGATTTACAAAAATTTACGGGGTACAAAACGACTCCAGAATAAGTATATCTCATCATCCTAGCATAAATTATTTGCATATACACATATAAAAAATACCAATATCAATACCAATGGAAAGAGAATTTTGTTCTTTTAACATATTTTTGTGAATGAAAGGTTTGGTAACAAAAATCGAAGAAACTAACAGGACCTTAAGCATAATTTATATCAATTATCACTTTCTGACTTAGGAGACAAGCATTGGAAAAAATAAATGAAGATTTTTACCTTGATATACCCCCGATATGAATTGCTAGACAGGTTTTTTTAAGGAGATAAAGGTGAAAATTGGTAAGGAAATATTGACATAGGAATCATTCGAAACGATTCCACAGCCTACTCTTTTAGCAAAGAACAAACATTTTCGAGAGCGCACTTTTATCTGAATAACACCACTGCAAAAAATTTCCTTAATTAAATATAAACAAATTCTCTCACACACTCAATAGAATTATATCAGAACTTATGACTTTTAAAAATCATGTGATAGGTAAGAGATAAATATTGAGTCGGCATTCCTCCCTTTTGCCTTTGATATACATTGTCTGAGTTTTCATTGACCAAACGCGAGTTAACAGGTAGTGGGTACGAAAATATTTACATGGAGATTATTTCTCTTTGGCTAATCCATCTACGCCGTAGATCAAAAGCAAATATCGTGTCTTTGAAATGCTGCAATTCAGAACTTCAAAGCCAAAATTCAAAAGAACTTCAATCAAACGCCACTCAAAACTAAATTCAATCCTTTTTTTGGACTATCCATGATAAAATGATAGAAAAATCCTCTTTGTCGGTAATCTTACATTTGATAGCTCCATTTAAATGAAAAGAAATTTTAAAGGAACCTTGCATGGAAGTTCAGCATTTCGGTCATCCATTTAAAAACCCTTGGTTGTGATTTCTGTTAGAGTAAAAAAAAAAACCTTGAAATAAAATACAGAGGGCTTTCACTCATGAAATATTCAAAAGATTTAAACATAGTTAGAGAGATTATAAAAAGTTTCTCAATTCAGTATTGGAATATAAATGAATATTGTCAAAGGTTACTTGGTGGAATTTCACATTAAAAACTTTTAATGACAAAGTCAAAGGATAAAACATCTATCAATTCCACAAATAGTTAGCCATTTGTGGAATCTATACGAGTCTTATGTTTAGGCTGTATAATAGAATAGTAGTATAATCCCTTAAGTTACTCGAATCAAGAACAAACGCTTCTTGTACATCATTAAATCAGCAATTAGACCAAACGGTTGCATATAAATCTAATGACAATAACATCTTCACAGTAAATTTTTAGAAAGCCTAACGAAAAAACAACCGTCTTTCTCCTGACACTATAATGGAATAAAATAAATAATATATTGGTATATTAAAATCATTTAAGATAAATAAAATTATTTAAGGACAAAAAATCACTTCTTCTAATAAACTTATAATCATTAATTAATTACAATAATATTAAGAGAGAGTTCTTTTAAAATATGCAGCATTTGATATAAAACTATGTTCATGCCATTTGGTTTATCTTTAGTTTGGGTAATCTAAATACAGCTATTATATTTTCGAAATTCTGATAATAACGAGATTCATAAAACTTTTATTCCTCAAGCCTTTTCAATTTATGATAATTTATTTACAGAATTTAAAGATTATTTTTCCAAGAGATATCACAGCTATATTCTCTTTTTTAAGTATAACTGATAGAAATTTAGTATTTCAATACATTTTTTCATTGATTTTTTAGCTATCCTTTTTCCGTATCTGTTAAAATGTGAATGAATATTTCTAATGTGATTCATAAGCTAATTTTAAAATTTTAAAATAGATTATTCCTCTGTTTTCGTTTGCTAGTACCAATTATCAACTTTTAATCTTTTCTTTCTCGTTTCAAGGTATTTTTGTTATAATGTTTTTCGTGACCCATAAAATTTAATTTAATTTCGTAAACGTGGTCGTGCCTTTTATGTAACCGCAGAATGCGAATGGCATTTTCGTTTCAATTAAATTCAAAAGAATCAAGTTCTTCTAATTATTTCATAACCTTGTATGATCTATGAAAACAAACTGAACTCAAAGTCTCAAAATTTTTCTTCTCCCAGATGCGAAGGCTGAAATTACGCTACCCTTTGAGCTACGCAGTTACGTTTCCTTTTATCAATTACTGCACACATACTTTACTTTCTTCAAACCTCCGTCTCTTATTACTGCTAACTCTATGAAAAATTTGTAATGTTACTTCTTCAACGTTATTCAACAAGAAGACTCCCAAGGAATTTCTCAGCTTGGAGGTCGATTTAAGTATCAACATAAAATAGCTACGTAAAGCCCACGAGAGAGAATGAGGAATACGAAATGAGATGAGGAGTGAGGTGGATTTCTATGAGGGTGAAACGTGTGTATAAGAGCAGCATATTTTCCCAAGGAATTGTACTTTTGTGGTTATCAATGGCTAAGGCATTTAATCAGTAATCAGGATAAATGTAATCATTCAAAAACTCTCATTGCTTTCATATCATAGCAGCCATGAACAAAACTGAAGTTATTGTAAATGGAAGTTACATTATTCTTCATCCTGAATTAAATTACAGATGTAAAACATTCTAGCATATTAAGAACTATCGATATAAAATAAGGAATTTAGGGTGAAAGGTTCTATAAATTGAAAATATTCTCTGGAGGTTGTAATACGCAATCATCTGAAGACTTAATTTATTTAATTATGACGCCTTAGCTCTATCATATATATTTTCTTATCCATAACAACGTGAATTTCGATATTTGCACCTCGAATTTGCATCATATGCCCACTGAAAGGGAAGAATTGGTGGTCAAATTTTAAATATTTTAATTTTTAATAATTTTATTCTTTTCTATTTGCATGATCCTAATTTATTGCCTTTGACAAAAAATTAAATTTTCCCTCCTCATTTATTCAAATTATTCTGTAAATCTGACTGATTGCACAAAATTCAACATTTAGTTTTCAACAAAATTATTTAATACATTTACATATGTAATAATCATTGGGACTGATCATTTGTATCTAAAATATGAAGGCACCCGTAAATATATTGAATATGTACTTAAGAATACCTAGTTAACACGCATACATTGAATTGGTAGTTAAACATACAGAAAATATGAATGCTCAGAAATCGTTTCCGATTTAACGTCCAACATGTTTTTAATTTTAACGCTAAGGAATTCTGAATCTCTGCATTGATTAATTTCCTTTTTCCTTATGCACCCCAGATATCAAATTCTAGTCAAACCTTTTCTCATTTGGGTAGAGCGATTCAGAGCGGGGAGTGGTCAGTTTCAGAACCCGTTTCCCTGGATACAGTGGTCGGAGTTGTTTGTAAACAAAATCACCCGTGCTTAACGAGGCGAGCAAATCTGGACATAACGATATGCGAAGAGGACACAAATTAAATACGTTATACCCCTCTCTTTCCTTCAAGGTCGACTGTTCGGTTAAGCAGCATTATGAACCTGTTTCCTGCACTCTGAGAATGTATTTTATTGCTTTAATTACCTTATGTGATGGGGTTTCCGTACTTGGATGAACTGTTTATTTCAGATGTTGATAAATCACCTGTATATCTAGCGTCATAAAAATTAATTTTTAATATTACTTGTGTAAAAATAAGCTCTCCATAAACACATTTGCTATTTATTTTACAATTATTATGAATATTAATTTTTATTATCTTAAAAAATATATCGCAATTTTTCAAAAAATCTTCTTTATTTTTTATTCAAGAAAATTGAATATTTCTGTTGTATGATGAACAGTGGCGGCGCGTGACTAAAAAAACAGGGGGTTCACTTCAAAATTCGTATATTTTTAAGTGGCCGCAATTATGGTTAAATATTCTGGCTCTTACTTGAATATTGCCTCTGCTTACATGGACGCAGTATAATTCACAACAACCGCGGATAAAAGCAGTAGAAATATGAAAATTAATATTTCGGGTTGAATCAATATATGCCTTTGTTATAAAAAATCCCTATATTCTCGAAAATTGAGTTTTTATTTAAATTCTCGATTTATATTTCTCCGTATATATTTTTAAATACCAAAATACATATTAACATTCAAGTTGTATTTATTTTTCGAAATATCAAATATAATCATAAGAAACTAAATCAATTACCTTATATTGTTTTATTCAGGGTTAAAGTATTTGGCAGGACTGTCACCGAAAAGTCTTTTTGAGATTAATGCCCCAAATCAAATACACCTATTTTTGCCCAGGTCGCGTCCTTGTCTTTCCCAAATAGCAAACAAGGGAAACAGTATAGCCTATTGGAAGAGTCGCAGCCACAAATCCAACTATTTCTCTCATATATCTATGGCTTAAACACTCGGAAGTATTGCCTACCTTTGCTTCTCTGACTTTGAGATAGGTTCAGCAAAGGAATAAGACTTCCTACTTCTTTTATTGCACGTTTTTATTAAACAGAAATAGGGGAAAAATTAATCCCTTTCAGAAATTGGATACGATTCACCATAAATAGCGAGAAAAACTGTTCACAAACAAGTAAAGCAGTTGGTTTACATACTGAATACGCCACTAGCAACCACAACACCGGTAACTGAATAAGAACACTGGATACGAAAAAATTCCGTAAATTCACAATATTGCAGCGCATTATGGGTAGCCATTAGATAGTTGCAGACACCAGTGCATAAAATAACGTGCAAAGTAGGCGACACGAATAGCTAGTGCCAAGTTTTGTCGCCCAGAGACAGTATTAGGTGCCGGCAATTAAGGAAAAAACGCAAGTTTTACGCGTGTTAAACTAAAGTCAGGAAGCGTTAAATGCTAGAGTTTGGATAAAATGTTTCTTTTCAGGAATAGAGTTCGGGAAGGTGGCGGGCCCTATGTTCCTCCTCCTCCAGCCATGACTTCGTCAATAGCTAGGGTTTACCATTATTGGAAGGTATCACAACATCCATCAATTTTCAACAAATTAATTCTGGCAGATCTTACTTTAAATTCTCGTAGTGCTGGCACGGAGAGAGCTGTGTCAATCCATACCCCACTTAATTCCAACAATCAGTCAAGCATTTATAGAGAAGCTATAAATTCTAGGATGTACACATCGCAAATAACAGTGTTGGAACTGCATATTATGACCAAAGACCTTCTGTTGCCCGTTTTTTAGAGATTAAAGAAAGAGGAAGAAAGCTTACAGATGAAGAAACTTATGAAATGCATGAATTTGTTAAAAAGCATTTTGCCAAGTAGTACAACGTTATTATTTCTTTAAAGAAACAATTAAAAATGAAAATGTTTTATAAATTCTTATTTAAAATTAATTATCCATATATATATACGAGTAAAAGTTGCTTGCATACTGAAGGAATATTGATGATACTAATTTCAAGTCGATATCACATCGGGAAAGTCCACAAACGTAATTCTGCAATCCACCTTTGAAATATATGGTAGAATACAGATGGTGCCCCAGGGTCGAACCAATGATCATAAGGTAAAAGATAAATTGTAAATATGAAAGGCTCATTTCTTCTGTTTACATGACTGGCCATATAATTTTCAATTTTTCGGTAAATGAATCATAAAGAAAATTGAAATTCCCACCATACATTTCAAATGGTAGATCCGCCTGGTCTCCAATCCAGGACATTTCTGGAGTTATGAATACATATAACGACCTGGTAGATATAAAACTTATTTAATCCAAAGTTATATGTTGATATCGTACTGGGATGATCTTAAAATACGATTCCATTATCCCCATTCGCAATGCATAAAGGAACGTTTATGGTGCTCTGGAATCGAACCAAGAATAATCATGGAAACGTTAAATAGCGAATATAAAATTTATTTATGATCTCTATTCACATGCCGGGTTTTAAGTTTCCATGTCATCGGGAAGACATTTTTTTTTATCTGAAAAATCCCCACAATACATTTTAAATTGGAGAATATTTGCCCTGACCTAGCGTCGAACATGGGATAATCTTCGAGGATTTCTTTATAGTTTTCGTTAAACATACACGGCTTCCAGCGATTCCTCGAATTTCAACTCTCTAATTTGCCGGAAAGTGCCTAAAACAAATTTCCGAAAATTCTATAAAGCCATTCTCGTCGGCTGTCGCTGCAACGTAGTGCAGCGATCGGCCCATGTTTAAAGGCCGTATGCCCCTCTTTCCCCTCACCGCTCTTCACTTATAACGCGACGTCTGAAGGGGTTCACTTCGGGGTGTGAACCTCGCGCGAAGTCAAGCTAGTTGGAACCAAAAGCGGCAGGAATCGCGACTCAACGAAGGAAAAGTTAGGTCCAGTAATTGGTGTTATGGTTATTTGGGTTATGGTAAGAACATTGGTATAAATGAAAATAGTACAGTAGTTTTCTTAGGAGGTTCAGTGAACCAGTGAACCCAATGGACCCGCCGCCACTGATGATGAACTAGTAGAAAATAGGAATGAAAGGGCTTAGATTCGTATTGAAAAGTGCACTGGCAGAGATCTGCGTTATTTTCCACAGGGAATAAAGTCGTGTGTTTACAGAAGGAAATACCATCTTTAGAATAATTTGTCATTAAATCCTACGCTCTCATATTTAATAATAATAAAATACATGCTCCAATCACATGACTCACAGCACGGAGCTGATTCACTGATTGCTGCTGATAAACTTGATCTTAAAAACTGTATAACTTCGTGCACACGACCGAATCACAGAAAAGGAGCAGCCGGTAAAACGAGGCGTTGATGACACACACATTCCGTCAAGCTCAGTGTCGGGAAAACGAAAGTCGGACTTTTCTGACGTTGTACGCGTCAGAATACATATAACGACGATTAAACATCACCAAAGAATGAGATGAGCTTATATGTCGGTAATTACACGTAATAGACAAAACAAAGAATAGAGTGTGAAGGAAGATTTTTAATTGCAAAATAATTGATCGAACCTTAATAAGATTATTTCTTGGAATCAAATGTTTATAAACGTGATAATAATGAATGCGAAAAGAGTCACGAGAACGATATTCTTATGTGGACTATAAAAAGTTGATTTTTACTTTCTCCCTATACGTAGTAAAGAGAAAATATTGTACTCGCAAAAAAATTCGACCTCCAGATTTCGACGGAAATAGATGTTTTGGGGCCCATAGTGCTCGTTTTCGCTATTTTCCCGAACATGTCTGTCTGTGTGTCCGGGTGTCTGTGTGTCTGTCTGTGGTGAAAAGTTTGGAGAGCTCTATCTTAAAAAGTAATTATCCGATCATTTTCAAAATTCATATTTAGAATTTTCCTAACAATGCCAAGATTTGATTAGTTTTTGGTGAATATCGCTTAACCGGAAGTTGCGGTTTATCTGGAAAAAAATTTCGTTTCTTAAATATCTCTGTAAAAATGCAATTTAGGTATATACAATTATTTACAAAAGTTGTAGATAATATACTTTTCTACAACTTTTGTACAAAACATTTTTTCGTAACACTGATTGTTTAGGAGTTATTCTTCAATAATGGTAAACCGGAAGTTGTTGTTTATCCAGAAATTGAAGTTTTTCATACATATCTCTGTCAGAATGCAATGTAGGTATATACAATTCTGTACCAAAGTTATACATAATGTTTTTTACTACAAATGTTGTATAAAACATTTTCCGGTAACACTAATTCTTTTGGAGTTATTTATATATTACCGGCATAGGCTTCTGTTTTCAATAAATACGGAGAAAGTCATGTGTTGGCCACATCAGATTTTTATTATATGGCATGATTAAACTTCGTGAATAACATGCTGAAGATATATGCACATCTAGGACATTTTTAAAAATATGCATGAGCAATGTGAGAGAGGTATCCAAGGATACGTAACCATGGGAATCAAATGTAAATAAAAAATGCAATTTAAAGCACTTATCCCGGAAGGGAATAAATAGCATGATGGAAAACTATGAAGCAACGAGGAAAACCGCAATTCTTTATTCCAGTCGCTAGGCAACCTCCTTAAACCCAATGCAATGGCAGAGCATTTTTATTCCCGCCTTTCAAACGTGAAGTCAAGTCAAAACTTTATCGATGATAATCGCCTCGAATCTCGATTGCCTACTCGTATACCTTCCATTCTGCTCCCTTGCAGATGCACATCGCAGAGAGATTTGAAAAGACAGATTTCCCTCCGCACTCTTTGTATTTCTGGAGCATCGGATGGATTATCTGCAGAGCAGCGGACTGTGGAAGTCGGTGGGAGATTGAAATTTTTATTGCGCGCACTTCAATCAAGTGAGAGAAGGCCTCGACGTGATTCCCAATCACGAAAGAATGCTTCCGAAACATAGAATCCCACGAAAAATAGTACCTGATGCAGAAATACTTGGAAGAAAATCTTCACTTATAAAATAGTAGAAGATATACGGAAAAGTTTTCTTTATTTCTGCATTTTGAAAATCCGTTTTTCCTATATAACATAGATCTGTACAAATGAATTCCCTACCGAACAGTGTCGTTGTTGTTTGCAGCCACTAATTTTTAATCTCCTAAAAAATACATAGTATTGAAGATAGAATACATAGTAAAACTTAATAATAATAACTTAATAATAGAAAAAATACATAGTAAAACTTCACATCAAATGTATGCATTCTTGAAACGAGTATCTAAAATGATATAATTTCATCGTAATTTAATCAAATACTTCGTTGGAGGAAAATATAAAAGATAGCCACAAATTTCTATATTTATTCCACTTTTTCATTCGCAATTGCATATAATAACATATTCCCGTTCCTCGACAAAATATTAATTTGCAAATTAATAAAATGCTTCGAGTGATGCATGTTTACGCCTTGTGAAAATTGTCAGAATTGTGTTTATTACGTCATGAACACACTGCTTCAAATATTCTACCAACCGATACGTTCTTTTATACCCAATTTAACCAATGTATTGATTCAATTCTTTTTTAATTCCTTATATTTCAACATTGAATCATGACTAACATTGAGGTTGGAGGAACATCAGTTTAGGATGGTCAAGAATTTCTCAAGTGTCAATTTTCATAATTATGAGGAATCTATTATATTTTCTCATTAATTTGAGGGTGTCATTTGATGAATTTACACATTTTACCGTCTTCAAAGTATTTATTTGATTTTTACTGCTCTGTATCGTTGTATTTCTGATCTACTAACATGGTATCTTCTTTATGTAACAACGTTACTGCCCGTGTTTGTAGCGCATTTATCAACGCTCATTAGAAAGAATAAATGAAAGTTTTAGAAGCCAAAAAACAATTTAAGGTTGTGGATTTTTTTCTTATCAAAATGCGATAAAAACTGAAACTTTTTAAACTCTGACCTTAAAAATGGATTTAGGACGAGATCTAAGATTCCACAGACAAAGTGAGGCGGTCAAGGTCGGAGCGTCACCAAGGCGACTGCTACTAAGCAACCGTCAAGTTCTTCTTCCACAGCATCCTCCCCCTCATTAGATATGAGGAGATTGATGACGATCAAGCAGAGACAAAGGACCGAATGCTTTGATCCGAACATCCAAATTGAAAGAGGGAGCACCGTGATTGTAATGGGGAAGCGCGCCTTTTTTAATGAACCTGCTCGCAAAAAGAATACAGATTCTTCATAGGTTTAGTGAAATATGGTCACAGTTTCTGCTGTCGCGCTGTTTCTTTGCTTATGAATAGGGGAATTTTATAGAAGGGGAACTTATCCGAAAAAAATTAAACATTAAAGTTATGGATTTAATAATTGTATTCCTAATGCTCCACTTATAAATAGCCGATGCTTTTCTACGTGATTCGGAGTCCTTCCCAACGGTACAATACTGAACATCGGAAACACCGGCGGCAGCTCCAACCACTGTCCACGAACAACTTAATTCAAACCACTCACACCAGACGTTTCAAACAAACAAATATTCCAAAATTGCATCACTACCCACAGACAGTATTCGAACAACGAAAAAAATCAATACACCATTCTCGAGCTGATACCGATAAAACAGAACTTAAATGCGAATATGTAGCCGTTCTATATAATATTTTACCGTGTTTAAATCATGATTAAAATTGACATATTCTAATCCATATAATATAAAATTAATCCATATACTGGCATTATCTACTCTAATAGTCATTTTTAAAAGCCTCGCAATATTGATACTGGAGCAATGTGGCATCTCAATGCATATAAAATATACCTTTATATATTTTAGTCTATCAACAGTATAAAGATTATGTTTATAGTAAGAGGCCTATATTGAAAGCTTCATTCGACATCTTCTGAATATACTAGCGTCCTATCAATAAAGATAAAAGCTATCTGAGTTTAAAGTATCGTATAAAGACCGTATTATGTGCGTTTCGGGCAAGTAATGAGAAAAACGTATTTTTTCAAAATGCCTACGCTCTCTTGATATTATAAAAATGCGAGGTAAGAAACTAATAATGATAATGCTCTGAAAAGAGTTTAACAAACCATATAGTTAATTGGAATCATACATAGGAAGATACCTAATTAGACAAGGCTTCGTCTTATAAGCTATCATTCATCGCCAAAGAAATCATTGAATTTTGAGAAGATGCAGGAATTTCAGTTTATATAAGTGTTGAAATGATTAATAGAATGATTAGGGTCTAAAGAAAGTAGTTGAGAAAGGATTTAGGACTAGGTATAGCTCATAATACTTACAGACATATTGAATTACGAAAGTAGACCAAAAATAAGAAAGTAAGACATCACTTTACGTTGTCGGAAAGAAAACTAAAAACATTTTTGAGTATGCAATTCTTTTTCCTGGAATTCCACCACGACTACTGTCCTGACTTCCCGGATTCCTTGGATTTTTCCGTGTTAATCACCACACCCAGAGCGCCGAAAGCATTTCCGAGGCACCGTGACGCCAACATGCTTTGGATTGAATGACTAGATCTTAAAGCATTTCTTGAGTAAACTATAACGATTTTTATAATAAGGATCAGATTTGGTCGTAGCGAATACCAGAAAAAGTGAGTTGGTTAGAAAATATAAGAAACATGGAAATACTATAGATAAATGGGAAAAAGAGAGATTTTAATAGAAGAAGTTAAGCGTCGACTGACGAAATGGGCGGGTCACATGTGAAAAGGACAGGGACTGATAAAGAAAGTAACTGACGGAAGAATACAAGGGAAGGAAAAGATGGGAAGATAAAGGCAGATGTTAGATGATATAGAGGGTTGCGTAAGCCACCAAGAAATAATGCAATTGAAGAGTATTGGAGTATTGAAGTACACCAATCGAAGGATAGAACACACTAATGTATTTAAAATTTCTACTGTAAAGTAGATGGAAATTTCTCCTACAAATAGAAAAATATTTATAACCTACTTACTTTACAAAGAAAGAAATCTTTCTTGATCTTATTATGAAATAAAAATCGTGAATAAAATTTAAGCGATTAAGAGTTACTTTCAATGAAGTGAATCTGATAAACACATAAATATTATGATATTGACTACTTCATTTGTCCCTATCATTCCCCGGAATTTTAGTCCCCAAAGTTGTAAATGCACTGGTTACGTATTCACAGGCTCTGACAATACAACAGTCGCACCGTATTCAGTTCTCCACAGCGGCACTGGAGGCTTGATGTCTAAAAAATCCAATTTAATTAAGTCGACTACGTCTCTACACTCAAAGAACACAGCATTCCGACAAAGCGACCACAACTTTCTTTCCATTGCCGAACAGAAATGTCTAAAAGTTTTTCATTCACGAGACATTCTTCTCGAGTACAAACCAAGCTCCCCCAGAGAAGGACAAGTTAGCGAAATTTCTCGCACGACCAAATTTCGCAAGTTTTAAACTCCTGATCTCCTGTAGAACATACTTGTGCGATTGGCGAAAGATGGTTCTGGCGAACGTGCGGATAAAAATCCCGTCGAGTTGGCCGACTTTGGCATGGCAAACGCCGCCTTTCGAAAAATAAACATTTTATTCATATTGGGTTACTTTGTTGTGGCAACGTGTCGGGCTTTTTGGGAAAACCCCCTTTTTTATTCACAGGAGGCGCAAGTTTCGCTCATTGAGAAGCCGTGCGGCTTTAGATCGCATTCTGTTTGCAGTTGGCACATTCACCGCGCTGTGGCGCCGCGGAGCCCTTCACAATGGTGAAAGGAACGGGAAGTTGGACAGAGGAAAGATCATGCGCCAAACGGCTTGAGGAGAGACAGCTCCGTGGGCAGAGACCTGGATACTCAACAGCACAAACGGAGATGCAAGAAGAGGTGAAAAAATGGATTCTAAATGCGTGAATATGTATGTTAAAACGACCATATGTTGTGGAAGTCAATGTGAAGCCTCTCAAGATTTCCATGTTGCCAATGCGGGACGCAGAAATGTACTGGAAAGGTCAAAGTCTAGAAGTCATCGAATGAATAAGGTAGTAATTTTCCATTAATCAAAAAAAATGTTAATTCAGCATGCCTTGTTATAACCACAATCATGATAAAAATCAGTTTTTCGTTGGAGAATTCTTCTTCTCATGACACCAATCTTGCATTGAGGCTAAATACATATATGTAGATATTATGCATACCTCATCAAGCATTAAATTCATGCTGCATACAGTATAGACCAACTTGGACGGTAAATTCCAACGAATTTGATATTTTAAGCTTTTCATTAATACCTATTCATTAAGAGATAGACATAAAACTAACCAAGGTAGATATATGAGTAACAAAGTAAATTGTATACCACCAATAAGTATAAAGATTCCAGTATTGAATGAAAAATGCCTATTTTTCCAAGTAAAAATACCTACAGCTTAACAAAATATAGCCCTGTTATGGTAATTGAGAAGAATCACAACGGAAAAAATAGCCCAACAAATGATGGAACATAAACAAGAAAGAAATTAAAAATCACTTCGACTAAACGACACGTATAGAAGAGAAAAATTTTATTTCAATAAATTGCGTAGTTAGCTCGAGGATTATTATTTTCTTCCTATATTTCCAACTAGATTATCTTTTTGTTTTATTTTTAAATTCGTATTGATAAATCTTACTACCATCAGCCTCGGCGGAATAGCAGCTAAGGCTAAGATGGCCCGGATTCAACCTCCAGCTTTGGTAAATTATCCATCGGCATTAATTCGACGAAGTGATAGATCAACTCTCACTGTAAAAATGAGTATCGGAGAAAAAACTGCGAGGAATAATAGTCGTGGAAGCGTTGTGCCGATCATAATAACTTCATTTTATAACTTTAGGCTAAGCATTTGTTTTCTTAACCTGCTCACACTCAAAAGGCATTGATATGCAACACAAAGGGAAGCAATTCATATTATATTTTAGCTCTATGATCGCTTAAAACTGCACGTTTTAGACACAATTATTTCTCCTTTAAAATTCACCTTTCGTGAAATCGCAATCCCAGCAAGAAGTAGAAGGCGAAAATTCCTTAAACCCATACTTCGCTAACGATTCACAAAAATCTGCACAAAAAATAACAACACATAGGGAAAGCAATGCAAAAATGAGTTTGCAATGCGTAGTGGTGTGTTTTCATCGCATCGAAGTAACTGAACGAAAAAATCTTAATCGAATTTTTCCGGAAAAACTGCCCTCTTGTGTAACCAATCAACATAAAGCCGAGGCAAAACTTTATAAAGGATATTAGTATAGCTTCCATAAAGAAGGTCTTTGTGTGGGCTAATTCCGAGCTTAAATGTATCCTCTGGAGAGACCCGCGCCTCTTAAAGATTAGTTTAACTAAGAAGTTTCTCAATCGGAACTTAAAGTTCAGGAGAATGCCTTATTTTAGAGGATTCCCAAAGGTGTTTGATTAGAGATCCCCTCCTGATCTCATTACGGATCCGTTACCCATAATCCCACGGAAAAATGGGAGCCTACGCCTCGATGGCGCATAGGAAATTATAATTTAATGCTTCCTCGTTTAGGATTAGAGTTTAGATTAAGGTTGTGTGTAACGAGCAAAGCCCCTTCAAATTTAATCCTCGAGCTAGTTGAATCTTATAATTAGAGAGGAATTGTTACACCAACGCGCATGATGCTTACAAATAGCTAATCCTTTCGTTCAAGCGTACACTAATTCATTCCATCTAGCATTAGCTAAAAAGAGCAAGTACAGCGGAATGTGGTTTACTAAGCAAGATAAGGAGTGAGGTAGTTTTCCCTAGCTCTCCTCACGAAGCCAGTATGCTACAAGCAGAACATGTCGACATAAGAGAAGCATAATGACTCTACGAGTAACATTTTGTTGGCAATCAATAAAGAAAGGCAATAGATTGTTCAGCATCATGCATACCTCAATAGGTTTCATAATATCACAGTCATAAACAATACCGGTCATAATAAGTATAATGATAATAGTTGAATTAAGTCTCATTTTCCTCAATACCATACGAAAATACGAATGAAAAATATTCCATTCATCAATAAATGGGAGCATAAATAATAGCCAAGTACAGCACCTTCAGCTGATATTGTACCAGCTAGTAATATTGTTAAAATATCAAACTCCTTCAGTCGTACTAATCAAAGGTTGCTGGTCAAAGGATAGCAATGAGATCACTTTTGAAATCATATTAAATTTATTCAGTAATAATTATTATTCAGTAATAATTATTATTCAGTTAGTAATTATTATTATTCTATTAGTAATTACTTATTCCATGATTTTCTATGGCAAGAGACTTGTCGCTATTCTCGATTCTCTTTCAGTAATATTTTTTATATTATACTTCACCTCATTTACGGTATTAAGGTTACAAGCTAATCGTGGCCTAATTTAAAGTTCGTATTGATCAAGATACAGCGCGAAGAAATATAATAATTATTATTATTTAGAATTTATAAACTTACACCAAATGAGTCTGTCGCTATCCCAAGGTGCTACTTCGGTGCGATAGATTAGTGGAGAGAATGTCGGACAGGTGAGTTGAAGACCTGGGTTCGAGTTCTATATGGCTAATCCAAAAGCTAATTTTTTTTCAATTAACATTTTTGACACCGTCTGTTTCTAACATCAAAGGTGCGCTAACGAATTAACTGAAACTTCTAAATGGAATCTAAGATTGTCTGCTGCGTATTCCAATTAAGAATCAAAGAAATTTAATGCCTTTCAGTTGCGATTTCCACAATTGAAGTACCAAAATGTCAGAGGAACTTTTACAATAGCCCAAGAGATGAATGAAACCACGTCTCGTTTCTTCAAAACGCCCACAAACCCACAAGCAGCAAAACTCTGTTGAATTCCTGGCAACGACATGAATTACGTAGTTTTACAAGAATGGCATCCGATAACGTCATTATTCCAGCGAGCGCTCCATCCTTTCCTCTTCCCAGCAACGGTTTACACCAACTTTCCTCGAGTCCTCTTTAAGAAGTCGGACGTTGAAGTTTCTTTTTACTTTTCGCGTGACGTCATCATCCAGCTCTTAAAAGGTTAGGGAGTCTGCGGCCTTGCAGGAGAAAGCATTCTCCCTCAGACAAAAGGCTTTGGAAGGGATTTTCCCGCCGATTGTCAATTGTCACTTCAAACTTCTCGGGCGCTGGCATCTCTTCTAGAATTTCTAACCGCCTATTATAACTTTCGGCGGATCTAGGCGGAATGCAGAGCAAAGAACATTCGCAGAGACGTAAAGATGGGGAAGTGAAAGACGAAAATGACGGCGTTTGTGGCACGACTGGTTTGGTTTACTACATTTCATGTGGTCCAATAAGGAGTTACAAGTATAGAGAAGTCTTTATAGAGAGATTTCTTTCTTTATAGAGAAGAAAGTCTTTATAGAGAAGAAAGTTTCTATAGAGAGACAGAAATCTTTAAAAATGTATATTTAAAACTTACGCTGGTGACCGTTTCTTTAATAATACATACAGGAATGTAGTACAGTAGGAACTTGAAATCTAGCATCATTATCATTATATATACAGAACATTGGGTTTTACGTGATAAAAATATAATATTCCAGTTGTGTGAAGTCTGCATGTTTCTTCGGTCTAAAAAAGTATGTAATTATTTGACAAGGAAAGAAGAAATTATTAACGGCAAACAATAATAACACAGTCTTTTAAATAGATGTGTTTTAATCATATAAAAATGATTTGTCTAAATACTTGTAAAAGTTTAACTGAATAACAACCAAAAATTGCTCGAAAAGGTGTCAATTAATAGGTGAATTACATGTTTATATCTCTATGGACATTGTAATTATACATATATATATCTTCCTTCAACTTTCTTCAAAGCATACTGTATGATATCTTATAAATGGAACAAGTATGTTTTCAAATCGAGAGACAAGATCATCTCCACCAATTCTAAACTGAATTTCTATTTTTTCTTCCTCTACATTGGGGAATTAGTGGTGATATATCAATATGAGCTCGTTACGAGATTATTGCTTATGAGCTAATGCATTAAAATGGATCAATAAATGTGATTGCCAAAATTGCAGTTCCTTCTGGAAAGAGTTCTGTCCTCATTTTGATTTTAATCCAACCGTTCGAAAGATGTATTGCAATGTCGTTGAGTTTCATGGATTGAGCTGCGGATATGGTGGGTAAAAAGTATGGTTACTTCGGTTTTTAACTACAAAAAATATTTAAAAATTAATGGAACTTAAGGAGAGACCCGGATTGTTTGTAAAAGTAAATAAATCTCTTATCTAGATATTTGTATCTTAAACTGTTAACTGTAGTCTTAACTTCTGACTTCCGCTACTTTCATTGCTCGACAAACTTTAATAAAATACGAATAAACGAATCTCAAGGTTTTTGGCACAAAAAATCGATAGCTTGATTTCTATACAGTAAATGTACATTAATGGACTTAGTTGAATACAATTAAACAATTTAAAGAAAATAAAAACCTAATTAGATTACAAGTGACCTATGTGACAAAAAATATTCACAGTAATAATAATCATTAGACAATATAAGCGAAAAATGCATCGAAACCTATTAACACCTCCTTCCTTTAGCATTAAACAATCCAAGGAGCTTCTTACCAAAGAAGTTCACAAACTTTCCGTTAGGGGGCTCCAATAAGCGAATTAATCAAGCTCGAAAGCCCTACGCATACAATTAGTGTCCGAATTCCTCATCGTTACGCGTGGAAGTTGAGGAATCTTCAACCGACGATTTAATACGGCACGAAGGATTACATAGCTCAACGAATTCCCTTGTCTGAAAATGGCTTAAAGCATTCTTACTTCAGAAAACGGAAGGCGTTCATCAAAAAGATGATTTAATTTTAGGATTTCCTGTGCAGTTTTCCCATTGAACTCATGCGGATTCTGCCCTTTATCTTTCTTGAATTTAAGACAGCCTTTTATCTAGAGGTGTAATCACTTATAAGATTTAATTCATATATCTAGATAATGTAATTTTACCTCAGTCATTTTTCATACACCTTTGTAAATTAATTTTTTAAATTTCTTTCATGGTACAGAATTCATATTTAATTGTAGAATTTACTTTTTATTAATATTTCGTCTCCATTTCTTTTGGTACTACTATGATATTGGTCTGTTTTTTTTATTGGTTAGTTAAATGGAATATGAGACTTAAAAGTCTCCATTTCGCTATATAAAGTCCCATCACAAATAACAATATGAAGGAAACTGGGGTTTGAGTGATGCTAAATAATGACATTCGTTTTGTTAACCCCTCATTAAATCATATCTATCTAAAGTAAACGAGTATCCAAGTTATCCAAGCACTAAGCCAGAAGGGAGGTTTGAGTTCATCAACCATTAGCTAAAAAAAGACATAAA
This sequence comes from Sympetrum striolatum, assembly GCA_947579665.1. Taxonomy (NCBI): domain Eukaryota; kingdom Metazoa; phylum Arthropoda; class Insecta; order Odonata; family Libellulidae; genus Sympetrum; species Sympetrum striolatum. The sequence goes on from OX388346.1 coordinate 78,585,147, forward strand.
GAAATAATGAGGTTTACAAGGCAAGATGAGGAGTGAGGTAACTGGCCCATTCTTTATTATATTGAATACTGTAAAAGAGTTATTCGTGCGGTATTTGTCCTGCATTTACATTGACGCTTCTAATCATAACATTCTCTCTCATGAAAGAAAGCAATACTAAAGTACCTCACTCCTCATTCCTTCTCCAAGAGTGACTAACAGTGGAGGCGTTGAAGATTTAACCAGCCTCCGGACCGATATATTATACATTGTCATTTGATTGGTTGGATCGCTCATTGACTTTCACGCCGCTGTTAATGGGTTCTTAAGGCTGCAACCGATGAAATCGTGTGGCCCTTTCATTTACTCATGACGTTCACTTAACATTGCCCCCTCCCTTTATCGGACCACCGGCCTACATAAATGATGCTGCCTTCCAAACGTCATTGACCACAAGATATCGACCAGAATCAACAGGAATTGGAAATGTAGCAAAGAGCAACGACGTCGATCTAAATTAAGTCTCGCTTAGTTAGCTACTAGTGCCATTTTACAGTAATTTAGTAAATGAAAATGTTTTACGATGAGACTTTTTATAATCACACTCAAGGTGACAAACAAAAGGATTTATGTTGCTATAACAACGGATTATGATAATAGATTTTCAAAAATATGATAAATTTACGTAATAATCTGATATCCAGTTTTTTACAGAAGCTTTCAAATTAAATAGTTAAAGGTACAATTTTCAAGAATTGAATCAAATACTAAACAAATCAGGTTACTATGGAAATGCGACGTATACATTATTTTACATCCATAAGATCACTAATAGAATAATAATTTTTCTTATTAATAAAATCTCCAATTTTTGGAAGAAGACTTTTAATAAATTATTTACAAATAAAATTTATATTGTAAATTACATTTAGATACTTTTAGATACTCAAATATATAAGAATTGTAAATCTTTTAATAATAAATTTATTAACATACTCAATCTAATAATTAACAAAACAACAGATTGCTATGGTAACGCGAGATTTATTTTCCATATTAAAAACTCGCAATTCTTGTCACCACAACCAACTATAATTTTTGGTTCTCTCATAGATTATTTAAATTATCAGCGCGGTTATAAAAATAACTAGCAAAAGATATTAATGTTTCTATACACTGCTTACTCTAAATTGGAAAGACTTGCTCATAAATTTATAGGAACATGCCAACCTAAATATTGGCTAGCCTCAATGAGAATAGCACGATTATTTCACTGGAAAACAGAAATCGCTAATTAGGGTTTGGTGACTCCACGCGTGATGTTCCCTCCGAAAACATTCTAAGGTGAGTATGGGAAGAATGCCTCCATTCATGCAAGTGTAACGGTACGTCCTTCCGGTGCGAGGAACCGGAAATTTCAAGGTCCTTAAAGGAGCTTTATCACTTGGGCATATCAGCGCAAGGGGGATTCGAGGAGGTCGTGCATAATACATTTGCGAATTTTTAGCATAAAAGTACCGCTGGAGAGGTCAAGCGTCACCGAAATCTCCGTGAAATCCATCGTTCAATTCACGTCAAATAAGTTACGGAGGTGGGCACTTGAAAAGTATAATCTCTATCTTCTATATATGAAGTGTTAGTTTTGTAGATTCTAATGATATACTCAAAAACTATGATAGTAATGAAGATAAATGGAGTGCTCATTAAAATAAGACGTATTTAGATTCATTACTTCAAAACCTTCACCCATTCTGTGCCTATTTATACCTTGCTTCTAAACTTTCATTTCGCAGTTAATCCTAGCAATATGCAAGAAAGATATTTCTATCATTCGGTATGTTCAAACAAATGATGAAATGAAAGGATGGCTATAAAATTCGATCAAAAATTACCATTAAAATCCACTTTTTTTCTTTTTTTATGCAGTAAGCCACTTTTCGGGGCCTGGCACGGGGTACATTGCTATTCAAAGGGTCACTTATTGCCACTTGTAATTCATACAGAATGTTTATTTCGTTCAATTTAATATAACTATATAATTTTCTCGGCTTTCTTTTAACTCTCCGATATTAATTAACAAAATTCATCCAAGTTTTTATCATCCTTCTCATAAGGATTAACCAACCTATCTAAAGAAGTCTCAAGACACCTGCTAAACCTATCACAAATATACTCACTATAACAAACCACTTGGGGACAGGCTTGCTTATACTACACGCATATTATATATGGGATTTTACTAGAACATGGAAGCTAACTTTACGGACTTCTTATGCTCTAATTAACTCTTCGCTGCGTGAAGTGAAGTACCTTTAGCACTCATTCCCATATTTTTCGGAGTTCATAAAACTCGGAAGGAGTAAGGCTTTTATTTCTTTATTATCTTCCTCAATCTTTTAGCTGAAAACTTTAATTACACCCAAGCCTAATTATGCTCAAAAGAGTGAGGATATGACTAAGGCGAGTAGCTCCTTATGCAGCGTTAGAATTGCTTGAGTAGAGGCGCATACCTCATACGTGAAAGAATAGCCCTTCCCAAATATCAACAGCGGATGGACAGGTTCACGGACCTCTCCCGCCGAGTGAACGACCTTCCCCTTCTTACGGCACTTCCGAAACCAAGCACTCGATGGAATAATAAGCAGAAGAGATATTAAGGCGGACGTTCACGTGGTAAATGCGCAAAGTACTTGGCGACGCAGCGAAGAGATGAACTTCGAAGGAGGAAAACGGCTTTGAACGGCGCACGTCGCCAACGCAAACTTCCGAGGCTTTCGATGAGGATAAGCGGCCTTCTCTATTGTGACTGTCTTCCTCCAACTGTGGATAAGCCATTCGTTTCGCGTCTACGTTATGTAGAGTTACACAGTTTTGCTGCAGAATCCTTCTATTACCTCATACTTGGTTGAGTTGCGAAATATTATATTTTACAAATTAAGATATCGACTCAATCCCATGATCTTATTCTTTAAAAATTACCGTAACTTTCATCCCTAATATATGAAGTACAAAATATACGGTTTGGCAAGAAAACGGGTGTGTATGCTAAAGCAAGGAGATTAATAACAAAATGTGCGGGGAAAAAGATTGTAACTAAAAGAACGACTCAACAATATCGCAACAATACTATAATATGTTACGTCAATACAATACGGTTGTCACGCCAACGATTAAAAAAAAACATAAGCCTATAAAACTTACGTAATTGCAAGAAAACAAGCGAATACACAAAGACAACGGGGATCATTGAAGAAGGCATCGATTATAATTTTTCGAGGAAATTATCTCAACAATGAATAAGTTTCCCGAAGACAATTGATAGAGTGCGTATTTTGATTCGATTAATGAAACTGGTTCCTCGTATGAAAGGTATTCATCACCTTGGATACTATGTAACCACTATTAATATCTTCTCTTCGCATTATAATTTTAAGATAGCCGTTTCAGTCATTACACTGTATTGGCTCAATCTCTTATAAATCAATACTAATTTCGAAATAAGCTACATGTTTTATAGAAAAAGAACATATATTGACTTATTTTACACTAAAAAACATAAACAACAAGTACAAATTAGAATCGAATTTCGAAGCTTAAGATTCGTACTGCATTTCATATAAAGGGCGTGGAGAAATACCTATTCCGACTGAGCTAATTAAATAAAGAATATACGAGGATTGGAGTCTCTATATCCCCATGCTGAATTAGAGGCATTTATATAAATATGTAGACAGGCGATATTAACTCACCAAGTCGTGATCCTTGGTGCTATTGATGGTGTCCTCAGTCTCCAATTTGAAGCAACTTGTTGAATGCAAAGAACCTATTGAGAGAGAAATGACAGCGTATAGTAAATACGGAATAAAATAACAAAACATTTAAAGAAAAATATGAATCATTCCAACATCTAATGAAATGTAATTCAAAATAAATTCAGCTGAAAAATACATTTACAAGTACTCCGATGAAATTTACATGCATTGATGAATATTTAAAAATATCATTTAAATACCTCAAATCCATACTTAATATTACACGACTAAATTATAATACAGCTCTACAGAAATATCTAAAGAGTAAACAGGAAATCCGTTTTGCAATAATATAAACGTTTAATTATTCTTAGAGGTACCACACATTGTCACTTATCATATTTAAGTAAATTCATACTGATCATAATTAAGCATTTCCTACTATTGATTTTGATAAAAATACTAATTACAAATTTTGGTATTAAATCTTTTGAATAATTAAGCAGAGTAAAAATATCCTCCAGCTCAACATTATACTCCCAATTAAAAGTATCTGCAACTGAAGAACAAAATTATTGAGTTTATTCAACAAAGAATAAACTTTCAACATGTTAATCTTTTTTTCATGCCTAGCTACTATTGCCCTTCACCGGTGAGGTTCTCCTAAGCTCTGATGAACTTATCAGGAGGTGCTTCACCGAGGCAGCAGTAACAACAAACACACACAACCATTCCTTGAATCGGAAAAATCCGATCAGCTGGGATTCGAACCCGGGAGTTGCGGGTGGGAGCGATAGCTTAGATGGCATGCTATCCACTCGGCCACCAAGGCCGGTAAGCTTAATGCAATCAATGCATTCACATACGTATAAAGATAAATTTACATAATTAAACAGTAAAATACTCATAATACGTATAAATATTATCTATAGTGAAGGCACAAGAGCTTGCTATCCATTGATGGTAATCACTCGATAATTGGTGGAACTTTTACGTAATTAACTCCATTAAAGAAACCAAAAATGAGTAAAAAACATTTTCTGTGGGCTTAGTCATTTCTATTATCTCCAGATGAATAAATCCTGCTCTCTATTGCACAATATTTTCAAAATGAAATGACTTTGAATAAGTTCAATTCCCGAATAAGAAACAACCGAAGCCAAAAATAGCTGCATAGTACCATTAAATTGAAAATTTCAAAGATTGGAATGCGATACCAAAAAGTTCTCTCTATGGCGTCTGTTAATTAGATTTGAAAACGAAGAAGAGAAATTAAACAACAGATGGCTGCCTTTCGAAAAATAAAAATCGAAACCAGCTTATTGTGCCTGAAATGCGGGGAAAAATCTGCGGACGGCGAAGTAATAAAGAAAAGAATGACGTCGGCAGGAAACGCATGCGAAAAAAGGGGTTCGCAAATAAGATTCTGCGGAAAAAAGGAAAAACCACAGGGGGAATTCGCAGATTTAATTAATCCCAGAAAGAAATCAAAATCTAAAGGAAATGAGTCGAATCTGCAGAAAATAATTGACCTGATTCGTATCCAGGGATACTATTATTAGAAAACAATAAGAGGAAGGAAATTAAATTTAGAAAGGCTTTGAATATCTTAGTAGCAAAGTCAAAGTGATATCTTCATGACAACTGGAAAATTACTTCGTCACTACCGCTGCCTGAAACCATATTTGATAAGAGGAATCTGTTTTTCCTTTTTGTTGGCCTATGCTAGATAAAACTGCATCTTCCATATTCTTTTCTCCCAGTTTCTGCATGGCTGTAACGCCGTAAAAGGCCCTGAGGTATGCACAATTCTGGATTGTAACATTTATTCTGGTCACATCTTAATGAATACCATGAAGTGTTACAATGTGCTCGGCATACACATTTTCACAGGCAACATTATAGCTCAAATGGGAGAGTAACACAAATACTGCACTCCCCATCTTGTCTAGTATGCCCTATTCTTTTTCTGCAGCTTTTGGTAGCTTTTTGTAGACAATATGAGGTTTAAACTCACAGTGTAAGTAATTCAAAGAAGAACAAACATTATACAAGAGGAGAATGGGAAAATAAATAACGGTGAAAGAGGAGAAGAACGCCGACAAAGACGGCTATTGGAGATTTATAATTCATTAACAGCCGAGTTCCAAATGCCATGTCATTACAGCTTTCTACGGCTTTTAGAACCCGTATGTCTATGGTTTGCGGTTCTAACTTGCCTTCAGGATAGGTTCTTAAATAAAGAGAAACTAAACGCAAGAAGAATAAGGCCAAACTACCTCACTCCTCATCTTGGTCCACACCTTCTAACGCAAAGTAACTCAAACCTCACAGTACTTTGTAAAGCACTTACCCTCTCAAAAAAAAGCTATTGGTAGCGGATTGTGGAGATTTTAAGGTTCAAACCGACCTTTAGAATAATTTTTTTAGAGGTTTCAAATCTCCAATAGCCGTCTTTGTCGGCGTTCTTCTCCTCATTCACCGGTATTAGGAGAAATCTGGAAAGGATTGCCGCACTTTGTAGAGTGAAAGTTAGTGTATTGGTAAGTACTCCGCTTTCTACCGTTTTGGGTGTTTCTAAAAAGAGATAAAAGAACCTTACTTGTTCTCTCCAAATACCGGTAAAGGATGTAAAGAACGCTGACAAAGACGGCTAATGGAGACTTATAGCCTCTTAATCATTAACTGCCGCGGTTCCAAATTTTCTTTCATTACGATGAATTCTATAACAGACAGACCTCCATAAACATATACAGAACCACAAGTTTTCAACATGGAAGACCCCAACGAGGAACCCGATAATCTTCGGCAACCGAAATTAATAGGGAAGGGAATCGCACGATTTTCGACAGGCAGTCGATAAATACGTCATATCCGCACACGTCACAGGGGAGGGAGAGGGAGAGATGGGCAATCAAGTTAGGCGGGATACTGATTAGATTCTGCCGCCAATCATCGTCGGAAAAACAAAATGGAGGAAGAAATTCGCCGGGAGGTCGACCGCACCAAAACAAGGCGAAAATAACAAGTGAACGGGGAAATTGAGGGCATACCTTATCACAAAAAGGAATAATCAACTGGAATACCAAATGAAGGTCATATTATAAAATAAGGAATAAATGAGAAGTCTATGTGAATGGGTTTGTTTCTAAAAACCTCCACCATTAGCATTGGAGAGGGAAAGAAGAGTTGTGCAAGGAGAGATGAGGAATGAGGTATTTGTCATTCTTCTCTTTCGGTAGTGTTTGTTCACCTTTAAGTTATTTATCTTAGAAGTAGGTTAAAACCTCAAGCCGTCCGCCAATGTCTAGAATGGGATTAAAGCTTACTAAACTAGATGAGGAGTGAGGTAGTTTGCCTTTGAGTTAATAGGTTTTGAGAGATATTAGTGTTTACTAGGCAAGACGAAGAGCGAGGTGATTTTTTTACACTTACGATATCTGCGAGGAGTTTCCATAGGTGTTTTATCTTGGTTTCTGAAGTATAAATAAGGGAAGAGTGAATAAAATAGCGATCTAGGAAAAAGGGAGTGTTTGTTAGAGGTGGAAAGAAAGAAGGGGAAAAAGCTGGGCGTATGTGGTGATTACCATTCTGAAAAAGAAGAACGTACTTTCAGGAATAAGAGTAAATGTATTATGAAATTTTTATAGAGTGATGAATACCTAAATACGTACCTAGGGATTAAAATTATACTGTTCTTTAAGGTTAACTGCTGATTTAGCTATTTGGTATTCGCGGGATATTTTAATGTTATTGTTTCCTAAGGAGAGATTTAAAATGACTTTTCCGATAATATTCTAGCGGTAGAATAGCAATTGAATTAGAAAAGAAAACATTGGAAAGTAGTGGAAGAATAAAAATTGCTAAATCGCACGCGAAAATAGTGAAAAGATACAAAAAAATAGCGTTGCCATGGTAATCATTGTTGCTTAGTGAAGTTATATAGGTTAGCAACAGAGACATTGGTAATTGTTATCCATCCTCTAGCGGAGGAAACAATGGCAAAAAAATTAACTTTCACTTTCGAAAAATAAATACCCAAAACATCGACGACCCGAAATAGACGCGATTAAAAAAAAAGCAAGAACGATAATTCAAACTAGAGGGGACAAAAAAATGGAAGGGTAGGAAAGGCATCGTTTATATCGTCCTTCCGCGGGCAGCAGCGCCGCAAGCGAGCGCGGCGAGAGGGGGGAACTCCCGCTGCGGGAATAATAACAGCTTCCGGACACCTCGGCACTAAATTATGCTGCACCCGACGCCTTTAAAACGGGACTTTAGAACGTGTCAGCCGAAGAAAAACCGGCGACCGCCAACAAAGCTGCGGTCGCATGTCGCAACAATGAGCCGATGAAAAGGCTTAAAGCGCGGGTCGTTCCAACAATGATCCGGTGATGGCGGGAAAAGCCTCGTTGCAACAATGGCGGAGGCGGGAAAAAAGAGGAGGATGCCGGGAAGGCTAAACGGCGGCATCATCGTTGCGGTGCGAACGATGTGGGATCCTGCGGGGGAGCAAATGAGTACCATAGAATTCATCAATCCAAAGATTATCCAACTTTAAAAGGCTATTTATGAATCGAAGTTCCTTATTTTATTCACGGCTAAAATACGCAGATCATGGTTGATATCTCGAAATAAACTATTTTATACATATTAAATGATACAATACCGATAATAACCGTACATGATTAAACTTAAAATCTTAATCATTCAAACGTAATAGATGCTAAATCCGAAATTCTTAAATCCGAAATGACTGATTTTGTAGGATGTCGACCTTATCCGACCCTGAAACTACAAAGTCTCTTCTTCTTGATTCATATCATCCCCGATTCATGAAATTAGAGTATTATAGAAAAATTAATCAAATAATAATAATCATCAAATATTCATTTGGTAGAAACTATATCAAATATTAGGAAACATAATGCAAGAGACTATCCTATAGAAGGGATACAGAAAATCTTTGAAATCTTTAACCCTTACGTACCACGATGTACCACAGAAGTTCTATCTAAACGCATATTCCCATTCTACATCTACGTAAAAAGTGAGCTAAATTAAGAAGTACCACTTTATACTAGCAATAATTCTAGCATCTTGAATTAATTTTTTAATGTCCACTAATATAGATAAATATTCCGCCAACAGTGGTTTACTGAATGAATTAACAACTACCATAGTTTTTCGCATTCTCTGACGAGTAATCCCAAGTAATTTACCGCTGAATAAGTTTTCTAAGAGTAGTATTACTATTATATTTATTGCATCAATGAAGAACCTCAGACCGATATAACACAAATTACCACAATGAGTATAAAAGGTAAAACAAACAATCACATAAAATAGATAAGATCGACACAACAATAGCTACCATTAGCCAATAATGGTCGACAAAGAAGTTAATTTCCAAATGAAAAAATAACATTCTTATCCCCTTCATGGTCAACAATGTAAGGTATAATCAACAATGACATCCATAACCAACAATGTAATTAGTTTTTGACGACCAAATCGGTTAGGAAAATTAATGTAATATCAATAATTTTACTTACAATCTAAATTTAATTTATCATCAACAATCAAATGTATTACCAACAATGTACGTGACGGAATTCAACAATTCCAACCAAAATATGAAGTCCTCTCCCTAATAGAGAGATCCCTACCTCTGAGACCACCCCTGATGAATCCAATTACCAGAACGTCTCCTCCTTGTACCTCCTAACACACCGGACGGGTCCAACTCGGGATGGCACGGATGATATTTCCAATTAAGCCCGGAAACAAACTGCGACTCGGAAAATGGAGTGATTCTTTCTATCCCTGGACCATCCTCACAATTACTACAAGTGGTCTCCGACGGAAGATCCCTCGCGTGTGGGGTGGGAACTCCCCCCTGATCCTGATGATATCGCCGAATCAACGCTAAAGGAAGCCGCGCTTATTAGGAAGGGTGTATCAGATCCCCCTGTCGGAAATTGCCGAAGACAGGGGAATGAAGGGGCCTCGACGGGACACAGACAAACGACTTTATTAAGGAGACTCCTCTATCTCCGCTTATATTGAACCCTTCGTCGCGGGATATTAGCTTTCAAAGACGAGCGGATATGGGCACATGATTGAATGGAGACACAATTAAGACTTGAAAAAAAAGGTAGGAAAACCTAGGCTTTTTTCAGTTCTACGCGGACCAAACGTCAGAATTATACAGGGAAAAAGTAATCAAAGATGGAGAGTTTGAAGGGCTAGGTGGAATTGAGAAGATGGAGTTTAATGGGACGCTGAATTTGATTATCAGAGCGATTTAACTTCGGCAGTAATACTGCAGTAAAGGGGAATACAATTTCCTTGGTTTTAATTAAAAGTGAGTATCTAAGGATTGACAAACAGGAAGGCGGGATGAGATATGGCGCCAAATTAGATCATCGCATCGGATGGGTTTAATTTAAACGCTAAGTAAAGCCAAACAAGAAGGAAGAACGCATTAGTACTAATTAATTCCTCGTATATGAAAAGGGGAGATGTGTTTTAGTATCGTCTGAGTCTTGTTCGTATCTTTGACATAATGAAGACTACGGTGGTGTGACTGATGCTGAATGTTATTCTCCTTGACATTCCTTATTGAGTGCTGTCTAACTGGTTATTTGATGATCTTGGGCGGTCTTCTTCCACTCATATAACAAGGACGAAACGAAAAGAAAACGACCTGATTCCCCAACTAGCCTAATAAGAATCAAAGCATTTTGCAGCTAATAGTTGGGGGAGTGGGAGGATTCAGCTTGCATTTCGAAGGCTTAATATACGCAATGGTTATAAAAAGATAATGAATTGCATTATCATTTTGGTGTCATCAAAGCTATACTTATGAACAGAAAAGTCTAGAACTTCAAAGGGAGAACTGTAGCATACCTATCCTCGGAGTTGTTGAAATCGATCATGTTAGGTGAGTAACAAAGGTAACTATGGTATTGAGTTACTATTGTTTATAGAGTCTGTATTGTATTGTTGAGTAATTTGAAATTAACAGTAAAATAAACGATTTGAATAACAAAATGTATCTGGTTGGACAGCCTTAAAAAAAGAACATAAGATGAAGAAATCTCATTTTCCTTCTTTCAAGAAGGTGCGGTTCAATGCGATTTTAAATATTATCTGAGGAATACATTTCACGTTACAAATTGAAAGTGAATGCAATTCAAAAGATCTCCAATTGAAGCTATTTACGCATGTTCATTCGATTTTTTTCTAAAATTATTTCGATTTTTATCGAAATATTAATTCCATTGTTGTTGATAAACATTAAATTGTTGCTTAATGGTAATGATACACTAACGATAATGAAGTTAAAACATATTCTCGATCATTATTACAGCCTTTGGCGAAATCTTCCATTACCCATGTGCCCCGAAGCCTAAAGTAGCAAGCCTTTTTCAGCGTGTGGCATGGGGTGAATACAATCATATATTGAATTTAACAACTCACCAATATCCAATAATGAAATGACTGAAATCTTAAGAAAGGTAATCATTTTGATCAGCACAAATTAAGGGGAGTGGGATAGAAAAGTGCCATTTTAACACGTAAAAGAGTGAATAAATTGTGTAAACAAGATATTTAACCATCATGGTGAACTGAACAAAGCGCTAAAACCATTTAGCATCCCAATGCACGCAAAAATTCAGCATTGCAAACATAATCCGTGCAAAAATGCGAGAAGGAATTCCCTTCCTAGAATATCCGCCGTGATTAAACACAGGAAAGAGCTGGTTGTCAGGAGACGGTTGAGATAACAGCGAAAGGGATACACACACACGGAAAGATCCCCGAGAAAAGAAAGATCTCTCCTAAACCCCCTGGTTCGTAAACAAGGACGTCTTGTTTTATGCGGCGGAGCGGATCTTCCCGGAATGAAAGGATGGCCTCTTTTCCCTCTTCATTTTTTTCGGTCCTCCTTCGAGGGGGGTTTTAACAACGGGACTATTAAACTTCCGCGCCAACAAGTGAAACTCATCATCTTCTAATCAAGCTTCCAATAGCAATTAATTATTCCGGGAGGGAAGAGGGAATGCAGAATGTGGAAGGGGGAGATGATGGAGGAATCTGAAGAGAAGAAAGGGGAAGGACAATATCCTGGAAATGATACCCTAGACATTTTCCTATTTCCGATGCAAATAGAGTTTCTAATAGAACTGAATATCTTTGTCTTTATGGACTGTTAAAAGACTCGTTAAGTTGTAATGTAAGGCGATCTGTCTGTTGAGAATTCAGGTTGGATTCACCCTCATCCCATAGCAACCAGAAGCCTTGAAGTGGAGGAGGCGAATATGCTAGGTGAATATTGAGCTAATTTTTATTTATTTTACGTAAATTGAACATAATTTTTAATGAGGAAATTTTTATTTTCCTCTCTCAATCAGAATTATATCGATGTAGTACTTTCTTACCCTATTCCCATGGCAACCTGAAGCTTGAAAGATGGGATGAGGCTTACTAGGCAAGGGGAGGAGTGAGGTAATTTTTAATTTATTTTCTCCCTGAGAGAGATTACTATATATATAACACGTCTACATAAGCATAGCAAAATCATCCCGTGCTTAACACTTGTCATAGCGTATAATATAACCATAAATTTTGGAATTGCCGCGGAATGAGAAAACATACACACATAAATATATTTAATTCAGATTATGATTGGAACCTCATACACATTTTCCATGGCTACCAGAAAGTTTGAAGGGAAATGAAGCAACTAAGCAAGGTGAGGAATGAGGTAAATTTCGCCTTGCTTCCCTTCCTGATTCAGAGATACAGTAACCCATAACGTCCTCCAAAGTCAAATCACTCTATGGTTAACTCTTTTCATAGCGTTTCGTAACACATTGAATTTTACACATCACCTTTAAACATATGCATATTTAATTCAAGTTATACTACAAATAAAGACGGCATCCACGATGGATAAGCTCCATTAGATGAATCTTTCACTTGAATCGTTGAATATATGTATAATTTACAGAAATGTATTTCTGTTTGGAACAAAAATAAAGATAGAGCAATTCAGCAGGGATCTGTGGAATACGAAAGAATTTCCCCGTAAGTTTATTAAGACATGAAATGAAAAATATAAATACATCGCTGGGATTGAACGAAGGTATCAGAGGAGGATAAGGAATTCCATCCAATAGAAAAGCACATTCCGATACCGAATTCAGGATCAAACAAAGGAATAACACAGCGAAAGAAAATCCGTACACTTACAGACTAATCAGGAAAGTCTTTTCAATGGTATGAGGAACGGTACGCCGTAAAAATATGAGCTGAATGTAAAATAAAACGTTCGCCATGAAAATCGTCGCGTAAAACTCTCCAAAAGGATCAGAAATCACGTCAAGCTCGAGTGCAATAAAAACAGAAAATAGATCGCATAAAAATCGGAGGGAGAAAACCGTTGCCAAGGGGACGAGGGAAACTTATGGGAATAGGAAAAGGGAGGGAAAAGATATGGAGGAAGGGTTGCAGACAAATGATTCGACTCAGACCTCAATTCGATACAAGCAGATTGCTGTATGAATATCTGCGGAAATATCATGACTTTCTCCATTTTTAAGGCGTACCACGACCCTTATTTACGCTAAAACAATATGGAAACAGTTTATTGTCATGGATTCGATCAAGCTACTGCTTGGGGTAACCATATACAATAGGATGGAAATGGGGTTGTCCATAGCAACGGTCGAATTAAATCTCATAATCAAAGAAGCACTATCGGAAACAGTAATCGAGGATTTGATTGTTTCTCGCAGTAATTCTAATTTTATTCATCGTATTATTCTTGATTTAATGCGCAACGGATCGATTACTATACATGTATTTATTTCTTATCCGTTGAATTATTATGAAGAAACAAAATATTTAGGACTATACATAATATTATGAAAAAATTTACATATTGCTACGTTGCCATAGCAAACAGAAATTTTATTATTGATTTGTTCAATTATTGACACAAGTAAATTATTTAAATTTAGCATCATCAAATATAATTTTATCTACAATCTCTTCTTCACGAAGTATTTTCTGAATTATAAAGAATATATTTTAAATCATAGAACAATTAATATAAATATAACAAAGACTTTTTAGAAATACAGTTCAAAGTTCAAAGTATGAGGTTATCTCCGTTAACTTAATTGAAAGTGTTTGAAGCCTGACTTCCACCAAATTACCATTAAATCAATGAGAATTGAGTCAAAACTGCTCATGGAACTAGCCTAAGACACTCGTAATATAAAAAAAATAAAATTAAACTATCCCAACAGTCGATCCTAATCAAACAATGGAAAGGATCATTCTTGAAGAATAAATGGTAAACAATTGGGCAAAGAATGTTATACAATGGGCCGTCAAAAATACTTGACTAACAGTAGAAAATTCTCAATGGTAAACAATCAATTTTCAACTATCAACGTAAACAATTAACTTTCTAACAATCATATTTAAAACAATAATTTTCAATAATCAATTTTTAACAATCATTTTTGAACAATTAATTTTAATCAATCGATTCCAAACTATCTGCTAACTTATGAGTAGGGCAAAATTAACCGAGGTTATGTATCCGTTTAAAAACTGTTGCAACAGGAAAAATGAGAAAGAAGGAAAAGAGAGAAATCGAAATCGGAGGAAGCAAGGAAGGAGGAGGAAGGAAAAAAATAGAGAAAGTTCCTTCGGAGGAAATGCGATAGAGGAAGAAAGGAAAGGTGCAATGGGGAAAAGAGGAATTCCACGTCAGAGGATAGAGAGAGATAATTGGACGAAGGAAGAAGTGGGGGATGGGGAAGGAAAGGAGAGGGAAAGGAAATGAAGAGGGTTCGGATAGAAAGGAGTGGCACGCAAATACAAATAATGGGCTGAGAGAGGATAAGAAAAAACACTTTCCAAATTGCGACTCCTCCTAAAAATTGCTATTCTTTTGTAACTTTATGGCGTTTTATCAAAATTGTAATTTTCGAAGGAAAGAGAGGCTTTCTCACTTTTAAGCTGAGAATTGATTAACTTTTAAAGACTTTCCCACGTTACAGATAATCCTATCCACAACCCTCTTAGTTGTACAATGCATTCATCGTATTCACCTGCCATGTCAATACTATGATTTAGTCAGTTAGTCAGTCAGTTTTAGAGGAAAACAGATTGGAGAATTAATCGAGAGCAAATAACTAAGAGATTAGGGTTACTTCAACAGCAGAAAACTTGACGAATAAATTTGCTATTAATATAGAAAACTTTAAATGCATAACTATTATAGGAAGAGTAACAGATAAAATGAAATAGGTAGCAATTTTAAGCCATATGTGTAATGTTAGTAATTTACCTCGTCATGAACTAACCACGCACAAAAAGCCTGTATTCTCCAATTCTAGTGTATATTCCCTCACGACGTTTTTTAACAATTCCAAAAATCAGTGAGCATTTGAACGCTGTATGGAATGTATTAAAGAAATTCAAACCTTGTCATACACTACTTTAATTCGATAACATCAAAGTCAAACATATTTACGCGTAATAAATGTAAGTAATTAACGACTAGAGAACACAATAACTACAATTTAATGAAATTGAAAAGTTAGTAACAACCAAAGTATATTTTTATATCAAAACGCTTTTATAGCGTTATTATTATTTTTGCTAGTCCTCTACTATTTGTCTCATTGCTATTGATATTGACTCTAAGAGAGCCTCTGAGATTGTCGCCAATATTGTCATTAAGACTGCAGTTGTAATTGTTGTGGCTATTGTCGCTCAGAGAGGCATTGTTATGGTCGTTGCTATCGGCACTAAGACTGCAATTGTAACTGTTGGGGCAATTGTCGTAGAGAAAGACATTGTTATTGTCGTTGCTATCGGCACTAACAATGCCTTAGCAACTGTTGTTTCTATTGCCGTTTAGAAGGCCATTGTTCCAAGCCAAGGGGTTTTTATTATTGTTTCATTGCCTCAATCATTATTAGTAAAGTGAAGATCAAATTTAGGCGTGGAAATTTTAACGTCAGTGTGCGACGGGGCTTAAATTCCAAATTTTCGGAAAAGCCGTGACAGTGCTGCCAACCTAGGGTGAAGAAAGTCATCTTTCTTTCCCGGCGTTAATCTATTCAGTCAAATGTTTTTGCTCTCATATTTTAAAGCAACTTCCTCCAGCGCTTCCGACCCAGTTCGTAGGAAATTAAGACGTAGACATAAGTCTTTGTCGCTGCTGAGCCGATGAGGATGTAAGCTGTTGATTAGAGAGGGGGAGATTGATAAGAAGAGAAAAGACCTCTTAATCACGGAGACAGGAAGCGGAAAATGACGTAGCACGTCTTCCTTCATATTGCTCCGACACGCTTCCCTTGGCGAGAGTGTTTATTAAAACCGCTACACGCCTTCCGATTTCCCTCTCTCCCCCTTCAAAAGTGTCCCTTCCCTGCCTTTCACTTCCATTTTCAATTTGGCGCACCTTTAAGTTGGCAACAGTGCTGGAAAATGGTTACGGTAGACGTAACGAAACGTAGGAAAAAGCTATGTAAATTTCGATTGGCATGACGCAATACATATTTATAATTAAAGTTATGAGTGTGGTATCCTAGGATTGTGGATTAGATTACAGATTATAAGGATTAATAAAATACAGACGCATATTTAATCTGTGAGGTATTCTAAATGCCCTTTGGCCGACTGAGAACTCCAACACTTCCCAACCAAACACAAATACCGATTTGCTGATAGCTCTCCACAAGAAAATGATAAAAGCACTTTTTTGTTGTGTTATTTGCTATTTTTATATTTATTTGAGTTTTTCTATTTCCTTTTTTATTTGTGATCAAAACTTGCTTTGATTTCTCTATATAAATAGTTCCTTCCGTTTTGAAAAACCGCAACTTCCACGAGACCATTAGCCATACCACCTGATATCATCACAACAAAACCTTTACATATGTAAATGAAAAAATCCCAAACATTCTCTATATGAGCAGTGTTTATGTTATAAAATATTTTTGGAGGGCAAACGTTGTCGTTGAAAAGTACTTAGCGGCAAAATTGCAGCGTCCCATTGGTAGAAAAATATAAATTTCCCATTTCCATCATTGAGGTTCTACCTGGGGAACTTATCTTAACTTATGGGCTAAGTTATCGAGATACGAACGATATGGAATTTAATATTTGAATTCAAATTACTGGGGCACAAGAACCTATCGAATGGTAGAGAATGTATGTAAGGTCGGCTCAAAGATATTAATTCGGTCTCACGATAGACGAGGCTGTTAAAACAGCAATTCCACGAAATATGAGTGCCTCATTAAAAGGCTTAGAAACATCAAGATTAACGCACTAGCTTAATGTTTGATTCAATATTTAAATTACACGAAGGAAAACACCACAATTTGATTCCATCCAGCAATAGTATCATTTTTTAAATTGAAAGTTAATCATTAGTATTAACACCGTAGCTTCATAATGAATTCGTTCACTATTCACGACAAACAACGTCATCTCGTGATACTTAGTTGAAATAACAGAGAGAGAAAAACATTCCTTATATATTTGTTTTATTTTGTATTCATTCGCAATAAATTTCCGGGTATTTGTATGGTAAGAACATTTTCCACCGAGTTTGATTGAAAAAATATATGAAATTTGCATCGCAAAATGATTTGATTTCCAAATAGGACGGACCGGCGTTATTCAATTATTTCTTTCAGATATGCAAATAGCACTTTTTCCTGCCGCTGAATATCAATGGATGGCGAAAATGGAAAACTGAGCGAAAGGAATGCAAATTAAGGAATAAACATCAATTTGCCCAACCTTGGAAAAAATTCACCCCTTCGGAATAACGATTGCACCAACAATTTGAACAACAGTTTTTCTTTCTAATCAGATTCCTTAATCTGCGGTTACTTTTTATCTAGAAGTGGTAGATTAGGTTTTTGTGTGCACGAGCAATGAAGAGAAAGGATTTTAAAGATGATTTCTAGTCCTATAGAAATAAAGGCATTCATGGATGTTATTTGTAGAAATCTATCCAACCCGATGAGTTAAAGGGACCTTAATCCCTGCACTATTAATTATCTCAAGCTTTGGAGGGTGTATAAGGTAGATCGGTCAGTTAAGTATTAATACTGACACTAAGGTAAAACTACAAGCCCTCGGCAATAGTTTATGTTAAAATTTGGATAGGAAACGAGGCTTACAAGGCAGGGGAAGGACTTCCTCCATTACTTTCTTTACTGAGCAAAAATACCTAAAACCGGAATAATACACGTAAGTAAAGTTCAACACATCTACGATTATCAGTTTGGCACCAACTGATAAGACGAAAATAACATTGTGATCATAAAGACTAATAATCTGATATTTCATACGTACTCGAGCCTAGTACTTTGAAGAAGTTATGCAAGCGTGTCGATGAGTTTTTGATGTAACAAGTCACAATAGAAATTCACAGAATTACGCTGATTTAAAAGAGGTTATAGTAAAAAAGGAAAAGACGAAATAAGCTCATTTTTAACAATGCAACAAAATTAACACTACAACAATCGAAATACAACAATAGAATTAAAACAATGAAGAGTACGGTAACAATCAGTGATGGTAATAAAATACAGCAATAATATCAACAATGGAAACCATAATCTTCCATGGCAACCGATTGTAAAACTTAATCTAATTAAAACTTTTTTACGATACTTTTTTCCGATTATAAAAACCATTATTTCTAACGAAATTTTCAAATAAATAAAACTAACCTTAATGCACTTCTAGAAGAAGTTACCGACGTAAATAATGATAAATGATGGAATCTACTAATCTGGCCTCTAATTCGTGTTAGTCCTCCGTTACGAAGAATAACGTAAAAGCTTTTATAGCTCTTTCATGATACATAATTTATTCCACGATCATGGCTTCGACCATTTCGGCCATCACATAATAATAATAATAATTAATCGTCTTTTATTTGATTGAGACTAAAAAGTCTCTTCTTCCATCTAACCCATGGTGATCAAGGTGACCAAAGGGTCAAAACGATGGCGGTGGTATAAATTACATATTGCGGTAAAGGTTTGTAAATATTCGTTTAGGATAAACAGAATAAAAATATGCTTACACATAAAGACAAAAATTCATATATACTTAGACGACGAAAATTCTACATAATTGTTTTCTTCTTTCTACCACATACACACACTTTATATAACCTGACTGAATATACTCCCGCGACTGAAGTCAAAGCAATTTACTCCTCAGACATTTTCCCTTGTTTATCCCGTGTCCCATTCGTCGTCTCATCATAATCCGAAATTAAAGGAAAACAGTTGGTCTGGATAAGCATAACTTTGGGTGCGGACGAGATATTTTCGCAACAGCTTATACGCAAACCGAAAAGGAATTATTCATGACGTAGTTTCGCACTCCTAGCTCAAAGGGGTGGACGTCATTTCAAAAGGGCATCTCTCTACATAACGAGCGAAAGATATGTGCATTCCATATGGCTTTTGATTTAACAAACCATAGAGAATGGGAGAAGCAAGACCACTTTCACACATGTATACGGAATGTCTCTCCTTTTATGTTAGTACTACAAGCAAGTCCAATTTTGCGGTTTTTGCCTCACAAAGATGTTTCTATTCTTCATACAAACAAGTAGTAATTTGTACAGCAAATACTGATCTGCAATGGACGATTAAGATATATTCCTAACTACTAAAACGTTCGTTGTATAAAGTCGACAGCAGGAAGCCTGTTTGTACTCTATACCAGAACTCTATCAGCTATTAAAATACTGATGAGGCTTACTAGGCAAAATGAGGAGTGAGGTATTAGCCCTTGTTTACTTCACAGAGAAGGTTAAGCCAGAGTATATTCTGAACCAAATATTAGCACAGTGACACGATGAGTTACAATTTAACACAACAAGAAAGAGAATTACATTTATTCCATTAATCAACAACACCCATACCTCAATGTCTTTCATATCAGTGAAGCCATGAACAAGAGTAAGGCAAAATTAAGCAATAGACACATATTTCAACATAAAAACATTCAACGATTTCATTCAAATATCCAACTTATAAGGAAATGATACATGTGAGTGTATTTAAAGAGCGTGTTCATTTTCATTGCATAGAGCACGTTTAGCCAATGTTAGTTTCAATGCCTTTTCTCGTAATTGGTTTTATGAGTTGCTTCGGCTTTGTTTTTGCTCTAAGTAACTACATATTGTTATAATACCTATCAGTTAACACTTCATTGCTTTAAAGTAAAAAAACAACTAAAGTGAATTAAATAAAAATTGAAATTGTAATTTAATTTTGGCGATTGAGATATCGTACAGAAAGGCATGTTGACAGTAGTTATGGAGACAATTAATTTTAAAAAATTAATTATATTGATAAAATCGAATATTTCAACGAGCCTACATTCATTTAATCGAACCAAATGCATTTAAAGCCAATTCAAAAAGAATTTCCGAAAGAATAAAGGAGTTGAATGATTTAGCATTTGATGTTGGCGAGTGTGGGCTGATACGAAAAAAAAGAGGTGAAATGTTCGGAAGAGAGTAACATTATTTCAGAATTCGACAGCTATTTCGAGGAATATTTATAATTCATATTCTGCAAACTCAGGAGGAGTGGGTAAACACATCTGGACCCATTGGGCAAACAAATTTGCCAAGGAAAGAGACATGTTTATTAAAGAACTTTGCAAAGTTTGTTTTCCCTCCCTCATGCAGCGGATTTCCTATCTGAAACCTTTCAGGGCCGTCTAAAGTGGATGGTGGTCTGCGGACTTAAATTCGCAGGTGAATTATCGCTTTGGAATTGTCAATGAATAATATTCCATGAATAGTCGTTAATTTCATACTAAACATTACTAAAATTCTTTTTCAAACTTCTTTTTTTCTATTTCTACATAATTAAAGGAGCTTAGTCAACCACCCATTTTGGTAGCTTACTACTCCTGAATTTTCAAAGACCAAAGTGATTACTCTAAAAATGTATGAATCACGAAAACCTTACGTTGAAGGAACTTCCATAACGATAGCTTTACTATGATACTTTGCCATAAAAGCTAGTATATGAGTTTATCACTGCAAGATATATTCGCTAAAGAAATGAATCTATATATTACCAAAGTGAACAGATTAACTTCCTCAGCAGATAATTATCGTGTATTATTATACATAAGTATTCTAAGTAGTAATACATCAAATTCAAACCAACGAACTTTGATTAAATCAGTATGGCTAAAATTGAAAGAGTAGATATCTCCGTATATAAGCTAATAAAATTGCAAAAATGGTGTAAATATAAAATACATATTAAAAAAGCAGTGTAACTTTCTAGTTGGAAAATGAGTTTGTGATATCTATTGCAAATACAATTAATGAGGAAGGTAGTTTGATATTGATAATAATAGCATTATTAAAAACAATATCTAATAATTTTTTAGGGAGAAAAATAAGCAAGATGGATAAAGTCTTTAATTGTAATATGGAATATATAAATACACCTACGCTACTCCTATTACTATGGTAATATTTAAAGTGTTTCGACATCTTAGGATATTTCTTACTAATGAGCTCACTTTAGGATTAGAACCCGGAACCGATGTCATTCCAACGTTATTTAATTTAACGCGCTGTCCACTTAGCTAAACGGAAGCACCAATTTGATCTTATATAACTTATGAAAGCCACAAAGCTCTTTGTTAAGTTAAAAATTCACTAATCATGACTACTATATAATCTTTTATACGTATTTCTTCCATGATGTTTTAAATTTTGTCGAATCATTACTATTCGCCTCGCGATACATATTTAAAAAGTATATTTTTTGACTTAATGAGATTTTTTCGGTTAACATGATAATTTCTAATAATTAGTATGCATGCAGCTTGGATAATGAAAGTAAATCCAATGCTCTTTTATTCTGGAACAGGCTTTCTCCCTAGTTTTCGTGATCCGATTACGATAACTACAAAAAATACTGCACATACAGCACGGGAGATAAAATTAAATAAAGTTAATTAAATCAAAAAATGTCCCTCCCATCTCAAGCAGACTTTCACTTTCTCTTTTTGATGAAAATTTGAAGTTGAAAATTCACTAAACATGGATATCAAATAATCTTTTTTGAATATTTTTTTTTTCATGTTTTTTAATTTTTTTATCGAATCATTTTTATAATTTGTCTCTATGTACTTGAGGTGTATTTCTTAGTTATGGTGATATTTTTTAAGTACTATAGTAACAATGGATTATTATATATACATGCAGCACGGGAGATAAAACTAAATCACGACTATTGAATCTCAAATGCGTAAAATGTCTGCTCCCATCTGAAGGCAGAAATTTTCGCTGAGAAGAAACAGATAAGAGAATGCATTTGCCACAAACTGCGAATATTACATCGGAGGTAAGGAGGGAACAAAATTGAAACGAAACTTGGATGTCTTTCGATACCAAATAAAAAAAGAAAGCGCTCCGACATCAGCTTGTCGAGAGAGAAAAAATAAACAATAAAAAAGACGCCGTAGCAACATCTCGAACACGCGCTCTCTCTGCGAACGAATTTCCCTTCCATCCGCTAGCTGGCGTCGTTTTATCGGGATCGCTCGATTTAGGCAGCGAAAATGACATTTTTGCGAGCGAAAACTTTTCTTCTTCCCCCGCCTCCTTGGCGAAAAAGAGCGACGTTTAAACAGGGACTCTTGTTTTCGTTGCCACGGCAACCCCGCGAGAAGTTTTCTCCCCATTCAAGTTTAATGTTATATTGGGCGCATCGCGGGGAACCGCAGACGAGGAATTTCGGCGGTCGAGTTTGTTTTGGAAATGAGGTTTGATTATTCATTCCGACGGCGGAAAGTTTTGCGTTCGCCTCTGTGGTTTTATGTCACCGAATCGATTAATCGAAAGTTGGGAACTATCGAAAGGGAAGGTGTAAATAAAATTTATGTCGATGGTGGAATCGAATACAGGAGTAAATAGAATCCATTTGGAAGGCAGTCTTTCTATATCTCGGAAAATGTGACTGAAATATTACGCTCTATTGTCAGTTTCTATGGTAACTTTTCCACCATTAGTGATCAAAAGCCCATGAGAGGGAATGAGGTGCACTGGGGTAGAATAGGACTGAGGTAATGAGTAATGTGAAATTCACAAACAGAGTAAATAGAAGCGATTTAGAACTGAGAGTATAATATTTAATAAAAAGATATGACGATGTAACTAAAGTGATAATTCCGTAAGTCGGATTCTACCGTAATTTCTTCGTCATTAATGACCAAAAGCCCATGAGAGGGAATGAGGTGTACTGATATAGATGAGGAGGTGTTGAGTAATACGGGATCAACTAATTCAATTAAAACAATTGAATCTAGAAGGCAGAGAACGATCTTTCTAAACTCTGACTAAACCATTTAATATTCAGTCCTACGGTCGGTCACTACCTTAACCATTACCACCATTGGGTATCAATATTCCTTTAGAGCCTTACAGGAATGGATGAGGAGTGAGGTATGAAGATACCTTTTTAGCATTCCTGTACCAAAAGATACAGATAAAGCACTTCATTCGTAAACAAATGGAACCAAAACAGTCGAACAATAATGACTGTAAACCGCGCAATTTTTCCTTAGAATGTTTTTTTCATTCCTTTCCTATTACTATAGATCGATAGTTATTAAGTATAATCAGAATAGTGTCCAACAGTGTACCAAAACAAGGATTTAAGTTTAAAATATTTACCCATACAATCTGATAAAAATTAATTTACACTAAATAAACAAGACGCTATATTCCCATGGTAACAATCAACAAGAACTATATAGCTTATCAATAAATGTTGAATCCAGTTAGATATATTTGTAATTTAATATTTGTATTATACTTAGTATTTTTTAGAGAAAAATCATTTCAGAATGCCTTAAATACTTCGCCGATATCACAACTTAATTAAGGAAATCTTAAATTTCACTTACAACGACCACTGTCTAACACCCAAACCTCAATATCTTTCGCATTATTATAGCTATGAACAAGTCAGAGACATATCATATACATTCTGGTCCATCCAGAATCGAAGATAAGAAGCATCTCCTAAACTTGGGAGCAGAACACACAAAACATAATCGCTATATGCTGGGCCCTTTTCCCCCTTAATTTTTTTCATTTCCTTCCCATTATTATAAAGCGAAAGTTTCAAAAAAGAATGGTCAGGGTGTGCTACAATGTGCAGGTGAAGATTTATCTCAATTCAAAATGTATACCATAATAAACTGATATGAGATGACTTTTCAATAAATAAACAAGCCGCAAGACAAGGTAACAATAACTAGAAATCAGTATATTTTTCTTCATAAATATTTACCGCCATACATTCGGATGTATACTTCAGAGAAAATTCATGTTGGATTTCTTAAATACTTCACCGAAATTAGAACTTAATTCAACAAACAGTAAACTGCATATCAAACAAACACCGTCAAACCCTCAAATGTTATAGAGAGAGGCACTCACGCCACTTTCTTCAGCAACACCAGCAATACTCGGCAAGAAAATACAACGCCGAAATGGGACTTCGGAGGGCGTCACGAGTGCTCGTGAATCGCGATCACGCGTGAGGTGGTTAGCGGATCCTCCCTCAGCACAAAAACTCCCCTTTTTTTACAAAGGGTACGGCACCAGGGCCGTAAAAAGTAAGGGGCGGTTTCGTTGTCCCAGGCGACCGAAGGGACAGGATTATTGCACAGACGATGTCCTGGTCACGGCACGCCATTAAACTCCAGTCCGCGGCCCATTTAACTTCCGACTCCCGGCGCTTCCTTGCGTTGCCCATCGATTGGGCGGATGACGCCCGGAATGGGCCTTCATCCCGGAAGTGCCGTACGGAGCGGATTCCGGGAGGAATTCCAACAATAGCTTTCGACAGCTGATTGCACTCTGAGATACATTCTGCTGGTATTTCCCCCTTTGGAAAGCACTATTGTGTATACTAGGGACATCGCCAAAAGATATATACCCTTCCATAGATTCATGTGCCTTGAAATTCCCTAATTAACACACTGCATTATTTTTTTAAGGGCTACCATGCGAGACTTCCAAGATAGCCAACAGCAAATTCGGCTTTCGTGAAAGCGGTCCCGAGTTCGATTCCCGATGAGAGGTCAGAAGCGAAATAGCGTAAGGTATCGAAAGACATTTAACAATACAAAAATAACAATTAATCTATCCTGCTCTTTGCACCATCTTACATAATCTGCTATTATTAATTGCGTAAATTTATATTATACAACAATCTAAAATTTTAATCAATTCTATAATTACCTTTATTGTTGAAAACTCCCTTCCACTGTGACGTGAAACAGTATTTTTCCCATGTAGACAACTAACAATGAGCAACAATATTCAACAGTGGAAATTAACTGGATTGTTGGCTGATCTTTGATTGTCATTCGGGCTTTCAAGATTTACATTTTTCGGTAAAAATCATTGTTACTTCTTGTCAAATGTTTAGCATCTGTGAATTATAGTTAGTTATTAACCTACCTTTCAGTAGGTTAATCAGGTCTAATACAGCCTTACCCCAATCTTTGATAAAAACCTATCCTGCCCTTTTTTCATGAACTTATATCTTTTTCGTTTATTTTCTATTTCCTCAATAACTTTCTATAGCAACAATCTCTCTTCTCTTATCACTAAGCTCAACGCATTTCCATCTTCATCCATACCCAGTAAGTCAATTTTCGCACTATGGAAATGAGCGTATCACCGATTTTTCCTCTCTATACAATGGTATGATAATGGAGCTAACCAAAATGTTAATATCTTTTACATATCTTCATTTGGACCTAATTTTAATGTATTTCACCGATTAATATTTAACGAACAATTTATTTCCTCAATTAATACTTAATTAAAAATTAGTTTCATCAATTAATATTTAAATACCAATAAATGATGCGATAATTGGACACTAATCCCTCCAGGAATCGTTGTAGTTAAACATATATAAAAACATGATCATATACGTCAAAATAGTAATAGCAGTAAAAAAAAGGTTTATAGAGCAAACAATTCAAAGATTCAATGTAAACCACCATTAGAGGTTTAAATCTCCAATAGCCGTCTCTGTCGGCGTTTATCGCCTCATTCGCCGGTATTCGGAGAAAAGAGAAAAGGGTCACCGCACTTTTATAAACATCCGACACACGCTTCAGAAACGATTCTCTCCACATAGAGGAGGGATCATATTTCTCGTTTTCTCCGAATAGCGGTGTGTGAGGCGAGGAACGCCGACAAAGACGGCTAATGGAGAATCTTAACCTCTAATTCATAAACAGCCGTGTTCCAAATTTGTCTTCATTACTTCATACCACCATGTATATATACAAACATATACATACAGACCATTGTTGCGTCACAATGAACAATTCATGATCGTAGAGTTTTCATCATTGTTAATTCATGATTGAATTGTAGAAAGGGAAAGACAGCGGTTGCCATGGAGACGATGGCGATAAATTTAAAATTTCCACATCCCTGTAGATGTCATCTCGGATTGTTTATCTCCGGGACACTCCCTCAACCTTGTTTATAAAACCCCCTTCGTTCCTCCGACAAACGCAGTTCGGGTCACAAAGGCTCGACATCCTCCTAAACTTTCTCATTGTGTGAAGGAACCCTTTCCGGGATATTCGCAGCCTATGTCATTTGGACTGGAACTGCTTATAAGGGCCCGCTGACGACATTAATACCTCTCCTATACATTATGCCTTTACGGGGGGTACCTATGTGTAATTGGCCACTTTGGCCATCCGAACGCCGGTTTATCTTTCCCGTCGGCATACGCCCTCCTTGAAAAGGGAATTATGGGTAGTTTATCGAGGTATCTTGCCCGTTTTCCCCCTCATTTATTTTCCACGGTAACTACGTTCCGATACGATATTTCTCCCGTGCCTTTTTCTCGTCAGAGTTGGTACTGCTTTGAAAACGTAATAGGGCCATGAGAAGAGAAATAAGGGGCAGTCCTGCCAACATTACGGGTCGTAAAATACGTCGTTTGGGGAAATTTTTCAGTCCCCCTCCCCACTGTCATGAACCTTAAATTGAATTTAGTTACAACTTAGCAATTACCCTCTTACGATGAATAACCTGTTAATTAACTCTCCCTAATTAAATTAGACCAGTTCCCCCAACAATAAAGAATCAAACTCTCCAATAAACAAATAATAAAGTAATAAATCATTCAATCAGTCCAGTAATAAGCCATCGTTAATTTTCTACATTTAATGCATTGTCGCATTTAATTCTGCAATTAATTATTTAAATAATGCAGCTCATATTTCTTCCTAAATTGATATTTTGACCGTATGTGAAATCTGTAGATTCGTATAATCTATTATAGTGTAGACTTAAGAAATAAGAAAACTTTTGTATAGGTAATTCTTTTATAGCTAGTTCAAACAAGCTACTGCCTTCAATACACTATTTAATTGCTGTATCAATATAGAAATCTTTTCTCTTAAAAAAAATCCTGCCATAAGTGAAATCTATGATGAAAAAAAATAAATGAAAAATGTTTTCATTATGCCAAGCATATTAAAACAGAGCTATGAATTATAAAGATTGACATTGATTCAATAATGATATAATTACATCAATTAATGTTGACAATCAGATAACGATCGAATAATGGTTGTTGTGATGTAGAATTCGTCAATTTTAAATACCTATATATTGTAATCATAATATAATTGTTGATAATCTGAGGTGGATTTCTTATTTACAATATTCACTTATGCCATCAACAAGTAAAAACTAGAAGCAACGAATTTAAAAAGGATATCAAATATAAATACACTTTATTGAATGGTTTTGATTGAGGAGACACCTATATTGTATATTATCTATTGGCTACTTCATTTTCTACTGATGACAACACATAAACCCAACTTTTGGCTGTATAAAGAACTGTTTTGAGAGCATCTTTTGTAATATTCTAAAGCTTAATTAACATGATCGGCAAACATTTTCATAATTTACAACATTAATAGCCCCACGAATAATAACTGTAACATTCAAGGGAATGGAAACTCAAGAAAATGAAAAATCAAGAAAACAAATCCAAAAAAATTGAATTTCTAATCCAGATGAACACGTTCGATTTGAAAGGAATCGACATCCGACTGCGCGATACAAATGCGCCTGCATTTTTCTTCGACTGCAAAACTCGAAATATTCAATGACGCATGAATGGAATGAATCAAAAATCGTTTTTGCTGCAAAAAATAAAGGCCCAGAGGTCGCTCGCAGCGCATGCTAATTAATGCCTGTTTGAGATTCGAAGTCTGGCATACGGAAAAAAATCGAACGAGCGACTGCAATTCCAAAGAAAATATATATTTCGCTTCGGAATTTAAAATTTAAAAAAAAAAAAAACAGAAGAATGCCGTTCCCTCGGAGCGAATCAGAGGCCATAAAAAATGATGGCGACGGATGGTATGATGTGCGCGCTAATAATACGAAATCATGACTCCGGATGGAAAGGTTGGTAAATCATTAAATCATTTCACTGGCTATCCTTTCAAACCAGACTTTGCCTTCGTTTTCTAGCAAAAAAATCCTTACTTTAAGTTTAAAGATAGCAGTGATAAACATTATTAAAGCAACATAAAGTACCATTTGTGATAGGTTAAAAGTAATTCAGCAGAAATGTTTTAACGAATCCTCTCGATTCGGTTGGACTGAATTTAAGATCAACATTTCGAAAACGTAAACAACATATTCTGATATACAAGCGAGGATTCTGTTTTGAAACGTGCACACTCGCTTTTTGGATTGAATATAATATTTTTCTTCAACCCAAAATTATGAAAACAACCTGATTAGAGTACATGATTGGAAATTTGAATGTAAACTAAATAAGAAAAAGAAGATTGTCATGGAGAGAGAATATTTTAGGTTGTTCGTGGTTACGGTTAAATTTGATTGTTGAAGTAAAACGACAATGGGCACTAAATAAATTATATAAATTATAAAAATGCTCTGCCTGCCATGGAGGCGCACGAAGTTAAAGACTGCTTAATACTTTTCCAAATAAGGTTCCCATAGAAACAACCTTATGGGTTGTTTATAGTTAAGTTTTAGTTTGATTGTTTGAGATAAACAGCAATAAAAGCTAAATAAATACCATAAATAATAAAAATACCCAGTCTACCATGGAGACGTAAAAAGTTCAACTCTGTTGATAGCTTTTACCCAATAGGGTTACTATGGAAACGAATAAAATAGCCTGTTTACAAAACTGCCTAATAAGCTGGAAAAACTCTAACGATATAAGAAATTTTTAAACAGAATAATCTGAACACTGAAATCTATATCATTTTAATCACTTCGCGATAAATACACTTACGCTTTTAAAATCATACCTACATTTAACGAGAATCAATAATTCACACCGCCCCCGTATAATGCAAAAGGTATTTGCGTAATGCCCTCAAGGATGACCGAATCTACCGCAAACGGTCATTAAAAGGCTGAATTCTTAATGATCTGCATGCGCTGAATGTTTAATTTGCTGCCAAATGCGTCGGAAATGACAATCGGCAATACGAGACAAATAAATCATCCCCAATTTCTATTATTAATGCGTTCCGCGTGATTATGATTTTTGGAATTCCGATTGTGTGCCCCCGCGCAATTAATATTTTTTTCTCTTTTTTAAAATGTTGGCAGCCCTGTATCGGTTCATTTGGCATTCAATCGCTCTATTAATAGTAATGAAAGGGACGGATAATTTAAAATTCACGAGGTGTGATTGTTGTTATTGATAATTCAGGCAACTCTTCGTGCCCTGCGATTGCAAATCTAAATTTTTTGCGAATCGCGAAATTCCGTGCCTACATTGCTGAAATTTCGGAATTGTTACACATTTAAAACTATACGACTCCAAAATGAGGAATATCCGAACGCAATATGGAAGAGTATAACCATAGATTTAATCTTTACCTAAATTTATGCACGTATGAACTAACTAATTCCCTTTTTCCACCCATTCCCATGCATGTTATCTTCTAAATAAATTCAAATCACTCAAATATCTGACACGGGCAGCTTTATGACTAATCACACGTGTTCAATGCTGTCATTACTACGGGGTTTAAAACTGACTAAATAACTGACAATATTCATAATCTCAAGCCCTCAATGCCATTCATATGAGGCTTCCGGTGAAGTATTTAGGCAATAAAGACATCAGAAGTATAATAACATAGTAAAGATCTGCAACTGCATTCGACAATAAATAAATTCTTGCAATAAAATTGATAAAAACGACCAATATATTTTATACACTACGTCATTTATTGAAAGGACTTAAATCTAAATTGTTTCGTCATTTATTGAAAAGACTTGAATCTAAATAGTTTACATTTTCTGTTACCGACCGATCTCTTCTCTATTTGATCGCCTTCAGATGTAACAATGCGCGATCCGTTATTGTTTAAACAGTAAACCAACAATAAAAGTTAAAGAATTAGAAGTCTGATTGCTCTCTTAAGACAGAAGGGAGCAACAATCACTGCACAGATTGTCGAAATGTACACTAAAACAAAAAATAGTCATTGTTTGGACAGTAAACTATGAACGCCTCTAACAATTAAAGCTAGAGAATTAGAATTTTGATTGTTATTTTTAAGATTGAAGGAAGCAACAATTACAGTAGAAGAGATTGTTGAAATGTCAACAATTAAAATCGCTTGTTGGCGTGGTTACGTTGGCGGAGGTCAGCCGAATACCGCAATGATGGAATACGCATTTCCTGATATCCTAAACAACTAATGCGGTCAGTGTCATTGGTGGCATTGTGAACACGAGAAGGTAAAAGATAAATATCATTAGGTAAGTTCGTTCGTAAGTTGATAACATATTCTGAAGTTGAATGCATATTATTTCCCTTCACACTCTATGGATAACAACCAACAATAAGATGAATTTCTCATCACCATGAGATATTATGATTTCGTGAGCGATTTAATCATATTTTGGTTTAGAACTTAATTTCCCACTAAAATGGCCGACAAATCCCAACTTGACCTAAATCACCTGAATGAAAACCTTCCTTCCTGACTACGTTTATTTCAAAGAGATCTTATCATGTGACCAACTCCTTATTTGATCGGCATCTCATCTAATCGTCATATTTTTTACCGACATCTCGTTTTACCGTCAGCTATTAGAAGGTTCCACGAAATGAAGGCAGAAGTAATCCATTAAAAAACATCTTGAACCAACAAACCGCTGATTATCGAAAAACCGGTAATAAAAATCGGAATGAAATCGATATTTATTCTTGTCAACCAACTGGAATGAAAAACGTTCGAACCTCGAATCTATTCAACCAGACACAGACAAGCGATTCGCAACCCCGATAACAAGATTAAGATCATCCCAAGAGGTCAACTTCATCCAGAGGAACTTAGCGACCAATCCTCGAATGGAACCCTTTTCCGCCCACTTGCCCCCGGCGGGGATCGAAAAGGGACCCATGAATACTTTCACCCATCAACTCGAGAGGGAAACCTCAAACCCATGACAGCCCTTGGGAGGAAATTGGCGTCTATAGAATCCCTCAAGGAACCGTCAAACCCCTATTCAACTTGCCTGACATCCTCTCCCTCGATGGTCCCTTCCAAGATGACCCCGATACCGCATTCCGGCTTCTATCTCCCTTCCGGGAAATGATAACGATATATAATGATATCCCCCCAAAGGAGAGGTCCCCTTAGTGATTTGATTCGTAAGAAATCTCTTCGGTCGATACGCATCCATTGAAAGACGCCCCAAAAGTCACTCGTCCAAAATGCAACACGAAAAGCAAATAATACATTCCTGCGTCCATTGAGCAACTTATACGATTTCGGAGCAGTTATTGGATCCTTGTTGCCCTATTGTATGCAAGTTAATTCACGAACTCTTCTCTACATTTCGTTCCCATGCGTAGTGAGGGATTATTTAAGATCTAAATCCTTTATTTAGGATTTAATCCAACTTAAGACTCGAGCATCTCGCCCGAAAAAAGAATTTTGCATTATTCCCTTTGTAGTGCAATTTCTTTCTCTTCTCTTCGTCTTTTTTCACTATTTTATTAAGATAAGCTAATTTTCCTTTCCTTCCCTCAGTTACAATTTTCCTCTCAAAAATCAATTACATCAAGATTATGGCA
Organism: Sympetrum striolatum; assembly: GCA_947579665.1. Lineage (NCBI taxonomy): Eukaryota > Metazoa > Arthropoda > Insecta > Odonata > Libellulidae > Sympetrum > Sympetrum striolatum. Next base: position 78,617,140 of record OX388346.1, read on the forward strand.
TGGATTTTTTTATGATTCAAAGGTCCATCCCTAATTCGTTCGGCTACCATAACGCAACGGTATAGTCATGCATAATATTCTTCAGTTTAATAAACTGTTAACTTGAATACGCATTCCTTTGAAGGTAAAATTAGTGCAAGGCATTAGAAGGTTTAATAGTAATTTATACCGAATCTACATATAATAATCATATACTGCAATTATATGAATAAGCTTCCCCTGACGTATACAGTATATTGATCGTTTAATAAAATTCAACAAAATGCCAAATGCGTTTAAGGAATGAATACGATTTTATCTAAAAAAATCTGATGTGGCCAACACATGACTTACTCCGTATTTATTGAAAACATAAGCCTATGCCGGTAATAACTCTAAAACAATGAGTGTTACAGGAAAATGTTTCATACAAGCTTTGTAGTAAAAAATATTATCTACAACTTTGGTACATAATTGTATATACTTACATCGCATTCTGACAGAGATAAGTTTGAAAAACTTCCTTTTCTGGGTAAACAACAACTTCCGGTTAACCATTATTGCAGAATAACTCCTAAACAATCAGTGTTACGAAAAAATGTTTCTTACAAAAGTTGTAGAAAAACACATAATCTACAACTTTTGTGCATAAATGTATATACCTATACTGCATTCTGACAGAGATATGTATGAAAAACTTCCTTTTCTGGGTAAACAACAACTTCCGGTTAACCATTATTGCAGAATAACTCCTAAACAATCAGTGTTAAGAAAAAATGTTTCCTACAAAAGTTGTAGTAAAATACATAATCTACAACTTTTGTGCATAAATGTATATACCTATATTGCATTCTGACAGAGATATGTATGAAAAACTTCCTTTTCTGGGTAAACAACAACTTCCGGTTAACAATTATTGAAGAATAACTCCTAAACAATCAGTGTTACAAAAAAATATTTTAAACAAAAGTTGTAGTAAAGAACATTATCTATAAATTTTGTTAGTAATTGTATATACCTATATTGCATGTTTACAGAGATATTTAAGAAACAAAATTTTGTTCCGGATAAACCGTAACTTCCGGTTAAGCGATATTCTCCAAAAACTAATCAACTCTTGATTTTGTTAGGAAAATTCTAAATATGAATTTTGAAAATGATCGGATAATTACTTTTTAAGATAGAGCGCACACAAACTTTTTAACCACAGACAGACAGACACACAGACAGACATGTTCGGGAAAATAGCTAAAAATGTTCTATGGGCCCCAAAACATCTATTTCCGTCGAAATCTGGAGGTCGAATTTTTTTGCGAATACAATAGGTACTTTCTCTATACTACGTATAGGGAGAAAGTAAAAATGCGAGTTAAAACCAAAATATATATACACAGATTCATACACTTCATAAATAAATAGATGATAAGGTTACGTGCATTAACATCTCAAATAATAATTTTTAATTAAATAAAAACAGAAGGAACGTAATATTATTCCTTTGATTCTTCCTAAACAAACAATGCAACAATGCAAACAAAGTAACAATCTCGAAACAAAGCAACCATGCTATCATGGGACTATTTTAGAGCAAAGAAACAATGCACAGAAACTTCCCTTAAATAATGTAAACACGGTAACTAACGAACCGACAATTCAAACAGTTTCTATGGGCACCGCGAAAAATATATAAATCTATTGAATTCTCAAAGAAAATGCACATAACTGCGGGTGCAACAACGACCAACCTTTGCGATAGACAACGATTGATAGCAAAGCCAAATAAAAAATAAACAGATCAAAACACTAAAAACTTGTTCTCCAAATAATTAATCACGTTATACAAAGACGCGGCCAAAATTTCCCTGAGAGTCTAACGGTTGATTTAAATAATTAGGAATCCGTCCTAATTCTTGAGCTGATCTGAGAAGATGATGATTTTCTGAAACAAATATCCCGTTATTTTTCTCCGCATTAGCATTATCAAAGCGCTCATCTTGAAAAGTTATCTAGGAATTTCTAAACCAAGGCGGAAGTCCTCAGAGAGAGAATTTTGCGGCATAGGAAGTGGCTTTAAGAGTGAGCGGAATACATACTTATAGAGCTATAGAGAAGTAAGTCTGTACCGCTCTGGATGAATGATAAACAAAAACATCGCTAGAATGCTTGTAATAGTATTCTTTTATGTTTGGATTATACTATTCAGTCATCAAGGTTTCTTTAGAATAAAATATTTTTTCCACCAAAATATTTAAAATATCGTATTCATGGTAACTTTATCATTTTGTTTACATTTAGAAACTTATTGTTTCGTTTTACCCATAAATTTAGTTATGCATTTATGAAATTATTTACGAATTTCGTATGAATTTATTTTAATGAAATATAGAAAAAGTATCTATAATAAATAATTAAAAATTAATAAACATTATTTCATAATAATATTTTATTAATAAACTAAATCGAAGATACGTCACTGTTTATATAAAACACAATAATGAAAATAAAAATGTTTATTTAATATGTTCCTGATTAATGAACATTTTTAAGTTGATTATTGTGTTTAAAGTAAAAAGTGACGTATTCTAATCAGATATAACAACTGTTACCCTTAGATGAAATGGGAAGAGATAATGTGAGTGAAAAAATAACGGTTTTTAAAGATTAATTTCGGCTTTCAATTGTGAAATGCCAATTTTTCGGTTTTCCTCCAAAAATTACCGATTATATTTCTGTTTTGGATTTCGTTTGTGTTTCGGTCCGATGCGCAAAAGCAGTAGATCGAAAATTTCGCCAATTAACTATTCCAACTTACGAAACTCCGCAAATGTAGAGAGGGCCAATTTCCAATTGGAATAAGATAAAAATCCTCCAGGTGATAAATTACGCGGTAAAACCGAAAGTTAACATGGCCGAACTTTCTCGATGATTTAATTCAATCCCAAATTGAAAGGGTCTGCCGAAAGCATAAAAGCACTCCCATCGGATGGGCATAACCGAGTTATGTCCTCCCACGCACCATCCAAGGGCAGTAATTCTCAGTGTTAAAAGCCCTCCCAGCATAATCGCCGAAAGACTCAAATTAAACGCGCATTAGGTCTACCACCAAAACCGACCTTGATCAATTATCCCCTCCCTCCCTCTTTCCACCCCGGTTCACCCCCTCATCCGATTATTGCCGCTTAGAGATAATTTCCGTTTCCTTGGTGAGGGCGGCAAAACAACAATCGTAGATTATCCCCGTGGCCGCGCGCGCAACAAATGAACCGGGGGCTATAAACAAGTTCGTAGCAACGGAGAGCGCGTATTATTTTGATTTACAGTCCGAACTCGCTCTCCTCTTAATATATCACGCCGTTTTCCGTATTTTTTCGCCCGAGTTATTTACTTTCGAGGGCTAATGCGCCCGGTTGCTGCGCGACCCGCGCGGTTTAACAACCGGGGAGATTTAAGAGCCATCCTTTAATGGAGGCGATACATAAATACGGGAATAAATCCAGAGCCACCGGCGCTTTTACGCCGCCTATAAATAAGAGCGGGGACTTGATGGGGTGGTCTCTGCGAAGAATTTCCCCCATGCGGTAATTTTTCCCGCTAAAAATAGGAGTTTCGCAATCATGCCGCATGAGGGCGCGGGCGTCGATGTCGCTTTTGCCGCCATTTTCATAATTCGGCGTTTATCGATGGTTGAGAGGTGGAAAATTCGAAATTTTATTCCCCCATCCCACCGTATCCTTCGTTTCTTGATGCGTTTTCCGATAGCTGCATGCGACAGGATAAATATATATAGTTGCTTTCACAGAGAGAGAACTCGTTAATTAATTAAAATTTCATTACGGCTACCGATGACCTATGACCTCTCCTGAGTGCCTCTGGATGGCGCTAATGCAAAAGTCCGGCTTCGACCGTTCTTTCTCTTTCCGACTGAATTTCAATTCTGATTAAAAATGTAGCCGGAAGTTTGATCTAAAAGAGCATTTTGTATCTAAAATAGATTCGGATATCGGCTCTATCACAAAATAAGTTGATGAAAATTAATTCAAAATGTAAAAGAGAATTGAGTAAATTAAAATCCCATTCATTCTAGAGGTAATGGAAAACTAACCATGATGACCCTTAAATACATACAGAAACTAAAAACCGAGTTTTCGACGTGTAGGGAGGGTTCATAAAGCTCCTTAAAGCAAGCTTTACTACTTTTAAGTTTAAAGTCTCATGCTAAATTTAAACCGACAATGTCTCTAAGTATTGTTGCACACATCTAACAATGAAAATCTCAATTACCTCGCACGCACGACAATCAGATCCAACAATAGCTTTCAATAAACGCAGCGTGTAAATACTCTGAGACCATTTCGAATCAATGTGATTATTGAAATGCGGAAATAAAGCGAGAGGTCCAGAAAATAAGGAAGACAATATATCCTTAAGTACCACACTGTAATGTGAAATATAGCAAGGGACAACAATAAGGGTAAACAGAAGTCAAGCTAAATTAAAACCGATGCTGTCGCGCAGTACTGCCGCAAATATTTCATAATGAAAAATCTCAACAATTTTAGGACTCAACAACAATCAAGCAATCTACAATCAGATTCAACAATAGCTTTTGTCGAAAGACAATTAATGTCATACGCAAACACTTCAAGATGATTTTTAGCCAATATGAAGTTATAACACAGAAATAAAGAACAAAAGTCGAAAATATAAGAAAATCGATGATATCATAAAACGCCATATTGTCATGTGAAATGTAATAACGTAAAAAATGAGATATATAGCAGTATTGTTTATCGTGCGTACGCATTCGAAGCAGGACTGTGGAAAAATACTAAAATAAACCAGAATTAGCAATTACAGGCAGAAAGTTGAGACATCCTGAATTGAGCATAATTAAATGTTAAAACAAATTTTATTACAAAAAATACGAATAGATATATCTAATAGGATGACATTACTATCGAAAATTAAGAAAATTGATTTTGAAAAACAATCAGAATTTCGTAAAAAACAGCGACAACTTATAAATAAGGAGGGGTAAGACACTACGAGAAATAGTTTCAATATTTAATTAAAAGCGTAGCATTCCATTCAAAATAGATCCTGGACTGTTAGAAAAAGAAGTACTATTTCTTAAAATCTATTTAAATTTATAAGCTCACAAATACAAAACGAACAAAACTTAGCTAGCCTTCTCCTCCACTCCTTTCACATCTTTACAACGCGCAGAGGAAAGAGAGCTGCTGTTTTCTTTTAAGCAGGCGTGGAAGCACAAGTCATTAAGGATTCCTATCCACAGGGGAAACCCTGTTCTAAAGGGTCCTTCTTTTATCCTCGCCCCATTAATCCATTCGTCGCCTAGGATACGCAGGTGCCGCCTCGCGATTGGATGAAGTCGTAACCATGGAGACGACCGCAGGCGAAGACGTGTGCACTTCCCATTCGATTGCATTCGCTTCCAAGGAGACGCGGCTGAGGCAATTTCCGCCATCGAGGCGACATCTATTCAAACCGCAAAACCCATTTCTAGGCTGCCTTCCGGAGGGGATAGGCCTTATGAAATTGTCACTGTTTGCTCTCGTCTGCGAATCTGGTACGCCCGTTCCCACTTGCAATTGAAAAAGATGCCTCCGAGGTGTAACTACGTTTGGAGTGACGCAACAATGCCCTTCACGCTCTTCGTTTACTGTAATTGTCGATTCTCGGTAGTCTAACAATGGATTCATTCAATTACCTTGACAATCGCAATTTAAATAGGTATTTTAATTATATTGTTGACGATTTTATGAATGATTGTTTATTTTGAGCTAAATAAGCCGATGGGATTAAATTTGTAATTTCTTATTTTTGTAGGCATAAATACACATTGCTTTATATCTTTCAACTATGAGTATTGGCTATAATATAATAAAATTTATGAAGCGAAAGGTGAGGATGAATTTATTATTTTCCATCAATTAAGAAATGTTTTTTTTATATTTGGGTTGGCCAATACGGGTGGAATCCTGTAACAGTAAACGCATATAAAATGACTAACTAATACATTGGGATCATTAGCTTGGGAAAGCTTTATGAAAATGTCATTAGCACACTTTTCCAACGATACTTCCGTACGAATTTTGACGGAAATGGGTCATTAAATCTTGTTGATTTTTCTTCGTGAATTTTACAATTTTTCGGGTACTCGCAAGGAAAATCAAGTTTTGAATCATCACGCCTAAATCCTGTAAGAAAAACTTTTCTCTAAAACTTTCACTGTGAACTTGATTTAATTATTGTGCATACATCTAAGAGGTCCATTTAGTCATTAAAATTGATAAAATAAACGTCATGCCGTGGAATGGAAAACCTTCTTAGAATTTACCATGTTCTGGTCTTCCTGGTAGAATTTTCATCTCTCTGGGAATATCAATTACCTTCACAAGATACTACTTCAATTGTGAATCACTATAAAGAGAATTCGCGGATTTACCAGCGATATAGGAGACAGGAATTGAATTTTGAAAGGCAAATATGTACAGTAAACCTGTACAGGTACGCAACAATGTACGGTACAACAATCTGTACGGTAATGCAATTATAAGGAAATCTTTATACAGCTCTTTACTTGTATGTATTTATGATAATATAACACATGCAAGTTCGCCTGTTAATCTCTTTTATGCTAATAATCTATTATTTTTAAACGTTTGTACTTCATTAGACACGAGGATGGAGATAATTATCAAAAATTCAATATAACTTATAGCGCTGCTTATAATCTGTACAGGTAAATTTTCGCGTAAATAAGTTGCAAATGCGTCTGCAAAATTACCTAAATTTCCAAGCAAGTTTATTAAAAATATCCTATAAAGTTATTTCATTATATATATATATTGGTCACTCTATTATGAGTAATTGATTCCCTTGAATCACCATCTATTTCCGGATTAGCCAGATGAAGAGTAGCCGATTTGAAGGCACTACATTATACATTGATTCTATAAATATGTTTAATTGACATGCTTACACTGGGGAGAACATACGTAATTGCATGAACAAATGTAGCATCTATTGAATTATTGGTCTCGGGTGCCCTAAAATTTCCAAATTGATGCCTGATATTTCAGTACATTTCTCCACTAAATTCAGCCGACCCTTCTCTACAGCTTCCGTTTGCATTTAAATTCGCATGATCACCTACAATCTACAGCGTATGGCAGGGTGCGTATTGACATCAAAATCCCAATTCCCGTCTTTAACACTTCTATGCCGTTACCTCTTAAGAAAAAACATTTCGTACCTATTCTATCGAGCACTTATTTCCTTTGTAGATTTATCTAGCATTCCACGCTCCTTGTTTACTGTTAATACAACGTCAAATCCTCTTCGTCCTAAAGTTCTCATAACCTGGATCAATACCCGCGCTGCGTGTAAATGCATTAACACGGAGCAAATCCCGAGCTTAAGCGTCGCCTAAACGAGCAACAGTTGCGCAACAATGCCCTCTCTACAATTACCGACGCGTTAACTAAATCCAGGTGCGCGCAACGACTGCGCACCTGTTGCTCTCCATTGTGACGAAATAGTCCCGGTATGAAATTGTTACTTTGTTGCGGCCGAATCTCAGCGGAGCGTGTCTTAATGCAGCCGTCGACCCATTTGGCATTCGGCGGGCAGTTCGCGAACATTTGTGCTAAAACGAACCGCACGAACCGTGGAGGACTTCCTTGATGATTCCTCCTTATCTGAGTAGAAAACTATTTCGAACCGATGACGTAAGGAAAGCTGTGTTTTTTTTAACGGAGTGGAAACTGACTGTCGGTTGAGATAAGGCTTTTTTAAATCTTTCGCTCTATATCGCATCTCTCTTGAAACTCAGTCATATAGTCTGAAAGAAGAATTTTCGCTCCGGAGAGATTTCCAGGAAGAGGTCGTCTGGAAAGGAAGTTAGGCAGAAGAATGCGAGGAGCTTCCTTCAGAATGTTGCGGAGTGCCTTGTGGATTCATGGACAAAAGAAGGTAATTTGCTGTAGTGCAGAAAAGCCATCGATTCCTTACATTGCTTTCCTGAGATTGTATGAGAGCTATCGATTCCTATACACCGTATCACTCTGGCTTGGGGGCATCCTAGTTTGCCCTGTACTTCTGAGACTACGGATTTGAGCCCCTGTTGTTCGTGTGTTGAGCCAGGATGATTATTATTATAGGAAAAACTATTATATTTATATAAATTATACAATCATGTTTCATTAAAATTATGTATAATATATTCATAAGAGTATGTAAACTATAAAAAATTATATTAATTATATTACATGAATATTTATTATATTCTACGAGTATCATCATACATTTGTGGCGAAGTGCCCGTTACGAAGTGTGGCGTTACCTTCTATCAATTCTACATTGTTTTTAAGTAAGATTTTCTTGCTTAAAATCCGACTATCCACAACATTGGAAATATGTGAAGGAAATGTTTCCAATTATGTAAAATCTACATTTCATACTTGCATTAAAACATAACTCGCCAAGCACCGATGTCGTGTGGCAGGGGATGCACAAACAAAAAAATCCTCTTCTATCCGTAACACCTAATCTTCTTTAATCTAATAATCTCTGATGCCCTGCGGATAATATAACGTCAAGTAAATATTTGGGTCAGCGATTATCTTCTTCTGAAGAGTTTTAGGTTTTTTGTGTTAATACTCGTTTTTGACGCTGTTACATCACTAATTGTAAGTAAAGGTAGTTAGTTTAATATACTTTACTACCTATTCTTCATATTCAATGTATTTTCGATTAAATGAAGGGTATACACCATAGGTGAATAATACGATGGACCAAAGAGAAGAGAAGTAATTGCGGAGAGAAGAACATAATCCAAGGAATGTATGGACAATTGACGATGGCTTGACGCTCGTGAAGGAAAGGAGGAAATACAAGACCTAGATAACATCAAATAACTCAAAGCAGTGCAAACTTAAACGGGACCCCTCCCGGAAACCAAACACACTTGGTTTTTCGAAAGACTTGTAAGCAGTAAGACAATACTATGCGATGCCTCAATAGGGAAACGCACCTGCCCGGAAAGTGAGGATTCCGAGTCCGATTTTTGCTCTAGACAGACTAATTTAAGTCCTTCAACCATTTTTAGATGCCGTTCGCTCTAAAGCATATCAATCCGAACTTGTAGGTTTCTCTGTAATCTATAAAAAATGCAATTACAGTATATATACACCTCTATAGGTAACGCAACAATTAAACCGCGAAAAACAATGAACAGCCTTATTCAATGCGTTAAATTTAAATGAATCCATTGTTGATAGAATAGTTTCCGAATATTGTTTTGTTCTGAAAAACTCGTTCTTTTGTAGGAAACACTAAAATATCTGTAAACAGCCCCGGGAACAGTGAAGCAGAAGCAATTACGGACATTTTTGTCATAAAGAATATTTTGGCAACGAATCAAAGGCCTTTCTATGCATATCAGAACTTCCCTGTCACCTGGGCGACCAACCACAGATGGCGGGCACGCACAAATACGCTCCCAGGCACGGAAAAAGCGAGTAATTATGCTGTATCGCTAATGAAAGGAGGGAAGAATAAAACAAAGGAACAATGGCGCGGCGCCCAATCTGTTAGAGGCCTTTCACGGCGCGAAATAAATTGGGGATGTATTAAAATAAAAAGATGCCCTCTGTTGTCGGAAAATCACAACAGGAATCGTTCCCTTTCTTTCCAATAGATCGCCTGACCGTCGGGTTTTATTCGATCAATAAAACACGAGCAAAACAATGGAGCCATTAATAAAAATCTATGACACGAGTGTGACCTGGATCGCCAGAAATTGGGCAAAAAAGTGACTTTCTGCTCCTCTTCCATCGACTGCCTGTCACTGTGAACGTGATTCCGACTTCCCGACCCCACGGGGTCGAGGATTGATTAAAGCAAGCAACATGCATTCATCACTGCGGATATGATTTGAATATGCTGTTAATTATGGCCGGAAAGTTTTCTAAAATGTTCCCAGACTTTCTCTGGATTTTATTAAGAACAAAAGAATGATTGTGAAGTGATTAATTTTTTAGGAAGAGCAGGCTTAGTGGCGTGACGTTGTGCTCACAGTGCTGTTAGGACCAGTAGCTCCCATAATGCGGGAGTCCCACGTGACGTGGGGCCCTTTTTGATACCAATAGGGGCCCCCGTTTTATTTGCTATGGGAACATTCACCGTTATTCCACTGGTGATCACTGGTAATTTTATGGATTAATGTTGGCAATTAGCTATCGACAATTCAAGGTGTAGCTGAGCTATAAGATTTTACCTATTATATTTTATTTTTTTAATTGACGACTATCCAACAGTAAGACTTAAATTCTTATCAGAGGAGAAACCTATGTCAATTCTCAACACAAATATGTTTTAGCCATTATTTCCTCGTACCATTGTTGATAAAGTTCTATTAATATTCTTTTTTATGACACTCGGAAAATCAACAATGAATTTGAAGAGTTATCAAAAAGGTCAGGGACACATGAAGACTTTCTAACAATCGCATGCAATATAACCCGTGGTGATTTTTTTAATTCTAGGTGTTTTCTAAACCTCATTTTTAGCAGTAATACTAATAAATCGATTATAGTGTCCATTGAGTATTGAAATGGATAAATTTATCATTAATTTCGCCATATTAATAGAGTAATTTCAAAGGTGACCGTTTATTGAAACAATTTATCTCTGTTATGAAATAACTATAATATAAAATTGAACTTTTCTATGATGAAACAGTTACACGCCAAATCATGTCATGATTTAAAAGAAGGCGTCGGAAGGAACACCGAAGGCGATCCAACCCTGAACGAGATTCGAACTAGTAAAAACTAAGGGTATTTGATGTAAGTTTAGAATCAGTGCATTACCGCAAGAGGCAAACGAGAACACTCTCAAATTCAACCACGATTATTACAATAATACCGCAATTACATGAAGAAATACGACCATTGTTGAAGATCGGAATCTTCCTACGATGACAATACACGCTTCATCAAATTTGACAATAATTATTACAATAAAACCGCAATTACATGAAGAAATGCGACCATTGTTGAAGATCGTAATCTTCATACGATGACAATACACGCTTCATCAAATTCCACAATAATTATTACAATAATACCGCAATTAAATGAAGAAACACGACCATTGTTGAAGATCGGCAATTTCTATACGGTAAATGCATACTTTTCCTTTCGCTTAAACCTCGAAAACACACGCCATAACAATACCCGTCCCGAATACCCACTGAAAGTAATCACCGATCCCGTTACGTTGGCAACGATGAATAAAGAGACACGTAAGAAGAGGCATCCGATGATCGTAAACATGACTCAGAACGAGGGACCCCGTTACTTATTCCAGCGCCGTACGGAAAAAGGAACTCAAAAGTGTTTTTTTCGAGATGATTAAATTAAGTGCGCCGAAGAAGAAAATGAAATTCACGACGCTGCAAAGGCAACAAGCGTATAGAGGTAACTACGGTTACGAGCGGAGGCGTAACGATATTTTACGGGATTCTGGAGCTTATTAGACTCTGGAAAGCAGGTACTGCTTTTTTAAGCACACGGGTGCAATGGCACAAGATACGTTGCCCGAATCTCTAAAGAGCGTCTGAGAGATCGAGTTGCAAGTAGAATTGCAAATATCACTTGTTCTTTTTTGGAAAAACGAAACTAAGACGAAAATTTAATAAGGAGTTCAATCAGAAGGTTGAATCCTACAAAGAAGGCAACAAGGGAAATATTAATTAACCAAGCCACCGACTATAATTAAGCTGCACACGGAGTCTCGCAAATATGCACTACAGAAAGAATTAAAGCTGAAAGCGATAAAGCGTCTGTTTTAATAACAATAGCTCCCTTGTTCATTGTCGTCTTATGGTTAATTAATAGTGCATTGTTATTTACCCGATCTGTAGCAACATTCATTGCCTTGCCGTCTCATTGTCGGATACGATTCTATTGTTGTCTTATAGTCAACCGCTGTCAATGCTAACAATTAGGCAAACGAATAGGTAGTTTCAATTGGGTAACAATGAATTTTCTAGCTATAATTCTATAATAATGATTCCGAAAATATATTAGGTGTATCTAATCCTGGTAAAGGTAATGATACCGTATCTAGGTCCGATGTTTACTATACATTTACTAGAATGTTTCGCATACGTAAAGATATATTTATAACGAATTATGCATTTAAATCTGTATATTTAGAACATGAAAACACCTCCTCAGGGCAACAACCTTAGCAACAAGCATTACGATCCAGTATGCTACTTGACCTGAGACAGCAATTAGTATATAAAAGAATGAATGAAGCAGCATTATGCTTAACGAGGAAAATGCTTGGCAATACGAAATTCAAAACAACTGAGAGACAGCTTACTTGAAAGAAACCATTTCATCATAGCAATATTCAAAGAAATTTTTCGGAGCAAAAAAAATATTCTCAAATGTGTCCAATTCCACCTAGAATACTAAGCAAACTCAATATGAAGACGGGATAAGTAATCTCATAGTTATTAGTAGATCACGGTTTGAATGTAGTGAGTGAATTATCTGTTAGGGATCTAATGCTAATAAAAACTACACGCATGCAGATGAAACATAATGCCTAATACATACAATGAAGGCCTTATCAGCATATAGGTCATCAATGACGCACATACCTGAAAGAAAATCAAAACATTGTTTAGAAAGAATAGCAATTGGCATTTCATATAATAAATAAGATCGTATTAGAATAATTTAAATTTATAAGATTTTATATGTTATTTAACTACACATTATAGAGGCTAGAAAGTCCATTTTTTTAAGCATTATTAAGAAAAATAGAATATAATTTTATATATGCATATACAATAAATAGTAAAAATAGGAAAGTGCATCCGAGAGATTTTGAGTCAGATAGGTTTAATGGTGTCACTGGATAGCAGCCCTTGCCATATTCCACTGATGTGTTGCAGGGTCTATATGCTAAAGTGATTGAAAGACCAATCATCAAAGGGTGAAGAATATGGCACTAGAGCTGCTTCTCATACATACATCATTAAAAATTTGCTACATCTTATAATTATATCGCGAAACACAACGCTTGTGTAATGAGCAATTGAAAAAATATGCAGATTTCACATGGAGCCACCAAGAGCTAACTGGAGGCACTCAATGGACCTTGGCACACCAGCTGGGAAGTGCTGCATTTGAGGGTGAACTTAGCTGACCGTAATCACTGTGTAAATACCGAATAATCTAAGCAAAACCTACACCCATGTGTAACTAAATAGTACGGAAATCGGAGTAGTTGAAACAAAAACAAAAGGCATCCTAGGCAACCCGAGATGTGTATTAAAGCAGGCGCACAGAGCTCCACCAAGCGAAAACAAAGCCGCAAAACTAACTAAAACTAGATTAAACGAGTCCGTTTTATAGTCTCAAGGTATTCCGCGTCGAGGGCAAACTGCCGTGTAATTCACTAAAATGTAAAACGAGTTTCGCAATGTAATTACAAAGTGTAAGTAAGTCGTGCGACAATGGGAAGAGACGGTCTCCCCGGCAACCCGAGCTGAAGCGAAACGAATGGAAACAATTGGAGTCCCTTTGTTCAAACTCGCCAACATCGCCTCTTCCATAATTCCCCGGAATACAGGAAAGATAGCACTGCTGCTCCTTCCAGGGGGAAATCAGGAGGTCTACGGCAAGTTTAAATTAAAGGCGAAGCGTCATAGCCGTTGAACCAACACTTTACGGCAATCGAAAAGTGAACAGTGCGATGTCTTGGAAGTTCATTCTCCTTGACCCAGTTGCGGAAAAACTCGCCCATTGCATAAAGGAAGGAAGTTCTAATTCGACCGGGCGAGCGTTAAGTTGAGAATCGAGAAAAAAGGACCGTGGGGAAGACGAACTCAGGACATTCCAAAGCGAAGAACTGCTCCATAAAATCAAGACTTTCTTTTTTTTCAATCGCAACTAACCGACGAATCGGTCTGAAATTTTGTGTGACGTTACCTTAGAGATGCCACCAAAAGTCTCCGAACACGGGTAATTGTTGTTCTGCCATCGTATAACAATTCTTAAGAAACTCTCTCTCAGCGATTCAAAATGTTAGCTTTATCTTCTGTTTTTAATTCTACCGCTGAGTGAAACCTCTCACTTGAAATAGCTTGAAATATGTTACTACTTAAATAGAGTATGACTGGAAAAAAGATAAAACAAATTTTATTTCATTTATTTTATAAAATTTAATTACTTTATTCATTACTAGCAGTAACCAGTGGAGTATAACAACAATATAGAAATATAGCAAGCTGTTATCATGTTGGAAACAATTGAACTTTATGTCGGTAATGTATCTCGTTCCTACAACCAACAGAATGTAAGAATTCTTTTAAGAATTCTAAACATCAGTTTACAATAGAAACGTAATCATTCTCAATGTTCATCATGTAACACAATAATCAGATTTCTAATTAAGTGCATACTTATTTTAATTGGTCGGTTAGGGTCTATAATAAAGGTGCCATAACAAATCTCAAGAGTTCCAGAATTAGTTGAACTCCTTCACTGCTAGACTAAGTTCAATATTTTATGAAAAATAAAAGTTGAGAAGTTAGTACTTGCATATATAGATAGACATGTTTAACTAAAAAATCTGGATGTAAAAGTTAGATCGTCATGGAATGCGATGCATCTAAACGTGATATAGCAAAGCGTTGGAATTAAATTTGGATTCAACTTCTTTATTCAGACATAATCATCACTCCAGTCAGGAGAAAATGCATAAATACAACGGAATATCTGGAAATATCTGCTTTTTCAAATTTCTCTGAAATGATACATTGCATTATTAATCCATCAATACACAAATTAAGGCTTGACGTTCAAACTTTCACGACGAGATGCTGACTAAATTCGTCATTATTAATTTGAGTGGAGATTCTCGACGAATAAAAAAATATAACTTTCACTTCTCAACAATAAAGAATATAAAATCAGCCTTCGGGATGTATACATAAGGCCTCCGGGGATACATCCATTGTCGTAACAGAAATGTGTTTTTAGATCTCATTGTTTTGCGTAT
The DNA here is from genome assembly GCA_947579665.1 of Sympetrum striolatum. Classification (NCBI taxonomy): domain Eukaryota; kingdom Metazoa; phylum Arthropoda; class Insecta; order Odonata; family Libellulidae; genus Sympetrum; species Sympetrum striolatum. Next base: position 78,632,230 of record OX388346.1, read on the forward strand.
TATTTGTAGAAACACTTAATTGTTAAACACTTTCAACAATGCTGCCCCATCGAGCGCGGATTTATTGTTACTAGGTATTATCACTGAGTGGTTACAGATTGACTTTGGAAGCTTCCCTACCTAGAAATATCTTTCCTACTAGTATAACCTGATGTTTACCATCTGAAATACATTAATTTTCTCGATGTATTAAGTACATTGACTAATACGTCAGAGATAATACTTATATATTAATTTCGTGCGTTAAATTAGATTGAGTATTAAAATGAAATACCAGTCCTCAGATGAATACTGAGGAGTTGAAAAGGCATCAAACGATGAAAAAACTAGGATAAGCAAGAATCTGCAACACCACTGATTTATTGCAATAAACTGCGAGCATAAATCTTCTATTGGCAAAGAGAATAAACGAAACTAAGAGTCATCAAGTGACCAATCTTCGCAAAACCGAGAATTCGCAAATCCGCAAATGCAAAACATCTGGAAATGCGCAAGACTTTGCGAACGGAAATCAAACTTGTAAATGCGGAAGAAATGTAAAACGCATGACAAAATCGCAAATGTAAGAATTCGCAGATTCAGAAATATCGCTAAAAAACTGCACTCGAAAGAAGAACGCATTAGCGGACCTGCACCGAGGAGGAAAACATGAAAACTAAAATCAGAAAAGAAAAGAAAGCGTGAAACCGCGTGTTTCTATAATCCGCCATTCCATCAAGACAATTTTTCGCCACGCGAAAATCCTCTCCCGTGCACTCTGAACGTGACCACTCCATCAACGGATTCCGTTATTTGCACGCCGAAGCACGCCAACACGGAACAAACAACGCCCGTGTGCACCGCGATCACGGAAGATGAAGGTACTTCTGCTTGAGCTCCATTAAACCGCGGAAAAAAATGAAAAGCGCGAACGACATTCAAGGATGACCTCATCAGCGACGCTCTCGACATCTGCGGGGAAAAGTGGAATGAGGGAAAGGTAAGGAAAAGGTGGTGGAGATTTGGCAAGGTTTCCATGCGGAAAATCCGTGGGATGAAGTGGGGACCAAGGATTAAATCTTTTTCGGTTTTATTTCCTCAAAGATTACGAATGGAAGTAACAGATGGCTCCACTCACATGCGGAAGGTATTTGAAATTTCATTTTGGACAAACAATAAGAGTAAGGGTAAAAACTATTATCTTGTCAGTTACAAGAACTATTTAGCATTTTTAGAAAAAAAATCAACAATGCATCTCAAATACTTACGTCACCATGACAACAAATGTCTGGAAAGTCATGGTTTTCTCAGAAAATACGAAAAAATTTCGTAACAAGAAAACAAAAGAAGATCGGACACCAAGATGAAATGCAAACCTGTAGCCCAGGTGATGCTCTACCCCTGTGTTTCGTTTGGTCCATGGCTTTTAGGACACCCTGCATACAGTTAAATTATTATCATCATTGCACAGTACTTTTTAAAAACAATGCAAATATGAAAACATGGCGATAGATATATTACTCATTTATTCGTCGAGTTTAATTGTTGACTTGTTTCTACCAAATAATCCGCTTTCATCTGCAGCGTGGATCAACAATCCGAAGAATTAATTTTTGTTTGTAAACAATTGCTTCACTCGTTGATTGTTGCAACTATATAATTTAATGCTAATTAAAACGATTGTGATGCAATTTACAAGAATTGGTAATAGTTGATTAATTCATCCTGATTACTTGTTTACTCTATTCATGAGTTAATTGAATTTTATTTCCGATTTCTTCTCTTTAAAAGGATTCACATAAGTTCTAGCAATTGCCTACGGAATGAAAGCTCTTTGAAAGGATTTGATTAAGTGTAAATACATATTTAATGTCGCATGCGTATCCAGACCTAACAATTTGCTACACTAACTACGGATTTTACGATTGACTGCGTGATTATTTACCACTCTATTTATACAGATGTTCAAAAAAAAATCTGTGTTTGAAAATATTAGGCAAGCAGGAAAATTTGCTCAGGAGAAGATAACATTGTAGGTAGTGATACAAGAATAAAAATCAAAGAGAGATACGTAAATGTAAATCAAGCCACCAATGGGTGGAGGTTAAGCAACAGTTGCCCCTGAAAATAGTGAAGTCGCTGAGATCAGAAAGCAAATGCGTTCCAACAATCATTAAGTTAATTCGACATTGAAGTTCAATCACGAGAAGGTAACGAGAAGGACAAATTTGCTGAAAACGGAACTAATCGATTCCAACAATAGAGAATAATTGCAGCTCCCTACACGAAAATCGCAAACAACAATGATAAAGATTTCCTAGCAACAATACACATCCGTCGCTCAGCTGGAGACCAAAAATGCAATCAGCGCTAAATAATGCTAAATCAAACGGTTGGAAATTCGTACACAAATTAACAAGAGATACAAAGAGAAATTGAGAGAAAACAACGGAAGAAGGGATGTAAAGAAAACTCGACAAAGACAGAAAGAAACACAAAATTCACGATATAATGAAATTAACTCAATTTTGCAGCCGGGGGGATTTGGGACCTTCCAAAAGAATAAACATTGAATTTAAGTGAGGAAAAGGTTGGAAATCGCCACAAAATTAGATATTTAAGTCAAAGTCATCGTGCAAATACAATCAGAAACCATGGCAACCGAAAACGCCTGAGAGATTAAACAGAAATAAATAAAGCAGAGCTCGCTAAAGTGGAACATTTGTTATCGAGAACCAATACTGCGAAATTTGAATGTCAACAAAAAAGTTTATTTTTAAAAGTCAAAAGGTCGACCTTTTTGGAAGGAGTATCCTCTTTATATATATATTTGTAACAAATATTTTTCTAATTTCACGAATAACAAAAGAAAATCGCCCAGAGCATCCCAGTACAATATGGAAAGCGATGTCAAAGGAGTGGGTACGACCATTGTGAACAGTTGTAACGCTGGCGATAAAAGAGTTCTTGAAAAGAAGCATAAGGGTCGATGGAATGACAAATAGGCCACAGAAAAATGTAAACGAATTTTCCCAATACCCTATATCATTACGTATGTCCTGTAAAAATATACGATGGACTTAGAAATAGTCACGAATTCGAAAAGTGTCACCAAATATTGACTCATCCTATGAATCATATAAATAAGGCAACATGAAACCTATTTATATGATATTCCACAGTCATGTTCAAATCAACTTTTAAAATACAGTTAACTCCCGTTCATCCGAATCGTGTTTATCCGAAATCCTCTTTATCCGAACAAAATATTCCGAATGCACCTACCCCACCCACCGAATACCATAGCGACCCATTACTTATTTACACCTCTTCATATATGTACATACTTTATCAAGCAAGTAAATTAAGTTTATTTTTTCATTCAAAAGAGGAGGTAATAAAATGAAAACTCCTGTATTTCCCCGCTGCCAAATAAGACGGATTTTTTTATGTAAGAACGCAAAATAAAAGAAGCTTTGTTATTCAGCATTCAAAAACTTTGAGTTTTCAACCATACTTTGGCGCCTTTTTAACACGTCAACTTAAATGTTTCAGTCAAAAGCATGCAGGCTAATTCACAACCATATCAATAGCATTCTACGTACGCACGTTTTACGATCATATTTCGCGATATTGATGCAATTAGGGGTGTTTCACGCGGGACTCCGGTTTATCCGGAATTTTCGTTATCCGAACCGGCCGCCGTCCCGATCATTTCGGATAAACGGAAGTTTACTGTACCACAGAAAACGCAAATAGCCGATTAGGTATCAAGCCTACGATACGACGGTCGGTTTTATCCATAAACAGTCCACAATTAGCTGTGGAAGGCTTTGGAGAGGGAAGGAGGATTGCTAGGGTAGATGAGGAGTGAGGTACATACCATAGCTTCCTTCAACGAGCCACAATGCTAAGAGGCGAGCAAGTCAACAAGTCCAGTTCAAAGAAGCCAATGACTTAAAATTAATTTACAAAATATTGGAATGCGTCATGAAAACAGATAAATTTGTGGGAGGCAGTGACTCTGATGATTTCAGAATGAAAATTTCCAGAGAATTATATTTATTGACTGTGCAAGTTCTAGGTGCAGTCTAGCGTGATGTTTAGCATCATCTTTAATTTAATCGTTACAAGCTGTAAGAAATATTTCTGTTGCAAGCATGTAAAATTCTCAAGTCGATGAATCGCAAACTCTACGACAATTTTTGTTTACTTTGTGAAAATTACAGACTTCTTGAAAACGAAAACTCGGATTTCGCAGAAAAATATTTCATTATTCTTAGTTATCAATATATTTCATTTTTCTTTTAAAATGTTCGTCAATATCTATGGTTTACCAGCTATAAAATAATATGCTAGTAAGGTAGCTTGATTCGCCTGAACTGGATTCAGCCTGCTTCATAAAATCATTTAGAGAACGAATCTCACAATATATATGCATAACTATGGGATAACGAAATTTCAAAAAGTGCAGCAAACATGGCAGGGGAACTTTAAAAAATTCTACGACGAGATCGATTGCGAATAATTAATAAATAGGTCTTCCGCATTGCGATTGAAGAAAGAAATCTATTGATAAAATTGATAAAAATACGATGAAACATTATCGGACTCAAACTTAAGCGCTTAAAACTCCTGAAGAAAGTATGGTATGGAATAATAGCTTAAGAATTTGAGATTATGAGATGTAGAAAATGGATAATTCTGAATTTAAGATTTTTTAGGTAAAAAATTAAAGTAAATTATAAACAATGTAAATTAGAAACAATATTAATTAGAAACAATATAAATTAGAAACAATATAAATTAGAAACGATAGAAATTAGAAACAATATAAATTAGAAACAATATAAATTAGAAACAATAGAAATTAGAAACAATATAAATTAGAAACAATATAAATTAGAAACAATATAAATTAGAAACAATATAAATTAGAAACAATAGAAATTAGAAACAATATAAATTAGAAACAATATAAATTAGAAACAATATAAATTAGAAACAATAGAAATTTATATATAGTTATAAAAATAAGGTAAATGTTGAGAAAATTATATTCCAATAGCAAGTAAAAATTGACCTAAATTTATTTTTCCATAATTTAAGTGCATTGCCCGAAGATGTTTCCATGGAAACGTAAAGCAAATTACCATAGCAACTGGCTCCAGGTTATTCCTAATAAACTTTCGATTTTTCTTAATTATATTTTGCGGAATTGCATCATTATTCAGTGGAATGCAGATGGTGCTGTGGCAATTCTGAAAAATCGAAAAATGCCTCTGAAAATCATTAAAAAAATGAAACCAGAATATTTCGTTTGAGGTTATTGATTGGTTGTTATGTATCGATGTCATAAAAATGTTAAAATGGAGGGTTTATTGTGTGGGAAATCCGTCGTTTAATTGACTGCATAGCGGTCGACGTATTCAGGAATCCGGGGAAAGGACGAACTTTATCAAATTTCACCGAATAATGGCATGTCAAACAAAAATCCGTCGCGTGTCGGCACGCTCCCCGCCAATCACGACCCATTATCGTCCGCGGGAGTGACGCGAATTTCGCAAAGTGTGGTATACGGTCGAAAAATACATTCTTTACGTCTTCATTCATTTTGGAGCGATTTAAAAAAAATAGTTCAACACTGATGCATAAGTGAAGAGCTATTTATATTCAATATCACTTAACCTAAATATTACCCAAAGTAAATAGTTTCATCTGGCTTGGTTAAAGTTGAACTAATTTTATAAAAAAACCCTTTAAGGGTTTTTTTATAAAATTAGTTCAACTTTATTATAAAAGCGAAGAGCTATATAAATAGCTCTTCACTATTAATACTATTTAATACCACTTAACCTACATTTTAACCGACATTCAAGATACTCTCTCTAACTATGCACTTCGCGGGATATTGCCCATCAAATTTTTTCCAACTTCTTCGGTGTATATAATGAAAATTTTATCTAAAAATTGATGAACTTAGTTGGATTTACCTTCCTGAAATATTTTTTTAAACATTCTATTAAGATTATGAATGCATACATTCTTATTGAGCAGTGAATACGGTTACTATGGGTTACAGTTGCTATGGATGCTAATTAAAAATAAAAAGTTGCCTATTAGCTGTTTTTAAATGTTAGCAGTTGTAATTATGATCTTCAATTATTACTGGAAAATGGATTGAATGGTAATAGTTGGGTAGTAAAGTATGTTGATGAATTTTGTTAACCAGCTGTTACTAGTTGTTAGTGAGTAATTACTATTTAATAAACATAAATTTAGTAGTTCCTACTATTTAGTTATTAGTAGTTACTAGATGCTAATTAGTGTTTAAATTTAGGTAAGTGGATACAAATTAAACTATATTTTATTCATATTAAGGGAAATGTTAAGCTGTAATTTTGATCAATGATTATTCTTATTTTCTGCGTTAAGTTACCATCGTACATACCTCTGCTTTTGGGCGTGGTTGCTGAAGCTGAATATTTTTATAAACTGAAAACTATTATGTACGGTATATCTTCTCTAATCTACATTTTAATTAAGTTATACTATAACATAAAAACGAATAACGTTGCAAAGGTTTAGAAATAACCTAATCCCTTTAACACTGAAACCCCCAATTTTAATCCTGGACATTCATTAAAATTCTTCCAACTGCAAATCACTTTTATACACACGGTATGAGAACATTAAAAAATTTAATCATCCACTAGTACGTTCCTTAAGTAAATATATCCTCGGAGTACTTTAACACCGGGGTTCTCAACAATAGTGAGCTTTATTTATTCCCAAGGCGGGAAATTGGAAAAGGAGTTTCCATGGCTACCCAATCTCGGCGCGCATTTTTTAATTCTCTGGAAACATCCGATTCCCAATCTCCAAATATTTCCTCCTCCTCAAGGTCCTTGGCGATTTTTCTCTTAAAAACCCTTGGATTAGGAAGAAAAATAATCAACTCCGTCCATAAAACCCTATTTAGGAGATCCTTCGCGATCTCTTGAAACTTAATTTCTTAGTTACTCGGTCGGAATTCCAATTACGGGAGCCTCCTTGTATCAACCGCCCCCTCCGCCCCATTTCACCCTCTTAATCCTTCTCCGCATCCATCACTAAGCTCTCCCTTATCTATTATCGCGTCATCCTCTGTGAGTCAAATGGGGACATCTCTCGCATCCAATTCCCCGCTCTGGGATTGGTTGTTTCAGTATCGCGATTAATAAGGATCCCTCTTATATTATCCCTCATCTCTCTCCTTCTCTCCATTCTCGGTCCATTTACAGCCTCCGTTCATCTCATCAGGGTGAGAGTTTTAATCAGGGGATTAAGGTACACATAATGGCGCCCTTTTTCGAAAAATGTTCAGCAGATTGTTAAGCCCTGGAAAATAAACAGTACTAGCTCAGGATGTGTATCTATGGCAACAATCGCCGATTTAGTTATTGGCGGCTTCTCTGACTCATTGTTGTATAGTAATTCTTTAATTAATTTAATTAGTTTTAATTTTTTTCATTTTTTTAAATTGATTGTTTTTATATTAATAGTTTTAAACTTTATTTGTTTCTAATTTAAATTGTTTCCAATTTAAATTGTTTCTAGTTTCAATTGTATCTAATTTAAATTGTTTATATATTTTCTAGTTTAAATTGTTTCTAATTGAGCTTCCGGATAGTCATGTGGACAGCGCGTTTGCCTTCGGTGAAAGCGGTCCCGGGTTCGATTCCCGGTGGGTGCCAATGTGCGAAATGACCTAAGCTGTCGAAGCACTTTTAACAATACTACTACTACTGTTTCTAATTTCTAATTTAACAATGCTATATGACAATGCAATGTTTCGACAAGTTTATGCAAGCGACAATTAAATGTTAAAGTTTGTATTTTTCACAATTCCAGTAACTTAAGGTACGCCTACACAAAGCCTATGTGAATGTGAAAAAAAAACAACCTCAATCCTCTTTTAAATTAATATACCGCATTCCCTCAAAAGCGTTTCAAACAGCTAATAGTAGAGGGAGTCCTCGGGTGGATGGCTTTAAGGAAGAAAATATAAGTTTTTATTGATAAAACAAATGAAGACACCTGACCATTAAGTCACCAACAGGATCATAGACAACATCAAACACAGCCGTCATCAATGAAGATTCCTCGTTAACGGAGTAAAAAAAATCGCCAGTGTCCGTATCCAAGCAAAACAATACAGCCGTCGTATCCTAGCAACAATAAAACCCCCGTTTCCAGGCAACAATAAAGGCGACCTTATCCATTAAATACTTAAACAACAAGAATAGCAGGATATGGAACACAATGGAGTCAGGGCCGGCTCCAATTAAAGGTGCGATGCACAAGGGATCAGCCGGCCATTAAAGATGAGAAGGATGATTGATAAAATTGGCCATCCCCGCGCTGCGCTTTATGCCTGGGGTTTTGGCCACAACAACGACAGAGGGCGTCCTCCAGATGATTGTTATCGTTAAGAGCAGTTTAGTGTCTACGTGATGGGTCGTAAGGGAAGGGTTTAAAGTTATGCTCAATTACGGCAGCGAGAAAGTTATGAAGTCATCAAGACATTTTTATTCGCCGTTCGCGGCATGTGTTCTTTACGACGTCGGCAAAAGGAACTAATGATGTACACTTGGTCTACTTTGCATTCATGAGGGTCGGAAGGATACATTTATTCTGACACTAACAGACCCCTCCAACGGAACTCAAATTGAATTGCGACTCCATAATGATAGAATACGTCGCTTATCGATACGAAAATGTTTCTGTGTACATCAATCCACATAGAATGATAAAGTAGAAATCAAAATTTACTGTAAAAGAAACTGAAAAATTTCTAACGAAGCTAATCTAGTGAAATTTTTCAATTATGGAAAGTGATTGTCAATTATAATAGCTTACAAAAATAATTTTAGTAAAGCAACAATAGCTCTGAGGAATATAGTCAACAAGAGGTAATGTGGTGATATTTTTAAATCGTGGAATGTAATTGGCAATCATAATCGGTTACAACAATAACTTTAGTAAACCAACAATAGCTGTAAACAATGATAAATGTGGTTACTAAGACTTTCGTCGATAACCAAGAAACGATATAATAGTGATATCAGTCGAGAAATGCCTCAACCAAATTGCTGCCGGATCCTCAAGCCCACCAATATAAGCTGCCAAAAACTTTGGAGCGAAAATGAGGCTTACCAGGGTAGACGAGGAGTGAGGTAGTTGGTCTTTGCATTCAAAATACTTAATGATTGTTGTTTCAAGAATCATGGGAAATAATCAATTGATATAATGACAAACTGAAAAGGTTAAGATATTAATTTAGAGGAAAACCGTCAGCAATAATGAATTTATGCTGCGCTCAGCAATAACTAATCATTGAAGATAAGTGCTTGTGCGGTTTCCAATTATACACAATTATGTAATTATTTTATAAAACTTTTAACTTAAATTAGCATTGGCTTTTAAAACAGAGGCAGATTTAGAGATGGTCCATCGTAGAGCAGCCCGATTCGTTTGCGGGGATTTCAGGTTTGATAGCAGCGTTACGGCAATGATAGAGTCCCTCAGTTGGAATTCACAACAGATGATAAGATCTGAATATCGTCGGAAACTTTTCGAAAAGTTCATTTGTTCAGAATTTATAGACGAAGTAAGTGAAATGTTAGTGCCAGTAAGGAGCGAACGCGATCTCCGAGAGGCATCGACGAAGCGTTATAGGGAAGTAATCGCAAGGACGGATAATTACTTTTGGCCGTTTTTTCCCCAAGCTATTAGAGATGCTAATAGGTAGGAATGAATAATGGTGGTGTATTACACCCCCTGCCACACGCCTCTGGCGGATCGTGGGGTATTTATCTAAATCTAAATCTAAAACACACCATTACTAGTTCCATCAAAATTTAAAGAACTAAGCGAAATCTGTTGGAATTTCATTTTTTAAATTGAAGAAGAAATAAGAAAATCAGGCCTGATAATGGTGTAAACTTTCATCGAATCCGTGGTCGCATTAATAAATACTGTTGAAAGTAAATATCTCAAAATCTTCGATTTTTAATTGCATCTGTATTTGTCCATCTACTCCAATATTTGATATTTATAAGGAAAAGCTAGGCTTAAATTTCATTCCTTCATTAATCCTAATTTGCTAAGAATGTAATGCTTATAAAATACCTGAAGAACCCTTATCGTCGGTTGCAGAAGCCTATTGTTACGTCTCATTGTTGTGTCAAGAATGCCTTCGAAATTAACTACCTAGTGTGAGCATTCTTTCCTATTGATTACCCATTCTGGAACGAACAACGCAACGACAGTGCTTGCCTATAACTTCGCATCGCAAAAAGGTGCCAACACCATCCACTTGGCGGAGACACATTTCAGAGACAGCGTTTTAACCCATTTACTCCGATTCGCCATCCGCGAAAGTTCCTCCTCAAAAACATCGACAATGACCCAAAAAGGGGAAGGAGGAAGTGAAGCAGTCTTGGAAGCTGCGAAAGAGTCCCTCTGCCGGAAGAAAACAAAAGCATCGCCACCGGAAGAGCGTGTTCAGTGAGGTCATTTCCGCGTTGCATTCCCTCCATTATCCACAGTCTTATGCAGTTTTCTCTGGGAAAAGCCATTAGCAAAGGAGATTTCGCGTAAAAACGAGAGAGAATCGCAGCTCGCCTGTTATGCAGTTTCCACCTTCGGGGATGCCATTTGCGAAAAAAAAATTGAAAGCTCTGGATTCCATCCCGTTTACGACATGCTGAGGATGTTTCTAAATGAAAAGAGCTCTCTCTCCAGGGGGGAAAACGGTGGTATGGCCGTTTTAAGGTGTTTTCTAAGGGATGCCAACGGAGTGCACTGCGCCTAATGCACGGAATAAATGTTTATGCACGCGAATGACTCGATTATTTCCCGAGGAAAAATAATTCGAAAGAAGATTCCATTGGCACCAAAATCCATACGTGCGAACAATGAATGTGCAGTGCTTCATGTACGACAACAATCGTTTCCAACAACGAAGAACTCGCTGAGAACAAAAATGAATGCATCCCAACAATGGGCGACCAAAGCTGTAACTTAATGGGAAAAGTCGCTCCTAAATATGATGAAGCTGTTGAAAGAGTAAGAAATATGAACAATGGCTGAACAATACCGCAGGAAAAACAATTGTCCGACATTGCCTTAATTACCGAAAAGAAAATTAATTAAATCCAACAATGAGCAAGCTATTAAGGGTGATGAAATAATAGCTTTACAATTACGGTTAATTTGATGAGATTTGAATAAACAGATTCCAATAATGAGGAAGCGGATCCGCACGTAAAACTACAAACGCTTTCAACAATGGTGACTATATGGACTGTTGCAGCACAGAAAGACTTTTGCGTCAAAATATAAAAGAAACATAATATGAAAAATATAAAAAATAAAATACGGAAAGTATAAAAAACATAAATTTCAAGACTGAATAAACAGCTTCTTGATTACTTATTTATTCTCATTTCTGTATCATAAATTCAAACTCCAAAAACATCTCTGAATTGAGATAATCAATGAGGTCTATTGATTCAAATAAACCAACTTATTCACAAAAGATATTCCTATGTTCCAACATAATCATAACATACAGTCTTCCAGAATAACAAAAATTAAACCGAGACTCCTATACAAAAATGTTTAAATTATTATTATTATTATTAGGGGTCTTTATTAGGCGATATTGAGACTGAAAAGTCTCCTCTTCCATCTAACCTAAATGATAACGTACTTACTAAAAGTAAGGGAATCTCTAAAATTAAAAATTAAGATGTCAAAATTATTAAATATTAATATCACATAGGAGTAAAATTTTGAAAATATATTAAACATAAAAGGTAAACAAAAAAATACGCACATTGCACTTTACGATACATGCACAGGAACATAAATAATAAAAATTTAAAAAATTATAATTCATATTAGCACGAACGGGTGTACAACGTCTTTCAAACTACATTCATCCTCTATTAATTCTCTTCCGGGGAACAAAAAATCAAAGCTATCAGACACCTCTCGTTGAATACGGAATCCTAAGCCTTATCAACCGTAACCTAGCAATGAATACCGCAGCCCTTAGAAACGGCGAAATTCCCCGGAAAATCCACTCCAACGCAAAGCCCAAAATAAGTTCCTAATTGAATATTCCATCCTTAGCCATTTCGGCAGGTTGACGTCGAGAGTTTGATCAACTCAAAGACGAGTACAAACTTTCGAAAAGGTCTCATGAGATGGCACGTCTAATTCTGTATCAAGGGAGAAAAAAAAATTAATTTCGCAAGTTGCCGAAGTTCGCAAAATCGGCGGATTAGCAGAGAAAAGGCAGTGATCGTTAACCTGAGGGTAAACGTGTTGAGAAGAGATTCCCATTCCGTCTAACTCAAAATGACATCCAAGTCTAACGAGTTTATAAAAAACGCTTATAATAGTTTAACCAATGAGGAAAACTCAAAGGTCGATTAACGTGTGGTAGGATCATAAGGAATTGAAGTGTCAAAAGAGAAAAAACAAGGAAAGAAGGCTGTATGGGTGTTCTCACGGATTCAACAATCAAACCTTACCGCTTCTGGAATAATCTCAAAGCAAGAAAAAAACAAAGATATTGTTGAGCAGCATTGTTGAAAATACTAAATTGTGAACACACTCAAAAATCGCACGCGTTCAACAATTAGATGATAAAATGGCTTTTCGCGGTCAGTAGTGAGACTGGCAAAAAACATTACCTTAAAGTGTTTTCGGAGCTTTACTTTACTTTCTACAAAAAATAAACGAATAAATAATTACAAATGGTAGAATATCTTTAAAAAATGCTATAGTTCAGTATGGGCAAGGATTTCTTTCAGAAGTAAAGTTGAAACTGGGCAAGAATAAATGAAATAGCTTTTAAATAATGCTATGGATAATATTAAATAACCTTAAGTGAAAATTATAACACAGCTTCTAAACTGTAATAAAATTAACTAGCTCAAAAATGTCATCTTTCGTCAAGGCAAAAGACCTAAAAGTGACAAATTATACAATTTTGTTATATTTCCTCAACTTTGGAGCTAAATCTACTAATATCAAACTTTCTCAAACCGGAAAATTAACAATATCTTCAACAAATAGCATCCATCTACTTGGAGGCATAGTTTTAAAGTAAACATTCAGACGCCATTTCATCCCATTCAATCAACATTCGAGATACTACTGACCGTATGCAATCTTTCACAACTACAATACGGAAGCTCATGTCGGTATAAGTCAATCGAAACAATAATAAGGAGTAGTAGACATTGAAGCTGCCTTATTGCTGCGAGGCAACGACAACAATGTCGTCCTCGGCATCATTAGCAGAGACAATTACAGTTTCGGTTGTTGCAAGTTCTACTGCGGCTCGTATCACAACAATATCCTCCAAAACTGTCAACAATGTTACTCGTTACCATGGTGAAGTAGTGGAACAATGAAATTAAGGCTGATAAACCTCAGGAATATGTTACGAACCTTAAAACCCTCACCAAAGTGCTCATATCCTTTAAAACCGTCTACATTAATAAAGTTTGAGAGAAAGGACGCGGGCGTTAAAATTTTAATGGAATTAATTAAGCCGAGAACCATCTCTCCTAAGATCCGCTTTGCTGAATTACGGGCCTTTAATCGAGATAAAAAAAGTCGAATAAAATCGACGAAATGTTCGACCCTGAAAGTTTGTGGAGAGATCAAAAAGGTATCAAAAGAACACCACCTGCAAATCGCTCTAATTCTTGATGAACCTCTCCCCCCATTTCCGTTCGCGAATATGCGATGAAATTTCCATAAAGAAGTTATTAAAAAAGACCGGAAATTTATAGAAAAAGTTCCGCGAAGAGTTTCGTGAGTTCGGCACTAATTGACTCACTGATATCTCGAATGGATGATTGAATTCTTCGAAAGGCTTAGTTGCGCGTTCAAACGGTTGGTGTCGCTTTAAGTCACATAACGTCATTGGCGTTGAAAAAAAAGAGTGGCAAATGAAACGCCTTATTTTGAGGGTAATATGAATGATTAAAATCAAATACGAAAGCAAAATGCAACACTAAAAATTGATTTCAATGGTTAAATATTAATAGCAGACTTCATATTTCTTTACAATTAGATTATTCTGGAAAAATACAATCTTCAAAATAAATCAACAAGGGCTGAGATATTAACTATACTTAATTGTATAGCACTCTTTAACTCATGACCTTATATTATTGCTTGGATGGATTAATAATGATCTAATCAACGAGGATAAACAATAAGAAACACTATAGTCAGTATCAATACTATACACTGAGATTCATTAAACGATTGATTAAAGACTGGACACGCATCATAACATACATATAAATAAATATTCTTTACAACAATGATAAAAATTCCTAAACCTCAATCAACAATGAGCTTCATAACTACTTGCTCAATAATGAGGAACCTAGTCGTGCGACTTTCCAACAAAGGAGAGGTTACCACCTTCTAAAAACCAAAAGGTCCGTATACAAATGCATATCTCTTTTGAGGAGCGAATAGAAAGCGTAGGCGGTGTGGATCGGGGTCATGAGATGAGGAGATAATCGCAGGGCGGAGGCCCTTTGACTGTCTCCCAGAGGGGCGTGCTCAAAGATTAAAGACACGCATCTTTTAAACGGAATTGATACGACCTTCTGCTGCAGCGACGCCATCGAGGATGCGAACACCTCAATGTTTAACTGACATCAACTCCAGCGCTGGGTGAATATCTCTGAACAGTTCACATTATATTGAATTAAAAAGCTTTTCAGGGGTACGACAGCAAGCAAAAGAGAATTTTCCAGTACCGAACTGTAATTAAATTTTTATTCATACCAAAATCAATTGATAGTTAAGTCATAACCAACAATTACAGATTCTTCGAGAATTCGGTTCATTTCAACAATTGATTGTCGTTTGGTTTGGTTTTCCACAACTATTATCCGCAACAATATAAGGTAGTTTTCAACAATGACGTCACTACACACTATGTATATATCCAGGATATTGATCAATAATAAATTTAAGGCAAATCACTGATTACGTTGGAAAAATATGTCAAAAATCAGAACCAATACTTTTTACGTAGTTAGCCTTAACAATCATTATAGAAAAGGATTAATACTGGGTATAATTTTTCCGAAATAACAAAGCATGCTTTTGAAAATAGACAATAAGATTTTCATAGACAATAGAATTTTCATTTCTTTGACGATGGATTCCAATTTTCACATAAATACTTAGAACGTCATAGAAACTAAAATAATTCTAATGGAAGACATTAAAAATCTCGACATTAAAAGTCTTGTGGAAAATACGAAGTCTGCTTTCTCATTTATTAAATAGAGTTCCACCAATTACGTTCAAATCATATCGAATATAGTAATATACTAAGTTAATTGCTACTCGCAGAAGCCATTTACGAAATAATTGTTACACCGCGAAGATTGTTGAGACTTTCCATCGATCAATTTTCACAACAATGCTGTTCGGCAACATCGCTATGGTAATAACTTTGTTCGAAAACATCACTGAAAAGCTTGATTCAAAGGAACTATTTCTACTCTTCTCGTACATACTCTGTGTAAATGATACCAAACCATGCTAAAACTATAAGAATCTAATGTCTTTTCGCCCTAGGAGTGAGCACGCCAATTAACTCCATATTCCGGGTATGGATTTTCCCCCAAAGCACAATGACGTCAGCATACACGTAATGGCAATAATGCACGAACATGATGCACTGTCCCATCACGTTTCCATCCCCCGAAATG
Organism: Sympetrum striolatum; assembly: GCA_947579665.1. Lineage (NCBI taxonomy): Eukaryota > Metazoa > Arthropoda > Insecta > Odonata > Libellulidae > Sympetrum > Sympetrum striolatum. Next base: position 78,648,021 of record OX388346.1, read on the forward strand.
ACATTAATCAGAGCTAGGAAGAAAACAAACTGGTTTTAGTGCTCTAAACCGTGTTCAAACGCCCGAAACTGGCCTCCATGGAATGGAACTTTTATTTTCCTTTGCTATTTAAAAGAGAAGCTGGGGTTTTAATCTGATCCATGATTTTCAAAATAATAGGGACGCTGGACCAGTGTGATCGGAAACTGAATTAATTACCTTCTCTTTGTACAATGTCCCATGGACTTTGATTTAATATTCAGTGGGCTGAATGTGAAAGCAAAATAGAAACTGATAAAAAAATATATATATTCTCAACGCCGGAAAAACTTTTTTTCATCCATTGTGTCCATGAATTTCATCCATCGTTGCCATGGAGATCAAATTTAATTCAATTCGAGTTATAAACCGTAAATGATGAATTAATGTAATCCTTTATAACAGCCAACGTCGAGTATTAACATTTATTAATTTGATTTCGGTATATTCCACAAGAAATACAAGTTGAATTCATTTTTTTTTCTTTCGTTTTGAAGACTTTCTTTGTTTTATGTTTCGTGAAATTTAATTATAAATAACAGCAGTGTGAAATCGGGGTAGAGGCACAATAACAATGAAAACGTGATCAATATAAGTCAAATCACGAAAGTTTTATTGATTTATATATGTTTTAAATATATATTTAGATTATTCAAAGGGCTTGAATCATTATTAAACTGCACAGCATCTGTGACATTGAGGAGAGCATTGAAATGACAAACAATATATAATAATCATGAATATCAATTTCGACTCGAAAACGATATTCTAAAACCAAAATAGAATCTTTGATCAATTTCCTTTCTTTTCCTATAAATCTCGATTTCGTACGGCCGTTATTTCTGATTTCTGAGAAAGAAAAAATGTCCGCAATCTATCAAAATGAACTTTACGTAAGTACATTTATTACGAGAGACGATTCGAGTCGTCCAGAGTCGAACCAAGGACACCTTGGACAAACAAACATCAATATGTAAAACTCCGTTGGACTTTTAATAACTCCCAAAGATTTATAATCCTACTCCTTCAGGAAGTGCATGAAAAAAGCATTGATTTTTGAAAATTTCTCCATTGCATTTCTTACGGGAGTTACTGACATTAACTAATTATAATAAATTGTATATATATAAAATAAATTATATATATATATAATAAATTATATATATATGTAATTACATTATTTATTACATAAGGGCAACTAATATCTTAAATTCATTCATAAGTGTTCTATCTTTCGGTAAGTTCGGCACAATCAAAAATCCCTATTAAGCACCATCTCCTTCATATCCTTATATTTAACCCTTATATCATCCAACATCTTCTGTCTCTGTCTTCCCCTCTGTTTTTTCCCCTGAATCCTACCATCAATTGCAACCTTTACCAATCCCTCTCCCCTCAATATTTGGCCCACCCATTTCTCCTGACGATGCTAAATCTACATCTACATTAATACCCTACAAGCCGCCTTTCGGCGTGTGGTAGGGGGTGTAAACACCAGTTGAATCTATACTACTTCCTTATTCGGTTATTGTCACGTATTTTTCGCGGAAAGAATGAATCTCTAAAACGATTCGTCCTAGCATCTATTTCTCTTAACTTACGGTAATTATCGGATCGACCGACGTGGCAGGGGGGTTGCATGATACCGGTTGTATCTTCCGCAAATGTAGTTTCCCTGAATTTATTAAGCAATAATAGCCTAGCTTCCAATCTCCTTTCTTTCAAGGATACCCAACCTACGTCTGAGAGCATTTTTGTAACGCTTGCTTTTTTATCGTAGCATTTCTTAACAAAACGAACCGCTTTACGCTGCACTTTCTCGAGTTCGCGAGTACACGTTTCATCCGCCGGATCCCATATACTTGCCGCATCTTCCAGAAGGGGTCTGACTAAGGTAAAATAACATCAATAAAAATAATCAAGGCAAAATAACAACAATAGCATAAATCACGTCAATCAAAGCCCTCTCCTCCCCAACCATCTCTAACACCTCCGTGTTTGTTTTCCTATCAACCCAACTAACTTTTTCCATTCTACGTCACACCCACATCTCGAAGGCCTCCAATCGCTTGACTTCTTCCTTTCTCAAGATCCACGTTTCGCACCCATAGAGCAACACACTCCAGACCAGGGATTTCACCAATCTTTTCCTGATTCCTTTATCAAGGTCATTAATTCCCTTCGCTTCATAAAGGCTTCCTTCGCCAAGGCCAAGTTAACTAGTGAATATGGAATACTAGCTTTTTTCAGAAAAATACATAAACATGGCTGTAATAAAGGCGCTTTTAATCATTGATATTATTGAAGAAATTACATCAAAGTCACTCCAAGATAGAGATTTACGAGATAACCCTGATTATTCGCTTGAATCAGTAGATAACTGAAAGAGAATTTCAGGGAACATTAATAAAATATATCCTTCAGGCTGCCATCAATATTTTCGACTGCTGATAAAATATAATAGCTTTCTAGTTTTCGTCAATATTTCCAACTGCTATCAAAACTGTAGCAACATCTTACGACTTATTGGATATTAACTTTCCTCCATTCCTCTTGTTTCTATGGCTACCACTTCAAACTGCGGCGACCAATCGGCCCAACTGAGACTCGATGACCTACATAAATGCAGACTCCGGCTACAGGACCGCGCAAAGAATAAGTGCTTATTCGATCTCTCGAAGAAATACAAAAACCTTGAGTTGAAAAAAGCGATATTTTTGGGGTGGTTCTATAACTCGAAATGATGTTCAAACTTAGTTTATAGTTGTAAAGAAATGATCACCAATTGACATGTTCCATTTATGTATAGCCAATTCAATCCATGGAAAAGGGAAGTTTATAGACGGATATGCATTTGAATCTGCTTTTCCTTTCATTTTCAAATTGGGTCATAGGATGTAGTTCGCAAAATTTTAGTCGTAAGAAAAATCTCAAGAGGTTTGTAACGATACCAAATTCATACCTATAGATTTGGCCCATTATAGAAACTGCTTCCTCCTTTATGGTTCTTAGCTGGAATTTAAGATGACTATGGAATAGCTTGGAGGTATTCGATGACGGTATGCATACGAAATGAATCGGCACACGCTGACCTATTGGCATGAGTCATGCATAAAGAGTTCCGTTACAGAAAGTTTTCATTTCTCATACGAAATCGATTGTTTCTGCAATAACTTGGTTCTTTGTGTTAATTTTATTGGCGTTGATAGTAATTTAAACGATCTTAGAATAGTAGTAGCTACTCATTGTTGGCATTTTAGATGAAATAATGCGATTTGAGGCAACAATTGAAAACGGTTTTCTACAATGACTAGTATAAGTAATTATAAGTACCGGATTGTTGCTGATTAAAAGTTTTACACAAGTTACCCGTAACAACGGTGAATTTTCCAACAATTACAGCGAATATATACTCTAGCCCGCCTTGACTTTTCACTGATAGTTTCAGAAATGATTCCTCAATATTGGGAAGATGTTCTCAATAATGACGGAATCATTATTAGATTAATTGGATTACTACAAACAATTATCTCATAATAGGCACTTTTAATTACTTTGCCAGAACATATTAATTGACTGATAGATCTATTATAGAATTCTAAAAGCAATAGATTTGATGCACATTTTATCGACGATTAAACATACATTTAAGAAGCTTTCAGGTGTAATTGCAGCTGTTATAGGCCACAGACTGAAGTTTTATTGGCTAATGCTTTTCTCTTTCGATTCAAAGAACTTCTCATTATCCCTCCCTCTTAATTATTGGGTCCTAGTAATAGAATGGTGGAATGTATCATAGATTGAGGGAAAATATTATAAAATAAGGCAATAGATTGCACATTTTACGGACGATCACACTTTTAAAGCTTTTAAAAGTGTGATTTTAAAAGCTTGAGCCGACATAGTAGTTTAGTGGTTGGAATATCTGCCCGGAAAGTGGGAGACCGGGGTTCGAGTCACTATTTTCACTCATTTAGCATTGGGTTAACAAGAAGATGAATTTGGTGGTAGATTCATTTGCGTAAGATACTCATATGTAAAAGGTTATAGTAAAATGTTAATTGTCAGTTTCGGAAACTATTGTTGAGTACATTGTTGCGCCCCTAAGATTGCGGCTAGTTTCAATTGTTGAATTTTCGCAATACAATAACGATCAGCTTTCAAAGTTTCTATTCACAAAAGACTTTTAGTTACGATCTAAAGAGTTTGAATTTCTCTCATACATGCCTTTTTTGTTTCAAGGCACTTCCTTATTCCATACAGTGTCTCAGCAACGCATCCCTCATCCCGTGTATACCATATACATTCCTCGGATGAAGCCCACCAAAAGCAAGGACGTCAACCCCTTCCTGTGTACGCCTCCTCGAAGGCGCGAGGCCTTCTTCGGTGACTTTCTTCGGCGAAAGCTGTGCAGACGGAATCACGCAGAGGCCGTGGGCGTAGCTCACCTCCGGAGCACCGTTGCAAAAGCACACCGGGAAGTGTGGCAACGGTGTTTCCCTCTCTGATGTGGAAGGTCTCTTAATTAACGGGGTCCCCCACGTCCTCCCACGCATCGCGATGCTCAGCTGTCGATGGCTACGGAGTTTTTCAATTGCCGGGAAATCGAACTTGGAAATCCGGGTAAGTCAACAGCAGGGGGGATTCAGAAATAACGGAGACTAATGAGATAAACGCCGAGGCTGGTGATTTGATTTGAAAAAAATGAAGAGCGAGCGGTGACTAACGAAGGCCGGGGAGATGGAGGATTTTCCACGAGTTGCCCGCCGTTGCCCAGGAAACGAACGGAGCTTATGTTACCATGGAGATGTACAGTGCATGCATTCAAAACTTTCGCGGTTGAACTGAGCTTGTATATTTTCACAAGAGAAATTCGTTCATTCAATCGGTGGAATCGAAATCTTATCTCTTTACATTTTTGTACGCAACTTTGATTAAGTGAATATTCTTCGTGACTTTCGGTGCAAGATAGAGAAAAATTTATACTTGGCCAATATTTGCCTGTTTATTCGTGACTTCTGAAAGATATTGAGGTATGGTTTGCCCTGAATCAATCTCATTTTAAAATTCTAAGTAAAGTGTATTTTAAGGGGTCATTATGCTTGGTGAGGAAAACAAGGGGAAACTACCTCACTCCTCATCCTACCTAGTAAGCCTCATGCCCAAGAGAACTGCTAATGATAGACAATGGCGGAGGGTTTAAGAATTCAACCTCTTGGAACTGCAGCGTATATTCGTTTTCTTAAGTATAGCTATAAGTGTTGCCAAGATGCTCTTCGTTATAGGATGGGAATTGTAAGAAGAAACGAGGTAAAATCATTATATTAGACCTTCTCATCAAATTCTAAGATCAAACTTCTCAGAAGGCAAAGAGGATAATACGTGCTTACATATATGTGCCAAATACTGCGACAAAATCAAGGAAATAGAAGCTAAAACTAGCTATTTCTAGGATTATCTTTCCTTGCTTACGATATCCGAAAGTAAAATATTATAAAAATACAATTATGGAGCATCCACCCTCTGCCACACGCCGAAAGGATACATGCGTAGATTTAGATGAGGTTATGATAACTGAAACATTCTGTCTACAGCGCCTAATCTGAGTTAAGTCTTTTGCAAGTGACGATTGAAGAAAATTAAAGAGTTTGAGTGGGAAAAACGTGCTACATCAACAGATGTTTGGAACAGTTTTCAGTCATTTATGTTTCAGGTATAGTAAAAAAATGGGTAAACGTGCATACAAATATTGCAAAAACCCTCAATGACGGTCAGATGTCAATTTCGTAGCAGAAAAACTAGGAAACGATATAAGTATTAGGTTTACAACTAAAACCTTTTCCGTGTACACTGTCAGTTCAATTTACTATGAAATATATAGATGGAACAAAACTGTCTACACATTTTTGCTTATGAATCCTAATTTCAACAAACAGCTCAAAATTTCGAAAATCGGTTGCATTAAATGCAGATAACAATAGCCAGCGCTTCAACAATTAACCGGATAAATTACAACAATAACAGAAGAAATTAATATAATTATCAATAGGGAACAACCATTATGGCCAATAATGAAGATAGGGATGGGAAACAATGAGCTAGCGATCACCATGCCTCTCAACAATGGAAAGGTTCAGTTCTTCCATCGACTGAAACTAATAACGCAAATGAACAGAAATATGAAGTCGAGAATGAAAAACATCGATACCAAATCAATCTGCGACCCTATCCAACAGAATTGAAGCAGAAAAACTCTTATGAAAGATTTTCGAATTGGTTTACCGTGTCACAGATCGGCTGATTTACGGGATGACCGCTATCTGGAGCGAAAACTGCTTTCGCAAAGGTGCCAATTCTCGCATCTAGCTAATCAAATTACGCGAAGAATTGCGAGGCAGGTGGCTGACTCTAAAACTCCATGGGAAAGAATGGTAGGCAGAAGTAGGCAGAATAGTGCCCAAACGTAAAGGAGAAAAAATTCAAAAAGGCTGTTCTATAGCCGATCTTGCGCTGATCCGGTAGTTTCATTTTTACGTGAGGGAGAAGATGAAATAAATAAAGCTTTCTAGATTGCGAAATACGCAGCAAAATAAAAAAGATACCCTACCATTTCCTCCGTAGAAAAACCAAGGTTAATATTATTGAAATTAAACATAATGTAATTGACTATGTAAGCTAAATTGTAGACTGGAACATTCTTCGACTGAATTTACAATGCCCAAAAATTTGTCATTAATTGTTGTTGCACTCGGCGTACACCTTTGTTGCTATTTGCTGATAAATACAATAATTACAAAACTACTATCGTTGCATTGCACCCAGAAATCGATAAAACGTACTGCTTTCAGCCTAGTTGAATCATACATCGAATTAAGATTTACAACAATACAATTTACGATAGTAACTTACGCTCCTGGACAGACTATATCAATGAATTATACTCATCAACAACAATTCCCTAAAAAGACAAATAGTTATGATAAACACAAAAATGTCATTCATATTAAATCTAATTTTATCCCATTAATAATATCATCAGCTTACAATTCATCAGAAAATAATAATTTCGAAAAGACAAGATTAAAGACTAGAATTTCAAAATGCAAAACAATTTTCAAAAATAATCCTCTCCAAATCCAATATCTACTTTTCTTAACTTTCTCAGCGGATACAAATTAATTATTGTCCCTGTTCCCATTTTTCCTTATCTAATGTTTTTTTATTATTACTGATTTATCAACAATATCCGTTTCCTCCAGCACTACGGCATGCTACACGACAATGGACCGCTTGTATAGTGCAGATATAGATGATTTTTTCTATTCCGTAACAATCACACTGTTTTAATTATTCAATTGCTGTTTGATTGTTGTTATTATTATTCCATTACTTATTGTTATTGTTGCGTTGTTATTATTGCATTGTAATTATTGTTTATCTACATTATTGTTATATTATAAGTATCATTGTTGTTGGAACCATTGTTGGGTCGGATACCGCTTTCTGTGCTGGATTTTCTCTTCGGAAATCAATTGCGGACCAATTCCATGGAAGTGGGAGTGGTTGTAAAGATGACAGGAAGGTATTTAGAGCTAAAAATCAAAACCCTGTTTCCTCTTTTGAGGAAAAACGCAGCTGTCGGGGAATCGACATACGGACACAGCTCCTCGCACCCTCTGGCGGAGGTAATTGAACACGGGATGAACCGCGGTAAAAAAGTGATGAAGCAAGAAACGTCCAGAGAGGGAGAGAGCGGTACGTACCCTGAAAAAAAAGAACATGGCGATCCGAAAAGGCAATTAAAGGCTGGTAATTCGGAGCCGAAAATGAAGGAGTTTATCAAGTTTTTCGTCCGGGGGAAAGGAAAACAGCGCCGATGATGGGAACTCCGCTGATATTGAAATCGAAAAAAAAAGTGAGAATCGCGGAGCGCATCTGTGTTTGCGGTCCCACTCTCGGAAATGCACTACCTGGGTTTTTTTCCGATGGATGAATAATTCGGCGCGCGATAAAAAGAGTGAAAATAGACATGAAAGACATGCTTTGGAGGCGAAAATGTTCCTCTCCGGTATCGGAATTATGGAGAAGGAATGTGTGAAAGGTTTTCCAGGTTCCAAATCCCGACCTTTTGAAAGAAATATGGGCTCGCGAGAGAGTCACTGTGAACGTGATGTGTCCTTTTGGGAATAATTAAAGCACATCTCGTGACCTGTTCAATCCGAAGGGCACCATCGATGGAAGAGAAACACTGCGAATTCTGGATGCGTGCAGATTCGCTCAGGGTGTACGAGATATCCATGACATGCATAATTCTACGGTATGAACACTATATGCAACGAAGATTAAAGGGTAACTTTTTACAAACAATCATCTATATAACTATAGTTAATCAAATATAGTCGAAAATGGACAATCAGCGAAAAAATATTATCCAACTGGTAACCCAGGCAACCAATATTGTCGTGTAGTATTTTTGTATCTAATAATGAACCATTAAAAAGGTTCCAGATTGTCTTGAATTAATTTTTATGACCGATGAATGGTTATAATTAATTGTAGCAAGCGTAAACTTGTTGTGGACTATTATTAAAATTAGCTATAATACTCAACGATATTTACACGTTGTTTTACATCAATTGGAAATCAAATCCGTATCCATATAATATAAGAGATGATAGATTAGATATGCATAGCTTATATAAAATAGGAGCAATATGAGTGAACAAAATGGAAGTTGCTAGAAGAAGAGACAAGCATTAGAAGGCATTAGTTTTCAACTGAAGGAGACCGAAAGAAAGATGGAATGGAAACGACATTGGGTATTCGTACATTTAGGTAGAGACCCTCAGAAAAGAGGAATTTAGGAAAACATTTCTAGTGACATCGGATTGAATTCAGCAAAAACAAAAAGAGAGGAGTGTTTTAATTCCTCTGCAGAGATTTTAAGCTGTCACCGCGTGCGTCATAGCCTATCGCGCTATAGTAAAATGGCAATCAACGCCCTAGTTCGTGAAATATAAATAATTCAATTCGGAAATGGTACAGTAACATTCTGTTTGAGTAGTTGAAACGAAGAGCGACTTGCGACTGAAAACAATCCTTTTTTTGTTAGAACAACTCTGGTCGAGGGTAGAACATAAAATAGAATTTTTAATGTACATAATATCTAGTTACTTAGAGATAAATATCTACGATATTCCTTTATGGATATCATAAAATGAGTATCTAGACTTCACGAATATTTATTGCAATAGACTTTTCAAAAAATTAACTTTCAGAATTTTCATAGAGTCAATTTCCCATCATTGCACCATTTCGTAATTTTAGAGCTTAATCCTTGAGCAACATCAACCTATCCTCTTTCGTGGCTAACTCCCATTGATTAATACTAATTACATAATATCGAATGCACCATTAACTGTTTTGATTTAATATTCATTCCTTAAAACTATCCCCCAAATTCTAATCACAGGACTTTATCTGGAGGAATAAAGGACTGTCCAGAAATTTGAAGTAATACCAGGACAATGTCAACGAAACAGGACGAATCGCAAACTTTCCAAAATAAACATCACCAAATGATGTCAAGTGGTCACAATCATACTTCCTAACTTTACTGTAGTATTGTCGTTTTATATTATTATCATTGAATCAATAATGTATCCATGTCATTGTTGTTTATTGTTTCATAATTGTATTGTTGAACTAATCACCCCACCTTGTATAATTAGGAGAATCAGAAGCACATATACAATTTAATTTCATAGTAACTTAATTACATACCTGAAATCTAAAGAAATGTAATTCTGTCGCGCTAAGAATATTAATAAATTACCCTGGTAACGATATCGGTTGCACACAAATTATTTTTGGGGTCAACAAAGGATTTTCATTATTTCTGTTGTTCAGAAGAATTTTCATCAAGCTAAAATTAATATATTAATTATTACAGGTATTATTTAATGTCACGACCAAGTGTTTCCAATCACTCATACATATTCCCCAGCTTTTTCCACATCGATATGAACAAGCTAAGATAACTGCATCATAAGCATGTAATAAATGATGAGCTCCATATACTGAATGTTATAGTCAAAGTATGATTCCCATGAACGTATATGTGAGTATAAATACAAACACACGCTCATGAATACGTCAATTCATTTGCACTGAACATATTTCAAAAGAGAGAGCAATAAAACACACCTCCATTTCAATACATCACCCAGAATCAACACTTTCACAGCGAAAATTAAACATGTGTTACAACTTTCAAATTTATCTCCCTCGTATATATATATTAATATCGCGCGTCTTTCTATTTTTTTCGCCGAGTTGACAGACGGACAAAGTGACGCCACACCATCCATTACGAGGTGCGATTTTTGTGAAAAAAACAACATCATCACACACAGCGCCATTCGAGTCGACGCGGGAACGATCGGAAGCTCAAACAATGTCCTACGCACGCGGAGGTTTTATTAGAAAAAATATCGAGAGAATGGTCTTTCGATAGCGCCCTCGATGGGCGTCATAAAAAATGCAGACTCCGCACTGGATCTCTCTCTCGAGTTCTTCCCGAAGAGGAGTCTTCTTTCGTTTGCCCAACACTTCGCTAGCAAAGTGGGATGGGGCCATCCGATTGTACGCCCAATTGAACCCCGGAGCTGTTGAAAATTCCGATTTTGTAAGTCGTAAATTGTATTTATTTTTTTGCGCAATATCGTAAGGCAAAATGACAGGAAACTGCATGAAGTCCGTGAAGGAAGTTGCGTGAAAGCTACGCAACATCGGTAAAATCTAACTCTTAGAAGAGTCCTCAGAAAATTCAGCAATTAAATAAAAAGTATTGTGAGTACTTCTGTACATAGTCGTTTTTCAACCTGCAACATCAACAACAAAGGCAATTATAAAATTTTATCTCCATGGCAACTTCATGTTTTGAATGAATTAATAATAAATAAATAATGATGAATGAGTATCTTTAATTTAAAGAAATTACTAAGAGTATTGGAGTATAAATTATTATTATTATTATTATTATTATTATTATTTTCGTTGTACGATTTGTCTTCTCAACGACAAAAGAAATTATCAAGTTGCATCTCCATGGCAACCTGATTTCTTCAATAAATCCATTATCTATAAACTCAAGGTGTTCTGGCCTAATATTGTGGAACGCCATCTAAAAATAAATCAAAAGCGTACTTTTTACGTAAGTACGCTTTTGATTTATTTGTAAGTGCATTATCCATGTATGGACAAATCATAGGTAATCAATGTTTATTCAATTTCAAGAACATAGGGGCTGATTTTCCTCTAAGCTAGATGACATTTAAAAATCAATTATAAACATTAATGATTCATTTTCTATGTCCTTCTGGTTTATTTTTATTTGTTTGGCATCGCTAATGACAGCATCGGACTTTAGGACACCCTTAAGCGAGATTAACAGGCTCACAAGTAGTAATGGAAGAAGTATTTATTGCCTATTTTTCTTTTGAAACAATTATGGCACCCTTCCCCAGAGTTGAGCATATGAAATTATTATATAATAAGAGGCTCATGGGCATTCATTTGTAGGTTCCATTTTCTTTTTCGGTTTCTTACGTTTTAGAAGAATATTCATAAAGATTGTTACTTCTAATATTGTTACGATGGCAATTAAAAAATTCCGAGATTTCAAAATTTATTGCTGGAGACTCCTCCCTATTTTTTCTGCCGATCAAATATAGACACCCTACTCATTGGAACGCCCTGGGGCGGATACCTTACACATTCAGTAGCCGTCCCTGGGTAATGCAATTCGTATGTGAAGCTATAACCATTAAGTCGATAAATACGGAGATGTGACATTCTAGTGCAAAACGTAATTCCTACAGAAAAGTTTTCTTTTAACACGTTCGAGTTTTTGTGGAAAAAGTATATTTAGAAAGTAAAAATAACGGAGAGAGAAAAGTCTACGGATGAAAGAATCAATCAATTGGCTGTAATGTCATCATTAAAACTTTCAGAGTAAAAAACTGACATTTTCTTGATGAGACAAAGTCTACATAGTTAATGGGAGAGAGCTAAAGATAATCAAATTCCTAGGCCGTCCTTGAATAGATCTATAAAAACTGGAAGTCCTTATTCCTTCGCATCACTGCAGTAAGAGAACATACATCGCATTTGAAGTTTAATTTTCCATCCAATTCAATCCCAACGTTATCGAAATGGTCAAAACATTGACATACGAACCTTGAACAATCAATGGGAGAGGCCTCGAGGATATCTTTCGGAAAGATGGCTTTCGCGATACCACATCAGATGTCTATCGTAGAAAACGGACGATAGGCAAAAAGCCTGGCGACCTACATATATATCTCTCAGACGAAACTCTTCCAGCGTTTTCCGTCGGCGCAGCAAAAAGATATTTTCAGTGCATAAAGGACGCTATCTGTGCATATGAGTGTTCGACAGGGGGCGTGGCGGGATACGAAGGGGGATAATCCGATAAAAAAGTAAAGGCGGAAGAACGCTGCTACCGAAGGGAATTGAAATCCTGAAGGAAATTCAGCGAAGGCTACTGACCACTCTCTGCTTCAATCACAGAGCCCATATACATTCCAGAAGGCATCCCCAATACCCAATTGTGCGATAAGTTTCATTTTCTCTCTTCTCTCGTTGTTACTCTTAACTCATTGCTTCGCTTATTTGAAACGACAATTGATTTTCCTGTTATTCCTCTGATCAGTGTTGCGTAATTTTTATTGTGAACGCACTTCGTACTCGCTTTTTCATTGTTACTCTAACTCATTGTTATCGTTCTGCTATAATAAATGAATTTGTGGCGACAATACGTTTTTAGGTTGTTTTACTCATTTTTAATTGTTTTCTATTTTATTATAAATAAGTTCCATTCTTACTTTTCATTGTTGCGGTAATTGTTGTCTAGGCATTGTCTTCAAAGTGTTTGAACCAATCGATTTAAATTATTCTCATTGTTGTTGCTATAGCACCATTTTTAAAACATTAAATCCCAAAAATCGTTTTATAATTCGGTTACTCGTTGTAATAGCACAATTTTAATATAATCAGCATTCCATCAACAATCCTTTCCTACTTAATAATGATTTCTGTATTTATTGATTCTGTTACGATATAATGAATCGACACACCTTTCAACGCATTACATCCCAAGAAAACAATCATTTCTTGACATATTAACGAGTTATTTTCCTCGCATTTTCCTTCGTTGTGATTTAGATTTAGATTTTAAATTTAGATATATACCCCGCGAGCCGCCAGAGACGTATGGCAGGGGGTGTAATAACACCACCATTACTCAATCATCCTAATTCATCCTAACGAATGATTCTTCCGTTATAAAAGGAAACACCTAATATTTGGCAATTTTCAACAGGGGTTTGCGCTAAAAAGAATCTTTAAATCTCCCATTAAATTCGCACCTTAAATTTTTCAAACTCTTAAATTATATTCGATAATCAGAAACGGCTCCAAATGAATTGAAAACTAATTGAATTTGCATCTTCAAGTACATAGCAAGATGAAAACATATGGGTAAAGAGAAAATGAAATTTAACTTGTTCATCACCACATACACGTATGAATATTCAAAATACACGACATCAAAAGCTTCAAAAAAGATTTTAGGACTCAAGATTCTATCCATACAGCTGCCGCAAGCGAAAGAAAAGGTTCGAACGCGAAGCATTCTACTATCCCACAATCCATCTGAATCCCTAATGCATCCCACCCAATCAAATCCTCGACGCGGAAAACAACATCGCATATCATATGTTACCGAAATACTCCTTTCGAGAGAGAACTGGATACATATTTTAGGAAAAAGACATTCATTTCCTGCAGTCTTGGATTGCAGGGCGGCCACCCTATCCGATTCAATATCCCTCATTGGCCCATGATTGATGACAACCTGCATAAATATACATCGATGCTGAGAAGAAAAAAAATGATGTACAATCCGAAATAGGGAACGGGTATCGCCCCCTCCACTTTCGTCTCCATGGAGACGGCCCTGCAGGAAAGAAAGAGTGGACGATATGTTGCTAAGGTGACCGATGCAGGGAACAAAAAGGAAGGAATCAAATCCCCAGGAGGGATCAGAGTCCGCAGAAACGCCGTTGAATAATGAATGAGGAAGTGGGAAAAAGGCCTTTGAAAAATGAATCGAGATACGTGAAAGATCTTCCGAGAATATATATAAACGAATGACGTATTTTTCCAGGGCTCTTGAGAGATACATATAAAAAAATGTGCATTTCCTGCCAATTTTATTAGCGGAGACGTATGCCATTAATCATCTCGCGTGAGGAAACCGAAATAACGAGATTCGTTGACAAACGAAAACGATGTTCTTTTGTTTTTTTGTTTCGTACTAGGGACAGGGAAGAAATGGCGTATATTCCTTTCCTTTCGTGACAATACTCTTTCGAATTGGATTTCCGGAATCCTACGGACGTTTCTGGAAAGAGTCCTTCTATTTATCGAAAAATGGACTCAAATCTGAGGGAGATTAAAGAGTGCCCCACAAGGTACCTTCGTGGGACCTATGGAATTAATGACTGACTTTTCTGTTAATTGTCCTATTTTCAGAAAATCGCAAACTAGGACAGCTTTCCTATTGGTCATGCGGAAAATTCTTTGTGATGAATTCTACGGCAGGGAACTCAAAAGATTGCCGAAACAAACTGAGATTTCTCGGAGACAAATAAACGGAGTGACAAATAGCGTGGTACTACTCGTTCAAATCAAAAGGGGTTTCAAAATGAACGGAAATAAAATGAAACTAAGATTTCAACAATGTTATACTATACATTTAAATAGCATTAATCAGTAAATGTATTTTGCAAACGAGATTTTAACGCAAACAGAATAAAATAAAGTTTTACCTAATACTCTATTCCAAATTTCAATATCATTAAACAATAAATCAATTTTTGAAAACGAGTTTTCGATAAGATTTCTAATAAGATATAACAATCAAATGACAGATTTTCAGTAATCTCCACGGGAAGCAGACTCAACAATGGCTAAAAATGAATGATCCATACATACTTGCGTTGCTATCATAATTATTTTAACAATCAAATAAGTGATAATTGAATACCTATATTGATCCAATTACTTCAAATTGTAATTTCCATGGATCTAAACCAGCAAGACAGCAATCTCCATGGCAACAATCATGTAATATCCAATAAATTTCGGGGCAAACAGCGAAATTTAGCTAGAAACGAAACTACTACACGAATGCTATCCTAAACGAAGCTAATGTGTATTATTTGGTTTTCTAACTAGGTAATATCAAAGGGGCCTAGAATGTGTGTTCATCTTTATAGTTAAAATATGAAAGCCTTGTATACTAAAATGAAAAATTAGGATTGATTAGATATTGGCATTAATAGAATTATGATACAAAAATATTACTCGTATGTTCTTTTCTTCAAGAAATGCTATATTTCTACGAATCGTATATTCTTTGTGTGAGAGTTACAGGGATATTTCTGAGGAAGTTGAACATCGAATGTTTCGAATATCTAATGCTTCTATGGATCAATCAAAGAAATCTTTCCAGGAGATAATTTGAGTTAATTTTTGAAAGAAGAATTCTTCGACATCCAAACTTCGGCATCCAAATTAATCTTTAAGAAAACACAGAACAAATGTGGCCTCTAAAGGCTATTATAGGAATAACATTATCGATTAATTTGTTAAGTCTTCCTTCTTCGAAGATAATACATAGGTATAAATTGTCTAAAAATAAACCTATCTCCACTATTCTGAGGTTAGAACGACATATCTACAAACAAACGACAACAATAAGCAGCATACTACCAACATACCATTGTTACAAACTCACCATGACAACAATATGCAATGGTCAACGATTATTCGCCTACTATTGTTGCAGGATACCAATAATGGCATTCCCAATTGAAACTTTGACGCGATATTCCCATAAAAGTGGAGAATACCAATGAAAAATATTCAAAGAGAAAAACTTTTTTTAAAGCGGAAAATTGCGATAGCAGATTATCAATTAATTACCAAAGTAACCGATTAACCCAATCATAGACAACGATTTCACACAATTCTATTTCATGTAAAACGATTCATCGTCAAGGCGAAACATTCACTACATTATGAACGAGTTAAATCGTATAAAAAGTGCAAAATACATACATTTTACAACCTTCGGCAATGATGTTGTCAGGATATGGTTTTAAAGTTGTACATACCTGCAAAAAAGAAATTTATATTATTTAAAAAAATACACATTATTCATACACTCAAAAATAATAGTATTTTCTTTTGCATTTTAATGCAAGAGTAATCCATAATCACCTAGCAGGAAAACAATTTATTTTTGCGAGAAATTTTAATTTGGCTAATTTAAATTAAAGTAGACGCGCCCTCTATTTCCGCTCCAAATATTTATTGACGTCAGTTCGTCCTTCAAAAGCCTCAATCATGATTCTTGATTGGACTTCCTCATTAATTTTAAGCTCAACCTCGCCTCCTCTAAGATCGCAAATTATCACTGCTTTTCGCCATTAATGAGTCTATTTCAGCCTCCGTAATTGGAGAAAAATTCGGGCCTTTCCGCGAAAACTTTGATGCCTTTCTCAAAATCACTTTCGCAAATTCCTCTCTAATGAGAACTGTGAGCGACTTTATTGCTCGAAATTTGCGATTTAACGCTTTCTCTCTTATAAATTGTAATCGTCAATTAGTGGATACAAAACCGTGAGAATTTCTAAGAGGAAACACAGAAAGATCGATAAGAAGAAAATATGTCAAACATATTATAAATTAATAGATCAGCAAAGAATGCTACGATAGCTACCTGCTGCTAAATTAAACAAATGTAAGAGATTTGCATGTTTCAAAATTTGTCTTCACTTTTCGCTTTTGAAAAGCCATTTCAATTCGTTGCCCTTGAGCTCGGTAGAACCCCTTCGCTATAAGCCACAGAAAGCATCGGTCAGGGAATGAGGTCAAGGTGAGGCATGAAGTAGTTACTCAGGATGAAAATAGGGTACTATGGAGGCTATGAAATGCTATACGCAAGGAATGAGAGGACTGGGCATGATGAGGAGTGAGGTAGTTGTTCTTGTCTCAACCAGCAAGATTGCTGTAGGTGCAACATGTACTCCAAAACAACTTCATCAAGTCCTTAAAAATTACACTTTTTACGGCATTCGATAAAGAAAAACCAAGATAAATTCTATTACTCATACGAGAATAGCTGTCATAGTATTGCAATAGTTACAACATCAAAAGAAACTTGGATTTTCAATATTATAAATCATTCGGGGTTGGAAAGAAAAATTGTCTTTTACGTAGCGACTAAGTTATATTCAATTTCCGCTTAAGCGTTTCAACATGAAGCTCATGAATTGCAGCTGTGATTGTTGTCATGATTACTGAATTTATTATGGATACTATTGTCGATAATTGTTTAATTAATTGTTTTGCACACTAATCCTTAACTAAACATTCCATTGTTGTTTTACTTCATTTATTGTAATCATCATAACCCATACTGTCATCATTGTTTCAAGAATAATAAATCAACAATTGTTCATTATCTTGATTGTTGCTAATCTAACTAAATTTTCATTGAAATCTACATTGCTGTGATTAGAATTAATCAACAATAAAGACATTGTTATTCATTACTATTGTATCGTTTGTTTCTATCCCACCAAATTTTTCATTCAATATTCTCAGAAATATCACTTCCAGAACCATAATATTACCATAATTCTTATGAATCAACATGGTTATCGATGTTTGTTCGACCCTCCTTTGATCGAGATATCGAACCCCCATATCCTTTTTCCGTCCATCGCGTGATCTCAATCGCTTCCCTTTTTTTTCCTCTCCTAAACCGACTTTTTTTTACGCCTCTTTCAACGAGGGGCGCATAAAAGGCTTTCCGAGTAAAGCGGTCGTCCAATTGGCCACCCCATTGTGGGGCATCTTTTCCGCTGCGTAAAGAACCATGCACATCTCCACAATGGGACCTAATTCCCCCTTGTATTCCTCACAGAAAATCGCCTCATCTATCGGAACGGAAAAGATCGCTGTGATCTTCAACAATCGTCCGCCCTATTCTTGCGTAGTAAGCGCTTGCGTCGCTAAGAGACAGAGGGGCTTTGAGATGAATTAAATGGAAGCGGGCGCTTTTAATAAGCGGCACTTCGTGACTGCGATGGCTCCTGAAGGCCTCTGGTCTGTCGTCAAATAAACAATGATAATGCGCTGACTTTGAAAAACACGACTATACTTTCACTTCGATAAATACAATAACGGGTTTGTATTATCAAGAATACGTTAACTTTTGATTAGCAGTAGCTGATGCTGCTATCCTCTTAGATATGAATGGTCTTCATATTGCTGACGATGCCCATTAGATAACCATGATACTGATGAGTCATACTTTATCATAATCATTATTATGATTTTCGAACTCTCTTTTCTTTATTCGCAATCCTTCTGCGCCATTGGATTTAAACTTCAAACTACCAGTAGGATTTAAGATAATAGGAAAAACTTTCCTGAACGCTAAACATAACGGAGTGTCATTGATCGGGAGATATCTCCAAACTTTTACGTAACAGAATTTCATAAAAACTTTGGCGAATTAATTGATGGCATTATAAGGCATGGCTCGAATGCTTTCAAATGTTTGGGAAACGGAACTCATAAAATGTTTGATGAATGAATTGATGACATCTTAATGTGGTTGAAAATTGTCACATAGGAAATTTGAACAATTAAAGGAAAATCGATTCACGAATATGTTGTTAGGATTAAATCTTTATAGATAAATACGAGCATAATTTGAGACCTTGACGAAATTTCTATGCTCGCATTAGACTAATTGCCTAATTAGTTTAGAATCTCAGTATTCTATATTGTTAAATCATTTGCAATTTTTCAATTTAAAACAGTATTTTAGTAATGTGAATATCATGAAATGTAAAACTCAGTCATGGCTAACAATGGTTGATTTTTCGTAATTAATTCAACAAAATAATACTGGTCATTGTTATCTCAACAATGCCCAATAAACCCGGTTACAAACAAACAGCGACATAACAATACGTTGAATACAAAATAGGTAGATTTCTCCGGATAAAAAGATTAATATCTAGAATTATATTTCGCGGCAGAAATCAATGCATTATCGACGACACACAGAATCTTCGATGGCGTATGAAGCGCCATCTATCGGATTCGTCATCAATCTTCCGAAATCAAAAAAATGCAATCCTTTTCATCGAGGGCTTTCATCGACGTCCCTTTTTAACCCTTTGTCTCATTCTGTGCTGTGTCCACCGCCTTTTGTTTTAAGTAATCTCCTGAGACGATCCATTAGGAAGCTGTCTCTTTAGATACTCCTTCTTATCTCACTTCCGTACCCTTGATTAAAAGTTCTCCATTGAGAGCTCCGAAGGGGTGATCCTCTTTTCGGAGGAGGGAATATCTCAATGTAATTCCGGAAAACCCCTTCAGATGTCGCATTATGTCGAACATAAGGAGGATGATAAATTTGCGATACGAAAACTCTCTCTTTGACAAACTTACGCGTTTGATTGTTCCAGTTATACAGCAGCGAATTCATACTTAAGCCCAGAAATTCCATTGAAGTTATCCCTTTCGAATGGAAAACGATAATGTCATTATTCGAAACAGAGAAACCATAGATCTTGTTGGTGAAATAATTACAGATGACAATTAGTCACAAATGGAAAAGCGACAATCAAAATATTCGCAAAACAATAGAAAGGATGCCGACAGCAATGAAAATAATAGATTCAAAACTAAATAAACCTTGACAATTAATTATCTATTATAATTTAAATTTGATAACAATGAATAACATTCGAAACAGAGAAAAATGGATCTTATTATTGAAACAAATAAGGGCAACGATTAGTTACAATGGGAAATCGACAATCAACGGATTGACAAAACATTAAATGGATAAAAACAACAATGTAAATAATAGTAACATAGCAATGTAAAACTTTATTATCAAACAATAGGCATATCAATGAAAAGGCAACAGATAGAATCATAACAAAATAACGTAAAAATTGATAATCAAACAATAGACATATCATTGAAAATAAGTACAGAATGCATGCATTGAATGAATGCATGCATTGAATTAATGCATACAGAATGTATGCATTGAAAATAAGTACAGAAAAAAATAAAATAAAATGAGAGAATCGACTCATGAAATAGCCGATAATACCTCGATCTGGCTAAGTCCACCACAAATCAATTACAAAATTCTAAAGAGGCGGAAAATTAATAGCAAGGATGTTATGAAATGAATTAACAAGGATGTTTCCCGATACCGGAGTTACCTGCCAAAGAAAAAGCAGAGAAATTCCCTTGAGGAGATTAAACTTTCTCCCTTATCCCTTTCTAAAAAACTCCCTCAAAAATATGAACAGGAAATTTCGTAGAAAAAAAGAATATCTTGCCATAAAAGACAAAAAAATACTCATACTCAAGTATAAAACAAAGTAATAACCTACAGATCACAGGGAGAGTCTACCGGAAGAAAAGTGAAGCCAAAAATAACGCAACCCGCAGAGCACTGGGTAGCACTTTTCTACAGCTCCCCTTTAACTACATGTATTTTTGGGGTTTTATTTTACTCTCATACGGGACTCAGGAGCTTGTTTATCCTATGAAATGGACTCAGATAGTTTAAATGAACCTTTCACTTAACGATCATGTTCGATTTTTTTCTCTAAGTCCTCTTGATTCCTTTTATTATGGAAAATAAAACATGCCTGCAATGTAAACTTCTTGGATGCCGGTGTCGTCTGCTAGAGCGATATAGAAAACGAATCATCTGCCAACCTTCCTAAAACTGTATTAAAACCTCGTTAATAATTAGAATGATAATTTTATGTATATTATAATGCATTAATTCGTCATAGTTTTTAAATGGTCAATACCAAGTACGGCATAAAATTCCTTAATAGTCGTTTATCGCAATGAAATAAAGCTACTCTATAATACATTATAATAGCTTATCAGGGTAATTAGAGATTTTCCGCTTGTGCAAATGTTTGTTCTAATTCATAATTGGGGCTTACAGCAGTAAAAGTTGACAAAATGACGAATACGAGAACTTGTATACCATGCAAGACCTGCAGGTGCAGCCGAGAGCACAATGAAATGTTCATTAAAGCGCCGTGGATTAATATTGACGTTCGTTCTGCTTCATAGATTTCGGTTAATGAATGAAATAATAAAATTAAGGAAGATGCATAGATTCTAATTCGGAACATTTTGTGGGGGCAGCTGTTCTGATGCGCAGTAATTGACCATGCTGCAGGCAGAAACAGGCCCCTGCTTATTTACCTATAAAACCTTTAGAAACGCGAAAATAACAAAATTGCTTGGTGTTACGCATTGTTCAAACTACATTTTGTGTTTCAAAACGTTCGAATTACTCGATCAAACCTTGATAACTCTGTATCAAAGCCGCAAAATCACGAAAAAACAATGTATTGGTATAGGGAGATACGAAAAGTGCAACCCAGCATGGCTAAATGCGCAATCTGCCACTTTACCCCTGGCTTCACTTTTGGGCGCTAGAGGGAGATAGTAATACTACCCCTGTGCTACAGATAAATAATTCTAACCATAATGTATAAAATGACAATCGATTTCAACATGTCTTTATCATTAGTAGCAACAATAGGCTGTTATGGTAACTCGCAATAATGTCGTTAGCTAATGAGACGGTTTTTGGTGTTATCCTGTGGAACTCCTTCATAATAAATGAAAAGAACAACTTTGTTGAGTCCACAAATTTTAATAATCACAATCACGACCTAAGTTTCGTTACTGCGTAACATCCTCAAGTGAGGATGTTACGCAGTAACGAAACTTAGGTCGTGATTGTGATTATTAAAATTTGTGGACTCAACAAAGTTGTTCTTTTCATTTATCGTTAGCTAATATTTTGATTCACATTTGATTTGATTTTAGCCTCTTCGAAAAGTAGATCCTTAAACAAGAAAGTCTTTCAATTAATTCATGCATTAGATAATAAAGATAACCCAAATATAGAGCTGTTACTACGCCCGTTGCACAATCCCATGCGAAATTCTCATAAATTGCACGTATGGAAACATTTTAGAAAGCTGCAAGAAGACCTAGCGAATACAATTGCTCGGATGCTTATGAAATACTTTCCCTTCCCCATTAAAATACTTCAGTTGTTGCAGCAATGCCTGTGTTTTGAAAAGGGAATTTATAACACCCGAACCGCAAGCAACGACTCGTTGATTATCACGGGATTTCGCTTTCGCAATAAACTCTCTCGGAATCGATATTTTGTTAATTTCGTTTCGATTAAAAGAGAAGATGATTTTCAATCATCGAGAAGCTCTCCGGCGATATTGTAATCATTTTTTGATGGAATTCCTTCCTTTTCATTGTTTTAAAACATACGTGTTATAAGTCTGAATCAAACATGATCTAGAGTTATTCAATTGTTTCCTCTTATTAAAAGGAACAATGTTAGCAACAATGCATTAATTTAAGATAAAATCTCCCAAACTAAAAATCAAAAAATGAAAAGTAGCGAATACAATAATTTACTATGTAAAATTGTAGAATTGCTACAATTTTGTAAAATCTTTAAGGAATTCCTCATTAGAAAAGTCTATTATAATGTCAACGACTTTTTTAACGAGAAATATTTATGATATTGTACATATGTATTTTATATCGTAAATGATATGACTTCATTACTTAATGAAAATGTTGAACTAACTATAAAGATTGGAATTCATGTTTGTGTTACTGTAATCATTATTTTAATTGCATTGTAATAATACTTCTACCTTCTACTTCTAACTTCTAGATGTTTGGCGTGTACTATATGTATATATATAATGTATGTCATTGGAATAATATAATTAACATAACCGTTATCATTATTATTATTATGCAAGTATTGAACAATGCGACTTCATTGCCAGGTAAATTTTCTTCAACAATGAACTTTTCCATTTTCACGAAAACTCACGCAATAAACAAACTTCCACGACGGAAAAATGCGTAAACTTCAATCATCCTCTGTATTATGCATCGTTCTCCTCTTTCATTATTTAATTTTCCCCTTCTTTCGCGCAACCATCAATAACAATAGTTTCCACTGTCGAGACGTGCTCCATTGTTGAGTTAACAACCGCGGTGATCAATTAAAACGGATTTTTTTCGCGAGTTGAGAGCATAAAGAAACTGCCATCGCATTGAAATATTCGAAAAAATATACATATATATATTTTTTCCCGTCAGAGAGATACGAAGAGTTATAAAGGGCAAAAAATGACAGGTTCGGAGCATTAACTCGGCATTATGAATTGTAACCACCGCGGAGGAGGGCCTCGTCATCCGAAAAACGGATCTTCCAAAGGCCATCTATCACGAATAATAAGCCCTTATGGTTCGGATCATTAAGGTTTAAATGGCAAAAAATGCCATCCCGTTTTTGATGAGTTCATCAGTGTCAGTAAACTCAATATGAAGAGACGAGGATAAAGTACTAAAAACTTTGGAGCGGAAGTTCTCAAAGTACGGTCTACCGATACTTGGGGGGCCCAAAAAGCCCTTTCAAGATATAAGTCCCATCTACGATATTTCAGATTGATTGTAAAAATTTTAGAAGGCACAAGAAAGCAAATTTCAATTCCACCGCTAGGATGTTCTTTTAATCAGAAAACACCAAATCTATAAAACACCTATGGGTATCAAAGCCAAAGTAGTCTATGAATAAAGGTGCTTATATTTCGCGGACATTGGATCTGTGATTGAAAATGGATTTGGTTACTGTAAAGGTTAGAATATGCATTATTTACGTTAAAGTGAGAATGGTGGCAATAAACAAGATACAGTTGAATTACTTCGAAAACTGTAATATGAGCTGACAGAAATGGTTAAACACATATAACTCTTTTAAAATGTTTCAGAACTCTATCAAGTCAGCAGTGAAATGTAGCTATGGTAATCTACTTAAACAACATTTGAAATTTTAATTTATTTATTAAATTACAATTCCTCTCAAGAATTTGACAGTAATGCTGTTATTTTTCATTAACAAATGCAAGGGATAAACAGAATTCAGAAAAGCTCAAACATGATTAGTACTCGAACCAAGACCTTCCACTTCCCAAACGGATTTTAATAAACCAATAAAGCTTCAAAATTTCAATTCTTACTAAACTTTGACAGGAGTCTTGTTATTTTACTTTGATAAATTCAAATGACAATCAGATATCACTCAAACATAACTAGGATTTGAACTCGTATCTTCCACCTCCCTGATATATATTACAATCAAATAAGCTATCCTCCGTGACGCTGCCTATTTGGTCCTCTATGAGGACCGTGGCGTTTATGGGTGCCGCTTTGGAAGAGTCTCAAATCGCTTTCCCAAAAAATCTTTCCTAAAAATAGATCGAGACTGCTTTGTGACAACTTATTGTACTTTACCCCCTGGGATCTTGGTCCCTTAATCTTAGACATTAAGATGCTCGTGGGAAATATCCATGGTCGGAAGTGACATATTCCAGGTATTTCAGAAATATATAAATGGAAATTCCACCTTTACAAAATGACATGAACCTTAATGAGAACATACATCCAGCATGAAAAGATCCGTATCATAATCTGCCCTGCCTCATCCTACCTCCACATGGATGTCAACCACCGAGCTCTGAAGACCTTCCATACGTCAATCGCCTCCTCATCAAAAGAGGAACAACACCTCGTAACCATGGGAACGCAAAACATCAACAGCAAAGGGCTTTTAAGCGGGGATTTTCAGGTGCATACGAATTGCTGGTAGCAACGAAGGAACGAATAGAAGAAAGAGAAATCTTGCGCGAACTAAGTGCGCGGGGTTGCCTAGGGAACCCGGAATTGTGTCGCTGACAGCATCATCGCCGAGATACAGGAAAAGAATGGAGGTCGCTGGGGAATCCGTGAATGGCCGTTTGAATAAGCGACGGGGGGAGGGGGAGGTTATTCACGAAAACGTGACTCGGATTCGTGCTGGAAAAAATATCTCCGGAGAGAGATAAGCGCCGTCACGAAACCGTGAATCTCTCTCAGAATTCGCTGTTCAGGGAGGATGAAAATTTTTGGAGTTGAAGCACTTCTGCTGACTGAGGAAGATTACCAAAAAATATATAAAGAGCCTATGGAAAAGATATGTTAATTATGTCTGCATGAGGGTAATGAAAGATTGCCCATCTAAGTCGAGGTGAAGATGACATGATAACATCAAAATGTTCCTGCAGTTTGATGTGTGGAATATTTATCATTTGCCTTCTTGTACAGGGTATCGGAAAATTTAATTTACTTTTAGTCTTTTTTTAATGGCTGACATAGCATGAAAACTATGCGTTTTTTAAATGTAAATCTCTCCAATGTAAATATTTTTGAAACGGAAATCTTTTTAACAAGTTCAAGAACTTAACCGGCCTTGGTGGCCGAGCGGATAGCATGCCAACTATCGCTCCTACCCCAAGGTCCCGGGTTCGAATCGCGGCTGATCGGATTTTTCCGAACGGGGAATGGTTGTGTGCGTTCGTTGTTACTGCTGCCTCGGTGAAGCACATTCTGATAAGTTCATCAGAGCTTAGGAGGACTTCACCGGTGAAGGGCAATAGTAGCTAGGCATGAAGTATAACTCTACCAAGTCAATTGTAAACTGTAGTTATAGTAACCCACGTAAATGATTTGTGAAACTTTAAGTTAAAATCCTTTACAAAGCTTTGGCATACATCTTGTGATTTTTCATTAAGTTATTATGAGTTTCATGCATGGAACGTATATGATTTGCCTTCTTGCACAGGATTTAGGAAATTTATATTTATTGAAGTCTTTTTCGTGACTGTGATGGTGAGAAAGCTGCTGAAAGATGAGTGATATTGAATAATTATCGGTCATTGAATGCTGCGTTAAGTATTAATACTGGAGTCGTTTTGTAGTACTTAGTGTAAGTAGGTTTTAAAACATACTGAATAACACAGGAGAGAAAGAGTTAACTACCTCAGTAAGTTCTTCTTTGCATCTCTTCTTAAAGCGATGGTATGAGCGATGCTGAATAAAATGCCATTCATTTTGTTCACCCATTGAACGTTATCATAAATGTTACTTGTAGTCTATTTGCAGCACTTAGATGGACTCTTCCCACTCAGAGCAAACTGATTCATTGGGAAAAATAAGAGCCAATAACTCACTCCTCATCCAATCTATGGTAAGCCTCATCGTCTCTCTTTTTTTCTAGCTAATGGTGGAATGAGTACCAATCAGTAGCTGATGTCTCTACAGACAGACAGCAAATCCAGGGCAATTGTGATGGTGACATAGTCACTTACTAGAGGTGAAACTCCACTGAAAAGGTGTGAAACTTAGTTATCTAAGAGAATCGTAATTAGAAGCCTCTGAGATCTGGGAAAGGTGTGAAATGAGAAGATTAAATGAAGTTGATAAGAAAGTAAGGAGAGCTGGAAAATAGGAAATGTTTTCGAGTAAAAATGGATGGGCCTAATGTTGTCAGATGATCTAAATCTCTAATACCCTTCGACCTCTACTTGAGTATTGCTGCGCGATTTGGGATCCTCACGAAGTTGGATTAATTTCCGATCTTGAGATGGTTCAACGTAGAGCAGCAAAAGTTCGTCAAGGGAGATTTCAGATTTGACAGCAGTGTTTCGGCTATGATAGAATCCCTCGGATGGAACTCTCTTAGTGATAGAAGACTTGAACATCGATGGAAGCTTTTTAGTTAAATTTATCACTACGGATTTCGGGGAGGAAATAACTGATATTTTTATCCCAGTTATAAACTTTCATGACCTTCGGGAGCAAACAAAAAAAGCGATAAAGGGAAGTAGTTTCCACGACAGATAGTTACTTTTGGTCATTTTTCCCGCGAAGTATTAGAGAAGCTAATATCTCTCTAGTTTAGATACGGATTTCGGTGTTTTACACCCCCTGCCACGCGCCACTGGAGGATTACAGGGTTTAAATGTAAATGTACCCAAGCAGTCTTTCGGAGGTTTAAAGAAATTTCAGTTAGGATGAGTGAGAAAAGTCATTCGCAGTCTGAAATGGAACAATCAGCTGTATGAAGCGAATTCTATGGTCTATGATGCAAGACTAGACCAGAGCAGAGGACTGGCGTGTGCCACCCCTAAAGCTCATCAGCTACGCCTAAACACATACGCCTATGTTCCATTCTAATAAAACCTAATGACCTGCGGTTTTTAACATAAATAAAGCAACACACACTTTTGCGAATGTTTCGAAACCGTCACCGCAAAAACAAAAACATCTTCCAAGTCGAGAGTGTAATTCCGCCATATGGGCCTTCGACACTTGTCCTAAAAATTAACTCCGTGAAATATGGCCCGTTTGCATCAAATTTTCCGTGGTACGAACAAAAAAGCATTTCCATGGCAACACCATTTGTTTATCTCCCGCGGGAAACA
This sequence comes from Sympetrum striolatum, assembly GCA_947579665.1. Taxonomy (NCBI): domain Eukaryota; kingdom Metazoa; phylum Arthropoda; class Insecta; order Odonata; family Libellulidae; genus Sympetrum; species Sympetrum striolatum. The sequence continues at coordinate 78,675,617 of OX388346.1, forward strand.
TTCCGTCCGGGAGCATTCTCGTCCGAGATTTACGCGCTTTCGGAATCTAGCGCTCTTTTGTTATTTTTACAACCCATCTTTCCTCGCGTCACATTTCCTTCTATAAATTAATGGTGGCTGAACTAGTTTGCTGCGGGTTATCGTGTTCATTCTGAACATTTTTGAAAGCAGATGACGAAAAAAGAATGATTTGTGTATCTATGTAGCAGCAATGCATAAAGTTTTGAAAATCGTAATGGTTTTCCGATAACGCATGGCAAGATGACGGCTAAAATAATTATTTATGCAAGTTGAAAGTATTCCTTACTCGTTAGAAGTATTCATATGCTATGAAATATTCACAAAATGGATAAAGTAAAACGCTAAATGTAGACTCTCTAAACTTCACATAGGTTTCCTATATCCGCTAAGTCTTCTTTTATTATCCTATCAAAGTTTACATTTGACTTGTGCTTATGTTTTGCTATAAATCTGGTGATAGGTCGCACGGTAAAAGAACATTGTATTTAAAAATAAGAATGGTTTTCTCATTATACCAGTTGCACACACAATATGGAGAGTAGAATTGTTGACATGAAGAATATGTGAGCTATAATATACGTTACTTAGATCACCATTGACATAAATAAAATGGAATATTTCATTATTAACTTCCATCCCTAAAATGGCATGTTTATATTAATTCGTTCCGCCCATGTTAAAAAAAGCTTCTATTTTAAATCTTATTCTGGCTAGTTCAAAGTTTGAGGAGAGCTAAATACTTCTCTAATATAGTAATAATTTACACAAAATTAACAAAAGCAGGTGAACTACGTAACAATAACATCAAGAACCAACCGACAATAAAAATGTCATGCAACAATTGCAACCCGTACCACCCAACAATAACACGTAACAATTAGTCCGTTGATATTCGGTAGGATATTTTGCGTCCTTAGCAAACTACTTAAGACCTATTCATGCTTGCAAGAATATTTTAATCTCTGATAATTGCTTTAACTACTATACATTTTTGAAGGCTGCATACACACATCTCAAAAAATGTGTAAAATATAAAGCGAGTACAATAGAAAACTATGGAACACTAATTATATTTTAATTATTTAGCGTGGTGCAACAATTAAAACCCGTACCTTCCAACAATAGCAGGCAGTACCCCGTAACAATTAGAGTCCGGTTCGCCTAACAATAACAACAATTATCAAGGAGCAATCACAGCCCTTGCGAGGTAACAATCAGAGTCTCAACCACGCAACAATGACAGTACGTGTCACGCAACAATTACAGTCCCTTCCACGCAACAGCGGCGATCCGTTTTCTCCAATCCCGCGCTTTTCCTTTCCTTTTATTGCGCGCGCGCGAGACCAAATGCCGAAAAAAAACTTCTAAATGTTTTTTCTGGGTCCCACGGCCGAGGCGCGTGATAAAAACTGCGGCCGCAGCACGCGGTGGAGTGAAAAGGAAGGAACGCAAAAAAGAGAGACTCCATATTTCATGCAGCTGATGCGGATTGAGTCGACAGAAAGAAGTTCAGTTCGTCAGGCGGTTAAACACGGAATTGGGGAATGACCGTGTGTCGCCTGAATAACGAACTCGCTTTTTACTCGCGCCAATGGAGGCAAAAATAGATTTTGCTGAGTCTAGACTAACTTTTCTCCGAGAGAAGAAAAAGTCCGCGAGTTTGCAAAATCGGTGCGAAACTTTAAATGCCTAAAGAGCCCCATCTGCTGCAACGAATGAGCTCCTTTATCGAAGGGAATAGTTATAGGCGTGACTTGATGGAAATTTTATAAAATTAGTTTCATCAACGTACCGCAATAAAATATCAGTAGTACAATCTCTATTGCAACGTATAGCAAATTGAACTCAGCATATTATTTTAGCAAAGTGTGGCAATATGATTAAAATTTATTCGTTATGCATTATTTTAAATGATATATCTAATTGTCGAAATGCGATTTTCTAATTACTAACAACTCCTAGCATAGAATTGTAACTATTGCATCACCTCAAGAAGAATTTCATTTGGATTATAATATGTAATAAGAATATGAATGATAAATTGCATGTGCATTAAAGCATAGAATGTTAGAATCTAACACTAGTTCAATAAAGGTTTCCATAGAAACTTAATTCTTCAACAACAATTAAAAGTAAACAATCGTACGCTTGTTGGCAGGGTTGCCCGAAAAAAGTTATCCTGTGATTAGCTGTTTTTTCATGAAACGTCTTATACAACTGAATCTAAACAATAGAAAGGGAATAAGAAATGAATGCTTTATTGATAAAGTCCGCAATAATAATATCTGATTGATCTTCACTAATGTTAATGAATAACACTATTTACTATGGTTATATTTTCGTCGCTTCGCGCAAGTAACCATCTCTCAGCAGAAAGGTCGAAATTCCATGCGATAAATCATTTCTCCATTTACGCTGATGACGTAGATTCCAGAAGTGCGCCAACAGGAAAGCAGTCACGTTGCTATTTACAGTTTGCGGTGAAAGTAATTCCACAAAGAGAGCTCTTTAGAAGGAATGCCTCCGTCTTCGGAACGTGCATCGAGTCACGAGACGACCAACGGTGATCGAGAGTGAGAGAAGATCGAAAAATGCGATAGAGGACTTATAAATTCGATTTAAGATTGCGATATGGATATATACATTTAGACTGTTTTTTTAATAGACCAAATGTAAAATGAATTTACAAGTTACGAAAAAACATATAATAACTGACTACAGAATACCTTAAGCACGTGCTACGACTAGAATTCAAACCCAAGATTTTAATACTTCCGGTTATCCATTTCGTTTGCTAAGGGTTCAAACAAATCAACTATCTACAGTCACATTGTTATTCTTATCCTCAAGGAAACGCAAATGCTTCCCGGAAGCGATTAATTGTGGTTTCGCAAAAAGCTATTTTTGTCTCTTATAGATTTGCCAGAGAATTTGTCACGAATTCCTTATGAGACACTTTCAACACTAGCAATACTGCACGGCTATATCTCTCGATTTTGATTCAGTTTGAATTATTCCAGACGTAAAACTTAATTTCTAAAACTTATAGAACACATATCATAACATTCTTGTTATATTAAAAAAATTCATACTGTGGATCATAGAAATATTCCTTCATAATAACTTCTTTTGTAAAAAATAAGAAATACATAAACTACGGCTGGATATATATACAATGGAAAACACGAATATCAACTTTAATAAATAAATAGATATTAACTATAAATATACAAACCTCGAGAACAATAATCGAAGATAATATCTATGAATAGTAACAATACCAAGTTAACAATGAAAAACCGAAATTTACAATGTATACAATAATGGGGCATTTAAGGCATTTTACATAGTAAAATAGTAAATCACCAACAAAGAACTTCTCAATTATCAGTCCCGCTCCACTTGAGTGATTTTAAATAAAACCTTTCACGAAATACACATAAAATGAAATAATAATAATAATATACATATATTCAATAAAATATGACCTCTGGGATATAATTCCCAAGGAAAAACGGACTTGAAAAGAGTCTGACAGGGCCGGGAAACGAACCGTTCCCGTCCGTTCAAGTCCGTTTCTCCTTGGGAATTTTGCACGCCCTTATGTGCAAAGTCACCTCAACCCTCTCCTTATATGAGATATAAATACATTAGCAATATGGATTTCAGATAATTACCAAAAGGAAAAACAATAAATACACGAAGAGCATTAAAAATGGACTTGAAATCATGCCTTGCTGAAAATAAGACAATTTCAATCTACAGATAAACTAACCGATGTTTATACGCAGCATTGTAGTAAAGTGAATTGTTGTTTTTCATATTAATGCATTCTACCTACAATATCATGCGTGCAACAGTTGAATTATTATTAGGAATCCATTGTTAATTACAAGTGGTATCTTTTGGGAATTTCATGAGCTCCTTACGTATAAAATTTATATAAAATAAAATAACAGATATTAATATAATAGTGAATAAAAAGGAAGGAGAAGATAAATAACGAAAACGATAAAATCGCTAAATTAAATATATTAATACAAATGGAATAAAGGTAGACGCTGCAATTTCGTCAATTCTACGTTTCCATCGCTTCTCAAAGTGAGCTCTCCAATGCAATATTTCCAAAGAAAACAAAAATCAATTCCCAAAGAAAGTGGCGGTGTATGAACCAAATACAAATTCCGAGTCGGAAGTAAGTACTTTATCTCTCTGTAGGTAAAGGGAGAGAGGTGCTCCTTTTCGAAAAAATGCAAAAGGGAAGCTGATTTAGAAAGAGAGTGCGGCGAGAAGTAATGCAATTTGCATCTCTTTATATCACTCCCGGGCAAAAAGGATTCTTTGGAGGTTCCAGAAACACAATACAATGCTTCCAAAGCAGGAATATCATCCTGAATATAGCTTCCGATGGTTTTAAAGTATCTTTCCAAGAGATAGCTTTCTATAGATATATCTCTTCAGAAAGAGATATCGCGAAGAAAATTATGAACGTAGAAAATCAAACCACGGATACATCCAAGCCATAAAAATACGATCATTTAGGATCCGGATATATCGTCTTAAAAATGTAAATGGGTGAGTATTATCGAAATGCCTAAATAGGTATGATTAAGTACCTACGTGGGTAAAGGTTACATGAAAAGGTGAATTACAACGTAATGGTTATCTAAATCTTTCAATGTCGAATAAAAATTACAGCTCCAAATACGGTAATCGCTTAGTTGCAAGGATCTGAACTTCTCACTCAGAAATTGTATTAGCAGTACAAGTCGTTCCTGCAACAAAGCCTTGATGAATTTAACATTTTTGAATAGCCTTCATGGTACGGGAGTGGCAAATGTGTATCCCTGCCTCAGTGTAGTTTATAGCAACGATAATATGAAATCAACTGAGATACGAGGATTACGGAATCATGGTAATCATACGGTTGTATTGAATGCTTCGAAAATATTTGCAAAAACATTCATCGTGCCGTACTTATGTACACGTTTCCTGATAAATAATAAAATTGTGACTTCTGATGATCTAAAAATCTAATAAAATTGTAAATTGTGGAATAATTATACCCCACCTCTCATCTTGCCTGGTAAGTCTCACTATGGTAAAGGGCTTGAGGTTCTAACCAGCCTTCGAGCGAAATACTCTATAGCAGAAAGGCGTTAGTAGAAAGCCAAAACGAAATCAATCAATTAACCAAGTCATTAGTTACGTGATTGACAAATGTTCAAAATTGATGATTAACCATATGCCTAAAATTTAAGGTTGAAATTAAAAGATTTCTTTTTCGTGGATTTTCGCAACATTATTCTTAATATTAATTATTCTTTAACAAATAACTGTGATTGAAATCGTGACTCAATTGTTCCTTCCATTGCTCATCCAATTATAGATAATAGCTCATGAACTAACCTCACCACCAATGCTTATCCGTTTCTCTAATTTTAGTTCCTCAAATACGATCCTCGGCTCATAATAAGTCTTCAGAATGAGATGCTATTTACATGTCAAAAAATTGGAATTTTTCCTTACCTTCCCACAAAAAATACGATAATTGCGTTTACCCTGAAATTCTCAGTTAAAAGTAATTTTTTTCATATCTGGATGAATTATTGCTGCAACAAAACTATAGGAAATTATTGTTGTTACTAGAAACAAGAGATTACAACTTATCATAAATCGAATACGTTCGTCTAAAAATGTGGTTTTAAATCTTAATGCTTTATCACCCCAGATGGAGGAGCAAACGTGAAAGCTATTTCACCTGTTCATTCCTTCCTCGTGCAAAATTCCGCAATAAAAAAAAAACTTCTGAATGCGAAAAGATTATCCTCACCGTGCACACAAATATGTCTCCAGTGCCGCAGTTGTTTATCCTTTGCAATTCGTTCCCAAGACAACCGAGTGCACTATTTCACCCCAACGAATATCCTCGGCTTTGTTTCCCCTCGGAAATATCGCTCTGATGCTTAAATTCTCCGAAAATGGGCTCTCCTCAACTTCTTGAATATAGGGATAATGAAAAGCACCAAGGAGAGCACAATGGTGCACCGTGTCCCAACCTGTGGGACGAGTCCCACTTAGAGTACCTCGGGAGAACACTCATTGCGAATAAACAAAACTACGTACTTTTCGAATTATACCGTTTTCCTCGCGATTCTAATACTTAGTTTATGATGCTACTACTACGGATATTTGTTAGGCCCTTGCATTATCCAAACCATTGTTGTGGCGCTACCTTGATTCTACAACCATTAGCCTCATTGTTGCCAACGATAGTTTTATTCTTATATTCATGCAACAATTATTTTGTCCCAGCCTTAATTAATTAATTTTCACTCCGATGCCGCGATAACGTTCCTTTCATTGTTGTGACGCTACCTTAATTGTTTTATTAATGTCGTCATTGTTGCTGAAGCTACTATTGTTTCTATAAATGTTGTGAGGCTGCATCAATTAATTAATTTTTAATTCGATGTCCCAGTATCGTTCCTGCCTGATTGTTCAGATGGTTCCTCAAACATTTCATTAATAATGCCATTGTTGCTTCAGCTACCATTTCCAAGTCGTTTACATAATTTTTGTGACGCTGCCTTAACTGGTTAATTTTTAATTCCGAAAATTATTGCTGTAATTATTGCTAGTGTAGTATTTAATATGATTGTTAAACGGATCAATACGATATTGTTACTTTCACAAAATTAACGCTTCTTCATTAAATTAAAGAGCATATCAACAATCCATATCATCATAATATCAATAATAATGCAATAGATTTTTGAGTACTGAATATGTGTATAAACATTATTGTTCAATGAGATAATTAATAATTATACACCTTTATTTGAGCTAGTTTGGCATTAAAATTGTCTAATTCTATCCAGCCCACCATCATATTTTAAAGAGTATTCATATTTATAGTACGGGGAAAAATTAGAAGAACTTTGGACATAAAAAGGCCAAAAGGTCCTTAGGAAAACGATATCCACCGCTAGAAAACCCACAAGGAAGGAAGGGGTGAATAATTTTCGCAAAGATGTAATATTAATTCATTGTTAGCATGGAAATGATATTAGTTAAAAAATATAGTTTGATAATGCAAAGTCAACGCTGGAATACTAAGAAGCACCGATATAATAGACGTGCACACAAAAAGTATTCAATGGGGAAGAATTCATCTTAGACTCACTCAGATATGATCTTAGAGGATAGCACCCCGTCTAAAGATGAATTTCCCATCAGAAAGCTGATTCATTCCCCCGAATTGAGTAAGGAATCCGCACATAATAGAAGACTTCCTCAACTGCGAGGCATCGTTAGCGAGAGATGTTGACACAAGCGAACTCCATCGATTCCCATGGCAACCCCGTTCTTGTGTACATTCTAAAGAGCATAGGAAAATCTTCCTCGCATTAAATATCGTTCAAGAGCAGGTGCACTCCTATCAATAATACACGCGGTGCTCGGATGGTTTGCCCTATCGATTCCTCCATGGAGCTAATCTAATGCAAGCGCTGTGAGCCTCAATGGGAAGGAGATTGAGGCTTCATTTCCTAGCGAAAAAATTCGTTCAGCCCAGAAAAATTCCTCATCCGCCCAAGTGACAGCTGCCAATCGATCGTTCAAATCACCCGGGAGATTTCAATGACTACGTGCTTATTGGCAGTGGCGTTGGGGAGGGTTTGCGATTATCATTTTATTTCGTACGTCATTTTCGCTTCAACGCCCACATCAGTGTTTCCAGGTCAAATCTGTCAAGGGATTAGAATTTGGTAACCGTAGAGATGATTTTTCCCAATTCTGAATCCAGAAAGTTACATTAAAGTTTTCCTGTAGTTAAATAACGGATAGATAAATTTGGAACCCGAAAATTACTACGATTTCAATTCAATTTTTATGATTGATTGAATTAAAGATTGAAAATGCACAGGTATGAAGATTAAGCCAAGATCCTTTTCTAAAAACTTCCGAATAGGCACCATGAAGATGCAAACCCCAATAGGTTTTTAAAATAATCTTCAGATTCTTGCGCCTACCGGATCTAAGGATGGACCAGGAATTAATACAGTATTATCTTTAGAAACTCTCACTCCCTATTAAAGTCAAGTCTAAGGATTCAGGCCATCAAATACTCCTAAAGTCTCTTATTCAAAATGCTGAAAACGTCGAACAACGTAAAAATACCAATTAAAAAGCTAATTGCTTCGTGTATCATACCACCATAAAAAAGTATTAACTACAGAGAGAAGGGAGATAGCAGAAGAAAACAATTGAAGATGGATTGCAAGGAAAAAGACAGAGGGGAAAACAAAGGCAAAAGATGTCAAATGATGTAAATATGGAAGAGCGGAGTTACCAATAAACGGAAGATATGGCATTTAATAAGGAGTACTGAGGAATATAAATCTGCCGAAATAAAGCAGACAGTTAAATGGTCAACGAAAAAGATGCAAAATCAGCCATTATCGCGATAAGACGTAAAACTTTTACCGTCCCCATAGCAACTTTGATATAATTTATTTATAATAAAAATAGGTCGGCGTAACTACCGTTGCTATCTAAAGTTGGCACATTGAATTAAAATCTAGTATAATTCAGTTATGCGCGAGTTGGTAAATGTGAATCATTTTCAGATAAATACCTGTTAAAAATCAAATCATTAAAATTGAACGTATCTATACTGCAAAATCATTCCTTTTGATTTTTTGACCGATGATAAATGAACCCTCTACATGTGCATGCCTACTTGCTCTCTATTTTTCTGTACTCTTGGTGTGCTTTTAAAGTGATTGAAATCGTCCTATAGTGCTTTTTGAAATAAATTACTCACACAAGGAAAGTAAGATAGCAATACGCCACCGATAAATTCAAACCGCAAAACCTTGGCAACGCTGAAATAGTCTCCAATGCATTTCGATAACCTTCCTTGCGAATAAAAACTGCAAATATGTCAAAGTTTCGCACCGATTAAATGCCATTTATCCTCGGTCCTAAATGGGAAATTCTGCAAATGCAAGATGGGGCATTAAAGCCATTGAGGGCATATGCTTCGGGGAGCGTATCAAGGCAGGGTATTTTGCCTGGCAACGACTAAGAATTGGCAGTGATTTCGCCTAGCAATTAGCCCCGCGATTCTCCAAGGAGATCCCATCTTGCATTCCCATAAGATTTAATTCGAGCAGTGCGCTTCTGGAAGACAATAACCTAAGAAAACGTAGCGCATTATCATTCTCGCAGATGAGTTATGCGAAAGGATTGGTGCAAATGCCAAGTTCATAATCGGCGCTAAGCCCCGAAAGAAATGCAGTCATTCATATCCTACGGGAAGAATGGGTGATAAATCTCATTACTTTTCATTTATATGGGGTACAAAATTATTCCTTTTGGAGTTTAGGACCTATTTTTAATATTTTAGGTTCATAAACAAAATACGTTGTAGTAGCAATAGTGAAAGTCTATGTATTACCCTTACTATGAATTTCAACATATGCATGCATAAATCCATCATAATTACTGGGATTTAAAAATTATTTTTCAAAGTTCAACAACATATTCCCATTCGCAACTCACGCTCCTCTTTTAAAAATATATCTAAATGCTTTGTTTTAGATATTTTGTATTTTTATAATACATTTTCTATATTTGAATGAATTAAAAGCACGTTAATTAACTTTTAAATCATACGCACATATACAACATCATTGTGATATTTATCAAAATATCTCACTATGCTGATCGTAACCTTGACTCTTAAATTGCAATTAATAAAAACCTATTAAGACTTTCGGATCTTACTCCGAGGACATTACTACGCACAAATGCGGAGGAAGACATTTGTTTCTTCGAGCAGCGCTTGCGACTGAGCGCAATGAAAAAGGATTTCCCGCCATCGTCAGCAACAATAAGCACGCTCTTACGAAGCTCAGCATTTTTGATTCCACGGTAGATTATTAACCCATTGAACAAGAATCGCTCATTACGCACTCTCCCATTGTTGCCAAAAGCGCCTTCGTTGCGAAACAATGATTGGGCAAGAATCTCCATCGATTCTTGGTTTGTAAACCGCAGTAATTCCTTCGATGCCGTAAATTCGAAACGTAAATTAGTTTCAAGATGAAGTCACGCCAATTAATGAAGAATGCCTCATACGATGACTTGTGATTTCAAGGAAGGAAAAGGAAAAACACTGAATGAAAAAAGCCTGATGCTTCTGTTTATATCTTTTTTCTATATTAATAGCGCGAAAATTTCGAATGCTGATGATTCTAACTTTAAACTCAGTGAAATCAATTACATGGATATGGAAACCATTTCAAATATCGGGAAATGATTTACTCAAGGTGTTTTTCAGTGACGTTGATAAATGTTTATTAATTCCTCCATGCAATTTTGATTTACTAGCGGGAGAAATGCATAGAATTAGGGCGAAAATCATTTTAAAATTTATTAGACTAATTAGTGATAATATAATCTTAATAGGGGAGTAAGGGAATGGGACATGTTACCTGAAGAGGCCCTCAAGCCCTTACCTAAATCAATGAAAAGTTTTAAACTTGGATGCTTTAAGATATTATAAAAATGTATCGTATAAAAGGGGTTATGGATGTGTCGTTTAAGATATTGTAAAAACTATAATATGTGAGTGAGATGATTGAGAAACGTATGTAGTGACATGTGACTTATTTAAGGAACGATGAAAAATGTGATTGAATGGGAACAGTAATTATAGAATATATCTGATTTAAATGTATTAGCTGGAGTAATAATGGGGATATTTGCTAATTTAAGTCTTGTTTGTCGGTAAAAGCGTGACCTTATCCTGTTTTGTCAATATAATGATTTTAATTAAGAATTCTAAATGTAGCAATTTAACTGTGAGAGATTTTGTAAATTAACAATGTTTGTGGCAGCAACCATACTTCTGTCAAACTGTATCAATAATAATAATAATAACATAAATTATTAATTTATCCTATCCCGTAAGCATTTAAGTTTTAAAATACCAACTTCTCTTATTAAATAAAACAATATATTCCTGACCTTCTTACGTTAGCATTCACTTACTATGACTGAATATCACTTTATGGCTTTGATAAAAAAATTTTATACGTTAAATTTGTATCAAATACGATATTTATTTATATATTATGTATAACGTTGATTCTCAAATATTATTTAATTCATTATTACAAAATATTTGCACTCATTTCAAAAGAGTAAAATTGGAATGAAATAATACGCTATATATTAAATAATAAAAGTTATAAAAATATAATTCATTTCATTTATTTAAAAACCACCCGTTTATACATTCCATCCACAAATCATAAGCATACTTATGACATCCTCCAATCTTTCAGCGAACTTGATAACTTTCAAATGATTTAACACTTTCCTTTTATCCTTAAACGTTCTTATGACGACTTAGCCTTATAGAATACGAAGCAGCATGCTCCAGGCCGTTGCCATGGTTACCGGTAAATACCGCGAGGAATCATGGGCAGCATCAGCTAGCGATATCGTTTATTATCTTTAAATAAACGCAAAAAAAATATATCCATTTAGAAAACTTTCCGGCAAACCCCGAAATTGTAGCAAAATCTGTATAATTTACAGTAATTTCACATTTAATTCCAGTTATTCGATGCTTAATTAATTAGAAATTCAATATTGAAAAGTTATAAAATTCGTCATCGATGAAAAGGTAAAGATGGATTTAACTTTCTGATCGTAAATATACATATTGATAATTATAATAACTGATGATAAGTGATAACTAAAAAGAACCAATATAATATATGGTTTTCACCAGCGAAGCGGAGATTACCTCACAGAACGTAATATTCGCGAAATGAATATTACGTCACATTTCTTAAGATTGTCTTCCTTCCGAGAAGCAATTTGCGAGCAAACGTAAATACCGCAATAGGTGAATATGAATGTCTTGCCGAATGATTAAGTCATTTTATTGCAAAAGAAAAAATCAACAGAATCGGAATTGATTTTCATGATGAAAAAAAACTTAAATCACGTAATTTGCCATAAGCGTGGCAGCAAGTTTTGCCGAACGTAATGGTATACTATGACATCATATCAAATCTTCTATATCTATATTATCTATATATATAATAAATCTGTAGAAGGGTTCGTGTCTGTACATTGATCCGATTTAAAAAAAAGTTGTATTGCTGGATACTAGGGTTGTTCCCGAGTCCGAAACTCGTTTTAGAAATTTTCATGTCTGTCTGTTACAGCATCACTCAAAAACTATCCAACCGATTTGGATGAAATTTGGTACGATGGTCATTTGTCATCCGGAGAGTGACATAGGTTACCTTTTACCCACCTAGCTGTCTCCAGTTCGTCCCCAGTCGGGGTCAAAAATCTATTTCACGCTATAACTCTACAGTTAAATATTTATAAAATTTCAAAATTCGTACAATTTTAAAAGTCTCCCCTGCGCAAATGATAGGCTACTTTTCGTTGACGCAACTGTACTCGGTTCGACTCCAGATAGTCGAAGAGTTTCCATAAGAAATACAAGGGAAGAAATTTTTATCATTTGCACGAAACTTTTCTTTAACAAAACTAAATTAGAAATAATGGTCCTTTGAAACTAAAACTAACACCAAAACAAAGGAAATAGAATGAAGTTTCTTATTTTGGTCGTAGAATATTGCTTTCACTTCGAAGTTGTGAGAATTAGTAAGTTAAATACGAAACTTTTATGAGAATCTGATATTGCAAACAACCCGTCGTCAAGGCCAATCTCGATATCTTTAAATTCAAATTCGTTAGCATTAGCGCGTCATCAACAACCAAGCTTTGTTTATAGCAACACCAGTGTTTGTTGATTCTTTACGTGAAATTAATGTTTATCGTCGTATTAAATGAACCTTCTTTCCTCATATAAAGTTATTATATCTTCTTAGGCTGGTAAGTTGATAACTTTTTCATTCTTATTTTCCGATCTAAATACTAATCGTCTCACTTAGCGTCCCGCTGTGAATTTAATCGTTAACGCTGAAGAATAAATCAATCAATGTATTTGAAATATCCCTGAATACAGTGATTGCTTCCATTGAAGTGTCAATAATTGGGCTTAAAGCAGCAATGGATGACAAGCCTTTTATAGCTGACTTGAAAGGTAAACGAACTTATTTTTGTACTTTTAGATATAGAATGGGAAATGATTCAGTAGATTATCTATTGTGTTTAAGTGTAGGTACAATCCGCCTTTATCTTTTTTGATGGTATGATCATCATACTCCTAGGTATTTTGTTATACCATAAATATTATTTTAAATGTTCATGTCAAACGGTTGCCGCTACGTTATTTAGTTTGTTAGAATATAAAATATGCAATTCTTTTCTCATATTATGGCTAATCATATGGCTCATAATTTGTCTGTCAGACATATTGGACGTGCTAAGCGACTGGTTCATTTGTGCTTTACAATATTTGTGTGGTTGTTTTTGTGACTTCGTCTCCATTCATTTGGTATTCCGTTGTTTCCTCTATTTGTTGTAGCGACTGGTGCAATAGTTTAGTCTGGGATTTACATTTGTGTAGCTGTTTTTGTGATTTCGTAAGTCACAAAGGATGAAGAGAAGTATTGTTTTTTCATAAATTTAGGACTTTTTATATCTAAATTTTTTCGTATCTAAATTTCATTACTTCCGATTTACATTCATTTTTCCGTTGAGAATCAACGGGCACTCCGCTGGTTAAAAATATATATTTATTTATGGTCAAAAATTTAATTTACCTTCAGCGTAACCCTCTAAAATGGATTACTGGAGATATTTCCTCACGATGATCCAGGATGTCTTCTCGTGTTTCGAAGCACTTCGCGCACCGATAATGAAAGGTGTTACAAAGTCACCGTAAGTGACGTCATAAAATTTCCGTCTAAATCAACAATTAAAGCCACTATTATTTTATTCATATTATTTAATTCGTTAAATTAATCTAATTAAGTATGACACAATTTATAATTTATCGGATTGCTTAAATTTTAAGATTGAAACGTGAGAATTAAATATGAAGTTTTTACTGTTAACTTACCTAAATAAATAATTATTATAATCGATGAGAAGCGGAACTTTTCTGCAGCCAGCATTAACTGTTGGTATGCAACCAAAATAAATTTATAGACGAAGTAAGTGAAATGTTAGTGCCAGTAAGGAGCGAACGCGATCTCCGAGAGGCATCGACGAAGCGTTATAGGGAAGTAATCGCAAGGACGGATAATTACTTTTGGTCGTTTTTTCCCCAAGCTATTAGAGATTCTAATAGGTAGGAATGAATAATGGTGGTGTATTACACCCCCTGCCATACGCCTCTGGCGGCTCGCGGGGTATATATCTAAAATCTAAATCTAAACCTTCAAAATAGATTCGATGTGTAACTTTTACTTTATATAGAAATGATAAATTGAATCCTGCGTTTCTAAATATACCATGAGCTTAATTTCAGTTCATTAATCGAAGTGCAATACGTGTGTAGCACAGGTTTGACGTTCACATAAATGAATAAGTACTTCACGTTCAGATTCATAAATAATGCAAAAGAAAGACCACTTTGGAACAAGCTTTTATTCGTGGTATGATAACTTCGCTACAATCTTCATTTAGTATCAAAGAAGTATATAAGAAAATAATCACGTTATATGCCATATGTGTTGTGGTACGTATTGCCGGATGTCACGGTTCATTATCATATGGGATCAATTTTAGAGAAACATGAATTCAGTCGTATAAATAAATGGATCTTTACCTTTAGTGTAACCTCCTACAATGGATGACTGAATATGTTTCTTAAATTAATAGTAATTTAAGTAACTTAAGTAATTCACTTATATATTCTTTTATTTCAAAACAATCCGCGCCCTATTAAGTTAAACTCGAATAATAAACAACCAGTGTAAATGGAGTCATATATTTTCCTTAGAATGCAACAATTAATTTCACTATTATATTACTATATATATCACACTATATATATAAGTATCATATTAACTATTATCAGACTATATAAATAATTCCCAAAAAATTCAGTTTACTTTTTTGAAAGCTATTTCAGTCTTATTTCTTTTCATCGTAGTAATTTATTCGTAAGGTTGAATCGTTTTAAAATCAATACGAAGAGACTACTATCTTATTAACTTACCTAGTTAATACTGAACGACATTTTTGCACTGCCGTTAGCTTCAAATAGTTTCGATGAATCACTTTTATTGCAATTGTTAATGACAAATAAAATACTATGCTCTTAATTATGAAATGAGACCAATAACCAATAGTTTATATATCGATGTACATACAATTCGTGTATCACATGGGTTTAATGTTTACGTAACATAAAAAATATAGCGTTTACCTTCAAAATACTTCAAATTAATTAACTTTTAAATAGGTATCAGGCGCTTCTTGGCAAACTTACCCTCCAAACTTTATTAAGTGTTAAAAAAGTACATGATAAAAACAGACTTCAAACTCGTGATATGCCATGCTTACATAAATTAAAAAAGAATTTTTATATTCATAAATAGCACAAAATAATGAATTTTAAAAAATGCGTCGTCAATCGTGGTAAATTAAATAATCTTTATTAAGTATTAAAAAAGTGCATACATTTATTTGTACATTTTCATCAATCAAACCCTAAGCTTCACATATAAACATTCAGAAATGTAAGCTTATAACATCGGGAATATAAAATTTAAATAGATGGAGTAAATATCAATATCGCTGAACAAAAAATACTAAAGCCCGGTTCACACGGTGCATGTTTTCTAGCTTGATTCCTTGCGTGGAACCCTGCATGCTCGCTAGCAGTAAATAGTTCAGCTAGCAACGCATAGCAACCAACCATCAGCGAAGCATGCAGGAAAAATAGCACCTGTCCTATTTCTCAAAATCAAGCAAGGGAGCATGCCCAGCAGCAGGCAGACACGAAATTTTCATGCTAGCGAGCATGCAGGGTTCCACGCAAGGAATCAAGCTAGAAAACATGCACCGTGTGAACCGGGCTTAATTTACTATTAAGGACATCTTAATTAACTCAAGAGAAATCGGTTGTCACAACATAAATATAAACAAGTGCCTTAAATCCAAATTCGGAGATTATCTCGGCCCTGAAGAGAAATTCCTCACATTCTTACTAGGTCGGAAATAGCCCAGCAGGAATAAACAAATACAGGGTGGAATGCGACCTTGGAGACAAGCACCTCACCAAACTTCGCCGATTTAAACAGGTCAATCCCCTTTCAGGCCCTCAGGCGGTCCGAACTGGTCGCATCATTAATACCCGGAAACACCTCTTGGAAAGTCCCTGCTTAGACGACCAACAACCTCTTGAACCATCCGCCTAAGAAGGCTACGTCCTCCTGAGAAATCACTTGTAATTCAAAAACTCCAATTAAAAATTGAGAGAACCATACGTGATATTGTTAGCGCGTTCATTCTGGCAGGCGAAGGTAATGCGATATTGAGGTAACCTTCCAGCCCAGGTAGAGCGGCTCGAGGGAGACGGTATCGCTTTTCACGTGTAGTTCCCAAGAAATGAACATTCTACGGCCTTGTCGATGAGCCAATCGGAATGACTATGAAAGGCCACGAAAGACTTCGGGTGAAACTAAGATGAAGTTCCGACTGAGCAATCAACTGACAATAACTTCTCGTAATTAAGAATTCTCCGATACAAAATAGGCATTATGTAAAAAAATGAGTTTTACAATGAAAAACATGCATACATACATTTAAAATGCCATTAAAAAGGTGCTCTTTAATCTACAAATAACAATTACTAGGCGCGCTAATCGTAAATAACTGCATGGCAACGAAAGTAAACAACCATTTTAAAGGAAGCCATAAAAAAGACAGGTTGAGAAGTAACACACAAAGCGAGATCCCAATTAGAAATTACATAAAGGCAGGCAAAAGTAAAGCCGTGGTTACATTTAGAATGCATTTTACACATTAAAATTAATTTGCAGTTAATATGAAAGTCGCAAGCGAACCGAGTACGTGGTGGCTCTAACTGTAGACGAATTTCACCTGAGCACGTACGCTTTGACAAAGCAATGGCTGCGAGCATTCAGTTCCGCAGGTAAGACCGCCTTTGAGGACGGCCTCCTTGACCTTGAAAGGCGGAAGACCCCTCAAAAAATGAGCCACATGTCAAGCACCTCTCGATTCGTTAGCGAACGATTAAATCACAGCGAAAATATGCGCGGAAGGAATCCGAGGGAGGATGAACCTGGAGGAAGGCACCGGTGTGACCGGTCTCCCACGACAGGTGAGCAGCGTGAAAGACTCCCGGTAGAAAGGGAAACGCGAATCAACTTATACGGCGGAGCCGCTGGAGAAAACCGAGCGTCTGGGAATCCGAGAAGGCAATCTTCATCCTCACGGAACGAAGTGGCTCAATTATTCCCATACTCATTGTCATTATCGACATCGCTTCTAGATGAAGCTGGAAAGAACGAAAGCAAGTCTTACGTGAAATTGAGGTGGGATTTTTGAGGAGGAACGTGACGTGGCGTGAAGAGTCACCTCCTTTAGAAAGTGATCTTCCCCAATTCTTTCCGCTGCACGGAGGAAACTGCGAGCGCCTTAGCGGGAATTAAAAGTCTTTTCTTAAGAAAGATATCGCGCGACGTGATGGAATAAACAATGCACTCCGCCATCAACCGAGAAAGTCATTACCGTAATTGCGTTCGCCAATTACGGAATGAAATTTCACCCTCCGTAATGAAATCACGCGTGCACACAAACAACGGAACGCGGTAATGAACGTAAGATAGTTGTTTTCCATTCGTTATCAAGAACGGGGTGGTAATTCTTAAAAGTAAATGACAAGCAGGGAGTAATGAGTACCACTCACCTGTTGAGAAGTCGCCGTGAGTAACGGGATCTTAGCTCCCAAACAAGCAGCACAGGTTTGAAACTAATTAACCTCCCAGCAAATTAATCACCAAAGAAACTCTTGCGGTAGAAACAAACACTGGTAACAACATTCACCACGCACGGACGTATAGGGCGCCAAAAGTGTCAATCAATTAAAAACACAACAAAACTATGAACACAACTGAACGAACAAAAAAGACATTCGTTAAGGGGATGTCTGTAAGCACGATATCTCCCACACGGTCTTATTCCATAACTTCCGAAGCAGAAACTACCCTCCGTGTACACTATTTCCACCTTGCCATCCCCTTTCCGGCCCCCAAAGAACCAACGCACATCACGCTGTCCAGCGGAGAACAGAACTCCCGGGAAAGTGGCTCAGAGGGCGCAACGGGTTAAATTCCGAACCAAACCGACTACTACCTGCTTCAACTGAATGCCGCTAGAGACACCGCTCAGCAATCGGAGACCCCCACGCCACCTACCGCACACAGCCTGAACTAAGTCCATCGTCATCCGCGTAGCGTTACCACCAGCTGGCATTACTTCCATTTTCTTACGTTAGCGTCCTGCCACATTGGCATATACCTCCAACGTTAAAACTAAATTACACATCTAAATTACCCACTTTCATGCACCCTGCGTAAATAAAAGCAATGCTTACACAAATTATGTTTATTCAATGAATATCTCCTACAAGTAATACTTCACATTACGAATGAAATACATCTAAAATCTAGTGAAATTTCGAAAACAGGATTACAGATTCATTCATGCTGGCAACAATTTGTACTGCATTTATATTGGTCAATACCTTAATATAGTTATTCATACAACACGCATCCGTTAAAATGAGAACAATGAACAAACATTTGGCCAGAAATGGTGTGAACTATCCTTAGAAAAAATAAAACACTGGTTACAATGCAAAAATTAGATTAATCTTAAGATTGTTTCAATATGAATTATAATTGCGTCCAGTACTTGAGTTTAACAACGAACTATGTCACAACACAGTGCCTGGTAAAACTCAACGGGACAAGTCAATGGCATCTGATGAAACACACCACTTTCTTCATGCTCACAGCTTCTTGAGAATTTTTAAGAGTTAAGTCTCCATTCTTAATAGCTGCTGCACTTATGCCGGTTTTTGTGAACCCTTCTTTCCGATAAGCGACTTGTGGATGTGGGGAATCACACCTAAACACGAAATAAAGCGATATTAAACGACCGTTCCACAATGACAACACTCCTAAAAAGCTCATGAAAAGATACTTACCACCACCAGCAATGGTTGCCTTAATTAGGCTGTCCAATTCTTCGTCTCCTCTAATGGCGAGCTGCAAGTGACGCGGGGTAATACGTTTCACTTTAAGATCCTTAGATGCATTCCCAGCCAACTCCAAAACCTGGGGGCGAAGTCAATGACAGTTTTAACTTTACTTCCACTCAAACTCAAAAACTCGACAATATCCAACACTAATCAAGTAATGTGAGGTAATACGAACGTATAAATAACAATGCAAGAGTCAACGAACGACAATTAAAGGATAAATACAACAAAGAAAAGTTCGCGCCAATTTTGAAAACCCTCGAACCAAACGTTATATCAAAGCCGTTTATACTCCACAATTTGGGATTGACACTCACCGGTTTATTCCAGCTCTAATTCTAAACATCATAGAATTTACTTCACTACGCTTAAAACCAAACATTTCGAACGGTTGGGTTGAAAATTTGACAAATACCGGTTACGGCTAAGATTTCTTTCATCAGCCATTTTGAATATAGATGTAACTCACCTCGGCTGTTAAATACTCGAGAATTGCTGCGCTATAAACTGCTGCCGTAGCACCAACTCGTCCATGACTGGTCGTTCTATTTTTCAAATGTCTGTGTATTCTTCCGACGGGGAACTGTGGTGAAATAAAGATACGTCAACATTCGATCCAACAACGCAAACAATGCACTATCAGCAAGTGTTCCGCATGCCACCAACTATACGTCAATAATTTCAAAAATTACACAATGACTAACTAATATGAGCTTGGTGACATGACAGGCGAACTTGAAACTTTCATTGCCATCAAGGAAAACCATTAATTCTTCGTAGAATCAACGTAAACTAACCTGTAAACCAGCCCTTGCCGAACGCGACACAGCCTTTGCCTTCGCCTTTCCGGAGTCCTTACCCGCTTTTCCTCCTGCCTTTAATTGACAAAATATAGGGTTAATTTTTGAGCTAGACACTCCAAATTTCAGGATTCGGTAGTTAATAGACCAGAGTTTTGATTTGTGATAAAACTAACAACCGATGACAACTATTAACCATAATAACTTTGGATTCTTACCATTATGCTTCGACTATCTTGACCAAACTGCTACCAACGCTCTGCGTGCCCGCCAAACAAAACGATTTGATGAAAGTATGAAAGTGTTCACGTGACCGATTTCGGCCAATGAGCGCTCAGTTCTTTTGAAATGACTAGCGCGGGACGCGCTCCATCTATTGATCAAAACGACTGTTACTGAGTCACCCAAAATGGCGTCTTGAAATGTACGTTATTAAAGAAAATATTTCAGACGACTAACTTACTAAATTTTTATCTTTCTTCTTAGCGTGAAACATCGTCATTTTTTTTTACTTACATTAAAGAATTTCTTATTGAATAACTTTTGGAAGTCGTATCTTCTGCGTCGAGCTTTTCTGCTATTATAATTATACGTTATTTCGCTGTAGGTAGACGGCAATGCGTCAGAAATGGGTATCTGGGGCGGCTCATGGGAAAATAAGGGCAACAGTTTGTTCTGGCAGTGTTTATTTCAATTACAAGTACAGTTTTGGTGAATAGCAAAAACTAGTCACATAAATGCATCTTATTAGAACACATCTCACATGAAGTACTTGCGTTGATTCAAGATTATCTGATTAAATATAAAATCTTGTGACGGTTTCAAGAAAAAGTGCCTTGACACAAAAATTATCCTATAGCACCAATAAATTTTCATTCAAATTTTCGCCCAATCCAACGGACGTTAGTGATAATAAATTTAAAAATAAAAATAACTTCAGGAATGCATCGTCACGGTAGATCACTCTCCTCTCAACTCGTCGCACCTTTCTTCTAAGTCATCCTGCAAAGAGAAGAAAAACATAACATTAGTATGATTAAAGATTAAGGTACGTAATGATTTGTTGATGTTAAACCGCAAGACACTATCTGCAATTTGTCAATCATTTTTAAATGCAAGCCTTTCTCAAACTTTAATTACTTTTGCTATTTGAACTTGTCAAACTATCACAACCATCATGAGCGATTATTTTGAAATTCTTTGCAAAGACACATTTAAAAGTTAAGGAAGAAAATAAGAGCTGAATACTTTAAGGAATAAACCTTAATTAATGTGCGTCATAAAAATTCAAGTTCGTAACAGCTGCTTTAAGTAGAGAATTTAAGTGACTGACGCAAGAATGATAACAACCCAAATAAAGCTTACATGAATTCATTGTTATAAATATTACGATATAGCAGTTAATACTAATTGACACCATAAACTTATTACCAGGTAGCATACCTTTGAGTTGTTAAAATGTTGCTTGAATAAGAATCTACTGTGTTTTGGTTAGATGTTGCATCATCTATCTAAATTTTTAATGCATCATATTCAACTCCTTTGCAAATTAAACAAACTATAGCGGTAAAGAAAATTGAATACCAACCTCTTCCAACTCAAGGCAAGTTCCCCATTCATTGAGAGTGATTTTATGATCATCATCAACATCACACTTATTCAGGAATGGAGCTATGCAATGTTCCAATGCCATCAATGGGGCTCGGATAGGGAAGAGCTCATGACGAGAGACAAACCTACGAAATAAGAAAAAGCATTTTTATATCAAAACATTAGAATGAACACCAAGGTACAAGAAAAATATTGTAAATTAATAATTTTCTCAGTTCATACAAATGTTGCTGAACAAATGTAAGATAATCATCTTACACAACCTTAACTGATTAATGCTAAAGAATAATGTGACAAGTTGCAGGGCAAAATTTAGTCATAATTACTGAAAAGCAAGCAAAAATGAATACGAAAGAGAACATTAAAGAAGTAGAACATGCAATGTGATTACCAATTTAAAAATCACTAAGATAAGTAATAAAACATAAGTTAGTCATGGGGAAGATGCATAGATTTTCCGAATTAAAACTATTGAAGCAATTATTTCAATCATAATTGAAAACTTAAGTCATTCAATTATGAAAACTTTCACCAGAAGCTGATGAATTTTAATCCACTGATTTGCACATAACTTCAAATCCACAGATCATGGAATAAACTGTAATCTTGATCTGAGTAATCCATTAAAACAAACTTGTGCTTATCCATATTGACTGTATATCTGATATAATTGAACCAATTTCAATAAAAACCCAGAAATTTGTTTTAAAACACAATCACACACTATTCCTGGTATCAAATAATGTTTTTTATAACTAGTGATGAGATTCTTAGAAATTATTTCATCAGACAAAATCCAGCGACTGGTTTCTGTTTATTCTTAGCTCTCAATTACTCATTTAAACATTAGATACCATCAACAATACATTCAAGAAGGCTGAAGTAGTTTCAATGAAGAATCAACAGAGTAATAGCAACAAAATAAGAATAATCATTATTTAAACTGAGCTTTGGGACAATCCTACTTTCCTAAGCAGGATCATTATCACTCATGTAAGCATTTAAAACTAATAATTTTCAATGCATATAGCTTTCACATAACTATTTTAAAATAATTGTCTTCTCTTTCTTTTAATTATAATAATAATATACCTAATAATTTTCTTCTCTAAGTTTAATTTTTAAAATACAGCCAGACCAACAGACAAGATTTACTTCAAGTATTAGTGATTTTTAAAGATAAATCTTTCTTCCAACATGATGATAATTTGAATGAATTCGTAGTCAAATATAACTATTATCATTATATTAAGCTACACAAATGCCATGTTTTTTCTTTCATTAAAATGTTACTGAATAAACAGAAAAGATTCTAAGATGGAAATGAAATTGCTTCTGATCAGACATTTATTCTAGTAAAATAATATTTGCAGATATTTAATTATACCTGAAGACACAGTTAAGATTATCAGTAAAATTTTCAGCAGACTTTTAAAAAGTATTCTGAAAAGGTAACCATACCAAAGGGTATGTAAAGCAAGTTAATGTTCAACATTACAATGTTACTGTGTGGCTGAATATTCATGTCACAACTAAACTCGTTCATTTTGCCTAAAGCAAAGGAGGAATTTGGGTAGACTACAGTTAATCAAGTATCGAATTAAATGATTCAAGAATATACCTTACATGAAAAATAATTGGCAAGACTACCTTATATGTGAAAATAAAGCAAGCAGAAGAATAAAATATTCCTTAATAAGTGTAATTTGCAACTTTTTAGTAGAGGAGCTAAAAGGGAAATAAAATATTACTAGAACCGAGAATTCTGCGATTGTACGGTACAACTTCTCAGTCAACGGTGTAATACTTATCAAGAAACGACTGAAAATCAAAGGTTATGAACTATAATCAAATCATGGGTGTTTAACACTAGCAATGTTAATCAATTCCTATACTTTCATAATAGTTTCCACAATATTTGGTAGCACTTTTCTTTTCTTTTAATGACAGAATTAACAACAAGGTTAGAGGAACTGGGATACTAGGAACAAGAATAGTGGATTGTTTTTAATTCCTGTAATTGCTTGTGCAATTGTTGGTGTCTGAGATGGTGACTTTTACTCACTTTGGCAATAATAAGGATCCTATAAAGAGCTAGGACATTTATTCTAACAATTGAGTTTGATTTTTATTTCTTTTGTTTTGACCACTATTTGTTTTCATATTTTGTACAACTAATTGTAAGTTACCAAGTGTTGATTCAATCTCCACTGGTCGTAGATCAGTAGTAAAATGCCTCTAAGTTATTTAGCCTGAAGGCAGTTTGAAACCCGATTCCTACACCATTAGATACCAAATTCCTCAGAGACGGAATGATTCTTCCAAGAATAGATGAGGAGTGAGGTATTTTCCCTCACTTTCCTAAAAATACTAATTTTTAACAGCCATTCTCTCATGTGAAACTGTTAGCCATGAAGAACAATTTAAACTCAAGATCAAAACTTCATTGTCGGTATCATAATTTATCACCATTACCCACAAATAGCTATGTCAATTCTCCAAAACATGCCTTATATTATAACACAGATAGAACTACCCGCATTCTCATCAAATAACCGAAGATAAAGATTATTCTGATACTCCAACTTCTTTCAGGTAAAAATCCTGAGATGTCTACCATATTTTGTAGACAGACATGCAAAATAATTTGCGTAAGGTACACACTTTTTGAAAGGTGAATATCTATATGTCCAGCAATAAGTAGAGATATTTCAGTTACTTCCTTCTATACAACCAGTTGCTTAACTCATTTCAGTAAAATTAACTCAGCCACATTGAAAAATAAAAGCAAAGAGTGTTTCAAAAGCCTTAATATAACCTTGGGACCCAAATTAAATATATACTCATTTTTCGTTTACATTAAATACAGCAATGCATGCAAGTTATTCATGAAATAATAGCTGAACAAGTTCCACTAACTTTACCCAGCGTGGTATCTGCAAAGGAATTTTAATGGTCTTCCTCAAGTTCTAAAAAAGGAAAGAGATTCAACGGAAAATACTTTACAAATCCCTGAAAGTCAAACTGTGAACAATATTCATTAAGATTGCTTTCAAATTGAAGAATTTTTATTATTCTTCAACTTTTGATAAATATTAATCACACGTATTATATCACAAAATATTTATGTAATAAGGATTGAAACATAACAACATGGCTGAATCAATTCCATAAACTAAAAATTCATACTTATAAATTAATTACAATGGCATTCAAATGATTTCTTACGGAGCTAACAGACAGCACATGTTCTCCAAAGAAACACATTCATGATTCATCACTTTTAATAAGAAATTTTATAATTGAGAGAGACACTAAAATCATCAACGGACATAAATATTCATTTTACCCAAGGACAGATCTGGATGAATAACAAAGAAAGTAAGGGATTAAAGTTGTATAAATAAGATAGAAGATTTTTCTTACAAAAATAAATCTTATTTATCTTCTCAATCATGATTGATATGCAGCAAGAACAAAACCTTTGCACGAATTTGTTTGAATCCTCTCAATGTGACGATATACTTGCTAGATTAAAAGAAATGTGTTTAAAGCTTGATGATCGGAATGATCAAAGCGCAAATTAGAGCTGTAAATAAAGTTGGCGGTTAACATTAACATTATTCGGTATATTAAACATTCTTATCATATGATTTAACTTTTAAAGAAGCATTAATCAATTTTCATGTAAAAAACAGTCTTAACTAATTTTACTTTACCAATAAATGTTATTCATTATTTCATAGACAAACCTAACTATCTCCTTATTCGTTATGTTTCTATCTCAGACAAGTTTATCTATGTATAATATTTCATAGTTTTAGCCTGCATTCCCACATTAAATAGTTTTACATAGGTTATCAGTGCAGAGCTGTGCATCTTCCTGCATTAGCAATAAATCGTAAAGTAAAATTTGTAGGCTGCCGGCCGAGGTGGCGGAGTGGTTAACGTGATAATGCTCCAACCTCATAGTCCCAGGTTCGAATTCCGGCTAATCTGATTTTTCCAGTTAGGAAATGGTTGTTTGTGTGGTTGTTCATTGTTATTTTTTCAAGGCCACCACTGTTATGGTCCAGCAAAGGGATGTTTGAGGGGGCATTAGGAAATAAATAAATAATCAGGGTTGTAAAGAAGAGAACATTTTCGCTTCCTGATGATGAAATCCTATAACACTCTATGATGAAACATTATTAGTTTAATATCATTCAATAAAATGATGCCATTTCTGACAAACCAGGCAATATACGATTCTGAACCACTATGATGGTCTTGAAAGAGTAGCATGATTTTATGTTAGGTTAACATATACAGTAAATGGAAAATCTTCCTTTTTAAATTGAAAAATAAAGACTGAGATAATAATTCATGACCAAATAAGGGTTATAACCTTTCATTTCTTTAAATGTCACTGATTTAAATTGACACCACAAAGAATCTTAACTAATACTTCAAAATGTAAACATAAATACACCAACATAAATACACATCAAAAGTTTTCATATTGTAACCATTCTTGCCACATCTTTCCAAGACCAAATTGTCATTCATACATTTCAGTTCCTTTGTTGTGACGAAAAAAAAAAAAAACATTATATGATTTAAGAGTGTTGAATTTAAAAGACTCACGTGAAACATTCCACATCAAGCTAGAGCAAAACATAATGTATACCTCATATATCAAGGTGGACAATGGAATTAAATTCTTTTAATCATCAAAATCATACACACTAACCTACATAGGTCTCAAATATATCTTACATGCATAAATAAAACTCACATAATACATACGTTCATATTGCATTGAACAGATCTATTTTATAGATTTAGCCCATTAAAAAAGTTACATTAGGTTCATTGGCATGGTTTTGTTTATCAAGTTTGTTTGGTACTTTATTACCCTTGAGGAAAATAGCATCGCTATAGAAACATACATTGGGTGCCCTTAAAAGAACGGAAATCCTACAACAACAAAGACGAATATTGGAGATTTTAAACCTTCAATTTATCAAGTTTGTACATTAGTAATTTGAGAGAAATTTGCTAACATTATTCATGCCAATACAGGTTGATTAATGAAGTGTTTAATTTTGCTAAAGTTTAATATTATAATGACCTTTATTGAGATACTGATGTTATTTTAGCTTACATATGGGTAGCTTTAAATTAACAAGTTGTTTAAAGTTTATATATTTAATTTTATCAATGAAAAAAGTATTTTAATTCAGTGTATCATACCATTGAACCATTAAACAGCCATATGTCAATTTTGAAGAATAAAACTCCTTCTTATTAAAGTAATCGCTAAGGATAATGATACAATGATGTCAGTGAAAAAAGGATGAGGATGAACATGCATTATCACTACCCTGGCCAATTTTAACTTAAGAAGGTGACTGATTAATATAACGACACAAACCCATCCAGTTTAACCCACCTATCGTGAGGATGCCCATCCAAATCACACCATTTCCACACTGCGGCGTTGCTCCAACGCCTTGTGAGGTTGCTCTCAGCCTCACGCTCCATCTTGAGGTAGTGTGGGCTCAGTTCCTGTCTGTCCGCAAGATCCCTCATGATGTTGAACAGCCAGTCACGCATCCTGCGCGGGAAGTCTAGCATTTCTTCTGCAGAGCATTCCTGTGTGAAGAAAAGGTATGAAATATCCAGGTATAGGAATGAAATCAGAAAAATGAGAATTAAGACTTGAAAACACTAAAATCAGCTAAATTTAATAACAACTAACACAATGTGTTTTTAACAACAGAATAATGAAAGAACAACAATATTCTAAATAGTCTAATTAAGTCGAATTAGTCTAAATTGACAAAATTAATCAACGATCCCACTCAGATTAATAAACAGCAAATTATCTTAAATGGATTGAAGCCATATCAACTAATATGGATTTATTATGGAGAGGAAATGTGTTCAACGCAATATTGCATACTTCCAAAAAGATGTACTTCAGCTCAAAAGTTTTTTACAATTGATTAAGAAACAAAAAACCTTACAGTAAAATATTGTCCAAAACTATAGAACACCTAAAATTAATGCAACTAATTTAGATAAAGAGACATACATTATGAAACGTCCATCATTTTGAAATATGCAAGGTCTTTATTGAGGCAAGATTGAGACTGAAGGTAGATATATTGAAAATATTTATTAACATAAAAGAATTTACTGAGAGAAATTAGAAATGGCAAACCACAAAGCTAAATGCAACAACTACCATGGCAACAAAAAATAAACAAATTGATTAATGATCATTTATTAAAATAATATCTTGAGTTTAAATAATCTTTAATAAATACATTGGACAAGGATTACTAACACATGAAAGGATAAACTCACATAGAGTTAATGATGTATCTAATTACTGAATTTAATATCCATTTCATTTTAGTGAACTATGACTTGTGCTTGTAGCCACTGCATGCTGACATTGTTGCTGAGCTCAGCTAATTATTATTTTAACATTTTGGGATATTGAACATTATTAATGAAGAAATTAATAAGTAAAACTGATAAAAGGATTGGACTGAATCGAAATAATAGCCATATTCTATCATTTACTAGATAAAAATTCTGTGCAATTACTCTGCATGATAATCTGCTCTCACAACAAAGAAAAGGAATCAGATAAACTGATCTGATAAGAGCAGAGAAATATGAGAGCATTGAAGTAGTAGTAGTAGTATTGTTAAAAGTGCTTCGACAGCTTTGGTAATTTCGCACATTGGCTCCCACCGGGAATCGAACCCGGGACCGCTTTCACCAAAGGCAAACGCGCTGTCCACATGACTATCCGGGAGCCGGAGAGCATTGAAATCATGTTATTCTTATGCTGGTGATAATAACAAAACCAATCAACATACGGGCATATCCCTGCACTCTCCATAATACTCAATATGGACGTGCTTGAACTCTTCACCCATGCACTTCTCGTCTCCCTTGTCACAGAGACACCTCATCTGGTAGACTTCGCAGTCTGATCCCCACGTCTCGTTGTGGTTGGTGCAAACCTGAAGCAAAAACAATAATGAACACGGCTGATAACAAGTAAAAAAGGGAAATCAAAAATAAACGTTAAATATTCTTTCCAAGTCAACATCGAGAGCTTGATATCATGAAAATTACCGCTGAGGATGTTTACAACATGTATTTATCAAATCTAAATCTGAAAATATGTCTCACTTAGCTTCTATGACTACTGAACAATTGTTGAACCAAAAACAGCAAAAATATTTCCTTCGGTTGTGAGTATAAATGGCTAAACATGAATTAGAAGCCAAGATTGCTTGGAGCTTTAAATCATATAAGCCTTAATCGGTTCATCAAAAGAATTCGCACATTAAAAAAAACCAGATTATTAGCGTCTTCTCTTAAATGGGTGTGACTCAACACTACAAAATAAAATGCGAAATTCACTCGGTTTTTAAGTACCTTCCTCCTGGGTTCGACTTCAGCAGGGCAGTTGGGAATGCAGATGCAGTGCGCTTCTCCATTGTCATCCAAGTCGCAGACGCGACCAGCACCACAGTGTTTGATTGCACACGGGTCAACTAGAAAACACATGAAAACCTCATTAAGGTTCATTTGCAGTAACAATGTTAATGTTATAGCAAGAGTAGTAATAAATAAACTGCAATGATAGATTTACCAACAATGTGGCAAACAATGGTTATCAATAACAATGGCTTCAAATGCAGAACAATGGCTACAAAATACACAAAATGGGAAAACAAGTGCATTAACTTGAATTTAGATGCTGACTAACAATCAGATGAGTCATGAATCCTTTCTTTATTTAATTTTGACTCCAAAAGCATATTAAAACATTAATAAATGTGAAAACAAGATTAAAAAATTGAATTAGGACAACAAAAAGATTATTTAAAAAAAAAAAACAGATGAAAAAGAAAAATGCTTGGAAGTAGTATTTTTTAAATATCACTGCCATTACACAATTCACTAATTATATTAAATTTGTTTTCATTCAATTTAAAATCTAATTGCATTGAATATAAACATGTCATTTATGTTAATGCCATGAATAATAAGTATTTTGGCATTAAATTTGAGTTCATAAATAACAACACAAGAACAGCAAGGCACATATGTTAAATAGATGAAAAGAACTGCAGAGAGAAAAATCACTGCCTTTCACCGTTATTATATTTGGTTAAAACCTAATTTTCATTAGAATTGATAATAAAAGGCAATTTTAAATTCTGAAAATGTTCCCCAAAAACATAGTGAAGTTCTAAAAGTAAAGGGTCTTCAAAGTAACCATGATTCATTTGATGTAATTAGGAATGCCATGAATTTTTAACAATTTTATATCCTTTACGCAGCAATGAGAATCTACATCCCACTTTAAAATGACACTATAATATATGGCAGCTAAAATAATTTAAATGCTTTGATTTCAATATCTAAACAGTGTTACATTCATTCATAAACAAAATAAGTTTAATATATAGAAATACTCCATTACATTAATAATAAGTTACATTGTTATGCATTGCTATTGTCTTTGTTGTAACAATTTGGATTGAGTATTATTGAGAGGTTATGTTATTCTGCATAGAGCTTTTATGATATTCTTGGCGTGCCTCCAAATGTATCAATTAAAGCATATTGTCGCCATGCTTTTCAATGCCTTTGAATGCTCTTGAAAACAATGAGAAATTTTTAAGGATGTATCCTCTTTGAGAGACAACAATGTTAGCAAGTATCAATTATAGACACCCAACTGATTTGGAGGAAATTCTTCAAAAGTTATTCCAGAGATTACAATGTAGATTAGAAACATCAGGTACCGTTTAATTGATGGATGAAATAACTGTAAGTATTTTTTTATAATTTTTCCTTTCAAATTGACTTTAATCACCTTGCAACACCGTATTGTCCTCCGAAGAGTCTTCCCTTGAATCTGCACTCTCTTTGCTGGTCTCTTCCTCAACTTTAGAGGCCTTCTCGTCTTCCTCCATCATCGAGAACACATCGCGGTCCTCAGCTGACGACTCAGTGGTCGTCGTGGTGGTGGTCTTATGCTTATGCCTCACCTTCTTGAACTTTTTCTGTATTAGAAGAAAAAAGTCGTGTTGATATTCCATCTAGTGCTAACTTTCATGAAAATTGTACGAAATTGACTTTAGGAGACCTAGGAATGCCTACAACAATCGGCAAAGTACGGCATGCCGACTAAAGGTCCGCATTCATGCCAACAATATTCTTAAGTTTATTGATTTATTTAGTTTCCTTGGTAATAGAGACAATTTCGGGCTTGAATTCAATTCCAAAGCCTCTTTTTGTAAAACTATGAAGTTCGTGAACCAATAACACCCAAGCTGACTTGTAGTTGTACCATATGGGTCCTCCATAAACCAAAAGCTATGGAAGTAGCAGCTACTATAATGGCTTCTACGCTTGAGATCTCTTTCGCAATGAAGATGCAATAAAGTCCTCTACTCCGGAAGAGTAAAGAGAGATTTGGAGTTGTTGGGTCATTACCGGCTTGTCTGCATGGACATCAGCCAACAGGAGGAACAGAAGAACTGCCAGAAGAACCAGATGGGCCTTCATCGTGAATGCGTGCCTGGAAAGACAAAAAAAGACAATGAGTTGATGCCATGGAAGAGAGTGGAACATCAATGGCACATTGGAACATAGTTATGCCGCATTTCGGGAAGATAACGATTTCTTCCGAATACCTGATGGTCCATCAACAGGGATGCTGCATTTCTACCACCGAGGACACGCACATTAATCCGATTGGGGAGATTCATCTCGAATCGATGTAAGTCCCGCACGTGCACCGACACGGTTCGCAACACGCAAGGAGCAACGATTTGCGATGAGCGGCTGAGAAAATGTGTTGCGGGAAATCTGAATGAAATAAGCAGTGCGAAAAAAATTCGACCTCAAAAGTTTCGCTTGAGTAATCGTCGGTTCAGGGCTTATGCATTTAGATTCGCAATGGGATTATGCAATAGCTGACTTATAAGAGATTTGCGAATTTCCAAATGTGCAATGGAATAAAACTTGGCTGCTGTCCAAAAACCGGCACTTTTGGGAAAGTGGAAAAACTTGAGAAGCGCTGTTGGTAGACAAAACAAAAATATACAACAGAACTATAAATAATTCAATAACTCTAAAGGCGATGCAAATTTGAACTGAAGTGTCTTAGTCTACCCTTGACCAAAGAATAGATGTTGTAATCAACGAAAAATGAACTATTGCGAAAAAAATGCCATGAATTTCCTTGATAAGGAGGCTAAGAAGGGTCATATTTCATGTTTCTGAGAGATTTCATGATTAACAGTAACTTTCTTCAACAATTGAAACTAATGCAGTAAATGGCAACGATCTATTTGTTAATTTAATGTTCAAATTTAATGCTCCTTCTAAAGTTTAGTTGTTTTGCAATTTTTTTGCAAAACTTTCTCAATCAATACCATTCATACTGTATCAATAAATGTAGCATTAATAAACAATGCCGAGATATATTTATTTATTAGATGTAATCGAGACATTGTCAAGACATAACTAAGAAAATGAGATCGTGGAGGTACCAGTACTATTTTCAACGAAGTTTTATTTATCTTTCGTTGTTATCATATAATCAACAAAACAACAATTCACTGTTAATTAAAACTCATTAGCACCGATTATTGTTATGTTGAATTAGTTGCAACCTTTCTATACGTTGCCATATTTCAAATCCAACTGCAGCATTTTTTGGCGGTATATTCAATATACTTAATTGGATACAGTTTCATTTAGAAAACAGTAATTGTTGTGAAAAGTATTACTCTATGAAGAATATGTGTTTTCAAAATTTCTAGTTTTGCTGTATGCACATCCGTTTCTTGTATCGAAGCATTTATTATTCGTTGCCTCGCCCTGACGTCGGCCCTGGTGTATCACCATCTCGATTTGAGTGAGCGAATTTCTGGTCAGCCCATTACGTGTTGGAAAAGCGGGGGAAACATCTGCTTTAAGAATCCAGAAGGAAGAAGTGTGGGAAGCCGATGACGTCATTCCAGCTTCCAGCTCCTCTCACACAAGTGCAGAGCACGAAGCATTTCCCAGAGCCCTTTTTTTATTCCTTCCGTGCACTTACGTCATGGGCAAGTGTCGAGACAGCGGCCGCCATTATCCGGCCTCGAATTCTCGCGATTAATCACACAATGAACAAGCTGTGGACACAAACCGCGACTGAACTTCAAAACAAAGTGCAATCACAAATAGAGTTAAAGTGAGAGTTTTTTATTAGCGACTTGGATGGGCAAGGGCCGGGTGCAGACGGTGAGCAAGTGCGGCCTCAGGGCGCGGCAGTTCAATACTAACATGGGAGGTTTTTTGACATATAATGATTTGTAAGAATGTCATAACGTACGTAACAAAGGCGATATGTCATTAAAAGCTATGATTTCCGAAGTATTTGAGAAATACGTCAATAACAATGTCGTTCCTAAGATGAGAAATGACTAGGAATGATTGTTGCAAACAGCATAGTTCAGGTTAACAATAGTAGAAGCCAAGATTGTGTACGTGTAGAGTCAACAATCAAGACAACGAATTCTTAACAATGAAAGCGTGAAAATAATCCAATAAAAGAAGCGTTGAAGGGAAATCGGAATTAAGTCGTAATTTCTCCGCACAATTCAGTTTTAGCTGACTTAATTTTTGTTAAGCACTAAAAGTGTGAGGAATTTAAAAATAAAAATGAAAATCGGTTATCTTTTGTGGAATAGCATTGATCAATAATAGCTTGCACTCTTCCACATCCTCAAGCTCAAGACTATGTTTATGTTAGGCTATAGAGAATAAGTCAACAACAACGATATCGCAATCGCAACGGTTGTTGGGCTGTTAAACAATGGCAGCATCGCGCCAAAAAAGCAGTTGAGTGGAAAGAGAAAAGTCGACAATTAAAACGGAGTCGATGGTAGCCTCGGGGCGGCTAAAAGTCCACTAAAGGGTTGAAGGCGTGGGTGGCAACCATCTTTGAGTCAGCTGGATTTCTTTGTCCCTTCACACAAAAAGAGACGATGGTAAACCTGTTTTGCCGGTCATGCATTCTCATCCATTGGGGATAAACTTGCTGAGGGTAACGGAGTTGAGCCACCTCAAATACTACGCACGGTTTGTTTGAGGAAAAGATATTGGCGGTAACTTCACTCCTCGTTTCCTGGGTTAACATACCCTCATGTCACGAACCCGGAAGGGAAAAAAAATTGGAAAGATAAAGGGACAACACCGGATTGTTGACTGACAATTTAATTTCATCTATCTCAATACCATCGTTGGCTTATAAATTGTGTGAAATTTTACTAATAAAGGTTGAATTTCGATGGGCATTCTTAAGTTGAACCTTTTATTGAGCGGTATTTCAGTAATAAAACTACGCTAACAATGAAATATGCGCACTTCTACAGAATCAAATATTATAAATAATTTAAATGAGAAAATAATTTAGTTTTTCGGGGCTAAAATTTCAACGTGTTATAGTAAGGTTTTATTATTAACTGTTCCTATTATCGATGATGAATTGCTACTATTTTACATCTTTAAACTTTCCATTGTTTTATCTCAAAAGTTTTACCTTCCATACAGGGAAAAATATGAAAAATCAACCGAAACCGTAAATTATGTTAAAAACTTAACGTATGGTAAGCCTGCCCAGTTGGGAGTTAAACACACCAAGGTTGGCAACGGGCAGAGTATGACTCGTTCACCAGGCGGTTTATTTGCATACATCATAACCTGTTACATAACACTAAACTCTGATAATTGGATTGCGTGAATCTACATATGATGGGAGAGTAAATGCATTGCTGTTACATTGTAAAGAGTCATATCTTCTTCACTAATAGATTTATATCCTTCATTGTCGTTTATAACTCACACTACAATGTCTTGGTCTGGCTACATTGTTCTCATCCATTATTGATTCCTTTAGCTCTCGGAACAATCAGAACAATCAACTTACACGGTCAACTATCAAAATGACATCCTCATTGTTCGCAGCTTCAATAAATGAACATACTACTTCGATTGTTTCTTCTAATAATAGGGTAATTATTTTTTTAACAATGTAAACGATTTTCAATTTGCGCCATCGTTAATCACTGGTTTATCTCAAGTTTTGACGGCATACTTTGTTTGATATAAATGCTGAGTCATTGTGAATCATTTTCAAATCAATTACCTATGTGCTCCCTTGAATCAGAATTGCGGGCTTTCCGATGAAGTGCTTCTTGTCCGCGATGACACCCGATTAATTAGTTATAGACGACACCAGAAACTTGAGGTTACTAAAGTACGACCTATAATAGAAGCATGCGATGCTTGGCCTATGTAACAATTTACATAGGAAAAGAGAAAAATCATTAACAAGTATGCTTTATTAATTAATAATGGGGAAAATTTGATCATCGGAAGAAGTTATGCAAATGCATTAGAATCAGATTTTTCTTTCGATCTGAAAAGTAGTAGGTATCTGTAGTCGTATCTGTAGAAGTAGTATCTGATGCCTTTTCATATAGAATTTGCCATTTACAAGCTAGTGATTGACTTATTGAAATACCTGCGTATGGTACATAAAAGGGTTGCGTATCATTAAAACAACGTGAATTGTTTTTAGATTACCAATGAAATTCACGCAGATTCGTCAAAAAACTTCGTGAAAATCATAACCTATACCGATAGCTTAAATTAATCTCCTATTTATTTCTCATGCACGTATTATAAGCCCTGTTTACTAGGAAATACTATATATACCAAAAGAAATATCCTTAATGTGAAACCAAATATTAATTTTAAAATTATCTTTACTAATTCAATCAGTCACTGATTCATGGTTTTCATAGGGCCGCATGAAAAAACTCAGGGGGCAACCGGGTTTGAACCGGTGACCTCTCGATCTGCAGTCGAATGCTCTACCACTGAGCTATACCCCCACATGTGAAGCAATCATATACACACTCACACAATCACAAATACAAGTGTCGCCGAAATCTGCTGCTGTGCAGGCATTTTGTAATTGCAACAAAATGACACTATACAACCCTTTCATTTATAACATTCAATTAAGAATTGTCAACATGAATGCCATTGCTCATCACCCATACCCCTGTAGCTCACTCAGTATAACAACCATGAATAAGACTGCGATGAAACTAAACTTAAGATACAATTAGCTCCATCCTGTACCAAAAGAAAATTAAAACATCTACCATTCATCGAGAAAATCATGTGAGAAACACAATGCATTCATAAGTTGAAAAATAAACCCGACTTAACGTTTAAGAAATAGCAGAAACCTCTCAGTGATAATACACTCCATTCAGCATTGTTGGAGCGTGAACTTTCAATTACCGTTTGGCAGTATTGTTATCTATACAATGAGCGCCAGCAATTAAAGAAATTGAGCGGCATTGTTTAAGAGCACACCAAGCATAAGTTACGGAGCTGGAGGGCCTATTGTGCTCTACACTTTTTTCAGAGTGCATCTATTCGATAACTTTAGAGGCGTCACCTTAAATTGCTCGGGAATCCGACAGCGGGATGGAAAGACTTTCCTCTGGGAATTTTCAAGGGCTGCGAAAGTTTTAAAGAGGACCTCTTCTCGAGGCACACAATAGCCTGCAAAACGTTGGCGGTCAGGAATAATTTAGCATTAAAACCAATTACAATATTCCGTTTCCTTCAAACAAAAGAAAATGTGGCATGATCAAATGAAGCATACTGTATCGGTTTCAGAAAGTTTTGGGACCTTAGACAACAATAGGCTCTTTGTTCTATAATTGCTGGCTTTCTGATTTATATCTCAACAATATTGGATTTAATTGTTGCCTTGTGAAACCGCACTGTTTGTAACAATACCTTATCAATCATTTCCCTTGCCTGTATGAATTGCGATAATGTTGATTTGTGTCTCTTATATTTCAATTATCTTCACTTACTAAAGCATTTTCCCCTTACTCAACTTGGATTAACAATTCTTCATTGTCTTTTACTTTTGCGATAAAAACTCTTTCAGAAGCTGAATCGTGTACGCCTCATTCGTTACTGCGCCCTGAGGAGGTTGCATCAACTGAAACTGGCCCTGGTGTCAAGAAAGGTCATTAACGTTTGACATTAAACAGTACATCATCGCTAAGCATGGTTTTAAGTAAGCAAAAGCAATATTTAATTTTCCAGTGCTTAAAACATGAAGTAAGCCTCATATACGGTAACTAGGATTTCGAGTGAAGTTAGTTGGAAGGATTCCAATACCGCGGGCTGTTAAGGTGAGAAAAACTACGAAAGGCATGCCCTACTTTTCCATGCCTTGCATTACGAAGCAAATTTTCAACGCTGGGATCTGATATTATAGTCTAAAATACAGCGTTACTATACCTGTACAGACGGTATTGTTGCCAGGGAATTTTTCTTCCCGACAACAATGAACTTGTCAAAAGTACAACTTATTGTTCCAAAGATACACATTGGTACACGTAAAAAGTTTCTCTTACATGAAAGAATGGAAAAGCAAATTCTAAACGAATTTTCCATTCAAGAAAAACTTCTTAATATGTAATTTTCCACTAAATTGAATGTTCTGTGACTCACAATCAATAAACTGAACGTAATCGTAAAATTCCCTTCCCCTGAATGGAACTTGGATAGCCTTCTTATGAACTATGCATTTCACATCCCTTTCAAAGGCTTCCCTTTAAAAATCAATATTTGCCTACTTCGGCCCAAACCTCACAGCTGAAACTTGTTAACTAGACCAAGAACATTAATACGCATTCTATCACCTCGTTTGAGATTACCCAACGCGTTCATTCCCTTCGAATCTATTTCAATTCACATTACACAAAAAGTAAACTAAAATTCATAGCCCCACCATTTTCTCATTGTTGGCGTTCGAGAAAACCAAACAATGGAGCGAGCCATTCCTAATTTTCGGACTGTTAGCAACAATGGA
Organism: Sympetrum striolatum; assembly: GCA_947579665.1. Lineage (NCBI taxonomy): Eukaryota > Metazoa > Arthropoda > Insecta > Odonata > Libellulidae > Sympetrum > Sympetrum striolatum. The sequence continues at coordinate 78,713,280 of OX388346.1, forward strand.
CGTATAATTTAATTGTTATCGGGCTGAGTTTTCAATTGCAACAATTCGTCTTAAAGCAATTCCCTTTACAATTTAATCCCTGCGGGGGTGTCTCACAAGTCTGGGAGGTGAATTTTAGAGTTTTCTCACGAATCCAGTTCTGACGAAAGGATATCCGAAGTCAATATTTCGCTCGCAAATTTTCCGATACCAGACATCGGACCGGCAATGCGCCAATTGCGGCCTCCGGCGTAACTATAAGCAATGCCTGTAAGCGAATTTCAAACCACGCAATTCCTTGTACCTTATTTTTTTAACGAGTTACTTCATCTAATGAATAATCTCTCCTAATTTAGCGTAATGTGAATAGATTTTTGAGATGCCTGGATTTTGCCGCTAAGGTTTTCATTGGAGTATTCCCAGCCAATCTTTTCGTTTGTTTTCTTAAAGTATTTATTTGCAATTTTCGATGACAATGCTTTAGCTTCCATTTATGGTATCGCCTAATGGGAATATGTTTTGCCTTAGCGATCGAAATTTTGCACGTAATGCATTTCGCTTTGGCAAATTATTACATAGCTTACGTTCACCGTATACAAGAGGGCTTTCTCTGAAGTATATTTCATCGCATTCAATTTCATGCAGAGCATGTGTGAATTTTAAAACTATGAGTGACTACGCAGTGTTTCCCTTCCATGGTATCCATGATGAACAAAAACTGTGGTGCAATCATAAACAAAATTTTTACCTGGCAACCAGTTGCCTAGCTCACACAGAATTTGATACATTTTCACAAATTCGTAGTTCATATACTTTTAATTGGTTAAGTCACAAAATAATGTCTTTTAAGTGTATAATTAATGTCAATCATAGGAAATACTAAAAGAAACGCATTTTATTCAGAATATTCTAATTAAATTCATGAGATTAAAAAATTCTTTTTAATACGTAGTGTCTTTGGTTTAACATGAAAAGGAAAGATTTTGGAGGCTCTGAAATGATCGAATGACGACTTGTTACATAGCAACGAATTTTTCCTGGCGATTAACTTCGATGCCCACACCTACAGTTCATCGTGAATTGTTTTCCATTCACTTCCGGGGGAAATTGACGCCGCCTACTTTATGGATCTCCGTGAGAATGAGCGAATTCCGCGGAAATATCGATCAACTCAAGTCCATGTATTCGTCCATAGGATGTCTTTTAAGCGATTGGGTTTCTGCTGATTCTGCGGTCTCATCCGAGTGCTGCAAGGTGATACAGGACCCGGAAGGGAGTCACGCAATGAGACAATCACGGGGACGAATGGGCACATAGCATCTCTTTTTATGGTCCGTTTCTTTCATATGGTCATCTAAAAAGTGACCGGCATCTGATCTGGATCGTCATAGGAAATTCCCTTGACGTCAAGAGAAGCAACCATGGAGACGGAACGATTGTTCGATGCAATGATTGTCAGTCATAACGACAATTGTTAGATAACGTTTTATATATCACGATTTTGATAATGACTATTATTATATAATGAGCGTTACATTTCGATTGTTATATCGTCGATATTTGTAAGCCTATTTTTATAATGACTATTGTCGTATGACGTTCGTAATATTTGCATTGTTATAACGATTATTTTTAATATGACGATTTTTATACACCGATTGTTATAATGACTATTGTTGTTCTGACGTTCGTTGTATTTAGATTTTTATGACGATGATTGTTGTAATGACGGTTTTCATATTCCGATTGTCATAATGAATATTTTTATATGACGTTCGTCATATTTCGATTGTTACAACGATGATTGTTGCTTTGCCGATTGTTATATGATGATTAACGCTATGATTTTGTATGATAATTGGAAATCAAAGGCAATGAAAAGCATCAAAGAGTAAGAAAACAAAAGAAAAGTAGAAGGAGAGTTTAAATCACAAAATAATATCTTTTAAGTGTATAATTAATGTTAATAATAGGACATACTAAAAAAAACGCATTTTATTCAGAATATTCTAATTAAATTCACGAGATTAAAAAAGTCTTTTTAATCCGTAGTCTCTTTGGTTTAACATGAAAAGGAAAGGATTTAGGAGGCTCTGAAATGATCGAATGACGACTTGTTACATAGCAACGAATTTTTCCTGCCGATTAACTTCGATGCCCACACCTACAGTTCATCGTGAATTGTTTTCCATTCACTTCCGGGGGAAATTGACGCCGCCTACTTTATGGATCTCCGTGAGAATGAGCGAATTCCGCGGAAATATCGATCAACTCAAGTCCATGTATTCGTCCATAGGATGTCTTTTGAGCGATTGGGTTTCTGCTGATTCTGCGGTCTCATCCGAGTGCTGCAAGGTGATACAGGACCCGGAAGGGAGTCACGCAATGAGACAATCACGGGGACGAATGGGCACACGGCATCTCTTTTTATGGTCCGTTTCTTTCATATGGTCATCTAAAAAGTGACCGGCATCTGATCTGGATCGTCATAGGAAATTCCCTTGACGTCAAGAGAAGCAACCATGGAGACGGAACGATTGTTCGATGCAATGATTGTCAGTCATAACGACAATTATTAGATAACGTTTCATAAATCACGATTTTGATAATGACTATTATTACATAATGAGCGTTACATTTCGATTGTTATATCGTCGATATTTGTAAGCCTATTTTTATAATGACTATTGTCGTATGACGTTCGTTATATTTGCATTGTTATAATGATTATTTTTAATATGACGATTTTTATACACCGATTGTTATAATGACTATTGTTGTTCTGACGTTCGTTGTATTTAGATTTTTATGACGATGATTGTTGTAATGACGATTTTCATATTCCGATTGTCATAATGACTATTTTTATATGACGTTCGTCATATTTCGATTGTTGCAACGATGATTGTAGCTTTGCCGATTGTTATATGATGATTATCGCTATGATTTTGTATGATAATTGGAAATCAAAGGCAATGAAAAGCATCAAAGACGAAGAAAACAAAAGAAAAGTAGAAGGAGTAATACTTTTTCCACAATAGTTTATATATTTGTTTTAAATATATGGGGCTAATTGATTTCAGTGAGTTAAGGAGGAGATATCCATAGAATCATACGGCAACCTAACATTTAGGCAGCGGTGAAGTTTGTCATCCGTTTTTTTTAATCATAGACCTAACTTTGCTCCGGTGAATATATTTCAGAAGGTCCTTCCTTCCCCCTTGTGAACGCATTTCAGATCGGATTCAGAGGGAAAGGTATCTACTCCTTGTGTGCAGGGGGCGGTTGCTATTAGAGAACTATTGTTCGTGTGTTTATCGGGGCAATCAGGACACGCATTCATAATGTGATATTATCGCCTCTGTTGTCACACGCCACCATCCGATTTAACGAAATCGATTTCAAAAGTATCCCAATTATACATGGAATCGATATTTATTCTTTAAAAGTATCAGGAAAGTCATTGCAGACTACAGATTGGATACGGAACTTTGCAATGGAAGGAGGCGATATAAGACAATTTCATTACCAATAGACGTCTTAAAATATTAGTATTGTTAGTACCTTAATTTCCTTTGGCTACGTAATAAAATTCCATTTCATACCGATAAGTCATCTTTATTTAGAGTAACTTCTCTGTCAGTTTTTTTTTAAGTTCTCGTAATATCCTAGGCAAATCTCTAGTCCTAAAAGGTATGGGAGCGATCTGTACCCTCCTACGGTGTTTATTAGCAAGAAGTACACGATTCCACGAAATAAATTTGCAACAAGTATAGTTCTATGTTTAAAAATGATTACACACATTACATACGCACTAAGATGTGTGTATAATGTTATAGAAATGAAAAAAATTATTAGAAAGAACAACGTAAAATATAGAATAATACGACATGGAAGACATAATTATTTCACAGATAATCTTAACCTATTTCGACTAAAATTCATTCAACCATTGCTATATGATATCCCAATCTTTAGAAAGGAAAATTCTGTTTCATTGTTAATCCTTGTTTATTTAACACAAAATTTTCTATATTAAATTGTTATTGTTCATTCTCACAAGTCTTACGTCGCAAAGTTTCATTGTAACACTCATTCATTTGTCTTCCGACAAACATCTCAAAATAAACAAAACTGCTGAACAAACGCAAGACAAACAACCCCATGGCAACGAGGCCTGTGGTAACTCGAACTGCCTCATCGGGCAGTCCCTTCTGAACCCTTCCAATGCGAGGTTTTAAACACGGCCGTAGGTTAGTGGCCTGGGGATGTGAAGAGGAATGCCGGTTGGAGCGAAGGGAGAGAGACCACTAACGGAGGGTCAACTGCGTTTCAATGGCGGAGTTCAGGGATAGAGGGATTAAATCGAGTGCCTTCACGCTTGATGAGCCCTCATGCGCGACAGCTGACTGACTAAATGATAAAGGGACGGTTGGAAATGGGAACGGTTTGAACACGTCATAAAACAATTCAATCAAAATACAAATGAGAGAAACCATACAATTATGCCGCGCGAACCGCTGTATAGCTGCGGATGTGAAAAAATCCTAAAAAGCTGTCATTGTTCATTGTTATGATACTACATACATTGTTGACATTGTTGTGATTCAATTACGTTCACATTGTTATGATGGATTTTACCGGAAGTTGATGCTTTCCAAGGTTACGGTAAACAACTTATATATTTACGTATCAAAATGTATAACAATGCACTCGTTCGTGCATTTTTCAGATACACCAATAAAGACGAATAGTTTGGGATATTCCTTCGACCAATCCTCATATGTGTATGGTATGAGTTGCTGTAAATTCATTAACTCAAGAGCGGAAATGTGACTGAATAGGTCATCAGTCGTAAAAACCAACGTAATCGATAACTCATTTGCGGCATATGAAATGTAATCTTTACAACATACCCATTAACTATCTAAACACCCGTGCTCACTGTTATGACGAGGAAAGTTAATGAAATCAAAGCGTACCGATTTAAAAATGTTAATTGGTCTCGCGTAAAACTGGAAGTGATTTCAATTATCACCATGAGACGACTATTGATTCCTACGTTAGTTGTTGACTTTTCTCTTTCGATTTACATTTAAACTACGTTGTCGATTTTCGTCAGCAAACTTGCATCGTTGATTGCAATAATTATCGTTGCTAAGTAAAGGACTCATTTAGCATTATTGATTGATACTTCTAATTCTTCGCGAATTATTACTTAATTTAAGTACCTGCTACTGTTAAGTAACAATGGTTTCGCATATCAAATATTTTATTATTCATTAATCAATTACCAATCAATTACTGAACCCTGTGGCTTGAAGAAGACCTGCTTATTGTCTGAAGGCTCAACAGCAATCTTACTAGAATAATTCAAACTCTTTCATCGATAACGACGTCTATTGTAGAACCAGCAATTTTCTCCGAGAATAGTCGATCTTGATTGCACTACAAGTACTGTTCACATTCCTATAGATTTTCTGAGAATGTGAGCGAAAAAGCATTTCGCTGGACATTAACCAATTACTGTGGAATGTAACGGACCGGAAGGAGATTCCCAAAGGGCGACCTTCCCTTTTTTGACCTATCCTAACAATACAGGTACTTTCACCTCCGTAGATATTCAATGCTCTGAAAGAGATTTCCGGAGAATTTTCGAGCCTTTTTTTCAAAGATACAAAAGGTAGGAGGGCTTGCCAAATCACGACAACCGAAGCTTTCGCTCGGTTTTCATGGAGTCAAATTTTCCCTTAACCAAATACATGTCCATCAGCCATACGCTATCTTGCAGGAAGAGCAGGAAGGAAGTACTTCAGGAAGTAAATGGGCTTTATCTATTCGAAAAAAATCTATGCCGAGAAAAATAAATTTCGAAAATAATAGAAACAGAAAATTTCGGAAAATAATTTTATTCGTCTGATTTGCTTAATTATTTTTTTCAATTAATTAGGTTGGATACATAATGGGGCATAATCAAAGATAGTAATGACTCAAACATAATTATCACCTCTACAATAAAGGCTACAATGAAGCTAAAAATTCACTAATTCAATTGTTGACATTTTGATTGTTTTATCATTCATCAATTCAGAGCTACAGCTGCGTAAGTCATATACTTTCCTTCGCATTTAAAGATAATAGACTGGGAAACGCCAACTGGCGTATATATTTAGAAACGATAGTGAAAGAAAGAAATTGCAATGAAAATACTAATATCGAAGAAGACAATTCTTCTTCGGTAACTTTTTGAACTCCCACCTTAATTTAGATCACGATTTAAACTTGTTTCCACGGAGACAAGCCGATGTAAAATCAACAAAACAATGACCAAATTTAAACGATCATTCAGCCAAAAGACTTCTCTCTGCCAAATACGTTTTCTGTCTACACCCCTTATACCTTTGTGATAAAGGTATAATGAAATTCAATTCCGTCCCGACCTGCATCAACCGTCGTCTTTGGAAATCCCTTTCCGAAATGGACCGAGAGATCTTCCGCACCATAAAACATCGGTCCACTACTAATTATGTGTCAGACGGAGTAACACGGCACCCTTTGAGGGCCTCCGAGGATTTCCAGAGGACCTGCTGCTCCGTTGATGGTCTTCCGTCTCGGCTTACCATACACGAATACCAACAAGGATTTCCCTCAGGATGTTAGGCAAACTTATAACCCCAACTTATACATCCTGTTTCCAGGATTCCTACATGGTTTCTTGCTCTTGTATTCACCTTCTGCATGCAAAAATACATCAATACAATCTATAAACATCGTTTTTCTACAAATAAACCTTTTTATTAAAGGCTCTCAAAGATATTGACTTCTCTTCGGTCTTTCCCTTCCTTTTGATCCAGTCTGAAACATCAATTGTTGATTGATTCTTATAATTTCGATACAATTCAGGACTAACCAACCAATATTCCAAATTATATAAGAAATGTGTCTATACAAGCTAATATTGGCATATGTATAACTAATATAAAACCAACATCCTCTAGTTGTCATAATTTACTTGTATTCCCTTTGATTCCGATTTATTTATCCCACTCTATAAGCTATTTAGAATTTGAATTAAATGATTCGGGAAAGGAGTCTTTAAAATATTCCCCAACAACAGATGGCAGGAACTAACAAATTAACTAGAAAACCAATGAGGCGACTTCGCAACCAGCAGAAGAGCGAATGTCCTAAAGATTAAATGGGGTTAAATACAGCGACTGAAGCTGTGTCAAAGCACATATACATCCTCAGGCCTATGCCGCGAAGGACAGTTTAATTTAAATACTATTGGACATGCTCTCCTCTAAAGGGCTCGGCGTCATAGTTCTCTCAAATTAAAGATAAACTTCTATAGACCGAGGGAAGACATCCATTCTGGTATTCAATGGCGTTTGGATATTTTACAGTCCAGAACACGCCCACTTGTTATTTTCATTGTTCACGTTATTTGCTTCAACAATCTCGAAGTGTATATGTGTTACTTACTCTCGTCATTGTTAACTAACCTACAAAACAGTCTTATTTTTTAACGTATATTATTGGAGAACTTTTTTACTCGCTCCGCCTTTAAAACAATGAAGACTTGCTTATTGTTGTGCGTGTCTTAATTCGTCCCTGATTTTAGCCATCGTCAAGTTTTAATTTTGAAATGTTCAACACATGTGCGGCTCGTTGGTCTAGGGGTATGATTCTCGCTTAGGGTGCGAGAGGTCCCGGGTTCAAATCCCGGACGAGCCCTAATTTTTTATCCCCTGCCATACGCCTCTGGCGGTTCGTGATACATGTTTATCTATGTTATTTATCTATTATTAGATATCTAAGACAGAGATATCGGTAAGCATTAAATGTATAAAATTGAGTTGCAGGGGATTAGGAATTCTGTTGCATGGATCGGGATGTTATCCAGTATAAAATACTTAAATCAACCAGTCGTAACTTCTGCATGTAGACCATAGAATGCGTTTACGCAATCTTGAGCCAACAATCTAATATCCCAGCGAACTTCACCATAAGCATCTGCTTGCATTCAGATCTCCCCCAACCTCATCGCAGTGATGCCATCCTCCCTGATTTATAAGCGGGTCGGTCCACGGACAAAAAGATCTCTTCCCAGAATGACCGACCGCCGAACTTCTGGGAAGCAGTCCAATGAGGAGACAAAAACCAGTTTCGCCCGAGAAACTTCAACGCCCGGCGTGCTTTATCTCCATATACGTGTCATTCCTATTTCTGGGCAAATACGCGAGGAATGGAAAAAGGAAGTTTTTTCCTTGGCAGAGAGAGATGGGATCATCGCGGTGCTTGCGCAATCACGGGCGCGTGAGACAAATAGCTGTCAACCAGAAGGGCGGAAGAATTAATGGAAACGATTTGAAAGCAGAGAGAAAAGATGGGCAAATGGACGGTTATGTCATACCCCAGCAATTCCAGTTGTGCGCTGAATTATGTTTGCGAACCAAGGATTCAAATCGACCATGAATTTAATGGGGTATCGAAAAAGGAATTTAACAGTAGCCGAACCGTACTGTACATGTAAGAACGATGATACATGTTTGAAAAGGAACTAAAGCTGATCAAGACATAATTTCAATCGGTTTTCGATCAATTGGTTTATTAATTTTTATTACTATGCAAGTCTCCTGAGTTTTAGCGGAACAGTTCATCGATATAAATATTTAACAACCTTTTATGATATTTACGGTGATAAAATGTACTTAAAAACTCAATTATCCTTATGCCATCATGCATAATTATAATAAAAACATATGGATGGGGAAATAAAATATGATGATAATGTGTGAAAGACCCTCAGGTTATCAAAAGTGTAATCCTTATTGACATAGTTATTTTCATCATTACTATCAAAATTATTGACATCATTATCGTTATCAGTTTAGTTATCATTATTATTATAATTTTTGGCGTTATTGTTGATACCAGTATTGTTATAATTATTGCAATCATTATTGGAATAATTATCGATGTCATTACAGTTAACATTATTGTCATGGTTATTGACATTCTTGTTATCGATATTGTCCTCATTATTATTATTAGGATTGTTATCATTGTTGGCTTTTGTATTGCCATATTGGTGCAATCGTTATTGACGCCATGATTTTTATCACTATTCTCTCACAATAAGAGCTTAAAACAGTCCTCAGTAAAAGAAAGGGGATTCTTGTCCAGAGGTAGTGTCTTCTTCACCCCGTTCAAGAAGACATTCATACCATAGCGCACAGCGCAGGAATGCCATGTCTTCCAACTCCCCTCTATCGGCCTCCGCGAGAAACAAACAACAATCCCTTTCCATAGAAATAAACACCTCATTGTCGCCCTACGCGGCGGTATTTAAAAGGGGAACCGCCGAATCAAAAAAAAAAGAATAATGATAACAAAGTTCTCAATTTATGGGAACATCTGCTGGTTGAGAGATGTGAAAAGTCTGTTGGTCTTCGGAAGGCGTGAAAGATGTTAGCGGAAGAAGAGGGAGCCGTCGTTATCTCGCTGCAATGCGTGCGTACTGAGGGCAATTGGCGGTGTGAATGAACCCTCGAGGAAGGGAGTTAACTATCTCGAAGGAGACCATTGAGATAGATGGGAAAGTTGGAAACATGTTCGTGATACTTGCTGCTTATCAGTGGCTGAGTTTACGTGCTGAGCAGGAAGGGAAGAAATGTTCACCCGTTCTGCGTGAGGATGTCTTCAACATCACAAGTGGATACATCGTCCCCATTCTTATTCACCATTAAAAATAACACGATACTTATTTCGGGAAATTCTAATGCTTATTAAACATTAATACATTAAATATTTTTACATTTTTAATTTCTCCATATATGTAGTATAGAGAAAGTATTGTTTTCATGAAAAAAATCGATTTCAAGATTTCAACGGAAATACATGTTTTGGGGTCCCTAGAACACGTTTCGACCATTTTCGGAGAGATGTCTGTGTGTATGTGTGTGTGTCTGTATGTGTGTGTGTGCTTGTGGGCGCTCTAACGTGAAAACTATTAGCCTTATCAATACTAAACTTCATATGGTAGATGCTGTCAGAGTTGATTAGTTTTTGGAGTAAATCGGTTAACCGGAAGTCGAACTTTATTTTTCGAAGCAAATTTCCGGTTTTGCAAAATAGCTCCATAAATATGATATTTAGGTATATTCTATTATTTATAAAAGTTTTATAAAATAAAATTTACAATAAATTTTGTTTTTAAAATATTTTCGTATCACTGATTGTTTAGGAGTTATTCCTGAAATACTGAAATTATGTCTTTGTGGGCGCTCTAATATGAAAACTATTTGTCGTATCAACACCAAATTTCATATATAATACTTTTGTTGGTGTCGTTAGAGTTGATTAGTTTTTGGAGTAAATCCGTTGACCGGAAGTTCAGCTTTAGTTTTGAAGCTCGTTTCCGTTTTTGCAAAATATCTCCATTAATCTGGTATTTCGGTATATACTATTATTTATAAAAGTCTTCGAAATGTAATTCACTATAAATTTTGTATAAACATATTTTTGTATAACTGATTGTTTAGGAATTATTCATGAAATACTGATAAACTGGAAGTTGCTTATTATGTACTTCGTGGGCGCTCTGGGCGCTGTGGGCGAAAGGCCAATTTCATCGTTTTTCATCGAACATGTCCCGAAAAATATTATTTATAATTTTTGTGACGTAAAAGATAATATGATATAAATGAATCACTTATCTTCCAAGTTTAGATTGAATATAGAGTTCGAAAATACTGTCGTAGATAAATATTTACATCTTATAAATGGAGAAAGTCATGTGCTGGCCACATCAGATTTTTTTATTTCGGTGAAAATCCCAACAATACCATTACCATATAAGAATGTACCGATAACAACATAATACGGGTAACAATAGTGACCCTCAGATTATGATTACTTTGTTGTGATTTGTTGTTGTCTTTGTTCATCATTATTGTCACATTATTGATATTTACTGATAATATTGTTACTGAAGTAAAATAATAGTATAAAAATTGCAAACTTACCATTGTAATATCGACTCTCAATACAACCAACTAAGGCGTTAATGGAAACACGAGTGTCCAAAAATTTTGAAAGAATAGTATATAGGTTATTATAAATTAATCAGTTCAGTTTCATGACTAGAATTATGATGGTTAGCAAATAATATTGATGGAATCAAAACTTGCGTTGCTAAATGCACGTTAACGACGTGAAAATGTCTTAACATATATTTTTATTTATCATTTCCATATGGAATTTTTCTTAATTTACGGCTTCCTAAATTATACTTGGTTGATGGTAAGGTTCTGGAGGTTGGGTTGGTTGGTAAAGTTCTGGGGGTTAACTGTAGAACCTGATATATTTTTTCAATAAGTATGAATAATGATCAAATTGTTGGTCACGAAAAGAAATGTATACGAGGAGCATTCATTAAGTTTCAATTAATCACATTTTACAGATTTTACGACAGTTTGAACTAAAATACTACCGCGCGACATTGTCGTGCGCCATTGTTGCAAACATCTACCAAAAGGGGCCTTGACAAATTGAAGCACACGACGGCGAGGCGTAACAATAGCTTCTTTCGAACAACAAAGGTCGTCTAACTACTTGCGTATATCATTTTCCCCCATTTGGCATCGTATACCAAAGTGGGCTTTCTCGTAAAGCATGGATCAAAAGACACGGGTTGAAAAGCTGTTCCATGAGTGGAAATAAAGAGCTCTCCTTTATTCAACGCGGCGTCTATTGTAAACAGGTCCTATTCATCAAGCGTTCACGATTGATTACAATGAACTCCACGAAAGAGCATTCGACTGATAGCTCGGATTTTACTGTCCTTTTATGGGCATTTGTCTGCACGCCAAGAAAACGGGCCAGTTTATTTTTATGCCCGTTTTCATTTGTGTCGAGATAGATATTAAAGGAAAAGATAGTTAAAAAAACCTGTTTTTAATCGGATATTTCTTAACATACTAAATCACTAGTTAGGTCTAGTAGCTAAGTCAATGAAGAAGAGACGGTGTTGATATCAAACAACACAAGAAGCAAAAATAAAGCAGATGTATTTCCACATTATTGGGGATTAGATACATAGATAAGAAAAATGGCCAATTGTCCGGTTTAAATATACATGGCTGAATCCCAAGGAAAAATGGACTTGAAAAAAGCCTGACGGGGCCGGGAATCGAACCTGGAATCTTTCTCTAATCGGGAGGCTGCCTTAACCATCTAGGCTATCCGGCCAGAGCATTTGAACATGCATGGCTGAAAGTAACTGAATCGAGTCCCTATTCGAACTACTGAATCCTTCTGAATTTATTTACATATTTATCCTTGGTACATTATTGATCTTCATTAAGTTGCATTGATTTTTATTCAACAATCACTTATTGGAGTATCTCTATTGTTGCCATTCTGGTAATGATCTACCCTACATATTGTATTCCAGCGCCTTCTCCTTAATTGTTGTCCTATTGTCGACCCAGCATTTCCATTGTTGAACTTATTCCTTGGTTTATTCTTGCGCATGTCTTGCTTTTTCTTTGTTGTTCTAACAATGTCACGTTGCCATTAAGTTTAATTGTTTCGGGCACCTTTGTAAGAACAATGCGACAATGGAGTCACTTAAGTCGCAAAACTTAATCGCGCAACAAAACTCTCTTTCCATTAATGAATAAAATTCTCTCTCCATAGAATGTGGATATTAGTATTGGTAATAGATTGTAAACTACTTGAATAATAATAAAATGCGTTCTATATTGATACATGAGAATCTATAGAGTTAGACAGTGAAACATTCCAAGAATGCACCGACTAAAGCGTCTGGATCCATCGGATTCCTTCACAGACCTCTCCGCTTCAGACCTGTCAGCGTCCTTTGATAGAACATCCTTGGACTTAACATATGGACCAATGGCTGCCCGTAATCGGGACGAATCGAAAGGAATGCCGACTATATTTAGGACTTCTTTACTGTCCGTTTCCGTTGACGATAAACAAATGAAGAGCGCCGAGAACTTTCTGCGACGCATCTTTTTTTCCGTTGGTCCATCGGAAATGAGGTCTAAAACCCTCGATAACCCCTCTATCCATCAATCATAAGGACACGCGTAAAAAGTGGTTGCGAGCGTGTATTATAAAAGCAATGTCGTTTTTGGTCAATTTATCTTTCCGGTGTCATAAGAAGCAAATATCAAGTAATGGGGAGAAAATTATCATAGTTTCACGCGAACCACGTAATTATTCTAATTCCCTCACAAGCTAACTTCACCAATTAATATCTATTTACGAAATATGCTGACGATGGCAATATATTGCATGGAAGACTACAGTCCAAATCTCGCCATGTGTAAATGTATTTACGCTATGTTTATAAGTGGGAAGTGGACTATGCAACGCAACGTGTTATACAATATCATATGAATTATAGCTTTAAATTGGATACATACGATACATTGCCAACTGATATTAATATACGAGAAAACCATAATTATTTAAAGTAGGTATCTAGCAGTTATTTATCACTGTATTTATTACTTAATCTCGAATGAGAAATCGGCAGGATTATACTGATTAAGTACCTGTAAATATCATCCGAAATTTAGATAAAATAATCATTCGACAACTTATCTTTCGTGCTTCTTATCCAGGAATCTTATGAATGTGTATTGATAATAGCAATAACTACGCCAATCGTTGTAAACCCATTTTATATTCAATAAGAAAAAAAGTAAACCTCTATAACAAATACGACTTGATCTCAATGCAAAAGGGACGCTTTTGAAGGTATTCTGTGGGTTTCTTTCTCTGTGTGTGATAAGAGACATCCCGACAAAGATAAGCACGTTTACTACGCGCTAAACCATAAAAGGTATATGTCGAAATTCGCCGCAAAAAATGCGGGAAAATACACCAAAGATAATCGTCGCATAGCGAATATCTGCGAGGAAAAATAATGCGATTTTCATTACTGAGCTGAGTCGATAAAGTATATTGATTTTAAAATCGAATAAGATACTTGACAAAAATCGACTGGAAGTTCCAGCGCATAGTCAAATTCGATATAAATTAAGTCTTATGACATGACTTATATTTTATTTAACCATGGGGAGATGAGGCCGGCTATTCCTCTCCTCATGGGTCCTCTCTAATACTTACAATCATTATTTGTATACAGGATAAAATCAAAGGAACTTACAAACGATAAAGAAAAAGGTCTGCCAGTAGTAAGGCTATATCTAAATTAAGGCAATGCCTTCACTACGTTTTTCTTTTTTTAGACGGTTAGAGATAAAAGAATAAACTCAATTCTGTAGCTGCTGTGTACTCAATGAACCCACTCGAAATGAATGCAATCAAATTTATCGGAGACTTCGATATACTTATATGAAAGAATAAAGAAAGAATTTCGGATGGACCGAAAAAAGCTAAGTTTGTATTTTCTAAGCCCTTTTACTCAAGCATTTAAATCCGAACCTGATCTTTTTAATATAAATTATTCAGAGTTATTTGAAAATGAAATACAAACGAAAATGTGACTATTTTTGAATTCCCTCCTTTATCTTTGTTAAACGAATGTTAAATGTTAAATACCATTATGCAGACTATGAAGTGGTCGCATAAAATCATTACGTGAAAGAATACAAAATCTGTTCATTGATTGTATCGTTGAGAATAGCGAAGGACGAAAATCGGGGCACAGCAATCGAGCTGAAAAATCATGCTCAAATCAATGTCAGCAACACAATCCCATGAATAATCCACTATCCAAAGAACAATCAGCTATGCAAACAACAATGAGCAAGCCAAACAATAATCAGTGAGGCATACAATAATCAGCAGTAAGACCATCAGTTTGCAAGGCATACAACAATTAGCAATCCGAACAATGATCAGCGAGCTAGGCAACAATCATCCTTTCAAACAACAATCGGCCTATTAACAAAGAATGCTACAACAGTAAGGACAACAGACGAAGAAGACAAAAAAGGAAGAGGTAGTGAAGAAACCCGCCGAATGATGTAAACAAAATTAGAGGATCGTGACATAATGGGCGATGGAATTCGTTGAGGCCGCAGATCCGTGGGTGGGGCCGTCGCGATGAACGGCCTCCGTGTGGGCGGAGGGCCTCCGACTGCCTCCACGTCGAGATTAAAACTTCCGCGACTCTGCCACGTGGAAGCTTCCAGAAAAGCAAAAACCGCAAGGGGGAACGCGATAACCCCAGCATCTCCTTCCGGGCGAGAGAACATACCCACTGAGCACTTTTTGTGGCAACTGGTTTCCTGACCTATGGATTACGCAACACGAATACAGAAGACATGTTTGGGAAGCCATCCGAGGCTAAGGGATCACATTTTATGCGGGGAAGAATTTAAGTATCCTTGTCATCCGCGGTATTTAACTGGTTTTACAAGTGAGCAGCATATAATGAGTAATATTATGCCTAGCGCAGCATTTTTATCTTTTTTTCTTACACTTTGAATGTTTTCTAAAACATAAATTATAATAATGTTTATAAATTGAATTAAAAGGAGTTAAATATCAACACCGTGATATCGTTTACTGTAAATTGTTTTGTAATTTTATTTAATTTGCATTGTAACTATAATTGCACTTATATAGCAAAGTATATTAATAATTGTACAGTTAAGTTCATCTTTATATTGTGTTCACATGTTAAATATCTGAAATTGCAATGCACTTCCTTAGGGAGGTTTTAGAAACCCCCCTATCATCTTACTAGTTGCCCCTTAGCAGTCTCCATATATGAATGAATGCATATATTTACATAATATTCATAAAACGGATAGTTACAGGTTCTCTTTAGTCAGCCGGGAAAATAAATTACATCTACAGTGACACATTACCGAGAAATTCAAGCTAAAGGAGGCGTTTGACTTCTGATAAGCAGTTGAAATTTTTGTTGAATCTATAAAGAGCTTTTGACTGCATTACCCGTACTCGAAGCAACCATTGAGGAAGCTTTTATTTCCCTGGCATTAGTATGACCACCAGCTGCTTCGCTTCCTCTGATCGATAGATTTCAATATTTTCTTCTCAAAATCACGCCTTAAAGAAAGAGGATCAGTGAAACTAGGGAACTTCCATCAAAATTTCTAAATTATTTTCTTTTCCATAAGTGTAACATTTCAAGGTAGCCTCCACTGACTATGGAGAGAGTGATAATCTGGATTTCAACAAATTCATTCGAAAAACAAAATTATCATTTTCGATGAGTTTAATATCGAATTTAATCTCGGTTTTCTACTTTCATCCTTGAAAAATTGCAAGCAACTAGCCATCGAAGTTCTTCAAAATTTACTATTTTGGTTGTTATTATTATCATTGTATAAAACATTGATTGTTATAAAAATATTATATCAATAGATTATTACGCAGCAATGATAAATTAATCACCAAGTTGTCCCCAAGTTATCCTGCCGTGTATTCAACACAATCCGAGAAGTAAACGATCATGACAAAGGACTCATGTTCTAGCTGCACGAGTCACGATGCAGACACAGAATGATTCAAATATATCTCCCACGATGGTGAACTGAAAATCTCTCCTTCCGCCAAGGACTCACGAAAAATAAAATTCACGAATAAACCACAGAGAATAAGTAGCGGAATGTCTGTGGCAGTCATCAATTGAACGAAATATCTCGTTTCGGAAACACTCAAAGATCAAGGTATTCTGGGTATTATTTCCTATTTAATGTCAATGAAGAAAGTATTCTTCCTTCCACAAAAATGAAATAAAAATCTTACGATTTCGCCTCTTTCCAACTAATTGCACCACGATGGAGGTGCTTCATCTGACCATCGAGGATTCATTGAATTCCTCAGTTCAACTTCTCCGATGGCTTGATCCCACTCTAAACTGCTCTAACAAACTCCGAGGACCGCATTCCGTCTCATGGTGACTCACGCGAAGCAACTCGAGAGTGCATGGAAGTATGGGACTTTCGCATTTACATCCTCTCGAAATATAACAGGAGAAAAAGGAAGATTTGAGGTGTCAAAGTACCGCAGTTTGAATTATTCCTAATGATTAGGACTTCAGGTCACTCACTGCTGTTTCTTGAGTTATACTCGGGCTTTTCTTCCCTCATCCAAGATAATTAACAATTATTTTCTCAGATTCACATATCACATGAATTATGAGAAATTTATATACCCTAATATTTCTCTAGTTCTAATTTTCGGATATTTTACCCTAATATTAATAATAATAATAATAAATCGTCTTTATTTGGGCGATATTGAGACTAAAAGTCTCTTCTTCAATCCAACCCATCGTCATTGATAATACAGTTGGAAGAAGAAACAATTAGAAGTATTGTGGATGTAAAAACCTAAGAGAATCTTAAGGAAAATAAATGCATCACGTTTTCCTTCCTACGGGCTATTAAAATATATTAACAGCATGCATATCTTGTTCTTTGAATCTATATTTTTAGATGTGGGAGTCGGAAGCCGGAGATCTGGGTTCGAATCTCATTCTCAACAAACGCTTTCACCTCCGGTAATTCTTCGGATTGAGACATTTGATCTAGTTAGACCCAAGTATTCATACAGTGTACGGGAACTAGCTTAACTATAAGTTGTGCTTATGGTATTCGAGAATTAGAAGAAGACAAGCATGAAATTCTATGCTGATACTATGCGTACTCCCTGATATGTGAGACTTACAAAGTAAAAAATAGGGAAATAGATTCAAGAACTAGCCGCTTGAATATTCATCTTCCTGCAGACGATACGTGGCAGTAACCGGTGAAGGGAAATAGGCTTATGGTTCACGCACCCTCTGTCACTCTAAAAAAAAGCTTCTCGAGGTTTTGGTAGACGTAAACCTCAACTATTTCGGTATCTCACAGTTGTATATTTTATTTCATTATGAAAAGAAAAAATACCACCTTATTTGGCACGATAAAAATAATCGCCTTAAATATTCTAATAATAATCATATTCAGTTACCATAGTAACACACAAAAGTAACTATAGTACAGTTGTTGGGTTACTATAGTAACTATGGAATAAAATTGTTACCATATTAACGTACGATGGACCTGAAGAAGTACACATTATACTACTATAGTAACTGTAGTACAGTAGTTAAATTACTATAGTAACTGTAGTACAGAAGTATAGTAACTGTAGTACAATGGTTAAGTAACTATAGTAACTATAGAATAAAATTGCTACCATAGTAATAGTACGATGGAGTTGAAGAGGCACTCTCAGACATAAAAATCGTCCACAAATTCATTCAGTCTTTATTTTTCCCGCTGTGAAAGTGACTTTGGAGTTTGAATTCTACGGCGCACTTCCGACTTCAAATCTCTCTCTTGTTATCTGCTCCCTCAAAGGGCCCATTCATATTCCACACTTCCCGGCATGCAAAGCCACTCACAAGGTCACAAACAGGGTCGATTTTTCGATTATCCGTGTCGAACGCTAGTAAATTCTGTGTACCCATCCCATCTCATCTTCCAAACACCATTTCGGATGGTTAGGTCATTCTTTCTTCTTTTTCTGATGAGTTTTACGCGAACAACCAAATCACTGTTATTCACATTAAATATACATGAATATAATATAATATAAATTTAATGAATCCCTTCTCTCAAAGGGAGAAGTAAGAAATTATTTTTAGTAAAATATAATTTGAATATTACCTCGTTATTTTCCAAGGATGGCAATACATATGCTAAGCATAACAGATTTTTCACTCCTACTATTCCAACCAACCACAACAACTGAAATAATTTTTTGGATATAAGATGGATTTTATCAGTTAAACATCGTTACAGAGATTTCTCGCACTTCCAAAACCCCTGCCATACATCTTCAAATTGTTTAATGAATTAAAACAATTTTCTTTATTTTTCGTAGCACTTAAAACTACATAATTGGTATCATTTCATCTACTTTTAAATTCGTTTATTTCATTTATTGCTTGCCATTTCTTTTACAATATAGACAATTAAAAGAAAATAAATGTTATTGATATTGTGCATTTTCGATATTGAACACAGAAAAATACATTTTGTAGAACAGCAAAAGAAATACATGAAATTATTGTGTTTATCTAACATCGTAATTAGCTCAAAGATTAGAAAGACGATATATGTAGTCGCATTTATTTAAGGATTGATATTGCTTTTGTTTTTTGATTGATTCCTTTCAAATTAAAACGCTTCTATAATGGTACATTGTTGCTAATTTACACTCTAGTATTGTTACAAAACACCCTTATTGTTACGAAACCGTACTTCAACAAATTACCTCGAACTTTCATTGTTGTTTACAGATCTCATCATAATAACAACAATGATGATTGACTCAGCCTTATTAAAATTCAATTACTCAGCCTGTTTCTTAGTATAATGAATACACGTGTACTTTGGTCGTAAAGAGTTATCATTTTCACTTCCCGGTACCGCAGCTTCCACTTCTTCGTCCATCTGGTGCACGCCAAGGAAAGTGGAGCACTGGTCACGATGATTCATGCGCGGCACGAAAAAATCGAGCATCAACCGCGAAAGATGGAGATCATGACTTTCTCACGCTTGTCTGGACCAACTTATATATACGCATCTTTGTGTTCACCCTCTGCTATTCCAAAGGAGACACGTGGTACCCTGTATAAATATTTTGTCCTTGGCTTCGATTCCCGCCGTGAGCAGTTTTTTCTTCCTTCTCGGAAGTTCGCTGAGATTTTAGCTGACGCGGTATTTCTGGCGACATTTTTTTCCCTCGACAAATTCGTCTGAAAAGGACTCTTGAACGTCGACAGAGGTAACGGAGCTGATGGGACTTCAAACATATTTTTGCAGTTGACTTGTTATGAATTGTTATCGCGATGAATGAGATTAGACAGAAATTCTGGCGACAATGTTGACGTCGAATATTTAGAAATAGCAATATTTTATAACAATACTCATAGAAATAATAGCAACAATACCTACAAGCAGGGATTTGTAACAGCACTTTTGTCCGAATCCTTTCAACAATGCTGTCTAACAATGTTCTGCAACAATACTCGGTGATAATAATTTGAAACTATAGATTATAATAACATTTTCTTAATGCACTTTCTGACAGTGAAAAACTCTTTTGTTGCATATTAACACTCTTTCCCTAAATGTAAGGGATGAAAAGCTGTCAATCTGTCAGTTCACGGATAACAATAAAAATCATCACACATAACGATTGTCCTAAACACTACAATAAATAAAGTCACTGTTCGCGTGAGATTAAAATCAAAAAGTCTAAACCCAACAAATCAGAGGCTTTACAATAAATAATACGTACATGTTTTGAAATTAATCTCTTTCCAAAAATTTATTCCACCGATGCATACCTGACACTACAAGTATTCACTTAATATGTCAAAGGCCTCACACTCATTTACAACTATGCGTACTTATATAGAAACATTTAATGTATTAATCAGACCTATCAATTATAAAATAGCCAAGAAAAAATTACACTACTTCGTCGAAATCTTTCCTAAAAACCTCGCAATATTTTTGCTGTTTTAACAGATGTCTTCTTAAGAGTTTCAGGAATTTTCCCTTCTTGAATGTGTCCTGAGAATGGCGAATCAGCTCCAAATCCTCGGCATGCCTTGCGGAAACGTTTTTGTCGCAAAATCACAACAAACCAAATTTGCGTGTAAACCAGCCCCCCCAAAAAATAGAGGAAATTCGGAAAAAAAATTGACAGAGATTTTTAAGTGAATCAAAGGTTATGGTGTCAATGGGTCGCACGACAAGATAAACTGACTGAATTTTCCAGCGATGTTTATTTGTGGTTAGGGAAAGGGTGACAAAATAAGCAAGAGGAATATGTGAAGATAACGAGCCTATTTGGGAAATGTATAATATCTTGAGAACTACAGATCTGAGTTTAGGATAAACGTATAGAAAAACAATCACAAAAAGTAGACATCATTTAATTATTCTGGTTGCAAACTATAAGTTTCACGTGTAATAACTTTCCTTGTGATAGATTTTCTTTCAAAACAATCAATATAATGATTTTGGTCAATGAAAATGACAACAATAGGAACAACAATGGGGACAACAATACTGACAACAATTCAATGAGCCCAATTCCTCTTAAGAGCACAACAATCCCTTTCTGCAAAAACAACGATCTCTGTTGATGAGTAATCGGAGATGGTAATCTGAGAGAACTGAGAACTTTCTAAAGTTTGTCATCTTGCTACTCAATGGACCAGCGGATCGAAAACTCGGGGTCACGACCCATATACGGGTCGCGAAAAGGCCTATCGGACGGGTCATATCATTGCGAAATGTATGTGAAATTTGAATTGCGAATAATTATGTTACTTCTTTCTGAATTTTTTTCCTGAGTTTAAACATAAATGAATCCTTACGAGAGTATTATCGATGAATTTCGAATTTTTTTATTGGTGCCTTTTCTTATGTTTTGTGCATACTAATTTTTTATCAGATATCAATAAAATTACATTCCATTATTAGATTTATTTTATTAGAATTAATTTTTATTAGATTATTAGATGATTATTGGATGATATGACTCCAAATAAGGAGCATTTCATGGTTTATAATCGTCATGGCAATATCGCCATACGCCTTTACAACAAATCTCAATATTTAGACGTAAAACGTTAACAATTAAACATTATTACAATTGCAGGTGATGATCTATTATTGGGAGAGTATTTATTGATTCATTTTAATTTTGCGCATCTTGCAGCCGTTTGTATTGTTGTATAGTTCCTGGGGACAACAATAAATAATAATGAATGATTGCTACCGCGATATTTGATTATCTTTCAACAATGCTGACATTGTTATATGAATAAGAATTCCAAAACCATTAAGTTGAATTGAAAGAGGTTTATATTGTTTCATAAAGGAAGAATTTCCATTTAGCTAAACTTTAAGACGAGTTTTCTCAAGATAGATATTTATAATGATTAGATAAAGAAGTTTTAGGTGCTTAAAAAAGGGATAAAATGCTTCCAAATACCACGCAAGCAACTTCAAATGGTTATTGACCTCAGATACGGTACATGAAAGTTAAATGAGCACCAGAAGGGGTGGAATCAGTCTGCAAGAGGTCGTCTAAACCGACCAATGTACCCGTTCCGAGAAAGCAAAACTGCTGATGGCGAGTTGAAAGATCTCAGGGGGATGCTGGTGTAAACTTTCTCGGAGGAAGTCATCCGGAGGGAGATGGACAGCGGTTAACCACACAGCATGCAATCATCTTCATTTGATACACGCCTTAATTAGAACGCGGGTCCCGCCGCCACGCGGAGCCCACCCAAAGTACACCGCTCCATTAATTCACCACGACAACCATCTTAGATACGAACCCTCTTAGGGCATTCCCTCGAAGAGAGGTTAGCGCTGAATCCATTGAACTAACAACAAAACCGTATTTTAGAGAGGGCGAAAACTCCCAGAGTAAATACGTTTACGGGCAATTCTTAAGTGATTTTTTTGTGATTAATCGTCGCTTTCTTAGAAAGATATTTGATGCTTACAGTCGTCGTTGATCAGTGACTGCAAACGGAAAAATTCTCCACTTCAAACTGAAATAATCCGTACGCCTTAATTCGGAATTCCCCTGCTGAAGTTATGCCGGAGCAGTTGAAAGAGCTCCCGGGATCAAGCGTTGCCATGACTTGGATGATTTATAACTAGAATAAAGCCGAGCGGTATTATGTATGATTGTCGCAATCATCGAACTATGAACAGTGTAGAACAGTGGTTTCCACACTTTCCAGTCCGTGGACCCCTTTGAAAAGGGAGAACATCTCAGGGACTTATTCTCAGTTTTGGCAAGAACCAAACAATAATATTACAAACTCATACATTTATTTTAATTCAAAGAAAAATATTCGCACAGAAAAATGAATTTTATTAGCAAAATAATAATATGATTGTCGAACACAATGCGATATATTATGTGGACATCGAAGCTGCTTATGACCAATTATATCTTCAATGTCAGGTTCAATATTTGTTAATTGCAATATTAAGACACTCTCAATTTAAAGTTTAGATCTGAACTTAGATTTCAAATACGTGAGATGGGAAAATGCGGTTTCACATAAACAAGTAGTGGGAAACACAATCAAGCACTTCAAAGACTTGTTGCGTCACAGTCGGCGAGAGCGTTTCAGATTTTACGATTCAGATTTTAAAAATCTGGGTATCCTCTAGGTTTTTGTTAAAGCCCCCCAGGGTGTCCGCGGATCACACTTTGGGAACCTCCGGTGTAGACAATTACAGACTTAACAATAGTGAGGGGTAACAATTAAAAACAAAACAGAAAATGATAAAATTTTCTTCTATTAGTTTCCCTCGTTCAAATATACTACATATGATGGAAGTATTTAAATTATGAACTGAATGCGACTTGAGATATTTTCAATGAATGGACTGAAATTCTACTAATTTTCTTAAAACAAGACATGTAGCTGGATTTTCACTATATAAAAGATTACAGTCCGGACAATGTGCAAAGAATAAAATCAACGGGGGTGGCCTTGATGTTGTGGATATTCATAATCAAATAAGATGTATACTTTTCCACAGTTATAAAAGATTACATCTTATATAGATGAATGTGTAAATAAATTGTCTTCAAGGTTAAAGCAAATATCTTTTAGGTCAGTATTAATTAACAGAACGATAAATTATTAATGAATGCATAAAAACGACAAGAAAGTTATTTTTTAATTATTTACAACAATTTAGCTCACTCGACTGTGCAACAATAGATTATTTGGATTAAATAACAATTGAAGCTCCATTTCATTTACTGTTTATTCATTAATCGCAATAATATAAGACTGGGCACCAATAAGATATTGTTACTAATTAAAAATTAGAGATAGACTTCATTTACTGTTTTACAGCCAGAATTTAAAATGCTTCCTTTTAATTGATGCCCGTAAATGAAAGATGCAATGATTCAGCAATAAAATTCCAGTATCTCATTATCATTGAAATCCTCGAATGCAAACGTTGCTATATTTAATTTCCATTCAGAATGTTTAGCGTGTGATGTAAACAGAAACCACTCTCCTGTTGAGGAATGTCTGAAAGGTCTTTCGTTCTTCTCTCCTGATCGAGACCGGAAGTGCATTTCAAACAGACATGGAGGGCAAGGAACCCTGCAGACACGTCTTACAAGACCCCTCGTTCATGATTCATTATCTCCACTAAAAATCGAATCCAAGGAACGATATGAACTGCCAACCCAGATCTCATCGTCGACGAGTTGATGATGAAATTAAAAACACGCTGAAAACGTTTATTCGAAAGAGCTCGGAGAAGGTACCAACCTTAACTCATAGAAAAACAGCAGGCTAAATAGAAGTCCGTCTTAAACTAAAGAATGACTGTAAATTATCAATGTTGGCTAGTTGGGAGTTCGGCGTGATGACAAAAATTACCATTGGAAACTATCGAATCGAAAGAATACAACAATGTGAAAGGAATTATTTTTGAAATAAAAAGGAACGAACGCATTTTTTCATTGTTGGATTGCAACGCTCGCTTATTCAAACAATAAAAAATAACAAATCCAACAATCAATTGATCTTGTATTCGTTTGTTGCGAATCAATTCAGCATTTTTAGAATGAGTTACCATTAAACCGAGTTATTGTATATATTATTACTGATTAATCCTAATGTTATACTATATTTAAATTACATAATCTTTGAAATGCTTTATGAATCAAAATATTAATTTTTTACGTTCTATATTTTATTTTTTATCTTAATATGTAAAGGAATCAACAGATTTCTTAATTGGATATCATCAAGTCAAATCTAAAGTTATCAATTTAACCTTATCCATATTCATTTTCAGCATTGCATTCAATAATTTATATTTTAATATAGTACAAGGAGTATTTTAGAAAGGAGATAACTAAAGTTTGCTAACTAAAAACCAAGATACGATATCTCAATTAAGTCGTAGTGACATAGAGTAAGGACTCTATCGTCCTTACTCTCGTCGTATCAAAGGAAAACTTTCTCGGAAACCACAAATCAGTGATTCTGTGAAACTACTCTCAGTTCGGGGTCTAAATGCTGATAAGAAGCACAGACATTCTTTAGACGTTTAAAATTAAATGGCCATGACATGAAGCGGGATTCAGGAAAGGAAGTTATTAGATAAAGATGAGACATCTACGAGAAGATTGGGAGCTAGGTCGAACCAAGGCTGGACCTAAATCTCACCCTGAAAGAGCTAAATTTTATTTCACAGAGAAGATTCATGAGAAAAAAAACATTTGATATCACTCAAATAGTTTCCGTGACCCTCCTTATGATGATCCCTAGATACGCTACTAAATTAATAACAATTTTTCAAATGAATGACGAAAATATCGTCTTTATTGAGTTATCTAAAGTACAGTAGAATATTAAACTCTAAGAATTAGAGGAAAACGTACATAAAGTTATTTTACGGCCAGAAAAATATAAATTTTATTATTATATTAATTTTTAATTATTTACTTTATTAACTTAATTGTTAATATATTAACTAATTATAGAATTGCGCAATTCACCGCGAGATTGTTTTAAAAAACTCTTTATTGCGTTAAATTAGATTATGGCCAAAATACATAAATTCTAAACAACAGTCAAACGATTTTATTACGGCGAGGTTGTTTTATTGAGGTTACAGAGGGACGAATCAGAAAAGTTACAACAACTACTCTAAAATAAACACTACTCCGCGTAAATACAAATTAAATTTATTCACGAACAACAGTTCCGTTTCCTCTTCAGGAAATTTACTGGTTTTTCTAAAATAAATGATTGGTCTACTTTCAGAAGAGGAAGAAGCCGAACTTCGTCCGACAGTTGTAACAAATGGAGAAAGCAGAAAGGGAGTGGGTGTAACAAGTGGGCAAGCGAACGCCCACGGACATTGCCGAAGTTCTGAGGACACTTCCTACTCAAGAAAACGTCCACTCGGAAAAGTTGGGAAAACATATTAACAATCAAGACCAAGGACCACAGTTGGTTGGGCGGTTAGCCCACAACTTCCGTTGCAAAGTTTAATGTAACTGCCGGCTACAAAGTAAAGCCACTTATTCGTAGGGAACATCTTTTTCGACTTCTAATTCATTAAGCGTCTACGAAAAAAGAGAATAAGAGCAACAATTTACGACAATAACATAACATTGTATTGTTGGGAGAGCCGAATTAAATATCTGTCCCAAGCAACAATCGATTTATTATCATGTATGAACAATATGACAACAACAATGCTTGTCAGTAGCAGACCTGGGGAAGTAGGTTTTGTCAATTTAAAGTTCAACATCAATTTTGAGTTCAAACGATATCTATGTCATCACGTTAAATAGCATTTACCTTAATGCAATATAAGTATAATCATCAAGAGCAGAATCATCAATAAATAAATAATAGCATTGAAAATAAACTTTAAATATTCTTTGTCTATTGATTGTATTCACTTTGAAACGGTCTCAAAACCTTATGTGAATCTTTGAATAAATAAATAAAAATTGATTAATTTTATATTGTAGAGATTACGACTTATTTTTAATCAATTTAAATGAATGCTTATGGTGCTATATACACGCGATTTATCAACAAAAATGCGAACATTGAATTGTCATATCGTTGGTTTCTTTGTTTTGGCCAACAATGCAATTTTCGATTTTCAAGATAAAGAAGGCATTGTTGTAAAAGCATTGATGACTCGTTTTGCTATAAACACCAAGATATTGCAGATCCTCCTCACCACTGAGTAACATGATACAATGGATGATGGCTGTAAAATTTATTACATTTTATTCCATCAGCTTAAGTTGGATTCCGTCGATGAGGAAATAAAAAAAGACCCCCAGTACAGTTCGGCGTTGTTGTCAGACTCCAAGAGCAATACATCCCACGGGTTTGCACCAGCGATAAAAGTCATCCGCGAATCTTTGCGTGGTCGTTGGAACGAGGACGTGTGGGCGGGCGGAAGAGAGATAGCGCGGCTTTTTAGCGGCTTCCAGAGCGTTGTTGGAGGGCCCACAAAGAGGCATGGACTGTTTCCTTCCGTCCTCCGAGGATCTCTAAGGCCCCCAGTATCTCCAACTCCCACTTCCTCTCTGATATCGAGGGAAGGCCTTAACAAAAGCACACGCGCGCACACACAGCTCTGCATTGTTTCCGTATTCCAATGCCATCTACACTCGGGAAAATCCTACCCATTATCGCCTGAATTTGGGCTGACCCTTTATTGTATCTTTAAAAACTATTTTAATCAAAGAAATCTTATTCACAGATCTAATTACACGTTAATGTATATGAAATCAACAACAGTTCCAATTACGTCAACAATTCAAATCGCATAAGTCTTAAACTATTAGTATATTACCCGTTAATTTCCATGAAATCAACAATAGTGTCCATTAACTCATCCCAATCAAGATCATAGTAATTAGAACAGCAATCAAGTCCATATTGGGCGAATTTTAGTCGTACAAGACCTCTCTTACACTAATTGTAGGTCCTTAAAGTCCTATGCCCTAATCAGGGTTTGAACTCGAGATGTTTTTCTACCACTACCTACCAAAATCGACCTTATTCAACCTTGTGATTCGACTGTAAATGGTTCAATAGAAGTTACAGAAACGTAACAATGATCCTAGAATGATTTAATTCAAATCTAATCATAACTAAATGAAAAACAACAACGAAACGTTATACATAACAACGAAATTGGCAATAATCATATCGATGACTCATTACAATCACTCATTGTAAAATTTATAGAAAAGATTCAACAATAAAAACGCCAACAATGCTTTTCCAAATCTATTCTCATTCTTTAAATTTTGTGAAGAAACATCGAAAGCAAATATATTCAAAAGGCAAAATTTTTCCCCTGTAAAAAAACAGGATGATAGAATTTACTGTCCAAATCAATCGAACTTATTTCAAACGGATCGTGAATTGTGTCTCATCTGCAAGAAAAAACATCAAAATTAAGAAAAGTAGCATACCGTTGACATAAACATTTCCTATCCTTGAATACGCAAGCAGCAAAGCTCGGTTCCTGGAAATGTTTGAAACATCCTTCGTAAGCTCAAACTTCTCTGTCAAGTTCGCCCTATAGCTGATGAGTTTGGACAAGGCTAAATAGAGAAGTAAACAGACCTGTAAGTCCTGCTTCAAAAGCCGTTTCTAGGTTTCCTAAATTTGCATACACAAATATGAACGTTACTTGATTGTTACATCATTGTTGGCTACCGCTGCCTCATTGTTATTTCTCCGTTGCATTCTTGCCGTTATCTCATCAGCAAAATATTGCTAGTCGTAATGGTTTAATCATTCTTGACTAGCGCTACCTCATTGTTATTTCTCCATTACATTGTTGCCATTATCGCATGGGCAACAGATTGTGGAGGCGCAATGGTTTCCATCACAGCCCCAGCAGCATACAGCGCGTTAGCTAATAAGAAACAAATAACTCGGCCGACATCCGCCCGTTCTTTTTTTGCCCAGACCATGTGCTAAGTAGCGTCAACAAAAGCGAGTCAACCATCCATTCAAATCTCCTACGGTTGCGTAAACTGTTAAAAAGAGACGAAGACTCGTGGAAAAAAGGGTTAAAATAAAAGAGCCAGACTTGCTCCTCGCCGTTTCTTAAGCCGGTAAGGAGCGCGACTATTATAGGCGACCGCCCAGGGCCTCCATTTCGGTTGGAGCGCCTTGTTTGAGAAAGACCTAAGAATTGTTTCTGTAAACCACGCTGGTTTCAAAAAGTCAATAATTCGATTCAACAATCAATTCAGAAGTATGTTTTACAGCCACCCTTAGCCGTTTCAGTTACTATTATAAAATTTTACGAGATTGTTACGTCATTGTTGACAGCCGCTACCTAATTGTTATTTTCAGTTACATTATTGACGTAAATAAGAAATTTAAAACCCTTAAAAACTTTAAACTCCCTTACATTAAGTATTTAAATCTTACTTTCATGTAAAAATCAATCAGATTTAAATTTATCGTTGAAACACTTTACCATTGGTTTGAAGAATCTACTTCCATTATCGTTACATTCCTGTTTCTCTTCTCTTTTGTTTCTGCTAACAAACGATTGCATTAATTAACAATAATAAACGACGAATAATCACTATCAAATATAGACCATGAATTGTTGCTGCAATACCTCCCATGGCTTTCATTTCGCATTTTTACTTTCTCCCTATACCTAGTATAGAGAAAGTAATGTATTCGCAAAAAAATTCTACCTCCACATTTCAACGGAAATAGATGTTTTGGGGCCCATAGAGTTCGTTTTCGCTATTTTCCCGAACATGTGTCTGTGTGTCTGTGGTAAAAAAGTTTGTGGGCGCTCTATCTTAAAAAATAATTATTGGATCATTTCCAAAATCCATATTTAGTATTTATCTAACTATGCCTAGAGTTGATTAGTTTTTGATGAATATCGCTTAACCGGAAGTTGCGGTTTATCCGGAACAAACGTTTGTTTCTTAAATATCTCTGTCAGAATGCAATGTAAGTATATACAACTATATACAAAAGTTATAGATAATGTACTTTACTATAACTTTTGTATGAATCATTTTTCTGTAACACTCATTGTTTTGGAATTATTTATATATATTACCGGCATAGGCTTCTCTTTTCAATAAATGAGGAGAAAGTCATGTGTTGGCCACATCAGATTTTTTTAACCAGGAAGAATCTTGTTGCATGATATACAAGGAAATTTTTCAGCTTAAACATGCGGATACAAATTTGACAACTAATGATTTTTTTCGTTTCTTCCCTAATAATGCGATGTAATGTAAATGCGATATTCGAACGCCACGACACGCAAGAAACACTCCCGACATTTCCTTGTGACCCCATGTCTTTTTGACCTTTCTTTTTCTAAGAAAGATATAAAAAGGCTCTCTTTACTTACTGCTCCTTACTTGAGATTACGAGAAGCTCATAAAAGCATTTTATCTTTGACGGAAACGCACTTCTATTCTTGAAACACAGAATGAAAGACTTTCCTCGTACTTGGATTGAAAACCAAGTTACGGCACTGGCAAATCATTTTTGACTTCAATAACTGAATAAATACATTAATTAGTCTTTTTATCCCTGGATGAGTTCTTGCGCACAAAATGCCCCATCTCAACGCCATTCCATTGCTTCAACGAAGCAGTATCCCACTTACAATATCAGTTTAACAACTTTCATATTTTTTCAATACATATAGTAATATTATATATTCTGTGTATTATAGAAATTATATCGAGCTGAAATTGCTATGATATAATATTCTGTAAAATATACTAGAATTAACTGTTTAACAAATAATTTCTCGAATAATTTCATGTGTATATTATGATACTGATGTGAATGTTAGATTTAAACATTTTACACATTGAGCTATTCTTTAAAACTTCTATGTCACTTTTTATCAGCATAGAAAACATATTTTCGAGAATAGATAAAAAACTCTACAGAATCAAACTCCACTACTTCATGGCAGTTTCCTAGAGCAATAATACCGAGCAATATTGATACAAAGCATTGTTGCAAATATCTAACAATCAAAACTACCAACCAGCTCATGAACACAACAATGAGATGTAAAAACAGTTCTTTGTGCACGACAATGAGCGTCTTCCAATAGCTCATTGGCAATAATAGCCTAACAATTAAGAGTAAACAATATCTATAGCTTTATTTAAGAGCACGCTGTCCATAGTTTTTGGTACCTCAAATAATGTGTTATGACTTGATGAAACATGATATTTATGATAATTTAATTGTAAAAATTTAAATAAATAAATTTACGTGTTTCCTTATTTTTCTCACCTTTATCCGGAATAATGAAGACTGCTGTAATAGTGAAAATCTAGAGAGAGTGTTCTAAGATTGAAATAAGCAGCCAACGAGGAGCACAAATCGCTATCAGAAGTTGCTGGTCCCAAACCGGTTTGTAAATCACCCCCTATTACTTAGGAGCACCACTCACGGCGTTGTAATCACCGATCGTAAGGTTCATTGAAATCTAAGAATCGAGGTGTTACCTGCCTACAAATCACGCTGACCTCATCAGCACTTTCCTCAAATGGCGAAGCTGCAGCCGAGGCACAGATTTCCGGTGTTCGAAAGTTCAGCGGTAGCTGGTGGTTCATGAAAAATGCCTGAGGAAAAGCACGCGGATGTCTTCAGTTTCACGTAAGGTATTCAAAAGAGAGAGGGAGATAAGTAAACTGCCTGAAGAGGAAAAAATTAGAGGAATGTTTCCCTAAGAAGAATACTCAGAGAGAGGAATCATTAGAGAGATAGCTAAGCATTCTTGGAATACTTGCTAAAATTCAGAGAAGAGTTTATACATCGAGCATCCCAGCGCAAAGGTAGGTATCCCATATCCTTAGAATTTCACTAAAATCCCTGGAACTCATTATTATTATTAAAAACCACTCGTCAATTTAGCTGTTACATTAAGACGATTCCAGTGATTTAACGTCGGTAACTGCTCGTGGAGTTGATCTAAATGATTCTTCTAAAATTATATATATATATAAAGTGAATGAAGGACTAAAAGTGGAAAAAAATAAATGGTACATTTTAATGTTTGTTATTGGCGACTACAGAAGCATAGCCTTGAAGCTGAATTGCCTTGAAACAATGTCTTAATTTTTTAATTCTCCGCTCACATGACATTAGCTGCGCCCATTGTAGCTATCCAACGCTACAATGGTTCCACAAGCTTTCTTTATTGTTGGCTCTTTCCCTTTTAATATCTACATTAACAATCCCGGCGTTATTCAACAATCCAGACATCATTACAACAATCATTCACTAATACTTACTCGATTACCCTCCAGTGCAATATCATTAATACATGCATCAAATTCTAATCTCATAATAACATCATTTACTTCTTGCTACTGCACAAAGGACAGTTAAACTTGTCATTTCTGTAGTTTGTACCTTTATTTCATTTTATGTATATTCATTTCCCAGTTTTTCGTTCTTCTTAGCCTCATTGATTGCTTGAGCCCGAAGCCGGCCAAAACTTTCAATTTATTGAGGTGAGCGTGTAAGGTATGTTTCCATTTTGCTATCTCAACCTATGAAGGTGCAAATTATCCGCTACGTCTTTTCTCGCATTCAATGGATATTTTTATGAATTTCAATACAAATTCCATTAACCTAACTTTCATACAACTTCTTTTAACGATCCTATTTTTCACCAATCTTTTTGAACATTATCTCATACAACAATACATTAACATTTTCATTATTATTACACCAAACGATTAAATTCTCGTAATTGTCGTCCCTTCTTTTATACAGGTGATGATCAATCGATTGTTAACTTAATACTTCACTGTTGTAAAAACAAATCATTATGATTGTTGTGATTTTATTAATATCCTTAACCCATTTCGTTACTATATGAATAGATCTCCTTATGCTGTCACTGTTATTGAGTTCACAGAAGATAGACTTTTTGCACGATCTATCACTGTCAACTGAAAACTGTACTCATGCATTATTAATGCCAAGTAAGGAGAATTTTCATGGCATAATAACGGTTCTTGAGATATCTCAAGAGTACATAACACGTTTCATTCACGCAGATGTTCATTTGTTATTCAAAAACAAGGAACGTAATAAACCTGTGAGAATAAAGTTGAGCTCGCAGATCTCTTCTTTAATGGACCATAAATTCTTTCAAACGTGGGCATTTAAATCCTAATCACTGGTTTTTGCCGTACATAAAGTTTGAGAATTTCGGAATTATGCACGGAAATAAATTAAAAATGATTAGCATCCAAACAGTTTTTTAAAGAAAAGAATCAGTGTTGCATAAAAATCTAGTGATACAAAAATGATGAATTCGTGCATGAATAAATATCTATCTTTAAAACTGGAAAACCCAATAACTGAAACTCCAAATTAAAAATAAAGTCTGATTCTATCGAGTTTCTTTGTGTATTTTATAAACACTGAGGGAAATTTGATTGCAGCATTTCCAGCGAGTTACATTCCGAATTTTTACTAAACTTTGGGTGCTGTAAGTCATTAATAAACGGAATATTTTCGGCAAAATTGAAAATGTTACTTCCAATCGCATCAAAAGTGGGATGAGGGTTAATGGAAATCCGCCTGAGCGCCTTAGATTGCGCCTTGATTCTACCCAGTACCCTTCAATACAAATGGCAAGGCAATAGGTATCATAAGTCTATATAAGTTGACTTGGGACCTTCCGGTAAAAGGAATTGCTACGGTAACCTAACTTTGCTTCGGTGGAACCTAGAATGAAACAGCTACTCTATCGGAATTAGTGCTCCGGAGATGTAAACTTGCGGTAACTGCATTTTCTACAAAATAGGGTTAATGGTTTCGGGTAATAAAGATTTACGGGGCTAAAAAACTGTTCCTAAATTAAATTATTTCCAGGTTAATTAAAGCCAAATTTAAAAGTTCGACTGAAAAAACTAACTAATGCTTTTATTTAGAAAAAGAGAATGGAAGGATTAACAGATGGAATAATTTTTTATCTAGGTTGACTTTAGAGAGAGAGATTTGATAGTAGAAAAAAAAGATAGTAAGAGATGAAGTTGGAGTGCAAAGAATAGATTGAAAATTTTCAGTAACAGATTGGTAGCCACCGATCGCCAGATGAGGACAATTTAAGGAAAACATATTATTAGTAAAATTTCAATCTCTAAATAAAGCAGCGGGTCGCTGAGAAATGTATCAAGCTCGCGGAACATAAGGACCAATTGAATAAGACAGTCCTTAATTCGTATAAATCATTCTGTAACCATTTCCATGCTGGCTGTTAACGTAAACAAGCACATATAAAGGAATTTAGTTCTGTTATATAGACTACACACGGATATAACAAGATATAGACAAAAACAGTACAAACAAGAAGTGAATATTTGGAATAAGAAATGGGAATAATTTAGTTATCTGATGTAAGCATGAATCTACGAATCATTGAACAGTGGTATAGGGTTTTTCATACAGAGTTACTGAAGGCTCCAGTATGTATGTAATAGTACTTTGTATAAGAAAGATGGAGTAGTAGCTGGAACAATTTTATCTAGTAACCTAGTAAATACTTTCGACTATTTTCTGAAAATTTTAAGTACTGGCGGCATTGTGATTGTTGTCCATTTTTGTACCTAGATTGCATGTGCTGACAGTACTATCTCGTTGAAAATCTGGAACATATTATTCAATAACCTAGAATTTTATCGAAATGTACGAGTTTCTGAAATCAAAATTTCTTTGTCAAATTTTAGAGACATTAGCGGGCCGTTCCAAATCTCTTTGCAAGCCTTGTTCTGTTTCGTAGAACACCAACGGTCAAAATATTAGTTAATTAATTTAGATGTAATGTTTTCCCTAAATCACGATGAAAGCCAATATTTCCCCCATCAATCAACAGCGACCGGAATTGAATATCGTTCCCAAATAACCCAACCAGTTAATTAAAGCCAGGAGGCTTCGAATTATAGAGCCCGGGAAAAAAAGAATGGCCGGTTAATTAAATCCACCCTTGCATTTAAAAACACGAGCTTCAGAGGAGATGGAAGATGCCAGATCATTTACGCAGAGATTTTTATTACCCGTGCTGGACCACAGCTTCCCTCCGGTGAAATAAATGGTCATTTAGAGCTTTAATGAATTCGTCCGAACGATCTTTATTTGAGGGGTCGATGGCGGTAATAAATTACGCACTTCCGTTAGAAATTTTGATGGATAAATCAACATGGAGGGCCTCAGAATTCTTCCTTTAGAGTTAATTATGACGCAAAGTCCTCAGTGGACGCCTCCGTATTTTAAAATAGGCTCAAACAGGAAAGCAGAGCCCGAATACCTCACTCCTCATCTCGTCTAGTAGAACTCATTCCCACTTAAGGGCTTACCTATAGGTTATTGGTTGAGGGATTGAGGTTTGAATTAGCCTCCGGGTTATATACCTCATAAACCGAGTTACAAAATAAATGCTATGTTAAAAATGTTGGAAATTTTTCCTGCCAAAAGTTTTGGCGTGCTTTGAAGGTGGTTGTTCTCGATGAATCAATCATTGAAACATACAGACATACATATGGTTTTGTATAATAAATAAATAAATAATATAACAGCGTTGTCAAACTAATGAACCTGTTTTCCTGATTTTAATTGCAAAGAAAACCTAAAAAAGTAGCTATCCTAATGTGATGAATGAGAACCTGAGTAAACATGCATAGCTTAAAATATTACAGCGAATATATTCAAATAAGTTTTGACGAGTCATAAGCGACTGAGCTCAATGGAGAAATATTGCGGGTGGAATGAGCAATTACCCTGCTTATCCCATAAGAAAACGCCAAGGTT
Organism: Sympetrum striolatum; assembly: GCA_947579665.1. Taxonomy (NCBI): domain Eukaryota; kingdom Metazoa; phylum Arthropoda; class Insecta; order Odonata; family Libellulidae; genus Sympetrum; species Sympetrum striolatum. Next base: position 78,748,699 of record OX388346.1, read on the forward strand.
GAATTATATAACTGTACAAATGTTTATCAATTAGAAATATTATGGAAATTTAATCGAGATACACTACGATATCACCGAATGTTTTAGTGCATCTTACCATCGGTTTTCAGATGAATAAAACATACATTTTATTACATTATTTCATAGATCAATAAAAAAGTAAGAAGCGTATGATTTACTTCTTGATTCTACTGCGAAGTTTTTCAAGATACTAAGAGCTGAAAAAAATCCGAAAATCTAAGCAAGACATACATGAATTTGTAATGAGATACTCTAGTATTGTTGTTCAATAATGACACAAAAATGTAATAATAATAATAAAAATCTCAGCACGGCTACATTTCCAACAATTGCAAAATCTATTTTAATCAATCAATTGTCAATCAATTGTCAATCAATTGTCAATCAATTGTCAATTAATTGTTGTATCAATTGTAAAATTTGCGCTCAGCTTTCTAATAATCATACCAATATGTCTTTATTTAAATATTTATGGCGAGATTTAGAGTGAAATCCTCTTCTTACGTCTAACCCAAAATAACCCCATTCCGGAAACATATCGAAAGCCCAACACAACAAATCACCATACTGCTGCAAACGCAAGAAATGAAAGAGAGGATATTAAATTGCTAGCGAAGTGAAATCTGTCATTATGCGAACGCCACATGCTCTTTTAAGTCTATGCGCTTGCATCATGAATATATTTATGTTCGAATGGAATGATTCAAAGGTCACGTCCCACACGCGGGATGACCACTTGGAAGTGAGGCACGATGAAAAACAAAATCAAATCGATTCGTCGTAAACATTTCAATAAAATAAAAGTGAGGGTAAAATTGATTCTCCTCTTTGTTAGCTTTTACTTGAGGAATACATCTGGCACAAATATCAATTGAGTTGTGCCATTAACACGCAAAGCTTTGAATACGGTCAAGTACAGTACAGTTATTGTAAAATAGTGATGGATTTCAAATATAGAAACAAGTGAAATTCATGTAGTGTACTTAAAAAGATACTAGTACGATGTAACAAGGGGAAGTCGTAAATGTAATGTAGTTTTTCTACATTATAAGTGGACAAAAGATTTTTTCCGTATAGAAATTCCATTAGCAGGGCTGAATATATCCCGAGCAGCCAGCGAATAAGGAAATTTTGGCACATCTGACTGCTAAAATACAGGATCATTTGACGTGCCAAATTTAACTGTTTGTTCTTCAATCAGTTTGAATAATAATAGTTTTGATAACTAAAATTTATTCGTCCGTAAGCTAACTGATCTCTTATTACGTCCTTGTGTCATAAAATTTAATGTTTGGTATCATATCCTTCATCCTCTGGAAACTGCCATCACATATTGTTTGATCAAAGATACTCTCTGGCTCGACAACCGATAAGAATGACATTTTAATGAAAGATTGTTTTATGAACCTCTTTAAGGACGCAGAAACTGCTCAAAATCATTTAGTAACCGCTGAAGATTGAATTGCATAGATTAAAATCAGGCGGTTTCTTGAAAAACTGTTATAATATTTCGTATTTTCTGGACATTGCAGAATGGCATTTTGAAAGTGATCTTCAACTGGTAGTTTGTCAGTCAAACTTAATGGGATGACAACCCATACTAAATATATCAGAATATTTAACGAGTTCATCGCCGCTTTAAAACTTTTAACGATGCCAAATTTTACAGACATAAATTACCTAAGTTTTATTGGTTAATTAGTGCTTCCGAAGTATCATTAGCATGCAGCACATTAACATCGAGAAATCTGATGGAAACAAATTCCAATTTTTCTCTGCATGACTTCCTCAGCAACGGCCAGCGAGCAACATTCTTCATTTCCGAAGCCACCAAGTGATGTATGAGCGGCCTGTCTTCCAGATAACATGCATCGACTCGATGAAGGGGCATCACGCCGCTCCACGACGACGGACGTGACACGCCCAACAACTCGGAGCGGATTAAAAGAGACGTGCATCTCGAACAAATGAGCATCGGCGAAACTCCTTCGCGTTCCACAACTCCGCCGCAACCTCTCCGGAGCGGTCACCGGCAAAGGGGAATTTGCCCAACTTCCAGTCGACCAACGCGCATACCATTCGTAAAACTCGACCATTCGATTCGGAAACACCGGCCGAAGAAGAACGGGAGGGACGAGAAAGCCCCCGGACACTTCAGAGAACACCTTGCGCGTTCCTCGGGTCTGAAAGATCCCGGAGACTTCAACGATCGGCACCGAAGACTCTTATGGTGAAAAACAGGGGAACACTTACCAATCGCAGCTGTTCCAAGACCGGACAGAAACTTCTCTCCCAACGCGGCCACAAGCAACCCCACGACTGCTGGAGCTTCAGAGACCGCCTCCTCCATGAATCTTCTCCCTCCCCTTCCTCCCACACGCCCCGCCTTCCCCTTCCTGTCCTTTCCTTTTAAAAAGAGCCGCCCATCCCAGAGGAGAAACTCACACCGCAAGCAGATACGGACATGCAGCGAGCCTCCCTCCCTCTTTACCAGTGCCCCCGGAAGATGATCAGTGCATCAGGGGGAAAAACAAGACCCTGGGACGTGGATTTTTGAGCCTTTTTCAGCCGTGAAGGGCGTCCGAGGTCCTTCCCGATGTCCGATGCGGGCGTACACGTGTTTTTGTCATCTGAGACTTTAAAATTTTCATCTGCGGAGGAATGAAAGCATACGTCGTCAGAAGATGCCTCTGTAAGATTGCCATAAAAGGGACAAGATTCCATCGAAGCTTAGCTGCAGCTTAGATTAGTTATGATTACGAAATTTATGCTAAATTTGCCTCTCCATGAGTTCCATCCATGAGTTAGCCTCCGCTTAATTCAAATACAGCGACATTTCGTTTCTATCAGGATTAATGAGGTTACCAATGACTGATTAAGCAAATGACTGGAGGTGTTTAAATTGAAATTATGGACGAATTTAGTTTAACTATGACATTGTCGCACAGGACTATATAATAATATAGGAGCATATAATGAAAACCAATCTTCCGATAGACGGAGATGAGGGACTGTCCTCTTACAGGGGCTAGTAGTAATGGACCTTTCATTATTAGGAGGCCCTATACAAAACCAACAGGTCGCATCTGAGTGACTTATTACAAAAGTCTAAATCAGCATAATACAGAAAACGAACTTAGGAGAAAAGAGAATTTAAAGTATCTCCAATTTTATTTTTATTTCATATTGTCACACCGATTCTGAGAAAAATATTTTTTTTAACTACTGAGTGTTCTAAAAAAACAACGATAGCCGCAACGAAACCCCATAAAAGGCTGATGGTTCGTAGCAACTCTTGGTTTCACCATCAGAGGCTCAACTCGCATAGAAAAGATTGTGACCACCTGAAGGAAACGTCAGGGTAAAATATGCCGAATTCGTAGCAAGTTGCACAGAAGCACATGTTAATTACAAAACAAAATATGTGGACAATTTTGAATTATTCTATATACATAGGTATCTGTTGAAGTAAAAAAAATAAGAACCAACAAGCTTCTGCCTCTATAAAATTTGGGAATAGCGTTGGCGGCTGTTAAACTAGCCTTTGTAGCCTTTGATGATGATCTATTCATATATAAATAGGCTACGGGAGAGACTACAAGGCAAGAATAGCAATCCTGGGAGTAAAGTAAATACTTGTGGTTATTCCTGCAAAATAGACATAATCTTCAGTAATTCCATGGAATAGGTTCGGGATGTACAATCAAAATTACGTCAAACAAGGGGCCATAAGAGAGCTTAATCATTATTAATAACTACCGTAGCACATTTAGACACGTTTTAATAGAAGCATGAAATAACCGATAAAGGAGAACTCGGTGTAACATGTAATCACAGGCCAGGTGATTATTCAAAAAATAGCACCACTGATGAGACGATGGTAGCCGGAGGAATACTGAAGCCAACTGACTGAATATGAATCTATATTAATATGATAAATTCAATGGAGTTAAAAGGACTCTTTGAATTTCAAATTTAGAGAAACCATAACAGCAGAGAATGGATGGTTAGTCATCAATCAACGTGGGATACAGTCATTTGGCATATATCAATTCACCTTCAGCATTTATCAATTTAGCTGTCTCATACAGAGGCATATAGCAGGCATATTGAGGTTTGAGAGACAGTTTTCGTCGCAAAGGAAATATCTCTATCCAAAAAATATTCGTTTGAACGGAGCTAGAATTTTTTGCAATTTTAACGTTTCTTGCCGAAATTTCGAAACTTCGAAGTAAATATTCTCACAAAAGATAGTATTTGATTTGGAAAGAAAATTATATCTGTAGTATGGGTGTTCCACTATTGCTGGGTATTACATTTTTATCAGAAAAAAAGACAAAACGACCCACCCTACTGTCTAACCAACATCCGTAACATTTCTGTATATTTTGCGTATTTTGATGAATTTTGGCGAACTGAGAAATCATTTTCCTTGATTCAAACGTACTAAATCTTTAATATTAAACAACAATCAAGCGTAATATGTACTTCTTTGCCATTAAATAAATTCGGAAATGGTGAGAAATCATCAGGGAAAAATGCAAAAATTTGACACTTTTCACAAAAATTTAAAATTTTGACTAAAATTCGCAGACTCAGGACATAATCCGATCGACTTGAATTTCTTTATACGTTATAAGGACCACCAACCACAAACTGTAAGTAACAGCCGTTGGCCGATTTCGAGAAAGAGTTTTTTCGATCCACCCTAATGTCAGGGCAGCGGAAAACCTAGAGGGTAGCCCGTTTTTCCTTTCTTAAAAACGGTATCGAATTGAATTCCCCGGGGGGTCCACAAGTAAGAAATGCTATCAGCTGTTGAGGCCTTTTAGCAATACCACTCTACCACTCGTCTGTTGTTTGTAAAGTATTCAGACCGAAAGCTGGATGAAACCTCAACCCCTCCTTTTACCAAGAAAGAAAAGCTTTGAAGGGGGAATGAGGCTTATTCGGCAAGATGAGGAGTGAGGTAGTTTGTCAATGTTTCCCGCAATGAATTGCTCCAGTAACCCTCAGCTAGTTAAAGCATCAATACATCATTCGATAATGCGAATTTAATCAAGAGGTCATGCGACGTATCTGCCTTTTATTGAAATAAAATTACATCTGTCGACATTTAGAAGTTTGTAATCACCTCCTTGTTAAATTTATCCCTTGGGATTATAGGTACCTAGTTGTAATTTGAATACTTATTAAAACATACGTGTCAGCTCTAAGCTCAGGCTTAAAAGAAACGTGCCTCAACATATCAGGGCCCCCATGATCAGCACTTACTGAAGTAAGCGGTGGCACAAGCGATTCAGCAATCTTGTTAATTTCCCTCTTGATATAGCGAATGCCTAAGCTTCCACCTCCCGATAAAAAATATCCCATCATCTCTTTAGAAGTAAGAGGAATGTCTTCAGACTTCATTTGTATAACAGCACATTGGAAACGCATAGTGTTCAGTCTCGTTATCTTGATGACCATTCTTCATATCCCTCAACATTTTTGCCTTCCTTTCTGTCTTTTCTAAAAGCATTTCCCTGCTTTACATTGTTTATTAACCCATCTAGCCTCAATTGTCCACCCAACGGCATTGGTAAGGGGTGGATTACTATGAAATATGATCATTTCTAAAATTAAAGTATTTCAAATGTTAAAGATTTTTGAAAGACATAAATCAAATTACTGCAGGAAGATGTTCTTAGCGCAGTACCCCGTATACAGTATATAAGAAAAAAATTCGAAACAACAATGAAAATAGTAAGTCTATATACGAGATAGTCGTAGATAGTCATGTAGACAGCGCGATTAAAGCGGTCCCGGGATCGATTCCCGGCTGGGAGCCAATGTGCGAAATGACTTAAGCCGTCGAAGCAATTTTAACAGCACTATTAGTACTAGCAAAGTTACCCTTTTGAAGTCACTTTGAAAGGGGCAATATTTTTTTATATCTTACGTTACAACTGCAAATTATCGCAAATCATCCGGATTTTATCAGAGATAGAAAATTCCTATTTCTCTTGACAGTTGCCAAATACTTCACTTGACTGGCAACCATTTCTCGACAACCCGTTTAGACAACAACCTTCATTTTTGTTTTTTTTTGCCGTGTATATTAAGGTTAAAATTTTTAATTAATCGACAAATTCATTTGAATAGCTCAATGCAGTACATCGTTAGACTACTAACTGAGCACTTTCTAAGGTACATACATAAGTAATAGTTTTCTAGGAAGTAGGCCAACGTAAGACGAGAGATGCTACTTTCTCTTCTCAGTATATCGTGTTACTTGATTAGTTATTGCTACTCTCTTTCCTTAAGAAAATCAACAGACTCTCCAGCTGGTTTTAAATCAATGTCAAATTATAAGTGTCGACTACTGTCTCATAACAAAAATTAAATATTATTTTTAAAGATGTAAGTTCCAATTCCTCGGAGAAGTTTTGAAATTGACATTGAAAAACTTTCGTAACGATTTGTATTAAGTATTATGTAATAGCTTTGTAATGGTATTTAAATTCTTTTCCAAAAACCAATCTTAAAAATTCACATGAATTCTATTTAAAAATACATGTCTCACGCTATTTCTTTTCATTATTGGGTGAAAGGATATTAATTGTAGACCATCAGACCACGGAGCTAACTCACGCTTTCCAAGGACTGAAATATATTGCGATTTCATAAATATTATCATTTGGAAGGTAAATTAACTATTTCTCCAACTATACTACTGAAAACTACCAACATCTTAAAGACAACTGAAAGAATTACAGATTATGGATATCAAGTTTTCCAAGAAGCATAAGTCAAAAAAGTCTTTAGAAACAATCCTTGTGCAAATTTGTTTGTGAGGACTCTTTTTTAAAATGTCATTCCATCAAGTACCGCGGAATCTTATTCAGTATATGCAGAAGATGTTAGGTACATTGGTAAGGCGGCTTTTAACGAAGTATTGGACAGATGGTCAGCATGTTAATGAGAACCCTGTCTAACTTCTTTTATCACTTGTCGGTCAAACGTCGTCCTCCAAATAGGCTGTCTGTCACGTGTCGGCTGTCCGTCACATATATAGGGGGTCCCTATAAAAACTATCCTGTTTTCGGCAAGATTTAAAGTAAAGCCTTGACTAACAATTCAATTACTATCTATCGAATTTCACAGTGGTTATCTGAAGATATGTTTCTTACTTAACACTGCTTTAGGCATATAATTTATGCGTGTAGAGTATCTCTTCTAGCGTCCTGATAAGTTAGTCCTAGACCACTCCGTCCGTGAAGATGCGTGACCCTCATGGATGCGACCTCGCCCCATCAACGACTGGAAGTTTCTAGACCAGTTAGGCAGTCCGTGCAGAACAAACCGGAGACGCATCTCAACGGTGTCTTGAGAACAATCAGAATCAATTTAGAAAAAGAAATGTTCTCTTGAAATGTAACTGTGGATTTGGGAAACTATAAAGTACAATCCTTTTGAAGTGATAGAGATCAAAACAATATGAATGCGTTTAATATTATATAAACTTGCTTTTCTAGAGTTATGGATCGAATCAAAAGATATGGGCTATGTGAAAGAGTAGTAGCAAAAATTACATACAAATACACATACAAAACTTATTACAATAAAACTGGTGATTAATATCTGAAAACATAGAAAAAAAATTCAGCTTGAAAACTTTCAGCTTATTTTCCTTAATTATCGTTACATATATTTTACTTTAACGCATTTTAAGGTAATGCATATTTAAGATTCATTTTTCTTCTAGAAATCTAGTCTGTAGATCTTTTATCTTCCGCTAAACTAATTTGTATGATTTACTGGAGCGTGAAATGAAAGCATAACAATTGAAGTTAGGAGATATTAATTTGAATTAACTTGGGTTCCATTCGGTTTAATTGACCTTTAACCTACGTTGATACGGTAAAATTTCCTTTATTGGTAAATATTCCCTTCATAACGATTAAAATGTATTTTTTTATGTCGACGTTGAAGATATTTCGTCTAAAATACATCAAATATGTTTATATGCATTAAAATATGACGAATGGCGATTCAAAAGGTCTCGGAGTCAAGCTTTAATATAGAATATAATAGATTAGCTTCGAGCAACAATAAAAGTAATGCAACATTGTCGCAGAGCATTGTTGCATGAGCATAATAATGAGATCACCCGCGCAACGATGAAATTGAAAAATAAATTTTTGTGGACTGAATTTTATCTTCTCCAGAAACTTTTCCCTTCATGTATCGATAGGTTAGAAGATGATTCTTGTAATTTGTATTCATCGATGAAAAAAGGCAGTTCGAGTCAGTTGACACCAGAAGCAAGAATGTGGGGTCGCGCAAACAACTTTTGGCGGGAGGAATGTATCGAACGAGCCGCCTGGAGTTGATTTAAGCAATGAACGCCTCTCGCTTCAATCAAAGCAAAGTGACTTTAAAGTAAGCGGTTTTTTTAAGAGTGCCACGTTTTGAGAAGACGAGACACGGAGATGATTTTTTTGAATTTAAGGGAAAAATTTGACAGCTTCAAGTCAAATATAACTGAAATCTCGATCAATTCATGTATTCACGTTTTATGTTTTAAATCGAATCCTTTAAAAAAGGCAAAATTTTTAACCATGTGAATGTCATTACTACATATTTAAAATCTAAGTTCTCGATTTTATAGTAAACGAATTTTCAAACGAGAAATATTTATGATATTGTACGTATTTTAAATTTTAAAATGATATGCTATATTATTAAATTAAAATATCGAACCAACTAAAATATTGTAATTCATTTGTTTTATGTTATTGTAATTATCATTTTAACTATATTGTATTAATAGTTTAACTGAAATTTCTAAATCTTTGATATACCCTATGTAAACTTATGTCTTTGGATAAATAATGTTACCATTATTGTTTTCAATCAATTCCTGTATTTTCTAGCTTCTAGTCAAATCGTTTGACAGAGGTAAAGAAAAAAGTTTAACCATAAGATTGAGGAATAACTTTATTGTTGTTGAAGAATAACTTCAGAAATGTTTGCTGCTTTTGAAACCGTAGAAATAAAGTTCACTATTTTCCAAAAAAAATGTAACGAAAATATTAACGAAAGAAAAAATCTTTTCGATGTATAGAGAGATTTAATAGCTAAAATGTGTGCCCTACATACAAGAAGATGTATGGATTATTTCAGAGTAGCGGAAGGAATTGATAAACTTTGAAGGTTGATATGTTTATGTTTGACGATGCTGTCACCATGGAGATGCGACGCAAAAAATATTTGCTGATATTTGAAGCGTGTGAACTCGTTTGACCCAGAAAAATGCCAAAAATGGGGCGGTAGATGTATAAGAGATGATGTTTTATTCAATTCATGGTGGTCTTTGGAAATCACATCGGAAGGCAATTTTAATTTAGCTAAAACACATTATTTCTGTCAATTAATACATGGTTAGCGGTGGTTCTACGATTGCAGTAAAATCAAATGACGATATGGAGGAAAAACTAAAATCCTATCCTATCCTATACATTCATATATCCTATACTTCCATATGAGAATATAATTGCTGGGCTAAAACAGCTAATGTCATATTTATATTCCTTTTAAACATTTCCATTAACAGAATTGAAAATGTACTAATTTCGTATGAAAGCTGGAGGAATCCATTACCTTTTCAATAGGACTTTTTAATACTTTGAATTTTCACTTCTAACACATATATACGATTCTAATATTGCGCCATTTTATTTAGAAAAGGGTTTAAGAAGACACCCATCGTCATTGTTGTGGCATCAACTGAAGCTACACAGGCTCCCGGATAGTCATGTGGACAGTGCATTTGAGCGGTCCCGGGTTCGATTCCCGGTGGGAGCCTATGTGCGAAATGACCTAAGCCGTCGAAGCACTTTTAGCAATACTACTACTACAAATGAAGATACAACTGAACCTAAAAACGAAATTCTCAAGCGTATAAACTGAATACTCTGACTGGAATGCTTCAGGAAGTTGTGTAGGAGTTAATTGCAATTTCATAGAATATTTTCTAATACTAATATTTATGATTTTATGGTAATGGTAATGATCGAAGGAAATCCATCCAGCCCTAGTTAAAAACGAAGCAACTTATTCAGTTGATGCATTCAAGCATATGCCATGCGTTTAAGTTTTGATACGAAAATTCCATTTGTTTTCGCAGTGTCATTAAGAATCGCAATTCAGAATTTCCACGGCTAATATAAACTTAAACAGACATCGGGTTAATGAGGACACCAGAAATTTCTCGAAGGAAAGAATCTCAAAAAAAGGGATCAAAAGTCGGGTTCTAAATTTGGCCGCTGATCGACCTTGTTTCAGAGATAAATCTTACGAATATCTGGGAGTACTGCATGGCCTCGCTGTTTCGAAACTTGGTAGATTAAACTTGGGAAATTAAAAACAAAATACAAGTCGACCGTGTTCTATAAGTAGAAGCAATATTTTGAAAAATTCTCCCTTTCAATTGGATCTTTCTTTTGCGTTAACTTAATACATCCATGTTGGAGAAATTACTTGAGGACATTAGCACTATATTTCGGAAGTAATTCAGTAACGATAGTGGATTCAAAATAAAAATTATACAATAAGAAATAAACAAGTAAATTATGTGCAAAATGCATAGGCCGTTTTAAAGTTTCTGGAAGACGTTAATTGTTGTTGTAATAAGCTATTGTTACTTCTTTTTGTTAGTGCAATTGTTGTTCTTTCTTCTCATACTTCTACTATTTCTCACTGTTGCTACTGGAATCCAATTGTTGGTACAGAGACTCTTTCATTATTAGAAAATCGAAATTATGAAAATCGACAACAATTAACGAATTCATTATAGTCAAAAACCATTTCGGAACAAGAAGAGATTGATTTTGGGAAATTTTTGAACTGCCGTGATGTTTTTACATAAATAATATGAATATCCCGAGACGTGTCTGTACAGAGTCACAGGACAACTGGAAATAAATATGTGTATAACACGAAAATTAATGTTAAAATCGATGTTAAAAGTAATGTCACATTCCGTTTGTCTTTTGGCGCAGGATACAAATCCCACCGAGTCTGCCGAGGACTTCGAATTATCCAGCACGGAATGAACGAGCTTTCACCGTGCTTAGAGTGCACTGGGATAACAAGGGTGATGATCTGTGAATGGATGACGAGATGACGCAAATGTCTTTTGCTGTAACTGACGTGCTTCTTGAAAGGTGACGTAATAAAGAGACGAGCATCATTGTGCTGAGGTTTGAGTCACCCTTCAGCTACCTCGATATAAATATTGTCAAACGGTAACATGTTGATTTACTTCCTTCAATTCATGTACACGGAAAACAATATCGAAAGCAACGATTCCAAGGATTCTTTACCATTGTTGTAAAATGCATAATAGTACAACAATGGTAATGAAGACGTTCGTGAAATTACAACAATGGCTGATTCTTTCCTTGCGAAACAAGAAGTCTGAGTCTTATCTAGGTTTGAATTTTAGACTACAATGGCTAAGATGTTCAAAATTTCCCTGCCTCTCCCCTTCCCTTAGTTTATGTTTTAAACGTTTAAGGCTTTCGCACAAATGTAACCAATTAATATAGGCTAGGGATTCTAAAGAGTAAGTTACAGCAGATATACATATCAAAAAGAAGTATAAAAGATATCAAACCGACAGAATTAAATCTTAGGCTGTCAAATAGCGTTTATCTGAAAATTCACTTTCTAAGAATGAGCCCATACTATGCCGACACAAAATTAATTTCCATTCGAAGAAGAATCATATTTCAACTTAAATTAACAATAAAACGAAACAAAGCAATCAATCCTACCTCTGAAAGAAATAATTTACAGTAGATGACGTGGAACGCAATTTGGTGGTACTACATGAAAACGTGTATAAAATGACGAACTCATTATTGGTAGAATGTGTTTGATAACATATTATGATTATCGTCAACAATAAAGCAATACAAAGGCAACTTAGCGTAAACTCAATTAATTCATTATTCACGGTGCAATTACAATAGTTCTGACTTGATCATGCTATAACGTGATTACAGTGAATCTCTCCAAGGTTCCGCATTTCCCTATGGCGCGAGATGCATCCTCTAGAGTGAAAAAAACGACTCCATTCTGGCATTCGTCCAGATTCCTATTTATACTCCGAGGAAACAAGCGAAGTATGGAGGAAGACGCAGCACAAGGACTAATCGACCCGAATTCGTGCACCATGACCACTTAATAAAATAATTTCATTCCTATTCTACGCCAGCGACGGCAATATGATCATGATTAAAACGTCGCATTGCAACAAAGATGGTACGTTTCTTTGTAAATAGGAGTATGTAGTATTATGCGAGTGAAAACATAACTTTTTATCGGTGGATTACAATCACTCAGTCCAGTATTTTTTCTGATATTTTACTCTAAAGACCTCTTGCTGACACATCGATGATGACTCGATGTAAGTCTGGAAGCAGGAATGCAATAACGAATCTCAAAACTATCTCCATTATTGTATACTCAGGCATCGTCAAACTCCTGAAATTAAATTAAGTTCAACAGAAATGCGATTTAAATCTTAATGATGACAATAAACAAAAGTGTAGGTTAGATTAGAGGTTTAAAATCTCCAAAAGCCGTCTTTGTCGGCGTTCCTCCTCTTCCTCCCGGTAGTCGGATAAAGCATGAAAGGAATGCCGCACTATAATTGTACCCAAAGATCTTTTCAATAGCAATGCTACCGTCCTCAGGGGTCATAAAATACGCTCTATCCGACTAGCGGGAAGTAAGAGGAGGAACGCCGACAAAGACGGCTTTTGGAGATTTCAAACATCTAATTCATTAACAGCCGTGTTCCAATATTTCTTTATTTACAAAAAATGTAGGGTTATTAATCAAATCAACTTTTCTCTTTCGTCACTATTTACGCTGCTTCGATACTGTTTTTTTACATAATAATCGTAATAATGATGATAACAATGATCATGAAAATAATAATAACAACGTTTTCAATCGTAAGTCTAACAATAAAATTTTAATAATACTAAATCGAGAGACTGTTGGAGACTCGCAGGGACCTGGTGGTGAGAAAAGGATGGCCGAACAATAAGGGAAGTGGTTTCGCATTCACATTAGGCGCATGTGATAGTAAAAGGCGTATTTCCCAGTGAGATATTGAGCTGGCGAAGGCGGCTGTTTGACGGCTGAGAGGAAATGGGCTGCGCGTGTCCCAAGGAAGGTCTCAATTGGCATAGCAATCAATCCATCAGAGGGCCAACATGGGTCGCGAGAGTTAGAATGTTCGGTAAAAACCATCCAGACTTCGTCTGAAACATCTCGACTATTACTTAATGACTAACAACGCATTTAAGAGTAGGTAATGTACTTATTCTTTCATTAATTTTATTGTCTACGCATTCAATTTTGATTCCAACAGTGTCGGCATCGATCATTGTTGCGCATTGCTACATGAGCTGCAACAATCGTTTGTCATCACTTACCTAATTTTTCATTTATATATTATTGTTATACATTGTGTAATTATTTGCAATCCCTGGCATGGTTCTGGTATTAGAGGAAATATATAGGTTCCTAAATGGCCTTATTGATGTGATACCGTATCGAAAAGTATCAAGGAAAATCTCACTGAATAGAATGATAAGTGATAACATGAGAAAGCATTGCCAAGTATCCAATGACAATCAGTGAGTCCATTGCAGCAAGCAATTGTCAAATAGATCAATTGAAAGATGGAAGAACAGTAAAGATCGCTAAGGATGAGCTTCCAAGTAGAAGTTTGGACAGGAGAAACAGAAAAGGTGGCGAAAAGAAAAAGGTGGAAAAATCTAAGAATGCACCGCGGAGATAGTTGCGGGCTTAGGTTGAAAGAAGGAAGAAAATGTATCAATGATTCATCTCGAGATAATACAAGTACGTCAGCTACTACATTAATTAAAATTCAATATGGTATCTCTGTTCATGCAAGCGTAACGAAAAATTGCACATTCTCAATTCTTTTCAGTTCCACACTGGTTTCCGATGTCAAAGTACTCGCTGAGTCCTGCGCCCTGAGGCATCTGCCTCGCCTGCTGTCCGACCCTGCTCCTCGCGAGAGACGAAGGAGGTCGAGATATTAATAGCTCGGCACACGGTGACTCATTGCGCATTTTTGCGCCTTATGCAGTTGCGAGACGGGGAGATAAAAGGAATATGAACTCACGCATTGAGATAACAAGATTCCGCGAAACAATCCAACGTCGACACCGAAGAGATTGCAAGTACATGCTTTCCTAAAAAAACACCCTTTGCGATAAGGAAACAAATACCAAGAACGTCAGACAGCTGTAACAAATTTAACTATGCACGCGTTAATTCTCAAGACGACTACTTCCTGGAAATGAATCCATGATGAGTATATTTCAATTTAATTCCAGCGATTTAATGAGCGATGAATTCTTTTCTCGGAATTCCAGACCTCACTGTCTTGCGCAGAATTTGTGATTTTAAAAGGGAAGGTAAAACGAACTTGAATCTAACAATGTAAAAGGGAATGGTTCCAGGCGTTATTTTGAGGATTTATTTTGGTGCCTAACAATGTACTGTGATTAATATAATAATAATATAATTAATATACTCTGCAATGATTAATAATCTTATATAAATGCATAAAAAATAGACAGCCGGGCAATAGTTATCCGATACAAATACTACTTCACATTTACATATGATATTTCACTTTATAAATATTGAAGTAAAATTTTGATAACCATATGAATAGGATCCAATGTAAAATATGGCGTCTGAATTCATTGGTTATAGTAAATCATGGTTTTTCATAAAACCAGCATCACAACTTATTGTTAGTAGAATATTATTCTACGGCAATTTATAAGCACAGAATTCCCCATTAAGCAGTAATACTTAATATATATTAGGTATTACTGCGTATATACGTTAAAACCAATAAACATGATAATGGAGGAAAAATTTGAAAACCGATTTCGTACGGATGTAAAGGAAGAATCTTTGGAATTATCGATTAAGCAAGACTAATAAATAGCATATGCATAAGGTACTTTTCTGTACCTAACATCGGATATCCGCTAAAAATCAAGTAGAAAAGAAGCAGATAATGTGGGAACATCTTTAGTCATATGGCCTACACATGTGAATATACCTTTAAATAATGTGGCGATGAAAATGTTAGAGACACAATGCAGCAATGAATATTATTCAAGGTATGTGTAATCATCCGTTGAAAATGCCAATCCAGACCACTGAAGAAAGGGAAACGTTGGCTAGTTGCTTCATTGGAGGGTTCCCAATAACTTCACGATGGTGACCTAGGGTCACGAAGATCAGAATTAAACTCAAGGTCTCGGTATATTTCGTTCGATCGAAATGCAATCCAAGCCAAACAAAATGCTGAATAGAACACAAAAGCTTGCGATCGTACCTGATAACTTTCATGATTATAAATATTTTTCTTATTTATTTACCTTATTAAGCACTAATCATGTTATAAGAATTGATCAATTAAGTATTCAATATGTAACATCAAAGGAACTGTAAGGATACAGTAACTTCTGCTTTAGTAGTGTTTAATTAAAATTCCAACAATGGATTCCAAACAACTCCTGTATAACCTTACCAAGCTTTCGGAATAAACTTTATAAGAAAATCAAGTGAGTTTCTTACATATTCTTCAACTTGGGAATAATGATAAGACGAATTTTGTTATTAGATCGAATAAAATAAACAAATAAATGGCACTACACCTTCAAATTGGAGAACAAGTAAGACGAAGCAGTTGCTTCACTTCTTACATCCCCTTGATTTCTTTGTTCTTGTGATTCTTTCTCTTTCGTTAAATATAATTTGTATCGAAAAACGGGAGATTCACTAATTATTCAGAGGAACAAAACTAATAAAATAAAAATTGGAGTGATGTTGTCACCTTACCGCTATAAGAGTTTGCCGCCGAAGACAAGCTTCAGCGCCTCTGTTGTTTTCGTGTAGAAACTATAAAAGATTGTTTGAAACGTTAGGAAGCTTTACGACTTAACCATAGCGATCGTTTCATTCAAAACATTCAACAAAAAATAATCACTACTAAAATAATGAGTGAAAATACTGCCCTTCCTCTATCTAATAGCTATCACGGTAAAATTCTCACCGAGAATTTTACCGCTATTACAATAAAACGCAACATTTTCGCCCAATCTACAACAAAATAAACAAGATCTCAATGAGTTCTACAACTTTTAAAAATAGAATCTAATCTTCGGATATTTCTGAAGGAATACTGTTTCATAAGAGATGTTAAATTGTTCATAGTAATTAATAGAATTTCCTGACTCCACTCCAATTCGGCTAAGACACTTGAAGAATGAATTTACCTGATCTCCAAAATTAAAATTATCAACTGAAAGACAATCTACTACATCAACGTATACGCTTTTTCTTATTTCCTATGATCTTCAACGCTCGTTCATCGCAATCTATCTTATATACAGACCTTAGAATTAAGTTAATCTTGAGGAAAAACACCTTCATACTTGTCAATTATGTAAGACAACTACGAAGATCTCTCATAGATTTACACCTAAACCATTAATAAGATGAGATCTTCCATTTAGTAAGTTACCTCAATAGCATCTTACTTGTATATCAACGAGAGAACTTATTATTTCAATCAATCCAACAATTATGATCATCTTCAGCTGTATTATTCTCTTCAAAAATGTAATTCAAAATTATGCTCATTTCGTCTATACAAATCCCAAAAATGAAACATTACAATCTTTGCTAGTTGAATTTTAATGCTAAATAATTTCATGGATAAACTATTAATACCATTAGAGGAAGCTTTCATCAACATGGTGATAATTTGTATGGCAATTTTTATGGTTATTATTGTTGAACATTGAAGTCTTCTTTTATTGGCAGTAAAACACAACTGGACGTTTGCCATTTCACAGTTATTAAGTAAAAAATTATCATAATTCATGGATATTAGTGAAGTTCTTCATGCTCAAATAGCACACATAAATGGGATGAAAAATAATACTAACTGATGATTAATTTCACATATTATGCATAAATTGAATTATGAAAATCACAAAGCTCAAATTTAACCAAAGACATAATTCAGAGAAGACACCATCAAAAAACAGCAATTTTACAACTTATATGTGGTAATGTAAGGGTAATAACAGCAACACATAACATCAACTCCTCAGGATGAGAAACACCTACTTTTTTTAAATATTTTATTGGAAATTGAAAATGCGCCCATCATCACCGCATCAGGCAAATGACGGGAAACCAAATCATCGAGAGGCCAGCTTAGGCACACACAAAGGAAAAAATATGCTTTGAGCGAACACAAAAATTATGGAATAGCCAAAACAGGGAAAATTGTGCTAAGCATTTACAACAGTTCACAATTTGCTAGCACTTGGATATTGCATAATTAGAGTAATGTATCTGTGAAATCAAGGAACAAACTTTTTTCTTAAACTGTTCGAGATGTTAGTTAAAGGCATTGTGCAAATGCAGTCATTTCCTCCACATAATTCATACCAGAAGAAAGCAAACGCAAATGTAAACAGCTTAGCTTCCCACCAGATTCAATAAGGAAACCATTCCAGAGAAAATATAGTAAACACAGACTCAAGGTAACACATATGCAAACAGCTATCGGGAAACATCCAAAGAAGCAGTCTTTTTAAAGAAAGGGCACAATCGCCAAGTTATATATCTTATTTATATTTTTTACGACTGAATTTCAATCCCAGAGACTTTGCGGATTTCTTATTTTGTACCAATCTGAAGACACTTTTTATATATTCCCTAAAGTTTTTTGAACCAAAGTAAAAACATGGCCAAAAATGAGATTAATTTTAAAACAGGACAGGATCAACTAAGAACATCTTAATGCCACTGATAGCAAGTGTTTTAAATACAACAATAAATTAAAAGAAAAGCTCAAGTGGTCAGTCGAATTACCACGTCTCGCGGTGGTCTTCCTCCACGTCCACAGTTACAAAGGATCACAACACATGAACATTGTTTTGATGAAGAAAGCCGGCAGTTTGCTAACGATGTCCTTCTTCCCTTGCGTATTCTCTCAACTAAAAAGACTAGCTTCCCATTCACCTTCACATGTACTTACAAAAACGACAACCACTCAAATTTTTTAACTCATGAAAGAGCACAAGACAACCAGTTTTTTTTTAACATTTTTGCTTCTCTATGTACCCACAAAAAATAGTTATTCTTGTCAGCACAAATGCTCAGCTTTCATCCAGATATTTTGCTTGTACACAAGACACTTTTCATAGTTCTACCATGCTTTATTATATACCCAAAGCAAACCTATTTTTTTCCGAAATCCAGCTCGTTTCACAGTCCAAGGCCTTTTAGTGGCTAAAACTAAGCACGCATTTACCTTTTTTTTTGGGAAAGAAGTAACAAGAAAACAAAGAGGCAGAGAAGGGTTGATGATGCATAAGATCAGGGGGGGGGAACCAATAAGAACCTTATCACTTAATCACAATCTTTTTAAAACTTTCAATCACAGCACATCCAAGAACTGACCTGGTCTCGAGACCAACTCCCTCGTTAATTGTTTTTTTTTTCAGTTTTTTTAAATCCTGTACACAACAAAATATTTGATGAATCAGTGATAACCATTATATACTTTGCTTACTTGTTACTTTATTTCGACAAAGAAGGAAATTCCATTTGTATGTTTTTCTCATAAGCAATCTAACCCCAGAATGAAGCCAGTTTACCTACATAAAGCTCCTTGATTTCATGATGAAATGATTCGAATATACATATTTATATACTTTACCGACTAGTGTGATAAGTGTCGAGGAATGATTGCAATGTGTTTTTGCAAAATTAACACACACGACTATCATTACGATTGCTAACTCTAAAAATCGTTCTGCTTTAATAGTGATTAATCGATCGACAACTCCGAGATATCTGTTTCCAAAAAAATAAGGAGTACAAAAGAACATCTTGCATTCACAATACATGGAATCCTTCAGCGGTCGTTAAAATAAAAAAACTGATGGGAATTCATCATTATGCCACCAAGAAGTTTCATTATGGACTATTTTGTTAAAAAAAAAGATGCGAAAGCTATGGCCCATGTATTACTCAATTTCTCCTAACCACAATACTGACATAAACCTCCGACATTGTTAGTCAATTCCACACGTCAGCAAGACACTGTTGATAAAAACACAGCCGATAGTATAGATCTTCCTTTCTTGAATCTCCCTGCCAACAAGCAGCAATGCCAAACCGTAATGCCAGCCACTGTAACCGAGTTCATCATTCTCACAGCTAGCACAAAACCCAGTAGCCATTGAATAACTTATTTAAAAAAACACGCAAAAAGGTTAAAGAGGAAAAAAGCTGGATGGGAATATTTTTCTTCTTTTTCTTTAAGTTCCCTGTGAAGTTGTGTCTAAGTAGAAGGGCAAATTTTCTCTTTTTGTGGATTTCTTGCATCAATTCTACCGGTAAAATGATACAAGAGGCAATTTAGTACTTTTTGATTGGCTAAGTAAAGCACTCTCTTTTAACTCCATGACAGATCAGCACCACACAACGCAATTTTTTTTTTTTACCCCCTTTCAAAATTTTTCTCAGTTTTTTCTTCCCACAAGTTGTCTAAACCTGCATTAACTTCCTCCCATTTTCTTGATTCTGTCCTATTCAAATTTTCTTTTTTTTTTCATCCTTAACAACGAAAAGGGAGTTTGGCTAACATATGTTATTTTTTCACTTCCCTTTTGCAAAGAGACGCATTAAGTTTTTTTTGGGCTTTTTTGTCGTCACTTTCCTATTTTTTTTCCTTGATTTTGTTCTTACAGACTCACTTATTAAACGTGTTACACTTACACAACGAATCCAAGAAACAGAACGCACACCACTTACGCTCGCGCACACATTCAGTACCACCTTACATATCGCTTTAATAAGTAAATAGGGGAAACAAAAAATGGAGGAAAGAATTAACGGACTGAAAACTTTATGGAAAGAGGTCAATGGAGCAGGGGATTCAGGAAAGAGGACAAAGGAGGAATGAATTTGTACTACAGAGGAAACGGGACTTCGTATTGGGATACACAGGATCGCGAGAAAGATACAGTATCCGGAGCAAGGGCTTCCAATGACCAATCCAAGGATTTGTATAGCGGCAAAGTAGGAAAGGGTTAGGAAGAGGGCATTTTTAAAAACTGGAGGCTGTCTTAGTCCCAATTGGCATTGATTAACAACGACATAGACCAAAAAACACAACTGCTGAGCCTTCCCCCTTTTGACTGCTCAATCTTCCGTATAACAGAGCTGAGATGAAAAACGCGCACGGGATTTGAAAGATGACTGATTGAACAAGAAAGGCAAGGAGATTTGTTGGGAATTCAAAAAAGGGTTATTTTTCTTTTTTTAAACACCTTCCGGCCACAATTTATCTGATCTGTACTCAACGCTGACCAGAAAGTCACAAAACAACCATTCTGGCTTTTTTTACAAGATACAGGCGTTAAATTTATCCCTACCAAAATATGAATGGGGGAAGGTTTTTAACTGTGGTCGGAGGCGGGGGACTGGGATAAGATGGAGTGGATGATGGATCACGACTGCTAGCGACGAGTATATCCTCCTCCTCCCCTATTCATCCCACGACCGCCTTCGCCGCGGGGAAATGGACTGGGGACACCACCACCACCCATTCCGCCACGGCCACGGGCCATGCCAATCACGCCAGAGCCTCTCATGTTGCGGGGAGCGCCACGACCCATCTGGTCCCCAGAACCCAAGTTGCGGTTGTTTACTCCTGTCTCTTTTGGCCGCTTCTTCTCCTCCAAGTTCAACTTCTGGCCGCCATTTTCAGGGAAGTAGATGGGCTGCAAGGTGGAATTCAAGCATGAGTACAAACAGTACAAAGACTAGACTAACTAAGAGGAAAATGCACGCAAACTACCGTATCTTCCTCATAACCCAAAAGATGCAATGCCGAAATCTAACAAATCTGGCATATACAAAGTACCACGTCAAGATTGTGACCAAGTATAAATCAGACAAATGAGAAGAAAAATAGAAATTAAATTCAAAGAGCACTTAGCCTATTTCAAATACAATCACATAAACAAGCCCAGCATGGCACAACACATACACGTTAACGATCAAAACATTAACAAAGAAAACTCAAAGCTTATGAAATCAGTTCAGAATTCTTTCAAATTTGACGCATAGGAAAGCCTTTTTAATCACAGAAATAGACGAAATGTCATGAGTAACGACTTTGGACCCATCCCCTCCTCCGACTTGTTCTCTCTTACTGACGTAACAATATAATATGCATCAATACCCCTACTCCTCCACCCTTTGTATTCTTCTTCTCCTAAGATTGAAGCATAGCTTCTAAAATAAGCACAGAGAATAATACTGCTTACTATACTTCAGTCACGGACATTAACCCCAATGGTTAGGGTATTTCCGCATGACGGATTGTCCACAAACAACAACTATTTGGAGCTTTTTTAACTCTTTAATGTTCATACACTAAACTCTCGCTAATTCGGCTTTCCTTGCAAAGAGAGGTGCCGGATTAGCATGAATGCTGGATTACTGAGAGTGCATAAAAGACAATAGTGTCACAAACAAACTTTCGGAGTGCAGCCATAAAAAGGAATACATTCTTTTAATATATTACATAGGATATATACCGTAATGTAGAACTTAATATATAAGAACCTGTGATAATTCCACAGCTACGACTTGGCAAGTTAATTTAAAGTTAACGCTTGCATCTATAATGTAGTATGTAAACAGAAGATTAGTTATTACTTTCAAGTTCAAGTTTTGATGAATTAATACATGTTTTTGGCATTACATATAAATATAGTTAGCACCTACTGGTCGAAAAATTACCCCCCCATCTATGAACTTGCATACATTCTAATTTTTCTTATACATTTGCACTCGTTACGACACTTCATGGTTCTCTTTTACGTCAGGGAAGGGTGCCGGATCACTGAGAGGCTGGAATAGCAAGGGTCTAAATCTATTTACTCAAAAATAGGGTGCACCCTTCTGGGTCCTTTTTTCAAAAACAGCGTATGCATTAGCATTGATGGAACACTAGATTGAGATACAATAATATTTGTGCACATGTCCCATAGCACATAGCTGGGAATGGAGGTCTAGCATAACCTAGGTCCTCAGCTCACCTTATTCTCATGCAACTCGTCAAATGTTTCCCCAATGCACTATCGAGGTTTTGATTATAAGAGCTCCTGGAGAAAACAGACTGTCAGAAGACTGATCCCGGAAGGAAATTGGCTAGCACATTTACTTTTTAAATGACCGATTTTGTGTGTGCTTATGTAGGAATTTCAGCATGTATTGGTGTTTCCTATAGACTGTTTGCGCTTATAAATATACGTATGTAGCATAGATGGTGCTGTAAATGATGTAGTTACATGACTAAAGGTGCGCATTAGATTCACAGGAAATTGATTTTTCAATTTTCGATGCTCAAATTTTGGGTTTGTGCATTACAATCAAAGGAGCATTACTTTCAAGTAAATACAGTACTAACATTAATGAACATTCCACAATACAACATCGCGTAACACCTACACATATTTGAGATTTAAAATATTAAAACCTAACATTGAATTATTTAGACAATCGTATACATACACAAGTTATAAAATTTATTGTACTTTGCCTACTGTCCATGCAAAAAGTCTAGATACTCGAGTTTGAAGTGTTGTATCTCAGTAACTTATTCATTGATAGCAATTAAATAAACTGAAAATTAAAGAAAATTTATTTCTACGTTTAGTGAATACCCTCAGCGATTTTTTACCGTATCAAATAATTTTTTATTTGGCTTTGTATGTTAAAAGCACGGTTTTTGGCGCTCAGAAAATAGTAGCTCCACTTTGAACGCTAATTTTTCAAAAACTTCTCAAGTTATCAACATGAGACTTTATAAGATGCAAGATCGATCTTTTATAAATGCATATGCTGAAGCAGATCCTCATTACAATTTATTTACTATCCAAAATTGTTGGTAAAGAAAACTGCTATTTTCGTTATTTAACAACCTACGAGAAAGTTTAAAGTGCCATAAGTGAGTAAGGGTATCACTTCTGTTAAAAGTAAAATTATATGTTGCATTTTTGTTTAGTAAGATGGTATAAATGTTTTCATTTAATGTTTTTTTAGTTAACTATTTTTTTATTTTTGGTATCTTTGTCAAGACGCATGGTCATAGTTTTAATTAAGTATGAACACTCCTGGCCAAAATTAACGCAGCACTTCCCTAGCGATCCTTACGGCCGGTGCTGCGTTAATTTTGGCCAGGACTGCATTTAACAAATACTGTATTTTGTAGTTTAATAAACTTTAAAGGGTCTGTAACCATAAAGCAAGTGAATCTCAAAGGGTACCTACATTCCTACTATTGATGTACCATAATATATATTTTTATCACAGAAAACGAATAAACATCATCATCATTATTATAATTATAATTGAGATTTGGCCAAACTATTTGCTTTCCATCACAAATTGATACCAAAAGGTCATGGAAACTATAAATATAGAAAAATTATACATTATACTCATAATATTTTGAAAAGACACTGCCCCGAGTAGTATTAACAAAATTATAAAAATGCCTTATACAATCTTCAGGGGAATATTTTCCAGAAGATAAAATTCTTTGAAATTTTTCCACAATGAACATTCATACATCTTCACACACAGTTTCTATTTTAAAATATCTTACCCTCTTCCCAAGGACTTCTTTTACACTAGCTGGATCTTTAAAGACAACGAATCCGTAATTGGGCACACATTTTCCTGTTTGTCCTTTAGCATTCGGCTTGCTATAAATCCGAAGTTCCAGGATGGTTCCAAATTTTTCAAATATTTCCTGCAAAGATGGAAATGTTAAGATCAAGAAAAAATATTTCATCAAACTAATGCCAATTTGAATTTTTTTAAGGTAGAGGAAGTTAACGTCATTGTATTGATGGTATACATACCCTCAAATCATTTTCTCCAGCGTGTAACGGTAGATTGCCCATGAAGAGCTGTTGGCTATCGGTATATTGTGGAGCGACACCACTTCTCCGTCTGTCTCCATCACCACCTGAATTCCCTGGAGAAAAAAGTGCCAATCGATAACTACTGCCATATTGAGAAAAGATTCACATATTGGCATTACATGAAGGTATTTACAACATGCTCTCCATCCCATAATGCCTCCTAAAGCCAATTTCATAATCTTTTAAAGTTGAGACTTAAACAATGAGGTGATGATGAGAAATACACGTATGTTTAAGTAGTAAAAATTTCCTCCAATTTTCCAAACATAGGACAGAAATAATACTGTCTTTACATAGGTTAGACAGCAATAACATAATCATTGATAAAGAATCCAATGCAACATTTCTAATTTTCACATACGAAACCATTTTAATGGTCGAGCAGTTCCTTTGGAAAATTAATGTTGTTATCTAGTGATAGCATACATAATGAGTAACATGTAAGATACAAGCACTCTACTAAAATCCACTTAAAGCTTTCAAATTTCTAAAAAAATAGGAATAGAAAGAGTATTGGGCAGTTCTGTAGAAGCTTGGAGGAGAAATCGACAATAATCAACAAACATTTCATTTAAGAAATTATCAAAAAAAATATTATAAATAGACGTATTCCATCCTCACAAACTGAACATCTTTTAACACGTTCCGTGCAGAGTCGATTTCATTGGTTGCTATCATATGGCTGAATATTTTTAATATATATATAATAAAATAATAATATAATATAATAATAAAAATATATAAATAACATTTCAATTATACAGGGTGTTTCCAGGGAACCGCATGTTTTTTGATTAGATAGTTCACGGCAAGTAGTGGGGGGATGGCGGTTGGGAAGGTCCTATTAGTCCTAGTAGTTAGAGGGGAGTTGGAAGTTTTAGTTACACTCAAGATGTGGGGCCTTGAGCACCGCGCTTTTGTTAAGAGACGGTTTTACGCTAACGGTGAGTCCGTAACCCAAACCCTAAGAGACTTTCCCCGGCACTTCAATGTTTGGCCGCGTGGGCTGACTCCGGATCGTAACACAATTTTGAGGTGGATGCATATTGTGAACACCACGGGATCATTGATGAAAAGAAAACCTCCAGGGCCAGCAAAAACAGTTCATACACCTGAGAATGTTGAGCGTGTGCGCTATTGGAGAGCCCAAACCGTTCGCTAAGGAAGCGAGCCTTAAACCTCCGCATTCCTGCCTCTACGGTTAGAAAAATTTTGATTAAAGACCTCAAGTTCCATCCGTATAAACTTGTGGTATGCCAACAACTGAACCCCGGTGATTACAGACAGCATTTAGAATTTTATCAGCGAATGAAGGCAATCCTGGATGAAAACCAAAATGCAGTTTTACTCATGAGCGACGAGGCTCATTTTCATTTGAATGGTTTTGTAAACAAGCAGAACTTCAAAATTTGGTGTTCAGAAAATCCACAAATATTGCATGAGAGGCCTTTAGACAATGCTCGAGTGACAGTGTGGTAGGTGAAGTGGGGCTCATCTATTTTTTTGAGAATGATAAGGGTCAGGCAGTTACTGTCACCACAGATCACTACTTGGAAATGTTGAATATTTTTTTCTTGCCTGCACTTAGCCATTGTCGCATAGCAATGCAAAACACATGGTTCCAGCAAGATGGGGCTACGGCCCACACTGCTCAAATTTCGATGGAACGTATTCGACAAGCTTTCCTGGAAAAGTAATCTCTCATTTCGGAGATGTTCCTTGGCCCCCCCTCAATCTGCCGAGCCCGGACTTCTTTCTCTGGGGTTTCTTGAAATCACGTGTTTACGTTGAAAAGCCATGAACATTACCGGAGTTGAAGGATGCCATACGAAGAGAAATCCAAGCCATTCCACGAGAAATGTTACAAAATTCAATGCTTAACTTCAGGGAACGTCTGGAAACATATGTTCAATCGGAAGGGCGCCATCTACGCGATGTTATTTTTGTTACTTATTTTTTTGTACAATTTTCTTAAAATTCCCAGTTTGTAGAACACATCGTTTTAAAAAATTAATGTTTTGTTCAAAATTAAAAAAAAAAATGGGGCTATTTGAAAACCATGCGGTTCCCGGGAAACACCCTGTACATAAAATGTTAGCTTTATTTGCTGCTAAGTTCTTTTAATGATATGCTAACATTTATTAGCATATCATATATATATTTAGCTCTCAGCCACAGGGTAGGACCAACGTGAGCGGCATATACCGCTCTCTACATGGAACACGTTAACACACAGACAAGATCCACATTGAGGGATTAAGAACTTAATTAACTGAATAAATAAGCTATAAGGGCATTAAGGTTAATTTGAGAATTAATGGTCTCATAACAAAAACTGTCTTGTCCCCATTGTCTCAAGTCTCTTTGGACAGAAAGAAAATTTCTTTCATTGTTTAGATGAACAAGTCCTGGCTAAGGATGGATTTAGTTAGAAAAAATTAAATTTTAAACAACTAATCAATTAGAGTAATATCTTTAAAAAAAACTTGCTCCAATATGACTGACAGCTAGTTAACTTTGAACAGAAATGGTGGGCATTTAAAAAGTAGGCAGTACTCATTATTAAAAAGTATTGGGCCAGTGTATCAAGCTTGAAAGGAACCCTAATAGCCCTTGGATTATTTACAGCCAGTAGGAAATTGATTTGCCCCAAGGACACACAACTAAGTCAATAATCAATAAACCAAAGTAATACTCACAATTTCCAGAGTTGTTACCCATCCAAGACGACGAGCCAGACTGAGAGGAATTTCCGCTGGCGTCAGATGTTCCCCTACCGGTGCCACGGTCACGAGGGCCGCCTCGGGGAAAACCACCTCCCCTTGTAACCCTTGGCATCCTCTGGGGCTGAGGCATTGACAACCCACCTCCCCCACCAGCGACACTGCTTGGGCTCTGCCCAGGCAGGGGTCCTTCGCTTGCATCCTTCAATTCCCCACGAGGCATGAGTGGCTGAGGATAATTAAATGGCAATTGAGACAAGATACAGACATAGGCCCATCAGCCATACCGCATAGTATCGTCAGTCAAACTGCATTACCATAATTAAAACTGTAAATAATGGCTAGTTGGTAGGATGTCTACAGACAGATGGAACAGAATTCAGAACCTAACTGGGAAAAATTCCAGACATGATCTAGTTTTTGAAGTTGTAAATGTTTTCTAAAATGAGTTTTTTTTAGTAACACCGCACAAGGTAGACTTTGTAAGCAATATTTATGCTGCATATATAATGAAATGTACAGCTAGCTAACCCTAAACTCATCTTCCACTTGAAGAGGTAAACCATACAACAATTCTCGTAACACTTATCAAATGTTACACACGGTCCAAGGTAAATACAGTGCCATAATTAACTTTTCAATGCTGAATACATTCTAATTAACTTGCAAATCTTTGATTTTCATGAGACTTTAAATTTCTAATCTGAAAGAATTATACAAGAATAAAAAAGAAGGGTACCTGATTTTTTAGGCTAAAAAGATGAGAATGATGATTATAAATATATTTTACTTCGATAAAAATTATAAAGTGAAAATTGTGCACAAACAATACACATGCAAAGGCAAATTATAAGAGATCGTGCTTTACACAAGTTCTGCAATCATACGAATTTCCAGAAACTGAAATTAAATTTTGATTTTGAAAACTGATGTTTCATGAGTGAATCTGAGGGATTGAAGGGCCAATTCTTCACATTATACAAGTCATGCCAAAGTCTTAAATTCTTAATAAATACGTATCACATTATACAAGACATGCCAAAGCTTCAAATTTTTACTTAATATTTAGCTAACAAAAGAATTCACTGAAAACAATAGAAATTGTGTGATAAAATTACATGAAAGACACTCACTTTACCTCAAAAGTCACCAAAATAGAATATTTAAAAAGTTTAAACAGTCTTTTAAATATTCAAAAAAGGTTACTAATCTAAAACCTGTCTTAGGAAGAAATCCAAACTGATTGAATCTACCTGTTTACGTAAGTTTTATGGCTTAGTCAGGTTGACAGCAAGTACATTTATTTAGCATGGATGCCTCAAATTCCCTTGAAAAAAACTTGTGCGGGAAAATAGAGATAAAATAGGGAAGACCACTTAATGTGCTGATTACAAGCACCAAGAATTAATAGCAAGTAGGTTAAGCAAGGATACATCAAATTTCAACATAATTTTTCTTAGAGGGCAGCTCATCCAATGCAAACATCGTATTGGTGCCAACTACCAGCGGAAACCCGCTCTCTCTATGTTTGTACCCTTAGGAATCGTCTCTTAGATATCACTTCAATAAATATTTTGCAAAGTTTGGTAAGACCAGAGAACAGTGCAAGGAAGGTAACCCTACCCTTTGTTTGGAGTCTACGATATGATAGTCTTGCTGACCTTCTATCAGCAGAATATAGTACTAAGCCAGAGACGTGTGGATAAACAAGAAGCAAAACAGATCTCATATGAATCCCTACAACGTAAACTGTCAAAAGAATGTCCTTTATATGGAGTTCTACTTCTGAGAATTCTTTATTTTATCCATTATTTCATTTCTTCGAGTTAGTAAATTAACTTGCAGGGAAAGCAGCCAAATGCTAAATGGCTAAAATCTGACGTCAAGAATTTTTTTTCCATCTTATACTGTTTTGAGTTCTAGTTGTTGATAAGCGAGGTGGAGGAATATATTTTTCCATCCGCATTACGTAGGTTATGCTCTACTGAGGCATTACGTAGGTTCTGCCTTTCCTGCGAAATACTTTGTTAAAATGCAGGAACATTTTTAATATTTCTGGCTTAGGCAGATTTCTGTCTTTAACAGGTTTCACAGTATATCTGAAGAAAATACATAACTAGAATGATAAGTATAAGCCGACAATTCCTGAAGTGACTGATCAATTATAAATTAATTATCAGCCATCAATCAAGCATAGCTTTTTCAGAACACTTACAGGTGAGGTTGGAGGTTTGCTGGGAGCTCCAGGCAAAGCAGAAGCTGTTGATGCAAATGATCCGCCTCCTAGGCCTCCAGACTTCACCAAGGTTGCATATGTCTTTGGCTCATTGGATGCTGTGAAGAAATATCATCATTATGATAAATATCCTACTATTTAAAATTATCAATCGATATCTTAACAGTTAATAGGTAGAGGCAGAATGATGTTATGCAGCAGTCAAGGTTCTGTGTATGTTCAGTAGTTGAGACAAAACAGAGCTTGGTCATATCCGCTATTTTATTTATTATTTTCCATCCAAAAACAATATCCACTTTATTACCAAACTATAAGGAATGATATCGCTGAAATCATAGCCAAATTATTGAAATTCTTGGATTGAAATATAGATGAGCTTTCATCATTTACAAACTATAAATAAACTACAAATAGAAATAAGCAAAAATAAATAAAATAAAAATAAATGAAGTCAATATCTATCATATTGAACATTTGTACCCTATTCTCTACTGTAACATTCTTAGGGCTTTCTTGCAGCATATAACATTGATAAGTAATTCCATATCCAGAATATGGATGCAGGTTCTAATAGACAAAGGATATAACTAGGATTTACTTATCACTTTTGGGATATTGTCAATACACATACGAACCATAATGGTTTTCATTAAAATTCATATTATTGGTCATTCAACTCAATCTCCAAACGAAACTTTTAATTTGTTAACTCCCTGCAATAGGTGAATATTTTTTAACCGTTTTTTTGCATACAAAGAAGTTTTGCAAGATTTATTGCAGAAATAAAGTGAACCTTAAATAACATTTGTCTAGTGCAGATTTGCACTTGTATTCTTTCTAGAGATCTTTATTTACTGATAGCCAGGAACAAGAACCCATTGCAATTCATCTATTTTAAATTTTTCACCTGCGTGCATTTGATTGAACAGTACAAACCGAGTCTTTACCACTTGAGCAAAGCAAAATATTTCCACGATAAACTTAAACCATACTTCTCAAACACTGTATATCAAGGTTCAGGTTAATATTTTAGGAAATGGGGTTCCATTGAACCATGCGAAGAAGTGGAGCATTTCATACAAGGTCAATAGAAATAAATCAAACACTCACTAGATTCAGGCTGAGCTTCTTCGGTGTTCCCTTCAGCCTTATCCTCACTTTCTTCTTCCTCCTCCTCTTCCTCTTCAGGTTCCTCTTCTTCTTCAGCTGGTTCTTCGTGCTGCTCTTCCTCGGGTGTTTCGGTCTTCTCCTGGCTCGGGACTTGAGGAACGGTGGCAACTGGTATGGGCACGGCTGCAGGCAGAGCAGTTATGGGAGCCGCAGGTGGAAGAGGTGCAGACGGGACCATTGCCACTACCCCAGGTTGGGGAACCACTTGCACTGGGATTGCTGGGACCTGCTGCTAACAATATTCATAAACCATTTACTTGATATAATCACATCATAAAATGGTCTAACATGTAAAACCCAAAAGAAGACATTACTCTGGATTCAAATAACAATCAAAGTCATTAGAATTCAAGACAAAAATGATAGAAAAGTTGAATCAGAGCAATTCGTGACAAATTTCCAATAAACTCCAAATCAGCCCTTAGACATTCTAGGTGATTATGCATTACAGTGTGTAAGGGTTAATGTACATGAAAATTTGAAATCCTAGGAGGATTGTATGGAATCACTTCTGCTTATCTTCAAGGTATCACAGCCAGCTACAATCATAACAATTTGCAGCATTATATTGTTAATGATTTTCAATTTGAAAAAGGATATAATAAGAGATTAAAATCATTAAACATAATTAGAGCAAACTACTAAATAAGAGGTACTGAAGTCAGCCATTTCAACACTTCAAACGAAAGTATCCCAGAGCGAGTCTCATTTCAGAATATTACTTCCCATTTAAGTCTAAATATTTATAACATGGAATGACAAGCTCATTAAAAGTATAGTTTTCTATATTTTGGAATACTACGCAGACATGTTACAACGTCTGGGGAGGCTAGCTGAAGCTCTGTAATGTGAATTGAAAAGGTAAAATTCTATTCAAGCAATTGTCTGATGCCAAGCTGAGATTTACAAATTTCAGAAAAATTGGGGGACAATGACAAAGACAATTTCACAACGGAATCTGAGATAATAATCCGTCCTTTTCCTGTTTTAAGCTAAATGAAAAGAGCAAATTAAGCTTGTAATAGGACTACTCACTCTTGAAACAAAAATTCAATCCAGATTCTTTTATGGTAAACATTTTCATTAGGTACTCAATTAGTCAATCCTGTGTAAAGGTAGATCAGCAAATGTTTCCTATTTCTTATAAGTGATGATCATTTTAAGCTGCATGAAACCAATAAAAGTCTGAACTACTTCATTTACTCTACAATTCCTTAAAGTTATGTTTATCTAATGCCTCTTTCTTGTAGTTAAGTCAAATCATCAATTTTGTTTTAACATTGCATTTCAAGTTTATTTCATGCAATATAATGCATCATATTTTTGCACATTAAAAAAATGAAAGATTTTATAAAATGGAATAGGGATCTAAAATACTCCTAAAGCCACCATCAACTGTTAGAGTAATTTCAATGAACTTCTCAAACAAAGACCACTGGTTACTCGACTATATTGAGACTATCAAAATGATACTTCATAATTTACTGGTTTGGGTTAAAAGAAATATCCCTCGCAATTCTACGTCCAAGAATAGTCCTGATATTCATAAGTCAAATTTTATCCAAAAAATTACAGGTGTAACATTGTGTAGTAGCACTTATGTCACTTTTTGCAAATTCATTGGATAATGGTAAAGGTATTCACCATTACCAGCTACATACTATTGGTATGCAGCATTTTTAAGGTAAAGGAATTAGCATGTTTTGAGCTTGATTTTCTTTAGTCATGTATACAGTATAGTAAATTGTACACACAGAACTAAATAATTCAGCATTTTATATACAGTAGAAGTCCGTTATAACACGTTCGGCAAATTACAAGAGTTGCTAAATTCCGGTGAGTTAACGGTGAGTCCACAACCCAAACCCAAAGAGACTTTCGCCGGCACTTCAATGTTTCGCTGCGTGGGCCGATTCCGGATTGTAACACAACGGGATCATTGATTAAACCTCCATGGCCAGCAAAAACCATTCGTACGCCTGAAAACGTAGAGCGTGTGCGCGTGGCTACATTGGAGAGCCCAAACCGTTCGCTGAGGAAGCAAGCCTCAAACCTCCGCATTTCTGCCTCTACGGTTAGAAAAATTTTGATCTTAATAAAAACATACGGTTCCAACTAGACAGGGCTACAGCATACACTGCTCAAATTTCGATGGAACGTTCCCGACAAGCTTTCCCTGGAAAAGTAATCTCTCGTTTCGGAGATGTTCCTTGGCCCCCCTGGTCCTGGCCTGGTATCTGGTGATCCCGGACTTCTTTCTTTGGTGTTTCTTAAAATCACGTGTTTAGGTTGAAAAGCCACGAACATTACCAGAGTAGAAGGATGCCATACGAAGAGAAATCCAAGCCATTCCACGAGAAATGTTACAAAATTCAATGCGTAACTTCAGGGAACGTCTGGAAACATGTGTTCAATCGGAAGGGTGCCATCTACGCGATATTATTTTTGTTACTTAATATTTTGTACAATTTTCTTAGAATTCCCAGTTTGTAGAACACATTGTTTAAAAAAAATAAATGTTTGGTTTAAAATTTAAAAAATCGTGGCTATTTGAAAACCATGCGGTTCCCGGGAAACACCCTGTATTTATACACATATACAAAATTTCAGTAGTCATCTATACCGAAAGTCCTACGTAAGTGCCAATTCAAAATCGTGCATTTAAAAATTTTTAGGGGTAGCCTAGGATGCGGTTGGCCCCATGCTATGGCACCTGCCAACGAGTAGCATTTAACCTGAATCTAGTTTGCCATGGATTCTATCACGCACCCAGATTTTTGTGGAAAAAAAGAAGAGTCAAAAGGGTGTGCATCATTTTCGAGTAAATACGATATTTTTGACACGAACATTGCTTTTTTTATGCATTACGAAGCAGTAGCGCAAGGAATAAATACTCTGCAGTTCCATTCTGCCGCATTTGCTGCTCTTCGATTCAATAGGACAGACTTCGTTAGATGTAGTGTTCGAAATCAGCTATAACGAGTACACGTTATAACAAGTGCTTTTCCGATTGTTGCCAGTTTCTGTTCTAACAGACTTCTACTGTAGTTATATTCCATACAGTACAGTAAATAAGATTCATCAGAGAGAATGAAAGAGGGCAGCAAAAATAGCATATATTTTCTAGATAATTATATTAGAACTTGTCTAGAACTTTGATAGCCATGCAATGTAAAACTAATTCAGCAACATATTATATTGAATAGCAAGGCACCAATGTATCAGTAAAAACTGTCAGAGTAGATGAAAATTACATTATTAGAATTGATGAAATAAATAAAAATGGAATGGTATTTCATAAAAAGTAAATGAACATCGAAATTTTATAATTTACATCATGTCAATGTGGACATCTACCTCATGTTACTCCAACTAAGAAAATCAAACTTAATTTCTGATTTTAGGCAAGCATTAAAAGCAAGTTCAGCAAGTATGAGAACTACTAAGCAAATACTTCAGATTATTATACTTACTTATGACCTATTAATTGCTTAGTATCGAAAATGGAATGAATATTGAGAATGAAATATTGAAATTGATAAGGAGAATGAAATGAAGCTAAAATAGAGTTCTTTCAACATGGACAGCTAAATCCTTGATTCTGGATATTTCATTTTCTCCATTTTAGTATTGAGTATTCAATTATTGTAGATTGAACGGCAACAAAACCTCTAAGGTAAGACCTAAAACCACAATTTAAACTAAAATATAACATTGATAAGTTAGACTAATTCTCTCAAACTTATATTATGAAAAGGAAAACAATATCTTTTCCATGTTGTAGATGAACTTACTCAAAAATCATAATTTTCTGTATTGCTTTGAAAAATAAATTAAGACATTTTGAGATAATCCAAAAAAGGAACAAGTAACTCAATGAATATCAAAACAAGACAAAACAGTGCAAGACAAAATAACATATCCACACATAGACAAACAAAACAAAACCCCATTTTCAAAGATTAGCGTAAGCAGAAGACATAAAAGATGTATTCTTCTCTAAATGAGTGGAATTTTATAAATAAATTTTCATTCGGCGGCAATCGACTGTCATACCACCCTCATTATTACAAGTTATATTAAAAACGCACTCTGGATGTTCTTCATATAATAAAATCATAGAAACAAACCTCAGATGTATAATATCTTACAAAATATTTCCAATCATCCCCAAGCTCCATTGCATGCCTACAACAACTCTCTCCAGAAATGAAATAGATCAAATACCTGCGAAATGCCAGTTGGGGGCTGTACTTTAGGAATGGGAGCAGGCTGTGTTGGGATCATGGTTGCTGGCACAGGAGTAGCAGGGGAATTGGCTGGTGGACCAGCAATAGGTTGACCCATAGCTACAGCTGGTGACGACTGCTGGGGGGTAACCACAGAAACCTCATCAGGATGTGCCTGGCCGTTAACTGTTGGTGGGGTGGAGGTGATCTGCTGATGGAAGTATGCCATCTGCTGGACCTAAGACATTGGCACCCAAAACTTAAGCATTTGCTTCTGAACGTGGGCCACTTATTCTATCATTGCAGGGAATGGGAAGGTATTTGATAGGAGTGAAATGCATTGGTAGGGGTGAAATTTGAAATTTTGACAGCTTGTTTGCTCTAAGCTACTGCTACTTCAACCACTTCCCTCTGGCATGCAATATAACCTAAACAGACCTTGTTCTCTACATAACTACAGCACACTCAAGCATAAATGATTTCCGTTAACCCAAGCTTCTTCCCCTCAACTAGTTAGACTGGTTTAATTCTTATCTGACTAGTGAAAATGTTGTAATTATCAAGATATAAATTATGCATTAGCAAAAATATCACGAAATCATACGTGTTTATATGAACTCAAAGTATTTAACAGTCTTCAATCATAATCTCAATTTCTCTGCAAAATAATTAACCAGTACAAAAATACAAAACTGCTTTATGACAAAACTATTCCTAAACCACATAAATTCCGAAGGTTTAGAAAAAGTTTCTTCGAGTAGATGTTTTGAGTTAATGAATACCATGAAGTGAATCTTGAGTTTGTGTTGTCAATAAAATAATACATCTGAGAGTGCTTATAAACTCATAGCTTTACCAGGTTAACACACATTTATTTGACGTTGGCTTTTTTAAATCACCTAGACTAAAATTTTAATAGTTATAAAGACTAATAGAAAGAAAATGAAAGGAGGTAAATCTAAATCACGTTGAAAATATCAATTTGCAAGGATGAAATATAGTAGAATTACAATTAATGAAACATTACCAAGCTATAGCCATTTCCTTATCAAAAAATTGGTTAGTTTAATAAGCACCTCTAATAATTATGTTACCAGTGAGCCCTAATACTTTATTTTTCATAGAACTAATAAGAAGTTTCAATTTCCACACATGCACACACTATCATCACAGTATTTGATTCTGGTATAGATAACAAATATTTTTCTTCATAAAAACTTTCCCGAGCTACAAAGAGCAAGTAAAAATCTTTAATTTAGCATATAAAAGAGATTGTCATCAAACAAATGGGCCTGCTCTTGGATAATATCCTACCAAATTTAATACTTATGATTCTCTATATAGTCTTAATACTTATCTGGGACAACAGTTAAAATGGAAAATACAGCATAAAAAGGACCAAAATTTTCCATGGTAGGATAAAAACCTGCTGCTAGCAAAAGCTGACAGATAAGATAGAATAATATGCTCATAAGGACATAGAAAGATAATTAATAGAGATGAAATGCAAATCATTAATTGGTAATTTCAACAAGAAAAAGCCGTACATGTTAGCAAGTGATAGGTGTACCATTACATTAGTTATTGATGCATATTATTTGTAACAGCATTGTAATTCACCAAGTTAACTCTACTACATTCATATCATAACAAAATACTTCTGTACATGCCTATGGTGGAGCAATTTACATTAAATCTACCATTCTTTTGCTATAATCCTAGCCTTCTAACTTCATAACTTGACATTTATGTAAATGTTCTTGAGGTGCTTGTAAATAAAAGCAAGGTTTTTCATTGTTGATTAGTGATAGTCATGAGAGTTTAACCATAAACACTCCATTAGCTTTCAGATGTTAGTAAGCCAACATTCCCACTGCAAAATGCAAGAGATAGTAGTAATACACCATCTACATCTCAACACAAGGAAGATCCACAAAGTATGCAAAATACAAGCAAGCTCAAAGGAACCAACTAATTAACTTCTATGGCTTCTTAACATCAAAATGAAAATTATTGGATTCCAAATCTACAGTTTCAAAAATGACATACATAAAAAATTACATGCTCCTAATTAAAATAACAACCATATCACTAATGCAATCTTATTAAAGTAAAAACTATTGCTTAGTTATAACTATTACCATGCAATTTGACAGTATGTTTCTTCCATCATATCCTTCAGGATATATCACACTGGATTCATTATAACCTTAGAATTTTTTTAGCTAATGATCAGCAATTTCATTTCATCATCATCACCCATGACAACATTATTTTCTGTATAGTAGAAAAGATTTAATGAAGTATCACAATGAATGCATGCATGAGTCTTCTAAACCTCTGTGGGTTTATGAGATACACAATTCCCTACTTTATACCCTTAATCTTCAGTCTTGATTGCCTTTCTTTACATCAACCAAAAACTTTAACTTCTGTTTCCTAATTTGTATTTTAGCTTGGACCCTACGTAACCCATAACCACCCCATTAAATACGTATCATTTCTCTCATACTAACTTTCCTATGCTGTGTCCACGCCTTGGAAATCTCCAACTATTAAACAGTACTCTTTCCTACACGTCCAGAATTAACTTCTCATGAATGAAAAAGGCAAGACTAAGGATCCTTACAAAGAGCCTAACCCAGTTTCAGGTTGATCTTTATCATCCAAGTAGTCCCTTTAGTGACCACAGAGACACTCTTTGTTTCAAATCAGCATATTATCACTTTCTTCGCTCAGAATTGGTAGATATTTTTCTTAGGCTCATAGGATGACCCTCCCACCACTGTAAAAGCGACGATTCACACATGAAATGTAATATACATCCTTAATCGGTTTTCACATTAAGCTCTTCTCATCACAAATCTCTCTCCTCTGCATCTGAAATGTAACCAGTCCCGATGCTCTATCGTGTGTCACCCTACTCAATCATGTTGCAAGTAAACTCATGATTTCCCAGCATCTTTGGTCCAAGCAAATAGTCAACTCTTTTTCTTGTAATAAAAAGATAACCATGAAACTCCTCTCAGTGATCTTAATTCCTTAGTTCTATGCTAGGAGTGTTTCTGCATGTATCCCACGGAAAATTGTACTCTTGCAAAGGAACATTGATTTCTTATATTATTCTGTACCATATATGTAATGGCTTAGAACCTAATGGAAGTTTAGGTGTTTCTTCAAAGTGACTCGGAGGCAGACAAACTCAACTGAATCAAGTGAGTCAAGAGGATGAGTACCCTCAGCTTGTGGTTCTGACTGTAAAGCATCTGACAAGGAGAGTCAAAGGTGTTGGGTGTTACCTTTATCACGGGCAAATGATTTTTCCATTTCCAATGCTCAAATTTTAAACCCTTTATTGGCGAGTTAAGGGCTGTGTGGGCTTCTCTTCCAACTAACCTCGTATGTTGCTACAATATTTACAAAGTGAAATGAATTATAAACAAAAAGAAAGAATAGGACGTGGGAAAAAAATCTTTGCAACTGAGGGTTGTCGAAGAAAAACCCACATTTAAGGTAATTAAAGTTCCAATAAGGGTAACTCTGAATTTCAGTGCGACTCAATCTTAGGTTGTATAAACTCACACTGGTAAGAACAAAGTTTTTCATAATTGAAAATGCCTGTATGATGAGGAAACAAAAATGCCATCTTAAACAATAAAATACCTCTTTAAATTGACCTAATACAATTACAAAAATGCAGCTGAAGGATCCAAATGCAGCTAATTGGATTAAACATATAACATTACACTAAATCAATTCATAAGATATCTCCAAAAGCAAAACAAACATTGATCAGCAATGTAATCAGGTTAATAGAGTGCAAATTTATGAGAAGAAACTAACTTCATGCATTAAATTTACAGCAAAAGTGATTTAAAACATTCTATGGAAAAGCAATTATTCAGAACTCTAAACATGCCATATTCTACTTGCATGCTTTGCCAAACAGTAAGAAGCAATTCTCTACAATTAGAAATTAACAGAGATGAGATGTTTGATAACATAAAAATTCAAATAAAAGTTAGTAGAAGTATTAATTAATGAATATTCAAGAAGGAAAAGGAATGGCTCACTAAGTATAACCATAAATATATATATTTTTAAGTCAAACAAGTGGAATGGAATTTCTTCACGGATTATTAAAGCAAATAATGAAATTAATGCACTTTTGACTACATTTCTATAACTCAGAAATGCAAGAGTTGCAGACAGAAAATTTACATAAAAAGAAATTGATTGCAAAACAAGACTATTGAAGCACTCCTATTTAGCAATTGGTAAAGGACAGCAGCAAGAAATAAAACATAAAATCAGCATATTTATCCCAAATAAAACACAACAAGTGCACTCACCGTTGGATGACTTTCACCTTGGTTCACATGATCAGGCTCAATTTCCTCTGCCTCAGAAGCAGTATCTGGCTCTTCGTCATTGAAAATCTCATCCTGATAAAAAATAACAAGATTAAGACAGAGAATCACCAAGTCACAAAGCAATGGACAATTACATACAATATTCAGTATACCACCACAAATTAATCGATTCCAGGAATTGACATAAAAATATTTCACAAAATATCACAGAATTTCATTCTAAAGATGAACATAAACACAGATCGGTACTCATAAAAGCAATTGATAGGTAGTCTGAAGATATTAAGAGTTTCTGGCTTGTATTTATTTCCATCATGCTAAACAAATAGAAAAAATTGTAAAAGATATATGAATTGATAAGTTAACAAAATTGCTATAATCTATACACGGTACTACTGCCAAATTGTACTCCTCATTTTTTGAAAGATAAGAAGACCAATATCTATACAAAAGGATCTACATAAAAAAAGAAAACATCGAATATAAATAAGAAAGGTATGAGAAGGATTAAAATTGTAGTAACAAAACTAGGGTAGAATAATATCTCAATTATTAAAACAATAAAAATAAATAAATACCATGTCCTTAGTTTGTACTTCCTTCCTGCCAATAAGCATAATTTTCTTAATTTAATGTGCCAAAAAGTTTGGGGAGTGAATTATACAATGAGACTACCATAACATTGGTAATTTATAATTTCCATGACTCAACGTTCACCCTACAACAACAACATGGGGAAATTATATTTTTTAAATGTTGAATAAAACTTAACTCTTTGACTAAGGAATTGACAGAGAGGTCCTACAGCAAAAGAAGAAAGGATCCTCACAGGAAAACTTTGGTAAGAAGAAGAGGTAACTTAGGAAGATAATAATGATTGAGTTTGCTGCAATCAGTATAAGAGGGAATGGTAGAGGGGATATTTGTAGAGGATGACCTAGGCTGAGTTTCAAGAGGCATGCTGACATTCTTTTAAAGTTACTAACTATGAGAAATGAAATAATCGTCATAGGGATGGGAATACAGAGCCTTAGCAGATAGTTAACCCTTAATTACAGATGATATTGCAGAAGAGCTATTTCAAAACTAATTTTACTCACACTTGAAGTGTAAACTAGAATCATTATTTTAGTAAGATCAAAGGAACATATCTCATTCTTATTAGTGATTAAATCACTCCAGCAGTCAGTTAACAAATTACGTATAAATACGAATTCCTAAATTAGAATCCAAAGGAATTCACAAGGTAATTGGAAGCATTAAAGACGAGTCTGTAAAAATCAGTATGGTATATAATAATTTTACAAACATGTATGATGCAAAACAACCAATTTACGAGAATTTGGCTGAAAGTGTGCCAAGCCTATCTATATAGCTATTGATCAGCATTTGCTAAAGAAATTCAAAGGAATGAGGATGCTGAAAATTACACTGCTGTACACAGTGGTGTTGAATTGCACGAGACACTTGCCTGATAGCGAAAGATGTCATTATGAACATAGTATTTCTTGGGTGACTGAGGAGCAAGAACAAACGTCTGGGTGAAACGACGCATGGGCTGGCCACTGTTGGATAGCTCACCGGTCACCTGAATGATGAAAACAAAGAAACTTCATTAAAAACTGCAAAAGATCACAGGGATAGAGTTTAGATATTCATTCACTCAAACAGAACTTCATTGAAAATTGAATCACTACGTTGAATGTTTTCCTCAATGTAAATTGTGAGTAAGCCAAGATAAAACAGCATAGGGCAGTGTTTCCGGACCTTTCTTTCCTCATGCCTCACCTAAGCTTTTTTAAAATGCTTATTCCCCCAATGCAACATACACAATTCTTGGTATAAGAAATTAAATTATTCACTTAATGAAGCCTATATGAGAGCTTGCTTATTACAAAGACTTGAGGTTTTACAAATTAATCATTAGGAAATTGTAAGAAAAAGGTTAATTTTCAATTCATAAAAAAATATTTTCCATTGCCCCCCTTAATTATAAAATTGCTTTTTTGTAGGGCTTGGAATCCACTTTGGGAAACACTGGCATAGGGAATAATAACTGACTGAATCCAAAATAACTAATAGATATTGCAAAGTTCAAACACAAATTTTCGGAATTATAACCATCACAATCATAATCCCAAGAGAGATTGTGGTTAGCATACTTTCCCTAATACAATAACATTATGCACAGAAATTAAATGCTAATAAAACTCCAATCAAATTAAAGGGAAGATTCACAAAAGGGCTGACTAGTTTTAAAGTTTCAATGAATATGTTACACTGAACACCTTTGCTTTGTTACATCCAGTGTAGTTATGTTATTTAATTCAGTGAATAAGAATACACCAGGCTCCCTTTTAAGTTCTACTTGATGCAAAAATATCAACAAGAGGATATAAATCCATAGATTGAGAGAGATAAATCATACCCAAGTATGATTTAGTAGTTAAGGCTCTTCAAAATCTGAGGATATTGATGCTAAAATAAGCATAATGATGAATAGCATCATGAGTCGCCATTAAAAATTTGAAACTGATCATTCGACCAGTGAACTCAACTAGTTAAGTTGCAAAACAAGCTGAATTGCATTGATAATACTATAAAAACATAAGATGAATGACAAAGAGCTTCAGCATAAAAAATCATTGAGGAAGTATTAGAAAAGAACACATGAAAACCTATGTAAGATTTCCAGGGTCTACACACAGAACGTATTTATTCAATGGGGAAAATATTACGAATATTATGAACAATGCTTATTCAAGCCACCATGATAGGTGTTGCCAAACCACTAAAGCAAACCTACAGCTTCTATTTCAAATATGTATTCAATCGTTGCATAATTATAATTATTGATAACATCTGCATGTGTTGATGGTTTTCCTTTTCGATTACAAAGGCTGCTGCTAAGTCTAACCAAATGCGCATAACTAAATGCAATCACCGACTGCAGGCCTGAATTAAATTAATTAGGCCTGTTTACATTAAACAATCTCCCCACAAATCAGATGAAAAACTTACATTTTCAGCAAAAGATAAGCACAATAAAAATTTCACCAGGTAATTTTCATAAGTTATAGAAAGCATTTCAGTGAAAATTGTAATTTCATGAGAATAGATAAAGGTCTGTCAACCAATGGTTAGCTTAAACAGGTCACAACCTTGTATTGGGCTTTACATAAACATTACCCTGTGCAATCATTAGATAAGCGTTACATCTCGCAACCAAACATAACCAACAATACCTGAACTACTACTCCATGCCCCAGAGTAGTTTGGGAGTCCATCTGACGGATCTTGGCATGGCAATCCCTGAAGTTCAACTGTTGGATTCTGTGATGGATTTCTTTCTGCCCAATTACAGGAGTGACTTGCTCATGAGAGTCCAGACCACCATGAACAAAGGAAGACTCCTTGTTGTAAAACCTACGAATGCAATAATCAAGGAACCGTTTTACTCTTTAAAACTATTCAGGCCAAAAGACATCGTCAAAAATTACAGAGTGATGCCTATGAGAAAACCTACAATGTTCTTTCTAATATTTAATTAGGCACTACAAGAGAGAGATAAGATAGATTAACACCCTTTCATATAATGTCAACTTTCTGGATTCTTTGATTTTACCTATAAAATTATCACTCATTATGTCATATAGAAAAAATAGGTTCATTTACTTACAGCTTTGCTTAAAATAAACTTCTAGTCACCTTTCTTTCAAACAGAGATTAAAAAGGCTTTTAATCAAAGGGAGACAATGAAAATCAAGGGGAACCAGTAAATAAGGCCCAAACTCAAATCCTTTGGTAGGACTATCAAATGATTGGGAATATTTAAGGTAATGTAAGGGGGATTTTACAGCAGCCAAAGGCTTGTTACAATCTGGAGATTGAAGACTTCTTTCACAAGTGAAATCATGCAGTCCTATGATGCAGATGGGTGAACCAAGGAGGAAATGGAAGGAGAAAAGAACTACAAGGGTCGCAAGATCCCTTCTCAGTCATGAGCCTGCTTTGAATTTCAAAAACAGAGTATACATGAAAAATTGTGCATGTAAGTTGCAGCTACTCACAATAATACAGTTACACTATAAGATCAAGGTTAAAGTGAAATACTACAGCTCACTGTATAACTATAATCAATCAGATATAAAATCATCATTAAGTTATTTTTAAAATCCCAACATTCAATGAGTTTTCAGACAGGTGATTATTTTATGCTGCACATGTGATGATCCTTCTGAAGATATCCTTCCTTTAAATAATTGAAAGACTCCCTACACTTTGACAATCCAACCAAGTTGAGCTTTAAACATGAACACCGCCATTACAGGCACTAATCAGGAATAAGTGATACTTTAATAAGCTTAATCAGCATTTCAACAATACACAGTACACTGCAGTACTCCACCATTTTATTTACCAGAATTACTAGCAGCATAAAAATGATTTGCCACAATTATGATAGATACCAATTGATGGATATTTTTCAATAGTTTCAACATGACATTTAAACATAAAGGCCCATTTCAGCAGACACCTTTTGATACTATAAACATAAAACTATGAGTATGTTTTATCTTTAACTGTTTAGCTTATGCTACTCAACACCCTAATGCTTTCATGACCTCAACTTTTTGAAAAACTTAATTTTACATGCTCTATCACTGACCTTTGCTTACAACTTTCTCACATGAGAATTGCATCTTTCTAGTTTTAAGGCAGTTCACAACAGATCAAATTAAACTGAGTACAAACACAACATTAGGGAATTTAATGCATTAAATCAAGAGAGC
This sequence comes from Sympetrum striolatum, assembly GCA_947579665.1. Taxonomy (NCBI): domain Eukaryota; kingdom Metazoa; phylum Arthropoda; class Insecta; order Odonata; family Libellulidae; genus Sympetrum; species Sympetrum striolatum. The sequence continues at coordinate 78,792,390 of OX388346.1, forward strand.
CATGGACAAAATGTTGAATTTTAATCCCATTGATCAATTTCTGCCACCATGCTCAACTTTTTAATATCTTAACCCATTTCTTAGATCATTCTGCTATCCTTTAAAAATTAAATTATTTCGTCATGAAAAAGAATCCTCCAAATATTAAGATATTTCTGATATTGTAGGCAATAAATCATTATAATACAACTAAAAATTTATAAAACACACTGATATTACGTTTCAGAAATATCCAGGAAAAAACAGGCAACTCCTGAAACTAATGCCTTTTTACACACTTCTAGATAAACCTATTGATTTATAAGCTACCTTGAAGAATGAACTTCTGATGGTTTCGAACATCTGTGCACATACTTTGACCAAAGCAAACAGCTCTTGGAGATTTATAACTTCCTTAAATGTCTTTAAAGATACTTTTTACAACAAAGTATCAAATAAAACGCCAAAGGTTCCAACAACCATGACCATACTCACAAAAACTTTATAAGCAAGGGAATACAGCCTTGAATAGAGAAGATATAAACCGAGGCTATAGTATGGATGATATCTAGCAGGATAAATACAAATTAGCAATAACCTGCTTAAAACTTTCTATGGACTAACTCTCCAAGCACTGAATTGTCCAGGTTACATAAGAGTGAATTTAAAAGTGGTAAAATCCGTGAAGATTCAGTAATGGAACCTACTGGCGACAGTTAATAGATACAAAAGTTATAGAACCGCATGGCGAATGCATAACTTATCTAGTAATCATTGCAGAATTAAGTTAGCACTCTGTTAGGAATCATGATTCCAAGGCAATTGTCACCCTCTGGTACTCAGTATCGTACTTTTAAATCACTAATCTTAAAGTACACCCACGTTAGAAGTCTAGAGAAACACACCTGTGCAGAAATTCAGGAGCTTCGTTGAGAAGGGTGTAGTATTGCCTCACAAACTCCCGGCCAACATTTTGCGGGGATGGGGTGGCTTCCATGACCATTTCAAGCTGATATACCTCTGGTCGCTCAAGTGATTATCTTCAACTCTAGGGATTTTAATGGGAAGGGAAGTGTCTAAACCTAAAAAAGAAAAAATGCGATAAAATCACACCGTATTCGCAAGCTGAAAAATAAAATTTGGATAGCGATCAAATCTTACGCTCAACCAGCACAATTCTAACGAAGAATATTTAGGTCTATATTGCCTTAAATCCTCATATTCAGTAATAGAAAACTGCAAAAGACCGATAAGATTATAAAAGAACCTAAACCAAAACCTATAAGAACCAACAATCTCACTCAATGAAGACCAAACGCGTATCTTACGATATGATTACGGAGAGGAAATCATCGATAAGGTACTTAAACTGAGAATTGAATACACTGCATGTATACGATTTGATCTAGCACCAAAGTTAACAACCAACAGTTGTATCACAGACTACGTTAGGGCCGAACTGCATGAATGCAGTACCAGCTACGCTCTCTCGAGCTTACGATCTTTATACACACAGTAACACGCTGTTTATGCAAAATATATCATTGAAGTTGGGTATTATAACCCATTTTCCGAAGCTATGCTCAAATAAATGCAACACTAAATCTTACGGCGAGATAAGATCGTTGTTTGTTAACTAGAACCATCTATTCGTCTATCAAATCCCAAGCATTTGCAAATTGTCATATTCGGCACAATAATATGTTTACATTCACAAAACGTATAAAATAATCGAAATACTAAACATAATTACAATTTTCAAAATTGTTGTTTATTATTTTGAAGTACACTACCATTCTAGCACGATGCAAATAGACGATAATTAAAACACGTGAACTAGTTGAACTAATTTAAAGGCCAAAACGAAAACGAACCAATAAATACTTGCATCTGTGTTTCCAATTAATTAACAGAACAAAGTTAACGGCGAATAAAGACCCAAGAAACCGAAATTGAAAACACGTGTACCGAGTATCAATTCAGTTACCTTCATAAGCAGAACACAACAGTAGTCGACATATTAGAAAAAGTAGAACTTAAATAAATGTGAACATTCATGGCTACAAGCGAGAGTCTAATAACTTACGGGTTTTTTCGGGGAGTAATCTTTATGCTTAGTTCAAGTGTGCAACTGTTTCTTGCCGTAAGACTCAATATTTATGGTGGAAAGTACAACCGCATGTCCGAGCAAAATCACCTAGGGGGTGAACAATAAAACACTTGAATAACGCAATATGGCGGATGGCGGGGAAAATCCGCCGTAAAACTCTCCTACTTCGTCGATAACACGTCCTGACACCAGCGCCACGGGAAGTATTTCGTAACGCCACAATGATGCTACATCTCCATCTTCGCGATTATTTCTTAGTCTGGTAAAGTAATTGACTCGATCGTATTTATCTTATATATTTCTTGGGAATCCATCTTCGATTCCAATTAAAGTGAATCTTATAAGGTATTTGAGGTTTAGTCTCTTTCGTAATGATAGTAATCAAAGTTCAGCTTTATATTTCTTTATTCTCAATCGAGAGGGTGAGGTTTACAAGAAAAAATTCAGGTTATACACAAAAATGATTTTTATTAGAAGCCATTAGCTCCAATGAACATGAAGACAACACATCCCCACAAAGTCTTGCACTGTAAAAAAAAATTTAAAAAGATTCTTGAAGGTTGAAGGTCCAAACCCCTGAATTTTGTGATGACTGCCCCGGCCAGCGACAATTTTCAAAATCGACCCATATACAAGGTTAGAACAGTACACAAGCATTTGGACCAACCACGTTCACATGTCTCATAACTTAATGAGTTCGTCCAATTCATTTATGGGCTGCCGTTGCACTTTTTAAGTCCGTTTCTTTCCTTGCTTATGTAACTTTCACACTAGGCAGCCCAAATGACACTTCACTGACGATGATGGATGCATTAGACAGGGAAATCCAATGGAATGATGGAGTCACACAGATGACGCAAAGTATGATGTGCAACATAAGACTAATCTGAAAAAGATTAAGAGGCTATTAAAATATTGATGCACTAGAAACAAAAAGTTTGGAATACTACATATATAAACATGCCCTAAAAGACACGGCTACAGTAAAAAAAAAAATTGGAGTCCTTCCTGAGCAGTCCTACTTTCATAGGAATAATTGATGCAAAAATAGAAACAGCACAAGAAATAAATTTAGTGAAACTACAACACAAAAACCTAAATCAGTATAAATTCAAACAAAGTGAGAGAAAGGGGGAGCAAAAGTTTCCCTAAAAAAACCACTCAACTAAAGCATGCATTACAAGCTAGCAACGAATCTTTCCCAATGTTTTACTTACCAAGACAAAATACAACATACACCACAATCAGGTACAGTGAGACCTTAATATGGCTGGTGTCTCTGGACCTGACGGCTACCTCCCCTCTGCTTGCCACCACCGTAACCTTGATTGCCTGCAAAATTTAATCTACATTAGCTCGCACACTCCCTACGCGATAACATCTGAAATCACCGTCATCAGCGAACCATTTCCTGAAAGCGAAGGTTTCTTAGTGGTCTTAAAATTAAGCATAGCTCCAGCTGCAGGCTTCAAGAAACAAAAATCTGCAAAAAAACAACATAAGATCACCTTCCTCTTGAAGGGTACCCAAGTATTTTTCTCCCCCTTTCCCTTATCATGTGAATTTATACCGACCAAAAGTGGAGTCTTGTAAATCTTCCTTCAAGAGGAATAGTAATTAATAAATTTAGAAACGACTATTTATTAGTAATTTGACTACTGCTACAGTCTGGACACCGTGCCATAATTTTAACCATTAACTGACAGGTAAGCAATTTCAAAAACCACACATTTTGTTATAGGGTTAAAAAAATTCTAAAACTTTTGTTTCCTTGAAAATTTCATCATGCATTTTGTCACTACTCACTGGGACCAAAAACTTAAAAATGATACTGGTAAAATGAGCACTGAAGTAAGAGGTATGCTCTGAATAAAAAAAATCTCTCATGCACTATCAGCAGTAGCAACGACACTGCTAAGCTTGAGTGCAAAGTAAATGGGTGTAAAGGACGAACGAAACTACAATGACAATACAATGGGATAGGAATTATATACCTTTCCCACGTCCACCTCTTCCGTATCCTCCATCATAACTATTCCCATATCCGTAGTCTGTAGTGGAAATAAAAGCCCATCAGTTAAATCTGTTGTGTAGCAATTGTCAATAACACTCCCGATTCAGACGATGACACTATATTCAATTACTAACATTTTTCTAGTGAAGGAATTCTAAGAGAGAATGACCGTAAAAACTTTACGCTAATACGCAGGCTAAGCCAGAACTACAGCATCAATGAAATGCAACTTTAATATGAACAATCTTAACCATGAGTGCAATGAAGTTTGCTGATTTGGAATCACTTCAGTTCTGTGATATCTTACTGTAATTATAGTAAAGTAAAACATGCTAACAATCCTGACTTCCTGGTCCCACATGCACCATGCTATGTGGGCAGCTCATTGCTTTACCATGATAAACTAATGACTTGACCAGACTTGAGCTTATACTGATTTGACTGCCCTGATTTGAGCATGCGTTAATCAACAGCAATAGCCGTCATTGCCCGTTTACCAGACATGCATAATTACTAATAAGCAGCCTGAAAATGCCTTATCGTATTTCTTAATTGTATCCAACATTACCGTAGTTTCCATAGTTTCCATATCCGGTGTAATCGTATCCTCCATAACCATAGTTGCCATATCCGCTGCCGTAGTAGTTTCCGTAGTCTCCATATCCTAGTAAAAAGATTCGCAACAATGAAGATGGGACAGTTCCACGACAGAGCTGTCGTTCATGCAAATTCATGATGAATCCTACCAAGTGCATAACAATTTTACTAAAGCACTTGGTAAGACACATCAACTTACATCTAATTATAATTACCATAACCACCTCCATATCCTTGATTGTAACCATAGTTCCCGTAGCCCTGGTTACCCCAACCTTGGTTTCCCCAGCCTGCAAGAAATTTCAATGCATCACATTACAAGATGGCCGAAAGGTTTAATGGTAGCCATTTTATATAAAATGGACGTCTGATATTATCGTGTTGGCTCACAATTATCAATCTCACCTCCTCTGGCTCCCCGTCCTCCTCTGCCTCGTCCCCTGCCTCCACGACCGCCGCCGCCGCCGGCACCTCCGCGGCCACGGATACCCATAGCGTCAGGCTTAGGGGTAGCCTTCTTTACGTCAACCTAGAAATAATAAAAAAAGAAAACCCAATTATTTCCGAACGTCGAACCTACCCAAAGCACGTACTGAGGAAAGAAATTAAATCAGAATAAAAATTATCAATCATTATCACTCTGAAGCAGAACTGACAAAAGGTTATCATCACTTAGAATGCGCCGAACTTAAAAGAAATGCGAGATTACTTTTAACAACACGTAAAATTAAGTAAATTACGATCGACTTCCAGCTTACCTCTTTTCCATTGATTGTTTGCTTCGGTGTTTTGAGAAGTTCCTGAACGACCTGTTCTGAATCGAAGGTGATAAAGCAGAATCCCTTCCTCTGGCTCTTCGACTTGTCGTATGGCATCTCAACCTCAACGATCTACAAAACAAAAGTTATCACATGAGCAATGATTCAAGGCGCCAAGCACAGCGTAAATTCAGATTATTCCGAGGGGGTACTTACGGAGCCATACTGTGCGAAGAAGTTCTTGATGTCATCGTCTGTGAGTTCAGGAACAAGACCTCCAACGAAAATCTTTCCATGCCTGGCCTTTGCCTTCTTTGGGTCAACTTTCTTGTTGTTAATGATGTGGTCTCCAGCAGACAAAACCTGTTAACAAAAAATTTAGTCAGAATACGCACCGCATGTAATAATTTAAGTACGGTAATCGCACAACCACGCCTCGCTTACCTTGTCGATGGCTTCAGCCGAAGAGAAAACGATAAATGCAAAGCCTCGAGACCTTCCAGTGTTAGGATCGGTCTTTACGTTTATGCTCTCAATTTCGCCGTGTTTACTGAAATGCTCTCTTAATTCCTCTGCAAGAAAATAATATTATTAGCAACAATAATAGATGATACTTACAAAATTATTAACAACACTTCAACGGATGCACAATTCAGTAATTCAGAATAATACTTACTGTCTGTGGTCTCCCAGCTAAGTCCTCCAACAAATAGTTTCCTGAAAATAGACAGTCTCGAGTTAATAAACACCTCGTAAACAGACAAGAATGACTAACAAAAGGAGCTTTAAAGCTTAGACTCAAGTCCATTCAATGAGTCAAAAACGCCTTGCTCATGTTACATCAGCAGGTTCAGCATTGACAATAGTCAACTAACTGAGCCACAATATAAAAAAGACATCTGTAAAATCTGAGAAAACAAAGCTTACACACCAATCTGTAAAATTTAAACAAAAGCTGGAGAAAATGTGGAAGGCAAGGGTTATGAACATTTAAATTCTATAATTGGTCATTACAAAGGTGAGGAAAAATATTGTGGTCATATTTGTGGCCAGTGCAATGGACTAAAGCACTAATTGACCATTTCTTTATTATAGTGCTGAGTTACTTGTTTGACATTGCCATTAGAAAGAGCCCAGGAATAAATACCATGGGTCAGCGCCAGGATGTCATCAGCATTGCATCTTGCTTATGTGCGTCACACCTGAAGGAGGAGAAGGTAGGTTACTTCACAGTGAACACTAAATACTAAGAAAGGAACCTTGAGCATAGAAAGCAGCTCATGTAAGCTATTTGCATGAAAAGGCTCCACTGCCAGATGACAAATTGTAAACAGGACTCTGTAAGCTCTGCTCTGAGTGAGGCACTGTAGGAATCAATAAAGAATTTTTCAAATTTTTATTGAAACTGACTTTACATTTTTAAATGAAAATGCATCAAGAAATCTGTATCTGAAACAGAATGTGAAAAAATTTACATGACAAGACTTTAAAATGAAATAAATTTTTAAAAGTTTTGCTGATTTTTAACTTAAATTAAGGCGGAAGCACTATTTACCAGTCAAAAGCTTCATTTAAAAATATCAATTGCAACTACCTCTCAACCGTTTGCTTAATCTACAGCTAAGCACTGAAAAAGAAATTATTGGGCATTTCACATTTACACAGTTAAAATAAATTCTTTCACAGCAACACATTTATGACAAGGTAATTTAATCCTCTGATGCACAAACACGCATTTATCGTTTTTCCAATAAAATTTCAGGTGAATGCCACCTAATTTTCTCCCTCGTGGGATAATCACATAAGAACACTACAAGATACGAAAAGGGTATCTAAATATAAATATTGAGTATACATGTCACCGAACCATTTACCATTTGTGATTTAGACATCTTACCTTAACGGAAAGCATTACCCACTAAGTAGCAACACACTGATAAAATTTAACAAAAATATTAAATTTAAAAAATTAATAACTTTTGATACAAGAAGAAACCCATCAATTATTTGCAATACAGTTTCAGTTCGAAACATTAACGAATTGCATCGCCATCTTTTGATGATAGGTAACTGTTAAGCCTACTTCCAATGAATCTGAAAATAACAGAAAATTAGCTTTAAATGGACTTTAATAGGAATATAGCAAGGAGTTGATAAGTAGCTGCTGCAATTTTTAACTAAAAAGTTGGCCGGTAAATAGAGCTTCACACCAATCGATTTACCATGGTCCTTCCAGGAAACTTAGGCACGCCATGACGCCGCCATTTTAGTGTCATCGATCATCTACCTTAAACTCGCGAAATAACCGAAGCATCAAGAGAAGTGTTCCAATAATACCACTTCCATCAAGTATTAACAAGTATGAGAGAAAACAACAGTGATTTTAAAACATATGCGCAAAAAATAATGCGGATGGACTCGGATACAAGATGGGCAAGCTATGATGCGGCGACTCCGCCATGTTGGAAAAGCCATGAAAACCGACAAAATTAGTAACAATACAGCGTATGGCATGCCTAAATGATATCCTTGGCGGTGGATTTTGGGAAATTTGGAATAATTAGATATTCCTTCTTTACCTGTCATCATCCCGTCCAGGTGCTTCCGCACTTCCACTATCTGCTGGTGCGACTTGGCCGCCGGCCTCATTTCCCTCTTCATTTCCTTCTCCCTCAACGCCTTCGCCATTCATTTGCTCTTCCTGTTGTTGCTCGAAATTTTGCTCACCAGAATCCTGAGCAAATTCACCGTTAGCCATGTCTTCGTACTCCTGATTCTCTGCCATAGCTACTTAGAGTCTGAGACTGACACAATACCACGTCCTCACTGCACTACAGCGAATGGCGGAGAGAGGGAAGCGTAGCTTGGGGTCCGCGTACCTACCAAGATGAATGCCGGGAAGAGTGAAACTCGCATCAAGTGTTTACTACCGCCAGCCCTTACTAACAACATCGAGTTTTTCCTTTTTACAGCAACAAGTATACTTGGGATTACTTTCTTTTATTTCATTAACATTTTAAAATTTCTTATTATTGATTCCATAGAATAATTCAGTTCCTGAGGGTAGAATTTAATTTATCGAATATTAAATATCTCAAGATCAGCATCCAACGGATAATATGATGCGAGTCTACAATGACGCCGCTAGTAAATGTTTTCACCGGCTTCCGTAGCGGGAAAAAACCTTACCGGCTTCCTCAGCAAAGCTTAGTACGCCATGTTGAAAATTTTCACATCACTTTACCTGAACCTAAATTCGATGGACATTTTATGTTGTGTTTCATCAAAATTAAATTAACACTAATCCCTATATTTCAAGCAAAAATTAGCTAAGATAATATTTCCTCCTTACAGAAGCTTATTGAAATAAAAACTCGTGAATTAATTCATAATTAGAAGTCAAACTTGTATCTCGAGGTACAGTATTGTTTCATAAAATTGCTTAAGAAGGGTTTATACAATCGTGACATTATCTGGGCTTGCATAACGTATGGTGACCATTTAATAAGATTCTACGGACAATCTTCCGTGTAAGATGAATTATTATGTGAAATCATTACGAACCGTTGGACCTCAATAATGTGGTCTCAAACTTTCTATATATAAATGTTCCAGGTCTTTACCTCACCATTCAAACCATAGATACCGAATTTTTTTCGACGTAAGCTAGACATTATGTCTTGACAGAAGGGATCATATACCAATCAAAATCCAAAATAACGGATTCTGTTGGAGTCCACGATGGACGTATTTCATACTCATTCTTTAGCTATTTTATTTAAGGATAAGGTTTATCATAAATTTCCAGAAATCAGATAGTTAACTTCAAATTTTCGTTTAACGAGAATTATATTGCAAAGTCTAATTTTAGCAGAGCCAGCTCACTATCCAGCCTTAGAGTGGAATGACCCGTATCACGTGAATGAAGTTAGTAAATCTGAAGGAAAGGGATTACAAGTTTTTCTGTTCGTTGTAGCTTCTTGTTCGACATTAAAGCGATAACTTATAGGGCCATATTTCCTGAGACTATGATTGGTATTTAATAATAGCACAACCTAAATTCATGAATGGCCTTCAAGTTGCTTTCTATACGCAGGAAGGGTAATGGCTAGGCAAATAAGTTCGATGAAACCAACTCCACGAAAATTCAAATCTTAAATGGTTCCACCTTAGATATAAACCGGCTTATTAAGAGTAGAACTATGTCAGCAAAGCAAACGGAAAGCTTGCTGTTAGAACCGAGGGAATGTTTCCCACACAACCAGCTTGCCTTCCATCAATAAATGTGGTATCGATTTACGCCCAAGCGTGACGGTTGTAGCTCGTGGTTGGCGAAGCTATTTCAATGAGATTCTGAACGCTAATACAATAAAAGTGTGAAAACAGAATTTCTCAGATTCCTCACAAATTAAATATAATTCCTTTCCCGAGCTTTGTAGTAGTCTCGAGGAGTTCACAGCATGGTACTTCATGATTTATCAATGCTTCGCATGTAAACATGGAGCTTAAACTTTTCTCTTTTACACATTTACTATCTATATCTTGGAATTTATTTGATATTCTATTAAATGTACTCAAATAAATGCTTAACTGAAGGAACTGTTGGTCAAAGGCTTTTTATTGCTATTAAATAATTTGCTTGGTGTTACTTGATCCCATCGCCTTTAATACAATTATGCCTTGGTATTCCAATCGATAAAAAGTGTATTTCTTACAACAATAGTTATGGAAATTTATGTACAACAGATGGCTATAATAAGTGGTAGAACAATTACTATCAGCCCGTTTTCTTAATTTTCTTGGAATCACGATATCGAAAGGACTTAACCTACTTGTGGAAAGGTTCAAGAGAGATTCATTTTCAGTCAATTGTATGGGCTTGCTCTCATGTTTCCAGAATCTTTGTTATAAGTGGAACAAGATAGTTATTAGAATCATCGGTGTGCGAAAAAAATCCTGAACGGTGTATTTATGATGAAACCGATTCCTTTTTGGGAATAGAACTAACTGGAATTCAAGAGTTCACTACTTACATTCTCCATTGCAATCTATGCCAAGCATTTGTTAATATTAGGACTCAATGATAAATACATTAACCCATCTTCAGAAATATTATTCTTCATTATATTTTGCGTTTATCTTACCTAATTAGTTAATACATATATGTTACTTACGAGATCATATCATCTGTTTTTAACATTCTTATCATCATAACTACTTATCTGTGTAGTAAGATTCTTTAATGCGATAAATAGTACCATCATTTGGGTAAATTTTAAAAGAAGGGTGAAACTTCACGTTAAAGAGAGAAGATTTACGTCAAAGCCTGTGTAAATTTGATGCTATAAATGTCGGGGCGTTTGCACCAAGTTTCTATGTTCGGTGTTATTAACGGCATTTAAATCTTCTACCATTATTCCGTCTTAATTCAAGCAATATCATTTTCTAAATTATGTCTACAATATAGTATAGGCATGATAGGGTTCAAGTTCATGAATAGCTAATGTCAAAATATCTAAGAACAACGCGTTGTCCGTTGAATCATCGAAATACAGTAACTTACATAACTCTGTTTCGATGATGTATATATAGTAAAACTGTATATGCTATCATAATACGTGGTACTGCATCAAAAACATACCGCCTTACCAGGAATAGCAGCATAGCCATATACTTGAACAGATTCTCTATTTAATTAAAGAGGAAAATGTTGATCGGTACTATAGTTCTTGGATAATGTATAAAGCGAAGCAATAGGAAAATAAAACCAATCGCAGAATAGACAATAGAATAGTTTAGAATGAAATTCTGGCGCAATTTCAATTCTTAAATACAAGTTAAAATCGCTACTTACCATTATATATTTAATACTACGATGATTATATATTTTTCAACATTGGTAAATTTCTGCTAGAAATTTACCTCAACATTCAATAGCAAGGTCAATAACTCTAACTAGAGCTCAGCCCACCTCAATACTTACATATTTATAGTTTTACAGAGACTATGTAGGTATGAATTAGAAAGATAATTGTAGGCAGGAAAACGTAACTCTAAAATGTACTTCGGTAAAATTTTGGATGGTTGTATCTGTATATCCACTAGTAACGGAGATACAGAATTTCTCCCTGACTGTCCTCTTCCAAAATTTTACCAGTACTTCGAACCATGTTCTAAAAATTAGAGGAAGAATTTCTATAAAGCTGACTGATAATGAATTGACAGCTATTGAAGTAACACGATCATTCAAATATATTGCTGAAATAAGATAAGTAGGGAAATTATTTGTAAAACCTGAAGAAGATGAATAGGCAGTCCTTATGTTGTAGTAAGAGATGTGGTTGAAGATTAATCGACTAAGGTTTATCTGTGATTCCAGAGTAAATAAATGTTTATAATAGATGAAGAATCTACAAAAAATCTGTCATATAACTATGGTGTTTACTTCATCAGAAAATGTTTTTTTTTAATTTATATAAAATACCACCAAGTCAAAGCTAAGTTCACCATTTAATAACAAATTTCGTTTTTGGTATGATGGTCATTCTAAGTTAGCAATATAAATAGAATGATTCACATCCAGCAACGCTGCAGGATTACATGGAATGAATTAGCCAAACTTGATGTTTATAGACCCTTACTTATTTCCTCTACTTCAATGATTCTTGGAGGTGCACAAAGAGTAATTATCTTTTGCAACTGATAGCTCCAGGGAGAATAAATCTGTAAGCAAATGGAGTCAACTCTTTATTGGGCTTTTAAAAACAATGCTGGTGAAATTTAGGATTACACAACATTTTCCATTATAATTTTAGATATGTTTCAGCTTTTTTTAAACAACATGCCCATAGGTGGCCAAATGGGCTATTTCTTCTGATGCCAAAAGCCAATGCAGTAAAACTAGAGCTGAATTCATCACATATAATCTAACTAACAATGAATTTAACCTCAGGTAAGACCTAACATGCACTCTTATACATAGATATAACTTATAGCAGGGCAATTACAAGAAAGTTATTGAACTTCACCTTAAGGTAATATAAGAAAATTATCACCATAAATACTAGAATGAAAATCATTACTCATAATTTTAATCTCAAAAGCATTATGCTCTCAAGACCTTTAAAACTCTATATGTAAACACTTAAATAAGTACATATATTAATCATGCAAGATCCTTTCAGCAGAAGCATGATGTCTTTGTTTAGATACAGTAATCATCTCCATTTTCATACCCTTGAACTCCTTAATTAATTTAGAGATTTTTTTTCGATCTTTCAACTGTATCTCAAAGACAGAATCTTAGATCTCTGAAGGAACAAATGTTTATGACATATAAATACTCTAACAAAACCCTTCATCATTATAATTATCATCACCCTAATGGAAAATGATGAGAGACATAGGGTAAGTTTCTACAGCATTGATGGTTTTTGAACTAACATTTACTTATAGATGTATGGAATATTTAGTTCTATGTTGTTTTAGTATTAACCTGTATGAGCTATTCTTTATAAATAAACAATTATGTACACGTCCCTTTCCTTCATAGTGTAATGATGATTGAAAATAAAATTTATCTCCAAAATAAGAAGTAAATTTATGTAATATAAATATTTACATACTGTATCCAGAATGAAACTTCACGAGGTCGACACACAAGAATTTTTTGGGGTAAAGAAGTTATAATTTACAGTTACCTGAAATACATCTCCAACAGGGTTAAATGATTAATAGCAAATATTTTGAAGCTATAAAGTTCTATAAAACTGCATATGAATTTAAAAAATTTCTTCAAATTATATATTGCTGTTTTTATCTTTGAGACAATGATGGCCTGTGATCGTATTTAAGGAGTGTAAACCTTGGAATTATGGTATAGCAACCACAAATAATACCTATTGGGAGTAATACTCTAGAAGGTGATGCTAATGAATTTTCTCTATGAATAAGGATGACAAGGCTCAAGAAATGAACATAAGTTAGGTTCAGATTGATGTTCTTTAATATCATAGGAAAATGTAAGTACATACTTATCACCAAATGAATCCCAAAATGATAAAGAAAACGCAGCAGATTCAAATAGCAAATTAAATAACAGAAAGGTTCTACTATGGTCAGTCATAACGACATAATTCACTAAGTGGATTAACTCATCACTATTCCATATAGTCTATCCATGCCCTTTTCTATAGAAAGTTAATTAGTAGAGCCAAATGATAGTCAATAACCATTCTATTTCGCACAATCAACGTGTGATTTAAGAACTAAAATTTCAATTGGCGTATTACCGAATACGTTAATTAGGTACAAAAGACGAGAAAACCATCCCTGTGATTTTGCCTCGAATTGTATTATTTTTACAGTGCTCAGCTGCAAGTTTTTGGTGGTAAAAATCAGCGTGAGTTGAACAGGTATGAAAATCTTACAACTTCCTAAATCGTGAACATCAACTCTTCGACGATGAAATCACAAGCAATGAAAGTGACTTCAAGCCACCGATATAATTCACTACCTTTTAACTTTCTCCGCCATTATGTAGCTTGCTCTCGGTTTTACGATTTCGTAATCGAATGAATTATACATTAAAATGTTTGTAGAGTTACAACTCAATACAAAAATTACATATGAATTTACGCAATTCGGTGCTCCACTGTTTTTGTTTTTTATTTTACTCATTGTATACTTTATTTATGTTCTTCATGTTCTTGATGTGGTAGGCCTTGGTCGGCAACTTATCCAACCAGAATCTAGAAAAGAGATTAAAAAGAAATCTGGGCTGCGTTCGAATATTAAGTTAGAATTACGTCGGAGATATCGAACGTTTGACGTGCATTGTTCGAATAATTACTTCCATCACCTAGATCATCAAGCCATGGCAGCCAATTTGGTTAGAAAAGGTGTCGAACACTTGAAAAGTAAAGAATTCCGTGAATATTTGATGAGGTGAGACCAAATATTGTTTTAATGGAATTTAGGATTTGTTATTCAAGAGATCGAAGATCAATGTTATATCAGAGCTATGAAATTCATTGAAATGTAATGGTTGTCCTAGCACACACTTTTGGGGACCTGTTGCCAACTGGGGAATACCAATTGCTGCTATTGCAGACACTCAAAAACATCCCAAATACATCAGTGGAAAGATGACCTTAGGTAAGGTGATTCACGAGACTGAGTTCTACTAGAATATTACTAGTTCAGTTGATGTTTTTTTGGTTTACTTATATTAAATTGACTCATGTATACGCTCGGCATATGGTATAATTACGCTGTGCAGAATATTGATATCTTGCATTTCTTCTGTATTTCAGCTTTATGTCTTTATTCTATGATGTTTATGAGATTTGCCTGGAAGGTACAACCACAAAACATGCTCCTCTTTGCTTGCCACTTCACCAACGAGGCAGCACAACTAACTCAAGGTTTTAGATTTGTAAATTACAATCATTTCGGTGGAAAAGAAGAAGATGAGAAGAAAGAAGAATAATATGGATAAAATCTTAGGGTCACCGGTAGCTTTTTGTACGATATAGCGACTTGAAATTCAAGGAAGGTTGTTTTTCTGAGGCATCATTCCATATGCCAACAGCGTATCACTGAATTCAAAGTTATCCAAATTCGCCTAGAGAGGAACATTTAAGAATTATGTGATAAAAAAATTATCAAATCAAATAACCAACACATTTTTTATCTGATATGTTATCTTCTTTCGAAACAGTAGAATTTTTTATGCTAAGCAATTTTGGATAACCCTTAAAATAGCATTGATTTTGATGGAAAATAAAAATACCTCTAAAATTTTAATCAGGTAGCCTGATAGGTGATTAAGCATAACCATTAAAAAGCGCAACAAATGGGTAAATGTTGATTTTAAGTGAATGGTAGATTGCTCAATATTACTTTGGCTGTGTACAAATTTATCAAAATGATTTATTTCTGGAGCAGGAAGTCTATATTTTTCAGGAAAACTTAGACAACTCGTGTTTCCTACTGCCAATAAATGTTATCACTCTTTCAGAACTTTAGGATTGTTATGCAGTTAGAATGTAAATGGTGTGCTTTCTCTTGGTCTGGTGGTGATGCGAGTTTTCTTACAACAATTTCCAGCCAGATGCTAGTCAGTGTGAGCGTGGGAGGTTGATGTAAGAACTTAAGAGGGTCACATTAGGATTGGAGACGTCAGAAGGTAAATAGTCAGACAAAACTCATGTTAAGGCTTGATGGTTTATCATTACTTCTGTAAAGATTTGTGAAATAAGTGATATTGTAGAATCTCTAATTATTATTTGAAACCAAATGGTCATCCCACCTCATCTTTATACATATTGTTTAATAAGTGTTTAAAAATCTGTGTTAGTCTGCTCTCCAGCAGCTGGACTGCTTCTATAGCATCTTCTGTTATCCTTTCCCTGATTTAATATACTGTTGGTAGCATTGTTATTTTACTTGATAGTATTGGTTGAATATACCTTAATTGTTTTTAGGTAGATGAAATAAATAGCATGTTTAATACTTGTTATGTATTCATGATTTTTCATTATTTAGAGTCCTCTGATTAAAATAGATCATTAGAGAATTCCCCATCCTTTATTTTAATCGCTCCCTATCTCAAAATAATCTGCATTGGAGAATTTGTAACCATATTGTTTAGAAAACAATGGGTAGACTTACAAGACATCCATTGGCTAATCACATAGGAACTGTAGAGTTATTTGATGCTTGTTTTAATAAAATTAAATAAGAGGTTAACTACCAACTTTTTTGCCATAAGTATACTTTAAAAGCAAAGATTTGGGTTATTACTGTGCACAGCAAAGTTCCTCAAGCTGCCACCTTGTTTCTCATGATGGTTCAAATTGCTTACGTTGATACAAGGCAATGGGTCATTCATTCAAAGATGTAACATTCTAGAAAACTTGGCAATTTGATATCCTGTGAGGGGGATAATGTTGTTCCAAGATGTCTAGTAAATTGTTCACTGTGTAATCATCATCCACATTTCCATCTCCTACAGCCGTACGCTCAAGATAGGTATAGAAATATTAATACTTTAGTAGGCTCACAAATATCTGGGCAGGTAGCATGTAAAGCTTTGGAGTATGAATTCTATTCCCAGTGGAGTCCCGTATGTGCAAAGACATTTGCTGTTGAAGCATTAAAAAAATTAATATCTTAAGTCTTTCATGGGTTGACTCGTAATTACCTTCATGAATTCAATTGCCATAAACTGTATTTTTGGTAAAGCTAGAAAAGTGATGTTATCATCCTGTTATCCTTCCCTGAATCTAGAGAGTGCTAATCCCTAATATTGACATTGCCAGTAACAAAGAAATAAGTTCCATCAAATATAAAATACACAGGACAGCCTTTTCAATCCATAACAGGTAAGTGGGCAAAGGTAGAGTATAAAAGTTCAAATACAATACAGTAGTTAGTTAAGGAACTTTTCTTAGAAGTGTGGAATAAAAATTGTATCAAAGATCTTATTTAGATTTGCTTACGCAAATTCTTTGTTTAAAGACTACTTCCTCAGCATTTGCGCTTATTAAGAAGTTAATAGTTCCCCATTTCAATAATTAAGTATTGGTGTTTACAAATTAATGGACAATCATTACAAATTGTGTGAATAAAAATAAAAGGAATCCTGTTATTGATAAAGTAAGATTAATCAACATCGTTATACTTCTAGGGATTTATGCTTTCTTGTTATCAACGTTTCAAGATGTAAGAGTAATTGCAAGTAATTCTTTTGTGAAATATTTTGAAATTAAAAAATCATCCTTCTCAAAATTATGTTTCATTACAAAGTATCAAGTTTTCCTTATGGCAATCTAAGACTAAACAGATTATTTTCACTCAGCCTCTCAATAGATTGACTGAAGAAGAAGAAGGACCAGGAGAAATTATGCATTCATACAAAAAATAAGTCAAACATTATTTACTAATGGATAGAAGAATTTAAATGAGAAAGTCTTTAATAAAATTCAAAATTATGCTACCAATTTTTTTAAATATAATGGAATAATGTTCTTCCTTGACCAAGTTTTCCCTTTCATAGGTAATGATAAAATTATTTCTTTCCATTTTGAACTTGAGGACTTTACCAAGCTCAACAAAGTTCAAATTATTCTGAATCCTAAAAAAAAAGTTCTGAAATATCGTAATACCCTATAGTTCCCAAGATAATATACATACTAAGAATTTCCAGTTTTTCAGAAGCAAATAAATAGCTGAAAAACTTCGAAAAGGCTAGGATGCATAGGTTAAAGCATGATTCATGTCCATTTTGTAACCTCTCTTTTAGTTCAATGCAATATTTTCAAGTTTTCAAAAAAATGTAGAATGTCAGAGTATCCTGATGGTAATTAAGAGAAATGTCTAACCTTGGTATTAAAACATTTCAAAAACTAAGAGTTGACATTAATTTCCAAGGCACTGAGATAACTGCAACGTGGTGCATGAAAATGTCAGGAATTTCTGCAAGGGGTTTGCACTATACATGAGAAATAAAATAAATGTGAGTCGTTATAATTTCACACTTCGTTTCAAGGATTTTAATCGGCAAGCATGAAGTATAATCTAAAGGAAAAACACTCCATATACAAAAATGTGCAATCATCTTATTCGCAAAGATAAGAATGAATTTTCACTTTTTGTTAATTTTATCTTTATTTCAGCTTTTATATGCAAGAATTAATTTTTCGAAAAACATTACAATGAAATAATGTTACATTCATAAGAATTTCACAAAATAGCAGATTCAAAAGATTGAAATATTAAATATATCATTTTGGCTGTGCTCCTTTCAAGGAATTACTCTTGAACCTACCTGTGTCCCACTTGAAACGCTTCATTTCCTAGGAAGACTCCCAATTATCGAAGCCTTTCAGTGACAATGATGATCTTCATTTCTGTTTTCTAGAGTATTCCAACCGTTGTTACGCAGTCACATGGTATGAGAAAATTTACAAATAAATCGGTGTATGTTTTAGTTAAAGTAGATTGATATAACCACTCCATAGTTGTCTACTATTTCACAGCTTACAGCTGATGATCTACTTCCTACGTGTTAATTAGAGGGGTCACGATACTCCGTATTTCATACCCCAACTGCTTTAAATTGTTTTCCCCACCATCCCCCCATTCCTGTATGCTTTAATTTCGAGACTTTTCGAGATCTGACAAAAACGTTTTTCTTTCAGTAAGGTTATCTTTTTATCAAAATTATTGTTTCGAAACGGATGAATTCGTATATCATACAATATTATATTTAATTGTTTATTTTCGGTTCAATAGAAAAATTAAGAATATATATTTTAAAATTTTGCTGGGATCAGCTGGGATTGCGAGTGAAGTTAGCTCAATTGACTCGCGCGAAATACGAAACGAGTTGCCTACAATAGATAAGGTTTTTATCTAAAACTTTATATTTTATACTTTGATTAGTGATTATCACATTGTACCATAAGAGCTATTATTGTCACTACTGACCTTATTCAAATATTATAATGTAGTATTATCATCGGAATGTTAATCGTTGCTGCGTTTCATATAAATATAGGAAAACAGATGGTTGATTGAACAAAATATTCTCAAGATTCTGAAAAGCAATCGTTAAATAAATTATGATGTACGAATAAAAATTGAATTCTAAATTATTTTGTGGCGTTTTGCTGTTGAATATATATCGTTATTCTTTGAAACTTACTAGATAAGAAAACTTTCCCGTTAAATAATTGTATACTGAAAATGTTTTGCTTGGTTATTAGTTGCTACAGAAACTCGGTGAATTTTCTTAGCGAAGCAGCAAATTGCCTAAATAGCCACCCAGTAGTATACCAATCGTCACGGTAGGTTAAATTTTTCGTTTTTGGCCTCTACTAAGGGCTATCCTAGAGGTCATAACCTCACATTACATTTTTCTGATAAGAGGCCTGACGAAATCATGCCATTGGGGTCGTAAATGTTTCGCCCGATATCGCGCAACAAACCTTATATATACACACACACGAGTAAAATGTTGCTTGCATTCTGCAAGCATGTTGATAACACCATTTTCAAGTCAAAATCATATCGAGAGGGTCCTCGAAAGTAGAAAAAGTATTGAAAATATTCTTTATATTCGCTGCAAATTACCCGTCTGGCATCGAACCCGGGTTTTCCTGGTTATACATACTATATGCAGCAGAACAGAAGATCACCATCTCTAACAACGTGTGAAAACTCAAGCAGAAATATTGGCTTCAACTGCCTCAAACAACGTTATATATATATATTCCTTATGTGAAAAATTTTAATGTGGTCTGGCATCGAACCCAGGAAAAGCATGGTCTAATCTAAATGTTTTTCTTAAATGGAGTCTTAATATACATCTTCTATTAGAGCAAGAACTTCCTATCATTTCGATAAGTGCATCAAAAAAATAATGCAAAACTACCCCAATGTATTTTAAATGAGAGATATATTTACCACCCGGCATCGAACCCGGGTCCTTCTGGTGATACTTCGTATGCAACACAATAGAAGATCACCATCTTTAACCATTTGTGAAAATTCAAGCAGAAATATTGGGTGCAACTGCCTCAATTGACTACTACTTCTACTTCTACTACTCTACTCCTACTACTACTTTCTACTCTACTCTACTCGTTCTACTTTTCCTTTATATTCCTTATGTGAGAAATTTTAATGTGGTCTGTAATCGAACCCAGGAACAGTATGGTGGTATCTAAATTTTTTTCTTCAACCAAATCTTAATATAGATCTTCTACTAAAGCGAGACCTTCCTATCATCACGATAAATGCATAAAAAAAAATAATGAAAAACTGCCTCAATTTTTTGTTTATTTTCTCTTTTTGTCTTTTAACACTTTCCTGCTACGTTTTTGATTATTTTCAGTGTACTAGACCTTTTAATCTTTCATTTGTATGTATATCTTAATGTAATTTCATTTTCTTCATTTCTTTGTTCCCATTTATTTTAATTCATCTATAATTAATGTCAGTTTAGTGAAGTTGATTTATTTTATCTGATTGTTTGTAGTGCAGTTATGTTTTTTCCCCTTTCTTTTAGTACAATTGTTATATTTTCACTGCCTGTCTATCATAACTCTTTTCCTGTGAGTGTTTTCCTGCAGTGGAAATTTTTCCTGAGCCCTCAGCTTAGGTTTTTTCAATCCACATATTACTTTTCTTCGTGTAGTTTTGCAAACTATCTATTTCTTTCTGTTTCGCATATAACGATGGGTTAGTTGTAAAAAGAGACTTTCTAGTCTCAATCTTGCCCGAATAAAGGCCATTTATTATTATTATTAATGTATTTTAAATGACGGATTTTTGCACCATCCTAGCATCAAACCCAGGATAATTTCTGTATTCAATAGATCATGACCATATCTATAGGCTTCTTGAGTTTTAATTCTCAACCTATCAGGAAAGTATTTTTTTTTTAATTCCCTAAATTCAAAGCAATGCATTCAAATGGGAAAAATGGGGACTTGGAGGCCTTCTGGAATCGAACCCATGACACTGAGGTTCAAAATTGCAATTTTTCAGGTGGTTACACATTATGGCCAATACGTCGAAAAAATTTCAAATTAATGACTTGTAGTTTAGGCTGTGAAATCCTATCTATCTATCTATATATATGAATGAATCCGGAGAAGAATCTATATATAATAAGATATAAAATAGACTATAAATCTTTAGACCAAAACCCTATCATGAGGAAAAATCAAAGATATTACATAGATTTTTAAATTATGTATTGTAAACATAATGTAATAATTACGGAGAACTCGCAGCCATTACATAAGTATTTGGGAATTTAGTTATAAGATATTTTTCTTTGATCTTTTATATCATAATAGTTTATCATATCATTGGTATATCATTTCAGGCTATATAGAGCCTGAAAATAAACTCTTAAGGAATGGTTTCATTAAGATTAACCAAAAAAAGTTTTTTTAATACAATCCCTACACTTTATAGGGAACTTCTATAAAATAACTTTAATACATGTTGAAAGCGAGGTTCGAAAAAAAATAATATACATATATAGCTCAAGGAGTTTTTTTATTGATTTAATTTTTGCAGTCTAATATTTACTTGTCATCACTTATCAGTGAGGAATTAAAAGATGTCATCAGCAGTGACTTGAATGTTTTTATGCATGACCTAGTTCAGTGGTTTTGCAGCAAGTAGGTATGCCATATTTTATGAAGTGAAATTACTTGCCAGCCAATGTGGTGCAAAACTATACTGAGAGATGGTTATATACATTTTATAATATCAATGGTAGGATTAAGATCTTGTAATTGGCTTAAATAATCGTTAATTACTATTAATAGAGAGAAGAATCCGTATTTATTTACTATTATATATTTATGCCTTCAATTTTAAGTGAAGTATGCATAACAAAGTTAGTGTTGTGAGAGTTCTGTGTGCCAAAGTAATTCTCTCACATTCCACTTTGGACATACATGCCATAGCTTCGCTACCACTGAGCTAGTCCATTGAGTCAATTCTCAGGGGTTGAGGAATATTAAAGATGAAAAAAGATCTTTTACATGTGTCTCTGAGGCTAAATGGGCATTTTCGTTCTTATTACTGACAATTACTTTAAATTAATTGTTTGGTCAGTTATTCAACCACTAAACCAGGTGTGGCGAACCTATAGCACGCATGCCCAAGTTGCAATGGTAGTGAATTTGTTTGCATATACAATCCTTGAGGATACCATCATAATCATGTTACACCTAAGATGTGCACACTTCAAATCGTAAAAATTTGGATTCAGATGCTTAATATTAATTCATTATCAATACAGTCAATATCAACATCTAAGGTCAATCAGCATCCTTATGCCCCAGTGAGGCACAGAATTGGCATACAAGTCCTTTTTTTGATCGAATACATCACATCTCTGACAAACGCTTTCTCCATCCAAGCCCTAAATTTTGAAAATACCTATGTCCTCCAAATGTTACATAATCTATTGTTACCATTATTTTTGTGGATTATTTTAGTTGTGCTGTTGGATAGTAAAGAGAATGGCAAGTTCACCTTTGGAGAAAGTGGTCCCAGGTTCAATCTTGTGTGTGCAAAATGACTGGAACTTTTGAAGCATTTTTAACAAATAGTCTCTGTAAAATCGATATGAACTGACTTTACTTGAACAGCTGTGTACCTTAGTCTCTGTATTTTGATTTCACTTCTTCTTAAATGGAATTTTACATAAGATTGCTCAGATTTGAAAACTAATTTAATTAAATCTCATAACTTCTCAATGAAAAATGTCTGCATTAGCAAAAAATTGTGATAAGAGTCTAAATTTAGATTTGCCCACGGCCTCATGAAGGGAAAATATGCCACTGCACCTTTGACAAAATACCATCTCCAACTTTAATGCCATCCTTATACACCAAATTACATAACTTATTGATATACTATGCAGAAATGTCAGCATACAATGAATTAAAATGATTTTGAAGGGCGTACCTAGAAGTACTTCTTTCTAATAACTTTTGCTGTGTAACCCTTATAAAACTTGTATTTAATTATGAGTATTCAATATTTTTATGCTTAGTATTTTGAATTTGAGCCTTATAGTTTTCTAGCCTCTTCTTTATGACAAAAAGTGAAATATGTTATTACTCATGTACAGCTGTGTACTATATCAAACAATAAACAGACATTCAAGATCCTCCGTCAATGCTATAAGGGGCTTCCAAACTACATCAAGTACATAACTAACTTCAATGAATTCAAGCCATCAAAATTTGCTGCGAGTATTTTTATTATGAAGTTTATTTTCTAAATTAAACCTTTCATTCTACTGTTTCACTAAAAAGACTTTCTCTTTATATCTACAGTCAGTTACCTTCAAATAAATTTGGACCGTAATTTCTACTATAATCTACTGATAAAAAAATGTTGATGAGAACAGCGCAGTAATGTAAATCAATTGTACCAATCAATAATGCAAAGCAAAGCAATGAAGTGAATCAAAAAATTAAATAATAGTTTGTGTAAAACATAGCCGAACTAAAAAGAATCTAATGCTCGTTGAAGCAGGATCTAAATTATTCATCATATAATTGTCTGTAATATTTCTTATGCTACTGAGCATGCATTGTATGTTTATCATTTAAAGAAGAGACACAACATGCTAATATAAAGTATTTATTGGCACTAATACACACTGAAATAATGAATAAGTTACTTTGTACCACCGTATGTCACGTGATTAACACTGTAATCAGCACAGACTGAGAAAAATTATAATTTCTTGTTTGGAAAATAACTTGGTGGTCACAAACATTTACAGATCATTTTGATGCAAAAATCACAGCAAAATTTATTGATTGGAGAGAGAAAAAATAGTGGATATTTCCTACAGAGTCAAATATAGAAAATATTTTCAATATATTCACTCGGTCTCTCAATCAATGCCTGATAAGAATTATGTTTGTCATAAAATTAATAAAATATACATCTTCACAATAAAATTGGACAGTTTTGATATTAAATGATATTTTCATGAACTAGGTTCATAACTCTGGACAGAGATTAGCAAGATATTCCACACCTCTTTCAGATATGGAGTATACCTTTGAGTATCTTTTCAAACACAGGTTCTCTGGTTTATTAGAAGAAATACATATAACAAATACTGGCTGACGAATGCTCATTTATCTTCCATGGAAGGTTTTTTTGTACTACAATCTGAAATTCCGCTGGTACTGGCACCATCCTGCAGCAACAAGTCCTTGTACTCTCTCAAAAATTCTGCTTCTTGTGTGAGTGTTAAATCCAGATGGTCTTCTTCATGTGTGGAAACACCTTCGGAGATTCTTTCATATGCTTCTTTTTCTTCTTTCCGTCTCTTTGCCTGTTCAATGTGAGACTCCTCGTCCGAGGAACTGGAGTTGATATCTGCAATAGCCATGTGAAAATCTTGTCAGTAAATTTGCAAAATTAGGGATACAACAGTCAACCGAAAATCAGCCATACAGTCAGTCACCAACTTACGACCATGTTCAGTTTCAACAGACTGGTTGTAAGTCGCTAAGGATGTAAGTCAAGTAGTTATAAGTTTTTGGTATATTTTGATAGAAATACTTTCTATGCACAGTATATTGTTCCAAATTAGAGGCTGCTTATTAAAAAATAGTTAGAACTTTAATTTAATATTTAAAAACAGTAGATATTTATAATATGTGTTTTTTAATCTTGCAAGTTTCCTTATACTATTTTATATCCTTTTATTTTTAACATTCAGAATACCATTAAATAAATATTACAGCATTTCCTTAGTTAAATGATAAATCTGTTAAATTAAAAACTGTTAGAAATCATTTAATTATCTTTATTTAGATGTGTGCTACCCAGCAGAGTAGCACCATTCATGACCCTTCCAGACACTCAGTCATAAGTCATACCATATTAAGTTGCATAGGTCGTAAGTTGCCGACTGACTGTACTTGGCAGTTTTTCAGTCAATATACAGTCGTCATAAGGCCCGTTTCACATGGATGCGGACTGTCCGCAGTCTGTGCGCGGATAAGGTTCCATTGACGTTAATGGAAGCTTACAGATGAGCGCAGACAGTCTGCACGTGTACGGGCCACAGAGACAGGTTTGTGCTTGCACATGAACGCAGACGGCTGACGCGGACCAAGCAGATTTGTCAGTAGAATCAGAGCAAGTTTGGAGAGAACAGTGCGAGTGCGTCTTTTCGCCATGGATATTGACACTGAGCTGTGAATTGGAGAAGTAGAAAGAACTTATGGGGTGTCTTGAACGACAAATATAAAGACCTCGCCTCCAGGATATGATACTAAATGAAAGGGCATTTTTCTTCCGTTTTTCCATAACCTAGTACTCAGCAATTGCTTGAATTGCACTTGGAAGCATGACATTCTTCCACCTTGGCAAGCTGCACACAACTGACATTGTGCCGAGGACGGAAACCATCCGCGGCCATGTGAAATGGGCCTAAGGCCAATAAATAGATCTATCAAAGTTAATTTTTTCTTGCATTTATGATTGATTTTATTTCCTTCCCATTTGATATTTACAAGGAGAATCATCAGTTAACTTTGCAAGTCAGGTGTAGCAGTGCATTTCCAGCATATAATGTGCACTTTTTTCCTAAAATTTAGGGCTAGAATTGTACTTGTTTGTTATAATCATAAACATGTTTTTTACTTTAACTCAATTGTATAGATTGGAGTGCACTCATTTTACCTATCCTTTTATGTTTTGTTTCAGGATTTTAAATCGAATATACTTTTATAAGCTTCATAAAGGCTATATGTATACACTATTTAGATAATGAAGAATTATGTCTCGTTTATCTTGTGCATAAAGGTATCAATATAGCATTCCAAATACCTTCAAAATCAGTCCCTTGCGTAAGTAATTCAATTGCTCTTTCAGGATTCCAACTGCATTTCTTCAAAGCATACTTTGCAAGTTTTGGATCAAATCCCATATCTGTGAACTAATTAAAGAGAGAAAATAGATTATGATTGGACTTAAAAGGAGCAAGGTAAACCAAATCTTATTAACATTAAGAAATAGACTTGAGCAATTAATTGACAAAAATTTCAGTAATTTAATTTCTACAGTTAATATTTTACAGGGGTAAAATAAGAATTACTCACTAGTAGGTTAATAAATATATAAACACAGATGGTTAACAGAAACATCTGGATGATTTAGTAATTTAATATACCTATTTTATGGCCATTGAAAAGGGCTTTCCTTTTCTAGGTATTCTAAGGAAGTAACCGTTACTTAATATGATAGATTTTGTGACAAATGATGGTCCAAAATTTAGTCTAAATTCATATTATATTATCTTAAAGTCATCATATAGTGATTGCCACTCCATCCCTTACTCTAATTCATGGCCAAAATCTAATTTTGAAAACGCTAAGGGTAAAACACATATTTAATCACAATTTAGAGTATTGTCGTCTTAAATCCAAATAAAAAATCAATAGTAAATGGTTTCAAGGAATAATAAAAATAATGAGAAACAATTAAACACTACTATTGTCAACATGAAAAGATAGTGTTTATCATACATATGTTTTTTAGAAGTATCAATGATATTTTGCTACAAGTCCTTCATATTTGAAAAAATTAGAGGATATCTTAAGACCTTTCATAATACATAGTTTTCACACCTGGTAAATATCCAGATATAACCCCAGTTTAAGTCACCAGCATCACAAAATATTTACAAGAAGAAAGAAAACCTTGTAGACAGCCTCCAACAAAGTAAAACCCAAATGAAGCCTCATATCACCAGCATCACAAAATATTTCCATGGATGAAATAGGTGTGTGGAGAAAGTGAACCGTTATATATAAGGATGAAGAAAGAGTTTTTTTAATGCCATTAATAATATGCTGAAGAGATGTATTTAGCTTTAAGAATAAGAAAAACACTCAAAATATTATGGATACGTCTGTAGAGAAATATACACAAAAAGAAGAATAGTTTATGATATTCCAACTCGAAAAGCAAATATCATGGGTGATATGAATGAATGTAAGAATTACTAAGAAAAATGAATCCTTACTGAACATGCTAATCAATCCTTTACTCAAAACGTTTCTTCATCTTCATCTATGGTAGTTATGTTTGATGATTAAGAAAGAACCAACAAGAATAAGTCGGATGTAGCCAGGACTTTAGTTAGTTCCTTCAACATAAGGAATGAGCTCTTTCAAAATAATTTTGTATATTCTCAAATGTAAATAATTCTGTACTCGAAAAACAGTATATAAATATTCTTTCTATTTAGTATTGATTTCATGCTTTTATACAAGGCTACCTTAAATTCATTACACATCATTGTTTTTAATTCATTGTAAAATGGCGGCATCACTGTATTTGAATCCTTTAAATAATAATATAAATTTAATCATCCAAAGACATGAAATATACAATGTACAGGAGACATTGTTAAATACAATACAGCAATAAAATACCTAAAACTAACCATAAATAAATTAATATATACATATTTAAAAAGGTGAAAATTTAATTCCTCTTACACCCAGAAAAATGAAGAACAAAGGGAAATATCTCCTAAACTTCAAATGCTAGCATTCATTAGCAAAGCATGAACTATTTTGAAATGTTAGGTACCAAAATGGATCAAATTTCCCATATCATACCTTCTTAAGGGCTGTCTTCTTACAACCTTTTGGTACGGAAAACTTGGCAACTTCTGCTTCCACAGCATCCACTTGATCATGCAGCATCTGAACTGCTAAAGGAGTTGCGTTATTTGATAGACGCAAAGCCGCAGCTGCAGTATGTGGATCGAAGCCCATTGAGGTTATGAGATGGTAAGCTTTTACATTCACCCATTGTCTACCATCTTTGCAAAGACCCAGGGACTGTTCCAACTTCTCCTTTTCCTGAAGCTCTTTCTTTTCTTTTTGTTTCTGCTCAATGATTTCCCTGGCTTGATCAGCATCTCCCTGCGTAGCTCTGAGAGCCAAACGTGCTTCATGAGCAGAGTAGCCTGGATAATGGAAGAATTTTGACAGTTAATATCCATGCACATACTACATATGGAGATTTTTCAACACCAGATCCTGCTAACTACACATCTTTTACCCAATTTATTTGATAATCTTACATTAAATATAAAAATCATAGAGATGTATGGTCTGTTGCAAAGAAATAGAATCCTAAAAAAAATATATAGTTTTATATATTAAAGAAGCACAATAGCATACTATGAGATGTACCATACTTGGCGAAATAATTCTAAATAACATGATGAATGGAAAATTTAATCAAAATTTTAAAAACCGTTCAAGTAAGAGTATGATACAATCTGATATAAAATAAAATTTATATGTACAAATGACGAAAAGAAACCAGTAAAAATGTTAGTTTTTCTTGAGATATGAAATTTAAATGAAGTAAACAAGTGTATAAACACACAGAGTGTACAGGAAAGCAATAAAAAACAGTAAAGATTAATAAGCTTCACTATCCATTTAATTTAAAACTTTCATAATGGAAAAACCATGGTACTGTCTTCATAATACTTAAAAATCTATATGGGAGAGAAATAATGTATTTAAGGTGAATTTACCAGTCAAAGTAGGATAATAAACTAATGTTTTTTAAATTAAGTGGTGTTGTATGTGCTTAATAACGATAATCAGTATTCTCAAAATACGCTAGGTCTTTCATTTCATCTTTTATTTTCAAAGTTACTTTCTTCCAAAATAGATCACTGGTAATTTTATTTGCAAGATGACAATAATTTACTCTTAGTAAATTAAGTCCCATCAAACTAATGCTATGAGGCTTAGATATAACTTTATTGCTAAGTCATGATAATAGCTTTTTTGGGATTTACATAGGGTGATATTTATTAGATTAGGGAAAAAAGTGCAAGGATAATCATTTGTTTACATTATGCCTCTCCATGGGATACATTTCAGGGAGAAAAAGCTATCATATTTTGTGAAGAAAAAGATTGTCTTTCACAAGGACATTTCTCAAGTTATCTGCAATTGAAACAGACAAAATTGTACAATTGCATTATGATCTCCAAACTCATTCACCCTATTCTCCAGCTTTGGTTCCTTGAGGTTACTTTCTGATTGCAAACTCAGAGAAGCTCTGCAGCAGGAAATTTGATAAAATTGCTAGAAATTATTGAATTACAAGCAAATGATCACTTTGCCTTATTTGGATGGCTATTAAAACATCACAAAATTCTTCATATAGGTCTTTATCCTCTATCCACGACTTCCTTATGTCATATATTCATTTCTGTTAAGCACAATCATTCCAACTCAACATAAAATGATAAGAATCTTAACATAATAATGAAGTTCTCCATCACTATGTTATTCATATGAAAAGAGAGATTACACAGAATCATTATATTCTTGCAGTGATATTAAGAGACAATTAACATTTTATTTAATTATATCAATTACAACGGGTACTCATTAAAGGTTGAAATTAACGGAGTAACTGGTTTGCCATATAACGACAGATGTTGGTTGTTGCTACATTTAGATCGTTGATGTTGCCCTTAAATATGATGGATGATAGGATTTTTAGTTTCAAGAAAAACTTCCAAGTTTGGCTTCGTGGCCTTTCAGTCACCTATTTAATACAATATATATTTCGGAAGGGAGTCGTCATGATCCGCGAAAATAACATCGTAGCTGGAAGAATACGTCACAAACATTCTTGCGTTTACGGAAATCACGAACTCCAATACCGACCTACTAAAACGGTAGGAATTTATAATTAAATGCGTTATTTATAGCCGTTCCTTCCCTAGGGCGAGTAGAATAAGGGTGTCATAGATCGCCCAGCTGGAACTACATAAACGAACCATACAAAATTCTACCAAAGGATTAACAATTGGGCGATTTCCAGGATTAAACCTTAGAGCAGTGCTTCTCAACTGGTGCGCCGCAAGTAATATCCGAAGGGAACGAATTCGCCTTATGTATGCGCTTTATTCGAGGTGAAGTTTTGACATTAAATGGGATTTCGTAGTGGAATTACTATATAATATAACTTAAATGTGGCAAAGCGTATGGTACAAAAGACTCTCCTTTTAGTTTTAAGCAGAAAACCCGGTAAATAAGGTGAGGAGATCTGATTACCGACAGAAATTTTCGGAAATAGTTCGGAATTTATAGACGAAGTAAATGTAATATTAGTGCCAGTAAAGATCGGACGCGGACTCCGAGAGACGTCGGAAAAACGTTAAAGGGGAATGACTGCAAACACAGATAGTTACTTTTGGTCGTTTTTCTCCCTGGCTATTAGAGATACTAATGGGCTGGGGATTGAGTGATGGTGGTGTTATTACACCCCCTGCCATACGCCTCTTGCGGCTCGCAAGGTATATATCTAAATCTAAACAAATCGTTTAATTTTTGCAGGAAAAAAGTTTATAGTTTTAGATAAATACCCCGCGAGCCGCCAGAGGCATATGAATGGCAACTCATCTTTCGACTACTTTATAAATTGCAAGCAAAAAGAAATTAACGAAACATCTTTAAGTTGGTGCAAGTCTTCCTTAGTCCAAAATTAGGATATCCCTCCCATGAAACCGATGTCAAGACATGCTACCACTCAAGATGGCTTCTGGAGTCGCAGCTGCGTGGAAGGTATTTTAGATATTTACATTAACACCCCGCGAGCCATATGGCAAATGATTCAGAGACACTTCCTCTGCGGCGCTACCCTCCACCTGCTCACCAATGTCGTCATAGAAAATATTCACAAAAATATAAACGATTAAAAGAAATAGGTTGGAGAAGGATATGATGCATTCCTGTCGAATATTTTGTTACAAGTTGAATAGTTTTTATTGCGTTGATCGGAAATTATTAATTTTTCTCTCGAGTTTTTTTCAGCACTTTTGGGTTTTAACTCTTGTCTTCTTCATTCAACCTTCTGTTGAGAAGACCTTTCCGCAAAAATCCAAACGTTCTTCTGAAATTTTTTCCTCCGACCTAAACTTAATTTAACATATACATTCACAATTGAAAATTGTGAGATCGGATGGAAGAGTAGCCTTAAAAGTCTAGCAATGCATCTTACAAGAGAATCTTGGACAAAAATATAATAGTAAAATATCTTAAATTATAAATAGTAAAATATCTTCCATAAGAACAGAGACGAAGACTCGAACGACTCGTGCGGGTGAAGGTAACATCCTAGATTTACTAGCCACCACCCACCCACAATTGATAGCTAATCTCGATATAGTTGACGGTATTTCAGACCATGATGTCATAATGGCGGAGATGAAAGCAGTAGCGGTTAAATCTCTTAAGCCACCGAGGCAAGTATATGTAATTCGCAAAGCTAATTTTTCGGAGTTTAGGGTTTATATTAACGAATGCAAGGATGATTTTTTCCGCTTCTTGGGTGCAAATACAGTAAATGATAGTTGGATAGAGTTTCTCCGGATAATCAAAGAAGGTTTAATTAAATTTGTTCCTACTAAGAGCGTGCGTGAGCGTAAAGAGCCACGGTGGACGAAACCTAAATTACGAGCATTACATAGGAAGCAAAGAGTCATTCACTCGCGAAGGAGAAAACTCAAAGCATTCGGAACGAACCATGAGCTCGAAGAACAAAACTATAGAGAAGTGCGAAAGTTAGTTAAGGAAGAAGCGCGAAAAGAATACCAGGAATACAGATCTCGAACCCTATTAGAATCATTAGGTGGCGATCAGAAAGAATTTTGGTCATACGTGCGTGAGAACCGTGGAGGTCAGTTTTCTGTGCCTAGCCTCATAAGCGCAGAGGGAATTACCGTAAATAAATCAGAAGATAAAGCTAACTTACTTAACAGGCACTACCAGAAATGCTTCACTGTAGACAATGGTCAAGTTAAGGATTTTACCTCGCGCATTGATTCAGAGATGTGTCCCATCGAGATATCGGTTGATGGAATTGGAAAATTATTGCAAGATATTGATAGGAAAAAGGCGCCAGGACCCGAAGGTATTCCCGCTGTTGTAATAAAAACTTTAGCCGATGAAATTGCTCCGCTTCTACAGGTTTTCTATCAGAAATCATTGGATGAGGGAACCGTCCCAATGTCGTGGAAAAAAGCTAATGTCACTCCGGTGCCTAAGAAAGGGCGCGCGTCAAAACCAGATGATTATAGGCCTATTTCATTAACTTCAATTTTTTGCAAAATAATGGAGCATATTATAGCGAGCTCTATCATGCGCTTTCTTTCCGAAAAGGGAGCAATCAGTCAGAGCCAGCACGGATTCCGTAAAGGTAGGTCTTGTGAGACCCAGTTAGCGCTTTTTATGAATGATGTATCTAAAGCAGCAGACGGCGGTGTTAGATCAGACGCAGTTTTCCTAGATTTCAGGAAAGCTTTCGACACAGTTTCTCATGAAAAGCTTATCCAAAAGCTGAGTGCCTACGCGATCGACGAAAAAGTTATCAGATGGACCAAATCTTTTCTAGAAAACAGATCTCAGCGAGTTGCGTTAGATGGAGTTTTATCCGAAGAAATAAGTATCTCATCAGGAGTCCCACAGGGAAGTGTTCTTGGTCCAATCTTATTTCTAATTTACATTAACGACCTCGTAGATAACGTAAAGAGTAAGGTTAGATTATTTGCCGATGATACCCTGATATACAGAGAGATTTTGACAGAAAACGATTGTAATGTGCTTCAAGACGACCTGGACGTAATATCAGGATGGTGTAAAGATTGGCAGCTGGATTTAAATATAAATAAATGCGTTGCCATGAGTTTTACGCGCTCCACAAACATAATTCCCACGCAGTACCAAATCTCAGGTCATCCATTAGAGTTAGTTCACGACAACAAATACCTAGGAGTCACGTTTAGCAGTAACTTATCTTTTAAAGAACATATTCGAGATGCGATAGGAAAAGCGAATAGAATGCAAAGATTAACTGGTAGAACGTTGAGAGGATGCTCATCGAGAGACAAAGAAATAGCTTACTTTTCTCTTATTCGTCCGAGTCTTGAATACTGCTGTGCTGTTTGGGACCCACACGAAGTAGGTTTAGTCTCAGATTTAGAGATGGTCCAGCGTAGAGCAGCCCGATTCGTTTGCGGGGATTTCAGGTTTGATAGCAGCGTTACGGCAATGATAGAGTCCCTCAGTTGGAATTCACTACAGATGAGAAGATCTGAATATCGACGGAAACTTTTCGAAAAGTTCAATCGTTCAGAATTTATAGACGAAGTAAGTGAAATGTTAGTGCCAGTAAGGAGCGAACGCGATCTCCGAGAGGCATCGACGAAGCGTTATAGGGAAGTAATCGCAAGGACGGATAATTACTTTTGGTCGTTTTTTCCCCAAGCTATTAGAGATTCTAATAGGTAGGAATGAATAATGGTGGTGTATTACACCCCCTGCCATACGCCTCTGGCGGATCGCGGGGTATATATCTAAATCTAAATAAGAGGTTTGCAAGAAAATAACTTGACGGTGATGGTTACCGCAGCAAATATAAATTCGATCTCGACATATTCGATTTCCCATAATTTGAATCGTGTATCCTTCCCAACACTTCACATATTCCCTAAGTCATTGCCCTCGGGCATTTACAAATCCTCCTTTTCATCCTTTATAAAGGTTATAACGGCGAGGATGCCTTTTGTCCATGATCGTCTGAACCCTTCTAGCACAGTTACATTGCTTACACCATTCATTTCTATGGAATGACCATGGCCTTTGACTTACACTTTACAAAACACGCTATTGAATCTCCAAATCGTTTTCCAAACCCTTTTCCCTTTCCCAACATCCAGTCGCAATTGTCATTTAAACCCTATCTTCACCACGGGATGCCACCAAACGGTCAAATCCGTTTCCCCAGTCTGGGAAATATTCCATCAAGAAGCATTCCAACGTGGGCGGCCCCCTACGCCGCTCAACCCGCATGGGTACTTTCCATTTTTAACCCCAATGCGATTCTCCTCATGACGCGTTTCCCACAATCTCGTTCCAAACAACGCTTTCACCATTTCCTAGACATTTGCCCAACCTCTTCGTATCTTTCCCCTTTTTATCCGCTTCCTTCCTTGTGCGCGATTTTCGATTGACTCATGCCCGAGATAGGCTCCTAAATAACCTAGATACGTGATATGCGAGTCACCTTTACCGCATTTTGCGCAGCAGAAATTGTAACGGGTTATGTGAAAGCAATAGGAGCTACGTATAAGATCTGTCCCAATTGAACACGCTTTGCTCTATTACCATTTCTGTGCGAATTGCCTCGAACGCAAACTAACAGAGGCACTGTTTAGAAGCGATGAGATCATGGCGCGAAAACAAATCTGGAAATGCAAGTGGAAAAGATAATCTTCATGAACGCATAAGAACTTTGACCGAGAGCTTATTTAGCTAGCGTTCCAATGCCACTTGAAAACATTACCTATTTGCGTCCCCAAAGTATACATATATTATGTATAAATTTATTATACATACGCGTATTGCATGAAATGAAGAAGGCGTGCGAGAGCAATTAATGATGTTTCACAATAACTTCACTGATTACGTGCATTTTCGTTAGTTCTAAATGGGGGTTAAAGCTACTACTTTACGCAAATTACTTAGCAACAGTATTTCGAATAAATAAATAAATGAAAAATAGTATTCATTGTGGCACATAAGATGGAATAATAGTGATTTGATATAAACAAAACAAAGGGAAATTTTAAGTTTGAACAAAAGCATAATCTTTAATGTCTTTCATTGCTAAATAATTCAATTTTGTAAACATACAAACATTTTGTAGTTACTACAACTAAATGTTTAGTGGTATTGCCTCCTAAGAATCTTCATCATCATAACCTAATTAATTAATTCTGAAAAGTGCTATACAAAGTTCGGTCAAAGCATACTTATCAAAATATAAAGCTTCACCTAATATTTTCCTAATAATTCATGGTATTTAATATGTTGTTGGCTTAAATTCTCTGACACTGATCTGATTGAAAACAACTAGAGGCATATTTTGGAGAGGAACATAAAGGCGTATATTTTAAAAGGGGCATATATCACTTTTGATCCCCTTGAATCTACCACTGATATTAACCAGCATTTGATTTCCAAAATGCAAAAATGGCATAAGACAATGTATACGAAAGTAACTGCAAATTAAAAAACTTTTTAATTGAAAATAGTATGAAAGGGCAATGGTGTGATTTGTAATTTTCTATAAGGAATTCTAGATTTTTCTGGCCAGGAAAATGTACTCTAAAATCAGGAAGCAATTTCACAACTCTTTGTTCCATCTATAAGTATTTAAAAGATAAATTTCATAACTTTTACCAAAGATGATTCAAGGACGGTTCATTTCAATTGACTTCAGCACTGCACTTCCGCAGTGCAGAGGAATTGGAAGTATTTGTAGGGTTAGAGATCTTTTTTAATTGCAAGTTATATCAGATACCTCACTATCTATGCAAATGATGGAAGGAAAGAATTGAATTTGCACATAAAAGAGTGCCGCTCTGTGTATCCATGCAAGTTGTATACGAATGTTACCACCTGGCCAGAAGGCCAATTTACTGCCTAACTTCAAATGTATAAAAACATATGAAAAACAAGAAAGCATTTCAATTTCTTAAACATTGTAACATAAAATATGTATCTATATTTTTACACAATAGATACGGCTTAAATATCATCACTGTTTTTTATTGTGAAGACTATGCATGCACCATCATTGATTGCAGATAGATGCATCTTGATTAAAGTAAACGAACATTTATGTGAGGAATCAAAAGAAGTTGCATGTTTTTGGGAGATAAAACAAAAGAGAAGCTGATACAAAAATCCACCTCATAGAATATATAACACTACGGTACAGGTTAACATTTTCTACCCTTAAATGTATAATAATATTCCATAAATAAGATTATTAGGGTTATTTCAAAGTTTAACATCTCATTTAATCATATATAATCTACAGACTTGACATATTTTCTGAGGAAAAAAAAGTGTTTTATTCTTTTATTTATTTTCTAATCTTTAGAAAAGAGGAAATAAAACATTTGGAGGTCTTTGAGATGCAAACGCAACATGGAATGGAAAAAGTAAGTTGGATTGCAAAACAAACATAGAGGTGCTAGAAATGAGTAAGGGAAGTGTAACAATTGAAGGAATTAGGCATCAACAGAGGAAACGTATAGGTTAAATATTGAGAGGAAAAGGACTGCTAAAGAAAGTTATACAAGGTAAAAGCAGAGGGGGAGACAAAGGAAAAAGATGTTAGATGAATTAAGGAAGGGGTAAGTTACCAAGAAACAAAGGAAATGGCAATGAGTAGGGAATATGAATCTACTGATTTTATTTCAAATTTGATCCTACATTAAAGGGAAAGAATATAGTACCATCCATTCATGTCATATGCCACTGGTGGCTCACAGGGTAAGTATATAAAACTATTTAATGACTCACCTAACTCCATCAGATTGACCATACTGTCTTCATCAACTTTCAGCATATTGTATTCTCTCTCAACTCTTTGAAGTAGCTTGGCTGCTTCCTCTCTTTTCCCTTCGTGGTACAAAACTATGGCTTGTATAAGGTGGAGACGGAAGAATAAAGCTGCTTCATTTCCTGCAAACATTTAAAGCCCATTTTCAGATGCAAGCAATACCAACAACAATAGGGAAAATTTCAAAGGAGCAAATAAACCATGGATTCCAATAGTGGTCAGTGTAGATACCAGAGATGAAAATAAATTTACTGGCTGTCTACCAAAATTCAAGGTACAAAAGTATTATTAATAAACCAAGGTTTTTTAACTACAAATTTTATCCTTGGAGGCATAATTTCTCGATTTTAACTTTAACTCACACTAAATGATATCTGCTCTACTGCAAAGTTATACTGAGCTGAGAATAATGATGGTGCGATACCATTATTTTGTCTAAAATGATTTATGACTAAGTCAAAATGAGGCATAGAAGTTGAGAATTTACTATGAGAATGAAACAGTCATAGCATGTTATAAGCTGACAAATAAGCAAGTAAAACAAACCAATGTAAGCAGGGTAAATATGAAATATTAATAACAATGGAAGTGAATTTCAAATATGATTAATACCATTGTAGAAGGCAAAGAATATGGTAGATTTCATCAAAGAAAGTTTTCAGGAATGGTTACTTCTTTTAAAACTTTTATAAAAGAACTATAGTTGAGTTACTTAAGTTACAGTTATAGGTATATAAGTTCACTATAGTAAAGTACAAGTTATAGCAATTATAGCTGGAAATATGAACATAATTAATTAAATGAAAATGAATTAAATTCATAGAAAGATAACACTATTAATATAATTAGGTGGAAGGAAAGGTGCTTTTTCTAATTCATTAGCCCTGAAAATAAGCTTCGATTTTATCCCATTTAAGAGAAGAAATATTTACATTAATTAACAGCAGTTGGAGAGTAAGCCAGCAGGTGGATGGCAATTGTTAACTAATAGCACTGCTGCGGGACGAACTTTTATCTCTCAGCTGATTTCAAACTAAATATTCAGTCAACGAGCAATAAAAAATGAACCAGAAATATTTGGATTATAATTTTTCAACCCATGAAAAGCCTTAGTATTTGGTGATACTGGAAAAGTTACTTTGATTAGTCTCGTTCATGGTTATGCGTGAATGTTGCATATGCAATTTTTTCTTTTTGTGTCTAATACATGCTAGATTACTAGGCAGGACGGCTGTATGATCTTCTCAATTTCATCTTAGAAATAATCTCTCTCCATTAATTCGTAGCCTTGCTGACTTCTAAATCATACTTCCGAAAGAGTACTTTCAAGTAAAGTACTTACGAAAAGGTACTTTTTCATCCCACATTACTCCATGGAGTCAATCACATTGTTGGATGCAATTAATGTGGTTGATTGGCATGTAATTATGAGAAAATTGGGTCTAATAATCACCTGTGGCTCCTTTTATGACAAGTAGGCGTTCCAGATTTGTTCCATAACTCTTATGGAAACTTTCCTCGCATCTTTTCAAACGCTCAGTGGCATTAGGGATCTGAGCAACATTATTTAGGCAGAGATAGCACCAAGCAATGTCCAAACTGAGCAGGGCATAGTTATCAACTGATTCTAAAAGGGTGGAGTTGCAAAGGCTGCAAGATAAGATTTCTTTCCATCAGACAAATATATCATTATATCGAGATGCCATTTCTTGCAATTATCCATAAAAATTTGGTTAGCTTTACTGATACAATACTGATAGGAGTATCACTAAGATAAGATGAAAAATTTCTATGGATAACAGTTGCAATATTGCAGCACATGATTTATAAAACTTGAGTCTCCGAGGTGGCTTGAGAAGAGGTTAATAAAAGAGAATATCGTACATTAGTAAGGACAAGATTATGAAGCCAAAGAGATGAATCAATTTAATCGAGATTCAAATAACCATAGTGATAACCTTCGAAAATACTGGGCTTAATTTTATTTCTAAACAAAAAATGAGATATGTGGTTAACTGAAAGAATGGACTTAGTGAAAATATCCCTAGGCATCTCATTGAATTACATAGATAAACAATTTTAATTTTATCCTAAGATATGAAGTACTATATATGTAGTACAAGTCAGGTCTGATGATTACACAAATTGGCCTTCATATAACTAACTGCATAAATTAATTAAAGTGTTAGTAATCACATACAAGATTAAAAGTAAGAACAGAAATATAAAAGAATAATGGGAAAAATGGATTCTTTTGTAAAATGGTTTCTCTGTATACTTTAAAATTGACTATCAAACTAATAAGTCATAAGATTTAGTTCATGTTTATATATCTATTATAAATACGAGTAAAATGTTGCTTGCTTACTGCAAGCGGATCGACAACACTAATTTCATGTTGGCATTATATTGGGACGGTCCTCAAAAGAAAAAAAAATGGATTGAAAATATTCTTAGAATTCGCTTCAATTTAATAGTCTGGCATCGAACCCAGGTCTTACTGATTAAATTACTATGCAGCACAATAGAACATCACCATCTCTAACCATGTGTGAAAATTCAAGCAGAAATATTGGCTACAACTGCCTCAAAAGACGTTCTACTTTTCACGAATTTAAATGGCGCTCTGGATTCGAACCCAGGACGATCATTGAATTCTATAACATGTTTTTGAAATATATCTATAATCTGTATCTATATGCCGAATTTCAAGTTACTATATTAATGGGAAAGGGTTCAAAGTTATTCTTAAAAATCGGATCAGTTACTGATTTTAGAGACACCTGGTGTCGAACCCAGGACATATTGGCAGCTGTGAAGGCACAGTATGATTTGTAACGACTTGATCTTATTTTTTGCAAAGTTTAAAGTCGATATCATGCTGGGAAGTACCTAAATTTGGTTTCCGTTATCTCTATAAGAAATGCATTGAGAAGTGCAAATAGCTCTCTGGGATCGAACCAAGGACCATCAGCTAACATGTAAAATTTGATTATGAAATATATTCATGATATCTATCCAC
This sequence comes from Sympetrum striolatum, assembly GCA_947579665.1. Classification (NCBI taxonomy): domain Eukaryota; kingdom Metazoa; phylum Arthropoda; class Insecta; order Odonata; family Libellulidae; genus Sympetrum; species Sympetrum striolatum. The sequence continues at coordinate 78,831,905 of OX388346.1, forward strand.
GAGCCGAGTTTAAAGTTTCCGTACCATCGGGAAGGGGTCCAAAAAAAATCTTAAAAATCGCAACAATGCATTTTAAACGGCTGATTATTGCCCCCACCTAGCATCGAACTAGGATAATTGTCAAAGATGTTTTTTTGATTTTCGTTGGATATGCACGGCTCCTAATGATCCCTCAAATTTCAAATCTCTACTTTTCCGGGAAGTGCCTCAAAATAATTTTCGAAAATCCCCACCATGTATCCTTATGGAGAAAATCGCGACTTTGGGGCCTTCTGGAATCGAACCCATTACACTGAGGTTCAAAGTCAGCTTATTTCTGGTGGTTACACGATATGGCCAATATGTCGTAAAAATTTCAAGTCCGTGGCACTTGTGGAACATGGTTAGAATTTTGATCGCCTATGAATGAATGAATGAGTGAGTGTGTATATAGGTACGAGTAAAATGTTGCTTGCATACTGCAAGCAGATCGACAACACTAATTTCATATCGGCATCATATCGGGACGGACATCAAAAGAAAAAAAAAATCAAAATATTCGTAGAATTCGCTGCAATTTAATCGCCTGGCAGCGAACCCCGGTCTTCCTGGTGTACTTACTATGCAGCAAAATAGAAGATAACCATATCAAACTATGTGTGAAAATTCAAGCAAAACAATTAGGTGCAACTACCTCAAACGACGTCCTACTATTCACATACACTCCTTATTTTAGAAATTATAATGTGCTCTGGCATCGAACCCAGGAACAGCATGGTCTTATCTATTTTTTTTTCTTAAACAAAGTGTTAATATACATCTTCCATCTAAGCAAGAGCTCCCTTACATATCGATAAATGCATAAAAAAATTATGAAAAGATACCCCATAGTATTATATATGGGGGATATTTTTACCGCCCGGCATCGAACCCAGGTCTTTCAGGCAATACTTTCTATGCAGCACAACAGAAAAACACCATCTCTAACCACGTATGCAAATTCATGCAGAAATATCGGTTACAACTGCCTCAAATGACGTCCTACTTTTCCTTTATATTCCTTATGAGAGAAACGTTATTGTGCTCTGGCTTCGAACCCAGAAACAGTACGGTCTTATGAAAATTTTTTTCTAAAACTTATTCGTACCATACATCTTCCAGCCAAGCACGAACATCCTATCATTTCCATAAGTGCATCTAAAAAAATAATGAAAAACGGCTCCCATGTATTTTAAAGGGCAGATCTTTGCATCGTCCTAGCATCGAACCCAGGATAACTTTTGTAAAAGTCATTGATGTTTTCGAAAGTCCAAGACCATAAATATAGGCACCTTGAGTTTTACTTCTCTACCTATCCGGAAAGTATTTTTTTTTAATTCCCGAAAATCACGGCAATGCATTCAAACGGGAAAAATCGGGACTTTGGGGCCCTCTGGAATCGAACCCATGACACTGAGGATCAAAGTCTCTTTTTTCCTGAGGGTTTCACGTTATGGCCAATATGTCATAAAAATTTCAGATCAATGACGCTTGTAGTTTAGGCTGTGAATTTGTATCCTATCTATCTATCTATCTATATAGGTATATATATGAATGAATCCGGAGAAGCATCTATATATAATAGATATCCGGAGAAGCGTCTATATATAATAGATATGATTTCTATTATACATAAGATGCTTCTCCGGATTCATTCATGTATATAGATACATAGATAGGATACTAATTCACAGCCTAAACCACATGAGTCATTGATTTGAAATTTTTTCAACTTATTCGCCATAACGTGTAACCGCCAGAAAAATTGTATTTTGAAGTTCAGTGTCATGGGTTCCATTCCAGAGGGCCCCAAAGTCCCAATTTTTCCCATTTAAATGCATTGCTTTGACTTTCTGGAATAAAAAAAAATACTTCCTGGATAGGTAGAGAATCAAAACTCTGGGAGCCTTTATATATGGTCATGATCTATTGAAAAGATAAATGACTTTCACGGAAAATACCCTGGGTTTGATGCTAGGATGATGCAATTATCTGCCCTATAAAATACATGGGAGTAGTTTTTCATTACTTTTTTTGATGCACTTATTGAAATGATAGGAAGTTCGTGCTTGGCTGGAAGATGTATGGTAAGAAAAAATATTTTCATAAGACCGTACCATTCCTGGGTTTGATGCAAGAGCACAATAACATTTCTCTCAAAAGGAATATAAGGGAAAAGTAGGACGTCATTTGAGGCAGTTGCACCCAATATTTCTGCTTGAATTTTCACTCAGAGTTAGAGATTGTGATCTTCTGTTGTGCTGCATAGTAAATTCACCAGGAAGACCCGGGTTCGATGCCAGACGATTAATTTGCAGCGAATTTTAAGAATATTTTTCAATCCTTTTTTTTCTTTTAAGGACTGTCCCGATATGATGCCGATATGAAATTTGTGTTGACGAACTGCTTGCAGTATGCAAGATACATTTTACTCGTATATATATAAAAAGGCATGCATTTTTTCAAAAGAACTCATTTAAATCCAGCCCAATAATAAGAAATAATAAATATTCAAATTGCATAAAGGATAATTCCTTTATCAAAACAGAAATCTATGTAACAAAAATATATAGTTGAATTTAATAATTAAATATAGGCAAATCACTGTTAGTAGCTGTTTTATAATAATCTTAAGTACAGTAAAAATCTTAAACCAAAAATATATGAGCCTGTCTTTGAAGAATTTGAAGCAAATGGACCTCTAGATACCTGTTGCAATAGGTGCATCAGTATCAGAAATAGGTAATTTCTACAATTGTACTCTCTGATGTTAGTTAATAAAGGAGGTAATGTGGCAGTACTTAATAGCATTCATGACAACTTTATACTTATGTAGATATACAAAAAAAGATTTGTAGAAGTATTGTACTACCTTAAAAAACTTTTAAGCATTACAATACACCATAGTTCAGATTCAAAAGTGCTGTTCACTACAGCACTATAATAGAAACAGAACTTCAGTCACCTGAATTCTTTGTCAGCTTCAAGGAAGAAAACAAGGGAAAGAGAATAATCCTCAGACTTAAGAGCAGCTCTTCCTTTTTCATGAAGTGTCATTGCCACTGACAAAGCTCTTTCCTCCTCTTTTGGAAGTTTTAATGGATTTCCAGACTGATCTGCAATCTAAAGAATTGTTATTTGGATGAAGCTTTTTAGTTTCAGAAGTATAAAGGACAATTATTTCCAATAAAAGTTTATGATATTAGATCAACAATAGGTAGGTCATAAATATATCGCTGTTTGATGATTTTGCATTACTATGGATATATGCCAAGATATTAAGCAAGGAATACCATATAAAAATGATAATATTCTAATGTATGTATTCTATTCTATAATTATGATAAATTTCTAAGATTTATTGGAATTGGATTGGATAAATTAATTGGAATTTTTTCAACATGAAGCATAAGTAACTTATACTTTGAAACTCATGAAATAATACTGAAATTAATGTATTAACTTGAAATTTTATTGGTTATAATATTTTGAAGTAGAAAATAGTATATGAATAATTATCAATAACATAATATTCATGATACCAGCATGAAATATTAATGACTGAACCTCTAATATATATTTGTAGAACTTTGATCTGTTTTCTTTATCCACTATCTTCATGACTTTGGATGTACCACCAGTTCAATGTATTTCTCAATCATCATATTGCGTAGAAATTTAAAACAAAAGTGTTACCCATAAAATAAATTATTAAAAGAATAAATCAAGTGAAAGTTATTATGAAATGTATGGGGTGAGATCCGAATGACTTACCTGAATGTAGAAGGAAGAGTCGACATTCCTTCTGCCAGAGAGAAGATTCACATCTGCCTTCACAGAATTCAGCTGGGACTCTCCCTTCTCAGCCTCCTTCAATTTAAATTCATACAATGGCCAAGTAGGATGAAAAAAATTGCAAAAATACTTTCAATTATTATTTAAAGATATACATACCTTCACATGATTACAATAATAATATTTGAACATTGAATCTTTCATGACCGAAAGATGGTTTAGGAAAAGACAGAATGGAAAAATATTACCATAAAAGAGAGGACTTCAAAAATGTTCTTACCTGTGCCTTGACATCGGTTTCATCCAAGAGGAGTACCATCAATTGCATTCCATTCTTCACGGCTTGTGTTCCTAGTTGCGTTTCATCATTGAGGACTCGTCCACCGGATATTACTTTTAGCCTGAAAGTTATTTACGGTTAGTTTACCTCAAATTCGTATGTCAAACCATTTTAGCACATTAATCTCTCATAACCTCTCGCATGTAGTTCCTAGCTTTTCGGAGAGAATTTCTTTCAGCCTTTTTCCATTTTCAGTCAGGAGTATTTCTACCGTTAAAATGTTGACGCCATCTCCCTTGTTCGCAGAAACCCGTACTTTTAGCGAGGCAACACCAGTCTTCTGAAATTTTTCTCTGGCTGATAATTTGTCAACCGCGTTAGTTTGAAGATCTCTCAGAGCAGCTACCACCGAATCTACTTCCAATTTAAGCTCTTCGCTAAGGCTTAGGCCAAGTTTCTATTTTATTGGAAAAAAATTATTTAATAAAGTAAATCTGACAATCACAGATAACATCTTAAGATCATGTTTCAGTCGCTCTTACTTTTACTTCTTCACTGTTTTCAGCACTATCGATGTAGTAGGGTTGAAGCCATAGCTTAATAGATTTTTCATTGAGCTTATTTCTAACTTTCATAAGGACGTCTTCATGTTTGAGGGAAGAACTCATTTTACAAGCTGCTTCACTGTGACATCAGATGACGCAAGGTCCATCTAATTGAACTTATTGTGGAGTCACTCAACGTCTGTTGACACTATGTGCAGAAATGAAAAAAAAATTGGGAGGTACTAAAGGCATAAACATCTGTGATAAGGAATATGGGAAGATAAGGAATAATGAATCATCAGCCTTTCTCCTGTCATAACTTCCGCCACAGCGAAAACGCCTACACATACACTGCACTATTTTTTTGTGAAGGCAGTAAATAAAAAAATTGTTTCCTCGATTACCACTGCGAATTAGACATTTCAAGCAAACGTGGTGAAAATATGAGTGATTAGTTGATTTCAATGTTTTCGCCACAAAACACGTTTTCACTTCGAAACTTAAAACAATATCTTAACGTTAACACGAACAAAACACTGCTGAATCGCGTCTTGTTGTTTACATGCGTGTGTAGTTGTCCACGTAATTAAGTGTTGTTCCACCCTATTTATATTTAATTTAACACTAAATATGTTTGCGATCATAATTTTGGTTATTTTTGCTATACTAGTGAGAGTATTGTATGTTATGTATGCTATCAATCGAAGTAAATTTCAAGACACACTCCGAAGACGCTTGGGTCCAGCGAAAACTGTAGTGATCATGGGTTCAGGAGGTCACACTGCTGAAATGCTGAGACTTCTTTTAAACTTAAATTTTGACAATTATTCTCCAAGACTGTATATTATGGCTGACTCGGACACGTCTACAGAAACTAAAATACTTGATCTCGAGGAAAGTAAATCTTTGAATAATACAAGTTATAGTGTTCACCGAATTCCTAGAAGTAGAAGTGTTAATCAGTCATATCTATCGTCGGTTTTCTCTACGTTACACTCTCTTCTGTTTTCTTTTCCCCTCTTGCTCCGCGAAAGACCGGAGTTAATATTATGTAATGGACCTGGAACATGTGTACCTATTTGTGCAATTGCATTCCTTATGAAGATCCTGTGGCTATGTGATTGCAAAATGGTGTACGTTGAGAGTATATGCAGAGTTAAAAGTTTATCTCTAACTGGGAAGCTGTTACTATACTTTGTGGATGAGTTTTTCGTTCAGTGGGAAGATCTCCACAATTCGTATAAGAATACAAAATACATTGGCTTATTGGTTTAATACGTCGATGGAAATAAATTAACAGTCAATGGCAAAATATATTTATTAACTATCATGTGACAATCAAGAACAAATAAATCAGGATATCAATCCAAGTGACTACTTATTTCCGTTTGATGACATTTCTATATTGCTAAGGTGAGTTCAAATAAAGCATTAATGAGGATACGGTTACGAGCTTTAGGTAATGTTGGATTCAACCAGCTCTTTTAAGTATTTACATTTGCTCAAAGTATTGGATTGTTGGCTAGTATTTAATCTTTTTAATAAAATAATTAAGTGTTTCCAGGCGAAAAAGACTTATTCATATAAAATACTTACGGGAGATAAGGCATAGATGCAGTTTTAGAAATCCCGCCAAAGCTGTAACTTTCGGCAAAAATTGTCGATAATAGATTGTTTTTTTTCCTCTTTTGTCAATTCAATCCATTCAATCCTATCTAATTTTTTAATCTTTAACAACTACAAAACCAGAATATTGGATCAATATTAAATCAACATGAATGGAAGATTAACCTGATTGTCTTATCAGACAATAGATGGCGCACGTGGGCAGGATTTGATATACGTCATAGCAGGTCATTGTCAATCGTAAAATGACGTAATAAGTTTCTTCTTAAGTTGCCGCCCGCAAAGAAAGTGCAGTAGATTCATTTCCCATAGACAATATTTGTTTTGCAGGGTAGATTCACTCAAATTGCAGTGGTTATTGAATACAATTACGGTTTAACATAAGGTAAATGAAGTATATCAGTTTAATTTGTCTTTTTAATGTGGATTACTCAAGTGATAATGGGAATATTTTACGAGGGTCCATATGTGAAAAATTGTACTTCTGTTATTTATCAGGTATTTGTTATTGATTCCCTGAAGTGGTGCATTTTGTTTTGTTGCGAATATTCGGTTTCAAATTACGTGTGTTATGTCTTTAGGTTCACTTAGGAAATTTCGTCGTGACCTTGGTTGCTACGATCACTTCTTACAATCTGTTCTATGTGTCATATTTTAATTAGTCTTAACACCTTATATGAAAGTCAAGTTTCCATATTTATGGATTTAGTTGTGTATTCTTGGTAATGCGTCGAAGTGTTGTACGCTGACGGTAATTGTTGCACAAGAGGAAAGTTTTGCTCATTGATGTAATCTCCGCTTGAAATTCGTAATTCTATGGATAAATGTATATCGAGGCTGAGGTTCTTTTCATTCTAATTCTTATGAAGTCCTGTGTGATTGTAGGTCTGTCTTGGCTTTTGGAATGATGGATAAGGTGAGAAAGACATCTCGAATGGATGTTGAGCTCAATTTTTACAGGAATTGGTGCATGCTGTAGTAATTGTTGCCGTTTTCTTTGTTCTTATTTAGAAAATTGTGTGTTTCGACCTTAGTAGAATGTACTTTAACTAAATGTTGGTTTGGCTTTGTCAGGATGTTGCAATTCTCATGTAGTCCATTATTTGTTTTAGAGCCAAAAGATGACTTCAACTCCTTCGTACGCTGATGAAACACATGCTGAAAAGTTAGCCCGTAAAGCTAAGGATGCCCCATTTCTTGTTGTCGGTAAGTGTTTTGAGTTTTCAGTTTAATCTAATGAGTATATTTAGAAGATAGATGTTGAAATGTCTCCGTTTTTGCTTTAATACAGTTGTTGAGATTGGAAAAATATCAACCAATTAAATCATTTATCACTCTTCGTTTAATTATGATTAACATTACTCGGAAATTGAATCTCTATCAAGCACTTAAAGAAGTATATTTCCTGTTGAAAATATAATGACTTAAAAAAATACTTCGACTTCCTAACATAATTCTCCCACTTGTATCAATAATTGTGAAGTTATTTTAAATAGATTAACTCACACTAAATTATTATTCTTCATTTTTCTTTCTCTATCCCTTATCCATAATATCATAAACTTAACTGTTCATTGCCATATCCTTTCAATCTTTTAAATACCTTCTATCCTCAGATAACCTTGTTGCTTTTGTTCCAAACTTCCTAGTATTTATTCTTTACGTAGCAGATGCACATTTCATTCATAGTTCATCTCAGCATCTGTACCTTTAAGATATTTTCATTAACCATAAACATGAGTCATATGGTTGAGATATGATGAAACAAGTTGTTGACATAATCTTATCTATTTAATTATTGTGTTTCCTAACAGTTCATCTAGCTCTATATCTAGCATCTTTATTTCTTCATATTCCATTTAATTTGGATTGTGTTAACTTTATATTCATTGATAAAAGATTGTCCATTACCTTTATGATTGACTAATGAAATATTGGCAATAAATATGGCTGGTTTGGTGTGAACATAAGTTTGGCATATGAAAGACATATTTATTTTATTTTTTAATTCTTGTAAAGACATGGAACATCTTCAGATAAGTTTAAACTAATTGTGCATTCATTGTGTAAAATATTTATTAAATCTGAGAATTTCCAGGCGTTTAGAATCATCCATTCTCCAAATGGTTGCACATAGTGATCGTGCTTTCTTGTCAATATATAGTGTCAAATTTTGGGTTTTAGAGGCAGTTTCATCTTGGTTTCCTCCATGAAGATAAAACACCTTTTAACGCTACAAAGTTTATATTTTATTATTTTTCCCGATGATGACAAAACGGGTTGACACCATGGTCGTGCAATAAAATCTTTGCGTGGTATAGCGTCAAAGTGTGTTTTCTGTTTATCTTCCCAATGGATGACTACCACCAAGTCAAAGTGGAGTTATAGGATTCTAGCTTTCCTGCATGAAAGGTGACATGAATGAAAAATGTCAAAATGTATATAATAACAATAATAATAATAAATCGTCTTTATTTGGGCGAGATTGAGACTTAAAAGTCTCTTCTTCCATCTAACCCATCGTCATTAATTATGAAATTAGAAGAAGAAAAAATTAGAAGAATTGTGGATATAAAAAATATAGTGTGTTATAAAAAGTAAGCTTCTAGAATGTTTAAGTAACCAAGTGCAAGTCATCAAAGCATGTGTTTTATGATTTATATACTTTTTTCTTTATACATTGGTAAAATATTTAAGATTGAAGAAAAGGATGAGTTGCTACATTTTGGATATTTCCCTTTACTAATTACTTCAAGAGTTAAGATATAATTCAGACTGTTTTGCAGTATTTTGAAATTAATTAGTTATTTTCTTTCAATAACTTCATCTCTTTGCTTATCCACCTAAAAATATGTATTATCTTTGGGAAAGGTTATTGGATATCGATTTACAGAAACATTGTTCAAATATGTAAACTCTGATATATGCAAAAAAGAATGCAATTCTTGCTTGTTTTCAGTCCACACTATTTATTTGGTAAATAAGTTGTCTCGATATATTTATGCAGGATATTACAACTATATCGTTTCCAATTGAGAGAATAAGTGTGAAAAATATCACATTTTCATATTTATACAGCTAAATTTACCTGGAAATATTTAAATGAAAAAGAAGCTACTTATAATGAAAAATTTATAAAGCTACCAATGTTAGTTTCGCAGCCAATTATAATCAAGGTGAAATACGGATTTATTACTTTGCCCAGACAACACTTAAAAACCGTTAAATCTAATAAAGTATTGCAATTTAACACAGATTCTGAGCTATCATTATGAATACTCTTATTTTATTTTCCATCGTAACTTTACCCTTAAATAGCTAGTGGTATTAATTTACTAGCCTCATTTTTTTTCAAAAGGCATCCTTTAATACTTGATTTATGAATTAAATATCAAATTTGCAAGGGTATAAGAAAGCTACCTTATAAATTAACAGCGGAAAATTTGGACATTGCTTTTATAGACCAATTCAGACAATAACTACACTACATATATGTTGTTATCAGTAACACTGTGCTTGATTAGTTTTTGTGGTGTTGGTTGAAATTATTAGCAATTAATCATTGTTCATATAATGTTGTTCTAGGAAGCTTGTGTCCTGTATTGAATCATTGGCAAGTAAACATAATTATCATCAATTTTATTGCAAATGGTTATAATATTATTCACGGTCTTAGGCTCTTGAGATTAATTACTTGGATTTCAATGTTAGAGTTATCTCATTAAATGGTTTTTAAAGTAATGAGTAAATGTCACATCCTCAGGTTTCACTAATGGAGGAGAGACGTTCATGCTGGATGAACTCAATATTGTCTTAAAGGGAATCGATCCTTCTCATAGCGAAATAATGAACTGATAAACATTCAAGATATAAATTTATATTTTGAAAAACCTAAAAATATAATTATCAAAATTAAATAAAAATCACTTTGTTTACTAAATGTTTATGCAAAATTCTTGAAAACTGTGCGTGGTGTACAATTTTCACAAACATGGCTGAATATATTTTGCAAAAAACACAGTAAGAAGGAAGCAACCTCGTCAATATTATCATAATCTTATTGGCCTGTGTTATTTTTACATTGAGAAATTTTAAAATTTATTTTTCACTTTGCTTATGTTAGTTAATGTACACATAGTTATCTTATATTTTGTTCTTAATTGCAAATCCATCATATTTCTAGCAAAGTCGTAAATTCAGTTTATGCATACGGCCCAGTGGTGCATTGATAGAGTTTGTACAAGCCACTACACTCGACCAATCCCATTTCTGGGGAATCAGTCGCTGGTCACCTGATGTCGGTTGCTCATAGTCTCTTGCAATGGATGCCATTCAGTTACTTTGCATGCATTGGGATCAGACGACTACGCCCGACCAATTAGTAGCTTGTAGTCACCTCCAGTGGACAACCAACCTAAGATGTTATAACTTCTACCTCCAGTGTCAAGCTTAAATTCCGAATAAAGACTAAGAGAAACACAATATACCTCATATATTAGATAGCAATAATAACTCTCCAAAATCGGCTATATTTAAATGAACGTGAGAATCACTGTAGTTTATCTTATTTTTCAAAATTATTGTTTATTGAAGTTAATAATAAAAATTTATCACTGATATTTTTAATATTTTGTGAAAGAGTTTGCTTATGGCTAATATAGAATTTTTCTGCTTATGGTCCATGGATTTCTGAAAGTTATGGCATACATAAAAGCTAGCATTATTGAGAATAAAGATTATAATCAAAGATAGGATAAGAATGTTTATGTTCCTCTCTTGAAGCTGTATTTTATCCATCATTGAAGGAAAACATCTTGTATCATTCATTCATGAGTGAAACCTTTCGGTAGGTTCATGTACCATCAAAACTCCCTATTAAGCACCATCTACTTCATTTTCTTATAATTAACCCCATCACTTATGTCATCCAGCAGCTCTTGTCTCTGTCTTCCCTTCTTATTTTCCCCCTGAATCCTCCCCCCAATTACAACCTTTACCAATCCCTCTCTCCTTAATATTTGACCCACCCATTTCTTCTGACGATGCTTAATCACATCAATTAAAGCCCTCTCCTCCCCAACCATCTCTAACACCTCCGTGTTTGTTTTCCTATCAACCCAACTAACTTTTTCCATTCTACGCCATACCCACATTTCAAAAGCCTCCAAACGTTTGACTTCCTCCTTTCTTAAAGTCCACGTTTTGCACCCATAAAGTAACACTCCAAACCAAGAATTTCCTGATTCCTTTGTCAATATCTTTGGTCATCAATTCCCTTCGCTTCATGCTGTTCAAGAGTACTTCCCAAGTAAACAAATTTATCTACCTGCTCAAGTTTTCCGCCATCCACCCTTATAGTTAAATAAGCTGTCTTTCCCTTAATGAACCTCAAAACTTTACTTTTACTTGCGTTAATTTTCATTCCATACTCCCTTGCTTTATCATTAAGAGCATTAACTAATGTTTGCAAATCCTTTATGGAATCACACACAGTAGCTTTATTGGCTGTATACCTTACAGACTTCACTACTTCCCCAATCGAATAAAAGTTAGATTATTTAATTTTATTCATTCTTTTCTGTGGTTGATTTCTGTAGCTCTCTGTATTTTTTAGCTCTGTTTGCCAATTCACTATTGTTAAGGTCGAAATGTTACATCTGGGTATTTTCCACTTGAAGCATTCTGGCTCATTTAGAAAAACAAGTACAACCAATTTTACTCCTCATCTTGCATCGTAAGCCTTATTCCTTCTCCATAGCTTTTGCTAGCCAATCTTGCGTATAAGTTTCAAGATTGCCTCTTTGCTGGGTATTGTGTACACATTTTTGTTTAAAGAAAGATGTTAATATTGCCATCCTATTGCAGGTATACTGGGATTGCTTGGCGCCTGTGGCTATGGGGCATATGCTTTCAAGAACAGAGGAAAGATGTCAACGTCTGTGTACCTGATGCAGTTGAGAGTAGGAGCTCAGGGAGCAGTTGTAGGAGCCTTAACATTAGGCGTAGCGTACAATCTTATTCGTGAATACGTTCTACCTTCTTTAGAAAAGAAAGATTAGTGCCTTCGGTGCTGTGGGAACGCAGCAACTCCAGTGGTATTATTTAAGTTCAAATATTGGCATAGTGCTTTGTATAAATGTACATAGAAAATCGATTGCTGACTGCAAGGAGAAGAAATTTTTCTGATGGTGTCGAAAAAGTCTAGGGCTCTAAAATGTCGTAAGATCTCACCGCTGCAGCACGATAAATGGATGTAACTTTTCCTGGAAAACATGACAAATTACGAGGACAGCATTTGATTCATGTCTGAAATTCATTCTAAATTGAAGCAATGTAATATTTCTGTCTTCCTTTGAACATTGTAATTTCCGCATAATTTACATTTCTCTGTTGAGTTAGTCTTCTCTAGTCATCCTTGTACATCCTGTGAACAAATCGTCAAAGTTCTTCAGAATTAAACCAGAGCTTATTTTTTTAAGTGTATTTATTGACTTACATGCAAATTTGATTTAGACCTAACGGAATTAACATTACTGGTACCTAAAATGATTTTATTATCACTGAGTTCCTACTCATGGGTTCTTCCACATTTTAAGCAACGTGATAGAGTTGTTTGAGCTGTAGAAAACTGACTCATATAATTCATTTGAGCAAAAATGTTCTAAAAAGACCATGGACTTCTTGTTTTGTGTTCAAAGTTCACTGCATGCTGGATTAATATTGGATTTTTAACCTTGGCAATAATTGATAAGCACATTTGCTTTTTGATATTTTTTATTCATTATCAGTTATATTGAGAACTTGATCTGTCTAGACGATTCACTTTGTTGTAAGAATTTTATCAATTTGCTCTTGTTTTATTCTTCCTATAGTGAACGTTAACAAAACGAGTGGTCTAATTCATTTGAATATTTCAACAAAAATGGCCTGTATGAAAATTTGATGTATCACAGAACCTGCCAAAATGCACAACTGTAATAGTTTATTCCTGGACATTTTGGAAATGCTCAGTATTTTCCCCATCTTGCTGGCAAGATGGAATGTGGGCGGCATTGGTTATTAAAATACAAAATTGTTTATTTTGATAAATTTGTCTGTTTCATTTAATATTGTCTTATTCATCAGAAATACTCCATCTAATAATTTGCTAAAATATTTCTGGCCTGGCTTTTAAAACTGTATTTCATTTACAGTCAAAAGCATGAAAATATTTTAACTGTTCATCTAATTTGTTGTATAATTGATGGTTATAACCTTATTTGTCAATTTCCATTTTCCTAATTAGTCATGAAATATTCTTTATGGAAAAATTAATGGATGCATATAGTAGTGACTTTTTTATTATCTTTTTCGGAATGCATGTAGTTTCAGATAATTAAAATTACATTGAGTTAAATTTTGTGAATCTGCGGCATAATTTTGTATCAGCTTTGTAGAAAACGCTGCATCATATTCTAAAATGTAATGGAGGTCCAAGTTACAGTATAAGAGCTTTCTTGATTAACGTCAATGCAGTCGTGTAAATAGAGTTTTTATGCACAGTTGAAATTTGAAACAGAGCACTTCTTGTTTTCCCTTTAAATTTTAGATCTCTTACATAATCTCTTTGCTTTTCCCTTCTCATATTCTTCTTCCATTTGGTCATTTTTCTTACATATTTTACCTATTATTGACCATACGATACAATTCAGGGAATACAGCTTACCAGCTATTTTTGTGAGCTTTTATTTTTTAAATGCTGTAAGTAGAAATTCGTGTAGTTAGGGGGGAGTGTCTGTCAACTGTCATATCTGCTGATCATCCATTTGAAAATAAGCTTAGATTTGTGGAGCAAGTATTTCTGTAGCATTAAAATTGTGTGCTCAAGACTTGAGAAGGATCACTGCTGCTTATCAACCTACCAAGGAAGATTTATGCAATAGTACAACCAGCTTTTTCAAAATAAATTGATTTACTGTTGATAGCAATTTTAAATATTTCATTATATTCTTGGTTTTATGTTTACCGTATTTGACGGCATATAAGACGCACCCTCATTAAGTTGGCCACTCACAAGGAAAAAAGTTTTTAATAGTTAGTGCGAAAGCGCGGTACCTCAATAACTTAAAATGTAGTTTCTTTTAGTTGTCACGTTTCGTAAAAGCCAAATATTAAGACAATCAATGAATTCAATTATGAAATAGGTATACTAGTATAATATAGGTATAGGTATAATAGTATTGAAAGTTAACCTGTGGAGGTTGAACCTTCACATATAATGTGTCTTATAAGCCGTCAAATATGGTAAGTGCAGATTTTTCAAAATGGAAATTGTGCTGTCTCGTTGAAATTTCTTCCTTTTAAGTTTTGTTGCACATAAATGTTTTTATGAATAACTTTTTGGATTGTCAGTTAACATATACAACTCGTGAGTTGAAAATGTTATAAGATACGGTAAAATATATTAAATATGTCAGTTTGATAGATTCATCAGCTATGATTGTTTGCAAAGAAGTTGGAAATAATAATTGTGATATGAATAGATAAAGTCATATCATTAGTTCTTTGCCAATTATCGATTAGCATCTTGTCTTTTAATTGCGAGTTCCAATTCTATTTGTCAATTTCTCTAAGAATGAAGATGAAATTTAATATTTTTATATTTTATTCTTATTGTTCAGAAAACTTAATTCACAAAGTTTTTAGTATGAATATATATCTTCAATGTTACTCAGTGCACCACTTTTCTCTCAAGAATTTCTGATGATAATGATAATAACAAATGATCTTGCTTCATTAATCATTATCTATGGCATTTAAGAAATTTTTGCCTACATCACTCATCTCCCAAGCATTTACAATAGAATGGATCATTTCTTTGACAGTACAAATGCTGAATTTTCATGAATATCATAGGTGGTAAGAATATTTGCTCTTTAAGATGCTGCCAAATATTGTCAAAGATAAGATTCAGATGTATCTTCACAATGAAGAGAATTGGAAGTAGTTAGTCAGGAGTTAACCTTGTTAACCCTCAACTATTTTGTAACATACTTCGTGCTGGAAATTGGAAATTTACGAAGTGTTTTGTAGTTCCAGTGAAGTTGAAATATCAGGTTCAAGGCTGTGATTCACGCAAGCAGGTTGTATGCATAACATTTCCTTTCTTTGGTTGCAGTGATAATTTGTGAATTAAACTAATTAAGCAATTGCTGATTGTTATTGTTTTGTTGTATAAAATGGTTACTTTGACAGAATCCAGAGTTTGTTTCAAAAGAATTGATTAAAACTCCTGGTGGTGCAAGTTCCATGCCTTGACATTGTTTTAATTATGCAAGAAAATTAATTAAATCATAACACTGTATATTTTGGATGAATAAAATTCTAAAAAAACTGATGCTATATCTGAATAATTTTCAGTTCCTTAGGACTGGAGGGATTGTTGTTTAAGGAATTGTATTTAAAATTATGTCTAATTCCTTGGGTTACCATAATGTAAGTGAGGAGCTTTGTAAACTTGAATGATAAGGTATTTCTTTAATATTTGCTTCATTTATTCCAAAGATGAATTTCCCTTATGTCCTCATTTCTTTCAAGCTCATTCTATGGGTTTGAATGTGTAAGTTAATTTAAAAATATTATTTATAATTCAATGGAAACGATTCAAAGCAGACTGATGGAATATTTTAATGGAATATAATTTTTCTCGAAGAATTTAAGTGTTTATTGGAATGGAATTCATGTATATTTCACATCTCTCTGTATACAAATTGGACCAATTTCAATTCATATTGCCAAAGTTTTGCATAGGTAAACTGGAGCACAATTTAATCGAATTAAATAGTGTAGCACTACAAAGTTATTTACTCCCAGATCCATGACATGAAGAGCTCAGTCAGAAACACAAGTTACCGTGAAGTTTTTGTATATTGTTTTTTTTTTCAAGTTTCGCTCTAAGGACTATGAAATGATTGCATAAGTATACAGAAAAATATTTCGCAACTCGACAAATTGAAGGGAAGTTGAGACGTTTTCGAATTTTACTCTTTATTACCGAATGGAAGAATTATATTGAATGATATTCACTTTTGGTCATCTTCTGTTTGTTACAATATGATGATATCTCGTTGTCGACGAGATTTTACGAGATCATCAACAGGTGCATTTCAAATCGTGTTAAGTCCCACACTATCTTTCTTATTTACCGAAAATTTATTTTATTCGGTATTAATAAGTTACTAGATCAGTCATAAAAGTTCAAACAGTACTCTTTTGTGTCTTTGGTGAAGATATTGTACTTCTGGCTGGCAGCGAGATGAATTTTTGCTGTATGTGTACCTAACAGGCAGGGCCGGCTAAGGGCAGGGCCGACGGGGTAGCGGCCCGGGGCCCCCACAAATTTTTTTATATCGCATTATTAAAAAAAATAGATTACATTCGACGTTTTTTATTGCAGAAATTGTTTTGATGGTGACTAATTGTACGAGTGAAAGGTCGTTTTCGAAAATGAAATTGATCGAAAGTGAATTGAAGACATAATCTTATTGTATAATGTAATTAATTTGTGACCGCAAAAGGGCCCCCGCACACTGATCGGCCCTGGGGCCCCCGAATTCTTAATTCTTAACCCCGAAATCTTAATTAATATCATATAATATCGAAAATTAAAGCTTATATCCTTAAATTTTAATGAATATACATTAATTATCAGCTTTTATTCATCGAAAGAGGAAGGGAGAAGGATTTAAAACAATTTTGATTTAAACTATTATCATATCGTATTGGCAATATTGAGGTTATATTAAATTATGCAAAGATTACTTATTGTTACTTCAGTTGTTTGAAAAAATCTACTCCAACTTAAAATGAAACCGAACGGAACTATCATATGGATATTTAATGAAGCATGAAAATATTTATTTTAGATTAATTATAGGTATATTTTTACTTTTGACGAGAAGCTATGCTACATTTTAATTAGGTATTCCTATTTCCTACGTTTATATATATTTTAATCTAGGTAAGTTGTAGTATGAAAGAAGCCGCCATTTGTTTGTAATTCTGAAGCTAAGTGCCACCTACCATGAAAGTTGTCAACTAAGCTGGCAACCCGGGCTCTTCGCTATTAATTCCCGAATGAAATTTTTAAGACCATTTTATTTGCTGTTAACATTAAAATAAAAAAAGATTTTCCGAAAGTAAAAATTAAACCCTTCCTGTGCTGAGGGATTAATATTTCCGACAATATATACTCAGGGGAGGTTTACTCAGAAAATAAAAAAAAGAAGGTAAAGAGGTAAATTAAAAATTAAGTTTTCGGAATCCTCCAGTTTTTACCGTTATCTGCCATTATCTAAGATTTTGTTTCTAAATTTGTACCACTCATCATGAGGAATTATCGTTTTCACGCTTGAATTCAACTACTTTGTATCAAATTTTAACTAAATTACGCACTCTTTTATTTACGTCATTTTAGAAAATTTCCTTCACAGAGTAGCAGGCCGCTTTTTAAGTTTCCATCCTTATAGCATGATGGACATACACGATACCTTGCCGGTCTACATTAATGTAAAATAATGCTATTTATTCTATTAAAATATTGCTATGCCCATTAAGTATCAGATTAAAAACCTTGATAAATTGAGATCATTATTTCCAAAGATGAACGAAACAAGCAAATTCAGAAATGGTTTCACCTACATGCTATCGATAATTCAGAAGCAGTAGTAAAAACTCACAGGTTGACATTTGTGCGTCTTTGTTCCTCTTTGCTTTGACAAAGGATCGATAGTAGGAAAAAGAGAAACTTGACGAGATAACCTTTGATTCCTCGAGTATTTTGTTTGCTGAGCACTTGATGTTAGCAGATAAAATGGGTGACAGAAGTTCTGATCTCGGAGCATATGCCCACTACTGTTGTCGTTATAGGGAAAACGTGTTCTTCCCTTTATCTTGCCCCTAGGATTTAGAAAACTATATTGGAGTGAATTTCTTCTTTTTCGCTAACAGAATTTTCGAAAGAATACGATTAGTTACATAAAATATTGATCTAATGCCATTCGCTTTTAGAATTTCACTCAATAATACAATAATAACTTATCTTGGAGCCGGTTTATGATTTCTGGTATATTCAGGCTTATTCTACGTATCGCGTTCCCTGGAGGATGCCCATTTTTACGCTAGTTCTTCATCTAATTGTTACACGCGTGAGCTTATTGAGACTATTTATAGTTAGATCCTCGTAACAATGGTCCTCAACAATACCACTCAGTTTTCTTTCAAAAGAAAACTTTCACCGGTGCAATAAAGATTTTTCCCGGAGACTTTTTGAACGGTCCTGGTATTCCGATGAATCGTATTGTAAGGATAGACATATTTTGGGCCTAAGCAAGGGTTATGCCTTGGAAATACTGCTCTCAAACCCGACGTTAGAAGAAATTGTTTATCAGAGTTGTGTTAAGTCTACTGTAGAAATTAAGATATCATCGCAGTCTGCAGGACATGCTTTTCTCTTAAACCCAACTTATGTATCGTATCTTCACTCTCCCGATAGAAACACGCTATTGTGTGCTATTATACCGGCGCACTGTGGGCTAGAATCGGAAAAAGCTGGCCAAAAATAAGAAAGAGCTTTTTTGAGTGAGGACTTTGAAACTTCGCATGGTCATTCTTAAATAAATTCTGCATATAAGTGCGAAATCATTTTTGTTGAATCTTACGCGTTACAATTCTACAGGGGGTCAAAGTTGACCAATTTTCGCGAAAATTTCCAGTTTCCGATTTTTTTCGAAATTCTTCAACTTCAAGTCGATTGTGAACCCAAACTAGGAATATCATCGGGTGAAATATGATTCTATATTGTAAATATGTTCTTTGTCCTTCATAAGACTTGGATTCAATGAGCTCTGCCGAATGTTTATATACTTTACATTACAAAATGGCGGACCCTTATTTTGGAGCAAAGTTTTACCTAAAGCGAGGAAAATAGTAGATTGAGACACCGTGTGACACGGGATTACTTACATCACAATAAGCTATGAACCTTCCTCAATGGGAATCTGAAATAAAATCTTGCCCCAATTTGCCCCAATAATTTATAAATCGACTTTTCGACAACGCTACAAGGCAGTATCCGCCCGGCGGAGCACCGTCCTCCGCTACGCTGTCGTGTTTTGAGTGGAACAACGAACCAAAACGATTCTGATTCGTCCTTTTTTAGATTTTAACCCTTATTATACTTTGTACATTAGTTATATATCATTTTTTAAGTTAATAGATGCTTAAGATATGTTTGTGATTTTGATACTGACTGCTTCTTCACTCTCACTCTCTACAATACTGAAAATGTTCTTACAAAATCGGTAGAACTAGCCGTCACTTTGTGTAATTTTATTACAGAATTAAATAAATAGGTTGTTACATACGTATTATGAAAATGGTGGAATATAGCTTAGAAGTTTTTCAAATACAAAATTTGCACACATCTGGAGTTGTTTTGGCGACCGTCGAGGTGCTCTGGAGCGCTGGAAAAGTTCGGCAAAGGGCTCGTTTTATTGCAGGCAGCTGCGCTTTTCAGGATTAACGGTACCCTTCGAATTGCATGTCTGTGATTTTTCCTTACATGCGTAGGAATAATTCAGTTCTATTTGAACATTGGATACGAAGAGGTTGTGCTTTGTGCTTTCTAATTAGCTACGACAGTCCTGTGAAACAAGAATTATTCGACAATCTCCTGGTAGCAGTACTTGTGTGTGCTTTTAGATATTTCATAGGAATTATATCTCGTGAGGTATGTTTTTCATTATATTTTCTTTTTTATTTAATGCATCAGAATATGGTGGTAAATTGTGATGTATTGTCTGATCGTTTTAAAATATGCTCACAATTGTTTGAATGCATTCTACTCCCTTTGTCCTGCATATACTATTGAAGGAAAGATATAGTTACGAAATACATGTTGCATTTTCACATATTATTATAATTTTTCCAGTTCAGTGCATTAATACGTAATTTAATTAGTATTTATGCAAAAATCATGGCTGATATGGTCAATAATCGGTTAACGGATTTTGGCATCGGTATCGACCGTTCCGTCTTCAAGAAAGAAAATCAATGTCACGCTTATTTTCAAATATGGTTTGGAAGGTAGTTCTGGCCATTGGAAGTACAAACAATTCCAAACAATAAATTATTAAGAAAGTAACTTCCGCCAAGAAATCGAAAAGTTTAAGCCAGTGAATGTAGGCAATCACCGCATTAAGTTCTGTTTGTTGCTTACAATGATAAACGGAAAGGTAACATTTTCTCAAATCAAAGGTAATATTTCTTGGATATATGTAGACAAATTTGACCAAGAATCTTTTGTTGTATTCCTTCTTTTAGGTATGTAATGCGCTGACCGAGAGCCCGGGATTGAAATGCTACATTTGTGGGGCGACAATTTCGGAGATGAACGATCTATCGACAATTAGTAAACGAGACGTTGACGAAGAAAATTTGTCCTATGGCATTTCTACGCTGCATTGCTACATAAGATTTTTTGAGTGTTTATTACATATATCTTACCGACTTATCTTTAAGTAATGGCAGGTGAGAGTACAATATTGATGAGTATGGTTTTATGTCATAAGACGTACCCATTGAACTTATCTCAATATTCCTCGTGGTAATCATAAATTACTGCTTTTGGAGAGGAAATCTCATATTCAGAAAGAGTTTAGAAAAAAGATGGGACTGATTGTAGATGTACCTAAACCAGGATGTGGCTCCACAAAATATGGAAATATATCAAGGCGTTTCTTTGAAATTCCGTGTCTAGCAGCTGAAATAACAGGTGCGAAATGAAGTTATTTTTATTAATGCGTAATCTTTTATTAAATGTAAAAATCAGGAAACTGAAATAGATAAGGATGAAATCTTCACTATCAAAGATAAGAGTTCTGTTTAAGGTTTGTTTTATATTATTAAGTTTTTGTGAACTACCGTTTCTCAATACGAATTTAATTAATCATTTCTTAAAAGGAATTGACGAAGATCAAATAAAAAGATTCGCCAATAGTTTGAATGCAATTTCAAGTGGTTTTCCACTAAATGAAAGAGCATTCAAATATTATTGCTGCGCTACAGCAGAGATGTATGTCCGATTATATCCGTGGTACTACATGCAACCAACAGTACATAAAGTACTTATACACGGGGCTGAAATTGCAAAAGAGGCAATCCTTCCGTTGGGGCAACTAACAGAAGAGGTAATGGAGGCCCGAAATAAAGAAGCAAGGAAATACCGGGAGAGAATCACAAGGAAACACTCCAGAGTGGCCAAAAACGAGAATTTGTTCCAAAGATTACTTCTAACTTCTTATGCGCTAATTTCAATATCGGCACCAGTTAGAGCAACAAAAGGATCGAGGAATCTGAGCAAAGAGATTAAGGAACTACTAGTCATGAACGATGAGGAGGAATTGGCTTATGGGGATGAAGATTCTTCAGACGAGGAATGTTTTAATAGAGAAGGTAATGTATAAAAACACCGTATACTTCATTAAAACTCGCTTAAATCTTTGACTGCATGATTTAGTAGAAATTTAGCATTATCGTACGAAAATAAACTACTACATGATATTAATATCGCTGTCGTGGTCCCATGCTTTAAAGCACAGCCCATTTCATTTTTTTCAATTATCACCCTACAAGAAATGGTGAATTTCTAATAATTGTTGATATCTAAGATATGTACGAAGTGTAATAATGGTTAAAATCTACAAAAGAACGAATCAGAATCGTATTGGTTCGTTGTTCCTCTCAAAACACGACAGCGTAGCGGAGGACGGTGCTCCGCCGGGCGGATACTGCCCTTGTAGCGTTGTCGAAAAGTCGATTTATAAATTATTGGGGCAAATTGGGGCAAGATTTTATTTCAGATTCCCATTGAGGAAGGTTCATAGCTTATTGTGATGTAAGTAATCCCGTGTCACACGGTGTCTCAATCTACTATTTTCCTCGCTTTAGGTAAAACTTTGTTCCAAAATAAGGGTCCGCCATTTTGTAATGTAAAGTATATAAACATTCGGCAGAGCTCATTGAATCCAAGTCTTATGAAGGACAAAGAACATATTTATAATATAGAATCATATTTCACCCGATGATTTTCCTAGTTTGGGTTCACAATCGACTTGAAGTTGAAGAATTTCGCGAAAAATCGGAAACTGGAAATTTTCGCGAAAATTGGTCAACTTTGACCCCTTGTAGTATTCTAACGCGTAAGAATCAACAAAAATGATTTCGCACTTATATGTAGAATTCATTTAAAAATGACCATGCGAAGTTTCAAAGTCCTTACTCAAAAAAAGCACTTTCTTATTTTTGGCCAGCTTTTTTCGATTCTAGCCCACTGTGCGGCGTTACGTGTTGCTCACTGATGTATTGTTGCAAATTTTATGGAAACATAAAGAAGTGTAATGACCTTTTAACGATGCGTTATACCCTTCCGATACCCTTTAACAGTACGATTGACCCTCATACGGTTACGGATATTAAAATAAATTAAAAATCTAAAAATCCACGGAGACTGCCGAGATGTTGTGGAAGTTGCACTTGTCTCTCTTCTTTGTTAAAAATATTGCTAGCAGTTGCCTACTACCCGCTCCGCAGGCAGGTTAGTTCCCTTACGTTTGATGGGGCAGCATCGAAAGGTATTCGAGGCCTTCGTCAAAGATTCCGAAAAAGTAGATAATGTCAGAGACCGCAAAGTCGGGACCTCACCCTCAGCAGTGAGATCAACTGATAAAGACTTAACTTTGTTAAATGACGCGCAAGCGATAGGTAAGCGGCGTTCGTCATACCAAAAGAAAACGTCTCCCACTGCCCTCATTTTCCCGATTTTTTTTCTGTTTTTCGCCCGTTTTGCACCTCTAAACTCAACCAAAAAAATTAAATTTTTGCACGCCTGTGCGTGCAGGCCGTCCGCCTCCAGCGCACTAAAAGTCGATGCGGGAGATTGAATTTAGACTCAGATTTTGCTAAAGTGTTACATCCCTTTTTTGAGGACGGACGGACACGATTCTGTCTTATATATAGGTTTTTTTGTTCCAGAAACGCGCTTAGCAGAACATATGTATTGATTTATCATATTGTTAGATGAAAATGTTCTTATCTGATATACATTATACATTTGTATGATCGTAACCTTACGCAGTCAGTAGTCAATGGCTCATATTGTATCCGATGCTAAGGACACGTATTTATGAATATCTAAATTAACTTTGTCTTCTGACCTTTACATGATTACATGCAATGACTACCACTCTATTTAACGTAGTTTTTTTCTACTTATTTTCAGATTCCTTGAGTTCTCTTCATCTTTCCTAGTTCATTCACCATCTTATGTTAGAACGCTTCTTTCCTATTGTTCTTCTGCAATCTGTCTTCCTCTAGATTGCATCGTAGATCGTGTATTCTGTTCTCCGATGACATCAAGTTGGGTTCCCCTTCAGTATCATTCATCCAAGTTTCTTTCTTTTGCTGATTCTTCGCAATACCTTCGTGGTACGTAAAGATTCGATCCAGACAAACTTCCTTATGATTATCTAGGATTTTTAGGGTTCTCTTCCTTTGGTTTCAGCCTTTGTTTTTCCCTCAAAAATAAAATGTAAGTTATGGTCGAAACGAAATAACGAAATGGGGAGAAATAATTTTATTTCGTTTCGGATTATCAATTAACTTCCGAAGTGGCATGAATATTGTTATATGCCTTATATAAAAACTTCATTCAATTATTAAATTAGATACTTAACATGGCGGAGTATTGTTGGAGTGCCGCAACAATTCAAAAAGGCCTAAGGGCTGCATGATTTCAGAAATGACTGTTATAATCTTGATTGTTATAATCATGATTGTTAGAAGTAATAACAGTAATTATAATAAAAGTAGTAGAAGTAATAATAGTGATGGATACGCGATTATCTGGGCATTGTTAACCTATGAAGCAACATTGTTGCGAACCTGGGGCAGTAATTTATTTAATACTTTATTCAGTAAAACTAACCATGATTGAGTTAACAAGATGCTAAGCTATTGCTAAACCTTTCCAGAGTCATTTTTGCATCGTATTGCGTGCCTACCCATGCAATTATTTCGAAAACCCTAAGTCGCAAATCCCTCTCAAAGGGTTGGGTCTTTTCACGATCGAGTTTTCATTGGAAGCCAGCGAAAATCACCGGAAACGGGACAAGGGAAGAAAGCAAACAGAACCACAACATCGCAATTTTCTGCAAACACTCTTGTTAGCTGGAGGAACCCGTCCATAAAAGCCTGTCGATCGAGGGAAGAATTTGGACCGAATCCAAAGGTGGGCCGACTAAATTCTCGTTCGCATTACGCTGTGGAGATACGAGTCGGCTCGTAAACTCAACTTCTCGTGACAGATTGTTTTCCGATGGGCGGATGGATGCATGCTCGCAGAAGAGAAGGGACTTAAACCCGAGCTATAACTTTCGCGGTGTTTTGGAGGAATAAGGATTTCTTTCTCGCATCGACTTCGAATCATTTTCCTCGGAAAAAGAGTACTGCGTAGATGAAGAATGACGAAACTGGATTTCCATGGTAACGAGGAAGTATCATGTACAGTCATTTGCATAAGTCTGTGGGCATGTTCTGTTGCTGCTCTAGCGGCCAAAGAGTGCACTAAAATTTCTGTTGGAACTGCATGATATGCAGGAAGGAAGGAAAACGGAGGGGGGGGAATGTTTTAGAACTAAAGGCGAGTGAGGGGAAATAAGAGACTTCGGAATTCTTCGGGGACCGCATTCGAATAGACACAGCGCCTCGCACCATTGGGAAGAACTGAAAAATTTGATATTTTTGGACTGCGACTGAGAAAATTTACATAAAAGAAAGGTTTTTCTGTTTTAGCTAGACAAGCAACGTTGAGGCAATTGCGAGGAACTTCAGTCTTCAAGCACATTAAATGTGAGGGTTAATGCTGATATTTTCGCTTCTCAAGCTGCTTTCAGGTTGAATATTCATCTAAAATGTAGCGGAATAATATTTTTGTGTTACCTTGATTTTTGTTTTACCTTTTTAACATACACATTCTTTTCTATTAAATATTACCATGCTGAAATTGACAATAGAAATATCTCAACAACGAACATGTTTTCATTACCTACCCCAATTTAGTTGTTACCTTTTCCGGAGAAATTTGATAAAGTCTTCTATTGGATACATTAATTTCATTGAAGTCATACGCTCTGTTATTAAAATGAATTTCTATTGAATTGCTTGATTCTTAAAAGATACTAATTTTATAAGTACTTTATTGCGGTTATTTACGAATTCAGCGTTGTGACTGGCAAATTTTCCCATTACATTATTATATCCTCGCGGAATACGAATGTGGAGACTAAGGGATCTGTCATTCCTGATGAATATCGGAATGAATGAAATACGGAGGATTTCTTTGAATAATTTTATATTCAGCGATATCTCCTTCAACCTTTATTGTGCTCTGCAGTCGCCTTGCCATGGAATCTACCAGGTTTTTTAGTACACGTGGACGCCGCGCAGGAGAGGTCCAGAATCTGGATCTCAGGGATCTGGACTCAAGTTTCCTGATCTGCTGCTCCAGAGAAGCAGGAGGCACTGGCTATCTGCCGCCACTCTTGCATAAAAATTCCCCATAAAATTTCAATGGGATGGGAACGTGAAAGCCAAGGAAGAACTTTTATATTGGGTTGATTATTTTTTTCGACACTCTTTTTTCAAATACTGAAAAATCTCCTTTCATCTTTCTTTACCAATTACGTATAAACTCTATGTTTTTGATCATTACATTCATTCTCAACCTAATGTATTTTATCATTTTATTATTCTTGAAATATATTTACGTGTTTTATCTTGTTCTATGCTACAATGTTTGCAATTTAGAATTAGTATCATTTGTTAAGATGTTTTATTTGATTTGATTGCTTGTAGTGAATATGTATTTTTTCCCTGTCTGCGGTGCATTTGGGTATTACTCTCAAATGCGGTGTATTTGCGAGAAATCCGTCTTATAAGCGGTTGGCGTCTGACGTAATTTTTTACCATGTGTTTCGTTTGATAGAGACCAGAATGTAAAGACAAAAGGTCCTAAGCTTGAGGGTTTCAAACGGTTTGACTGTTTATTCATATATGGATTGTAGCGAATTTCAAGATTTTTTAGCAGGTCCCGAAAAACAGATTGCTAGAACCAGACTTTTAAATATGATTCACGTCTAATTATCTGTCCAAAGTTGAATCAAGAGTTCAATGCCTGTGCGTATTAAACATTTTTCATAAATATTGCGAACCTATTAGGGACTGGATAACCTCTTTGCTCTTTAATTGGTTGTAAGGTCATCAAGAGTTTACACCCCCTGCCATAAGCCAAAAGAAGGCTTGTAGGGTAATAATGGTGATATGAGGAAAATTCAACATGCTAAATGAAGGAGATCAATTGGTACATTTTTCACAAAAATTTGAATAATTTGAAAAACATTTGTGGAAAAGGTATAATTATCTCCATTTTTCTCTTTATATCTTTTACCCAATTCGCATAGTTATGGAAAGCTGAGTGAGAAAATTCCATATGCTAAGGGTGATATACAACAAAGATTGCCACAAAAGTAGGGTGAGAAATAAAAAAAATAAAAATATGTAACCACATTTCGCCGTTTATATCTTCATCTCATTGTATATCATGGTCCAGTGGTCTAACTAACTAGTGGTCTAGGTAACTAGTGGTCTAGCTAAATAGTGGTCGTGGTATTCCTCCTTCCCAATCTCTCCCTTCCCACCCTCTCGCCTCCCACCCTCTCCCCTCCCACCCTCTCCCTTACCACCATCCCCCTTCCCACCCTCTCCCTTCCCACCATCCCCCTTCCCACCCTCTCCCTTTCCACCCTCACCCCTCCCACCCTATCCCTTCCCACCCTCTGCCTTCCAACCCTCTCCCTTCCCGACCTATCCCTTCCCACCCTCGCCCCTCCCACCCTCTCCCTTCCCACCCTCCCCCTTCCCACCCCTTACCTTCCCACTCTCTACCTACCCAACCTCTCCCTTCCCACCCTTTCCCTCCCACCCTCTCCCTAACACCCTCTCCCTTCCCACCCTATCCCTTACCACCCTCCACCTACCCACCCTCTCCCTTCCCACCCTTTCCCTCCCACCCTCTCCCTACCCACCCTCCCCCTTCCAACCCTCCCCCTTCCCACCCTTTACCTTCCACTCTCTACCTACCCACCCTCTCCCTTCCCACCCTTTTCCTCCCACCCTCCCCCTTCCAACCCTCCCCCTCCCCTCCCTTTACCTTCCCACTCTCTAACTACCCAACCTCTCCCTTCCCACCCTTTCCCTCCCACCCTCTCCCTAACACCCTCTCCCTAACACCCTCTCCCTTCCCACCCTCTCCCCTGCCACCCTCTCCCTTCCCACCCTCTCCCTTCCCACCCATTCCCTCCCACCCTCTCCCTACCCACCCTCCCCCTTCCAACCCTCCCCCTTCCCACCCTTTACCTTCCCACTCTCTACCTTCCCACCCTCTCCCTTACCACCATCCCCCTTCCCACCATCCCCCTTCCCACCCTCTCCCTTTCCACCCTCACCCCTCCCACCCTATCCCTTCCCACCCTCTGCCTTCCAACCCTCTCCCTTCCCGACCTATCCCTTCCCACCCTCGCCCCTCCCACCCTCTCCCTTCCCACCCTCCCCCTTCCCACCCCTTACCTTCCCACTCTCTACCTACCCAACCTCTCCCTTCCCACCCTTTCCCTCCCACCCTCTCCCTTCCCACCCTTTCCCTCCCACCCTCTCCCTTCCCACCCTTTCCCTCCCACCCTCTCCCTAACACCCTCTCCCTTCCCACCCTCTCCCCTGCCACCCTCTCCCTTCCCACCCTCTCCCTTCCCACCCTTTCCCTCCCACCCTCTCCCTACCCACCCTCCCCCTTCCAACCCTCCCCCTTCCCACCCTTTACCTTCCCACTCTCTACCTTCCCACCCTCTCCCTTCCCACCCTCCCCCTTCCCACCCTTTCCCCAACAAAACAAAAAGTAAATTCAGGGTACGTCTTAAATTAGAGAATCCTCATGTTTCTCTATTATATTTCTACTATCTCATCAGAAATTAATAAGTAAGAATCTTTACTGAATACCCTTAATAATGATACATGTATTGACCCAAATTTAGGAAGATCATTATTTAAAATCATACTAAATAAATACTAAGCATGTTTAAGCGAAACAAATTAGAGATAATGGTTTATCCAATGGAAGATAATGATGAAAAAATACATCAAAATATAACTTACTCAGATTTTCATAATGTATGATTCCTTTATAATTATTTTTTTTTCTGACATTTCGCGAAATAAAGTTAAAGTGCAAACCAACGCAAGAATTTTGGAGGCGGAACCTTTCCATTAAGAAAAATAAGACTCTGTTTACAATGTCGGAGACTGTATTTGAAAACAAGACCTTAAACTTGTGAAAATGTTTTACTATTATATTTCTACTACCTCATTTGAAATAAATTAGTAGAAATCTTTACTGAATACTGTACTGATCCAAATTTAGGAAGATCATTATTTAAAAAGAAAAGATCTCTGTTTTTCCCTGCGTGAAAATAAATCAATTGTGACGAAAATCGGCTGAGATTAGAGAACTTAAGCGAATGAAAAACATACACCCTATCGATCATACATAAATAGGAATTATAATGTACTCATCGTATTCTGTGTTCCTTCCATGGAGCGAATTACACTCCACAGCATCTCTGCATTCCTACTCTTGTCCTTCCATGATTGAGAAAAGTTCAGTGCGTATTTCTGAAGGACAAATAAGAAAAATGTATTAAAAAATTATTTCGAAAACAGAAATACTCTGTTAATTAAAAGAACGAGCTATCTGCCATACTTGTATATGAGTAGTATTTACTTTAGATTCAAATTATACTCATTGTATTATGAACTCCATCCCTGGATAGAATATCCATCCTCAGTATCTCTGCGCTCCTAATCTGCTCTTCCATGATGGAGATATGATGCGAACATGTATGAATAGAATATATAAAAAAAGGAAATGGAATAGTAATTCGAAAACAATTAACACCAGGTTAATCCAAAAATACGCACTTTGTAGCATAATTGAATAGGAATAGCAAAAATATTAGATTTATATTATAGAATCGGAGTAGTAATAACATTCGATTCAAATTGTACTCATCGTACACTGTGTTCCTTCCATCGACCGAATTACTCTCCACAGCATCTCTGCATTCCTACTCTCGCACTTCCATGATGCAGAAAAGTTCCGAGCGTTAATTAAAAATAAGATACTATCTATTATACTTGAACATGATTAGCAATAAGTTATGATTCAAATTAGACTCATTGTATTATGAACTCCATCCCTGGATGGACTATCTCTCCTCAGTATCTCTGCGCTCCTCATCTGCTCTTCCATGTTGGAGAAATGATGTGAGGGTGTTTTCGAGAAATAAATGGAGTCTTGTTTCGAAAAAAAAAAACACTATGTTGATCTAAATATACGTACTACTAATCATACTAAAAAACGAATAGCAAAAACGCTTTATTCCTTTTGTACTTATAGTATTTTGTGTTCCATCCCTGGACCGAATATCTCTCCTCCGTATCTCTGTGTTCTTACTCCGCTCTTCCAAGATATAGGAAAGTTGCGAGTGTGATTCTAAAGAACAATAAGGAAACAGTAATAAAATAGCATTTCGAAAACAAAAAACTTGTGTTAATCAAAAATACTAATATAATAGTAATAATAACGATCATTCACCCAAAAGTTTGTTTGAGTATAGTGTCTATTTGAGCATATACTTTACTTAGAACTTACTTTAGTGGTGTATTCGAGTACATACTTTACTGTACATTTTATTCAAATTATACTCAATGTTTTCTATATTCCATCCATACATCAATTATCTCCCGCAGCATCGCTGCACTCCTTTTCGCTTTTCTATGATTGAGTAATGGCTTTTTGATGTTTCGGACCGTTGAGGAATACCTGAAAAAATAATTTAACTGATCACGCGAGTAATATTACCCCTCCTTGGTGTTTTTTAGTACTAGTACTTTTGTTGAAAGTGCTACGAAAGCTTAGGTCATTCCGCGCATTAGCTCTCACTGGGAATCGAACCGGAGACCACTTTTACCAAAGGCAATCGCGCTGTTATCATGACTATCCGGGAGCCTCACCCTCCTCCATTGAAGTACCTGGTCCCATGGAAGTCTTTTAAATCTCAAATATCTCGCTTATTTTTTTAATATTCTGAAAATACCATTTAAAAATAATTAAGCTATATGGGGCAATCGCAAAATGTCGCTTGTGAATTCTTGGTTGAACGCCCTGTGGAAATCACTCCACACAAACCGAAAAAAATCATCCAAAAGTGAGAGAATTCATTTCCTCGGAACTTGAGAAAGAAAGAAGCCTAATTTAATTTAGTACTTACAGAGAATATTGTTCAAAGAGAGATATATAATCTGAAAAATATCTACCAAAAAAACTCCAGCCGCCTCATTTATTGCTATTTTAAAATCTCTATTTGAATCCAATAAAAATGTCAAACCGAAATGGAATATTATTAGTAAATGAATAAGCAAGATGCTTAAAATGACAACTATTCATCAATTCGAATTTAAATATATTTCAGAACCTCCGTTACAAGAACGGAAGAAATTATTTACTGAAGTCATTAGAATATATTATGAATGATCGTATCCGAAATTCAACTCCGGTAATTCAGTTGAAGAAAAAACACTTTGATAGCAAACATCTTAAAAAGAAGTTGATTGAAATATTAAGATTTCGCAACTGATAGAAACTCAGGGTTCTAGAGTGAAAATAAAAATGTACCTTTAGAATAAATGTTGAACAAAATACAGCGCTGTTATTGGTCGATTCATCTACCATTTACTCCGTTTATGCCCTAATGTTAATAGTTTTGAATAATTATAATTACCACCGAAATAAGATTTAATCAAGAGTAAAACAATTCAATTCAAATTTAAAAGATATTGCAAAATTTATATTAATTTTTAACTCCTTGATAATAATCCTCGTAGATTTCTCGTCTCCACCGGGTCACGTTATGACTCATAGTTAAATAACTTCAGCCATATATCTAATTATGCTAATATATTTTTGTGAAAAGACTCGAATAAAAATAAATCCAATATTATGTACAAATAACGTTTTATATCGTGTGAAGATCTGACAGTAATGAAACGGGACAAAGTGAGTATCGATCTGCGAATTTGAATAGGAACATAATTTTATAAAGATAACTAAAGCAATGATGTAATTATAATAAAAACGTAAAAAATCATCGAATTTGCGAGAAATATCTATTTTATACAAATAATAACTCTTATAACATTTACTTCATAATTGTGGAATATCTCTCCAAGGAAATAAGATGAGTCCACACTAATTTTATGATACGTAGCTAGCAATAATATTTACTCTGACAAGAGAAAATAATGCAATAGTATCATACTTTTTGTTATACTACACAATAGGATTCCTAAATGTAGTACGTCATCAATGCTTCCTTCGATGGATCCTCTTGGGTCACAATTTAATCAAAAAAAATCAAGTCCTCATATAGAAGTACTGCTCAGTTACCACGATTATGATCTGGTTGACGTTCTCATCTAAGTGAATTACTCTCAAAGGTATTCATTGTTCAACTGGTACGAATTTGGAATGGGTTATGATGAAAGCTTTTAAACTTCATTTCCCTCAAACTATACCGGAATATCACAATGTAAGGGGAGGCTAGAATTATAAATTGTCCTACTATTACAGTGCCCATCCGAGTGATATTAAGTTAACTCAAACTACATATTAGCTCAGTACATAAGGATGATATTTCTTAACCTTTTTACGCTGATGCTTGTTTATGCTATAGTCTACGTGATACTATGAAATGTACGTTAAATTCCTTGGTTCGTCAGAAGTAGGTCATAGACCACCTTGAACAATGAAAAACAAAGCGAAATAATCCAAGGTCGTTGGAACAAGATATCGAGATAAGCGAAACTCTTCACAAAATATTGCTCGCAAATTTTGAAAAGAATATCAACGAAAAACTAACGGAAAGGAAAAGCTAAATCATCCTTGTGTATATATACAAGTAACTCTCACTTCTCTTTACAGAGATATACAACGGGGCAGGAAAGCGAAAGTTCATGCTTATGACTCACGGAGCAAAGCTACAAACCTAATCGAAAAATATCATTGCTCCCGAAATGAAGTGCTCAACTATATCTAGTTCAGTGATAGCGCAATATCATCGACTGCTGATGAACAACATCGTAAAATTCTATCTAAACTTCGGGTTAATAACTTATATTAATAACTCTAATCTTGGAACGGTATGGCTGTTGCTAGTAAGACCCCTTCCTTTTATAGATATTAAGAGTAAACGCGAAAAGGTGTGCGGTTATTTAGTGTCTTATGGAGAAATTCACCGTAGCTATATGTAGTAGGTAGGAAAGAAAAAGAAAAAAAAATTGAAAGAGATGCTAAGAATTGTGAAGTTCTGCAGCACAGGTTAAAATATTCAAGAACGATATCTTATGAAAGAATTTAGGAATATAGATTAAGAAATAGTATGAATATGAAATTACACTCTAATAGAGATGGATCCCCAATAAAAATCCATACCAATCTATCTTTCTCTATGTGAAGTTGTTGTTGCAATTGCAGAAAATGAACTTAACGACCATAAAATGCTCTGAAAAGATGTTGAATTGCCTACGATCTACTATTATTCTATTTCATTCCAATCGTCCTTTCAACAACTAATATATATTAATACCGAAGAGCATGCTTTACCATCGGTAAGCACTTGAGTTGCGAAGAGTTATGTGGAACGTGAGCACCGTCCATTGAGTAATATGATAAAGCATAATATCGCAAAGTAAAGATTTGAGATTCCCATTTTAACATAAATTCTTGCGGTACAGGTACACAAAAGGAACAATTAGAATAATTCGTAGCTGTAACGAGGTGTTCGAATTTTGGAAAGAGCGGCTTGAGGACTGAAGCCCATCTCAGCACACGAAAATCACTTTCACTCACAAAATCGCAAAACCAATTGCCATCTGTTTCACTACGGCTAGGTTTCTTTCTCAAACGTCGGCTATTCTTCCACAAATATGTGGAAGCGGATGAGAGTTTCGGAACGATATTTGCAAATATCAACAAATTATATGGCTCGTGAATACATTTAATTGATCGTGTCACATGGGATAGATCAATCTAGAAAGGCTTGCATAGAGACTGAATAATACTATCAAAACGATTTTAAGTTCACAGTAAACATGTGATACACCAGTTATTTACAGAAAGTGATATAGTATCTATGCTTATGTAAAAACAGCCTAATTCTATAAGGGTGGGGTACATGCCAGCAACAAATTTCAACCGGGCTTGTGATAATGGATAAGAAAGTCTATCAATAGTTTTATCTGATTAAATTATAACGAGGACGAGTAAAACATACACTTTAAGTTTGTGGCAGCTGATGGCCGGTCGAGATGAAGGGGAAAAGAAGTAACCATTTTGCTACATGACATATTTGTTCTTCAAAACGTATTTCAATAATTAGAAATCTAATACCACAATTTCGAAAGATGAAGAAATATCAGAATTATGGTGTAGAATTAATAAATATAGAATTATGGAAACCATCCGTTTTATAATCAGCTCTCGTTTAAAAGATTGCAATCAGCATCAATGAGTAACTACAGTTATACTTAAGATTAATACATAGAAAGGCACCAGATAAGTTATAGTTTTCGTAACAATATTAACTCTCAATGCAATAAACTACTCCATTATTCAGAAGCTAAAAACAAATATGGAGAAGAAAAATTTGCATATGAAGCTGAACTATAATCCCGCTGTAAATACGAGGAAAGGTTTCCTCGAGTTATTTCCTATTTTATAAAATCGAATAACTAACTCTATCTGTACATTAGAAAGTTAGAGATAATTGCTTATCATAATCTTAAATAACTCAACTCTACACTTAATTTACACATTTTTTGCAGAGCGGAAGTGCATTCGAGTAAGAACTCCCGCATCATTTCGCTTTGTATTGGAATGCCTTTTAGCAATGTATTACTTAAAAATGCACAGTTACTTGGTTAAAACGCGTTCCGATACTTTCACATCCCTAACAGTAATATCGGAATTTAATTTACTCTCTAAGCTTCAACCGCTACCGATTATCTTGCAAAACACATTAAATTCAATAAATAAGACTGTGCTTTTCAACGGTTACAAACTATTTCAACCAAGCATTCTTTCACTTGAACGGCGAATTTAAGAATATTTACAAACGCCATTACTCTCAATTCAATATAATTAAAGGTAAGAGTATGAAGTGCGCTTACCAAATTGATAACATTTCGATCCTCACGTTTCTTCCACTAAGGTCGTTACTTGGACATTACTTTTCCAAACGCAGAACAGCAGATGTCAATCGATGAGAGGATTGAAAGTTCAGCTTTTCAAACCTGGAAAAATAGAAATACTAAATTAGTAAAACATCAATTAATTTCATCCAGACAAGTACACTACTCAACACCCATGAGTAGGTATATTTTACAAGGCATAAGCTTAAAATTATAATGTCCGTTTAACAAACAACTATTTCAGCGCCATCTATGGTGTTAGATAACTGACAAAGGACAGGTGGAATGCTAACAATCGGATAATTAAAGTAACAAATTCTCAGGGACAGTGATCAATATCGAAAAAAGTCACAATTTCGATTTCCTCGAATGAGATAGCGGCGATTCATTTTGGGAACGAAATACGAAACGTATTTATCAATACAATTTTAAAGAAGCATAAATTTTAATCAGAGGCGCACGGAATAGTCAAAAGCTTTATGTTACAGAAAGCTAAACCAAATATAGATCGTATGGAAATAAGAACACCGTTAAATCCCATCGATGGCATTGCAAGAATTGAAATAATAGAAATTTTTTAGCATAATTATATGTTGTTTGAATTATCATGGAGCGCTTACAGCAATTTTCAAATACTGATTTCTGATAATTTGGCCGGACGGATAGTGCTAACAGCGAGTGTGTAGGAGATTCCTGTTTACTAGTCCCACATGCTTAAAACTTTTCCTCTAGCGACATTTCTCTTAAATTAAGCATTCGGGGGAGTATTACCATCGATCATTTAAGTTTCAATAGAATTTTCTTGATTTTGCTTACGTCAGCCACTCAAGAACTTTAGACAATACGTAGTTATCAAATCAAATACAAATATGATTACTAAATCGAATTTTAATCGAAAAATACGTGGAGACTAAATTTCATGTGAGTGCATTATGTATGTAAGTTAGGACTTAAGCGATGCCTGACTTAATATATTATACGAATACGCAAACTACACACGAAATATCGCGACAAATACTTCTAAAATACCGGAACTTTTAGCTCAGAAAAGCAATTGTTTCTTTAAAACAAGATCAGAAGCAATATTTGAATAAGGTTTATTTGTTCAACTTACCATTAAAAGGAAATCCTTGGTGACGACCACGAACATCTTCAGGTCTTCAAACGTTGTTCTTACTTTTATTTTGGGAAAATCCGTTTAAGGAATATTAGTTATTTCAAAAAGAAATCGAAAGGCTTTGAAATGTCACTTACGTTTATCAGTTTCCAAATCCTACGGATGTCACAAAATTTAAATTGTAACGGAATTTTTAAAACAATTGACATAACTTCCGCACCAGACGGTGTTTACGCAGCAACTGAGGAAATTTCCATCAGGAAAACGGTCGAACTAGAAAGCTGAAATTTGATTGGTCGAATTACGATTATCCGTCGCTGTACCCCCCCCACCCACGACCACAACTCAATTAAACTTTTTCATTAATAATAGTTATTATTAAATTGACATTTAATTTTATGAAGTACCTTCTTTATTTAAAATTAAATTGTTTGGATTATTAGTTTTCGTTAATAAATTAGTTATTTATACTTCTAGTGAATTTTGTCGTTTCCTCCAATGAGAATGCTCGAAACATCTTAATTGTTTGCTGTTTAATTATAAGGTATGAAATTGTAATAATTCTATTTGTTCAACAATATTATTGAATATCGTTTATCATTTTAAAATAATATCAATATAATTAATTATTCCTCATCGGTCATAACGAAATAGTGGAGTTAGCGCATCAATTCACTTCGTGGATTTATATCAGAAATTTATTTTAAGATTTCCTCTCGAAGACATTTTCATTGATCAAAAAAACTGTGTTTATTCAGAAAGATCTACTCATCGAGAAAAAAACGAGTGCATCACGTGCTTCTCTAGAGTTAAAATCGCTCCGGCTTGAGAATATCTACATCACCTCCTCCTAAAATTAAACGCAGACGGATTGCTAAAGTAAGCAATCTAGAGTAGTATGTTAGAAAAATTTGGGAAGGCAACAGAATGTTAAAAGAACACATTCTTATATCTTTTACTTACAAATTTTTCTACAGCACCTCGAGTCCAAAAAAGACCTTGTATCCGTCTGGGAAGAAGAGAAGAATTCTAAAAGCATTTCAACCACATTCCATTTCGACCACAAGGTCGAAGGTCTCAATTCTTTAGTAATCTCTCTGTTCGATCTCTTAGATATGTTTCGTAAATTCACAAGAATACTTAGCCATCACTTAATATGTATATACTCTTCACATGAATTAAAGGACACCATGTTAATAAAACAAAATTTAGTCGCAGAAACTAAATTCAATCTCACCGTTTTGAAATTCTGAAATATAACCTTTTGATCCTAAAAACTCACATCTGATATGGAGTACTCAAGTGATAAGTTATTTTCAACAACAAGAGAAGTTCGAGACAGATAGACAGAATGGAAAATAATGATGATGATGTCATTATTTCACATAACATATCATCACGCAGTTGGCGATTATTCACTGAATCTAGTAGTGCATAATAAAACTGAGATAAAAGTACTAGTTTGTCTCTCTTTACCGTTGGTAACACTAACTTTCCACTTGAATATTCCATGAGTTAACTCCCACTGTAAACGAGTTGCACACGAACTGTGAACATTAATCCAAAGGGTAACACTGTCTTGAACATTTTGCACTAATTCATTTCATATCGACTGATATTAAAACGTAAAAGTAACTCAAAAAAGGTCTTCATTCCAGTCACGAACTCCATGTAAGCACGAGGTTTTTAGGCGGCCTTTAACGGCGCTTTTACGCTTTTCCGATCGTCTCGAAAAAACTGAAGCACGCAACGCGTCCGAGGAACTATGAAAATGTGAGGTAACTTGTGATGCTCATTATGTTTTTCACATTGGCAGTCTTTCTGCCCTACTACATTTACCTTGAATTTATTCCTGCGGATATGCTATGTATGTTAAAGTATTACACGAATAGGCTTTCCTGTGAATGTTCGAAGTGTAAGCCATAATGGTGAGAAAGTAAAGTGAGAATGCTATACCCTCGGTATGCACTTTGGTTACGAATAGTTCAAGAATATAATCAAGATAAATTTAGAAGGGCTGAAAGGTATCCATTGTGAGAAACAGAATTAACATGGCTAATAACTTCACATTTCTCATAGCTTCTCGCACGCAAATTCCGTACTTCAGTCTTTTCTTGACGATCGGAAAAGCGTAAAGCGCGGTTAAAAGCCACCTAAAAACCACGTGCTTACATGGAGTTCGTGACTGGAATGGCGATCATCTTTGAGTTATATTTAAGTTTTAATAATAGTGGATGTGAAATGAATTAGTGCAAACTCTTCAAGACCGTGTCACCCCTTGGATTAATCTCCACAATTAGTGTGCAACCCGTTCATAGTGTGAGTGACTTCATGGAATACTCGAGTGAAAAGTTATTGTCATCAACGAGGGAAGAGAGAGAGACTTTATCCACAGTTTTATTGTCCACTAATGGATTCAGCGAATAATCGCCATCGCCATGCTGATGCGTTTTGGACAATAATGATGATTCTACGAGTTATAAATCTGAAAAAGCAATAGTCAGTCCCTCTTCTCACAATGCGATGGATTTCCACAACATGTCGCCTTTCTCCAAGGTGTTTATGATTGTCAACAGTAGTAATAAGGTATTTATAATATGTTTTTCTTTGATGAGTGTAAAAAGAGTGTAAATAAAAAGTGCTTGCTGGTAATGTTGTGGATTTACGTGGCATATTTAAGGTATCAAACAGAGGAGTTCGAAAAGGATGAGACCTTCGACCTAGTGGTCGAAATGGAATGTGGTTGAAATGCTTTTAGAATTCTTCTTTCCTTCCCAGACGGATACAAGGTCTTTTTCGGACTCGAGGTGCTATATAAAACGTGTAACTAAAGGATATAAAAATGTGTTCTTTTAACATTCTGTTGCCTTCCCAAATTTCTCTAACATACTACTCTCGATTGCATTCTTTAGCAATCCATCAGCGTTTAATTTTAGGAGGAGGTGATGTAAATATTCTCAAGCCGGAACGATTTTAACTCTAGAGAATCCTGTAATGCACTCGTTTTTCTCTCGATGACTAGATCTTTCTGAATAAACACAGTTTTTTCGATCAATGAAAATGTCTTCGAGAAGAAATCTTAAAATTACTTTCTGATAAAAATCCACGAAGTGAATTGATGCGTTAACTCCACTATTTCGTTATGGCCGACGAGGAATGATTAATTATATAGATTTTTTTAAATATTAAACAATTTTTGGTAATCATGGTAAACAAACAGAAATATTGAAATTATTAATTTATAATTAAACCGCAAACAATTAAGATGTTTCGAGCATTCCCATTGGAGGAAACGACAAAATTAACTCGAAGAAAAAAAATACTTTTATTAACGAAAACAAATAATCCAAACAATTTTAAATGCAAATAAAGAAGGTACTTCATAAAATTGAATTTCAATTTAATAATAACTATTATAAATGAAAAAGTTTTAATTGAGTTGTGGGGCTGTGGGTGGGGGGGGGGGCAGCGACGGATTATCCTAATTCGACCAATCAAATTTCAGCTTCCTTGTTCAACCGTTTTCCTGATGGAAATTTCCTCAGTTGCTGCGTAAACACCGTCTGGTGCGGAAGTTATGTCAATTGTTTAAAAATTTCCGTTACAATTTAAATTTTGTGACATCCGTAGGATTTGGAAACTGGTAAACGTAAGTGACATTTCAAAGCCTTTCGATTTATTTTTGAAATAATTAATATTCCTTAAACGGATTTTCCTTAAAAAAAAGAAAGAACGACGTTTGAAGCCCTGAAGATGTTCGTGGTCGTCACCAAGGATTTCATTTTAATGGTATGTTGAACAAATAAACCTTATTCAAATATTGCTTCAGATCTTGCTTTAAAAAAGTTCCGAGATTTTAGAAGTTTTTGTCGCAATATTTGGTGTGTAGTTTGCGTATTCGTATAATATATTAAGTTCAGGCATCGCTTAAGTCCTAACTTACATACATAATGCACTCGCATAAAATTTAGTCTCCACGTATTTTTCGATTAAAATTCGATTTAGTATTCATATTTGAATTTGATTTGATGACTACGCTCTGTCTTAAGTTCTTCAGTGGTTGATGTATGTGAATCTAGGAAGAATCAGTTGAAACTTAAATTTTCAATGGCAATACCCCCTCGAATGCTTAATTTAAGAGAAATGTCGCTAGAGGATAAGTTTGACGCATGTAGGACTAGTAAACAGGAATCTCGTACACACTCGCTGTTTGCACTATCCGTCCGGCCAAATTATCAGAAATCAGTATTTGAAAATTGCTGTTAGCGCTCCATGATGATTCAAACTACACATAATTATGCTCAAATATTTCTTATATTTCAATTCTTGCAATGCCATCGTTGGGATTTAAGGGTGTTCTTATTTCCATACGATCTATATTTGGTTTAGTTTTCTGTTAAATAAAGCTTTTTACTGTTCCTTGAGCCTCTGATTAAAATTTATGCTTCTTTAAAATTGTATCGATAAATACGTTTCGTATTTCGTTCCCAAAATGAATCGCCTCTATCTCATTCGAGAAAATCGAAATTGTGACTTTTTTGATATTGATCACTGTCCCTGAGAATTTCTTACTTTAAGAATCCGATTGTTAGCATTCCACCTGTCCTTTGTCTGTTATCTAACACCATAGATGGCGCTGAAATAGTTGTTTCTTATAACGGACATTATAATTTTAAACTTTTGCCTTATAAAATATACCTACTCTTGGGCGGTGAGTACAGTACTTGTCTGGATGAAATTAATTTATGTTTTCCTGAAATGGTATTTCTTTTTTTTATAGGTTTTAAAAGACGAACTTTCAATCATCTCATCAATGGGCCTCGGCTGTACTTCGTTTCGAAAGGTAATGTCCACGGAATGACCAACGCGGAAGAAACGTGAGGAAAGAAATTTGATCTATTTGGTAAGCGCACTGCATACTCTTACCTTTAATTATATTGAATTGAGAGTAATGGCGTTTGTAAATATTCTTAAATTCGCCGTTCAAGTGAAAGAATGCCTGGTTGAAATATGTTGTAACCGTTGAAAAGCACAGTCTAATTTACTGAATTTCATGTGTTTTGCAAGATAGTGGTTGAAGCTTAGAGAGTACATGAAATTCCGATATTACTGTTAGGGATGTGAAAGTATCGGAACGCGTTTTAACCAAGTAACTGTGCATTTTTAAGTAAGACATTGCTAAAAGGCATTCCAATACAAAGCGAAATGATGCGGGAGTTCTTACTCGAATGCACTTCCGCTCTGCAAAAAATGTGTAAATTAAGTGTAGAGTTGAGTTATTTAAGATTATGTTAAGCAAGTATCCCTAACTTTCTAATGTACAGATAGCGTTAGTTATTCGATTTTATAAAATAGGAAATAACTCGAGGAAACCTTTCCTCGTATTTACAGCGGAATTATAGTTCAACTTAATATGCAAATGTTTCTTCTATATATTCGTTTTTAGCATCAGAATAAAGGAGTAGTTTATTGCATTGAGAGTTAATATTATTACGATAACTATAATTTATCTGGTGCCTTTCTATGTATTAATCTTAAGCATAACTGTAGTTATTCATTGATGCTGATTGCAATTTTTCAAACGAGAGCTGGATATAACACGGATGGTTTCAATAATTCCATTATTATTAATTCAATACCACGATTCGGCTGGTTCTTCATTGTTGGAAATTGTAGCATTAGATTTTTAAGTATCAAGATACGTTTCGAAGAACAATTATGTCTTGTAGCAAAATGGTTACTTCTTTTCCCCTTCATCTCGACTGGCCATCAGCTGAGGCTAACTTGCAGTGTATGTGTTACTTGTCCTCGTTATAATTTAATCAGATAAAACTATTGATAGACTTTCTTATCCATTATCACAAGCCCTGTTGAAATTTGTTGCTGGCATATACCCCACCCTTATAGAATTAGGCTGTTTTTACATAAGCATAGATATTAAATCACTTTCTGTAAATAACTGGTGTATCGCATGTGTACTGTGAACTTAAAATCGTTTTGAAAATATTATTCAGTCTCTATGCAAGCCTTTCTAGATATATCTAGCCCATGTGACACGATCAATTAAATGTATTCACGAGCCATATAATTTGTCGATATTTGCAAATATCGTTCCCAAACTCTCATCCGCTTCCACATATTTGTGGAAGAATAGCCGACGTTTGAGAAATTAACCTAGCCGTAGTGAAACAGATGGCAATTGGTTTTGAGATTTTGTGCGTGAAAGTGATTTTCGTGTGCTGAGATGGGCTTCAGTCCTCAAGCCGCTCTTTCCAAAATTCGAACACCTCGTTACAGCTACGAATTATTCCTATTGTTCGTTTTGTGTACCTGTACCGCAAGAATTTATGTTAAAATGGGAATCTCAAACCTTTTCTTTGCGATATCATGCTTTATCATATTACTCAATGGACGGTGCTCACGTTTCACATAACTCTTCGCAACTCAAGTGCATACCGATGGCAAAGCATGCTCTTCGGTGTTAATATACATTCCCTGTCAAAGCAACGATTGGAATGAAATAGAATAATAGAAGATCGTAGGCAATTTCAACATCATTTCAGAGCTTTTTATGGTCATTAAGTTCATTTTCTGCAATTGTAACAGCAACTTCACATAGAGAAAGATAGATTGGTATGGATTTTTATTGAGGATTCATCTCTATTAGAGTGTAATTTCATATTCATACTATTTCTTAATCTATATTCTTAAATTCTTTCATAAGATATCGTTCTTGAATATTTTGAACCTGTACTGCAGAACTTCACAATTCTTAGCATCCCTTTCAATTTTTTTTCTTTTCCTTTCCTACCTACTACATTTAGCTATGGTGAATTTCTCCAAAAGACACTAAATAAACGCACACCTTTTTGCGTTTACTCTTAATATCTATAAAAGGAAAAGGTAACAGGTCTTAATAACAACAGCCATACCATTCCACGATGAGAGTTATCCATATAAGTTATTAACCCGAAGTTAAGATAGAATTCAACGATGTTATTCATCAGCAGTCGATGATATTGCGCTATCACTGAACTAGATACAGTTGAGCACTTCATTTCGGGAGCCATGATATTTTTCGATTAGGCTTGCTGCTTTGCTTCGTGAGTCGTAATAGGCAAGAACTTTCGCTTTCCCGCCTCGTTCTAAATCTCTGTAAAGAGAAGTGAGAGTTACTTGCATATATACACAAGGATGATTTAGCTTTCCCTTTCCGTTAATTTTTTGGTGATATTCTTTTCAAAATTTGCGAGCAATATTTTGTGAAGAGATATGTTTTTCTCGATATCTTGTTCCAACGACCTTGGATTATATCGCTTTGGTTTTCCTTGTTCAAGGTGGTCTATCACCAACTTCTGACGAACCAAGGAATTTAAAGTACATTTCATAGTATCACGTAGACTATAGCATAAACAAGCATAAGCGTATAAACGTTGAGAAATATCATTCTTATGTATTGAGCTAATATGTAGTTTAAGTTAACTTAATATCACTCGGATGGGCACTGTAATAGTGGGACAATTTATATTTTTAGCCTCCCCTTACATTGTGATATTCTGGTTTAGTTTGAGGGAAATGAAGTTTAAAAGCTTTCATAATAACCCAATCCAAGTTCGTACCAGTTGAACATCGAATACCTTTGAGAGTAATTCACTTAGATGAGAACGTCAACCAGATCATAATCTTGGTAACTGAGCAGTACTTCTGTACGAGGACTTGTTTTTTTTTTTCATTAATTTGTGACCCAAGAGGATCCATCGAAGGAAGCATTGATGACGTACTATATTCAGGAATTCTATTGTGTAGTATAATAAAAAGTATGATACTATTGCATGATTTTCTCTTGTCAGAGTAAATATTATTGCTATCTTCGTATCATAAAATTAGTGTGAACTCATCTTATTTCCTTGGAGAGATATTCCACAATTATGAAGTAAATGTTATAAGAGTTATTATTTGTATAAAATTAATATTTCTCGCAAATTCGATGATTTTTTACGTTTTTATTACAATTACATCATTGTTTTAGTTATCGTTATAAAATTATTTTCCGATTCAAATTCGTAGATCGATACTCACTTTGTCCCGTTCCATTATTGTCAGACGTTCACACGACATAAAACGTTATTTGTACTTAATATTGAATTTATTTTTATTCGAGGTTTTTACAAAATATATATTAGCAGAATGATATATTTGGCAGAAGTTATTTTACTATGAGTCATAACGTGACCGTTAAAAATTAGTATAAATTTTGCAATATCTTTTAAATTTAAATTGAATAGTTTTACTCTTGATTAAATCTTATTTCGGTGGTAATTATAAATATTCAAAACTATTAACATTAGGGCATAAACGGAGTAAATGGTAGTTGAATCGACCAATAACAGTACTGTATTTTGTTTAACAGTTATTCTATAGGAACATTTTATTTTCACTCAAGAACCCTGAGTTTCTATCAGTTACGAATTCTTAATATTTGAATCAACTTGTGTTTAAGATGTTTGCTATCAAAGCTTTTTTTCTTCAACTGAACTACCGGAGTTGAATCTCGGATATGATCATTCATAATATATTCTAATGACTTCAGTAAATAATTTCTTTTAAACTTTAACGGAGATTCTGAAAAATTTTAAATTCAAATTGATGAATAGTTGTCTATTTAAGCTTCT
This sequence comes from Sympetrum striolatum, assembly GCA_947579665.1. Classification (NCBI taxonomy): domain Eukaryota; kingdom Metazoa; phylum Arthropoda; class Insecta; order Odonata; family Libellulidae; genus Sympetrum; species Sympetrum striolatum. Next base: position 78,876,410 of record OX388346.1, read on the forward strand.
TGCTTATTCATTTACTAATAATATTCCATTTCGCTTTGACATTTTTATTGGATTCAAATAGAGATTTAAAAATAGCAATAAATGAGGCGGCTGGAGTTTTTTTGGTAGATATTTTTCAGTTTTTATATCTCTCTTTGAACAATATTCTCTGTAAGTACTTAATTAAATTAGGCTTCTTTCTTCCTCAAATTCCGAAGAAGTGAATTCTCTCACTTTTGGATGATTTATTTCGGTTTGTGTGGAGTGATTTCCACAGGGCGTTCAACCAAGAATTATCAAGCAACATCTTGCGATTGCCTCATATAGCTTAGTTATTTTTAAATGATATTTTCAGAATATTAAATAAATAAGCGAGATATTTGAGATTTAAAAGACTTCCATGGGACCAGGTACTTCAGTGGATGAGGGTGAGGTTCCCGGATAGTCATGATGACAGCGCGTTTGCCTTTGGTAAAAGTGGTCCCTGGTTCCATTCCCAGAGAGAGCCAATGCGCGGAAAGACCTGTCGAAGCACTTTCAACAATATTAATAATACTACAACATCAAGGAGGGGTAATATTACTCGCGTGATCAGTTATTTTATTTTTTCCGATATTTCTCAACGGTCCGAAACGTCAAAAAACCATTACTCAAAAATAGAAAAGCGGAAAGGAGTGCAGCGATGCTGCGGGAGATAATTGATGTATGGATGGAATATAGAAAACATTGAGTATAATTTGAATAAAATGTACAGTAAAGTATGTACTCGAATACACCACTAAAGTAAGTTTTAAGTAAAGTATATGCTCAAATAGACACTATAATCAAGCAAATGTTTGGGTGAAGAGTACTTTGCTATGTTCGTTATTATTACTATTATATTAGTATTTCGGATTAACACAGGTTTTTTGTTTCCGAAATCCTATTTTATTAACTGTTTCCTTTTTTTTTTCTTTAGATCACACTCCCAATCTTCCTACATCTTGGAAGATCGGAGTAAGAACACAGAAATACGGAGGATAGATATTCAGTCCAGGGGTAGAATTCAAAATACTATAAGTACAAAAGGAATAAAGCGTTTTTGCTATTCGTTTTTTAGTATGATTAGTAGTACGTATATTTAGATTAACATAGTGTTTTTTGATTTCGAAACAAGACTTCCTTTACTGTTTTTCATTTATTTCTCGAAAACACCCTCACATCATTCCTCCAACATGGAAGAGCAGATGAGGAGCGCAGAGATACTGAGGAGAGATATTCGGTCCAGGGGTGGAATTCAGAATACAGTGAGTCTAATTTGAATCAAATATTATAACTATTCATGCTCAAGTATGATAGATTATATCTTCTTTTTAATAAACGTAGGGTGTATGTTTTAGAAATAATGTTTTATTAATTATTTTCTAATTTATCCTTCAGAAATACGCTCGGAACATTTCTGCATCATGGAATTACGAGAGTAGGAATGCAGAGATGCTGTGGAGAGTAATTCGGTCGATGGAAGGAACACACAATACGATGAGTACAAATTGAATCGAATGTTATTACTACTCCGATTCTATAATATATATCTAACATTTTTGCTATTCCTATTTAATTGTGCTACAAAGTGCGTATTTTTGGATTAACCTGGTGTTAATTGTTTTCGAATTACTATTCCGTTATTTTTTTTATATATTCTATTCATTCATGTTCGCGTCATTTCTCCATCATGGAAGAGCAGATGAGGAGCGCAGAGATACGGAGGAGAGATATTCGATCCAGGGATGGAGTTCATAATACAATGAGTATAATTTGAATCTAATGTCAATACTACTCATATACAAGTAAGGTAGATATCTCGTTCTTTTAATTAACATAGTATTTCTGTTTTCGAAATAATGTTTTAATAAATGTTTCTTATTTGTCCTTCAGAAATACGCTCGGAACTTTTCTCAATCATGGAAGGACAAGAGTAGGAATGCAGAGATGCTGTGGAGTGTAATTCGGTCCATGGAAGGAACACAGAATACGATGAGTACATGTTTAATCAAGTGCCATTATAATTCCTATTCATCTATGATCGATGGTGTAAATGTTTTTCATTCGCTAAAGTTCTCTAATCTCAGCCGATTTTCGTCACAATTGATTTACTTTAAATTCATTTTTCTTTGGCAGTTACGAAACAATGCCTCAGTTTCAGGCTGAAACGGCAAAACTATGTTACATTACTTAATTGTAAACACATATAAATATAAATAATTATATATATATATATAATGTATTAATATATTGATTATTTAATTCATCTTTATCTTCCACTGGATAAACCTTCATCTCTAATTCGCTTCGCTTAAACATGCTTAGTATTTATTTAGTATGACTTTAAATAATGATCTTCCTAAATTTGGGTCAATACAGTATTCAGTAAAGATTCTTACTAATTAATTTCAAATGAGGTAGTAGAAATATAATAGTGAAACATTTTCACAAGTTTAAGGTCTTTTTTTCAAATACAATCTCCGACATTGTAAACAGTCTTATTTGTCTTAATGCAAAGGTTCCGCCTCCAAGATTCTTGCGTTGGTTTGCACTTTAACTTTATTTCAAGAAATGTCAGAAAAACAAATTAATTATAAAGGAATCATACATTATGAAAATCTGAGTAAGTTATATATTAATGTATTTTTTCATTATTATCTTCCACTGGATATACCTGTATCTCTAATTTGTTTCGCTAATACACGCTTAGTATTTATTTAGTATGATTTTAAAGAATGATCGTCCTAAATTTAGGTCAACCTATGAATCATTATTAAGAGTATTCAGTAAAGATTCACTTACTAAATTTCAGATGAGGTAGTAGAAATAATATAGTGAAACAAGTGGATTCTCTATTTTAAGACGCACCCTGAATTTACTTTTTATGCACAATAAAAACATTGCGTTATAACAGACTGTTGTGCTTTGCGTAGTCTCCGCTTATGCGATACAAGATTGAAGTACTGATATATGTGTGTCTTGACTAAGTTTCGTTTTGGTGAATCATACAGATATTATTTTTCTCTGAGAACGGCGTCGGGGACGGAGTTGTGTTGCAGTGGCGGGGGACTGCATCTGTACCAATTTTAGATTGGAAAGAATAAAAGAAAAACTTCCTTGTGAAATAAAATCCGGGACTTTTGAAGTGAACTGAAGTTTCCCAGTGCAATGCAGATACCAGTCATATAATTACATTCAAAACTATTCAATGAACAATAAATTGAAGAATTCAGTGAACCTTTATCTATTTATACTATGTGAAGCTTTTTCAACTTTTAATCTTCAATGTGCCTGATAGTGTAATCCAACGTAAAAATGTTTTTTGAAAGTATACGTTTTGTGTATCTATTCGGTGTTTATTCAATCTTTAAATATTAAATTTGTTTATTGATCTATGCACATCTTTTTATATAACATGTAAGTTGAATAAAAAGTGAAATATTATCTTTTTCCTCCGAGCAAATATATATTTTCAATAATGTATAGTATAAAAATTGTAAGGCAAGAACTTGTATCGTTTACATTGCTTGAAATGTATATAATACGAACACAAAAATGACGTTGCACCCTGAACCAAATAAACCATTGCAGAATGAATAGATTTCGAAGAAAGTGTAACGCAGTATATAATTGTATATGTATAATTTATATATTCTGTAACTTTTCATTGTATTTCTGATACTTTTCCTCTAAATAAATCTTATGGAAGGGGAAGGAAGTTATGGGACGGAAAAGATTGATTAAGAGAGGGATTGTAAGGAATTATGGGTATGTGAGAGGAGGTAGGGAAGGGGGAGGATGACAAAAAAATTGGGGTGGCAAGTAAGAGGGTGGGAAGGGAGAGGGTGGGAAGGGAGAGGGTGGGAAGGGAGAGGGTGGTAAGGGAGAGGATGGGTAGGGAGAGGGTAGGAAGGGAGAGGGTGGGAGGGAAAGGGTAGGAAAGGAGAGAGTGGAAGGGATAGGGTGGGAAGGGAGAGGGTGGGAAGGGAGTGGGTGGGTAGAGAGAGGGTGGGTAGGGAGAGGGTGGGAAGGGAGATGGTGGGAAGGGAGAGGTTGGGAAGGGAAAGGGTGGGACGGGAGAGGGTGGGAAGGGAGAGGGTGGGAAGGGATAGGGTCGAAAGGGAGAGGCTGGGAGGGAAAGGGTGGGAAGGGAGAGGGTGGGTAGGCAGTGGGTGTGTAGGGAGAGAGTGGGAAGGGAGAGGTTGGGAAGGGAGAGGGTGGTAGGTTAGAGGGTGGGAAGGGGGAGGGGGGAGGGGAAAGGGTGGGAATGGAGAGGGTGGGAATGGAGAGGTTGGGATGTGAGAGGGTGGGAAGGGAGAGGGTGGGATGGGAGAAGGTGGGAGGGGAGAGGGTGGAAAGGGAGAGGGTGGGAAGGGAGAGGGTGGGAAGGGAGAGGGTGGGAAGGGAGAGGGTGGGAAGGGAGAGGGTGGGAAGGGAGAGGTTGGGATGGGAGAGGGTGGGAAGGGAGAGGGTGGGAAGGGAGAGGGTGGGAAGGGAGAGGGTGGGAATGGAGAGGTTGGGAAGGGAGAGGGTGGGAGGGGAGAGGGTGGGAAGGGAGAGGTTGGGAAGGGAGAGGGTGGTAGGTTAGAGGGTGGGAAGTGGGAGGGGGGGAGGGGAAAGGGTGGGAATGGAGAGGGTGGGAATGGAGAGGTTGGTGAATATCGAATGTTTTGAAAAATTTTTAATTAAAATAGAATATAACTATCATTAGCCGAAACTAGTTTCTGCCAATACTATATATGTGAGCAGTAAAATTTACGGTGTTGTATTTTAAACCTTTTTTTATTTGAAAATATATTGATTACGTCGGAATTCCTCAAAATTAGGGCCTCCGTGAATTTTTTTATATACTTTCGACACAGGATTTAAAAGAATGTATCTTTTCTTTACTTTTCTCTGTCTTTTTCGTGATATTTCGTGATACCTACTGAGGTATGAGTGATGCCGAACATTAGGATCCATTTTGTAATATCCTATTGAATTCATAAGTTCAATGTGACACATCAAAATTACACTACCTCACTTCTCATCCTGTTGTCTTGTTAGCCTCATTTAATCTCCAGCGCTTGCGTAGCTGACCTGATGCTTCACCAACGCTTTTGGTATGTAACGGTTAAGCGGTTGAGAATCCAACCAGCTTTTCAGACTGACGATTTGAATAACGGACCACGTCAGATGAATAATTTTCAATATCAAGGAACTTTCATTTTTTGTTGCATTGAGTTTTTTGGCGATATGGAGTCAGGATGTTAAATTGCTTCAAAAATTAAAAGTTTCTCTGACATGTGATTGCAATTTTACTATTAGGTTGTTTGTGCAGGAAATGTAAAAAGTATTCTAAGTTGAACAATCTGATTCGTGTTTTTTGTTTCTATTTAGAGTTCAAAGATACAGCTATTATTAGAGATAGCTTTGTTTATTTTAAAATCAAGTTATTCTTTAGAAAGGACAATTTTGTAAGTATTTGACCGAGATGAATCTTTTGCACAAAAGAGTTTGAGAGAGGGTCCATCTGTAGGTCCATTTTAATGACCTATTCGAAAAAAGAAGTTATTTTGAATTTCACTGTACAAAAATAGTCTATGATTTCTTTCCACCATACTCTCTACTGCGACTCAAATATTAACACTGTGGAAGCTCATTTTAATTTGCTAGTGAATTAGCCGGCTTAATGAAAACTTCACCAATATCTTTGCATCTGATGGTATTCAAGAAAGTTTTTTTCAACGTAATACTTCTCGGAATGAAGTATCTATAAATATGGCGCCGATATGGACGCGTTTTTATAAACAGCGCAACAATTCACACCCGTTTCTATAAACAGGACAACAATGAAGATGCGAGTCATAAACAGTGCACAATAAAGGAAGTCTCTAAATTATATTTTTAGATATCGCCACGTATTTCATTTATCATTCCCAACGTCTTAGCTTTTGCTACGTAATGTTTCAGAGAAAAATGCATTTTTGTCTCACGGATTTGCCCAGCTCTTAAGTGTGTCAATCAACGAAAGGAGGTATTTCTTGGGTAAAAGCGACAAAGTCGGAAATTTTCCGGTTTCTTGCTCGAATTATCGGTAAAAAAGGCTGAGGTGGTGATTTATGTGACGCGAAGAGAATTATGGTGTGTTTTTCGGCAGATGGAACGTCAAAGATGACCCACTGCTATATAGTTCTGCTTCGCGTGGGCGATCCTTGATTTATCGAGGGAGATTTTTCTTTGAGTTTTTCGCTCCAAAGTGTCGTAATGCTGTTACGAAACGGTTTTGCTTTCGCTGATGCGGAGAAATATCTATTTATCGGAGGCTGATAAATTCGTTGAATCAATCCTAATTTTTTCCATGTTGTTCGAAATACGCCATTGTATTATGCTGTATGGCGCTGTTCATAGCAATATGTGTTTGTATTTTTGCAATGTTTATGGCGACAAAAGAAAGTATTAGTGAATGCTCATATTGGTTAATTTACTTGCGAAGGAATCAATATTAAATATTCGTTAAAATCAAAAAGATATCGTGAGCGTTATCGAGATCTGATGAGCGTTCCCACTGATGATATATTTATATATAAATTATCAATTCATCATTAAGTAATTAATATATTATTATTATTTTATTTATTATTTTCTTCTTTTTGTATTTAAATTGTTTAGACCGTTTTTCATTGATTGTTTATTTATTAGTACATTTAACAGTCTATATTTTATACTCAAGGTGTTCTGGCCTAATATACATTCTATTTTTTACCTTTAATTTCTATATTTACCTACTTACATGTAAATGTGTAACTATTTGTTCTTTTTTGTTTTGTATGATATCATAGTGTGTCTTCTTGTCTTTTAAATCTCATTTAATCTGATTTCAATACTAAATTTAGTTTTCCTATCTGTGGGTTCCGTAGTTTATCCACACCTCCCTTCTTGAGGATGTTTTTCTGCAGTGGAAATGTTTTCCCTTATCTCTAAGCTTAGATTTTTTAAATCCACAGAGTAGTCTTCTTCTTTGTACTCTTTTTTTCAATCCATCTTTTTTTAAATTTATATCACGATGGGTTGGATGTAAGAAGAGACTATATAGTCTCAATCTCGCACTAAAATAAAGTCATTTATCATTATTACTATCATTATAAATAATCATCGTCGTATGTATATGTTTTTTCCGTTAAATGTATAACTGCCAAATATATTGATTCAGTGTGTATTGTTTATTTACGTACGTCATCACTATACTTTTATCCAATTATTATATGCTATTAAAATCGTTTATGATATTTGTAGTTAAAAACCCGTAGATCATATGGAATATGATGGTAGATCAATAAGTAATTGTCTAAGGAAGAGAGAAGAAAGCTTTTCACATTTATTTAAAAATTTCCAAAGAATCTTGCATTAGCATAGTTATAAAAAAAATGACAAATATACTAAATTATTTGACATAGAGGGGTTCCAGTTGCCCCATCTGCTTGATAAAGTGTCCTCAAAATGTACTCTTTTAGAAGAATTAATTAGGTTGTCTTAAATTAAGCATTTCAAACCGATAGATCAGTTATTTATACTCGTTCATAGCATCCCAATTTATGGTTGATGTAATTCGTGATACACAATCCCGAAAGTGCAATCCCTAAAATTCTTCGGTGTCCCATATCGATGATGGGGGAGGTATTTCGAAGGTAGTTTAAGTATCAGTTTCAGGGGATGTGGAGGACTCGGTTTGCCATAGATACGTGTGGCCCTTGCGGGGTTTTCGGAAAAATTCCCAAAGGTCTTGAAGTCGTCCCGGAAATCGATTCCGCGAAAGAGAATACTCCGGGTAAAAAATGCCGGAGGGACGCATCCAACTCGAGTTTTCAAGTATTTGGACGCGTTTCGTTCGATGGCGGAGGAATGGCGTCCTTTGACGTTTTAGGGGGGGGGAGGGGTAGCAATTTTCAGCAGCAGTTTCGCCTTTTGGAATCTCTGACTTCTCGATACGTTTCGCATATCTATATCTTCTCATTCGAGCGTAAGGTGATCGTTTGAAGGAAGTTGTTCAATAGCAGTGAAATATTCCGATTATGGAAACCGTTAAGTAACTATAAAATTGACAGCTAATAGACAGTGTTGAATCATTGTTATGCTTATACCGTAAGGCAACAATGCATGTGATAGCGATCCGACATTGTTGTACTATTATGTTATTTGTGTATCGTGAGGTAACGATGTAATTGACTGCTAATCGACACCGTTGATTCATTATGCTTTGTTTAAGTCGTCAAGTAGCCATTTGACAGCCAATCAACAGGATTATATCATCATGTTCTTTTACCGTGAGGTAAAAACAATATTGAAGGCTAATCGTCATTGTTGTATCATTATGCTTTTTTGAGACGTGAACTCTTTATTACTATGGCGACGTCTGTTATTTTTTGCCATACAAAATAATCAAACACCAACCATTAGTTAGAAAAAGTTTCTTAATTACTTACGTGGGGTCTATTGGGACCCCAGACTTAATTGTTTTTTTATTAATTTGTTAAAAAATCTTGTTGTATTCATCTCAGAGCTTTCTAATAAAACGAAAACGAAGAAATACATTAATGTTTATGTTCTGCTAGGCGTGATATGGAAGAAGATTTTTCATTCTGAACAGTAGAGAACGCATGACCAAGTTAATTTTTCCAATATCCAACTGTTGAATATTTAATCATCATCGTTGAAAATTTGATTATTGCAGGAGGAAAGAGGGAATGAAACAGCAAACTACCTCATTCCTCATCTCGCCCATGCCCTTCGTTAGCTGATGACTGTTATAATTGCTTCGGCGAATCAATATTCTTCGCGGCGTATGGAGTAACGACTTGAGCAGGCAATAACCAGATACAATCATCGGATGGATTGGAAGACGGAATTGCAGAATCAGCCCAACAGGACCAGGAGGAACTCAAGGGGAAACTTCCGCCGATGGATTTAATTAAACGCAAGGTCAGTGATTAGTCTTCGCAGACGGCGCACCCGCCGGAGGGACGCAAGAACCACTTCATCGAAAGGTAGGGATGCGGCTTTATTAGACTAACAACTTTGATTAATACTCAACGGTGAGTCCTCCATTGGTGTCGTCGCGTTCTATTTCTAAGCTTACTAGGAACTCTGGATATCGGGTTTAGTTTCCTCTAAAATTCAGAGGAAAATCCGAAGATTGAGTAAATCTCATTGTTGATTACACCAACAATGTTAGATGAACCATCATAAAATTGTCAGTTTCATTCATATCATTGTTACTCACCGAGACAATAATTACGATCGACGTTCATTGTTGTGGACCATCAAAAATATTGTTGATGATAATACTAACATCATTATTTACCTGATTAATTCATTGTCAAAGGTGTAGCTTCCCAAACGTCTTCTTACTGGGCATTTCTAAAGGATCCTTTTCCCTTGATTTTTTGCTTAACAGCATCCATTTTAAAATAATCTTAGGAGCCTCTTCTTGGTCGCCTGGTATCCATTTCTAAGATCATACAATCTGAAAGCTGTTGGAACGGAGGTTGCTAATTTTTTAGTACAATTATTCGCTAATCGCCTAAAACGAGGGTATCCATTGCATCATATTATAGATGTTCAATTTTGCTCCTTTTCAATGAATTTCTCTGATTATATTTCCGCTGACTACGATCTTCAATCAAGTCTTCTGCCTTACCATGGTGTTCATTTTCGTCTCTCCTTTTCTTTTGTCAATATTTATGAATACAAGCTTCTCTTTGTCACCCTATGCTGAGTTATTTTGATATTCGGTGTACACTGTTCATATCCTTAGCATTCACCTCAGGTGTAAGTGGATGATCTCTTTGATAACTTTGGCGTTTGCTTGTTAAGATCTTTCACCCAGTCTTTCATTCTTCTGTTCATTTCTTCCATCAACCATTCCTTGGCAGTATTAGTTATCCAATCTCATCCCCGCCAACATTATCCAAATCTGGTTCATTTACGACTATATTTCATAACTTTCCAATTCATCCATCTCAAGTGTATCGTTTCACTTCCTCCAATAACTTTGTCCTTTAATCTTCCATGCCTCTTGAAAATCACTACATGCCTTCCTCCACATTTCCTCACTTTCTCGATGTCTTCCATCAGGTTTTTCTTTAGGAGACAATCCTGCACCAGTGTTAAGTTTTCTTCGTTTTCTACCAAAGTTTTCTCAAACCTCTCTTTATTCGCTCTTCGGATATCTTCCTTAGTTACTCGTTCTATCCATTTCACCTTTATGGTTCTTATGTGTACATATAAAATAGCTGATATAAGATTAGGGTTTCAGCTGGAACCAAAAACTCTCAGCACTTCAAGAGGAAGAACTCGAAACCTAAGTCATGGAGAAAGCGACAGAGGAAGTAAAAAGCATGCCAATAAACCGGAAGATAAGGATTTCGGTGATAGAATCCGACAACTTGGTAAGCACCTCCACTTATCCGCAAGTTCTGGTGACAAAGGATAAATTATACATAAATTCGTCTCTTACGCGCTATCGATAAGAATGACACAGCATCTATAATGCCACAAGAAGAGACTAATGAAATCAGGATTGAAAATGGAGTTCGACGAGGTGATCGTCTTATTCACAGCGGGAGTTTTTAAAACCCTAGATTGAGAGAAGAAGGGTTTACGGATAAATGGGGAATACATCAGCTATCTGCGTTTTGCAGATGTTATAGTTCCCTTTTGCCACCCTCGCAGAAGATCTAATTTCAAGACTTCGAGAACTAAAATCAGCGGGACGGAAGGTAGAACCCAGGATAAAACTAACAAAAACAAAGGTGATGTATAATTCCTTTTCAGCACAAAAATCAGCCAGACTTCAAGAGAGGCCTCTGGTTGTTTGCTTTGAATACACATACCTGGGACAACTTGGAACGGCAGGAGAGAAAAACAGGATTAATGAAGTAAACAGAAAAATAAAACTTGGCTGGGGCGCCTACGGAAGGAACTTGAACATTCTTAAGTCAAGAATGCTTATGGGTTAGAATAGGAAGGTCTTCAACCAATGCATTTCACCTGTCCTGACCTATGGTAGTGAAATTTGGATGTTAAATGCTGCAATAGCCCAGCGACTTTAGACTAAGCAAAGGTCGATGAAGCGCTGCATTCTTGGATTCACAAGAAGAGAATTCACAAGAATCCAATTTATCACTACCGATTTCGGGGAGGAGATAGCTGATATTGTTATCCCAGGTATAAACTTACGCGATCTTCGGGAGAAAACAAAAAAAGCGATACAGGGAAGTAGTTGCCAGGACAGATAGTTACTTTGGGTAATTTTTTTCCCGAGAAGTATTAGAGAAGCTAATAGCTCTTCAGATTAGATAGGGATGTCGGTGTTTTACACCCCCTGCCCCACGCCACTGGCGGATTGCAGGATTTAAATGTAAAGAGACAGGAAACGCAACACCTGGGTGAGAATTACGACTGGAGTGACAGGCATCATTGACAAGGTAGGATCTCTAAGATGAAGGTGGGCCAGCCATGTGGCGAGAAGTAAACACAACTGTTGGACATCTGCAGATATTGACTGGATACCAAGAGATGTGAAGAGACCTAGAAACATATAGATATTGTTGCACGGACTTCATGGAAAGAAATTAGAAAAGAAGTTACGGAAAAAATGTCGACTCCATGGTCAGTAAAACCAGCTTAAGATGCTTTTCAGAGGATCGAATAAAAATCGCGCTAAAACAGTGTTTGAACCGGGATATAAAATATTTCATTTTCTGCGCATACGAAAACAAGGTTGAAGGATTTTAAGCTCTTTTGTAATCATCTCATCGTTTACATTATCTTGGTTTATCTCCGATTCATCTGATCAATTCTAACTTTCTTGCTCTTTACTTCCTTATATAGATTTCGCTTTCCATCTAATCATTTGCTTATTATTTAGTCTTCCTTCTGGTCTTTCGGCTGATTCATCTCTTCAAAGTTTCACTTGATTTCATTTACCCTACTTTTACCAGTAGAAAAAAATTCATGGTAACAACTTTTACTAGACCACTAAATATCTGAAAAAACACGACCTAGGTTTCGTAGCGTTGCTACATCATCAGGTGACAAAATAAAAACACACTTCCGAATATATACACACATGAAAGGGGGAGGGGAGAGAAGGTAGCAAGTAACGGAAGGAGGAAAAAGGGGGGGGGGAGGTGGAAAGGAGGGGGTAAGGGATGAGGCGATGATGATTTTTTACAAATTAAGAAATACCACAATGTGAACCCTGAGATGGTTTCGTTTTACCAGTAGTATTTTTCCACGGAATTCATCCTCCACAGTCTCATTCATTTAAACATTTACAGAGATATCGATCGCTCTTATCCCTTTCTGGAAAAGCTAAAACCCTCTTCTATTTATGTCATTACCCCACCATTTCCTGTCCACCTACATTGCACATCTTCAGCTCCAATTGAAAGCCATCCTCCTCGGATACGACCTCCGATGCTTATGAAGTTAATATCTCCCACTCTTCACATTCATGTCGTTTGGCCTCATCTTTCGATGTCCAGAGTAATTTCGTTTGTGTCTGGATGTCGAGGCACCTAAATTTATTCTAATTCCACACGTTTTTATTAATGACTAAATGTAGCCTTTGTAAATATTCCGGCTGTAAAATATCGCGTGACGTAAATAGATTTCAAAGAAATGGCATTTTCTTACGTTAAAATCATACGATGACACCAATAGATGATTGCTGTATTTTTAGTTTAATATAACCGTAAGTATATTTTATTTAATAGGCGATAGGGCAGGATTATAGGCTCCCTTAGGGACTTGTAGGTTTTAATAATGCGATGAACTTATTAATTTTGTGTAAAATAAGCTTGTTCGCAGTTTAAATTTTGGGATGAAATCGAACAATAAATTGCATTCTTTCATTTTTTGCCATCTGCGAATAAGTTTCTTTTGTAAGGATAACTTTGTGCTGATCCTTTACTAACAAAAATGCTCGGTTTTTGTCCAAATCAGGCTGTTATATATTTCAGTTCTTCAGCGTCTAGAACGGGAAGATCTTCTCCAACAAAGGATGAATCGATGGTAATTATTGCAATTCATGACTTCAGTGACTCTTGATAATTTCAATGCATTAATGGTGACTATTTTTTATTTTTCCAGGAATGAAAAGCTTTGAAGTAAGTCCCCGAGAGGGTATTTTTATCATGGAGGAATATTTGTATGTAAGGTAAAGATTATTTGAATATGTTTGAATAATATATATATTTCTAGTCAAGCACCTCCTTTACTTTATTCATTCATATTTTCCTTCATACTTCACCTTATCTACTTCATATTTAATATTATTGAGCTTAAAAGATTTATCATGGAATATTATTTAACTTTAATACTTTACAATGATTTTTATATGGTAATTGTACTTAAAACGATCACTTTTTTGCGTCTATCGTTGGCATATTATTAAAATATCAAAAATCGCACAGGTAATAACAGAGGATACATTTCTTGGCCATATTTCTGTTAATGGATAGATTTTAAATATAGGAAACGACTATTTGATTTTAGGTTCCGGAATATCATTCTGCTACGAATGAATAATTAGAAACTTAGATCCGCAAATACACTTAGTTTAATCATCAGGTGGAAATTACCGAACTATGAATTTATTTTCTCTCTTATCATTGGTGTAGTTTTGCTCAATTATCATATGCATCCTAGCAACACAGACTTTAGATGCGTAGCCACATTGACGCAACAATTACCATCGTCTTCATTGTTGACTCATTTTCCGAATCACATACAATCAATTTCGCGGATAATCATTGTTGCATAACGCTACATTGTTTGAAACAATCAGATGTCATTAGTCACTTTTTACATCCTTAGGGAAGCATTGTTGATACATGTAAAAAATGTTTAGTCATTGTTAATTTATTCACTTCACCGAATTTCTTAAATTCAATATATCAATTGAATAAGACTCATAAATTCAATAAATTATCTGAATTTTCAATTATAATTTTAGTTTTGCGTGCAATGGTTGATTGCTCGAGATATAAACTTTAATTTTTTAAAAATTTCCATGCATTTCTTTAAATTGCAAACTCGATGGAAAATTTTCGGCGATTAATATTTTACCAAAGTGTGAAAAACCAAAAACGCCCAAATCCCATCTAATTAAATAAAATCCCTTGATACAGATTTGCAAGTGTAATTGCCAGTGCAGGGGTTAAAGTTCTCGGAAATGTTTTGCCCCTTGTACGGCGATAGTCGACAAAAACTTAGCGCGCGTTACATGTATTCTATGCCATGTGCTTGGGTATCTATCTAAATGAATTCCAAGTCACGCGCATATATTCACGAGCATACGTGCTCGCGTGTAAAGTGGGGTGACAGCAAAGTTTACCGGCCTTTCACGCATGCAGTCGCGTATTAAAGTGACGACATTTTCAGACGTTTGAGAATTCTGAATTGATACAGTTTTTTTTTCGCTGACGTATGGAATACATTGAAATATAAGTAAGGTATGCATAGCCAAAAGTTCGGGATTTTTATTTAATAACTTCTAATTTAATAAAACGTCAGATATTAATAAAATAAATGGGGTGATACGGAGACGATAAAGTTAAATTTTTGATGTTGGTATTTCCTCAATATCATTTCCATAACATTATATATTCTTCCTTTGTTATATGTAGTTATTTTCCTGTCAAATCACATGTAAGATACACATTTTCGTAGTGTTTTAATATATCAATACTTATTAAATATTATTTTTTATAATAAAAAACAATCAAGAATAGATAAATTCTCTGAATTTTTTTCTGAAAAAACAAAAAGAATCATTTGTCAGAATTGCTTGTTCGTTACCTTGGAAATGAATCACTTGCGTATTTTGCACACGCTTTGAGGTGTGAAGATGTGAGCCAATTAAGGTTGCGGATAAATGCACGGGAGGTATAGTTATCTTGATGAAAATTGAATTTGTAGTCACTAAATTATATAACAATGAACACTATGCCTGCATCTTCATCATATACTTCTTCAGTTATTCCGTCAGGGTTTTTATTTTCTACTTATTTATTCTCTAAAATAAAAAAGTATATTATTTTCTTTACTTTCTCCATATTCTTTTACAACTTAGTCTTATTGTTTAACCCTTTCTTTCAAGGGTCCAACCCGGTCTGCAATTAGACACTTGGAAACTTGGCGGCAACTTGCTCATGACACGAGGAGGATTGCATACAGCGGTGAGTTAATACAATTTACGTAAATTCTCATTAATTCATAAGTTTTGATCGAATAACGTAGGTACAGATTTAGTTTACCTCCGAACATAACATGTGAATTCGCTGTGATTGTCACTCGCAGAGGTCTATTATTGAGTCCCATTGTTGTGTGCATGAGCTTGGCCAAATTTGATTGTTGGATGGTTGCAACAATGCGGTGCGACAATACCGCTCGGATTTATTTCAACCTTTGTTTCAGACGCAGCCAAGAGGCGCTTTATTACGGAAATATTTCGATCGTTCCTTCCATTATACGTCGTATAGATGCGCATTATGCGATTTTTACATCGTTAAAATGTTGCATTACATGCTCGAATGCTCCCGATGTAAATGAATCCTTCAGTAACGATTTTTTTTCAATACTTAAGTACATATTGTTTATTCCGATGTGCATATTTGCAACATTTTCTTCGACGTCATTCAGCGGATCAATATCAATGTTGTGACGCAACTCTCGCTTTTAAAATCCTCCTTTATTTTCTTCAGTCGTTTATTTATTACCATCAACCGGCTTGACAGCAGCTCGACTGATAGGTCAGGCGGCTGAGCCATCGTACATCACAGTTTACAAGGAATATACTTTACCCAGACATAGAGCACTCGGCAAGTAAAGCTTCGCGATGTTACGCAGCAAATTCAAATAGAGCGCATTAAGTATTTGAAGTAAATCTACGTCGACAGTGTCCTATGAAGACCGAGGCGGCATTTAATGAGGATAATAAATGGCACCTCGGCTAATAATTGCTCTCCTATATCCCTTAAGGTAATTGTGTGATAGACTAAGGTAATTCCTCATTTTTTTCATTTTTATGATCAATCATTATCGTTGTCTACTCTGGGAATCGAACCTAGGACTTGTTTCAGGAAAATGGGCTGATCCTAGTACCAGAAGGAGATCCAAATCCGTATACTTAATTATAGTTGATTTAACTAGAAATAAGATTAGTGTATAGCTTATTAAGATACTACTAAAGGCGAAAATAATTTTCATTAGTAATATAGTAATATTTCTGCGGTGAACAGTCGAAATACAAAGCATTTCCGATATATATTGGCATTTTAATAGTCCAGTAGGATTTAGAAAAGATTATGATTACCCTTTTATCGAGGAAGTTAATGATGCTGGTGCTCTTGCGTGAATCATTATCCACCAAAATAGCTTGCATGATTCATTATTAATATAATTACTTCAATATCATGCATTATTAAATTGTGGTAATAGTAGTATTGTTAAAAGTGCTTCGACAGCTTAAGTCATTTCGCACATGGTTTCCCACAAGGATTCGAACCCGGGACCTCTTTATCCGATGCCCACATGGCCATAGGGAAGTCAAAATATTTAATGGTGCATTGCGGCGTAATTGTTTAGGGGAATTATTTGATTCTTCAATCTCATTGTTGCAATAGTTCATACATTGTTGTACAAATTCATTTGTTGCGGTGTAAAGTCGAAGATTACTACATAAGCATAATGATGTACTCCAGAGTCACTTATTACTAAGTAATAAGTACTAAGAGTACTTTTTGAATAGAACAATAGAACATTTACAATTAGATAATTTTCCTTTAAGCCTTTAAAAAAATCTACCTGTTGACAACTATAGCGTATCGGAACTGGTCGCTTTTAAGCATTTTGGGGACAATGGAGATATTCTCTCTCCTGCCCTTGAGAATTAACCGTCGATTTTCTCATATACACACAGTTTTCTATATTATTTTAATAAGTGAAGATATAAGACTTATAAGTCATGAATGTGAAGAAAATACAGGGATGAATCTATAAGTACCCGTGTTACCTCCAGATTAAACGTTAACTACAAACTCGTTTAACACTAATGAATAGGTAATTAAAATTAATCTGCAAATATATCATTTTGTGTGACTTCGTTTAAAAGCTGGTAGCACAATGTGGTAATGCCTACTTTCCTTAGATAGTATATTTTACATTTTACAAAGATGGTATTTCGTACATTATAAGTACATACTGTTCATCAGAAATGGCCAAATTTTATGGACCATGCGTAAGTAAAATAATTTTCATTTTATACATATATGTCCTAAATTGTGCCATAAACCATCTCAATATACTAATGACCTTTATGGATTAGTTTGGAAGATCATTTTAGACATTTAAATATTTATAATTGTGGGTGAAAACTCAGTGGTTAATTTATTTTTCATTTCACCTTGAATTTACTGCGTCACTTGTAATCGTGTATTGGGCCAATTTTAACGGTGCCATAGGTTGGCCATCCAAGCCCTAGCTTATCAAAATACCCCCGTAAAACACACCGTAAATACCCCCACACACGCTGCTGGAGATTAATTCCGCTAACCACCCCCATAAAAATTTCGCCTCCCCTCAAAAAAGAAAGATGATTATAAACGCCTCTGCCAAATTCCCGAGAAGGGAGATAAAAGTTTATTACTTCTGAGCGGCGTAAACCGCCACGCCTCTCTAAACCTGGGGAGTAGCAGCTAACTAGGAAGAACGGGGTTTACGTATAAAAGCCACGCCACGGAAAACGGCAATAATAATTGGAACGAAAAATGGCTAACGCTCTCACGAGGATTAAGGTCACCTCCGTGGAACATCGAAATGAAATAGGAGTGATAGAAACTTTGAGATATTTGCTCTAGAGTCTACTCATCCCACGGGACGGGTGCTGATCCAAGGCAAATTCTTCGCGCGCTCCCAAATGGATTCAGATGCTCTTCTCATAAGCCCTGAAGAGGAAAAAAAATTGTTTTCCGCATTTTTTTTCAGGGGGCTCAGCTATTCGCGGAATGTTACCAAAGGCGCCCGTCTCGGGGCTTATCCCTTTCACATTCGAAGCGCATTTCAACCGATCCGAGTTTATGTTGATTTTTTCGCTTCTTAGGTTGCACTGTACACGTGTGTTGCTCAACGGGATTTTTGAGTGCCCGAATTAGGTCACTTATTCCACGGGGAAACTCTATGGAGGCGGTAATTTCACCTACTCTGTTTAATGAAGACACTGCGAAGTTATTTTCCCGTTAATTACGTGCATATACGAGGGATGATTGGCTTAATTGCAGAATGACCGTGCCTGAAACGGTCGAGCATGGTTCTATATTCAACAGCCAAACGGGGAAAATTCACTCGTATATTCGATGATGTTTTTAGGACCAGTTAAGTAGAGTACACACATGGAATTAATTGAGATGTCAGCGCACGTGGTTTGTAATTTTGAATGGGAACCAATTACCCCATGCGATCCAAATCAATTTTTATTTCGAGCTACTACAATGTATTAATAAACACTAGCAGAAGTGGCCGTTGATTCTCAACGGGGAAATCCAAATTGATAATTACTCGTCTTGATCGTAACACTTGCCTCATAAATTTTGGTAGATAGCTCGTAATTCCAGGCTATAATTTTTTCCAAACCAATGAACAAAGTAAATAAAATTATAATTAAGTCTACAAAGTCACCTAAAGATTCAATCTCATATCCTTTGAATGAACACTTTCTTCGATGAAGACAAAAATTATTTAAAGATTATAAAAAATATATTCGATGACCTTATTTGGATTAGCAGCACCACCTTTTAGAAGACCTTTTCAGAAAGGGAAAAAATGTTTTCGGAAACGATGATTAAACACAAATAACAGAAATATATTCTATATATATATATCACTCAAAACCAACGAAGAATATTCTTTGCAGAAAGTAAGTGTATTATGGAGCTAACATGTACGCCAATACTAAAATGCGTAACATAAAGATGGAGCTCATCAAATCACACAAATTCAATCACAGTGCCAAAAGAGAACCAAAGATTAAACACCGATGGCAGAAAGATGGTAAATGTATAAGAATCGGAAGCACTTGAAAAAAACCACAATGGGCTCCCGGATAGTCATGTGGACATCGTGTTTGAATTCGGTGAAATCGGTCCCGGGCTCGATTCCCGGTGGGAGCCAATGTGCAAAATGACCTAAGCTGTAGAGGCACTTTAAAAGCAAGAAAAAAAACCACAATGCCTAACTTTTTTATTCTGCTTATAACAAAACATAAACTTGCTTTACTTTTTCAATGAAGGGATAGGATGTTGGAGATTTGATACAGCTTTACAAATCGCCGTTTAACTCCAACACTGAATCTGGGAAATCTTTACGATGTTCACTAAATCTATTTTCGTCAATCGCTAAATATTTATCAATGTAAATTGATAAGTTGTAAAACGTAATGCAGAAGATTATATTAAAAACATCCGAAACTTACCAGTTTTTTTTTTACGCATTCAGTTGTATTGGTCGAGAGAAAGCAATTTAATCTAACAAACTACTATAAGCCCATTTATCCCACGAAATAGTCAGTAAACAATCAAGTTGGTATAAATAAAACTTGGTTGCTACGGAATGGCGGAATGGCGACAAACGAATATCAATACGTAAAACTCCATTGGACCTTTAACAACTCCCAAACATTTATAATCCGATAGTAAATAAATGCAGATACCTTACTCACGAAAAATTTGGACTGGAGTTTTCATAAGAGCAAAATAGTAACGCATTTAAAAAGTTACATTTCGTGATGAGAAATCTAAGGGGTAGTTGTAGGAACGCGAAATAATTAGCACATAAAATATAATAAACGTATGTTTAAGCTTAGAAAACAACGAACAGATATCGCAAAGTATTCTTTTATAAATAGGGCGATAAAAGATTGGAATATGTTACCTGAAGAGGCTCCCAAACTCTACCCTAAAAGCAAAAAATACTTTAGGAAAATATGTTTAAATTAAAATCCAAATTGAGGAAACTTTTACTGAACCACAGAAGATTTTTTCTTTGGATTTATGTTTTAAATCACTATAAGGTATAATGTTGTTGTGTCTTATTAAATCCTACCACCAGAATTTTGTCATATTTGTAAGATTGATTATGTAAATAAATAAATAAATATATTAATGCTACAATATTTCTCCCATGCATTCCATACGGGAGTTACTGACATCGGATGCATAAAAACATAGACATCGATGATTATAATATTAGATTATAACATATGTTTTGATCGGGTTGGGGTTGGAGAGTTCCATACAGTATAACTGTTTATAAGGTCTTCATTAAGGCGAGATTGAGACTGAAAAGTCTCTTCTTCCATCTAACCCATTGGTTCCAAAAGTGACCCATAAGGAACCCGGGGGTCCATTTAGATTTATAGGGGGTCCATTTCAAGGAGAAAAAATGGGGGTCCAAGATTTTTCTCAATTTTTGAGATTTTTTCAGAGTTTTTGGAAGCAAAAAATCCCATTTTATAGGAAAATATATCCAAATGGCTTTTTAATAGAAAAAATCTGGCTAGGGTATGGTTGTGTATTTTTAAATAGTAATAATTAATATTGAAATGGATGTAATTGGGATTTTCCTGTTTCCATTATAGAAGTTATTATTATTCCCATATGAGGCAGCCGAGAGGGTCCATGGATTAAAAGGAACGCAAATAAAAGTTTTGAAATCTAACCTTTCATCAATGATATTAATAACGTAAGTTATGTATAAGTGAGTAGAGATGGAGAGAAAATCTTTAGGAATGGATGTAAGAAGCGTAAGGTAATATCTTATAAATAAAAATCCAAGTTGTTGAGTTTTCAAAGACGTAGCTTATGAATAAGCATTAGAGATATCGAGCCTATCGTAAGGTAACACTCACGTAATTTTCCTCTAAAAGTGTTTTTTTTTGTATTTTCCTTTCAATCAACTTAGCTGTGGAAAAGAGAAATACCTGATTCGCCGATATTGATTTACTTTGTGATTTTCACATCAGGAAATATATATTGGATACATCCACAGGGGAATATCCCCTGTCTTTGATTAAAGCCGTTCTATATTTTCGTTTGTAAAAAGAAAAAGCATAAAAATGAACTTAAAAGGTAATGTGTATGGGAACGTACTCTACCATTGTGAAGTTGTTTAATTTCACCAGCAATCCCAACAATTTCAAATACTTATTTCACTCTGCAAACATTATTATTTAGTTTTCTTTTAAAGTTAGATTAACATATGTGAATGAAAATTCTGTGGCGGAGAATTCGTCCTGAAATGCTATCCAAAAACTCATTTGCTAGTTTCGAGGCGTTTTACCGAAATTGGGGAACGTAGCGGAGTTTTGCGGTTGAATTGAAACGCTTCCCCTCCAGCGGACAACGATGGTGATCGCATCCTTTGATTTCTCGCTCTGGTGCGCACGTGACAGAATGACCTCCTGGTATTGCATTCATAAAGCGACGAACATTGCAGGGAACGTGTCTGCCATTTCCGCCTACTTTTCGCTCCACTAAAAACCTCCGGAACTGCTAATGTACCGAATAACTTGTCCAAGGTCTGCAATGTCCAACCTTTTGGTGTCGGAGGGCCGTAAAATGTATTTCATCCCACGTGCGGGACATTACCATTCAATCAGGCACCTCTCTATATAAAAAACTCAGGAAACAGTTAACTAACGGGGGCGTTAAGGAAGTGGTCTATATGGACCCTCAGGGCTGACTACACTCTGATGGAGTCTGTAGTAACTTAAGGGAATCAGTTTACCATTTTTATTTATGGTGAAATTTGTTGAGGCAAGAAATACATCCATGAGTGACCTTTTGGTAGGTTTAATTATTTCAGTATTCCCTCTTTAATGTGACATATATTTAATTTCTCTATAACTTGCCACAGCCTATATATCATCTTAAAGCTTCTACTTTTGCATTCCCTTCTATTTCTTCCATTGCATTCCACCCTCAATTACTTTCTTTATCAGTCCCTGTTCTCTCAATGTTTAACCAACTCATTTCCTATTTTCCTATTCAACCATCTCTAACTCCTCCGTGTATGCTTTCCTATCAACACTACTTAATATTTCCATTCTACTCCAAATCCACTTATCGAAGGCCTCAAAACGTTTGATATCCTCTTTTCTTAAGGTCCATTTTTCAAACCCATTCAGCAAAATTATTCCAGACCAAGGATTTCACCGCTATTTTCCTTATTTCTCTGTCGATACCTCTAATCGTCAACCCCTTTCCCCTTCAAAAAGACTACCTCTGCTTTTCTTTTACGAACCTCATATTTGTATCTTCCTTTCCAAGAAAGAGATCTCCCCAAGTAAGAGATTTTATCCGTCTGCCCTTGTTTTCCCCAACCCACCCTATTCGTAAAAATTGAATCTAAAAATACATTCTGAATTAAATCTTCAATCATGTTCTACGTCACACTCGAAATTAGGATAAGTTATAGGAAGACAACACGCATATCACATCTGTTGTTGGGGTTACCTTACTCAAAGGAAAGAACTGGCATTCCTGCTTCTCAACTCGATGATTTTGAATGATCTGTGGCCTTTTAATTTATTTAAATTGTATTATTTGATACTTAACATTTGATCTTTTGTCGATATTATAAAAAAGTAGTCCACCAAAGAGATCTACATCAAGATACGAACATGGGTATTATTGACAAGTATGTAGTAGGTTTCATGCAAGAGAATAGATTAAAAGTGAGGTCCTTCCTAACTAAATTAATACCATAGCTTTAATATCTAATATTATTCGAGAAACTGTTACTATTGAGTGCTATATTTTAGAATGATTGGATTTTTATTTCTCTCTGTCATTGGTGAATCTCAAATTTAATGTTTACCACGAACTTTATTTAAGACTGCAGGTCGGTAAATGTTGATTCTATCATAACTTCTTCCTCTATCAGTTATTCAAAGCCATAGATGGGGAATGAAGTTTACTTGGAAAGATGAAGAGGTAAATAGTTTGCCCTTGATATTTTACAAAGCAGGAATGCAATGCAATCCAAAAAAACGGAAAAAGTTCTTGTAATTGCAACAGAAGGCCTTTATGAATACCACTCTTCATTACAATCAATAAGGAATAACCAAAATGAGTGCCATTATACAGCAGTATTCATATCTTAGTAGCTTTTAAAATATTACTGCCATCAGCAATACTGAGAAAAAGTGATTGAAATATACATTTTTCTCTATATCATGCCAAAAATAGGATTGCCCTCTAATTAAATGTGAATTATTTTCCAGCTCCATTCCATAACTTTGATAGCCTATGGCAGCTTGTAATCACGTATCAATAAATCACCTCTACTTGATAAGATTGCAAAGATATTCTTGCTTTTGAAGAGAGCTGTTCCGTCGTGAAAATTTCATTATTTCCCACCGGTTGCGAAACGCCGAGTAATTTTTCAATTTCGCGGACTAGGTAACCTGGTTAAGAAGAGTAATTGGGTTAAGATGGCTAATATCGGCATGGCTTAGGCGAAGGATAAATTGCATAAAAGAGTAGGAATCCTCGATTGGTACTCAAGCGCGGTTAAATTGGATTAGAATACTTCATAGTTGTATAAGTTCTGAAAAGGCGAAAATAAAGTTACAAGTATTTGAAAGTTTTATGTAACATATGAGATTTGTAGAGCTTTACTTACTAAATTATTTTCAAAGATGAAAAATCCCCATCTATTGCTGTCTAGATTAATTTCGTCACTAGCATACACAGAAGCCTTTGTTAAGACAAAAAAATCTGATGTGGCCAGCACATGACTTTCTCCATTTATAAGATGTAAATAATTATCTACGACAGTAATTTCGAACTCTAGATTCAATCTAAACTTGGAAGATGAGTGATTAATATATATATATTATTATCTTTGACGTCACAAACATTATAAATAATGTTTTTCGGGACATGATCGATGAAAAGCGATGAATTTGGCCGTTCGCCCATTCAGCCCAGAGCGCCCACAAAGTACATAACAGCTACTTCCGTTTTATCGGTATTTCACGAATAACTCCTAATCAACCGGTGATACAAAAATATGTTAAATACAAAAGTTATAGTAAATTACATTATCTAAAACTTTTATAAGTAATACAATACACGTATATATCATATTTATGGAGATATTTTGAAAACCGGAAAAGAGCTTCGATGAATGAAGCTCGACTTCCGGTTAACCGATTTACTCCAAAAACTTAACAACTCTGACAACACACAAAAAAGTACTTAGTATGAAGTTTGGTATTGATACGACTACTAGTTTTTACGTTAGAGCGCCCACTGGCACACACACACATACAGACACACACACACACACACACACACACACACATACACACAGACATCATTCCGAAAATGGTCAAAACGTGTTCTAGGGACCCCAAAACGTGTATTTCCGTTGAAATCTCGAAGTCGAATTTTTTCATGAAAACAATACTTTCTCTATACTTCGTATATGGAGAAAGTAAAAATATATCGAAAAAGGTTAACTTTTGGGAAATTTCAATAATGAATACCTATTTTGCTATTATAATCCTAGTTTGAACGAGATAATATTGAAAACAATGAAACGATAGGGATAATTTTAAGCGAAATCTCAATAATTATCATCTATTTTGCCTTTAATTTCCTCATTTTGTTGATAATATGGTAAAAAGCTACGAAAAGGGATAATTTTAGCGAAATTTCAATAATTATTCTCTATTTTGCATTTATTATTCTCGTTTGAACGAAATAATATAGTAAGTAAGAAACGAAAAGGGATAGTTTTAGCGAATGCACTATATAATGAACTTCGACACTAATGCCATCTCTGGAGGAAAATTGGAACTTTTGGGTATAAACTTCGACTATAGTGCCATCTCTTGAGGGAAATAGGAACTTTTGTTTATAAACTTCGTCACAAATGCCATCTCTTGAGGAAAATCTGAATTTTGGCTTATAAATTTCGCCACTAATACCATCCCTTGAGGAAAATTGGACCTTTTGTTTGTACATTCTTTGCCGCTAATGCCGAGGAAAATTGGTACTTCCGTTATTAAACATTGACATTAATGCTGCATCTCCAGAAAAATGTGAACTTTTTTTAACTGAAAAATAAAAATATCCCTAAGTTAACTTTAACATTAACATAATTTGAGATATAATTCAGTATCATACTCATAATATATTTAGCAAAAGTGTACTTTACCTAGGAAGGCGTGTTAAAAAATAAATGTTAACTTTTTTAACCTAATATCTTTTTCTTAATATAATAATTAAAAAAAATGTTTAAACGTTTATATACCAATATTGCATTAACATTGATATTATTACTATTTATAAGTAACCTAAAAGTTTCAAACTTTTGGAGTATGTAAAAAGGGTTTATTATATTGATTTTTAATAACGAAGTCACTCTATGTTTCAAATGCTGTAGGAAAATAATGAAAATTAATTTCAGTCCTTTCGAAAAAAAGTCAAAATATAGCGCATATATAATTTTTCGATTTTTTAATGAAACTTTCAGTTAAGCAGTTTTCGACTATGACATACGATTAGTAATATTTACATTATTGTAAAATTAATCCTTATCACTGTCACCAACATGTAAAAGTATAATTTAGGATTATGTTATTGAATAGTGTTAAACGTGGGTCCTACATATGATATTATAACCTTTATTGGCGAGGTTAGGCCCAAGTGGGCCTCTCTTCCTCCTAACCTCGTATGTCGTCAGAAGATGAATAATTACAAATTAAATTAAAACAAAAAGACAGAGCAGAGTGTTGGGAAAAATCTTTGCAACTGAAGGTTGCTAAAGAAAAACCCACGTTGCGGGAAAACACCCACAGAGAATGGGGGTGAAAAAAACCCGCGAAAACACAGTATAAATAACAATTAAATAGAGACAATAATAAAATTACATACAGAATATACATAAATCAATGAATTTACAGAAGAAAGAAAAAAAATAAAAAATTAATTAATTAATTAATAAAATTATTAATTTCCTACTAATTAGTATTTGTCAAAGAAAACAATAATAAATAAATAAAGGTCAGCCAGCGGCGTCCGTCCACTTTTTCAGATTTATCTCAGCAGAAAGAGGGTGAGATGAACCTGAAAATGAAGAGAGAAAGAAAGGATAGATGAGATGTATACATAGCTATTCAGATTTGAAAAAAAAACAAAGGAAGAGTATTGATTGGGTGTAACGACGATTTGAAGGAATGATGGAAAGAGCTAAGTAGGTATATGTTGTTCTGACCGATAGAGTTTTTCAAAGATCTCACGTTTAAATGAAAAGAAAGATGATTGTATTAATTTTGGACGAAGTGGGACGAGTTCCTAGTCCTTGCGAGTTGTTCAGTATAGTAAAGTAATTATCGAGGTACCTGGGGCAACATTCGTTGAGAACTTTATACACGAGATTAAGAGTGTGAAGTTTTCTTCTTGACTGGGGACGAAGCCACTTTAATTTAATCATATCACCTTTAATTATATCACCTTCTGTAAAAGAAAAATCTATTATAGGCTTACCGTTGTCTTAAAATCGTTTCAAAGAAAATTATCCGAACACCATGTCAGCCTTTTCAGATAGAACTGACCCATGTGAAACGATCAATTTAAGGCATTAGCGAGCCATATATTGTTTTGATATTGGTAAACATTGTGCCAAAACTTTCATTCGTTTAGACATAGTTGAGATAGAATAGGCAAAGTTTGAGATAGGAATCAAGCCGTTGTTAAACAGATGGCAATTGAGGAGTGGAGAAAGCGATTATCATGGGCTCAGGCGGCCTTCAGTGTTCGCTCTTTCCGAAATTCGAACACCTCATTCCAGCTACGAATTATTGGTTTCTTTGTACCTTTACCACAAGAAGTTATGTTAAAATAGAAACCTTTGCTTTGCGATTGCACGCTTTATCATGTTATTCAGTCGACGGTCCATGGTCTCGTTCCACATATTCTATTCGTAACTCAAGTGCTAACCTAGAGTAAAGCATGCTCTACGGTTTTAATATCTATTCTCTGTTTAAGCAACGGTTGGAATGTAATAGAATTATACCAGAGCCTAGGAAATTTCTTCTCCTTTTCAGAACCTATTTTGGTCGTGAAGTCAACTCTCTGCGACGCAATCGTTCATTAAGCTTACGCCTTTCATAGAGTAATCCCTTTCTTTCGTAGTTGTTTCGTATTATGTGGACAAGGAAGGGAATGCCAATGAACGCCGACATAAGAAAGAAATGTATTTCGCTCTGTCATGCATACGGGCATGACACACAGAAAGATACTTTAATATTGATTTTTTTGGGGATTCATCTCTATTAGAGTATTATTTCATAGTTTTACTTTCTCATTAACTAAATTCTGAAATTCATTCATAGGATATCGCACTTGAACATAATGTACCTAAGCTGTAGGACTTCACACTTTTAGTCTTTTTGAACTCATTTTCTTTTAAATTCCTAATAATATAACCAGGATAAGTTTTTTTTCCCTTAGAATATTGCCAGTATGTGGAAGTACTTCATTTCAGGAGCCATAATTTGTTCCGATTAGCCTTGGTGCTTTGCTTGTTGAGCGTAAGCATGCACTTTCGCTTTGGCGCCTCATTCTATATCTCTGTAAAGAGAAGTGAGAGTTACTTGCATACATACACACAAGGTTGATTTTGCTTTCGATAACATTCTTTTCAATATTAGCGAGCTGAGACTTCGTATCGTGTAGACAGCCAGTAGTAACAATAGAAATACATTATGGCGCGTGTGATAGCCATGACGATGCCAAAACGGTTTTAAACATTGCCAAAATGGTGAATAATGGTAATATTGTGCAAAGATGATTGACATATAAAAACTTATTGCATTCTAGGCAGGAGTAGCTACAGTAATAATTATGGCATGAGATATTGCCAATATGGCCGCAGAAGTTTCAAAATGGTATATTATAGTGTTAAGATGATTGACATATAACATTATTATTTCATTCTATGCTAAAGTAACTACAACAATCCGAGCCATTGTCAAAATGGTCTTAAACATTTTCAAAATGATTACGTCCCCCTGTGAAAATTCTACTGTGGCATTTTTACCGCCCACAGAATTCCAATGTGGCATATTTACCGTGGAATTTGCACCTATCAAAGAGTGTGGCATTTATACAGCGCACCCAATATTCAACCATATTCGCAGCCACTTAAAAAAATACGGCTTTTGAAGTGAACTCGCTGTTTTTTTAGTCTCGCGCTGTCACTGCCTATCAGTATATTCTCGAAATAGGAGACGGCCTTTAAATAAGTGATTATAGAAGAATTGTTAGATAAAACAAAGTTAAACAACAAAGAAGTGATTATGTCCAAGAATTTGTACCAAAGATTTTTATAAGACTTGGAGAGTAGCAAAATTATTTGAGCTCTCTAGTACCCGGAAATAGAAAGATAACATGGAATTAGAGTTTCTATTTTCTCTTAATACCATGGTGGCCACTCTACTTGCCATTAATCACCATGGCAACGCTTGAAGGTAAATAAGGAAGGAAAGGAATAGCGGAAGTTAGAGGAAAGACTTTGGACAGTGTAAGAGGAGTCTGTAGTCTGCTAAATGTTATGGTATTAATTACAAAAACTGGAAACATATGGGATTATTTTGTGGTTTAACGCTAATTATGGTAATGCTCCATTAGGTAACAAAGTTTTTGATTACTGAATTCTGATCACTACATCAATTATACTGCTAACACACGGCAGTTTGCATACGGGGAAAGTTAATTTTAACCGAGTCAGCTTTGCTTTGCCATTTAAATAATGGCTTCTGAAGAACTTGCGGACGTATCTGGAGGCAACAGGTTTAGAGTTGACTCCGTAGCGTTTGCTAGACCTTAGCATTCTTATGGGAAATGGTCCAGCGAAAGCTGCTTCCTCTACGTCAACTCTCACCTCCCTATTTCAGAGCAAAACAGGGGTTCAACTGTAACAATATGCCCAGGGGCAGTAGAGATTTTTTAACATTTTTATTTAAACAATAAATCCATCTCCGTAAACTCCTTATTAATTCTTTGATTTTTCTGAAGGCTTCGCTGAAATGACTGGAGATTGCTAACCGTAACCTTGATTTTGTAGCATGAATTACAAGACGGATGACCGACTCCCATTGGCACGACAGGATACTTGGCCAACGACGTTTTACTGACATCCAATTGAGCCAACAGCCTGTCTATGTCTATTTAAGGTCCACCGCAAGCAGCCTTTCCGCGTGTGGCAGGGGGTGCAGGCAACTTGACTCTATTTTCCTTATCGATTGCTTTCTTTGCTTTGCTTTGGTTCTAGCATCTGTTTCTCTGATCTTCCTCGCAGTATCAGAACGGCCTATACACCAGGGAGGTCGCATTATATCGGTTACATCTTCTGAGAACCTAATGTCTCTGAACTGAGCTTCCTTGATTTGTCTCTGTCTTGTACATAATGTAGCACAGTTTTAAAACTTAACATTAGGAAGAATATAAGTTCATTGTTGTATAGTATGGGGCAACCAAATCTTATTTTTAGTTTACCCCTCTTGTTGATTGTATATCCCTTTAGATTCTTGCCTGAAAAACTCCAACTTCCTGAATTTTATCTTACCTGTAATATTTTCTCTTACGATTTTGGTTAAGAGTTCAGCATATATGACTATCTCTATATGCATTTAGATCAGTAGCTGTTCATAGGTTTCATATCAGTCCAGTCAGTCATTTGAAACCTCTTCCCCCTTCCTCATCTGCGTGGGTGGTAAATGCAAATTTCCTTCAGCAGTTTTCGCAAAGACCTCAGCCATCCCCGAGGAGCTAATGGAAATTTTCGGCCGTTTGTCTTTTTCAAGTTTGGATGAATTTGCTAGTTTTGTGCCCCCAGGAGAGTCAACGCCCCGGGCGGTAACCCAGGTCGCCCGTAGCTCCGGTCGGCACTGCAAACACCCCTAATTGTGTTCTCGCTCGACACCCTTCTCTGTTTTGATTAACGTTTCAACGAATCGGCAAGGCTGCTTAGAGAATTATTTATTTTAAGGAAAATGAAATGCTTCATATTTATAGCTGTTATGGGACAACCATTTGAAACTATTCTCCTTTCTGCAGTCTTAATCTCAACGCCCTTTATTTTAACTGACGAATGCCTTAAATGTGATTAATAAGTTGTTGGGAGTTTCAGTAAACACAAATTACACAGCATTTTCTTACCTTTACAGATTTAACATTATATTTCTTGATAAAACCATCATGTATTGTCCTATATATAATTTAAAATTTACAATCAAATTTAATGTTATCAAATTTATTCATTCTTTCATTATCACTATATAGGAATCAATAGAATCAATTATAATTGTCCCAACATGTCCGATAATTATCGGACATGTTGGGAAAACTGAAATTCAATATTTAACATGTAGTTAATCTAATTAAAATGCAAAATGTTATTTTGTAACGGAAATTGCATGTTCAATAAAATATAAACAACTTGTGTAATTGCACAAGGTTATTCAATGATGGCGTGGTTCACCGAAACCGGTCGTGTTTTTGAAGAATCTTGTGAGATTTTAGTTTAGAATGGAAGTTATTAAATTATATTGTACGCGCAAGTAGCAAAAGATATTTTGTATGATGGAATTCCATGACATATAATCACATCAGTTTAATTTAATTTGCCTATAAAATAGCTTTTAATCTTTTCCGGTCCAGTGAGTCAAAGAGGAAAATTTAAGTGGAAAATTTTCACGTATAAAACTTTTAAATTTTTTCAATAACGTTCAACATTGTATGTTTAAGTTTTTTCAAACAGTCTAATAATGTTTTTTTTTAAATTTTAAAAATTTCTTCTCCTAAATATAACTTGATTTTATTTGGAATTATGTCAAACATTTTCATTCTAATTACATTTGAACAAATTAAAGATTTTCTGTTCATACATATATATAACCTTTAAAGTCCTTTCAGTAGAAAAATAGAAAAAATAAATTTATTTCCAACATTTTCAAAATTTGGACCGCAAATGGTTAACTCGTAGGATAATTGAAAAATATTTACCAGCCAACATTTTTTCTTTTAGAAATAAAAATTTCGAAATATTTTCCTTCTATTTAAGCTTGGATATTCGAAAAATCTTCCTCTCCCGCGAGGATATTAGCAGCATGCAGGATGACGTGGGCTGTTTTTATAGGATCGTATATTCGGCATTAACCTGTGGCGGAAGTAAGCACAAATCACGTGCTTTACCTTGATTTAGGTTACTCCCTCTACCTACACGCTAAAAACGAATCTATTTTTGACGCCAATTCGCCGTAACCTTGGTTAATCCTTTAGGGCCATCCATTGTTGCCTAAAGCCATAACAGGAGGTCGTATGTAAACGGTGAATGTAAACATTTATTTGCGCGATTTGGGTCTTGCTTTCATTTGGACTGCTTTAACTTGTCTCAGTTTTGTGCTACGTATTTATTTATTGTTATGGTTAGTGCTAGTAGAATTTCTTCCGATGGCAGAATTTAAATCATACAAATATTCCAAAAATGACATCTAAGGATTTGAAGATCTCTTTAGGAACTCATTCCATTCTTTGACCCTTCTATTTATGAAAGAATACTTGACGATATCACTTCTTTGTTTCCTCAGCTTTAACTTCTACTTGTGATCCCCTCATGCAATATAATGCGGTTCCTCAATTATGCTTTTCAACTCCATCCATGCCTCTCCTTCGTTTCTGACCTGAAAGATGCCTGCAAGTCCATTTTCCCTCCGCCTTTTTTCTAACGTTACCCAGCTGTGGAATACGTGGAATGCAATTTGTGGAAAAGCACTTAAGAAACTCGGCTTCGTTAAAAGAATAGTCGGTAGGAGCGAAGAAAAAGTTCGCGAGCGATGTTACTTAGCGTTAGTTAGGCCTCACCTTGAGTATGCATGTAGTGTATGGGCCGAGAAATGTCATATTCGGGATTTAGAAAATGTACCACGAAAGGCGATACGATTTTTAAAGAATTGCTACGATAAAACAGCGAGTGTTACACAGATTATATAGTACGCGAGATGGGAATCATTAGAAGATAGAAGAAAAATTCAAAGGATACATTTTTTAAATAAGTTCAGAGAAATTACGTTCTCAGATGATGTAACCGATATAATGCGACCCCCCTGTTATATGGGCCGTTCTGATACTGCGAGGAAAATTAGGGAAATAGATGCTAGAACGAATAGTTACAAGAATTAACTTTTTTCCAAGAACGATACGCGAAAGCAATCGATTAGGAAAATAGAGTCAAGGTGCCTGCACCCCCTGCCACACGCCGAAAGGCGGCTTGCAGGGTTCTTACATAGACATAGACAAACTGTTAATATCTAACATTTTCGTAAGTCTATCTTCTTTTTTACTTCTCCCTAACATAGTTAATATTATGCTCCCTAACATAATTATATTATAGATTAAGTGAAAGCAAATATTCATGTATCGACATTACAGATTAGATGAGCTCTAATGAATGTTGGATATACCTTTCAGAGACCAATTGTTAGCAGAGGTAAAGAAATATACAATTTTCATCCAGTATAATCACATTAGCTCCAATTTGAGTGTGTTGTTGTCTCCATTAAAAAATGCACTGGTGTTACTGGAGGATAATGGAAATCAATGGATAACTAGTCATAAGTTAGACAATGAATAGTACTGAATCTTCTCCTCCCATCTCAACAATAATGATGAATGGGGAAGATGGGAAATAGCTGAAGCATGATGAATGATACCAGGGAATTCCCTAATGCTACTCCTCATGATAAAGAATATATGATATTTTAATAAAACTAATCAGTCAATTATTAAATGGAAGAAATTACTTCTCCACTAAATCCTGTGGGAATAGCTCTCCCCATAAATACTATTTACGTTACTATTGCGTTCAAAACAATTGGTTGCCAAGGAGACAATTATCAATCAGGTGATTTTTCGAGATTTTGGGTAATTTGGAAAAGCTCTCGACGAATCAACGAAGAAGCCCATTCAATTTCACATACGATAAAACTGCTGATTCTGATTTAATTTGGCAATCAGTATATAAAAAAATAAGGGTTATTACATTCTCAGATATTTACTAGCTTTAGTTACTGAAATTTATATGTATCGTTTGGAATCGAACCTGGGTACTCAGGGTTGGAAAGTAGCCTTTTATAAATGGATTGGCGAAAATTAATGATATGCAAATTTTGATAACTGTGGAACTCCATTTTCTCATACAGAAACTTCGCGAAAAACAGTTCTTAGTCTACATTGTGCGCTATAGACATAAATATTTTTCAT
This sequence comes from Sympetrum striolatum, assembly GCA_947579665.1. Classification (NCBI taxonomy): domain Eukaryota; kingdom Metazoa; phylum Arthropoda; class Insecta; order Odonata; family Libellulidae; genus Sympetrum; species Sympetrum striolatum. Next base: position 78,909,784 of record OX388346.1, read on the forward strand.
TTTCCACACCGCTAGGTTTTATGTGTGTATGTATGTGTGTCTGTTATTGTGGGCGCTCTAACGTAAAAACTATAAGTCGTATCAATACCAAACTTCATACGTAGCACTATAGTGTGTGCTGTCAGAGTTGATTAGTTTTTGGAGTAAATCGGTTGACCGGAAGTCGAGCTTTCTTCATCAAAGCTCATTTCCGGTTTTCAAAATATCTCCATAAATATGATGTATAGGTATATTGAGTACCTTATAAAAGTTTTAGATAATGTAATTTACTATAACTTTTGTATTTAACATATTTTTGTATCACCGGTTGATTAGGAGTTATTCGTGAAATACTGATAAACCGGAAGTAGCTGTTATGTACTTTGTGGGCGCTCTAACATGAAAATCAATTGTCGGATCAACACCAAATTTTATATATAGTATTTTGGTTGATGTGTTTAGAGTTGATTAGGTTTTGGAGAAAATCGGTACACCGGAAGTCGAGCTTCATTCTTCAAAGCTCATTTCCGGTTTTCAAAATATCTCAATAAATATGATATTTAGGTATATACTATTATTTATAATAGTTTTAGAAAATAAAATTTGCTATAACTTTTGTCCGAAATATATTTTTGTAAAACTGATTTTTTAGGAGATATTCATGAAATACTGATAAACCGGAAGTTGCCGATTATGTACTTCATGAGCGCTCTGGGCGCTGTGGGCGAATAGCCATTTCATCGTTTTTCATCGAGCATGTCCCGAAAAACATTATTTATAATGTTTGTGACGTAATATATAATATGATATAAATTAATCACTCATCTTCAAAGTTTAGATGGAATACAGAGTTCGAAAATACTGTCGTAGATAAATATTTACATCTTATATATGGAGAAAGTCATGTGCTGGCCACATCAGATTTTTACTTTCTCCATATACGAAGTATAGAGAAAGTATTGTTTTCATGAAAAAATTCGACTTCGAGATTTCAACGGAAATACATGTTTTGGGGTCCCTAGAACACGTTTTGACCATTTTCGGAATGATGTCTGTGTGTATGTGTGTGTGTGTGTGTGTGTGTGTGTGTATGTGTGTGTGTGATAGTGGGCGCTCTAACGTTAAAACTATAAGTCGTATCAATACCAAACTTCATATATAGTAGTGGTATGTGTGCTGTCAGAGTTGATTAGTTTTTGGAGTAAATCGGTCAACCGGAAGCCGAGCTTTATTCATTAAAGCTCATTTCCGGTTTTCAAAATATCTCCATAAAAATGATATATACGTACATTGTATTACTTATAAAAGTTTTAGATAATGTAATTTACTATAACTTTTGTATTTAATATATTTTTATATCACCGGTTGATTAGGAGTTATTCGTGAAATACCGATATAACGGAAGAAGATGATTATGTACTTTGTGGGCGCTCTAACATGAAAACTAATTGTCGGATCAACACCAAATTTCATATATTGTAGTTTTATTACAGTCGTTAGAGTTGATTAGTTTTTGGAGTAAATCGATCAACCGGAAGTTGAGCTTTATTCTTCAAAGCTCATTTCCGGTTTTCAAAATATCTCCATAAATATGATATTTAGGTATATACTATTATTTATAAATGTTTTAGAAAATATAATTTACTATAACTTTTGTTTGAAACATATTTTAGTATCACTGATTGTTTAGGAGTTATTTATGAAATACTGATAAACCGGAAGTTGCTGATCATTTACTTTGTGGGCGCTGTGGGCGAAAGGCCAATTTCATCGTTTTTCATCGAGCATGTCCCGAAAAACATTATTTATAATGTTTGTGACGTAAAAGATAATAATATATAAATTAATCACTCATCTTCCAAGTTTAGATTGAATATAGAGTTCGAAATTACTGTCGTAGATAAATATTTACATCTTATATATGGAGAAAGTCATGTGCTGGCCACATCAGATTTTTACTTTCTCCATATACGAAGTATAGAGAAAGTATTGTTTTCATGAAAAAATTCGACTTCGAGATTTCAACGGAAATACATGTTTTGGGGTCCCTAGAACACGTTTTGACCATTTTCTGAATGATGTCTGTGTGTATGTGTGTGTGTGTGTGTGTGTGTGTGTGTGTGTGTGTGTGTGTGTGTGTGTGTGAGTGTGTGTGTGTGTATGTGTGTGTGTGATAATGGGCGTTATAACTCGAAAAATAAAAGTCGTATCAATACCAAACTTCATATATAGTACTGTTGTGTGTGCTGTCAGAGTTGATTAGTTTTTGGAGTAAATCCGTTAACCGGAAGTCGAGCTTTATTCATTAAAGCTCATTTCCGGTTTTCAAAATATCTCCATAAATATGATATATACGTCTATTGTATTACTTATAAAAGTTTTAGATAGTATAATTTACTATAACTTTTGTATTTAACATATTTTTGTATCACCGGTTCATTAGGAGTTATTCGTGAAATACTGATAAACCGGAAGAAGATGATTATGTACTTTGTGGGCGCTCTAACATGAAAACTATTTGTCGGATTAACACCAAATTTCATACATAGTACTTTTATTACAGTCGTTAGAGTTGATTAGTTTTTGGAGTAAATCGGCTGACCGGAAGTCGAGCTTTATTCTTCAAAGCTCATTTCCGGTTTTCAAAATATCTCCATTAATATGATATTTAGGTATATACTATTATTTTTAAATGTTGTTGAAAATTTAATTTACTATAACTTTTGTATGAAACATATTTTTGCATCACTGATTGTTTAGGAGTTATCCATGAAATACTGATAAACCGGAAGTTGCTGATTATGTACGTTGTGTAAAGCTCATTTCTGGTTTTCAAAATATATCCATAAATATGATATATTGGTATATTGTATTCCTTATAAAAGTTTTAGATAATATAATTTACTATAATTTTTGTATTTAATATATTTTTGTATCACCGGTTGATTAAGAGTTATTCGTGCAATACCGATAACCCGGGAAGTAGCTGTTATGTCTTTTGTGGGCGCTCTAACATGAAAACCATTCGTTGTATCAACTTTAAATTCCACATATAGTGTTTTTGTTGGTGTCGTTAGAGTTGATTAGTTTTTGGAGTAAATCGGTTGACCGGAAGTCGAGCTTCATTCTACAAAGCTCATTTCCGGTTTTCAAAATATCTCCATAAATATGATATTTAGGTATATGCTACTAATTATAAATGTTTTAGAAAATTTATCTTACTATAACTTTTGTATGAAACATACTTTTATATCACCGATTGTTTAGGAGTTCTTCATGAAATACCGATAAACCGGAATTTGCTTAGTATGTACTTTGTGGGCGCTCTCACATGAAAACTATTTGTCGTTTCAACACCAAATTTCATGTATATTACTTTGGTTGTTGTGTTTAGAGTTTATTATTTTTTAGAGTATATCATTGAACCGGAAGTTGAGCTTTACTCTTCGAAGCTTATTTCCGATTTTGCAAAATACCTCTATAAATATGATATTTAGGTGTATACTATTATTTTTAAAAGTTTTAGAAAAATAACTCTACTACACCTTTTGTATTAAACATATTTTTGTATCACTGATTGTTTAGGAGTTATTCGTGAAATACCGATAAACCGGAAGTTGCTGATTATTTACTTTGTGGGCGCTCTTACCTGAAAACTATTTGTCGTATCAACACCAAATTTCGTACATTTTATTTTGGTTGGTGTCATCAGAGCTGATTAGGTTTTGGAGGATATCGGTTTACCAGAAGTCGATCTTTATTTTTGGAAGCTCATTTCCGTTTTTGAAACATTTCACCATTAAACCTTAAGTAGTCTCGTGGGGTCAATGTGACATCAGGCGCTATATTACCGTCGGGATCACAGAAACTAATGAAGATATTTCAACCAAATTTTCGTTTTGTAAAAATGTTGTCCATGTTATGATTATCTGAGGATTTTCTTAATGTCAAGTTATAAGAAGTATGCAATTTTAGCAGTGCTACCAAATTTACTGAAATAAATTTTAATAATTATCTAAACATTATTTCAACAATTTTTAAGCACCTATACATAAAATAATTCATAGGTATTTTAAAGATTTACTGAATATTTTAGGAATGAATCTATAATGTTTAAAATGCTATTACAGTTCACAGAATACCTTACTAATGCTCACTGAGTAAATATGTGTTGATATAGTTTCAATATAGTAACAAAGAGCTACGCATTAATTTGTTTTTTTACTTTCTCCATATAGGAAGTATAGAGAAAGTATTGTTTTCATGAAAAAATTCGACTTCGAGATTTCAACGGAAATACATGTTTTGGGGTCCCTAGAACACGTTTTGACCATTTTCGGAATGATGTATGTGTGTATGTGTGTGTGTGTGTGTGTGTGTGTGTGTGTGTGTGTGTGTGTGTGTGTGTGTGTGTGTGTATGTGTGTGTGTGATAGTGGGCGCTCTAACGTGAAAACTATTAGTCGTATCAATACCAAACTTCATGTATAGTAGTGGTGTGTGTGCTGTCAGAGTTGATTAGTTTTTGGAGTAAATCGGTCAACCGGAAGTCGAGCTTTATTCATTAAAGCTCATTTCCGGTTTTCAAAATATCTCCATAAATATGATATATACGTATATTGTATTACTTATAAAAGTTTTAGATAATGTAATTTACTATAACTTTTGTATTTAATATATTTTTGTATCTGCGGTTGATTAGGAGTTATTCGTGAAATACTGATAAACCGGAAGAAGATGATTATGTACTTTGTGGGCGCTCTAACATGAAAACTAATTGTCGGATCAACACCAAATTTCATAAATTGTACTTTTATTACAGTCGTTAGAGTTGATTAGTTTTTGGAGTAGATCGGTCACCCTGAAGTTGAGCTTCATTCTTCAAAGCTTATTTCCGGCTTTCAAAATATCTCCATAAATATGATATTTAGGTATATACTATTATTTATAAATGTTTTAGAAAATGTAATTTACTATAACTTTTGTTTGAAACATATTTTTTTATCACTGATTGTTTAGGAGTTATTCATGAAATACTGATAAACCGGAAGTTGCTGATTATGTACTTTGTGGGTGCTCTGGGCTCTATGGGCGAAAGGCCAAATTCATCTTTTTTCATCGAGCATGTCCCGAAAAACATTATTTATAATTTTTGTGACGTAAAAGATAATAATATATAAATTAATCACTCATCTTCCAAGTTTATATTGAATATAGAGTTCGAAATTACTGTCGTAGATAAATATTTACATCTTATATATGGAGAAAGTCATGTGCTGGCCACATCAGATTTTTTTTTATAAGATTAAGAGTTTTGTCAATTTAAAAAAAAATCGCTTTTTATATCTAAATTTATTTGATATTTCTTTCTATTTTAGGTAATTTAGGGAAGACTTAGTTTTAAATAAATAAACTAAATAAAGAAGGGTAAAGGGCGTTTAGCGCTATTTTTATAGCGTTTATTTTTCTGTTTTGTTTAATCTTCTGTAGCAACCAAGTTGTGTTTTTAGCAACATATATATTTCTAGATGTTTCCATGAAGCAAGAATCTAATAAAGTATGCTTAAAGGTATTCAGTGGAATGATAAGCGAAATAGTAAATAAAATTAGTTATTTAAACAGTAGGAGTTGTTTAGGTAGTAGGTAAATGTACATTTTGATAGTGGTAGTCTTTATATTCTTATCTATTTTTATAATTTTCTTCTCTCTATAGGATGGCTTACTATTATTATTATAATATATCATTATTTATTATTGATATATTATTATTATTATTACTAATGTATTGTCTATGAGTACAAAAATCTTACATAATTTCGATCGATTTTGCTATCAATTTGTACGTTAGTATAAATTTATCTATGTTGCATAACCTACGTCTGATATATTTAATACATTTTCCTTTTACATAATAACACGAAAGAATGGTAATGAAAATGAAAAATGAACAATATTGCACAAAAGCCATAGAATCAGCAACAAGCGTTAAAAAATCAACGATCAAAAAGAAATGGAGCGACAATATTTCGGACAGGTAAAGGTCAAACGAAAGCAAGGCACGTGGCAGTTGTTCCGTGAATGGCTTTATCTCATACCTCATAAACTTCCCATTCGCCCCGTTGAAAAAGTCCTCCATTGATAAAAGGCGCCTCGCAGCATGCACGAACATATATCGATTCACGAATCGGAAGAAATGCACGTCATGGCGGGGGGTGAGAAAAAAACGTGCGAAAATGCATCGTCAGTGCAGCGGCCCATTCTGTAGGTGGCGGCGAGAACTAAAGAGAGACGAGGAGGGGGGTCTCGGAGAAGACTTTCATGAATGGCCAAGGGGATAGGGGTTAGCAGGGACCCCGGGAGGGGGGCTTGAAGTGGGGGGATAGGGTCGTACTGATTCTGCGCTAACCCTCTCTCAGAGCTCCCCTACCTGCGCGCCGCGCCGTTCAAAGCTGAATCAGTTGTCCTTCGGCTCCCAGTCGGCACGGTCGTCGGAAGATTCTCTCCGGACCCTTCGCGGATCTTCCGATACGTCCTCCGGAGTTCGTCGCGGACAATCGCGCGGGAATTGGCAACCATCCCGACCAGTTCCGGAAGTGAAACACGGATTTTCAACATCACCCAAATTTTTTTCTTTCATCCAAACTGTTTTTCAAACTTCGAGAAAACTGATTACTTGGAGAAAATTTTTTTTATCAACCCGTATAAATTTGGGTTTCCCCCTCTACTCTCCATTTCCCCTCCTTTTGGGGTGTTGGATATTTTTCTTCTCACCCCGATGAGACCCGCTTGGTGGAGTGGATAATGTGATGAATATTTACTTTGGGTTCCAACTGAAAGAGGGAATAGGTTCGAGGTATTTTTCCGCCCCGGGGGTTTGATGGGAGTTGGGGTAAATCATGTGGGTGTCGCTGATGGAATTCCAAAGTTGGAGAGGGATTTGTGATTGAAGCTGTGTGGAATGACTGGGAAGATTATGTACCACCTAATGGGTTTCTAGGGGAGTGACCGATTGTGAAGTGCGATCCTATAACAATATTTTAGCGTTAATCACCAAAGGACCATTCTGAAGACAATTTAGATCTTCATCAACCAAAGGTATGAAAGATTATGTACCATTTACTGCTTTTAAATGATGGGTGATCATGAAGTGTAGGCTGTTGTATTAGTCATGCAATAACACTACAGTTAACGCTCCAGACAAAAAAGTGATTCATCAATATACTTTTCTGAAGACGCGTATTGAAATCTCCATTCATCCCAAGGCGTTGAAACATTAGTGCATATTGAAATCTCTATAAATGCCGAGGTGTTAGTGCGTGCTGGAAGTAGAGGAACCAAATGAGTGGTGGTTTTAGTGGGAAACTTTCTCGGACGGCCTTCTCTTTGGGCTTAAAGGGACTAATTCCATCGGAGCGTGTTCGGATGTCGGTGCTTTTTCGGGTGGTGTCCGATAGGTGTCCTGTTGCCCCCTGTCTCGCTGTGGCCCTTTGAAGATGACGGGAGAGGAGGGGGCCTTCGATGCCGCAATCAACTCGTCTTCAAAGGTAGAGAAGTTTGTCCCCGGCTTTAATTCTTCCTCGGGGGCGGAATAGAGCTCCAAAGGGGCTTGTTTTATTCTGTTTGCTTTGAGAGGGCGTTGACGGTGATGGTTTTTCCAAAGTCAGAGAAAGAATTAAATTGTTTTCGTATTTTCTCTTTTTTGATCATGTTGGCAACATAAAAGTTTGAGTGTGTATCTTTTAATGACTATTGATGGGTGCGCACATTTTTGTAATTTCCATAAGGTTGTTGTTAAGATAGTTGGTTATCCTGATGAATGCATTTAATTACTGTTGATATTGTTGCTTCCAAAACTTTTCTCACGCTTTTTCACTGTACATTCAACAGATAAACGTCATTGGATTGTTATGCGGTAAATTGATTGTCACATGAGAAGTAATTAATGCTTGTCATTAGTTTCTTTACATTCAATAACTAAACGTTATTTAATTGTTACACTCCATTTGATTGTTGAAAGGGAATTATTATTGTTGCGTGTGATTAAATTTTTAATTGGTGTTAATAGTTACGCGGTATTCGATTATTTCTTCATGTTTAATTCCGCAAAGATTCCACATATTAGACATTTTTTGCATTTCACTCCAGAAATGACGAATATGTAAACATGTTGTCAAAATATGCGCGCAAGCAGATTGAAAAACAATCGTGGATAGAAACAATTTTTAGTCAGAACTTAAAAGATTTTATTGGGGAGATGTATGAGGGTTTTTGTAATTTACAACCACTTAAATTGTGGACACAAGTAACCGAGTTTTAAATTCAGTGCCGAACATCGGGAAGACTTGTCAGGCAGTATTAAACATTTAGAAGGCCTTATTCTAGCGGACCCTGTTGAATAACCTTGGTAAAGACCAGAGAAGGAGATACTCCGGTCTCTACTTGAGTTTCTCTGGTGAAATTAAAATGGAAACTTTCTAACATAGGTTCAATTAGTAATTTAATTTATTTAGTAATTTCCTTTGTAATAGTAATATAAATTCGCCATCTATTACATTTCAATATTTAACTATTTGAATGTAAGCGAATCTGGTATGGTCCGATGTTTTCAATTGCGGTTTAATGGTTTTTTTATGCGGCCAAGTGCGACCGTCCGATTAATAAAGGTTCCTTTCACTTGGTATTGACCAAAGGTCTTCTAATTACGACTTTGGTCACAAATGGAGCTAAAAGCATCTTGCAAACACATTTGAATTTATTATAGGGGAAAAAATCTCACTTCTTACGTTATGAACGTTGCATAATTCGATAATTACATTTAAATATTAGCCCTTCAATCCACCGGTGGCGAATGGCAGGAGGTGCCTACTGCCTAAAAACCGAGGTCCTCATCAAACTATAAATGTCTATTAGCTTCTTTAAATCTCCGAGGATGAAAAGTAGCAGAATTAACTTCCGCTGTAATTGGGAAGGAAGTAGCTAGTTGAAAGCGAAGTAGTCCACGAACAGAATTTTGTTTATTTGTTGCTTTTACTGTGTTTCTATGGTAATGGCCATGGGAATTATCTGCAACTGTAAAGGTTTATATTTATTTATGCCGTTTCTATAGTTATTGTCATAGAATTTCTTTGCGTTATGTATTTAAACCGTGAAAATGGTTATCACCATGGAGTCAACCAATCAATAAATAAAAGTCAAAGTATTTATTTGTAAACCCTTTTCGATTTCTCTCGGACGAACGTTGTCAATTGCAATAACGTGATCAACGATCTCGTTGACGAGATCTGTGGTGATAAATGTTTCATTGGTTTCCGTCAGTAACCTAGTCTTAGAGGGAATCCCTCCCGAGAGACCGCCATATCCGAAACACCGCCGTCGAACGGGGAATGTCATTTGACAAATCCATTTTCTCTACATCGAGCCATACCTGAATCTGAGACTAATCCTAGATCGTATGGATCCAAAATCACACAGCGTAATCCCAGGAGAGATTGAACTTGGAAGAAATACGCCATTTATTTTATTCTTCATTTGCTGAATTCCGAAAGATAATGGATATTTCTTATATTTAGCCAGGGTACGTGCGTGTGATCTTAAAGAAATGAATAAGGAAAGAAAACGACTGCACGAAAGAAAAGATTTTAATAACGCAGCCGTTCTGTAATTAAAAGTTCATCTTTAGAAGAAAAACGCCGCAAGATACACTTATATACAAGAAGTTGGAGCTGTTTTTCCTTTTTTGTCTATGAATGTTTTCATCTTGTGGCTATCTCCATATGAAGATTAACTTGTAGCTCGAAATGGGGCGTTTTATTAAGAATTCTTATCTCGAGGAAATTTTTCTACGTATGCCTTATGCTGAGCTGATCCACGGCTTCGAGCTTAGAATTGACTGATAATAACGAAAAAAATGCTCTATTTTTCTCCTTTTAATTCGCCCATACAGTTCGTCTCACATACTATGCGGTTCTACTTATAAAAAAGATTTGATAGGCGCTGATATTGACCTTGAACTGTTTGAATTCTGTCGCATGACTGTTAAATTGTACTGATTCGGCTATTTAAACCTTGCCGAGACGCATCGCAAACCTCGGGTCAATTAAAAATATCATTTGATTTTATTGAATCAATTTTTTGGAGAATGGATGCGTATTTTACGAAAATTCTTTCCATGAGCAAAATTTTGTTTTATTTATTTCTTTCATTATGTTGCCATGGTAATGGCCGTGGGAATTATATGCAACTTTATAGGTGTTCATTTATTTAAGCTGTTTCTATGATAATGAATAGAGATGGGACGGTTCTGGTACTTGGTTCTCCGTACTGCCGATTCTTGGCCCTTTAGAACCCGCATCGTTAACTGATCACATTAAGTCGTTACTTAGGAACCGGAGGCAAGGATTTGAATTTGGCGCCCAAACCCGAAATGCTCCTCATCGTCTTCAAGGCCACAGCCAGTGCCTTGCACGAGATTTTTCTTTTTAATTCATAGCTTGAAATACAAAATTTTAAAAGAGTATTGTCAGCAATTCTTTAAGACTCATTCATATGTTCAATGTACTTATTAATTTCGACGTTGCCGTCTAACAATGCCATGGCTATACCGGCATGCCAGGTTTAGGTGGAGTTTCCGCGTCGAATTCCTTGTCTTTACGCTGGAAGACCCCGGAGCCGACCTCCTTGTATCAAATCCCAAGGAAAAAGGGACTTGAAAAAGGTCTGACGGGGCAGGGAATGGAACTCGGGATCTTCCGGGTCCTGGGTAAGATCCCGGGTTCGATTCTCGGCCCCGTCAGGCTATTTTCAAGTCTGTATTTCCTTGGATTTTCTCCTGGGCGAACGTCATTATGTGCAAAGTACTTTTAACCCTTTCCTCCTTGTATTAAAGTTGGAGGACTCGGAATCGGCGTGTTGAGCGGCGTGCACAGCGGTGTAGGTGTTTAAGCTGAACCAACAGTAACTGAAGATGACATTGGTTGTTTGCAGAACGATCTGAATATTAATTCGGGTTGGTGGAGTGATTGGCAGCTTGAGCTGAATGTAAAGAAGTGCGTTGCCATGACTTTCACGCGGTCCACCAACGTTACCTGCGTTCCTTATAGAATTTCAGGAAATCCCTTGGTGCTCGTGATGCATCATAAATATCTAGGAATTACACTCAGCAGTAATTTTTCCTTCAAATAGCATATTCGAGGAGTAGTAGGAAAGGCGAATAGAATGCAAAGGTTAGCCAGCAGAATTCTTAGGGGATGTTCATCGAGAGTAAAAGAAATAGCTAACTTTTCCCTGATTCGACCTCTACTTGAGTATTGCTGTGCGATTTGGGATCCTCAAGAAGTAGGATTAATTTCCGATCTTGAGATGGTTAACGTAGAGCAGCAAGGGTCGTCAAGGGAGATTTCAGATTCGACAGCAGTGTTTCGGCTTTGATAGAATCCCTCGGTTAGAACTCCCTTAGAGATAGAAGACTTGAATATCGACGGAAGCTTTTTGATAAATTTAAATCTACCGATTTCGGGGAGGAGATAACAGTTATTGTGGTTCTCAGTGATAAACTTACGCGAAATTCAAGAGAAAACAAAAAAAGCGATACAGGGAAGTAGTTGCCAGGACAGATAGCTACTTTTGGTCATTTTTTCCGCAAAGTATTAGAGAAGCTAATAGCTCTCCGGATTAGATAGGTATTTTGGTGTCTTACACCCCCTGCCATGCGCCACTGGCGGATTGCGGGGTTTAAATGTAAATGTAAATGTAAACAGTGACAGTGAGAAGTGCGAATAAGCCGTCAGTTACCGTTAGAAGATAAGCTACACGGTGGAATCAATATTGAAAAAAGTAGCCAGTTAAGATTATAACAAATCAACGGTTCATATCGTCCAACGTTCGGGAAAGTTTTACCATTAATCTTGACGACACGATGTATGCAATACGTAAACTGTATTTCAAGCGTATTTAGCGGTGCCCTACAAAATCAACATCAAACCTCTGAAAACATCATACAACCCTCAGAAGCAGAGAAAAGAATCGTACCTTGTAAAATAACGGATAGACGTGTGCAAATATCAAACCACCTGCACATACAAACCCTGGATCAGCGGAGTTACCAATCAAAAATTATTTATTCTGCGGGGACCACCTGCTAGCCCTAGTGCTATGGCGCCCAACGAACCTGGACATTCTTCTGGTTGTTCACAGGAACCGAGCCTGTACCAAGAATCGGAAAAATTTAGGAACCGACTCATCCTTAATAATAACCGTAGAATTTCATTGCATTATTTATTTACGCCGCATTTATGGTTATCGCCATGGAGTCCAACAATCAATAATCACATAAAAAGTTCTTCGGGTGTAATAGAACGTATTCCATGGACTTTTCAAAGCGTTTGGACCGACGGAGATCGAAGGCGGATGTTCTGATGTCTTCCGATTGGGTATTTCGTCATCCCCTCTGGGATGCTTTGACGTCTTCTTCCGTTGAAACCGCTGAGTTACGCATTTACAATGAGCAAGGTCGAGGAATGGGCTTCCGTGGCCAATGCTGTCAAATTGGCAATAATTAGAGATGAGCCTACCGAAAGGTCATTGGGAATAGATTATCGGAACTCTTCGTTGAAGATAGCCGATAGCACGGGAGCGACTCTCCATAAGGTGGGGGTGGGACGGATTCTTTTTGCCGAAGTTTAACAGATGGCCAGTATATTGTACTAGGCGAATATACTATTATATAATAAATATTGTATTTGGCATATCGTAACTACTCTATTACAGTTTAAACAAACACTTCGTAGTTTCTTTGTAAAATTAATTTAAAAATCAGCGTCAATTTATAATTTCAATTTATTACAAAACATCTCCTGTGCTTGACACAGATATTATGGTGTAATGGATATCACATCTACCTGCAATGTAAAAGTATGCTGGTTCGATCCCAGGGTAATTCATTTTTTTCGCATCTCTTTTTCGGTCGCAAAATTACTGTTTTTAGTAAATACTTTATCAATTTCAATGCCACAGTCAAGAATAACTATCTGTTGGTTTTACTTTCATTTCATTTTGCTGAATAATACATATAATCTTTCGGGTAGAAAAAATATTCGTCGACGGGAATATTATCAACGCAGTCTCACAAATGTACGCTACTATTTGAAATCACTTAACTACGTTCTAACGACCGTAGACGAACATCATGCACAGTAGAAATACAAAATTGGCTGTTTTTCGAGAGGCCTAAACACCTCTTCATTGCTACTATTGGCTCCAGTGGCGTCCTTCCCTCGGTGCGGGAAAAGGCTGCGGAGGACAGAACTATGACAAATGAACGCTTGTCATGGCCCTGGACGATAGTTATGGTACTATTAGGAGATTAAATATTTGGGTTTGAGGTAATGTAGGTAGATTTTGGAATATTCGTTGCAAGGAATTGGGGTATTTGCCGTATGTTCTCGACACCAACAGGGGTCTATTTGATGGAAATCCGTCTGTTAAGTATTCAGCCGGAAGGCCAGTTGGTACCTAACCTCCCTCTGACATTAGATACCAAGAGCTAATAGGTAGGGATGAGGCTTCTTAGGCAGGATGAGGAGTGAGGTAGTTCACTTCTTAATTCCTCATCAAGCCAGAATACTATGAGTGGGACATGCCCATGTGAGCGAATCACGTATAAGTAACACTTTTCTTGGCATTCCATAATGATAGACCTCAATTAGAACCCCTATTAGGCATCACTCATACCTCAGTCCCTTTAATGCCATCACATTCATGATCAAGACTGACGAAAGTGAATGAAGGATACATTTTTCTTTATGCTGTACCAAACGACAAATGAAACATATTCCATTCATCAGAATACAGTCGCAGGAACGAGCGTTAATGATTGCATGCAAAAAGATATAAACTATCTTTGGAAAAAGGTCATGGCTTTAAAATTCACTTCTCTACACGATTAAATTGACCTCTGAGATAATTTATTTCACATCGTAAATTTTAAGGTATACCCGATTTTCGGAAGCTCAAAAACGCAAAACAGGTGTCTTAGATTCGAGAACACGCTGCACCAACCAGTTGCAGTTTGCAAACGTTAAAAAATCAAACGTTTGCAGTTTATATTTCTATTGCAAAATTAATTGTTCAAACTTGAGCATATTTTTACAGGAAATAAATTTTGTAAATATTAATGCTCTGATCGTCGACAATGGATTTCGGCTCCAAATTATGAGAGCTTTGATACGATACTGGAGTTTTACGTTTCTATTTTAATCAAAATCCAATCGAAGCGTATAAAACAAAAAGTGTCCAGTTTTGATAAGCTATAGTGAATGAATTGAACTAAACTAAGATATCAATTCTCTTCTGTACGATAAGGGCTATTAAAATTTTAATCATACATCTATATTTCCCGTTGAATATCAAAGAATTATTTAGCTATCAAGTAATTTAATGCGAACTTGTTATTCTTGTCTTTTAGTAAAGCTTGTGAAAATATTCACCAATGTTGCTTTACTGTTATCATAAATTTGTCTTATTTGGAGCCTCCGTACTTAGGGCGATAAACAATATATGTTCATTTGGCAAAGAAAACAACACGCAAGTGATGTATCCTAGTACTCCATTAGCCGTTTCGCGAAAGGGTTATTTTATGAGTTTAATTGAGTAAATGGGGTACTCGTATTATGCCCTGGAATGGTCACGTCTGCACACTCCAGAATATTGCCCTTGCTCTCTAAATTAGCAGATAGTATCTCTCTCTCTGTCCTTTTACAGATCGTTTGGGGTGGTTAGGGACGAAAACCCCATTTAATTCGTACACACATTGAGAACCACTTGGTCATTTAGAGTTAAAATAAATATTCCCTGAAAACAATAAGAGTTTATGTGAGAATTTTAATTTATTGATAATTTTAGAATTTCCGTGGAGTACATAGAATGATGTCACGGTTGCGTAACCATGGTAACTGCGGGGATATGTAGTTTAAATTAGATAGAGAATGAGAGGTACACATGAGAAGTTTTCCGAAAGGTGATTGAGGTGAGGTGATTCATAAAAAATTATTGAAATGATTGATAATATATGATAATAAAATATAATGATATATATAAATTAATGATAAATCTCGAACTATTTTAGTGTAAATGCGTATGATAGTTTATATCGTTCAGAAATTCAGCAAGGTTAATTTTAACGGTTAGCAGTTTCTATTTCTATCACAAAATTAATTTAAAAAGAACTATCGCTCAAAATTTAGCGAATTTTCATAAGAATTCTATAAATATTTATATTCGGTTCGATTATATATTTCGGCATATTAAATTACATTGCATACAACATCTTTTTAAAAGTTCGTCGTAATGTATTATATAATTTAAAATAGTATATTATACGTTTACACTTTAGCTTCATCTAATTGCAATTCTATACGCAACCATTTGCTAAAAAGGTGACTTTCATCGTATATTAATGTATAAGACTTTATCCAGAGATATTTTAGATTATTGGTTGACTAATTTTTAATTTTTTTTACGATCAGTTAGATACATATTTTATTTACAACTTTCAAATTTAACGTTTGTTTACAAACCGAAAATTTTCAGTCTTTCAATAACGAGATAGATATGCATTTAACAAACATTTAAACAAAGATTCAATGAGCATAGCACATCATATACAAACGCATACACAGGAAGAATCTAGATCACTCGTATCTACGGAATATCATCGCTCTAAACAAACGGACAAATCCATGGCAACGCCTTGTCCAAATATATTGCCGCTGCGGAATTGCAGTCTGTTTATCGCTCCGATTCTATAAAAAAAATCGAAAACAGAGAGAGAGAGACCATGTGGGCAGTCGTGGATTACTGCGAAAGTTCATGAAACCCTCCGTGTAGAGTGTTTTGCCGGACTACATGCATTGGAGAGAGTTTAGCAGTCTGGAGAGAAAGGATCGCAGATGGTTAATCGCAGAAGCGGTTTCGTCCAAGGCAAGAACGCCATATTCGATGGCAAAAGGCGGTCAAACGGTGGAGATTGGCTAAAAAAGTAAAAAAGGATGGAGTGGATGTTTTATCCATGGAGGAGTTGTCCTTTTAGAATGGAATGTGCCGTGGTTGGAGTGCCGCCTTGCCCCCCGGAATTTTCCCGGAAATCTCCCGGATTTCGTTGCGTGTTTGTGTGGAATCTCTCTCCTGGAGGGAGGTTTGGAATCTCCCGGCATATCTACCAATGCGGTTGTTATCCGATCTCAAATAGTAGTGTGTATGTACCGGTGTGCAAATATGATTTTGGCACATTTTTACTGGCAAATTTGACTCAAATTCAGTATTTTTACAGCGATAATTGCGTATCGAATGAGTTTTTTTTGCCGATTAACACTTAATGCATGTACTAGATGATTAGTCAGTAGTTATATTGTAAATATTTTATTTTCATTGCATTGAAATAGTTTTTTATTGATCACAAATCACATCAACTCGGAAAGTGAGACGTTTTAAATTTTTATTTATTAATGTCACACATTTGATTATCTTAGTTAATTATGCTTCTAAATTATATTGAATAGCTGAATTTTTTAAATTATATTTATGACTTTAATTTAAATTTATAAAGTCTCTAGGGCTATCTCCCAATGAAGCAAATAGTTTTTTTGCAATATTATAGGCTATACGTTTGAATTTGAAGTGTGGTTTCAGATCAGGTTAATAAATATGTTTTTGGTAAGATTTAATCCCATTCGGCATAATCACGCATTGAATGAAATATTTGCAGAATAACGCTCTCTATGTTGCTCTTTATGATTATACGCAAGTTCCATTTCATAATGATTGCGTTGCTTATATATTATTCCTGTATCAACAAAGAAGGTTTGCATCAACCCTTAATATATGCCAGATATTTATTTATAATTAATTATATGTTTGATTATATCAACGGATTATACTCGAAAATCATATTCCTTAATTTTATTTCTTAACCTACTATTAATACATCTAGAGCATCCCTTCAGTTAGCCGCTGCTCTATAATACCGCTCTAATGTTTCCTTTTGTTATTAGAAGATATGAAAAAACTTGTTATAAAAAAATTTTCTTCTTTAAAAAGTATCCGTTTTTCCCAGTTTGTAAAGATGTTTTTTTTTTTAATTCAGGCGTGTTTGAACATTATCATATTTTGCTTCCCTGTCTCATCAATTCTTATCAAAGGGGAATAACGTTGAAAATAATCCTTTTATTTTTTTTTCTTCATACATTCCCTTACCGGTGTACAATTTCGACCTTGGACTTCCTGATAATGCATCCAATTTACTTCTCACGCATGGACCAATGCTTTCACATGCCTCCTAATGGCACATCCGGTCTACCTATGGGAATAGGTTCCCCCCCAACCTTACTTTAAACGTTTAAGGTTTTTTGATACTTCTCCTATTTTCTCTTTTTACGTGAGGCCTCTCGTATTTCCAACGGAGAAAGTACTAATGGGACCCTCTAATGCATTCGCTTCTATTCGTGGATTCAATTTAGTTTCTTGTGTCCCTTTACGTTTATTTTAAGATCCGCAGGAAGGGTCGTGACCCTTCCGTTTAAAAGTCGCTGACGATGAATACGGAATTGGCAACGAGTGGTTTAATTGGCAAAAGGAAACGGTTTTCGCACTAATAGGAAACGCTTTTTATTGAGCGATCAATGCCGGAAGATTATAGGTATTATTAGCAAATGTCACTTTTTGCGAAAATCTCGCAAATTAATATTTTCCCTAGTAATAATAAGAACAAAAATATTTATCACAGATTTTACCCCGTTTACAGTTTAAGAAACATCAAGAATAGCATAAAAAATTACTAAAAAAAGTGTTTAGAATAAGTAGAACACAATTTAACTACTTATTACATACAATGTTTACAATTACAAACAATGCTATTAAAATATAATTGATACATACATAATTATAAGGATGATGAGTGTTTACGAAGAAGATACATTAGTTGTAAATTAATAGAGGAAGGATGAAGGTTTTAATCTGAAAATTCTTTGGAGCATATAAAATTAGTATGCATTTTCTGGCAATAATGACTACCATATGCAAATATTAAAGATCTGTTTTTGTCAACATAATTAGTTGATTCTCCAGGAACTCGCTGCTCTTCACAGATTCGTGAATCTGTGGTTCTTCTCCTTAACGTGAATTCTCTTTATAAATATATATAATATACATCATTATATAATATATATTAAAAAGTATACATCTTTTCTCTTATTTTACATCTTATTATTCTTCTCTCGATTCCTTAGCAGATTTTAGCTTCATTCCCTTTATCATAAGCTTCAAAAATAGTTGGGAAGGGAGTGAGGCTTACTAGGCAGGATGAGGAGTGAGGTACTTTTCCATCGTTTTCCTCACAATGCTACTAGGGGAAATAAATCGTAAACAGAGCTCAATGACTCTACGATTAACACTATTTTAGTGATGTACAACGACATGAACATGAGCCATTATCCAACATCGCTCAAACCTCAGTAACTCTCATAATCACGAACAAGTCTGAGTCAAAAGTAAATGAAAGACACATATTTATTTATTCCGCACCACAGTATAAACGTGAATTGCTAATTTTTTATAATACAATGTATATATCGAGTTTGATACAAATGAGCGTCTGGTTTCTTAGCAACGAGACGCGAGTGGCATTTATAAAGCATCTCCCATCTACAAATAGAGAAAACGAATGTAAATGCATTTACGGTGCCTGTGTCCTCAGAAAAGCAAATGTGACGCTTTCCTTTCACGAAGAGTACGTGAGGAGATTAAAAAGAGTGACTCTGAGGTTCAAAGGGGCGTGACCCGTAGCAATTCGTGCGTCGCATCGTTTGATGATTCACGCACCACGCGAATTTCGAGGGAACGGATTATTTTATATTCGCAGATGATATTTCCTTCTATCGCTTTTATCTCAGCTTTGCATCTTCGACGTTTTGTACACAGGTGGGGTGGTGAAAAAAGTATTGCTAAATTTAGAATTGCGAGGAAAATTGCAAAGCGAAAAATCACTGTAAATACGACTTAAAAGCTATGTTGATGTAAATGCAGTAGAAATGCGAATATTTGTTAAAATCCGTGGAAAGAAACAGTTAAATCGAAGATGAAGAAAGTGGAAGATGAACCTGTAATTTAGCGCTTTAAGTTATTTAGATCGTTCGAAAATATTAAGTTTAGTTTGAATTAAATTTAGTTTAATTTCAAGGTAGTTTTCTTTAACCAAAATGTGAAGTTGAAATTTTTATCAACTATATATTATGTTATGAAACCAAGGGCAATCTCTGAAAAAGTCTTTCTCAACCCCCAATATTATTTTTAATTAACTATAATAAATTCAGAATGTATGATATGGAATTTGTCCGGTTGGAGGTTATTATTAAAATTTACAGGATAAAGGCGCAGTCATTTGAACATCAAATTTCGGACAGATTGTCATTTAAAATTTAGAATCCAGGATTACCAACTGAACAATGAAAAGTCAGATCTTAATGGAGGAAAATACAAATGGCTTCACCCGCCTAAAATCAATATTATGATTGAATGATTCACGAGGTGTAAAACTCTAATTTAAATCAAGGATGATTATTCATCTTGTCGCTTTTTCAAAATTTCAGTACTTTCTACTCCAAAATCCACGGTAACAATGAATTATACAATAACTAAAAAGCTGCTATGGGAACGTTAGATTTTCTCTTTCTTGATTCGCGTGCTCCGTTGTATTAGAAAACTAATTTGCAGTACGCCGCTTATTAAATACATCCACAATATTGAGTAATCTATGCAACTTTCGGTATTATAACCTATTTTCTAAACCTATTTGTAATTAGAAATAATGGCTCTACGAAATCTAGTCATGCACTAAAAGATGGCAAAATGGAAATATATTCTTATTTTGGTCGATGCATATCCTTTTTGCTCGAAATAGCTTGATTTTTGGAATAATAAACGAAAACAATATAAAATATCGGGGTTTTAAACAATCAGTCCCCTTGACGACCGAATCTGTTATCGAACCAAGCTGCATACTTCTCGGATAAGAATAGAACAAGAATCCTGCCCATACGAAAACTATGGGTACGAGATGATAGCTTTGTTACTGTTGTTACAAAATATTCTGAAAGTTGCGTCATTTTTGATGGGTGGTCCAAGTTTTCAAATGAGAGAAACTTCAGACTTAGCAGAGTCGACCTTGAAATTGCCTCCTACTGGAAATTTGAGGGTACGCCCTCTCCTTCAATGTCAACCAAAACGTAAAATCTCATAATCTGAAAAAATCCCCTCCGTTTAGGCTGAAGTTGGAGATATCACATCAATGTGCAGATAAGACTTTATAAAGGCCTCTTAGATCGAGCGTTTAGCAGTAATGCTTGCAAAGCACGGCTGCTTCTTCATTTTCTTCGCGCCAGAAAGTTTTAAGAAATTTCGGAAGACATGGATCTCTAAGCAATCTTAAGAAAAGCAGATGCTGCCAAGAGGAATGATAAGGACTCTAATTGGATGCAAAAAGTTTCGGAAGCAAATTAATTGCACAAAGCTTTCACTATCGTAAAAGTCGTCCTCAAAGATGAGCATAGATGCCCGGAGTACTTCGAGGCGGTCTGTCTGCATGTTTCCTGCAGCCCTAGGGCCATCTCAGACATCTCCACTTCCTCGTGTACGAGGAAAGGAAGTTTCACTCGCATATTGTTGACTTCTCCTCTCTCAATTCGCAAAAATAAGGAAGTGCTCTGAGGGGCATCGTGGCTACTATTTCAATTCCAGCGGTCACCCGCAACTTTTCTCCTTTCACTCGTTGCTGTTTCGTTTGATACAAGCCACTTACATGGACATTTTAAGAGCTGCTACCAGACATAGGCAATCTATTTTAAAGATGTTAACATTCACTTCATATGAAAATTATGATCAGGATATAAAATTAGTATGCAGTTTGAAGTAAATATGGTCAATAAAAATTCACGATTTCACAAATAAGGGAAATAAATATTTGATTTGCTAAATTATTTAGGAAATCATAAGTCTATTATTTAATTTATATGAAGTAAACTATGTTTATAACAATGAATGATGAAGCGATAAAGTTAAATAATACAATTTTAAATTATATTTAATACAAAAATCATTAGCATAACAATTCATTCAAAATGAATTATTATATCATTATTATTTAGTTTTATAATAAATTAATATTGATCTAATTTTTGAAAAGTAATATTTTAAATTCATATAAATATAATAACACATCTGTATTGTGTAATTTTAATGTTATTATAGGAATGTTGCTGTATAATTATATTAGAATCTGCCTTTGCTAATTGAATCCATAAAATATCTTCTTGAGGGTGATTCTAAGATATTTCGCTTAATAATTCCCATTTCCGGCTTATTCTGCTCACTAAATTTACACTTATTCCTTCTTGATAAACATACCGGAGGAGTTTTCTCGCGATAGCTACCTTCCATAAACTTCTGAATCAACCTAGTGCATCAGCATCATTCATTTCAAAAGTACTTCCGTGTAGACTTTCTGTTATTTCAACAGTTGGCAAGTTTACGAACATTGCTTGAGTTGAATATTAGCTATCCAGTTTTTTTGAGTGATATTTCATACGACACGAGACGTTTTAACAACAGTGATCACCATAGTTACCAGCGCGAGGTAAAATAATACACTTTAGGAAACTACAATGGTATTTACCATAGTTACCAGCGCGAGATAAAATAATACAATGTTGGAAACTACAATGGTATTTACCATAGTTACCAGCGCGAGATAAAATAATACAATGTTGGAAACTACAATGGTGGTCACCATAGTTACCAGCGCGAGGTAATAGAATACACTGTTGGAAACTAATATCCGAGTTATTCTTCCGCAAAAGACATTGAACCTGTTATTCTTCCGCTTATGTTCCCCTCAGATCTTGGACTTCCGTCTGATTCCAGACATTTGCTGTTTCTCAAAGTTTCCCGCATTTGTTCCGCTTCATCTAGCCTCATTTTTCTTCTCTTCCATTATTAATTTTCTCCTTCTTTCCTTTTGGCCTCGTTCTTTGTCTCTATTCTTCCCCGATTTTTTCCCTCGAACAGTATTTTCTCCGTCTCTCGTAGTCACTGTTTCCCTTTATATCATGTTCTTCTTTTTTCCTTTCTCGGATTTCTTTGTTTTCTTTTCCTCTTCGTTGATAAGAAGGAGACCCTTTGGTGACGACTTGATCCGTCTCGTATTCATCTTGTTTTGCCCTTCGTATTTCCTCCAATATATTACAACAGTGTTCTCTTTTTTTAATGGCCTGCCAGCAAGTTTTGGATACAGGATGGAAAAAACGTGCCTTCTCTTTACTCTTGTCTCTTTCTAGCTCTTGATATCATTTAAACTACTGGGATATGAGAGATGCTGTATAATAGATTCATTCTGGTCATTGATCGTTACAAATAAGTGCTATTCATAGGGTCATTGCACTATATCAATTGATCTTGTAGCATTTATTTTAATCATCTTCTGTTATTTAACGATTAATGTTTGTTATGTTTTCTTTAAACATTTTGTTAATATTTTAGCATATTGCGTGTTTTTGTCATTGTATTGATCTTATTTTAAAATACTTCTGTGTTATAATGTTTTGTGAGCAAAATGTATTTATTTGAAGCTCTTGTTGGCATCCCTCCAGAGCTAATTAACAATTATTCTTAAATCAAGGAAAGCAATGGTCAAAGTACCTCACTCCCCATTTTGCCTAATAAGCCTCATTATCTATCTAGGAGTTTTATTAGTTAATGGTTAGGGGGATGAGGTTCAAAAGGATTAAATATTTCAAACATACTTAGATATTCAAATCGCTCGATAAGTGATTTTATCACCTGCAATATGTATTTATTTTGTCAAATTAAATCCAAGTTCAGAGGTGTACTAATAAATTGATTCGATGACTATTACTGTAGATAACCATTTTTATTTAGATTGGAAATTGCGGTAACTTTTCCAAATCGTTCATATATGTCCTAAAATTTAGTACTATTTGAGTATAAGGGTTGCCGAGGTGACCCATGCTATTTTTTGTATCCAAGCAAGGGGTCAGTGAGAAAGAGGGGCCACGTTTCCAGGGCCACAAATTTTTTATATTACGGGGATGACATCTGATCCAAGCCATTGCTCATCGAAATCAAAACCACCGATAATTTGGCACTATCGCGAATTTTTCATCAATCGATATTGAATTTATAAACTTGAATATTTAGTGTGAGCGAACAAGCGGTTGATTTGTACGACGTAATAGCATATATAACGATTATGAGGAAGCACTTATTAGAGTAGAAATCGAAAGTTTGAAGCACCATTCGTCTAATTGGATTTTCAAATCTCTACATTAATCTCTAGTAGTGTTTCCTCGTAAAATACCATTTTCAATGTCACATAATTATGTGTTGTATTATACACATACACATGAAAACACACATCTGTACACACATGTATTCTATCTTCCAAGGCGTAACTTTGACCATCCATTAAGTTTTCCCGAGGAAACTTTATTCCACGGGGAAACGTCATTTAAGAAGAAAGTTAGTAGAAGTTGATTTACGAGGAATGTAGAAACAAGAATCTTCATCCTTTCCCTCTTCTCCCCTTACTCTTGTCTTTCGTCAGCAACGAAATAAATAGAGTACTTGACGTCGTAGCCTCAGATTCGTGCAAAACTTTTGTTTCATTTAATCTTTCCGCCTTTCTCTCTAGTTTATTAAAAGATTTTTGCTGTTTATCTCAAAAAGTCACTCCAAAATTCTCTCTATGGTTTTGAGGTTATTTTTCTTCCCATAATTTCAATGTAAAACGTATTTGGTGATTTAATATTTAATCTGCCATCTTTGTTTCTTCCTATGTTATGTTTTTTTGTGTAAAATTTGTACATTTATCGTTAATGCAGTCTTAGATCTTATTGCAAGCAAAGGCTTAGTTGATGAAACGTGTAACTAGGCAACAACCAAACATATTAACTATCGATTTACGCTTTTAACATTCTTAGTCCACCGAAAATAAATTAAGTTTTCATGATATATTTCTCATTATGTAATTATCAGGATATTTAGGTGATATCCAAGGTAGCGACAGCCAATTATACGAAGTGATTTTATTTACAGTAAATTATGGCTGATAATACCGAATATTACCTAATTTTATTGAATTTCAGCCATTATTATTCATGATTGCATGAATTGTAGCTAATTCCATTTATATCCATATCAATTCCATAATAGATCTTTAATATTTGAATCAACCAGAATAATCAGAATCATAGGCAATTCAAAAAATTCCCGGAAGACGGTCATTAAAGTTAAAAATACACCATTTTTACCGCATTATCGAAGGCGACATTGTTGATAATTCTCATTATTGGATGATTAAAAAAATGCTGCTCAACAATATAGCTTGATATTATTGTAGATTGAATGTATCCGGAAGTAGTTAAGCAGATTTCTAGGATTCTATTGAACATCCATAATATATTTTTTGTTTATGTTTACCATTGTTGGAAAAGATCTCTGTACCATTGTTACCATGATCTCTATATATGTACCATTGTTACCATTATCTCTTTACCATTGTTGTATACTACCATCAAGTTTCATTTCGCAATCTTGCATTTTTAAATCTAGTTGCCAGTCTACCTCCATAACTCAATATATTACTAATCGAAGTTGTTCTGCTATCATAACTAGTCGCATATTGTTGGAATGTCAAATTAACTAGATTTAGATTAATACCCTCCGTGCCGCCAGGGGCGTACGGCAGGAGGAAACTAATTCAAATAAACACTTCACTTTCTCAAAGACAATATCAGTTCCAGACAGTTCTATAATTCTCCGCTAGGGGGTCGCGGGAAGTATAACTAATTACAATGTAAAGGAAGCGATGAGTCACACTTTGGAAGAATACCCTAATATCCTTTCGTCAAGTAAACTTTGTAACACTTTGTTCAACTCCGTAGCTTTCCTATCTCTCTTCGTTTTTCCGCCTATATTTCATAGTTTCCTTACGTACCGCTCGTCTTCCTCATCGGTGTGTTTTCTTCTCACCCCATCTTAATTTTACCTGTCTTAAAGTCCACCTCCACTGGTGAGTAATGTACATCACCCAGAGAACCCCTCCGCAGAGTTTTAGGGGTCGAGCGGGGAGTAAATTCTGAAGGAAATTCCAGCAGCGTAACAAAAAAATGACGGAGATCTTTGGAAATTGTCTTCGGAGGCACCGCACGGAAAAATGGAACGGTCTCAGAATGTAAACTCCATCCAAATACCTTTAATATTTATTTTTGCGTTTAATTTTCATTCGCCAGGCCTGCGCAAAATTCTCGTCACTTACTCCGAAACCTTTCATCATCACCATTATTTTCACGCTTCGAAATTTAAACTCCTCGACGGTTGCCATGGTAAATTGACGGCCATTTGTTGAAGCGTCCGTCCTCAAGGAGCTCTGTTTACTTTTCCACGTTCTATAAAAGGCACGTTCCATGAGTTGCGATGTATTCAAAATAAATAAATATTTACCTCATGCTGCAATGTATAAAATACGAGTAAAATGTTGCTTGCATACTGAAAGCACTTCGATAACACTAATTTCAAGTCGGCATCATATAGAGAGGGTTTTCAAAAGAAAAAATGGAATGAATATATTTTTTTTAATTCGCAGTATTTTATCCGTCCGGGATCGAACCCGGGTCTTTATGGTGATACTAACTATGCAGCACAACAGCAGCTCACCATCTCTAACTATGTATGACATCATAAGCAGAAATATTTACTACAACTACATCAAACGACGTCCTACTTTTCCCTTATATTCCTTATGTGAGAAATTATAATGTGCTCTAGCATCGAACTCAGGAACAGCATGGTCTTATTTAATTGTTTTTCTGAAACAGAGTCTTAATGTACACTTTCTATCTAAGCAAGGACTCCCTATCATTTCGAAAGTGCATAAAAAATAATGAAAAACTATTCCAATGTGTTTTATACGGGAGTTATATTTGCCGCCCGGCATCGAACCCGGGTCTTTCTAGTGATACTTCCTAAGCAGCCCAATAGAATATCCACCATCTTTGACTATGCGTGAAAATTCAAGCGGAAATATTGGCTGCAACAGCCTCAAACGACGTGCTACTTTTCACATATATTCCTTTTGTGAGACATTTTAATGTGCTCTGGCATCGAACCCAGGAACAGTATGGTCTTATCTAATTTTGTTTCTTAGATGGATTCTTAATATAAATCTTGTAGCAGAGCGAGAACTTCCTATCATTTCGATATCTGCATCAAAAAAAGAATAATGAAAAACTACCTCAATGTATTTTAAATGGCATATTTTTGCATCGTCCTAGCATTGAACCCAGGATTTTTTCCGTAAAAGTCATTAATTTTTCGATAGATCATGACCATATATATAGACTCCTTGAGTTTTGATTCTCTACCTATCCGGGAAGTATTTTTTTAATTCCCGAAAATCAATGCAATGCTTTTAAACGGGAAAAATCCGGAATTTGAGGCCCTCGGGAATCGAACCCATGACACTGAGGTTCAAAACCGCAATCTTTCTGGGGGTTACACGTTATGGCCAATACGTCGTAAAAATGTCAAGTCAATGACGCTTATGGTTTATCCTGTGATTTAGTATCATATCTATCTATCTATATAGGTATATACATGAATGAATCCGGAGAAGCATCTATATATAATAGATCGAAACTGCAATTAGTGTATGCAAAACCCATTTCTTTCAAGAACCTGCTATCGCACAACTTTCCATATTTACACATAATTCGATATCACCTCCTCGTAGAGTATTGGCTGCTATCTGCGTGCTGAAAGTCTTAGGTTCGACTACATAATATCCACGCAAATTATCTTAAAAAATGCGTGTGAAGGTAATTTGAAAATATTCTGTTTTTCATTAAAAATTGCGTGCTAAAAATATTCCAAAATCAACAGTAAGATAGTTTATTACAATGGAATTAAATACAATGCAATTCAAATTATCGAACGTTCCCCCTAGCAACCCGTACCATTTAGGATGCTTTAATTTTAGCACAGCCATTAAGGAGAATCTAGCAAAAATATGAAATGAAAGATACAAAAGGCAAATAGAAAATACTGCATTAATTAAGATATGCTACCAGAACCTGCAGGTAATCTAAATTTGAAAGCATTCTAATACATCTTTCTCATACCATTAAGAATATCCATGCTTTTATATAAATCATGCTATTTTATGAATGCATCAAATGCTCTTTGTTAGAATTAATAAAAGATGCTTAGCTGCTTTGTATTAGAGATATTCATAGCATCCGGCAAAGGAAACTGAATTGCCCTTATTCTGCGAAATATGATACTGAAAAAGTATAATCTTGTCTCCAGAAAATGTTGAAGTCGAGAACGGATTGCAATATTTCGAGGAATACCTTGTTTCTTATTAGACTCAAAGATTATTTCGAAAGTTATCCTCTTAAAAGTGAAATAATTTCTCAAATTGCAGTCCCTTGTTCATATTTTTATCCTTAGCAACGCTAATCAAAATCTATTTACTTTTGATGAGCAACCCTCGCAGGCAGGCTTAATTTCGATAAACAACCTTCGTAGTCATGGTGTTTTTTTTTCTTTACCAAAATAAGTCATTTAATGAATAAACTGATTCATTACCAACAATCCAACCAACTTGAATTGAAAATAATTCCTCAGAAGAAGTTGGTGTGGTAATCATTTTAGAAGTAACGTACCTTTACAGAGTCGCCTTGTTTCTAGGAAATATCTCTTTGTATGCGGGTAAGTCCTCCTCATTAGCTAATTTTTTTATTCGCGTAATATCTTGCTCAAGGACGAATTCTCGTGAATCAAGTCACGTTTCCTGAGCCTCGTTTTTTCCGTAAAGCCTAGCTTAGCGAAGAAAATTTGACGTGCCTTCGTAACCTGGAAAGGTCAAGAAAGATTTTTTCCCCTTACCTGTGTGTGTAGAAAAAGGTTAATCCTTTTGTGGGAAACTTATATGAGGAACCGTACAAGAATATTTCCTTGCAAAGGGGAGAAGCAATGAATATGTATTGGTACTGTTCAAGCCCTCAATTATTGGTAGAAATAATTTCCATATATTTAGATATAAATCTATTAATGACTTACCGGAAAACCATAAAAGATATGTGTGTATGGCTTTTTATTTTTGCATATTCACTTACTTTTAAAATTAGTTTGTAGTTCGATTTCTCTATCTTGATACAATGATTCTACTGTTAGCTATGCTACCTCTACCTACTTCTACTTGAAATAATTGTGGTATATTTCATCTCAACGCTTAATGTCAATCAAAAATGAATTCATTGTAATTTGAACAAATTAACAAATGAAATTGTTCAATCCAACATTAAGCTAATAGTCAAATCAAACAGATTAAATGAAGAGGTAATTTAAATTAAATCATATTAATAATTGGCTTTAATATAAAGTTAAGTTTTAACTTTTATTGTTGAAAATTTTTAAGCGATTGTTGGAATAAAATCAACAAGTTAATTATTAAACTGAAGTATTTTTATGCGGCAAATCAAAACCTTAAATCAATTATTCAATTAAAAATAATCGAATTTTAAAATAAAATATAAATTAATTATAGATTACACCAATGAGTTAATTACGAAGATGAATATTAAATTGCTTTTTAAAATCGTTGTTAAATACATTTTTAACGAACCCGTCATGCGTTTTTTAGATACCGCGTTTCTCCCGTATGAGGATAGTTCGGGCACTAACGAGAGCATAGGAACATAACGCGTACCATTCGCAGTTTAATGATGCTGTCTTATTCCTTTCATTACTTACAGCTCTACTTCGAATATGCATGCCCACGTACTGCCATTCCTCATAATATACCTCTCTTTTACTCCAAACACAGTTTCACATTTCCCAGTATATATCTTTTTCACCACACTTTTTTCGGACAGTCCCTTCTCCGCATTCTTTTTTGGTCCGCAGTCATACATCATTTTAATCATCTTGCTCTAATTTCGTTTCCCTGATGACGTGTGCGCAAACTAACGCAGTGGGTACCCCCTTTGAAGCTGCTTGCAAATACATTCATCACTCATATTTTCCTATCGCCATCGTTTTTATCGCGAGTTCTCTTCGTAAATTCCAGCCAGTTCGTGGACTCTTCCCAAGCAAGTTCTTTTGACTGGAAACAACGTCCGTACTTTTTTATATAAGTTTTCATACTTTTGTGTGCTGGAGCACTTACTTAATGCAGAAGTCCGTCCAATTTGTGCCTTCAATATGGTCACATGATCGAATCGTTACGTAATTCATTGTTGTAATCCCGCCAAAAGTTTTTCAACAATTACCACTTTTCAACAATTATATAATGATTTCAATTGATCACATTTATTTGATTTGAGATAACTTGCGGCAATAAATGCCGATCAGAAAAAAAATATAATCATATTTGTCAGTTTTTGCAATTATTACGATGCCAAAAGATAAAAAGCATTTACGTATCAATATATCCACTGTAATGCTAATTAAAATTAGGGATTGGTTTACTTATGCAGTTATTTTTTTGGATTGTCTTCAAATTATTTTGAAGTCATTGAAGGTTCCATCAGATACAAATGCTGACTAATTCGAAACTTCTATTACATCCACCCAGTTGGTTTACATCTTTGTTATAGCGTGAGCTAGGTATTAAGGTTGCTATGGCATTATTTACTGACTTTTTCGTTGTTTGAGTTTTTTAAATTTGATTATATACAATATTCATGAACCCAAAATGAATCTGATTTTATCAAGTGAAGTCTTAATCCAATTTTATATATTTAGAATCTGCTAATACTCCCTCTAATCCATCTAAAATTTACGTTATTTTTAGTAAATCGATTCTTACTAAACTTATTGATTTAAATTTCCTGGGCTTTCAAACAATAAAGTTTAAAATATAACAATTAATTATTGATAAAATTTTCTATATTAACCATCCAGATAACAAAGAAAATAAAGCTAATAGATAAATGTAATTTTCATATAAATTTTAAATAATGGATTCTGTTAAATTTTGAATACTACCTAAAGAGATAAACCAATTAATAAATTCAATATAAATGACACTTCATATTTAGTGTGAATCAGAGTGGGAGCTAGAAACAGTATTGCTGATTTTCAAGCAATTTAAGATTTCCAGGAATTTTTCTCCGCCATTCAGTACGGAGGTTTGCTATTATTGAGAGTATATATTTCCTAAATTTCTCTACTTCCAGTTTAAGTGACATTTTTATATATTTTACCCAGAATTAATACTATCTTTTTCTCTCTATTTTTGTGCCCATATTTTTCAATACCTGAATGTACTAAATTGGAGAGAGAAATTTTTACGAGTTCCATTGTTAAGTCACTAAGTTACTTATTAACTTACTTGCTATATTACTTATTGTAGTAACTTTGTTTACATTATTAATATATTGTTACTTATAATTATTATATATTGTTATTGAATTTATATATAAAAATGCATTGGTAAACGGGTCACTTAATTTATTGCTTAATTACTTAATTAAATAATTACTGAATAATTAGTAATAGGCAAATGGTTTATTATTTAGAAATCATCGCTTCATTACAAAGTATGTATCCCGTGAAAAGAATGGGCGATGAAGATGAATCAAATTTTAAATACCAGTATTTCATAATAGAAAGAGATGATATATTTGTTATATATATTTTTCATCGTGGGGTTATAGACTTCGTGATTCCCTTCTCCTCTTAGAGCCATAAATTCCCATAAACGGAGACATTTTTTTCTTTTCGTGAGGCAAAATAGAGAAATCACTCTTTTTTGTCTCATTCAGACGTTTTTCGCATGTTTTGCTTGAACTGCTGCGTGTCCACTTCCGACCAAAATAAGACATTTTATTTCCTCCGGGGGTCTAGGATGGGTGGGGAAGATGTATTGCCCGGAAATCCTCTCCATTCATCACTGCTAAGTGACCTGCTCCTAGATGACCTCTTGAATTAAATGGAGATGTTTAGCGTGACCTATGTAACGGAGATTTGATTGCCTTGTATATTCTCCATGTAAAGTGGTTTCTCTTTTTATTCGTTTGTAACGGTTAAAGTACCAGGAATACATAAAGTTTCCTAAAATCTTTGTCTTCTCAAAACAATATTGACGAATACTACCTTTTAGATTAATCCATCGAATTAAACCAAATTTCGCTTACTTATCCTCTGCTGTACGGAGAATACGGATTAGTGGGTTTCAAACATGTCTCTCACTTTTGTCCGGGGATTTTGATGAAAATTTTTGTGTATCCAAATAGGTAGGAATACTGGAAGGAATATTAGGTGTTTTATAGTTATGTTTCAGATGAATGAACAATCAGCTGTGACTACATTTACGTCGTAAAGGAAGAAAAATTTGGAACACGGCTGTTAATGAATTAGAGGTTTGAAATCTATTTTGATATAAGTCCATTAGAAATCACGTAAAGTTCGTATTTGTATTTTGCAGACCTTACGTATTTCACAAGAAAAAATTAGAAATATATTGGTTCTTCAACATCAAAAAAGTGCTAAGAGAAGAGTTTATTATCCTTCCTTATCTATCCTCCCTTCATAATCGTGAGAATCAAACATTCAATGAATTTTTTAAATTTGATTAATATTAACCAATAATAAAAAATTGAATTCAATGTTAAAGAGGTCAGCCTTGCCTCATGAGTTTGTGAAGATCCGAAGTGAATTTGACATCGCTTTCCTTAAAAAAAAGAAAAAAAATTCTATTGCAATGTTTATCGAATTCGATTCTATTTAAAGATTCTGATTTTACTGACGTTTACTACCATCAGCTCATGGAATTTTATTAGTTATGCAATTAAGTAAAATGATTTGAGCATATTGTTTTTTTATTGATAGTCTTTACTTTTGGGGTAAATCATCACATTTTACAATAATCTGGCGGAAAATTGTCTTAAAAACGATAAAAACGTATACATGGGCATTTCACAAAGGATTGCCTATCACAAGCACTATTTGCCTTTAGCACATCGTCTGAAAAAAAAACCTGATCACAGGTTAGAGAGCTTGCTTGGTCACTCCATGAATCCGCAATGACTAAAAGACGATTAGTGGATACGCACGGTTTTACCACGCTTTTTCTGAAAACTTGATAAGTTTTTGAGGACAATTTTCCAGATTTTGAAGATGCGACTGAAATATTTTAAATTTTTTTCTCTAATTCTGCCACTTTCTTCCTCTTCCTGCATGAAGAGGAAAACTTTACGTAATATTTTACCAGAGGCTGTGATTGCATGCTGTGCAGTGTATGAATGCGTTATTTCGAAGCCTTTGTTTTGCTTTCATAACGCTATTCAGGCATCAGGGATTACTCATAACACTCTACAAATAATCAGATCTTATTTCTAAACACCCTCTCGAGTGGATCGTTTACATAATTTGTTGTTACCTTTCTTTTGATTCAAATCACGTTTGAATGAAAACATTTCGCAATTCGGACATGACCGGGATTGTTTATTTAATTTGCATTGAATTAATCTCGCATTTTCTTATGCAGTCCGAAGTTGTTATCATTCAGGCAGTTTTATCAAAGTCCTGAGCTTGTATATAGATAAATAAATGCACTAGATATCGACACCTGTCTCAGTATCAGTGTAGAGACAATGCACAGTTTTTGCTGATTTCATACAAGCATATTTTTGAAGTCACGTATGATTGTTTTGAATCAACGCATTTGCGTACTTACTTGTTGCCATGGATTCCTCTTTTGTTATCGGAGACACCAGTATGTTTTGATACGTAAATATTGATTTTAATCCGAGAATATTTATTCATGCCATATCTGCAATATCTCCCTAGATTTTTGGGCTAATTTTGTTTACTTTTCGTTGGTTTTATTAGAAAGCACACAATTTTCTGTCGTTTAGAATAATTATCGAATTAATAATGAATGAATTATTCATCGAATTATTAATTTAGTGAACAATAACAGGACAATGTCCTCTTTTGTCCATCCATCAGTCCATCTTTGGAAATGATCAATGAACGTTTAATCTGCATTATTAATCATTTTCAACCACAAGGAGCTTTAAATATATATATTTCAAACAAATTTTACATTGAGGAAAACGGTTCTTCTAAAATTAAATAATGGTCAGAATTGTTAATTTTGATTGTTTAGTCCCCCCTAACATTTTGATTGGACAATTTCTCGAAAGGAAAGTTACAAATTTAACTTTCATATTCAAAATATATAATGAGAAACTGATATTTATTTGCAGATCTTTTTCAATCTTTTAACAAAAAGTTACAATTTCGAGGATATCGAATGACATTTTTCATCGAATGAAACATTGTAGGGGGATTAGAAAGATATAATTTAGGGAATTTAAAATCGGTGAAAGATAATCAGTGGTTTTCGGAGGTGTCGACTGAATGCTATGTCGGTCAAACAAGATATTGGCAGTACGAGGAGTCGGTCATTTTAGATTTCATTTTAAAAGATTCGAATTGATCAGAAAATGTGCAAATCTACTGATAAGTTGGTATAAATTCTTTCAAATGCGGTGTTAATCGACTGAGAATAGGCAAAACGAAGATATCTCAATGAATTCAACTACATTTCTGCTTCATTGAATATTTTCTCTACGAAAAATTTTAAGATTTTTTCGGCAAAAACTAAACAGTTATAATTGAAGATTACTTGATTAGAAATGCCAGCAGAATAGTTTTTTTCGCTAACGAGCAATTCTGTTCTACCGCGTGATGAATTGTCTCAACGACAAGTTTTAGCTACAAATATATACTACATTTACACGTGTGCACTACCCTTGTATGGCGTGTAGTAGGGAGTCCAAGCATCGTTTAGTCTATTTTCCTGGTCTTTTAATTTTGCTCGCAAATCCTCTTTTGTATATGCAGAATGTTAAATTATCTTGACTAAGTGTCTTTAGGATGCCTTTTCAAGTACTAGTATATTCTTTTAAAGAAAGAAATATTGGAACACGTCTGTTAATGAATAAATATAATTATATTGCGGCATTCCTTTCTTGCTTTATCCGACTACCGGGAAGTAAGAGGAGGAACGCCGACAAAGACGGATTTTGGAGATATTAAACCTCTAATCTAATAATATTCTTTTAATAAAACAGAAGAAATCGATTAAGCAGTATAAGAGGATACAGAACGCATGATCATCCTCCGTTTAGCTGAAATTACCAAGTTAAATTTTGTTCGTCTATTGCAGGATCGGTATTTTGTCGGTTAAGTTTGCGTATCCGTGACAAAAAGAAGTGCTCAAAAACGAATCCAGAGAAGGATACAAATTATTATTATTATTATTAGGGTCTTTTGTATCAAATGTAGCTTGTGATAGCAAATGAAAGTCACCAATCACAAATGACACTACCCATTTCTGTTCATAGGCCGTGATACCTCGTTAATACACAATATTGCGTTTCATTGGCGATCGAAATGTATGTTACTAATTTTTAAATATATGTATTTTTTATGTCCTAAAATCTCTTTGTTAGCTTTCGTTCAAAACCCTTTTGGCACAGATTCCCTATGTCAACATTTTTGACGACAGATGTCGCGCTTATTCCAAAGCTGTGAGTGTACTCGGATCATGATACATTTTCGACACCCCTGCACTTTTTCAGTCAACACAATTTCACTGCATTGCAACGGACGATAAGGTCAACAATTGAGTTTCCTTGGTGACCCGTGCAGTTGTCGACCGTGGAATCAAACGGTGAGGTCGGAGAATAAACGAACTTGGTCACGGATTTCGCTCCTGTTCAAATTGACCCAGGAGTGAAAAACCGGTCTCGGATTACGGTCCATTGCCTGCTTGCTCTATTCATGACAGTTTATTCGGAGATTTATGCAAACGAGGGCAGACGGAGGTTTGGTTAGGGATGGAAAATAATGATACCGATGACCTTTTTTATGGTTCCAGTGCTTCATTGCCCACCTTTTTTGCCTTCTGTGTGAGTTCCGGTTAATCCATCCGTGTGATCGAGAGTACTAGAGCGCGCAAACGTATCCATGGAAACGGTAGAGCAATTATTGTGTTTGGGAGGGAGTTTTTAGCGCCGAAAATAACGTGAAAACGGAGATAAACACGATGTTTGAGAAATTAATTAATTAGTTTGACGCCAAGTTCATTCACTTCTCTACTAATTTTCAAAATTTTTGATAATATTTTTTTTCCTGTTTTATTTTAAAATGCCTCAGTTAACTCACACAATGACATATGCAACTCTTTATAACACTGAAAAATTTTTCCCATGATTTAATTTAGTAGATTTACATCGAAATAATAAATAACGAAAAACACATTAATGGTAAGATAACATAAAAATGCGTACACATTTAGTCAAAATGAATATCAGATTTTCTCAACCCGTTAACTCTTAGGGAATTATTTTTTTATTATACATCCCGCCATCTATTCCTGCTTCCTTAGCGTAATGAATGTAATACATTTCATTCGCCTCTTGGTACAGGAAAGAGGAAAATATATATTTCGTTTAATTTTCCCTCCGACATTTTTATAGCTTCGTTAATATGGAATCTAATGAGGAGTGAGGGATGATAAAAATATTAAAAGAATCTTTATTAATAAATCCCATGAAAAGTGTAATTTCGAAAGTCACTGTGCTTCAGCCACGAGGATTTTTCCTTCATTAGGATTCTGTTTCCTATAGGATGTCGTTGAAAAACCACCTCACTCCTCATCCTGCCCATTATGCCTCATTCCCTCTTCAAAGCTTTTAATAACTAAAGATGGTTGTGATCAAGATCAAACTAGCCTTTCGAGATTATGACTTGAATTCCAGATATGTTGTTATACACAAATGCGTCAGAAAATGCATTTTCATTATGAAATAATTATGTTCAATATTATGTACAATATTATGTACGGCATAAAAACTCATTTTAGTTAGAATATTTTTGAATCTTTACTTCACTTGAATTTTAGACTAATTACACTTAGATTTATAATTTGTATTTGAAAAAAATCGTGTTTTTATCTTCACTGGTTTAATTAAACTTGATATGAGAAAGCGGTACTTCGCGGAAGGCGATAATAATGATATTAATTACTCGTACAATAAATATTTTTCGTAGCGACATGTTTCGCTAGGGAACTAGCATCATCCGACAAAGCTACATTACAAATTTTCAATAAATACAAAAATGGGGGAAAGGGAATTTTATTTAAGGCGAATCATCCCTGGAATAGTACCAAGCGAATCCGCCACGTGGCAGCACCAAAATGATCGAAATTTAATTTCCCTCTAGCTCAAGATTGGTCGATTTGATTGTCATCATGAAAACGGTTCTGAACAATGGAATAACATAAAATTCTCGGTACAGAAAGGATTTTTTAATCTTCTTTTTACCAATTTCGTCATAAAAACCAAACAAAATTTCGCGGTATTCAAATTTTAGGGAACCTTTATTAAAACACGTTGCGAATTTTGGATTTGAAATTGGATGAATATTATGATCAGGAGAGCGTTTTAATTCGTGTTTCCTTCCGCTTTCTGTTCCTACCTATTGATTTTATTAGAATTCCCAATACGGGTATTTCTGACGTATTTACCAGTCGAGCGGTGTATTTGGGTCAGCGATTCCGTAGATACGTGGATGAGCGCCTCTTTGTCCTCCTTAGCATTTCGTATTCGCAAAGGTAACATCGCTCATTCGATGGACGAAGATGAAACCGTGGAATAGATATCCCTGTGTTTTGTAAAAAAAGGCAATTCGTGCAATTCCTCGTGATTATTGGATAAGATATCAAAAAAGTGCCATCATCGCGTGGAATTCAATCGCATTAAAAGCATGTTCGTATGGGAATCCAGGCCATAGGGAAAGGGAGAATGTATAATTGAAAAGTAATTAGGCCATCTTTCGGCTCAAGGTTTTCCAAGGGGGATTCTCCATTTTCCACCGGTTGATTCTTGGTTGGTTTCTTACCCTCATTGGTGGAATTTTAGTGACTAAATACGTAATGATTTAATCACAAAACAAGACTAATATTTTTAAAATCACATTCTCGTATATTAGATTATGTTTCTATAATCTTATTAAAGCTGGTAAGTCTCCAGAAAATTTAATTGCGCTAATCAGTATTACTATGCTATATATTTGAAACATTAAACATCGTGTGGTTGCTATGTATCAAATAAGTAAGTAAATAGCTGTCGTAGTTGACAAATACAGATATTGGTGATCGATATATATTCAGAATCAAATGATGAACAGTATATATATTATACGAATAATATTATATTAATAATAATAATTCATCAGTGCCCATAAATTTACTTTGATTCGAAGAGTTTTTTTTCACTATCATCAACCTGCAACGGTTCTCTACCAACTTACTACAATACATTTACAAAGTTGTTTCATTATTATCACATTGTAATGACATTATTATGAAATTATTGTCACCTTATTTTTGTAATTTTATTACATTATTTTCACATAACGAATTCATTAATACTTTCTCCATATACGAAGTATAGAGAAAGTATTGTTTTCATGAAAAAATTCGACTTCGAGATTTCAACGGAAATAGATGTTTTGGGGTCCCTAGAACACGTTTTGACCATTTTCGGAAAGATGTCTGTGTGTATGTGTGTGTGTGTGTGTATGTGTGTGTGTGATAGTGGGCGCTCTAACGTGAAAACTATTAGTCGTATCAATACCAAACTTCATATATAGTCCTGTGGTGTGTGCTGTCAGAGTTGATTTTTAGAGTTTTAGATTAGTTTTTGGAGCAAATCGGTCAACCGGAAGTCGAGCTTTATTCTTCAAAGCTCATTTCCGGTTTTCAAAATATCTCCATAAATATGATATATACGTATACTTATAAAAGTTTTAGATAATGTAAATACTATAGCTTTTGTATTTAACATATTTTTGTATCACCGGTTGATGAGGAGTTATTCGTGAAATACTGATAAACCGGAAGAAGATGATCATGTACTTTGTGGGCGCTCTAACATGAAAACTATTTGTCAGATCGACACCAAATTTCATTCATAGTTCTTTTATTACAGTCGTTAGAGTTGATTAGTTTTTGGAGTAAATCGGTCAACCGGAAGTCGAGCTTCATTCTTCAAAGCTCATTTCCGGTTTTCAAAATATCTCCATAAATATGATATTTAGGTATTTACTATTATTTATAAGTGTTTTAGAAAATGTAATTTACTATGACTTTTGTATGAAAAATATTTTTGTATCACTGATTTTTTAGGAGCTATTCACGAAATACTGATAAACCGGAAGTTGCTGATTATGTACTTTGTGGGCGCTCTGGGCTCTATGGGCGAAAGGCCAAATTCATCTTTTTTCATCGAGCATGTCCCGAAAAACATTATTTATAATGATTGTGACGTAAAAGATAATAATATATAAATTAATCACTCATCTTCTAAGTTTAGATTGAATATAGAGTTCGAAATTACTGTCGTAGATAAATATTTACATCTTATATATGGAGAAAGTCATGTGCTGGCCACATCAGATTTTATTTACATTAGAGTTATATAATCATACATTTTTATTAATTATTCTTACATAAATATATTTTTAATACATTTCGGTATATTTTTATCAAATTATAATTAAATTATTCTTTAAATGTTCGGATCAAATTATTTTTCTTTTAAATTTTTATGATTCCATTGTAATTATATTCATAATTATTTATAAACGGTGCTATTTTTAACTATTAATATAATCCTGTTTAGTTAATACTGTCTTAAATTTGTGGTGTTCCTATTTATAATCTGTCAATCGCGATTTTCCTATCGGCAAACACCGAGTTCTAATTAAAACTACCTATTCCTGTTTTCTGTAATAGAAAAAAATATCTGGAAGATGATGGCATTCTATATTATTTTTATATACATAGCGTGTATGGCGGGTTAGAATCGCAACTGCGTATTGAGTGAATTGATATTTTCTATCGAACTCACTCTTTCTGAGACAATCGTGAAGTACTTCTCCATATGTCATTGTCCTTGCCTACGTCTTTGGCTTCATATGCGAATTTCAACAAACAAAACAATATCAAAAAGCGAAGGATGGACATGTTTCAGATGTTCTAAAAAACAACAGAGTTGACATTTTTTATATACTCCAGTTTTACTTTGATCTTGACAACGAATGGATCAAGCAACAAGGTTGAATGCATTCGTAAAGTTGTTCTTTTCCATTTTTCCCTCGCAACAGCAACAGTTTCCATGGTGACGGCCCATTCGGCCTTGCTCGGCGTTTTTCAAAACGTCGTCGTTTAGATTTCAAAGGAGCGATATTCACCGATAGAGAATTGGCATTAGAGCTAGGCGCACTTCCTTCCATTATTTTATGGCTTTCGAAAGTTCGATTGCTAGAGAGATGAGCGCTCCCTTTTCCGAAGGTCGGATCTTTTAATGAAATCGGTGCTGAGCGATGGATTTTTGATCCTCGTATCTTCCAGATTGGATTACACAGCCCATCAATCCAAGTTCAAAGGGAAGTCGTTAGCTGCAACTTGGAGGAACTCAAGAGGCTTTCCTACGCCTGTTTCCATATGTGTGTATGTTAACGACCCCTTTCTTATCGAGGCGTTTGATTGGTAGTGGCCTTGCAACGAATTCCTCTTGTCATTAACGAAGGAGAAGTCAAAATGGTGGTTTAAAGAAAACGTATTTGAAATGAATGAATGTGGTATACGCAGCGCTGTGGGTAGTTGCATCTCCAGTCCCTCCGACAATCCAAAAAGGTTTGGATAGAGTAATAGGCTTACTAGATGAGGTCATTTATCTTTAGTTCTTAGTACAATAAGAGGAAAAAGCCTACGTAAGTGAAGCCCAATGACCAATGTATCGAATGACCCTATGAATAACAGTTTTCATAGAATTTGATAAGTGGACCAGATAAATTACGTCACTCGTTCCTTAGCTACTTGTGGGCAGTATAATTACTGCGCAGAAGTGAAGCATGTTTTTTATACCAGTTTTTTTCACCTCATGGAGACTATAATGATTTCAAATAGTTTAAACGAAAGGTAATTAACGTCTTCCGAGAAACTGAAGTCCTGCATGAATCGTTGGCTGCCTTGGTTGCAATTGGTGAGGGAATATCGGAAAGAATTACGATTATATTCAAGCATAAAAATGGGATATTTAGGAGCAAATTATTTTAAAAACACAGTCGGTATGTTAATTGTAGTTTTAGTCGGTGAAATATTGAAGAAGATTACGAATGGCATATAAGTGCTGCAAGTAATTGTCTTAACAATAATCTTAACAACGACATCGTGAGTTATAATTAAATTATAACTAGAATATGCATAATAGTAACATTAACTACTAAACAATATTAGAATCCAGGATTGTTGTAATTTGGGTTCAACAATTAAGATTGAAAGCGATAGATTGTTGACAAAGGGCGGCCAAGCAGATGTAGCTAGTGCCTTCCGGGAGAAAGAAATTTTCCGCGACACTTATTTGCGACAAAAATTGTGGAGAGGGCGTGAGGAAACTTGAAGCAGCGTGAAATTGCCATCTCCTCCTGAATATGCGATGGATGCAATTCGTCATCCAGATAGGGAAGAAGTGTGTCAACCCGTTTTTAGGACTCGGATGTGCACCATAGACATGCAGAATAGGGGTTATCTAAGATTCTTATTTTCTCCGAATGAACCCGTCTATCAAAGCGTGCGTTCAAAGTAGAATTTTGATGCACAAATCCTCTCATACGTAACTCTCCTATAACATGGCTTTATTTCTGCCAAATTCAAGTTCTGCTTGTGTTTCCAAAGCTAATATTTTGAAGGGAAGTGATAGAACGGAATATTGGACACTCTATTTCCAAGTAAACATGCATAAATTTTTATTCTTATGACACGAGTTTTTTCACGTAAGATTACGGGATAAAGTGTGCGTATCATGTCATACGATTCGATTTGAATCTCTCAATCAGATCTGAATGCATTTCCTCAGCAGTACATCATTTCAAATTGACAAGCGTCTTTAAAAACGCATCAATATCTCCCAAAGGAAATCTAGTTTATCAAAGGACCTTTCCTTATCTGTAATTTGTTCATCTGCGATAACAACGATCCTTTTTTGATGCATGGAAATGTATTTCCGAATGTGTCTCCTTGTGTAGTAATTTTCACGAAGGCATCACCTCAAGCTTTTCCATAGCATTCGATAAAGATTGACCACTAGAAATGCCTATAATTTAGCATAAAACATAATAATTCTCTTATTATGAAAGTTATGAACGAATGTGGATAGCAGTTTCATTACATTACGTTTATAAGCTGAGACGTATTATTACGAAATGCATGCAAACAGAGATAGAGGGTTAAATTGCTATGCTTCGGAATAGGTCTAAAGAAGCACCTATGAGCAATTTGTTTGTGTACGTGTAATTTTCCCATTAAGTTTTTCATAAATAAAAGTAATTTCGTTAATCTTATACTTCTTTGGCTTATTCGAACGTTGCACTAATCTGAAGTAAACTAGCATTAAACACTAGCACTAGCACCAAGAAATTAAACAAGAATGGGAAGAAATGAGAATGGTGGATAGAAAAAAACATAAAAATGTGGCATGCAATAATTTTAGTCTATAAGTAATTGTGTTTGAAGGTAGATACGAATATTTACGGAACAGTAATCGGTTTTTGAACGGATAGCATATTTTCCTAGGGTTA
The DNA here is from genome assembly GCA_947579665.1 of Sympetrum striolatum. NCBI lineage: Eukaryota > Metazoa > Arthropoda > Insecta > Odonata > Libellulidae > Sympetrum > Sympetrum striolatum. Next base: position 78,951,549 of record OX388346.1, read on the forward strand.
CTTAGATTCAGGTTCGAATCCCAGCTATCCGGTTTTTTTCTGCTTAAGGAATTCGAGGGCACATTTGTCCATTGTTGAGTCCCCTATGTGATTTTAAAAAGATTGTATACTGGGTGAGATATTAAAATACACTATATAAAAATTATATTAATATAAGTATGAGTGAAATAAATAAACAAGTATATATATTTATAACTAATTGATAAATAAATAAATAAAAGAGCCTGGAAGAGAAAATATCAGGTCACCCTATTCTCTTTCAATTAAAAAACACATAATTTTCGCGTAACAACGCTGTACATGAATGCGACAGTCATGTAACAGACGCTTATCTTAGAGCTTCTCGTAGCCATGGTTACGTCTCGAATTCTACAGGATTTCACATCGAAATGAAAACGTAAAACATCCTCAAGAGATGGGATACCAAGTTGGAGATTGAGAGAGAGGGGATTTGCGAAAACTTTTTTTTTGGGACCGCATTGCATTGTCTTTTCCATTCTTTCCTTCGGATCTCTTAAATTTCGAGATTCTCCCGAAAAACGCGATAAGGCGAAATCTGACTTAAGAAAGCATAACCTATACTTTAAGACGGAGGTGTAATTTCGAGTCAACTGTGGACAGAGCGTCCGAGAAAAGAAAGAACATAATTTTTCTATAAAAAAGGACTGGATCTTGATAAGAGAGTGACGCTTTCCGACGTTCTTTTATTTTTATAATCCGATTATGCAGGTTTCGTGTAGGAGTCCATTCTGCGTGGAATTACTGGAATAAATGAATTCGTGTTTTTTCTCCCCGATTCGTAAGCCTCCGTACAAAAAAAGGGAAGGGAGGATATGCATTCGCTTTCCTCTGAAAATCGTTTGGCCCAGGGCGCGATTTTCACATTTGGCGCGGTGATGAAAAATTTACTTTCCTCAGGGATGGAGGCTTTTTACTTTCTCCATATACGAAGTATAGAGAAAGTATTGTTTTCATGAAAAAATTCGACTTCGAGATTTCAACGGAAATACACGTTTTGGGGTCCCTAGAACACGTTTTGACCATTTTCTGAATGATGTCTGTGTGTATGTGTGTGTGTGTGTGTGTGTGTGTGTGTGTGTGTGTGTGAGTGTGTGTGTGTGTATGTGTGTGTGTGATAATGGGCGTTCTAACTCGAAAACTAAAAGTCGTATCAATACCAAACTTCATATATAGTACTGTTGTGTGTGCTGTCAGAGTTGATTAGTTTTTGGAGTAAATCCGTTAACCGGAAGTCGAGCATTATTCATTAAAGCTCATTTCCGGTTTTCAAAATATCTCCATAAATATGATATATACGTCTATTGTATTACTTATAAAAGTTTTAGATAGTATAATTTACTATAACTTTTGTATTTAACATATTTTTGTATCACCGGTTCATTAGGAGTTATTCGTGAAATACTGATAAACCGGAAGAAGATGATTATGTACTTTGTGGGCGCTCTAACATGAAAACTATTTGTCGGATCAACACCAAATTTCATACAAAGTACTTGTATTACAGTCGTTGGAGTTGATTAGTTTTTGGAGTAAATCGGCTGACCGGAAGTCGAGCTTCATTCTTCAAAGCTCATTTCCGGTTTTCAAAATATCTCCTTTAATATGATATTTAGGTATATACTATTATTTATAAATGTTGTAGAAAATTTAATTTACTATAACTTTTGTATGAAACATATTTTTGCATCACTGATTGTTTAGGAGTTATCCATGAAATACTGATAAACCGGAAGTAGCTGATTATGTACGTTGTGTAAAGCTCATTTCTGGTTTTCAAAATATATCCATAAATATGATATATTGGTATATTGTATTCCTTATAAAAGTTTTAGATAATATAATTTACTATAACTTTTGTATTTAATATATTTTTGTATCACCGGTTGATTAACAGTTATTCGTGCAATACCGATAACCCGGGAAGTAGCTGTTATGTACTTTGTGGGCGCTCTAACATGAAAACTATTTGGCGGATCAACACCAAATTTCATATGTAGTACTTCTATTACAGTCATTAGAGTTGATTAGTTTTTGGAGTAAATCAGTTAACCGGAAGTTGAGCTTCATTCTTCAAAGCTCATTTCCGGTTTTCAAAATATCTCCATAAATATGATATTTAGGTATATACAATTATTTATAAATGTTTTAGAAAATAAAATTTACTTTCTTTTTTGTATGAAACATATTTTATTACCACTGATTGTTTAGGAGTTATTCCTGAAATACTGATAAACCGGAAGTAGCTGATTATGTACTTTGTGGGCGCTCTGGGCTCTATGGGCGAAAGGACAGTTTCATCGGTTTTCATCCAGCATGTCCCGAACAACATTATTTATAACGTTTAGAGTTCGAAATTACTGTCGTAGGTAAGTATTTACATCTTATATATGGAGAAAGTCATGTGCTGGCCACATCAGATTTTTTTATAAATTAAATTTAAAGGCGAGATCGCGTTGAATTTCACCGCTCCTTGAAAAGTAAAGATATTCCACGAATGCTTTCACAATACGTACAATCGATTCTTTCAATTAGTTTGCATGTATTGAAGTGATATACTTAGATTGATTCTTAATCCTTATTAAATTCATTTTAGGTGAAGGGTGAAGATGATTTTGCGGGTAAAGGGGTGCACCTAGGAAAAAGTTAATATATTTTTATTTAAATATTGAATGTTGAAATACCGATAGATATACAATTTTATACTGCAGCTATGTCAGTAATAGATGTATTTTTGCCATGATAATTTAGGCTGTTGAGTAGAACTGTTTTTTGTTTTATTTTATTAAAAATATAATGTTGAATAAAACATATTTAAATGCTACATATAAAGTAGAGTTAGTTCTAAGATACTTTTAGTGCATTGCGCAATGGATACGAGAATAGTATTGTCTACTGTAGTACTATTATAGTATACTAAACAATGTTATATTATGCTATAGTCTGATTCAGCATGGTTTTGTATGGAGTTGGAAAACAATATACATCAAGGTTATCTAATGGTTTTCCATATTTTTAAGGTCATTGAAATGTTTTATTTAGGGTGTCCTATGGCTTTAAGAGTTTCTTAAGTTTTTAAGGGTTTTTGAGGATATCAATTCATTTGAAAGGGGATTTTTTTATGATTCTAAGGATATTTAAAGTTTTTTTCGGGTTTTCTTGTGACAATTTATGGTTTTAAGGGTTTTTGAGGGTATTTCAAGGGATTTCAGGATTTTAAAGGGTTTTTAATTATTTTAAGGACGCGAAAATGATTGCTAATGGTTTTTTGTGAAATTTGAAGGTGTCTTATGGCTTCAATGGGTTTTTGATGGTATTTAAGGGTTTTTGGTTATTATTACAATAAGAATATTATTTCTGTTAAAATATTAATGTAGTATTTGAATTTATTTTATTAAAAAATTTAGCATTTTAATATTACCATATTTGTCTTATTTTTATAAATAATATTCGAGTTTTATTAGATAGCTAGATATTTTAAGTCAGCGTTCGCACACTACCGATTTATATTCTTCTACGAGTCTAGTTATGCGAATACCATGCTTTATGCCGCCTTGAAAAATGCGGTTCACATAAAATAATCTCTGTGATGCATTTTTTCAAAGCTCGCTCATGGCCAAGGTCTGGGGTAGATGCGCTGCGAGATAAAGTGAAAAATCGTGCATTCCGGAAAGGTATCATTTCTCAGCAATTCACGGTCACTCCAGTAAGAGCAATGGGACACGCAACGCGTGAATAATTTCAGATTTTATCATGTAAATCTCTTAGATGCGGTTCTATCTCGAATTATTTCAAATTAATCATAAATATTGAGTTAGGAAGCGATTTAATGTAATTTGAATATCGTCACGGTTCAATAACAGTCTTTTCCGGTAGTTGAAGTGTCGAGATTTTTGCTTATCTCCTTTCGTTTCACTTGCGTGAGTCACGTTCCTGGGAAATTTTCCCTTAAATCGTGCGCGTGCTCCAATAAACGCCATCTGGACCGTGGAGGACTATTTTTGGGATGCTTGCAGCAGGCACAGGGGTGTACAATAAAAAAAGGGTTACTGGTACGAAAAAGTACAATTACTCAATTCTGGACTTCACAAATTATAAGGGATATGTCATATTAATATGACATTAATGATTACAAGCCGAAAATAAAGAATACCGTAAAGAAAGTTTTTTTCATGCTTTACGAAGAGGCGTATTTAAACATAAATAAACGATTTTATAATTTATGTGACACTCTACTTGTTTTAGCAACAAGATTTTAATAACATGACGTTAAACGACGCTCAAATGTTTCAGAGGGTAAAATGGGAATTTTAGAAGATAAAAGATTTAAACGAAGACTTTGTTAACTTAATAAATTCAGGGAAAGTACATTATCCGAGGATTTAGCTGATATTGTAAGATCTTCCTGTTACAAAGGCAGTTCAGTCACCATGAGAAAGATTAAGGAAATAGATGCTAGAACGAATCGCTTCAAAAATTAATTTTTACGCGAAAGTAATCGATTGAGGAAGTAGAGTCATGTTTTGCATGCATCACCTGCCGCACGCTGGTATATATGTAGATTTAAATATTACGTCCAAATTTTAAGTTATCTCTACAAGATATTTTTATGGCCAAGTTCACTTTTACCTTGTACACCAATTTCCGTTTTTCTCAGGAAGAGCATAACCCATTGTGAGTCTTAGGATGAATCTTAACACCTTGCACGTGGTCTTTATTCCCTATACACCTGCTCCAGAGACTATCGCAAGAGTGGACAACCTTTTTTTTCACCTTCGTAAATATCCTGCACTTCTACGTTACCGCAGTCTGTAGTTGGCATGTAAACTTGCACCGCTACAGCATCCTACATCATCCTCGGGCTTCGCTGCTGCACTTATCCTTATTATACCTACGCTCAATTACAGGAAGCTCTTCACTTTTAGCACCGTACTTCTCTGGTACTTTATCATTCCCACTCCTACGTTTTCATTTACGACGGTCCGAACGATGTTCGCAAGACTCCATTTATACGGGCCATTTCAGTGCACTTAAATAGAAGTGCGAGAGTACATTGCTACGGAGCAAGCTGTAATAGAAAATACTACTCTATGATTGTCTTGAGCCACGGTTGGTGCGACAGAAGGAGGCGGGTTACAATTACAGTCTTGTATCCTAGGCGATACTCATGTTTTGATGATATAGACCAGTTAATTTTCAGAGAAATTCAGAGAAAAAAGTGATAATATATTCGATTCTGAGAATTAATTCTCCAACACGCTTGATCGAATCGTTTTCATTTCCAAGGCGATAAACTCAAACAGAGTTTCAGACGGCCGAGTCGCGATCCAGATAACATATAACATCAAAATGAACGCTCCCTTAAAAACTGGAATGAACACCATCTTGTTACCTCATCGAGATAACGCTGCGGAAAATTTTGCTCGCTCATAAACCGGAAAACAAACTTCCCGTTTCCACGGGAAACGAAACATTTTCCATTATGTTTTTTTTGTGGAAACATCACGAAATCATGAATATTTAAATGAAGAAGAACTTTGTGAAAAATACTTCATCAAGCACACAGTAGGGCACGATAGCTATTTAGACCATCGTCTGCTGAAACTGTATTGGAAGGCATTATGGGAAGGAGGGATTAGAGAGGGAGACTTGGGTTTGAGATTATGAGAGTCTCATAATCTCAAACCCTCTCATAATATGAGAGGCAGGTTAGTGTTGAGGGTTATGGATTGCGAAAGTTGATTGGCTGGGGACAGGTCTGCCCGGAAAGCTACAGCAAGCCAATCTTTAGTTCGTTGACCCATGATGATGATGTAGAATATTCAATGCTAATCGCAGATTGCCTGGATAACTGGAAGGCAAATAAGCAAACTTATCATGATGTACTCCAATTTAACATGGGGCTCCGGCCGAACATAATTGGTCATCGTCTCCTGTCAAAGTGGTCCCTGGTTCGATTCCAGCGGTAGCTAATTTTCCTAGGAAGAGTCGACGTTATTACTAAGAGTGTCTGATTATGAAATCAATCCAAAAATCATAAATTATCATCACCATATATTAAAATCTGATTATTTTAGTGGGAAAGGGAAAATATTCTAATACTCAGGGACGTTAAATTATGACAAAGGTTGCAAAAATTTAACTTTTGCCGTTAGTAGAAATAAATTATTTTTTTATTTAAAGGCTAATTTTATTGTATAGATTTAATATGCAAATTAATTTTTATTTGATATTTAATTAACTATGTCAGCTAATCGATGTTAACGTGATTCTTAGAAATGTATTTCGAAAAGTTCGCATTTTACATAGATTAAAAATGCAAATACATAATATTTTTAGTTAAGTTAGTTTAAAAATTAGTCCACGAATATATATGATAAATGGGGAATCTATAAATACTTGCAGTAAATGGAAATAAATTGTTATAAACGAGAAAAATTAAATATGTAGACGAAAGTAATGATTTCATTTGTTTGATTTTAAGTATTTATTAAATTCCTTCTAACGATCTTAGTTTAATAAATTTAATACGTAATGAAAAATTAGGAGTTGAAAAAATTTCTACGGAGGCTAAAAATGCTTATTAATTAATTAGGTTTCTACTATCTTATCAGAAGAACAATTATGGCCTCTGACAATGTAGCAATTTGTATCGGTACGTATACCCGATAGGGTTACAATGGTTGACCAGGAAACGAATTCCATAAACAAGTTAGTCATCCATTTTAATACAGAGAATTTTGCCATGGAAACCTCACACCGTGTTTGGCGTCTCACGTTTATCGTTTTGATTCGGCGTTTGGGTTACGTTTTCTCTTTTATAAACTCCTGCCAAAGTATTCGCAAATTTCAAAGGTTGATCCCTTTGTTATGAGGCACTCGATAAAGCAAGAGGTTTCACCTTCACCCTTTGAACTCCTCCTCAAATGTCTCAGAATTCAATTAAATTCCCATCGATTTTATGGTTAACGAGGCCATTTTGTTATCCGTCTCAATTTTCACAATCGCGAGGGATTTGAATTGGGATGATTTGATTAATTTTTGGAGTCGGAAAATCTGCCAGAATTTATTGATCAATTTCTTATATCGTAGTATCACATACTGCGCCATTGGTGGAACATTCATTTTGCTTATGCCTTATTTTAAGTCATACACGTAAAGTTCCCGCTGAATGTAATCTAGAATCCGATGGTTCATATATACGTATAAATGCTATAACGCACGCTATTCCCTTTCGAGATAAGATCTCCTTGCCTTCTTATCCTTTGCTTCAGATTCGTACATGCACTTTTACTTAGCACAATATAAGCCTCCTCTTTCATTGTCACAAATGTCAATACATTTATTCAACCAGCTTCACCTTAGTTTCACTTTATTATGGTCTCCTCATGAATCATATGTCACACCAAAATATATTACTTATTAGACAATAAAACTACGTGATATCCACGGTATGAACTACATTTATCGACACAGTATATAATGAAGATGAATTATCCCGGAAAAAGGGCATCCGACACTTCTCAACCAACTACGTTAGTAATCCATGGTTTACCAATACTTAAATATGGCAAAATTCGTCAAAACTTATAGAAGTATAGACAATCAATTCTAAGCCTCCTCTTTCATTGTCACAAATGTCAATACATTTATTCAACCAGCTTCACCTTAGTTTCACTTTATTATGGTCTCCTCATGAATCATATGTCACACCAAAATATATTACTTATTAGACAATAAAACTACGTGATATCCACGGTATGAACTACATTTATCGACACAGTATATAATGAAGATGAATTATCCCGGAAAAAGGGCATCCGACACTTCTCAACCAACTACGTTAGTAATCCATGGTTTACCAATACTTAAATATGGCAAAATTCGTCAAAACTTATAGAAGTATAGACAATCAATTCTATATTATTTCAGTCTGTTTGCTTTTATTTATCCCTTCAATATGTCCAAACCAATGTTAAGCCCCTCTTTCATGCTGATGACACGATCTTTGTTTTAGTTTACTATCACTCATTACTAACTCTCTCAAGTTACGCCGAACACAATAGCCACATGATACATTACAGCGGAATTAAAGCAATAAAAGATAAAAAAATATCAAAATGAAAAATGAACAATCAAGATAGGCCGTGAGATGAAGGGACATTTTAGGATAACAGGGATAGTGGTATCGTATCATGATAGAGTAGGGAAATAATTGCTCCATGTGAAGATGAAGTGTACATAATATAACGCTAATTAATTTGCCGTTCTATTTCCTCCCCAAAGAAAACCAGTTCATTTTCACAAGATATTAATAAAGATCTTTGATTAATTAGTAGAAGATAGGGATATGATTAATTGTATCTTTCTCCCAAGTCTAGGCGAAATAAATTGATCTCCTTCCCAAGTCTAGGCGAAATAAATTGAAATCTCGGGAGGAGCTGTTACTTTATTAGGCTTGTCATTCAGTATTTTCGCACAGGATTTTCCTTGTCTTAATCGATTACTTGAACCTTACTCAAGTATTAATTTTATTGGAGTTCTATCCCCTTCGGATTGCTACAATTATTTCGGAGAATATTTTTCCAAATTAATATAAAAATTCATTCGCAATACTTTAATTTTCACCATTTCATTTTGCGTGCATTAAAATATATTACGTTGAATTCATAATTCACGCTACAATTCTCATAATCCATGCCTGGAAGTTTTTAATGTAATCGACCGGTCTTGTTTACCGATTGATGTTTGGGTAGAAGTTAAAATTACGTTATTTAATCATTTTGATTTTTAGTTCATGTGAAATGTGCAATAATAATTTCATGTTCATTCTTAATGATATTTTAACTAGTTTACTTGAGGAGGTTATGTCAATAAATAAACCCATGGATCGATGATATATTTAATTTTATATTCATTATTTCCTACTATATTATATAAAATATGAGAGAACATGTCGAATGGGGGGGGGGTATTGTGGTGAGAAAATTTTATTTTATCGAAATAAATGCATTTTCTGGAATAGAGAATTTTTTGCCATACTTAATCCAATTGAAAAATTTAATTTATACTAGCGAATCCGAAATAGGTCGTTACTTACTCAAGGGCTTATTCCACTGGTAAATCGCGCATGATCAATAAAGCATTCGGGCGGATTTGAGTACAAAGCATTTCTCCCTGCTCGTATAAAAGCCCCGGGAAAGAGATTTTTGCATTTTCGTCCATTAGAGTGATCAATTGGCACCTTGAACTCTGCAAGCCCTGACCCTGGGGATGCAAGGAGCGAGAAGAGGGTCAAGGGCAGCCACCTGTTTCCCTCGAATTGGGATATAACTGGAATCTGGATTTCTGTCCGGGGGTTGGAGAAAGGCCAAAGTGAACGAGGCATCTGCCATTTTCCCATTAAACCCAGGGTCTCGCAAGGCAATCGCTCGATGCTGAATGAGTCTTAATTCTGTCTATAGCATAAATGCGAGTCTTATTCACGTTAATAGAGTATGTAGTAAAGGTGATACTTTTTAAAAATTGGCAAAGTTTTACAAATGAATTAGTTTAAACGAAATAAATAGGGAATCAATAATCCTTTAATAATTAATAATAGTTAATTGATCGATAATCATAAATCAATTATAATTTCATGGAACTTGATGATATTATTGTAGCTATCAATATAATTTATCATTCAATAATGGCTAATTATTAATAATTACAATATATTATTATTATTAAAAAATAAATTTAGTTATTATTAATAAATAAAAAAATAAAATTCTATGTGAATGAAAATTCAATGTAGTAATCGATAAATCAATGAAATTAAATTTTCATTGAATAGTATGAAAAGTTACCGATAGAGTTAAAGAAAAATGCAATTCTTAAATTAAAGACATGTTTTATTTCGTAATCAAATGTTGATCACTTTAATTTTCAAGAAATTTGTATGGGTCAATATTTCCCATGTTCTTCACTAGAGGGGGACTTCAAACATGGTAAAACTATTGCAAACACAAAAAATGTTTCCAAAAAGTAGTTATTATATTCTTTTCGAAGCCTTCGAGCCTAATTTTTCCATAAGACTACGTTTCATAATAAGATAAGCAATTTTGTACAGTTCTCTTTCACGTGGGCTATGACCAGAGTTTGTAGGTAAGAGTTTGTAGAGTTAGAGTATGTTTGAAAATTTCCAAAAAGAAATGCATTATGAATCAAGCGATTTTCAAATATATGACAACGTAAATTTCCGAGCTAGACCGCGCAACGCTTACGAAAAATGAACCGCAATCCCAGGGTAGCAGGTGAATTGAAACAATTCCTTCTGATTCCATATCTAGAAGCCTTGTGGATGGACGTGATACAAGACACTTGATAGTCCATCGCCGTTTACCTGGTTGTTTGTCATATTTTATCTCGAAATTTGGCCGAAAACGGGTTGTTGCTTGTAATGAGCAAAGACCCATCTTTGCAAAAATTTCAAAGAAATCAAGAGATGAAGATTTACACTAGATTGCTGCATCGTCGATTTTTTCTACAGTTTCTCCAGAAAGCCTCCATAAATCAACGAAGTTGAATGTTTCTCCGAAGAATCCGAGAGACTTCTGTGAAAATTTCTCTAGTTTGACGCCCTGTATTTATTTTGAAGCCTGGAAATATTAAAAACGGCAAACGGAAACATAAAATTCGATCATTTTTCAATAACTCTGCGAAGTTTCAAGTTCCGCGCTCAAGAAAACCATTTTTGACCCGATGTCCGTTTTTTTCGATTACAGCCCACTGTGCTCCGGTTGGAATACTGTAAGGGCAGACATTCACAATGGAACATGCAGCCTCATTGGAAACACGCACTCTTAACTTTAGGATTTCATGGCATGCAATTCAAGAATCGATGTAAACCTAAAACATGTGCATTTTAGACAGCCCTTTAGTAAAAATACTGGGCAAGGCAAAAGGGTTTTGTCATGGCCATCACTCATTCATGAACATGTATTTTACACGTAGAAACAGAGTGCATTTACATGCAGTCTCTGGAAATCAAGGAATCAAAAAGGATATCCGAAATGTCCCGCTCTTTTCCCCTTAATTCCGATTAAATGTCTTCAGTAATCATGAATGCCATTTTACTGTTAAATGGATTCCATATCCTAATCGCGGTTGCTATGCAGGAATTACTTCACTCCCGACTTGATCCAATGGACTTTACAAAGTTCGGATATCGCTCGGCGTTTGTTTCGGCTTAATGAAAACTCTGTGGACAGCGTTGATTGAAATTGCAATTCAGGAATAAATGCATTCGAGGGCTTCATTACCAATCCCAATCCGCCGGAATGATGTTTATTTCCACACCATTATCTCCACGGCAACGAAAAACTAAATAACTGCAATCCCCGTTGTCACCGACGCGCTATTTATTTTCGACGGAATGCGTAGTTGGAGCAAATTTACAATTTGATTATTTTTACGCGAAAATTTCCGAATGAAAGAGAGATCTAATCAAAGGTCAAAATCATCCTATGATTTGCTTTGCGAATAAAAAAATCGTTTAATAACTTAATTACATTAGTTTCTCTGATATTCATTTTGCACATTTCCATTTATCTCTCCATTAATTAGCAATTCTGCCACACCTTGATGTAGAATATGTTTCAATTATCATTTGATAGAGGTGATAGAAAGTCCGTATTTCATTTACAATGTTTTCAGTCTTGTTTGCGTCAGTGATAGTATTGAAGACAATGAGGCTTGAGTGATGCTTTACAAAAGAATTCATTTTTGTCACTCCGTATTGATCATTGCAAATGTTCATAGGGCCACTGTGTAGTATTATTGAACTTGTAGTATTTTGGCTCGACAAGGAAAGCAAGGTTCAAAGGACCTCACTCCTAATCTATTATAGTAAGCCTCATTCCGTCGCCAAAGCCATAGGTAGCTAATAGATTAAGAGATGAGAAGCTAATGTTTTAATCTTGCAGCCTTCTAACCCTTCAAGAAAAGTATGTATCAAAGCGAACCTCATTCCTAATTCAGTTAAGTAAGCCTCACTCCGTGTCCATAGCATTACATAACTAATAAAGGAGAGAATAAAAAGCCAACCAGCATTTAAGATAAGGACTTAATGCTGTGAAAAACGTGGCTTCAAAATCCAAGTTATTTAAATTTTTTTACCCAGCATTTTATTTTCGTCGAATCATTAATTTTTGAATTATTCATCCTTTGTTGATTAACTCCGTGGTCACCTCAACGATGACAATTAAATCATACAAACGTCTTTATTGGGTGGGCTGTAAAGCTGTGTCAATCTTGGTAGGGAGTTTATATCGATGTAGCTGTTCTAACTAACCCCAATTGTTTGATGGATTCAGCCGTTCAGCTCTAATTACCCAAGTTGCTATGATGTTGCCATGGTGCTGTTCATCGAGTTTGCATCACGGTTATAATTTTGTGCATTTATTAATTCATTATTTTATATATCTTTGAATCCGAAAAGAACCAGATTTATCCTACGGTTTCAATCCGATGGCTTTACTGAATAAAAAAAATCGTACAGAAGAAATTTATTGCAAACGCATGACTATTACTGTCTTTAAAACCCTCGCAATGTTTTCTATTTATATATATGCGTTTTCTACAGCAAAAATGCTACTTACTCTTTTTCCATCTTTATTCTCTCATCAAACAGCTTTACTTTTCTTTCTCAGAAAATCGTCCCAGAAATTTCCTCTTCCTAATAAAATTCTTCGATCAATCAGATGAGGGATACATTTGCAGAAATTGGCAGGTGTCCATTATGAGTTGCGAAAGAATTGCTGGGAATATCAGAACGGACAGCTATGGAATTTCCTCTTAGAAATCAAGTGAAATTTTCATGCTTTCATCATTTGCTTAATCTTTTTAGGATCGTATTGGCCTATAAAAAGCTGGGGTTCTTTTACCTTCAAGATATAGGTTAAAAGTTATCTGCTTAGTAATTTTATATAACATTCCAAATAGCAGGTTTAAATTGATTATACTCTTTAAGAGTGTATTCCATTCTGAGGAAAAATCTGGAATTTTTTATTAAATTACAATTTATTTTTCCAGAACTTTTCCTTGTTTCCAACAGAGTTTCCATATGAGTCTGTTATTTATGGTAAACAATATGAATTATTAACTTGCAGACTTTTGAGATGTACCAAAAGTAGGAGTATTGCTCAGAGAATCTCATTTCAATCATGAAATGAATATTTTCGACTCGAAAAGGGTAAGCTTTTGATCAAGAATACGAAATTTTTGTCGGAATCCAATACCTTTGAACGTCGTCGTCAGGACGACAAATTCGATTGTTGAAGTCGATTTTGTTTACTTTCCCGCCATTCAAATAAGATGCATTGTGGAATATTTTTGTAAGGATGATAAATGATTTACAAACAAATTTAAACTCTATTTCAATTTTAACTACGTTTAACTATCACAGAAGGAAAAGCTCCTTGTACGACTAAAATAATATAATAATAATAAATCGTCTTTATTTGGGCGAGATTTGTGGTCTCAATTTCAGTATTCGTATCTTTTACTTAGTTAATATATGTGAAATGTTTTTATTTAAGAAATATGAGTAATTTGAATCATTTTTAGATTTCGCTCTGTGATAGGTTTAATGCAATATCAGTAAAAATTGCTAATATATCTTTATCGGAAAGGATAGCTATCTATTCTTTTTAACTTTCAAATTATCAGTTTAGAATTAATGGGCACATCTGCTGGCCAAATAAGAACTATATGCATAGCTATATCATTTTCGCCTGAGTTTGGTTTAATGAAATATCAGGAAAAAATTACCAATATTATCTTTTCAGGAAGGAAGCTATCTTTTCTTTTTAATGTTCAAATTACCCGTTTAGAATCAAGGGGCGCTTCTGTCGGTATTCTAATAAATAGGAAACTTTGGAATGATAGGCTTAGAGACGATTCCGACAACGCCCCAGCTTCCGTTTGCACCTTCCGCTTTGCTTCCTATCTCATCGCGACATCTATTGGCCGGGACTCGCGCTGCAGTCCTCAACAATTAGATCTGGACAACAGTGGTCCTCTCGCGGGACTCCGGGCCCATTGTCGCGTCATCTCCTCCACGGACGTCGCGCCAAATGAGCCCATTTCCTGGGCATTTCTAATTAAACCGACTTTCCCGTGCATTTCGCCCTTCTTCTTTTTAATTTTATAATGCTAAAGCCTCCCTTTCAATGCTGCGGGTAGAATGGGCCGTCTAGAAAAAAGGATACCCAGTTGCCCCATTAGGACATCCGAGGAAAAGATTACGATGGCGCCATTAGATCGAGAATGCGTTCCTAATCCTTTTATTTGGGAGTTCTATCTTTGGCGGGAAAGGAGAAGCTGTTCCATCAAAGGCCTCGATCAAGTGTGTGTGATTAATTCAATCCAAAATCGCCATTTTGTTTACCCTTAGTTACCTTTGACTTTGTTTGAATGTAAGGATATTGCTTTGTTTTCAAATTGAAACAATATTTGTAATTTTGGATGTAGGCATATTTGAAATACTCAGGTTTAATTAGTCCCCAATATTTATCTTTTAAAAAAAATTGTTCCGTTGATTATCTTGGAAAACGGCTTCGTTTTTTAAGGTGTGAGATATTTTACTACAAATAAGAGATGTTTAGAGATATGAGATGAGATATTTGAGATTGATATTTTCTTCAAAATCGCCATTTTGTGTTATTTTTGTTCCAATTGATTTTCGGTGTTTGAATGTGATGATATGTGTTTGTTTGTGTCTACAAACTATTCAGCCTGAAGTTTGGTCGGAGGATCTCACCATCTTCAACATTGTATACCAAGAGCTACAAGGAGGAATGAGGCTTACAGTGCTGGATGAGGAGTGCGGTAGTTTGCCCTTACTTTCCAAATTCGCTTGTTTAGGCATGAAATGTTTTGCTTTGTGAATAAGGTTTGTGCTATCGTAGCTTAAAGGATGAAATACTTATCATTTTTCTTTTGAAATAGGAAAATTAAATATGTATCTCTAATTCGCTTGTCTCCCAGTCTTCTTCAGACGAAATTTTCCATGAAACATTTCAGAAAAAAATTTAATTTATTCCTGGGTGAGATATTTATCCCTTGGTCCTGAATTCGTGGCTTTCGCGCAAAATCACGAGGCAAATGATGATGAAATGGCACTCGTGCGGTCCATGCTACACTTAATCCAGCATGTCCTGAGGCTGACCTTGCCCGTTAAATCTTTTGGTGAAAGTCCACTTCGCCCTCAACCTTCATTAACAGAGTAATTCTCTGCCAAAAAAGGAAAGGAATACTTTAGTGACTGAAGCCAACGAGCCATGTGGAGACATCTACCGCTAGTTTTCGGAATATATCATTCCTGTTCTACGTAGCGAACGCTATCCATTCTTTCACTGAAATTCCTCTGAAGAGATTGTTTCGACAATTTCATTTTTCGCGGAATTAATCCAAGAAATACAAGCCTCGCAGATGATCACTTTTCTTGATATTCGCTATCAGCACCGGAATCATATACGTAAACGCCCTGGGGCGCAGTAAATAATCTGGCGAAATAAAAACGATTGTTGTCGGTTTCCCACTCGATTTACGATTCAACTATTCCGATCGATTGTCGTCAGCCCCTTCATTGTTAGCAAAACAATGACATGTTCGGAATTTCTGTTTTATTGTCGACGGCGTTCCTTATTTTATAATAGAATCCGCTGTCCAATATTCGTCACCCCGAATCTAATTAAATTGTAAAAACAATAATTGAATACACTCGTGGGAATCCGATTACGACACGCAAAGGTTACCTTTTCTATTCTACACCACACCCACGTGTAGAAGGCTTCCAGTCTTTCCATTTCTGCTTTGCTTGTAATCTTCATATAGTTTATATATTGTATATCATTTCAGACTATAGAAATCATCTGTCTTTTCTCTATCATTTCTTTATCAATATCCTTCGTCATCAGCTTTATTACTTTATCCCTATACGTAGTATAGAGAAAGTATTGTATTCGCAAAAAAATTCGACCTCCAGATTTTGACGGAAATAGATGTTTTGGGACCCATAGAGCTCATTTTCGCTATTTTCCCGAACATGTCTGTCTATGTGTCCGTGTGTCTGTGTGTCTGTCTGTCTGTGGTAAAAAAGTTTGTGTGCGCTCTATCTTAAAAAGTAATCATTCGATCATTTCCAAACTTCATATTTAGTATTTTGCTAATAATGCCAAAAGTTGATTAGTTTTTGGTGAATATCGCTAAACCAGAAGTTCCGGTTAAACCGCAACAAAGGTTTGTTTCTTTAATTTCTCCGTCAGAATGTAGGGTAGGTATATACAATTAAAGACAAAAGTTATAGATAATGTACTTTGCTACAACTTTTGTAGGAAACATTTTTACGTATCACTGATTGTTTAGGAGTTATTCCTGAATAATGGTTAACCGGAAGTTGTTGTTTATCCAGTAATTGAAGTTTTTCATACATATCTCTGTCAGAATGCGATGCACAAGCATACAATTATGTATCAAAGTAATAGATAATTAATTTTACTACAAATTTTGTATGAAACATTGTCCTGTAACACTCATTGTTTTGGAATTATTTATATATTACCGGCATAGGCTTCTGTTTTCAATAAATATGGAGAAAGTCATATGTTGGCCACATCAGATTTTTTTACTTTCTCCATATACGAAGTATAGAGAAAGTATTGTTTTCATGAAAAAATTCGACTCCGAGATTTCAACGGAAATACATGTTTTGGGGTCCCTAGAACACGTTTTGACCATTTTCTGAATGATGTCTGTGTGTATGTGTGTGTGTGTGTGTGTGTGTGTGTGTGTGTGTGTGTGAGTGTGTGTGTGTGTATGTGTGTGTGTGATAATGGGCGTTCTAACTCGAAAACTAAAAGTCGTATCAATACCAAACTTCATATATAGTACTGTTGTGTGTGCTGTCAGAGTTGATTAGTTTTTGGAGTAAATCCGTTAACCGGAAGTCGAGTTTTTTTCATTAAAGCTCATTTCCGGTTTTCAAGATATCTCCATAAATATGATATATACGTCTATTGTATTACTTATAAAAGTTTTAGATAGTATAATTTACTATAACTTTTGTATTTAACATATTTTTGTATCACCGGTTCATTAGGAGTTATTCGTGAAATACTGATAAACCGGAAGAAGATGATTATGTACTTTGTGGGCGCTCTAACATGAAAACTATTTGTCGGATCAACACCAAATTTCATACATAGTACTTTTATTACAGTCGTTAGAGTTGATTAGTTTTTGGAGTAAATCGGCTGACCGGAAGTCGAGCTTCATTCTTCAAAGCTCATTTCCGGTTTTCAAAATATCTCCATTAATATGATATTTAGGTATATACTATTATTTATAAATGTTGTAGAAAATTTATTTTACTATAACTTTTGTATGAAACATATTTTTGCATCACTGATTGTTTAGGAGTTATCCATGAAATACTGATAAACCGGAAGTTGCTGATTATGTACGTTGTGTAAAGCTCATTTCTGGTTTTCAAAATATATCCATAAATATGATATATTGGTATATTGTATTCCTTATAAAAGTTTTAGATAATATAATTTACTATAACTTTTGTGTTTAACATATTTTTGTATAACCGGTTGATTAGGAGTTATTCGTGAAATACTGATAAACCGGAAGAAGATGATTATGTACTTTGTGGGCGCTCTAACATGAAAACTATTTGTCGGATCAACACCAAATTTCATATATAGTATTTTGGTTTGTGTCGTTAGAGTTGATTAGTTTTTGGAGTGAATCGGTTAACCGGAAGTTGAGCTTAATTCTTCAAAGCTCATTTCCGGTTTTCAAAATATCTCCATAAATATGGTATTTAGGTATATACTGTTATTTGTAAAAGTTTTAGAAAATGTAATGTACTATAACTTTTGGTTGAAACATATTTTTTTATCACTGATTGTGTAGGAGTTATTCATGAAATACTGATAAACCGGAAGTTGCTGATTATGTACTTTGTGGGCGCTCTGGGCTCTATGGGCGAAAGGCCATTTCATCGTTTTTCATCGATCATGTCCCGTAAAAATTATTTATCATGTTTTTGGCATCAAAGATAATATATAATATTAATAACTCAAATTACAAGTTTAGATGGAATATAGAGTTCGAAATTATTGCGGTAGATAAATATTTACATCTTATATATATGGAGAAAGTCATGTGCTGGCCACATCAGATTTTTTACTGTCGTTGCGATGATACAATGGTCTGGTTTTGTTGAAATTTCCGCATTGAATCACTTATTGATTTCCATGGAAACCTGGGGTGTAAACAAAATAAATGGAATTATTTCGTTTCCAAGGAAACCTTTTTTTTAAGAATTGAAAATATTGGCAAGCAAATACATGTTTACAATGATTCCATGGTGAGTTATTTGCTCGCTAGTCAGCTATCGTGGCTTGGAAACTTTGGCAACGGTAAATCAAATTCATTTTAACTATAAATTAAAACTAGACTCCTCAGAAGCATGACCAATGAAACTACCACTGGTTTCATATTGAAGTTGAATTTTGATATATGTATTAATATTTCTTTGGGGAGGGATATTCACTAGGATATCAGAGTGTAAGTAGGAAGGAAAGGGTTAGTGAAGGGTGCTAATGAGAAAAGACATGCGGGAATCAGTAGAAGCCTGATGGTATCCTTTGTAAGAAAGGGAAATGATATAAATGAGACGAAGAGCAAAGAGGATATCGAATGATTGTAGGGATTTGACATGTGGGAGTGGAACGGGTAAGCTGGGAAAACAAATGAGGAAGAGAGACGAGGATGGTTGGAGAGGGTTTTGATCAAAGAAATAAAACCAGGGGAAATGGATTAGAGTGGGGTACCAAGGAGGGAATTGGAGGTACAAGGGGGATGATACGGATAGGAAAACAAAAGAAGAAGACGTTTGATTATGTATGGGTAACTGTTGGTTCTTAGGAGGGAAAGCAGGTAAGAGGTGTAGCAATTATGTTCACATGAGAACGTTGGAATATTAGAGTTGTTAGAAGTGCTGAAGCTATTTCGCACGTGGGTTCACACTAAAACCCTGAAAATTAATAAACGGAAATTATAAATTTTCATTCGTCTTCCCCTTATAGAACGGGAATGAAAAACAATTTCAATTAAGGAACATAAGTTGGTACCCCTTATTTCTTAATATATTTGATAATGTTAAGCATCGAAATACTCTCAAAGAATCTTTCTTATGTAGAGCAAAAAGATGTATAAAATTAAAAGAATTATTGCGTTTCCATAGAAACCTCGCGCTTAACACAATTGAAAAATTACGTGTTTCCAAGGGAAGTTTTGTTTGCATTCTCTTTCTATTTACTAAGCATAATTTCGAATGATTACTGAACAGAATATATTTATTTGTATTTTTGCATATTCTAAATTGAGGAACATAAGACAAGTATCATTTAATAAAAGAATATGTGCATTCTTGAAAAGCTGAAACTGTAGTAGAGCTCTTTTCAATCCTTTATCACACGTCAAGAGTATGAGGTATGATTCATGTTGGTCATCGGTATTACTGTTGGTTTCTCCTAATTGAAAACCATACAAAGTGTTAAGTTTCTCCTGATAACATTCTATTGCGGAAAACAATGGAGGATTTTAAAGCAAGCAAAAGTACGCCACTCCTCACCTTACCTGGTAAGCCCCATACCATTTCCAAAGATGTCGGTCTAAAATTAAATTT
Organism: Sympetrum striolatum; assembly: GCA_947579665.1. Taxonomy (NCBI): domain Eukaryota; kingdom Metazoa; phylum Arthropoda; class Insecta; order Odonata; family Libellulidae; genus Sympetrum; species Sympetrum striolatum. The sequence goes on from OX388346.1 coordinate 78,971,314, forward strand.
GGTTTTCGGGGAATACCGTTCAGATAGCTCTTCCTATTAATATATTTTATAGCAGTGACAAAGGCTGACCATAAATTAAATAAGATGAATGTTCTTTTAACCTGTATCAAGAGACAACTTGAAGCTATTACATTCATCAAAATATTGTAGGAGGATAGGCACTATCATAGACAGCACCAGAAAGAATTCCACGAAAGATTAAAAGAGGGACTCTTTCTAGAAATGAATAGAAAATCAAGTCGCGAATTGTCTACAGTTTCATAATCCTATCGACATTCATAACGAAAGACCTCGTAATAGCCTATTCAGTGCAATCTCGCATCACTCAAGCCGACATAAAAGACTCCATCGTTTGAATTCTCATTAGAGACATTCTGTCGGATTGGGGTTAATGGATGCATCTTTTTAAAGACTTTCGTAGTGGGTCAAGGACAAATGCAGAGCGATTGCCCAAAAAGTAAATGAAGTGACTCGCAGAACGCTAGAAAAATCGTGCATCCACGAAACGTCACGTAGACATCACGAGGTCCCCGTCTTTCATTCGTGAGAAACAATCCTATTTTTTCCTTTCTCAAGGTCTGCAGCGTATTAATGCTCTCCCTCCTGGGTGATTTGGGTGCACGAGGAGAGGGTTCTAATTCCTTCCCTCGTTTCGCCTTCTTTTTCTTAAAGACCCCATTTTGTCTCTTATTAATTGTGTGTCGAGAGACCTCCCTGACGACCTCTCGCGTTGAACTGCTCTTGAATCTCAGATCGCAGTTTTATCACAAAAAATCACGATTTTTCACCATTTAAGCAGATAGAAGAAACCGTTAGCTGAGCTTAACAGGTAAACAAAATTATAATTGGCGTACGAAAGGGCGGGTAACCATGGAGAAGCATACAAGCAAACGTTGACTTGGATAAGTTATCATTTTACTTTTTCTTTGGAAACGCGAGGTTTCTATGGAAACACTCTTATTGTTTTTATTTTCTTAGTTCTTATTTAATTGGAAATCTTGATCTAAAATTTTTAAAACAAAATCATGTTTAGTAAGCTGAAAGGGCGGTCACCACGGCAACTCATATGAACAAGCGTTCTCTTGGATACGTAATTGTGTTACTTATTTATAAAACACGAGGTTTCTATGGAATCACTATCATTGTTTTCATTCCAAATAACTCTTATTTTCGTGAAAATCTTTATATGTATTTACATATTATAGAAATTTATAATAATTACAAGACAGAATTCGGATTGGGCGAGTTGTCTCTGAAACGCATTCCATAAAAAAACAAATTCTTGGCTACGTAATTTTTTAATTTATTTAGAAAACAAGTTGTCTATGGAAATAGAATTATTAAAAAAATCTTTTTGGAGTTCATATTTCGTGGAAATATTTCTAAAACAATTTCAGACGATATTCTGAGCGAAAAACAAAAACAACAGGTCGCTATGGACGCAAAATTAAACAAAAAAGAAAATATTTTCGTTGAAAACTAATTAATTTTTTATTCTGAAACGTGAGGTTCCTTTGTAAAAGCGATTTTTTGCGGAAATACATCATGTAGAAAATGAAAAAAAAAAAACTACTTTTTCACAACTGTCTTTTTAAAGAAACATGAGCAAATTTGAATTGCATGGCATGTCTATGTCTCTTGATGATGAGGATTAATATCCGAAACCTTGTCGTGTTTCTTACTTAAAAAGAAGCAAACTCTTCTGGAAGAAGAACTAGGTAATCAAGTAATGCTACAGGTTTCTATGGGAACAAAATAATTCCTCTAAGATATAATTGGTGGCGTGTTTGCGTAAGTTTGAATATAACTCGAGAACTAGAGGTTGCGAAACTTTCTAATCGTGTGGATTATCTCTAAATGTCGCTTTCGGCTTACAATTGCTGGAAAATTTGATAACATAAATTAGCCTTTGATAAAATTGCGTATTATTGCAGACTTTGCTGCAATCTGTAAAGTGTGTGATATATTTAAATCCGTATTATATCGTACTGTGATGAATAACTTACCCATCAATGGATAGCCTAGGACTGTAATTGTTATTGAGGAAATTCTATCGTTGAAGGTTATTGTTATCTCTCCCTTTGTTGAGATGTCTAAGGTTTCCTCTTTCCACTTTATTTTTAAATTATGTTTACGTTAACAGTAATGCTCCATTGTAGATAATCTTCACTGTTAACTTAAGTTCAAGTTTACAATGATGCTCCACTGCCTCAATTGTTAAGTAATGTTTCCAAGCACAACAATGCTCAAGAATTATGCTCTATTTAGGAGAATGTTGATTGTTTTCTAAAGTTCAAGTTTACAACAATGCTCCATAAAACTGTCCGTTGCTAAGTAAATTTTCCTTTTATGACAATGCATTAAATGCCATTAATAGGTTGTTAGGGTGACTGTTACGCTTAACGCCTGCTATGTTTCAACGGTATTAGATGCGAGGGAAAGACGATGAAATAATTTCCTCGTGTAGCTGACGTTTCTCCGTTTCTTTTCGTAGGTTAATTTTGAGTAAATTATTTTCTTCGATTGAAATTAAGCATCAAAGGGCATCTCGAGTCTTCTTTCAGTAATGTTTTCGAAAGCAGTCTTCCAACATTCCAATCTTTTTTTTCTGTTTGTGGATCTGAGGCAAGAGATTTTTCCTTTCTCTGTAATTTTTTCCCATTCTTGGTTTTTACGTCCATTTTCCTTCTTAACTGCGGATCCTAGAGCAGAGGGTATGTGCATCTATTAAGGGAAAGTGCTACCGTATCCTCATAGGCATTCTATTCTCCTCTGTTCCTCAAGGAAATTCAATTTCCTCAGCTCTTTAGAACTGCGTGAATGCCTCTTCTCCTAGGGAATGCGTTTGAGCGCTCCAGCATCAATTTACTGGACGAATTTCGGAGCACTTTGCATATGACGAATTAATCTCCCGCTCGGAGCTTATTTCTGCCTTTCTTTTCTTCGACGCCTGCGTGTTTGTGCAGCTGAGAGTATTTTCACCTCAGACTTCCTCCTCGAAAATTGGCTTCCAAACGCAATAGGGAAAACGTCATCGTGAATAACGTGGTAGATTAGCAGCCCTTTGAAGCGAATTCTGGTCTGAGAGTCTACTCGAATTCGTCAGTTTTTGTGCAGTCATCATGGAAACGTTCGTATCCATGGTCTTTCCCTTCCTTTATTACTTCTCGTCGTTTAGGTGAGGAAAAACGCAAATTCCGTTAACTACGAACTTTATGGGACAAAAACTGAATTCTCACTGGTCTCGTATCGTATCTTGAATTGTAGTTTTCATAGCAATCTTTGTATCCATGGGTACCTATTAGTATTGGTTCTTCCCCAATGAACAAGGTAAAACGTTCTATTTTTATCTACTAATTTGAAGCTCAGAAACTGTGTTAGTTTTTTCTTTGATCCACGCATAGCTTGATACACATAAAGGCAAGTACAGCTACGTCTAAAAAGTTTCCAAACTATTTTTTCCCCGCGGAAACGCCGAGCAGGAGAAATGTAAAATGCTTGTGGTAGATAGCGCCACATATTGTGGGTACAGCTACCTACCATCTACCTACCTACTTCCCTATCTACCACCAGAATTTTACATGGAGATAGGCTCCCCGTAGGATTACATTACTCTTCTTAATCTAAAAATATTACATCGATGTAGAAATACAACAAAAATCAGTCGCTATGCCGCAAATCACAAATAACTTTACGAAAATGATTAGTGGATACAAAAATGTATCAATAAGAAAATAAAAATGAAAAAAAGGCATTGATAGTTAGATTTCATCAGTCTTCTCTTATTTTGGTGGTTAAATATCAAGGCTACGCAGGAAAACGCATTTATTACTTAATTTCGAATCGGTAGGTAGGCAGTTTTAAATTCGGATTTAAAAGCGTGAAAAACTAAATTGAACCTCATTTTCAGAGCAACTCGTAAAAACAAACTCGTCACAGAATCCATAGGTTTCTCTCAAGAACCAGACTTCGTAGTCGACAAAGCCAGCTCATTATTAAATGTTTACATTCCTTGTTCAGTAGCATATTCATCCTCAGCCTTTATTATTACTAAGCATACCTTCCTCTTTGTACACTATTATATATAAGTATTACTTATCCTAATGCAGCTCTATATTTTATCCTCTCGTGTAATGAAAATCCAACGATCAAATTCAGAAGAGCAGACACGCAATAATATTTGATAAAAACAACGTGTTTGAACGCCGCTTCTAAACAATATACAAAGGGATCCAATCTGTTTACGCAAATCTTCGACCTCAATGATTCACTGAAAATTTCCGTTCACAATGAAAATTTATGTTTTCATTGTAAATAACAGAATTTCGAATCTTGGTTGTATCGAGATTGCCCATGGAAATGCATGGGAGAACGGATGAGTCATCCAAATCAACTGGATATTCCACATTGGAAATTAACCCTTTCTGACCTGATTTTTTCCCAAGAAGAAAAAAATATTTTTGAATATATTTGTCTTTTTAAAATGTATTTATACTTATTCCACTAATAAACTTTTAAATTTATAATTTAGTGAACAATTTATGAGATGTCCAATATTTTGGAGACGTATTTTAATAATCTGCGGCAAAGCAAGTAAAAGACTTGGCTTTGTAAAGCGTATTGTCGGTAAATGCGATGAAAAGGTGAGAGAGCGATGTTATTTTACCTTGGTCAGACCCCTTCTGGAATATGTGGCAAGTATATGGGATCCGGCAGATGAAACGTGTACCCACGAACTCGAGAAAGTGCAGCGTAAAGCGGTTCGTTTTGTTAAGAAAAGCTACAATTAGCAAGCGTTACAAAAATGCTCTCAGACGTAGGTTGGGAATCCTTGAAAGAAAGGAGATTGGAAGCTAGGCTGCGATTGCTTAATAAATTCAGGGAAACTACATTTTCCGAAGATACAATCGGTATCATGCAACCCCCCTGCTACGTCGGTCGATCCGATAATGACCGTAAGTTAAGAGAAATAGATTCTAGGACGAATCGTTTTAGAGATTCATTCTTTCCGCGAACAATACGTGACAATAACCGAATAAGGAACTAGTATAGATTCAACTGGTGTTTACACCCCCTGCCGCACGCCGAAAGGCGGCTTGTAGGGTATTAATGTAGATGTAGATGTAGATGTATTTTAAACTGTCGCTAAAGATATAGTTATGAATTAAAACTATGTTTGATATTAAATAACACATATAGAAGACCAAAACAAAATATGCTCAATGATATATATTAAAAAAATCATAATAAGTGTAAACATGGAAACATAAAATAGCCTCCGAAATTCTTTAAAAAACTCATAAAATTCCGTTATTCAATAAGCTATAAAATATTACTATGAGACTCCTTTGATATAGGATTGGCATAACATTAAAATAAAAGAAGCGAAACCGTAAAAGAATGCAAAAAATAAATATTAAATTAATATGAATAATATATAATAAGCACTGAAAAAGGTGTGCAATATATTAGACACGGGTCTGAAAAAGTTAAAATGAACTCAATCTGAATTTTGTTTTTAATATTTCCCACATGCAGCCTATGTATTATTTAAGTTATGTAGTATATGCTTTGGAATTTGCAGTCTTCCTATATTTTCTCCTATTTTTTATATATTGTGAAGGAACTGGCATGGAAGTATATTTTTTAATTATTATAGTATATTTTCGCAATAATACAAATACTGTCTTATGCTTTGGAAAAGTATTGCTGTTTTTTGTAGAAAGGAGAAATTTTCTCATGTTGTCGTATTCGTAAAAAAACAAGTAAACAGAATATTTTCCCAAGTAGAAGCGGACGTGAAATAAGTTTTATTCTTTTACTTGAGTCTTACTGGGACTCGAACCTAGACTCCCCACGTGCTGGGAGGCTTCTCTAACTATTGGAGTGTAACTCAGAGTTTTTACTCCTGTGATATATTCCTAGCTGCACTACGTCTAGTGCCAGATTTGGTCTTCACCAATTGTAATTCTCCAAAATAATTCCAATGGGTATAAGATTGCTTTCATCCGGTAAGCTAGCAATGAAATGGACAGGTGAAATTTCATTTCATTAAATACACTCCCACTTGTTTGAATTTTCGAAGACAACCTAATGAGGCTAAGTTATAGCCGTGTTCGATCTCTGATTACTTGAAATAGCTTGCACAAGTAGCCGGTTTCCATATTTTGCAGGATTTATTCATTTTGCAAAATTAAGTTATGAGAAAGACCAGGTGGTCATTGCTATGTGGTCTTAAAGGAAAGGACACAAGTATGGTAACAAGGGAATTGAAATAAGTGGTATTATTTTTTTTGGGACATAATTTTCGGTTTGAAATTTCCATAATTTTTATAAAATGCAGAAAGTTTTTGTTGAATTTCAATACACAATTTCATGTTTTTATGCATAATTTATTTCGTGAATTTAATTTGAATAAATTAGAGTTGATTATTCTAATTAAATAAATTTAATTAAAATGAATGTTCTTATGAATCCTAAACAGATACCAAAATTAAGGAAAAGTTATTGCAGATCGCCTTTGTTCGCAGAATATTTTTGATTCGAAATTGCGGGAATTTTTGAACATCAGCAAAATTATGCGTATTGTATAACATTAGAGTATAATAATCTCGTTCCTTTGACGACCAAGTCTATTGTTTAAAACTGTTCGATGTTCTTTCCCCATTAGAATAGAAGAAGAATTGAGGCCAACACATAAATAATAGTAGGTACGAAAACCATATTTTTTCGTCATTAAGGGTATTGAATAGAATTACTGAAAGTTTCCATCATACTTTAATTATCAAGACTGCGAAAAAGGCTGTAGATCTGAAACTTCTTTTCTACTATATCTCTAGGATCCTTCCGCATGGGTTCATTTTTAATTAACTTTGGGTTCTAAGAGGGGTGTACTCTGTCTGCATTCAGACCGCCATCTTTTGGATTCCATCACGTCTTCCATGGGGGTAATCCGCATCCCTAAATTTGCCTAAAAGCTTTGTGCGTGAGAACCTTGACCCTCCTATATAACGGTGGCCAATTAAGGCAGCTTGAGTCTCCACTCTTGGTGACAGCTCGGTGGCCTTACGCTTCACGATCACGAGACGGATCACCGCCAAAAACGTGAATTTCATTATCTCTATACCGTGTATCTACCAACGTTGCCGAATTTATGTCTATGTTAATTGGAAAAATGTAAATCTTGGTAATTTGGTCTGCCTTATAGACAATTATTATGATATTGTTGATAACGATTGATTGTATTGTTGTTTGTTTATATTGTTGAAACTTGTTTCCACGTTAGTTGGATTAGTATATCCGTCCGATATTCTTGTGATTTGGTCTGACTTATTAACAATGATTAAATTGATGATAGCGGTTGATTGTATCGTTGATTGTTGAAATTTGTTTCTCCGTTTGTTGGAATTTAGGCTTTTGAATTAGAATTTGATTAAGAATTTTGTTTATTTGGCGTGGGTTATCACCGACGATTGAATATAATTCTGATTGTCGACAATTTTGATTCTTGTTTTTTCACTGTTTCATTTGTTGAAAGTTGTTTCTAAGTTAGCTGGAATTGAATTTCGGTTGAAATTTTGTTTATTTGGTTTGGCTTATCACAGGTAATAATAATTGTGACAACGATGGATTATTTTGTTCATTACTGATAGCATAGTAGCGGCTTACGAGACTAGGTGGGGAGTGAGGTAGTTTGCCTCTTAACGCTATGATTGGAAAAATTTATACGGCAGAATGGCCTTTTAATAGCTAATTTCATAGTAATACGTACATAGTGTGAAACCTGTAACTTTACCGGTACTACTCATACCTTTGGTAGCTTTAGTATTACCACAAATAAACGAGTATATGACGTTGAGGTATATACAAATGAAATATTCATTTTCCCTTCCATCCCTTCGTTAATAAGTTAATTCGTTAGTATTAAGTGAGGAGAATTGTCTAGTAGCAAGGTTTCCCTCCCATTTCAGACCTGACACCAAATGAGATATTCCAAATTGAATTTTCATGAAATTAAAGTTACGCGTAATAATTTTTATATATCGATAAATTTTTAATCATCATTGGAAATCAACAATTTAGTGGATGAGAGTGTGTATGCAGTCGTTTTTCCATAAATGTAATCATTGAGAACAATGTATTAGCTATTAATCATGATTCATGCGATCAGAATAAGATTATTATTTGATTAAATGGTCAATATCATTTCCTAGGCAACAGTAGATAAATCGGAAAAATTATTCTCTCGATTCAGTTACATAACTTCTAAATTATTTTCAGTGATTTCCATAGGCTGTATACACAACTGCAGTTTAAGGTAATAAATTTATTTTACGTAAATAATTCTGTAGCATTGTTATAATATTGCCTGATAGACATAAAAATCAAGATACCGCTATGCAAATTCACGAATTACCATGAGACATTGTAAATAGGATAAGATCATTCTTCAGAGCATATTTATCTGAACGGTACATTTTTAATATATACGAGTCAAGCAATTTGCTATTCATAATTCATCGTTACTTTTGGATCGTCGCCCTCCCAACTTGTCCTTTCGCAGAGCGCATAATCACACGGCAAAGTCCGCCTCGATTATCAACAGATAGCTCTGATGTATGCACGGGAAGGTGGATTCCACTGAAACCACCGATGCTCTAAGAGGTCTAAGCATCAATAGAGTCGAGGTGCATAATCCGTGACTCAACGCTATCAGACACAACTTTTCAAACTATTTCCGTAGTCTTATCCTCCCGTCAATTTCACTCATTAATGACTGTTAATACACAAGCAAGCTTAAAATCTGCACGCTGCACACAGAAAAAACGCACGAATAAAAAAAAACTCTCTATTTCCAAGATTACTATATAAGTTACGATAAATGGGATTATTTACTTTCTATAGAACTACATCATCACCATTATGTGAAAGGCCAACGAAAAGGGTTCTTTTCGTACCCAGAAAAGTAGCCTCAGCTGATTGTTAACTTATCGTACTTTACAACAATGCACTAATGTTGCTAAGGAAAATTTTGTTGTACTTTGATGTGGGCACTACTTGAGGCTCTACAGTTAAATAATTGTTAATAAAATATTCCATCTACGTACATACTACGACCTATGAGAAGGAAGTACAAATTTTATTAAAAAATATAAAATAAAAGACAAATAACAACGAGAATTTCACCAATTACGTAAGAGGAGCAATGATATGGTTGCCTTTTGAACCGCAAAACTTCGGGTGATTGTTTGCTTACATTACAACAATGCTCTAATTTTTCCTGCATCACATAGTTGTTTTGTAACAGAACCATTTTAGGTTCAACGATCAATTAATTGATAATTTTTCATTTATCCTACTCACATATTACAACCAATTAGAGGGACACACATATTAAAATAATAGTGTAATAAAAAATTAATAAGATATTCACTAATGACGTACAGGGTCAACGGAAAAGTTACTTTTCAAGCTGGAAAACTTCGGGCGATTGTTAACTTGCATAAAAAACAGTCTACTGCTGTTGCCTGGTAGCATATCACTGTAATTTATTTAGCATAATTTCAGGTTTAATGATCAATCACTTTTAAATTATTCAATTCTCCCACGCGTATTGTTGAACTAGTATGAAGGACATAAAAATGTAAGCATCTGTCAATGTCTTGTAATGGCATCGTGATTTCTTTCTCACACATTGTTTTCCGATAACTGCCTCACTTGTAATTAAATACGAGATATTTCATGATGTAAATGGATTAAGAGATACCCATTTAAGTGGAAATTCCGATATCGTTACAACGAGGCCTATTGTTGGCATTCGAACAATGAAGTCGCTCCCGCGGTTGTTATGGCACAACATTGGGCACAACAAATAAAGTTCTAAAGAAACGCCAGATTGTTCGACAAAAGTTCTTTTTAGATGCGCTTTTTCATCCCTTAAGAAACCCGTTGACTATTCCTTTTTTGACCCAATTCTACTTCGCCAATACAGAAGCGAAAAATGCCATCGAAAATGACTCTTTTTGGTGCGATGAACGCCCTCGGATTGGGCACCCGATTAAGTCTCTTCCATTCTCATTTAAACTTTTTCGGCGGATAAGGAATTGATTATTGGCAGAAAAAGAAATTTCGTCCGTCCTGGAGATTTTCGCAGGGAATTTCCGAAGAAGAATTCCGGCCCCTATTGAATGGCGGCCCGAGAAGAGAATGGTTTTTGATGAAAAAGATCCTAATCCCATCAGAAAGGCTCAATAAAAAGTTGGGAAATCTTCTTATCAAAGCCGTTTCAATTCACTGTGCTCAGTCATATCGATTTTTAACTGTACTGAAAGAGGCGGGATCCTCGGGGGAAGTAATGCCATTAAGGAGATTCGGAAATGAATTATCTTAATCAATTTGGGCGCATTGTAAACATCGCAGATTGTAGTAACGAACTCTATGCAATAATGCATGTAAATCTAGATTGTTTCCTCTATGCAACAATGCATAAAATTTAGATTTTTCCCTCTATGCAACAATGCATAAAATTTAGATTGTTTCCTTTGTGAAACAATGCATAAAATTTAGATTGGTTCCTCTATGCAACAATGCATTCAAATTTAGATTTTTCCCTCTATGCAATGATCCATAAAAATTTAGATTGTTTCCTTTGTGAAACAATGCATAAAATTTATATTGGTTCCTCTATGCAACAATGCATACAAATTTAGATTGTTTCCTCTGTCCAACAATGTGTACAAATTTAGTTCTTTTCCTCTATGCAACAATGCTCACAAAAATAAGTTGTTTACGTCGGGTGCAACTTGTGAATTGTTGTTAGTTTGAAGTTGTAGAAAATAAGGTTGCCAGTCGTTTTCTATTTCGTTAAAAATACCCCCATGAAATGAATTTATTTTGTGTGAAAAGAAACGGTAAAAATACTTCACTCCTCACCTTATCTTGTAAGCCTCATTCCCTTTGAATTTGAAGTGCTTTTGGCCTCTAACGGTGTGGGATTAGGGGTTAAAAACCGGCCTATCTTGACCATTCAGACCAAACTGACTTGAAATACTGCATTGTCTGCTCATGATGAATTCAGCTCGAAGGCTGTTTAGTCTAGCAACACTTTCAACATTCGCCATCTTAAGTTTTAGGGAGTGGATGAGACTTACTGAGCGGGATGAGGAGTGGGGTAATTTGTCCTCATTTCCCTCTCTGATCCAGATTGCAGTTAGTAGAACGTGCTCATGTAGAGTAGGAAATTGGGCCTATGGATAAAACTTTTCTTAGAATCCCGTAAGGACCGACTAAAATTTATTCTATGTTTCATCATCACCTATATCTATGATACTTTTTATGATTGTTCTTTAACAGCTGAGAACATTTTGCATCTTTTTTGTTACCGGGAGTCAATCACGGAACTGCATTCACGAAAGCGAGCGTATCATCTTTTTGGAGACATAAAGTATCTAACCTCACTAACTTTTGTATGAATTATACCAAAGTATACATATATAAATGGCAATTTCCATTCTTCTAGATATACTTGAAGGATTCGCTTATTTTTTTGTTACTCTTAATTTATTCAGAAGTATCAATTTTATAAGCACTTTAATAGATGAAGACTAAGTTGTTTCTCTGGGCAAACTGTGTTCTACGGATAATCGTTTTGAAATTCCTGAAGGTGAGAATTGATTGCAAAAAATGACTATAAGATAAATATAACGATGTTTTATGCCACTATTAATTACCTTTAGTATAATAATTTAAAAATAACTCAATGTATTATCCAACTGGAAGATTATCGAAATATAAGGAGAAATACCTAAATATGTAAATAGAAATATTAAAAGATATGCGTTAATATTACCATATTATGAAAAATTAGAAGATTTTGTTGACTTTTCTTTTTTCACTCACTTCAACTACCCTTGAATGGTGGTTCTACGAAGGGACTTAACGACTACTTTTCTTGTTTTGTCTTCTTCCAGTGTTACCAACCAAATTCCGTTAGAGTTATTTGGATACAAAAAGTAAAATTTATATCTTTATTTTCATAGCGAACGTTAATTTTTTTATATTTCGAAGTCCAAAACAATATTAAAATCAAATTCTAAACAATTTCTAGAGTATAAGATCACTTTTTTCTATCATACTCAAATTTTACTGTTCAAGATATATTTACTCCTAGCATTTGAAGGAAATTTATAATATATTGCATCTTTCAATATTCAATCTAAATTAACAATGAAGCTTTAAGTAATCAACGAAACATAACGTTATCAATAAAAAACTCTTATTCGATAATCGAGGTACAGATAAGTCGATTTGGAATGTTTGAAATCTGTTAGGTTGGTACTGTTCATTTTCTCTCATGCGCCTCATGCCTTGTGAAGCTCTTGAAGAGAACGAAATTTAGAAATTCTGCTGGCGCGTGATCGGTTGTAATGGTGAAAAAAATTGAAACAGACTCGCAAATCGGTCGCTTAATCAATCTGGTTAGGCCTCATCCTATTCTTTACAATGAGACACATGAGGATTATGATGATAAAGCGAAAAAAGAATTGTTGTGGGTGGAAATCGGAAAGAAACTTGGAACCAGCAGTAAGTAGAACTAATATTTTCGTGTGCACACGTGTCGATGTAGTACAGACCAAGGATTACTGCTGTGAATATTTTAGATTAACTATTACTGAAATACTTATTAAACTGTGACGTGCTATGTTTTGAAAGTTCGTTTGGGTTTGTTGTCATTTATGTGACTACTTGTAAGTCATTCAAGTTGGCTGATGTTTTCTATTTCTGTCGAGATAGTTTTGCATTGGGAGGGTTTTAAATGTCCTCAGCTGTAGATAATCCTTTTGTATTCATGAATTCATCTAAAAGCATCGTCATTTTGATTAGTTACGAAGCACGTACTACGCCATGTTTTCATGTTATGATAACGTTCAATGCTCATTATTAGATTTTAGCGTCTTTGATGGAGTTGTTTAGTTGTAAATATTTAGCTAAAGACGTATTTAAAGGTTAGTTCCATTATCAGGTAGGATTAGCAGGCGGAAATGGGTTGGCTTGATGCTGAAATTTCGCCAAAGGGAAATTGAAGGCGAAGCTGCACTCATTGATGAAGGAGGCACAGCTTGGCCGTGGTACGGGAAGTTACAGTTTGTGAAGAAAAGAATTGAAGTTGCCAGGTAAGCGATGCCGTCAATTAATACGGTCAATGTTTTGCATTGAGTATGGTTTAATGAATCTTGAATTTTTCTTTCATCAAGACCTGTTGTCAAATCCACACCGATCCCTGAAATCGGTAATGTTGTGACCAGTGCAAATACTGTTGTCGAAGAACCTGAGGAAAAGAAAGTGAGGCCTTCAAGTGTTATTCAATCGAATTCTTCTACTAACCTAAGTGGGAATAAATTATTCCTGGAAAGCCTGGCGGAAGATCTCAGCATGTTAAGTTCGAAAGACCAGTACGAATTCAAGAGGAAAGTCATGGAACTGATGCAGTTCTACATCTCGAAGAACTAATTTGTTTTGATATTGTAAAAGATCTCTGATTATTTCAGTTAAAAGTAAAATTTTTGTTTGAATCGGTTATGTGAGCATACAGTACTATTTTGTTGCTATGTTTTCTTTACATGTTTATCAGGAGACCACATTAGCGTTAACGATTTTAATCAGTGAAGTGTTTTGTTCATTTACATCACAGAGTGATTTATACTGTTCCTTGTGTTGATAGTGCATTAATACATCATGAAAGGTATCAGTGGTTTTTGTCAAACGATTTATTGTTATTTCATGGTAATTATACTCGTGTGAACCTTTTGTAACATCGAGTTCACTAATTTCTTGTATCTAATTTAACATAAATGTTCCTACCTTAATGTTCATGATACTCATTTGTTGATTAGCTCAGCAGGATCCAGTTTGTTGTGAGTTATCACCATAAGTACTATGCTGAAGAAGTTACAAGATATTTTGGTATTAAGTGTCCAAGTTTTACCTATTTTACTGTTGACGATGTATCCAGTTTGTATATCTTTACACTGATGAAGTTTCTGGATGGAAATAAATCCGTTTTTGTGATTATATTGATTATTTATTTTAGTAACATTCTCCTGTGAAGAACAGCAGGTTTGCTCTTGGGTCTTGTATTAATTAAAAGAGTGTTCATGCGAGGATTTGGCATATTTAGACAGTTAAACTAATCCATTTAGAATGATGTTATTTGTGGAGCATATGTAATTGCTGACCAAACTGTTGCAATCAGGGTGGTGAAATATGTTTGCAAATTCAGTCTAAAATGATTGTCAAAACTTGGTATCTAGGGATCAAATCTGAATTATATATTGCAGTAAACTCGGATTACTAAATGTTTCATAAATCCTTATAGCTCCTTCTAGACACAGACTTATTTTATAATTTTTGAATTGTTTTAATTTTCTATCAAGAGAGAGGAAAGTTAGGTAGCCATTATGAAGTCTTTTCAGGGAAAACAATCCATGCAAGATTGAATGTCATGAAAAAATTTAAGTCAATAAGATCTGATACTAAGAAAACTCATTTTTATTTAGTCTATTTCAATTACAGAATTTATAGTATTTCGATTTTCCATTTATTTTCAATAATTCTAGGCTTGTTATTGGCCATCTTGTGTTGGCTTTGCTCACTAGAAGCTTTCCCATGCTACATTTAAAGAATTATTGCTTCCATAACAAGAGATGGTTATGAAGATCAGAACCTGAGGTTGGTTTTTTAAAGATATTATTTAATAACGCTATTCTCATTTATTGAGATTTTTCTCATGGTTTTGTATCTAGTTATGATGCAAAGATGTTTTTATGATGAATTTGGCATAGCACTAAATTTAGGTAATTCATACCTGATCTTAATGCATTTAATTCAGTTTTAATATGTATATTTAATCATTTTTATTACTTAATTATGTTTCTATAATGATGTACCTGCAGCTTCTATTCTTACACCACTGTTATTCTAATGTACTAAGTTTGTTTCAAAAAGTAATCTCAATGCAATCATATCTTATTATTTGAGAATTGGTGAACATTTTCCATCTTTGTTACTGGGCTGTTCATAATGTAAACAAACTAGTAACTATGATGGAAAAATGTGTTAGTTACCAGCTTGTTTATTTATGGTATAAACAAAAACTAGATTAGAAAATCATGGAAGGGTTTTAGTAACCATTCCCTTTGAATTTCGATGTGAGCTATTTTGATATGATACAATTATTGTAGGTTTGTCAACTTTCTTAGATGCTTCAGTTTTTTAGCTCTTCTTTTAATGCTGTTTTTAATATACCCAATGGAGCAGTATTTTAATAGTTTTTGTTTGTGATTTTGAGCTCCTTTAACATTGATCTTTGGAATAATTTCGCAGATTGATGATCCACAGAAATGTTTTCTATTATTTTCATATGGTTTTGAAGATTAACTATTTTAAAAAAGATTTATCTATGACTTACAAGAAGAACAAAGTAATGATTTTAATGAGGAAAGTAATCTTCGCTCTGAGTGCCAACAACTATGAATTTGCTGGATATTCATCTTGGTTCATGCTATTTTCTATTCTATGCCAATTTAGCTTCCTCTGATGAAGATGTAGTATTTTGGAGTACAAATAGAACTGGGATAGGTATTTTAGAAAGGATTGCATGAATTACGGAGTTGATGTACAAAAACTTAGCTATTCAGTTAATTTAATATTTAAAACTAATATTAATACATCAACTATTATATAATATTCAAATCAATAATGCTACAGCTATGCCATATCAAAAAACTGAATGAGAACTAGGTTTTCTCCAAGAATGATGTTTTTTTTTGTTGACTTAAGTTCTTCCTATAATGTAAGAATGCACATAATAGCAGAAAAGATGGTTTTATAGGAATTTCTTATTCTGAAAAGTTGATTTGTTCTATGATATCATTGAATTGATTGTAATTTATAATTATTCCGTTTGATTTAAGAAAAATGAGGTATTCACAAATTCACGTTCTATTCATTTGGTGATTTTTTTTTAAATGTTCGACTCTGATTGCAGATTTTGGTACAACATAATCAGTTTTTTACGCTTATGTGTCAAATCATGGTTGTATGCATTGAAGGCATTGATTTAGAGGTATATTATATTAACACATCATCATCACATTATAAATTAGATTTATTGGGTGGCAGTTTCTCTTGCCAAAAAATGTATTACATAATTATTTTCCGGAATTAATTTAATGGGATTTATGTAAAAGAATGCTGAATTTTTGAGAATTCATTCCATGATATAAATTCTGTCAGCAGCTAGAAGGGGAATTTTCTTTCCTTATTATTATGCGGGATGAATAATTTGCTTAGTTTTTGTCAAATAATGTAAACTGACAGACAGCGATGTTTCTCTCTGTCAGTCACTACTGTAAAACTGGTTTTATCCTCATCCACCTTAACCACATTATACCTTTATTTTGGAGACAGAATTAGGATGATAAGGTTTGATGAGGAGTGAGGTAATTAACCTCGTTAAGCCTTCTTATGGAGGCAATGCTACCAGTGAAGCAAATGATTGCAATTCTAGCTAATTGAAACGTAAAATCCATCATCCCAAATAGCTGTTGGTTCAAAATCAAAGCATTAACTGTTACTCTGAACCAAAATACGTTCTAATATAAATTGATTCCTTATCTGAGAATGTATTGTGGATGGATATTAAAGTTGAAAATGCTATACGAGTGTCAAAGATATAAGTTGAATGTTAATTAAAGTATTTAAATGGTGCTTGTTATGAAAGATGAGTAAATGTTCAATCAAAGGAGCTAAAGATGAAAATGTAAAAATAGCTTAATTAAAAATCCAATTTGATGGGAATAAACTCGAGCAGATAGATGAATTTACCTTCCTCGTAAGTGCTCTTTTTTGTGTTGGAAGGTGCACAGATAGAAGAAGAATAGCAATAGCGAAGGAAGAATTCGCGAATAGAACTGCTGACAAAAGGTGTAGTTAAGGAAAGGATTTCTAAAATCCTTCCTTAGTAGAATGTTGCTGTGTTGATGAAAAAAATTAAGATGGCGGCTTTGGAGTTGTGAGGTAGAATGGAAAAAGTAAATTGTGATGTTTGAAAGATGGTGGGAGAAAATTATGGAATTTTTGGAATAATGGCGCACAGACTGATGATACCACTTTTTTCCTGGAGATATTTACAATACACCAACACAACAAGACAGTCGGAAACGTATTACGTTCGAGAAAGCGTCGGTTTTCTTCAAGCGCGTATTTATCCCAACAATCGTCGTCTGGTAAACAGTCTCGTTCGCAACCAAACTTTCGCGCGGCGTTCAACGCGGGATCGCCACTAAGGAATAGGAGCAATGGCTGGGTAAATGCTTGAATCACATATTGGGAGAAGAGGGAATTAGAGACTTAAGCAAGTAATTGAACGTAGAATGCAAGGGAAAGACATAGAGGAAGACAAAGGCAAAAGATAATGGATATTGTAATGAACGGGATAACTTATCAAGAAATTAAAGAAAGGATGTTATGCTTTGTCTTCATACAGAGTGGTAAGGACTACTTTGTGGACGTAAGTAAACCAAAACGAGGATACGTTTTCCGGGAAAGGTAACAAAGTTGGTCACATTGCTTAGAGAGACGCCCAGCAAGTAGAAAATCAAAGTTCACGTCCCGGTACTGTGTGATTCTTTTTATGTCTGCATTTTATGTGAATATCCCTAGGCTTTAAGTCCTATCGTGCAATGCCATTCTCATATATTTTCGCGTTTATCTAGCAGTATTATGACTCTACTTAAATTTGTAGTTGTTTGTGACAATTTATTCTGATCATAGTTTGATTTTGGTCCGTCCATGATCTTTCGAGTTAGGGATATTATACATAGATTTTGTAGGTTCCAAATAAAAATAGAGTATTTTCTAACCCTATTAAATATTTTAAGAAATTCATAAGGTGTATTCATAAATTTTAGTCGGCAACAGGGTAATGGGATATATTCGTATTGGATGAGTGTAATTAGTTTAAAGTTAAAATACAAGCAAAACTAAAGCAATGATACTGGGAAGCCGTGTCGATTTTAATTGTGATATGAAAATTCAATTGAAGTGGAAAATGTAGAAATTGTGAATAGTTATAAAAATCTTAGTGCGATAACAAACAATAAGTTAAATTTAAAGAACGCTGTGAATGCTTAACAAGAAAAACTACATAAAATGTTTATTTAGATGAAAAAGCTATCTATCTAAAGATTCTAAAATTATTTTATATATTTGTATAATCCATCTGTATTCAATTTATTGTTCATCTGTGTTATTTTAGCAAACCAGAATGATAGTGGTGCAGAATAGAGCATTGTGGGCTCTATTAAATTGTGATAAATCTATCTGTGTGAAAAAAGGTTGGTTATCCGCATCGTTGTTCATGAACTCTATAGAGATGAAGGGCGTGAATCGAGGTCGTGCTCGTAACGTGACAAAGTTGTCACCTTTACCTGGGATAGCCGTCAAACCAAGGCTCGTCGCAGACGCTTTAACGCATGCGCGCCTCGTCTCTGGTGAGGTAGCGTGGTGATTGACGACGGGTGATTTAGCAGCGAGCTGTGGGTTGATTGTCAATTTGCTCCGGAGTGATTATTGCCAATCAAACTCATTATTTGGTTGCCCTGGTCACCGTATTTTCTCCCCTGTCGTCAAGTTTGTTATCAGAATGTCCCTGAAAGCATTACTGAGGTAATAACTGTCATTTAAATCCTTTTTGAGAACAAGATGAGGGTCAGATAAGGTTTATACCCTGGTCGTTATGGAGACATGTATGAAAACCCAAATTTTTAGCATATTTTAATATTATGCTGAAGCTAACTAAATTTGGAACGACCGGAATTCTGACTGTGGGAATAATGCTTTGATTTTTAATGTCTCGTTAACTCTAACTTTCCATATTCTATTACAACACAGTTTCAGGATTTATCGAATAACATGAAATTTCAGGAACATATTTCTTTATTTTTAACTTTGTAGTACGTTAATATAATTTGCGAGCTGAAGTGCCTAGGAATTTTATAGGAGGAAGATGAAATGAAAATAAAAATAGCTCTGACGCAAATATATGGAATAAAACTCAATTAAAACAATCAGTTGAAAAAACAATATGGTATTTATTCGATTATTCTCAATCGAATGAATTCACTCGCTCTTCGTGGTCTATTGGTTTCACTTTCGGACAGGAATCTTCTTTGATGGCTTTTATTAGCGTCTTTCATGAAAATCCAATAAAATTCGTTCTTGATTCACATTTCCGTGAAAGTGACACTATCCGATCAACTTAAGCGCGAAAAAGAGCTGCAAAACGTCGTGTAGTTCTTATATTTTTCGTACGTTGTAAGGACTTGTACAAATTATGAGAAACCGAATTTCTGCTTCTAAAGACCTGCGCGAAAGTGTAATACGCTGATTCTCTTACTACATCTATATCGACTCCAGGGGATTAAATGGCATTTTTAGGGGTTAGTTGGAGCTTAGGAGTTTATTGGAGATCGATGGAAAAATTAAGATTCGAATTTACTATCACGATATTGAAGAAAGAAAGATAAGCTCGTAGCAACGCGGATTTGAGCTTGACTGATTTCTCATGGAGGGTTCTTTTAGCAACTGCGTACCACGTGAAATTTTTAGAAATATTGGCGACTTGACATTTTTACGATATACTGGCCATATCGTGTAACCGGCAGAAAAAGTGCGACTTTGAACCTCAGTGTCATGGGTTCGATGCCAGAAGGCCCCGAAGTCCCGGTTCTTTCCATAAGGATTCATTGCGGGGATTTTCGGAACTTTTTTTGAGGCACTTCCCGGCAAATACGAGGATTGAATTTCGAGAGATCGTTGGCAGCCATGCATATCCGACGAAAACCACAAAGACATCCCCAATGATTATTCTTGGTTCGGCGCTAGGTTAGGGCAAATATTCTCCTATTTAAAATGCACTGCGGCGATTTAAAAAATATTTTTTGAACCTTTTCCCGATAACATGGAAACTTGAAACCCAGCATGTGAATAGAGACAATGAATTTATTTTGTATACGCTGTCTATCGTTTCCCTGGGGGTCCTTGGTTCGATCCCAAAGAGCCATTTACTTCCCCGTGCATTTCAAACGGGGAAACGGATTCTCGGTTTAGGATCTTCCCGGTGTGATATCGAATTCAAAATTTGAATTAAATATATTGTATTTCTACCAGGGCGTTATATGTATTTATATTTTGCAAAAGGTCCTGCGTTTGAATCCAGACAGCCTACCATTGTAAACTTAGGGCGGAAATTCCAAATTATGATTCATTTACCGAGAAGGTGGAAATTCTACGGCCAGGCATGTGAACAGAAGTAATACAAAGTAATTCTTATAAGTTTTTGTATCACCCACGCGTACCACCCGAAACTTTCCCGCGTACCACCGCGCACCGGTTGGGAACCCCTACCCTGGGGAGTTCATGAGCGTATCCTAATTAACAGATAAGTCAATGTAATCTACCCATCTTTGATTGGTCTCCCTCTCTCTGTACGACTTCATTTTCAGCCTTGGGGATCACTTAAATGACCAATAACTGCTTTTAAGGCGGTTTTCTCCTCCATCTCCTGACGCACTGCAATCTGCATCGTCCAATATTTCTCCCCATTAAATGGACCGAAATTGTTTACATTACCTCTATCGCCATCCTCTCTGCTCATCTGCTTCTTCATCAGTTTAAGTCAGTCAGTCGTGTATCCTCCTGCTCTGATCGTGAAACATCTTCGTCATCAGTTTTGTCTCCGGGCTGAAAAGTAATTGAAAAGTCGCTGAGCAGAGATTTCTTTCGTCTCGAACTCAAGTTGTAAACATCTCCTATCAGGGTTGGAGAGTTCTGTGGCAGTCTTTCACCATTGCTATTAAACAAATCACTATTAATCCCCGATTTACCATTGCTATAAAAAGATTCATTATTAATCCCCGATTTTTACTTTCTCCATATACGAAGTATAGAGAAAGTACTGTTTTCATGAAAAAATTCGACTTCGAGATTTCAACGGAAATACATGTTTTGGGGTCCCTAGAACACGTTTTGACCATTTTCGGAATGATGTCTGTGTGTGTATGTGTGTGTGTGATAGTGGGCGCTCTAACGTGAAAACTATTGGTTGTATCAATACCAAACTTCATATATAGTACTGCAGTGTGTGCTGTCAGAGTTGATTAGTTTTTGGAGTAAATCGGTAAACCGGAAGTCGAGCTTCATTCATCAATGCTCATTTCCGGTTTTCAAAATATCTCCATAAATATGATATATACGTATATTGTATTACTTATAAAAGTTTTAGATAATGTAATTTACTATAACTTTTGTATTTAACATATTTTTGTATCACCGGTTGATTAGGAGTTATTCGTGAAATACCGATAAACCGGAAGTAGCTGTGATGTACTTTGTGGGCGCTCTAACATGAAAATAATTCGTTGTATCAATACCAAATTTCATTTATAGTATTTTGGTTGGTGTTGTTAGAGTTGATTAGTTTATGGAGTAAATCGGTTGACCGGAAGTCGAGCTTCATTCTTCAAAGCTCATTTCCGGTTTTCAAATAAACCTCCATAAATATGATATTTAGGTATATACTATTATTAATAAACGTTTTAGAAAATATAATTTAGTATAACTTTTGTATGAAAAATATTTTTGTATTACTGATTGTTTAGCAGTTATTCATGAAATACTGATGAACCGGAAGTTGCTGATTATGTACTTTGTGGGCGCTCTGGGCTCTATGGGCGAAAAGCCAATTTCATCGTTTTTATCGATCATGTCCCGGAAAACATTATTTATAATATTTGTGTCGTCAAAGATAATGCTATATAAATTAATCATTCATCTTCAAAGTTTAGATGGAATATAGAGTTCGAAAATACTGTCGTAGATAAATATTTACATCTTATACATGGAGAAAGTCATGTGCTGGCCACATCAGATTTTATTATCTGCTGAAAATTGCATAATCGTAGAATGAAAATTGAACTTACATAGGAAGGTGATTCCATGGCGAGAAAAGACCTTTCTTCATAATTCCCAAGGAACAAAGGACTTGAAAAAGAGGGGCCCGGGAATCGAACCCGGTATCTTCCTCTATCCGGGAGGCTGCCTTAACCATCTAAGCTACCCGGCTAGAACATTTTAACAAGCCATTTTTGGGAATTTTTCTGGGGCGTGGCGTGTCCTTTTGTGCAGTCACCTCAACCCTTTCCTTTCTTCATAAGTATAAAGAGAACGAATCTTGCACAAAAATAATGCGCGGACTCATAGATATCCATTCTTTAACTATGGCATTATAAATAAATATGTAAATGTCATAATCATACAGGGGGATTTTAAGACCATACCGAATTAATGGTAGGAAATTATGTCAGAATTTATGAAGAGGAGGCAATTTACTGAGATTTCAGCGAATGTAAACTATGATATTTAAATAGCAGGAACAAAATTACGGCCATTTTGGAGTTTTTATCAAAGCAATTTACAAGAGTACATTTATACGTTCGTTTGTGGTGATGACGAAGAAAGATTGCGTCGAGGAAGGGGAGGATTCTTGTGAGATGTGAATTTTAACGCAAACGAGGCTTTGAACCGGCGGGTTTGTATAATTCTCACTAATTACGTACTGTTCAAAGAAATCGAGTATGTAATTTTTGGAATGTCGCTAATATTCTTAGATTAAAATTCCATCCGGATTAGTATCTATTAAAAAAAATATGGTATTGATTAGTTATATATTAAGTCATCTAATTTTAATGCAGCATATTTATAAAAAAATGAATTTAAGACCCGTCATGCATGACGGGGGAGTTTACTAGCTATTTATAAATTCATATAACATGCAAGTTAATACGCATCACTAATTCCTCATGACAGAAAAAGTAAAATGGAGTACCTTTTCGTTTTATGGATTAAGGCTTTTATCACAAAAATAAGAGCTGAAAAATCCTTCCGCCTTGTTTCCCTACGTGCAGGAAATTAAAATGTTACATCCCCGTTTTATCGCCGTTACAGCTTTTTGTACGATTTTTATTCGATCAGATGAAAAGCATCTCACTCGGATTATACTGCCCTCCCTTGGAGTCGAAATTTCTGTGGAATCAATAATTCTTTTTCCTTAGGCGAATTCCAGAAGGTACGTGTTGATCAGTACTAGAAATTGCGGTTGTCTCGCTGTTTTTAACAACCTGCAGCAATCGTCGATATTCCATCAGTTACCTCTTCACCATGGGAAATATGTTTCTACGGTCGGGTGCCGTTTACGAGGCCGCTGCTCTAAACACTGCGCTTGATTGCAATTTTCCAGCGATGTTAGCATACAAGCGGTAGGATATCTCTCACACGACGATGATTCGCTTGCGTTCGTTTATGTTTAATTGACTTGTGAGAATCGGAAAAGAGACATTGAGAAATTGTGATTGCATCCATTATGATTACTGTCGCATTAGTGTAAATTAGTATTCATATAAAGTTTTACTAGTGTCAGTTAATAGAAGTATCGCGGACGTGGTTGTTTTGTCGTTAGAAATGAATATTGTCTTCAGGATAACTTTGTTTTAAATGTAAAAGTAGCTGATCGAAGGAAATAATTGTGTAATTTATATTATTTGTCGTCAGAGTAATGTCCGATGATCGCTATAAACTTAAAGATGAGGAATAAATTTTTTTTTGAGATTTAGGGTCCACAAATCTTTTTTACGTGTGTAACTACGATGTAATGATTGATATAAACGCAGCCAACCCACTCTCTAGGAGACGAGAAGATTTTTAAGTCTAACATCTTCCTACGGAAATAAATTATAGGTTTGGTTCGGAAATCTCTCACTCGTCGCTGATTTGCTTGCGTTCATTTACATGCAACTGACTTGAGAAAATTTGCAAAAGAAACATTGAGAAATTTTGATTTCACCGATTATAATTATTGTTTCATTAAAGTCAAATAATATTTACAGTATATAGTATTGAAGGTTGTTTTGTAGTTGGAAGTGAGTGTTATCCTCAGAATAATTTTGTTTTATATGTGAAATGAATCGTAAGAAATTATGGATTTATCTATGCTAGTTATCTTTTGAGTAATGTACAATGCTTGCTTTGAATTTAAGGGCACGGAATTAGAATATAATTGAGATTCGGGACCCTAAATGCTTTCTTATTAGAAGTAGTATGAGTAAAAAATGTATTGATTTGAAGTGTAGTAGTTAAAATACGTCCATTGGAATTTATCTCGGGTGAAATACGGCCTAAAAAGTCCCTTTTTACATTTATCTCCTTAATAAAGAATAGAAGAAAGAAAATAAAAGATAAATAAGGAGCCTCAATTCAGTTTCAATTTATGCAAGAGGTAATCTATAGGTATACACATTTCGTATCCAGATAAAAGAATTTATCAAACTAAAAATTAACTAGTTGTGTTAAAATTTATCGTGCTCTAGTAATAGTATAAGTTACACACTGAAAGAAAAAGAGAGTCTCAATGTAGAGGTTGATGTTACATAAATAGAAATAAAATGAAAAGAAACGAGGGGTGGAGTGAAAGGGAACAAAGCTAAAGAGAAAGGAAAGAAGGTCATCATTATGGAAAATTTACTTCGAGTTTGCCATTCTCAGATGAGATCTGTTTGAGGAAGAGATGCTTGGAATGGACCTTCTTAAATTAGGGCAGAGAACTACAATTTCGAACGTCTGATTGCGTTCCGTAGCCTACATTCAGAAACATGGAAAGATGAAAGTGAATATAAAAGTATTGATAAAATTAAGGTACATATATAATACAACCGCATTAAAAAAATCCCATCCCTTCTAATATGAAAAGCGATTTTTGGAAACTCGCCCCAATTAGGGAGGTCGCTAGAAAGTTCCTCGAACCTCGCAGTAGAGACAATGGTAAGCTGTTGACAATCGAGACAGTTTTACAAAGGCCTTACTCCAGTCATTGACCCATTACTTCGCAATTTGACTTTTACGTGACGATGTGATCGACCCAAGACCGTGAACTTCCGTGCATTTTTAACGCCTTTTCGTCTTCATTGGAACGATCCTTCAATGAAGTCCTCCTCGCAGGGGGTCTCACTTCTCAACATTATTTTTTTTTCCGTTCAGACTTTTCGTTTAAATATTCATACCTTCCCCAGTCGAAGGGAGACAGGCCTTGAACTTTGCGTGCAACAGATGCAGTGGTGCTCGTGACCTATTTTTGTCCCGTAAAAAACCCTTTTGATTTAAGTTTCTTTCTTCCTGCATCGCTTGAGAGGAACTCCTCTTTTTAAGTTTTTCTTGGTGTTCACTCTGATTGCTCTCATGGTACGTTTTTCATTCAGCCGTAATTCCCTTTCGGATATCCAATCGATATGGGAATCTAGGACGCGGAAGGGGCGGGTTTCAGGAGGGGCAGATAGAGCCTGCATATATGCCCAGGGTAGCTCTATACTCCTTGCCTGTATGATTTGTGGTAAACAAGTTTAAATATAAAAAATGCATTAATTTCAAAGTAAATGTCACAAAGAATTCTGCCTCATATGATAATTTCCCACTGAAACTTGCTTTCCAACATTTTAAGCGTTATTTCCTATCACAGAAAAAGAAAAACTCACTCTGTAGAGTCTACGAAATAATCATAACATAATCTACCCATATTTCTGCACAGCGTAGCATCTTCAGGTGAAAATTCATGGTAACTGACCGTAAGCGTCACGTACAAAATAATTATCCATGTGTTCTTACCTGAAGATGCTGCGCTGTACCGAAACCTATGTAGATTTTACTATGAATTATTTTTTGGACTCTAAAAAGTGAGTTTTCCTTTCTCTGTGATTATGGAGGAGTACCACCAAGTCACACTTCAATCCGTCATGTTCTTTTTTAATTGCAGCAGGTAAAATAATAGCTGGACATTTCCCATCAACTTAAAAATGGAACAATACCTTTGGTAGAATCTGAAACCCTTTTTTTCGTCGAATAGGAATTCTATAAGATAAACATATTTTTTAGTTTTACTAAAATATTTATTAAAGGAAACATTTTTGCCTTCACAAAATTTTAATTGAAAATTAACTTTCCTAGTTTCCACGATTTCAACATAACAAATGACAACAGGAAGAGCTATAAGTCGTTAAAAATTCATGCGTGAACTGTAATTATTGCTGACGATTGTCAAATTTCGCAGCAATAATACCTTGAGAGTTCAGACAAAAATGAGCGTAAATCGTTCTTTGTTGTTGGTGGCGACATTATTGGTGAATGGCATTGTTGGAGCATTATCAACCACGATCTCAGTTTTGATTTTTATAAGTCCATTTAAAATGTTTCATTATGAATTTATAATATTTTGGGAATTATTTTTGTCAAGAATTCGTGATGAGCTATAGCTCTGAAGGAATGATGCGAGAATTTGGAAAAATATGGATTTTTATTTAAGTTCATCAAATTTTCTCATATTTAAATGCTTGTATCTATACGTTTCTGATCTGCCCACTTAAATGAATGCGGGAACGTACATACTCATACCAATATGCCGTTTAATTGACTTCTGAATAGTCTCTTCACTGTTGCTAAATTAATTGTTTTACTTATGGTTCATTGTTTTATTCATTGTTCATTGTTTTACATGGCTACATTGCGTGATAGTTGTTTGAAAAACTGTTTATTCTTTTAAGTATTGTTTTTATCGTTCATTGTTTTATATATTATCGTTTTTTAACTCAATGTCCATTATTTTAAATATTTTTTAAACATTGTTCATTGTTTTAAATAGTATGTTATTAAGCATACTATCTATTGTTGTAATTTTAACTTTGTTTTGCAGATTTACCTTGTTTTGTAGATTTGTTGAGGATACTTCACTACTCTGATATTCGGAATGCTCATTGTTTACCCGTTGCTCTTTGTTTAGTAGATTGTTCATTGTTGTACAGATTTCTTCTTGTTTTACCCATTCTTTATCGTTTTACATTCTACATAAGAGATTTTTACATTCCTTTCATTGCTTTACAGATTTTTGCTTTCAACCCTTTCTTGTATGTACTTTTCAAATCAGTTTCCTTTTTTCCATTTCCTCTTGTCTTTATCTCTCTTCCCTTTTCCGTTCCTTGCTCTCTCTACAATTCGAAGACCCTGGAATTTATTCTCCGCACGTTCTCTCTTTTCCTTCCCTTACTCTTTTCCCCATCGTCGGTCGGCTTTGAGACATTTCCGAGGTGTTATTTCATCTCTTTTACTAAGCGATCGATTTATAAGGAGCTTTAAAAGGAATTATTGCTTCCCGAGAAAGTGCTTTCCAACTCTTTTGTCCTTTTTTCTGCGGTTTTCCAAAAGAGACGTAAAAAAATACGAACTTTGAACGAATCGAAGTCTGGAATTTGTTTAGGGTGTCCGAATGTAAGCTGATATTTCAGGAATCATTTCCTCTCAAAATTTCTTGTATTCCCTTCCTTTAAGAATTTTCAGATTTGATCCTGTCTTCTTTTATATAATTTTCGATGTATTAATTAATTTCTTTTAGTGATTTTTTATGAAGACGGTTTTCTGTGTATTCATTTAATAACGAAGTTGTGGTGAATTATTTGGATGGAAACTTTTCCTCGATTCATTTCGCTTATTCCTTAAAGAGTTTGGGAATTTAATCAATTTCACTCATTTGAATTTAAAGACCCGTAAATTTTTTTTCTATGGAAACGTTACCCAATGGCAATCACTACGAAGGAAATCTTTGGAATTCGCATGGCAACCTGAACATTATAAGTAAAATATTAGCGAAATGTTACTTAAGGGCAATTATGAAGTATATACAATTCTATATTAATTCTGTATATTTGAGTATATTAATTTTAATCTGTGATATATCTATACTATCTATAATGTATCGTTGAATTATATTAATATCGCTTAAGAGCAAAAGAATTTGTTATTGATCCTTGCGATTTTTAGGAGTTTACAGTAGTATAGATTGAGTTGAGATGAAGGAACTAGTTCGATATAGGTCGCCAACGACAGCAGCACCGCCATCGCGTAAAACGTGTAAATTTGTGTTCAGGTGAATGATGGAATGATTCTTTTTTTAATGCTGATCTCCCTTACCTAGCACAACCCTTACGTGCTTGTTGCAATCAAATTGTCACATGTGTGGCTCCGCCATAATGGGTAACCTACATCTAGACTAAACCGAGAATAATTACATTTAAACCGAAGGAATAAAATTCTTCAAGATCTTTTTTGCGGAAAAAATTTCAACCAGATTATAATTTACCCCAATCCTTAAATTTTAATCATTATATGTTCCCTTGGTTGGATATTTCATGACAGTTTTTTCTTCTCGTTTTACACCTTTGTTTACTCTTCCCTACTTTTGTCTTACAAGTTCTTTCAGTTTTAGCATAACTACTATATAAATTTCATAATTGCTAAATTTTAAGAAAAATGATATAATGAAGAAATAGGAATTTTTTGTCGCTATTTTATAGGCTACTTGTATCGTAACTGTGCTTGTAATTTTATGCACCAGAGATCCTTGGATCCTGAGTTTTGTAACTGAATTCTTTTTGAAATAATAATCCTTCCATTGTTAATTTTTGTTAGGAACGAAGCTGTTTATTTCCAACTATGGAGTTGTTTATTTGTTACTATGCATTTGTTTATTTGTTATTATAAAGTTGTTTTTGTTTCAATGGAGTTCTTTACTTTTCACTATAGTTTTTTATATGTAACTATGGATCTGTTAATTTGTTACTAAGTTTTTGTTTATTCGTCGCATAGGAGTAATTTGTTATCTTGAAGTTGTGAATTTATTATTATTTATTTCTGTATTAGCCTACATACAGTCTAGATAATGTATTTTCCAAGTGGACTATAATTATAACCTTGAATTAAATCAAGCCCAAAATTCACACAACTTCTATTTAAAGCATAAATTTAATTACATTAATAAATTACTCCAAGGTATCTGAGGATTCGCTTGACTGGGAATTTTATTTCCTCTCCCGAATGATCATGCACTCTAAATTTATAAAACGACACGATTTATTTCCTCGTATAAATGTGTAAAAACCTAGCTCTCCAGTATCTATTTCAAGCACCAAGAGTTTATTTCCGTCACGTTACCTGGCAACCCTTTCTCCCGTTGTATCTCTCTTCCTCATTCAAATTTTATGCAGCTTATTTGGCGCCTGTCTCTCTTATAAGGGGGACTTGCTCTTGGAGAACGTCTTGCTCCGAGAAAGAACGTCTTCTTTTTCCAAAGCGTTTCCCTTACCTCCCGAACACTTTCCATCAGTCGCGCCACGTCCTCCACTGCTGCTTTCGGATGTGAAAGAGACTTTTTTCTTCTCCATTCCCCCCCGTTGAGGAAGTCTCCTTCAATCAATCTCTCTTTCCCGAACCTTTTCTCCTTTTTTTGTATCTCATTATCTCCCGGAGTTCGTTTAATATTCAGGCGTGGGAGTTATTAACTTGGTCCATTTCGGATGAGATGATTGGCCCGTCGGCTATTGGAGGAGGAGGGCGGTACTGATGACTCCCCCCCCCTCCCTCGAATCAAATCGATGTCCTGCTTCAGATGTATTCGTCGTTTGCCATGATCAGCGATTCAAGCAAGGCTTGGATGATTATAATTTTGCTATCGGAATGCTTATGCTTGGAATGATGCATCGTCGTATTACTATCCTCATTCAAATTACGCCATTAATACGCATGAATCACGCGGCAGATTTTTTTTCAGTCGGATGAGGAGTTGCATTTTGTGTTAGTGAAATCGATATTCAAAAGCGTGATTTCGTGAAAAAACATTGCAGTAAGAAAATACACTTAGTTACTTATGAAGATATCTCCATAGCATTAATTAAATGGTGACCAAAATGAACCCTTGGCACCAAATGAATCGTTTCATGACATCAAATAAACAGCTCCGTAGCAACAAATGAAAAGTTCCATTCTAATAAACAGAGCAACCCTAGCAACAAAGATACAGCTCCATTGTAACAAATTAACTGTTCTATGAAGAGAAATAAACAGCGCCATAGCAACAAATATTCAGTATCATAGGAACGAATAAACAGTTACAATGCGACACATAAACAGTTTCATAGTTGAAAATAAGCGCTTTCGTAGTTGTGAATGTTCAATTCCACTGGCAACAAAAGTATCAGCAGGGGAAGGCCTGTATCTAAAATAATTGAATAGTCCATTTAGCGTATGTGCTTGCTACTGGGAAAGAGAGAAATAAAAAAATAGAGTGAATTCAGGACGACGATTTCGTCGGCGTACCGTAATTCATAATGGAGACATAACGTAATATTTGAGTAAGAGATAGTTAAAAATCAATAAAAGGCTCAAAATATAATCGAATAAACGCCGAAGAAGTTGATACTGAAGAATCTTAAGTCCCATCCTGAAATGTGATTCTCCCGTCATTAGTAAAAATGAAATCTATTAAGAGATCCCATCAATTGGTATGAACTAGAAAGGAAGCATTTACGGACTTGAAAAATCTTTAACTGTCACCATTCAGATGAAAATTGATTGGTTCTAAATTAGCTTGTAGGATTCTGATTCATTTAAAAGTTTACCACGAGAACAATGCTAAAAGACCTTTTTAAATATGTAACATCTCTAATTTAAAAACTATTCTCCGTCCAACGAAATTCAGCAAACTGTCACACTTGAAATAATGGAGTATTGACGAAAAATTTATTATTTTCAACTTTGAGGCATACTGGTTCATGCAGGACCTTCCAAGAGTACGAAATTATTTTTACAAATCGATGGATAAGAAAAATAAAAAAACGTCGTGTCTCCGGGTCTAGATATCGAAGCAAAATGCTCCAACATTGTATCACCCTCTGCAAACACCCCCTGCGAAGACCCACCCAACAGGTACGCAGCCTTGTAAAGTAAAAGGTTTCGCATTGATAAAAATGGATGCTATATTACTTGTGGGTTTTTAGTATGGGAAAACCTATTCTCGGACAAAACATCAGCTCCAGCTATGGAATCGCTTTTATTAAAGAAAAGCACGTACCTGAAACTTATCGCTTACTCCGATACCACGCTTTTATATAAATTGCATCCGCGGTTGCAAAGTGTTTTCGCCGTCCTAGATCGGTTAAATGCACCTCGGCGTACAAATGCATCCGAAAGAGGGAAGATATTTACGATACCTTTCCCTCCGCGGGAGAAATATCATCTTCAGGGGTACTTTGCCTCGACCGCTCTTCCGGACCGGTTTCTTCCAGAGGGCGCCTTTGGGAATTTTTGTTAAGTTTCCTCTGCAGGTGTGCCGCCCTCTTAAGGCGTTCATAGTGCTCTCTTGGCTCCTTTTCTTCTTCCCTCAATGGCCCTATATTCGCTGTTTTCCATCCCATTTTACGAGGGTATCTTCGGAAGTTTATCTCAATGCAACCTACCAATTGATATATATATATATATATATATATATATATATATATATATATATATATATATATATATATATACGAGTAAAATGTAGCTTGCATACTGCAAGCAGATCGGCAATACTAATTTCATATCGGCATCACATCGGGACGGTCCTCATAAGAAAAAAAAAGGATTTAATTTTTTCTTAAAATTCGCTGAAATGTCATCGTCTGGCATCGAACCCGGG
Organism: Sympetrum striolatum; assembly: GCA_947579665.1. Classification (NCBI taxonomy): domain Eukaryota; kingdom Metazoa; phylum Arthropoda; class Insecta; order Odonata; family Libellulidae; genus Sympetrum; species Sympetrum striolatum. Next base: position 79,002,974 of record OX388346.1, read on the forward strand.
TCTTACTGAAAACCTACTATGAAACACAATAGAAGATCACCATCTCTATCTATGTGTGAAAATTCAAGCAGAAATATTGGCTACAACTGCCTCAAAAGACGCTCTAATGTTCACGATTGTAAATGGCTCTCGGGACTCGAACCAAGGACGATCTTGGAAATTTAAAAAATGTTTCTGAAAGTTATTATTGATCTCAATCTATATGCCAAATTTCAAGTTTCTATATTATTGGGAAAGTTTTCAAAATAATTCCTAAAAATCGGATCAACTTCTGATTGCAGAGACACCTGGTGTCGAACCCAGGACACATTGATAGCTATGAAAGCATAGTTTGATTTGTTAAGACTGGTTCTTCCATCATGCTAAGTTTTAAGTCGATAGCATGCCGGGAAGTACCTTAAACTTGTTTCCGTTATCTCCGTAAGAAATGCATTGAGGAATGTATATGGCCCTCTGGGATCGAACCAAGGAACATCAGGGAAAACATAAAAATCGATTATGAAATATATTTATGATTTCTAACCCCATGCCAAATTTCAAGTTTCCATGCCATCGGGAAAGGGTCCAAAAAAAAACTTAAAAATCGCCACAATACATTTTAAACGGCAGATTTTTGCATCGACCTAGCATCGAACCCAGGTTATTTTCCGAAAAACTCATTTATGTTTTCGATAGGTCATGACCATATATAAATGCTCCTTGAGTTTTGATTCTCTACCTATCCGGGAAGTATTTTTTTTAAATTCCCGAAAATCAAAGCAATGCATTTAAACGGGAAAAATCGGGACTTTGGAGCCCCCTGGCATCGAACCCATGACACTGAGGATCAAAATCGCAATTTTTCTGGTGGTTACACGTTATGGCCAATACGCCGTAAAAATTTCAGCTCAATCACTTTTGTGGTTTAGGCTGTGAGTTTGTATCCTCTCTATATATATATATACTAGTAAATGGGTGCTTGCATAATGCAAGCAAAGAAAATTATCAAGGGATACTACCCTGAGTTATGCGTCTATATGCTATATTTATGTTCCTTTTTAATTATGCCATTGTCTTTGGCATTCATAATTTTCAAATCTAAGATCGAGATTCATCAAATAATATAATAATAGAATAATTACTTCGAAGGCCTTTCACGTTCATTTGATACGGGAGTTTTGGAGTTGAGTTCTTCGTGATTACACATTCGTAAAATTAAATTAAGTAAATACGCCAAAGTAAAGTTAAAATAAAAATCTGCATAAAATTAAAATGCGAGAAATTGATAGACGATTCGTTACCTGTGGTATATACTCGGTTTAGTGCAAGACATACTCCAATTGAATCCTATGGCCGCGGCGCCTGCTTCCGGGCAGATCACCATATGATGATGAGGACAATATTGACAGCGTACGGAATATTATCAAATATCCTTTCCAGTGAAAGTAACACCCTGATATTTTCTGAGGAACGTACTCTTCCTAGCGCGACATAAAGCTGGCAATGTGAAAACACGTCGCTTCTCAAATCAATTCTTACCTTACTTAGTTTTGGATTTCATTCCTCAATGAATATATAAGGTCGAAGGTTTCCGCGGCGAACGGCTGATTCCGTGGTATCTCTTTCAGGATCCCACCGCGATGAATCTAGCAGCGGCGACGACGACGTTTTAATATGCATTCGTAAAAGTAATTTAAAGAAATAAGCTTAAGAATGGTAAGTTAGAATAAATATCTGCATAAAATAAAAAGGCGAGAATTCGATAGACGATTCGTTACCTGAAGTACTCGGTTCAGTGTAAGACATACTGCAATTGAATCCTATGTACATTAAATGGCGTCTACCACGACAATGAGCTCCGTTTCTAATTAAATAAACAAATAGACAATAGGCAACGTAATTATGTAAATAGTTTTAAAGAACGTAGAAAAAGAACTTTATTCTAAAGCCCGTTTTGAGAAGATGAGAAAATAATATTCATACAATGATACATGTAAAAATTGTTTTTACTAACCAAGAATTATCCAGCGTAGAACAACGTAATCAGAAGGTCGTTGAAGGAAATCAGTGAATTTTATGTGTAGATTTCTGTTTTTCATTTCGATGAAAGTTGAATTACGTAATATACTACGTATTAATTAATGAAACGTAGAAAAAGAACTTATTATTTCTATAATTTCTACAGATTGCCGTTAAAACTATTAATTTGCATTAATATTCTGAAAGTAATATTTTAGGATTATGTGAATTTCAGTTGTACTTACTATTACTCAGGCATAGGTAGACTTGATCCGGTATAATACGTCTTTCATCAGTAATTAATGAGTATATTTCATCGTAATTGCTTTCCTATCCCTCTTATATAGATTCAGTGAAGACTTTTCAATTTAACCCTCGAATAATCTCACTACTTACATGACTTTTCCGATTATCTTCGTTGATAAATGGTCTCGTATCCTCTACATAAACTTATGTTATCACAGCATGCATTCACGATTGATTCATTGACCGTGCAGATATCCACTGTCTATTTTGATGAAATTTATATTTTTCAGCATTCAGTGATAACATATATCGAAAGAAACATTTAAAATAATTAAAAATGCATCAAACCTTTATCATGGCGTATGAAAATAGGATCGTAAACAAACTTGTTTTCGATTCAAACAATGGTTGTTGCCATAGATTTAATTTTCAAAATGAGGAGAAAAAAACGTAAAAAATTGGCGTTCAAACTAAGATTTTGCGAATTTCGTGCAGGAATGTTAAAATCGGTCGCAAGAAAAGTAAATTTTAATCTTTTAGACGTAATACAGACCAAGTCCTAATGCTTTACGATTAATTTTTCATAATTTAATTAACGAAAGAAATTTTCTCTGCATGGCCATTTTTCGGTATTCCCGTTTAATTACATTGAAAAATATAATCGTCTCTGGGCTCAAACCTAGTTCAAAATCTGGGGATTTTCGATTTTTTCCCAACTCGACTGTCAATTATGAATCACTCCTGAAAATTTCAGCCTTCTAGCTCGATTAGAAATGCCCAGGAATTTGTATGAATGAGTCGGATTTGCAGCTTTATATATAGTAATATGATATATGAATGAATCCGGAGAAGCATCTATATATAATAGATAGATATATATATATGGATCGGAATGTATCGAACTCAATCTTATGTTTATATACGTGCACAGAAATGTAGATATCGATCTAAAATTATATGTACATTGATCTCGATGTATATATCAACGGATGAAAAGAAAGGAAAGTTGGGACCCGGCTGTTAAGGAATTAGAGATTTAAAATCTCCAATAGCCGTTTTTGTCGGCGTTTCCCTTCTCATTTCACGGTGTTCCGAGAAAACAAGAAAGGACACCGCACTTTTTGAAAGCACTGAATACGTATTTCGAATGCTATGCATTCCATCTATTCACTCCTGACGAGGAAAGCATAGCATTCGAAATAGGTATTGAGTGCTCTCAAAAAGCGCGGTGTCCTTTCTTGTTTTCTCGGAACACCGTGAAATGAGAAGAGGAATGCCGACAAAAACGGCCATTGGAAATTTTAAACCTCTAATATTGATAAATATCAATCTCTATCGGGATAAAAGTATATGGATTAAATTATATAGGTCGTGCGTATAATCGGTCTGTATGTACTGGATACAATGTCGTGTACGATCAATGTGATATATTTTCCGAAATATATTATACCATATGTTATAATATTTTATTTTCACGCTTTTGTTAGAGATTCGAAATTACATCGTCCCAATTTTGAAAGTTATCTCTCTGTATTGCTTACAAAACGAATCTCACAAATACTTAATTTCTAAATGAATTTGGTTATTTCTGTAACTATCTCCAAACTCTTCATAAGTGTGTTAGCATAACGATGGATTAGATTACAGATGGACGTTTCAGCACGATCAAAGGCTTTTATTCTTATTATTACATAGCCGAATTTAACATAATTTAATACAACATAATTCTCACAACAGTTAGTTACATTGTTTGAATTTTAGTGCCAATCTTGCCCGAATTATGCCGTTTTATTATTATTAATATTATTATAGTTTGAATATGGTAGAGTTTAATTTCTCCTTTCTGTTTGAGTTTATCGTTACGTTTGAGTCTCTAGTTGTGTTCATATTTATCGTTAGATTAGCGTTTTCTTTTGTTTTTGCGTATATTGTCACAACTCTAACTTAATTTAAACAACTCGAAAATCCGAAGCAAACAGTTACACTATAGGAATGGCTGTAGGAAAAGCTGTCCCAAAAACTTAAATTTTGAAGGATTCATTTTCACTTGAAGAGAATCGAACACAAATTACTTTAAGGCAAATCGATCAAGTCTGAGAGATTTTAAATCCATTAGATATACCGTAAAGTCGAAAATGGAATATTTTGATAGTCATTCAAGGCAGTTTATTTCACACTGCTTTTCCACCTCCGGTCTGAATTTCAGCCTCTCGGATCCATTGGGAACAATCCGAACTTGCGGAAGGGCGCACCTATAAGTCTATTCCAACTCCTTTGGCGTTGTGTGCATTTGACCTTGAGCAATCGACAGCACAGCCTTGACTTTGTCAACCATTAAAACGAACGCTTATTATCCCAAGAGTCTGTGCCCTCATTACGTGCACTAAACTCACTCTGTGACTGAAATTACTCTCCCCTTATCGCTGGAATGAGTCACACTCATGCACGGCCCTTCACAGAGTGCGTCGTTGTGAATGCAAGTCCTATTAAAAAATTAAAATATTTAATTATAAATATATGTACGCAGAAGGGAGTAATACCTGGGAGATGCTAATTTTCATATGCGAAAATGTACGTATATTCGGGGCACACTTTTTGCATATGCTCGCAATTTGATACCTACATATCTATATCATCTAAATAATATAAAAAGATATTACTCTATCACGGTTTATGCACCGCAAGATTCTCTAAAAATTGCATAGTTCCAAAATTTTGCTTTAAATTTCATCATTTCGTTTAAAATATGCCTCCTCTTATGCATTTAATGGCCTCAAGTTCGATGTGAAGCAATTTTAAAATTTTCAGTGATAAAGCATGTAAAATTGTGGTTTCTGCGTGCAGAGTTGTTTTCTATTAGGACATTAAATTATTACGCATTAGCCTACGAACTCCAGAGATGGACGAATAGGAATACAATACCTTAAAAAATCGATCTTTATCACGAATGGTATTTTCTAAGTTCGCTTGGTTCGAAGTCGCGAAATCTTTGATGAAATACTGCCTTGTTGATGAAACGTGGCGCATTCGTAAAATTGTCACCTTGACGACCATTCGTATTGTTGTAATCGGCTTTCATGTGCATTTTGCGGGAGATGGGTCCATCACGCATTATATAGTATAACTTCCTATTGAAAAAGAAATTATTTAATATTTTAATAGTTTATGAAGTTCTTCTATATCTATTATATATATATATATATATATATATATATATATATATATATATATATATATATATATATATATATATATATATATATATATAATAAATCTGCAGAGGGGGTCGTGTCTGTACATTGATCCGATTTCAAAAAAGGTTGTATCGCTGGATACTGGGGTTGTTCCTGAGTCCGAAACATCTTTTAGAAATTTTCATGTCTGTCTGTCTGTCTGGATGTCCGAGCATCACTCAAAAACTATCCGACCGATTTTGTTGAAATTTGGTATGATGGTCATTTGGCATCTGGGGAGTGACATAGGCTACCTTTTATCCACCTAGCTGTCCCCAGTTCGTCCCCAGTCGGGATCAAAAATCTATTTCACGCTATAACTCTAAAGTTAATTATTTATAAAATTTCAAAATTCGTACAATATTAAAAGTCTCTCCTGCGCAAATGATAGGCTAATTTTTGTTGACCCAACTGTACTCGGTTCGACTCCAGAGGGTCGAATAGTTTCCATAAGAAATACATGGGAAGACTTTTTTATCATTTACACGGTACTTTTCCTTAATAAAATTAAATTAGAAATGATGGTCGTTTGAAACTAAAACTAACACCAAAACAAAGGATACGGAATGAAGTTTCTTATTTTGGTCGTAGAATATTGCTTTCACTTCGAAGTTGTGAGAATTAGGAAGTAAAATACGAAAATTTTATGAGAATCTGACATTGTAACAACCCGTCGTCAAGGCCAATCTCTAAATCTTGAATTCAAATTCGTTAGCATTAGCGCGTCATCAACAACCAAGCTTTGTTTATAGCAACACCAGTGTTTGTTGATTCTTTACGTGAAATTTATGTTTATCGTCGTATTAAATGAATCTTCTTTTCTCATATAGAGTAATTATATCTTCTTAGCTTGGTAAGTTGATAACTTTTTCATTCTTATTTTCCGATCTAAATAGTAATCGTTTCATTTAGCGTCCCGCCGTGCGGATTTAATGGATCAATCAAGATCGTTGAAATATCCCTGAATTCAGTGATTGCTTTCTTTGAAGTGTCAGGAATTGGATTTAAAGCAGCAAGGAATGACAATCCTTTTATACGTGACTGGAAAAAGGTAAACGAATATTGTTCTTTAAATATAGAATTGTAAATTAAACGAAGAAATGTTTTAGTGGATCGTCTATTGATGTGTTTAAGTATAGGTACTATCCACCTATATCTTTTCTTGACGGTGATAGTCATACTCATTGGTATTTTGTTATATTTTAAATATTATATTTAAATGTTCGTGTTAAACGATTGCCGATACGCTATTAAGTTTGTTAGACTATAAAATATGGAACACCTCTCTCAGATTATGGGCGGCCTTTATTTTTATGCTTCGGTTCTATGCTGGCTGCTCAAATATTATCATTTAAAATACGCTTCAATATGCATTTCGTATGTTACAGGGTTTAATTATTCAAAAAAAATCAAAACAGTTTTCATTTTGCGGACTCTAGACAAGTATCGAAAGAAATAGAATATACATGTATTCTTATTATTGCTGTAAAAATAGATTGTATGTCTAGGTTAGTAAAATTGGATAAACTGAACAAGAATTTAGTTGAATAAGCATAATTTTCAAACAAATTCAACTGACAAGATGTTTAACCTTTGAAATCATTTTCGTTCATTTACTTCACGTTTTTATTTAAATACACTATAGAATTTCTCTCCAAAGAATTATTGTGGTATGTACATGGTTTGTCTTTAGTCCGATATTTAACTCCGTGAAACTTTTCAGGTATTTTATCCTTTTACACGAGATTATATCATCATCGAATATTTTGAATATACGAACCATGTCCCTGAATTTCAATTATTTGCCGATATCACCGAAAACAATCGCAAATGATTAACAGAATTGGCAAAATTTGAATCGTTGAAATTGGCAATTGGTTTTGCTCTTCTTGGTACATCTTCTTTCTATTGGTGTTCGTTTTAGAGGTACGGTGAGGTTAAAGCAGAATTTATCGTATTTATTCATTGTAGCGAGTTAATATCATACAAATTAGACAGAAAAATAAATGGCCAAGTAAAGGAAATATAGTTAATTTTTGCGATTTACATTTCATGAATGTTTGAGGAAAGATAGCGGGAAAAACTTGCGAACATTTCTTATCACAACCGATTACATCGCTTAAATCAGATAACTCCCATAAGTGTGAATGTCTACTTTCGCTTGGATTACGTTTCCTCATTCCACGTTTATAAACATATTATAAGACATTATTATTAAACATTGAAATTAAATGAAATCCTATTCAAGAGAAGAGGTAAGAGTTCCCTCGGATTTTGCAACATAATGGTTAAATTATAATTGCGATTTAATTAAACAGATGCGCCGCTCACATTCTCAATAGGATAAACATTTTCTTCACAATTCTTACAGTTAATTTAACAGCAGAGGGTTAGTAATAAAGTGTTAAGTAATTTAATTGAAGAACAACCAACGCCATCTTAAGGAATAAATTAGGTGTTAATTCATGAAAGGACGAGTTCTAATTAGATTAACTACTTTACATTGTAATTCGTTTGCGACCGTGTATTTATTTGATAGTTGCGATGATTTCGTTCAATCGCTTGCTGTCTATCAGGCATATTGGACGTGGTAGGCGACTGGTTTATTCATTTTCGTTTGCGGTTAAAAGATTTGTGTGGTCATTTTTGTGATTTTAATAATAATAATACTTTATTTAAACGGACAGATGTCCTATTACAAATGTTGAAAATGACCAAGGTAACATTTGAAAAGTTTGAAAATAAACATATGAGCTTAATTAAAGAAGATTGACACAAATGAAAATTACAATTACATTGGAGATAACACATTACATGTTACAATAAAAGAAAAATACACCTTAATAATTCTGCACCATTAAACATTTTTTAAAATAAAATTTCTGAATACATTGTGTGAAAAGTAAAATATATCAGCGGATTTACAATGACTATTAAAATCTCTCATTATTCTAAAAATAGGCAGAAAATACAAATAATTATTACATACATATGGAATATGAAATAAATGATGGGATCTTGAATGAACAATTGGAACCCTAAAATTTATAAGAGATAAAAGATAAGAAGACTTGATATGATTATTTAACAGAGAGTGTAAGAATAGAACTCCATTTTGCTTCCTACGAGCAGAGAGTGTGTGTATATTTAGTAATTTCAATATCTTTTCATATTCTCCACTTTCTCTCTCAATTCCAAACTTAAAAGCCACCAGTCTCAGAAATTTATTCTGGACTCTCTCTAAGCCTAAGTCGTACTTATGATAAGAAGGGGACCAAACTATTGAACTATATTCGAGAACTGGTCGAACTAGGGTGATATATAAATGTCTATAGCAAAAAATATTGTTAAAATCCCTACAATTTCTATACATGAAACCAAGAATTTTATAGGCTTTAGTAATTATGGTATCTATGTGCCTACTGAAAGACAAGTCGGAAACAAAGAGAACACCCAAATCCAGTTTATGGTCCAATCTTACAAGACTTTTTCCAGATAATGAATAGTCAGTTATTATAGGTGACTTGGATTTGCAGAAGGTGACAACATTACATTTACTAATATTTAAAAACATAGCATTTGTTTTGCACCATTCAGAGATATCTGTCAAACACCTTTGCAGTGCAGAAGCATCTGTATTCGAATCAATAGTATGAAATATTTTAATGTCGTCAGCATACATAAGATAATTAATTGGTTTAATTATGGTTCCAATATCATTAATGAAAATCAAGAATAAAATAGGTCCCAGATGGGATCCCTGAGGGACTCCAGATACGCCTTCAAAGGGAAAAGAAGTAATACCTTTGATTTTCACCTTTAGTTTTCTATTAGACAAGTAACTGCAGAACCAAGATAATAAATTCCCACTAATACCATAAGCTCTAAGCTTTGCTAGAAGCATGGAATGGCATACCTTGTCAAATGCTTTGGTAAAATCACAGTAATAGTGTCTACTAATTTTGTCTCCATTCATTTGGTCCTCAGTTGTTTCCTCTATTTGTTGTAGCGAATGGTGCAATAGTTTAGTCTGTGATTTACATTCGTGTAGCTGTTTAAAATTTAAGACTTTTCATATCAAAATTTCCTTACTTTCGATTAACATTCATTTTTCCTTTGAGAATCAACGGGCACTCCGCTAGTTTCGAATATAGTAGAAGAAGTAACAATGACTATTGGGATGGTGAAATAGTATTCATGCCACGATTAACTGAATCATAATCTAATGATACTCACTTATTCAAAAGATTGAAGTCACCATTGTGGCTAAGTGATAGTGTATATCTAAAGATAAATCACAAAAGCACAAACCTTACCATAGGTCGGGACTCTAACACTCCTTGCATCAGCATCCTTTCGTGTCAGCAGATGTGAATGGTCGTATTACTTACACTAGAAGGAGCAAGGAGAAGGCAGGAAGGAGGTTGGGCCACCATAGAGGATCACAGCGCCCTCTGGTGCGCGTATCATAACATTAGCCGCTTTCAATTCGAAGTCAGACGCAGGCCTCTCCTAGAGTTATTTGCTTTTCTCTGTTCCGAGCGTATCGTTGCCGGGTAACGCATGATGGTACCTTCCTTCAGCCCCCTTTCTGTTTATCAGGGAACACTTTAATGGTTCACATAAATGTCTCTATGAAGATTAGCATGATATTCAATTATAAATTAGTATGTAAAGTAATTTGAAAACTTGAGGAAAAGAGTGATGGTCATCATGGTGTGGTGAAATTTTTCTCATGATATTTGGGAACTCCTTCAGAGGGGCCAGGAAAGGGCTTACAGCTTTTGCTGTATGTGGGTATTGAGAATTATGCTAAACATTGTGAGGAAAGACAAGGTCAAGAATGAGGATTAATCGAGGAGAGACATAGAGGAAGGAATATTTACTAAATTAATCAATCATAGGAAAAGAAATTGGGCAAATACTAAGTAGAAGCTTGCTAAGGAATGTAATAGAAGGAACAGTAGAGTGAAGAGGGAAGTGGATAAAACACTTAAATACGTTATGATTAGTGCTGATTTATGCATCGATTTAGAATTTTTATCTTGGTTAATTGTCAGTAAGATTAGATCGTCCAAATGAGTTGTCGGTCAAGTGAGTGCCGGTCAAGTAGGTGTCGGTCAAGTAAGTGTCGGTCAAGTAAGTGTCGGTCAAGTGAGTGTTGGTCAAGCGAGTGTCGGTCAAGTGAGTGTCGATCAAGTAATTGTCGAACGGCTGTCTCCCAATTTCATATGCGAATATTTTGACCGCGAAGATTTGCCTTGTTAACTTTAAGAAACATATTCAAAGCAAATAACAGCTGTTGCAATACAAACCTCAGAAGCTATTTAAAAAATCTGATGTGGCCAGCACATGACTTTCTCCATGTATAAGATGTAAATATTTATCTACGACAGTATTTTCGAACTCTATATTCAATCTAAAATTGGAAGATAAGAGATTAATTTATATATTATTATCTTTTACGTCAAAAACATTATAAATAATGTTTTCGTGATATGTTCGATGAAAAACGATGAAATGGCCTTTCGCCCCATCGCCCAGAGCGCCCACAGAGTGCATAATCAGAAACTTCCGGTTTATCAGTAATTCACAAATAACTCCTACACAATCAGTGATAAAAAAATATGTTTCATACAAAAGTTATAGTAAATTACATTTTATAAAACTTTTATAAGTTATAGTTTATACCTTCATTTAATATTTATGGATATATTTTGAAAACCGGAAATGAGCTTTGAAGAATGAAGCTCAACTTCCGGTTAACCAATTTACTCCAAAACCGAATCAACTCTAACGAGACCAATTAATATACTAAATATGAAATTTAATGTTGATCCGACAAATATTTTTTATGTTAGAGCGCCCACAAAGTACAAAATCAGCTACTTCCGGTTTATCAGTATTTCACGAATAACTCCTAATCGTGGGAGCCAATGTGCGAAATGACCTAAGCTGTCGAAGCACTTTTAACAATACTACTACTACCAACTCCTAATCAACCGGTGATACAAAAATATATTAAATACAAACGTTATAGTAAAATACATTATCTAAAACTTTTATAAGGCATACAATATACCTATATATCATATTTATGGAGATATTTTGAAAACCGGAAATGAGCTTTGATGAATGAAGCTAGACTTCCGGTTAACCGATTTTCTCCAAAAACTAATCAACTCTGACAGCACACCCCACAGTACTATATATATAATTTTGGCAGTGATACGACTAATAGTTTTCACGTTAGTTCACACACACACACACACACACACACACACACACACACACACATACACACAGACATCATTCCGAAAATGGTCAAAACGTGTTCTTGGGACCCCAAAACATGCATTTCCGTTGAAATCTCGAAGTGGATTTTTTTCATGAAAACAATACTTTCTTTATACTTCGTATAAGGAGAAGGTAAAAAAGAATAATGAAGGGGATTATGTAATCTTCACTTTACCCTTCTAGGCTCGTATCCGTAGGGATGCTAATTAAGTCGGGTTAATTTTTCAGTAGTGTTTCAATTAAGGCGATATCCAATCCGTGAGGCATGCACGGGATCGTGGGTGGGTATTAGATTCAAGGGCACCGCGAAAGAGAGAAATCGGTCCAAGTTGGAAGCACCGCCAGAGGATACAACGGATGATGCTTCGTCACCTCCGAGAGAGAAGTTAGCGGTTAAGCGGAAACTTGGCCTCCATTAAATTTCAGCCAAGTTCTCCGAATTATTAGACGAATGCACGCGAGAGACGTGCTCTAATGGCTGAGCAATACGTCACCGTTACGTAATCCGGCTATTCAGTGCTCGCTTCTGTTGTGTAGCGTCGCCTAGAGGAAACTATGTCTTCCGTCTTAATTGTCAGCTCAAATTTCGAAATATTTTCGTCTTCTATTGTTGTGCCGTAATTATTTATACATTGATAACTCTCTGTCTCAAATGTTGATTATTTCTCGTTCAATCCACTTATTGACTACCTTGGAGACCATTGTTTTCAACTACGGATCTATTATTGGCAACAATGAATCATCAATTTATTATTTTGTTTGATATTTTGTAAAATAATTATTGTCTTTATCTCAAGTGCACCGTTATTATAATTATACTTTTACTATGACAATGCAGTCACTTCTCTATGGAAACAGTAACCATACGATCGCATATATTTATTGATACCGCGAAAATACAATACTCTCTTATACATTTTCTTAGTTGAAACAATACAGATACTTCTCTATGGAGATCGTAACAATAGGTTTGCATACATTTATTAGATGCACTAAAATACAATAATTTCTTTTTTAGAAAAAAGAATTACCTGTTGACCGAAGAGGTTATTTTTGGTCGCACTCTATTTTCTCTGCATAATTAGTTTTTAATATTCGCTTCCAGCTTTCAAAACTAGTCGAAAAGTAATTTTCTATCCATAATTGAAAATTAGAGTAGATAAGTTTTAATCCATCACGTTTCGCGATAACCTTAGGAGGTATAATGACCGTGAAGGGCAGCTGCTCCTACTTTCTTAATTAGGTCACGGAATTCCGAATTTCTAACCCAAGCTGAAAGTCTGACTTTACAGCAGTTCCGAACTCCCATCCTTTCGTTAATCAACCTTTCCTTGAACTTGATTAGGAAAACTAAGACTGATATTCTTGAACTTCGGAATTTTAGGTTTTAATGGATCTAAAGCTATTCGTAACAATTTCACATTTTCGCCCTTTCTTGGCCTAATGTCCGAGTATTAGCCTATGATTTTGTGATATTGGAAAACAATTTCAAAGCCGATATCTGAACGATATTTTCAGAATATATAACTGTGACCTAATGTTATTAATTGACATTATTTGTAAATTCGAAAGTTAAGGGTTCCATATTTGCCCAGGTTGTGTGAAATATATTTTCTTGCGCATTTTTATGAAATTAGCGGTCAGCTTACTTTTGAATAATACTAGTGTTCGCTAAAAATTATATAAGTATTGAAAGAAAGTGGAATTCAGAACTGTTTAAAATTTCCGTCTTTGTCTCACCAGTTCATCGCAGGTGAATGTGAAAATATATTGCCTAATTAATTTATTATCAAATTAAAATAATAAAATGAAAATGTTTCGATAAATAATCGTATAATTGATTCTATAATTAATTCAAATAGATTAATTTATATCATAAATATCGTTGATTGATTGGTACAGCAAACAGCATAAAAATGTTACCACCTAAGACGCAACCAGCATAACTCGAGAAGAGCGAGTCTTTCAGATTCTCTGTTTTGAGCGCGCTTTTCGTCTTCCTCTTTATGCCTGGCACGTTTTGAAGGCTTTTGTGATGATATATATTTTACAAATACTCGCGAAAAGTCATTGCTTTTGCTGCGGTAGAAGCAGTATTGTATTATGAAAGAATTAAATTCGTATTTCGTTACATCGGCTCGAATCTCAAGCTTAATTCGCTCTTCTTCATAAAATATTGGACATGAATTACTTTGGCTGCTCATATTCCTTCCTAATAATAATAATATTTTCCATCAATGCAGATTTAAAATGAAATTGGTTATTTCAGTTAATGCTCCACATGCCCGCAGGAAGAACGTAATCGTAAAGATTATGCTTAATTATGATACAATAATTAAGAGAATATGAACTACTCTAAATTAGGTCAACGGAAGAAGGAGAAATTAGAAAAAAAATGTAATAAGAATTAAAATGGAGTAATAATTAAACAATACCTGCTATTACAAATAATAATATGTGATAGTGGAACTCAAATAGGAAATAAGTTGCTAGTTTTCATTGAAAACGAATTTGTGAAAGTTATTTTGTATTGTATTGTATCAAATTTGCACAAGTCACTTTACAACAATTGACTATGCTGCAAAGTGCAACATGGTCAATTGCTGCACTTTGCAAGATTTTCAAGTCGTTAACTTAAAACAATATTCAATATACTCATTAATTACTTATTATAGATAGTAGCATAAGAGAAAACAGCCCATCCTTTCAACTCAGTTCAATCCGTGATTTTTGGGTGAATCGTTGAAAAGTGAATACAAATAGTATGAAGGCGGATATGCCCTTTGAATTGTAATGCATTCAGTTTACGTATACTGCGTAGTTTTATGGACATGAGATTCATTCCCCAAAATGGGATACTTGTGGATTACACTCATGATAACCAAGTAGGAATCAAAATCGCAAATTCCGTACATAAGGATATTTATTTGTTATTAATATTCGTTATGGAAGTTAATTTTTTGGGATATAAATCGAAATTTTTCTATACACTCAATAGCGGAACATATTTAACCCTTTCAGATCTGTATTTTCCAAGAAGAAAAATATTATTTTTGAATTTATTTGTCTTTTTTAGTTATATATTTTCACTTATTCCATTAATCAACTTTGAAATTTATAATTTAGTTAACAATTTATGAGATGCCCAATATTTTGTAGACCTGCTATAAACTGTCACTAAATGTAAATTTATGGATTAAAACTATGTTTGATATTAAATAAAACTTATAGAAGACTAAACCAATATATTTTTAACGATATATATGTGTAAAAATATCATAATAAGATTAAAAATGAAAAAACAAATTACTCTCCGAAATTCTTTCAAAAACTAATGACATTCCGTTGTTCGATAAGCTATAAAATATTTCTATGAGACTCCTTTGATATAGGATTGGCATAACATTAAAATAAAAGAAGCAAAACCATTAAAGAATGCAAAAATAAACATTAAATTAATTTAAATGATATATAGTAAACACTGAAAGTGGTATGCAATATGTTGGACACGTGTCTGAAAGGGTTAATGCAATTACATATAAGCGAATACCAATCTAAACTTCTGAACTCAAAAAAATTCTCATTTAATTTCAAGGAAATCTTTTTCGAGATCTTTACTTAATATAGATATGAAGCTCCAATTATAAATATTATAAGAAAACAAAGATCGATTCAGCTTCTTATAAATGAATATTCAAATAAGGAGAATATCGGCGGATGGTGCTTCACAAGGGGAAGTATAAAAATTCTCGCAAATTCTTTCATAAATTATCGAAATATTTATTGAATTATCTATTCATGAAATTCTCGTTGTGCATAAGTTTGATGATCATTTTCGCATGATAAACCGGTGCCATTTTACTTCGCGTCTGTACTTAAAAATTAATTTGTGTTAGATCAGGGTATCCTCGTAAGGAATTCAGGTGGGCAGTCATAGTTAATTCGGTATATTGGATCCCGCCCTCGTCTTCGAAAGGTATGTGCGCGCTTCTACAGCGAACTTCTAATAAGACAACTTCATACAGTTCGCTGCCAATAGACGATAGGGAGTTCTAATCGATTTAGGGAAGAAGGAAATTCAAGTAAGCATTTGCATGGGCAGAATGCAGATTACCTTTTGTATGTACACTCCTGGCCAAAATTAACGCACAACCGGTCGTTAGGATCGCTAGGGAGGTGGTGCGTTAATTTTGGCCAGGACTGTACTAATTAAATTTTTCAAGCCACTCCTTAGCATTGTTTGTTGATTATACTAGTATAGGCTAATTTAACGAGGAATTCGTCCAAAACCTAAATAACACTTTTATTTATGAATCATATAGTATATCTATGAATAATATTTTATCTAATCTGAGTAATTTATAAATCATAAACTTCCGAACAGTCAAAGTGTAATAGAGCGAAAATTTAACTCACTTTGTTTGAGTAGGATTACTTACATATGTTTTTGTGCTTATAATTATTACAACAATATAATAAAAACAAAAATATAGACAATACAACTAGATAGTCAATCCACAAATGTAGCATACGCAACAATATAGGAAATTAAAATATGGACAAAGTAATACTATAGAAAATGCAAAAATATAGGCAACTCAACAATGAAATAACTCAGAAAATGCAGCAGAAAAGTCAAATTTTTATATTTTTACTTTCTCCATATACGTAGTATAGAGGAAATATTGTTTCCATGAAAAAATCGACTTCAAGATTTCAACAGAAATACATGTTTTGGGGTCCCTAGAACACGTTTTGACCATTTTCGGAATGATTTCTGTGTGTATGTGTGTGTGTGTATGTATGTATGTCTGTATGTGTGTCTGTGCTTGTGGGCGCTCTAACATATAAACTATTAGTTGTATCAATACCAAACCTCATATATAGCACTGTGGTGTGTGCTGTCAGAGTTGATTAGATTTTGGAGTAAATCGGTTAACCGGAAGTCGAGCTTCATTCATCAAAACTCATTTCCGGTTTTCAAAATATCTCCATAAATATGATATAAAGGTATATTGTATTACTTATGAAGGTTTTAGATAATGTTATTTACTATAACTTTTGTATTTAACATATTTTTGTATCACTGAATGTGTAGGAGTTATTCATGAAATACTGATAAACCGGAAGTTGCTGATTATGTACTTCGTGGGCGCTCTGGGCGCTGGGGCGAAAGGCCCATTGGCCCCCTGGGGCCATTTCATCGTTTTTCATCGAACATGTCCCGAAAAACATTATTTATAATGATTGTGACGTAAAAGATAATATTATATAAATTATTCACTCATCTTCCAAGTTTAGATTGAATATAGAGTTCGAAAATACTGTCGTAGATAAATATTTACATCTTATATATGGAGAAAGTCGTGTGCTGGCCACATCAGATTTTTATAATAAGCACAAACTGGAGTCAAATAGAAGACGAAGAATTGACAAGTTTATTTGAAATAAAAAATCGGCGATTCCTTGTAAAACGAAGTTAGAAGTAGATTGATTGGTATATGTGATAGTAGGCTGGATCTGGGTCTTCATTTCGTCTTTTGACCCTGTATGAGAGGCAAAAGAAGAGGCTTCAGATCCTAAGCGTTTGTAGCGAGGCTAACTGTATAAGACGTCGTTGCTCAGTGTAAATTAAGACGTACGGATATATATCCTATGACTGTTTTCGGGGGCTTATAAGTAAAAGTTATCGTTAATATATTATTTTATGAAAACGATAAACCTGGAAAACAGTAATAAGGGGTTGGAAAATTAGTTTCCATTGTTATGCCGCACTTGTTTTGATTACTTGCTAAGGAAGGTCGCCCTTCTTTATCGAACGTAATCAATTTGTAAAATTGAAAAATAGATTTGCTAATATGTTGAACTAGATGAGGATAGTTTTATAGGTATCTCATTTATTTAAAGTAGTTAAATACCTAGAAAAATGCTAAAAATTGTAAGCCATTCTATTACCATGGATGATCGTACACGAGCTGAGGGCTACCTCGTGCTGTTACACGTGTATAAACTCCAATTTTTCTTCATTCACAATTTCGTTGAGTAATTCCGCACTATCCAACATGAATACCTTTCCTCTAATAGCTGGAAACACGATACACAGCTTCCTCTCAGAATACAAGCCATTAACCACAGCCTGAAAGCAATCACGCATGGATTTCCGAGGCTTTAAAACAAGCATCTGGAAATATTCCTCTTATTCGAGCAAGAATGCGATGTTTGCCCACGCGAGTTGAGGATAGCCCCAGGGGCTATGGACCACTTTCGTGAAATCCGAGTTCAACTCATCTGCATCGATCACTGGGTTTGTCCGTGGCTCCGTAAGCCCGATTCCAAACTCGCGATTCCTCCAGCTGATGAGGTGGCTAATTAGTACTTTTAAAATGTGCCTGTTTTTACGTCCTTAAAGGAGATGTAGTGAGTTTATTCAGTACTTCCATCCTTTCGTTAATCAACCTTTCCTTGAACTTGATTATTAATGTTAAGCGTGGTATTCTCGATCTTTGGAATTACAGGATTTCATCGATAAAGCAGATCTATTCGTAACAGTTTTACGTTTTCACCCTTGATTGGCCTCGAACCGGTTTCCGAATAATATTCGATGATTTCGCGGCATTAGAAAAACTTAAAACCCAATACTTTAACGATATATTCAAAATATGTGCTAACTGTTACCTTAAAATGTTATTTATTGGCTTCAAATGCACGCGATGAATGGAATTTCTAACGTAATTGTTCCATCTAAACCTAGGTAGTTTAAAATACATTTTTTGCGCATTTTTCAGAAAATAGCGTAAATAAATTTGCGATTTCTCAACAAATTTAATCTTTTGAAATTCAACAAAAATTTTTATTTATCCGTATTTAAATTATTATTTGTAGCTAAATTAAACTCACGTATGCTCTAGTGAGAATTGAATTTGGAGCCTAGAGTAAATTCAACACTTTACTCCTCGGAGAAACATAATCCCGGTGGCTGAGTTAACCATGAGAGTTTCGAAACACTCGGGGCTTTATATGGAAAGTTGTTTTGCAAAACAATATAGGACGTTGCGAATAATTTCTTTACGAGGTTGGTACCCCGTTGGTGAAGGTAAAGTTCCTCATCCGCTGCCTTCCATAGTTAAAGAGAAAGGAGACTAGGAATAGCAGTCCACGAACAGTGGTGATTATATTCAGTGGCTTTAATTAATTAATTTTCGCCAGTGAGGATATTCCCTTACAATCCCATTTCATTGAAATTAATCCTTTAGGTAGCTTTGTTTTCGAAATATATATATAATTTTATTTGGTTGCTTTCCAAAGGGTTAAGTGGGCTTCCCATCATTCCACTCCCCGAAAATGTCTAGAATTATTTACGTTCTCCTCCTGATAATATCCTCTGAATTCTCGGAATTTCCGTTCCGGAATTCCTCCCTCTAGGCAGAATCAACGACCTCTATCTTCCGTTCTGCTTTGAACAGAGTAAAAGCCTTTTTTACTCTATTTATTTTAAGAATTTACGAAAAAAGAATGTCTTGTCCATTTTCGAGTACCGAGTGAAGAAATATAGGTTGCGAGATGATTTCTCAAAAGAATTAGGTTGAATATTTCTATATTTTAATGTGTGTAATTGGAAAATAAGGTATTGTACGGCATTACGGATTTAGCTACTGAGGTGCACAGTTCATCTTTTAGAACGGACATGAAGTTCTATGTAGTGATCAAAACTACTGTTAAACTACTATTACTGAGGGTAACATTGATATTTTTATGCTTTAAAGAATATTAAAAAGCCAGAAAAATATTTAAATGTAAAGAATTCTCATTTAAATTGTTATATAATGATAATGATTGATGATGCATAAATGAATGTCGGTAAAGTATTCAGCCCGAAGGCCGGTTGGTGCCTCACCCCCTCCGGCATAAGCTACTAAGAGAGAGGAATGAGGTTCACTAGGCAGGATGAGGAGTGAGGTAGTTTGCCATTGCTTTCCTCACTTAGCCAGAATGCTATAATGCTATAAGCAAAACATGTCCACGCAAGTGAAGCACAGTGACTCTAGCTATGTCCACACTTGTGCAACTTTCTATTCAACACACTCATGCGTCATAGCGCACGGTATGATAATGGAGAGGCATGCAATAGCGCATGCCTCTCGCAAGTTGACTGGACCTCTTTTTCATGACGCATGCATCAGCGCACGTAAATCCAACCAGTTGGATTTTCGTTCAAAATTCTGTGCGTATTTCCAGTGATTTCGATATCAGTTTATTTAGTTTATAAATAAAATCGACTGAGGCAATATTGATATTGAGGAAATTCATTGTGAATGATTTAAAATGGTATTCACTTCTTCACTAGTTTCATTGGAATAATTGAACGATCATTTTCAGGTCCACAAAAACAAACACATATGTTATAAAATAAATACATGATTTTGTTTATAAATACATAATATTAAATATCAGTGAATGACATTTCCGCCATAAAGTGTGACCCCACCAAAGCAGATCATTGCTGTGTTAAATTCATTTTAAATCGAGTACCTTAAGAGCGATAAACTTACATCGCGTAAAAACGTATTTAGTGCCCTATGGTTATATATACATGTAAATAAATTTAACAGTGGATATATACTCATGCAAAAGCCGAGTTTTTCTGCATACTTTTTATGCTGAGTACAAGGCCTCTCTTCTTGAACTCGAGGGAGGGCTCCCCTTATCAGTTCTCCCGTGGCAAAGAAGCGTCATTGTCGTAAATCGGCTGGGAAATTCCTCACTAGCTCATTCAACAATTCCTTCTCAATTCTCTCTTACTAAACTACCGATGCCTCAATTACTGTAATTTCATAGCTACTTCTTTTCATTGTGTACCAGTACCTGCTGCATTTCCCACCCTAGGCTTATATTCGACTTTGTTACTTTTCCCAGTTTTTTGGAATAAAATTAGGTACCTCGGCTTATAATGGGGTCGGCTTACATGCGAGTATTAAATGTATACTCTTTCACAAATACTGCTAGTAAGAATATTGAAATATCGGCTATTCAATTTACATTTAAGCGGAAATATTACATCTGCAGGGGAAAACTCTAAATATCGATTTGTGTTTCGGTTGCCTCAGTGAGGATCTCCGTTCGACCCCCAGCCAAGACACTATTTTTCACTTCTTGTACAACCTCAATATTGTATATTCATATTCATCTCTATGTAGAATTGATTAAAAGAAATGTATTTTCACTTGAACAGTTTTATTGAAAAAGGAAGCATCAATCTTAATTTTCAATATTTTTAAGCGAGAGTGTATGTCCGTTTTTCTTCTCCCAGAAAATAAAAATTTTGGTTATGATCTTTATAAACTCATAGAGCAAAAGCATTATTCAATTTTCATGCAAGTGAACTACAGTGTAACTTCTGCGGTTCAAATATTACATTTATTCCATCATAACTCAGGATAATCCACTCTCTGCTGAGTCAGAAAATTAAATGCGTAACTTCCCATTGCTACATAAAATTCAAAGGCATAATTTCACTCTAAAGACGGTGTAAACCGCATCACGCATCAGTGTAATATAATTAGTGAAACCGAAAGACTTCTGCAACGATTAATATCGCTAAGAATTTGAAGCCCAATTGATATAAAGATTTTACCATCTTAATTATACATTATTAAATAGTTTTGTCTCGAAAAGGGATGAGTTGTTTGAGCTCTCTTTCCCCTTGATTAGTTTGAGGGACCACAGATAAGAATATTCCAATGCCCAATTAGACCGAATGTTTCAGCCTGCTTTTCTGGTGGCTATTCTATCCCTATGGGCAGTAGATAAGGGGTGACGTGGAGATGGATTTCGCAAACAAGAAATATAGAAATGCTTTGCGTTTAGTCATGTTTTTGGCCTTCATTTTCAGTTCTTCACGTGCAATCGAGTTGTTCACATCGAAAACGTATCTTTCAGAGGACTTACCTATTTTGGCAAAGTGCAAGTGTGTTTCGTGCGCTATCACCAAGAAATTGTACTTCCAGTTTTTCTTGCTGAACATAGAAGGATTTTAGTCGGTTTAGGAAGTGCTGCGGAAAATAATTCGAGTGTCGCGCTATTGCCCTAAGAAATATTGTGGAATTGTGACTGCAGTGCTTATTTATAAAATATCATTAATTTTCTGTCTTTAATTTTCAAAGTACACTTAATCCACTCAGTTAACGGAGAATGTTAGGCGAAAGAATATACGTGTTAAGAGGTGTTGCTTTTGAGAGCGAAAATGGATACAGTGAGGTTGAGCAATTACTTGGCAAATTGTTTATTTTCGTCACCAGTGGTCATCAGATATGTTGTAATGTTTTCGCTCAAAATACAGTTCTGTAACGAGTGCTGTGATTTGTTATTTAAAAGCGTTATTTGAGGAAATCTTAAGAGGTAAGAAAATACAATCAATTGCTTCTATGCGAGGTACTTCATGCCGTATTTTTATTTTTATCAAGTGACTGATCATATTTCTCACCGCAAAATACGGAAGTTCTCACGTTCAAGTAATTCGCTTTTTATTGAATCACAGGGCTATTAAAACAAAAGACCTTAAATGAAGTAATGCATTAGCTGATATAATGACGATATGCAGATTTGATCTAATTGATCTAGTTGTTTCAATAAATGTGGCTTCGATGGAGTCAAACTGCTATCCTTTTGATTATATATCCACACGATCTAATTAAAACAATGCGTCTGGAAAGCATTATTATTAAAAATAGAATTTTTAAATACATCCGTTTGTTATTTTACTTAAAGTTGATTATAATGAAAGTAGACTTTAATTTGACAGGACTACGAAATACGTTTTTCGGCTATTTTCTTGATATTTAATTAGGAAGCTTTGATTTAAACCATTAACTCTGGTGAGCGATATAATTTAAAACAAGATTTTCAAATACATCTTTTTGTTCTTTTAAATTAAATATGGTTGTGATAAAGTAGGTTTTATTTTGATTACTATCACGACTACTTAAATCGTTTTCTTGCTATTTTCTTGATTGTAAAAAATTTTGAAATAAACTTTTGATTTTAGAAAATTTTGATGTAAACTATTATTTCCGATAAGCTGTGTTATTTAAAAAACGATTTTTAAATACATTTAATTTTCATAAATATGAAAGTGGACTATAATGTAAGTAGATTTTATTTTGACATGAAACACTAAATTCAAAGTGCTATTTTTGGTACAATATATGATTTAACTATCTTACTCTTAATACAAGGTATAGTAATTGTACAACGAATCTTAAATAAAACGCGAATTGGTAAAAAGAAAAGAGCTATCGGCAAATAAAGTAATATGAAAAATAAAGAATAAATTAATATTTACTAGAAAAGTCAGGGAAAACAGGTTAAGGTCCACGTGAGCCTTTCTTGGCTCATCTGTTAGTTCCTGGTTTTCAAAATTGTATGGTATACTTATATAAATATTATATAGACTGATTTAAACTATATATAGATACAAAATATTACACAAGGCATAGAATGTGTGATAACATTTAATATTTTTTGTTCCAAATTTATAAGAAGTCACTTAAAAATTGTCTTTAAGTCTCAATTTATAGACAAACTCTCCCTTTGGAGCTACAGCCCTATGTGAGCTTCCACCCCGATCAGCCTCCTCTTCTCTGTCATCTAACTTTCATATTCTTCATGTCGTTTATGAAATGGCCATCTCAATGTGGACCTTCCTATCCATCTAGTGACATACAGTCTCCCTTCTATCACCTTATTCAGCATTGCTGTTTCAAGCATTCTTTCCACATGGTCTAACCATTATATTCTCAAAGATTTTGTGAACTTAACTACATCTTTCCCAATTCATTATTGTCTTTAACTCCTCTTTGGCTCTCCTTTGCCATAATCCATTCTCAATAACAGGTTGGTATATTCTCTGCAATTGCTTTCAATTCTTACCAGGGCCATACTCTTGTGTGATTGTTAGTGTCCATTTTTATGATCCATAGGTTACTACTGGTCTGGTAATTGGTTTATATATTTGTGTTTAAGTGGTTCTGTTTATTAAATTTCTCTTGAGTATCTTCATATTTGCAAAGTAAGTTTTATTCCTTGCTTGTATTCTTTCATTTATTCATATTATGCTTTTTTGTAAGCTATATATTCAAGATATATAAACTCTTCCACACTATCAAATCTTATCTGTTCTATCTCCAAATCCTGGGTGACTCTAGGTTTGCCAGAAGAGTTCATAAGCATATATTTAGGTTTACTGATATTAACTATCAATCCCATTTTGCTTGCTTCTTTCTATTTATTTCTATTGTTCCTCTTAGATCTATTTTTTCTTCAGATTAGTGTAATCCTAGAATATCCTTGCTTTATCCCAGAGCTGAATTCAAATTCATTTTATATTTGATTATGTATTTTTACTTTAGCCTTGCTCTTCTTCAATGTCATTTGAATCAATAGAATTATTTTGGATGGAATTTCCATGTCCTCCATTGCTTCTCAGAGTTTGATCCTGTTTATACAATCAAATGCTTGCATACAATCTACAATAGCATATGCAGTTGAACATTATGATCATAGCATTTATCTAAAATTTGTCTGATCACAAACAGTTGGTCTATTGTACTTCCATTGGATCTACTCCCACACTGAGATTCTCCAATTATGCTCTCACTTACTACTTTCAGCCTTTTTTTTATGATGATTTCATATACTATATTTAACAGTATTTTCCATCTATATTTCTGGAGAACCAATTTATTTCCCTTTCTATATATTGGGCTTAGGATTACCATGCTATATCCTTCTTGCTTTTTTCTGCTTCCTATATTATACTACTAAGTTTATGTATAGCATCACTCATTATATCTCCTCCATATTTTACTAGCTCTGCTGCAATATTTTCTTCCCTGGGTCTTTATTATTTTTTAACTTTTGTATGCATTGTGTGATTTCCAGCCTAGTGGGTTTAATTCTGAGCAAGTTTGATGTATTTGATTTGATTGATTCTATATTTGATTCTTTCCTTAGCCTGTCATTTTCCTCAGTTGTTACTCTCTTCTTATCTTCCGTACAGAGAAGTTCTTTGAAATTTTCTACCAATCTTTCCAGAACTTTATTCTCTTCTTGGACTACATTTCCCTCCGTATTTTGAAATCCTTCCATTTTTGGTTGGTATCCTCTTTTCACCTTTTCTAAAACTTAGTAGAACTATCTCCGTTCATTCTGTTTGCTGTATTCTTCTATATTCTCTAGCTTTTCTCCATTTTCTCCTTTTTTCTTACATATTCTATTTGCTTCCTTCCTCATTTCTTGGTATCTTTCAGTGTTCGTTCTGGTTTCTTTCCTTATCATGATTTCTCTAGCTTTATTCTTCTCCTGTATAATTTGGGCACACTCGTTGTTAAACCAATCAGCATGTATAATTCTCTTGTTTCTTCCGATAAATTCTTCCACAGCTTCTTTGATTGTTTTCCCTATTTTTCCTATTCTTTTTCTATGGTTATTTTATAAGTTTTTTCATCTGCTGTTGGGTTGTATTTTACTAGCTAATCCTTTTCAGTTTTGCCTCGTGACTTCCTAGTCTTCATTTAACTAATCTGTGTCCCATATTCTCTTAACTATATCTGGTCCTTTTTCTGTTGTAATTATTCTCTCCCTTATTCTTGCTTTAAATAGTTAATGATCCGAGTCACAGTTTGGCCCTTTGCAGCTTCTTATGTCTATATCTGATTATTATCCATTATTCCTCATTTTTCACAGCTTTTCCTCGGCTGAGATTTCGCTTGAAATTGCGTCACTCCCTGCAACGTCTAACTAATTATTCTTCCATCACTTTTTCTATTAATAAAATTTTATTAAAAGAATTGTATGATATTTTTTACAGTTTATAGCTCTTCGATAGTTGAATAAAGTAGACCGAATGGTATGAAAGAAATTCCTCGGTTCCATTTTCGTACATTAAGATATTTACAATTTTTTATTGTGCAATAGTATAAAAAATATCTACTTCAACATTAAAGAAGCTCTGTTCAAATCGATGATTATTGAAGACTGAGAAACTTCACTTCTCTGAATCCAACCCTTTACCCCCGCGTCTTTATGGACTTCCAAAAAATACATAAGGAAGACATCCTTATCCTCCCAGTGGTTTCTAACATTTCTTCCCTGTGTCATAAGCTGGCCACTGAATTTAATCATTTCATTGCAAATTTATATGACTTTATGCCATTGTGTGAAAAACTCAGTGGAATTTGCACGTAAAAGTGAAAGACTTGAAATTTCCTAACAATGCAAAACTCTTTCGATGTTTATAACTCATTTACCAGAGTTCCTTGTGTAGAGTCTGTTGTTGTGTTGGAAAGGTTACTAAAAAGGAACAATGCGGATGAAGTAGTAACTAGTGACCTGTTGTCGTTGGCGAATGTGTGTTTAAAGAAGTCTTTTTTCAGTTCCAATGTGGTTTTTATGAACAAAAAGATGGTCTTGCCCTGTTTTAGCTAACAGTTTCATGGACTCCCTAAAAGAGAAATTGTTTTATTCAAATTCCCATTTGATAAAATTTATTTTATGCTGGTTTCGGTTCGTTGATGACATCTTTTGTTTTTGGGGCGGGAAAAACCGACAACTCTCTTCCTTCGTCTCTATCCTGGATTATATCCATCCTGGTATTTCATTTTCCCATGAAATTGAAACTAATAACATCTTGAACTTTCTTAACCTCACCCTACGTCTAGTTAATCAAAAATTCGAATTCAATATTTATAATTATATTATTATACAGACAATCAACTTATACTAACAGTGCCATCCCCTTTACTTCCAATCACCACTACTCACATAAGCTAACCGCTTTTCACTGCCTTATCCACAGATAATTTGATATTTTCTTTATCTACTTTAAATTTTCTTCGCGAGCTTAAAACTATTAAAGAAATAGCTATTTCAAATGGTTATCCACCTACTTAAATAGATAAATTGGTTAAACCGAAAGAAAGACGCATAATCGACAATCGACTTTTTCCTCTTGCATCCCAATCTCAGATGGATTCCCCACGACGTGTTGTCGATCCGTTTAAAGATAATATTTCGCACAAACTTGCCAATTTCTTCACAATATTCAATACTGTGCCAGTTTTTATTAATAAAAACAACTCAAGGAAATTTTTCTGTCTTCGAAAAGACAATGTAGAACCTTTTTATTAATCCGGCGTCTATAAAATAATTTGCGACACTTGCAGCTCTCTTTACACCCGTCGTACTTCCCTAAATTTTAAAGTTCACATTAAAGAACAATTCAATGCTTTAATCAATGCTTCACCTTATTCCCACTTTGCGAAATCCCTTAACGTAAACAAACATTCCAGCAGTTTTTCGCCCAACATTTTCCATTTTTAAGATAATGATAAACGCATTCGAACAATTAGAGATTATTCGATACTTTCTATCACCTAATTGCTCTCTCACAGAGATTATTCGATACTTTGTATAAACCTAATTGCTCTCTCAGTAATTAATATCTTTTTCAAACCCCCTCTCCTCAACCTCAACACTGTCAATAGCTTCATTTCAGCTGGAATAGCTTCTCGGAAACTAATATTTTTCTTTGAAATAACTGGTTCTATTATTCGTCACAACTTGTAAAAAGTTTGCTTAGAGATGCGTATAAAATTCCGGAATACGTTCATATCATGCTGAAGTTCTCTGAGTAGCCCAATATTTCGATTTTTGTTAAACTGCTTTGTCCACAGGTCCCGTTGCTTTTTTCTTTTACGTGCATTTTTTAAAAACACACCTGCACAAATGGCTATCACACTGCCGATTCTGTATCCATCATGACGCACAGTAGATAATGCAGTGTGGACAACAAATTGAATGCCTCATGACGCATGCCCGAAAAGTATGCACGACGCATGTTGAAAGGGAAAGGGAAGAGGAAAGCGCACAAGTGTAGACATACCATATGAGTAACACTTTTCTTGGCATTCCATAAGGAGCCATTACTAGTGCAATTATTCACTCATACCTCAGTAGCTTTCAATTCATCACAGCCATGATCAAGAATGGGACAGAAAAAATGAAACACATTTTTCGACTTTTTCATTGCTTAGTAATAATCATTATGATTACTTGATATTGATTCAGAGTATATCTCAAGAAAAGCTTCATTTAAGTAATATTTATAATAAATATAATATATATATAATATAATTACAAAAATATTGAAAAAAGCCGAGGAGAACTAGTTTACTTCTTTCAAAGAACTGTTATAGTAAAACTACTATAATCAGGCAACTATACTGAGACAACTTACTGACACGACTTTACTGCAAATTCAAAAAATGGTGTCTTCAAAATGGCCTTCGTTAAAATCGACGACTGTCAAAATGTTGTCATCGGGAATATCGTCGGTCAAAAACTGTGGATTAAAAGGGTTTATGTAAGAATCCGACGATCACGTGGAAAAATACTGAAAGTTGCATGGAACAGTTCTGTGCTTTACACATCCCATATGTTTATTATCGATGCCGAAAACATAGCTGCAGACTTTCCGATACCACCTTGCAACGTTGCAATGAATCGATTTTCGATCTCAATCCAATCATCAATTCCTAGAAAAGCCGTTCTATTACTGCAACATTTCCGAAGACCCGTATCTTTCGGGTGCATTCTGGCGGAATTCGGAGATTGAGCGTCTGATACGGAGAGGATGGAGTTGGCTCGTTCCTGCCGATGGCGGAGATAATGCTCGAATTGAAATCGGCGCCTCTTATCTCTGGGATCATATTTATGCCAATACCACGTGATGCTGATTTCCTCCAATGAAATGCTCGAATTGGATAAGAGATATTTCGAATGGATACTTTTATGGATGTTTTGATACTTGGCGCGTGCAAGGCGACGGAGAACTAAAGAAAGATTTTGAATTTTGTATTATAACAATACTCATAGTAAAATATGTAGTTTTAATTTGATTGAAAAAATTGCATTTAAAATATCGTTTTAAGGACATCACCAGTTTTGCTGAAAGTGATCGTTGCAGTATTAATGACAGATTGCTCCACTAAGTTCGATTCTATCACTAAAGCAACCAGGTTGGAACCTCATTTCCTTACATTAGCAACCAAGAGCTAGAGGAGGGAATGGGGCTTACTAGGCACGATGGGGAGTGAGGTAGTTTGCCTTTGTTTACCTCGCAAGCCAGAATGCTGTAAGCGGAACATGTCCACGATAGAGAACCACAGTTAAAAGATAGGTTGAAAATATCGGCTCATTAAGGTATGAAAGAAAGAATTAAGCACGAATAAGGATATGTTAAATAAGTATTGAATTATATTAATAATAGTCATTTTGAGTTTTCTAATTTCGACATGAAAACAAAATTGGGATTAACTATAAGTGGAGATCTAAGCAGAGGAGATTTTCGTAACTTTAAGAAAAATAGGGGAAGTTGAAAATATGCATGAATTAGTCCAAAGCGAAGGATGTAGAGGTTTGAATGGAGATGTTAGGATTGGAGAGTATTTAAGTATAATAAGAGTGAACGAGGTAAGTCACTTACTTAAAGGAAAATTGCGTTTGTGAAAGTGTGTGTACGGGATATAATTTTATCGCAGTTAGATTCTTAAGCTAAAGTAATACCGAGAAATTTTGTCTTTCAGCATTGTTGCATGTACCTACTAATCTATTATAATAATGCCAAGTCTCAACAATATCATGCGCTCAACAATGATACGTGTGAATAGAAATGTTTATGGAAGATAATGAGCTTCCTCTTGGCATTGTTTGAACGGGAAAACATCTATAAGATAGCAAAGTAGTGATAGCAGCCGCCCAAATAGTGTAAAATCCGGGTTCGAGTCCCATTCGCATGAGTCTTTCTTCACCTCCAGTTCTCCCTTTAAGATTGCAATAGTATATTGATTGTAATATATATGTATATGCCATTTATTTAAGCAAATCACCTTATGGCGTGTGGCAGGTGTAGATTAACGTTATTGTTTACTTACTTAAATTCATTGTTAAATTACTTGCATTCATTGTACACTTACTTAACTGTATTCTTTCTTTTATGAGATTGATTGTTTACTTTCTCGACTTCATTGTTAAATTAGTTGCACTAATTGTTTACTTACCTAACTGTAATATTTACTGCTGAAATTGATTATTTAGTTTCTGATCGTCATGGTTAAATAACTTAAATTCATTGCTTACCTGCCTAATTGTATCATTTACTCACTGAAATTGATTGTTTACTTTCTTAACTTAATTGTTAAATTAATTACATTCTTTGTATACTTGCCTAAGTGTATTATTTACCAACAGACATTGATTGTTTACTTACTTGACTTTATTGTTTAATTAGTTTAGCCTCTTTGTTAGCTATTATGCTATAAAATATTATTTAATCAAATATTTGTGGAAATTTCTGAAAATTAGACCTTATACGTTTGAAAACGCGACCTTGTTTGGGTACCTCGCTCTCCTGAATTTCCGGTTGAAAATGCAGGGCCCCAACCCCCGCCGCAGGTATTAGTGGGCCCTTTAAAACCAAGAAATCACGCTCATCAATTCCCTTTCGAACTAAAACGCCTCTCCTTTCACAGGACCTTAGCGCTTTCCCACTCCTGACAAAATGGCATCCGCTCAAAAGAGCCCGGTGACTAATGTGAGCGAGCCAAGATAAAGAGCTTAATGTCCCTTCCCTTTAAAACCCAGGACGACGTAATTCGGGCCCATTCGATTATCAATTGCAGCTTACAGCAATATCGCGGTGGTAGCGGTCCGTTAAATGGGACCGTAATCACTTCCGCGGGGACATTCCAAGTTTCGCATTCGGATTAGTACTTTTTCTCCTCTGAAGAGGGAGCTCATCGCCGCGGCGTTGCCGATTTGCTTTCGAAGCCAAAGTCATTGCGGAATTTCCGCTACGATGATGACGCGATTAAACCGGATTCGATTCGTGATGCTGCGCTCCGAAATTTTGTAGAATTATAGAGGTTATTTCTCTTAAAAAAGAAGGGTAAATTTTGGTTTCAAGCATAAACGTGGCAAATTTTTGAAAAAACCACTGGGTTTGGGAATTGCTTTATATGATGTGAATTACCTTATATATCAGCTGGTTTATTGGTTTGTGATGACGACATATTATCAGCTTTTTTAATTTATGGATCATAATTTTGTTTTGTCAATTGCTCTGGTTACCCGCTTTTTGAAAGTTGGAACATTACTAAGGAATTATAGGCTATAAAAATGTCGAGGAGTTCAAGAATTTCTGACTTAGTTTTTGTTGTATTGCAAGTCCTTAAAATCTGGAATATTAAATTATAAAAAACAATTTAATTTATAAAAATAATAACGGTTTGTTACGAATGTAGCTGCTAGCGCGTAAAAATTTGCATTTGCACAATATATTAAAAATGTTTCTGTATTTTAATAATGACAATTAAATTTCTAACGCGAAATGCAATCATTATTTCTCACCATTAAACCTATAAACGCCTAAATTTACAGAGCATTCCTACGGGCATATATATTAAATCAGATTCAACAGCCGCCTCAGTCGTCAAGGGAACAGATTGTTGACAATCAAAAAATTTTCGTTCATTTTATTGAAGTTCATAAAACTTCGAATAAAAAAAACATTTTTCGAAAGAAATTAGAATCATTTACTTTATTTCCGCTCTCGATTTCATTGGAAAATATATATTTTGTTAAAAAGGTAAGCCAGAAATTGATGGATAAGAAATTTATAATATACGTATATCAAACGAGCTTCAGTCAAATCCGGCATTGTCAGTTGTATGATGTCTGAACGGTGTTTTATTTCATGTTGCATAGCTGTAATGTTCAGAACATGGTTAAATTTTAGAGATAGTGATCATTAAGTAAATTCATTCGCATAAAGATTGAGCAAATTCGAGGAGGATATTAATAATAGAAAATATGTTAATCTATGGGTAAGGCGCCATATCTAAAATCGTCAATTATTTCCAATCTTGTTGTGATAGTTAATTAACATTATATATGCTTACGTGCTCAACCAAATATCGTCAACGCACATCTCAGAATTGGAAAATTGTCACCTTGAATATCTGTCGTAGTTCAGTTGGAATCAGCCCCAAAGAGCCTTTCTCTCATCAATTCTACTTTCACTTTCTCCTCAATACGTGAAGCCATCCGATCCTAGGTAACTAACTTTTGTATAATCTTTGCGTTGCGAATGCTTCTATTCCCCGAGGCTGAAATGTGGCAGAAAATGGGTGCCTCGCTCCGAGCAACGCTTTCTTTGTTTAAATACCTGCCTTCTCTTCACATTCCAAACCACTCCAGGCCAAAGGGAAAATTATATTTCGGAGACAGGAATATAACCTCATCGAAGTTGAATAACCTCCCTCTCTGCACGCGGCTTTCGCTCCATCCAACAATGTGTGAAATTTTCCATTCGGTGGTGAATCCAACAATGGAAACGTTTCTGCACACATTGTTGGATCGAATGTTGAATAATCCCCCATTTTCTTCTTTGCACGCGACGCAAGCCTCGTTAAATCCTACATTGTCATCTCTTCCGTTCAAAAAACGTAAACTTTTATCCCAAAAATGGTAAATTTTGAGCCAACAATGTAAACCGTTATGACAACAATGAAACATTTTTGTTTGCATTGTTGAATTCTGTCTTAATTTGGTCTCCGGGTATCAATTCAAGCGTTTCTAAGTAGATAATATTACCAAAATTTTAATTAAGATGGAATGGAAAATTTTTATTTTGTGGATACTTTAAATTGTTACTCCAGAGTAAATAACTTATGGATTTTAACGCAAACAGTACTAGAATGAAATACAGTGATATTTTGGTCAACGGAGAAGCTAACAAATTAGCACTTGAAATATACGCAGAAACCACCAATTCACTACTTAAATCTTCAATTAGTAAGACGGAGGAATTCAATATATTTTAGTGTATTTTTACACTTGTACATTATTGTATTAAAATTGTGCACTGTTTATATCTTGATATCAGATATATATCTTCATTTGGCATAAAACTCTTCTAAATGTTTTCCTGTACGGTATTTTCTTATACATGTAAAGTTTTATTCAGCACGACAAATTATGTTACATTTTAAAGTATATATATATATATATCTAAATTGTATCACATAAGTATATTATGCACAATATATACTGCCCATTTTGAAAATTAATTATGTACTCGTAGAAAAGATGTTACGACAGCCAAATCGTCTTGATTCTTTCGTTAAAATAGCCTCAATGGCATTTCTAGTATTACATTCTGCAAGAAACATTTATATCATACATACCACATCATGGCTACCTATATTCCCATAATCTTTGATTCAGTCATTTTGCTATATCATTCAATTAGTCATTCAATTCCATTTTCGCCTTGAATTTCCAATCCCACTTATCCATTCTTTTTAACTTTGCTCTCCTCTGTCCACTTATATTTGCAATCTTCCTCTTATCCACTAACTTCTGGTCCATTTCTCTTTCCGTGCATCAGCAGAAAAGGGAGGTCACAAAGTCGCATCATCATAAATAGGGGTTTTTTATCCTTTGGACACCATCAGCAGTTTGAATCGAACCATCCCATTAAAAGAGGACATATCTGAAAGATCAACCTTTTCTGAGAATTAGTCGCTTCCTCGGGGTCAACTAAAAGTGTGGTCAATACGAAAAGCTGTGGAGGTTAGCCTTGATGAAGTAGGACCGTTTTCAAGGAGTATCTTTTTATAGATTGATGATTTATAATATTAACAGTATGGTTTTTCAACCTATCGATTTATGTTCCAGGTTGGAAATTTTTATCAAATAAGCAGTTTAATCAACCGTGTAAAATTTTCCTCGAGATGCGACATCGATTTTTTCTCCAGACGTAAATTCTTGTGATGTACACTTATTTACGAAAACTGTCGGACTATTGGAGAATAACCCTTTGTGGTCCTCTGGCCAACTGCTGGACATTGCAAGCAAACATTCTTCCTTTAGTACCTCGAGTAAAGAAGAGACAAAGGAAGTGGAGTCTGGAGTTCGTGGAGTACTTGTGGAGGGAAGGGACAGTAAAATTTAAGCTAAATGCGCTCGATAAATTCAGGGATAGTACGCTCTAGGAAGACGCATCAGACGTGTCCACACTCTCGCATAGGACGATCAGATAATGTAAGAATAATCGAAACACATTTTAGCATCTCTCTTTTCAAGAATTCAGTTTTTCTGCGGACGGTGCACGACTCTAAAGATAGGTTTGATGATAAATATATTTCCTGTCTTATCCCAAAAGGTTGAGAGCATGGTACAGATGTAGATTTTACACAAAGAAAGTTTATGCGATGGAGTCTCCAATAATATTTTTCAAATCGATAATTTCCTTTAGCTCATGAAATCTAATGTAGGTACTCTTCTATAAACATTTATCTTAATACTTTGGTGCTTTGTTTATGTAGACTTTTTTATTTAACATATTCCGAAATCTACTCGAATTATTATATGTGAAAGATTAACGAAAAATTAAATGCATCAAAAAATTCTTGCACAATTTCTTTTAAAGATGTTTCCTGCATTTTCCTGCTAATTTAGCTATTCATTGTTTACTTGGCCACCTTCGTTACAACTTGCTTAACTGTATTGTTTACTTACTTAACTGTATTGTTTACTTACTTAATATTATCGATAAATAACATTAATTAATTGTTAAACTACTTAAATTCATCGTTCACATACTTAAAGTAATCGGTTGATTTCTTAGTTAAATTTAATTGTTTATGCACTTAACATTATTGCTTACTTATTTATATTCATTGTTTAATTAATTAAATTTATTTTACATTTTTTAATAGCTGCTTTTAAGTGTTTATCTAATTAACTCAGTTGTTCACTGTCTTAATTGTATTGGTTCCTCTCTTTATTGTTTACTTACTTAACTGTATTGTTTACTTACTTAACTGTATTGTTTACTTAATTACCTGTATTGTTTACTTAATTAACCGTACTGTTTACTTAATTAACAGTATTGTTTACTCAATTAACTTAATTTTTAATTAGTTTAGCCTCTTTATTAGTTATATCATTGTTCCTTCAGTTACCTTCCAATCTGTGGCAAAATGCTTGCGTTCATACATGTGAATTTTCGATAGCGCAGACGTACCTTTTTTATCGCTTTGAAATCTGCGATATCTCGTATTTCTTTTATCGCAGGACCTTAGTTATTAGAGCAGTTTATTCCCTTTGGTCTGGGGAATCGGCTCGTTCATACTCATTCATCGATTTTTTCAGACGGGGGATGCTGTATCTGGTCCATTAGCGAAATGGCGAAGTATGCTTTTCATTTACGTCCCTTGTGATATACGGGACGAATAAATACAGGCGCTGATAATATGCAGTTGCTGGCCTAGTGTGCTCATGGATCAAAAGTGCTCTGCGATTTCAATTAAAATGCTTTTGACCACTGGTAAAACATTGCGCACAAATACAACTTGCGGTTCCTTTAATACTGTATCTTCACCCTTTTTTACTGCTGCAGAGTTTGGGTCGTAGATTAAACCAGAAGATTCGTAAACTTTTATTTCAGTTAAAGGAGCGCTAAGAAATATTTTTTGAGCCTCTGAAATGTAATTAGGGAGCATTCCTGAGTAAGATTTTAATTTTAGTGGCGAAGCACTTGGCATCCAGGCAACGAGCGAACTATGATATAAATCCAAAGTTCTCCTTTTGTTAGCCATTTGAGTCTCCGAATTCCATTTTCCATCTATTTAGATGAATATCTACTACCTTTAGAAAATGGGTCAGGTTAAAGCACTATGTTAGATTTTTTTCTCCTTAAATTCAGATAGAACTGGGACATTTATTTCTATTATCTTCGCCTTCTGAATTTATAAACGGTTCATAACTAGTAATAACGGTTCACCTTTTGCAAAATGGAGCCAACTGTTATTAAAAATCTTGATGGTATAAAATCGTTTTAAGTTTCGTTCTATTAAAATGGCAAATGATTTTGGGGAAGGATAGTGTTAATTGAAAGATTAGTTCGGGTAAAAAAATATATATATTTTGCCCTTAAAGTTTCAAATGAGTCACAGAAGCTTTCTAAAAATTCCTGTAAATATACCTTGCGGTTTTTCTTATGACGTTTCAGGTAAAAAAAATCGCGTAAAATTCCATAAAATTGTAAATTTTTAACAATAGGAAGAAAAATGACAATCTCGCAACAATGTATTATTCTCGGGTTACATTTCCTTAGGGCTCTACGTATTATTTCTTTACATTTTTGCTGCAGGTTGGCCTTCATGCCAGTGGTAACATCTATACAAAGTTCTAAGCCTAGCATTCACTCAAACAGGGGATACTCCTCCAAATCCTCCCGTGGAGAGAAAAATATTCCCATGCCGGGAATCGAATCCGGGCTTTCTAGGTGAAAACCAGATATCCTAGCCACTAGACCACACGCAGTGATTTGAAGTACTTGCACTCGATTTTAATTTCGTAAAAAACTATCGGGTAACGGTCGTTTTTTAGTAATAAATCATTTTTCAAGTAAATCATTAAAAATTAATAACTAAGATACATCTTGAATAGAGTTATATTGGTTAATGATATGTTCGTAATTAGCTGAAGTAAATATTTTCAATGAAAATATGTATTTATTTGGTGATCCATCGAATGATAATCGAATACTGTTAAAACACGTTATACTTTGGTGTTTATAAGTAGGTTAGAGGTTTTAACCCTTGAATTTACTTAAGGATATTTTTGATTGGATAGCATTGTGACAGAAGGTTTTTCAAATGACGTTTATCGTTAATTGAATACTTTCTACCATTGTCTAACTATTTATTTCCTTCGTTTGGAAATGCCTTAAACTTTGAAGTCAAAAATACTTTTATGAGTTTCGCTCTCCGCGAAATTCAATTAGAACAGATAGTATAACTTTTACTTTTATTGCTATTTTATACTCCAGGATCAATTTTAATTG
Source organism: Sympetrum striolatum (assembly GCA_947579665.1). Taxonomy (NCBI): domain Eukaryota; kingdom Metazoa; phylum Arthropoda; class Insecta; order Odonata; family Libellulidae; genus Sympetrum; species Sympetrum striolatum. The sequence goes on from OX388346.1 coordinate 79,039,715, forward strand.
AATTAAATTCTCCTGGGAAGTCGTTCTGGCAGTCCACTTGGCAACGAAGTCAACGAGGGAGATCTCTTAATTTGATTAAAATTATTGATTAAAAGTGTGGATTAGAGCACAATTTTATTTCGCCTATCAACTACAAGTGTGATCATTAAGATCGTTAACGTTATATCTTTGTCTGTCTGTATGCACATTTGTTTTTATTTACGCTAATTACTCCTCAATCAATTTAGATATTTAAAAGAAAGTTTTAACGCCTATCCTTTACAGCACAAAAATAATGCTGACCAGGTTTTATATAACTAATAATTGAGGGTTTGATTCCAGGTTCATGGATGTGGCATAGAGTTCCTTTTGTGCCTAAATTCTTTAATATAAGAATATTGGAAATAACAGTCCAACAAAATCCAGGATTATGCCATAGTAATAAACTTGACTTCAAATTTGAATTTTGGAACACAGCATTCATTTAGAAATTGTTAGAATTTAGATAGAAACGCACGAATATTTTAATCTTCTTCTGGACGTTCCCATGGCGACTGATGGGACTGTTGGAGCCGAACTCATATATCTAAATATTTAACATTTGGAATTTGAGTACATGCAGAGTTAATCATAAGAAGGCTAAGTTTTTATCTACAGCAGCTCTATTGCTGAAATATTCCTCTTGCTTGAAGCTGTCTTATTTTTCATATATACAAATATTTTTATCGGTTTTCAATGGAGAATATCAGAAAACGACAGAAATTAAAACTAATTTCATCGGAAAAGACTACTTTATTAAAATATCTCCTAAAAAGTTTATCTAAGAAATGATCAATGTCCTTAAAATGGATTTTTAGGAAATTTCATTAACCGTTGCATCATGGCTGCAATATATTTTGTTGGAGGGGAGTCTCGGTTATCTGGATATAGGTTCCTGACCCAATATGTCCGTGGGGTGTTTACTCTGGGACATCCTAAACGCATTAGGGGCGCTGGGTGTTGCCATCCGATGGAAAATCGTTCTCGGCGTCTCATTTATTTTTTAAGATGATTTCCAAGGATACAACATAAAATTACCATGGATACATCGATGCAAGGAGTATAAAAGGTTAGAATTTTAGTGAAAATAATTTCGTAATATTAAGGTATTTACTAATTTTCATATTCCCGGACCCTATATAATCATCGGTGATTCTTCTTAAAGCAGATACCCCCAAATGAAACCTTCCAAATCGGTGTTCCATGGAATCTTGTTCCGTGTACGAACCAAAGATAAAATTTTCTTCAAAAAATTCATTATTCTTTTGATTAATTTTGCCAGGTATATTTCTCTCTTCTGTTGATGAAAAACCAATTCACGTTTTTCCATACGTTTTAATTTTTTTCAAGTTAAATTGACCTCGATAAACTTGTGTATTAGGCAGGTTTCCCACTAAAGAAACTAGATTCCTAAAACACGTTTCATTAAACTTTCATGAAACCAATTTCTTATGCATGTATCAGTGGTCTCATAATTATGAGACCACTGATAAAGGAAATGATTTCAGTTTCAATAATGCCATCAAGCAACGAAGAGGTTGTTTTCATGCTTTCAAAGTTTGAATTGCAAGCCGATTTCCTATCAATTAAAAAGACGGCCAACTATATGGTCAATCAGATATAATTAAATTGGAATTACATACGCGGCGCGCACTCTTGGTGACTATTCTATCGGCGCCGCTTCTATTTCGCTCCGAGCGTTGGCGTGTTTTATTTTGAAAATCAGTTTAACGTCCTTCACAACAAAAAATTCAAATTTTGTGATAGACACGTTTCATAATATGCGCTACGTGAAACCATTCCGATGAGTTTATAGAAATTCCGGTTGCGTAATGAAACGGTTTAGAATCACAGTTGGCAAACTTCTCAGTATTTGAAACTAATGGTTTCTCGAAACCGATGTTTCACGAAATTGGTTTCATGAAATCAATTTCGTCAGTGGGCGGCGATATGCCTAAGTGTTCAGGGAAGATTGAGTTAGTTCTTGTGCAGGTGCAGTTTTCAAGGCGTACTTTAAAATTACAAAAATTCTTTGCTATCAAAGGAATACTTTTGATTTACATCTCAAGGAAACCGTCATACTTTTCTTAATTTTTCTAGTAATCAACATTAGTTCTCCTCTGTTCCTTACTAAAATTTTATCAAAAATAAGCACTTGTGCACTATCTTTATTTATTGTGTAAAACCGTCGCTGTTAGTCGCAAGGACTGGTGGCAACATTAACTAAACCTATAACAAATAATTAAAAAAAAAATAACAAATATTGCTATGCATACGTACAATAAATCAAACTAAATTCAAAATAAGCATGTATAAATAAAAAGTAATAAAAAATAAATAATTACAAAAGTATAAATATACGGTTCATATATGAATTATATAAAAAACACCGCTGTGAAGTCAGAACTAATTTTAAATAACCTTGATCAGCTTATACGCTACTTTCGTCATGCAAGATTTTTCAGGGTTCCTGATAGGCCTTCACGGTTACCGTAGCGGCCACTGGACCCACAAAGTCACCACACATCACCCAACCAGGCTATCCTCTACTTGTCTCACATTCCGTTAGCGACAGGCTCATTCGTCAAATGTTTTATTTTACTTATACCCTTACTTAAACATTTAATGTTTTATCTTATGAGTGTAGTATAGATTTGGAGTCTATATATTTCGCATATTTTCTTAATACATATACATAGTTGTATATTTCATAATTTATATCCCGATGAAAGATGATGACACACATGGTTTAAAACGACAACCATATTCGAGCTTGAGGGTTCAATTAGGTAACGTGAGTAAGTTGGGTTGCGGGAATCAAGGAACAAAGCAATACTTGTTGCTGCCATCTCAGGGGTGGTTGTCCCGTGTGCTCAGCAGCCGTTTCCAAGTGGAACTGTTAGTGATTCTGATCATCAGCTATGTGTAGATTCGACGAAAAAGTTAATCAGATAGTTGGAAATTGGAAGAATATATTTTAGTTAATTATTTATATGTATGCCGTTTGGATATGCGGGGAAATCAGGGAAATAGATGCTAAGCCGAAAGGCTCCAAAAACTCGTTTTTTCCAGCGAAAGCAAACAATTTTGGATGTAGAATCATAGTACATACACCCCCTGCCACTCACGGAAAGGCGGATTATTGGGTTTATTTTTAAATGTAGATGAGGGGTGTTGAATAACGGAATTATTCCTGGCCACGCCTCATTAGATATTATTAAACTTTTAATTCTAATGCTCACTGTGATATAATTCTTTACTTTTCATTAATATTTAGCGATATTTTCTTCTCATAGCATTCTGCTCCAGATTAGAAAGCAAAGGTAAACTACCTCACCCCTCATTTCACATATTTTCATTTAAAAAAATCCGTGGTTAACTCCTAACATTCTGGCTGAGTTTAGAAAGCGAAGCTGAACTACCTCACTCCTCATTTCGCCTAGGAAGCCTCATTCCAAAGTTTCCATTGCTAACGGCGGGTAAGGGATTTAACCAGCACACGACTGCTCTGATAGAGAAAGGTTAAGGACCACGCCAGGTAAGTCTAATTACCTCGCGACTTGAGCAATCACGCAAGAAACAGCGGTACGTTGAGGAAATGTGGCAATTCTGATAAAGAGCATCCCTCGTAAGAGCTCAAGATGGCGAAATGTGGTCGGAGAAAGCGGAAATTATAGAACGGCGATCCGCACTCTAAATGGCCTAATGAGATACCGCACGTGTGATGGATACAGGAGTGCATTAAGGCCCTTCGAGATTGTTTGCGACGGACGTAGAACTGTTGATGAAGCCATCGGCTCATTTAAAATGCAAAGTGCCCGCATTTGCACTTCGCCGTTGGGAAAGAACCGCTTAGCGACCTAGATAGCGACCTCTCTCTCTAATTCAGTTTGCATCCTTGTGCGGCATATTGTGTTTCGCCCAAATTTATTCGGTCCAATATCTGAGGGGTGTACTTAGTTCCTGCCTTAATCGACTCCTTTTGCTTGAGTGCAATGGGTTTAATTTCGTTCTGTATTGATATATATCACTATATCCCCACACTTGGTATTAGTTGACATAAAGATTGGGATAAGTCACCAATAAAGGAAAGAAATATTAAATAGGGAATATTAAGGTGCATGAACCCACCAAAGGATAGAGCTCTTATGTATGTATGTATTGATTGCCATGACTCCTAAATGTTAACCTATCTATGGATGCATGGTTATATATGTATAATAATCTATATTCTTGAGGTAGCAAAAAGTCATACGATCCTTTAAAAATATCAAAGAGAATGCCATACGCCTCTTTTTGAACTTTTAAACGATTATAAATATATGTAATTTATTATGCATTATATATTTATTTATATTATATATTTATTTATTATATATTTATTTAATATTATTATTTTATAAATATATTATTAAGGTAAAAACGTAATTAAGATTTATTAAATAATTTGGAGAATATAATTAAAATAAAAATCAATAAAAAAGTTTAATCGACAATAAATCTATTTTTAGTTATTTTCTTACATAAATACGTATTGAATCTCCCTCACAAGATTTCGTGAATTTGTTACCTAGGATATTAATCAAGTTTTCACATTGGTTAGTACCTCTTAAAAAAGGCCCGGTATTATAATGTATAGTTAAATCCGATAAATAGTTAACATGAAGGTTAAGCTTAACTATCGGTTAGCGGGATGGCCGGCAGTATAAAACTTTTTCGACTCATGGTTAGTTATTTATCACTTTAACTAAGAGTTGCGTTGCCCGAGAATAATTTTCATACCCGTTGCTGCGAGTTTTGTTTGAACATAAACGAATCGTAATGCGAATATTCGAATATTCGACTATTCCGCTTTCTTTTTTCATTCATACGGGAACCTATTTACTAAGTTATCTCCTATTACTCTTATTTACTTTAACTTAATTTAAGTCCATAAAGAATGGATGCTAAAAGAAGTAAAAACTTCACTGAGGAATAGCAGATCTTGCTACTAAATTTAGTTGAGGAGAAGAGAAATGTAGTAGAGAATAAAATGAGTAACTCAACTACATGGAAGCAGAAGGTAAGTTACGTGGTTTCGTCATGTCTGCTATCTAATACGAAATTCTACACGAGAGAGCTAAATAAATGCAGGAGGCAGCATGGATGATAATCAGTGATGAATTCGACGCACAGACGGGAAGCACAAGGCCGTGGATAAAGCTTAAATCGAAGTACGACGCTATTAAGAAAGATACGAAAAAGGACATGGCTAAGGAGAAACAAAGTTTGAGGCAGACCTGCGGAGGTCCAACCAACATTAAACGTAACCCGGTGTACGAAAAGTGTAGGAGATTAATTGGTTTAAACGGAAAGGGCTTGGAGAATGTAGTGGATAGCGATTCACACAAAATGTGTAGGGATCCACCTTGTACTATTGAAGTGATGTTTTTTTAACAGAATTAATTCTATTTTCACTATATTGTGTACTATACAACGATTTTCCTTCAGGTCCAAGAGATGAGCTATCACATAATTCTCAAGCCATGATGGTAAATACTTATCTTATTTGTTTTTTTATTGTAACACTGACTGTGCTTCTAATAATTAATGGGAAATTTCGAATTAACAAAAATACATTTTTAATTTCATATAATTATTTCCTTATTTATTCATAAATGCTATCATGATTATTGAAATATTTAGTACCGAAGTGTAAAGCCTCCTTGTGCTTTAAAGTAGATCTCTATCAAAATATTTCCTTTCTTTGAAGTTCCACAAAATTGATAATACTTTCTTGACAGGTATCAGACGACTCAAACTTGGATTGTGATTTGTGTGGTAAAACATTACTTATTACTGTCCATAATCAAACTAAAGAGAAATTTTATTAAAACGAAAATATTGCCAGTTAAGGTCCTAAAGACAACTCGTTGATGTTGTCACTGATGATTTCTTCTCAATGCATGTGGAATTGGTATGCGTTGCTTATGTTTACAAGGTTGAATTATGTTGATGTCCAGTTTGGTATGAAAGATATTTATATTCTGTAGATATTTGTATGAAATAGGTCAATGCAATAGTCATGTCAGTCCTTATATTCTCAGAAGCATAAGCATATCAAGCAAAACGTCATTATTGTAACAATATGTGCCAAGCATCATTTCATAGTTGTTACATCTTTTTCCACTTTACTTCTTGGTTAGTTCTGAAAGTTTTGACGAAGAAATATAGGTACCTAATGCATTATAATCTTTAATACACGGAGTAATGAATTTTTATAGATTACAATTGTAATTCTGACACTATCCCCATAAAATTTTTTGAAGTGGATTTTATTCATGAGTGATTGCATTTCCAGACTGGAACTTATACTCTCCATCGTTTCCAGTTATAATGGAAACATCTCACCCAGAGAATGAAAACAATGGTACAGTAACAGTCTTTAAAGTTATCATTCATGCAACTTAATTTAAGATAATTCTAGGAATGTCCTTTGATTGTATCTTGGTTAAGCATACCTGTAGCTTTCAGAATTTGTCACCTCTCTGACAAACCTGAGCTTTATATTAATCTCAATGTGTTAATGAGTACCAATAGCCTTGAAGTAGGATTCACCATTCTTGATATATGAGAATTGATAAGTTGTTTAATATCAGAGAATATAACTACAATTTCAAGTCAGGGTGTTGAAGTAGTGGAAAGTAAGTTTGAAGTATATATGTAAGATTTGATTATTAATTTCCTTGTATTGTTTCATTCTCAATGATATATCATGATTCATTTAACAGTTGATATGAATGGAGACAAAAACAATGAATCTGCTAAGCATAAGATCCCAGGCAATGGAAAAACAGGCAGTATGCAATACTTATAAATTTGGCTTTAAGCAAATGCCTTTTTTAGAAAATAATTAGTATTCTTTTCATAGAATCCAAGATCCAGAAGAATTTCAGTAAAACAAATCCAAAGGAAAGTTTAATCTCATTAACAGAAGCAAAGTTAGAATTAATCAATCTACAGAAAGAAATTTTAAAGAAAGAATATGAGGAGAAGCAAAGAAGAGAAGAGGAATTACACGCTATTAAGATTAGAATAGCCAATGCAGAAGAAAAAAAACTATTACTAGAAATTATATTGAAAGAAAAAGAAATAAATAAATTTATTTAGATGAATTTCAGTATTTACTATGAATCACAATAAGTTAACCAATAATTTTTTAAAATTTATAAATACAGACTAACATTAAACCTTTGTGGTGTTCCACATCAATTATAGAACTGAAATAAAATTAACTAATAAAATTAAAATGTAAAATTAAGCCAAACTAACAATTATGCTAAGTTGTTACAACTGATTATTACACAAGCCTTGAAATTTATAAGACTCAAAATTTTTCATTGCTTCCATTCTGTCTCTAATCATGAAAGTTTTGTAGTATCAGGTCACGGAAATATTTAATGAATGGATCTTTCCCAGCACCAATATCCTCCTCAGATTCACTTTGGTCTCCTACCACTTCTTCAACCTCCACTGGTACTGATATATCATGCGGTGGTTCCTCGTTTTTTTGCAATAACTGCCACGTTGTGCAGCACTGCGCATGCCACTACAACTTCCATTGCTGTTTCCAAACAAATTATCATACCATTTGACAAGATGGGAAAGCGTCCCTTCCATACTCCGAACATTCTTTCTATTATATTTCTAGTTTTTGTGTGACTTTCATTATAAGATTGTTGATACTGATCTATGGGTTTCCTAATTGGTGTCATCAGAAAATTTGCCTGTTTATAGCCGGAATCTCCCAGCAAAACCCCGTTTCCAAAGTGTTTATTTTCTAACTTATTCTTCAGTGAAGAATTGTTGAAAATTGTTTGGTCATGGGTTGACCCTGGCCATCTAGTTACTATGTCTGCAATCTTCATTTGTGCATCACAGACAACTTGAATATTTAGGGAGAAGTAGCCCTTTCTATTTCTGAAGCTTAAGGCTCTTCACCTCCTGTAACATCATTTATAATCAATTTCAATCTATCAGTGAAAGACAAATATTAAAACTATGAATTTAAATTTAAATTATGAAGTATTTGTCAAACAAGTATAGTTATATTTATCAATTCCCTTCTTAATTTGAGAAGAAATCTTTCTTATAAGAGACAACTGATGTACTTAACCATGAAACTGATCTTCATTATTTTTTAATATCCGTATATCTTAATTATTTTACAAAGATATGGATGATAGAAGCAGCAATAAAAGATATTATTAATTTAATTTTTTTTACTAATTACAGCAACATTGCTTGAGATTTTAAGAACACTTTTTACCTGGTGATATGATTTTTATATGTGTGCAATCTATGCAGCCAAAGACCCTTGGGAATGAGGCCATGCTGTGAAATTTTTGCATGTTAAGTCCAATCTCTCGTTTGCTTGTTGGTAGATTTATATATGTCATTGATTGTTCAGCAATGGCTCTAGTCACCTTCTTAACTGTTCGGCTAGCAGTTGATTTATGGACACCAATGAAGTCTGCTGAAGCGATTAGCATCGAACCAGCGGCATAAAATCTTAAAGTCAGTAGAAACTGTTCCATTGCTGACATCGCCTTATTTATAAAAATAGGAAGTGTAATGATCAAGCAGTTATTTCATACATCAGATACTTTGGATTAACTTTGCAATACCTTGTTGATCGATGCTTTATTTTCATCGCAATTTTTTCTAAAAACTTAACTACCGTTTCTTTATTTAGTCTAAACCTTATAAAAAACTCTTCTTCACTCAATGTGTTGAAATAATCCGGTCGTATCTTAAATATTCTAGGATTTCTTGTTCTCAGCAGTACTCGAAATAAAAATTCATCGTCGTCATCCTCAATATCTTGAAACGTTTTCAATACTTCCATTTCTTGTCTATTATGTGAGGTAATAATAAATATCGTTATTAGAGAAGTATTTAGCAGCATTATTTAATATTATTTACTTGTGATAAGCATCCCTTTTTAAAGGGACTCGTTTCTGAGCTAGGAAATTATGCTGGCTGTTTTTGTTTTATATCACTCTGCTTAAAATCTTTCTAATATTTTATTTGTTAGATATCTTTCCCCATTTTCAATACTTTTTATCAACAAATAAGTATAAAAAGTAACTTGCGTCAAGGAGTACGTCTATCATTATGCACCTTCGCGGGTAATACTTTTATCGAAGCCTTCAAAGCAATACTTGAGACCATACACGTTGACATGCAGGCCTACTATTAATTCAGATAATTGTATAATGGTTTCCTCAGTTCCTTAATTTTACTTTCACACGAATTTCAATGTTCTTTTAAGTTACTCGACATTTGCTTTTTCTGGCCAGTAGTTTCCACGTCAGAAAATGAAGAGCTTGTTAAATCATGACTATTATCTTGATATCTTAAATGCTCAAAATCATCCTCATATTAATATTATATGTATTAAATATATAATAACTTATTGTACACATCACCAGAACCAACATAGATCTACGCGTAATGAATGTGACAGAAAAAACGACCTTAAAATATTACATATACATTTAATTGGAGTCATACCAACTTAATTAGAATATCCGAACTAATATTTTCCAGAAATTGTGGAGTATAAACTTAATTTTCATCATCAAACCAACTGAGTTGATAAGTTAGCAGTAAAGCTTGTCCGCCATTACTTGTTTACACTTGTTTACTCCCATGATGCGTTGCGCTATCAATCAGTTAAGGACTTGATCACAACCCAATCTGTTTGATAAGATAACAAACACTTTAACTAACAGATAAGGCTTAACCATCGATTATAATACTCAATTTTTGAGTTAACCTGGAGGTTAAAGTTATCCTATAGATAACTACACATTATAATACCGGGCCTTTAATCTTTAGTCGGGATATATATCCGTAGCAACAAATCCATAGTGCCCCACCCACCCTCGAGGCGTTCTCAGGATACTCTAATGTGATTGGATGGAAATTTTATTGCCCATGTAAATTAAAGCTATGTATCGAAACCGGGATGAGGCAGATTTCGCTATCAATGGTTTGTTGACTGGTGCGATTGAAGGATGTTCTTGATTTTAACGACTTAGCAACGCGACTACAAGTTCTTCTGAGCCTTAATAATAAAATTCGTTCGCAAAATAATAATAGTTACTAAAACGTAAGCAGATAAAAATATCATCCGTGTACTTGGCGACTGTTTCTCATTTAAGAAGTCTTTTTTTTAGTACCTAAATACCATATATATAGTAGTAATTTATAAAAAAATAACAATTACAGAATACAAAATTATGCAAGAATGACAGAAAGGTATGCCAGTGGTTTGTTTACAAAAAACAGTACATACAGAATGACAAAAGAAAAATATGAAAATAAAAGTAGAAGTTACATTATAAGGGTCCTGCTAAACCTTGAGTTTGTCGGCAGGTTCCCGAAATTGAAAACTATAAGTGGCGAAGATAGTTTTTTATCATTATAAATAACTAATTATCGTTTTTATAGGCAATTACACAAAATTTAACACAATACTCATTACGGTTGTTTGACTTTGAAATATTCTTTGAGTTTTTGTATCACTTCAGAGATATTTGATAGCCCTTTCAAATAATTAGATAGGTTGTTCACTATCTTCTCGCCTATCGTAGTAATACGAGAGAAAATTTTCCAAAATTTTTACGTAGAGTAATACTTCATTTCTTGAGTAAAAGAAACACTTTTGCTATTTATTCGAAATGCTGTGGAAATTTCAAAGTTCTTAAATTTAGGATAGTGGTTGGTCACGCTTTGCTATCAATTTGCCGAAAATACTATTGAGCGAAAATCAATTTCGCTCTCAAATATTTAGTTGACATCAGCTACCGATATTAGCGCCTATCAAGTCTTGGTGGAATGAGATAGCATTACTTCAAAAAGAAGGACGTTACGTTTCATAGAAGCTGTCAGGTTGCATTAGTCGACAAGGGGGTGTTTTATGAATGAGAAATGCGATTTCTGAGAATTTTCATTTATTTTCGCTGAGCAATCTGATTGCCGCTGTCACCTTTATGCCTAATTTGGATGTCATTCACTAAAATAGAACCTATTTCCCGAGGTTACTGTCGTTGAATGAAGGAAAATGATAGATTAAGTACTTTCCGAGATCTCCATTTTAATATGTCATGATGGTATCATTTAAGACATGAAGAAGCGAATTTTGGTAGAGAAAGCTGGAGAAATTTGGGAGAGTGTAGGATCGTAGAAAGGTTCCCAGCTTAAGGGGAAACGAAATATATCTACCGTGACTGAGAAGTAAAACAGTTCGTTAAGCAGTAATTAAGAATCTCACTGATTATATGAAACTGTAAATCTGATTCAAGACATATATGGACAAGCTCTTAATGATAAAAATGTTTTGCGTGGAGTTGAAATGGAATTTATGGAAAATTCAAAAATTATTAAAGAAAAATATTTGTTACGTGATTCGTGAATATTCACCTAATAAATTGAGTTGAAAGTGTGTATCCATTTATGTTTCTATAGGTGTGTTTGTAAGTATCAATATTATCCTGAAGGTGGGGAATCTTCAACTGCAAATTTTTTCAAATTCGCAAATTTATTAATGCCATCTCGCGGCAGAAAAAAGGCTACTATTTATCCACGTAGCAGTCCCAAGTTCGACTAAACACATTGCCATATTAATCTATGAGAGAGCATCTAAAAATCTAGACATTGAGTTATACATTTTTAATTACAGTTTTACGTCTGCATCTTTTCAGCATCTACATGCATAGCCCATAGCCCGCCTATTTGAACGTGACATTTCTTATCGAAGGTTAAATTACAATCTACTTAAATATAAACTCTATAAGGAAAAAACTGGCCACAAAGAATCTGATTGGCATCTTGAAATGTGAATTTCAGATCAAAGTCGTGGAAATGTTTTAATGAAATAAACGGACTTCTTATAAAAAATTACAGCTTTGTAAAATATTCACCATGACAACTGCAGACATTGTGAAAGTTAGCTATCATAAGAAAACGAAGGAAAGATAGACCAATTACAGATGGAAATTAAATATTGTAATGTTTGACTACAAAGAATATATTTAAATTCGTGTCTTATTGTGTGAATTCGTGTCTTATTTTTAATGTAATCAGAAGACCTTTTAACCGGTAGATTATCGGCTTTCGTGTAATTAAATTAAGTTGCGGTGAGTTAAAGGTTATGCAAGCGTGCTTTGTCGAATCCTGAGAATTCTAAAAGGCTAAATTAAAATAATTAGAAAAGGTAAAATTAAAAAAATATATGAGGTAAAAGAATGATGATCTTTATATAAAGAAGAATAACCTTTATAAAAACAAGAATGGTAATAAAGTCTGCAGAAATATTGACTTTTATTATATCTTGAGAGCTGAAGTTCACTTAGAAAACAACTTCGTTCCTTCGCTGCTGACTCTTGAGTACTTAAGTTTGCACAGAGTGAAATTACCAGAACGGGGACTTCATAATTTCGATAATAGAGGCGCTGGCTGCGTGGGTGTGCAATACAGGAGCCCTTCCGGTAAAAAGAAGAGTGCTTTTCTCTTCCGTTGATTTCCTCGTGATAAAAAAAGTGAACGAAAGCAATAAAACTGGAATTTTTCGATGTAAAACGGCTGGGGTCCGATTCGATATCAATAATTTAATTCTCACCCCTCCCACCCCCTTTTCGTGGAAATTACTTTTTGGTCCGGGTGGATTTCGATTGGCAGCATCCAGAGATAACATGGATGCGAAAAAATCGAGAATTCGCGAAGTTTTGGAGTGCATTGGAGAAATTCGGTGTAAATAAAATCGGCGGGAGTTTCTATACAAAAGGACTTGGAAAAAGTTTCCAAATTAAATGAGTCGTTTTTTTTAGGAAGTTTTAAATTCCCTCGATTTGCTCTCGAGTGTACTCCAAACATTGGAAAGTCGATGGTCGAGGAATAATTTATGGACAAGGAGCTCATGAGCGGTTAATGAGGGCTCATAAAAATCTTGAGAGGAAAACGGAGGCTGGGCGGGAAGAACTTGGGTCTAATTGGAGATTGCCAGATAGCCCTTGTTTCCTAGGGAAACAATAGACGCTGTCATTGTCGATAATCTGTTTTATTTCGGCTAAAATTTCAACAATCATCTTGGTGGAGTAATTATTGAAGGATTTATAACAACAATTACAGCATGACAATCGGAACAAAATTAAATCAACAACAATAATCTGAAAACTTTGTTTCTACGATAATTCACCACAATCCCCGCCAAATTACAACAATGAACACCTCGATCGTTAAAAACGTAGTCACAGCAATGATTGTTGAGGAAAGCAGCAAAACTGCTGTCTCTATTGTTGGCTCACACCATTTTTTGTCTCTAATACTATCAATCTCATCGTAGAATTTGATTTTGAGCGTTAATACCAAAAGCCGGTGAGTGAAATGAGTTTGTTTTATTGATATATTTAAATTTATATCGCACTGTCCATTAATTGATTCTTATTTACCTTGCCTTAATTTCTTAGTCTATATTTTTCAGTTTTATTCTGCAGCGAACGTGTTTCATTGCTTTCCGCTCAATTGTTACTGTTAAATTATTTCTTGAATTTTGTTAAGAAGCTCTCCTTGTTTTCTATTATAAGTGATTTCGTGTAAAAATTTATGTTTCCTTTTTCCCTATCAGTGGCTATTTTTAGCATTAAAATTTGACGAATAAAAGTTATTGTTTGTTGAAGATTTGTTTTTGCTACCAGTACCAGTTCTATCTACTGAACTGATCTGCAAACATGACTGAATTTACTAACTTACGATTATTTGCTATTCTATTATTGATGAAGTTAGTTATGGTTTGGTTGTCTAGGCTAGTAAAGCAGTGTCTCCATGGTAGCAAAATTATATTTGAGTAAAGAATGTTGCGAACAAAGCTTTAGCATTGTGAGGAGTAGATGAGATTGAATTAATGGCATGGGTTTAGTTCGGTCGATCTCACACTGAAATGTTAGTAAAAATTCGGTGGATCTATGTCGAATTAAAATTCATTGCTGAGAATTGAGAAATCTGTTTTAAATTGACATTTTATTCTTGCAACACTCCAATTGCTATAACCTATTAAACAATGCTATGTTCTCATCTCAAATTGCCTGAATGTTTTCACAGCTACCGAATGAAACACAGTTTGATATTAAATAAATCTGTTTGACTTATTTCGTACAAATAAATTTTTCTTTGGCCATTCCATTTGTATGTTAACTGCGTCCTTTGAATAATTTTTGCTGATATTTGAATCGCGGTGCATGTCCCCACGGCAGTTAAAGTGGAATTCTCAATTCAGAATGCAAACGGTGTTGACATGGATTCGAATGGATTTGTATGTACACATATGAGGCTCATGACCATAATTAATTTGTGCATTTTATGGATTTTAACAAAAAGCTGAATACAGAACAAGTATGTCAATTAACTGGAGGGAAATAGATATGTCTCATGTCAACACGCGTGAATAAAAAAGTAATGTTTTAATTGCATGGAATGAGGAACACAGGACTATTATAGGGGAGGTTTGGCTGGGTTTTTTGAGTGACGTATAACCTAATTTATTACTTCATCTTAAGATCCATCGTGCTGATTTAGTTACTCAAAAATTATTTGTATCGAATAAAATATTTCTAATCATATTGTAACGCGAACCTTTGCTTATGTATATTGCTAGTCACCTTTTGAGGCAGCGGACGGGTAATACTTACTACTCTTTTCCCTGACTTCCCTCCTGTCTTTTGACAGTCTTATCCTTAAATTTCTTAAATAAGGTTAATTACAAATTTTATTTCTATCATTTAGATTCGCTTTGGATTAAGATTACTGTTCATCCGTCTATTTGGATGTCTCCACGTCTGTAAAGTCATCATCCCTTTACGCTGGATCTTAATCAACTTCAACATTACTTTTTTATTTCTCGCAATAAGATGCCCTTCTAGGTAAATTGTATGGAGATAACTTCTCTATTTGAATTTAAAATGTGTACTTGATCTTTAATATGCTTTTCTATCGATAAGTTGTTTATTGAACGAGGTTTATCCTAAAAAAACAAAGCAAAACATCATTAAATCGTTAGACCGCAATCAATTATATAAGTTTAACTTTTGTAGCCTCGTTGCTATCCAAACAAAATTATTTACGTAATCGTATTAGATACTGATTCTTAAGTTGAAGAGATCTCACTTACATTGAATTTTTATCTATGCTTAATGTTTAATGTGTCATTCATCATAAATATTGTACCTTTTGGTGGATTTGTGTGCCCTAATATTTTCCTGCCGATGTCATTTCTTTTGCATCCTGTTGATTTTGCATTCAATAGCATCCAAAATCTTTAACCTTTGTCTTTTTCTCTGCCTTTCCCACCTTCTACCTTCAATTAAATTTTTTCACAATTTCTCATCTGTTTATATTTAGTCTAGCTATTTACCACAATTTAATTACTTCAATCAAAACCCTCTTTTCTCCCACCATCTCGAACACCACCGTGTCTATTTTTCCATCAACCGCTCTTAACTTTTCCATTCTACCCTACACCATCATTTCGAAGGCCTTTAATCTTCAGGGGGTCTTCTTTCTGTTAAGCTGTTAGCTTTCTGAGCTGTTAATTCCCTTCGTGAAAGCTTCCTTTGCTAATGCTATTCTTTTTCAAATCCTCCTTCTTCCATCCCAAGAAAACTGTTATCTTCTTGAACGATTTCAGTGTGAGTCATTGCGTCATTGATTTCATAAATCATCGTGAAAATCTTTAATAGAGCTATAAGTGACGTACAAATTTTGGAAGCGTGTGTCTGAGCTTATTTTTTCTGTTTTTGCATTATTTGACTTATTTTTTGTGACAGTTTACCATCGTGTGATTGATGCTACTTGCAGTAAAATGTATGCGTTCTACTATTATTCCCTCCGCCGCCTGAAGCGTTAATACGCTGTTTTGTGAGCGCAAAATGGAGATAAATAAAAATTGATAATATAGATATATTTAGTAATATTTCTTTACAAATTCCTATTTCTCTTATTCTTGAAATCACAATGGTTTAACTCATATTCCAGTAGAATGTTTTGTTTCGAAGTTAGCAGAGGTTTACAACGTTATCCATTGCTAGTACAAATTTAAATATTTTGACAATTTTTTACACCGAAATATTGGAAGAATTCTTGGCTAACACATATACAAATTGCAAGTTATTATTGTAAAAATTAACTGATTGTGATTGACAATCAAAGATTTCCAAACGCAATATACGGGCACTTTTTTCAAACAAAGTACACTAAAAGTAGAGCTATGGCAAGTAAAAAATCTAAACGCAAATTAATAAACGTGGAAATGAACGTTCTATCAGCTGATTTTTATTCCATTAATATCGGTGGACTCTACTGGAAGCTATATAATCTCAAAATCGATGGGCAAGACTTTCTACAGTCAATAGTATCATTTATTTTTATTAAGATGGGTTAAGTTTAAATATTTATTGGAAGTATTCACCAGGTTATTCGTCTTGTCCTCATGTAACATTATTTATCTGTCTGTAAAATACTCATCCGAAGGCCGGTTGCAACCCCACTCCCTCTAAAATTAGCCACCAAGAGCTAGTTGCAGGGAATGAGGCTGACTGAATAAGGTGAGGAGTGAGGTACACTAGGCAAGATGAGGAGTGAGGTAGTTTTCCCTTGCTTTCCTCACCAAGCCAAGAATACCATATGCAGAACATGTCCACGTAAATGAAGCACAATGTCTCAATGAGTAACACTTTTCTTGTTAGTCCATTAAGGAGAGACCTTTGTTAGTGCAATTATCCATTCATACCTCAGTAGCTTTCATTTCATCACACCCAAGTTCAGGATTGTGACAAAATTGAATGAAAGGTACATTTTTCTCTATCTTCTTCCATAAAACTAAGCCTTTAGAAGACAGGTGATTAGTACAAAGGATAAATTTACTGAATAAGTTCAGGGAAATCACGTTCTTATAAGATTTCACTGATATACTGCGAGAAAGATTAGGGAAATAGATGCTAGAACGAATCGTTTCAAGAATTCATTTTCCGCGGACGATACGCGAAAGAGATCGGTTAGGAAAATAGAGTCATGGTACACATGTAATTTCATCTCCTGCCACACACCGAAAGGCGGCTTGCATGGATTCTGCATATACATAGACAAGAACAAATGAAAAATGTTCCATTCATCAGAATATGGCAGAAGGAATAACATGAATTAAAAACAGTAAACTTCGAGTGAATAAGTTTCCAGTTTTGAACATTTTTATTGAGGAACAGTAGTCCCGTAAAAATGATTCCAAATTGGTGGGTGTTGACGTGAACCTTCCTATTTATGGAAATTCACTTCGGGCATCTGTTTGTCGACAGGAGAGAAAAGCATTTTTCTATTTTTTTACGTCAAAGATGCCATAATTTATATCTCCCGAGGCTCTCCCTAGTTTAATTGCTTAGTTTTCGGAAAAACTATCCTCTGTAAAACAGTGTCCTCATGCCTGTAGGCTTTGGAAATCAATTTGCACTGAGTACGATGACCTACAGGGGTTAAAAGGGGGAGGATTTTCTAAGGATTGCAATTGTCATTAATGTCGCAGAACCTGGATCGGAAAATGCGGAAATGGAAAATTGCGAGCAGAATGAAAAATGTTCAAAACACGGTCGCAATTTTAAAAGGAATTTTTTTACAGGGAAATCCTCTGCTAGGAATTGCTTAGTCGAAATTGAAGGTGACAAACAAGGAAAAAGTTACAAAGAGTTTTTTAATGTTAATTTTCAGTTAAGTATTTTATTTTTTTACGGTTTTTAGTGATTTAATAATCTTATTGTTTAGTACTGTTTAATTATATTATTCATTTGGGATTCAATTTAATTAGGGAAGTATACAAGCTATAAATTATATCTGATGTAGTCTTGATCAACTGTGTGGCGAGGTTTTATCGAATCTCTCTTCTTAATTTAATCGAAATCAACGCAAACAAATTAAACAAATATGTATACATATCTATACATTTGAAAGTATGCAAATACATTTTTTCCATATTGCGAAATCAATTTTGTGAACATGCCTTTGATATTTCATAAATTCAACGATTCAGTCATTTTTTATGTTTATTTTGTTTACAATATTAATAATATATTTATTGACATTTAAACAAAAGATGAGGATAACACTGTCAATTTCAAAAGAATGGCCCAAATATATTTATATATGTGCTTTAATACTTTGATGTATCCCAAATGTCGTGGTTGTGTTCCTATTTATCATTTCCTCTATATAAATTAATCCCTGAATTTTAATTAATTAAATTTATTTATTGTGACATATGCTAGTTTACCCTCGAAAAAGAACTTGTTTTGCATTTTTAATTTCTTGGATTAGCAAGCATCAACATATATCTAGCAGAGTACCTCCAACACTTATAGGAAATGAATGTACGGGTCTTCAGTTCTGTTGATTTTTGAGCTCAATTTGAAAGGAATTATCACGCTTTGTCGTGAATGTAGAAAGTACTTCTTCAGAATCAACAATGCCTTTCGAATCTGTGAATTCCCACCCAATTGTAGATCGTAAAACAAACGAAATGCTACATAGCAAACAGAAAACACTCATCTTAAACAAGGTTTGACGAAAGTTAACACCTTTCACTACCTCATTAGTAACTTTTCTAATTGACGGAAATAAATGGGAGACTTTTAGTAATGAGATATGTTATTAAAGTACACAAACAGATTAGATAAGAGTTTTAAAAAACCCACGGGAATTCATTAAAAATGCTTTTGAAAAGCAGATTAGCTTTATTTAGTAAATAGCGTGTTAGTATTCCTACTCGTAATTCTCTCGCGACTCTCACTAATTGATATTTGATTAAATTTCTCTGCGCCAGACTGTTTCATAATCTCCACTTCACTTAGCTTCGTAATGATTGACTCCTACATTTCTATTTATTCTTTTCTCACTTATCGCAGTGCAATTAATATGAAGCCGTCCTCAAAACCTCTTTTTTCTTCTCGTTTCTTCACTTTCAGCATTTGATGTTCGCGCCTTTCTAAATTATACATTTTTTTCTGTTTCGGTGTTTTCCTGCAATTTGTTCACCGTAATATTCTGCCAATGTAGAATTTACATGCTTACTACTACGATATTATGTTTAAATTCTTAAAACCAAGTTGTGTTTAATTGATAAGCGTTTAATTGATTGATTATTTTCTCATGTTATCTTCGAAATTTCATTCATAAGTGTTTTCATTGAATAGAAGAGAAATATTATATCTATAGTTGCAAATTAAAGCTATTTGATTTCTATACAATCATAAAAGATGTTTTTTATATGTCCAAGGATTTACATCTACCTTTCAAGGTAGGGGAAGGTGAGGCAGAACGAGGTAATTAATTTTCCCAGATTTTTCTGGGATACAAAGAAGGTAAAAAGTTACGATATTATGGTATGATAAAATATATTACAATGTTAACTTAATGTGAAAAATCATATATTTGGTATTGCACATTCAGAATTTTTATATTATTAATGGTTTTTCAAAACGTGTAACCATCCCCTGTTACCCTACCCCTGGGCCTATTTTGTGTGTGTGCGTGAGTGTGTGTGTGTGTGTGCGTGTGTGTGTGTGTGTATATATATATATATATATATATTTAAGAAGTGAAGTTTTGAATACAAAATTTACAACTCTGTACATGGTTAACACGAAAGAATAGTCATATCTATATATTTCGTAAAGATTGTTAGGAATAAGGGGAGATGGTTGGAGATACCCTCTTATAGGCAGATATCCCCAAAGAATACGGAGCGCACATATTGGAAATAGAAGTTGATTTATGGGTCATTCACAGTTGATCGAATCGGAGGAGGGAATGGAATCCTCTAACTTTGGGATTCATCCTCGTCGGCAGGAGATGCGGCGTTGCTAGGCACCGATGGAAAGATCGTAAAAGGGCTGTTTGCGTGAATCTGGACCGCGGAAGCTGAAGGAATGGGGGTTATGATTATGGGTTGGGATCAAGGTGGATGCAAAGAGGGAGGTGCCGTATTTTTTTAAGGACCAATATGTATCAAGGAGAAGGAAATGGAAAGAAGATTTCTGTTTAGGTCTGATTTGTAGCTGGCGCTATATATGTATGGATACATTGTTTTTCAATTTTATTTGGTACAGCTTTGAGGAAATTGTTTTTCTCTCACCTTTCCTCTTTCTTATTCATTGATGCAGGTGTATGAAAGTTCTTGAGGTATGGATGATGCTAAATTATTGGATTTCATTTAGTTCAATCCGTATTATCTGCTTTGAGAAGAGTTATTCATAGGGCATTCGTCCTGCATTAACGTGAACATTTTCTACATATATTTATAACTCAGTGAGTCAGAGTAATGTCACTCCTCATCAAGTAAATCTCATTACCCCCCCTCCGAAAGATTGACAGCCAAAGGTAACGGTTAAGAGGTTTGATTCGATTAGAACAATTCAAAGACGGAATTAGATGATGTGTGGTGGTTTAATCAGTTGTTGGATATGAATATTTTTCTTGGTTGCCCGCCTTTTATACTTTCTATTTTCGTGTTGAAATTACGGCTATTAAATCTGGGAAAAAATACCCGGGAAAAAATTAAACATCTTTTCCATGTAAGGAATAGAATCAATTCAGAATTTAAAGCATTTATTTTTTATTTATTACATCAATCTGCAGTTAGGTATTCACCAAGTGGCAGAGTCAGGAATAAAGTAAGATAAAAATGGCATACATTCGTGTCAACATTTGGATTGATTAAAACGAGACAACATTTTGGTCAACTTTGAAGCCTTTCTACGTCAATATAGAAATGTAAAATGTGATACTCATATTTTAATTTTCTTCCACTTTCGTAGACTTTTCGTCTTATACTAATCTTGAAAATTAAGAAAAGGAAAGGGAAACTGGAGAAAAAGGGATGGAATTCTCATAGTAATAGAAGACTTGATTATCGACGGAAGCTCTTTGATAAATTTATCACTAACGATTTCGGGGAGGTGATAGCTGATATTGTCATCCCAGTTATATTCCTACGCGACCTTCAAGAGAAAACAAAAAAGCGTTACAGGGAAGTAGTTTCCAGGACAGATAGCTACTTTTGGTCGCTTTTCCCGCGAAGTATTAGAGAAGCTAATAGCTCTTCTGGTTTGATAAGGATCTCGCTGTTTTACACCCCCTGCAACGCGCCACTGGCGGATTGCAGGGTTTAAATGTGAATGTAGATGGGGATGGGGTTAAGGATTTTACCAGCTTTTGGACTAATTACTATAAAGACTAAATAAAGATATATATGATTTTAATATTTTTGTTAATTATTACTTCTTTGTTTAAAAGGCACCTGCTGACTGCCATTTTAGGCTTAGCAGGACCTTTAATGCTTATGTTTTTAAATTGTATTTAACTATTGTGTAATTTAAAAAATTCTATATGCAATCTGTTAATCATATAACTTGTTGACTATAAAGTGAAAGATATATTTCTTGTCAGAAAGTTAATCAAAATGTATATACAGTATTGTAAAATGTATTCACTTAATAAATTTATGAATATAAATATTTAAAAAATCATGAATGAACTGGTAGCTTTCCATGTTTCCAAGTTTATCGTTATGTGCCAACTCACTCGGATTCGCCTCAGCTCGGAGATTTCATTTTTTTCCTCCTAATCCGATATGCAGGCAATTAAGGCCACGGGGGCCCAAATTGAGGCAGGGCCTTAGGGGATCATTAGTATAAGGCGGCGGAGGGCCTTAAAGGAGCAAAAGTGATGAAGAGGAGGACCTCTTGGGGTGCGTGGGACGAATGATCTCCAAGACACTGTCCTCCGGAGACGGTGTCATACGAGGGGGGATATTGCAGATGGGGAAGCGTGGGCTGGACCGCGTGGGTGTGCTGCCGTCTCTATGCAGCGCTGTCCATTGAGGTGGGGTTGATGAGATCCTTTTCGGGGGATTATGGTTAATCAAGCAAGGATCCGATCCTACCCGACCGTGATAATCGCAATATCCATGCGGTAACAGTGAATTCTCTATTCGTTAGGGGATGGAGTACCCGGTAACGAAGTAGGTGAAGTTAATTATTTAAAAGGAAAAGTTTCTCTGATGTTATAAAATTTACTTCCCGGAACTCGAAATTTCTGAAAATTTGCTGATAATTTTTAGTTTTCCTATGAGGTACTTATTTATTATTTCTCTTAATAAAATAAAACGAAAAAATTTGTTCTCTGTAGTACAATCTAAAACCAGAAGCTTGTATTATGTAATAATTTCTTTAATTCTTATGATACAAAGACTGATACTGTCGTTCATAATACGTGTATATAATTGATGTATGATTATAAAAAACGATTGATATCGCATTAAGTTAAAATATTCGTTGCTATGTTCTTACGAGAGGCTTCTTCAACAATAACTGTGGTCGTCATGGTGAAGTTTTGTCAAAACAGCAAAATTTCACAATGATCCTTTTAATTGTACCAATAATTTTGCGACTTGGAGCCGAAAGCTACGTGTTATGATAGAAAAAATATTACTATGGTATTCTTTTGCTATTATTTTTGATAGCAGTTATTTGGTAGTTAAATAAATATAAATCCTCCTTAAGAAAATAATGCTGCAGGTTTAAAAAATAATTTAGACGTGTATTTGTTTTATGGGACATTGCAACATTTTGTAAGATCGAACTCGGGGCTGTTAAGTGAATAATAGGAAGCGAAAGTTTTTACAAGTGTCGAAATTTAAAATTTTCCGAAGTTTTAAAACTGTAGTATTAGGTTCTCAAGTCTTAAATATGAGGAATGATGATAACGTACACACTCTCATGCATGGCCAAGTGCTTAGTAACCTTTTATTGGTTCTTGTGCTCTGAAATTTCCGTCATAGTTCCCATTTATTTTTTCCTTGATAACTTATATTGATCCATATAAAAAACTTTCTGCCATGCAGGATAGTTCCCAAAGGAAAAATGACACGGAAAAGTCTGACTGGAACGGGATTCGAACCCAGCCAACAAAAAGAAGTCAACAGAAATAAAAATCGTCTCTTAAGAATTATATACTGTTGAAATAGTTGCGTGCAAATTGAACTGGCTCATATTCTACCAAATATTTCCGCAGTTCAGCAATGAATAAGTATCTCCAAGCCTTATTGCGTTAGATCTAGTTCCCGGAAAGTAAAAAATCACGGGTCACGTCAAGCTTTCACTTCCGTTTACCCTTTGGCTTACGTACAAACGTCTTAACGGGCACAGTTAAGCTTCTAATTACATATATTATCCCTAATGTCACCAGATACCTATCGCATATCAGGGAACTTTTTCAGCGACATTTTGCCGTCTAAAATTCAAGGGAAATTGCATCCCATGCCGGAAATGAATATCTGAATGTGATTCAATCGCATTAATGGAAGAATAGAAAAATGAATTGCAGTTTTCTGTGAACTATCTCTTAGTTAATGATCTTTTTAATCCATAAGTTGATTTGTTTTTCGACAACCCAAGGCTTACTTTAATTCCCTATTTATACGAAAATAGTTCCAAATGTACTTTCATTATTAAAAACCTTTTTCCAATGTAATTAAATCGTGAAAAATTACGCTTCTTTGTACCTTTTGTCATCAATATGATTACCACGATCCCATGCACTGTGTATTCCAGGAAATGTTATTTAGAGACATCATTACCCAGAATTCCTTGGTACGAGCTCGTTTTTATATCCTTTTCATAAGCCGTGTCTTTCATAATTCCCGGAAAGTGCTCAGTCCCACATCTGAATACCACACTCCCTTGGGACTCGTTAAGTATCACCACCCTGCTTGATTCTCATTTGCCAGCCGCTAATTCGCGTGTGTGTGTATCACATGCGTCAGTATTTTCGGAACGTTTTCAGCCACTTCCTCCTCTGTGTCCCAAACTTATATCCACCCTTCTCAGCCTTAATCAGAAAAGACGTGATGAGGAAGTGTGTTACATCTAAGAAGAGAGATTTTGTCTTGCCATAAGTGCTCTAATGGGGTGATATGCCATGGATCGCCATATTACACTTAACTTGACCGACATCCCATTTGGACGATCTTGTTTTATCGACAATTTTCCCTTCATAAGTATTGTTAATGGATGTCTATGTTATAAGTTTAATAATATATTGGTGTACAAGTATTTTAAATCCCTGTCTTATAATTTATATTTTATTATATATTTTGATATTGTTTATTATACTATTATTTATAAATATGTACATATTAGGTAATATACCCCCGTTTGATCGACACTAATGTTACCGTTATTTGAAACGATCCCTTTTTGCCGTCGATTCTTCCTTAAAGTCTACTAATTAAGTATTTCACATGAGTACTACGTTAAAGTGATCTCAGAGTTAGAATTAATTAAAATATATCTCAGATTTGCAATATTCACTTCCTCTATATAATCGGCCGGGTGTAACCAATATGTAAATAATTACATATATAATGTATTATGAAAATTCTTAGATATTTCTCGTAAACAGTTTAAGGATTAGCTAGGTGATGTTGCTCAGCCTGTTCTGGAAGTTATTTCTCGTATTTAATTTTTAGAGATTTCGTGGAATCATTTAATGTCAAAAAGAGTGAACTAAGTTACTTCGTTACACAATGTTTGCGAAAAATGAAATCCGCTTAAATCTTCTTTCGAAAGTATTAACACCTCAAAAAAGGCCGCAATTTTTGAATTCGCAACCTCTGCCTAACCTTTCCGAAAATCCGTTACTCGGTATCCACCTTTTTTCGATCGAGACCGTAAGTTACTACAGTCCACTCCTATCTCTCATCGAATCCTCATTTATTTACCCAAAGAAAAGGCGATAGTTTATGGTAAGCTCTTCGCTTTTCGAGAGAATTCTCGTCTAAAGGAAAAGTAACGATACTTTCAATTTCCCAGCGTGCCGTACACGTAAAAGCACGGAAGGGCCCTCTCATATGAATACATCACCATTTCTTAGTAGAAAGGGAGCTGGTTTCGCCAACGGAGGAATCAAAGCTCGCTCTCACGGGAGGATCGTGCTGCGAAAAATGACGAAAAGAGTGTCTTATCCTTAGGCAAGATGCGTCTATTATATCATATACAAGGGCCCGACGATATCCCCAAAGTCAGCCCAAGAATATTCACTGGTAGACAGCGTAACTGAATGTAATAAAAATAATAACTCTAATATAGAATATTCGAAATGATTTTCATCTATTTAATATGTATATTTTGACATGAATGCTGATGAATCTTATTTTTTATTTGGATATTAACTCATTTTTTGAATAGTTATGCATCGACAATGAGATTCATAAATTTCCGAGGAAGACAAAGAGCAGCTTCTTTGAACTTTTGGGACGTTCAGTGTATTACTCAAAGCATATAGGCAAAATTTTGTTTAACAACGATCTCCATAATGAATTATAATTGTTGGTAGCGTACGAGTAACAAATTAATTTTCAACTTTACCTCGCACCGAATAATTAAACAATGTAATGGTTATGTAGTTGGTCGCTATTCAGATTTATCAACAATGCAGGAATTGTTAAAATATTTGGCGGGAGAACCAACAATGAATCCTAAGAGTCACTGTTGTCCCACGGTTTCTAAAACCCGCATTGTAGCTTAATATATTGTACCTTAGGGATTGTTGAAAAATCAAATGTTGAAAAAAACGAAACCCGCGACATTGTGTGGGTTTTACGTTTGCGATAGCGGCGCTCGTAGTCCTTCAATAAGGGAGCAGTTCTTTCCATGCATCCATTCAACAAGTATTCAGAAACCCTTTTTCCGCCTCCTTCTCTTATCCCGTAGTCAAGGAGTCAGCCTCACTCGAAGCCTGCTTTGCCATTCCATGACCTTGCTTCGCGACAGCCACATGTGATCCCTCCTCGGAAATCACCGGAATATCTCCTCTTCGGGTACTTAGCCTCGCGAATACGAACAACTCCATTTTGAAGTGCTCCTCCTCCTCTTCCTAACTGAGAAAGAAATGCCCAGCGATGTCGTTTCCTTGGAAACACTCTGCGAATGTCATCCTTTATCAAATTGCCATTCTTTTGGTCGCACGTGTTTAAAATATCTTCTTCAAATTCTGTGGATGATATTCGCAAATTATTAAATTCATCATTGATAATTTATCAAAAAAATACAATGAAATAGAACAATACGACACAAAAATATAGAAATTTTAGTGCTTTAATGAGGAAAAACTGAAATACGGATATAGAGACGTATAAACATGAAGAGCACCAAATAGAATAGATATGCTTTATGCCGAGTGTAATCATAACATTATGCATTGCTATCCATGTTTATTTCATATATAACGATGTTTCCGGCTGTAAGACTTGTCAGATCATCAGCCAACAGTACAATATTAATTATATAGAGCCTTAGATAGGGTTTGAGTCTTAATAGTCTAGATGGGGAGTTTGCCTTCTCACTAAGAAGACAAAATGAAGAATTTCTTAATCGCTGCGCTGCATTCTATCCGATAACCATATCTTGATTAATAGAATATTTTAATTCGTGTTTTAGCGCAAGATAGAGAACAACGTGCCCTTTCATTACTGTTTACGCGGTATTGCTAAAAGATGTGATAATATGAAATCTACTCTGGTATGAATAATTCTGAACAATGCGAAAGTTTGAACTTCATCCTACTTCAGTGAGGTTAGACGTGTAAAATTTCCTCACTCCTCATTTTGACTGGTAAGCCTCATTCCCTCTCCAAAGCTTTCTGTAGCTAATGGTGGAGGGCATGAGAATCTATTCTTCCTTCGATATGATGTTCTTACGCACTGAGTGGAGATAAACTTCCTCCTAAAGCTTTTCTTGTGCATTTGTTACACTCCTTAAAAGTTTCCATTTTGCAAGATGTATTTAATGTTTGTTAGAGGAAAAACAAATAAGATCAGCTGGGATTTAAGATGTGATTACTGAGTTATTCACATCACTAAAATGTCCATTTGGTACAAAAATCAATAAATGTTTAAAATATGAAAAACTGATTTTTAATATAGCACGTATGCCCAGATAAAGTTGTTCACTAGTGAAAAAGTCAGCAAATCTTCGTTCAATTCCGTCCTTCAAAGCTCTTCAGAATTTAAAGGATGGATTTCACTGTTTAATCGAAAACTGCAACAGCTTGTTTTTGCCGTTTAGGAAAACAAATTACTTTGCAAATCGTATCGGAATTATATCATCTTTCTGCGACACCGCGGAACTCTACCGCAGGTTTCCATGGTGATTTTACGTACAGTTTAGATAAGGTCAAATGTTTCGCCGAATACACAGAAGCGTTTTTCAGCTCTTGTGTTGTGGAGGAAGACTTTGAAAGGTTTCGTTGAAATTTATCTCCATAGAAAAAAATGACACGCGTTCTTTTACAGAAGGGGAGAAAATTGGCGCATTGTTCGCGCGGTGTTTCGCTTTTATTGATTTTATAACGCGGGAGCACATTGGATCTCAGATGGAATTTGTGATTCTTTCCGCGGATGCTGGAGAAAAAACTGCACCGCGAGTTTCCATGGCGAGGAAAATCCTCGGTATCCCATTGTAGCGAGTTTCTCGAGCAAAAGGATGATGCCTTTAAATAAAAGTTCCATGGAAACGCATAGTTCGAGATAGAATATAAACAAAGTCGTGCTTTCATGAAAGGGAGGGGATGGAATTTTTTTGATGTTAAGTCTTCGAGTTGAGATGGCGTTGTTTGCGGAATAAAAGGTATCAAAAGAAGAATGGATAGGTGTGAACTGAAGTCTACCATCAATCCCGGAAATCCAGTAGTCTCCCAGATTTTGGAAGGGTTATAGAAATATCTATCGAAGGTTGGTTGAAAAATATCCGGATACGTTACTATCTTCCCATATTTTTATATTCTCCAGCGAATCATTTTTCAAATCTACCTTATAAAGTATATATAAAAAATATAAATTTGAAGGATTTTGCGAATTATTTTGAAGGCAACGCAAATTTCTAAGTTCATCTTTGTTTGAAAAGAAGCTCAGGTGATTAGAAGAATTTTTATTGATATTCCCTCTGAAATGGGATAATTTACGAGGCTTGTCCAGAGAGTAAGTGTACTGAATTTTTGAAGGTTACAAAAAAAATTATTTGAACAAACAAATTACCTGGTTACATTAGTACATATGTAAGCTATTATTCGACATAGTCACCATTCCTCTCAATGCAGATGGTGAGCCAGGGTATTAATGTTTTGATGCCTTCCTCGAAGTAGTTTCCCGCCAAACCCTTCGTCTACTTCTCCACCTCCCTCCTCACCTCCTCGTTGGTTGAAAATCTTTTTCCACCCATGTGCAGATTCAGGGAGGTAAAAAGATGGTAATCTGAAGATGCTAGTACAGGAGAATACGCGGGATGGTTCAGGACATCCCATTTAAACGAGGCGAGCAGTTCCTTCGCAGGGTGCCCGGCCTCCACTAGATTCAACTTGTGTTGGTCTGTCAGCTCTTTAGGGACCCACCTCGCAGACAGTTTCCGATATCCGAGGGTTTCTGCGATGGTTTTGTGTAGCAGAGATCTGGAGATTTGTGAAAACATCGCAGAGTTCATCCACAGTCACTCTGCGATCGACACGGAGCGCATTTTCGATTTTTTCCACAATTTCGTCAGTCACAATTGAAGTTCTTCCGCTCCTCTGATCATTATGCACAGACGTAAGACCGTTTTTAAACTCACGACAACACTTGAACACACTAGTAAAATTCATAGCTTTATCACTATATGCAGTGTTTACCTCATTATAAACCTCAAACGGAGTTTTTCCCTTCCAAACAAGGTAACCGTATTTCGCACTTGGCGGGAGATTGGGTTGACATTTTTCAGGAAACTTATTGTCGCGTTGACAGTTCTCAACGTACTGACATTGAACTAGTTTTGTTGTGGAGGGGAGGAATCAGGCTACACGGCAGAGTAGCTAATATGTAAAAAAAAATCCCTGCGGCCGTGAGAGCCTCAGTACACTTACTTTCTGGATATCCCTTGTAATTGGAGTTATACTCAATTTTGTATGTTCAATATGAATATTATATTTTATTACCTAAAATCGTGGAATAACATTACTCACTTTATACTCAAATATGAAAATTTTGGGTTTATCCTAGGAAATTATCTTAAAATCTTTGCGAATTCAATTTTATATATTCCTTTAAGGCTTGCCTCTTATGCTAAAACAATGAGATTTGGGTTAGTAATAACAGTTAAGTCGCTATCGAGAATTCCGTCAACAATCAGGATTAAGGCGGCATCGAGAATTCAGCCAAGAATGGGAATTAAATTTTAATCAAGGAAACAGTCAACAATGTGAATTGAGTCACCGGCTATTGTGCATTCAACAATTAAAACTAACTCAGCATCGAGGAGACAGTCATCAATAGGAATTAATTCGTCATCCAGACTTTAGTCAACAGTGAGAATTGAATTGCCGTCCATTGTTCGGTGAGCAATTAGGATTAAGTCGACACCGAGAATTTCATCAAATATTGGAAGCAATTATTGAACGAGTAACGTTTGAAGAGATGAATCTGTTGAGCGAATTCGATAAGCGTCACTGTAACGGAAATCGCAGATTTGATGATTATGTTACGTATAATCCCAACTACACGAAGTTTTGCCCTTTTATTATTAGTTTTAATGTAAAGTTAATGACAAATTAATTTAAATCGTCAATCAATAGGAAACCTTGAAAGAAAATCTTCCAACACTTTCCTTCTTCTAAGTCGCTCTTACATGCATCGTAATGTCTTCCTCAAACCATATGTTGATTAATAGAATGTTTTTCTCTAGCAATTTGATACAGGAAATTGAAATTCTCATATACTTTTGTTTCTTGCTCTTGGGTGTACGTAAGCTAAAAGTGAAGTATGAATATTTCTATGTATTTGTATTCATTATGGTCGCTCCTTATGGAAGACTATATAAAGTATTATTTGTAGGATCAGAGTAGTGCGTTTGCGTAGGCATTATCAACTTACAGCAGCTTAATTCTGGCTTCGGAAACCGAGCGAAAGTAAGCCACCTAATCTTGAGCCTCTTTCCCTCTTCAGGGTGCATGAGGTAGTTAAAGGTGAGTCATGAAGCTCAAACGGATCAAACAGGTTTGATCTTCATCTTTATAAGAAATCATATTTTATAGGAGTTACCCTTCATAGGAAGTTACATTAGTGTGATAATTACCCATTACCATAGGATAATAATCATTCATAAATGTTTGAAGTGTTTCGAAATTTTCTGATTCTAATTTCTTCTTTTTCAGGTACGTGTTTCATCCGTAGTGCTATACTTCCTTGCTTCCAGTCTCAGTTAGTCGGTGAGTCTGTTATAAGTTTGTTTTATCTTGTTTTTTATTTATTATTGAGCTACTTCTTTACTCATGTTTAATACTGCACTATGTTAGAAAGGGCTAGTATCTTTTATTATGTTATACTTTAGAAACATTTATCTTGCTGTATATATCTTTGTTACATAAAATATTCGTTTTCTTATGAAATAAACACCACAGAAAGTGTCATAGGTACATTTTCCTAATTAGAGGAAAAACATTGAATTATCAGATATAATAGTTATTTCCATGGATTTCAATCAGCAATGTTATGAGTTATGTAACGCATCTGATAAAGTCTTTTTCTCCCACCTTCCATGAGATCCTCGTTTGAGCGATGCCTAAATTTTTGCGACGATTTAGCTCAATTGTAAATCCCCTCTGGCTTTGTCATCGCCTAGGATCGAACTCGGTCATACAATATGAAAACTAAAGATATAATACGTCTCAGGGGACGACTTGTGGAAATCCATCAATTAGAAATCAATAGATATTGTAGTTTTTTACAACCTTCAGGTGGCGATAACTCGTCGAAACCTAAAGGGTTTTGAAACACCGGGATGTATTCAATCTATAAATATATTATTATTTTTTGTGGAAAATTTATTTATATCTACGAAACCTAAAACTATTAGT
Organism: Sympetrum striolatum; assembly: GCA_947579665.1. NCBI lineage: Eukaryota > Metazoa > Arthropoda > Insecta > Odonata > Libellulidae > Sympetrum > Sympetrum striolatum. The sequence goes on from OX388346.1 coordinate 79,070,753, forward strand.
GCATAGAAAACAGCAATACATAGTTCTCTTGGTTTATTTAAAACTTTCTCGTCTGTAAGGATATTGATGCCATACGGATCTGAAACGATTTGCAATGGATATTTCATGGAACAACTGACTCATTCATTGGAGCACCATTCTTCTCACTTTTTCGCTTCTCTTGAAACTCTTTTTTCAAAGCAAAATTCTTAGCGTTTAGTCTCGGGGTAAGGAAGAAATCGCTTTTCAATAACGAAAACTTTTTCATCCTAATCCCAGTCGAACGCCCAATTAAAGGCAAGAGTCAGTCGATGCGAATCCAAATCACCATTGTATCCGAGTCGATCGGGGCTATTTCCGGTCTCAACTTCCCTAATCCTTCCTTTTATTCAATTCAAGACCCAAGCCATCTCCTTCAATGGCATCCCTCTCGAACGATGTAGGAGTGTTTCGGAAAAAGAGGGAGAGATTTTTTAATTGCCCACTTCGTTTCCTTTCTCAGAAATGCTACTCAAGCAGACTGCCGAGATTCGATCTCTCCCATGCTGCACAAAATCCGTCTTCTTCGGCTCGAATCCGCCGCGTCCTCCTCATCTCGAGTGGTTCCTCTTCATTTTTCTTTTTGAGCAGCCCTTCTTCTGCGAGTCCCCTATCCTTATCCTTTTGCATCCTAAACAGTTCCATTTACGACTCTTTTCCTTCCATTTCGCGTGCAGTTCTCCTTGTTCCTCGAAACTTACCACTCAAGTTCATCTTCCGCTCATCATTCCTGTTGCTGCTCTATCTCTCCTCTGGTACCTCGCTATGTTCCATCCATAGCTCTTCATTCTGAAATCTGTTCTGATGTTTCAGTCTACTTCCATTAGCTTTCTCATTTGTGAAGTACTGTGTGAAATATTTTCGTTCTTAGTGATACTTGGATTACGTTAAGTTTTATCACAGGTGTTCCACAAGGTATCTTATACACAAGTATCTTGGTACCCTAAATGTTATAAAATCAATGGCTTCAACTTTAGGCTTTTATTTTTTAACCAACGAATCGACCTGAGAAATAGCTTCTTATTATTAATATATAGGAGTGCCAAAAGGTAATATCATTGTACCCTAAATGTTGCAATTATAAAATTCAGGCATTTTGGTTTTTTATTCTGTCACCGTTGCATATACCCGATTTCTCATTTTTTCCGAAAGAGCCGAGGTAATTATCTCTTTATAGCTGCTCCAAATTTTCCGTGTTATGGCTTAGAGCATACTGTGTTCTTATTCGTATATATTTACCATTTAGTTTGATTTCCTTTCTTTCAATAGTTCCTCATCTTCTTGCCTCAGGACGTTTTATTTTTGTGGCAAGAGAGTTTTACCTTTCATCCACGAGAGGACGCTAGTGCACTCCATAAGAAATGCGTATTAAATAACTTTCAAAAATATATTTTAGTACATTTTATAGCGGGAAAATTAAGGTATAGCATTTGAATAATTAGATTGAGCTGCATAAAAGGTTTTTTTTGGTAGATTTGTATTGTGCGGAATAGGAAACCATTCTGCTAATTAAGGTTTTTTTCTCTTCTAATCACTAAGAATTCGTTTATATTTATTTCTACTCCAGACAGTTGATATCAGGAAATTTCTGTACATTTGCGCATTCAGCAGTGTTATTTATACACCATTCAATAGTTCATTGAATTACAAATATCTCTTCAGCATTTTCTCAACCAGCTAGTCAGCGTATTGGTTATCTTGTTTGTTTCTGTAAACAAGATAACAACGTACTAACTCGTTACTATAAGCAGCGTATCTATACAATCACCAGTCAACAATCAACGGCATGAAAATACAGTGCGTTCTATAAAAGAGATACTAATTGATGATTAATTATTAATAATAACCTACAAATGTGATTATTAGGATAATTAATGATTTTTAGGCTATGAGTATCTCATTTCTGAAGATGATAACTATCATCATACTATTAAGAATTAAACATAGTAAATGAAGGAATAAAACACCGCAAAATAATTCGGAATTCATTCAAACAACAACCATGAAAAATAACAAAAATTGAATGGAATTTTATGTACCAAAGAGTAAATATCTCTGTATATCGTTGCACATATGTGTCTACATGTAAATATACCTTATTCAATGATTGTTACCTCACAGTTGGCTAGGTGTAATCTTATCATTGCAAACGGTTATGCGAAATACTATTTCCACGATTGAAAATAAAACGTCATAAAACAAAAATCAACAAAAATCTAAATCAAGGATATGAAATAACATATGAAGGTACGCTGATAATGAAATTACATCAAACATAAATTCAATGAGACGGTTTTAAGAAGGAAGGCCCCACTTCTTAGCCTTGAATATTCCATTACATCTGTTTGCATTCTAAGTTTGGTTCATCATCTCTAAGACAGGATGCGATCGGATGAACTTGACCTATTAATAGATCAGCCTTAGCTTCCTATATCATCAATCAGACGCTTATTAGCTCAGCGTGTGCCATCGCGTGTCACGACCTCTAGCGCGTAACTGTAGCAACGTGACCATGACTGTAACGTCACGCCCTATCAATTAATTGCGTATCTGAAAATCTTACGTGCATGTTAACCATAAGTGAAAAAATGAATTCAGATCATAGATCTCTTTTTTAGCTCTGATCTTTTATACTCTCCATTGTATTTTAAGCTAAATATAATACAGTTCTGTTACTTATAATTAAAATTAAGCTACCATGTATCAGTATGCATTCATTGATTCGTAGTGTTCGGAAATCTCTAATAAGACGCTTATTGTTGTTTGAGAAATGCTACGGAAGTTCATTGTTGAACGCTTGAATTTCGCCGACACCTAATTATTAGATACTTTTAACAATGATGCGTGACAATGCCGCACTTGAATAATCCAATTGTTCTCGTTTAATTGTCTACCGCATTACAATTTATCACCCACCAATCTTTTCCAAGTTTGTTTAACAAATTATCATCTTGATGCGATATGGGACCAAGAAGTCTCAATGTCACCCCTTGACTTTGTTTCTTAATTCCATGATCTTCTTTTATAAAAAGTGAAGTTAAATGTCAGAATCGACGAATTTAACAACATCAAGTTGTCCGTAAAGGCACGTTTAAGTCCCAACATCTACTCTAGGTCACGTTTATCTCCCTTGCAATCCACTCCTCCTACCTCCATCACATTGATTTTTGAAGAAAATTTTCAATTTATGCGTTACATCATTTTCCTCAGGATGGTACTTATAAGTCTCCATGTCCTACCATGTATTGCGCGTAAAATTTTCCCTTTAAATACCAATTGTTTTAGATTTGAGACTTTAAAGTCTCATTTACTCCACATTGCCATTCTCTATGCATATTTCTTCTAGTATGGTACTTAAAAGTCTCCGTATCTTTACTCCTATGACCTCCTATGTTTCCTCGTCTATTTCTCCCTAAACCTTTCTTATTTCTCTTCTCATTCTCTCTCATCTCTTCCCAAGTCGCTTCATCCCATTATCTTCCTCCTGTTGTTTCCTAGGCTACCGTAAATACACAAGGATCTTCTCCCCCCTCCCCTAATTCCCCCCCCGAATCTCACGTCTTCTCTCTTAACAAGCCTCTTCCTCTGTCCTCTTCAAATTGCCTCCAACCTAATCACCCAGTCATCCCCTTTTTTTCTTCAACCTGTCGAACTTGTCCAGAAAAATTCCAAAATTACGTCCATCCTCCGAACCTTTCCGATCTCTGTCTTTCTCGATCTTTTTTTTCCATTTTCTTCGACTCTTTGTTCCATCTCTTCTCGGAACTCGTTGATGAGAGGAATTATATTTTATCCTTAGGGGGACTTAGGTCTTTTAATATATAAACCCCTGCTTCGAATGGGGTAAGGGCCCTCGTCGAAAATTGAAAAAGACGTGCCTTAGGTGGGGGGGGGGGGGGAGGGGGTTTGCGATTCGCCTTTGTTCAACATAGATTGTAATAATAGAATCAGAGAAACAGACCCGTAGATACCGACATTGATAGCGAATCTTCGAACCGGAAAGTGTAACTGGAAAAATATTGTATTTGTGAAGTTGTAATCCCAACCGAAAAGTTAAAATCTTTGCTTTTGTAATTCGAATTGTAAAGCTGAAACAAAATAAAAAACAGTTATTCATTCCCTTAAGACACGTTCTAGTTATATGTAACAGCCATTGTTATCTATTTAATGATCTTCTTCATTTGCATCTTAAAAATGTATTCCTCGGATGTTGGTTACCTCTGTAAGAAGGTTGATTTCATTGTTACCTTCATTGTTGTCTATATACTATCGTATTCCACTCTTGTTTTACTCATATCCTCTTTGCCAACTCTCTATTGTTGATCTCTACTGTTTTCATTGTTGTAGTCATTGTTGTCTGACTCTTCTTACTATTTACCATTGTATTATGAATGGCCTCTTAGGCAGCCCTATTGTTGATCTATTCTGTTTTCATTGTTGCATTCATCGTCTCTATCTTGACTCGACGCCATTGTTTCATTTTATGTCGAGTTTGGTGTTGACTTAATTAAGAACGTGGACTAACAATGGGAAATATTCTATCCCTTTAGAAAATAGCAATAAACCACAATTCGTTGGGCTGATTAGAATCTAATTAATCCTTCCATAGAAAGGTCGTATAGCCCCAGGTCAGACTCTATCTTCTGGTGTCGTTCTGTTTTGGAGCTCCTAATTTTTCAGGAAAGTTGACAAAGTTGAACAGCTCTCACATTTTCAATTCTGATCCATTTCTGGGCCCAATTTGAGCGTATTTCTTCATTAGGGGTATTACATTTTTTAAAGAAGTTTGAATTATTTATCGTGGTCCCAGATTTTTACGGTGAACTCCTCCCTCAAATAAAGATGATGTTCAAAATTAAATTTTGATTCTGAATTTTATGAAATTACGATTCATCAAAGTTGCAGCGAGAAACTCTATTACAACGGAAAGTATCTCAGCACTAGTTATGATTAAAAATATGAACTAAGTATCATCAGTTATTACCTCTTAATGAAACATCTTTTAATTCCATGTCGCTGATTGTTGACTGGGGTCTGTATTGTTTCGCTGTTTACGGTACTATGTTTGTATATTTTTACCTTGTTTACAGATACAGACAAAAATACCAATGCTTTATCTGTCGACAGTAAGCAGACTATCAATTCATTTCACCAACAGCATTATGTTGGAAATTTAGAAAGGATGAATACATGTACTGTAGACCAAACTACATAAATCGCACCAATGTCTAGTGCCGATTTCGCTAAATACACGCAGATAAAAAATAAACATTTTCAATCGATTTTGATCAACTCTCAACTTTTACGCAAATATATCAACTTCGCACGAACTTCTCCCTTAAGCAGCACACACACCAATTCATTTTTAAATATCCCTTTTGACTGTCAACATAGTTCAGAAAGCTATTTGAAATAAATGTGCGCGGATCTTAAGGGAAGGAGAGACAGGAAAAAAACTGGGAGTCATTCGTAAATGAGATGGGAAGAAATGCATCAAAATATCTTTGATAAATTGTAGGCAAAGATTTTTAAGCATAGGGAAGAACGTCCATCCCTTTAATTATATTTAACAAGGAAAATTAAGTGCTCACACCGAGATGAATTAGCCTCCTTGGTCTACGATACATTTACGAACGAATTTATTCCTTTCGGAGAATTACTACTTATACATCTGCCTTATAAAAATGTCTCCCCCTCTCTCATCTTTGAAATTTAGGTCGCTCCTCAAATCTAAGGCTTTAATTTCATATTCACATACTAAAAGTGTAGTTGTGTAGCACTGCAGGATCAATTTTGCGCGTAATTCATTTTTTGAGCTCTTCAATGCCTGAATGCATTTGTTATTCATTTGTTTTCGACTCAGGATTTTTGATACGGAGAATTTCTCAGTGAACAAATGCTTTCAAATTACCTCTCGTGTTAAATAAATTAAATCTGAAGTAGGCCATAGCCCGGAGGTTTAATAAGAAAGCGATAGCGTTCGAAGCATGAATTCATACTGAAAATGTTCGCTTTGGATCTCCTCTTCTCCTTACTTAAATCGAAAACAGTAAGCAATCCCATGAAAATTTACATATTCATTTATTCCGAACGGACGGCACTTCTTTTGGCGATGCTTATTCCAATCCAACTTGGCACAATGCTGTCTGTGAGAATTTCATTCCATTTGAACTTGCTTCCTGGCACTATTTCCTTCTTTAATTCACCCATTCTACTGAGTTACGGAAGATAATCTTTACATCTAAAATACTCGTAGATACTATACATGCATATAATAACAAACGTAAGAATTAAAATAGGAACGAATAAACAACCGCCTGGCTACAAGTAAACAGCTCCATAGCAGCGAATAAACAATAATAATAATTAAACTCTTTATTTGGCGAGGTTAGGCCCATAAGGGCTTCTCTTAAACCTAACCTTTAAAGATAACTAATATTAATTAAAAAAGAGGTAATGTAAACAACAACCTAACAATAAAAAAAGAGATCCTAACAACGAGCAAACAACTCTGGAAATAATTAATTATCTCTCAAAGTTGTTGCTTTTAAAATAAAAAAGAGTTGGTAAAAGAATTTCGAAGGTCAGTAAAAAATTTTAGGAATTCAATTCGAGATGGATTTCCTTTGAGCTTTTAATCACGTCTATTATTTATTAATGTTTTATATATATATGTTTTATATATATATGTTTTATATATATATCTAGAAAAATGCTTATCTAAATCTATTAAACGTAGCTTATAAGCTTATAGCTTAGGTGAATAGTGCAAACTTTCGTTAAGAGTTTCTTTCTTTGTTGAATATACCTTTCTTGTAATATTGTGTATATAAATTGTTTTATTTTAATAATACGGTTTTGACATTGATCTGAGTAATCTCTTGTGAAATCTCAATGGACACTTACCAGTATGAGTTAAACAAATATCTTCAGAAACTAACCAGAATATTTAGGGTGTAAATAATCCTCTCTAACTCCTTAACAATGTGTGATTAACGGCTATGTTAAATCCTCTTGATAAAGAATTTTCAGAAACTTGTTTATATATTAAAGCATAATTAACTTGTGATAATTATCCCTAATTTAGTTATAGTCTTAAAATATTGTTAGTAACTAAAATAGGATAACGCAACGGCCAATTAAATAATACGTTTTATTTATCTGGAAATCAATATTTCCATCATATTTGTACTATTTTTCGAAACATTTTCTTTCATGTTACCGTGTTACGATATATAACAATGCTAGGCTGCCATGAGAAAAATTTCTGTTGTTTTCACTGCTCTTAACTTAATGCGTTATACTGGGTAAACATATACGTATATTATTATTATTTATTTTATTTTTTACGAAAACGAGTAAAATTCTCCACTTACAAAGGTATGCGAGCCTAAAAAATTAGAATGATATGTTTGAAAATGCCACAAAAAGCTTGATATGTACTGCAAGCTAACTTATGCTACCATGATTCCTAATTAGAAGAAGTTACGCAATATCGCAGTAATCTGGTTTTACATTAAACTCTGCATGTTCGCAAAAGTTTCGGAAATTTTGCACAAGGACAACTTCCGCTGAAAATTTGAGAAAAGGCTGCGTTTGGCAGGCATAAAAAGAAAGCTAAAGAAAAATGAAAATAAGAACTCTTCTTCCCCGCTTTTTTATTCCTTTAAAGGAATGACATTAAGTATAACAGCACTCAAACGTATTCCTCTCTTGGGCAGAAATTTCGCAAAGTATATTCGCGTTCGAATCCATTTTGTCGTCCAGTCCTGGCTGTCTTCTGGATTGCAGTGGGAGTTAAATCGTGGTTAAGATTTCCACCAGGAATTTAAAAGTCACGCTCCGCTGGTTTATATTAATATGTGACGTTTATTGAGAATATCTGCAATTTTCGGGATTAAGAAAAAGTCAGTAGTTAGACTTGCCCAAATTCTTTAATAGTCATTGTCACATCACATATTTATAAATGAAGGAATATATGAATGTTATTTTTATTAACATATAAGAAATGGGTTTATTATCATCATTAGCGTCTGATTTTTTTTATTCCTAAACGCCTGATAAATTTATGACTCTACCACTAAGATTATAAGCTCAGAATTACTTTTGTATTAAATTAATGAATACAAGTTAGAAAGCACTAACACCCAATATCATCGAAATTACTATCCCATACATTTCTCCTTACCTCTGGTTCAGTAATAAGTTTATCGTTAGCATTTATTCGTTTGATTATTTATTATAAATGCCTATGGAGGACCAAAGTTTCACATTAATACTTTCCTGTCAGCAATATTGCATGATTATAATTCAATGTTGACAGAGAAAGGGTATTTTATATAACCCGTAATAAGAGAGAGAAATGGAAAATAGCGAAATTGAGACGTAAGCAGAATTAGAAACCTCTTCCTCCCCTTCGCTATTCCGTCTTCACCTTTGTAGTAGTGCTCCATGATGCTTCAACTTCCACCCTTGTCACAAGCACCCACCCTAAGCCCTTCTTCCAACTATCTCCTACTTCTGCATTTTCTTCGGAATGCAAATTTGAGGTATATTAATGTAGTACCTGTTGATGATGGTACTGGTACACGGAATGTGAAAATAGTTCTTCATGAGAAAAATATGTAATTTTATTGGCTTCATATCGCATTTGTTTGCTGAGTTGTTATCATACATTAAGCTACAAGGCAGTCAGATCAATTGCTTCTATTTGATTGTCTATGTTAATTGATGAAATAAATGAAATGCCTCTTTTTCCTTAAAAAATTATTTCGGCGAAACAAGAAATATTCAAAGCACTCTTGGAATCATTATCGTGAATCCGTGCATTACTAACGGGGTAAACCATAATTCAAGTAATTATTTAACACAAATTAGACTCAGTGACATTAAGAAGACTTTGTAAATCCTCATGGATGAATGAACAACGGGAAATCTGAATGGTCGAATTAAGAATTTATTATACCATACAAATACATCGGGCAAGACTCACAGTTCCTTCATTATTACATTTCTTCTCGTACAACAATCTTCTGAAATAAACGTCTCGATTTCAGATTACTTGGAAAAATATTATCCTGCCATATTTGTTTGCTTGTTTCCATGGATCTGTTTACTTGTTGGTAAGCATTCGTTTACTCGTAACCAAGAATTTTTGTACTTGTAACGAAGAATTTATTTACTTGTAACTAAAGAATTGTTTACTTGTAACTAAGGAATTGTTTACTTGTAACTAAGAAGTTATTTATAAATATTTATTTCGGTAATTATATCGAAATTTATATAATTTTTATTTCAATTCGTTGTCTGAGGAAATGAGCTCTTTTAGAGATTCTTCCATCAATTACGTCTCTCTCTTCTTCATCATGTAAAGCTTTTAAATGTTCCTGACGTTAATGTCTTGATCAAGTTATACCTTTTCCTCCACATTTGACATTTAATAGAAGCAATTACTCGTTTCCAGTCCTTTTTCATTCCAAATTGTTTCACCTTTTTGAATTACGTCGGTGACTTTTCATGGGGAAGTTCATCCGTTTTGTAAAGAATTGCTACGATAAAACAGCGAGTGTCACTCAGATGTTACAGGACGCGGGATGGGAATTATTAGAAGATAGAAGACAAATTCAAAGGGTAAATTTATTAAATAAGTTCAGAGAAATTACGTTCTCATATGATGTTACCGATATAATGCGACCCCCCTGTTATATGGGCCGTTCTGATACTGCGAGAAAGATTAGGTAAATAGATGCTAGAACGAATCATTTCAAAAATTAATTTTTTCCGCGAACTATACGCGAAAGCAACCGTTTAGGAAAATAGAGTCAAGGTGTCAGCACCCCCTGCCACACGCCGAAAGGCGGCTTGCAGGGTTCTTACATATACATATATTAAATTCGAAAAGTCGGAGCGCTGACGCTGATCTTTTCCTCCTGAAATTCTTTTAAATTCTGACTTCCTCGTCGCTTATTGTTTCTTTTTGTTCCTGGAAAATGTATTTTTATATAACTCCTTTCAAAGCTTATTTAGGAGGCGAAGGAAATGAGAGGGAAATTTAGAATGAAAAGGTTCTGGATGGAAATAAATGTACCGTGGTGATAAGATTTTGTGTGGGCGATCTGAGCGTTTCCTGAATGATTAAAGGACCTCAAAATTAGTTTGATAATGTGTCCGAGAGAACTAATTTCGACATCCACTACAACTCCTTGAAATCTCCATCCAGTGAGCTAGTTGCGTTTTCCTACCGATAGAGGGAATCGTAAAATCTGCGGTTGGCAGGAACGTAAAAAGATTTGTCCTAACATAGGATAAAAGTGGGTTTAACGAGCTATAGGATTCCAGTGGATAACGTAACAGATTTGTGCAAATCCATGGTATAGCTTAGTGTTGAGGTAATCTGCAAGGTTGAGGAAGAGGCCATGGGATTACCTCTTAAGCACTAGGCTATTTCAAGGCGTTCTCTAAAACCCTACTTTTCTAGACCTTCTCTCTCAGACAGTTTTAAGTGTCCATTTCGGTGCCTTTCCCTTTATTTCTCCAACCATTCGGGATGTGACATCCAAACCTATTTGCAACCCTTGGAATCTCTCCGCCACGAAATACCCATTTTTTATTCACCATGGGTGGTGTTAATTGACCTCCCTGAACCCTGATTGCACTGGATCATTGGTTACCGAGTAAAATCCCAAGGAAGACGATACACGTTGGGTTAGATTCGAAAAAGGACGGTAAAGAAGCCAAAAATGGTTTTCCGGAGTGATAAACTTGAAACTTCGCGTGTCTATCTAGAAAAGGCTCTGACTTTATGATATATTGTGTCACTCTTTTGTATTTACACGTTAGATAGATGTAGTGTGCCAACCTTTGCCAGTTTTTACCGAAAAGAACAGCCTCTGTATTTTAGGAGAAACACTCAAGCTCATCGCAAATAGACGTTGCTGAAGGTAACCTTTGGAAGATATTACGATGCATTTCTAGTTTGATTCATTTTATTTGATTTGTCGTAATTTTCGTGCTCAAATATGAATCTTTGCTCATTTTACGTGACAAAATGGCGGACACCACCTTATTAGATTATTTTGGGTGACATTATTATGCTTTATTGCGTCCGCAAAGTATGCAAACGTTTTTATAGTATAGTGATTTTTGGGATAACAACAACATTTTGATTACATCATATTTATTGCATTTTTTAAATTATTAAACTACTTTTGTATTATACCTCAGTGATATTAATTTGTTTAATGAGTATTAATCACTACCAAATGGGGTTTTGAGGCTTTAACTAAGGATTAAGGATTTAAGGGTCTTATGTTTAGTTGGAAATCTTCAGCATTATTTTATGTTGCCTTTAAGATCATCGGCTCGAAGGCTGGTACGATTCACATTTACCCCAATAATCGCTATCGGAAGCTGTGGAGAGGGAATGAGGCTTACTACGAAAGATGAGGAGTAAGGTAGTTTTCCTTTTGGCTCTACACAGAGCCGGGATGCTATGAGAGGAAAAAGTGTACCAAAAAGCTGCACAATGACTCTTTTAGTAAAGCTTTTCTTAGCCTTACAGGAGGTGTGACCAGGTTGAAATCAACTACTCAACTAGCTTAGTATCTCATTGTTAATTCTTTTCATATTATTACAGTCATAAACAATACTGGAAAAATTGTATTTTTATGAAAAATACAGTTTCCTCTATCGTGCACAATAAATGAAGAGTATGCTATAAGTTCTGTTAGCAGGAACAGCAAAATTTATTGAGGTTCTTTGTTGCTGAATGATTTAATCCTGCTTTTTCAGCTAGGATACTTTAACTAACCAGGTTTTGATCGCTGATCCTCTTCATTTTAAAGCATACGGCTCCTTCGATCAGGAAACGTCTCGTTGGGATGAACCCTCGGAATAGGGTTCGCGCACATTATCCTTAAAATTCAAAGTAGGAGCGGATCAAGCTCAAGACGTGACCCTTAAAAATTATGAGAGGTTCTTTCAGGAGACGACGTTCTTTTCTCTAGCCACCAAATTTTCATTAATCTGAAGGAAGATAAATGAACTTCTCCGCCTCATTTACAAGCTTTTCTTCGAAAGTAAGTTTCTGAGAACCGGTCGAAAAACAGTTTACTCGTTTCGACCTTAATTTTTTTTAGAAAGTAGGTAGATCAGAATTTGCATAATTTTAGCTGGAAATTTTATGGATGGATGTTTCTCGAGAGACGTGTAAGAAATATTGATTGTGGTTAGGATTTTAATACGGTCGTTGAATTATTGTTCAGTTTTCGATATATTGGGGATGCGTTATTGTTGATACATTGTTGTTGGCATTGTTGTATAATGGTTTTATATGGTTGCTATATTGCCTTTACATATCTTTACATAGTTGGTATGTTATTGTTACATTTTTGTTAGACTGGTGGTTAGTTATTGTTAAATTGTTGTAGTTTTTATACTATATTGCTTTTGTATTTATTCCTTGGATCTGATAATGTAGGAGATGATGTAGATATTGATACGATTACTAGTAGTTTTAAAAACATCTATGAATTTTTTCCCCTCATTTTCATCTATGAATATATAACAATTGAAACAATTAAAAATTAAGCTTAATAGTCACCGTGCAGAATTTATTTATGCATACAATGCATTGACTTTGGCTTTATTCTTATGATGTGTCAGAGAGCTTAAAAGCGTTAAGTTTAAGTCGAAACCCTCCTAAAAGGGAGTATCTTTCTAGGAGAATTGGGTTCGAACATGGGAATTTGAAAAGAGTTAAATTTTCCACAAATAATCCAGGGCGCCTCTAATTGATTGTTTAATTAATCAGGCTTTGCATACAGGTAGTGAAAATTAAATTTATCCACAGAAACCAATAAGGTACCCTACATAAGAAATATTTGTGTATTATTTTCTATCCTTTGAAAACCTTTGGCTTTCGTTTAATGAATGGCAGGAAAATCGGAAATTATACTATGAAGAGAAAAACTTAATAGATATTATCATTTTCACCGTTCATAGTTCTAGAATCTAAATCCTGAAAAGTATGGAATATATAAATAGAATTTCTTAAACTGCTACTTGTTTGATCAAACGTCTCCATGACGACCGATGCCAAGTCTTTGATCCATTTATGACTATTGAATTATGCATCAATAAATAACAACGAAAATGAATAAGTATTACATATAAAATGAAGTATAAAAATCAAATATTAATAATGGAATAAATTATAAACGAACAAGGATTTATAGACGAAACAATTGTAAATTATAAATAAAAAGAATGTGCAAAACTTAGGTAATGGCTCTTGCTATATCAGTTTCATTTATATGTGAATCAGTTACACTGTAACATGAGGAGCAGCCATTCTGTTTATTTAACTGTTTCTTTTTGATTCCTTCTTTTATCCTTTGAAATACAAGTTCTCGTACGTGATGGCTTTATCTCGGCGTACCATGTATAGGAGATTACTTTCATTCCTTCTGAGGGATATTAAGGAACGCCTCTGATATTACGTAGAAATATATTATATTCGTAGAAGTCCTTTGGACTTAAAAGTTTTTCGAACAGGAGAAGGGATCTAAGGAGATACTTTTCCTTCGCATTCGGAGTGAAAGGATACTTTTTTCGTCTCTCTCTCTGGAGTGGCTCTCGCTGCTACGTGCATGGAATTTCCCCTCTCCTTTAATTTCCTATTTTTCTCTTCCTAGGATCGATTTTCTCTTTGCGATATCTATACTCACCAAGTACTGCATTTTCAAAAAGGGCTTCTTGACTGAATAAATAAAATAGTATTATAAGTTGTCTACATTTTCATTATGTTGTTTATTAAAATATATCTTTGTTATACACATGTTTCTACTATTTCATTTATAATTATTATATTTTAATATTTTATGTATATTTTTCCGCTTTCATTGTAAATCATTTTATGATTATATTATAAATTTATCTGCTAAAATAAAAAAGGCTATTCGATGCAGAATTCACGTCGCTTCCTATCAAGTCAATAAAGCTAACCTATTGTTCTTTTTTACAACTTTTTCGTCGCATTTTTAATGTTACTACATCTCATATACATAAAGCCACTACTCTCCTCTCTCCGTCCGTGCGTCTCTTACCTTCAATATCTCATCCACATAATTAAACCAATATTGATTCGGTCTTCCTCTCCCTTTATTTCCAATCGAAATTCCAATGATTCGCCAAATGTCTTTTTTCTCGTCTTTTGGAACGTAAAACACATCCCTTGTTAAAGTAAAGTACCTCAACCTAGGACTTGGAGGAACCGTTTCGGATTACGATATTATATCCATTATGAGGATGAGTCCCGGAAAATGTCCCATAATTGAATGAAATATTTCAAATTCCGAGTATTTTTACAAAAGTATAGAAAATATAGTTTAATCGGTGATTGAGACTCTCAATTGGGGCCTTTTCTGATTGTTCTGCGTTATTTGATTATATATTGATATATTCTTCACCGTAACGTTTTTATATTGCATTATTGTGTAGAAATTAAAATAAACGACATTAAGTTAATGAAAGTTTAGATTCGCTCAGGTATCTATGCGGTTTCTCATCGGTTTCTAAAGGTATCTGTGCGGTTTCTAATGGTATCTGTGCGGTTCCTAAACGGTTCCTAAACGGTTCCTAAACGGTTCCTAAACGGTTTCTAAACGGTTCCTAAACGGTTCCTAAACGGTTCCTAAACGGTTTCTAAACGGTTTCTGTGCGCTTTCTAATCGGTTCTTGGGCTCTTTCTAATCGGATCATGAGTGGTTTCTAACCGGATTCCGTACTATTCCTCTCCTACAGTTTGGAAACTTCTGAATTTTTCTCCTTTACCGTATTATAAGGATAAATCGAAGGGATAAAATCTTTTGTTATAATAATATCTTAATTAATGATAGTCTTATCTATTTTGGTAAAAACATTTTTAGATTATCTCCTTTTTCGCCGAGAAAAGAAAATAAAATCTAATTAAATATTAAACGGTCAGATTTGTATTAGTTAGTAGTTTAGTTTCTAATCGGTTCCTGTGCGTTTTCTTTTTAAGGTTTGCATACAGTTTTTATCCGGTTCTTCTCCTACGGTTTTGAATCTTCTGAATTTGTCTCCGTTACCGTAAAATAAATCAGAGAATTTCAGGAGAAATCGAAAGGATAAATTATTTTCTTATAATAATATCTCAATTCACGATAAATTAATCAAAAATGGCACAATCGTATTTGGATTATCTCTTTTATCACTGAGAAAAGCAAAGATAATCTGATTGAATATTGAAAGGTTAAATTTGGATTAGTTAATAGATTTGTTTAAGAGGTTTAATTAGGATAAAATCAAGATGTTTTCCTATACTCACGAAATTTGGAACAATTATGCCCCAACAATAATGCTTCGCAATTGTTGAAAACATTAACTGTGGGAATTTCTTAAAATATTTTCGATCCGGTTTCTTCCAGGCATACGTTCGGTTTATATCGTATGCATGGAGTGTAGGTATGTATTGAGCTTTTGCGTAGTTCGTATCCGATATCTGTTCGACTCATATCCGGTTTATATCCAGTAGCTATCCGGTTTCTAGGCAGTTTATAAACGTTTTTTTCTGATTTATGTGTGGTATACGCATAGAATTTGGAGGAGAAACCACGCAGAAACCGTTTAGTAACCTCGTGGAAACCGGAGGGAAACCGCACTGAAACCACATAGAGATGAAGTGAAAAAGCCGTGAATGATTCTCATCCTACGACAGTACTTTAATCATATCCAAAGTATTTTTGAATGACTTTCTTTAATACAATTAGCGGTAGTATTTTTCTTTCATAAATTGGGTGAAATTTTAATTAAAAATTTCCAATGTCTCGCCCGAATCTTAAAGGTTCATGAAAAGAATGTTTAAGAAAAGACACCAATTTAATCACCGAAGAATTTTTGATAAATTCATCGGTCTCGACGAATCCATAAAAGAAATTATGGATCTAATTTTACACTTTGCTGGCTTATTATGAATTATTCATAGAAAAGGAATTAATTCATAATTTCTTTTAATTTTTGATTTTATACTATTTGCTCCGATATATATATATATATATATATATATATATATATATATATATATATATATATATATATATATATATATATATATATATATATATATATATAATTCATGTAGTTTTTCATTCCGTCATATGACTTATGTATTCAGTAGAATTTTCTTATCATCAGCTTAATCCTAAGCTCATGGAAACAGATTTAGTAATTGCATTTATTATAATGATGTTTATTGTTACAATTAATTTACATTTTTCTGTGGTTCGAAAACCTTACACATTTTTACACCAGTTTAATTATCCGTTTTTATAATCTAGAAAATATTCCCTGTCCTTAAGATAACTTTGGATAACTTTGACTTTACTTGTGATCACTTGGTTAACCGATATCCAACTGTGTAATATCAATTTGTCAAATAGTTTTTGGTTCGTCCTGTCTTCGTCACTATGACAACGACAGTGTCTATATACTCCTCACCCTCGCTAGACTCTTGATTACAGTAATCTTGGGCAATTGAACTCTGAAAAGGGACGAACAGGGGAATGCCATTGGCAGGTTTGCCTCTGGTCTTTGGGTCCAATTATACAGTGTATATTCAAGGGCCATCTACAGCGACAATTTATACACAAAGCTATCTCGGTGTGTTTTTTTATTTCGTTTAACACAATAGAGCGAGAGACAGACACCTGGTAGATCGTCTGCGAATTAGTCTGAGATAAGCGGAGTTTTAGGGGATTCGGCCAATGAACCCTTTGTTACCGATATCCGGTTTAAACATTTCCTTTCTCCCTCCGATTGCGTCAAGTATCCACTCGACGGTCCTTTCTCTTTATTAAATCTGCTATCGATTCGGATTTTATATGGGAAGCGCTCACTTCTTGCGGTTTCGGCGGTTGGAACTGAAAACGACATTTTTTCCTATCTTGCTGAGGCAGGACTTTCATGCTGCCATATCTCGATAAATGAAATACACGCTTTTGGTGAAAGTTAGAAATAAATGCAGCCTCCACTTAGTTTTGTTTTGGTATTAGACAGTTGTGTATCTATTTCGGTTATTAGGTGCAATTCATAGGTAAGATTAATACCATTCAGAAAGTAGTGTAAAGATATACATTTCAAAGTAAATCTAAATTTAGCGGTAGTCATTTGATTGCATAATGTAATCCGGCTACCTTAAATCAAAATTTACATTCATATATTATAGAAATTCGTATACATTGCATACGCTAAATATCAAAAAGCTATTTCTTAAAAAATATTTAATGCTTAAAAATAATAAGACGAAGAAGTAAAAACAAAAATTATAATTTTACATAAAATCATGTTTTATAATTAGGTAAAATTAGGAATTTTTCATGGGTTACATATTGCAAAAATACACTTTTATAAATGCTTGCATAAGAGTTCAACAAATAAGACGAAGGAGGAAATATTCTAAATTAATACTATTTTTTTAAATCAGGGTTTTATACTCGTCCCTAAATGGCCGTATGGGACCCTTGAACGAATTCCACTTGTTAGAAGTTTCGAAAAAAACATTACACGGAAGTAATCGTTAAATCAGATAGTTACTTCTGGTCATTCTCTCCGCGGTGTATGAGAGGAGCAAGTAAGGGTAGAGTAGGTAGGATGATGGCAGCTGGAAGGATATCAATATAAATCTAAAGCAGCTTGTTAAATTTGTTTCTTTTTTCTGTTTTTTTCGTTTTAAAACCTTTGATGACTTGCGTAGAAAAATATAAATACTGTTTAGAATCTAACAAAAATTAATAACATACACCAAGTACCATTGCAATTTAACGGTAAAACGAGCATTTTGGATGAATTATATGTAAACTTTTATTACAGTTAGGCACTTTTTTCTGGTTTTAGAAGTCTTAGATTGTATGCAGGATTATTGAATCCATCGCATTTTCACCTCAGCGAATACTGCGTCCAACTACTGTTCGGATTCAATACGTCGACCTCTCTCATTCCTTATGAAATATTTCGATGCATAAAGGGTCGATCACTAGTCATTTTCTCATTCAGCAGGCAGTCCTACCTTGTTAACGGGCTTTCGTCGAAGTTCATCAATTACTGTCGACGGGGACTCGAATTCTATAATTCAGGAAGCAATTTGCAAACTGAATGAATAGAGTCTGCGAGCATTTGTGAGAATTCTTCGAGGTATGTTCGTGGAAAGAAAGGTGTTGCAAACAGGATTATTGAGATAGGTTTCTCTAGAAAATTTGACTCCATTTCCTGAACCTTTTCATTGATTCGCCTCAGGAAATTTGACTCTCGAATAACGATACTTAATCCGTGCAGATGATAAATAAATATGCAAATAAACAGAAGAAAACATATTCAGTTAAATAATAATAATAGTAATGCCTTCTTTTTATGGGCGAATTTAACCTATGAAGGCTATTCCTCCAATTAACCCCTTTCATTAATTTTATTCCTTTTTGCATTTTTTATTAATATCTCTCTCTCTCTCACACACACAGACAACCATTTCTAAGAGGAAAAATCTGAATAGCTGGGATTCGAACCCGGGACCGTGAGGTTGGAGCGTTAATGCGCTAGTACGTTAACCGCCACCACGGCCGGTTAATAACTTCATTGATAGATAAAAATAACTATGAAAAAATACGTAAAGCTTCAAATGTTCCCTGGTCATTGTTTTGGATATGGAAAGCAATCCATACTTGTGGACAATCGTTTCACAGGTTTCTGTAGTTTTTGAATAGCAAAGAAAATTAAAAAAATGAACATAAAAAATAGACACGAATATAAAATTAAAGCAGAATTTTAATAAAAATAAGATAATTTATCTTTGAATGGTTTGATCTTTTAATGAGATGCTACATTTAAATGTCAGATTTGTTGTGAAAATCGTTTTGAACGAGGTTGCGTATTAAATGGGGAATAAAATAGAACCTTTTGTTCACATGAAAATTAGTTCCTATTTTTTTACATTTAGTCATAGAATACCACAAATTTACTCGCCGATCCGATGATTTTATTGGATAAGAAGTTCAGTGTGGTCGTATTCAAATTTCGCGGCAGTTGCTGAGGCAAGGGAATTCGAATAGTCATTAACGGCCTTGAATGAAAATGCTGTAGTTGTAGTGATGTTACTGTGCACAAAATGGCCATTTACAAAATTTTGTCGCTGCAGGTGAATAAAATGAATAACTAAATTAAATTCCAAAACAACACGAAATTCCATGATAATAAGAAAAATAAAATTGCATAATAATAGTACATAGAATTTGGATTTAATTCTGAGCTTTGTTGCGATAATCAGATACTTTACAGGGCATGTAATAAATTTAACCAAAGCTCAAATACTCTTTAGTATGATCTCATTCTACCATAAAACGTGTACCACAAAGTGAAGTCTCATTCATTCCCTTTTACAATTTCGCACATTTGCACTGATTCCGAGTGCGGAATTAATCCCATTCCGCGACTTATATTCAATTTCATAGTTAGAGCCATAGTGACGGTTGCCAAGCGACAAAATAGTCACGATTCCATCACGTTGCGGGTCACGAAAATCACCGCGTTCATATATTAACGCGGTCTTTGTGACCGGGCTGTTGAGAGAAGACCGCCTGGTTGATATGCCAAAACATTTAATTAGTTTTCCGCTTCGGTTCCTCATTCATTTGGAGAAATTCGCGATTTTTTGCAACTCGCGAAAAAAATTTGAAAAACACGGCAGGGGCAAAGGCTCTTTGAAACGGACTTCGGAAGTCGCAAACACTCTCTCTCTCCCGCGCATGGAATTTTAGGCTTTTGATTCCTTTTAGAAGCAGGCAGACTTCCACATTTTCCCGTTCCTGTACGAAAATTATCAAGAGGGTGAAGGACCTGCTTTTTCCCCACAGAGGCCGTCTCTTTCGCCGAAATTTCGGATTTCGCACGTCTTTTTCCCCCATGCGTCATTTAATTCCGTCGCCTTTTACTACTAAATCATCATAAGTAACACATTTTCTCTTCTCACCGTCGCCATGGAGACGGATTTTTCGCCAAAATGAGGGTGGAATCAATCAAACGTATGCTCCATTTGTCAGCTTAAAATTTTCCCTCTGGAGAGACCGATTTTCTCTACGTGGGATTATTTTTTATCAGGCGCATTAAACCTGGGCGGAAGCTGCCCCATTTGACTCGCGAGAATGTGCTAGACAGATGGCGCGCGCGGGAGTTATTAATGAAACAGAAGCTGTTACTCAATGAAAAAGGGTTTTCCCTCTCGGGGGAAAGTGGCTTTTTCCTCATGTCAGTCACAGCGTTTCACTGCTTCTTTATTTCCATCACTGATACAGTTTTCGTGTGTTTTCGCACACACTGTTTTTCTGAGCTCTCTTGGTTACCTTCCTGAATGTGCGGTTGTGTTAACTTTTGCTGTGGAAATTTTATTGCTCTTTTATTTTGGGTTTATCGCGCTCCTTGTGTCTTATAAATCTATCTGAATTGTCATATTTTGTTAACATAATTTTTTTAGTTATTTCGATAAAGCTATTTTCTGATTTTGTCATGTGGGCGATCTTATTTATCACATCTCAAGTCAGAAAAATCAAACAATTTGGGTAATTTGATCACGCAGTAAATTATCTGATTCAATTTCATTTTTTTTATATTTCGTCACAATCATCTCGAAAATTAATTATAGAGTAACCAATCAAAGAAAATACATTGCTCAAAAGTAGTTAGAACTATAACGGATGAATTAACTTTCAGCTCAGATATTACATGGATTTTATATAGTATGAATACTTATATATCACGTAAAAGTTGCGCTATATCGATTAGGAAATAAATTAAACATTACGAGAACGTAGACGAGGGTCAATGTAGCAGAAAACGCATGGCTGAGGATATAGAATATCTTGCTAGGACAGAATCACTGAAAGTAGGATAGAGTTTTTTGATCCATCGATATAATTTCTAAACTTGCAATTATTGAATAATCGTAAAAACTTAATGAAAAAACTTTTAAAACGTCGAAGAGAATTCTTGAAAGTTTGATAATCCTGAATTACGTCATCTACGTCCTTACGTGCAAAAAATAGGGAATAGCCAGCTGACTTAGCAACTCTGAGGTCGTGAGTTCAAACCCCAATTCGAGCTAGGATAGCTAATTATTATTATCCTCAATGTTAAATAATCATAGTCAATAATAATTATACTAGATCGTCTTTATTCGATGATATCGAGTCAAATATCGCACAATAATTAGTTTATGGTGATAGCATGAGAATAAATAAGAAAAACTGTGGTGGTAAAATACCTAAAATTTTTTTGGAGAGAAATAGCTACTACAGGAAAGAGGATTTGGCATTTGTGTGGAGTTCATAAAAATACCACGAATTAAAGTGAAAATATTGCAATAAGAGTTTAATCATCATTCTAAAACTACGATAATAAAATAAACAAGTGCGAAACCAAGCAAATAGCATTACTATAATTTTAATATCTGATAAAATATCCAATCCTGCAATAGATTTGATTCTTCTCAAATACATCAAGCCTTAGATATTTTCCAATAGCGAGAACATAATTTATGACCCCATTTGAACCCAATAGACAAATTACCTCACTCCTTACCTAATAGTCTCATCCCCTTTCCAAAACTTTTTGTGGGTAATGGTGAATCTGCAAGTCTTACGGGAGATTAACATCGTCTACAAGACTACCGATGCTGTTGTATCATCACTATTAATGTGGCTAGTTCACATTCTTCTTATTTAGCAATTGTAAAATCTGAACAAAGTATTTCGGATTACTACGATTGATAGAGCTGCCTTCGATAAACTGCAATTGATTGCGTTAAAAGGAGAATCTTGTCTAACTTTTATGGACAGAATTCTCTTCTATAAATTATTTTGAAATCTTTTTTTCCATTTCTCCATAGACTTTACACCTCCAAGCCATTGGAAGGGAATCCACAATTTGCCCTTGTGCGAAATCTGGTCTTAGGGCGGGGGCCATAACATTAGCGAAGGCAAAAATCGAAACACAAAGCCCCCCCGTATCGTTAAGGTATCGAGGCTTAAATTGGTTTAAGGTTTTATGGTCATTGGAGTGTACGCTAGCAATAGAAAGGCGGGAAGAAAGGGAAATCTATGCTCTTGAAAGATTTATGCAGTATGACCCTTATTGGGATAGGAGAGCCAAGTTACACCCTACTCAGAGGTGGGGAAGTTTTCCTAACACGCTCCCTTTTCCTACCAAAGAAAAGGGTTAAACTTCACAAACATTAATAGGAGATGATTTGTGGCTCCTGTTAAGGTGCTCCATGAGAAAAAATTATCTCTTTTTAAGTAGAACGTTCACTGCAGATTTTTCTATGCCTAAAGTAATGAGATTTTGAATTTTTATATTGCTTGGAAATCGTATGATCAGATTTTAAAACTATTTTCATGGGATATTTACTAATCATTATTTATGTAGTGATATATTTATAGTAAGTAGACTGAGAGAGAATATAATTGTAATTAATCATAAGATAATTTTGATCAAGATTTGATTTCATAACATGTATGAAGCATCAACATATCTCTATATGAATGAGAATTACATTAATTACTCTTTATATAGTAATGCATTCATACTCAGTGCATCGAGATAAAATATAATTAACGCTCATATTGAAATGATATGGTACAACATTTTAAGATTCTATGCACATCTCTCTATAGAAGGCAGGAACACGTCTCTATGTGAAAGTTAATGGACGAGATTAGATTTAATGTAACGTCTATTCTTAACGGGAAAATATTCTAAATAAGTTGCTTCTAAAATGAAGTAACTCACTATAGAATCTAATTGACAACGTTGCATATAAATATTTCGCGCGAAACCTTTATATTTGCAACCTTTTCGCATTTTGCGATACAATGCAGAATATTTTATTTTCAAACTATTCGAAAATATCGTGCTTAAAAGTGACTGCTTAGTTAAAAAAAGTAAATTTATTTTATTTTTACATAAATTAAGATTATTAAAATGAAACAATTTTTAATAAATTTAATTTTAAAATAATTTTTGTTGCCATAAAATAGAGGAAAATTCAGAGTTTTGTAATCTGAAGTGAAAACCTAAATATTTTTTGGAATTTGTGCGTAGCTATTGTTATAACCCTTCCCTTTATTGTATAGGGTCAGTCGTATTAAGCCAGCACCCCGCCGAAGTTAAGCTTGAATCTTTTCGTTTGATATTCAAGGAATAGTCAAAGAAAATATTTTTATCTAGAGAAAGTTCCTTTGCCAAAATATCAGACACAGCTCGCGGGGTCATTATGAATTTCGTTTGAATAACATTAACGAAGAAAGAAAATCCTGGGATATAGTAGATCATAAACGAAGTTTTTTTTGTGCAGTGAGATTAAAAATTCCCGAGACTTGATTACAAGTATCTGAGCAGAGCCGGTTTCTTAGAAAACGTAATTCGGTTTGCATAAATCCTGTGAAATCTGAAGCGGAAGACGAGATTTGGCCGAGCTCTTTGATGTAGTAAAATTCTGCCGACATTTGTGCGTATGGAATTAAATTTTTCTCTTTTTTCTCCCGCACTTGGTCCTTTGGACATTTGAAAGAAAGCCCTCAAAATGGCGAGGGATTTACGTTTCGATCCTTAGGAGTTAGAGGCTGAAAACAGAACTGGATTTGCGTGAATGTGAAAGTAAGCTTTGACCAAAGGAAAGAATAACTGAGAAATTTCCAGGGTGAGCAATCAATCAATTTATTCAAAAAATTAAGGTCATTTTGTATTTAAATTTTATTTAGAGATCGCCTTAAATTAATATATTTGTTTTTGGTCAAAATCTGTCAGCACAGCTTTAAGCTCGGATGTTGCTTTGTATCTCAACCCAACCAAAATGAACTACCAAATGAGGAAAAGGGTTGAGGTATCTTTTCACAAAAGGGCGTGTACCCAGGAAAATTCCCAAGGAAAATCGGACTTCGAAATGGTCTGACGGGGCCGGCATCGAATTGGAATCGGGAATCGGTGTTTTTGGAGATTCAATTTTCAATTTATTTGTCAGTCATTAAAATTATCCAAACCTGGAAATAGCTTGCTTTGATACAATAGCTGTATAAATAAGCTTTGCTGTAGCCTTTGATGTGTAATATATTTTCATGACTGAAGAATAAAAAAATACTACCTTTTTTGCAATTATCATGAGACATTGCAATAAACAATTCATTATATTAAAATTTTTAAATTCATCTTTTTAAAATTTGATGTAGATATACTTCAACCATGCATTAAAATGCGTTTACTGACTAACTATTTTACCAACTAGAGTTTCTTTTATTTCTTGAAATTAATAATTTACATTCCAGAAAATCTTGCGAATTAGAAATATACGAAGCTTAATTAAATACATCATCCTCGCGATACTTAATATTCAATGAAACTCATTAAAATAACGGTGTTTTTGATTTCATATCAGTTTAGAGGAAGCAGCAAAATATTGAAATTCATTGAGATAGAAACGATAATACAGATTCCTCGTCAAGTACAAGGAAACAAAAAAAAACGTGTGCAAATATCTTTCATTTCTTTCTTTCCACGGACCTACTAAATTGAGTATAGGGCTCCAAACTTATATTGTTTCAATTCTTTGGTTCAGTACAAGTTAAAAAAATGATTGTATGAATTGAGGTTGTACAAGACAGGTATTCCAACTACACTGAAATACGATGCGGTATCGATTTCACTTCTGTACCCGGGACTTTCTTGAACAAACTTTGGTTAAGGTTAAGGCTTTCTCCTGCTAAGTTGATTTCTATCAACTTCGTAGAACTTGATTATTCAAGGTATGTGGTGGCTTAACACTATTAGACTGTGGAGTTTTGTTGTGGCCTAATTCTCTAATACCTCTCAGACCGTGGAGAGCAGTCAAATGGACCGCCAACAGCCCTCGGGCCTCGCTTACCACTCACAGCCGTATCAACTTCAACAGCATCTTTAACGAAACTGATCGCTTCCGGAGTTACGCATTCATTCCGTTGCCTCAGGGTATTTCTGGAAGTTTTCCATATTGTATGGCATCCCCGGAACGTGACCAAGTTCCTCCGGAGAATCCTTAAGTTCTGCAATCGCCACGGAGAGTGTTTTCCGATTTGGAAGAGAATGGGCTCAAATGAATACCTCATGAAATCCGGAAGAGAGGCGCCAATCCACTCGAAGGAGCTGATTTCAGGGGCGCGTGATGTGAGTTTCCCAGTAGGTCTCTCCTTTGAGGGCTTTGGGTGCAGTTCTTCAACGTCCCCATCTGGAATATTTAAACCGGGGAAAACTGAATTTGAGAAGGTGGAATTAATGTAGTTAATTAACTCACCATTTTAACGTGAGCAGCTGCTGGAATCAGGTCGTAAGTTGTAGACTGGTTTGTTTTTTTTTTGTCATTGAAAATGCAGAAATGTTTTATTAATTCAAAATATATTAATAAACCCATCTTAGAGATATTCAAGAACACAGCTGTCTTGAATAACTGAAGTGGTTGAAATGAATCTTACATTGTTACGAGTTAATTTTAAAGTGATTAGTTTTAGTAAAAATATATACGAAAACTTTCTGCCATTAATAGTAGTAATAATAATTATAAGAAATAAAAGTTATTATTTAACCCTTAACCAGTGACGTGCAATTTTTGTCACACTACCAGTGACGTGCGGTCTGGCAGACCGCAATTTTTTAAAGAGCTTTTAAGTTACTAAATGACACATTTAACAAAGTTTAAAGGCCTTAATAAACTAATCATTTATTCAATAATTTGAATTCAAATTTAATTTCGTGTTAATATGAACAAAATTTCAATAAATAATCATTTTACGAAGATAGTCAAAAATATGAATGAAAAAAACATATCCTATCAAAATAATGTCGCATATTAAAAATCAGGTGCCTATTTTTGTAGCAAAGCCTTTAATGTATTTTTGGGATGATAATTGATAAAACGTTCTTGAAAAATATTTCATTTATTGAGTTTTTCATGGATTCTGCAAACGTTCGATAATACATTCTTCGTGAAAAATGTCCTACCCCTCCATAGAAGCACAGCTCTTGCAAATTTTTTTGTGATTTATAAAAAAACTGTTTGTCTACATTTGGACCAACAGAAGGAGGTTTTTCGTTTTTTTCATGGAGGGCAAAGTCGGCAAGTCTTCCGCTTCTCTACTTTATCTTCGAAATTTTGAGGTTTTTCAACTGTTAGGTTCAGAATTCGGCCTATATTGGCTCTTAATTGTGTGGGAATCTTGCTGTTTGACATTATCCTCTTTAATTGTGGCCTTACTAACTCCGCTGCAATGCATTTAATAAAATCGTACCTATTCAGATACTTCTTGTCTTTTAGAGACTGCTGGAATACAAAATAATTCACCAATGAAATGTCTAAAATCCTAAGAAACACTGCCATTGGCCATCTCCTTGTTCTTCGACTAGATGAGTAGCTGCTGCACATTTTATGTAGTGTATCTACTCCACCCTTGATTGAATTATAGAAAGCTATAATTTCAGGTTTCATTGTCACGTCATCAGTGCTCTCTGTGGTGCATTGACGACACCCACCAAAGAGTCCTGTTTCTCTTCGGCACATGAGGAACTAGAGTCATGTTGCCGTATATCCATACAACGAGGACCCTTTTGTGCCTTCTTTTGAAGGCCCGAACTCATTGGATATTTCCCTTTAATTTTTTCTTATCGTCCCGACATAGGTCAGTCCTTTCACCCTCAGCTTCTAAACTAGTTCAATTGAAGTGAACCAATTATCAGCTGTAATATTTCGATTGGAATGAAATATTGGCTCAGTGAGACGCGGAACTGATTGCGTAGGTTTCGAAGTCTTTTTGTTTTCCTCTGACAGACCTTTTCCGTCGGTACTTTTTCCGGCGTACAAACGAACATTATACAAATAGCTATTCGATGTATCCGTCAAACACATCATTTTGAGGACATACTTAGCTGGCTTACTCAGGTACTGTACATTTTAAATCGGCACCGACCCCTGAAGGCAATTAACATTTCGTCAATACAAGTTGTTGTGCCCAGTGAATAGCAACAATGAGAATTTTTTACGAAATGATTTAACAAATCAGAAATTGGTGCAACTGGGTCACTTTCGTACCGGACGATTCGGTCTTCATGGTTATTAAACCGAAGACATAAAAGGAGAACAGCAAATCGTTGTCCATACATTACTATACGAAAAATTTCCTTTCCCATGCCATCTGCAGCAAAAGTACTACTAATATCTTCATCTTTAGATTTAAATATTGCCAAATATATTAATAACCCAAGTAAAGCTCTTAATTCAACATAATCTAAATCTTGGATTTCTGGCCTACTCTGGTATACTTTTCTCATAACTTCTGAAGTTTGACATTTTTCCAACACAAAATCAAATTTATTATATCGTCGTTAAAAGTAAGTGAACAAAAATGGAAAGGTTGCAGTTCCCCATCTAGAGGTATAACAGATTACTTCAAACCTGGTTTTTCCGCGACAATGTTATGCAGACGAGTGTAAACGTTTCTCTTTGGCTCTTTAGGACTCCTTTTATAGAGATTTTTTTCAAAATAATATCCAACTTTCTTAGAAATCGGATTCACTGAAACACTTACTTCCTCATCATCGTCTTATTCATTCTCGTCGGAATCCGTATTGTGATCACCAACAATAATATTATCCTCCTCAATCTCACTTTCCACTTCACTCTCATCTTCCCTCAAGTATTCAATAACTTGCTCCTCAAAATCAGGCGTCCTGTCGTAGTATTCGAGAGGGACCGGGTTTATCACTCATGCTTGTAGTCTTGTAGTCTTTGACGAGTACTTATGTCGCTGTGAAAATTGAGAAAATATCATCAGTAGATTACTTGTACTGGAAAATATTTTGATTCCACGGAATTCCGCAGGAAGAAATTTACCTGACGAATGACAATGATGATCACAAGGCAATTATGTAAATATTGCACCGGGAAGACAACGTTATTCAAGAACAGTAGAAAATTTTCCTCCGTACTAGCTCCGTATATGATGATCGCTCACCAACAGACAATAAGTTATCTGCTCTTATTTTCCCAGGCAATTGGTTTTCCTGCGGCCATATTTGCAAATTATTTTACAACAAAGATATATTTTAGAAAGAAACGAACTTACTGAAAAATATAACTCACATGATTCGTCTTTCAAAAGATCCGTGTATGCGATCCGTGTAGCAAGATGATTACTTGGCAACGAATAGAGCGAAACTAAATAAAGCAGTTAGGGGAAAATCCGAGAAATACGTTTTCTTTCACATCTGGTCATGTATTGCTCGAACATTCGCCTCGGGTTTTCCCCAGGATCACTCCACCCTTTCCATTGGGGGTCCATATTCCGCTGACAACATACTTCACTAAAGGTCATTCATCCCAGGCACAAATGAGTAGTGGCAAAAGGAGAAATTCTCGCAGGATTTCGTTATTCTGAGTTTGCCGCCACTTCGGTCGCATCCGTAGTAAGTGACATTCTAGTGTCAGAATCACAGCGAAATATAAAGACGAAAAATTCGGTTCCATACACATACGGTGTTTTAATGCAATGATTTAATATTTTTCTAAACATATTTTTACTGTTGGAGTTGATATTATAAAATAACCAAATCAATCAGTATTCTTTAGGACGACCTCAACATTAGCCTACTATCATAAAATCCATATATTTTGCCTAAGTTATGCTTTTCAAATAGTAATAACAAAGAAATGTGAAAATAATAAACAAATGTAATAAATAATTGAGTTTTCCCGAATTAGTGACGTGCGGTCTCTCAGGCCGCGCCTGAAATTAAATCGCAACTTAATAGAAATACAAGTAAGATAAATGAAATTTGAAGAATTCTATATACTACGTAAAGGTATCTAAGAAGGTACTATAAATAACAGATTTGTTGAAAATCAAATAATTTTTTTATTCACAATAAAAAAATCGCTGCGGTCTCTCAGACCGCACGTCACTGGTTAAGGGTTAAGGTGACATGAAGATTTATTAGGGAAGTGTAGCCTTGAGAAAATACATTTAAACACGCAGGGTTAATGCTCCATTGTGACCAAAAACGAGAGATAACATGAAGCTTATCATATATTTAAATTCAATAAAGTATATAAAATACTGCATTCAATAAGAATATAAAATTACGTACGAAATTAAGAAAGAAAGTTGAAGAGGCTGCGTATAAATATATCGTTGAGCAGTATTAGAATACAGGGCCTTCAAGGTTTTGGCAAAATCCAGAAAGGGTTAAAAAAAGCATGGCATTATATATTTAAGGAGGAGGAACTCCAAGGTTGATTTAAATGTATCTTCAAGAGCTTACCCTTTGCAGGATATGCAAATGAAAATTATAAAAGCAGAATTTTTTGTAGGAGGAGCCTCTGTTGCATTCTTAATTTAATAAATATTCGAACACTTAATAATTAATTTGAATATAACTCAACTCCCTGAGGACGATGGCAGCCATTGAAACTTCGGCAAAGGAATATCTAACCTGGTGAAGAACCCGAGAGGAACTCATCTGCTTGAATATGACCTTTTCCCATTTATTTATTTAAAGTTTGATTCCTTGTGATGACTAATTGGCCGGAAAAAATTAACTACGTAGTAAATCAAGCTTGGATTAAAGTATACATAATGTTAGACTGCATTATGTGTCATAATTGCATCACATGATCAATTCAAAAAATCTGATATGGTTTACTGTTCGGAAATAGGTCACTCTTTCTTATTTTTAGATAGAAAGAATCATTCGATTTATTCCAATGATATTTCTCGACCGTAGTTATTGCTCTGGAATTGACGTTTCTGATATCTGTTTATATAGATATGTACCCAACTCCTTATCGTTTTATTTTCTCGTATTTTTCGTCGGAACTCTTTCTACTGATGCAGCGGAAAGAGGAAGCTAAATTTAATATCCGAAGCGACACGAATTCTAGACATCTTTCACTCGAGATACACAGTTCGCGAAAATCTTTGGAAATGAACCCAAGCGTAGGTGCTCCATTCGTGAGGGGAGGAGTATCGAGGAAAATGCGGATGCAGTTGAAGTGTCTTCACTTCAATTTTTCACGTACAGGTGGGAAATGAACCAGCAAGGAATCCAATTTGAGCTTTCGTGGTCATATGTAACAAAATTTATTCATTCTTGATTTTTTTGATTCACGGACCGTAATCATTAGTCTTACAGTTAGTTTATTATAGTGATGATTGTTGAGAGAGTTGATAAATCTCACTGTTGTATAGAATCATAATAAACTTCATTGTTGGGAACGCCCTTTTATTGAATCCATGGTTATACAAGTATATTGTTGCATTGAACATATTGTTGAATGGAGTGTAATGTTACTTTGAATACACAGTCTCACTTATAGCTGGTTTTTATTCACCGTTTTGAGGATATATTGTTGTACTGAGTTATTAGTTGCATTAAATCCATTGTTGTATTGCTTTTATTCTTTTCATATAAGCCATTTTACTATCTTAGCAAGGAATTATTCGAAAGGTGGGGCAAGCGATAGTAAATAATCTCAAACTGATTTGATTTAGAATTATATATGAATCATCAGAAGAAATCCTGCCAGAAACAGTATTTATGCTATATGAAGCAGTAATTAAACAGGCATTTATAGAAACAGGTAGATTCTAACATCAAAATTTTTATTTCGAAAATGACTAAATTCGCAAATGAAAGTTTGACTTAGCCATGATAAGAATATCAAAACAGGCAATAATAAGTGTTTTTAATCTCTGAAATGTCCGCCTTTCTCGAATACCTGCTTTCCCTATTATATTATGATGTAGTAAATGAGTTTGCCTGTCCGTTGTTCAATTTGTAACCTTCCCTGTTGTCACGAAGGATGCTCATTTGTTAAAGATGTCTTTCCCAGCAGTTTCAAGGAACACAGACCGATGTCTACCCACCGTGAATTCATAATAACCAGCAACTGCTAGGAGAAAGTTTAATCCGTTGATTTACATTCCTCGCTGTATTAGAGAGAGAAAAAAGGCCCATTCGTCCCATTTAATTGTCTGCTTTCCCCCATTGCTCATATTTCAGACGAGCTTTAATATTCTCCTCTTTAATTCGTTTTCTGTTATTGTCACGTCTAGTTGGGACGTCTCACAAAAGATGTCTCTGCATTCAACATTTATCTTTTCTTCCCTTTCTCCGAAGGATTTCTGCTCATGCAAATGAGGGGACCATCCTCCAGGACTCGTTAATGTTGTTTGCTCTGCGAAAAATGTTATTTTTCCAAAAGCGTGTTTCGTCTCGACAGCGATACGCCTTGTTTTTGAACTTAAGCAGAGCTATCCGAAATGTTCTTTGGGTCCCAGGAGGAATTGGACTTGCATTGCTGTTGTGCTGCAGAAACAATTTCAGTCGTGCACTTGCTAACGTGTTTTTTATAGGAAGAGCACGGCTCAGTATATCGCAAGAGGTATTTTTAATTAACGCAGTTTATATGGAACGTGGGACGGGAATTAGTCTGGGTTAGTTCACGTAGCAATAATGCAATTTTCAAGCTGTTAGTAACAACTTAGTCCCTCAAGTAAAATACTACAACTTAAAATATTCAGGATATGTTAATCAAAAGTTGTTACTACGTTCGGAGTTAAATTATGCTGCGTTTGGTATGAGTTCCAGAATAAATTAAAATTTTGCGTGACATTGTTCTGTAGCATTGTTGCAATAATCAGTGAACATTGTTAAGCACCTCAACAGCAATGATCGTCTACCGGGAACATTTTGAACTGTACTCCAAATTATTTTGTTAGTATTGACATTCATGTATCGTTTATTAATTTATTATTCAATTTTCCAACATTTTAATTTTATCATTTAACGAACGTTGTTTATTTTATTTTTCGCGCGTGAATTTTTTTGTAAATGTTGCTCAATCATTATTATTGTTTGATTTAGGTGCTATTATTTGATAAATAATTGAAATAAGAATAATATGAAGAGTAAAAAAAAATAACAACAGCAATAATACAACAACAATAATACAACAATAGCCATAATTAAACAATAATCACAGCATTAAAATCATCAATAATAACAACAATGCTAACATCAACAAAAATGAAAATAACAACAATGATAATAAAAACGTCATTAAAAGTAATAAAATAATTGCAACGAAAGCTATTGAAATAAATATGGAAAGTTTCTTAGCTGAGACTGGCATTTCCTTTCAAGGTCTTAAGTCAGCGGATGTTCCGACTGGTCCTTGAAGACTTCCGCGTCGCTCCGATGAATAATTACGGTTTTCGATTTGCTGTCGTCTCCATTCGGAATCACGCCATTTCCACGTTTCATAATGCAACGCGATGACGTAGGGCGCATTCTTCTCATCGACATATGACGCAGTTTCAGGGCCCATTCGACCGGAGTCAAATGCGCCTGCAACGGGAAGTGCCGCTCACGAGACGCTATTTCGAGCGGTAGTCACGCCTCAGTTTGACGCACGCGCTAATAAAGAGTCGAACTTGACCTGTTGAGTTACTCAGTTCGATTAATCATTGTGTTTATGGAATCTGTTATGTAACCAGGGAAACGAATGATGCATTTTAACATGTGCCGCATCGTTTTCGAAAATTGATCTAAAATGGTTGTTACATAGCCTGAAGTCTGTCTAGAGGTGCATCTAGAAACAGGAAATTAAAGATTTATTCCTTGTTTTTGTGAGCTCATTTTCTTTCAGATGATTTTACAGAAAGGTTTAAATGGAAATTTACAGTATGGAACGCAAACCTTACAATGGCCAAATACATACAACTTATAATCTGGATAATCCCTGTTAGACAGTACGTCAACACTGAATCTTGACGTTGGTGGGCTTGCACGCCAAAAGCATATACTTAAGCGACAGTAAAATAATTGAAATTTTCCAACTAAAATTAAGAAAGTTATTTTATTAAATCTTAGCGGATTGTTTTGCAAAACCACTGAGTACAATTTCTTTAAATCCGACGATTTTGGTTTTCAAGTAAAATAAATAAATCGATACAAATATTCCCTATTATTTATAGAGGAGTGCCAATATAAGGAATCGAAGGAATATTTAATATTTTTGTGATAACAACGATGTTCGTTATATCTCTGATGGTAATTCACATCAAATTATATCAACTATCATATCAAAAGTGCGAAATTCTTTGATCATTCATGATATGAAATAACGTATTTAGATCTCTTTATGTCTTCAAATGAAAAAATCTGATGTGGCCAACACAGGACTTTCTCCGTATTTATTGAAAACAGAAGCCTATGCCGGTAATATATAAATAACACCAAAACAATGAGTGTTACAGGAAAATGTTTCATACAACATTTGTATTAAAACACATTATCTATAACTTTGGTAAATAACTGTACATACCTACGTTGCATTTTGACAGAGATATGTATGAAAAACTTCCATTTATGGATAAACAACAACTTCCGGTTAACCATTATTCAAGAATAACTCCTAAATAATCAGTGTTACGGAAAAATGTTTCATACAAAAGTTGTAGTAAAGTACATTATCTACAACATCTGTTTGTAATTGTATATACCTACATTGCATTCTTACAGAGATAGTTAAGAAACGAAAATTTGTTCCGGATAAACCTCAACTTCCGGTTAAGCGATATTCACCAAAAACTAATCAATTCTTGGCATTGTTAGGAAAATTCTAAATATGAATTTTGAAAATGATCGGATAATTAATTTTTAAGATAGAGCGCCCACAAACGTTTCTACCACAGACAGACGGACAGACATGTTCCGGAAAATAGCGAAAACGAGCTCTATGGGCCCCAAAACATCTATTTCCGTCGAAATCTGGAGGTCGATTTTTTTGCGAATACGATGCTTTCTCTATACTACATATAGGGAGAAGGTAAAAATCTAAATAATTTATTTTCAAGGCCATTGCTTGATTGCTGATAAAACGGAGGATTAAATCACAACTATAAATTATCGTAATGAGTGAAATATAATTGGGTCATATTAAACCCTTCAGGGATAAGTGAAGAGCTTAAGCGACCAACTTAGGGTTACCCACGTCTACAATAGGGAACTATGACGCGCAAACCGCAGCGATTGGCACAACACGATCCCTTTCAATCCAAGAGATACGGGCCGCCATCAACATGTGGCTGTCCGTTTAAGAGGATTAAGAAGATATCGGAAGTGACGCGGGAGGGACGTGTGAAGCAGAAAATGGCTGTTAAATTCCTCCAGGAGAGCGGGTGAAGGGATCTCAAGTCAAGCGGAAAAATACAAACAGCCCACGTGGGAGGGGCGGTGTGTTGGGTATTATACAATGGAAGGATGGCAAAAAAAGAGTTTGTGACGGAAGGTGACGATGCAGAGAAATGGAAAGTTTATTGCTTGAAAAGGCGAAAGAATGAAGTCGCGTAAAAAAAGGATATGTTTTTGACAGAAAAGGCGACGTAATATCAGACGGTAGTGTGTTTCAGTTTGTATATGTAAATACTTAAACTAGGAAATCGATGAAATTAGTTGTAGAATTGTTTAAAAGTGCTTCGACAGCTAAGGTCATTTCGCTCTCCCAATGGGAATCGAACCCGGGACCGCTTTCGCCGAAGTCGAACTCGTTGCCAAAATATCAGTGACGATCTTTCTAAGCTAAACAATACTCTAATTATCAATACAATTTAATAATTGATTGATTGATAGAGAATTTTTTAGTGTCATTATCGTATCATTATCCATTATTTCTCTAACAATGGAACAAGTTACCATGAGAACGCTTCACCGCTGAACTATAGGAAATGTTAGATAATTTTACCAAAGTTTCGATTCGAAAACATTATTCAATGACAGGAAGGAAGGGCTACTTTGAATTATCTTCCCTGAGGCTTTTACGCATTGTACTATAATTATGTACGATCATCATTTTCAATTTAATTTCGCAAAGGTAACGGAGCTTCCAAGCCATGTAGAGAAGAATACATTTTTGACATAGAAAGCGATATTTAAGAGAATTATATAGAACATATGTATATATGTACGCTAGCGCTCGGAAATAAATACGTATTGACAAAGAAAAATGGGTTAATATACTCAGTCTTATTACTTTTTCTTTCGACGTTACAATAGTTTAAAAAAGGCGGATTTTAAAATTTAAATACATGGAAGCTTAAATTAATATCTCCATGACGACCGAAGTCATTGTTGAACAATTAATATACAGGGTAACGACAATGAAGAAAATAAGCGATCAATGTGTCTCTAATCTACAATAGAGCATGAATCCATTAAATCTGAAGTGCTTACTGATCAATACACGTAATTCAATTCAACCGACCCAATTTTCAATGCTTCAGTAATTGCTGCCGTAATGCTTGACGGTGCGGGAATTCGTTAATTAATATAGTTTGATAATGAAGAATGGAGCGGCTTGGAAAAGAATAATAATTCAGTGAAATTCCGCAGACGTGTGACAGGCTGTATTAATCACATGGAGAGATGTATAAATCGCAGATTAAAATGGAACGGAAAGTACCTTGGCCGTGATAAGTGAAGGGAAGTAATTTACGTGAGCCGAAAGAAATTTAAGGCGATTAGCGATGGCGCTTTATCGATAAATCGTATGAGAACTGCAATTTTAGAGCTTTGAAATTCTTTCTCTGGAGAATTATATTCAGAAAATAGAGAAACGTAAAAATTCCATAAATATATATTTCTGCTAGTTTTTTACGCCAAAACTATAAACATGCTCTGAAAAAATGACTGTAGAAATTGAAAGAATTTTTACAAACGATTGAGCACCGCTTTAAATTTTATCTTTTGGATGTATTATTTGCCTGTATGGGATTTAATGCGTGAATGATTTACATGTATGAATGTTTTTGAATATATGTTTGTTTTCTAAAATATTCGTTAAATATCATATATATGAAATAAAAACCACCTTAAAAGAAATACACGTTGTAACTTCCACATTCGTGTTTTTTTTAAATATGGTTCCTAAAAATTCCGCCAACTTAGAATTGACCACATTAATTGTATTTAAACATTTTTAACTGGAAAATATAAGTTTATGAAATATCAAAAATTCGCAAATCGATAAATTTTGTCACGTGAAATAATAGGTATTGCTTTTTATTCACGTATTTATTTTCCTTGGCTCGATATTACGGTAAGTTCAATTTTAATGGAAAGCAAGAATTTAATAACTCCACTTCTGAATCAATAATGCGACATTTCTTAGTCTATATTTCATGTTAGGTTTTTAATGGTTTTATTCAATTACGCGGCTATTTAAAACACTTATAACGAGTTCCATGAAGCTCTGAATCAAAATAAATTTTTATCTATCATTCTTGGTGATAAATGCGTGCGAAATCGAGTTCAATACATAATGAGGCTAATCGAAGAATCAATTAGTAGTTGAATGAACCAGTAGTTGAGCGAGATCAGTTTGCTTCTTTTAAGTGCCCTAAATTCGGTTCCTAAGGAGCGTTTAAAGCTCTTGGAAGAGATCCCAAAGGAGGCTTAATGGAGATAAAAGGAGCTGAAGGTCTTTGTGAAGGAATTAGGATAAGGCGATAACAAAAAATCTCTTCAAAGGAGATTTAATTATATTTGGGAGATATAAGATTACATTTTGGGGAAGGAACGACTTAAATAGGAGAGAAGGCGTCTATTGGAAAGGAAAATTGAGTGGATTGGAAAATGGGTCGTTTGTGAAACACGTCTCAGTTGGTTTTGGCTTTACAAATTCCTAGACTAATGGAGCACCTTCCAACTCAAATACCATAAAATTCATGCAATAATTGATTTAATCGAAATATCTTACTTAAGCAAATAAACTTTTATTCAAAATGATAGGGATTCATATAAAGGAAAGGATAATTAATATTCTTTCAATTATAAAGAATAATAAATGACATTCCTGTCTTAACGATATAGAACTATAGTATGCTTTAATGCATATCCATTCCATGCACTAATACGATAAAAATACAAATTACAACGTTACAATAAAGACTGTATTTTATTATTTATATCCTAGCAACAAAGTCTCACCGTAACAATGCATTTGTCGTCAAGCATTTACTAATTATTAAATTATTACTACATTATTACTAAATAGCTGTTACTGAGCTACAACAGTACAAAATTCAAATGCAGTAATTACCCTTACAAATGATACATTTTCGCGTGCCTCTTTACAAATTTCCTAGATTTTATTCAAAATTTACTATGCAGACGGATGAGATTCATATGGCCCTTGAATTTCACTTTAAGGTACAAGAATCGAAGTGAAAGATAAGGGAAACGCTTAAAATTCCAAGTACCAATTTTTTTATGCATTTTATCCGAGTTAATAGCTAAAACAGCACTGACAGAATGTGACTCAGAGATTGCGTGGTAATGAATGAATGTAAAGCAGTGGACTTGCTTTGTGACCAATATAAGAGCTTCGTTTCACGTTGCTTTGGACTATTTCAAAGTGTCTCCATTTCTTCTGAAGTCGGATTATTTTAAATAAGCACTCTTTGGTACACCCTCATGCAGAATAGGAAGGGCTCTTGTAGACGGAAGATCCGACGATATTCTTTTCTGTTCTGTGAAATCCGAAGTACATGTTTTTGGCCTTTCGCTTACGCCTGAGATATTGCCAAAGTGTCAAAAGCGAAGCCTCGGCCGTCAGCGGTTGTCTCTCTCAATCCCTTTCGTTTTGTAACTCTATGTCCCTGATCTTGTCTCTTTCCGGCCTTTCCCGTTGACAGAGTGGTAGTCCTCACTTCTGACCAATCCATAGCGTACACATATTGATGACTTCTCTCTTAATATCATGGCTTCAAGTCACGAAGCTCCATGATAAGTCGATGGTTCTAGGAGTCGTTCTATGTCGTGGTTTGATCAAAAATAATATGAAGCTTTTGTGGATCAGATAGGTTTGTGAAACTCAGTTTTTCAAAAAGATTTTTTAAAAGGTACTTACTATTTGTAGAAGGTACTATAACTGCAGGTACAAAGTTTAGAGATTTGGAGAGAGGGTACCTTAATAACAGCAAATTTTCGATTTTAAGAGACATTCAAATTTTGGAAGCCATGGAGGAAGAAGACATTAATATGCTATTGTAATACGAATACTACTCTCCATATTGCATATCCCAAAACATATAATAATAATAAAGGAAAGAGAAACTAAGAACATCTTCTGACGATGGAGGTTGAAGCTGATGATGGATACACTCCTCTCAATCTCCAACAGGAAGGAACCAGTAAAGAACTTAACACTTAAGAGGATAAAAAAGTATGGGAAA
This sequence comes from Sympetrum striolatum, assembly GCA_947579665.1. Classification (NCBI taxonomy): domain Eukaryota; kingdom Metazoa; phylum Arthropoda; class Insecta; order Odonata; family Libellulidae; genus Sympetrum; species Sympetrum striolatum. The sequence continues at coordinate 79,109,146 of OX388346.1, forward strand.
GTATGGATATACATGGAAAGTTCCCAAGATTACTAGACGAGACTTAAATCGACAGGCCTAATTACAATGGATACACAAAGGATACTTGTATCCTGAAACCGAGGGATTCCTTTTTGCGATCCGAGACAGAGTAATGAAAACGTTAAATTTCCAAAAGCATCTCCTGAAGCAGAGTGTGGAAGATAGATGCCGAAAATGTGGAAAGACAGGGAAGTCCATCGAACACATAATGGCAGGTTGTCCAAATCTAGCAGATACAGCATACCTAGGAAGGCACAACCAGGTGGCATACATCAACAACTGGGCATGAAATATGAACTCTTTGATGAGGATATCGTTCCATATTATAAGTATCAACCTGCTCCTGTTTTAGAGAGGAACAAGATTTGGGGAAGACCAGTTTTAACTGATAAAACGATTAATTACAACAGACCAGATACATTGCTAATTAATAATGCGACCAAAACCGCAATAATCATTGATATAGCTGTACCACTGTCTCATAACATACGAAGAACGGAGATGGAAAAGAGGGACAAATACGAAGAGTGGCAAGTAAAGGATATCTGGAAATTAGTAGAGGTCCAGGTTGTCCCACTTGTAATATCTGTTGAAGGATTGATGACCAACAATTTTGGTAAAAATATGGAGAAAATTGGATTAGAGCCATCGATGCAGCACAGAAAGCAGTATTACTGCAAACTTGTCATATTGTGCGCAAGTTCCTCAGTAATTGATAATAAGGTCGCATGGGTTAGCGTGAATTCTCTCTCCGTGTAGACTGAGTCCTAACCATCTATGGATAGGTGAATTTTTCCAGCGGAAACGCTGAGAAAGTGCAAAAACTCAAATAATAAGAATAAGAGGTCTTTATTTGTTATATGAACACTATTTTCCGTGTTACATATCCCAAAACATCCGGGAGGCTTAAGATGGAACAATAGCTATTTATTACTTATTACTACGCCTGTCTTTCGATGATCTTTTAATGAAAGACGGTGTCATGACAACCTTCCTCTTTATCAATCGTAACCCACCGGAATACCGATGAGGGTCAACGGAAATGCTGTTGATCGCCGCAAGGAAGTTGAATGGCACGGAGAAAACTGAATCTAAATCATAGCTCGAGACGTTACGCTAATAGTAAATGATTTTAGCGCAACTCGATGTAGGATGATGTGCTTCAGATCGCAAATCGAAGACGCACTCGAATCTGATTTATGATGCACCTGGTGATCGGAAGTTCTGAAAATGCAAATAAAGTGCATCTTAGATTCAAGACCGTAAGGTTGATGGGATTAGGAGTCGATACATCGGCAGCTTTTAAAGAATTCAGCTCTAACGCTTTTATGTGCCAAATCCTCACATTCCATTATAATTGAAAATTGATTGAATCCACTAAGAATATTGTAATTATTGTCATATATTGTGCTAGAAATCAACTTGCAAAGACTTTGATAAAATATTTTATGAAATTTTGCGTTTTTGTAGTTTTTATACTTAGCTATATTTTTTCTTATAATTGGTCTTTAAAGTGCGGTATCAGTCGCCAAATTCGGCATTTTCATTCTACAGAGTGGCTTTATCGCTATTTATCTTTAGTAATTTCATCTGGATACAAATTTATTATACTCTTTCATTATGTTGAATCTTCTTCTCTGGTCCTCCTTCCGGTTATTTCCTTCTATGCCCAATTTCAGTTCTTAGTTTTGCATTTAAAAACAACCAAGTTTAATCATACCAGTTATTTCATCATGTAAATATTGATATCGAAAGTAATACTTGAAATGCTTCTTTATATTTGGCACCTAGTATATTTTTTAGTTTTGGAAAAATGAACTGTCTGACATATTTTGCGTTACCTAAAAATCATTCCTTGGTAACTTACGGACAGTATTAAGATAAAGATTACTTTAATATGGTAAAACAGATTCAGGATTATCCAATATGCTGATGAGAATTGTTGATCTATTTTGAAATTCAGTCGTTCCCTGTCTTATATTAAAATTTTGCTTAATTTAATTTCCCTACGTTAAATATCTTAAATTATCTTTATTTAACTTAGGCACGAATGTTTCTCAGTTTAAATTGTTTATATTTTACAGTTAATAAACATTGACAAAAAATTCTCTGCATATAGTACTGCAATGAGTTCTAGGAGGTACCGAAGCTCCCGTTCTTTAAGTAAATATTTTGAGGTTTTACACCTTACAGTTTCATCTTTTATCTCCATAGTCGCAAATGGAGTTTGTTCTTTGGAAATGTCTCTCCCTCCCTCTCTCGAGAGGCAATTTATCCATCTCCCCTTCTTTCGCCATATAGCTGACGTGTCACGTGAGGGGAGAAATATTACACCGGGGAGGGGAAGAGAAAGGCGAAGCCTTGCGAAATTTTTTGCGATACGTCGAAAATTGTATTACCTCGGAAAAAAGGGAAAGTGAAGATGTCTGAGGTTCGACTGCATCTGTATCAGGGATGCTGTGTGTGATGCGGAATAGGGCTTTGTGTGGGCTTATCCGGAAGCTCTACTAATGTATTCCGCGTGATGTGGAACATAAAACGTAAGGGACCGAATTTCTGCGAATGGGAAGTCATCTGTATTTCTTTCGCCAGTGTTTTTGGGTGTAGAATCGTGGTTGTAATCGGTTATGTGTTGTTGTCCTCCAAAATAGGGAAATTTTAGGGTAATCGGAATCCGCAGGATGAAAAAATATTACCAATAAAGTTCGTTTGCTTTTGAATATAACTTCAGGTTTTTGCCCTATCTGCGTCTCAATTTTTTCATGGAAAAACAGCGTGGAAAATAATAGGTTTTCCTTGCGTTGTAGCATTTTTTTGAATATCAGGTGCAAAAGATAGAGATTTAGATTTTTAACTGACGTTAATTTATCAAGCCTGATGTTTATCTCATTATATCTTGACATTAATCCTATATTTATATAGGATTAATGTCAAATAATCTTTTCTCACTTTGATTCAACATCGAGGTTGCATTGCCTAGGGCTTCCCATACCTAACTGCATGCAACACCTAGCTCTGAAATGAAATATTATAGGCAGCTTGCCTTGCATTCCTTCTTGCAATATACTAGTGCCGTTTAGAAAGTAAGTTTAACGATTATAGCGCCGCCCTTGGGGACAAGTTAGAACTACACACTTTCACTAATGTGTTATCACATGTATTCTGATTATTTTAGTACGTCACAGTCTGGTCGGTCGATTGTTGCGTGTTTTATAACATTTTACCATGGGGATTCCGATAAATAGTTTTGCTTCGGCGCAATAGATGTACCGTAATGCGTATAACGAGCCCAAGTGATAATAACTGTGATTCATAGTCTGCTGTGTAACAGCTGAAGATATGTTACGGAGTAAATTAATGCCTTTGATTCTATAACTAACTGCTCGCCTTCGATTTGAAATAATTGACCCTTTAGTATCAGTACATGATGCTATAAGTAAAAAACTTTCAACAAACACTCATTCCGCCAATAACCGTCTTCAGATAAGAGCTGTGAATATTCTCAAGAAATGTAACAAGAAAAACAACTGTACATAATTTATATTATCTTAAACTTGTCTAGTGGATTTGAACCAGACTTCGTTTTGAAGACTTTTCCGATATACTGTAGTGCATTTAGCTTTGTCGAGTAAATTTTTTGAAAATTCTGGCTTTGAAGTTACTTTAAATGTATTCGACAGCAAAATTTAACGTTCTTGAACCCTATAGATACATTCTGTAAGCTGCTGCCATTAACTTTTGGTTGAAATGATCCTTTTGTAATGTTACCTGATTTCAACATTGATAACTGCATTTCATCAATCGTCTTCCCTCTGTAGCATTTCCTTTTCTTTATCTGTGATTTTTAGTACTCATTTTTTTTCTTTCCCGCTTAGATTTTGTAAATGCTATATTATTCTCTTATAATTAATAATACTTCTTATTTTTCTCTAAATTTATTGATTTATGTATATGTTGCATGTAATTATATTATTGTCTATACTTAATTGTTATTTTTTACTGTGTTTTCGCGGATTTTTTGCATCCCCTTCTCTGTGGGTGTTTTCCCGCAATGTGGGGATTTTCAGTGCCAACCTTCAGTTGCAAAGATTTTTCCCCACACTCTACTCTGTCTTTTGTTTTAATTTAATTTATGCTGGATAATCGGAAAGGGGCACCGAAGGATACTTAACAGTAAATAAAGGGTATAAAACACTCCCAAAACCATCAACAATTTACCTTAAAGTTTTCTGACACGTATTCCGCACTCTAAGAGGGCATCATCAGAGTCTGGTCCTGTCTCTCTGATGATGCCCTCTTAGAGTGCGGAATACGTGTCAGAAAACTTTAAGGTAAATTTTTGATGGTTTTGGGAGTGTTTTATACCCTTTACTTACTAATTTATACTTGTTCATGTTCATATTCTGACAACATACGAGGTTAGGTGGAAGGGAGGCCCACTTGGGCCTAACCTAGCCAATAAAGGGTCAAACTAACTAATTATATATCAGCCATATACTCGTTGGAGATCAATAGCTACTTCTCTTTGAAGTAGAAGAGCTAAAACTATTTGGAAGAAATTCACTCATTAGTTAAATCCCTATGGAAATATCTATCTTTAGAACTTTCCCCTTTACTTCTTCTGCAGAACTTTAAGATGCGACTTCTTCTATCCTTACCCGTTCCTCTGCAACGTTTCCTTCAGTCGCGAGGAGCTTGAAATACTATCTACTGTCTACTATAACTTCACGCTCTTTGAGGATAAAGGCGGTGGCATTTAGGGAAGGTCGTTCCTTCACTATTCCTTTGAAATGCATTTTGTTGGTCTCTGTATTGTGAGGGGCACATCGTTTTCCGAATTTCATCTTCGAGACTCTAAATTACTTGCACCAAATTTCGGATATCTCCATTCTGAAGCGAGGTCATATCTTTCAAATGGGAGAACTCTTCTCCTTTAACGAAATTGTCTGAGAAGGATTTTGGGGTGAAGAACCTGTTTCGTTGCAGTTGGAATGAGTGGCAGCGGTTCGAGAAATACATTTCCTAGAGGCGGAGATCGAATTTAGGAATCACCCGTGGTATGTCTTCGTTATAGTTATGTATTTTGCGAAAGAATAACCAAAAACATGGCGGCTTTGAACTAATATTCTGAGCGGTGCTCATATTTAGTTTGACTCCTATCGGGATTATCTTGAGCTAAATTGAAACCAAGCGATATTTCCGAGCAGCATTGTTGCTAGAGTCTAACAATGAAACTCCTCAAATAGTTCTGAGACACAATAATGATATAACAATAGCAGCGACAACATATCTCCTTGTTGACGACAGTGAATGTTTTCTGTGAATCTTTTGGACAACCCTTGTAAAAACCGAGTGATTTATTTGAAAATCTACAAAATTAGGTTTCGTTCAGTTTTTTAATATGCTTAAATTCCCATAGACATATAATATGTATTTTGATGTAATGATAGATGAGCATACTAATTCACACGTAGAACTCAACAGGGCTTTTAATTATAAGAGTCTTGCAACAATGCTCAGCATCAATGCTCAGGAACAATAACCCCTGATTGTTTCGTAATTTATCCCAGATGCGGTAATGGTTGTTGCCGGGAGCTTAATGGACGCCAATCATTCGCATTTGAGTGTATAAAGTATAACATGCAATTGTAGACAACAATGAACTATTACCTAGGCCATGAATGCCGTGATATTCTTTCATTCCACATGAATGCGATTCTATTCCTACGATAAACTGCATGCACTCTGCAAATCGATAAAAATAGACGTCTCTTTGGGAAGTTACAACGCTTTTGGACGTTCCTGATATGTTTGAACCACTGCAGCAATCTATATAAGGAAAGGCGGAGGGAAGGGTCTCTGAAGAGGTCAAATAATGCGTCGGGAGAGAAAGGACTCGGATTGGAAAAAGAACGACGGAAACTGTTGGAGAAACAAAGAAAAGGAGACTTTTATTAAAGGAGGGAGATTAGTACTTTTGAAGTATGAGGATCACTCTTCTGAGTTTCTCTGCAGTAAGATGATAAGAGATCGTGGAGAAATCCTAACATTCCAGTGCGTGCTTTGTACCCAAAGTGCCGCTTGCAACAAAGTTCGAAAGAACCCTTTTGTCGTGTATCGCTGGAAAGAGTCATCAACCTAAGGAGGAATTATGCGCCGACGTAAGTGAATGTTAAAAGTCAAAACTAACTGTTGAGACTCGTATGTTTTTAGAATTGAAGCTATAGAAATTCCGGCTTCTCTTAGATGTAAATATCCTGCTCCGTATACAAGAATATGAACGAAATTATACGTTTCCATAGTTTCTTTAACTGTTTGTCTGATAATCTGCTTTTATGGACCTTACCTCTCAAACGGTTTCGTGTTTTTTTTACTGCATTTCGTATACGTGGCCTTAGAGGAAATGAGGCTGTGTAAATTAACTATACTTTATCGGCTGGATTAGGTTGTAAATCGTTTGGAACGGCGTCTTAAAAAAGTTGAGTTCGTTTATACCTCTTTCGTGTTACATTATATTCGAATTTGATATATTAAAAATAAATTGTTTTTTATCAGAACATCTCCTTGACAATTTTTGGTGAAGGAGGCGAGGAATTCAGGTAGAATAAATAGTAAGATTTATGATTTATTCACGATTTAAAATGAATTTAAATCCCGTCATGCTGTGCTGGAATTTTGTTATTAAGATTCACATACCTCTGGTTAAAAAAATGGGACAGTTGAGTTGCACTTTCTCATTAACTTTAATTATATACATTTATATTTACATATTATATATATTTACAATTCTATCCTTAGAGCCGCGCTATGTCGTATTTTAGGGGCTGTGAAAGCACTGCTGTCCGCAATACATGCTTCGACTTATGCTGTCCAGCGTGTATGTTCGATAGTGTACTCTCTGCTAGCAGCAGCTGCTTCTCAGAGTGTGGCATGGGTTGTTTACATAATTTAAAACTTCTTCCTTACGTTCCTACCGACAAAAGGTCGTTTTTGTGCCCTGAGGAGATTGTTTTCTGCACCCTACTTACATGTTAACTCAAGGGTTGGAATGACTTCTCTATGCGGCTCGCGGAGAGATTAAGACCAACCTCTGCGGCTTGCCGACTGCGAAGTCAGTTGAATCCTGCAACATATTAAAAGCTTGGATCGTAAAATATTTTGTGGGATTGTTACAACTGATTTAAAGTCATCTGCATCTACATCGATCCTTCGCTAGCCGCCTATCGGCGTGCGGCAGTGGGTGTGAACACCTTGTGTTTGAACTATTTCTTTTGCTGTTTGTAATCGTGTATCGTCAGAGGAAAGGATGCACAGCTAAGAATTCTTATTTTAGAATGAACATTTACGAATGAATATTGAAAAAGATTTGTCTTAGCATTTATATTTCACATTTAATGGTCGTTTTACAGATCGTTCGAAGGGCCATGGTAGTCACTTAATACACGTTGTCTTTTGCGACACATTTTCGCGGTATTTATCACGGATTTGTACTACAATATCTAATTTTATTACTGATATAGTTGCTTTATAATTCAATATTTATGAGCCGCAAACTTTGACTTATTAATTTAAGACATACCTAAGACAAATTTTGGTAGGCAGAGTGATACGCGGTTCGCCAAATCATAAATAACTCTCGCAAAAAGATATAGGAACTTTGCGTCTCTTTGGGGATAAATCTATCAAACCCTACCAGATATCATTAACGCTTGGGTCATACAATATTTCGTAGGTGTTGGTAAAACTAATTTTAGGCTTCAACCACAAATTGCGTTATACTTTTGAAACGGTGAGGATTAAGCCCATTGCGGCGGAATCGATGTTCCATTGAGACAAGCACTTTCACTTTCGGTTACAATTCAGGGAGACACGGACCGAATCCGTGATTTTGTTCGATTTCACGGAAAAAAAATATCGGTAATTAAGAAGAGCTGAGGGTTCAATTGGGGGGGGGGTTATTTTCTTAAGGACCTTTAAAAAAAGAGAACAGCGATAATCGAATTCCATCAAGTCGAAGGAGTTTTGCGAGATCGTGAGTGGAAGCACTATGATGAAAAATGTGACAACCGGAAAGCGGAAGGGAAGTTTTCGAGAAAGGAGGGGATGTAGTTAAGAAAACACGGACACGGACAAACGAAAAAGGAGAAAAGAATTGGGGATAAAGAAAAGGAAAGATGAAAATGTTCAGATAAAGGGGAGAGCGGATGTATTTAGGATAAGGGAAATGTGAAAGAGGAATATAGATTGTTAGAAATGTAGATTCAGAAATGGATAAGTTGATAAAGACTAAAGAATAAAATGAAATACAATGAGAGAAAGAGTTACAGAAATAAAGAAGAAGAGATTAATCAAGAAAAATAAAGAATGAGTTATAGAAAATTGGAGAATACCTTTGAAAAGGAAGTAAAGAGGAAAATAAATGGATGGAAAGAAAGGGGATATAAAAACATTCAGATATAGGGAAAAGCGTATTGTTTGGACTAAAAGGTATGTGAATCAGAAAATAGGCAGAGAGAAGTGTAACAAATGATTATAAAGATAATATCATGGATTAAGTAGATTAGCGGTAAGAAATGTAGAAAAACAAAAGAAAAAAGAGAAAAATAATGAGAAATTGAGTTACAGAAATTGTGTAGATGAATTAGATGGAGAGAAATAAAGAATGAGCTATAGAAAACAGGGGAAGAGTTAGAAAGGAAGGAACGAGAAAAAGAAATTGAGATAAAGAACGGAAAATATGAAACTACTAAGATAAAGGTAAAAGCAAATGTATTTAGAGATGGAAATGTGAAATACAGTAGAACCCCGGTAATCCGGACACTCGCTAATCCGGAACCCTCGGTAATCCGGACGGTCCATTGGGAGTTATGCAAACCCGCAAATTCTTCTTATGAACATATAAACACGCATATTACATAGTAACAAGAAACGAGAGGTGGACAGACTATTTGAAAAATTTCTCCATTGGCTGCAATGATGTGATGGAGAGCGAAGTATTTCGTTTATTGTGATAATGCATCTAAGCTGTGATACTTTTCTGAGACAGCATTTTCCATTAGAGGAATGCTTAATATGTGCGAGACTAAACAATTTCGAAAGACAATAAATTTTCAGTTGCAGCAGATTATCACTTCTCAAAACATCACTTTCATTAAAAAGCTATGAGAGAAGAGGCGTAAAAAACAATCCTTCCTTTTGATAGACGTCCAATGAGGATGACCATGCATGGGCTATAGAGATCGAGGGCATAAAACACTTGGGTCACACGAGAATTATTTTCGGATTGGTTTAAAACAGAATTCGTTCCAGCAGTACGACAACATATGAAATCCGTCAATTTACCACAACGTGCTTTATTGTTGCTTGATAATTGTCCTGGCCATCCTTCTGCAGAAGAATTGTGCACTGATGACGGTGAAATTTCCGCAATTATTTTACCCCTAACACGACTGCGCTGATCCAACCCATAGATCAGAATGTTATTCAAAGCATTAAGTTAGGATATCGTAAGTTGCTTCTTACAAATATTCTTAATGATCCTGTGCAGAATGAAAATTTGGAAACTGCACTGAAAAAGGTAAATTTAAAAGATGTCGTGTTCAATCTAGCTAACTCTTGGGCATCTGTGTCTAAATTATTGATCAGCAAGTCGTGGAAAAATTTACTCCCAAATTTTATTGGTTCGGAAGTTTTAGAAAATGTGCAAACTGAAGAAATTCAGCTTGCGCCACTCATTAATCAGTTACAAAATTGGAACCCAATATCTAACCCTGAAGCTCTCCGGTGGGCTGCTGAGGCTGACGACAGTTTGGCTCGAAACGAAGCTTAAACAGATGACGAAATTATCAGAACAGTAACGACAGAAGATGATGATGATGACGACGACGACGACATCCTGTAGACTACGTCAAAATTTCTCATTATGAGGCTTTGGCGGCCCTCAATATATCATTAAAGTGGGCCGTGGAGCAAAATTTTGAAGCACATGAAATTATGCTCTTTAGACGTTTTAGAAACCGCGCACTTGATTTAAAAATAAGAACGGTCGCGCAAAAGAAAATAACTGACTTTTTTGCTCGCTGATAATATTCATTCACTTTATATGTTGTAATACCTTATGTAATATATACATGCATTATCTGTACAATATAACTTTTGAGAAAAAATGTTTTTTACGTTATTTTTTGAAAACCTCGCTAATCCGGAAACCCCGCTAATCCGGACGCCTATGTGCCTGAATTCGTCCGGATTACCGGGGTTCTACTGTAGATAGAGAAATAAGGAAAATACTGGAAAGTAATCGGATAAAAAGTAAAGAAGAAGAGGAGAAATAAAAGATGGGTTAGGGAATACTGGAGGAGAGTTATGAAGATAAAGGAAATGAAATTAGGAGATAGATCAGGAAGATAAAAAAAAGTTTAGGGGAAAAGAAAAAATAGAAGAAAAGAACTAGATTAAGAGAAATGAAGAAAAAAGAATACGAAAAATATGTCGAATAGGATAGGAATAGAAAACTAAAGAAGAAATTTGAGAAAAGGAAATAATCATAGAGAAATGGAGACAGATAATTTGAGCGAGATGATGAATACAATAAGAGAAACAAATGAAGAAGTGATATTTTAAAAAAAGTACGGAGAGTTAGAATTAAAAGCAGAGTAATGGAGAGAAATAGTAAGGAAGAGAAAGAGATTAAAATAGATGATTAGAGATAGGGAAGGGAGCATGAAAGAGGAGAGAAAGAAGAATTGGGAAGGAGAATTGGAGGAAGAAAAACAGAATAATAGATGAATAGAAAGAAAAAATATAGAGAGCAGACAAGGGCGAATGTAGAAAGATATGCAAAGAGAGGGAAGAAGAGAAAGGGAAATAGAAAAAAGGAATAAAATAAAGAAAAGAAGATTAAATAAGAGATGTGAAGAAAGAGAGATAAATAGAATATAAATAAGAAAGACTCCTAGATAAAGGAATGTAGACAAAGAGAAGAGCAGAAAGTAAAATACCGAAAGAATAAAAGGAAAATCTACAGAGAAAGGCAAATAGCGAATGTGGAATAGAAAAGAACAAAAAGAGAAAGGAAGGAGAAAGGAAATGAGGGAGAAGGATAAAGGAAACCAAAGGAAGGAATCGAAAGGCCATCCTTTTCCTGGTCAGGTTTAGGAAATAGGAATAGGAAAAAAGGAAAATCTCTTGGAATCCAGGAAGGGGTGGGGACAAGGTCTCCAAATCAGACGGAAAAAAGAAAGAAAAGGTTTGGCACTGCGGTTGAGCAGGAATTTGCAGTCGCCGGACCTTTTTTCGCTCTATGATTAGAATATTTCATCAGGGACTCGGTATTTTTTCTATTTATTCCCTACGAGACCAGCTTACACATGAGAGGAAATGTGGATTGAGCAAAATCAGGGCCGTATCTTTACGGTGGGGCACTACAGTGAGAGAGCCCCAGGATGTAGAAATCAATGGGACGTCAGTTACAAGTAGTCTTCAGGACTATGAATCTCTCATCGAAGTATCTACATTTAGATTCATTTTTGTTTGAAGAATGCGCCAAGGTGCTAAGTTAATTATTACTTTAATCGTTTGCGAATTATTTGAGCCTCTTACAATTAGTTATCCACACAATTAGCGTTCAATAATGACCTGAAAATCAAACGTTGTTGCTTTTTGCATTGTTTTGGGCTGAATTTAAATCAAGCGATATTGTTGGTGATCATTGTTGCATGTGCTGAACAACGAGACATACCAACAATATTGCTCGCCTAACAAGACATGCAATATTAATTACTATAATGATGAACTTTAACAACAAAAAATCTCAACAATTTTACTCACTCAAAAATAGTATGTATAATAGATATCCATAATGATACAATTACTGTTCCGCATTCTTCGAAGAAATTCTATTAGGTTTACTCAATATAGAAAGTAACAATGCTCATACAATTCAATAGGGAATATATAAGAATATAATGGTGTCTATGAAAAATTTACAGATATAAAGATCTTAGGGGTTCTTCCCAAATATCAAGGTTAAAATATTCGTAGCTCTTCTCACGGTATTTTTATAAGAAATGGTCATATTGAATAGCAATATTGAACATCACTCATACCACATTATTTCTCGCAACATAATGGCTGCGAACTAAAATGAGAGACCAAAATCGAAAGGCACACTTTTCTTTCCTTTTCTTTTTCAAATGATTAATATTCAGTTCAAGATATCGTAAAAAGCACGTTATAGTATAGTAATAGAAACTTCATATTACCACACCATAAGCCTTGTCGAAACTTTTTCACCCCCTTCACTCTTCTTTCTATACTTTCCTTCCAGTGTTTGTTTATCGGAAAAGGTTCAAATTTGCATTGAAAGGTTTCCATTTGTCTTTCTCTCATATTTATACACTACCAATATCATTTCGTCTGCCTGAACCAATAATTTGTTTATTTACAAATCGATCCTGAAGCCATTTTCACATCTCATATCTTTCTTTCTTCGAAGTCTACATTCCTGGAATAAAGTCTCCCAGAAAATCATTTTTCGGAAACCGTTCAAAATATCGAAAAAAGAAAGTGTATGGAATTCCACTTCGAAATGCGATATCTTCCGGAGAGAAAGGAAGTAAACTAAAGAAAATGTTTCTTGTGATTTTCGGGAGCTTATGGAACCTTTCTTATCTGTATTATTGTTCCCACGAATTATAGCTTGGTACTCTTCAGAGTTGTCCACATATTTTTTTCACCAAGTCGTATCCAGTAGACTTTATGTACAGACCAGTGTATGAATGTCAATAATGATAAATTTCAATCACTTCGGCCTTCATTTTGTAGAACTTCACCTTAACACACCTAAAGATAAAAAAATATGACTATTTCACAAGAATTCAAACAAGGAAAGGGTTAAGGTACTTAGCACATAAGGGCGTGTACCCAGGAAAAATCCCAAGGAAAAACGGACTTGAAAAACGTCTGACATGGCCGGGAATCGAAACTGGGATCTTCCTCTATCCGGAGGCTGCCTTTACTTACTTCAGTTCCCAAAACGGTTTGTTATAAAGTTCTGTCAGGGTAGCCTGGATGCTTTAGGCAGCCTCCGGAATAGAGGAAGATTCCGGGTTCGATTCACAAGAATTCTTTTCTTTTTGAAATTTTTTAAATCTTAAAAAAATATTTCGTTTTAAAAATGATTCATTTGTTAACATTTCTGAAAAAAGACATATTTTATCTTATGTATGTGAATAATTATCTTCTGTAATGCTAAATGTATCCGTACGAAAAGGCATTTTCTGAGGATGGCAAAAAGTTCGTTCCAATAGAAATTTATGGGTAACTATTTTGGCTTAAAGTCCTTGAAAGTCAGCATGGATAATTGGTCCTAGCCCAATGGGATTCTGTACATCTAACGGGAGACTTGGCTGTCAAAAGTGCTGTGCGAGTTGTCGGTGAAGTTGCTGCCGGTCAAATGGGTCTCGGTAAGATAAGGCAATCCTTTGTCCGGTTAAATACGAGGAGTACGTACGTGATCGTCAAACGTACGCTCACGTGCACTTTTAGATGCTGTGACGTCAAGTTTTGTCCTTCAGATAAGTGTCGGCGAAGTAACTGTCGATCAAATGCTGTCGGTAAAACGAGACCATCTAATTACGTACATGTCAGTGCACAATGACGTATGAGGGAGTACGCGCGTGATAGTCAAGTGTGCCTTCACGAGCACTTATGGAATCTGTGAAGTAAAGGGTGAATTGGGATTCAATGAAATGATCTAAGATATGACCATTTCCGATATTATATGTTGGCTCAAGCATGAGGAAAGGACACCCCCTGCGGTCAAGCGATAGCGCGCCCTCTCTATAAAATCCGCTCGGCCGGTCCTCGGATGTCTGCAATAAAACGTGGCTTTAAGGGTCTTTCCTCTGGAGTTATGGAGTCCCTTGTGTCCACGTTTAAATGATTCTTCCTCGGAAAAGGCTCTATCCTTAAAAGTTTTGTCCCTTTCTCCGCTTGTCTCATTCTTCTTTATTATTTTCATTCCTTCTTTTGTCGTACATATAAAGTAATTCTAAGAATTCAGTGAAGATCACGTCTTCTGATCATTGGTATATTTTTTTAATTAAAGAAAGATGGTCGACATTTTACTGCTAGTTCTTACCTTGGAAACCACTCGATTTTATCGACTCTCTCGACCGGTTTCCCGTTTGACCTACAATAATTTGACCGAAACTCCATTATCAGAAACTCCAATTATCGGTTCTTAAACAATTTAAATATCAATTCCTGGTCTTAAAGATATAGATATTTTTTTGCATTATTTACTCATTATTCATTATTTATAAATTAATTTCCGATAAATGAATGTTATATTTTTTGCCATTTTCTCTTTGACATTTAAACTTATTTTACTATTTATTATGAAGCCAATAGTCAGCAAAACCTTTATTTAGGGGAGACCGGGGCTAATTCGGTACAGGGGCTCGTTCGCACACTGAGGTTATTTCATAAACCGTTTGAGCGAATGAGTTGAAACTTGAACACAATGTGTGGGTCCCCTCCACTTCACGCCCGGTCATTTGAGTAGTTTCACTCGTCTAGACAAGTTGTCTTTCTTCACTCAAATGTAAGAAGTGGGCCCATGAATGTCAATGGCTTTACACCTTTTCTAAATGCATACATTGTGACAGCGATGATGATGACGAGTAGGCTTTACTTTACAGTCTAAAATAAAAATGGCTTAACCCAATTTTTAATCTTCGCTTTATGGTTACTTACAAGTTTAATCAATGTGTACGAACTAACCCCGTATACGGGGCAAGTCCGAACACGAGCATTTTTATGGAATTATTTTTATAGTAAAGTAGTTAATGGAATATTTTTGAATAAAGTGACGTTTAATGTAGATAAATTTTAACTCGTAAAAGTTGTTCTTTGTTTTCCTAATATCAGTCTTAGAAAAAATTAGAAAATTCAAAAGAAAATAAAAGGGTAACGAACTGGCCTCGGTCTCCCCTACTTTTAAACTACATAGCTATTTGTATATATTTTTCACCGTATTTATTTTTAACCTAACCATTTGTGTGTGACTAGAATGTTAATTGTATCGATTTCACAATGCTATTACTGAAAGTTAATTGTGAATAATTTTTAGTTAATTTTATATCCTTGAATGTAGAAATAAAAATGAGTTGTTTTCAATTAGGCAATCGACAAGTAATCGGTTATTTTTACTTTTTAACAGCAGAATGGGTCTCTTTCCCCAATCATGGAACGATAGCAGTGATGACTATAAAAAATAGTCCTGTTTATGGAGAAAAGATTTTGAACTAATATCTCCTAATTCAAGTACAAATTAGCGAAAGCATATTCGATAGAACGAAAAATATTACATTGTTCATAGTTTAATATATGGATTTTTATAATGAATACATATTTAGCTTATTTATTTCGTATTAAATATATAAAGAAAAGGTTGTAAGTAAAGTAAATTTATTCCATCTTTGAAATAACTCAGACAACATGAAAAATAGATAATAGGATGGAAATTAGGTATAAACTGCTTCGGGGCCACCCTCAAATCAAATATGGTGCAGATACAACATTCAAATTAGAAAAAAACATAAAAAAGAGAAGTGGTAAACATAAAAGGAAAACAAATGTGTTGTTTACACTTGTTCTAAAGAAAGTGATAACTGTAAATTTTACAAAATTGCAAGATACATAAATGCAACAATAATAAAGAATAATTTTACTTTTTCTATCAAGTAGTACTATAACTACCGAAAATTATATTAAAGTTCTATGAATATTTTCGGTGGCCAATATCCAAAATTAGGTCAACTGTAGAAATTTGTGAAAACATTTCACATTTGATGTTTCTTCAGACAAGAAATTAAAAATCTTTGGGCTCATATAAACAAAAGATCTTTTGAAAATAGTTATTAATTGATAGTGAATGAATATTGGTAATTGAATAGATAGTAATTGAGCATTGGTATTTCTATTTTAAATTCTGCGTGGACTTCAAACGTATGTGATATCATTACATATTCCTTTTGATCTGCTGTTTGTCCTGGTAAAGTCATCTCTCTCGACTCACACGCTTTGGAAATCCATTTTAGGTTTCGATGAATGAAAGTGTATTGAGTGAACATCGATCCTCGAAGCTCTAGAAATGGCGAGAGAAAGCGACGCAGACTTTCTCGATCGGGCTCATCGGATATTCGAACGAGGAAAAACGTATTCATTCTTTTCTTATTTCGCTCCATATAAATGTAAATGGAACATGTATAGCATTTAATAAATTAATATTATAGAGGAAGTCTATTTGAGCATCACGTTAAAAAAGGAATCATACTAACCTCAGTATCCTATCTTATATCATTTTCTTTCATACTATCTTATAAGATATGAATGCATATTTGACTATGGAAGTATTTGTTATCGGTTTCATACTGAGTAAGATTTTGGAAATAGATTATATAATTTGGATTGCTAGAATTCCTGTCAGAATAGTTGTTTGAGTTTATATTCTTCTCTTCTGTTTATCTTTAAACTCAGTATCAAGAATATATATAAATAGATAGATTGATAGATAAAGAACGAAATTAAACCTCTTAAGTTCGATTTTTTATTTAAGCTATAAAAAAGGCAAAAGTATAAATGATAAAATACAAATCTATACTAATATTTAAATACAATCTTACACAAATATTACGATAAAATATTAAATATGCAGTTATTAAAAATACAAATATGTACTAAAAATACTGAATACAGAGTATCGAATATATAAACTTAGTTGAACAACAATTAGTATCTATATATGTATCTATGTGTAGAGTATGCTCTGAAGCATGTCAACTTCCTTTATAATACAAAATATGGTGTAAAAATTGATTGGGGTTTCCCAAATTTCCATAGCGATTTAAGCATGGACTATGACCATTATCTTTTGATCAGTTTTGTTTGAAAGAACAAAAGTAGGAATAAGCAAAATACTGCGATTTATCAACCGTATTGTTGATGTAATTATGCTGGATCATTTACATAAACAATACAATAACATAGACACATACATCTCTGTGTTCACAATGGAACGAGGAAATAGTGTTATGGAATATCTATGCTTAGCATTACGGCTTATGAAAATATAATTTCCAGTATATACGGCATCTTGACTTATTCTAGGTAAATACCAATGGGAGAAAGTAATAATAGACAGTTTTATTTTATGCAGGGTATAAACGAGTAAATGTTTCCGACAAGGAAAACTATTTCCTGAAACATTCAAAATACTAAGCCTCTTCATCTACAAAAGCGGAGTACACTTTTATTTGACATGAAAGTAGTATTAATGATAGATTCAGGATTCGGAGTACAGTGGAAATTTTTTTCTGTCATAAATTGGGAAAAGCTCAGGATACTTTAATACTGCAGCTAAAAACAAATGCAAGAACTTGAGAAACTGTTTTCTTCGAGGAAAGGCGAAAAACTGAAATATGCTGGCTATAAATGGAGACTAAGAATGGACATTCTATGTACGGAAAGAATTTGAAATTAGAATTTATCTAGTTTTTCCAAATGATTAGCTTGCTAAAATTCTCACCCAATGTCCATTCAATTTATTTCGCGTGTAATTTACTGAGTTATTCCTTCCCCTAAAACTGATTTGAATTTTTATGTATGGATGAATTGGAAAAGATTAATTAGACATGACATTTCATTATTTCAATCAACTGATTACAGGTTTGATTCATTGCCAGTACCTACATTAACTTCCTTATATTTGTAGGCGTGAACCCAATAAAAGCTAAGACATTATTCACAATTACCAATCGAGACCAGCAATACTTCGCTAAGAAACGCTGCAAAATTAATTGGTACAGATTTCTGTTGTTTTAATAATTGTGGTTGGAATAGTTGTCGCTTTAATAACTCGCTATTTCATTAGACACTTATTTTATCAATTGTCGTTAGATTAAATATTTTTATAATAATTTCAAATTTGTCACCTAATTAAATTAATAACTTGACGTTTTTAGTACGCCGCCATAGGAAACCTCTCTTCTCAATCATAGGAAAGAATATGGTCGAAAGAAACATTTGATTCATTGGAAACGTTAGCTAAATATTTATTTATAACATGGAGAACTCCAAAATTTCAACGAATGGCTAAAAAATTTGGTTTTACGTTAGTTATTTTATCCTTTGAAAGTGAAACTACGAAGGCGTCGTTACGGTGAAATTGGCACTTCGGTGGGTGTTACCTTTTGCAGCATTTCGACGCATCCGAGTACCACTTAAAAGTGCATTAGCACACCTAACAAACGGATTCACTAATGATCCGACGGCAGTTACACCTCTCTCTCTCTTTGTTCTTTATTTTTCACTGATTTGCGTCCACTTCCAATTGACTTCAGAGAGGAAAAGGATTTAATGTGATGTTGTTTGACACATTCAGATGTGATTTTTGTCATTTTTGATTTTATCTCTAGAGATATTAGTGTATAATTAAACGCAATTAATTGCGGTCCACTTGAAGTTATTCCTCTCATAGAAGTACGAGTTTAAACTACAAAAATCTAAGATGTTATTTACAATTTCCGACCACGACCAACAATATTTTGACAATAAAAGCTACAGTATCAATTTCAACCGATGTTTGTTTTCGTATTCTACTCCTACACACATATTCGTATTTGTATGACTTGGAGATGGATTTTAATTCATGTAATTATACTGGTAATACTGAAATATCGACCATTAAATGCAATTGATGGATAAATAGGAATTTTGCGTGCAATAGGATATTATAAAATTCCGTCATATTTTAGCTAATTATTATTGGTTGATTTTTGAAAAGATAACCAAATTTCAACCTTTATTTTCTACATTATATGTTAATATTGTGATTATCTTAGTTATTTTGTTATTATTTTTTAGTCTAAGGAAATATAGAAGAAAAATAATGAGGTTTGGCTTCACCTACTATTCTGCACGTCGACTTTGTTAGTCAAATAATATTTGTATGTACATTGCCATGTTTATTCCAAATAATTGAGTCTTTTACGATGAGGTAGGATACCAAGCGTTGATACGATCAATGCAATTTGTATTAATAATTTTCGTGGTGTTTGAAATATGACACATTAAATACATTCAGTTTCCATTGCGTCATGTTTTTCTCATCAATTTTTCTATTTGGCTCATTTTTCAGCAACTTCAGTTGTATATTATTTATACTTAGTACATCCATTATTTAATGTCCAATCCATCTCGCTTTCTCGTTTAATCCATTGCTGCTTAGCTACTTGTGCTAGTCCATTTTATATTTTACTTGGCAAATCCATGATTGGTTGTTACATTCATTATGGCATGTTCAATATATTTTTGCTAATCTATATATTTGTTTAATCCCTTATTATTGTTCAATTCATTCTTGCTTTTTTAATCCATTGTTGCAAGTTCAATCCATTCATCCTTGTCAATTTGTTTGTTCAATCCATTATTAATTGTTCAATCAGTTATTGCTCGTCCATTTTATTAATTTTCTTTGCTTCAGTCCATTATTGTTTGTCCCAGCTTTTTTTGCTTCTTCAACCTTCACCTGAAAGTTTACCTCTAAAACCAACCCCTTTTTTACTTTCTCCATATACGAAGTATAGAGGCAGTATTGTTTTCATGAAAAAATTCGACTTCGAGATTTCAACGGAAATACATGTTTTGGGGTCCCTAGAACACGTTTTGACCATTTTCGGAATGAGGTCTGTGTGTATGTGTGTGTGTGATAGTGGGTGCTCTAACGTAAAAACTATTAATCGTATTTATACCAAACTTCACATATAGTACTGTGGTGTGTGCTAACAGAGTTTATTAGTTTTTGGAGTAAATCGGTCAGCCGGAAGTCGAGATTTATTCTTCGAAGCAAACTTCCGGTTTTATAAAATATCTCCATAAATATGATATTTAGGTATATAATATTATTTATAATAGTTTTAGAAAATAAAATTTACTATAAATTTTGTATTAAAGATATTTTTGTATCACTGATTGTTTTGGATTTATTCGTGAAAAACTGATAAACCGGAAGTAGCTGATTATGTACTTTGTGGGCGCTCTAACTTAAAAAACATTTTCTCGTTTCAACACCAAATTTCATACATAGCATTTTAGTTAGTGACGTTAGAGTTGATTAGTTTTTGGAGTGAATCGGTTAACCTGAAGTTGAGGTTTACTTATCGAAGCTCGTTTCCGGTTTTGCAAAATATCTCCATTAATCTGATATTTAGGTATATACTATTATTTATAAAAGTTTTAGAAAATATAATTTACTATAACTTTTGTATGAAACATATTTTTGTAAAACTGATTTTTTAGGAGTTATTCATAAAATACTGATAAACCGGAAGTTTCTGATTATGTACTCGTGGGCGCTCTGGGCGCTGTGGGCGAAAGGCCAATTTCATCGTTTTTCTTCGAATATGTCCCAAAAAACATTATTTATAATGTTTGTGACGTAAAATAATATGATATAAATTAATCACTCATCTTCCAAGTTTAGACTGAACTAGTAAATTGGTGCTTGCAAACTGCAAGCAAAGCAAATCATTAAAGGATACTACCCTGTGTAATCGGTATATATGTTATATTTACGTTTCTTTTTATTTATACCACTGTCTATCGTATACATAATTTTGAAATCTGAGATCGAGATTCATGAAATAATATAATAATAGAATAAGTACTTCGAAGGCCTTTCACGTTCATTTGATACGGGAGTTTTGTAGTTGAGTTCTTAATGAATAAATACACATTCGTAAAGTTAAATTAAGGAAATACGCCAAAGTAAAGTTAGAATAAAAATCTGCGTAAAATAAAAATTCGAGAAATCGATAGACGATTTGTTCCTGTGGTTTGTACTCGGTTTAGTGCAAGACATACTCCAATTGAATCCTATGGCCGCGGTCTGCTTCCGGGCAGATCACCATATGATGAAGAGGACAATATTGACGGCGTGCAGAATATTATCAAATATTCTTTTTCGGTGAAACTAACACCCTGATTTTTTTTGAGGAACGTACTCTTCCTAGCGCGACATAAAGCTGGCAATGTAAAAATACGTCGCATATCAAATCAATTCCTACCTTACTTAGTTTTGGATTTCAGTCCTCAATGAATATATAAGGTCGAAGGTTTCCGCGGCGATCGGCGGATTCCGTGGTATCTTTTCCGGGATCCCACCGCGATGAACGTAGCAGCGGCGACGACGACGTTTTAATATGCATTCGTAAAAGTAATTTAAAGAAATAAGCATAAGAATGCTAAGTTAGAATAAATATTTACATAAAATAAAAAGGCGAGAATTCGATAGACGATTCGTTACCTGAAGTACTCTGTTAAGTGTAAGACATACTGCAATTGAATTCTATGTTCATTAAATGGCGTCTACCACGACAATGAGCTCCGTTTCTAATTAAATAAACAAATAGACAATAGGCAACGTAATTATGTAAATAGTTTTAAAGAACGTAGAAAAAGAACTTTATTCTTAAGCCCGTTTGGAGAAGATGGTAAAATAATATTCATACAATGATACATGCAAAGATTGTTTTTACTAACCAAGAATTATCCAGCGTAGAACAACGTAATCAGAAGATCGTTCAAGGAAATCAGTTTATTTCATGGGTAGATTTTTGTTTTTCATTTCGATGAAAGTTGAATTACGTAATATACTAAGTATTTATTAAAGAAACGTAGAATAAGAACTTATTATTTCTAAATATTGCCGTTAGAACTATTAATTTCCATTAATATTCTAAAAGTAATATTTTAGGATTATGTAAATTTCAGTTGTACTTACTTTTACTCAGGCATAGGTAGACTTGAACCGGTATAATATGTCCTTCATCAGTAATTAATGAGTATTTTTCATCCTAATTGCTTTCCTATCCCTCTAATATAGATTCAGTGGTGACTTTTCAATTAATTCCTCGAATAATCTCACCACTTGCATGACTTTTCCGATTATCTTCGTTGATAAATGGTCTCGTATTAATACATAAACTTATGTTATCACAGCGTGCATTCACGATTGATTCATTGACTGTGCAGATATCTACTGTCTATTTTGATGAAATTTACATTTTTCAACATTCAGTAATAACATATATCGAAAGAAATATTTAAAATTAATAAAAATGCATCAAACCTTTATCACGGCATATGAAATTTGGATTGTAAACAAACTTGTTTTCGATTCAAACAATGGCCGTTGCCATAGATTTAAACTTCGAAAGGAGGAGAAAAAACCGTAATAAATTGGCGTTCAAACTAAAATTTTGCGAATTTCGTGTAGGAATGTTGAAATCAGTCTCAAGAAAAGAAAACTTTGATCTTTTAGACACAATATAGCCCGAGTTTCACTGCCGTACGCACACGTTTTCTTATTTTCACGAACAAAAGAAATTTGCTCTGCATGGCCATTTTTCGTTTTCCCCGTTTTAATTACATTGAAAAATATAATCGTATCTGGGCTCTAACCTAGGACAAAATCTGTAGATTTTCGATTTTTTCCCAACTCGACTGTCAATTATAAATCTCTCTTGAAACTTTCAGCCTTCCAGCTCGATTAGAAATGCCCAGGAATTTGTGTCAATGAGTCGGATTTGCAGCTTTATATATAGTAACTAGTAAATGGGTGCTTGCAAACTGCAAGCAAAGAAAATTATGAAGGGATATGTGTCTTTTTAATTATACTACTGTCTATCGTATACCTAATTTTCAAATATGAGATCGAGTTTCATCTAATAATATAATAATTATTTCGAAAGCCTTTCTCGTTTAATTGAGACGGGAGTTTTGCAGTTGAGACCTTAAAGAATACGCATACGTAAAATTTAATTAAGGAAATACGCCAAACAAAGTTAAGAAATAATAAAAATCTTCGTAAGATAAAAATGCGAGAAATTGATAGAGGATTCGTTACTTGTAGTACTCGGTTCAGTGCAAGGCATACTTCAATTGAATTCTATGTACGTTAAATGGCGTCTAAAGCGGCACAATGAGCTCCGTTTCTAATTAAATAAAAAAATAGAAATTAGGTAACGTAGCCGAATAATTTTGAAGAATGTAGAAAAAGAAGTTTAATTAAAAGCCCGTATGGAGATGTTGGGAAAATAATTTGCATACGATGTTAAACGTAGAAATTGTTTTACTAACAAAAATTATCCAGCAAACACGTACAACAACATAATCCGAAGGTCGTTCAAGGTTTTAGGACGTCCCTCTTTGGATTTCGAAGGCCTTCTACGCTTATTTAATACGGGAGATTTGAAGTTGAGTCTTTAATGAATATGCATTCGTAAAATTAAATTAAGGAAATACGCCAATCAAGGCAAAGTTAGAATAAAAATCTGCATAAGATAAAAATGCGGAAAATAAATAGACGATTACCTGTGTAGTATTCGGTTCAGTGCAAGACATGATGCAATTGAATCCTATGTTCATTAAATGGCGTCTACCACGACAATGAGCTCTGTTTCTAATTACATAAACAAACAAATATGCTACAGACAACGTATCTATGTAAATAATTTTGAAAAACGTAGAAAAAGAACTTAATTCTAAAGCCCGTTTGCAGAATATGGAAAAATAATTTGAGGTGAATACAATAGAAAAGAGTAAACATAGTAAGCATATATTTTTAATCGCAGAAATTGTTTTACTTACGAAGAATCATCCAGCTAATACGTAGAAAAACGTAATCCAAAGGTCGTTCAAGGAAATCAGCGTATTTTATGAGTAGATTTTTGTTGTTTATTTTGATGAAAGTTAAATTTTCTTGATGTATATTAATATTACAAACAAAATAATATTGAAAAATATTTCAAAAACTTCATACTTTCATCACGGTGTATGTTATTTGAACTGCAACAAAATAATGGTCGTAGCCAAAGTTTTGATCTTGGGAAGGGTGCAAATAAAAACAGTAATAATTTGTGTTTAATTTAAGATGTTGCCGACATGGCGAAATTTGGTGCAGGAAAAATAAAAATTCCTCTTTGAGGTATAATTCAGTTAAATTCTCTCCTGTAAGTACATTTGTCATGCTTATGTGAATGAAAACAATTGGTTCTTCATGGACATTTATCGTTTCCCCAGCTTTATCCCATATCAATACGGAAGGTACTACGTATTAATTAAAAAAAAGAAAATTTAACTTAATTTTAAATTCTGTATGGATAAGATAGTATAGAAAGAATAATTATATGTTATTAAAATAGAAAAGAAGATACATAATAGGCATACAATAAAAAGCACAATTTTCACACACGAAAGGCAATCCACCATATACGTATAATCCTAACATCGTTCAAGGATATAATTTTATTTCCTGTGTAGATATTTGTTGTTCATTTAAATGAAAGTTACACTTTCTTGATATTCAGTTAAATATCTCGGGATCAAGTTAAATATCTCGGGATATTCATACAATAATACATGCAAAAATTGTTTTTACTAACCAAGAATTATCCAGCGTAGAACAACGAAATCAGAAGGTCGTTGAAGGAAATCAGTGTATTTTATGAGTAGATTTCTGTTTTTTTTATTTTGATGAATGTTGAATTACGTAATATATTACGAACTAATTGTGTACTACGTATTAATTAAAGAAACGTAGAAAAATAACTTAATTTTAAATTATCTTTGGAAAGGATGACAGAATAATTATATGTAATTAAAATAGAAAAGAATAAACATAATAGGCATAAAATTAAAAGAACAGAAACTCACACACACGAAAAGCAATCCACCATATGCGTAAACCAACGATATCCTTAGATAGTTCAATAATACCATGTATTTCCTGATTAGATATTTGTTGTTCATTTAGATGAGAGTTCAGTATATGATAAATGTATTTGGTTAAGTGAGCTATGAATTATAATATATTAATAAATTATAGTGTTCGCGAAACTAATGATTCGTAATGCTTACAGTTATGTTATTTCTAAAGATTGTCGTTAAACCTTTTAATTTACATTAATATCCCTATTTATTAATTTATATTCGTATCTATGTACTTCATTCTAGAATAATCTCACTACTTACATGACTTTTACGATTATCTTCGTTGTTAATGGTCTCGTATTCTCTACATAAACTTATGTTATCACAGCATGCATTCACGATTGATTCATTGACCGTGCAGATATCCACTGTCTATTTTAACGAAATTTACATTTTTCAGCATTCAGTAATAACATGTATCGAAAGAAAGATTTAAAATAATTAAAAATGCATCAAACCTTTATCATGGCGTATGAAAATAGGATCGTAAACAAACTTGTTTTCGATTCAAACAATGGTTGTTGCCATAGATTTAATTTTCAAAATGAGGAGAAAAAAACGTAAAAAATTGGCGTTCAAACTAAGATTTTGCGAATTTCGTGCAGGAATGTTAAAATCGGTCGCAAGAAAAGTAAACTTTGATCTTTTAGACGTAATACAGACCAAGTCCTACTGCTTTACGATTAATTTTTCATAATTTAATTAACGAAAGAAATTTGCTCTTCATGGCCATTTTCCGTTTTTCCCGTTTAAATACATTGAAAAATATAATCGTCCCTGGTCTCAAACCTAGGACAAAATCTGTAGATTTTCGATTTTTTCCCAACTCGACTGTCAATTATGAATCTCTTCTGAAAATTTCAGCCTTCCAGCTCGATTAGAAATGCCCAGGAATTTGTATGAATGAGTCGGATTTGCAGCTTTATATATAGTAACTAGTAAATGGGTGCTTGCAAACTGCAAGCAAAAAAAATATGAAGGGATACTACCCTGAGTTATCGGTCTATATGTTATATTTACGTTTCTTTTTAATTATACCACTATCTATCGTACACATAATTTTGAAATGTGAGATCAAGATTCACCAAATAATATAATAATAGAATAATTATTTCGAAAGCTTTTTGCGTTTAATTGATATGGGAGTTTGGAGTTGAGACCTTAAGGCTGGGTGGCCACCAAATGCGAAGCGAAGGTAAGTTGAGCGAAGTTACGTTGAGCGGACTACGCTTTCACAATAGAATCTATACTTTTTAATGCAGCTGCGGCCACCGGATACGAAGCGTAGTTGAGCTGAGAATTGTGACGTCACTCTGCCTCGCAAGGCACATCTTCCGAACGGTCGTGGTTTGTTCTGAAGCGAAGTCAGCTTACCCCTCCACCGTTCTCAACGTGATAGTGGTGGAGGGGGGAGCCTTTCGCTTCTTTCATCGGCAGTATTTGAATTGATATCAGTGTGTGAAAGATTCACATTTTTGAGGGCTCCCGGATAGTCATGTGGACAGCGCGTTTGCCTTTGATGAAAGCGGTCCCGGGTTTGATTCCCGGTGGGAGCCAATGTGCGAAATGACCTAAGCTGTCGAAGCACTTTTAACAACACTACCAACCTAAGATTCACATTTATGAGCTTGAAAGGTGTGATTAATTCCCAATTACAGCTTTATTTCAGAAATATTAATTGATGAACGATTCAATTTCACAAAAAGTAATCACTTTGTCAACCTATGATAATTGTGATCGTAAACCTAATTTAATTACTTCCAATGTGGTTACAAATCAATTAAATCCCAATTTAAGATATTTACTTGTCTTAGCGGAACGCAATCATTGAGAAAATGCCGTCGGAAAGGTTCACTGCAGCCGAGAATAATTTTCTCGTAAATATAATCATTGAACGCAGGTAAGTTTTTGAAAATAAACTAATCCTGTGAAATCGTCAGTAGGTTTCGGAGAGGAACACCAGCTTACCATAGCACTAAAACCAATAACAGTAGGATATTCATTTATGCACCATTAAAAATATTAAAAATACGGCAATTTGAAGTAGATTAAGAAAAAGGCATGTGCTCCTCTCCGAGACATTTACCCGTCAGCAAAAGTATGACGATGGATGAAGAGTGAAGAAAAATTAAATTGCCATGCTTATGTGAGTGAAGTGGTTAATTTTTGTGATGCTCTTTACAAAATAATTTAACTAATTATTAATATAAAATTAAAAACTATTTATACTATCAGTTCCGTCATTGCAAAATGAAAAGTGTACTCGAGTGTGGTACGAACGATAGGAACTTATATGATATTAGCGAAATAGATAAATTAGTGTCCAATGACTGTAAATAATATCTTAATTAAAGTGTTCCAGCAGAATATTGTGACAGAATCCGCCTCTTGCGGAATTTCTGTGATTTAACCGTAATCAAAGAATTAAATTCTCAGTCGGCAACTAAAGGCTAAACTTACGCCATCTTGGTAGTTTAGAAAGGAATCGCTTCGCACAGCTCAGCTCCTCCTCCAGTTTCCGACCCTCGGAGACTAAAACTTCGCTACGATTCGCTCCGCGTCACTTTTTCCAGCTCAACTCAGCTCAGCGCCGCTTCGCATTCGGTGGCCACCAGGCTTGATGAATACGCATACGTAAAATTAAATTAAGGAAATACGCCAAACAAAGAATGAATTTCATGAAGTTAATGATGTAAGGTACAACGTATTAATTGTGTGCTATGTATTAATTTAAGAAAACGTAGTAAAAGAACTTACCTATTCCCCCTAAATATTCAGTGTAGATTCTTCAACTTCATCCTCGAATAATCTCACTACTTACATGCCTTTTCCGATTATCTTCGTTGGTACATGGTCTCGTATCCTCTACATAAACTTATGTTATCACAGTATGTATTCCCGAATAATTCATTGACCGTGCAGATATTCGCTGTCCATTTTGATGAAAGTTACATTTTTCAACCTTCAGTAATAACATTTATGGAAAGAATTTTTTTTTAATTATGCCACTGTATATTGTATACATAATTTTCAAATGAGTGAGATCGAGATTCACCAAATAATATGATAGTAAAATAAATATTTCGAGAGCCTTTCACGTTTATGTGATACGGGAGTCTTTAATGGATACGTGTCCGTGAAATTATATTAAGGAAATACGCCAAACATAGTAAAGTTGGAATGAAAATCTGCATAAGATAAAAATGTGGAAAATAAATAGACGATTACCTGTGTAGTATTCGGTTCAGTGCAAGACATACTCCAAAATAATCCTATATTCATTAAATAGAGTCTACCACGACAATGAGCTCCGTTTCTAATTAAATAAACAAATAGACAATAGGCAACGTAATTATGTAAATAGTTTTAAAGAACGTAGAAAAAGAATTTTATTCTAAAGCCCATTTGGAGAAGATGGGAAAATAATATTCATACAATGGTACATGCAAACATTGTTTATACTAACGAAAAATTATCCAGCTAACACGAAGAACGACGTAATCAGAAGGTCGTTGAAGGAAATCAGTGTATTTTATGTGTAGATTTTTGTTTTTCATTTTGATGAAAGTTGAATTACGTAATATACTATGTACTTATTGTGTACTACGTATTAATTAAAGAAAAAGTAGAAAAAGAATTTAATTTTAAATTCTCTTTGGAGATGACGACAGAATAATTATATGTAATTAAAATAGAAAAGAAGAAACATAATAGGCATAAAATAAACAGCACAGAAACACACACGAAAAGCAAACCACAATAAACGTAGAACAACGATATCCTAACATCGTTCAATGATACCATGTATTTCCTGAGTAGATATTTGTTGTTCATTTCGATGAAAGTTACAATTTCTTGATATTCAATGATAACATGGTCCTTCAAGAAAGGCGAGCAGCAATAAGTTTAGTTGCCGTTATGAGCTTTTCGGTGGCAATTTATCACAATTTATATAGAACGAAAGTGAAACATACATGGAACTTTTTAGTCTGAGTCCAGTATAAGATAAATGTATTTGGTTAAATGAGCTATGAAATATAATATATTAATAAACTATAGTGTTCGTTAAACTAATGATTCGTATTGCTTGCAGTTATGTTATTTCTAAAGATTGTCGTTCAACCTTTTAATTTACATTAATATCCCTATTTATTGATTTATATTAATATCTATGTACTTCATTCTAGAATAATCTCGCCACTTACATGACTTTTACGGTTATCTTCGTTGATAAATGGTCTCGTATCGTCTACATAAACTTATGTTATTACTATATGTATTCCCAAATAATTCATTGACCGCGTAGATATTCGCTGACCATTTTTATGAAATTTACAATTTTCAGCATTTAGTATTAACATATATCGAAAGAAACATTTAAAATGATTAAAAATGCATCAAACCTTTATCATGGCGTATGGAATTACTATTGTAAACAAATTTGTTTTCGATTTAAACAATGGTCGTTGTCATAGATTTAATTTTCGAAATGAGAGAAAAATAACGCAATAAATTGGCGTTCAAACTAAAATTTTGCAAATTTCGTGTCGGAATGTTAAAATCGGTCGCAAGAATAGAAAACTTTAATCTTTTAGACGTAATATAAACCAAGTCCAACTGCTTTACGATTAATTTTTCATATTTTAATGAACGAAAGAAATTTGCTCTGCATGGCCATTTTTCGTTATTCCCGTTTAAATACATTGAAAAATATAATCGTCTCTGGGCTCAAACTTAGGACAAAATCTGGGAATTTTCGATTTTTTCCCAACTCGACTGATAGTTATGAATCACTCCTGAAAATTTCAGCCTTCTAGCTCGGTTAGAAATGCCCAGGATTTTGTATGAATGAGTCGGATTTGCAGCTTTATATATAGTAACTAGTAAATGGGTGCTTGCAAACTGCAAGCAAAGAAAATTATGAAGGGATATGTGTCTTTTTAATTATACTACTGTCTATCGTATACCTAATTTTCAAATATGAGATCGAGTTTCATCTAATAATATAATAATTATTTCGAAAGCCTTTCACGTTTAATTGAGACGGGAGTTTTGCAGTTGAGACCTTAAAGAATACGCATACGTAAAATTAAATTAAAGAAATGCGCCAAACAAATTTTAGTAATAATAAAAGTCTTCGTAAGATAAAAAGGCGAGAAATCGATAGATGATTCGTTACCTGTAGTACTCGGTTCAGTGCAAGGCATACTTCAATTGATTCCTATGCACATTAAATGGCGTCTAAAGCGGCACTATGAGCTCCGTTTCTAATTAAATAAACAAATAGAAATTAGGCAACGTAGTTGAATAATTTTGAAGAATGTAGAAAAAGAAGTTGAATTTAAAGCCCATATGGAGATGTTGGGAAAATATTTTGCATGCGATGATAAATGCAGAAATTGTTTTTACTTACAAAAAGTATCCAGCGAACACGTAGAACTACATAATCCGAAGGTCGTTCAAGGTTTTAGGACGTCCCCCTTTGGATTTCAAAGGCCTTCTACGCTTATTTGATACGGGAGATTTGGAGTTGATTCCTAATGAATGTGCATTTGTAAAATTAATTTAAGAAAATACGCCAATCAAAGCAAAGTTAGAATAAAAATCTGCATAAGATAAAAATTCGGAAAATAAATAGACGATTACCTGTGAAGTATTCAATTATATAAACAAACAAATATGCTACAGGTAACGTATCTATGTAAATAATTCTGAAAAACGTAGAAAAAGAACTTAATTCTAAAGTCCGTTTGCAGAATATGAAAAAATAATTTGAGGTGAATACAATAGAAAAGAGTAAACATAGTAAGCATATATTTTTAATCGCAGAAATTGTTTTACTTACGAAGAATCATCCAGCTGATACGTAGAAAAACGTAATCCAAAGTTCGTTCAAGGAAATCAGCGTATTTTATGAGTAGATTTTTGTTGTTTATTTTGATGAAAGTTAAATGTTCTTGATGTATATTAATATTACAAACAAAAGTATATTGAAAACTATTTCAAAAACTTCATATTTTCATCACGGCGTATGTTATTTGAACTGCAAACAAATTTGTATTCCACGTAAATAATGGTCGTAGCCAAAGTTTTTATCTTGGGAAGGGTGCAAATAAAAACAGTATTAATTTGTATTTAATTTAAGATGTTGCCGACATGGCGAAATTGGATGCAGGAAAAATGAAAATTCCTCTTTGAGGTATAATTTAGTTAAATACTCTCCACTGTACGTACATTTTTCATGCTTATGTGAATGAAAACATTTGGTTCTTCATGGACATTTATCGTTTCCCCAGCAGTATCCCATATCATTACGTAAGGTACTACGTATTAATTAAAAACACGAAAATTTAACTTAATTTTAAATTCAGTATGGATAAGATGACAGAATAAATATATGTTATTAAAATAGAAAAGACGATACATAATAGGCATACAATTAAAAGCACAATTTTCACACACGAAAGGCAATCCAACATATACGTATAATCCTAACATCGTTCAAGGATATAATTTTATTTCCTGTGTAGATATTTGTTGTTCATTTAAATGAAAGTTACACTTTCTTGATATTCAATTATAATATGGTCCTTCAAGAAAGGCGGGCAGCAACGGGTTTGGCTGCCCGTATGAGCTTTTTGGTTACAATGTATCACAATGTATGTAGTATGAAATTGAGGCATACGTTACTTAAAGCTTCCCCTCCTAAAAGGAACATCATCTAAAGAAGCCACACTATGAGGTGGCACGCGAGACAGGACGCTGGAGCTTATCTGTCGATCTTAAGAGAAACTAAGGGCAAAATACCAAACACACCGAGTGCGGTGAGAAAGTGGTCACTGTGCTAGGACTCCAACACCAAGGTACGAATTCCGGCTAGCAAGATTTTTCTGGCTATAGAATGGTTGAGTGTCTTTGTTAATAGTATTAGTTATTGAAATGGTGGTAATTGGGATCTTCCTGCTTTCATCAGAGATGTTATGAATATTGTTATTAATTATAACGCCATAAAGTAGGAATCGGAAATGGCCATTGCAAAGGAAGTTTTTAGACATAATTTAATATACGATAAATGCATTGGGTTAAGTGAGAATAAAGTGAAATACTACTATACTAAACTATACCGATTTTGATGCTAATGATTCGTATTGTTTGCAGTTATATTATTTCTAAATAATATCGTTGAATCTATTAATTTACATTAATATTCTGATAGTAATATTTTAGGATGATGTAAATTTCAGTTGTACTTACTTTTACTCAGGCATAGGTAGACTTGATCCGGTATAATACGTTCTTCATCAGTAATTAATGAGTATTTTTCATCGAAATTGCTTTCTTATCCCCCTTATATAGATTCAGTGTAGACTTTTAAATTTAATCCTCGAATAATCTCACTACTTACATGACTTTTCCGATTATCTTCGTTTATAAATGGTCTCGTATTTTCTACATAAACTTATGTTATCACAGTATGTATTCCCGAATAATTCATTGACCGTGCAGATATTCGCTGTCCATTTTGATGAAAGTTACATTTTTCAACCTTCAGTCATAACATATATGGAAAGAAATTTTTTTTTAATTATACCACTGTCTATTGTATGCATAATTTTCAAATAAGTGAGATCGAGATTCGCCAAATAATATGATAGTAAAATAATCATTTCTAAAGCCTTTCGCGTTTATGAGATACGGGAGTCTGTAATGAATACGCATTCGTAAAATTATATTAAAGAAATACGCCAAACAAAGTAAAGTCAGAATAAAAATCTGCATAAGATAAAAATGCGGAATAAATAGACGATTACCTGTGTAGTATGTGGTTGAGTGCAAGACATTCTGCAAAATAATCCTATATTCATTAAATGTTGTCTACTACGACAATGAGCTCCGTTTCTAATTAAATAAACAAATAGACAATAGGCAACGTAATTATGTAAATAGTTTTAAAGTACGTAGAAAAAGAACTTTATTCTAAAGTCCGTTTGGAGAAGATGGGAAAATAATATTCATACAATGATACATGCAAAGATTGTTTTTACTAACCAAGAATTATCCAGCGTAGAACAACGTAATCAGAAAGTCTTTGAAGGAAATCAGAGTATTTTATGAGTAGATTTCTGTTTTTTTTTATTTTGATGAATGTTGAATTATGTAATATATTACGAACTAATTGTGTACTACGTATTAATTAAAGAAACGTAGAAAAAGAACTTAATTTTAAATTCTCTTTGGAAAGGATGACAGAATAATTATATGTAATTAAAATAGAAAAGAATAAACATAATAGGCATAAAATTAAAAGAACAGAAACTCACACACACGAAAAGCAATCCACCATATGCGTAAACCAACGATATCCTAACATAGTTCAATAATACCATGTATTTCCTGATTAGATATTTGTTGTTCAATTAGATGAGAGTTCAGTATATGATAAATGTATTTGGTTAAGTGAGCTATGAATTATAATATATTAATAAATTATAGTGTTCGCGAAACTAATGATTCGTAATGCTTACAGTTATGTTATTTCTAAAGATTGTCGTTAAACCTTTTAATTTACATTAATATCCCTATTTATTAATTTATATTCGTATCTATGTACTTCATTCTAGAATAATCTCACTACTTACATGACTTTTACGATTATCTTCGTTGTTAATGGTCTCGTATTCTCTACATAAACTTATGTTATCACAGCATGCATTCACGATTGATTCATTGACCGTGCAGATATCCACTGTCTATTTTAACGAAATTTACATTTTTCAGCATTCAGTAATAACATGTATCGAAAGAAAGATTTAAAATAATTAAAAATGCATCAAACCTTTATCATTGCATATGAAAATAGGATCGTAAACAAACTTGTTTTCGATTCAAACAATGGTTGTTGTCATAGATTTAATTTTAAAAATGAGGAGAAAAAAACGTAATAAATTGGCGTTCAAACTAAAATTTTGCAAATTTCCTGCCGGAATGTTAAAATCAGTCGCAAGAAAAGAAAACTTTGATCCTTTAGACGTAATATAGACCAAGTCCCACTGCTTTACGATTACATTTTCATATTTTTATGAACGAAAGAAATTTGCTCTGCATGGCCATTTTTCGTTTTTCCCGTTTAAATACATTGAAAAATATAATCCTTTCTGGTCTCAAACCTAGGACAAAATCTGTAGATTTTCGATTTTTTCCCAACTCGACTGTCAATTATAAATCTCTCTTGAAAATTTCAGCCTTCCAGCTCGATTAGAAATGCCCAGGATTTTGTGTCAATCAGTAGGATTTGCAGCTTTATATATAGTAATATAGAGTTCGAATATACTGTCGTAGATAAATATTTACATCTTATATATGGAGAAAGTCATGCGCTGGCCACATCAGATTTTTTGTTTACGCATTTCCTTGCATATCAGTTTCTCATATGCGTATTTCATATATCAGTGGTAGAGACTCCAATGCAGGGGTTAACCGCTTCTGAAATAAAGGTTTATTTATTATTTTTAATAAAAATATGCATTGGTTCCCTTATATAAGTAATGTAAGTGGCTGTTAGCCCATTCAATGTTGTGTCCGTGACGTAACGGGATAAAGGTCAGGCATCTTGTCTTGAATTTTAAAGCGGAGCGAAGGTTCTTTAATTCCTTTCGCTCCAAAATCATCGCGTTATTCATCCGGAGATAATTCCTCCGAGTTTTCCGTCCGATGCGTGAAATCCTCCCTTGCCTCCCGTGGCAACGCCTTTCTTTTTCCATTCTTCCCACCCTCTTGACCTCTCTCCCCTCACCAGGGGGTCCTCATCCCTCACCAGGGGGTCCTCCTCCATCGCCAAAGAGTGCTCCAGCCGGTGCAGACCACTGCTGAGGAGAGGTTTCCCTAGGAGCCTCGTCTAATCCTCAAATCTTCCTCTCGTCATTATCCTTTCCAAACGTGAACCGTGTAAACACTGCGGATGAAAGAAAGGGTAAATGCACGCGTGACGAGGCGTTTTGATTCGAAGGAATCTAGGGAAGAAGAGTGACCCAAGCAATTAAAGTCGTCCGACGAGAATTGCCCTTTCATTTTCTGAGTTAAAGTCCGCCAATATTTGCCAGCAGTACTCGGTGTTGAGTCAGAGCAGGGATGGGTTTGTAGAATAGTAAAAACTGTTCCTCTTTTCCCTGTCTCTTTCGATTCGAGCTGGATGTCCTCGTATGAGATTCCTTTTATGAATCGACCAAGTTGACTCGTACCGACAAAATTTGATTTCTCATAGAGATCATCATCTAGATTAAATATTTGTTCTTGTAAAAAAACATCACTTTAAATACGAATACTTGCAAATATCAGTGTTGCACTGTTTCGTGAAATTCAAAATTTAATTTCGATAAAATTTTTAGGAGTCAAGAATTTGTAACAAAAACTTGTTATGGAAAAAACGCGGTTTATGCAGAGTGTCAGAAATTTCCATCGTAAATTCTGGTGATAATCATAATTGCGTAACTATTCCTGCTGTATTAATTTAAAGCATAAAATATGAAATTTAATAATAACATAATAAAATATGAAAGTTACAACACTTTCAAAAAAAAGTCCGAATCCTTATTACTAATTTTCGATTAATTTATTATGAGCTTGTATATTATTTGAGCTTTATTTAAAAAATGTGATTTCAAATTTCTTTGTAAAATTAGTTAATTACATTATTGAATTATGAAATAATTACTTAATAATTACACTGAAGTAATTACTTTTCAATTAGAAGTTGAATTAGGTAATTTTCAAAAGATCTAGATTATGATTTTCTTGAGGGTAATGAAAAATTACATCAACGTTACAGAAGCGGAAGGAATTAATTACTAACGTGAAAATGTAGGAATCCAATTTTAACCTCACTAAAACTCTTTTGAGGTGAAGTTAAAATTGCAGACTACTGTTTTATTTTAAAGGTAGATGTTTATGAACGGTGATATATTATTTGGAAATATTTCGTCGCGTAAAATCCTATTTAATAATTTTATCCAATGCTTTATTATATCGCATCCATTTTAAATTGAATGAGCATGATTAAGTCAAGAATTCCTTGAGCTGACAGTTGAGAATAGATGAAATAGATATATTTTATGAAGTTTGGCATTTTTCCGTATGGATATCTTTTATTAATATTTTTTCCCATCAGTGAGATATCTGCTCAGCGTGTGGTCACTTCTCTCTGAGGATTAAGCCTCCCCGCAGAGGATTTAAATAAATATTTGGCTATATATTTTCGTCTGTGGTATATTTCAATGGCGGCTGAATTCCAAAAATGGATAATTTTAGATTTATGATGCGGAAAGTCTCAATGGACCGTGACTGGAATGAACGAGTGAATATATTTGCATTAGCGATGGCAAAGTTAAGAACCGAATACACGATGCACTGTGACATCTGTGATACTTTATCATAGTGTTATATTAATTTATTTGAGATATCATTGCAAGTAGACCTTCTAGCCGGATGGCAAAGTTTTATGATACTAGTCGCATTTTAGTCATTGGGTTTTTAAGAATAATCGGCAGTTTAAATCTCCAATTATAGTTTATTATAAATATTAGTTATAATCTTCTTTTCGCTCTAGTTTCCTGATTAGTTCTATTTTGCCTTGATGCGAAGTATAGTAGAATAAAAGTGTCGTAAGCATGAAATTCGTCCAAATAAAGTTGTTAATTGTTTATTATTTATCGGAGAAAATATCTTAAACTATATTTCTTTGGGAATCACTGATCTAGCTGATCATGGAAGACTCCATAAGTTCACAAGCCGTCTTTCGTATAAGATGTTTTGTATTTTTGTATGACCGTATTCATATGAATAACATACTCTCCGAATCCTGATCGCATGATCCCACACTAGTTAAATGACCCTATCTAATGAATCTATTAAGTTCTATTAAGATAAGGCCAGAAATTATTGTTTTAGAGGTTTAAGATCTTCAAAAGCCGTCTTTGTCGGAGTTCCTACTCTTAGTTCCCGGTAGTCGGAGAAAGCAAGAAAGGAATGTCTTTCTCCGACTACCGGGAACTAAGAGTAGGAACGCCGACAAAGACGGCTTTTGGAAATTTTAAACCTCCAATTCATTAACAGCCGTGTTCCAATGTCTCTTTCCTTACTGAAATTATGGGTTTATACTCAGAGAAGTCACCTTGCAAATATACTTGAATTAGTGTGCATTCAGGAAAAATTTTGGGTAAAAATTGCTCCACCCATTTCCTCTCCTCTTCTGCAAACGGAGTAAATCACGAAAGTGACTCAATATTTTTAGTAATTGCTCGGAGAAAGTTAGAAGCTTTACCCGATAAACTTTTGAGATTATTCAGATCCGGAGGAATGGTGGAATGGAATGAAGTCCCTCAACTTTCCCAAAAGGGAAAGGAAATCCTTGGAAGAAGACCAAATACAGCTCCACGTCGATTTATTTTATAGGAGAAATTTTCGGTCAAGATAAAGAATTCGCGGGAGTTTAAGCATCGCAAACAATGCGGAAAAAAGGAACGGGTTCAGTTTGCGCGGTGGAACTCAATGCCAAGATAAGCGAACTAGCAAAGTATTTTTCTTCACTTAATTCTGGATGCCCTCTTTTGACCTACACTCACTGTACAGACACACTATTTAGGAACTAGTTGTTTAACTGACATTTGTCATCCTACATCTACTTGACCGATACCCCTTTCGTGAGGAATATGTTTCCTCAGAACTCATTTAATAATAATAATAATAAAATTTTGCTCCTCTGACTGATATATGGATGAATATGAATGATGATATGCATATCTGTTACATTACATTTGAAAGAAATCATTACTAGCAAATCACTACTCTCCCTATTAGCTTCAACAAAAAATAAATTAATAAACCATAGGATTAATGGTATAAAATAGAATGTAGACCATGTGTACAGTAATACATCACAATATATAATTAAAAAATTGATTATGTACTTATAATATTCAACATGATACAGCTTTCGTACGATTTTTCAAACATAAATTCTCCCTCATCGTGTTTGAGTAGAAATTCCTTATTTCCATTTATTAACAAGTTAACTTTTGATGGAAACCCCTTTAAAAGACAAATCCTCAATTTTAGTTCTTAACGATTTATAAAAATATTTTTAAAATTCTCATGAAACTTTTGTATCAGCAATAGATTCTACAACTAAATCTTCATAACCAATTAAGGGCAATCTTTTCCTATACTTTAAAACAGGCTTTTCTTATGGAATGATGGAGCGCCCTGTTGCCACATGTATGTCTAAAAGTTTTTTCTCGATTATTTGAGCATTACTTTTACTACATTACTTACATATTTGAGACTTTTAACCTATCATGAATCCCTGTAAAATATACCTTAAAAAAACTGTGTTTCCGTAAGAAATTTGACAACCCCGCAAAATGTCTTCATTAGTTTTACAGAGTATATGAAACGTCAAACGATGAGCGATTCACAAAAGTCGACGACTGTGAATCGCAGGAAATCGGCCTGGGGTCACTCCGTGTTATAAAAGGACGAAGATATCCCGGCATCTCCTTGGCAACCACCTCGGATGCGTTCAGAAGGAAACACAAACGTCGCTCCCTTTATGGGCGATAGAGGTAATGAAGGAATTCAAGATTTCCTCGAGGGAAAAAGGGAAGTCCGTGGCCCTCTGTTTTAACACCTGCTAGCAGCACCCTTCGCTCCATCCACTGCGTGGGGTCCTCCAATATCTCCTTTGACCTCTGGGTTTTCATTCGTGATTCTTCCCTTTCTCTTCTTCAGCTCCTCGTTTATCTTCCTTTTATTTCTGCCTCAACAAGTTTTCTCTCCCATAAAGCAATTCCAAATTACGTTTTTGAATAATTTACTTTATTATGGAAAACGTGTCCTTGTGTATTCTTATGGGAAAATGCACGAGGATTCTACAATCCCCTCATGAAGCATTGCTGTTGACTTAAGGTCGTCGTTTTGAGCTCAAATTAAAACTGAATAAATATACTGTTTGCTTAGAAAATTTAATTTTCCTCATGGTAAAAGTAACTACGGTATTCTTATATATGCTACGAAAATTTCCGGAAATGATTAACTTATGAGACGGAAGATAAAAGTTATATGACCAAAACGGAAATGTTTCGCTTTTTGGAAAAAATGCCAATTTTCGAAGAGCTGTTTCTGAAAACGTTTTATACGTACGGAGCTGATTTTACACTTAAATTGTAACACATTTTAAAGCCTTTAAAAATGTAGTATGCAATACAATATTTTGTGTAGAAAGCTTACTATAGAGGATATTGAATAAAAACTAAAAATGACACTGATTTAACTTTTTTGGGCATTGCTCAATCCGCACAGGTCTCTCAAAGCTGCAAAATCGGTCACTACGATACACTATATACCTCTAATATACACTACATACCACTTATATAGGTCTTAACAACATATAAAAAAATCAGCCATACATGACCTTTTGCAAGGTCGGACCCTTACTTGTGTCTAATTTGACTGGGCTATAATGGGAGTTGTATATATATTCTCAATCAAATATAGCCACATTGTTCTATGGCTCCTGCTGGTTTATTTGTAGAGGGAACGCCTAATGAATACTCGGGGAATCACCTTCTGTTTTGATTGCGATCTCGTTAACTGGAGATACTATTTTGAGGAGAGAGTGATCAGGAAGTGAGAGAGGAAAGACCTAAAGGGATTCGCTTGTAATTGCCCACGTGACGTGGATATTTCTACGCGAGATAATTCCTTATCGGAGAGATAGATGAATCTTTCCTTCCTCTTTCTAACCCCCTTGAAACCCTCTAACTGGGTGGCCAATCTGGTGTGTGCCACCCTCCTCTTAATCACCGAGTCAGGGCTGCCAACTCGAAAGAGAGAAATTCTTTTCAGATTTATCTTTTCAGAAGATTAGATCCTCAAGTTCATGACATTTGCATGATCCATACAATTCAACCTCCAGTGTCCGTTATAGTTCATTAACTAGTACGCACATGTGGAATTGATTCCGCAGATTTCACATCGGGCAAAGAGATGCCCTAACATCTGTGTCATGGGATTTTATTCATTTTCTGGGCCATAGTTGTGCTTTTATTGAACTTGCGGGAAAAATTGCGAAAAATGTTACATCAAATCCAAGTATCTAAAGCTTTGAAAGATAAATTCAAGGCTTTAGACAGACTGGAAGTATATAAATTAAATTGTAAGGATTGTGATGGAATTTACATTGGGATGACAACCCGCAATTTTAATGTCAGAACACAAGAACACTATAGAGCTTTCCTCCTTAAATCTCCCTGATTCAGTTGTATGTGAACCTGACGATGGTAATATACCGAAACCGGTAGTTCCTAAATAAAAACCTTGTGGAAAAGTAAAAATCTGTTTTCAATGATGTCTTTCCACAACATCTCGGCCGAATCGATTGATTATAAATCAAAGTAAATTATCATTTCATATATTTACGAATAATTAAGATTCGTAAAAATTTATAAATGTTTTATCGTGATTTATTAATCAATTTTAATAAAGTAATTAATTTCTCCTTAGCAGTAAGGTTGTAGGCATGATGACAGCGATTAAAATTACCATTGGGTTGCGTTTTAAACAATAAAAGTTAAGCTTAATGTGAGCCTTCTATAACAGACCAACCATAGGGTAAGTTCACCCTATGGTTAGACATAAGGTATAGCATATATTTTTTTTGTTTAATGTTTGTAATACACTTTGTGATTTCAAGATGAAAACTCTCCAATATGCTTTGAAAAATTAAATATAGAATAGTCATAAAGTAATAGTACAAGTCGTAGTAGTCATGCTAGAGCTCCAACGCCAAGGCCCCAGGTTTTTAATCCTGGCTAACCGGATTTTTCCGGTTAGGGAATGCTCGTCTGTGTTTGTTGCGTATTTGTGTGTGCGTTTGTAAAATATATTGTAACGGATGTTATTGGGGCCACCTGTTTTCGTTAAGTAAATTAATAATAATAATGTTAAAAATAAATCTGTTACTCAAAATTATTGTATTTCATCTTAAGTAAAGGTCTGCTTAATTTTTACCAACGAAATTGTAATACATTGTATTTATTGAAAATAATTATTGCTCCATTTAGAGAGATTGTATGGAAATAATGTACTATTCGTTCTCTAAGATATGCGCCGTACTCTGTACTCGATCTAAATTAGATTCAAACTTTTGCATCGAAAAGTTTTATTATTCCTGAAATAAGTCTATTTTTCGGTGTTTTTCAACTTTCCAATTTTCATCTCGTAAAACTTATGGTTCCGCTTTTTAACTTTAGATGAATTTTTTTGTGTGTTCTTCTTAACCCGTAAATAACTTTAGATAAAATCATCTTCACATACTTGCGATATTGGAAAAACTGGGAAAGTTTCAGACAAATCCTTCGGGTGGGAACTTTCCTCGTCTCTTAGGTTACCAGTTTCTGTAGTTCTGTTCGGAAAATGGACTCTAACTAACTTCTCGGAACTCCAAGTTCCCGAAACGTTGGATTAAAGGTC
The DNA here is from genome assembly GCA_947579665.1 of Sympetrum striolatum. Classification (NCBI taxonomy): domain Eukaryota; kingdom Metazoa; phylum Arthropoda; class Insecta; order Odonata; family Libellulidae; genus Sympetrum; species Sympetrum striolatum. The sequence continues at coordinate 79,150,528 of OX388346.1, forward strand.
AGAGTAAATTGATATTTAGCAAAAAGCGAGCTCGGTATTGGCAAACCAAAAACTTTTATAACAAAGAAGTTAAATGAAACGAATTATATCAATTCGGGGAAGGAAGAACCAAGTGCACAATACGGATACATCGGATTAAACATATCAAATTTACAATGGGAGAAAATTTGATCGGGGACTCCGAGGTGATTGGCCTCTTCTAAGAAATCGTCTGCTCGCCTTCAAACCAATCATCCTGTGCAAAGAAAAGAGAGGGCATTCTGGGAAATATGAAAAATGTATTGGAAAAAGAATAGGACGTGGGATGGCTATAGAGAAAACAACTCATGGCTATGAGATAGGAACGCTGTGATTTACTTCATTCGTGGTCCGCTAAAAATAACTCTGGTTCAAAGCAGCTTTAGAAGAGGTTGTGTGCAACGTAACGGATTAATTTTGAGTTAACGGAAAACTTTATTCTTAAGCGTTAACCTCATTCGTTTAGCTCCTACGCGAAACGAAGTTCACCGCTGATGCTTGATTTTGAAGATAAGTAATTCTGATATGAATTAAGTTAGTAATAATAATATATCCTCTGCTTGGAAAACGTTATAAACTATAAATTCTACTTGGTGAATGAGCTGAGTTTACGTAAGAAGTATATATGTTTGGAAATTTATGAGTTAATGACGTTGGAAGTTATTTTGATAGTAAAACGCTACAAAACTCATTGTACTTGTAAAACAAATGCAATGATTATGTCAAAGTGACTTAGTAAGTCTTAAATATAAACAGATTATGTTCAAATTCAATTTAAGTACCTTTAGCGAAGACGTGATGGAATTTGATTTTAATGTCATAACGTCCAACCTTTTTTATGTTAGTTAGTTAGACCCTTTATTGGGAAGTAAGACCCATGTGTGTGTAAGACCCATGTGTGGGCTCTTACACCTAACTCTCATATGTTTATGATATGCACAATTGTAAGTTAAAACAATAAGAAAGATAAATATTTGCTACTGTAGGCTGACAAAGAAATAACCCACGTGGCGAAAAATCACCCATAGAGAAGGGGTGTGAAAATACCCAAGGAAACATAGAAAAAATTCAGTGGATTACAAATAAATAAACTTACAGAATAGCAATATAAAGTTATCAATTCCAAAAAAATATAATTATTAAAATCCTAATGAAGAAGATATTCACAATGTACCGTATTATATAGTATAATAGAAAAGTAAATTCGGTGATTATGTTCAACGCTATGCTTAAAGTGGGATATTGGTACAGTTAGCATAACACAAAAAAATACATTCATAAAGTAATTTGATTTAACCTTATTTTATACGTATATCATAAAGTATAGCTAGAATGAAAATATGTATATCCAGATCGCAATGAAAAACATCGCATTTGGTTGATTCCCAGAGGTTTAAATTCCATGACTAATGTGGTGACTGATTAATATTCGTCTTATCATAAAGCTCCGCCACCCGCGTCGTTGTGATCCAAGAAATACCGAAGTTTAACGAATGCCTCAACCAAAGGACCTTCGGAAGTTTCCAACTTCCTCACGGAGTCACGGAAAGGAATAGTTTTCACTCCTCCACTCGGGTTCAGCTCTTTCTAGGAATCCTAAGCTTAACTAAGAGGTTAGACGCAGTATTCTATGCGGAAAAACGCAGAAGATGCCTGAAATGAAATAAACCGATCCAGAGGACTCGAAAGAAATATTGGAAAGTCAAGGATATTGATGAGAATATTAAAATTGTATACCCCTCGTGTAACGTAGAATTTAATATAATTTGGCTTCAAAAGATCCTTTGCAATGCGGTGCAGATTGGTGAAAGTATTTAGGAATTTTGGAAGATAATAAGAAGTATCAAGCGTTGATCAAGTGTAATATTGCTGAGAGCAGTAGTTTGAAGTGCTATTTCTCGCGTGTAACGTGGAATTTAGGAAAATTTGTCTAAGGACCAATAATCCTTTGAAATGCGGTGCAGATTGGTGAAAGTATTTAGGAATTTTGGAAGATATTAAGAAGTATCAAGCGTTGATCAAGTGCAATATTGCTGAGAGCAGTAGTTTGAAGTGCTATTTCTCGCGTGTAACGTGGAATTTGAGAAAATTTGTCAAATACCAACAATCCTTTGAAATGCGGTTTAAATCGGTGAAAGTATTTTGGAATGATTAAAGGTACTCAGAGGTATCAGGCAAATTAAATAAGAGTGTTAGGAATTGTTAAAAAATAGAGAAAAGATTTTGATTAAGGATAGGGTGTATCGATTAAAGAGGCAAGTGAATGTTCCCGGTTTGGTTCTCGGTCTTTTTAGATTTTTCTTCAAGTCAATCCTGTGTTTTTTTGTAAGAGTGTAAAATAATAAAAACAAATAAAAAAACAGAATAATCACCATTACTTGGTCCAACTTTTAGAATCATAAAATTGAATCGGAAAAAGATTATTAACACATAATAATTGTCGTTAAGGAAAAGCTACATAATAAGTCGCTTGGGGTCAACGTGACCCCAAAATTCTCTGACTGTTTATGAGCCTTTAAGATGGTAAATCGATTGTTACGATCGGTGAGATATTTTTAACACTTCTTTAAACAAAAAATATACCTATTTTACCTTTCATAATTTTTATATTTGTTAATTGAAAAAAAATGTTTTAAAATGTACCGAAACTGCAGTCAGTCATTTAAACTAAATATTGACTTAGAAATTGTAAAGAAATAAGAATGTTTAGGAGATGATGGTCAGTAATCCTAATTAAATTTATATTAGTTTCTATAGTTAACATTTTAATGGAAACGGAGATAACTATGGTATAAATTTTGAATACATGAAAATGACAAATATTTGTAACATACTAAACGAATGGTGCCGTAGATCTTCCGTGACCGTGAAATGTGTACACGTGTAAATCTCTTTAATCAGAGTGCATGTCGAGAGCATTGAAAATTACATCTCCTCGTAATCTTGTTTTCCACACTTGGTAATCTCTTTCTCCGATGTGTGCGAGACCCCCATTTCCTGATGTGGCCAAATCCCTTGCTTTTCGACCGTAAAATATTCCACCAATCTCATCCTTTAGCGACCTCGGGACATCAATCTCAGGAGCTCTCGTGCGTAAAATCTCGAGACATAAGTTATTTCCGCGAGAAATAAATTGCACTAGTCAAATTTCTCAGTTCACAATTTAAAGAAGAAATTCTATCACTGAATTCACGTTTTGTCTTTCAATTTGAAGGCTTGTTTTCCACACGGATTCTCTCCATATTTCTTAGATGTAGCAGTCTAAAGGTAGTTAACATCCTTTCAAAGCTTGCGTCCGCACCTAACAGATTTTGTAGCTATCTCACAACACTAGTCTTGACATTCAAGACATATAGCGAACTAAATATGCTGATTTTGGAAATTTTACTTTTTGCCAAATATAATAACGATTTGAAATTTGATGTTGGAAGGTGGAAATATTTTCTTAAAGAGACGAACGCAGGCGATATTCTTCTCTCATTTATTAACAGTTACAAGCTTGCTTACAGAGCTTGCTACCGAAAAAATAAAACGTATCAAATTCCATTGAAAATAAAATGCATCACGTTACATTCTTATTTTTACGATTAAATAAAATTATTTTCAAATGACAAGATCAACTTTCATTTTCCCGAAATTCTCCACCCATGATCGTTTCTTTTCATCCCCATGTGGATATTCCTTTTTTGTTAGTTCTGCAGCCTTGTTCCAGTCCCTTTAAGGCAGGGATCTCCAATAGCCCTCAACTGGCCGAACTAGCTCCCACCAGGACTCTGTGGTCAGCAGTTGATGTATCTTGGTGTCGTTTGAAATTTACAGTAGTTAATCTAATTAGATTGAGCATCGTATTATATTAACGTCTATAAGGAGTAGTGGTCCATTTTTAGCGGCAAATTCCTATCAGTATTTTCTTTTATAAGTTTTAGGGTATTTGCTTGTACATCCTCAAACATTTTATGGCATCGAAATTTATATGAAATCTAAAGGAAAATGTAACTGAAAAGCACCGAATTATTTAAAGGGCCATATGCGTTAGACTCAAGACTGACATTTCTCTGTTTATTACTAACTAGCGGAGTGCCCGTTGATTCTCAACGGAAAAATGAATGGAATGTAAATCGAAAGAAATCATGACATTTAGAAATGAAAAGTCTTAAATTTATGAAAAAACAATACTTCTCCTCATAGTTGAAGGGCAGAGAAGGGCCAGAATTTTCATAAATTTAAGACTATTTTCATGTATAGAGGAACAGATTTGAAACAATTACAGAGTTTAATATTGAATTAAAGGCAAACCATACACCAGCAATGCTTCTTTAGAGAGAATTGCTATAGTATATGTAACTAAAAATGTGAAGTAAATTAACAAAAAAGACTTCGAAAGTGAAATATCTTGTTAGAGGTCGTTCTTCGAAATGATGCTTATTTGACTAAATTCTTATTCAGTTTATCCAATTTTTCCTTACCTAGACATTCAATCTATTAGTTACAGCAATGAAAAGAATACATGTATATTTTATTTCTTTCGATACTTGTCTAAAGTCCGTAAATGAATACTACTTTGATTTTTTGGAATAATTAAACCCTGCAACATACAAAATACATATCGAAGCGTATTTCTAATGATAATATTTGAGCAGCATGCATAAAACCGAAGCATAAAGATAAAGGACAGTCGCCCATAATCTGAGAGAGGTGTTCCATATTTTATAGTCTAAAAAACTTAATAACGTATCGACAATCGTTTAACACGAACATTTAAATATAATATTTAAAACATAACAAAATACCAATGAGTATGACTATCACCGTCAAGAAAAGATATAGGTGGATGGTACCTATTCTTAAAAACACCAATAGATGATCCAACATTTCTTAGTATAATATCCAATTCTATACCTAAAAGCACAAATCCGTTTACCTTTCCAGTCAGGTATAAAAGGATTGTGATTCCTTGCTGCTTTAAATACAATTATATACACTTCAAAGGAAGTAATCACTGAATTCAGGGATATTTCAATGATCTTGATTGATTCATGCTTCAGCGTTAACGATTAAATTCACGGCGGGACGCTAAGTGAGACGATTAGTATTAAGATCGGAAAATAAGAATGAAAAAGTTATCAAAAATACCAAGCTAAGAAGATATAATTACTTTATATGAGGAAAGAAGATTAAACGATAAACATTAATTTCACAAAAAATATAGCTTGGTCTTAACGACGCATACTGGGCTAGAATCGAAAAAAGCTGGCCAAAAATACGAAAGTGGTTTTTTTGAGTGAAGACTTTGAAACTTTGCATGGTCATTCTTAAATAAATTCTGGATATAACAGCCAAATCATTTTTGTTGATTCCAGCGCATTACAATTATACAGGGGTCAAAGTTGACCAAATTTTGCGAAAAATGCGGGTCACTGATTTTTCGCGAAATTCTTCAACTTCAAACCGATGCTGAACCCAAACTAGGAAAATCATCCGGTAACATATGATGCCATATTATAAATACGTTTTCTGTCCTTCATGATACTTGGCTTTAATGAGCTCTGTTGAATATTTATATACCTTACATTACAAAATGGCGGACCCTTATTTTGGAACAAATTTTTACCAAAAACGAGGAAAATAGCAGATTGAGACACCGTGTGACACGGGACTACTTACAACCACGATAAGCTATGAACCTTCCTTAATGGGAATCTGAAATAAATTATTGCCCCAATTTGCCCCAATAAGATATAAATCGACTTCTTGACAACGCTACAAGGGCCAAAACCGCGCGGCGGAGCACCGTTCTCCGTTACGCTTTCGTGTTTTGAGAGGAACAACGTACCAATACGATTCTGATTCGTTTTTTTGTAGATTTGAAGTATCGTTATACTTTGTGCATATCTTAGATATCAATATTTATTAGAAAGTCACCATTTCTTGTAGGGTGGCAATTAAAAAAATTAAATGGGCTATGCTTTAAAGCATGGGAACACGTCAGCGATATTAATATTATGTATTAATTTAATTTTGAGCGATAATGCTAAATTTTTACTAAATCATGCATTACATATGTTAGATATCTATATTTTTAAATTTTACTCGTAAGTTTATAGTTGCTTAAGACATGTTAATGATTTTGATACTGTATGCTTCTTCACTCTCACTCTCAACAGTACTGAAAAATTCTTATAAAATCGATAGAAAAACCCGTCGCGACGGGTTCCTTCACTATGTGGAATTCCATATTAGGAATAGAAATAAAAACACAGTCGAAAATTCCACTTCTCCTCCATAGCCTTTTTAAATGAAATACACTTAACTACCTGGAGCAATTAGAAAATTTACACCACAACACCATAATTATACGCTAACTAACATTCACCAATGACCATCATGCGAAATTTCATCAAAATCGGTTGGATAGTTTTTGAGTGATGCTGTAACAGACAGACAGACATGAAAATTTCTAAAAGGTGTTTCGGACTCGGGAGCAACCCTAGTATCCAGCAATGCAACTAACTTTTTTGAAATCGGATCAATGTACAGACACGACCCCCTCTACAGATTTATTATATATATAAATATACGAGTAAAATGTAGCTTGCATATTACAAGCAGATCAACAAAACTAATTTCATATCGGCATCATAGTGGGATGGTCCTCAAAAGAAAAAAAGGATTATATTCGAGAAAATTCGAGAAAAAAGAAAAGAAAATATTCTTAAAATTCGCTTCAATGTAATCGTCTGGCATCGAACCCGGGTCTTTGAGGTCATACTTAGATGCCGCACAACAGAACATCACTATCTCTAACTATGTGTGTAAATTCAAGCAGAAATATTGGATGCAACTGCCTCAAACGACATCCTACTTTTCAGATATATATTCCTTATGTGAGAAATTGTAATGTGCTCTGGCATCGAACCAAGGAGCAGCATGGTCTTATCTAAAAATTTTTCTTAAGCCGAGTCTCAATATACATCTTCTATCTAAGCAAGAACCTTCTGTTATTTCGATAAGTGCATCTAAATAAATAATGAAAACTACCTCAATTTATATTAAATGGGGGATATATTTACCACCTGGGTTCGAACCCGGGTCATCCTGGCAAACATACTATGCAGCACAACAGAAGAACACCCTCTGTGACTATGAGTAAAAATTTAAACATAAATATTGGCCGAAACTGCCTCAAACGACGTCCTTATTTTCCCTTATATTCCTTATGAGAGAAATATTATTATGCTCTGGCATCGAACCCAGGAATAGTTCGGTCTTATCTAAATTTTTTTCTGAGAACAATTCTTACGATACATCTTCTAGCACAGCACGAACTTCCTATCATTTCGATAAATTCATCAAAAAAAATAATGAATAGGTAACTCAATGTATTTTAAAAGTGGGATATATTTACCACCTGGCTTCGAACCCGGGTCTTTCTGGTAATACCTTCTATGCAGCACAACAGAAGATCACTATCTCTAACTATGTGTGAAAATTCAAGAAGAAATATTTGGTGTAACAGCTTCAAACGACGTCCTACTTTTCCCTTATATTCCTTATGAGAGATATTTTAATGTGCTCTGGCATCGAACCGAGGAGTATTACGGTCTTAAATAAATTTTATTCTAAAACCGATTCTTACCGTACATCTTCTTGCCAAGCACGAGCCAACACAGAATCTTTTCATTAAAAAAATATGGCTTACAATTACGCATGGGTTAATCTAACGTTCAAATCGAGGTAGGGTTGTTGGTATTCATCTTTAGCATTATTATTAATTTTTTAAATAGTCATTTGACTGAAATTCTCACAATTTATACGTGATTATTTCGAAGTTTTCCGAGAAATTATTGTTTTTTTCCAGAGCCATTCTAAACTCGCGCGAATTCGCGAAAATAAAGGCATTAATATTTGCCCAACTTAATCCTCCAAACTTCCGCTCAAGATTCGCCGGATTTTACCGATGAATCCGAGCATTCCCTCTCTAGATTAAAGGATTCCGATCCTTGGCAACTTTGAGGGAAACTTCAAATCATCGACCCCACGCATGGATCTGCGATTCTCCTAATTTACACCCCTTCTCCATGAAGAATCCCTTCCAGTTTGACATCCGCATAATCTCCATCCTTTGAGGATAACACTCTTATCGCAGTTCAAACTGCCTATCAAAATCTTTGTCCCGAAACTCCGCGAACACAGAGTCTTCCTAACTTTAGAGGCACTTTTCGAAATCCATTCTTACGCTCGTGTCCCATTCCCATAGCAACGGTGATCGATTGCGTATCCCCGTTTTATGGCACTCTTCGTCTGTACCAGAAGCTGCCAAACGTCGAAAAGAGCTTCGAGTACTTGCTCTTGAAGCGCCTGCACTTGACTCACTTTCTTTTCGATTCGGGCGGAAACATTCTAAGTTTGACGTCGCGCCTTCAGACTCGTGTGGACCAACTTTACGAGGGAGGATGCAGGGTCGTATAAAGTGCTGTAAATCTTCGGACTAAACTAGATGAGACAATTTATTTATTTTGTAAATTTTCATGCCTCAATCTCTTCCTTGTTGATACGACAAGAGGAAAATTCATTCATTATCGAAACTTTTACAAATTACTTTAAATACAAATGCATTTTTTCTCGCCTCTCAGTTTTCTGAAATTATTTCAAAGTTATAGATGTTTATGTCCGATAAATTACTAAATTAATTTAGTTAATAGCTTTGTAATTTATGTCGTTTTATGAATACCATTATTTAACACTTAATATTTTATTTGAGAATTGCTTGCAAAATCGACAAAAATATAAGCCAATTTATTGTAATTTAATTCACCCTGTTGTAAAGTTACAGCTGTTTGAATTTTGCCCATTTTAGCAACAGATGAGTGGATACTCGGAAATCGGAAATTCCTACAAGCGCCAAAAGTAAACACTATAAAATGCAGAATTAATTGGGTACACAAAAATTTCGTAAATAGCTTCATGAACAATTTAGTATTTGAGATATTTATCGAAATTTTTGATGGAAGGCTAACATGTAAAATGACGAGCAAAATTTAATCGATGCAGTTGACAATAATATTTACCAAAACTTATGTGATTTTACTTTTCAACCATCATATTGATCGAAAGTCAGTGGGAAAGGTAAAAAGCGAGAGAACTACTTCATAGCCAATATATCGTGCTTTTATAGCGTGACTTTTATATAATATCGAGATAGCAAATACATATTGCAGCGTTTCGAAGATCTTCATCTACATCGACATCGATGCCCCGCGAGCCGCCTTTCGGCGTGTGGCAGGGGGTGTAAACACCAATTGATCTAAGCTACTTCTTTACTCGGTTATTGTCGCGGAAAGAATACATTTTTGAAACGATTCATCCTAGAATCTATTAATCTTAACTTAATCGACCGAGGTAGCAGGGGGGGTTGCATGATACCGGTTGTATCTTCCGCAAATGTTATTTCTCTGAATTTATTAAGCAATCGCAGCCTAGCTTCCAATCTCCTTTCTTTCAAGGATTCCCAACCTACGTCCTAGAGCATTTTTGTAACGCTTGCTTTTTTATCGTAGCATTTCTTAACAAAACGAACCGCATTACGCTGTACTTTCTCAAGTTTGCGGGTACACGTTTCATCCGCCGGATCCCATATACTTGCCGCATATTCCAGAAGGGGCCTTACCAAGGTAAAATAACATCGCTCTCTCACCTTTTCATCGCATTTACCAACGATACGCTTTATAAAGCCAAACCTTTCAATTGCTTTGCCGCAGCTTTTTCGAATATGCGAGTTCCAATTTAAGTTATTAGTAAGGTTGATCCCGAGATATTCAACTGAATCTACTAATATTATGTTAATTCCATTAATTTTGTACGGGTGATTAGGACGCAACTTTTTTTCCTTTCGAAGATAAAAATCAAATTACGATTCATTATAACTGTTCAGTTACTACGTTAGTTTTATTACTGTTATTACGTTTTTCGAAGGAATTTAAAGAGAATTAAAGGAAATGCGAATTTAAGGAATCGATATGACAATTCAATGATTCAATTCAGATGCTTCTAGACGCAAGATGGAAATCTTAGTTAAAATAAAAGTTTCAAAAAAGGCTTTGTTGATTCAGTAAATTCGGAGAAAGTACTTTATTCCTCTCATATAGCCATTAATATGCATCTTTCCTGTTATGCAGGTCGTTCAGACCCTGAACGGAAGATTAGGGAAATAGATTCTACAACTAATCGATTCACAAATTGATTTGTTCTGCGAACCATCCGAAAAACTAATGTACTAGTGAAGTTGAATCATAGCACCTCCTGCCACTTCCGAAGGGCGGATTGTAGGTTACGTAAGTAGTCAACAATTAGGTTATGTAGTTTGGAACAACCCCGCAGAACAAAACAATGGTCGACGCCAGAAATTTTGGAACCAAAAAGAGAAAAATTCAACAATCGCGTCAGCCGCAATTGTTGCGTCACGGCGACCTCGCACCTTAACCCTCACCGTTGCTGACCTCTAGCTGACCACTTCAGCTCTCGCGTTGTCATGTTTCCAAAGCGAAACCGTCCCTTCTCCCATACACTCGAGTCTCTGGGTATCAACACTTTGTCCCTCCTCCGAGGAAAGCACAAACACTTTTTTCGTTCGGGAGAAAGTCGGCAGAGTGCAGCACAATGGCGTCCGCGGTCGCCATTGTGCCGCACGTTTCTCGCTGCCTTTTCGCAATGATAAAGATAAGCGCGAAAAAAGCGCGAAAAAGGCACGGGAGGCGGGAAAAAGTTTCCGAGCGCGAAAACAAATGAAGCCGGGAAGCGCGCCTCCGAGCGGAATGCGCGCGAGTCAAAATAAAGAAAGTCGAAAATTGTTTTGAGTGAAATCCTCCGGCGTCATTTGTGTATTTTTCTAGGACGCCAACGAGACGCCGTGGTAAAAAATACCTCCCTTTCTCGTTTGCGCCATTTTCACGTCTATAGAGATGGATTACTTTTTTATTTGGAGAGGATATTTTCCGGAGTTTAATGAAAGTTGGGCGTGGAGAGTGAGCATGACCGCCATTTTTCAAAAATAGGCCATCGGAAGAGATGTATCCGTCAATTTGAATCGTTGAGGCGAAAGGAAGAGTTTCGCGCTTCATTTATTTTACGGTTAAATGTTCCCAATTTAGGTCGAATTGGGAATACAGCAATTGAGACACAGGATGAGTACGAGTATGACAAGTTTAAACGAAGCAAGTATTTATTCAGCGACGATCTTACTTCAATACGAAGAAGAGAAAATACCTCAAAAAATCCAAAAATCTATCCAATGTTCGAAAATTATTTGAATTATGATATTCTTTTGGACGTGTATGGTTACCAAAATCTTGAAAAAAAGAAGAATTAAGAAGGACTTATTGTATTTATTTGATTTAATAAATACTAGGGAAAATGCTAACCTAATGAGTAAAATTAATTTTTATGTACCAAAATTTAATGAAAGGCCAAAGAGGGCATTTTATTTTTTTAAATGTGAAAACAAAATATCGGCTAATAATTCAACATTATATAGATTGTGCCAAACCTTTAATATGCATTGCCAAGAACTTGATTTGTTTCAAAAGAGAAGCCTTTTTCGTTGTTCGCTGCTAAACCAAATTCTTTTGTAAATTAGGTTCAAAATACTTCTCTTTTATGTATAAGAGTGTATTATAATTTATTGTACGTAACAGTGTTTGCCCTGTAATTTTTTTGTTGGGAGAAATTAAAAAACAATAAAGAAAAAATAAATAAAATAAATGTCAAAGCAGAAAGGTGGACGTTGACTTTAATATTGACAAATAGTCATTGGTAACTTTGTAGGCCAATGAGCACTGTATAGGGCCTTCAGTTTCTCATACTCTCACACCCTGCTAGCTCGAGTATTTAGTTCCCTTCTTTCTTCGAACCTCCGTAGGACCTCCTATTGTCTTTCATAGTGTGTTTTGGTGGAATTATAATTCCTTATGGGCAGCGAAAGGGTTAAAAAGATGCTTTGTTTTCATTTCATTGAATTGGAGCTTTCCCAGCTGCCATCCATAGATTAATGAAATATTTCCTGGATATCTTTTGGCATTATATTATAATAGAATGAGTAATCCAATTAATTCTGTTCCAGTCTTCTTCATAGCTGTAATAACTGAGGTATGAGTGATCTACATATCTGTATGTACGGCTGTATAAATATTCCTTGTTTACGTTTATCTGCAGCTAGTACAGATGCATTTTTTCCTGCTGTTCTTTTGTTGTCACTATCTGGTGAAGTCATCCTAAGCTCTATGGAACTTGTCATGAGGTGCTTTACCATGGCAACACAACAATAAAGGAACACTCACCAACATTCCCTGATCAGAAAAATTAGAGCAACCGGGATTCGAACCCGGGATTTTGGGGTCGGAGCGATAGTGTACTACTCTGCCACCAAGACTGGTAAAATGTTCAAAACATAGATACCTCATATTTAATGAATCATAAATATTTTAAAACATATGAAAGATCTATGATACTGCAGAGTATGGACTTTGCCAATAGCTTTGATGCTATAGCCAAATTTCATCGCGAAAACACAAAATAATTCGCCAATTTAAATCTCTACATTCACTTTACTGGTACCACTAATAAATACTTCAATTGATATTTAATGAAAGCAATGCCTTCAGGCACTCATTACACGCGCGAATTAAGCATTATGTAATTAAATGTTCATTGACCTTCACAGTTGTTATGCTTTTAGTATGAAATGACGTAATTAGGAAGGGAAGGCTCATCAACGGCATCTAGACGGTTTCCTCTCTCGAGGGAATCCAATCTGCTTTAATTACAACGAAGAGGAATCTGCTCGTGGTGCAGAAGCGCTTGTTTGTATTTTCTCTCTTCAGAGAAGTAGGAAGTATAATTAAATGGGCATCGATGTTTAGCTATTTTAAAGTGTAGATCGGAGAAGAAAATTCATGGAATTTAGCTAACTGAAGGTGATCCCTCATACTTTTTGATGAATTAGCTGCATCCTACCTTAAAGAAGATGGGCATCAAGTGTTATGATGAGCTCGGAACACTTGAGACACTTTTCATAACTTTTAAAACAGAAATTGTCGTATTCACGATTTACCAAAGATCTTCGTTAAATGATGAATAGCGAAGATATCCTGCAAGGATCTAATATGGATCTTGGTTATAATAAGTCCATCTTGGTAGAAATACACTCGTGTATAATGGACAATGTCAACCCGACGTCGAGTTAACCTCTCGTTTTATCTACATTCCATTAACCAGACATTTTACCGACAATCAGTCAACCTGACATATTTTACCGATGCAATGTTAACCCGGACCAAATTATATTCAGTTTTAACGGAAATGTTTTCTTCGTGGCTCCTGAATCAGTGTCTTGTACATGGTTTTGTTTTAAGCAGTTTTAAGTTCGCTTTCTTTTATTGAAGATCACTAGAAGGGGTGTCTCGGTTTCAAGTTGGGTTTATTCATTTAGCTCAATTTTAGGGCGGCAATATTTATTGATAGTTGTTTTTAGGTTTTAATCCCAGATCGCGTAAGATAAGCTATTTGGAATGTGTTTTAGTTCTGAGTCTTTTGGTTAAAATATTTAAAGTTGTGGAGAGATATATGATTCTGTGGTATTTGTATATCTTGGAGATACTTGTGCGATATGAGACATTTATAATCCCCTTTGTGGGTTTTCTTTCTAGCCTCTGAAGATAGGATTTGTATGTATAATGCCAAGCGGGTGATGCATAATTGAGTATTGGGCCTGTTTATGGTTAAATAAGCCAGGAGTTTTGCATTAATGTTGGCCTGAAATTTGTTAAATAGGATTCCGAGTAAGACGAATGTAACTCTGGTTGTTTTTTGAATGATGCTTTCGATATAGTTTTTCGATGTAAGTTTTTCGTCAAATGTGACTCCTAAGAATTTCTCAGACGTCCTTTTAGGTATGCGTTCTCCTTTCCACCGAAGGCTTGAAGAGTCTTCTTTTTTATTCGACGGAAGTGCATGAGGATTTAGAGCAATCTTCCATTTATTGCAGAGTCGACCCGAACTTTCACTGACACTTAGTTTAAGCAATACCTTAGAGTATGATTTTTATAAAATACAACGACGTGATAATTTTCACGCATTAAAGGGAAACATAAGTCAGCTCGGTTAACCAGATGGAATCAAGCTTTTCTGGTGGAGATTATGACTAGGATATCCGTCGGATTTTGATATTTATCCTATTAACTCATGATGGAACTCGAGCTGAAATGATAATCTTATTATCTTAATTCCGAACGCATAAAATCCACGGAAATCAAATTGTTATAATAGACAGTTTGCTGGAAGTTTTGAAAATGATTTCAATGAAAATTAAAGAATAAAAAAATAGCTCTAATGTAATCTCTCATGCATGTGCATAATTGACCAACCAAATTGTCCCAATTTATATCGCGTGAAAGTCATGTCGATTTGAGTCTCATTAACTGAATGATGGATCTAAATGACTTAAAATGTAATGCATCAATGTAGTCATTTATGAATTTAATCTGCACCTATTCAAATGCGAATAGTAAATAATGGGATTATTTTTCATCCATTAAATGCACGTGCGATATCACACAGTTCTAGATCGATGCTTAAATTCTTAAAATATGCGGTTATTCAGTATTTGGTATCGGTCAATTAAGTAATTTTTATCATCACTGAATACAAATTTGATCGATATGTGTATCGGGAGTTTTGGGTGATTCTTTATGTGCAAAATTCATCGTCACGCTTGAAGATTCATGCATATTAGTTTCTGTCTAAGTTATTAATAATTTGTTTAGATGTCATCAAATATACTTACCTCATGGTTTAAGTAGTGGTGGTTTTCTTTTCTTTGGAACCTCTTCCTCCTGAACAACAAGTATATTTCTTTTCCTTATACATTAAAAGTTAAAAGTGAAGAGTAATTTTCAGCGGAGATTTTCCTTTGGTTGTCCCTAACTTTGCTTGACAATTTTTATGGCTGAACTACTGTTGTCTCTAATTAGTGAAGTATTCCAAAGCTGTCCATTAAACTTTTTTGTGTTTTATAATTTAGTTTCCCATATACGCAGTAAAAATATAAGTATTGTCTATTTTTTATCATGCACGCAAACTAATAGGTATCCGGCATTTAAATAATCTAGATTTACCCTTAATTTAGCTGTACACTCACTGTTGAGTCAATTATGATTCAAGGCTTGTTGTTATTGCTATTTGTGTCTATGTTTGTGTTGTAGTAATGGTTGGAGCTTCCACCTAATGACAGTCAAACAACTATGATGATTATAAATAAATAAGTGCCATATTCGAGCCTCGAACTCGGAACCTCAACTGCAATAAACCGGTTCCTTAACCACTAAGCTACAAATTCTCTTGCGTGGAACTACCATGTGATTTAGGGGAGGCTAAAAAGTTGCCCATTAAAATCAAACGAAAGCCATAAACACCTGCGGAGAATTTTAGGTAAACGTTCGCCCAATAAACGCGCTAGAATGTGATTTAATTACTGGGAAATACATTTTCGCGGAATTAGAATCGAATCGACTTCCGAAGGCCAATGAAAAATGGCACTTTCCACTACGGGACACTTTGCCGAAACCAATTAATCCAACTTTCTCCAGAAGTAAACGAGCGGGGTTCCCGGATTTACTCTCCGCGTTGTGTAACTCATTTCCTTTCCTTTGGAAAGAGAAGGACCCCCCGCAGAGAAACAAGGAGGATTCAATTTGCACTCGGGAAGACGTGCGACGGGGAGATTTTAAATGTCGCGCAGCCCAAGTGATTGCCAAAGGGACGTCAGATTGAGGATTGGTTTATTAGGTTTCGAGGAGACTTCTGCGTAATTGATACATCGCTGCTGGGAAAGGGAGGCGCTGAAGTTGGTAATGTACAGGCGAGAAGATGGGGAGCTAATCACACTGTTGAAAGTTGGTTGGTATTGATAACGGCTATAAATGGATAGCTTCCTTGCGGCAGCATTAATTCCCTTTATTAATAGTTAATATTTTAGTTAAGATAAAAGAATTTATGCATCTATTGCTTCTGCTTATTATGAATCTATTGTTATATTTAATTGCTTCAGTTAAATCACGTCGTAGCTCAGTGAAGTAGATTGTTGTTACAGTTATTGTTTCGCTAATTGACGGCATTAATTGTGTGCTAATCGCTACTTTATTGGGAGCCAATTGTTGTTGCGCGTTGCAGCTAGTTTGTTAGAAGTAATTATTTCGTTGAATTACATCATAGCCTAGCGACACCGGTTATTGCTGCCTTTGTTTCTTATTTAATTACCTGCAATAATTATATGCATTTAGTTATTTGATTATAGTTGAGCACATATCGTCAATATTCATCAATTACAAACAAATTAGCAAACAATTGTTATTAAGTTTGAGAAACTGAAACTGTATCTTCATTTTCTTTGTTTTAAGTGAGCAGCACTGATTTATGGTATTCTAATATTGGCACCTTTTCCATTATTTCAATTACTTACTAGATTATCTAGTACTATTTCTTTTGAAATATTTTACGGAGGAAAACTAAGAGGTTTCCTGTACTTTACCTTATTATTTTCATTATAAATTTCTGGCTGTAAATTCGATCAGCTCGAAGGCTGTTTGGATCCTCGCGATTCCCCACCATTAGATAGTGAGAGGGGATGAGGCTCACTTGATGAGATGAGGAGTGAGGTAGTGTGAGTTGCTTTACTCGCTGAGTCAGAATACCAGAAATGGTCCACATAACTATGGAAGAATCGCTCCATGAATTATATTTTTCATGACCAATTGTCGAGCTGTCTCCTGTCTTTGTAGAACTAGTGATTTTAATCGCCCAGGAGATATCATTTATTGTTAATCTCCATGATTTAGAACTCTAATTATAAAGAAATTTCACCAAGGTTGATCAGTTAAATCACAAAAAAATTTGAACCTTAGGTTTATGCAAATTTTCAATTTATTATTACTCATTAGTCACATATTATTTACACGATTCTGCTAATGGTCTGATTTGTTATGATTTAAAATTCTCACTAAATGTATAGCTCGCCAAGTACTGTTTATTATGTCACTTAAATTATTGATTTCAAAACTAATTTTCTTTCTTTACTTTCAGGTAAATATATCGCTGTTGGACCCACACCGACAGTTTGAAGTAGAAATTCACTAGACGTAGAGTGAGTACAATTTAAAAAAATAGAAAATAATTAATTTTAGAGGTAAAATAGTTTTCATAGTTTCAGCTCAACAAAATGATTTATGCTACATCTTGGGCGTGAGATTCTTAAACTCAGCATATTATCGCATAGTTATTCATACATTTTCGTTTAATTTGAGTAAATCTATTCTTATAAATTTGAGTTTGAGACTTGCAGAGTTATGTACTCTTTCGACGGCTTCACACGTGGGGTGTCTCTGCTTTGGTTTGCTATGGCAATCTTTCATCGCTCGCCAGGTAATATTTTTTCCTTATTTCAGCTCTTTCAAATGCAGGCGATGTATTTTTACGAAGGGTAATTTTGGACGGGTGCTATTTGTAAACAATCGCTGAAAGGTCGGAGTTTTTTTATATGTTTCTGCCAGCTCTGCTTTCATATCTATTTCCTTTGTGTTCCTCGGCTAAATTTAGGTGACGTATTTTCCACGCGAATTTTCCTCTTTTTTTCAGATTCGAGGGAATGTTTTGTGTTCATATGAGGTTAAAGAATACCTCTGTATCTAAATCTCTTTGAAAGTTTTTCAATGCATCATAGTTAGATTTGTAGAGATAGCGTAAGGCTTTACCTTAAATTCAAGAATCGCAATTTTCAGATCCGATTGTATTGTATTTACCGACCTATTTATTTACCTTCTCCGTATATTGTGACGTTACACAAATTTCTGTAATACAACGTCCTGATATATTTACAAACTGCTTTTTTCCATTTGGTTTGTACTAATACAGGGATTTTATGCTATAATTAAAATAAACTTGTTTAATTGTTGTTTGGAAAAGCGATTAAGACCTTTTTCAGTGATAATAGTCTCATAGTTATAAACTGATGAGCTCACTTAGTGACTAATACTGATGATAGCTATTATGATTATCCAATATTGCCTTAGCTAATCTCTTCTTCTTCTTCTGCCTATCCATTAGTGGATGTTGGCGTTGACATTTAGCATTTCGTTCCTGTTTGTTGCTATGTGTAATAGTCTCTCAGCAGTAATCAGCAGCAGGGAATCCAGCCCATTGTTTTATATTGTCCATCCAAGAGTACTTCTCCATTACTCAGTCTTTCCGTCTATGATATTTTAAGCATCCTGCGGTAAATCCACATTTCAAATGCCTCGATATTTTTACTTTCTCCATAAACGTAGTATAGAGAAAGTATTCTTTTCATGAAAAAAATCGATTTCGAGATTTCAATGGCAATACACGTTTTGGGGTCCTTAGAACACGTTTTAATCATTTTTGGAATGATGTCTGTGTGTGTGTGTGTGTGTGTGTATGTATATGTGTCTGTGCTTGTGGGCGCTCTAACGTATAAACTGTTAGTTGTATCAATACCAAACCTCATATATAGCATTGTGGTGTGTGCTGTCAGAGTTGATTAGTTTTTGGAGTAAATCGGTTAACCGAAAGTCGAGTTTCATTCATCAAAGCTCATTTCCGGTTTTCAGAACATCTCCATAAATATGATATAAACGTATATTGTATTACTTATAAAAGTTTTAGATAAAGTCATATACTATAAATTTTGTATGTAACATATTTTTGTATCACCGGTTGATTAGGAGTTATTCGTGAAATACTGATAAACCGGAAGTAGCTGATTATGTTCTTTGTGGACGCTATAACATGAAAATTTTTTTTAGGATCAACACCAAATTTCATATATAGTATTTTGGTTGGTGTCGTTAGAGTTGATTAGTTTTTGGAGAAAATCGGTTAACCGGAAGTCGAGTTTTATTCTTCAAAGCTCATTTCCGGTTTTCAAAATATCTCTATAAATATGATATTTAGGTATATACTATTATTTATAAACGTTTTAGAAAATATAATTTGCTATAACGTTTGTATGAAACATATTTTTTTATCACTGATTGTGTAGGAGTTATTTATGAAATACTGATAAACCGGAAGTTGCTGATTATGTACGTTGTGGGCTCTCTGGCCGCTGGGGCGAAAGGCCACTTCATCGTTTTTCATTGAACATGTCCCGAAAAACAATATATATAATTTTTGTGACATAAAAGATAATATGATATATATTAATCACTCATCTTCCAAGTTTAGATTGAATATAGAGTTCGAAAATACTGTCGTAGATAAATATTTACATCTTATATATGGAGAAAGTCATGCGCTGGCCACATCAGATATTTTGTTATTGCCTTCTTGAAAGTCCATCCTTAAGAGCCGTATAAAAGTATTGACCATATGTAACACTTGAAAAGCGAATCCTATGGTTCAACTCTAGATCTGTGGATGCAAGTACTTTCTTGAATTTTATGAATGCATTACGGGCTATTTCCTTGCTACATTTTATCTCCATTCCTCACAGAGCCACGTTCCAAGGTATTTTAATTTGTTCACTCTTTTAACTGCACATCATTTTATTGTTAAGCTAGTGTTAGTAAAGCAATCTGGTTGTCGTGACACAATCATATAATGTGTATTTTTAAGTTAATATTCAAGCCTTGATTCTGGATATGTTCTCCCACTACGTTGATGAGTTCTTAAAGATCATCCAAGTTATCAGCAATCAGTACAGTGTCATCAGCATAGCTCTGCATCTCACATAATGTTAATTTATTGATGTTGATATTATTTAAGGTATTTATCCGTAATCGTAAAGTCTAACTTCACGTTTAATAAACGTTATTAGCTTATGCAAATACGAGCTTCCTCGTGCCCGGAAAGACGGTCTCAGTAAAGCGGGACATATTAACGAATTTAAGACTCAACCCCGTTTAATCGAGCTGAAAGTGGTTATCCAATATTCAGCTACTTCTCTGGTTAATCCAAGAAAATTCCTTTCGCCAAACGTAGATTATGATCCCTAAGAGAAAAATTCGTTGTGGGCGTTTGAGGGTGATTCAACGCGGTTGGGGATTCAAAATCCCGTAAACCTACTCGATCCCTGTTATCGTAAGAATATGCAGATGGCGTAGCGGTCCCAGGTCACAGGCGTCACTCATCGTTTGCCGCGATTCAGCTGTTTTCGGGCCGTTCGAGAGGAAAATCAAGTGAGCTCCACTTGGGATTTCGCCATCCGAGCGAAATGTTTTGGTTGTGCTTGTTTTACAAGTCCATATGATCATGTTTTGGATCTTTTATAGTCCAACGGATCTTGGCGTTCATTTCATGCGAGGACGGATCTGGTTTACTTTGGGTTGGTGTGTGAGCTGCTTCTTCACATCAACGTCAATTTCCTTGCGAACATATACATCAGTGCTGGATTAAGGAAGTAAGGAGCGAGGCCTCAGGCTGCAGCAATTAAAATGCCATCGATATGGATGTTATATGAGTAAGCGCCATGAATGGTACAAACTAGAAAATTGATAAATCTAATAATAGATTATGATAAGCATTAATGAGGGATTACTAAATTAAGCGGTAGTTAAAAAGGAATTTCAGATATCTATCAACAATGCCTCAACGCAATAATTTAACGAATTGTTTGATTGTTGGAGGTGTTAGCGGAAACGATAATTCAACAATGCCCAACGTCAGTTAGTAATAATGCAATTATGTTAGAACTGCTATTTATTCAATAGTTGCTATGAATATGTGGTAGTTAGCCATTAAAAAAAAAATATTTCCAATTTTGGTATCAATTTTTTCTCTGGCCAATTGATCATTAAATTTATTAATTTAAAATATCCAGCGACTATGCTTTCCTTCAGATCCATAAATTAACGAATACATTAATTGATTGTTACCACCGTACTGTTAATACCGTAACAATGGTGACGTCAGTGAGTATTTATTTAATTATAATTAAAATTAATACTTTATTAACAATGATTTCTTGGTAAAAGGCAATAGTAGATGCAGCAAACATTGTCGCAATTCCGATAGAAGCATTAAACAATTAAGATTCACATGCTTCACTCCGTAGTATTACAAAAGTAATCCTAGATATTAATTCTGATAGGGTTGAACCGCAAGTTGGATGAAGAACGCATAGACCAAAACCCGTTTGCAATTCACAGTCGTTTACATTCCAATACTCCATCTACCGCATTAATCCGAACCATTAAGATTTATTTTCGAAATGAGCACGGAACGAGGGAGTCACGAGAGCGTGATTCTCATTACTCCTAATCCCCATCGCTGAGAACGCGCCGTTAGTGACTTTTATATTCACGGCACTTTTCGAACGAAAACGCTTCCTATTTGGAAAATCACTTCCTCTCCGTTGAGACCAAACAAAGGAGAAAACAGCAGCTGGGAGAATCGAGCGGAAAAACATGTCTCTGATCACGTACAGCGTTGTTTCTTTCCCTCGCAAAGTGCTTCGCTTAATTCAAAGGAAGTTCGGTGTTTCAGAGCCTCCCAAATCGATGTCCTCGTTCTGCTCAATTGGGGTAACGAGGAGGATTGTTAACGGGAATGTGAGCTGCTGTGGTTTAAATTTTAGCTATAAACCCGGCATTAAGGTAGTTTGCGAAGGCTCTAAACAATCCCTCTCTGTCTAAACGGTTCTATTGTTCAATTAATCACATTAGACAATTGTACGACCTGAGGCAAGATGTTTATTGTTGAAACAGTTTTCGATTGTTGCCTTGCTCAGTTTGTAGTAGTTATTCAACAATCGCCAAATCTGCTAGTATTACTTGACCTCATTATCAATCTCATATATAAAAATCTGATGTGGCCAGCGCATGACTTTCTCCATATATGATGTAAATATTTATCTACGACAGTATTTTCGAACTCTATATTCCATCTAAACTTGGAATATGATTGATAAATTTATATATTATTATCTTTTACGTCACAAACATTATAAATAATGTTTTTCGGGACATGATCGATGAAAAACGATGAAATTGGCCTCTCGCCCATAGAGCCCAGAGCGCCCACAAAGTACATAATCAACAGCTTCCGGTTTATCAGTATTTCATGAATAAATCCTAAACAATCAGTGATACAAAAATATGTTTCAAACAAAAGTTATAGTAAATATATTTTATAAAACAATTATATATAATAGTATATACCTAAATATAATATTTATGGAGATATTTTTATAACCGGAAATAAACTTTAAAGAATAAAGCTCAACTTCCGGATAACCGATTTACTCCAAAAACTAATCAACTCTAACAAAACCAACAAAATACTAAATATGAAATTTGGTGTTGATCCGACAAACAGTTTTTATGTTAGAGCGCCCACAAAGTACATAATCAGCTACTTCCGGTTTATCAGTATTTCACGAATAACTCCTAATCAACCGGTGATACAAAAATATGTTAAATATAAAAGGTATAGTAAATTACATTATCTAAAACTTTTATAAGGTATACAATATACCTATATATCATATTTATGGAGATATTTTGAAAACCGGAAATGAGCTTTGATGAATGAAGCTCGACTTCCGGTTTACCGATTTACTTCAAAAACTAACCAACTCTGACAGCACACACCACAGTACTATATATGAATTTTGGTATTGATACAACTAACAGTTTTCACGTTAGAGCGCCCACAAGCACACACACACATACACACAGACATCATTCCGAAAATGGTCAAAACGTGTTCTAGGGACCCCAAAACATGTATTTCCGTTGAAATCTCGAAGTCGATTTTTTTCATGAAAACAATACTTTCTCTATACTTCGTATATGGAGAAAGTAAAAATTCAGCCTACGTATGTTTGTGACCGCAAAACTCGAAAAA
Source organism: Sympetrum striolatum (assembly GCA_947579665.1). Taxonomy (NCBI): domain Eukaryota; kingdom Metazoa; phylum Arthropoda; class Insecta; order Odonata; family Libellulidae; genus Sympetrum; species Sympetrum striolatum. The sequence continues at coordinate 79,173,457 of OX388346.1, forward strand.
TACTCATTCGATTGACTTGAAATTTTAACACAACGTTGCATTCAAATAGAAGAGTGTTTCTATTGTAAAATATTTTGACATTTCGTCCTCGGTTCGATCCCAGACGAGTTAAACCATTTCCGTAAGAAATGCACGAGAAGTTAACTTTTGCCGCTGCAGGCTTTATATCTTTTGCAAAATTAAAATGAAAATAATGTTCGTACGAAATTGAGACAAGCAACAAAAAAATTGAAAATAAATAAAAATATAATTTTTGTCAATAATTATTGTTTTCGAATTGAATTATTGAGATTTTTCACAAAATATACGAATTTTTTGTAAAATTTTGTGGGTGTAAACAACCGGTTCCCCTGGCAACAGATGCCATAGTTGAATTCGAGTTCCTGAATTTTGGCCTATGAAAAGTTAAGAAGAGGAGAAAAGTTGTTGTCGATTTCTTTCACATTGATGAGCAGAATCAATCGTTGTTAATTATTTTAATGATCTGAACCGAAGCGAAGCGTGGCCGGGTTTAGCTATGAGATATATTATTATTGCATAAAATTTCCTGCTACCATACTTTGGTGTTCATTGTGGAAACAGTTTCCGATTGTTTTCTTAATCCATTTGTTGTAGCTAGTCAACAATCGTCATATCTGCTAGTCTTTCTTGACCGCGTTAACAATGCCAATTATTATTACTATGGCGACATAGGTTACTGCTGCCATAGTTTGACGAATGAAATGCTTCTCTATTGCCTTCAAGTGTAGGATGGAGAATAATCTAGTAAATTAAATTTCGCCTCAGTCCTGCTCATGGTAGTTAGAAAACGAATCAATGAGAATTTTACCGCTTACTACCACTAAAAAATAGACTAGCTCATTCTATCCGAGATGAACACCAATGTAATGTAAAGTTTTAGAATAAGTTACGATAGAATTTTGTTTCCAGCATGTTTAATTACATTCAAAAAATAAAGTAGACTTCACCGCCTTATGGACGGTTTCAGAAGCATCCGCTCTGAGGGTTTGTGTTCCACTACATTTACGCTCCCTAATATCCAGAACGTATTCCTTATGGCTTGTAAAGCTATCGCCTAGCAGTACTGCTTATACTAAAATGTTTGTATAAAATAAAATTTATTGCAGGGTCCTTAAAGGAAGAGGACTCAAACTTTCATCAATATAACATTTATAATGAATTTAATTAAAAGCAATTTCCCAAGTTTTCATCACACTCATTTTCGTTCTACTTTCTTCCCACAGCTTGCTTCCCTCTCGACAGCTGTGCGTTCCACTTCTGAGCATCTTTTTCCTGCTTCTTCTTCCTCTGCAACCTTATTTCTCCTCATCACCGTTTTTTCCACTCATCTAGTTTACTTTCCCAAACTTACCCTCATCTAATGAATTAATTTTCATCAACCACCCTACATTTTTCTCCCCTATCGCTACTAGGTACAGCTCCCCACAAAAAAAAAATCGAACGGCGTAATTGTAGTTGCATAAGATTGAGGGGCTTCAAAATACTGGACTTGGCAACACCGGATGGCCGAGCACTAGAATGGCTCTTATCATGAGGTTCCACAGAGAGTGTGATACCAGTGATTTCTGGGACTTTTCCGATACCTTCGTGTGATTTAAGGCTCCTTTGAATATTGGCAATTACGAAACATTTATACAATAACATTCTACGCTAAATTGAAGTATAAATTACGTTAAATTTGTCAGATTTTAAAAGAGTTATAAAGGTTCATTTTTTAGTGAACCATAATGTTTTAACTGCCGTTCGTAGCAGTTAAAAGAGTACGTTATTTTTTTAATGCATGAGAGTTACGAATCTGCTCAAACCATATTTCCATAAATAAACTAATTTTTAAAAATATTTACGCTGGGATTATCTGAAGGCGAAGTGAATTATTATTCACTTTTACCTCCGTGACGCTCAATATTTTGCCTGGGAATCTTAATTTTTTTCCCTTCATTTATTCGGACTAGCAAAAGGGCCATTTGCTACTTTGCCTAGAACTACGCAATCTGGGAGAAGGGGATGAATTTCCTTGGGAAAGAGTTCCTAGTTTATTTGCATATATTTCAAGTCTTTCGGAAAGAAATGGACCTACTTTCACTTTTCAAGTCATCAATCTCGTCTGCGAAAATATTTTGTTTTAAGATTATTCGCCGAATCTTTTGTCGATGAATAATACTTGTTTCGTAAGTGCTCGTCCTTCATCAATGTATATTATCCAACGACGTGATTTGTTTATTTATTTTTTAGCGGAAAGTATTGGAGCATTATATTTAAGAAAATAACTTCTCGCTAATATATGGGCACGGCTATGAATATTCATGGCTTAAATTTTGGAAGTCAACTAAGTTTCAGTCCATAGATTTTGATTTCGTGAAATATGGTTTTAGTATCGTTAATCTGTGTTTGAGAGGAATACAACAAGAATGAATAAATTCTTTATGCAATAATCTACAGTGAAGTTTTGTGGCAATATTTTAGTTGTGTCTTATTTATTTATTTATCAATTACTTTCGAAAGCAATTTGATTATTAAAATTATCAACTTCAAATACTCATAAAAATGCTTCAGTTCAGATTAATTATTTACACAATTTTATAATTGATTTAACTATTTACCGTGACAATAATCACGACAATGAATATTTTCAATAAATTGTGATACAATTGAAACTAAAATTTATACAATGGGAGCATTGATTTTGTGATGCGTAGCAATAACGAATGCCAATGTTATTGTTATCCAGCTCAAAGTATTCAACAATTGACATAGAAATGCGATTAATTGTTGCCTCAACGAGGTAACCTAATAGACGCTGATACTGCTGTATAGGTTTTAAGTACAGGCAGTTCTTAGGTTACAACGCGTCTCGCTGAAAGATGTATTTTTAGTACAAACTAATTAATGGAAATGCATTATGATTCCAAATGAGACGAATTACTTAGGAGGAAAGAAGGATTTTATACAAATCGATAGAGAGAAAATATAAAATACAAAACTGTAAGCCGTTATAACTTAATGCATTTACAGTTAGTAAAATATTGCGAGATGAAATTACCTAAAAAATTATCTATTTTTGAGAATCATATCTCATGAGAGCTATATTAATTGTGAATTATAAAGGATAATTATCTGTTTCAATTTTTCCTCTTTTTGATTTTGGTCTCGTAGTTTTCCCTACATAAATCTTTAATGAAGCTACCTCGAAAACTAAAATATCCTGATAAAACTATAATGTTTTGATAGAAATTATGTTATAAGCAATTCTCCCACCCAACTATACGAATAATTCAAAGTAATATTGAAGTATTAAGAAGAAGTACAGCAAACTTGTGCGTCACTAATCCTTTCAACGCAGTACCCATTGGCTTGTGGCTGTCATTTCTATAGAGAAGAGGGTGATAGCGTTTACCCCAGATTGGTTTTATCTGTAACAAATTTCTCTGCGTAAACGTTTGATGAAACTACCCCCAAAAGTAAAATAACCTGATAAATCTATAAGGCTTCACTAAGAAGGATGCTGTTGACAATTCTCTAATCCACTGATGCGCGAAATTCAAAATAATGTCACGAAATGGACAAGGTTTTGCGGAGGAATTCGCAAATAAAATTTAACCTGCCCTTATAAACCCCATCGGCTTCTTGAGCAATGTATCAAATTGAAGACCATCGACTCTGTCATCATTAATAGGAATTCCTTCAGCTATTAGTGGATTTGGGGTACCTTGGAAGCATAAGGGAGGCATTAATACGGGCTAAAAATTGGGGGAAAGAAAAACATCCTCTGCAGAAAGACAGAATTCGAACGGGGAAACTGCCACGTACCTTCGAATTCCTTCCGACAAAAGATTCCAGGAATAGCATCCACATTTCCTTGATTATTCCCTCTTTCGGGAATTATCCAGCTCCGATTCTTTTATTCCCTCGATATCTCTCTCTCTCTTCGGTATCCCCTTCTATCAAACCTCAGGATTCCATACTTTTCGGCTGGATTAATACTTATACACGTGGGAAGAATTTCACTTTATCGCTCGCTATGATTTCCCGAGTCGACCTTCAGGAGGGTCATACTTTGAATCATTTGCTGTATCGGTTTTTATCTTCTTCTTCGTGGAAGATTGACTTTGTGATATTATTATAGCTCACCTCTGTATCTATTACGTTCTGTAATTGTCGCTGGACATTGTTGTAAAAGAGGAGCCCTAGCCTTATGCAGATTTTCAACAATGGAAATGAAACAATGAGGTTCTCAATTATTTTCTTAATAGTGACGGGTTGACAATATTCATTAACGGTCCGCATGTGCGATTAATCTTAACGGAAGTATCAATAATGAATGTTATGAGGCAACAATGCCAAGTTAATGAGTTGAGAATTAGGGTAAGATCATGATTACAAAACTATCACATCTAGGAATACTTCAACTTCAGGATATATTCTCGCGTAGATAAAATTAATGAAATAAAGAGACTGAAATCAAATTACTCATTTTCTGCAGCTAAAATATGAAAGGCTTGGGATCCTCGTTTATGTTAGAGTCGATATAAATACCTATTTTCGTAGTTGCTAAGCGCACATTTTGTATAACTGAGCATATAAAACTTTCCTCAAAGCGTGGGAAGTGATACATTACAGTTAAATATTTTACTCCAAAAGATGATTTTCCTCTAGTTTTTCCTTGTGCCAGAATGCCATAAGGGAAAACAGTACAAGTTAGATCAGCTCTTTGAGAATAACAATTTTCACGTAGTTAAAAATGGAATGAACAAAATGGATGTCATGATAAAACATACCTCAGTGACTTTCATACTACCCCACGCTATTAAGAAGGCCGTGATAAAATTCTATCAATGAAATAAATTCCTGTATCCTTCAAAATATGAATGTGAATAATCCATTCATCAAGATACAATATCGATGGCGCAGCACTGACTATATATCTATACCACGTGTACAGGTAACAGCTTATCGGTGATTAATTTTAATCTCTATCCGCAGTCTCTTCCAAAGGAAATGTGGAAATATAAAATCGCCACGATTTGTTGCCTTTTTGCCAAATTGCTTCGAGCTTTCACGTTCGTTGCATGAATTGTGGGAAGTCTCTGAAATTCACAGTTTCGTGCTTTTTGCGCTGAGCCTGCTTTTCAAACCGAGATTGAGCTGTTCTGCGATGAATGCCTATGCATCGTCGCTAAATCCTTTGAAAGTATATGTAAATTCGACGGAAAAAAATTGCCTGCACATAAAGCTCTCTTTTTCTATACTCCAGTCAAAAAAAGCGATATTTCCCAATCTAGCTGTTCGAAATCGGCTGAAGATAAAACTGGGCCATTCATGCGACAGAAATTTTCGTTACGTGAACATTAAGGGATGTGGAAGTTGGATAGTTCGGATTCTGGCTTCTCAAATTCCAGCTAAAACTTCACTGATTCCTTTATGTATTTAGTGAAGTATCTAAGGCCTTCAACAATTTTAATCTAAGACTTGCTGTGCTTCTTTGCTATGTTTAACATTAGCTGAAAGTTGAAAGTTGAAAGAATACGAGGCTTTGCAAGTGTAATTTGTAATTGTTGTAGTATTATTTTCTTGTAACAAATGTAGGATTATTATGTGATTGTTATAATATTCATCTGTAATTGTTGTAGTGTTATAAATTTGTAATTATTGTAATTTATGGTAATTCAAGATCGAACAGAAGCGAGGATTCTACGTTTAGTTTGTAGTATCCAATTTAATACGTATTAATTATCCTAGGGAAATGGACTTGATAGAAGTCGGAAAATTTGGGACTCGAACCCGGGTATCCAACATGCTGGGAGGCTCCAGCGACTCGCTTCCATGATTGAGAATGCCCAAAAACCGTCTTGGGAGGTAGTTCAATGCGTTAGAGCAACCGCCTGTCGGGTGAAATATAATATAATACTAATAATAAAAAGGCTTTATTCGGGCAAGATTGAGACTAAAAGTCTCCTCTTCCATCTAACCCATCGTCATAAAATACATAAATAATTAATTTCAAGAGATAGTATGAAAAAGATATGAGAATAATTCTGGATGTAAAAAACCTAAGAAATTCTTAGGAGAAAAAATGTATCCACTGCAGGAAAACACCCTCTAAGAAAGGGGGGGGTGTGAAAAACCTGCGCCAACCTACCGATAGTCATAACTAAAAAGATGGTGAGAAACAAGATTACATTTTATAAATACACTATCAATAGGTACATACATATATGGGATACATCATGTTGACATTTAAATAACTGCCAATCGTTTGAAAGATCTGAGTTTGTGTCCCGGAAGCCTTGACAGGGTTTTTGAATTCCATTTTCCACGATAATTTTCGTGAGAGTTCGCCTTATCGTATAAAGGAAACCACTTTTCCACGTAGGAAATTTACACGCAATTTGCCGAACGCTGCTTCAAAATTAGATTACTATGCGTGAGAGCGCTCAAGGCCGCACTTTCCACGCGGAATGAATCGATGTAACATAAAACAATTAAGTAATCAGTGATCTATATCCATATTGTTGCAATGGTTTCCTAATTCAATCAACAATGTAATCGAAGGACCTGGTATTGTTTCCGCTGCGATTAGATTCTTATGCGTAGCTAATTAGTTATGCTTTGTTCAATACCACGATTCAGCTTGAACTGAATGATTCTCCATTGTTATCGTGAGCCGTGCATCACGGTTCTCCATTGTTATATGGGAATAGTTGCAGACCTCTATTGGATACCAGCACAAACGTATCTATGGCGTGGGAATCATTTACTTTACCGTTGATTTGAACGCAGATGAGCACGCATCCATTTGTATCCTTCGCGGTATTCGCATTCGAGCAAGTTGTGTGTTGACGCCTACGTAACCCTGCGGTCTTATCGCTGTGTTTTGCTCTAGTTAATGCACTTTTGATACCTCATATTCTTTGTCCTGCCGACAGCTCGTATTTTTTTACATCCCATTCATAAGATTTGACGAGCTTTTTTGTTATTTTTTCTGCCGGAACTACTCACACACCGTCTCTGACAATTGTTTCCGGAACATTCAAAACAAAAGTCTAAAGATTCATAAAATACCTGTTGAATTGTTCTTTTTAGCCTTCCTCATACTCCAAATGTAATCTTTACTGATTGTCGTTACAGATTTTCGTGAATGTTTTCAACGAAACACTATCCCTCCAAAGATATAATAAAATGTAAAAATAATACGAAGGAATAATTTAATCGAATTCATAGAGAAGCGAATTGCCGATAAAAAATTACTACAAGGTATACTTATCAAGATAGTTATTTCAGAAGAATATACCTATTCTGGACCAAAAAAGCTGAGCTTATATTTCTCATACAGAAATCACTATATAATTGCCATATTTCAAATTTATAATTCATTGTAGATAGGAGCTATTGTAACTCATTCTGCTAAAAGAGTTAAATTCAATTGTTGGTTTTAATTAACATTATTTAATCAACTCTTAATTAGTCTGAAAATTTACGTCTTCCAACTTAAATATTTATTGAAGTATTTTAAAATGTATCTAATAGGACAGTTATTATTTAAAATAAAAATAATAATATCATAAATTAACAATGAAACTTAAATAATCCATTGAGAGAACAATGGTAAATAATCTATTGAAAGAATAATGATACAATTAATAATAAATATAATCAGATATTTCTTACTTTTGTTTAGATAGATGACGATTTAATATTTAAAATGCGATTTTTGAAAAAATTAAAAATATGGAATAAAGAAGTAGTTCTAAAGCAAATGATAATATATAAGCAATACGAAATCAATAATTATTCATGTATACGATGTATTTAGCCCCCAACGAAAGCTCTTGTTACTTTAAAGGCATTTCCAAAAGCGACTACGCGGCATAAGTTATGTTTCCGCCAATCGCGTGCTCGGAAAACATGATATCCGATGTATCGAATTTGACAGGTCTCTTATAATTCAAACCTCGCATCGCAAGCAAGAGCCACTCGACTGGAAGTAATTGAAACGCAGTCTTTCCGTGCTTCTCCGAATCGCAACCGCAGCGACCTGGATTTTCGCTAATAAACCGCAAAACCAAGGCGCGTACATTTTTCGCGAACTCATGTACGCCGCGCAAAGGTAAGAGTTCCTATGGTTACGTTCGATGAGATTTGGGAAAGGTGAAATTTTGAACGAGGTCAAATTTATTCCTTCTTGTAAAAAATTTATCATCTTTTTAGCAAGGGCGTGGCGGAGATTTTGAAAAATGTTTACCTATTGGAAATTCTTTCATTATAGGTCGATGAAACTTATTGGAGATTTCGTATCCTCAGACGAGTCTGATTACTTAATTGAAAAAAGAAGAAGGATGAACGGATTAGTAGGAATCTTCCAGGTTAGAAACGGAGGCTTGGACAGAATTGAAGGACAGAATAGAGGAACCACATTATGTAGCTCAGGGTGACCATAAATATAAGTTTTAGCTTATGTAACAGCGAACGGATATAGCGAAGTACTCTTTTATAAATAGGGGGATAAAATATTGGAATATATTACCTGAAGAGGCTCTCAAACCCTATGCAAAAAAGACTAGTAATAGAGTGGTACCTCGAGATACGAGCAGCCTAACATACGAGTTTTTTGAGATACGGGCCGGAGCTCGGGCCATATTTTCGTTCAAGATATGAGCCCAAATCCGAGATACGAGCCGTGTTTCCAAGCCAAGTGCAGCCAAGAGGGCAAAAACAAGTGATAATTAAATTTACGTAAATTTTAAGCTTAGTTTAAGTTTAAAGTTAAGTGCATTGTTTCAAGTTTTTTCTTTCATTTGAAATAAGGAAAGTGTAGTTTTAGTTTTAAAGTTACGAAAATAGTTTTAAGTTCTAAAAAAGCGCCGTTTACGTACGTGTCTAGAGAACCTGCATCCCTTCCCTCCCCCTCGCCGTTCACCTTCGTTAGCCGCACTCGTCTGTCTCCAAAGTAAGACTATTATGCTAAATAACTCTTTTATATATTTATTTCATATTTTGTTATGTATTTGTTAATTATACATGTTTATTTGATATTTAAAAACATATCTTTATTCATAATTTACAATGGTTTGGGGATTTTTTGTAAGTCCGGAACGGATTAAATCGAATTCAGTTATTTTGAATGGGAGAAATTCGTTTGAGATACGAGCTCGGTTCTGGAACGAATTAAACTCGTATCTCGAGGTACCACTGTATATGTTTTAACTTACTATAAGGTATTATAATGTTGTTGTGTGTGATACATCTTACCTGAATTTTGTTCCATTTGTAAGATTGATTATATAATAATAAATAAATAAACATAGTGTTATACAAGATATAGAACAGATTTATTGATAAATTGCTGGTAAAGATTTCTTAATTTTTGATTGCAAACGGATGCAAGACCAAGAATTCCCAGTTGGCTGTGAATATTTTTGTGAATTAAAACGATAAAAGTTCTTCACAGATTATTTATGCTTTCTTCAGTGTGGTTTGTGAGTTTGTTAGCACCTAAAAATTGACTGAATTACCAACTACAGTTGTTACCAAAACTTACTTTTTGAGGAAAATTGCATTTATCACAGTCCACAAAGAATGGGATGTAAGGCTATGAACTGCATTAAATTTTTAATTCGAAATCTTTGCCCGATGAGTTATTTTAACTAAATGTATGCAATGCACTTCTTACACCCTTGCTTTTCTCAGTTAATCAGAATGCTGCCAGAGAAGCAAGGTCTAGTAAGTTCAGTACAATGACTTAATAAAGTTATCATAGGGACATTGTACTACGTCTTTAAAACTGTTTCCAAACTTATTTTTTTCCTTGAAAATCTGGTGTAAGATTAACAGCTACCTATTACCTACTTATCTACCGCCAGAATGTTACATTTCTCTTGCTCGAAGTTTTTGTGGAAAAATATGAGTCTGGGAGCTTTTTGCAGTAAAATGTTCAGTAAACAGCAATCTAAATGTGTTTCAAAATTAAATACCATCCAAAGAGATAACACAGCAAACAGTTGCTTTCCCATTTCAGAATAACAAAGAAAATCGAGACAAAAGTAATTCAAAGATGCCGAACGGCATATATTTATCTCAAATATTCCGTTTATCGAGATGAAGTATCGGTAACTATGGCTCAGTAATAATTGATAATTAACATAAAAATTAATGAGTTCTTCTAAAAGTGGGTTTATTAATTTTGATCAAAGAGAAAGGATAAGTGCTTTCAAGTGAAAGTTAAAATGAAGAAATCGTTCTTCTTTTTAAAGTATAGAAGCATTTCAAGAGCGCTGTAATGAGATTAGAAGAGAAAGACGTGAAGAGAATTTAATGGGGTAATTAAATTAATTTCTTAGAAGACGCTCCTTCGCTCCTTTATGAATTCATCTAAAAATCCTCCATCTTGAAAGAAACACTTAATGAAAATCAGTCCACTTGGATAGGCTTGTATGTAAAAGGACTGACAAATACTCGGGTAAACCGACTGCGAATTTGACCGATCAATTTTTACCGAGTAACCATTTTTCCGACAGCTAATTTTTGGTTGCGATTTTTACAAAGATATGATAGAGTTGTGATATATAGATATTATAGAGTTAAAAATCAATCATATCAGTAAATTAGCCTCATACGAATAGTGTATCATGAGGTGATTGAATGTATAATTTCTCTCGTGGTAACAAAACTAGCCAAGATCACTAATTAAGCTTATTTATTGCCACAATAAAAATAATACAATAAAAATATCTAATTCATTTTAGTATATTCAGGAAAACTTGATCAAATACCACTGCTTCTTACACCATTGAGAATTAGCGGACAGTCTTTCTGAAATCCCTTCCCTAATTAGTAAGAAGCATAAGGAAATTTTGTATATCACACAGTATTTATCAAATATTTAATCAAAGCTGTTATGTACGCTGTGTGCTGCATCACATAGCAATGCGAATATAAATATGTGATGTCTGCATCAGCACAAACATGGATTATAATCTGGTTATTTTTTAATTTACTGAAAATTATTTCATTAAATTTTGAGAAAAAATCTTGAGTTTTAAAAATTAAATAATTCACATTATTTAACTAATCATATGAAAATGCATTTTTAATGGAGAAGTATGAACTCCTCCTAAATTTATAATAATAAAAAAATATATCTGAATGATGTCGACGAAGTGAGTGTCGGTCAAGTGTATGCTGCCTAAGTGAGTTTCGGTCAACATGCACTCCCTGAATCCAGAGGTTCCGATTGTTTACCGTTACCAGTTGGAGAAATGATAGGAAGTCTTAATTTCCTCTGACAGATGTTAAGGTTTCCATAGGAACGGACGAGGCTCGTCTTGCGATTCATAAGGTTTCATCTCCTTTAATAGCTTCAGTTCTCGGCTGATTATTTGTCTCTCTCGGACGCTGGACCCCCTGCGAAGTGTTCTTGTCAAAATATTGTTCCCAGAGGAAGTTTTAAGTATCACACAGACGTCCTTCTCGAGTGTTTAAATAACTCAAGCACGACCTAAATATTTTTACGAGGGGACGACTCCATAATTGATCTGGCTCTAAAGATAACAAAAAACGGAAAATTTCCTTGCTGGGAATAGAAATGACAGCTTGTTTTCAGCTATGGTAAATAGTAGAGACGTTTACTCTGTATGCTCGCAATATGGGACAGTGATGAATTATGACTTTTCGTACTCTTACCACTACCCATTTATTTCCCTGCTCACAATAATGATAATTTTATCGTAGATTAATGGAAACTACAATTAATTCGTAAACGATTGAATATGTAGAGTTTAAATTATCGAAAGAATATTACTGAAAGAATAGCTGTTAGAGAATCCTTTCTTGCTTTCCAAAGCATAAGAACCTTAACAATAACTCACGGGCAATTTAACAATAACTAAGAGCCAAGAGTAATCGATTGTTTCTCTCTATTATTGTTTAATTAAGGATATTTATAATTTACTTAAGGATAATTGTAGTATCATAATTAAGCTGCATACCTGCTTCACACCTGTCAAATGGTGGAAATGTTAGTAAATGATGTATTATCATCCTTATATACATGCCTATACACATAAACACACACAGTGTGCCAATAATTGTCAAATAATATTAATTAGCTTCGTTCAATACTGTTGATGATTCCAGGATTTATAGACGAATATACTTATAACTTTATTAACATACTTAGTTGTTGAATGTCAATTAATTAAACAGCTAATTATTTTTATAATTGATTTCCTATAAACCCTATAAACTATCAATGATAAATTAAGCCGTTTCAACAATACAGCCAAACTTATCATTGTTTTATTTCGCACGTTAATATATTATTGTACAACTTATTATCATATTATTATGGATATTAGCCTCTCAACAATTTAAACCAACAAAGTTAGCGCTACAATGAAGTCCAAACTCAATGACTTTTTAACTGTGTGTTTGTTTGTATTGTAACGTTTATGAATACCTCAAATTCAATTACATCTTCAAATGAACCTCCCAGAGCAAGCTTCGATATAACCAGCAATTTCCTTAATTTATCGGATTTTCCTAATTGCGTTTCAAAGCCTCATTTTGATCAGACCTGAGTTTTTCTCAGGAACCTCTCGCAAATTTCCTAAATTATTCGTCGAATATTTATTTCTTGGCTTCTTTCGGGAAATTTTTGGTCCTCTCTCAGATTAATATTTAAATCTCTTCTCTTATTTACCTTCACTTTTGAGATATATCTCTTCCGAATATGAAATGCGTTTTTTTTCATCTCCGTTTCCATGCAAATAGCTTTTTTCGGGAAACTCAATTTGTCAGTTAATAATGCTACCTCTAATTTTCCTTGAGTTTAAGAGGGTGACACTTGTTTGCCTATGGAAGAATTTTTCCCCGTTTTTCTCTCTTATTTTCCTTGCGCTAGAAAATTTAAGTCTCTGGTAAAAAACTTCTCCTCCACTGTTTAAGTTCTTATTAACTTTATTAAAATATCGAAATGATTAAATTCAACAATCGTATCTTCTCAACTGTCTGTTCATCTCTACAATCATCTCTTTCCAACAATTATTTGACTAGACAATCATCGCTTTTCAACAATCGTCCCTTATAAACAGTCTTCTCTCCTCGACAATCGAATGTGTAAATCTGTCTTCCTGATTGGTTCTTATGTATAAATGAATTGTTAGTTTATCTCAGATATTCATAAACTTGATTTTTATAATTTTATCAATCATTCGTTAATGGATTTATGAATTTAATTATTTATTCGTTTATTGAATTGTCAGAAAAACTTAAGAAAGCAGAATTTTTTGGAAGTAGAGAAAATACACACAACATAAAAACAATTTAGCAACGAAATATTGCATGTAAAGTTTTCTTTTTAAATCATGTCGTTATTGAATGAAATAGCTTTGAGTCTTTGAGTCTTTTCCTAGAAATCATAAAGAATTTATAATAATAGTAAAATTGACTTGGCTTGACATTGACGCTTTCTGTATATTTTATTTATAATCGAACATTGATTGTTTATTGCACTAGGATTTTTACCACCGAAATGTATGTCCGATTATAACATATTGATAATAATAATTCATGCGAAACGAATTCTCATATTGCCATACAGAAGTATTTCCTGAATTAAGAATTTTCTTTTACTGGTCATTTCCTTGATAACAGAATATGAATGTATTTTTGAAAATTTAACAATGTTCACATGTCGCTATGAAATCAATTGAATGTCTCAATGGACATAAAAATGAGCAAAATTATGGTTTTGATAATCATCGGGGAGTTCTTATTTCCACGGAGGCAAGTATTAATCACCTTTTCAAAAGACATTGAAATTTCTCCTTAAACTTACAACAACATAGATTCCAATAGTGTACCATATAAATAATCGAATTTCAATAATACAGTGCGATCATACGTGAATCCGCTGCAAGAATCTTAAATGCAACTCGCTCAAGAGTGCTTTCTTATGAAGTTAGGAAGATTAAAATCGATTGAGATGACTTTCAGAAGGTGAAATCCAAGCAATCCAATGTTAAGAACTAAAAAATGCATATGTATGTGTATAATATTCATATTATTCTTTAATTTTTTCTATATATATTATGGAAGTTGTCCTATATGGAATTTATTCCTTGTAAAACTATTTGTATTTTGAAAAAATATTCTATAGGATTTCTATACATGATGAAACTCATTAGAAAAAAAAACTACTCATAAAATGTGTTCTTGTGTACTTTGGGAGAATGGTTTAGAATATTTTAGGTTCCGTACACCTGAGACATGAAATTCGGTAGGTTCATTAGCCCAAATACTTCCCATCTTTATTTATTATTTTAATAACCAACAAACCAATAACTTCTCTACATTTACATCAATATATTTTGTTTTTATCTTCCATTCTCTGGTATTTTTCCTTCAATTACTTTCTTTAACAAACTACCTTTTTTCAAGAACTAACACATACTATTTCTGTCTTCTAAAGTGGACGAAAATTTGTTCTACATACGTTCTTGAGACATCACTCCATAGGAAAATTTCTTTATTTTTGTTTATTGAAGTAAGAAATAAGAGAATAAAAATGGTTAATAAATATCTCGAACAGAGCCATTACTGAAGTTGACTTTAAAGCATTTATTTTAACCCAATTTCTACTCCAGAGGTGTTAGGCAAACAACGTCACCATTCGCCCACCGAATCGGAAAACGGCGTCGATTGAGGGATCGTAGGATCTTAAGAAGGCATTTGGAAGGGTTAAGCGCCGAGGTCCATTGGAGGGGATGCTGTGAATCACTCCAAACGACGGAGTTTCCATGGTTAGGAAGTGACAAAACGGGATAGCGGGTGTTTTAGAAAATTTGAGGACCCAAAACAGAGCCTTGGGGAGCCCATTGTTTTCAAAATAGAATCGTTAATCCAAACTACAGCCGTTTACACTCTACGCCGTGTGCTTCGTAATTATAGGGCAGGATTGCGAAATGAAATTTGCATGCCTTAGAGAGGGCTTTCGCAAATCCTACTTGCGAAATGAAAGAAGGCGTGGTACATTTTAGCTATAGTAATGGTGCTTTATCTTTTCCCACGTTCTGTTAATTCTATCCTTCATTATGTTTTTATATTTTACCTTCAATCGCATGTCATATACTTTAGTTTCACAACAAACTTCATTTTATAAAATCTTGTAGCCAACTTCTTATTCGCCACCGATTTCAATTTTTTTATACTGTTGGATATTTTATGGAAATATTGGTGTGGAGGATCGTAAATAAAAGTTTCATTGATACCACAAAATGGAATTGAGTTTTCTATGAGAATTATGTTTTTCACATTATATCTAAGTAAATTATTACCCCTCCAATGAATGAGTTTCTATTTATTCATGCATAAATTACCTCAAATTATGTCTATGCAATCCCAATGAAGTTACGTGTTAGATACATTCAGGAAAAATTATCCCTAAGTGCTACGCATAAAGTTGGTTTAAATGACTAATTTTACCAAATAATGTACTCTTTTGCTGTTTTAATTACAATTTCAGTCATTCTTTAGCTGAAGAGAAAACTGAAATGTGTGTCTATAATTGTTGAAACAGGTGTGGAAGAAAGGAGATACTCTGTCTTATTTCTGTTATGTAAGTAAGAATATCCTTCTAAAGGTTCCTTCTGCTTGAATCGGGGATAAAAATAGAAATCACCATTATATTTGATAGTTGCGTTTCATCTCGGAAAGCTGTTGCTATGGAAGAAATGCGGTATTTATACACCGAACGCTGGTTTAGATGTATTTGTACTCGGAAAATATTCCTATTTTTCAGCTAAAGTACAAGTATTATAGTGTACCGTATTTTAGAACGAGTAAAGCGCTTAGTTTAAAGGCCTTCTTTATTAAGGTTTTCTTAGATTCCTATAAAACGAGTATCCCAGAAATCCTTCAACAATGGCACGGGTTGATATGGCGATGGTCTAAGAAGTAGCGCCGAATTATTAGATATATATTGCTATTTTTTTAATGTTCTTGCAATTTAGAATCGGAAGATGAATCAATGATGAAAATAAATAAGTTATTAAATTTACTTTTTCACAAAACCTTTTCAAATTCACGCGGTCACTATCTCTAAATTAATGCTGAGAGAGAAATGAATCTTGTTGGTGATAAAAATCAACTTTTTGTGCATCTTTGTTAGAAAACGTGCCTGAATTGAAGTCGACCCTGGAATCCAAGACGTGAAAAGCTTATTTCTTGCCGGGTGACGACATTTACCGATGTGCAAAGTTTCAAACACGTGCAAGTTCTGATTTTCGCTCACTTTTTCTGCCTACCGTTCTGTCTATTGCAGAACTATTTGGAGGACAACTTTCCAAGTCTTGGAAGCTCTTTTAAGTTAAGAGTTTGAGGACTTATTTGAATTCTGAGCTGATTCTATTCACGTATTCTTCCGAATCCATCCAATTTTCAACATTGTTTACGGAATGCAGAGAAAGAACACTGGCGCTTTGATCGACTCTTCCAGTCGTTGCCAATGTAAACAAAAAATGTTCATTCAGTTCTCCAAACGATTGGTTGAATGGAGAACTATTCTGGGAATCCACAACGGAGCCTTCATAGCCGAATGCAATCTGGCGGATGATCAAACGAAAGATCTGATATATCATATTACACAGAACTGAGCTCTGGGTTTACTTGGAGAGAACTCAAAGGTCATGAATGCCCAATGATCGACAGGGTATGGGGTATAAAAACGAGGAACCAGATTTAGGATCTTACTTATGAAAAGATGGAGTTAATGAGCATCTAATGAAGGTTATTGCTTTAAATACGATTGATTGAAGTGGGGATTGATTTTAATTTTTATCATAAACCACGTACTCCAATTAAAATGTAAAGAATGGAAATAGAAGTCTTTTGTGGTGTAATATTAATCAGCATCAAAACATATGTATGCAGGTGAACTCCCAGCATTTGTATGCAGGTTCAATTTACTCCCTGGTTTCTATGATGATGTGGTTCGTTGGATTTCAATAATATTTTAATATATTTTACAATCCCGAATAAATCAAATGGATATGTCACATGAAAGATTTCACCAGACCACAGGGAGAGTGAAAAGATCCGAACTGACTTTCAGTTAATCGATCAAGAACTTCTTTAAACATTCATGATAACTTTGACTTTTCAGACCTAAAGGTCTAAATTGAAAATCCTGGAGCTAACGTAATGGAGCAACACTGGTAGGAAATAGCAGTTTCGCATCACGTGTTCATTCTTGAGCAACAAGCGCTTGCCTTCTCTTCGTATCGTAAACTTTACATACGGAGATGAATTCGTAGCTATTAATCTTGTTGCAATGGATCCGGATTGGTGTCAGTCATCGCGATGAATCTTGATATGAACGGGGAAATAAACTCAGAGAGGCTTTAAGGGAATCATCCAAAGATCCTAAATCCTCCCTCTGATGGTTTATGTTTCTGGATAACATTCCTTTGTGTTGCCTTCTAAGCCAGCTTCAGTTTGAATGGTGTCGCGAATTGCCCAAGTTTCCACGTTTTTGCTATGTTATTGGTAGTTCGTAACAATGTTTCAGTTAAAATATTTTGGAGTCCAAAATGAATGGGATTACATCGAACGAGGAATCCCTTGAAGGATCATTTCAGCACTCTTTTCTTTTGGCTGTGGTGACTTGCTAGGTCCATGGCATCATGCTTAGTTCGGCTGGAAAAGTTTTTAGTTTCTTTATAATCAGAAATTCATTCATTCATGAAATTCTCATTCAAGCATTCTTGAGAAAACGACTCCATTATAATAATTATTAAGATTCTAGCCAAATCAAGCTTTTACGGATGATTTGAAATGTTTGAGTTTAGTAATTGTTAGAGTTTATTATATTTTATATTGGCATTGTTGATTGAATAGTCAGTAGTATCTATCGTTATTCTTGATGAATAATAATATATGAGACTAATATTTTGAAACCATTCATAGTTATTAATTTTTGTTAAAAATTATCAAAGAATAATCCAATTTACTCATAGAAACAGATTTATCAATCCAGTATTTCTTACAATGCAGTTTGTTCGATAACATATATAATTCGATTTTTGTTCAACCTTATCGAACAAGTGCATAAATTTATTAAATCATTGTCATTATGCCACGTATAAATTTAATTTAAAACTGGTACGAATTCCGCAGATCATTCCGTCTCTATTGAATATTCTATTGTATTTGTGCAAATATTGCGTCTATTGAAATAAGTTGCAAAGACTTATCCAAAGAGGGAAATTCTTTCTTCATCGCTGTTTCGTCTGAAAACAAAGGTGTATAGATTTTGAGGGAAAAGAGAGAGACCGTTTCCGTAGTGATTTATGAATGCCTTGCGCGGATGAGTCCGTCATTTGTTCTTCCCTCTGTTGTTTACCGCAACCGTGGCGACGTCAGCAGAGGCTGAGTGATGGATTTTTTATTCACCAGTGGATACAGCGTTGCGAGATGGGTATTGGAAGGCAGTTGTAGCTCGTAAAACGCTGTTTATGAAAAGAGAAAGGCAGTTCGGTGACTGTCAATCCTCCGCGACCTTGGGCTACGAAAAATGCAAATTTTATGTATCCGCGAAAATGTGCGCGGTAACATTTCGTAGCAGAATGTTAGCAAATTATTTTATGGGGTAATTATGACAATCGTAATGATGCCGTGCCCTGAAATAGGGCATCTAAGGAAGATGCTTAGCAAAAGTGGTATGTTTAAGTTGCAACTACTCGTAGCATAGAGGAAACCAATGCTTGGGAAGTAATCAAAATAAGGTTAAGCAATTGGCAATGGAAATAATATGCATTAGATACACTCTTAATTAATTGGGTGCTGACTCTGATTCTCTGATAGCTTTAAAAACACTGTCGTAAAAGCTTTGAAGTGATAGGATTTGAGGAACAAGATCAGTAGTGAAATTGCTTAAGCATAAACGTTACTTCGCCTAATTGATTCACGATGGTCGTTCTAAAGGGGGAGGAGAGCTTCTAAACGTGATATTCTTCCCTCCAATTTCGTTTTTTTTAAAGCGAATCAGAAATGTTTCAAATGAAAATGTTTTAAATTTGTAGAGTACTGACCACATGCTCTCAAGGGAAACATGTAAATATGTATGAATCGTAACCTTGCACCATAGGAGAACAGTAACACAGAAATATAATATAACAATTTAGAAATTTAATAAAATTTGAATAAATTCTTATTTTTGAAATTTATACCCTTCAGGTCCCTTGTATTGTAAGAAGAGACTTTAAAGTCTCAATATTGCCCCAAATAAAGTCATTTAGTGTTATTTGTGTCACATGAGTCATTGAGGGTTGTGATTAAATTTTCCGTTCTTTACCGGCTCTGCGAGAAAAACTATTTATTGCAACAAAAACCAATATAACTAGAAAGTTACCAATAATATAAGATAGAGGAATAATATAAAATAAACCCCTTTTAATGCGTCGATATGTGTAAGTTGCAACATGCCTTTTTTGTTGATTCGCACATAAGTGTCCATCATAATGTCCAAAATCACATTGGTTTTTCCGATATATGTTTTGATGCTTTTCTTCGTATCTGTGTTTCACTGATTGACCTTGTACCACTTACTAACTCCATCTCTACTTTAATTTAGCCTTGAGCCATATATAATGCCTCCATAATTTGGATAATCTCCCCACCGAGTTTTGTACTCGTGCCATAAAAAGCTTTTTGAAGGGCCTTCAAAAAGCTTTTATTGGTAAAAAAATAGTTTATATAATGGAAGCTTTTTCATAAATTCATCACTACCGATTTCGGGGAGGAGATATCTGATATTTTTATCCCAGTTATATACTTACGCGACCTTTGAGAGAAAACAAAAGAGCGATACAGGGAAGTAGTTGCCAGGACAGATAGCTACTTTTGGTCGTTTTTCCCGCGAAGTATTAGAGAAGCAAATAGCTCTCTAGATTAGATAGGTATTTCGGTGTCTTACACCCCCTGCCACGCGCCACTTGCGGATTGCACGGTTTAAATGTGAATGTAAAAGATTGGAGTTGGTTGAGTAGAGAATGTAACCATGATCATTCTCCATTTCTCTGTGAAAATAAAAAAATGAAAAATGGGATGAGTTATTATTTTCTCTGCAATGCACTTTTATTTACATATCGCGAGTAAAAACGGTTTCTGAGTCATTTTAAAGAATCGTTGCTGTTGCAGTTCAAACGAGATTCAAACCAGGAGAATACATCGGTAAATCGATTGCTAATCCCGTTAGTCAACCTCTGAAAGTACCCCTTCATATTAAACACAGGAATTGGTGACGTAACGTAGAGAGACAACGGAATAAGGTTATCACACTCAGAATTAGGAGATTATTTTAAATAGTAAAGGATGAACCGGTGGTGATTTGTGGATTTCGTGCGACATGGAAGAGGCGTAGAGCACGAGATATATCAATGTCATAGTGGAAACAGTAGTAGTCGGAATTGAGATGGACGGAGGGCAGTTTTCGTGTTTGTAGAGCATCGCCCTTAATTGGAATGGAAGACGCAGTATAGATGTCAACGATAGAGATGGAGGATTTTATGGTAGACGAGGATAGACGAAGTTATTGCGGAGATAAAAACTCTCTTCTGAGGAGGGTTTTGG
Source organism: Sympetrum striolatum (assembly GCA_947579665.1). Classification (NCBI taxonomy): domain Eukaryota; kingdom Metazoa; phylum Arthropoda; class Insecta; order Odonata; family Libellulidae; genus Sympetrum; species Sympetrum striolatum. The sequence goes on from OX388346.1 coordinate 79,194,100, forward strand.
TATGTCGAGTGAGGAATTCAATGGAGGATCAAAAGGGAAGGGGGAATATTTCGACCTATGGCAATAAAGAAGAGTAAATAGATAAACAATTGAGGAAGTAATTAAGGAATACCGCGATAAAAACAGAAAGGAGACATGTTGAGAGCTGGAAACGAAGGGTCTTGAATTGGTGTAACCTCCCTTAACATTCCGTTATCTAGTCGGTAAACCTCAGATGTTGATTGCGACATTAATTTAAACAATCACACATTCGAAAAGTACTAAGAAAATTTATTTATACTTAAACATAAAAGAAGTACAGCGTATGCGACTTATGTTTCAGAGCGTAGCTCCATCATCAGGCGTTGTAAGGCGAGGCCTAGGTCGTTTACGCTGCAATTTCGGTTCAGTATAAAATTAATTGTGTCTTAATATCATTTTTAGTATGGAATGATACTACATCAAGGTCTCTACCATCCAAGGAATTACACATTAGGTAAAAAATATTTGGACAGAGCCGCTATCGGATGTGCCATTAAGGATTTCATTACCATTGAGTAATAATCTGAAGATATTAAACTAGAGTACTCTAATATTGGCTGTAGACGTCATTCTTTACCTAAATTCTAGTGCTAATTTAACTGTTATTGATGGATTTGCATTATATGACTGCTATCCATTATCAATTAACAACCATTGACTTTATTATGTTTTTCATTCTTGTCTGCTAATTGTTATTATTCGTTGTTGATTGTTGAGACACTAAAATGACTTATTATGCCAATTAATACCAACATTCTCGCTCATTGTTGGCATTCAGTGACCTAAATTTTGCCTTTAACATGAATGTGTTACTTAGGCATTTGGAAGTCTCCGAAACAGTCTTCATAGCTTGAGAAATGGGTGTGTTACACTGAATTAATCTTCAATGTACCATTTCGAAATAATCAGTATATTTATATTCATGGTATTCTTCCATTTCTAAGGTTATTTAATAAATCGAGGAATATAAAGAAGGTTATTTCAGTGCAGTTGCTGTATCCCTTACGGATTGTTCTGTTAACCTATGGTACGTGACCAAGTTTACAGGTCTTTGTGGAGATAACCACATCTTAATTATTCACCCCCGATAACTCTTCCACTATTAATCGAGGTCGCCTTGAAATCTTCGTCTTCAGACCAAGAGCTGCAGAGTTAACAATGAAAGACTTTCGGGCGAAGTACAATAGACTAGCATTGTTCTCCCAAGACTGAGGCTTCGTGATAAGTGAACCCGGGGTCATTACGAACTCATGTCTCCGGAAAATGATGATGAAAAAGTCTTTGTGCTCCGATGAATAAAACAGCGTGGGAGGACGGCAAAGTGAAAGGCAGGAAAAGTGTAAGAATCGGAGGCAAAAACCCCGAGGCAAGCGAACTTCAAATCGTCCCATTGCTACATCTCCTACGTTAAGTCGAGCCACATAACGAGGTAAAGGTTGAGGCCAATTACGGGATAATAGGGCTCGAGAATTAATGCCCAAACTTCCCGGGCTTCTTAATTAGCATTCGCGCTCCCTAACCTGTTATGACAATGCAATTACTGAATAGTCATTGCGGAAAATTCTTTAATAGTCATTGTCGTTTGAGAAGAGTATTCAATTACTTGAATGTTATTGTCACAACGAAGAAGTTCTGTGTTACTTAAAAATTATTGTCGCAACAAAAGTTTACCAAGGCGTTCAAAGTCATTGTTGCGACAACTCTATATTGTAAGCTGCCAAAGTCATTGTCACAACAATGTCTTCCAAAGTTACTCCATCAAGGTCGTTCCCCATTGTAGCAATTACGTAATTGGGCAGTTCCGTAATGAGTGCAGTAGTTAGCTCAGCAGTCAGAGAATCATTAAAGGACGCCATGTTTTCATTTTCGGCCTTAAATCTCCCCGCAGTTTCGGATGACGGGGCCATAAATCTGGGATATTCATCAATTCGCCATTGATTCACCATTCGTGAGGCCGGCTGAGGTTTCTGTAACAGTCACGATGAATTCGTAAGCGATGACTCTTTTGATTGGAGAGGTAATGACCATATATCAACATGGTTTTACTTTCAAATATATATTCCGTAATTAGGAAACGAATTTGGTATTTTTTAAATGATCGAACGTAGGAAATACCGCAGTGTATTTGTTTATTCAATTCTGTCTTCAATTCAATTTGAGGGGAATCGTAAATGTCAAATCCTAATTAATTTTTAAAATGGAGTCCATTCCTTTGGGATATGCGATTTTTTTAACACTGCAAGTCCATTTTTCTACAGATCACTCATAAAATCATCAATGTTACATGACTAGAAAAGTGTCGAGATATCCCCTTAAGGTTATTTTGACATTCTATAGATAATAATTAAAGTTCTATCGGTAATATGTTGACATTTGAGAGAAAAACTTCATACGTAGCATATAAAACGAGGAACCTCTGTTCAAATAACGGAAAGCAATCAAACTCTCTCTTAATAATTAACCTGGAAAGTCAGAAGTAGTCAAAAAATGAAGTAGTTTTAGTTAGAAGTAGTTAGTAGAGTAGGAGAAGTTGTTGTACATTGGACCACTTTTTTAATTTTCACTGTAAGTCCAATTGGTTTAAGGATTATTTAAAAAACACGCACCTCTTAAACCTGACTTTTTCTTCACATATTTATGTGCGTGATCGAAATAAAAATTGCTGCGGAACTTAGCAAAACAACTTTTTTTCAAATGATAAAAAGTTGGTTTAGGTACATTAGACTCATTCACCTTAAGACAATAATCCTGTACCTTGAGACACCTTTACAAATTTCGAGTATTAACGTAAATAGATTTCTCATGATTCTAACTCATCTCGAGATCTACTGGAAAAGTCACATATATATGTCTTCCAATCACTCCCTTCAGCTCTAGCTCATAATATATTTACAAATTCCATCTGAATGTATTTGTAAAAAACCCTTCATCCATTCTTCCCTGCATTTTTTGATTCTCTCACTTTTTGAGAATTCGTTTTGCTATTGGCTTTGGCGAATTTTATTGCCAAGAACCTAGCTTCCTATTTCGTTAACCCAAAATGGATTTTAGCAACGGTTTGAATATAAGCAACTAGGCTGCCCTCTTTAGCTCCATTGAAAATCTGCTTTGCAGCATTATTTATTCATTATTCAAACTCGGTTTTTCCACTTTTTTTTTAATTTTGACAAGAGCCGCGTGATAGTAGATCTGTAGACTTTGAAGATTTTTTCTGCCTACCTAAATGACATTTTCTGATTAGGGCCTAAGGATTTTAATGCTTCTATTGCATTTCTCAACGCCTGGAAATTAACCGGTTCACGTTTTATTTCCCGTTTTGCGTCGTGGCATGCTTTACTTATTAGAAATAATAATAAAACGGCTTTATTCGGGCGAGATTGAGACTTAAGTCTCCTCTTCCATCTAACACATCGTCATACAATATATAAATAATCAATTTAAATGGATAGTATGAAAAAGATACGAGAAGAATTGTGGATGTAAAAAGACTAAGAAATTCTTAGGAAAAAAGATTTATCCACTGCAGGAAAACACCCTCTAAGAAGGGGGGTGTGAAAAACCTGCGCAAACTGGTTATATTTTATAAATACACTATCAATAGGTACATATATGGGATACATCAATAAGTATAGTCACGTTTTCATTTAAATAAATGTTAATAATTTACATAAGAACACAAAATGATAAAAATAAAAGATGTCGATAAATTCAGAATTTTTACAAAACAATAATACACAGATCTAGGTATACATATTTTAAAATATAAATACCATACACCCAGTATATAGTCAATATTAAATAAAACGTAAACATTATCACAAAATAGGGATAGGAAACAGGTGATGAATGGATATGAAACAAGAAATGAATAAGAGGGTAGAATCATCCGCTCCTAACATCCAGTTAATCTCACCCGTAATTGCATTTCGTATACCTCATTACCCCCCGCCGCAAAAATTCTCCGTAACCACATCCGGAAACTCTATGAAAGTGGGAGTGTGAAGTTTCCAAAAAAAACACGGCAATGAGTATTTATTCACCGCCGACATGTTCTACGCATAGGGTCGTATTTATGATATATATTCGTATATGTTATACTTGTAAGTAACTACCTTTTAGAATAAGTTCCTTGTGTACTTCATATGGAATGTATTTCATGAATGGGAACAACCGGTGTATTCATCTTACATCGATATTGCTAAATTGCCGCATTTGAGACGTCGCAGTGCACAATGTGTTTTCCACATGCTGGGCAAAATTGCGCCTATTGAATGTGGAATGGTGACGAATAATTGCCGAATTTCCGTTTTTCCGTTGGTGTGTCAACACTTACGCGTCCATATACGCCACCCTCGCCGCCGACCCCTCTTCGCCCTTCGACCGCTCGGGCCCTCCCGTAACCTCTCTCTCTCTGTGCCGTTTTCTCTTTCTTATGCCCTAGTGATGTGTCTCTGTTTGTGTGGTGATATAGAAGCAAATCCTGGTCCACAATCTGTTAGCCCTTCTGGTGATCAAATTTCTAGTCCTGGTCCCAAGTGTGGAGAGGTGCTAAACTTATACTATCAAAATGTCAGGAGTTTAAAGTGCAAAATTGATACTTGTGAAATCTTTTCCGACGAACTGTCAGCTTTTGACATTACTGCTTTGACGGAAACATGGCTGAACTCGACGGTAAATGATTCTGAGTTATCGTTCACGAGAACGCACAATGTTTTCCGTAAAGACCGTGCTACGAGGGCTGGCGGTGTGCTGTTGGCAATCAAGTCTTCTCTCAGCGCAAAACGGAGAATAGATCTAGAGACTTGTTGCGAATTGCTATGGTGTGAAGTGAATTTTGGTACTTCGAAAAAAAAGAACTCCGTTTACGTAGGGTGCTTTTATCGCCCTCCATCATCCAATGTGTCTGTCCTGGAGGAATGTTTAACTTCCATTCTTAAGGCTTTATCAATTGGTCCCATAATTCTGGTGGGGGACTTTAATTTGTCCATATCCTGGGATTCCCCCACCACCGGTGCACCACTAAACTCATTGGATAGCTTTTTCCTTGACCATTTTGTCTCTGCTCTAGGGTTAGCCCAGTTCAACTCTCATCCGACGCGAAACTTGGCAACTCTGGATTACTGCATTTCTTCTTTCTCCCCCGAAAATATTACGCCTTCCAGGAACATTTTTGACTCCGACCATCAGTCCCTCGATTTGTCCTTCCGTTTGCCAAGCAGTAAAAGTAACCGCAAGAGTCCACCCCCACCAAGACCCTTCCACATCTGGTCGAAAGTTCGATGGGAGGAGGTCAACCGTGCCCTCCAGCTGATACCATGGTGTGTGTTAAGTTCCCTCCCTATTGATGACGCTATCGATTTTTTTTATGACATTATCATCTCCTGCATGAGACAGTTTGTACCTTTAAAAACACCCAAATCGAAGAAGTTTCCAGTTTGGTACATGCCGGATACTATTCTCACTCTAGGAAATAAAAAACGTGCCTGGTATTTGTGGGCTTCTCACCCAAATCCAGAAACAAAAACTTCCTTCAGCAATCTAAGGCGTCTAGCTAAATCATTAATTCGTCGTGATTACTCAAATTACGTTCAATCAATGTCCTCTTCATTAACAACAAATCCACGCAAATTCTGGGGCATGGTTAACACCCGTCGGAAATTTACTCGTATTCCAAGTGCTCTGACTTACAATGGCAATGAAGTGAGTGAAAGCGAAAGATCTAGTGCGTTCCTTAACTTTTTCTCTGGCTCTACTGTGCGATCATCGGGACCAGCCGGTGATTGCGATCTTTCACCTGTTTGCAGTCATTCAATATCCTCTATTCAAACAACTCCTGAAGAAGTGCTGAATTTCCTGGAGAAGATTTCACAGCACCGATCACCTGGTCCTGATGGGATACACCCTATATTCATAAAACATTGTGCGCTCTCCCTCAGTATCCCACTATCATTAATATTTAACCGTTGCTTTGCCCAAGGTCAATATCCAACACAATGGAAATCTGCTAATGTTACGCCGATACACAAATCAGGTTCTAGATCAAATGTTTCAAACTATCGTCCCATCTCTATTCTACCTATATTTTCCTTGGTCTGCGAAAAAATAATACTTAATCGTTTATTTTACTTTACTTCTCCCTATCTGTCAGCTAATCAGCATGGATTCTTACCACATCGGTCGTCATTAACTAACCTCGCTATTTTCCAAAGTCACGCTGTTAGCTCAATTATAAATAAATCCCAGTTAGACTCCGTATTCTTAGACTTCTCAAAAGCATTCGATTCTGTAGATCACACCCTCCTCCTTTGTAAATTAGAACACCGCTTTGGAATTAATGGTAACTTTTTGACTCTGATAAACAACTATCTTACACATCGCACTCAATCAGTTGTAATTGACAGGATTAAATCTGAATGGTCGGTAATATCTTCGGGAGTTCCTCAAGGCAGTGTGCTCGGCCCATATCTTTTTACGCTATACATAGATGATCTATCAACACTCTTTCATTCTCCTAAAATCAATTCTTTGCTCTTTGCAGATGACTGCAAATTATTAAGTAAAATTGATAGCATTGACGACTGCTACCATTTCCAGCAAGCATTAGATGAAACAAATAAATGGTGTGAAAAGTGGAGACTACATCTAAATCCCCAGAAATGCTCTGTAATGTCTATTTCCTTACGCAAGTCCCCTCTAGATTTTGTTTGTACCTTAAACTCTACTCCTCTGAAAAGAGTCAACTCACAGAAAGACTTAGGAATTTTAGTAGATTCTAAGTTAAACTTTAATGACCATATCCAGGCTGTCAGAAGAAAGGCACTTTCGCTATTAGGGATTGTATATCGATTTACCGAAATGAAGCACCCAAATGCTCTTAGATTGTATTTCACTACCATTGTAATCCCGGTCATTACTTATTGCTCCCCTATCTGGTCCATGTCAGCCAATACTAATATTGCCTCCCTCAATCAAATCTTTAATTTTTTTGCTTTTATCGTTAAATCTCGTGTTCCCCATCTACGAAATACCAATACAGAGACAGTCTTAAAATGCCTTTCCCTTAGATCCCTAAAACAAACTTTAATCAAGGCCGATCTCTCATTAATATTTAATATAATTAACTCCCGCATTGATTCCCCTGAACTAGTTTCCTTATTTAGTTACCATGTACCACCTAGAGCGACTAGACTAACTCCTCTTCTCCATGTTCCTTCATTTAGATTGTCCCTTGCTCAACGTTCCCTACTTTATAGACTTCCAAACCTTTTGAATTCCCTACCTCCTTCCATAGACCCCTTCAGTCTGTCGCTTGACGCATTCTTAAATTCTGTGAATTCCTGTAAATAATTTTCCTGCTTTGGTCGTATTCTGTTTATATATATATATATATATATATATATATGATATTCTTAGTTTAATTTGTTCAATTTTTATTTCGTATTTTCATGTATATTTATGTTAAATTTGTTATGTTAAGTGCATTCACTGTAAAATGGTTTCAGAACTGTATGTGGATCTTTGAATAAATAAATAAATAAATAAATAAATAAATAAATAATTTGCGATTACACCTGTATCATGCTTCATACATGAAGAATTATGCTATTGACCTTTGATTCAGAAGCAGAAAACTGGGTTTTGTGAAGCGTATAGTTAATATGTTATTTCTGTTTTTTTATTTCAAATTATTCTACGATAAAAAAGTATTGATGCAACTTCTTTTTTAAGGCTAGAATGAGAATTTTAAGTCTCTTCTTACTCCTAACCTTTCGTCGTATAAATTTTGATAGTTAATTATTATTGTTTCCATAACAACAATCACTGTAAGGTTCATTTAACGTGGAACATCAACAATGATTCTCTGCTGGTTCAACAATAAAAATGGTGCGGCGTCCTTTCTTGTTTCCTCGGAATACCGGTGAATGAGAAGAGGAACGCCGACAAAAACGGCTATCGGAGATTTCAAACCTCTAATAACTTTGACCTCTTTGGCTGCTCATGTTTAGCAGTATAATATATATCTGTATTACATGAGCGGTCTTTCGGATGCTGTAGGAAATAATGTCTATTGCCAAATGATTAATGCATATTCTAATTACAACTTTTAATTTAAATTAACGATATAATATTAATATGGATTTTGTTATCCTCTTCCAGGTAAGCCAGGTTCACTTCTATAAGCTCCTTTACTGAGTATCATCAATTAAGTGAGTACGTCACATTCTATCTCTATTCTGATGCAATATTTTTCCAGGAATAAAGTTTAACGTTTCAGTTTATTATCCGCTTGAAATCCAGTGATTTTGGATTAAAATCGTATATTTTTATTCATGTGAATGGAAATTAATCAAGAAATATTTCCCTGAATTCGTCTGCCACGTTTAATTTTCCTCATTGTCCTTTTGTTCAAGCTTCGAGAGTTTTTATTTTGGTTGAACTTTCATTTTTTTAGCTTTATTTCCTTAGCAACCGTGAACCTTCTTTAGGGCAGTCTGTTACTTTTTTCATGTATATTCAAATTGGTTCATTTATAAATAACGCACGGGAAGATTTTTTTCGGAACGAAAATAAAAAAAGAGGGTTAATATTCATATTTCATTTTCAACGATTTGTGTTTACCATGCGTAGATTTCGCTTTATTGCTTATATTACTAATGCTTCTAATAATGAAATTGCGGTTTAGCTGCATATAATTCCTCTAATCGTATTTAAATATCAGTCTCAAGTAACCTACAAGACAAGTAACGTATGTGCTGATTAAGGTTATTTAAATTCATACTGACTTAGCTAATTGACAGCGGTGGTTTTTTTATGTAATTCATATGTGTACTGCATATTTATGCATTTGTATTTATTTATTTTATTGCTATTTATTTATACATGCTTATTTTGTATATAGGTGGGTTTATTATATGTATCCATTGTAATATATTAATTGCCATCAGTCCTTGCGACCAACTGCGACACTTTTGTATATATACAAAACCGTCGCATATATACAATGAATAAATAAGAGTAATATGATGAAATTACGTAATAAAATTCACTATAAGTAATTCTATATAGTATATGTTATTAAATTTTTATATTTAGTTTTTTTAGCTGCTATTTTTTAATTAATTATTGAGTTTTATTTAACGACTTTTAAAATGGGCATAGACTTAGTTTTATTTATTTATAGCCGAAGTTTAATTATTCTGCTACTTAAGTAGTATAAAATCATTATGAATTATTAATGATTATTTATTAATATAAATATATACTGTAAAACAATTATAAAAATATGAATTACACAGAAAAACTCGCAGATAACCTTCTAAAAGGCAATCGATGGAATTTAGGGATAATTTTTCCTTAAATATATCTATGTATTTATTCACATATTTATATTCATTAGAACCATTATTTAGCGTAAATTATCAACTGAATTTGAGAATAAAACATTTTTCTTAACCAGAATGATTATTTTAACGATTCTGTTACTTATTTTTCGCTACTCATCGAGAAAAATTAAGGTAATGTTTTCTCATAGTTACCCCACATGCTGCTAACTGTTGATAAAGGATTCATTTAAATCGCTTAACAAACATTAATTGCGGATAAATGAAGTTATCAGTAGGAAGCTGAACCAAAAAACGTAATTTTCCATGACGATGAAATTAGTGGTTTTCTAGATTGAACGTCACAGAGTCGTTGAATGCTAAGGGAACGTGAATTAAATAAAGCTTGTTGCCATTTCATGAAATCATTCTGTTGCATAGCTTTGTATTCGCCGACTTGACTGCCGACATCCGTACTTTCGGCAAGTTTATTGTCGACGAGATGTCCTACCGCCAAGTAGACCATCATCGAGGTGATCTAGAAGCGTTTACTGTGTCCAACAAGTGATTTGTGGCTCCATTGATTCCTCTTTATTCATCAAAGGGCCATCCAGATTCCGTCCAACCACTTACCTTCCGTGTTCTTTCATGCTGTGCGTAAAGGTATCAATGCGTTCAGTGGAACTGCTTTCTCGACATCCTGTGGGGTCTTTTCTCTCTCTCTCTCTCTCTCTCTCATGACCTCTGTCGCTGGCATGTTGACCTCCTTCTCCTTTTTTGGCTGGTCTTTTCCTTATCGTTCATCTTTTTGAGCCATCCTTCCTACGCAAGGTTAGGTCAAAACGGGCATTTCCCCGTCCTTATACACTCCAATACATTTCCTATACCTTTCTCGGAACTTCTCCATTCTCCTCTTGTTCATCGTCTCGAATTCTTCCGAGCATCTGAATATCTTTTCTCTCCATAAAGAATGAATCTCTCCCGAGAAAGTATCAGGTCCTCATTTTTCTGAGAACAGTTTTTCATTTTGCTTTTCTACAAATCTTTGTGTGATAGGCATTTGGCCGATTTTCAATCATAAGGTTTTTCATATATAAAGTCAATCATTTTTGACCGTACTTCGTGGAACGGCAGAGCGAAATAAAGAAATTTGGTAATTCACACACTTTTTCGTGACCTGAAGATGGCCTTGCGTTGAAACCGTTAGTCAAAAACATTTTTGTATATAAATTACCAAGCTTGTTTCTTTATTTCAAAAAGTTTTTAATCTAGAAAATCTTTATTTAAAATCAAAGTTACCTATAATATTATTGTATCAACAACAACGCATCAAAAATAAATCCTAAAAACAATTAATTAAGAAGGAATAAATTGAATAACTTTCAGTGACCGAATGATTGATCATGATTATGCTATTGAGTATCTAATTTTGTCACCACACGTTGATGAATGGAATAGATTAATATACTTATGTTCTATTTTGACTTAATTCTTTACTTTACTTCTTTACTTTATACTTTACTTCTCTAGTTGGTTTAAGATAGAAGAAAAAATATTTTCCCCTAGGTCTATTTCTTAGCTATGATGATATGAAAGCTACCGAGGTATGAGTTATTTTTTTGGTAAAGCAAATCTCTCCCTCTCTTCATTTCGCCTCCCAAGTATCATTCTCTCTCTTCGAAGAATTTTTTTGTAAAGGTGGGAGGAATAGGAATCCTTCCGATCTTTGAGCTTACGAATTTGCCTTCGGATTAATTATGTTTCATCAAGGCTGTACTACTCTTTGGCATTCAGGAAAATAAAATCTCCTTTATGGGAATATGAGGTGATTGAAAAAAATGAGGTTAAAATGTAAATTATGATTACTGCTACTGGCAACGGAAAACGCAACAACCTTTGACATTTGAAAATGAGTCATGTATGAGGAATCGTATAAGGAAAGGGCAGGGATTTGGCAGACATTTTAAGCTCTATGACGTATATCTTTGCGTCTGAGCGAAATTTACCTAAAATTAGTCATTTTTCTTTTCGGACAAAGTCTAGCAGTCTTTGTCAACATACATTAAGGGCACTTTTGCCGGTGTTGAATACACTAAACAATAAAGGATTTTAAATGTGATTGTTGTCAAGGTTCATAATTACAGTTTACTCTTGCTCTAAATACAATAAAGGAGCTGTTGGCCATTGTTGAATACAATAAACAATTAATCATTTCAAATTTCTCTATTGCTGAGGACTATAATTACCGGATATTCTTGTTCCACACACATGAAGGGCGTTATTGCTCATTGTTGAATACAATAAAGAAAACAGGATTTCAAACGTCATTGTTGCTGGCGTTCATAATTGTTTCTGATGCCCGTTGATTGTTGCCCCATCGATAGGTTCCAATTGATGTGGTTACCTCACTGTCTGCAGCCTCAGTTTTTGGACGTTGACATCAATTAACAGAAAGCATCTTTTGGTGTGCCCTCCGACAGTCCTTTGGTTTGACCCATTTTTCTCTCGGACTTTACCAATTAAAACTTCCTCTTATATGGTCGTTCCCCAGGTACTGCGATGGCCCCGTGCCGAGGTTATGTATCGGCTCTTTATAGAAAGAAGGAAATTGGGAAGGGTCACGTGGCAAATTGGCGTTCCCGAGGTCTTTTGAGAGCACGTGTTTGGGCTAACCACGGTAACGAGCGGTCGTTATTTAAAATTTGCGCGCAGTGCTTAGATTGCCTCAATTATCGAACGTCAATGTAGAAACGCTTCATTTGAATACAATGCCAATAAATTTGATTGATTCCCATTGTTGGATTTTATTCCTCGGTTTTACATTGTTGGAAATTGTCTTTATTGCCTCACTAGAAATGCATGCCCTTGTTGGTTGCTGAAATTTCAATTGTTAACTTGAAAACATGTTCCAAAATATCATTTAAACCTCTCTTGTCTTAAAGAATCAGAACGTATGTAGAGATATATTTTTTTGTCTGAGGGTAATGTGTATACAAATATAGTGATTTATGGAGAATATTGTGAATTTCGCGCTCATCCTGAAGTGGGTAGATTTTGTCATATATACTACTTTTACTGATGAATGCAATGTAAAAATGCACTTCAAGGGAGAAGATTCAAAGAATCTGGAAAATATTTCGGATGAGGCTGTACGATTAGTGACCTTTCCCGACCCTGAAACTATCCGCTTCCTTAATATTGCCGAGGAAAACTTTATTTTTAGAGCATTTATGATTTTTCCCTATAAGGTTCAACGACTTAGTCCCAAAATAGGAAGTAGAGCACAAGGAAAATTAGAAGTTACCACAAGTTTCAATTCCACAGGCAGTTTCAAAACTCGTTGAACATTCTTAACTGAAAATTAATGAAACAGCAGATCGCAATTTGCTGCTACTCGTCTTTCCACTAAACGTATGTCCGTAAGTGAATGAGGAAACAATCAAACCGGCACTTCAACAATGAACTTTGATGGATCATTGCTCAGAAATGCCCTACAATCACTTAGAAATTGCTCAGCAAATTCAGATTTAAAAATGAGTTATCATCAATGTGGCTTACAATAACGATAAATGCTATCGATAAGTCTCAACAGTGAAGCAAGATTTCTTGATAATCCCCTAATCAATACAGATTACAGGTTAAGTTATGAAATGATGAAAATTTCACCAATATGGATCAACAATCACAATATATAAACAATTATTCAGTGAATTATTATTCAACAATACAATAATTATTGATGTTCAATACTTATTAATTAAAGACATACATAAGAATCGATTATAATCGAGTTGGGACTCATTATAAAGACTATATGATAATTGTACAGTTTCACATTTAAATAAGTTTAAAGTTTAAGAATTGCAAGTAATGCAAACTAACTGTTATGGTCCTCCTGAGCCTATTATTATGAATGTGGTCAACAATAACGATAATTATCATTATTACTTAGGCCTTCCCGGTCAGTAATATACATTTTTTATTGTCTCCTAGGTTAAACCCATCAGGTGCTTAATTTATCCTCAAAGCTGAAGATTATTTAATTCTAATTCGTTTTTCGCTTCGTTTTCTTCACCAATCTTTTCATGCATGCCCTCTTTTAGTATCCAGGCAACGCACTTACTCTCGTCTTCCGCAATTCAGGGCTTCCTTCTCCTCTTCCCCTCCCCCTAGGCACCCTAGAAATTCACCCCACATGCCATTCTAGTAACCTTGGTTACCCACGCATACAAACAAACATAAAACACCCCTTTGACGCTCGTTTCACAGCCTTCCCACATAAAATCATTCACGACCCATTCTCCTTCCTACAATCTGAGATTCAGCACCACGGTTGGATGCCCCATCGATTGAGAGCCTTTAGAAATACCTCGTTAAGGACCAAAAAGCGATCGCCGCGTTCACTAATTCATCGCGACACTGGCTTCTGACGCCGAGGCAGCGTGAGACCGAGGATTTAATATCCACAGGTGAAGATGGAATTCAATAAGTGGCAGTTTACATTTGCTTCAGCACCGTGTCTTAAGCAATTCCCCTTCTCTCGCGTAATAAGTTTGATTATCCTTGCAGCCACGCCCCCTTTTCCCCCTTAAGTGGCTTCAATCCCACCCGATTGCGAGCTGAGCGATTCTCATGGTTTCCCCTTTACCCTTTAAGGGCTCAATAAGTTCTTCCACCCTTAAGGAAGGAAAAACGCTTATCACCTACGCCCGTGTAATTAACGAGTCATTTCTTGCTCGTGTTTAGGCGCCCTTTATGGTTCGAGCCCTCTTTCGCGTTGAATTTCGGTTTTAATTGTCCCCTAGGGTGGGGGCGGCTGATCACGTGGGTCACGTGTTCCGAAGATAGTGGTGTGCTCTCAAATGTCAGGGTACGCCGAGCAGCTCGCCTTACCCTGGAATGATCGGATTTTTTTAAGGATTAGAGCAGGGTTGGCTAACCTTTAGTGAAACGAGTGCCGTATTTTATGAATGTAAAGGATTTACGTGCAAATGTGGTACAAAACCACACGGGAAGATGGTGATGTATATTTTATAATGTCAACGATACGATCATAATCTTGTGATTGGCTTAAATAATCGTCATTTTTTATAACTAATGAACGGAATCCATATTTATATACTGCGGGGCTTAATTTTTAAGCAAAGTACATAATAAATATAGTATTGTGAGAGTTATTCGTGCCACTCAAGACACGCGTGCCATAGGCTCACCACCGCTGGATTAGAATAGAGGTAAGAAATTTCGCACGTATAGACGTGAGTCAGAAAATCTGAATAGACGGAACTGAAAAATACAGACGTGACTGGGATTTGAAGCCAGGTCTTCCTCTTTCCTCCTTTACCTGACATGATCTTGGTTCACAGATGAGGAATTTTTCCAAAATAAGGGTTATTCAAAAATGTTCGTAAAATAGTTAAACATAAACCTTGAATAAACAATAAAGGCTATTATTTTATCAGTTTCAAGCGTTTTACGATTTGGTAGTAAGTGAAAGTCCAAAGGTCATACAATTTTTTTCCTGATCTTTATCTGAGTTGGAAAATCGCTGTTAGTGCTTTTGTAGTACGATTATAATGATGTGACTAATTAAAAAACTTATTTTTAATTTCCCACATTCGTCTAAAACTTTACGTAATTACTAGATTCTGTGAATAAGTTCCCAAAACCCATTGCAGTCCACAGGGTGATAGCAGCATGGCAGGCCACATATGGCTTACGAGTCGTGTATTGAGCGGATAATGAAAAGAAGAATTAAAATGTATACGAGTAAATACTCCATGCGGTGCATTATTTGAGATTTGGGATTTCATGTGCGTGTATATCTATTATATATATAACTAGTAAATGGGTGCTTGCAAAATACAAGCAAAGAAAATTAGTAAGGAATACTACCTTGAGTTATGGGTCTATATGATATATTTATGTTTCTTTTTAAATATGCCATTGTCATGTTAAATTATTTTATTATAGTATGTATTCATGGATAATTCATTTCCCATGCAGGTTTTTGCTGCTTGTTTTGATGGAAGTTAAATTTTCTTGATATTCAATGATAACAAATATTGAAAGAAACATTAAAAATATTCAAAATACATCAAACTTTCACCACGGCGTATGAAATTAGGATTGTTAACAAATTTTTATTAGACGTAAAAAATGGTCGTTGCCATAGATTTGGTCTTCAAAAGGAGAAAGAAATACGCAATAAATTGGCGTTTAAACCAAAATTTTTCAAATTTCGTGTCGGCATGTTAAAATCTGTCGCAAGAAAAGAAAAATTTGATCTATAGCTCAAGTCTCACTGCTTTACGTGTACTTTTTCATATTTTAATGAACGAAAGAAATTTGTTCTACATGACCATTTTTAGTACCTTTATCCCATTGAAAAATATAATCCTCTCTGGGCTCAAACCTAGTAAAAAATGTCGGGATTTACGGTTTTTTCCTGATTTAACTGTAAATTACAAACCTCTACAGGAAATTTCAGCTTTCTAGTTATGCTAGAAAGCTATATGGTATGCTATGCTACATACTATATTAAAAATGCCCAGGAAATCGTATGCATGAGTGAGTCAGGAGTCCAGCTTCATACATAGTAATGCAATAAAATTCAATACATATTTATTTGCTTAGGATTTCATTTTAGGTTGGCCTTCTGGCAATGTTAAGGGGAACATAAAAATGAATTCAAGCCTGGCATTTTCCCAAAGACGGGAGGATAACCCCTCCAAAAACTTTTCTTAGGCTCTACCATTAAATTACACAATACATATTATAGGTACATAAGGAATAAAACCTGTCATACGTAAATATATATATGATTTATCATTTAACTAAAATAATACATTGCATGGTAAAGTATCCACATAGTCACATTATACAAATACATACCTTCCGCAAAATCCTCATCACCAAACAATCAGCAGGCTCTGTTGAATTCCGATCTCGATATCGATTGAAAGATATAACTCAACGTATAATTGAGAAATTATCAGTTTCGAGAAATTCGGCAGACTCCTTCAAAAGTCAATATCCTCGAAATTAATAATACTTTCCTTCTGCGAATATCTTTCTCATTTAATGCCACTCGAGTGCCCTCTCTTTCGCGCACAAGAGGAGATTAATTAGCAACAATTTACGGTCTAACAGCGAAGAAATTGGACGCCATTTCCTTCCTTATTCGCATTATATTCCCTCATTCGCAGAGATCGTTTCCTTCCGAATTTCTCTCTCCTCTGGACCAATCTCTCTCTCTCCTCTGGACCGAGTTTTCCTCCCCATTCAAGATTCGGACGGTAATGACGAGGGGTTGAGGGAGACCCCACCCTTACCCTAGAGGCGGAAAGAGGGAATTGTGGGAGAAGAAATGAGCTTCCGACGGGAGAGAGAGAGAGAGTTTGAAAGACTTTTTAATAAGGAAAGATACTCTTCGCTTTACATTTAATCTTCAGGTGAATGGTGGTTGAGGTGCTTCTGAGTTGCGTGGGAAATTGTACTTAGTACAATTAGTGAAAGGAAGCAGGATAGAGCTAGAACTAAAAGATATGTTGTAATCGTGGAAAGATAGAAATATATACAAATAATCCATGTTGGCGTGGATAAGCCCATATGTCCCTCTTCCACTTAACCTTGTAAGTCGTAATAATACATTCATACAAATACATACGTTGGACTGTATTAGCTGAAAATTAAGACTACGATGTCCTTTCTTCCATTAAACCTACAAAAAAAGGATACAAAGAAGAATACATATCTATCCAATACTGAAAATCAATAAGAAAAGAGATGTTGCAAGCAATACTTACAATACAAATATAACATTCAGGTATTTTAAATGCAAAAATTTTAAATTAAAACTATTCGAGAATATGATTGTTAAAAGATGCACGCCTTGAAGGGAGGAATGTAAAGATATAGTGGATATATTAAAATATGTTATGTTATAATATCTACGGAGATGAAGCAAAATGAAAGAGTACAGTTAGGTAAACAAATTTTTACAACCGAAGATTGACAAAGGAAAAAACTCACGTTAAGGGTGAACACCCACAGAGAAGGGGGTGAAAAAAATTCTCGAAAATATTGTAAATTATAATAATACTGTAAATCAGGAGCGAAAATGAAACCAACTTTTACTAGACCATAGAATATTTTAATTGTATGCGACCATGGTTTCGACTCATGGAGTCATCCTCAGGTGACTAAATACAAATCAATACAGCGTATATATAAGTAGAAGGGAATGGGAGGGGGAGTGGTGGGTGATGAGTGGTAATGGTGAAGGGTGTTGATAACAGTGGAAAGGATAGGCGAGTGAGGATAAAAGTTGGTTTCACTTTCGCTTCTGATGGATCCATACCACAAAGTCACGGCCCAAGCAGTTGATTCTAATACTGTTAACGTTCAAATAGTAATTTAAAATTCAGATAAATATCAGAACTACAATAAAACTATCACAAGATAATGTAAGGATAAAGAGCATACTAAAATCCTTATTTAATATTATCAAATTACTAGTAAGCATTACCAGCAATAGCATATAAATAAATGCGTTGCTATGAGTGATACGCGCTCCGCAAATATTCCCGCGCAGTACCGAATTTCGGGACATCCATTAAAGCATTAACTTATCCTTTGAAAAAGGATGCTATGCGATAGGAAAATCGAATAGAATGCAAAGATTAACTGGTAGTACGTTGAGAGGATGCTCATCTAGAGTCAAAGAAATAGCTTATTTTTCTCTTATTTGGCCGAGTCTAGAATATTGCTGTGCGGTTTGGGACCCACACGAGGTAGGTTTAGTCTCAGATTTAGATATGGTCCAGCGTAGAGCAGCCCGATTCGTTTGCGGGGATTTCAGGTTTGATAGCAGCGTTACGGCAATGATAGAGTCCCTCGGCTGGAATTCGCTCCAGGTGAGAAGATCTGATTACCGGCAGAAGCTTTTCGAAAAGTTCATAAGTTTAATTTAAAAATTCAGAATTTATGGACAAAGTAAATGAAATACTAGTGCCATCTTTGAGGGGTATCGACGAAACGTAACCGGGAAATGATCGCAAGGATAGATAATTACTCTTGGTCGTGTTTTCTTCAGGCTATTAGAGATGCTAATAGGGTGGATTAAGCAATGGTCGTGTTATTACACCCCCTGCCATACACCTCTGGCGACTCACAAGTTATATATCTAAATCGAAAATTTGTAGTCGTAAAACCAACCAGAGGAGTTCGTTGAACAAGCTGTTTTTATGTAGAAGATCATATTTCGTACAACTTATTTATTCACAGCTACATCGACAGTGAGAATTGGAGTAATTGAACGAATGAGCGTGACTTGAAATCCAAGAATTAAAGGAGTGTAAAATCATTGATATATTCAGACTGTAATACGGGTCAGAATGTAATACTGGACAAAACATTGGGACTCGGATACAGGCATTCCACTTTATTGTCATACCCCGTGGTAGTTCAGTAGTTCGAGTATCCATCCAAGTGAAGGTTCTAAAAATCCTGAAGAAATTAGAAGACCAGGTCTATATCATTCACTTTTATTTGTCTTCAGATTTAATTGCTCAATGCTAAATGTTATAGATAGGTTTAGGACAGAATTAAAATGACCCATAGAGAATATAAACTTTATCAGCGTTAAGATAAAGGGTTTAAGGTAATTAAACATCCTATCTAAAGACTATAGAACATATATAAATAGACGGATAGACTTCTTATTTGGCTAAGTAAGGTCGGTGTAGGTCTCTCTTCCAACTAATCCCGTATCTCTTTATCACGTATACAAAAATGAATGGAAAAAGAAAGATAAGGATCTGGGAAAAATCTTTTCAACTCAAGGTTGACAAAGAAAACACCCACGGTGCGGGAAAACACCAAAAGATAAGGATGGTGAAAAGAACCAGCAAAGACTTACAAAAAATGAAAAAAACCACCTTCAGATAGAAACGAAAAAAGAGGAAATAAAAAAATATAGAAGATAACAACATGTACGTTTGTATGAAAAATTAAACTAAATGGCAACAGTATGATATTAACTTTAAGATCAATATATACTCATGTATGTTGATGTGTTAAAATGGCATGAAAAATGTTTTATTAGAGAAATTTAGTTTAAGGAATTGACTTGCATTAGAAATTCGTCTCATAGTTTCACTATGTTAGAAAATCTAGCGGTTATGTAAATATAGAAAGTTATCACGGATAAGTTTCTCAGGATTTAAAAAAGTTTATCTTTCGCCTTGTCTTAAATAAGAATATCCACCCTGTTAAATTTTTCCTAAATAAATCGCTACTTTCATTTTTTATACTACTTTGTAATGGAACTGTTCATATGAATTGGATAGGGAATGGAGAAAACTTATCCAATATTGACTCATCTGATATATTTCAGTATTTTCATGACTGCGATAATATGAATGCTTATGAGGTGACTCTGAATGATGGTTTATATACATTTTGCTAAATATTGCTAAATTTTTATTAGAAAACATAAAAAGAATTATCTATGAGGCAGTACCATAAATTTTCTTTTCTACTCATGGAAATCTAGCTGATTGGGAATTGCAAAGTCCCAAAGCAAAATAAACCTCATTCGATAATCAAACTTTTAGTCGATACCGGTGGATACTTTAAGGTTCTCAGAGGTCTTTATGGTATTCAGATAGGCCTACATTACGCAAGGAAATAAATGGCAAACTACCTCATTTTATATAGTAAACCTAATTTCCCCCTCAAACGATCTAGATAGGCAATGCTGACAGATTTCTGGTTTAAACATGTCCCAGGTTTAATTATTTACACATAGAATACATTCTGCCATCCTAGCTATCCTATTTCCTATACATCCATCATAAACCTTTGCATTTTTTGCTTGATTAATGTGATGTTTTTTGGCTTAACCGATCTTGCTTATAAAATGGTTGAAGTAGTTGAAGAATGGTTGAAGGACTTGGTTGGGAAAAATTAAAATATAGACGCCAAATAAAAAGTCAGGGAATATATACAAACCTATTACTGGAAATCCTTCGTTGAAAGAGTTTAACAATAGACTCGGGGAACCGGATTACCTCGGGAGAAACGACCACAAGCATAAAGTCGCTACTCTTAAACAGAGGAGATTTAATTTCAATTATTCATTTCTTAATTGAGGAATTGTAGAATGGAACAGTTTACCTGGAGAAGTTTTAGAACCTTTCCCCCTTCTTAAAATGCACATATCAATACAGTTAAAAGGTTTTCGTGATTTTGTTGTGATTCTTTAAATATTGCAATATTTTTGTATTTTCTTAAATATAGTTATTTTTAAATTTGGTATGATTTCAGTAAATTTTGAAATTTTTTTATAATAATATGTAAAAAGTATTGCTTTCGAGAGGTTTTGTGGGGTTTTCCTAATGATTGGGGTGAAAACCAAAAACCAGGCAGTTTATTTAATTTTTCCCACCTGGCCTGGTTTCTACTTGTAGTAATCGCGATAATAAATAGCGAAAGAAGGAATAGAAAGAAGACAGAAGCGGTGAGAGGGTAATGAGTGAGAGACAAAGAGGGAGAAAAGGAGGGAATCGGAAGGAGAGTTGACACGAAAGAGAAGAGGATTGATGGGAAAGACCCTTCATTGGCAGGGTTAGGCCGGAGTCCCTCTTATTCTGCCTCTCACGACACATAATTTGTGCTTCCGTAAATTACGTGCGGGAGACAAAGAAGAGAGAAGAAGGATTTGAAATGGAAAATCGGCGAGAAAAGGTTGGCAAAGAATGCGCTCCAGTTTAGGGAAATGAAGGCAAAGAAGATGAAAGATTTGAAACGGCGAAATGTGTCAAAACATGCAAATAACGGGGATGAAAGATTTAGTACTCTATTTGGTTGGTACCTTGAGAAATAAACGTGATATGCTAGCATAGATTCCATTCCTCATTGACAATTATTTATGCATTAAATCCGATGTCAGTAATTAATCTACAAAAATATCATGTATATATATGTATTATTGATTTACTCCAGGAATCGAATATTAATGGCACGGCCATGATATTGAAGGTATCAAGAGAATTTCCAATGGGTTATCATATGTATTTATAGGTAGAAGTAGTAGTAGATTTATTTAGAAATACATTCTAGTAAGTACAAATGAGAATTACTAGTCAAAGTACAGGTAAGAAAAAGAATATATATACATCGATCTTACAAAGTCTTGCGCGTAAATTTCATCTATCCAACACTTTATGTGCATACAATAAACGTAATTACACATCATTATACACATAATTATACAGATTTTAAAACTTACAAGAGAAAAAAACTATACATATCTTTAAATTAAATTAAATTTCAAATACAACTCATTATTACCTAGTTCCTTTTACAATCCTGATAACTTCCCCTGTAAACATTCTTCCATCCTCAATTCTGCGGACCCATTCAGGAAGATTATTGAATAAACTAAGTCCATCACTCATTTATGACTTTCTAGAAACATTTGTAGTATGCCTTATTATTTTTAAGTCAAAATTTTGTCGTAGGTATGGTTGAATGCATTCAAAGTTTGATTTTATATTACTCGAAAAAAAGGCAGGAAGAAATTATAACCAGATATTTTTGTCTTCGAATCCCTTATCTTACAATTTCTAATTAGCTACTGAAATTTAAAATAGGGAGGCTTACAGGTCAAAATGAGGAGTGAGGTTATTTGTCATTCTTTTCCTCACTAAGCCTAAAATCCCTTTAGGGGAGAATGTATGTTTATGAACAGCCCCACAAAAGTCTTAACTTACTTTAGGAAGTGAATGAAAATGAATTCCATGATTCGGAAAGATTGTGCGTAAGCAATAGAGTTGCGAAAATTATTCATGCAGGTGTGCATACTTTCAATCATACATATTTGATAAATCGAATATCTTTAATTTTGTGGCGCGATGTACAAAAAAATGTAAATTTCCTTCGACCGTTCGTCTTGTTCATGGCCGTGATGACATTAAATTTACCAACGTAATGAATAATGGTTTTTATTTTATCATTTTTTATTCTACTAACACGTGTCATTCATTTGGTTAAAATAGTCTGCTCTTAAGTCACATATTTCACTTAAAATACGTTTTCTCAGATACGAAATAGCGTAGCTACTCTTCATCCATCCAAGTAAACCTCATTCCACCTCCATTTGATAGCTAATGGTAGAGGATGCGTGGTTTCAAAGGGACTCCAGTTTACTAGGAAGAATTACATCAAAATCCACACTCTTCTAAACTAATTGGTCCGTACAGAGTAATCCAAATCCCTTAACGAATTTTACTCCTTCGAATACGAAGCACTCTTTTTCGGAGAAAAGCTTTCCGGCTATGCTCATCATAAAAGTAGTAACACATTGCCGATTCCTTCAAACTTGTTCAAATTCTGATTGGATTTTGGAAAGCACTTCTCCAGCAGCGGTTCGTCAAAACAAATTTTGCGTCGGAAAATACTCCCTTGGATAGAAGAGGTTAAAATATAAACCTCTTTCCAAATAAATTGCTATTTCCAGAGATAAAGCAGCTGGAGCCTTTGTCGATTATGATCATTTTTGCCATCTGTCCCTAGATCAAAGTATATTTCTTGAAACTTCAAAGGTTTCGTAGATTTATGCAATTAACGCACAGAGCAGATGAAAGCAAATTACATTCTGGGGTATTTGAATATTGATTGGCCGAATTTTATCCATCCTTTGTTAGTAATTACATATAGGCAAATTAAAAGACAATGAATAGATAGAGATGCCTGTTTTTATATGTTTCGTAAATTAAACTTCGGGTTCGTACCTTCAAAAATGGAAGACACACTCCTTGAAGCAATTAATTTTACAAATATTTTTATACTTCTATGTATTCCCGACGTGGTTTTGTTTGATATAAAATAATATCCTTACAATCAATAAATTTTATTTTGTTTTAATCAGCATAAAGCTATTTTCATGTATAATTTAAATTATTAAAGATCATTATTTTCTAGATAATTTATGAATAATTAATTCAAATTATTTTCACGGAATATGGAAAATAATCACGAATTCATCAATCCGAATGAACAATGGTGACTTCATTTGAAAATCAAAAACGTTTAAATAAAATCGGAATTAATTGTCAAACGTTTCGCAAATTACATAGAAAATATACTTAACGACAAGAAATAATACCTTTTTAAGAATACGAGGGATTACACTGAAATCTGTGCAATATTCCACAAAAACTGTCTAAATTTTGCATAATTATTTCGATATGATCTCGATTAAAGAATTCCACCAAATTAAGGTTACTACCATTCAATATTATACCAGATATACCTATATATTTTTTACATAAATTGTGAATAATTTTAGTGCAACAACAGTAACAATCCTATGCAAGCATTTTGAAGAGGAAGTGTTTAGCAAATTACATTCGCAATGCTGGTTCTCCGCGCTACAAATGCGAAAGTTTGAGCAAAGAATGAAAATCACAGAGTCACCCGATATTCTTTGAAAATAAAAATTCCGTCTCTGTAATTGCGGACGGCGTTTCGGGCTGCGAAGGGAAAGGAATCGGAGAAAAAACATGGTGAAAGAGAGAGAGATGAAATTCTGAAGCTTAAAGATTGATTGGTCCAGAGGCTAAAGGGGATGGATGAAGGAAGGGAGAGTGTAATGCATAGATCGTTAGATTATCGTCCCGATTGGGATTTGAGACAAAAAAGTATCGTCTTTCCTGAATGGGATCAGATGACAGGGAAGCGAGACGAATTAGAAGGACTCTGTGAATTGCCATGGAAACGGTTTCGAGCTCAACTTCGGGATGTGCTCTCACAAAACTACCCAAAAGGGCGTTTAACGAGTGTTGGAGGGGAAGCTAACCGTTATGACCTCTTAAGACGTATGAAGGGATTGTGATACACAGTATTTCGTAGAAACAGCAGAGACTAATTCATTTTTTGACGATAAATTTTCTTGTTTTTCATTTCTTTTGCGGCGGCAGGATGATTTTTCTCGCGATATAATAGGCTTCATTTTTTATTCCAATTTAAAGTAATTATACTATTGTGAGGAAAATATATCATAGGAAAGGTTTTTTAATCAAGATTTAACGCGGCATAATATCAAGTTAAAATAAAACTATATTGTTGCGTCTAATTGTTGCCGGAATCTAATAATCTCTATTCTCCAATAATTATGGTGCTCAACAGTGAGTTCAAAATTAAATGAAACTAAGCTACATTGTCGTGCAGTATTGTTGCAAGTATCTATCAATAGAATCTTGACAATGGAACAACGTTTAATAGACGCTCCGAACGACCAAAACTTAATTTAGGCGATATCGATTGACCGACGCTTGCGTTGATAGACGTCCGATTCAATTGATATGTTTTCTTTAGTCGATTCTTAAAGTTTCAGACATTATCAATTAATATATTCATTATCATTCAATAGTGATCGGATAAAAGATAATCCTTATTCTTACCATTTATGAGGGAAAAGTATTCTTGTAATGAAATGAAAAAACATACGGAGGCGAAAAATATGGGCATGACTAGGATTCAAACTCAGGTCTCCCACTTTGCGGGCAAGTATTTCATTCGATCGGCCCATCAAAGCATACCAACAGAATGGTAATTACTCAGAATAGTACATGTAGGTTAGCAGGAATTGGGTGACCTGAATTCGAGTTCCAGTCATGCCACTATTTTACACCTCTCTTTATCCTTATAATTTTTAATTTCTAAAAAGATCTCTGCAAGTTTTTGGTGATATACATATGAAATGCAAACTAAAAATTAGTTTGATTTGAGCTATTAAAAAAAGTAGGTAGGTTGTCCGTGGATTAATTTGAACATAAATTAGAAAATAATTTTGAATATCGAACTTTCAAAAAACGAATTCTTTTATGTTTCGTCACATTTATTTCCAAATGGTTATTTAAATAATTATACATATGAAGTAATTAATTGTTAAAAGGTTTAAAACATTCCAAAATTACCATTATAACTTATTACAGTCCCGGGTTCGATTCCCGGCTCCGTCAGACTTTTTTGAAGTCCATTGTTCCTTAGGATTTTTCCTAGGTGCATGCCTTTATGTGCAATGAACTTGTAACCCTTTCCTTGGTTTACAACATTGATATGATTGGGTCTTTACTTTCTTTTCGAGAAAATAGAACATTTATCAAGTACTCTATAAATTCATTTGTTAACGTGTGAGATAATATTAATTTTCTGAATAAAATCCTTACGAACTTCCAAATTTGAGATCAGTTAACGATGCAGAACTTATGAATTATCCAACAGAGTTCGGAAATAAATTATTCGCGGATGTTTTAAGGTCCGTGGATTCCATAAATAGCAGTGTGCGAAAGCATTTATCACAGATCTGTGTTAGGGACCCCTTACAGCATCCATCAATTAACTCCGGCGTCTAGTATCTCAGACCTTGACCTCCCGTTGCCCGCTCAAGTTCCTGCTCAAGATCAGATTAGTTTTATACCGCGTTCTGTTCATTAGGAAACAATTGTTGAAGATTGTTTACTCAAGCTCATTATGCTTGATGTGAACAATAGTGAATATCGGAAAATTGTTGGAAAATGTTATTTTTTGTTGCCAACTAAATTAACTTAAATTCGCCGTAATCTGAATAACCAGAATAAATTCTGTAGCTATGTAATGGTAACCGTTTACTCGCTCCACACTTAATACAACTAATTTTATCTACCGGTAAAATTAAACATCTCTCATAAGCCTCATTAGCCGCAGTAAAATTCAAACCTGAATAAAAGTAATGTGAAAGAATATGATAGAACGAATATTTTAAATTTAGTTTGTTGGGATGCTTAGATTACAACTTACCCATTCCTTTATGAGCTTATTAGAGGTTTAAAACCTCCAATAGCCGTTTTTGTCTGCGTTCCTCTTCTCATTCCCCAGTATTCCGATAAGACAAGACATGACACCGCAATTTTTGAGAACCGATTGTTGACTGAATTTTGCAAAATTTTCTTTCCTTTTCTCCAGATTCCTTTCTATTTCGATGATATCTCGGATTTCAGCATACGTATGTTGTCTCTCAAATCCTCCTCGGGGCATCTAAAACATTTAATTATGATGGTTGTGAAGTCATTACCTGGAAATTGTTAACTTGGGAAGATTTTTAATTACTGTCGGATCGATATCTTTCAGATTCGTTAATCCTTGGATTCCTTCCAAAATGATATCGAGCGATAGTATTACATTGTTGCATGTATCTAACAATAAACGGTCTTAACAATCACGCGCTCGCAATAATGAGACTTCAAAATAGCTTTTGTCAACAATGAGCTTCTTCCAGCAACCTATTGATATACTTAAGTAGAATTTGATCCACTAATGAATTAAGTAATTAAAAGACTTGATAGATTGACAAAAACAAGATATGATTAAATGATAGAGTAAATAATAGATTGAAATAATGAATAATTTGAAGCATTGATCATCGATTAATATATCTCAGGATCTAATTTGATCATTTTTTTCATATCTAATAATGACGATGTCCTCTTTTGAAAAAAGTTTTACAGGAACTTTATTTAGAATCAGCTTCAACATTTTTATGTGATTCTTAAATAATATATCTGTAGTACTTCAGACGTGCCCCTAACTTCACATCTACTTTTACGACAATGTTTTCAAAGCAGCATTTAGTCATATGATAGGATTTGTAAACTATAAAAATATCAATTTTACTCTTTAAGCTCAACAATTTTGAGATGAATTATTAGCCTCCAAAGTAGAGATGACATTTTACCATACAGGTATCATCCGTTTAAACAGAATTCCTTTTTGTAACTATACATAATCTATATCTTGGAAATCTTCGTTCATTGCAAGCATCATCGCTTAGCAGGCGTCGAAGGAAACTTCTCCGTGCTATTCCACCTTAGATCCGTAAACTTCTGCCTATGTTCCTCTCAAAACCGAACATCTGAATATCTTATTCGAATCAAAGGAATCCATCGTTCAACTTTCCAGACAGTTTTTCTATAGCCTCGATCCCATCTTGTTTACTTCCGCTACTAACTCTCAGGGAGGTAGGGGAGAAAACTCAACCCGGGCGTCGGCAAACAAAAATTTTCGGCCCAGTTAAGCGTATGAATCTTGATCTCTTCATCGTGCTAAAAAAATATGAAGCCATTGAAACAGGGCAAACGAAAGGCACCTTTCGCTTCGTAGCAACACGGTGTTGATCGAGGATATTCTTCGGTTTTATGTTCTCATTAGGATCGAACCCATTGCGTGTGTTAGCAAGTGTAAGAAGTCACGTGTATCTAGGTAAAGTTAATTAGCGAATTTCATGTGTTAAAAAGCATTCACGTTTTGGGATTTCATTGTGGAAAAAATGGAATCAGACTAGTGAATTAAATTGATTTGCTTCACACGTAAGGAGATTAAATATCAGCGAGATACCTTTTTGTGTATAATTAAAAAACGAATTTGAAATATCGTTCCGTGGTTGTAACACCATTGAATTTTATTGATTATTGGATGGTTGCAACAATGCTAAAAGACAATGCTTGGATTATTTTAGTTTGTTACCAATCTGGAAGCGGCTAAATTCGCTCACGAAAATTTGTTGATGCTCCACGCATTTCAATTTTACATGATTACATAGAACAAGAACAAATTTGAAAAATTATATGATATTCATACGAGACGTCCAGATGTCGTGAAACTCTGTCCCAAAATAACAAGAAAATATCGTATTTTCAACAAAGTTTTACTTTGGTCGATTTTTGTCTTCAACGGCCATCAGCTCTTATATCTAAATTTTTAACTATAAAAAATCTATAGAATTTTGTTTATTTCGCTGATTTGAGTAACTACGTCGTTGTTGATAATGAGTTCCTTAGCAAAAATCGTAATTTCATCACAAAAATCGATGATTTAGTCAATAAGATAAAGTGATTCATTATATCTATTCATTTTGATCTGTATGTAATTTTGAATATAAAAATCCATTTAGCAGCTACCACATCCAACCAGCGCACATATACACTAAAGCGTGTCATAAAGTAGTGCTAAAACTCCTCTTATTCCAATCAGCAGAGTATTTGCTATGCTTTCAAAGAAATGGAGGATATACTCCCGAAGATATGGTCAACACAGCACTTTCCATGCATTCACCAACTTTCCAACATATATCTGTGTGCCTTCCAATTATTCGAAGTTATCTTTCAATTCCTTTTATGCCAATACTGATTGAGTCCATTAAAAGTTAAAATGCTTTCAGCTGAATCAGGTCGAGGCCGCGCTATGCTTCCCAAGTGCCCGCACGCGGCCTGATTCCTACAAGTCCCTCTCCTCTCAAATAGTATACGAGCAAAAGCTAACAATCCACGCGAATAACGATGGATCCACCTTCTAAATGGTCCTCCCCAGTCCCTTCTCATCATCGCATTAATGTTTTAGACCCTCTCAATCTCTTGTTCTCTTATTCCAACACTACCTTCACTCCCACTCCTGCATCCCCATCATTCCTCCGGATGCCTACCCCCCAATCCATTCCTCAAACTATTTACATTATCTCTTTTTTGAAGTACTGTACGAGATGTTGAAATTTTAACTGATTTTTTTGAGTAGCCTTTATCATCAGAGATGCTTGGAAATTCCTTTTAATTTTATGCTATTCTTAACCTCCAAGTTAGGAGCAGACCAACTTTACAAGCTTTGAGGCCGCATAAAATATTTATCGTACGCGGAGGTCAGCGAAAGCACGAGTTTGACAACCAGCATCTTACGCAAGTATTCCCGGCAGTATGCATTCCAGGGGATCTCATTTACGCAAATAGGCTGATGGACTTATATCACCCAATACTTCAGCTAATATATACTAACATTGTTATTGAACAACTCAATGCTCGAAAAATTTATCAGCATATACCCGAAAATTTCGACGGAATTAAATCTTATTTTTATTTATATACATTATTTTGTGTTATATAATTTACGCATATTTAATACTTCGAGTATTACCAGAAGAAACATTTCTGAAGTAATAAACATAATATATCATGTTATAGTGGCCACCTGTATGAAAACACACTTTCAGTTGTGAATAGTTAAAACTTTTGTTTTGTTGATAATCTGAGAAGTAGGTACGTTGCATAAAATTGACAACTAACAGATTACAAAGTATGGTAGATACCACGGGTGCTTAAAAGTCCCCAAGGGATATACGATACATATGAATAGAAGAAGGAATTAAAGTAGATGCCAGGGAAAGCTAAGAGCAGTTTAAAAATATATTATTAAAGAATATTGAAGTGATGAAAGAGGAATAAAAACACCATCTACATGTTACCACAGGATTGGTCGAATATATCAGGACTCACTTCGATACCTTGATCATTAGTATTTACTAAATCTTGTGCTAACGTGTGTAGGTTTTTTATTTCTCTTTCATCGTTAAGAGCAACTACAAAGTAGGAGCCAAAACAGTGGATTTAAATATTGTAGTATTACAAAAAAACATACGTATTAATAATGATAATTATGACTCTGGGGTGAATTTAAGTTTTTTAAGACCAATCCCTCCTACAATACAAGCTCCTCCTACTCGTAATCCTTTTGCAGCACAAATATCCATGCCCTGATCGGGATATGAACCGGGATATGAAGGAAACGCTACCCTAACCCTTAAACCACCGAGTACGGCATATATTGAGCTGTTTTAGAAATTGATTGAAATGAGTTACGTATTATTGATATTGCGTATTAATAACGATGAATGAATAACATATTTATTGTTAAGAGGTAGATCTTGTTGCGAGTTGATACTGTTGGTTGTCTGCAACAATGAAAGCAATTAAAAACAACGACTTCACGGCAACAATTAAGAAAGCTATTTCACGATAAAGACACTTATTTTATTTCAGTTTGTAACCATGCCAATGGCGTTGAAAGCTAGGTTGCGATACCTTTTGTATCTCCCTTCTCATTTAATTTATCATTAAAGAGCCGTAGAATGCATGTATCTAATATAAATGTAAGAACACATCAATGAAGGAAGTAATTAAGTACGCATTTCTAATTTCCATTCATAGCAAATCTCCTTTCTTCTTATCTCTCTAATTTCCCAAATCCCAATATCTTCCAGAGCACAGCGTTCCTCGGTTTTATGGGTCAATAAAAAATGAGAAATGACTGCCGAAGTTTTCAATCCCTCATTTCCTTATGATATTGCAGCTTTGAAATATGCTTATGTAGCCAAAAGCGGGTTTCATATCTTCCCGGAAAATATTTTCGAGGAAAGGATTGATTGAGCAAATAATCCCTTGATATATTCCTTCCCTTCTCTCTCTCTGTCCGCAATACCCTTCGTCTGTCAATTCTTCAATGAATTTTCGCAAAGATTCCGCCATTTGATTTTTCACGAATCTATTCTGCGGTTTCCCATGTCTTTTGGGAGCTATACTGCATTCCAGTTTCTAAGTCAGTTTGATTGTCTCTTACTGCTTCGAAATCTTTCAATGTAAGCAAGAAATATTAATTTCATTTGCCAAAGTGAAGAACTCCGCGTAGAAACCGTCTAAAACTACTATTGCAGTGTGGAGAATAATGCATCAGATTTGATTTAGATTGGAGGTTTTCAATCTCCTATAGCCGTCTTTGTCGGCTTTCCTAGCCTCTCTTCCCGGTATTCAGAGAAAACGGAAAAGGTTCTTGAATTCTAAAAGTGTTACTACTAACGCCAAAAAAGACGCCCCTTTGGAGATTTTTTACATCTTATTCATTAATAGCCGTGTTCCGAGTTTTCTTTCCTTACATCAGATTTCATCCCTATGAAATACATCATTACTAACTAGAAAAACTGGAACGCACTATACATATGTCCACACCTGAGAAATTGGCTGGATTAGATCAGAATATGCTGAATCTTAAGATGATTAAGAATATCACCATGTTCAACAACAATTAAAATCCAATAACGGAGCAACAATTGACAAATAAAGGCATAAGCCAACAATACCTCTGAGCACAGAAATAATTGTATATTGGAAACTCCATAGAGGAGACAACAATTAGTTGTTTGTTGATTTCCAAATGGCATTTTTTGTATGATTCGTTTCAGTCATTATCTATAATTTGGTCCCTCGTATGAGCGAAATCGAAAGTTAATTACGTCCGCTGTAATCACACTTGACATTAAATTTATTCAAATGCATTTTAAGCAGGCCTTCCTCATTCTTTTCATATCAGGCGCAACTTCAGCAATGCTTGTGGTTGTTATAGTTGACAATTTGTCTGGGCATTACGGGCTCGAAAAAGTTTTTCAAAGTCCGCTTATTTTATCATTATGTCCCTATTTTCGATCCGAAAACATTTCATGGTAGCAATGATATTATTTATGAATTTCTGTTTCTATTTTTCGTATCTGAATCTTGTTTATGAACTATTGTTTTCATATTCTTGGAGAAGTTAATGCTTCGTATGCGGAAACCGATTTGGGAGAGGAGGAGTGTATAGGATCGGTCCCGGAACCTTTAGTTATACGAAAAAGTATTTAAATTTACGCCTTTAGCTACACACAGTGTATTTTAAGCATTTTTTTAAGGCGTCGACTTTTAATACTTTGCAGATTATAAATGCATTCGCTATTTTTATTTATTACGTCTACACTTTTACTGTCTTGGTTACTAGATACACTAAAATCTCAGCAAAATCTACATGTATACCGTGAAAACCGGTTTTTTGCGTGTAATAATGCTGCATACCTCAGAATGACGTTAATCATTGGAAATACATAAAGATGTGTGTTTAGGTATTTAGTAATGGATAAGATGAGCTAAAGACATACCAAGAGTAGATATCCTGAGATTAGTAAAGTTTCCTATATTGGTCTGTTAGGATAAGATAAATCTGTGTGTCTGCAAATAGTCGTCGTACATATTTATACTAATCTTTATGTACAGAATCTAAATCTGGGAAAGTTAAATAACTTTTTTTGATACTTAATTATACTATTGTTATCTTTCGTTGTCTCAGAGATATCACAAGCATTAATCTCTTAAACCGTCAGTAATCTTAGGCCACTTTGTATCGATTGTGACAAATACGCGATGGCAGAATTATGCCAGGCACTCTGCGAATTACACCGCTTGAAACTCGATTCTCCCTTGTCAAAGAGCCGTGCCCTAGATACGATATGGATCCGTTTCAAATAGTTTTATTTCAGCTCTCCGTCTCCTAACTTTGTCTCTGAAATGCTTTTAGCTTCGAGTTGTCACTTCTGATATCCAGAAGCGACGAGTCAGCCCCGAGGCACAACATCCTCTCTTAATTGCTCAGTTCTTCTCTTTCAACTTACGTGACATCTCTCATAGGCTAATGAGTTTTAATACTTTCATTGTCACTATCCAGCTCCTTCATTGTTGGCACTTCATTTCAATTACTCATTATAAGCAAACAATAAAGGAGTCGATTGTTGTATCTTAACGCTGTATCAATTGCAATCGTGCATTAATTTTTTTATTTGTTTTTTTCTAAAATGCTACATTGTCGTAGGATGATGATTGACGGTGAATACGATGGTAAAGAAGAAAATTTGGAATTAAGCTGTTAACGAATTAGAGGTATAAGATCTCCAATAGCCGTCTTTGTTGCCGATCCTTACCTCATTCACCGGTATTAGATGGACTTCATTACCCCTGAGGACGAAATCATCGCTTTTGAAGTGGGTGTTTCTGAGAATAGCGGCGATCCTTTCTGTTTTCTCCGAATACCGGTGTTTGAGATAAGGAACACCGACAAAGACGGCTATTGGAGATTTTGAACCACTAAAAATTAAATACGGTGTCAACATTTTCTAATGAGCAAAATTTTAAATTTCTCCGACTTCTATTTTTCGAACTTAACGCTAGCGAAGAATCTCCTAAAATACTAAAATCACAACAAGGATTCTTGTTACTTTGATCATTGTTAAAATCAACAAGTTCCAAGTTTTTACTTTTCGAATGCTTACCCTTTGCTCTGCTCTTCAAACATTGGCTATTATGAACTACCTTGATTGTCGAATCTGCCGCTTCTCTTTAAATTACAATATTACCTGAGCATCAATATTGTTAATCTCATAATTTTTGGATAGTATTTTAATTTGCCGTGGTTTTGATATCCATCAAAGTCGTTCCTAATTTACTCTGCCGTAACGACAACGACGCTTTGTTGACTACTACGCCATGATGCATTGTCTTCAACTAGCTCACTTCCTGAATGTAGCGTACTTTCAAAGCTCAGTTGTTGATCAGCAGCATAAGTGATTGATAATGCTGCAAATTATTTTGCTCATCTAAACTAATCGGAAATTACGTAAGTCCAAAAAAGTAATCAAAGATTGTTCGAAATGATTATGAGGTGCATCATTATTCCCAAAAAATGAATGAGTACTTTGGGATAGGCTCATTAACTGCTGGGTCATTCCATGCCAAGTGGTCTGATTTCAGAGAAGTGCCCCGCTCGACCATCACGGATTTCAATGAAATTTTGTATGGACATTTACACATATCTCTTATGAACATTTGTAGAGTTTTACTTTCGTCGATGGCATACTTGCTGAGATATAGAAGATTGTTTGACCCCGTGTCGCTGCCTTCTTCAATATGACCATGAATTTTCAGCAACTTTGAGGCATAGTATCTCAGAGAATTGTTTTATGAAGTAAACACAATTTGGCTATCTTAAACAACTTGTTGCGCTCTATTAAACAAAGTAATAAACATAACTGTGAGAGCGACCTCCTTGCAGAAAATTCTGTGCAAAACTGGCCCAAAAAATTGCGGATCGAAAAAAATTAAAACTTTGGCTTTTTATATTTCAACAAGAAATGATATAATCAACGTGAAACTTATCGCATGATAACATATCAATACATAGTTTATAAAAATAAAATTTCATATTCCTAGTACTTTCCATTATTTTAAAAATTGAGTCAACATTTGACAATTTTTGTAAAAAAGCCAAAAATAGGCTAATTTTACCCCGCTTTTACAGAAAAAGACCCTCTGGAATTTCTTTTGAAAAATTTTTATTGAATAGAGAATGATTTCAACCCTCTAAAAAAGTATATCTAGTTTTTCATCTCGAGCATATAAGGCCCTAGAAATAGGGACAACTATGAGGATGACATTTGTAAAAACGACAAAAATAGGTTATTTTCTGCCCGCTCTTAGAAAAGAAAGACCTTTTCGATACTATTGTAAATTATTTTCATTTAAAAGAGCATATTTCAAACCTCCTAAAAAAGTACACTTGGTTTTTCATCGCGAGCACGTACAGCCCTAAAAAAATTAACAAAGTTGAGAACGTTGCTATGGTGGCGCCACATGTCTTCTGTTGTTTATCGTCCTGGTTATTTTATGTAGACATTTTTAGTATATTGCGTTGGTCCATGACTGGTACTGGTAGTGACATCGTCACTACCAGTTCAGGCATTTGAACCAGTAACCCCATCGCCGTAGGGGTCACGCCCGATGGCCATGCAATACCAGCCACGGGTGGGTTTCTTGGTTGAGGATCCCAAGCCTACAATTTGTTTCCTTTGATGAGGTTGTAAATCCTTGTGTGGTTATTTATCTGTTGGTATTAAGACAAAATATTGTGCCGGCGAGACATCATGGACAACAAAGTAACAAATTAAATCAATCTGGTAAGCTTTAAGTTAGTGGAACTCCAATCTAGCAAATGGGTGGGAATAACTTACCAAAATTCCATTTTTAAAGTTTTTAATATCTGCGACCGGTTTCAGACTTTAGTCCATTATCAAACACAAGAGTTATTCAGGAGTGCATATATATATATACAAAGAATAAAAAACCAAGGCACCAATCAGATTAGCTACTGTTGATAGTGGGAGAGGTGTTAGGGGGTGGAGGAAGAGGGTTAACAATGGACAGAATGGGAGAATAATTAGTAAAGTTAATTAACTTCAAAGTTAGTTAATTTACTAAATAACAAATTATAACAAAGTAACAAATTATAACAAAGTAACAAATTATAACAAAGTAACAAATTATAACAAAGTTTCTGTTGAAACATGGGTAAAGAATCTTTAGTAGAGACTTCTCTTAAATCGTGGCTATGTGGCCATTCTGTTGTGTTTTACTTCGAGTTTTTTTAAATAGTGAGTTTTGCCATATTTTCATTTCTTGGATCCTTCAAGTTTCATCCTTACTCCACTTGAGGTTCCTCTAGAAAATTGAGAGCTGCCTAGTATTCTGCAAGTATTTTATTGACATAGCACTCTCGCATGGCCACATTTTGAACTGAGCAGCTGTATTTGTCGTATTCCATCATATTTTTATAACTTCTTTTTTCCAGAATTTGCATTATTGCACTAAATATTGCGATTTCACTAATTCTAAATGGATGTCGGTGAGTCAGATGAAAATCCCACCTTGCCCTTCTACGTTGTTGTGGAAAAGCTTTCGTCCAATTGCCATCATGGTTCATTTTATTCCAATAAAATTGGGCTGCAATATGTGCACAATTTATCGTTGCACGAAAAAGTGCTCATTTCTCTGCAATCGGAGGTTGGGAACACAGAGTACGATCAAATCTGTTTCTATCACAAAGCAATGTATTTAGAAAAGTGTTAAATTAAGCAAAAGTCATGTTGCAACCCATTTAACAAAAAAAAACATACAGCTAAACATTGGCTGCTAAAAGTCAATCAAGCCTTGTCTAATGATTTGCAAAAATGGGCAAAAACAAATGTGAAGCCTGGTCAAAATTTTTGTTCCAAGATATACTGCCAAATATGTTTCTATGGTCCAAAACACTACTGACTCTTCGTCTTCGGAAAATTGCGATATGGATATTTCGGACACGGTATATCGAAGTTTTACTGATTTGGGATCTACTCCGTTAATAATTCGGAGAGTGAGTAATAGGGATAAAACGAACCGACGTGTAACGAAAAATTGAACGCATGCAGAAAGTAGTAGCAGACAAAATAACGTTAGCCGCTGGAATACCAGCTGAAGATATAGGACAAACTAGTCAGTGTGATGTGGTGGAATGCTCGTCATACTGATCTAATAAAAGAAATTTAAACAAAAATTAAAATATCCGATAGATCGATGAAAGTTCAACTATTGACATTGGCCCCAAAGAGTAGGTCGATAGCACTTACAGCGAAAACATTTGGGGTATCAGAACGTACGGTGAAAGCAGCACGGCTGGTATTGAATGGCTATCGGGCGTGAACCCTACGGCAAACTGAAATTCCATTGGTTATTTTATGTAGACATTTTTAGTATATTGCGTTGGTCCATGACTGGTACTGGTAGTGACATCGTCACTACCAGTTTGCCGTAGGGTTCACGCCCGATAGCCATTCAATACCAGCCGTGCTGCTTTCACCGTACGTTCTGATACCCCAAATGTTTTCGCTGTAAGTGCTATCGACCTACTCTTTGGGGCCAATGTCAATAGTTGAACTTTCATCGATCTATCGGATATTTTAATTTTTGTTTAAATTTCTTTTATTAGATCAGTATGACGAGCATTCCACCACATCACACTGACTAGTTTGTCCTATATCTTCAGCTGGTATTCCAGCGGCTAACGTTATTTTGTCTGCTACTACTTTCTGCATGCGTTCAATTTTTCGTTACACGTCGGTTCGTTTTATCCCTATTACTCACTCTCCGAATTATTAACGGAGTAGATCCCAAATCAGTAAAACTTCGATATACCGTGTCCGAAATATCCATATCGCAATTTTCCGAAGACGAAGAGTCAGTAGTGTTTTGGACCATAGAAACATATTTGGCAGTATATCTTGGAACAAAAATTTTGACCAGGCTTCACATTTGTTTTTGCCCATTTTTGCAAATCATTAGACAAGGCTTGATTGACTTTTAGCAGCCAATGTTTAGCTGTATGTTTTTTTTTGTTAAATGGGTTGCAACATGACTTTTGCTTAATTTAACACTTTTCTAAATACATTGCTTTGTGATAGAAACAGATTTGATCGTACTCTGTGTTCCCAACCTCCGATTGCAGAGAAATGAGCACTTTTTCGTGCAACGATAAATTGTGCACATATTGCAGCCCAATTTTATTGGAATAAAATGAACCATGATGGCAATTGGACGAAAGCTTTTCCACAACAACGTAGAAGGGCAAGGTGGGATTTTCATCTGACTCACCGACATCCATTTAGAATTAGTGAAATCGCAATATTTAGTGCAATAATGCAAATTCTGGAAAAAAGAAGTTATAAAAATATGATGGAATACGACAAATACAGCTGCTCAGTTCAAAATGTGGCCATGCGAGAGTGCTATGTCAATAAAATACTTGCAGAATACTAGGCAGCTCTCAATTTTCTAGAGGAACCTCAAGTGGAGTAAGGATGAAACTTGAAGGATCCAAGAAATGAAAATATGGCAAAACTCACTATTTAAAAAAACTCGAAGTAAAACACAACAGAATGGCCACATAGCCACGATTTAAGAGAAGTCTCTACTAAAGATTCTTTACCCATGTTTCAACAGAAACTTTGTTATAATTTGTTACTTTGTTATAATTTGTTACTTTGTTATAATTTGTTACTTTGTTATAATTTGTTATTTAGTAAATTAACTAACTTTGAAGTTAATTAACTTTACTAATTATTCTCCCATTCTGTCCATTGTTAACCCTCTTCCTCCACCCCCTAACACCTCTCCCACTATCAACAGTAGCTAATCTGATTGGTGCCTTGGTTTTTTATTCTTTGTATATATATATATGCACTCCTGAATAACTCTTGTGTTTGATAATGGACTAAAGTCTGAAACCGGTCGCAGATATTAAAAACTTTAAAAATGGAATTTTGGTAAGTTATTCCCACCCATTTGCTAGATTGGAGTTCCACTAACTTAAAGCTTACCAGATTGATTTAATTTGTTACTTTGTTGTCCATGATGTCTCGCCGGCACAATATTTTGTCTTAATACCAACAGATAAATAACCACACAAGGATTTACAACCTCATCAAAGGAAACAAATTGTAGGCTTGGGATCCTCAACCAAGAAACCCACCCGTGGCTGGTATTGCATGGCCATCGGGCGTGACCCCTACGGCGATGGGGTTACTGGTTCAAATGCCTGAACTGGTAGTGACGATGTCACTACCAGTACCAGTCATGGACCAACGCAATATACTAAAAATGTCTACATAAAATAACCAGGACGATAAACAACAGAAGACATGTGGCGCCACCATAGCAACGTTCTCAACTTTGTTAATTTTTTTAGGGCTGTACGTGCTCGCGATGAAAAACCAAGTGTACTTTTTTAGGAGGTTTGAAATATGCTCTTTTAAATGAAAATAATTTACAATAGTATCGAAAAGGTCTTTCTTTTCTAAGAGCGGGCAGAAAATAACCTATTTTTGTCGTTTTTACAAATGTCATCCTCATAGTTGTCCCTATTTCTAGGGCCTTATATGCTCGAGATGAAAAACTAGATATACTTTTTTAGAGGGTTGAAATCATTCTCTATTCAATAAAAATTTTTCAAAAGAAATTCCAGAGGGTCTTTTTCTGTAAAAGCGGGGTAAAATTAGCCTATTTTTGGCTTTTTTACAAAAATTGTCAAATGTTGACTCAATTTTTAAAATAATGGAAAGTACTAGGAATATGAAATTTTATTTTTATAAACTATGTATTGATATGTTATCATGCGATAAGTTTCACGTTGATTATATCATTTCTTGTTGAAATATAAAAAGCCAAAGTTTTAATTTTTTTTCGATCCGCAATTTTTTGGGCCAGTTTTGCACAGAATTTTCTGCAAGGAGGTCGCTCTCACAGTTATGTTTATTACTTTGTTTAATAGAGCGCAACAAGTTGTTTAAGATAGCCAAATTGTGTTTACTTCATAAAACAATTCTCTGAGATACTATGCCTCAAAGTTGCTGAAAACTCATGGTCATATTGAAGAAGGCAGCGACACGGGGTCAAACAATCTTCTATATCTCAGCAGGTATGCCATCGACGAAAGTAAAACTCTACAAATGTTCATAAGAGACATGTGGCGCCACCATAGCAACGTTCTCAACTTTGTTAATTTTTTTAGGGCTGTACGTGCTCGCGATGAAAAACCAAGTGTACTTTTTTAGGAGGTTTGAAATATGCTCTTTTAAATGAAAATAATTTACAATAGTATCGAAAAGGTCTTTCTTTTCTAAGAGCGGGCAGAAAATAACCTATTTTTGTCGTTTTTACAAATGTCATCCTCATAGTTGTCCCTATTTCTAGGGCCTTATATGCTCGAGATGAAAAACTAGATATACTTTTTTAGAGGGTTGAAATCATTCTCTATTCAATAAAAATTTTTCAAAAGAAATTCCAGAGGGTCTTTTTCTGTAAAAGCGGGGTAAAATTAGCCTATTTTTGGCTTTTTTACAAAAATTGTCAAATGTTGACTCAATTTTTAAAATAATGGAAAGTACTAGGAATATGAAATTTTATTTTTATAAACTATGTATTGATATGTTATCATGCGATAAGTTTCACGTTGATTATATCATTTCTTGTTGAAATATAAAAAGCCAAAGTTTTAATTTTTTTTCGATCCGCAATTTTTTGGGCCAGTTTTGCACAGAATTTTCTGCAAGGAGGTCGCT
Organism: Sympetrum striolatum; assembly: GCA_947579665.1. Lineage (NCBI taxonomy): Eukaryota > Metazoa > Arthropoda > Insecta > Odonata > Libellulidae > Sympetrum > Sympetrum striolatum. The sequence goes on from OX388346.1 coordinate 79,234,087, forward strand.
CTCACAGTTATGTTTATTACTTTGTTTAATAGAGCGCAACAAGTTGTTTAAGATAGCCAAATTGTGTTTACTTCATAAAACAATTCTCTGAGATACTATGCCTCAAAGTTGCTGAAAACTCATGGTCATATTGAAGAAGGCAGCGACACGGGGTCAAACAATCTTCTATATCTCAGCAGGTATGCCATCGACGAAAGTAAAACTCTACAAATGTTCATAAGAGATATGTGTAAATGTCCATACAAAATTTCATTGAAATCCGTGATGGTCGAGTGGGGACCACTAGACCACTTGGCATGGAATGGCCCTGCTGTATTTCATAACATTTTTAACTGCCTTTTCTGTTAAATCCTACCATATTGATAACATTCTGTTGGGTGGTGTTCCTTGCTTTCTGCCAGAAAAATTGTGTTTCAAATTTAACTAATTAAATAATATTAACTTTTAAACGTATTTGCAATGTAGATTCTACATGTCTCAAGGCATGTAAATATGTTTACGTGTAAAAAACGTATTCAATTCCTGCATTACTGCAAAGTGGCTCAACATGGAAATCTAATGGGAGGGTCGCTGAAGTCATCGAACCAAGGATGCCTTTGGTAAAAATACCAATGTGTAGCAATCAATTGGTCCTCTAACTAATTCATGCATTAATTTTTTTTCATCGGGAAATAAAATTTTCCAATGTTCTCGTGCATTAGTTATGAAGAGATACCAAAATGAATAATTAATAGATGGTTATCAACGAGATATAAAATAGCGGAGAATAGCTGAAGGCCACTTGAATACAGGCCATTCCGTTCGATCAAAGGATTAACGAGGGTATATCCCCTCCGGTATGAGTTGGCCTTTAATTCTTCATTAATCCGTCATCTCCCGACCGAAGTTTGAGCCCCGTCACGGCTACATGACGGATCAGTCTAGCTTTGAAGAGATATCTATAATTTAGGCCGATTCCTCTGTGAGTTTTGCATGAATCGTATGCCGCGAATACCGAGGTTGATGAACTCATTCGCACAAAGGCGCCGAATTATTTTTACGTTCGCGCACGAACAATACGTGAGCAGTCTTTTGGAAGTTTTTTTTTTTTAGTTTTCCACGCACTTTTGAAGGCGTTATTTCACGAGAGGGTGATGGTGCTTCCGTGATCCGTGACTTTATGTTCTGTAAGGTCTTTATTAAGGCGAGACAAGTCTCCTCTTCCATCTAACATTTCGCCAATGATATTATATACATACAAAGTTTTGTGTAGGCTAATGGAGAGAAAAACTATTGAAGGAGTGGATGTAAAAAAACCTAAGGTGATGTCTTAGAAAAAATATTCACAGCAGGAAAACGCCCACAAAGAAGGGGAGGTAGAAAAAAACCTGCGCAAACATACTAACAGTACAAGCTGAAAGATGTAGAAGAAAGCTGTGTTTATAATGGAAATTACAAATGCAATACTATAAAGAAATTCTAAAAATGTTAGTAGTATCAAAAAAATGAAAATTGCAATAGTAAATTATGATAAAAGAAAGGTATGAAAAATATAAGATAAAATACTCAAACGAAATCATAGAAAATAATAAAATATACTAAAAAAAGGGGAATTGGGACTATGGGACGCTATGGGAAAATAATAGATATCACAAACAAAACAAAAACACATCAAATAAAACATTCAAATAAATCATGGCGAGAAGTAAGGATTATAAGATATGTTTTGGGTGTTGTGAACATGGATGGGAACATATAATATAAATAGTAGATTTTTTTTCGATGTAACTAGGTATCTAAAATATACATTAGGTTAAATAGCAGAAATTATTTTGTTTTTAATGCCACAAGGGCCATTGTAACATACTATTATTCTGAGTTTATGGAATTGTTGCTCGTTATTATTTCACCCCCCTTCGAGGGTTACTCTTTGAGACGAAATTCTCTTTGAGACGATTGCACGATAGATAACCTTTTTCCGTACTACGTTGCAGACTAAGAAGGAAATGACTGTATCATTGCGAGTGAGTTTGTCTGCACGAGGTCAAAAGCTTTTTAAAGCCAGATTATGAACAGAATACAAGACAGATATACAAGGAATTTTATAGATCCGTATAAAAATGCAAAACAGGATAATTGTTTGATGTTACCTACAAAACCACTATTGTCAGTCGTTTCGTAAAACTAAATTCATATCTATACTAATTTTGCAGGTAGGGATATAGAAAAAAATTTTGGGGGGGGGGTCCGATCGAAAAATTTAAAAATAGAAGATATTTCGGCATTCACAAAACGTGACGCAAAAACTTGAATTTTTTCGCTAGCGATTGCTTATTAAATTGTGTTTTATTTGCGTTATTCGAGTTTCATTTTCGAAAAATAGGCACAAGTGATATTTCGGGGGGGGGGGGGGTCCGAACCCCCAGGACCACCCCCCTGGATCCGTCCCTGTAATTTTGGCATTCCATTTAATGTTACTTCAAATTTTGAACAGTGGAGTGTATTGGTAACGCCTTCAACAATGGAAATGATTATCTCGGTAATTTTACTTCATTTGCAACAATGAAGAGATTAACGAATAAATATATCCCGTAAGTGAAGGAGTTACTATGTTCGCATAAAATTGGAGAATTAGAAATCTCAGAAAATTATAATTAAATCACGCCAAAGAAGATAATTACTTTTTATGGTCAATTATTATATCTGTATTGGGATGGATAAAGGAGATTTAAGATATTATTGGATATACATTTATATAATTGTTGTCAGATGATTATGTAATTTTTTGCATTAGAAATTATATTTTTCTCTTTAGGAAAATGGAGGTTCATTGAAATTTGATCGCCTATTTAAGCGGAATTGTAATAATAACCAAAGAAATTGATGCCTTGAAGATTAAAGACCCATAATCTCGAGATTATAATTCTAATTTACTCAAAATTCAATTTCATCGAACCAAATCGTTTCATTATCATAATAAGCCACACAGCCTAATGCAACTTCGAATTGATGTGCCATTAAAGATAACGCGAGAATAACCTTCTAAATTATAACCAAGGCGCACGTGATAGCTGAATAAAACAGGTGACATTGAAACAACACGTTCGCCGGTTTTGTTGACACGTGAATTTATTTCCGCAGTTTCCCGATAGGGGGTGGGATAAAGGGTGCCCTCCAGGGGGCTTTCTTTCCCCCGACGAACGTGAGTTTTGAAATCGTTTGCGAATGATTTGGCACAATCCTCTCTTCGTCGCGACACCTTTCACTGCTACAGCTTCCATCAATTCATCTCTTCCGCCTTAATGAACTCGGAATTGGTGCGATCTCGCGCTCCATACGCTGCGAGGCGGACCTGATCTGAACTGAAGGAAATGGAAGTGATGAACAATGCAACGGTACACGTTTCGAGCCCATTGTTTCCAATTGTAATTGTTGAGATAGTGATTGTGGAAGAGAATCACCTATACAGGATTTTGGTCGATTGTTACAAAAGGTTGGGTTTAATTGTTGTCAGGCAATTGTTTGCTATATCGTAGTGGATTTATAATTCTCTTTAAATATTCCAACGGTTAATACATAATTTCTTCGATTGTTACAACAGTCTGGGTTCTATCGTCAGGTTTCATGGTCAGGAACATTGCTGTGCCATGGTGGATTTAAAATTCTCTTCTAGGGCTCCCGGATAGTCATGTGGACAGCGCGTTTGCCTTTGGTGAAAGCGGTCCCGGGTTCGAATCCCGGTGGGAGCCAATGTGCGAAATGACCTAAGCTGTCGAAGCACTTTTAACAATACTACTACTACAATTCTCTTCTAATACTCCATCGTATTCTATTCTTCTTTGTGCTACTACTATTACTAGGGAAACGATTTCTTTGAACTCTGTGCGCTCTTTGTCCGTGTTTAACTGTTGAATAAGTAGTTTGGAATTGACTAGGGAGGGAATTTCTTGGGGTTTTGCCAAAGGTCGAGTCTAATTGTTTGAGGAACAGATTGTTGTACCCTTGTGGCTTTAAACTCTATATTTTGACAGTAATTTTTGGATGGAGAAAATTTGCTCTTGCTTTTATTTGTTAGCAATGTGGTGCTCTTGAAAGATTTTCAAGTCAGGAGTCTTGATTAATTAATGATTATTTAATATATTAATAATTACTTAATTTAATCAATGATTCATTTATGATTTGGTTTAAGCATTGCTTTAAATTTTGGCACTATCCAACTATCCCAGGCCAAGCAACGCTTTTTGTGGTATTAATTTTCTTAATAAGGAAGTTCAGTAACTAAGATCAACGCTTTTTTGCCGGAACCTCTGTCCAAATACCTGTCATAAATATACATGGTTATAAATTAACAAGTAGAGGCATCTAATTACTCTCTTTTAGAAAGATACGCTATTTGTTTAAACTAGTAAAACAACCATCATCGTAAGACTTAAAAGAAGTTTGACGTTGGTAGTAGTTAAATTTGACAAACTGAAACAGCTAGATTCAGATGTAGGCCTCGATGTAAGCAAATGAGCTAATATGGGCTACCGTGTTTCATTGTATAATATTTTTTTTTCTATGTGATTAATAACCACGGAATAATTGTCTCTCTATTTAAGTAAACGTCTTAGAAAATGCCGTACTTATTCTAATAAGTAAGTCAATGTTTATTTAACCAAATACATAGTTTTTAAAACGATTAAATTAAAATTTTTTTGATAAAAGACATCACTGTTATTTCATCAATCATTTCATAACAAGGTAGTTACACTAATGATAATGATGAACTACATAAATAATTCATATACCGCATTTTTTCTGAAAATAAAAAAACTGTGGACATTTTTATTGCAATGCACTCAAAGCATATATTCCCATAAACTTACCCTTAAGACAGCAAATTAGACAACAATGCTACAGTCAGCGTTAAACCTTTATTGACTTATTTGTAGTTCCCCCATAGAAGCTGAAGAATTTGATGGAAAATGTAATATAACATATAATGCGTTAATCTTTTTCAAAGATTTGTTTCATATCCAGCCAGTCTGTCCTTGAAGATTTTCTAGATGAGAATTATTCAGGAATTCCTGCTAATTTTTTCATTAAATTAGTTTCCATGGAAACCAGCCTGTTACTCATTTTGATAACAGTTTTATGACTGTTTAAGTCTTCAGCTATCCTTGTCGTGATTAAAATGATTCCTTTCACGTTTCCCAAACTTTCCCTCGCATTAATTGTGGTGAAAAATATGAATCTGTGGAAAGAATAAATTTAAACCCGTTGGCTGAGTGAAGCCAAAGCCTTCCTTCCCCAAAGCCTTGGGGGAATCCTCCGCTTATTCTCACCACTGCACCCGAAGATTTCATTAGAAGAAGGAGCTTCAGCTTTTTCCAGATCTTTTGCTTTTGAATCTTGGGGTCTTAATTCGGGAAGTTGGGCGATTATTTTTTTTCGGTTCCTTTGCCGAATCTGGACAATGGTAAATTTCTCGGCCAGGAAATCGGTCTGGTTCGAATAACTTATAAGATAAATGGATTTTTCGTGGTTCATGTCGATAGGTTTCATGATAATCATTGCTTATCGACCAAAAAATATGCACGTTTTGATTGTCTAGGTTAAAATATGTTTTATTAATTATATAATTATTATTAATGAAATAGAAATACGACAAGCAAAGTTTTACTTTAAGGAATCCAATGAGTCACATTTTAAACTTCGATATTTAAAAGGGAAAGATTTTGTGAGTTAAAATTTTATCAATGTAAATCAAGCTTCAACTTCTATTTCGTTTTTGGTAAAAGATTTTCAAAGGAAAGTTCAAAGATTTTTAACTGTTTGCTATTCTTGAAAAACTGATTCATGCAAAGCACTTCTCTTTGTTATAAATAAGTAAAAGGTTTTAGCTAGAAAATGAAATTCCTCGATGTAATATTATTTATTATAATGGGCTGCGTATACTATTTAAGGTATTTTTTTTCTCCTACGAATTATTCAATATCAGTCGATAAAAAAACTCGTTTGGCTTCATTTAAGAGACAATCGACGTAATTGAAGTATTTGAACCAATTTGAATGCTTTTTATATTTAATCATGTTGCATATTCTATTAACCAAATCAAGCACATGATCTGTTGAATTTGATTAAAGCTCAGGGTGTACAACAGGGGTCATTTTTAGAGCCTGTAATATTCTCAAACAGCACATTATATAAGTAGTTACAGTAAAGATGACGAGTTGAATTAGCTTGTGAAGGTCATTCATTATAAAATAAAAGGGTGAAAGGGTAGCTTCTACAAATACCACAAGATGAATTTTATTATACGAACATGGTTTCGATGCATCGCATCATCGTCAGGTGATTCGAAACCACGGTCGTATAGTAAAACTCATCTTGTGGTATTTGTAAAAGTTAGTTCTTCTTCACCCTTTTATTAAGGAGCGATACCACCAAGTCAAGGCCGAAGTTGTTGATTCTGTCATTCACTCTGTTTTGATCTCTAAATGTCTATATCTATACATATGAATGGTTAGATTACAAAGTATTAATTCCAACTGCAAAATATTTACCTAGAGATTTTTGATGAACCAATATGCAATGCGTGCCGCAAGGTTCGATCTTGGGTCCGGAATTATTCTCAGTAAGCACTGATGATTTACACATATTGCACACATTCATATGACGCCGTGATAGACGAAGATGAAGGCCAGTGGAACAAAGGAGTAATTACGTGTAGCTCACGGCTGATTACATATATGAGGGATGGTCTACCTTCACTCGGACAGCGCTCGAATGAATAAAAAAATGGCTGCGATTATTTCAGTTTCCATTTCTTTCCAAAATACGGACGTCATCTGCCTCAGGCACTGACCTCGATTCCGTCGGGAACTTTTTTACCTCGCGGATTCCGCGCGTTTTCATCGATTGTGACACTTTGCGGATATTTGCTCTTCTCGGCGAAATACGCAGCAATATTTTGACATCCATTCCCGAACACCGCAGGTTGGGATACATTTACGGCGCAACCTTGGCGCTGTGTTTGAAGGATGTTCGGCGCCTTTCGGAAATGCGAACTTCTGCACGATACGCAACTTGTGGACATCGATATCCAAGCCGCCATTTTATTGACAAATTCCGATCGTGTTATTGTGTCGCAAAAATTCGATGTTATTATGATTCTTATTGTAAAAATATGAAGTGGAGTAAGTGAATATCCTATCGTTGGAATATTATGAAAATTATCATAATTTAGAATTCGCCTAAATATCTTCGTAAGAATGAAATTTTCACTATTATTATGAAACGATGAAAGAAAACTGCACGAAAATACATCTTCAGAAAAATTTCAGAAATTTTCAGAAAACATGTCAAGAAATGTTGAAGTGTCGGAAACTTTTCAGACCACCCATCCTGCGATTCCAGTTTTAAAAGGCCTACTTGAAAGTAGATGTAACGTTGGTAATTTATTAAGGATCAATTATTTTCTGTGTATCCAAGCAGAACACTTTGCTGACCTACGAATAATGTTTTCACAAGTTACTTGTGGTGTGCCCTGAAGGCAACCTGCACTTATTCTTCGGATTTATTAATTTGCCCATTTTATTCAATTGTTTCAATACTTATAAATGGATAAATCACTAACTCTGAATTCCATCTTTGGTATATACTACTCCTGCAAAGAAAAAGAGGGAAAAAGTATCATAATCATGCTGTTTTTTCCATTTACTCCATATGCGATTATGGTTTCAAAGGGCGAGCTTCAGTGCTGCCATCTCGCGGCTGCGGACATTAAGGGCGTCAGCCGATTGTACAGTCAGCATAGGGGAGCTTCAGGGGCGTGATAGAAACAGAACAGTCTGGTCCTGCTAAGCAAAATGCTTGTCAGCAGGTTCCATTTGGGTAATCTACAGTAAAATTATAGGAATGTAAAAAGAAGAGTTTAATAGACGTAGAGTACCAATAATAATAATAATAATAAAGGACTTTATTCAGGGCGAGATTGAGACTATCAAGTCTCATCTTACACCTAACCCTTTCATCTTGTACTTGCTATTGAGTTGAGTACAAGTACTTGCTCTTTTAACTCTGTAGAAGTAAATTATAAGGGATCGATCATAAAATTCGTAGAAGTTATGACTGGTTACGATAGAATATGATGGAATATTTTTTTTGTAAATCATTGACATTTCCACGTTTTCGAGGTTTTCAACGGAATGACTTAATTGATCCAATGGTCAGTCGCCGCAGTTATGTCTTATTTATCGATAGTAATAGTAAATTCAATGGAATCTAAAGTTTATTTTGCGGTGTTTCGTGACGGAGAGAATGGAGAAACAAAACAGGAGTCGGTTTCTACCAGGAAAAAAGATTCTAATGTAATATATAACTTAAGAAATACCTCTGATTAGGGCTACATATCATCTTAAAGTGAAGTGGAAGCCATAAACACGCATATTTTAAACCATGGGGCTGGAGGGAAACATGGGGAAAGTGAAGATGAAGGGTAGGACTCGTAGAAAACCATTAAGCAAAAGAAATACCCAAAGAAGAGGAGGGAGACGGATAAGGGAGAGGCGAAATAAAAAAAACTTTTTAAGTGAAAATCAGTGTTTTATCTTCCAGATTATCTCCTATTTTACTTAAATATTTAATCGGCTACGTTTCTATGCAAAATTATTATTTAAACACAAACATTAAACAAATGGCGGTCAACTAGTGAATGTTTAGCTAAGGGTTACTGATAGGAACCATATTATTTTAAGTTATTATCAAAATAGGATCTAGTTTAATTTAAAAATATTGATTAATTTCATTCTCCCTGATATCAAAAGTGATTTTGATTGAGCTATTATGCCGATCTTATTTGAACTAGTTCCACTGAAGGCATTCTGGCTCTATGATGAAATTCTAGGTTCATAAGAAATCTCAGAAAGCCGTTTTTGTCAGCGCTCCGCACCGCGTTCCGGAAAAAAACCGGAGGGTCAGGATTACTGGTCTTTCAGGTGTACGGGTCTCTTAGAAGATCAGTAATGAGGGCATTCCGGTTTTTTCCGGAACAGACGGAATCGTGGTGCGGAGCACTGAGAAATACGGCTTTTGGAAATTCAATTAAACCATCTAATTTATTAAAAGCAAATTCTAATTTATCTTCTTGCATCGATGAACCACCTCATCTACGCTAATAAGCCTCATGTTCTTTTTTAAGCTTTTGATGATAATGATGGTAAGTTGAAGATGCAGCTACGCCTTTGGTCTGATGAATTTGCAAACAGAGAGAATCGAGGCTTCACCAACAAGGCTTAAAACTAAACTACAAAAACTAAACTAAACTACAAAAGCGCGAAGTAAATGAAACGGAAAGTTCAAGGAAGATAAAGAATTCAACTAGAATAGATTAACGAATTTACATAATGAGAATAGTGAAGATATCACCAAAATGACACGATTTAGTAAGATGGAGAACTGTAGGGTTGTCGTAGTGCTGGCTACGACTGGTTCCCGTGAGGGAATGAATAGCAAAACAGTCACGGTTCATACTCTATTTATTTTTCATCTATGGCATATACCGAGCAAAGGGGCGCCCTTAGCGTTGACCGGATGAGCGGGTGCGTGGGCAAAGAGTGGCCGCTGGGGGTGCGGGTGCTTCCACCAAGTTGTTACAGGCCTTCCGCACGTCCCATCACGAGGACTAAACGGTCAACCGTCGGCGCACCCTACACCAGTCTTCCGTACGTCCCCTTGCGAGGACTCAACGGTCGATCTGGTGATTGAATGTCTCTTTTTCACACTTTGGCCACTCCTTATATACGAAAACAGGGCGGAGGTGGGAGATGGCGTAACTGCCCCCGAAGCCACCCCCTGTACCCTGTGACCCGACTGGGGGTGGGGCTACCGGAACCTCCCACGCTCTTGTCCCAGCCCAGATGCACTCCCGCTCTTCCGACCAACTGCAACTCCAACAGGGTGATCCATAAAAAGATAAAGGATTTATATAATTTAGAACAATAGGAAATTTTTAAAGAAGCATTAAGGAATAAACTAGCGCTATATATACTGAGGGAGTATAATAGAATGTGAAATTGGCACGAATCATCCAAGAACATGTGGAGGACTATGAAAAATGTGAAGCTTTATGAATTTAATTCAGATTAAAACAAGGTTGAATAGAAACGTGGACCTCTATTCATCCCAATCAGTTTAATCAGCGAATGGGAAGCACATGGCGTAACTAAAAGATACTTCCGCTTGAAAAATCAGGAAATCCATTTCCATTCCGCTTATCGTTCCTATTCGAGAAATATAAATTTAAATAGGGGAATCATCCGGAGAGTTACGTATTACAAAGTCAAATGAGCAATATAAATCTAGCTCGAGGAAAGGGTTGACATAATTGTGGTGCTGTCCTGTGAATAAGCAGGCATTCAAGGCTTCGGAAGTTGGAGATAAAAGGAGAAAGTCAAGAGCGTTGAAATAAATTCACCGGTCTGCTTTCAGTACGTTCCATATCTTCTTTTTGACACTGGGCACAAATTGGCTGGCGACATTTTCACATCTGCGAACAGAGAAGCTTTTCGCGAATACATTTTATTCGGGAATTAAACCGCCAGGAGCGATTTTGAGGAAAAACAAGCCCGATGACGTTCGCAAAAGTTAATCCTAGTCGAATGAAATCAATTAAATAGAGAATGCTTTCCCCCTCAGGGGTGTATTTGATAGTATCGGACATCCTCTCGTCTGTTCATTGAAGTCCAAATTGATTTTCTTTCAAACGCTTCCCCATTCATAAATTTGACGTATACTGTACTCCTTGATAGGTTAAATTCGTATGTAAACTAGTCTCTGCTAAATTTTATACTGAAAATCCGTTTCTTTACATTTTCTGAAAGTGAAAGTGTATATTCTATGAATTGACGCCGTGCTAATACAAGTTAATTTTAATCACTATGTGTTTACTCATATTCATGTTCACAATTAATGAATTATAAAAAATGAAAGAAATAATTATTTTACTGTTTTAACTTGCAGCTCTGAGTTGCAGTCAAATAATAGATATCTTAGCATAAGTCAATATGCGAAATCGTGGTAATGTGTTTTCTAGCTTCAAATGTGAGGAACAGTGAAAGATATTATGTTCCTTGTTTGAATAAATGTAATATTTTAACCCGAATGTTTGTTAGAAACTAAATCAAAAATTAATATAAATTATAATATAGATGCATGATATGTCTTTATAATTTTATTATTTTAAATGGATAACTGTTGATAATTCCCTCCTTTATAGGATGAATCTTATTTTTCATTTCAGATCTATTTATTATCATTGAAATCTTTCAGTGAGTTAATTTTTCTCATTTTCTGAAAAGAAAAATTGAAAATTATATATAATTATTTTATGTTATAACATATTATACAGTATTATTGCGTGATTCGAGGAAAATACAAGGTGTACAGGAATTTCTAAGGATGAAAAAGTAAAAAAAAAACACTTATCTCTTGCTTTCAGATAGGCAAGAAATAAAACGTTTTCACATCCTGTTTAAAATGTTATCCTTCTAATGTGTTTTTTAGTCGATACCTTGAAGAACGTCTTTTTAATGGTGTATAAATGTATGGTGATAATTAGAAAATTTGATGGAAGCATAATTGTGTATTGAAATATACAATCCCATGCGAAATATTCAGAAGTTTAACAAATGAAAAATTAGATTCAGAAATTTTTCCCGGAATATGTCCGAATATAATTGAGTAAATCAAAGCTCCATAGATTACAAAAGCTTACTGATGGACCGCCAGCTGTTCTAGTGTTATAAATTCTTTCGATTTATCGCTCACAAAACTTTCGCATTCCCATACGCGTTGACGCTTTAATTTTCGGAAAAAAATAAAATGCGTAAATTTCTTGAACTCATAATATATGTTCCGTAGTAATCCGCCTTGAATAGGAATATTTGAGAACTTAAGACTCTAAAAAAATATAGAAGGGAATCAAACAGCAACGTAATTTTTCATGATTTATTTTCAAGGCTAAAAACGTGTAGCGGAAAACAAATGATAGTTGATTATATTTTATACATTCTGATCACCGTCGGCTTTCTACATTTATATATACTCTAACCTTTTTCATTGAGTTATATTGATTTTTAAGTGAATTATAACTTATCCCGTTATATTCCAGTCTGCAATTCCCATTACATGGATCTTTTTCCTTTAATTTCAAATAAATTTAGTGAACTTTGCCCTTGTAACTTGCAAGTAAGGCTGCGGAGTTATACCTTAAAGTGCCGGGTTTGAATCCAAAACGTATTGAATGGCTTCAATCAGAAAATCACGTACATTTCTTTTTCAGCTTTTGCTGGATTAACTTCTTTTACAGAATAAAATTAAAAATAATAAAATTTTAATAAAAATATTAGTCCTACAAAATCAAGACCAGCATCAAAAGAAGGGATAATTAAATACAAATTGTCATGGAGAACGTGGAATGATGTTTTTATTGATTATTACATTACAAATTACATTTAAACTTTGCAAATCGCCAGTGGCGCGTAGAATGGGGTGTAAAACACCGACATCGCTATCTAACCTGGAGAGCTTCTCTAATACTTCATGGGAAAACGACCAAAAGTAACTATCTGTCTAGGGGACTACTTGCCTGTATCGCTTTTTAATTTTCTCTCATCGTGTAAGTTTATAACTGGGATAACAATATCAGCTACCTCCTCCCCGAAGTATTGATAAATTTATCAAAAAGCTTCCCTCGATACTCAAGTCTTCTATCGCTAAGAGAGTTCCATCCGAGGGAATCTATCATAGCCGAAACACTGCTGTCAAATCTGAAATCTCCCTTGACGACCCTTGCTGCTCTACGTTGAACCATCACAAGATCGTAAATTAATCCTACTTCGTGAGGATCCCAAACCGCACAGCAATACTCAAGTAGAGGTCGAATCAGAGAAAAATACGCTATTTCTTTTACTCTCGGTGAACATTCCCTCACAATTCTAATGGCTAACCTTTGCATTCTATTCGCCTTTCCTACAATGCCTCGAATATGCTCTTTGAAGGAAATGTTACTGCTGAGCGTAATTCCTAGATATTTATGATGCATCACAAACTCCAACGGATTTCCTGAAATTCTGTACGGTACGCAGGTAACGTTGGTGGACCGCGTGAAAGTCATGGCAACGCACTTCTTTACATTCAGCTCAAGCTGCCAATCACTGCACCAACCCGAATTAATATTCAGATCGTTTTGCATTCTTATTTAGATTAATATGATGAAATCCACGAAACCGGAAAATAGTGTGTTTAAAACAACTCATTTCCTTGTCAACCAACACGATTGCTGAAGCCGAGCTGATGCATTTTCATTAGACTAAATTAGAAATTTAACCCCATATATAATTAATGGTAAGAAGATGATGATATTCTTCTCCATACCTAATGTTAAATCTAGCGTTTCCTCTAGAAATAGAATAATATAATTCTATGATGAAATTTGTTCAGTATAAATGAAGCATTACTTTCGTTTTTTGTGCTTCTATCCATTAACGCAGATGTATGTATAGTCCTTCCTCTTCGGTATCAAAGTCTTCCTTCCCCTTCATCAAACTCAATCTTAAACTTGACTATAGCATTTTAGTACCGTTCCAGCCCTCTCATGGCATTTTCAACTCTTCCGTCATATTACGCCTCTTTTCTGATGGTACTTTGGAGTCTCACCAGATTGCCCATTCTGAGTTGTCGTTAAAAGGTAGGGTGTAACAACTTTTGCCGATGGGTGGCTTAAAGTTAAAGTATGAAATCCGTCCTTAAAAATAAGGTTGGGCCAACCTACGGTACATACATACTCAAACGTAATGATTCATGGCGCTTTATACCTAATGAATACATCAAATTGAATGTCTCTTCACTTTCACATTAGTACTCATAAATAATCATGTCCTTATGAGCAAAAATTAATTTGAAAATTAAATCTAGAAGCCGTAATTATCTAAACGAAACCATTTCAGGGTTAACATTATGGTACTTCTTAACTTGTAAAAAATTCATGGTAAACAAACTTTTACTGGACTACTAATTTAATTTCCGAAAAAACACGATCTAGGTTTCGTAGCGTCGCTACATCATCATCACCGTAATTATCTATTTTTATTATACGAGTCTATCGTGTATTAATATAGTTATGTTTTATAGTATACAGATATGGCACATATCAATGAAAAATTAAGTAGTGATGCTTGAAAAACCAAAGGTTTACTACCCCTGCAATAATTTCTAATAAAAAACAAACAAAAAAACAACATCTATTGCTATTTGATAGACAATTTAAATGTTTCTATTAATAAATGCGTAACATAAATTAAGAAAATATTTAAATTTAACTAACAATCAGTTAAACGCTGTCGAACAAATATGGCATCGGTCAATTGATCGGCGGCGGAATGTCTTTCGGTCAAACGGAAGTCATCCAACTGTCGCTCATGTGGAATGGAAAGGAATGCCATTTGTGTGTCAGTGAAATTAAAGAGCTCTATTTTTATTGAAGAAATATACCTTAAGAAGTGTCGGTCAAATGGCCGACATTCTAATTTAGGTCTAACTGTCTAATCTCTCTAATTTATTGCGATGATTTCAAGGAATTTCGCGGTTTTCCCTGTGGTTCCTTTTGCTTACTTCGCTAAATTTCCCTTGCCAAAATTTTCGCGAGCAGATACGTCTCATCCCGAGGCTATTACGAGAGAGCTCAACATTTTTATGGCCTCTTTATCCTCGGATGGAGATCATAAAGCAGAAGCAATGAAAAAGTTGTCTGAATCCATTGGGCCGTTAAAGATGCCAGAAATATCTTGAAAGGGAAAGTCCACTCGTAGATAAATTAATTTTCATCACGTTAAGGGCCCTTGGAGATTATCATTTGAGGGCTATTCGGATCTTACTTTTGAATCCATAAGTAGACCATTTATGGCCTAGCGTGATAGTCATTGCCCTAAATGAACTAGGTAGTTCTGTCAAGGATTATTAAAAATACTAAGTTACTTTTCATGACAGATGAAGCTCATCTGTTGCATCATCATAGATCATTTACTGTTATTATCTTGAATGTTATAAAGTCATATTAGCTGCAATTAAGACGTATACATTTTGAATTCCAAATTCCAACAGGCTTAGGCGGCAGAATAAATTCTAATGAAAAATAAATTACTTCTCTTTGATAAAAGTTGGCATATCTAATAGAATTTTTAGTTATAATTGCAGTTTAAAACATTGAATTCCACCACAGAGCTAAGATCTTTTAGTACCTCAGTAGATTCCTTAAAAGTTTTTTCATGATTTTTATACACCAAAAAAAGCGTTTCGGTTTGTTACCACTAAGAATTTGAATTTGAGTGTTCGAATCCTCTTATATAAAAAGCATTGATTTAAATCAAGGAATTCTGAGTGAAAATGCTTTTGATACGTATATATATTACCCATTAAGCTTAATTACCCGCAATACGGTTTTATTACAGTTAAATAGCATATGAAACCCCACTCTCTTAAAAATTATAAACTACATTAATATAAGTATCTGTGAATATTCCAAATTTGATTGATTTCTGCTTGTAAATGAACATGCATTCATGCAAATATAGGCAGAGATTACTACGCAATCCCGGAGCTCTTCTATAATCCTTCGCGAAGAAAAATCCCCAGTCGGATCAGATGGATTTTATTTTCATTTAAAATTAGAGTGACTATTTATCTATATCCTTGTTTATAATGAATTAAAATATTTATCTTTTAATGATACATTGAAAAATAAGTAGCAGTCAATTTTAAACCATCGTTATTTTGCATTACCTCAGTGAATTACACGTCAAAATGAGACAGTAAGCCTTGTATGTTTTATTTTAAAGAATTTTCAATGTAGGAAATGAGCGAAGGTCTCTACTCACTTCAGATGGAGGGCTGCTTTACAAATGTTTTACTTGCAAGAGCCTCAATGTAGGCCTTCATTCCTTTTGAGTATTCCTTAGAAATATTCGCATTTTTACATATCTACGAGAAGTAATTACTTTCGCTATTTAATATATGTTTCATCTAAAAATCTTTTATGGGCAAGTGAATAACTTTGCGTATGAACTGTTTTTGCAAACAGGTTCATAATAAGTTTTTATGTCTGCATAAAAGAATCTTCCCCGTAGCAAATCAATATCAGTGGCGCATTACCTCAGATTCTATTATCGGATTGGCAAGCTTATTATATATTACACTTCATGAGTGTTCTACTATTCAATTGGTTCATGTGCTTAAAAATTCCCCAGCAATGCCATTCTCCCGTATTCGTTGCTTATCTCAGCCTTTATACCATTAGTAATTTATTCAAAAATAACAATTACAGAATACAAAATTATGCAGGAGTGATGGAAAGGTATGCCAGTGACTTGCTTACAAAATCAGTACATAGATAGTGCCAAAGAAAAAGAAGAAAATAAAAGTAGAAATTATATCAGAAGGTTCCTGCCAAACCATAGGTTTGTCGGCAGGTTCCCAAAATTGAAAACTATAAGTGACAAAAATAGTTTTTTTTCATCATGATAATTACATAACTATTATTTTTATTTATAGGCAATTACACAATATTTAATACAATACTCATTACGGTTGTTTGACTTTGAAATATTCTTTAAATTTCTGTTTCACTTCAGAGATATTTGATAGCCGTTTCAAATAATTAGGTGGTTGTTCGTGACCTTAGGAATTTTTACTTCTGATCTATGTTTTTCATATTTACAATAATGCCAAGGTACAAAAAGTCTCACGCTATCTCTCAACTCCATTGTGTGGGGCCTCACATTATATTTCAATAGGGTTTGATTAGAATAGTTGTCAACCACTAAAATATATTAACAAAGGTCACTAATTTTTAAAATACCTGGTCAGTTATAAACATTTTGTATATAAGACTGTTCAAACTCAGGCTTCTCATCTGACAATAGTTTAACAATTCTATTCTGTGAGACCTGAAGTACTTTAAGGTAGCAATTTGCAGTACTACCCCATGCAGTTAAACCATATCTAATAATCGATTCAACAAAAGAAAAGTACATTTGCATACTAGGATTCCCAGGAGTACATTTTTACTTTTCCATCACATCTGTTTTTCCCCTTGTATTCTGCCCTACATTACTTTCTAAAGCAGTCCCTCTCCTTTCAATGAATGACCCATCCATTTCTTCTGTCAACGCTTTATTACTTCAATTAAAGTTTTGTGGTTCTAATTGAACCTACTATTTGCACAACAAATAAACCTTTATTTTGGGCTTTGTCTCGAGTCAGCGATATATATTAATATTGAGCGAAACCAATTCACAACTTGGAATGCCTTTCCCGAAGCCATGATCTTATGTACCCTTGGCTGAGAATTATTGCCCTTTAGGTATCACTTACGAAATCGGATGTGAACTTATTTTGTATGTGCGTGAACGAAAGCTGTAAATTCACTAAATACAATAGGCCTCGAATCGTTTTCCTTGCTCGCGTGACCTGAGCACACGCGCGGACGATGAGCCTTGGAAAAAATTCTCCGGAAATTCGCTTTATCATCCTCTCTGTGGAAAAATTTTGCAGATTGTGAATTGGAAGCCCGTTTCTGTAAGTGGATCCAAGGGAAATTGATAGGCCGTGGTTTTCCAGTGATTTAATCCCCCGTGAATAATGCTTCGGTCGTAAGTCTTAACTTCTGCCGCGGGGCCGACATTAATTTATTGGAGGCTCTTACCGCTTCCAGAATATTGTATTTTGGGTATCAATGCGTAGGAATTTCCTTGTTCTCTCCAAAAGATCCGTCTGACGACCTCCCGTAGTTCATGTTGGTTAAGGAAGATTTAAGCTCATCGGTCACAAAAGGAATTGAACCGTAGATG
The DNA here is from genome assembly GCA_947579665.1 of Sympetrum striolatum. Classification (NCBI taxonomy): domain Eukaryota; kingdom Metazoa; phylum Arthropoda; class Insecta; order Odonata; family Libellulidae; genus Sympetrum; species Sympetrum striolatum. The sequence goes on from OX388346.1 coordinate 79,251,954, forward strand.
AATCTTTCTTCGGCCATATTATAATTAAAAATAAGTAATTAATAAACCAAACAACAAACAAACATCTTCTTAACTTTAAATTGGCTAAAATGCAGGAACTCGGATTCAACAATGGCATTTGTCGTCAGGGGGACCGGTTGTTTACACCCTCAAAATTAAAAAAAAATATCTTGTTTTTCGTGTAAAATGTCGATAATTCAATTCAAAAACAATAATACATGACCAAAATAATATTTTTATTTATTTTCTCTTCTTTTGGTGCTTGTCTCAATTTTGTATGCCAGTACGGTTGTTCAGTTTTAAAGGTTTTACTGTTAGTGGAACTGCAATGCTATTGATTTTGATTAGCAAATTTCCAAATAATAATTTTACAACAAATCATATGAATAGAATCCATTGCTTTGGCCATGACTTCGTGCTAAGTCTCCGTCAGAAACAAATAAAACGTTGAACTTGATATAACCGCAAGATAATGAAATTATCTGATAATGATTAAACGAGTTGAAACCATTGTTGCTTCAAAATTAATTATCTTGTGGTTTTGCATCAAATTTAATTTTTCATTTGTTCCAAAACATATCAATTTTATTTTTCTATCAATTTTAACGGACGCTGATACCTTCAACTATAATAGATCTAACAAAATCCACCGCCAACAAAAGTACGATTCATTTACCAGACAAAAGGTAATTACATTCTGCAAGGGTGCAGCCAGCCTAGGCAAAGATCACTAACTCCAAGGTGAGAAGGTAGAACTCACTGATTAACTATCTCCATTAGAAAATGAATATGAAATCCCTTTCGGTGATTAAAGCGCAAGCCGGCTCTAGCTGTAAGTATTTATTTATTTAATAGACAGAGGAAAATGTATATCTAATATCCTTTTGTATTAGCCTTGTTCGTGAGTGTAATAATTCATAAGCTACAAAGGTATAAGTGATGTAGAATATTGGCATTAAGTTTGGTCCTCTCTTATCAAATGCTATGAAAGATATATTTCGTAGGGTCTTTGTGTTGCAATTACGTGAATGTTTAACTCTTATAACACGGGGAAGGTATCCTACCTCACTCCTCATCTTGCCATGTAAGCCTCATTCCCTCTCCTAAGCCTCTGATATCTAATATTGATGGGGATGAGGTTAAAACCAACCTTCAAATAATACATTTACAGAACGTTTTAATCATTTCAATCGATATTATTTATCGGAACAACGATATCTTAAGGATTGGGATTTTTTTCTGCCTTAGGTTAGTCCGCGTGACTAAAAGAGACTCTTCTGTAGTAGATGCCTAGGTGGAATTGAGTGTAAAGTGAGTCCCTCCAGGGAATGCACCCTGCCTGTTACACTAGCCGTGAAAAGTGGTTCACCATAATCGGCCCAATTCAACCGGAAAGTTCTCCTTGGTCGGATACTTAAAATTAATTCCCTTGTCGAAGAATTCGTAAAGTGTCACGAGACATCAAAAGGTTCATATCAACTCGTCCACGGTCCACTTAAGAATCCATGGTTCCTGAAAGATTTTTTTTATCCAGTAGATGAAGTTCTCTTCGGTCCAGCAACCACTAAAGTGCATCCGTTTGGTATCAAAGAAGTGCTCTAGACTTTGCGAAGATTTCGTTAAATCGACCCCCCACGAAGTGAGGAAAATGATGATTAAAAAGAGCCATAATTGTTCCGATGATTGGATGATGTCACCATTAGGGTGGGTCAGGAGTTTCTTAAGGCCGAACCCGATTTTTTTCTCACAATGCCTAGGAAAGGCTATTAGAGTAAGATAATCGATGACCGGAAAATTGCTTTCGAAGTCCTTCCATTATAATTCATATTGCTCTTTCGAGGAGCGGTGTCATTCCTAAATGGCGTAGCATGGTGTATACTGCCTTAGTTTCTTATGACGTACAGAATAATCAGTTGGATATTAAATTTCATATATCATTAGAATAATGATCATTCATTGTTGTTGTTATAGCAACGGCTATCTAAAAATCCGCTATGATTGATTAACTACACAAATTGATATACGATTAAGTTTTGTGAACCGCAATAATTAAATTATTACTAATGCAATTGTTATAACCAGTCATTGTTATGACTTATTTGATTATAACGTATAAAAATAATTTCTCATATGATAGTCATTCATAGCCTATAACTATGAAATAAAGTAGGAATTTTAATGATGATGTTAGCATAATGATTAAACTAAAGTCTCTACTTGTTTACATCATAGTAGAAGCCATGCACTTTTTATATTACATGATTTGATTTTGATATCAAACACCAAGTTTTATATTATAAAAAAATCCATTTTATTAATCCAATGCTATGAATCATGTTCAGATGTATATATTCAGACATTTTTAAAGTCAAATATTTAGCAGTATATTGGTCAATTATAATTTTTATTGGTAATGGTTATAATTGCATTTCGTACCCGTAATTTTACTTATTATATTAATCAACTCGATGTGCGGAAAACTAGCTTTTTGGCTACGTTTTTATTTCCCCGTAAAAACACTCCTCTGTTACTAAGACGCGCCATAAATATCAGTTACCATTCAGCCTCCCAATTATGGAAGAATCTCCAACTGCAGACCATAAATCGCGGCTGTCGATTCTATGTTTTTCCAACGATGTTAGTCGGTCGTAATGGGATATATGTGGCGGACCAAAGTTTTCCTACGTCTTCCACTACATTAGCCGCAGAAGTCGAAGCCTTTCTAAAAGGAAACGGGATTTCTGCTTCATTTAAAAAATTTTGGAGCACTGAAAATGATTCGACTGGAGGGTTTTTCCGTGAAGAGAAACGCGAGGTCCTTGAATAAGGGTCAAACTAAAAGCTATATTCCCGTTAGAGAAATGTGAAGGTCTTCGGAAAGGGGTCAAACTAAAAACTGATCTCGTGCACGTGGAACTGAAAAAGTTTTGGTCTTGAAGCATTGTGCGTATCTCAGAGAGATATGGGTGCATCTTTTGACGTCATTTTTGTGATGGTAAGCGGTGATTTTCAACTTATCCTATTAGTGATTTTGAAAAGTTTATAACTTTTATACTCTATGTATTATTGCTGAATTTAATCATATTTATATGCGCTTTTTGACATGGATATTTTAAACTAGATATGCAAGAGAGGTTTGAAAATAGCAGAAAAAATAACCACAAAATACCTCTATATTTCTGTGGTATAACTGATAAAAAATTACATATTCATGATGATGTTTATAGGTTTCATTATAACCCTTCTTTGCTGTAGTTGTTTAATTAGGACTGTAAATTAGGTATTGTTTGTTTAAACATCAAGGATCTGTATTTCTGACAGCGTATTCCTAATGAGCGCCAAAAACCCAATGAATAAAGAATTCTGTCAATTGATCCCTACATGAGTCTAATTTCAAATTGTTTTTAAAGAAATGATAAATGAAGTAATTTAATTTCGTACTCATTGTCTTATTAAGTGTGTTGTTTGTTCTTCTCAAAGCTTTTCTCTTTTATCACGTAGGAATTTCTTTCTAATACAAAATCCTTGCATTTTGATTTCATTTGTATTATCTTATTGCTAAATAATTACCTCGTCAAAACTATCTAAGTATCCTTGTTTTAAAGTAATTGTCACGATTTTGATAAAAGAATCACGTTATAAGCTCGTGAATAAATTTTCGAATGCCATATTTAAATGAGTAAATATAGGGATATGACCTGAAAAAATCAGAAAAAGATCAGACGTTATTAGCCTAAAATAATGTAGCTGTTATTGTAATAGCAAATGTTGCTCTCAGTCCAGATTTTGGGAAGAAATGGTTACATAGAGGATTGCGAAAAAGTACAATATAATCAGTATTTACGATTCATTCTAAAATTTGATTAATTGGTAGTCATTACTGTAGAAAACTAAGTTTATGGTTAAGTTAATATAAAATGATGATGATGTCGTAAAAAGCAAAGTTTCAATACAATAAAATTTAATAACTTTTACTATAACTAAATGTAAGACACTTTACGTGAATTAGTAAAATTTATTGTTTTTTGTTGTAAGGAAACATTGCTTCATTCAACACCTTTATCGTCAAGCTAAAGTTCCAGAAAGTAAAGCTTCATAAGTGAATATTCAATGTGAAATGGTGCGAAAAATTATGAATATAAATCGTTCGTAATGTAAAAAAAGAATAAGATTCATTTCGCCTGTGTTGTGAAAATTAAGTAGGGACCATTTTTATGAGCCATTCAATGCCAGATAAATATTTTAAATAAAAGTAGAAGGCACGTTAAAAACTATCCATCATCCCAAACGTCTTATCATGGGAAAACATCTTTGTTCCTCCCACCACCCTCGATCGCCCCCTTCTAAAAGGTCCATCAGCACTTCTGAATTACTCCATCCTCAACCCGTCCTCATCACTTTCAACTTCGACATTCGGAGCAAAAAAGCACCCCATTTAAGCTACAAATCTTCAATCAAGGAGAAGCGGTGAGACTAAGAAGGGAAAGTTATTTAGCAAGGTCGTTGGGAGAACTTCCTATTGCCAACACCTTCCCGAATCGGCCAAAAGAGGTCATTAGGCTTAAGTGCCCTGGCGCTGAGCCCAGAGCAATCCCCGTGTGATTGATAACGACCTTCCCCTCTGAAGACGCGATTCTGCCGCCCGGAGCATCTTTAACCCAGCATCCCTTGTTGCCATGACCACCGATTGGATCCGGTGCAAGGTCGCGCTATTTTCATGCGGCTAGACAATAAGAGAATTTCGAGTGTTTTCGGTCGTCATGGGATCCAATGGGTGGCCTCCTTTCATCTTCTCCGTTTCCTTCCCCCCCACGAGGATACGCGGCGCTACTGAATGTATGCAGCTTTTATCCGTCTTAGCTGCCTATTGTGCTTCTAACGTCACAAAGGCAGCGGTGAGGTTTGCGAGGAATCCCACGGTGTTGCCGAATTTTCTTATTTAATGTATGGTTACTCTTTATTTCATTGTGTCAGCGAGAGGCGCGTTTCATTCCTTCTTTACACGATATGAACTCCTTATTACTTGACCACGTTCAAATGCAAAACTGGAATATGAAATTATTAGTACAAGGAATTGTAAAAGTATTCCCCAAACAAAGAAATATTAAACTTGGTGTAATTTATTTACTTTTCTGTTATATATTCTTAACTTTGAAACCTTTTCGTATTAACTATACATTGCCAATACCTTTTAGTTGCTTAATTCACTAAAGTTTGTAAACTAATTTTGGAATTGTCTGCATAAAAATAGTAATGAAAAATGTAAGAAAAAATTAAATAAAGAACAAAACCCACACAAAAAATAGATAAAATATACAGAAAAAATAAAACAATTGGAAAATGTAAAAATGAACCAGCACCAATTCCCTTTCGCCTCTTTAATTATAATGTACGTACATGGATATATCTTTTACATATTTCGATTTAATTGTGGACAGTAATATTATCAAATGATAGAGGGAATGTAGAGGGAATGAGTCGTACGTGTCAATGTGAGATCTCTTGCTCTCCTTAGTCAACAGTAGCATTGTAAAGTATAAATTGTATGCCAAAGTCACCACCGTGTTTTATAATTTCATCTTTTGTCAGATGATAGTTACTGTTTTCGGCTACTTTTATAATTAAGTATTCCTGAATTTTGTTTTATCTATCGGGTTTAGAATTGGGTTTTATAATTTATTAAACATTTTTTTCATTAACTTAAGCTACACAAATTTTTCCCTCAATCCTTTGCTTCCCTTTTTCTAATTACTTTTTGCAAATAAATTAAACCCACGCTGTAGGTAGAATAGAATATATCCGATTCAGAACTGAGCTCTTTTAATAAAATACCCATTTGATATGATCCATCATATTTATGTGTATTTTCATTTCTTCATCCGACGTCAGTGGATTCAATAAGAAACACCATCAAGGTGCCATGTTCCGACGCACATTTTTTTCTTAACTTTAATTAGAATAACGATCTCAAGAAATCAGTCCCAAAGAGCACCAAAATACATCGCATACTTATATTGAAAATATTCAACGAAAATTCATATATTTATATTTAAATATTTTCCGATTTTTAAAGAACACTTTTTCGTGATTTTTATGGTAAAGGCTTTTTAATACACATAGGTCTTGTCAAACATTATATCATGTATGATAATGTGACCGTTCAAAAAGTTTGTATTCAGAAATTGTTGAGAGAACTTCTTGAAAAGTATGCTTTTATCAGATCTGCTCAGCGGACTGAACAGCCTGACCCATATAGCAACACCCACCCATGTTGTCAACAGCAACGGTCTTCAAGGTATCGAATAGAGTGAGCAGAAACATCCTCTTATATACTATATATTCATATATATATAGATATCGCGGAACGATGCAATGTGTGCTTTTCTTCGCTGAGTCCCAGCTGAAGTTCCGGAAGCTGTGTGAAATAAAAGACGCATCTCCTTGAGAGTGAATCGAATCCATTCGAATATGAGAAATGTGCAAGAGACGTTTTAAGGCTGTGAAGGACGTCCGGACTGAAATTGAATTCCAGGAAACAATATATGTATTAGTTTAGCAGTTCTTCCGAAGATGCGATGAGGAAATTTCATTTTGTCCGCCTCACTTCCCGAAATCCGTTCAGTTTTTAAGAGAGAAATAGAGCGAAAAAGTTAGTTAGCCTAAGTACAGTCCTTTGCTTTTCTAATCTAATTAATGAGGTAACGAGGAATAGGTATTAACTTCCCTTTTTTGTTAACATTGAAAATGAAGGAGCATTATGTATATACATGCTAAGGAAATATTGTTCGGGATTTCAATTCTATGCTAATATTTCGTGCTAAATATATTCGCACCGGACGGATACTCTATTTTTACGCTCACATTTACACAATGTCATAAGTCATCACAAGTCAAACACAAAAGTTACTGAATCGTATAAACAATAATGTTAATGAGTTTTAGTTTTATCTGAGTTCTTTGAAAAGCATTGTTTGAAACATTTGCGAATACTTTAGTCGATTCCAACATGGAAATATTAATAAAAACTTATCTTCCCGTTTTATACTATTCTTCGGTATATGTTTGATTTTATAAGCTAAACGCAGGTGGCGCAATTACTGGGCAAATAATCTTGCATTAATTTAAATTTCTTTTGTAGGTGTTTCCAAGATGGAATGCGGAATGGATTTTTATAAGCCGATTCGTTTTATTGCTCTACAATTTGAATTAATTAATAATTTCTTTACGTTATCAACAATTATATCTGTTAGAATAAATGTATGAATTTTATAATATGCTGTGAAAGAAGGATAATCTTACTTAGTGTCTTCTCTTTCCGAATTCCAGGTATGTGTAGCTCCCACGTCCTTGTGCGACATCTTCAATTTCGGTTGCTATAACGACCCTGAAGTTCCTCTAGGTTGTTTCCAAACTTCTCATCATCCAGCAGTGTCTAGTTAAGGGAGTAAGGGTCCCTACTCGTGAGTAATACATGCCTTACCTACTAATTTTCACAGTAAGCTTCTCTCGCATTGTCCTTGAACATTATTTTGATTTCGATTATCCTTCCATACTTATTTGTAAATCATTGATTTTATTATTCGCGTAAGAGATTTATCTAATGAGAGTGAAAATTGACAATTTACTGCGAATTTAGAGAATTTATGACTTTTTTTTAAGGTTATAGGAATTACTTTTAATTGTTTTTGTCACCGTACTGATTACCTATGTTTAATAGAGTAAGTTGACATATGATTAATTTTTGTGATCCACAATAAAATATTATCACTAATCCAATTGTGATTAATAGGCTTTATAATGTACATGGTGCATTACAGATTTTTTCTTCAATTTTATAAGGATTGAAGGATATTGTGTCCAAAGAAATAACCCCTTTACCACGTATAAGAAGCAATTTTTATGCTCGAAAGTTGTTTTAAGTCCGGAATGTGGAAATGAGATAGATAAAAATTAACTGTGACTATTAATTAAGGCTATTGGAGTAACTTTTAAGAAGAATTATTAAGAGAATGGGTGAAGAGAGGAATATGACGTCCTTGAAAATTTATAGAGAGCACAGAAAAATTCGCATAGGCCTAATTTCTTGAACACTTCTATTATATAAAATAGGTGAATAGGTATAATAGGTCACTATTGTGAACACATATTTAATTTTATCGCTTCTTAAATCAGCAAAATTGGTCCATGTCTTATCACAGATTCGCTAGATACGAAAGCTGCAAAGCGTTACGTCGACGAAAATTCGTTCCGAGGGAATTCCTTGGAATATCAGTTCCAAATGAGGCCATTGAGGAATAATAATACCCTGGGATTATAAAAAAGAAGGATTCGCGCCAGAACTAAGGATATAATAGCTGAACGAGCCTTTTTAGGGTTTAATAAATTCAGGAAGAAGCCTTAGAAACGCTCATTTCCGTTCCCCCTTTGGATAGATAAATTGGGTGACGAGGAATAATTATCATCTCATTCCTTTTGGAAAGCAGACAAAGTTTAATCACTCCAATTAGAAAGGAGGCTTTCATCTTGAATGCGCTTTTAATTACGAGTTATAATTGAATTTGAAAAATAGACAGCGTCTCAATTGATGCTGCATTGTTACGTTGGAATAGCAACTGTTTATGTTTCCATAGTTACTTTGTAAGTTTCTTTAGGCACTAGTTTCCCCGTTGCTACACTTCTTGTTGAATAGATTTGTTTTATTGTTGTACATTCGTATTCATAAATCAAATTAGGGTGCATTTAATTTTCCCTCTTGAAGGTCTCCTAGAAAAGGATTTTTCTATGAGTTGTGTCTCGTTTTTCATTTGATCACATAAATGTGCATGATTATTATATGATGAATTATATGCTCCTCCAAAGTGCGTGAGAGATGAGACACAGTTGTACGCAAGTATATATCTAGTTTTTATTATTAAGGTATGTTTTCACATAACATGATTCATTGCTTTCCATTAGAGACAAATGTATTTAGCGATGCCAATAAAGTAAACAATTAGTTGCCAGCATTATTACTCCTTTCTTAAATAAACAGTACAAAATAACTTCACTGGATCCCCGCCAATCAGCGATAGTATAGTTTTAGTGAGGCTTTACTCTTCCTATTTCACTAGTATGCAGAATATTTATTTATGAGATTTCAAAAATGATTTTCGTTATTATGAAAAGTGCTATGTTAGGATCCAGATAGTTTATTTTTGAATTCCGAGATAAAGGTATACCTTTACATTCCCTTTCAAATATAAACCTTAAAATTGAAATTTTTAATTATATCAATGAATATCTCATGAAACATTCCATGAATTTCAATTTTTCTCATGGACCATGTTACTTTTCTGTGATTTGCGGTTGTATTCATTATTGATGCAGTATCATTTCTTTACATTTATTCCTTATAAATTCTAAATATGCTTTATATATTTTATATATATACCATGTTTTTGTATTTCCAGTGTGCCATTCATTGAAGTGTCATTTAATTCCAGATTTATCGGATATCTGTTACTCTTTCCGGTAATAAGTGGGGATACTTTTGCTGACGCGATTATTCTTTGTTACTGATTTAGCTACCCATGTTCGTAAGCTATGGATCGTCCGATATAACCGTCGGAGCCGTTTCTATAGCAAACAAAATTCTACTAACAGCAACGTAAACTTGTATGAAATTTACTGATAATTTTTACGAAAAATCGATGTATTGTATCAATCTTAACTTGATGCTATGATAAAAACAAGAATATTTATTAACTTTCCTTTCTTATTGCACCACTATTTATTTTCTATTTCATATCGAATTTGTTAGAGAACGAAAACCAGGTCGAAATAACCAAAGCTGTTCATTTCAATGTATAAGTGTATGCCAGATTCATTCGTTTTAATGAATTGCGTAGTATAATAGAACGGCACCTCGAGTATAAGAGGAAATGCACGTAAAAGGAAATGAGAGTGGAGATATGGGGCTAAAATACGCGTGTGAGCAAAACATACACCGCAAAGACGTGCCCATTTTCCTCCTGTTGTCCGGTCACGCGTTCGTGCTAGGCTTCCGTCGCTAAATTGAGACTCCCCTCAAATCCGTTTTCTCTCCAGCCGAGGCTGCTCCTTGTCTCTCGAAGTTTCCTCTTCCTTACGCGGCCTTAGGAATGACAAGAGGCTCTGATGAGATTCTCTACGCATGCTTTCCCCTTGACAAGTGATGAATCTTACACCAGATAGAATTTTATGGTACATCTTTAATGGTTTACCTTTCAGATTACATTGTAGGATCTATGGATATACTACCTTTGACTGAAAAAATCAATCTCTTCACTTATTGGGCTGTTTCAAGCTAAATTAAAGCCGGATGATATTGTTGAACGATATTGTTGCCAATCTAACAATGGAAGATAACATTAGGTTCACTCGCGCTACAATGGAGTAGCTTCAATAAAATTGCAACAATTAAATAGCTCAGGCTCACTTGCGTAACAATGAAGTAGTTTTAATCAAATAGCAAATTAAATCGCTTTTTGTGAGCGAAAATTGAGCGTCTTTAGGTAACTTCAAAGGCGCCTTTCGTACATCCAGGGTCAGCTGAAGATTAGGTATCTCCGAAAGGCTTGGAAATGATTGGATGCTTTTGTTTAAACAGTGTAATTCAGGTTGAGTTTCTTTAACAATATGCATTGCAAATTGTATATTTGCAATCGTCGCCTAGCAAAAACCGATACTACTACAAGAACCGTTACTGGCAAAGGGCATCAGCAATCGTTAAAACAATCTGATAAGGACAACAATCAATAGAGATTAATTACTCTGATTACTAGCTTTAACTCATTCAACAATGATTATTGAATAATTATGTAAAACTTGGTCGATTCTGATTAACAAAAAAAATAGTCTGGATCCTGTTCTACTTAGAGAGATATGTTTATTATTTATTGAATAATCGAACGATAATAAACCCGTAGGCTTTATGTTCCTCAATAAATAACTTTCCTCGAAATTCCTTATCATTCATCGTTAATGAATACATTCACCTTATTCATTGTCTAACTGTGGTCATATTAAAAGTGATATATAGTGCATTTATAAATGCCATAATGCCTTATATGTTTTGCTGTCGTGTTCTCAATTTGTAGATCTATGAGAAGACAATTAAGTTTCCTCATGAAAAAGGCTTTGCTGATTTCGCAAGCCTTGGGATAAATTAATTTGTATCGATTTTTTTACTGTGGGGAGAGTTCATTTTCTGTGGAAGTAAGACTGGAGATAATTTCGATGGCGAATTGAATCACGCACAGAAATTGAAGCAGAAAACACCCCCAAAATGGGAAAATCGAGCGAACTATAAATCTTAGAGGAAAGGCAATTATCTGGAAAGATTGACTTTAGCGACGCGTGCTTACTGGCTATCAATCCCATACGAATCGGGTAATTATCTATATACCAGCTGCACAACTGAATCAATAGCAAGCTTTCTTAAGGAAATTTATCTTGTTTACATCATCCTCGCTTTCATACAAATTTTAGGCTGTATGAACTCTTGATTCATGAAAACTATATCATCATATCGATGAGATTAATCAATACTCATTGCATATTTACGCAGTTACAATGCAAAATAACGGAGTAGCTGATTAATCTAGCTCTATTTCCTATTGCCATTCTCTGTACACTTTTTAACTCAATTTTTGCGTATTTACAATTTCGATTGATTGATGTAATTAATTGACTCGTTACTTAGTATCTCCACGCTTTAACAAACAAATAGAAAAAATTGTAAAATAATATCCATCGTATAAGTATGATTTGAAATCTTATTAATTCGTTTATAGTTGGTTGATTCGATATTTTCGTTCAATTGTTTCTCGATGAGTTCAAAAATCGTTGTCGTTTATGGCTCATGGAAACAGGAATTCAATAATCGGAATCAGTCGTTATGGTAACGAACTATAAAAAAAGAAAAAAAAACGCAGAAAATGGATTTATTTTAATAGCTGTTGGCAATCGACAATAAAAAAAATGAATTGTTATGTGAATTTATATTCAGTTTTGTTTCTTATGGCAACACTCCCGATTTCTTATGCCTATCATTTCTAGTTAAATTTTGGCAAAGGAAGAAGAATTAGCATACTGTAAAGAAATATGTGTGTGCATCAGAAGGAACGCTTCAGTTAAAAATAATGACAGCATTTAATGACCCATGGAGTGATTTTTAAGATGCCATAAATTTCATATTTTTCATTTCCGCAATTTTATAACTATTGCATCAATGAATCTCTCATGGGAGATCGCTTATATCCGATGAATATTTATTTGCACAATTCCGACTGTTTTATGTCTTTGTTTCTTTTTTTGGCAACAATAATCTAGTTCCGCTCGTCTTCCAATTGGGTAAACATCTCTCCAATAAATATCACTGGGAATCTTGCATATATTTTGCCGAAGCGATAAAAAATCAACTTGTTTCGTGGGCTTCTTACTCTATCTTCTTGTTTGTATTCATCAAGTGCTTCATTCTGGGAGTCTTCCCTAAATGTTGGAAAATATCCAATTATTCAGTCCGCATGGGGTCGATTATGTTCCCTTCCGTAAACAAGGAATTTGGAAATCGCCTCGAAGGCGTTTGTCTAGTGCAGTTTAATGCAGATCGAGTACTGGAAAATTGAGCGCAAGAGGCCTTGTCGATCTGCTTCCAACCAACTGGGAAATAGGCGAGTAATGTTAAGGTTCCGTATGGATGCATTCAGTAATATTCATTAGCATTTCCTTGATTTGAGTATTGGTGTAAATTTACCCCGCTGAGGGAACTAAGAGTAGTTGGTAATCATCTCGTCAAGAGAATTCAAGTTATTTGCAGTCTGAAATAGTTACGGAGCAAATCAGAATGCTCCTGAAATCAATCATAAGCTCAAATTTAGATTTATTTGAAATTAGTTTAATTCTAGTGATATTGTTGTGGAGCATTGTTGCAATAGTCGAGCAATAAAATATCTAGATGGGCTTGACAATTAGAGCTAACAATGGCTTTTTGCGAATGATAATCAACGTCTCTCGGTAGCTTATTGTTATCAAGAACTATAAGAAATTAAACTTACATTTAACTGAATTAATACTTCCATTAACAGTGCATTTTAATCATAGATCATGAGTGAAATATGTTTTTGAATACCAATAGCAATTTTTTGAATGAATATGCTATATAAAAGTAAAAAAAGGTTACACGCGTTCAAAAATTGGCATATTTTTACTCAATATTTATAAAACTGTTTATGTAATGAAATTAAGGTGGTGCCCATGTGATTTGTATCTTTCGATAATTGAGGGTCACTGATAGATTTTTGAGTCTTTTTAAACAATCCGATAATTCTTTAAAAAGCTCAATGATACATATTCTCTGAACAGCGTTTAAGTGTAAACAATCTGCTCTATTAGAAAATAATCTTCTGCAGACCCTAGATGACTTCTTTTTTTTTACATAAGCCCATTTACAACGTAAAAACTGGATGGTTATTATATAATGGGGAAGGAGTAACAGATTCTGACGCCAACAATGGCGAATATTTAAACAATAAGATACTTACTTCCAGCAAACGTACATGGGTTGTGTTGCATATGTTATTAGGACATTATTTGCTTGCGGGAATCCATTTGCTTTATACAGCTTGTCTCCTCTCGTCTATCAACGAAGAAACCTACAGTTTTCATCACCCAACCCTTTCCTCTCGCCCTATCTATTTTCCTCTCGCGGTCTGAACCACCCTTTGTCTTGACCTCTTCCGTGTTCCCTCCGATCCCTCTCTTTCCAACCTAAAATCATTTGTGTTTTGTTTTTTCACCACATCATTTATCTTCTAAATTTACACATAACCTCAACTTAAAACACTCCTAGTGTCCTCTGTGGTGCCTTTTGAATCTCATCGTAAGTATTTTACCTATATACTGTTTGCCCCTCTTCTTCAGCCGATAAGATAATTAAGAAGTAATGGTTCCGCAAAGATAATGTGAATAACAACGCTAGAACAATGATGATAAGAATAGATGTGATATTATTATTAGTAATTAATGAAGTAAGTTAGTGAGATTCATCATTGTTGATCATCATATGTTTCCCACAGCTTTCTCAACCTTTCAATCGCTTAGTTCTGTCTCAAACAATTTTCTGCTGTTTTTTAATAAATTTTTAATTTTTAATTTAATAATTCAGGAATGGGTACAGTTATTTCTTTCACAACAATGTTAGTCAACGATCCAGGTATTACAAAATTAAAGAATTCTTCATCAAAAATACTCCTTAAATTTTTTTCGTCATAAAATTAAAAAAGTGAAGCTCATTACATCAATATTGACCATTTAAACAATGCCTTTTGTCGATTATTTAGAAAATAGCATGGTCAACAGCAATTATAGTCGCACCTGTAAGGAAAGAAAAATTGCCGCCCAGCTGCTAATGAATTTTTACCCTTGATATTGATAGCATCTCCATGGTGGGTGGGTGTTTGTTAGAAAGTTGGTGATTTGTGCTTTTCTGTTGTTTCCAATATCTGGTGGCAACGAGGTGCAGAGCGCCGTCTAAGACTGCTATTGGGGATTAAAAACTTCTAATAGTTACAGCTCTCATTATGATGGAACAACAATGGCAATAGTGGACACAACGGTAACTATGGGAATAAATCGATAGTGATTGAAATCATAATGCTTTAGTAATAATTTAAAATGAATGCTGCCTGGCGATCATTGGAAAGTTAATTTTATTACATATATAGAAGGATATATTATAATTTAAGTCAAGTTCTTGTAACAGGATCAGGTATTTTAAAAATCTGCTGAAACATTAGCATATTCGTTTCAATGCTCGATAAACCTTCTTATAAAAGAGGATGAGGGAAACGCTGTGGTAAGTTGGCAATGATCGAAGAAAGAGACAAGTAGGGAAATGGCGGTTTGTTTTGCATCCTGCTTTGGAGAGATGATTTACAGGATCGTAGCAGACGATTCTACTTTCTCTTGGATGGTGCGTCTTTGGAAAAAGAGAGAGTGGTTTCACGCCGAATTCATCCCCTTTTAACGCATCGCTAGTTCCCCAGCGGTTTGATTTCAACGGCCTCGTTTGAGGGTAGCTGTGACTCATGTCCTCGCTGTGGGCTAAATGTTTTCCCAGGCTGCTGGATGGACTCCAAGTACCAGCGGGGGTTTTATTTCTACGGAATCGGCTGCCGAGGAAAACCCCGTGCTATTACTTACACTCAGTGAACCTTTCCAGAGTTACAGAATTCATTTCACAATTGTATTGCGTGGATTGCTTGGAGAGTTTCTATGGTATTAAATCAATTAAAAATGGTTGTGGTAATTTATATGAGCTAAGCTTATCTACATTTATTAATAACTAAGTCTACGAGAAATCTAAGTTTATAGGTAGTGTTCAGGTTAAGAATTATGATTTTATCTAGACTAGAATAAGAATATGTATTACGGTTAATTATATTTAGAAATAATACTTGAATCGAAATTGAAATTCTGCTAGCGTAACCTACTTAATACAACGCATCAAACAGTTGAATTCTTAAAATTTGGGTCCATAGATGTTAGAACAGAAATCATTCGTGATATTGAATCAAACGTATCAGATTCCCCTTTCGTTTCATACATAAGACACTATAAGGTTTCAAATTAAACTAAATTGACAAACGATTCCATAGCAACAAAAAATCGTAACTACGGTAATTAGCAATCTTATGCCGGTAATACTATGAGACTGTTGCATGGCTATTAAATTATTTTACGCTTGGGAGTATTGTATAATTTGGAAACAGCTAATTTATTTTATATAATTTATGTACATACATTATATACTTTATATACTTACACAAAGGTTGGGAGGGCTTTATTGTATCTTTTTGACACTACATATTGATTAACTTGAGAATATAACTACCTTTAATATTAATTACAGCGTAGTAAATTAAAATGGAAATGTATATAATAAATTGGTTTTACAAGAAAATAAATTCCAAGTGCAGTTTTTAATCCTAACAGTGCATTTATTCTGTAGAAACAGATTTTCGGGTGTAAGTTCCCTGTAAACACAATAGAGATATTAATTTGACATTTGTGTAAATATCTGAATCGTTCTTTGAGTTAAAGCAACTGCCTCAACGGCTATTATCCTCATCCATTTATGCCCAAATATTTTCTTTGGATTATATTCTTCGTTGTGTGCAATACCTAGCATTACAGGATAAATCATATCCAGTGTTTAGTTTAGACTTTGCGGAAAACACGTCTAGTGCAACATTGGTTTATGAGGAAGAGACAACAGTGTGAAACATATCAATCTATGTTATAGTAGGCATGAATTGATTGATTCATAGCAACAATACTTAGTCGCTACGACGATGCCTGCGATATTAAGAAACAATACTATAATATGTGATAATGCTTGTTTTGATTACGCAGGAATAAATAGCTAAACAATTTCCTCTCGATGGTGCGATTGTTATGACAATGGCAACAATAGTTTTTGAAGGAGGCAACAATGGTGGAATGGCAGTTCCTTTTTTATCAGCCTTTTTGTCAAACTGAGATTATTATGGAATTTATAAAGTTGGGGAAATATTTCCAACAATTCACATTGTGAGACACTCTTTTGTTTGTTAAAAAAACGAGTTTTAGGCCAAAAGCAGTAGATGGCACTCATTTGCAATTTGAAAATGTAGAGTAAACATAGCTTCAAACCTGCTCTCAGTGAAAAACGTGAAGTACAAATAGGATAAATACGGAATATTCATTCACGGTGGGTATTTTCGTGCATTGAACATGAAGGAAACCGTGCGTAAGATCTTTCCTTAACCGCTTCTCTTCTCTTCTAGATCTACATTTACGTGAAAAAACATCTCCCTGCCTTTGCCCCCTGACATATAAACTTACGAACGATGTTGAATTCAGGGAAAGATTGCTTGGACGAAGGAATTTTACTGTCTCTGAAAATATTTCTTGCGAATTTTCGCAGCCTTTCTGGAAATCTTTCCCGAAAATAGAAACAGCTAACAGCCCACGTTGGATTTTCTCGAACAGTCGCCGCACGTAGTATCGATACCTAATTCACGGGCACGAGCAGAACGTTGTACTACGCGTGCATTTCTACTGCAGTAGAAGAATAAATGTGAACTTCTACCTTCCCTTCGTCATTTCTTTTCCAAGTCCTGCTTATTCTGAAATTTCACTATGCAATTTCATTCTTGTTCGAAGCGGAAGTACTTTGAGCACTAGAAATAGATATTATTTCATAAGTGAACTTCTTGTAAATAGCTTCATTATGGAGCTTTTTTTATCATCAAGGAAATTTATTCATTCATTGATGTGTAGGTTGTTTTATTACGGGGAACATGGGTCAAACGAGGTCGTGTAAATTGGGTGTCCCTAAAATCGAGGTTGGTAAATTTTATGTCAGTAAAATGTATGTTAGTAAAATATATGTTTATGGTATAATGTATCGGTAAAACTTTGATCAAATGCTTATCGGGAGGATGTGTTTCGGTCTAATAGATGTAAGTCAAGTGGATTTCCTCATTAATTTATTTTCTGGTGGAATACCCTTCTCTCTTAGGCTATTCTAATTACTATTTCCCTCTTCTTACTTTAATTTCCGGGGATTGTGCTACTTAGATGCGAAAATTCTCTAACCGTATGGTAATAAACGTCTTTGTTGTTTCCTAAAAGCGGTTAGCTTAGCTTAGTTCTTTTAACACATAGACTTCCAGCAGGAATGTAACACGTTACCGATTTCACCAAATTCGAACGCGCTGCTCACTTGTTTATCCGGGATTCCTTTATCAAATCTAATTCTTACGCTATGATATTTTCCGTAAATTTTGAACCATACCCCTTGTTTGCATTGCGGTTTACACACTCGCAAAGGGGTGATATTCAAGTTAGTTATGGCAATATAGCTACCTTATTTTTTTTAAGGAGGTCATAATCTGACTAGCCTACATCCACGAAAAATAATAAAGATTCTTGAATTGCCTTGGAAATTAAGTTTTATCTTCATTTTGAAGAATCGACTTAGCTTGTAAAAATTATAACAGAAGTAAATCTCTATATAATCAAGGCATTGAAAGCTTTATTTTGGCTGCACTAACCTACGTTTCATACCTTTGGGTAAATATGCTGCAAAATATTAGTATCGTATGCTTCTAATAATATCCAACCTGATCCCTCAAACTCCCTAAAGGCCCTGTGCCGTGAATTGTAGGCTATTACAATTTCATAAATCTAACAAGAATTTTTTTCTACTATATTAGGTTTGAATTTAATAATGTTAGACATCCGGAACAGATTGGAACTTCTCTACGAAGAATGAATTTTAAAGCTTGAAAAATTGACATGTCATGTAGCCATTGGAACAAACTTGTTTCCATAACAACACAAGAAGTTTCGTTATTTTCCAAGAAGGTAGATAGGCTAAATAAATTAGGTGTGTGAGTGAATTTGTTCAAGCAGCAACATGAAATATTAATTTTAAATTCAAGTTGAAAAGTGCTGTTCCATTTGTTTTTATCTCCTCCTGCAAATTTTTTTCTGCGTAGATTCGTATTAAGTAACTCTTAGTGTTTTGTTTTCAACTGCGGTCTCGTACCTAAAGAAGTTATCTTGCGCTGGTGTTACTCGGTGCTATTCTCTACGGCTTATTTGCTGTTAAGTAGAGGAAGGTTATTTATCTTTGCGTATCTAGGTGTAAATAAAAAGCGACTAATTTAATTGTTGTAGTAGTCACCCTTGTGAATATATTTAGGCATTTTTATCATCCGATATTCGTAAGAAATACACGTAAAATTGATATTTATTTTGTTTACAGTGGTATTTCCTTTTAAAATATTCAATTACAAGTAATCATGACATGAAATCGGTAGAAACACTAAAGGAAATAAAATTGAATGAAGTCGTATTTTGATCATTGAAGAAGGGAGATTTTATAGTATTAAATTGATGAAAAAATGCATTGATTGTGGGTGCAGGAGATTTGGCAGCCAAATGCTTCATTGACGCTACAAATTTATTGCAATGAAAAGGGTTTTTCATCGGAACCTGGAATCATAAAATTGTTAATAATATCGTTTTAAAATGCTTGCAATTTAGCGGAAACGACAATTTTAGATAATATTATTCTATATGTATTAACAGTGTTTAATTAAATTTTTAAAAGTTTAAAGACGTGTGTATGGTACCGAGGAATAATTGTTTCATTCAGCTTTTAAAATGATGAGCTAACACGAAGTTCCTAGATGTGGATTTTGGAAGATAAAAGCTTAATATTCAACATAATTTCACGGGGATCAAGGGGATTGACATAAAATGCATGTTGCATAGCACTAATGAAAGCAGAAAATATTAATTGATTTTTAGAATTTTGATAGTATACTAATTTTTCATTTCGTTTCTATGTTCGATATTTCTAATAAATATATATCTGTCATCATAAATTCACAGTAGGATATTTGCTGTATTTTAAATTATTTAAAATTGATGAAATATGGCATAATCGAACATAAATTCTACCAAAAGAAAGCTTGTCATATCTACAAGACCACTGTGAAATTCAAAGCTAAATAAGAGAGAAAAAAAGTTCCTCTTACTCTTATAAAAAAGCTAAGGATACACACATCCTGTTAATTGAATATCGACCAACCGTGAACTCCGTTAAAGGTCTATCAATTATTCATTGAGTTGTCGTTTAGAAAAACAGAGACTGGTGTTTCATTCACAGATATAGTTCCCAGAATGATCTAATCATTCTGGGAAAAGTTGATCTTTTCTTTCATTAATATAGTCTGTTCACTGAACGTTTGCGGGTTAGAGAGCGACAATCGCATTTTCTCTTTCTTTTCGTAGGAGCCAATAGGAAGAAAGGTGGAGTCCCACCTCCCGAATCAAATTTATAGTAAAAATTTGCTATGTTGCAACATAAGCATGGAAATACGAATTTTTCAAAATCGTTTAAAACTTTGTCAGTTGGAGTGGAAGTAATGTACCAGTACGATTTTTTAGGGTTAATTAATACCGTCATCGCAGAAAAAAACCAAAAAAGTAACATTTCAGAGAAATTATTGATTTTTTTTCTTGTTTTTTCGTTTGAACGAGTACCTTCAGTTCTCTAATTGAACGAAAAATGGATTTTTTTACATAAAATTCTTCTCCAATTCGTTCTCTTCACGCTCGTGTTTTTAATTTGACAGAAAAACGTTTTCGAGGTAAACATCTAATAGAAATTAATGAGGAGGTCGAGAATATTTGGTAAAATGCAGTGAAGAAAGTAGTCGCCAGCTATTTTTCATCTTGTTCGCTCTAGGGAAAACTTCCAGCGAGAGAGCTTCTAAGAAAATAGTGAATTTAATTTATGTGCAAATACGAAACATCCAAGTTCATAAATAACATAAAATAAACGCAGACAATGAATTACGCAGACAATGAATTACACGGCGCGGCCCGCGATCGTTTCGTTGCAGATAGAAGACTTTGTAATGTGTTCTGATTTTATTTTTTCATATTTTCGGACAAAAAGAGTGGCTTTCTCTTTTACTTCATATAAATTTGATTCGGAAGGATCCACCTTTATTCCTATTGGCGTAAAGAGAGAGAGGGAGAGAAAATGCGATTGTCACTCTCTCTCTAACCCGCAAACATTCAGTGAACAGACTATACCAGAAAATCAATCTAGAAAATATATTTGGAAATTTACAGAGGCTTGTTCAGAACTTCCGGTGTTTATGTTTGAATGACTGCTCACCAAAGATTGTATTGTGAAATTTGATTGTGAGCTTTAATTAGCTTAATCTGCGATGTTTGCTGAGTGGGCGGATTTGCATTGCCTTTGCACGAATTTTCGCATTAAACTCCAAAACTAAAGATCGGGAAACCAAAGGTTGCAGAAATTTCGCTCATTGTTAGATTTTGCGGTTCTCAGTTTAAACAAATTTCAAATGAATGGACGTAAATCCTGTTTTTATTATCCAGAGTAATTACATTCAAACTAATATTAATAGAATTAACGGTCGACGAGATCAAGATAAATATTTTTTGATGGAAAACTCATTGTTGAGTACTACTTCATTGTCTACTTATGTTCACCTATTAAATGATAATTAATTTGGGGAAATCCGTAAATTTTTCACTTTCAAGCCCCGTTCCCTTGACGACTTAATACTATTGTTGAAGTTTCGCATCACTTATGTCTTACTCGTCACCATTTTCGATGAGATAACATGTTAAAATGAGGATTATGCGAAATTTTAAGAAATAAAGAAAGGTTACTGAAAAATTACTATTATGATTAAATATTGGCTTCAAAAAATTTAATCATTACATATTTCTAGCAAAAATTACAAAATTCAACCTGAAAACTACAATCATCATGTTATTTCCTCGATTTATTTATTACTCGGTAATATTTCGTTTTTAATTGAAATACAGTCAAATCTAAGGAATTTTTACTATAGTAATATTTAGAGAATACTAATTAGGTCTCAGAGCAAACTTTAGGTTAAAATAAGTAAAATGAGCTGATGAATATAACAAAATATTATTTATTTTTAAATTGAACAATGCCGGGATTATCAGCTAGTAATCATTAATTTCCCCTGCAGTTAATTACATGTCAAACATTGCGTGTTTGCATCGTTGGACGATTTCACGTAAAAGCTCAAACAAACAATGCCTTTGGGCTCGTATTACCGAACTAAATTCAACGATGTTCCAGCTAGTTCTTCTTTGGCCTACGCAATTAAAAAATAATAACTTAAAAAGAAAAATATCTACTTAGAACATAATTCGGTGTAATATCCAGTCCGTTGGACCTTTAAGCGTGTAAATTTCAATAAAAATGAGAACCAATTTCTTTTTCTAAATATTGTGCTTTGCGTCAATAGATTGTACCACGAAAGGTGTGTCATAGGCCATGCACCCCTGTTAAGCAGGTCACGTCCACAAATCTTAACGTCAAACTCAATCGGATGACCTCGTGTAAACTTTTGGATAAATTGCCCAGGTTAGCATAGTGCAATTTGAATGTAAATACGAATTCTACTGTAAACAACTACCTTGGTAACCACCTATCGAGATCTCTACAACTTTGGATGAATGACCGATGGACGATTCCAACCTTAAGACTTAACGAGATACCCGGTAAGTCCTACAAAAGTCATATTTAGTATCATATGCAGTGTTGTGCCGATGAAAATAAAAAAATTCTAATAATATTAACTAGATGTATCGAAACATTGCTCGTTTAGTTCATAATAAATATTTTTGAAACGCGTTTTATGACACAAAGGTTTAAAGTCAAAGAATTATCCTCACATAATAAAACTTTTCATAGCGCGTTTAGAAATAAATTTCGGAGAAATTATTCTTTAATTATATTTGAAATCACCAACAATTAGCATATGGCATTGTGTTTTAAGCTTATAGACGGAGCTCATTGTTGGTCACAAAACGTTTCTGCACCTTATTGTTGCGTGAAAGAGAGTTTGCATGCCTACATTGTCATACATTTCCTACAATAGTTTTATTCGCAACAACGGCGCAGCTATTAGTATTTTCAACAATGGACAAAGGACAATTGTGCTAAGTTTTCTTGTTCTGTGTGTGAAGCCATTTCAAATACGGTGGGCTTAATTCTGGAAATGTTTTCAACGCCTTTCGACTGTTATAACGCTTTTCCCTTAAGATTATTACCAATATATTTCAACGTATGATAACTATTAGTTTAATAAACCTTTAATCTTGATGGTTATAAATATTACGACACATTTACACTATGACCTCTTTACTTCTTAATGGTAAGGGCTAGATAACCGCTTACAGCATTCTCTTCTTTTGCCTCTCTGCAAGTGGCGGCACTAAGTGATATCCATCCTCTGCCTTTTTAACTCCAGATTTTCATCGAGATATCCTCGCTCTAAGGAGTACGGTTTTTTCTACTTCGCCTTTTAATTTCCTCCAAGCTTCGCCAGCATATTTGACCTGAAAATGCCCTCCAGCCCAGAAGCGATAAAGTTTTCTCCGTGTAGGCGTCTACCTTAGGAAGAATAAATCAACTTTTTTGCTGTCTCTCCCATCTTTCAAAACGATAATATTTGATGGAATTTCGCTAAAAGAATATCTTTTAATTCATCGGACATATTTTCAATTTTCTGCTATCTTCGTAATGTATTTCAGTTTGTTTTAGACACGATCAAACAAGGTACAGGTCAATTATTTCTTCCCTAAGAAATGCTTTTAATTCAAAAGACCCGTTATAATGTCTTTTATTCATCTTTTGATGTTCAGCTCACCTGAGGCTCTGTAAGCATGGCAATGGACTATCTTTATTTGTTGCTTCCATTTACTGCTTCTGTGTGCATTGCGACAATTACAAAATCGACTATTCCTACTCTCGGAATTGTTTAAAAACAATGAAAATTTTCGCTCTTACAATCTTAATTGTTAAAATGTTCATAATTCACTTTGTTGTTTAATAATTATCAATCCCTATTATTGCAATGCCATGAAATGGTCATCTTGCTTTCTTAATGGTGATGTAGCTTTTGGAAGTTTTCCGTAATTGAAAAATCAGTGAATTGTTGCAGCGATATTTTCTACGGAAAGTTTGCTCAGCTTAATACAATTCAAATACTGTTGCTTAGAGAAATGTGGTTCGAATAAGATCCTCAAGAAATCATGTATGATTACTTTAACAACATCCTTGATTACCCAACTGTAGGATTACTAAAGAGAACACAATAAATGCAGTACTTCAAGGAAATTGGAAATTAACGGAAGATGTAACTCTAATAATAAGCATATACTCATTGTTCGGATTTTCCTAATTGTTGGAAGCATAGTTAGTAATTGTTGTAATCCTCAATTACGATTATTGTTGGCATCCTCAATTACTATTATTGTTGGAAGCACACATAGAAACCGCTGTAATTCTAAATTACTATTATTCTATGTGTTTGTTATATGTTATATTATGAAAAATTGATCGGAAAATTCCGTCCAAATATAAGCCAAATTCATGAAAATTATATCACACGAATCATATCTGAATAGATTATCGAGCTATATTTTAAGCAAATCAGAGCCTTTGTAGACTAAAACAATGATCAAATTGTTGAATTAAGTACTATAACCGATTGAATTTATATAAAAGTATTCACTTTCACTGATACATTCTATGTTCTATAAAGATATGATTTCATTAATACGTGAGCCTGTCAGCATTTTCGTTCTATTATCATACATATTACTGGGAGAGGCATCTCCCTGAAACGAGGACGTGATTCCATAAGGAACACAGTGCGATTCTCTTTTATGGAAACAGAACATCTTGAGGACAGCATACTGGATCTCAGAATCGCATATGGACTGCATACAAATGAAATCTATATCTTTCAACTAGGTCACACCGTATATTACATACACCCATACGCCTTCGAATTGCCCAAGGGTATGATTTCGGATGCGACTTCATTGCATTTTTACATGATCGAGAACAACGATATTGTAAGAGTTTTACAATACGTTTCTCTCTGCACGTCTGGTGAAGGGCCTAATGTAACGTTTAACTTATGAGATTGGTCAGCGACGTAACAATGATGTAGTCAAGAAACTGTTGATTTTTTTACATCCTATTAATTTATTTATTGTAATGTAACTGATATATTGCAGTTAGACATCGTTATTTGAGGTATTATTTCAGCTGTCGAAGGATTTTAAAAGTCATTTAGAATTAATAATTTAAATATGTGATGATTAACAAATAGTAAACATGACATAAGAACATTTTAATCTACATGCAATGTTATTTTATCTCCATTATCGTAATAGCAGGCGAAATATCGCGTTCATCACCATTTTCAACGCAATAATTATAATGAATGTCATCAATGTTATCCTTTTCATAATTCATGTCACCATAATCGTTTATATCCATAAAGACATAAGTTTATTCATTTTTTATTAACACAGTTCACATAATTCTGTTAATTTTTCGTAATTACGAGATAAATTTTCAATTAAATTTTTCGTTAATTAATAAATAGTTACTAGTTGCTTATCACATAAACTTATCATTATAAACGTGGTGGAATGATTGTGTTGTTAATTTATTGCGAATGACTTATTGAGAAAATGTAGCTCTTTGCATGTTAGATTAATAGAAAAAGAGGAATATATACAGCCCTTGGCATGCATAGAAGAAACGAGAATCGCTTGCATATCACTCAGGGGTTAAATCACGCTAATAAGGCCGAGGGTAAACTACAATCATCCGAAAATTTCGCCTGACCGCATGGAAGATGTATTTCTTCACCCCGGGATGTTCGTTTGGTTTTGCTATTTATCTCGTTGGAACGGCAGCTTTTTCAACGTCGCGTTTCCTTGGTGATTCTTCTCCGTTTCTTGTCAGATTCCCAGGGCGCAATATCCTCGAAAAGGTTGTCGACCTTTTCGGTTGTCGGAGTGCCAAATTTTGTTTCGTTAAAAGTGACCTTTTTCACAGCAGTGAATCTTTAGGTGGCAAAATCGCATACATACATCATTTTTAAAATTCCGCCAGTCATACGCACCGAGAAATTCCTCTTTTACGAGAGCCTTACTTCTTTTGCTTCCTCTTAATCAGTGCGTCAGTGACCTCTTCCGACGAAATGAGAAACTATGAGTTCACAGAGAAAAACTTCTCTTCGAGACGGAATTTCGCGTGGATTAATTCATGAAGATTACTTATGTTCATGAAGAATAACTATTTAAGGCAAATTTACAATAATTAATTCATTACAATCATGCATAATTATAATACTGAATTCATCACAACAATCAATTGAGTTGAATCAATTGAATAGCTAACCAGTTTGAGTAACAATGTGTTTTTATAATGATAATGAGATAGAGGGAATTAATTACAAAATTAAACTCTCAGTAATACAAAACAGTTAGTTTGAAACTTTCAACTTTCCTTCTTTGAATTTGCGTTTTACTTTTATCTTTTCGCTCGATGAAAAAAGCCTCGATGCTTATTAAAACTTCTCCTCGTTCCTTTAAATACCCTATAATATTTGTGATTGAAAATTGTGTAAATTCTGTATTATAATGTCTTATATTCGAGTATTATATCCAATCATAGATAATTAAGTGCTTAGGAAATCTTACGCAGCTTATTCCTGTCGCTGCTTGATCTATGGCTGCATATTGAGTTTTTATATATGACCATACGATTAGTCACCATTATAGAGCAGCTAAAAGTAAACTCTTGGTTAGATTAACTTGCAAATTGTGTATTTTATTAATATTCCAAGCGTAGTGACGTGTCACTCTATTCCATTAATCATTATTAACTATTCATTACCGTGATTCTTATTTTATAATTGATGGTTGCTAAAATCATCTTTGTTAAAATTACCTCCGCTGAAAGCATGGCCATTTTATAATTTTCTACGTATTTTATTATGTATTTTGTATTCATTAATGTTTTTGTTCAATTTAACAAGGTATGTCTGTATTTAAGTAAGAGAGCAAATGTCCGCAATAAAGGTAATTATTATTTTCGCCATCGGCAAAATCATTGTTTACTTATATTAATTTTTGCGAAATTTTTGCAATAACCTGAATCGCAATATCATTGTTATTGTTGTCATGGGAACTAAATTACCAAACAATAGCCTTACCCAATTATGGAAGTATTATGCTCACCATTATTGTTATCAGCAGCTCATTACTACTCGGCATATGATCATGATCAATCATCGATAATATGCTAACGATCCGTGTTATCATATTTTAGCCATTTTTAAATTTAGCAACAATAGCAATTAATAAGTTAAGAATTATCATTTGTGTTATTTTCACCGTTAATACCACTGTCCCCTTCGTTGCCAATTCCGTTGTTCTATGTAATCTCTCACAAAGTGGCTAACAAAACGTTCAATTTACAACAATCTAAACTATATAAAATAAAATTTCATTTCATTTTGTACTTATTCTATCCTGTATGTAATCTCTCACCTCACTTGTCATCGTTATCATTGTTGTAATGAGATTCCTAACATGACTGTCAAAGGGTACTACTGTTGCCATATTAATTGCTATGATTTTTACTAATATCATCATTGATATTCCATGCGCGGCTATTATCTAAATTATTAACCTGGTTTTTAGTGTCATTGGATTCCTTCCGAAGCTCGATATAAATTTCCCCTTAAGATTGCAAGTGTGTCTACGGAAAAGAGAAAAGGAAATCTTCGGCAAAGAAGGATACGTGAGCTTGGTGTTGACTCGGGAAAGTAACTTTAGCAGATAGGGAAACAAACGGCGTTACATTTTTGGACTTGTGGGTGGGCTTTCACTCCGATACATATATATATCGCTTTCTAGAAGGCGTGACTTCGTAGGGAATAACACGGGACGCAATCTGGTAAAACATGGATGCCGTTTCTCCCGGCTCATATTGGGATGTGCTTTCGAAGGGCGTCTTAAATCGAGCAAAAAAAGGCGTGGGTGGAGCGGTCGCCAGAGGGGAGAGCTACGGCGTGGTCACGACCCTCCCAAGGTCGACGACATAACTTGCGAGGGGAATAACATGTCACGGGCCTTTTAAAAGGAGGAAAGTGCAGATCGTGCCTCTGGGAACGAGACATTATTGCGACAAAAAAGCGACAGTATTCGCTCCAGCATGAAAATATGCCTGCTACATGTCAGTATTTCGAAGGAGGTACGTGTTCCATTTCTACAAGAGAGGAGTTGAGATGATGCCTGTGAGATATAGAGTTGGTCTAGGATGGAGGTGAAGACCTTTTTTTTTCTCTAGATGGCTGCATGTACGTTCCATTAAGTCGCATGTGAAAACGTTGGGCCGGGGATAAAACCTGTCAAGACACAATTGAGTGGGGCGATTTGCGTACTTTTTGTTCTTCGTGCATTACGAATCCATGTATTTGTAAAAACGGAAGAAAATCAATTCTATCAAACACGTGTCGGTTAAATGGTTTTTCTGACAAACAGTACACACTCAATTGGGGTAAACCCGTGAACTAATAGGATGAAGTTGAATTACGTTATGATTTCATATATATAGTACAGTATATAAACATCAGAATCCTGAATAAAACAATAGGTATTCGTAAAGTGAAATCAAAGAGAGGGTTTACCTTTCAATTTATAGTATTGAGCATACATAGAAGTAGTAGTTAAACTAAGAAACAAGATTATTAAAAGTGCATGAGTCAATTTAATGCAATTAGGGAAAGATTGCAGTGAACGTCGGGAAAGCCAGTGTATGGCTCGAAGAATCCCCACCTCTAAGGCTGGGAGAAAATCCAAGGAAATGTCACAGGAGTGAAACATAACAAAATAAAGAATTTGATAGGAAATTTAATAAACATTCGAGTTGTTAATGACGTTGGCTATTGCTGGTTCAGAAGAAAATTGAGTTTTTTTACGATTAGTTTGATGTACGCAGTTCTTACATGACCAGAAAACTTGCATTCCCAAACTGATTGTTATTATCTAGTCAACAATAAATATGTCAGTTTATTTAGCATTTGTCTAAAAATAATGTTTGTTCTTCGATTTTCAAACCACTATATTGCGTTTAGAGGTTTCAATGACTCCCTTGAAAAACTAAGGAATAATTATGTACTGATAACATTTTTTTCTTGGTAAAAAGAAATTTTAGAAAAATACGCATCTCTTCGATTATTTTTTTACTTTATATTTACAAATTTTTATCTTAAAACCTTTTGTGATTATCAAATATGTTACTCTATCCTTAGCATGGAAATTCATTCATCAATGAGGAGTTAAATTTCTCAATTAGTAATTAAATGCTTTGGTCTAAAACTAGGAAACCTTTTAAGTCTACGTTTTCATCAAAATTAGTCCTCAAGGCTACCCACGATATCTTATCTTTTTTCACTTTCCAAATATATATAAATATCAATTAATAATTTCTCCAATTCTGAGAAGAAAACTTGAGGATTCTAAGTACTGAAGATTACGAAGAAAAATACTCAGGTTTTATTTCCATTTTTAACATCGAAATCCCATTATTGCGGGAATGGTTAATTGGAGATCAAAGTTAAAGAAGGGAAAGGCGAATTTTCTTTCAAAGGGAGAAAGCCAGGGAATTTTTCGCGATTAAAGAAAACAAAAGAACTCTTTGAAGCGTAAAGTAACCCTGAATACGGTGCAGAGTCGAATGGAGGCCTTTATTTTAACGATCTTTAGTGTGGTTTAGTTGTATATTTAATCGCTCTTTCCGAGAATTACTTCTCATTCATTCGTTTTCGATAGAGAAATTTGTTTTCATCAATTTAAATGGATGAAAGCGTATCTATGTATAAATGTCTATTTGAAAAGTCAGTCTATCAGGCAAGGCTGTTCCTCAACCCCTCTGTCATTAGCTATCGTCAGGGTTTAGGGAATGAGGAGTGAGGTGATTTCTCCTTGCTTTCGTGAATGAGCCAATACATAATTTGGATGTAAATATATTAGATCTTCACTTCCTCCATTATTTGTTATCAAATGGTTTGAAGGGTATGAGACGAGAGGAGGAGTGAAGCAATTTGCCTTGCTTTCCTGACGGGGTCAATAATCCCATTGGTATAAAATATTCACGTACATCCTGTACAAAAACCCTGTGGATACATTTCCCTATATTCTGTACCAAGTGATAAAACTGTTCCATTGTTTAATATATAGTTGCGGGAGGTTGATAGGTGCCAATGAATCCAATTATCTTGGAAATAAAGATTACGATACGGAAAGTTGGTCTAGGTGAGAGAAAAATGTGCATAGAAGTTATGGCATGAAACTTAATTTAAGTGTTAGTGCCAAGGTGATTCAAAGTGTAGTCTGAATTTATTGAAGCTCACTTTATATCGGCCAATTCTTCTCTCAATAGTCTCTTAGACTGTTCTTCAAATTAAAATTTAATTTATCGATTTCAGGAATTCTGCAAACTATGTTTATCATTAATGAGCGGTTATCAAGATAAAATATCTCATTGCTACTAAGGTTTACCATATATTCAATACACTTGGTGTCATCAATTTTTTTTCCCGATTTCGACCCTATATTTACATAGCATATTATCAACAGGCTTGTTTGTGACATTATCTTTGTTACAGTGAATATAGGCATTGATAATTTTAAAAGTTAAACATTTATTAAAATGTGTTACTTTGCAAATTAATATGCATAATATCTTCATTAATTGCCGCGCAAGAAAAGTATTTTGTTATCTTTGCAGTAAAAATAATGTCTTAATTTAGACAGAACAATTTTACCATCACATGTCTCAGCTAAAGTATGTGTCAGTTCTAATCAATGCAATAGAGTACACATGATATGGTTTTGAAGTAAATAGAATTTTCTCAAATAATGAAAGTTTTGTATTTTTCGTTCTTACTGCTTAGCAACGAGGAAAAACACTCTCGCATGTTTACGGACTTCCGCAATTTCAGAAAGAGAAGTACAATTTCCCTATGCAATTAATGTGCGACGGCAGTACTAGTGTGAAACTGCATACTAACTAAGATGTTGCGAACATTAAAATAATCTGTTGAGGAACATACTGGGGATTATATCTGTAGCATACTAAAATTTTCCTATTACTGTGTTGGCTGCACTGTAATGTGAAAACATATTTCAAAGAGGAACATAGTTAAACATTTTACACCGCAGTGCCGACTTCCGCGTCGCCCTTATTCGTTCAGGAAATTCTGAATAACTAATTCTCTTTTATTCTTTTGGGCGTGGTGCAAAAGTATATGGGCCCTGTTAAAATCATCATCATTGTCTTTGGGACCTCTCTTACATTTGCATCTGAGGCCATTTCGTCCGCCCGGACATTTCTTCCGTCCAATTGCTCCCTAGAACTGCCTGCCCCCTTTTAAGGGCGAATTTAATTCCTCGAGGCTTTAAATCTGTCTCCGGAGAAGAAATTCTTTAGTCTTTATACATTACAGTAGTGATAGTTTATCACGTAAAATACATTCAAATAGATGGTCAAATTGAATCAGCATACCAATGGCGACAAGTGAAAAAAAAAATATATATAAATTTGGTTTCTGGTGATAATAAAGGAAAGAAAAATATTAGTACCCCTTACGCCACTCAGTGTTGCAATAAGAGTGAATT
Source organism: Sympetrum striolatum (assembly GCA_947579665.1). NCBI lineage: Eukaryota > Metazoa > Arthropoda > Insecta > Odonata > Libellulidae > Sympetrum > Sympetrum striolatum. The sequence continues at coordinate 79,283,106 of OX388346.1, forward strand.
TTGGAAGGCCTGCATGACATCGAATTGAATTACATAAAACTACTTTGAATAAATTTCCAGGACTTTTTAAATTGGAAATTAACGCAGGATATTTTTTGTTTGAATAGTATTCAGCATGAAGGCCGGTTCTTACCTCACCTTCTCAAACAATAGTTACCGAGAAGGAATGAGGCTTACTAGACAGGATGAGGATTGAGGTAGTTTGCCCTTGCTTTCCTCACCAAGCCAGAGTGCTAAATGCAGAACATCCCGGTTAACCGGATGTTCTGCATTTAGCATTAAGTATTAAGATTCAAAAAGATCCAAACATAATTTTAGATCAGTATTGGTATAAAATCATTAACTTACAACACTTATGAAACATATTTTTAGAATTCCTGTTCTAAGAAGAAGACGTACTTTAATGTATTAGGTTACTATATCTTGGAAAATGTCTCTTTCAATGAGAAAATCCATGATATTGCCGAACTAATGAACGGAGCTCAAGAGTTCAAGGACGTATAGTCAAAAGTAGTTCAATCAACTGGTGTTTACAACCCCTACCAGACTCCGATAGGAGGCTTTTAGTGTATTAATGTTGATGCAGAGTTGATATTGTTTCTTAACGAGTAATTATTGGAAGGCGAGAGACAATAATCTCCAAAGCAGTTGTTAGTAAACAATCTCTCGGTAACCATCCCATTGTTGTGGGATCCCACACGTCGAAAGGACGTTTTTAGTGTATTAATGTTGATGTGTAGTTGCTATTGGTTCTTAATGAGTAATTATTGGAAGGCGAGAGACAATAATCTCCAAGGCAGTTGTTAGTAAACAATCTCTCGATAACCATCCCATTGTTGTGGAATCCCACACGTCGAAAGAAGGTTTTTAGTGTATTAATGTTGATGTGTAGTTGCTATTAGTTCTTAATGAGTAATTATTGGAAGGCGAGAGACAATAATCTCCAAGGCAGTTGTAAGTAAACAATCTCTCGGTAACCATCCGATTGTTGTGGGATCCCATCCAAAAGGACATCCTTTTGAACTGGGGAAGTCGGTATTAAAGACGAACCTCTTTAAATTATCCCACGACGGCAGCGTAGATCTCCGCCCCCGGTCGATCCTCCCTCAGAGGAAGCGATTCTAACTCAAGTGCGCCTCAAGACCTCAAAGGAAATTACTCGACGCGCGCAGACTTGAATTTCCTGAGAACTGAGCTTAGTTTTAATTCCGACCTTCACGGTTGACATTAATCAAGATTAAAAGGAAGGGAGGAGAGAGATTTTTGAGATGTCATTCAAAGAGACTGGGGTTTTCGTGAAAAAGCATTAGGGAGCATTAGGCACTTCGGATTAAGCATCTATGGTGCTGTCTTGAACTGTGTAATGAATTCGGTATTCATGGCGAATTAAAACTCAGTTTTACAAAGGTCATACACATTTATGCTTACAGGGAAATGATATTCAATTATTTCTACGAACTGCGCAACAGTACATCACGTATTTCTATCAACAATGTCTGTAGAGTCGTCTGCCCTAATCCTGATACCCACAATAATTAACAACAATAGGGAATGGGAATGATGATCATTATCAATGTATCATAGTTGTTTATTAATTAATTATTATATTATTTACTACAACGTTCAAAAGGTTCTCGAACTTATCTTTACCTGTGTAAACGCCGAGCAGGGGGAATGCAAAATTTCTGGTGGTAGATAGCGTCACATGTTGTGGGTTAAGCTACCTACAACCTACCTACCTATCTACCACCAGAATTTTACGTTTCTCCTGCACGCCGTTTTCGCGGGAAAAAATAAGTTTGGGATCCTTTTGAACGTAGTAGTATATCTTGTGAGTTATCAGTGGAATGTGCAACTGTATTTATGTAAACATTTACATAATTATTTTTGTTTTTCTATACCTCGATAAATGAGCATTTTGAAAACGCTGTAATTATTGTTTGTTATGTAAGGGGTAGTAGACAGATTACGTATCGCAAATTTCTCCAATTTTTGACCCCCCTCCCCCCCTGTACCCCCAAATAGCATTATGTAATTTGTATACGACCCCTAATGCAAGTTTTATTAAGATTACTACGAAAGAATATAACTGCTCGGGCGTTTGAAAATGGTTCTTAGTAGAGGCAAAACAAAAAGAAAATCGAATCGAAATGAATGACTTGAATTGAAAAAGATTCTACCACTTACCTAATACCAACCTATGTACCACCAGAATTTTAAATTTCTCCTGCTCAGGTTTTTCGCGGGAAAAGAATAATTTCGGGAACTAGATGAACATAGTAGTATGTATTATTGATAATAACGTCGTATTAAAACGTTGAGACTAATAAGTCTCTTCTTAAATTCAATTTTTATACTTTTGAGCTTAGACAAGATGTGTCAGGTATTTTTCTCTCGTACACGATATTTCAAACGTATATATTTGACCAAGTCAAAAATTCACATAACTGCAGCCTTTCAAATTTTAATATTTATTCATTTTGATTTTTTTTCTGTGGAAAAGGCACTGTTCAAAACCATTAACTAGGATAGAATTATCTAATTGGACATTCTTTCCTCTGAAGGAGGCATAAAAGGCACAGCATATAAGTAGAATCAGAGCTCACTAACAGAAGTGCATGCTACAGTGAAATACAACTGTTTACAAACACATGTAATGAAGCGTAAATAAATTTCAGCAGTTAAAAATTATATAATTAAAACAGAGTAGAAGAACCTTTGTTTAGTAATTGAATTAAGAAATTTCAATCGGGATTTACAATCGAATTTTATAATAAGCTGTATTTATTATTTTTGTAAATGTAATACTACCGAGTATTGTTGAGAGATATTTATTTTCATTAATATTAATAGTTAACAATCATAGAAAATATATGTTTCCATGCAATACTTGGTAGAATTGTACATTGTACTTCAACTGTCAAGAACCCGGTAAACAATGAATAGTTTATATTGTTTTTACTATTGTGATTGTTGAAATTTATAATATTTTAAATTAAAACACTTCCAAATCATGTTACTCTATTGTCGAGCATAGTTAGTTGAGGTTTAAGCAGAAAATGTTGCTATAAAAATGATATTTGGATAAATAATCGATTATTAAGTGTCCAACTGAGGTTTTCATGTCCATTTGACTATTACACAGTTTTAACAGATATCTTTTTGCAATATTGAAGAAATAGAATTACGAGAAATTACTCATTTTAACAACAACCGCATTTATTACTTTTATATGGTATTTTACCTAAGTAATGTGACACTGTGGAATTTTTTAAATTATAATGTTATTAGATAGCTATTTAAAGTGTTAATCCATAAATTTGTATGGCAGTTTTAGAAGCTATTTGAATCAAAAACTGATATAAATTGTCAACTAAATTTACCTTAGGCTTATTATTTAAATAGATATGATTTGAATACGTATCAAATATAAGAGAAATACTCATTTCTCTGTCCTTCGCAGACTGAACTAATGCGTTAATGAGGGTAAAGAGGAGCGCTAAGTGTCGCCACCTATGTTCCGTTCTGCAAAGTGAGGAGAGAGAGAGAAAGGGACTTCTTTCACATAAGTTAAGCCTTTCCCCTGAATGGGAACCCTGCCGTAGACATGACCTTCTCTTTGTTTTGTAGCCCTAAGCGCCCTCTTTTCAGGACGGACGGCCATCAACCTTAATGAAAAGAAGTATCGTATAAAACACATTCAGAATCCCCATCAGATTCGCTATCTTTTGCACCACGGCCGAAAATACAGGAGCTCATTCAATTAAGTCCTTACCATATGCAGAGCCTAATGGTATGGGAGACGGTGGATCAATAAGTACCCGCGTTTGAAGACAGGAGTCGTTGCTAAGGTGACTTGGTGTTACCATATCTGTGTTACCACGTTGCAGACGCTGCCACGAAATACAGGTTCATGGGAAATTTAATTCGAAGCCAATAATATTATTCGATATTGAGATTGATGGTGAAAAGTCTTAAAAGAAGATGACATTTAAATTTAAAAAATGAGAATATTCCATTAGATTCCTAACAAAGCCGCCTATTAAACATTCGGAATTAAACTTAAGCTAGATTCGTAATGTTGGGGATTTTTTCCGATTATAAATATCCCATTCTGCGTAATGTTTTCAAGATTTTGTAAACTTTAAATTACAAATCCTTAACAATCCGATGCCTTTATTAAAAAAATCTGATGTGGCCAGCACATGACTTTCTCCATATATAAGATGTAAATATTTATCTACGACAGTATTTTCGAACTCTATATTCAATCTAAGCTTGGAAGATGAGTGATTAATTTATATCCTATTATCTTTTACGTCAAAAGCATTATGAATAATGTTTATCGGGACATGTTCGATGAAAAACGATGAAATGGCCTTTCGCCCCAGCGCCCCAGAGCGCCCACAACGTACATAATCAGCAACTTCCGGTTTATCAGTATTTCACAAATAACTCCTACACAATCAGTGATAAAAAAATATGTTTAATACAAAAGTTATAGTAAATTTTATGTTATAAAACTTTTATACTTAATAGTTTATACCTTAATATAATATTTATGGAGATATTTTGAAAACCGGAAATGAGCTTTGAAGAATGAAGCTCGACTTCCGGTGAACCGATTTACTCCAAAAACTAATCAACTCTAACAACAGTAACCAAAATACCATATATGAAATTTAGGGTTGATCCGACTAATGGTTCTTATGTTAGAGCGCCCACAAAGTACATAATCAGTAATTTCGAACTCTAAACATTATAAATAATGTTGTTCGGCACATGCTGGATGAAAAACGATGAAACTGGCCTTTCGCCCATAGAGCCCAGAGCGCCCACAAAGTACATAATCAGCAACTTCCGGTTTATCAGTATTTCAGGAATAACTCCTAAACAATCAGTGATACGAAAATATGTTTCATACAAAAGTTATAGTAAATTTTCTTTTCTAAAACATTTATAAATAATAGTATATACCTAAATATCATATTTATGGAGATATTTTGAAAACCGGAAATGAGCTTTGAAGAATGATGCTCAACTTCCGGTTAACCGATTTACTCCAAAAACTAATCAACTCTAAAGACTGTAATAGAAGTACTACATATGAGATTTGGTGTTGATCCGCCAAATGTTTTTCATGTTAGAGCGCCCACAAAGTACATAATCATCTTCTTCCGGTTTATCAGTGTTTCACAAATAACTCCTACACAATCAGTGATACAAAAATATGTTAAATACAAAAGTTATAGTAAATCTTATTATCTAAAACTTTTATAAGTAATACAATATACGTATATATCATATTTATGGAGATATTTTGAAAACCGGAAATGAGCTTTGATGAATGAAGCTCGACTTCCGGTTGACCGATTTACTCCAAAACCTAATCAACTCTGACAGCACACACCACAGTACTATATATGAATTTTGCTATTGATACGACTAATAGTTCTTACGTTAGAGCGCCCACTATCACACACACACATACACACACACACACACACACATACACACAGACATCATTCCGAAAATGGTCAAAACGTGTTCTAGGGACCCCAAAACATGTATTTCCATTGAAATCTCGAAGTCGAATTTTTTCATGAAAACAATACTTTCTCTATACTTCGTATATGGAGAAAGTAAAAAAAAACTTTTTTAGTAGTTTTATTTCCGTTACATTATCAAATAAAACAGAAAATGGATCGTAATTTTATTTTGATACGTGACGACAGCCAAAATTGCTCTTCTAGCTGAAACGAATAAATAAAAAATCGATATTTCTTTTGGTTTCTATCCATTGTTGACTTTGTTGTTATGACTTTCAACAATCAAAAATCATTCCCGATTTCAAGAATACCATCCTCAGACTTTGCTACTTCAACGTGTATCTATTGCAACAATGCTATTGTAACAATAATATGTGCTAACTTGATTTTGACATTACTTAAATTAAGGGATTCCCATTTGAGTTTCAATTTGTTGTGGAGCAAAATGCGTGTTGCTGATTAATTAGATTCCTCTTCGTCAGTACAGAAAGGATACAGTCATAATACTGCATAGCCTTCTCGTATATCCTCCTACGTAGTGACGTAACGTCAAGTATTTCATTTAACACACAAAGGTACAGCGGGCTTAATATCCTCCTAGCCGTAAAATAATTCCTTTTTCCCCGTTAGAGCCTTAGTAAATAGATGAGACTCTTAGTGAGGAACTGTTAATGAAAGCGTAGGCTCCTGATAAGTACTCCGATTACAAGGCTGTTAATTAGATTCTGCTTAACAATTGCGCCTACGGGTAAGTACCAGATTATTGCGTCATTAACTTTCTTGAGCCTCTCTAAGACGTTGAAGAAGAGTCTTCCTTGACCTTTGACACCTCAAGGTGCGTGGGAAGTGGTAAAACCTAAGTAAAAAACAACATTACCTACCTGCTTTTCCCGTGAGATAACACCAGGGGGCTTTAATTTCAACGTGCAAAGTCTCATTACTGTTTGATGAAAGGAAATAAAAGATTTGCTAGTATGCCTCCTGCCCTTTAAGGATATTCAAAGGGTTTCCCAATTCCTCTGTTAATGACTAAAACCTGTTTTTATTCGCTCAAGAATTCCCTGTAGCAGGCCCTGCATACGGCAGGTGGCAAGTAGGGCGACCGCCTCAGGGCGATGTTGTCAATGGGGCGTCAATGTTTGAGCTGCGGGAAAGTTAAGACAGCCTTCGAGAATATAAATGGAAAATCTGGAAAATTTGATTGTTTTGCGACTATTAAGGGTTTGGTTGGTGGTTAGGAATACTGTTACGTAAATAGATGTGGTAGATATCAACAACTAAGACAACGTGTTTCGACAATTAAGGGATCTCAATGATTATGGTAAATATGCTTAAAGTGGAAGTGATTGGTGTTAGTAAATAGGCAAATTCGTAACCCGGTTTACGTTACCGTAAGGTGGTTGTAACATTGGAATCATATATGGAATAATTTCTCCTTAACTATACAGTTGTACAGTTTTCCTACAGTAAACAGTCAAAATTTAAACAATTGTTTCCATGCCATTACGTACCTCATTGAAAGCAACTATGTATCATTATTTTAAGAGAATTCAACGCATTAAGAAATGAAGTTTGTTAACTGAGGAACTTTAATTGCTTTCAACAATGAAAACTGTAGCAATAATCTTTCGTAATTAATAAAATTCTCAACAAAGAGGAGGGTAACAATAACGAGGACCGTGATTGCCTGACAGGTGTCAACAATTATGATAGCTCTTATAAGCCTCTCCTTCATCTGAGTGGATGTCACACGGTTCTATTTCTCTCAAAAAGGGTAACTTGACCGCAAGAGATAAGATAACAGACCATTTCCTAGTTAATCGATTGATGCCCTCTGATGCGTAGAGATATTCTTTTCCAGGGATGTGGAATGCCGCCAAGTACTTTTCTATTGGCTCTCCCAGACCCTCATCAAACCATTCCATTGTGATGACGATTGAATTAAATCCAGTAAAGGTTAGCTTTCCTAGTGTTTCTTTCGGACATAGTCCTCCGTAAAAATCGCTATCACGGTTATATTTGGTATTTGACGTCTGGAAATCTTTTACTGGAAATCAACTTGGAACAATTTGACGTTTTATCTTCAAATTGGTATTGGGTAATGTTTTGGGTTGTAATTGTTACGCTAAACTAATGAGTAACTGTTGCGTTAAACTAATTTTTAATTGTTGCGTTAACCTAATCTGTTATTGTCGCAACAATGATAGTTCACTCCATTTTTAAGCGTAGTCGTTTCACGTGAGGAATAAATGCTCCAGTGCTTAATTGACTTTAAGATTAATATATCAGAAAGTTATAAATGAAACTGATTTTAGCTTACTGTTGATTAGGGAAAAGATCAGCTTCGGAAGCTGAAATTATTATCTTCTCTATTCATGCCTCCTTGTTTCATATGCCCTGGGGTTTATCTAGCTTATATCAGAATCCTACCCTTCTTAAACTTGATGTCCAAATCTGCATCTACATATACGTATATTGCAAACAAACATTTTAGATGTGGCAAGACTGGATAAATCTATTCCCCTACACCATAAAACAGATTAATTACGGGTCTACCATAATTTCACTTGGGTAGAAGCCCAAGAATCATTCATAGGTAGTAATCAGTAAAGCTGCAAATCATTTAAACGCATTTAAAGCATTTAAACGCATTTAAAGCATTTAAACAATTTAAATTGGACATGACGCATAACTTCAGTTGGATGGAAACCCGAGAATTATCGTTGATACCCTATTTATAGCAGGTAACTTTGCTATGCGTTTTTAACAACAAGTTCCCTTGATGTGGCTATTGTTGATTTATTTATTTAACCCTTTGGGGGTTTTGTTTATCACCCCTGCACAAGTAGAAGCCTTCATGTATTTCCGATGGGAATCTTTGAATTAGCTCGGAGGGCATGAGGAGAAATTAAAGCAAGTGGTGACTTCGAGTATGCTCCTCTTCCTCAAAGTTCAAAGTGGAAAAAAATTCCTTTTAACGGAAAGAGCGTCGTCATTGGAGAAGCTGAATCACCGGAAGCCGCGCTCATATTCCTCGAAGTTGCCTTTGCAAAAACCAAGCACTTTCATTTTCGAGGGGTTTCAAAAGGAAGGAAATTTTCCATTACGCTTTCTTTTCAGTTTCTCCAGTACGAAGCTCTCATGTTGGCACTCCCGTTTTTTTGGTGCCCTGCGTCTCTGTAAGGGGTTATTTCAGCTCCTTGTCTAAGCAGGGTCACCAACCTTAGAGAACTAAAATGATCGATTTTATACTAAAGCATAGAAAAAATCCTCTAATACTGAATGCTTATTATTGTTATTCCAACCTCAGTAGCCAACAATTTTAGGAAATATTCATACTATCAGGAAGTCAAACGTTAAGAGGCCTTCGAGACGATATGGTGTGGAATAGAAACAGCAGCTACGGCTAATTGGAAAACGAACACGCAGGTGCTGGGGATAGTTGCGGTGGAGAGAGTTTTAATGGAAGTAAGTTTGACAGGGAAAATGGTAATATAATTTCGTTCTTTAGTAGTGCAGAATCGATCCAAAAGATGACTCTATACGTATGGTATTTTTATATTTTGTTGGTAAAGAATTTGAACCTGAGTCTTCCGTAAAAATGACTGAGAATTTTGTAATTTTGCTTAGAAAAGAAGAAGCGTTTCAGGAAAAACTTGTCGAGACTTACAAGAAAACTTACTCCTTTTTATTTCAGAGGAAATCATGTTTTTCCAAAGAGCACTATGGAACTGTGTGTATATAAAATGAAACAATAGGCATACGCTGTTAAGAAGTTTATTTAATTTACAAAAACGTATAGAAACCCAATAATTTACCCCAAAGATATTAGAATTTCAATCTACATATATGTAGAGCAAACATTCCTACTGAAAATGAAACTTTTTAATGCATCGTGATTTTAATTATACTATCGAATGTCTTAGTAACAGTTATATCTTAAATCTCTTTTAGAGCGGCCCGATTCGTCTGCGGGGATTTCAGGTTTGATAGCAGCGTTACGGCAATGATAGAGTTCCTCGGTTGGAATTCACTACAGATGAGAAGAACTGAATATCGTCGAAAACTTTTCGAAAAGTTCATTCGTTCAGAATTTATAGATGAAGTAAGTGAAATGTTAGTGCCAGTAAGGAGCGATCTCCGAGAGGCATCGACGAATCGTTATAGGGAAGTAATCGCAAGGACGGATAATTACTTTTGGTCGTTTTTTACTTTCTCCATGTACGAAGTATAGAGAAAGTATTGTTTTCATGAAAAAAATCGACTTCGAGATTTCAATGGAAATACATCTTTTGGGGTCCCTAGAACACGTTTTGACTATTTTCGGAATGATGTCTGTGTGTATGTGTGTGTGTGTGTGTGTGTGTGTGTATGTGTGTGTGATAGTGGGCTCTCTAACGTGAAAACTATTAGTCGTATCAATACCAAAATTAATATATAGTACTGTGGCGTGGGCTGTCAGAGTTGATAAGTTTTTGAAGTAAATCGGTTATCCGGAAGTCGAGCTTCATTCATCAAAGCTCATTACCAGTTTTCAAAATATCTCCATAAATACGATATAAAGGTAAATTGTATTACTAATAAAAGATTTAGATAATGTTTTTTACTATAACTTTTGTATTTATCATATTCTTGTATCACCGGTTGATTAGGAGTTATTCGTGAAATACCGATAAACCGGAAGTAGCTGTTATGTACTTTGTGGGCGCTCTAACATAAAAAACTATTAGTCGGATCGACACCAAATTTCATATATAGTATTTTGGTTGGTGTAATTAAAGTTGATTAGTTTTTGGAGTAAATCGGTTAACCGGAAGTCGAGCTTCATTTTTCAATGCTCATTTACGGTTTTCGAAATATCTCCATAAATATTATATTTAGGTATAAACTATTGTCTAAAAAAGTTTTAGAAAATAGTTTTTACTATAACTTTTGTATGAAACATATTTTTGTATCACTGATTGTGCAGGAGTTATTTGTGAAATACTGATAAACCGGAAGTTGCTGATTATGTACGTTGTGGGCGCTCTGGGCGCTGGGGCGAAAGGCCATTTCATCGTTTTTCATCGAACATGTCCCGAAAAACATTATTTAAAATGCTTGTGACGTAAAAGATAATATGATATAAATTATTCACTCATCTTCCAAGTTTAGATTGAATATAGAGTTCGAAAATACTGTCGTAGATAAATATTTACATCTTATATATGGAGAAAGTCATGTGCTGGCCACATCAGATTTTTCTATTATAGAGTACTGTTTATCACTAACCTCATTTAGTTAATCAAACTTTTTATCCTTGGCTTAAGCTTTATGAAATTATAACTAAGTAGAGTGGTCCTGCCTGTTCATAAGAGAGTTTAATATCTCTTATCTCTGTTTGTTTCTTTTAACACATCCATTTACTTAAGGGTTCCCAACATCGAGATTTACTTCTCATGCTATCAATGTCATATACTTGGTTGTCTCAAAAAGCTTTACCACAAATTACTTTGAGAATTGCTTCCACGTGCGACCTGCAGTATATCAGGATAACATGATTTCGTGACTTTTCCCCTCCTGATATGGATCAAAACGTCATCCTTGAAGAATTGTGATTGTGATCATCAGCTTAAACTCACCGCAAAGAAGAGGTTGTAAATAAGTGGAAAGCTTTCCTTATTTTGTTAGCGCACTCGTGGAACACTTCCTGGTAGTCTCCTAGAAATCTCTCCATGACAACCAGCCGAGATTCTCGTTTCGGAGAGAGATTGAAGTTGATGAGGCAAATGAAGACTTAAATGCTTATCATTCCTCCCAAACTATCATTGATAATATTAAATTTTATCGTTACTTATTGAAGGAAAAATTTTAATTGTTAAGGAAAACTTTAGCAGATGTGTTTGAATTGATAATAAGAGCTTACGAAAACCTTTCTTATGCAGGAAATGCTGCCAAGGAATGGGGAAATAAAAAGTATGTGCAAACTTAGAGATAGTAGTATCTAAAGGATACGTAGGATGGTGAAATGTGCACAATAAAAGGGTGAGATTAAGTAAAAGCTTTTGACTTCTCATCTTTTCGAACTAGGATAGAAAATGAAAAGGAAATATTGTCACATTTTTGCAGATATTGATATCGATATTTCTTGGTGAGGGGCTTCATTAGATAAACTGGTTTACACATTTGTTATTATTGTTGTGTTTATAATGTATTCGTGTTGCCTGAGGTTTAATGGAGTTTTCTAAAAGTTTTTTATATGTAAAGATTTAAACCATTTGGAAGTTTTTCAGTAATTTTGATGAAGATTTTCGAAAAACTGTGTTTCTCAATACCTTGTTAAAAATCATTTGTGAAAGATTGACCTTAAAGAAAATAAGCTGAATGCAAATAATTTGTTTAGGGAATTAATTGAGCCAAAATTTGATTTTAAAATGCTAACTAAATACAGCTGTTTTAAAATTTATTTTCTTATATCGAAAACGAAATTTTTACTCTTCTTGTCAACTATTATTTTTCAGAGATAATAAACATAACTTGAAATCAATGAATCAAACGTAACTTTTTACCGCAATGCATAGTTTTACAACGTAATTCCTATTAAATTATGATGTAGGTAAATAACGCTATTGTTTAAATAAGAAATACCGATTTTATCGGCTCGGATCATTGTTTACCTGTTGCTAGGCAGTCAATTGTTTGGAACAGTATTGGCGTTGCTCGATTATTAATCATATCAACTGTATCTATATACATGAATTATTGTAGCTCCTGCTAGAAAAGTACAAAAAAATAAGTCAGTCATATATTAACATGTATTTTCAAAAGTTATACTTTTACCTGTGTTTTGAAAAAATGATTTTTTTAATATCAACGGAAATTAGGGAATCAGTTGTTAATGCTGATCATAGCTACGGTTGCAAAAACCGCTAAATAGTGAAGGCTTGTTTACATGTATGAAAGATTCTTAATGATTACGCCTATCTTAGAGGTGACTGATGTTAATGAGATATACCAAGGGATTCACGAGAAAATATTTCCTTGTAGGTTATCAAGTTCGTCTCTTCATCCCATTCTCTGATCATTTCATAAATTGACATAATCTAGGTCAAGAATTGACTTAAAAGGGTATGCGCTGGAAAAAACTGGCAATTTACAAACTTTCGGCGCAAGAGATTAATTCCTCCTTTGAGAGTCCAAATAGTCAATTATAACGCATGGATTAATTGGGCAGCTTCCTGGAGCGCAATTTGACAAAGGCCTTTCAAAGCCGCCGTGGCGGAAGTTGGAGGCGCTGCGATCGCTGTACTTTTCCCTCCCTTTTTCCTCATTTGAGAAATTTTCGCAGCATCTCTTTCTCTTTCGCTGCAAACATCTTCGCCGATTCCGTCCTCTATTTCTGCAGATCGATTTCGCAGCGAAGCAGTCTCCCACGCTCAAGGACATTTGTCAGGTGAGAGATCCATCTCCAGGAAGAAAAATGGCGCGTAGAGAATAGCTCTAAGTTTGCGGAGATGGGATTCGGATACCTTGTGTTAAGATGGAAGTCATGAATTGCGTTTGTCTTAGGGAAGCGATGGAGAATTTAGGATATTGGAGCGCCGTTAACTCAGAGATAATTTAAACGCTTATAGTAATTGTGACATAAGAATGCACATGCTCTGAAGTCGTTTATGTATGATTTTAGATTTAGATTTAGATATATACCCCGCTAGCCGCCAGAGGCGTATGGCAGGGGGTGTAATACACCACCATTATTCATTCCTACCTATTAACATCTCTAATAGCCTGGGGAAAAAACGGCCAAAAGTAATTATCCGTCCTTGCGATTACTTCCCTATAACGCTTCGTCGATGCCTCTCGGATATCGCTCCTAATTGGCACTAATATTTCACTTACTTCGTCTATAAATTCTGAACGAATGAACTTTTCGAAAAGTTTCCGACGATATTCAGATCTTCTCATCTGTAGTGAATTCCAACCGAGGGACTCTATCATTGCCGTAACGCTGCTATCAAACCTGAAATCCCCGCAGACGAATCGGGCTGCTCTATGCTGTACCATCTCTAAATCTGACACTAAACCTACTTCGTGTGGGTCCCAAACCGCACAGCAATATTCTAGGCTCGGCCGAATAAGAGAAAAGTAAGCTATTTCTTTGACTCTCGATGAGCATCCTCTCAACGTTCTACCAGTTAATCTTTGCATTCTATTCGCTGTTCCTATCGCATCTCGAATATGTTCTTTAAAAGATAAGTTACTGCTAAACGTGACTCCAAGGTATTTGTTGTCGTGCACTAACTCTAATGGATGCCCTGAGATTTGGTACTGCGCGGGAATTATGTTTGTGGAGCGCGTAAAACTCATGGCAACGATAATATCGGTTACATATACTCTCTTTATAAAAGATAATCACATAATATCCTATGTAAATATTGTAATAGTAATAGCATTATTAATAGTGCTTCGGCAGCTTAGGTCTTTTCGCACTTGGGCTCCCACCGGGAATCGAACCCTGGACCAATATCCTAGAATAGAAGTACTGAATATTGCCAATATTTCGTACGTTGTTTTTTTACAACCAGTACAAGAAGTATTAACATTTTGGAACTACATCAGGGTGAGGATAAAAATATTTAAGTCACAATTCCGCAAGAGATTATATTTCGTGACTTCGATTTTGACTAAGCCATTCTGGATGATGATCTAAAGACTATTCATCTTCGCCTCGAATTGAGACTAAGTTATTTTCCTCTTCAATTCATAGTTTTGTTTTTTAATATATTGTAACTATGATGTTGGTTAGAGCTATCTGAAAAACAGAAAATTAATAGAGAAGATACAGTTATCATCTGCAGAGTTAATGATGTAAAACTATTAAAAATTATAACGAATCTGTAATATGTATAACTACCTAAATGTATTTTTTCAAATTTATCGCGCGTATCCAAAGCTTAAGTATCAGGGTAACCCACATTTCTCCAAAGGACGGTTACATACCAAAAATGTTTCGTTGGGTTGTCCTATGTAGTTGTCATTGCTGTTTAAGTATTCTTGGACCTTGCTTAGATCATTAGAGGACCCGGTGAAACTCCACAAACTCCATTCCTAATCTAAAATTCAATTAGAATTGACCAATTCAGCATCACTCCTGCACAGAAGCTTCCATATAATCCCAAACGTGAACCCTTGATAAAACTGATCTAGCAAAAATTCTTTGTGAAAATATAAATTAAATATATTACGAATATAACAACATCGAATACATTTATATCAATATTCAGCACTCCAATATTATTCCGTGTATCACAGTATGGTAGTATGGAACATATTTATTAAATATTTAATGCTTCAAAAGTTAACTTTTACTTTAATTCTTTCTACTTTAAGCGATCTAGTCTTTGAGCCTCCGTGAGATGTAGATGTTTGAATGTAGTGATTACCCTTCACTAAAAGTGAAGGGTAATAACATTTTGAGCACTCATTCATGACTCATACTTCTCTCATCACGTTATCAAGATCCTTCATCGGATTTCCCACAATGCCTCATTCATAGGAACCCTCACGAGAGAATGCACTTCTCTTTCCAGTCTTAGGTGCGCTTTTCTCTCCAGAGGGAAATCTATTTCCTTTTATCTTGTCTCTTTTAACGGCTCCCTTAAATTCCAATTATTTTTCTTTCTTTTCCTACTTTCGCCTTCCCTCTTCGTCCACATCACTTAACCAATTTCCTCTATTCTTTTGTCCGACCTTTTATTTTTTAAGTGTTTCCTTCCTTCTTTCTTTATTGAACACTACTTTTCCCCACGTGCCGCTCCTTTTCTATTAGATTCCGCTCCTTTCCGAGGAAATGAATCACGTTTCTTTTCTGGTCGCATCGTGTCGGATGGGTTGTCCATTATTTTATTTTCCGACGGAAATGCACCGTCTTGAGCATATTAGTCTTCACAGGCCAGAGAGAATAGGGGAAGTCAACGGACTCACGGCGTACCAATCAATAGACTACCTATAATTGAACAGTGGATTTCAATGAAATTGCCTCTAACAAAGTTATTAAGTAATTGCGATTGTTAAACAATTGGGATATTTAATCAACCTTCAGGAGAGATTTTTGATTTAACAATGAAAGAATCAATAATAACCTTTGATTTAATTGTTGCAATATTAAGATATTGTATTTTGTTGGCAACAGTAATATCCTTTTTAATTGTTTAGTGTGCATCTAATTGTATTTTATCGGCAACAATAATAGCTCGTGATTTAATTCTTGTAATATGAATCTGATTTTGGTGGCAGCAATAATTGCGTGTCAATTAATTGTTTAATGTGAATATAATTGTGTTTTATCTGCAACAGTGCTAACTTGCCATTTAATTGTTATAATATGAATCTACTGTTATATTTTCCGTAACAATTTATCGAATTAATTAATTTATAATAGAATATAAAAAATCCATGGTATATAAACTTTTACTAGACCACTAATTTATTATCCGAATAACACGACCCAGGTTTCGTAGCGTCGCTACATCATCATGTGACAAAATAAAAGCACACTTCCGAATATAAACACCCATGAAAGGAGGAGGGGAAGGGAGAGAAGGTAACAAGTAACGGAAGGAAGGTGGAATGTGGGAGGGAGGGATGAAGCAGGTTACATAGCAAAGTTCTCAATCACAATCCGTTGAATTGCAAGATATACAGAATTACAAAGTTACAAAGACTTTAGAAATCGCGAGGAACTCCTTGTCGAATATTGCCAACGAATTTCTGTTTCCTAACCCTTCTCCCATATTACAAACCGTCATTCCTTAATTTCCATGCACCTTTCCTAGCATCCCACCCATTAACCCCCCCCCCCCTTTGCTCTTCACCTTTAACTCGTTGCATCTTCTTTGATTTTAGTGAGTTTAATGACCTTTGGAGTAGGATGGAAAAATTGTCTTTGGTTTACTTTTTGTGGATGCGAAAGTACGAAAATTACTTAGGCATGATTGCTTCTGAATACTGTACAAACAGACCTTTAGCGCTTGTGGACTCATATTCATAGCATTAAATACGCCCATTAAAGCATTTTGTAGAGAACGATAAGTTGTGCATTGACATTTTTCTGTGTGTTCTGCTTCTCCTGAAGTGTCACTCTGCTGTATTCATTCCGCAGCGAACTTGATAATGTTCGTTATGCAATCAGTCAAAGATTCATTAACAGGCTCAAAAATGTATGAACAGATGTTCAAATTTGGTGAATGTATGGAATTTACTCATCGAACAGTAAATAATAGTAGTAGTTGTTAATTAATGACACCATTTGTTTTTACTCCTCCTATTCGGCCTAATTGAAAGTCACTAATTAGCATCTACTTAAAAAAACACCACTAGTAATTGTATGTCACATTTAAGTGGATGTATTCATTTGGTGCCCAGGAGATGGCTGAATGAAATTATTATTTGCAGAGTTCGTTTTGATGCGGGTAGGAAATTGTTGGGATAAAACTAAACTGCTTTAAACACTTTTGGTAGTAGTTTACTCGTGAAAAGCGTATAAACTTGGTCGAAACAGATATATAAGCATTATACCTCTCACTATGTATACATTTCATTCGAAATAGTTATGAGCTCTTAAATTTACGCTTGTAAAAAGCGTTCCTAGTAAAGTTACCGGTTTAGGGAATTATCAGTGTATGAGACCTATTTTGGACTGTAATTACTAAATAGATATCCCATTTAATTTATCATAACCAGAAATATTTTAATTAATTATAAAATTATAGCCTGTGAATATCAAAGGCTTTTCTAAGGGTTTTTGTGGGATTTTTAAACTCCCTCTATGAGAGTATAATAAAAAATGAAATATACCACACGAAAACACTATCATTATTTTGACAGCTGGGAAGTGTGGGAAGAGAAAAACACTCCAAGAAACCGCAATGTTTGAAAAATTATAAAGATGCCATAAAGATTATCATGAATGGAATCCATGAAGGAATGCATTTTCTTTTTATTTGGATCATTTGAATTAAATTTAAAACTCTTTCCCTTTTTGAATTGGTTTAAATTCTGGTAATTGGTTTTAAGCCTTACATCAGAGTTATAAAACCTGTCATTATAATGTGTGGCTAACTGTAGTTTAATGATTCTTCATTTTATTGCTAAAAAGGATATTATAATAAAATACGACATTAAAAACGTATTATGACTGTTAGTTAAACATTTATTGATTATTAAAAATAATGATTAATATAAGTATTAGTAAATACTACATTTAGGTCCGGTATTATGATGTCTAGTCGAAGAAGCTTATCTACTAATTTTAAGATAAAATGTTACTGAAATTTAACTGCATAAGGTTTATCACATTAAATATAATTTGAGTAGTTGATGCACGCATAATCCAGTACATATTAATAACAATTTAAATTATAGCGAAGGTTTAACAATCGATAGACAAAACGACCCACCCTACTGTCTAACCAACATCCGTAACATTTCTGTATATTTTGCGTATTTTGACGAATTTTGGCGAGCTGAGAAATATTTTCCTTGATTCAAACGTACTAAATCTTTAATATTAAGCAACAACCAAGCAATACATGTACTTCTTTGCCATTAAATCACTTCGGAAACATTGAGAAATCATCAGGAAAAAATGCAAATATTTAACATTTTTCAAAAAATTTAAAATTTTGACTGAAATTCGCAGCCTCAGGACATAATCCGATCGAATTGAATTTTTCTTATATGTTATAAACTTTAAGCATTAGCCGTTGACGGATTTCGAAAAATAAGGTTTTTTTCGATCCACCCTACCTTCCATAGTATCTCTCCAATAGAATCGACTATAGGCAACGTTAAAAGAAGATACAACCGATTTCTTTAGTTATATTACGGAAAGGAAATCTCCGCTTCTTATATATAATGGACGGTCGTCCTTTCTCGAACTTCAGAATCCCTCACAATGACAAAATCTGCGAACACCTTCGACTCAAACGTAATTTACATCTTTCTTTTCTCATACTCTTCCTTCTGCACCCTTCTCTCCCCTCTTCTGGACCCCTTTCCTCCTTTCAGTTTCCACTCTTTATGTAATCATTCCATTTGTTGTGATTCGCATCCCGATCGGCATCTGTCTTCCCTTTGACGGATTCCTTCGCCCGCACAGCACATCTCCAAAAAGGGGGGGCGTTCCGGCTCCATTTTCCTCTCCATTCAGACCCTCGTCGATTCTGAAGTATCAGCCTCACGTATCTGAACTCCATTTGACTCCGGAATTGCAGCGTCAAAGGAACGCTCAACTAAAGAGAGGTGTTGAAAAAATCCCAAGAGCTGAGATTTCCTTCTTCCTGGATACCTAATATATAAAGTAATACCCTAGTAACATTTTTGAGTAGCATTGTTATAAGTATTTAACGATTGGAAGGATTAACAAGATACAACAATGGAAAAAGCGGCAGAGACGTAACAATGTCAAAAATGTAGCCCCTAAAGTCAGCATTTCCCGCCTGCGGAATACCTAATATCTAAAAAAAATATAAGGAAATCTATGGGGACGGAGGTTTCGCCTTCCATTTTCCGACTACAATTATACTATTATTGACTTTACTTGAAAGCTATGTAAGCTCCATAAGATTAATATTAATGAATAAATATACGCTTATCGTCAAATTATTTCCTCTTGCCTCAATGAGCGAGGAATTGCTGTTGAGACATATAATAATTAACTCTTTAAACATAAGAATTTGTCGATGACCAAAAGCGTGGTTAAAGTAATCTAAACTCAACAAAATACGCATGGTTGAGAATGAACTTGTTTCTAAATAAGAATGCAGTGTCACGTAGTCTTCTCATATGGAATCGATTTCTTTCTTATCGCCAACATTATAATAATGTAAAATTCTGAATTGTGTTTTTGTACAGGATAGAGAAAAAAGGAACTTTTATTTACTTATGTTTTGTTTACGGCTGTAAAAATATGAAAGCTACTGATGTATAACTGAATATGTTTGCTGAATATTGGCATTAAATGAGGTTTCTCCTTGTGGAATTCAGGAAAATATTTCCATGTTGGGAATTATAACTTATACGTAACGCACATCACTTACAGACGCCATTTTGAAACAGTCCTGCAGTTTCGCTAACTGTTGGAAGAGCCAGAAATTTTGCACACGCACTTAAGAAACTTCAAATGATGCAAACGTAACGTTTTGCATTCGCAACATTACTTTCTAGAAAACCCTCGTAGTTTCCGCGAATAGCATTCTAGCTTTGTGAGGAAAGCAAGAGTAAACTGCCTCACTCCTCATCAAGTCTCGTAAGCCTAATTCCCATATACTAGCTCTTTGTAGCTAATGTAATTAATGTAACCTAACCGCAGTTTGGGCTGAATGCCTCATTAATAGAGTCTGATTTATTACGAGAAATGGTGTTTTCAGATTTTATCACTAGGAGTTTCCACTTTAAGAATATTTGGATTAACATTAGTTACATTTTATGCATCGACAGTATTACAATGATCGTATTTTGTTAAGCTCCTGAATTTACCGTTCAATTCGTTCTCGATCGTTTGTCCGCCGTATATCCTACGAATCCTAGAGCGATTTGATATATCGCTGTTTTTATTGGTTCGGTATCCTTATGGGTGCTCTCTCTGAGTAAACGATTTCCGAAATGCCGATGTATGGCTTTCCGATGGAGTTTTCCCTTCTTTTTATATGCCTTCGCGAATATTTTCCCATTTTTATCGATGAATTCTGACGCCCGTTTTATAACTTTATACCTTTATCATCCTATAAGGATGCACAGATTCACCTAGGATTCGCTAATATTGTGCGATGTCGGAAAATCAGATTTATTTGGCATCTGACTCATTTTGTGAATGTGATACCATTCCCAAAATGGCAGCGTTTATTCGAATCTCGAAACTAGCAATTTAATATTGCTCATTCTCCCTTTATGTTATTATAGCCTCCTTGAAATAGCATTCACATATACTTGGATATGTCAAGGTAAAATCAACAATCACGCTCGGCAGTTAAATTCAACAATTACGCTCGACAATTGCATTCAACAATTACGTTCAACAGTTTCATTCTATAATTTTATTTACTATCGTATTCGACAATTGCGTTTCATTGATTTAATATGAAATTGAGACTCATTTTTCTGTTACCTAATTTGGTACTATTATTTTACAAACACCGCACGCGTCTATGACCACATTTCTTTAGTTCTATTAGAAAACAACCAACAAAACAAACACCACCCAACATAGTTTGACAATGGATTACATATTCAAATCATCAATCTATTTGACATTTTCTCAAAACTAAAGGTTATATTAATGTGTTTTGGTTGAGGAGTTTTCAGTTGACGTCACCGTAACACTGTCCTATCAGAGTTGTTGTCATAGTAACAAAAATGGATGAATATCAACAAATTTTCTATAGTTAAATACTCTTTGAAATATCATAGACCTTAAATTAGTTATTTAAGAGAGAGAAAGGTAGAGTTAACTTTGCTACAATCTTGGTAACGACCAACAATGTAATCATAATTAATTGTTGTGCTAACTCAGCAGTACAATGCAGGTCACATTTTTTAACTATTATAACAATGAATACAAAATTTCAGCTCAGAAATCTTCTCCTTATTTATATTTATTGTTATTATTTTCCCTTTGAAATTGATGAATGAACAGATACGCAATTTTCGTAAATGATAGTTTATACACTCCATTAAATTGACGCTCTTCGCTTTATGTTTCTTTTTAACATCCATCATGTCTCACCTCAATTGGTGTGTTAATAATAACATTCTTTCTGCGCCTTTATGGGCTTTTTTTCACGGCCTCATAACATCCAAAATGTTTTTATCCATAAAAGATTTTAAAAATTATTTGGCTGAAATAATTCAGCATGAACAGCTGTCTTCATTGTGAAACTTATGCAGTGAATCAATTGTATTCATATTCATACCAAATTTGACCATATTTAATTATAAAAACGTTGAGGATTGGTTAGCTGGAAGAAGAGACTTGACTCTCTCAAAATCTCTTATATAAGGACTGGTAATTTTATAGCTATTAATACTATCAAATACGATGGATGTTCAATATCATGGAAGCAAAACAAGCTTGAAAATAAGCCTAGACGCATTAGTGATATCTTCCATTAGAGGCAACGATGCTGAACTGTTGCTTATATCTATTGAACAATAATCTCAACAATGTAGTGCATAAAATGATACGATGTAAGATTGAGATAACAATGAGATGTGAAATGGATATTTGTGAACAACAATAACCTGCTATTTATAACTCCTTCGGTATAATTAGACATTACTCAAGAATAGCATACCTGATTTAACTTAAATCATTTTCTAATCAAAAGACAGTAATTAATGAATAATATTCCACGCTAGAAATTCAGCCATGTTTACCTTAAAGGTTTTGGGAAAAGATTTCTCACCTAGTCCCCACCTTCCCATTGCCCACGGGAGATGAGCAATATTGATTTCTCTTCAGCGATATTTTACCTTCACCCCGACCTCAAGCCGCGTAGAATGGGAACGATGGAAGAGAAAGTGGTGATTTTACGGAGAAAGGATTTCAGAATAGACAGCGAATGAGAAAATGAATGAACGAAAGTTTCGCATTCCGAAGTAATGGAACAGATTAAAAGCGAGGCCATTTACTGGAACCCGCATTTGGACGTTTATTTACTCTTGAGACTTGTTCTCCTAGATGATATCATCCCACTCTTACTTCCCCCGGAGGCTTGGTATATTAGGGATGGAACTGTTTATTGCCTTAAAACTTGAATGCCTCTGCTAATTTTGGCTTAAACTCCTTTGATGGTCATTCGTAGCTCTAATTGAATAGTGAATCAGCCAAGTGGCGGTTGAAATTGAGGGCCGAAATACATTCTATTCTTGCTCTTGATTGTTGTAATTCATTGTAGTATTTCAGTTTTAAGATTGCTTAAGTTTACATTGTTTATTCAACAATGGCTACTTTTGCGTCGTCAATAATGACAACAACAATTATTGGTGTAATCTAGGCATCAATTATTAAGTACCTATAATTAATAATATGATTATTAAGTCATAAGATGTGATGTATATATTTTATTATTTTATAATTGATTCTTCCGAAGATCGGTGAACCTTTTTTTAAATAACTACGTATAAATTGAATTTATAATCATTCACAAATGGAAGATTAGTCGATCTAAGCATGTCAAATGGTGTGTCGGTAGAATGGGCGTCGGTCTAGGATCGGTCGAGTGACTGAGTGTCGGTAAACGAGATTATCTCGTCAAAATTTAACCCTTTCTTCTACCTATATTCTTCTTATCTCTCCTACTACTCCAAAACATTCTTTACGTCTTTTAGGTCACATGCATTGTGGGTTTTATAGGCGCTCGCTTATTCTGCGAAAATTCTGAAGTGAAATTTGAATGAAGAAATGAGAGTTGAAGCTGGTGATGCTGATTTGAAATTATATTTGAGTCATTAGAACGAAATATCTTTAACCTTTTTGTAGAAGGCAGAAATAAATTTAAAGATGTATTTATTCACTCTCTATTGCTGAAAGGTATTGAATTTAAGTTTCTTTTGCAGTTTGATTCTCTCTCAAACTCGTCTTCTCCTTCACGATATTTCTACTTAAATTCTTACCTTCATTCAGAATGTCGCTCCGGTGAAAAAGAAAAACTTTTCCTCCCGTTTTCGTCTCCTCCCAACGATTTCCAACGTTTCTCCCGTCCGCCAGATGTCTCTGGAATAGCTCCGCCTCTTTGAAGCGCTGCGATGAGAATCATTCCGCGACCCAGGAAAGAAATTCGTCTCGAGGGCGTTTTTTTCTAATCTACTTTCTCTCATACCTGTCTCACATAACGAATCGATTCACACCTTTCCTTTCGCCTTAATTAGGCTGTCGTTCACTCTTCTCTCTATCCATATGTATGATTTTAGATTCTTGCGATGCTCGCTTCCATAGCAACGGTCGTCCGGAAAGAAGGATGGAAATCCTGCGTCCCAAACTTTTTATAGTGCGTAACTCGCGTCTTTACTACGATTATCCTTATCATTATCTGCACAACAATAGGTTAGCGGTAAGCTTTAGTGGATGATGTAACAGGCACAGGTCACCATGGCAACCAAGGCAGAGTATAAAACAGCTCATTTTTGTGGTTATTGTTTTTTTGTGTTCATCTTGTTGTTTTTTTCTTTTTACATGCTCGTTGGTAACAAAACAAGCCTGGAAATCGTTAGTAGATATTTAAAGGAAAACTTATGGTGATAGAGGAATGTTTTTACTGAACGACAGTGAAAATAAAATGGATAACTAATGAAAAAATCCTAGGAAGAGCAAATGAGGAGAAATGTCTGGGAAAACCTTTGGTAGGAAAACGAAGAAACTTTATGTGTCACATTTTAAAGGCACCATAGCCTTCTGAGAACAGTATATAATGGAGTAGCGGAAATATATAGTTATAACAAGACGGAGATTACATTTCTTGAAGTAGTAATGATTGATTTATCAGATTTTGAATAGTTAATAAAGGAATGATTTGGAAGTCGGAGTTCAGAATTATATAGAGGATCTTCTCGCATAAAAGACTGCAGAAAACCCATTATGAATTGGGAATATTGAACATGGGAATTCAAGCAGCATTTGAAATATTACCTTACATTATTACATACATCACTATGCCCCAAAGATAAACAGAAGTGAAGAATTTGGATATGACTGAGACTCGAACCCAGGTCATGCGGAGACAGTGATACAGGGTTAAATTTCCCTCATCCTTGTTTACCTTATGGACTATCTAAATAGTATTTGCTCTTGGTAATGAGTTTCTCTGAAACATTATAACCTCTTCCATTTATACACCAAATATGCGATATGATTTTCATTACCCCATGTAAATTTGTTAATACCACCCCCAGTGGAGATGATATCCCTGTATTCGTATATTTTGAAAACGATTAATATGCCATGACATTTAGAGTGACCTCAATTCCGAAATGAGCCTTAAAAGGCAACCATCATTTCCAGAAAGACCGGAGAAAGGTTTCACACTGTGAATAAGATATATACGGAACGCCATAGGTGTCGGGAATAGGGTATTCGAGGAAACATTGAATAGAAGGGGAAGTAACTGATGTCGGTCCAGAGAAAGTAGTTCATTCACCTCTTGGGTTATGTTAATTTATTAGAAGGGAAGTGATAAAGAAATATTTACTTTTGGGAGTTGCGCCCTTGAGATTTAAGGATCTGTGCCGCTTAATTTCCGCCTTGGGTAAGAATATCTGTCTCTTAAAACTGCGTGAGATACAACTTGAAAGGAAGCCCAAAGAGGATGAACAGGAAAAGAAAGGGAAGTTCACTGCTTTCACAATTGAATTTATAATAGTATCAATTGATTCAGACGTATTGACAGAAATCAGCAGCATTTTTAATTCAGAGGTATAAAATATTCAATAATAGTCTTTGTTAGCGTTCCTCGAATCATTCACCAGTATTCAGAGAAAACAATAAGGTCTTTTGACGAAATTCATCAATCTATTAGGCGGAATATAATATTATTTATATTCACGGGAAGGGCATGATTACCACAGCACTTATTCAGTTTGGCGATGAATCGCGTCATTTGTGATTCTGATTCTCAAGACGATCCATCCAACATTGTAGTATTTTTGTTTTTCAACAGTGTTGTATTTTATATTGGAGGAATATTTTCGAAATTATTTTTGTGACAAGATGTTCATTATGACTTCTTCCAAGAAAACAATCCTACTATAGAAGATTGGATCTTTCTCGTGGCTGGTTGGAAACTATTTAGCGAAAATACTTAATACAACACTTGCTTGTTGTGGATAACTATTACAATTTCAAGTTAAAATCACAGAAAATTAAATCACACAATATGGACACAAGGAAAAAGTTTAATCTTGAAGTGGAAATATTTTATAATCAATATGGTGCAAATAGATTAAATGTTGTAGTTCCAAAAATTATCAATAATCTGCCTGACTATATGCATGGGATTAAATATATTTCTGAAGTGAAAATGAATATGAAACAACTAGTTAACAATAAATAGGTGTACACATTTATACATTTGGAGTACCCCCTGATGAGCTAGAATTAGCTCAGGGGGACTTAAATGTTTCAAGACTTTGTTTTATTTTGTTTTGCTTTGTGACCATTTTATCAGCAGTTGCGGTATTGGATTATAATTTATCTAATTTGTAATTCTTGTTTTTCTTTTTGCATTTTTTCTTGAACTATAAAATGTTTTATTTGTAAATTTTCTTCTGCTTATTTTTCTTTCAATACAATAAGCAACAATTATATTATTTATTAAAAAAAAATGTGAGCCGATCTCAGGCAGGATAGCCATTTAATTTAATATACTTGTATGTTATTTTTATGTTACGTTTCAATGTACTTATGTCAATTTATGTCAATAAATTTCGCAAATTAAAAAAACTATTAGTTAGAAAAAATTACACATTATTATTTGTTTTCTTTCCTTATAATTAACTGATTTCTCACAGCTACATTTCACAACTACATTTGAATGAGAATTTATAAGATGATCCAATACCGTTTTTCCTTGAACGTCATTTTTCTTGTCCTGCGTCATACATGTTTACTATTCTTACGAGAGACGGCATTTTGTGCTTAAAATGACATTCAATGACAAAGAATCGAGAAAAAACTTTCTGTTCGATATATTAGGTATATGATACATAAGTAAAAATCATTGAACAATACACGAAAATACCTAAATGCATTAAGAAGAAATATTGGGACTCGAAGCAAGGACAAATTATTTCGAAAAGAGAATAACTCGGACGCAGAAGAATAGATTGAGTGACAGTTGAATGATGAAACTCCCCGACGATTCCAATTTCCGCTGAAAACAAAACGGTTTCCTCATTGAAAATCCTGGAATTTTTCCCATCCGAAGGAAAGAGAAGGTGACGTGGGAAATAAGTCGAAAAACGAGAAGTTACAATAGTCACAAAAAAGGCATATCAAGCGAAGGAAATGAGGAAGAACTGGAGGAATTCCTCTCCTTTGAGGTGATAAAAAGAGGAAATTGTGAGGTTGGGATGCGAGGGTTGGATGTGCCGGAATTTCGAATGGAAATAAAAAAGGTATTGGAAACAGGGAATTTACAATGATGCATAAACAGCCTAAACTACAACTTTTGAGGGCCTTTCGCAGAAATATGAGGTGATTACGTGGCATTAAATCGGCGAAAAAGATGTATTTAGGCCACGTGCATAAAGAGTTTATTTCTCACCTTTTTATGGGGCGTAAATTTTATGTAGGTACACATAACTCATAATGGTGACATCTTCTTTATTTCAGTACGCTTGAAATGGTATATTTTCGAACCTAATCCATATATTGACGATCACACATGACAGAATGTAATTTCCGATCATTTTTGTAATCATCTTCAATCCAGCATCACATTGGGAAATTGTACGCAGATTAAAGCTATTTATATCCTAGTTTTTGCTATCGTATGTGTTTTCCATATTTTAGTTTATACAATATGAACCTTACAAGGAAAGGGTTAAAGGTACTTTGCACATAAGGGTATGCACCCAGGAAAAATCCCAAGGAAAAACCTTTAACAATTAAAAAACATTTAATGCAAAGTACCTTCAACTCTTTCCTTGTGATTCCTTAAGGGGGCTTTCTCCTTAACACCTCTTTGTGTTGCCGGTGCCTCTATGAGGCCATGGCTCGTGGACGATGCCACACAGTCGGACGAAACCACACTTGCCCTTGCACACTAAGCTCCCAAAACGGCTTGTTAAAATGTTCTGGCCGGGTAGCTTAGATGGTTAAAGCAGCTCCCGGATAGAGAAAGATCCCGGGTTCGGTTCCCGGCCCCGTCAGACATTTTTCAAGTCCGTTTTCCTTGGGAATATGAACCTTCATGTTGTTTATATCGCTGACGAAAGGTTACATGGAGGAAGAGACTTTTCTGTCTAAATCTCGTCTTAATATAGACTGTGTAGACCTTATATAAATACCCTAAGTAAAGTACGATTGAGTGAGAAGTAATTAATTATGGAAGTGAATGTGTTTTATAAATGAAATTACTCACAAGGGCCTCGTATTTACCGATTAAAGCATTAAAAGGATATTTTTTTATAGTACATATCAAAATTCGCTGCTACCTATCCGTGATGAATTTAATGTGTTTAATTTTCATTCTGATGCAGTATAGAGTAAAGAGTGTATTTTATTTAGATTGTCTCATCCTCCTTCGCTTAAAAGCACGAAAAATTCTGTTGTATTAATTATATTGGGAATCGGCTTTTATTAAGGTCAATCGTTATCGAATGAAATGCAAAATATTACTGATACGGTCATTGCGCTGCTCTTTTGAAGAGAGATTAGCTTAGCGATGCTGATGGCATTCTCTATCAGTAAAGAAAGCAAGAGCGTACATATCTCATATCTCATTCCTCATCGTGTCTTGTTTCCTTATCCATTCTCGGAAGTTCTATTTGTCTTTTCTTTCTAAAAAGTATTTTTTTCATTTATTAAGCCTGGAATCGAAGATTTATAATTTCGAAAAATTCTTTAGGAAAACAATGTCACTCAAACTTCAAGATTATCTTTGATGAGTAAACGAATTTTGGTTCATCGGAAATGGAAATCAAGTTGGCTGGGAAACCTCGAAACATTTTATATTTCTCCTTAAAACTTTGTGATTGTGAAGTCAAAAAAATCAACCCTACGATTCTAAAAGTATACAAAAGCGAGCGATGCGAATCAAAATTTCGCTCAGGTAGCAAAATGTAATGGCTCAGCCCATTTCTAGCATTCTTGCAAAACGTAATTCTATTTCGACGAAGGATATCAATCCTTAGATCTTCCACATCTATTTATATACCCTTGTTTCCGCTCTTGGGCGAGGAATAGAAGGCATATACTGTACAATTCCAAATCCGCACTTTCTTGTATTTTTCGCGGAAAAGTGCATCTTTAAAGAGACCAGAGATAGCATCCATTCTCCTGATGTTTCATGCGGTATCTGATCTGCCCGTATAAAAGGTAAATGAATGACATCCACAACGTCTTTTAAGAACGTACTTCCTCTGAATATACTGAGCCTATTCATCCAAAGTTTAAATCGTGCCTCTTCTGGAGATTCACATCCTGCGTCTGGGATGCGTTACAGTTTGCTTGCGGATTGTCGTTACAGTTCTTAAAAAACGTGTCGCCTTTCGCATTACCTTTTCTATCTCTCAAATCCAGCCGTCATTTACAGTGAGTGTCTGAACTACCATCTACCATACTACCATACGGCCATAGTATCTCAAAACGTAATAGGTTGGAATCAATGCTATAATGTCCATATAGCTCTTTATTTTTTATTGGAGAAAAAGTTCTTTATCCAGTTAATGATACCGTCGTTGCTAACTGCAAATTTTGAATGATTATATTTGTAATTGTTTCTACTGATAATTAAAAGATAGTTCACTATCCTCTGTTACATTTACATTTAAACCCTGCAATCCGCCTGTGGCGTGTGGCAGGGGGTGTAAAACACCGACATCCCAACTAACCTGAAGAGCTATTAGCTTCTCTAATATTTCTTGGGAAAAACGGCCAAAAGTAACTATCTCTCCTGGCAACTACTTCCCTGTATCGCTTTTTTGTTTTCTCTCGAAGGTCGCGTAAGTTTATAACTGGGATAAAAATATCAGTTA
This sequence comes from Sympetrum striolatum, assembly GCA_947579665.1. Classification (NCBI taxonomy): domain Eukaryota; kingdom Metazoa; phylum Arthropoda; class Insecta; order Odonata; family Libellulidae; genus Sympetrum; species Sympetrum striolatum. The sequence goes on from OX388346.1 coordinate 79,312,385, forward strand.
TTTCCTTCCCGAAATCCGTAGTGATAAGTTTATCAAAAAGCTTCCGTCGATATTCAAGTCTTGTATCACTAAGAGAGTTCCATCCGAGGGATTCTATCATAGCCAAACACTGCTGTAAAATCTGGAATCTCCCTTGACGAACCTTGCTGCTCTACGTTAAACCATCTCGAGATCGGAAATTAATCCTACTTCGTGAGGATCCCAAATCGCACAGCAATACTCTGAAATTAGTGTAGCTATTATTAGTTTTACAGCCCTCTATCGCCGAATGACTTCCTCGTCAGAGCATTTAATGTTAGGATATGACAGATTCGCATCCGAATTTTTATTTTTATATATTTTTTAAAGAAATTTAATCAAAACTCAAGTATGCGAAATATTCATTATGGCTCAAATATACAAAAAAATAGTATAACCAGAATTTATGATAATTTTTTTTTCATTTTTGAGCCTTTTTCACGATATGTTACAGTTACAATATGTACACTCCTGGCCAAAATTAACGCAGCACCGGCCGTAAGGATCGCTAGGGAGGTGCTGCGTTAATTTTGGCCTGGAGTGTACCACAGTTGCTGGACACGCGCATGTACTTTGATTAAAATCTCCTATTTCTGCACGGTAAATTCGTAGTATCGTAGCCCATTTCGTAGTAGTAGCATTAAAAGTGGAGCATAACTTGCTATTTCCAAATGACATATCTCTTCAATTTAAATTTATTTCTTATATTTCCGATGCTCGTCGCAGGCTACCGAAGCTTTGATTTGTCGCGCCGATGTGCTTCATTTACTTTTCCTCTAGCAATCAATGTCCCCTGCCGATATCCATCTCTACCTTTCCGCCGGGTATACAAATAAACAGGCGCTCTGTTTATTTTCCTACTCTCTTTTATCTCTTCCTCCTTCCGTCTTCGTCACATCCTTTCTCCGGGCCATTTCAAGGGACATCCTCGTGATAAGAGAGGGGCGATGAGTCCTATGCTTGCCTTGATTTGGAGAGACCCCGTGAGAGACATTCCATTGCGTCATTTGCAGTCGAAGGAAATTAATGAATCCGTACTAAAAGATGTATCATAGCGAAATCAGATATTGGATCGAAATAGGACAAAATAATATCCTCTGAACATTTTCTAGCTGCTTATCGATAGGAAATTGGTAGATTCCACTGACATTGGCAAACCAACATCGGCGAAATCAAGATTCACGAATTATGCTTTTTGTGACATCGCATATGTAATAAACTTATGAAGAGTTAGAACACCCTTCGAGTTGTATATTGCTACTTGGAAGTTGAGAATATTATAGGTTAAAAATAATGTTCTATAAATGCTTTTAAATTATCTTTAAGCAATATCTTAACCTTAATTATCTTAACCTCTTAACAGCACTCAAATCTGGATTTTTTTTAGGTTGTTAAACACTGTTCCTTAGTGCATGTATTGATGAATGAAATATTTTTCGCTCGTATTTTGACCCAGGATAAAGGATAATCCATCACTGATAATAAATATGAGATAAATCTACAAACAATCGCTCCCTACCGGTAACCGAAGCTTAGACAACTCAGAATAAAGATATAAGCTGAAAGTTTTCACTCTAAGAGAGAGAGAGTTTTGATGGAATTCCGATCAGTTTGATTTATGCCGTGAATTCCATAGGTTAATAAAAATAATTAAATTCTCCAAAAGAAATTCAGGCTTCAGGCTGAAAAAAACGATTTCTAAATATTTACTTGGTAATGCATGAAAAATTGAATTATTTTTTGTTATTATTTATTGATAAAAATTACTCTGCCTTCCGTCGCGTTAAGGGAGGTTTTGGGGGGTTTCCTCCCGACTAGGGGGAATACCAGGAAGATTATTTTATTTCTCCCTCCCCCCGCTGGAATGACTACCGCCTGGCCTGGAGATTGATTGAAGTTTTTAAGAATAAATAAATACGGAAATCTATGCATTTTGGAAACTGTGAAAAATTTGTCTACATTTCATGCTAACATTAATGAGTACAAAACGAACATAAACGCATAAATAGATCTGAAATTTCTCCATTATATACATATGTTTACAATAAAAGATTACCTGCTTTAATTTTGTAAGTTGGCTTCAGTTCCGATGGATTTAGAAAACGCTCTGCCTCTCCCGACTGATGAAGAATATTCCGTATTTAATAATACTTAATAATGGCCAACGCGCAAAGTATCAGTGGATTAGTTGTGGCTTTATTTTAGGAGCCATAATGAACAAACCTTTATACTTCTTGTCTTAGAGAAACCATTCTCAATTGATCACCTAAATAAAAATACCCATGGAATTCTGAAACCTGCTCATTGTCAACTTGCAAAGACAAGAGAATGAAAATGAAACTTTTCAGATAAAAACAGCCATTTTGTGAGAGGAGCCAAAACTTTGTGAAACACTTGAAGGGAATGCTGAGATCCCGCCGTTTTGTTCGAATAACAAAAAGAAGTTAATTTGAAGCCCCATTCAAGTGCACCTACCCTAATTACTTTAAGGCTTTCTCCTTTCACTTGACAAGACGTCTTACGTAATTCCGTCGCCGCGGAATAATATCTCGACGAAGAAAAAGGGATTGTCTTCAACTTATCCCTTTCGGAAGAATTATAAAGAAAGTGTCGAGGGTGGCATATCCTCAAGGCTCTCATGAATTCTTCATCATAAAGCAAATCACATAAAATAGTGAGAAATAACCAATCATTCTTTTTATTAATTTTCTCGGAATGGAATCTAAAATTTGATATATGAGGTTCCCTAGTAAACATTCCTGCTTACCCCGTAATTAAATGAGTATTAAAGAATCTGTTTTGTTTATAGTTATAATGTATTCATACTTCTCTTCTATTGAAGAAGCGATTGGTGAGAAAATAATACAGCAGCTAGTTTTCTTTGATCATTGAATTATCTCTAAGTTTCAGAGTTTTATATCTAATTATATATCCCATTCTTCATGCTTCAGAGGGAATGAATTTTCATTGTAACTTGCCCTTGAAATTGCACATTAATAACTGTACGAAAAGCTATGTATTTGAAAAAGTTATATTTCATTCATTACGGAACCCAAAGCAGAAAATCATTCATGTATTTCAGAAAAAATCACCATCTACCAATTAATAGAGATATCATCTGAAACTGACTTTCTCCAAAAAAATCCTAAGATTAGAGAACAAAATCAAAAAGCGTATTCGTGATGCCGTGCCTTTGTACTCACCTACAGTATTTGTAAATTACGTGAAAATATATTTATTTAATCGAATCACAACTAATGAATTTAGGTTTCTTTACTGTTATAATTTTCATTTTTAATCGCAAATGTCTTTGAATAACTCTTCGTATGTTAACATCATGGTTGAATCTTAAAAGGAAATGAGCCTGCAGTCGGAAACTTTACTCTTAAATGAAATGCAATAGATCTTAGATTGCACAAAAGCTGTACGATACAGTGAAATTAAAGTCCTCTAAAGGTCAAAAGTTTAGTTATATGAGTTCTTTATGTGTTTGCCCCAAATCATGTGATGGATTTTGTTGTTTGTGAGATCGAATTTAAAAAATCTGCGACATTGAATTCAAAGATAGCCTTTTAAATACAGCGAATACCTCAGAAAATAAAACAAAATAATTTGAATCATAAGAAAATTAGTAAATTTAAAATGAAACTCATAGTTACTTAATTAAAAGTTTGCTATGAGAAAATACCTTTATTATTAAGGATTCCTAAAGATAGTAGCTGCTAATACATTTCACTAGATAGACAATTTTATCGGATTTACTTACCTTAATAAATAAACTACAGCAATTTTCATCAAAGAAATTTTTCAAAACATAATATAAATTTCATCTTTTATCTTTCGCTTTTCGATACGTAGGACCACAGCTGTTTGTAAATACCCGGGGCGCTGTCCTGATCACATTTGTTTACCCCGAGGAGCACTCGAAAGATACTATAAAGGATCGACTCGTCTGCGTGTATGCAGAACATTTCCCTCGGTGGAAAACAGGGAAAGGGTCACATTCCGTCCTTTGCCTCAGTTTTCAACCGGAAAGAACTCCCGTTTGATTACCGATTTGATGCATTAAGGATACAACCCAGGGAATGAAGGCACTGCATGGGATCCGGGGAGAAATCAAATACGAGGCCCAAGTAGAATACGAATTGTGTAAGAGAATCTTCAAAAAGACTACAAAGCTGTTCAAATCGGAAAAAGAAATAAAATCAACTCAATTGGAATTTGGTAAAAGAGCAAATCGTAAATGCCATGCAAGTTTCCTCGTTGCTCGCCAAGACTAGTAACGCATTGTTGGGATAAAGACCTCAAAGCCATCTTATTTAATGCACTGTAAATTCTTGGTCCTCCTTGTCCTGATTTACTGTGATTCTGTATCATCCACCTTCCTGCCAGCCCCATTATAAAGATTGTTTTTCATTATAGTTTTTACAATTCTTTGAAAGCAATAATTAAATTCACTCTCCGTATCAATTTTGGAACGACCAGATTATACATTTTTGATAAAATATATCTTAAATTGATTAATACATTAAATTAAAATATGTGATGATAAAATAATAGTTTCAAACGAGATGCAATTACCATGGTTTCGTTCAATTAACAGTCGACCAATTGCTGTTAAAGCGAGATCATATAGTTATTGTCGGTATCAAATCATTTGATTATGCACACAAAGGTATGTATCTCGGGCAACGATAGACATCAAATGAAAGTGTCGGTAATGCGACTGTCACCGAATCGAGAGTCGTGAAACTAGAAAAGGCCATTTTGCCGACTAACTTATTTTGTGATATTTAGTTGACACAGAAACACGTGGTCATTAAATATAATTTCGTTCCTCTAAGAATGATTAAAATTAATTGAATTTTTTTTTATTATCAAAATACAAAAGTGCACGTCTTTATACATTTTCATCTATCATTTTTTCCCCTCACAAAATCCTTCTGCAGACATGTTACGTATGAAGGTTGCGTAACTCCCTCGCGTAAATACTTCCCGGAAATTGAAATAGAACTACTCCTCTGAATCCATTCCATTATCCCGTCATCATTGGAATTCATATCGATAAATATCTTTTCCTCGTCCAAATCTTTCAGAAAGGCATCCCATTTCTGAGGAAATCCTACCCTAGCAACAGGAAAAACAGCAATGAAATCCCATGTATGCAGGAATGGAAGAGAAAGCTTCGCGATTGAATGTACAAAATATGTGTGTTGGAACCTTAGAGTGATCTCTTTTTTTCTTGAAGGGAATATGTTGGAAGGGATAGAGAGCGGAAATCCGTAGTCTAAATATTTTCGAAGCTCTATGCAAACATAACTTTGAACGTTGCATAAAAATGCTTCAGAGGGATATTTGTCAAATATTTTGTTTTTGCCTATTTGCAGATCTAGTACATTCATGGGTCTATTTTTCTGGAATATTCTTTTGATTTTAGTCAAATAATAAATTGGCTTTTGCATCGCGAAAAGTAACCTTTAAATGTTTCACGACGCGATAATACCGGATTCGACTCCAGATCAATTAAAATGCTGTTCATTTACTTCAAATTTTGGAGTTTCTGTTCGTCTTATACAGTCTATCATGATTTCTTTGTTTCGATTACTATGATTCCATTACTGTAATTTACTATTTGTCCTTAGTTGGCTCGGCACAGGACCTAATAAAAATAATGTTTATTTTATATTCCATTGATATTTTTCAGATATTTCTCTCTTTGAAACCGTAAACCTTATAAGTTTACTTAAATATTATTCATATGAATACATAAATAGATCTTCTACCTCTCGTTGGATTCACGTGCCCTGAGATTCCCAACCGGAAGGCCCTTTGAATCCCTCCTCAGCCTTCAATTACTCTCTCTAGCGATACATCCCTCTTCTGTATTTGACCCTTCCATTTCTCCCTTTTATCTCTTCGATAGAATTCCCTCCAGCTCTTTTTATTCTGTTTACTCTGGGAGATGCGAAAGTAAAAATGTCTTTAATAGCAGTGCTGTTATCCATTTCCTCCTCTAACTTAAAGTTGATATCCCACGGCAGAAGTGGATGAACCTATTGGACGAAGGCGGACTTTTCGGGCGTTCAATGCGACTTTTCCCTCTTTGAACAAATGAACTTATTTTTTTTAGTTCGTAACCATTATTAATGTATAAACTATATTTATCTTCCCCTTGTTTTTCTTCTTTATTACACTATTATTAATGATAATTTGAAAACAATCCAACTAGATTAACTTAATGAAGTTAAATTAGTTTTTTAATCCGCGATCTACATGCTAAGATATTTAAATACTTAATCTATCTGACCGTTTGACTGACGTACCATTTGACCGACAGGAAACTTGGTCGACTAAGCTTCACCATCATCTGTTTGGCCGACAGATATTTATTTCTGCCCTTATCGTATTCACGGGCTTATAAAGTTAGGGTTTGGGGTTAGAAGTAAAAACATACCAATATGTCTCAATGTCGCCCTGAAAGGAAGTCGTTTTACTATAATAATAATTGTCATTATAAAGAAGGGAATGAAGCTGTTATTGTTAGGCTTTTTAGGTACTGACTGATGACGTCATGTGAGTCCAGATGGATATGTGGTCTAATGCTATGTCTATGTTATGCCTTCTGATTTTAATAGGTCTCCCCTCTCTTCTCCCAGAGTGTATTTCGAGGCATCGTTTAGTTTCAAGCCCTTCAGTCGATCGTTTCAGAGCCCGGATACTCATGCAATTAATCCTCATCGAATATTAAACGATTGGCGGCCAAAATATGAAAATTTGGTTTATCTTACGCCTCGTGGTTTGTGAAACGCCCTCGAGGTGTGTGCCAAATGCCTTTAATATAACCGCGGCGCACAGGAGATATCGTTATGAAAACATCGTCTCTGCCGTATTATTGCTGATTTTATCCAACACTTTTTCTCATGTGTGTTTAAAATAGTATAGCAGTATAATTAATGGCTTATGTCTAACTGTCTTTGAGCCTTCATCCCTCGAATGTAACGATCTTTAAATTAAACTTAAAATTCTGTCAACAATAGCTTATCTTTCGGAAATTTCATTTCAGGAAACAAGAGATGAAATAGCTTGGCAAAAGTTGCATCAGAAATATGTTAAAAGAATATACTAAGTTATTATATCTTAAATAATCAGTATTGTACACTTTTATTCAAACTCTCTCGAGCCTTCACCTTCGACTGAAAAATTGCCTTAATCAATGCCTCACAATTTCAAAATTTGGGCTCTCTTTACAAGTATTTTGTCGGCAAGGGTTATAGTTTTACATGTAATTTATCTTTGTTTTTTTTGCCAAAACGTAATCTAAAGTTGTCCTTGTCTTTATTTACAAATTCCGTGCCTTTTTGAAGTATATTGTAGGAATTTGAAGACTGATCTTGTTGGCCGATTGGTTAGCATGCGAAGCGCTATTGCTCCAACCCCAAGGCCCCAATCCAAAAATCAGAAAAATCCCCATCGGATTTTTCTGATCAGGGAATGGTTGTCCGATTTTCCCGTGCAGGGTCGGCGGCAGAAAAGGTATCCGGCTGTAAAAATCATTTATCGCCAAAAATTAACCTCTTCATCACCCAACCAACATCATTCATAAGCCGACTTCATAAATGATGGGTATATAAGACTTAGAGAAAAAAGTTGTAGAAATTAGTAGCTATAATTTGCTTTAATGAAGTTAGTTTTCTTTTGGATAGTATTTGACATGATTAGCTCTTAATTAGTCAATATAACCTTCGGCGATATATTTCTTTGCATTAAACAAATAATATATTGAAGGGATCTCAACCATTTTTGCAGTATTCGGATTTTCGATCTTATAATAATAATAATTCGAGAACCTTATCAATTTTGTTAGAATCAGAGCGAGGTATCTTTAGCAGTAATACTGAGTTATATAAAGGCAGTAATTTAAAAACTCACGCCGTGAAAACTTTTGCATTAAAACAAATATTCTATAACATTAATCTGGGTAATCAGGCGGTAAAATTATCCTCATCCTATCCAATTTAAACCCACGATTCAGATCTATAACAAGCGTAATACACCCCAATTATATTCTCCAATATCTTATATGTTGTTTATCTTGTATTTAAATTGATTGTTAGAGATATTTGAAGGGTTAATGCTACCGCTTTGCATCCTCAGGATAAAGAAGCATCTTCCTTTCCTAAAAACAAATATGTATGCGTCTGAGATGACTTCGTTTTTCGGTTGAGGCCTTTCGGCAACTTGAGATAAGAAAGTGAATTGTGGACAACTTATCAATCATGTTGCCTTTGCGGCAAAAGAAGAGAATCTCCGTTTCCCAAACAGGCTCTTCTTCACCTTGGAGACTGAACTGTTTATGCTAACGGCATTCCTTTGTTTACGTCTCCTGGGAACGCTTCCGCTGAAACTGATGACGGAAAGAGAAGCGATGCCCGTAAAAAGACCGAATAGAAAGACGAGATTTGTAGAAGAGATTTCGCGGTCGGAGGCTCCTGAGATATGCGAATAATAAATATTTCTCCATCGATTCCCACGCATTCATATTTCCTTCGTAAGGCTGCGAATGTTTTTTATTTTCCTTTTCCCATTTATGGCTTTGGTCCCGTCGCATTACATTTTTCGTCGGTGTAATTCTCGTCTGAATAGACTGAACCTTGGTTTACTCAAAAATATAATATCTAAAAAGAATAAAGGAACACGGCTATGATAGTACATTAGAGTTAAAAAAAGTTCTGTCTTCTTCATCTGAAGGAGGTAACATAGTCGCCGAAATAAGTATTGGGAATAGAGGTCTGCATGGGAAAGGCCAGGTAAGGAGAAAGCCCATGGAAAATTCGGGAAGGAGGGAATTATTCGTTCTTAAAGAGCGTTAGTTTCTTGCAAAGCAGGAAAAACCTCTTAAAGTTGAAACGCAATGCTTAAAAAATCTGATGTGGCCAGCACATGACTTTCTCCATGTATATAAGATGTAAATATTTATCTACCGCAGTAATTTCGAACTCTATATTCCATCTAAACTTGGAATATGAGTGATTAATATATATATATATTATTATCTTTGACGCCAAAAACATGAATAATAATGTTTTACGGGACATGATCGATGAAAAACGATGAAATTGGCATTTCGCCCATTGAGCCCAGAGCGCCCACAAAGTACATAATCAGAAACTTCCGGTTTATCAGTATTTCATGAATAACTCCTACACAATCAGTGATACAAAAATTAGTTTCAACCAAAAGTTATATTAAATTTTATTTTCTAAAACTTTTCTTTATAATACTATATACCTAAATATCATATTTATGGAGATATTTTGAAAACCGGAAATGAGCTTTGAAGAATACAGCTCGACTTCCGGTAAACCGATTTACTCCAAAAACTAATCAACTCTTAAGAAACTAAATAAAGTACTATATATGAAATTTGGTGTTGATATAATGCATCGTTTTTAAGTTAGAGCGCCCACAAAGTACATAACGGCTACTTCCGGTTTATCGGTATTTCACGAATAACTCCTAATCAACCGGTGATACAAAAATATGTTAAATACAAAAGTTATAGTAAATTACATTATCTAAAACTTTTATAAGTGATACAATGCACGTATATATCATATTTATGGAGATATTTTGAAAACCGGAAATGAGCTATAATGAATGAAGCTCGACTTCCGGTCAACCGATTTACTCCAAAAACTAATCAACTCTGACAGCACACACCACAGTACTATATACGAAGTTTGGTATTAATACGATCAATAGTTTTCACGATAGAGCGCCCACTAACACACACACACATACAGACACACACACACACACACACACACACACACACATACACACAGACATCATTCCGAAAATAGTCAAAACGTGTTTTAGGGACCCCAAAACATGTATTTCCGTTGAAATCTCGAAGTCGAATTTTTTCATGAAAACAATACTTTCTCTATACTTCGTATATGGAGAAAGTAAAAAATGCTTGGTCTTCGTGAAGGGTTAAAATGAATGTATTTTTTTACATTTCACAACAATTATTACAGAACGATTTATGGAAAGTTCGGGCTCAGGTCGGGCTTGAGAACGAAAATTAGTATCAACGTTTGGGCCAAGTCGGGCTCGGGCTTATTGTTAGCAACGAACGGGCCGGGCCGGGCTCGGGCTCAGCAACGAACGGGCCGGGCCGGGCTCGGGCTGAAATTTTCGGCCCATGCAGAATTGGGAATAATACGCTGGTATTATGCCAGTCGCAAAGATTCCTGATCCCCATGGTTTGGGTACCGTCGCACAACGCACTGCTTGCAAATAACGGCTATTTGGAGCTTTTTGAGCCCTATTGTTAAATAAAGAGGTTTGAATATTTTTCACTCCCGATTTTTCAAATTATTTTCCCTAGGCTTCCTTCTGTATAAAATGATTAGCAATTTACCGATTAGTTGTATACGCGATTCAATTTAAATCATGCATTATTTCCTTTCGTATAAATAAGATCTGTCACTTAAGCAATCTAGCTGTCTCAATATCATTGTAGCGTGCGTGAACTTGTGAATAGATTTCATTGTTAGAGACAGCAATTCTAAATTAATGTCTTCTTTGGAAATATTTTCTTGATCTCACGTAAAATTCGTATTATTTCATGTAACGGGTTAATCAGTGAATTTGTATATTGTTAGGATGAAGTCTTTAAAACATCATTTAAAAGCAACAGTTATTTACAAAATAGCGGAATGTGGACTATAATAACAGGTAATTTTAATCTGTTAAATCAACTGTTGTTACTGGTTAGAATTTTCCCAAACCGAATTCTCAATTATTACTCTATGAGAAATATTTATAAGGTAGCGGTTTGGATTTGATTGTATGTCAATCAGACTTGGTATTAACACAGAAAAGTTTTAGCAAATATTATATTTTTTTAAATTAGTTATTTAAAAAAATGCATGCATTAGTACGACCTGCATATGAAGCTCGATAATCTTACGTGAAATTCGTTTAAAGTAATCGTTTGAAATGTTCGTTAAAGTATTCGCCAATAATTTAGAAAGGTGAACATTTTCGTTGAATTGATAGGAGAACATTTGGTGCGGTAACTTAATAACCTCTCCAGAGGAAATCCTCAAAGAGAAAGTTGGTGTGAAAAATTGCGAAATAGATACGGCGGTAAAACGAGAGCATCCATCCAAAAAAATGCAGCGATGAAATCTGTAGCAGAGACAAAACATATTTGAAGTGATTCATAGCCAATGAAGAGAGATCAATAACATAGAAGGCACAACTGTATAGATGTTAACATTATAAAGTCACAATATTTTTAGATAAGTATTATCTTAGAGGTTAGAGTAATATCATAGATACGATAATTAAGTCATAAGAACAAATATGCTCTACCAAATTGAAAGTCAAGATTAATAATAGCAACGAATTTAATAAACTTATACTTTGCGAAAGGGCGCATGGTAATAAAGTAAAATACTTACAATTAGTAATGAAGATGTCTATTTGTAGACGAAACTAGTCGCCTTTATAAAAAAATAACGGAATGTGGTAATTACTAAGTACTTTTACTTCTTTAGTAGCCACTATATTCAAAAGCAAGGTTAAAAGTAACAATTACCGTCTTACGTCTAACTCTAATTTCATTGAATTAAATATTTCATGAAAGGAGATTTAGGTGCAGGGCCAAATACGTATAAGGCAAAGAGGGTGAAATATTTTTGGGTTTACAAATTTGTCTGGACTCAGGAAAGAGTCAAAAACCCTACAGGGAAATTTATAATAGAAGGAAAACTTGAAAAGTCTGCGATAGCTACTGATAGTTAAAACTGAAATTTAAATAACATAGACAAATGGGACAAAAAATTGAAATCAACAGGAATGAGCCTGAAATGAACACAAATGCATTAAAGTAGCCGAGAAAAGTAGTAGAATAGAACAAAGGGATAAAAATCAAGATAGAAACAAAATATTGAAAAGTAATATCATGAGAAATCAGAGAATAACTATACACATAGTTGGTTAAAACACTCGAAATCACCGTCAATTTATAGATAATAACATAAAAAATGAACTCAAAAGATTTAAAGGAAATAATTCATTAAGCACGATGTGGACAGATGACACTTACAAGTGGAAATTCGAAGCAGCTATTTGGCTATTCGTTATCGAAATTTCTTTTAGCAAATTAACTCACATGTTACTCTGAGTTGGGGATTCCGAGTTGCTGGAAATTCCCCCTCATTACTGACAAACGCAGGGCCAATGAGAAGGGTTTCGTTGAAAGTTTAATTCCCTAATTGGCCATGGGAAGACAAAACAGTGTTCATGCAATGGTAAACACCCTTCTGGGATACACGTGGGAGGAATTTACAATTGCAAATATCTTCGTGTTAGCTTTGCGATCAGGAAGGCCGCAAATGGCATCAAGTCAAATAGGACAGAACCGACCAACGAGATAAAAGGATGTGCATTTCTGTAACATTCTTATGAAGCACAAATTCGTTAAGTCTCGTTACATGTTTATATAACTAATGAGAAGTTTTTGGAATGCGGTGCATGCTGATATAGCATTGATCTTTTATCTGATTTCAAATTAATATCACTTTTCCCTGATGAGAAACCGAAAGTTAGTGTGTAAATTGGTTTTAGACCTGTTTTCACTGTAGCTTAATATGTTTGCGTATCTTTAATCTCACTTATTTGATCATAATCAGAATTTATATCCCCACAACTATGAAGAAGACTGAGATCCAAGTATTTCACAAGTCCATTTTCTTTATTATTGACCATAATAAATATCAGTAATACTATATTAATCAAGGTGGTATTTAGAGAAAATCTCCTATATCACGTTAAGTGAAAATACAGTGACAAATCTTCTCCTTCTATCAGTTTGTCTATTATATTATTTCTTTTACATTGATTCTCAATTTGAAGCATTGAAGTTGCAGAGGTTTATAAATGCAGTTTGACTCGGTAATTTTAGACTCGGACAGGACATAATTTTCCATCTTTGAATGAATTTGATCTTGTTAGTGCCAAAGAACGCATCTTTTAAACTTGTAAAACGCTGTAATTATTATTTATACGGGAAGTGAATAATAGTGACTTGGCTGGGACTCGAACCAATGTCTCCCACTTTCCGGACAGTATTCTAACCACTGAACTGGTGTCTTTCTTACTTCTGTAATTGGATGTTTTTATGACCAAAGTAATTCTATCGTTGGTTTTAGCTATTGATTTTATACTCTTCCTATATAACATCTATCTGGAATGTATGTACACTCCTGGCCAAAATTAACGCAGCACCGGCCGTTAGAATCGCTAGGGAGGTGCTGCGTTAATTTTGGCCAGGAGTGTACATCCGCAAATAGTGGGAAACTGCAAAACTTTTTTTTTGCTTTTTGTTGTGCTGTGTGTTGTTTACAATTTGCCTTACAAGAAAATTTGGAAGTAGTTTAGATTAGTAAATTTATTCTGACTTTATATGGAGAAACTTATTCACATTTTTTCCGGTAAAAAACAAATTTTGTTTTTAACGAATCAAACAGTCTAAATTTATTAACTAAAATCACCCAACGCAACCTGGTGAGATGCCAAATACTGGGCGGCGGATCTTAAATAAAAAGAGAACCAAATACACTTGATTAGCTATTTTCCATAGTGCGGGAAAACTGATTAAAATTAATGAGTCTAAGGTTTTCCCTCCTGACAGTGGAATTTGGGGTCATAGGGAGTGGGAGAGTGGTGGTGCAGACAGGTCTCAGAGTCCCTTAGAATCGCCGGAAGCACAAGGGGAATGCGGAAAAGGTTGATGATTAAGGAGGTGGCTAAAGGGTGTGGCCTGGACCGGGAGGCTGCGATACGCAGAGGTCGCTGAAGCTATTACGCGCCTCGCTTGTCTCGGCGACACTGAATAAATCTTAAGGAATGGATTTACCCTTAGACTGAGAAGGATGCTTCTAATTAATGAGATCCAGTTCCCATGAGATTTGAAGATTCTCAACGCAATTCCGGTTGAGGTAAAGGGCTTACGAAGTACGAATGTTTTTGTATCCGTGTTTTGGATTCAATGTTTTCGTTTATGTAAACAAAAGTCTTATGGGGAAATGAATAAATAAGGGCTCCACCAGCCGGGACCCGAATCCGGATCTCCCACTTGCCGGGCAGTTGATTCATCCTGTTAAGTTGTCACGATTCCTAAGGATATGGGTACGAAGCATCTATCGAAGATGGTACAACCTCGAAGTAAAAGTCTCTAAATTAATGTTTTAAAAGTAGTTGAAGAAAAGCAAAAGTTAGGTACTTTATTGTATAATGGTGTTTTATGCATTTTTAATTCAGATAAAAGGCTGCTGATCTCTTGCAGGGATTTCTCAGGACTAAAAACTAAATTCCACCCATTTTTCTGTGAAGAAATTGATATTGAAAATGATTACAAGGATTTATTTTAGTATAAGTATCCAATGAGACAAAGATAAAAAATATCATATGCGTAAGAAACGCACGATCGGGGCTTAATACAGTCTATTAACTGCTAATAGTAAATTTGAAGTGTCAATGGTCAAAGTTTTATATTTTATCCCTGGCTTTCACGACTTAATGCTAATAAATAGTTATAATTTTTATTAGTTATACTTGTATTTATAATTATCAACTTTAATAACAGCAAGAAATGATAATATACAATTTTAGATAAGACAATACAGATGGTATCATTGTGGCTTCAAACGATAATACTAATTGTATATTTTAAAGTGATATAAAACAGTATAAAATAATCTATTAGCGTACCCTTCTGTTCATAATATGTTACTTTATATGCGGTCATAAAGGTTCGTATGTTTATAAATGGGAGTTTAAAATTTTACTAATAAACAGCAGTGGCATAGAGTGAATTTACCCATAGTTCTATTAAAAATTGTAGTTTAAACAGATTAAAATTAAGTATATTTTAGTTAAATTCTATAGGTGGCGTCACGCATCAAAAATGATAAGGAATGAACGAACTTTTTATCCTCTGAAGTTATAATCTACTCCGAGGCGAAGCCAAATCTCCCTTTTCAAGTATTTGCATCCATCCAAAAAGCAGAATATTTAGGTTCAAACCTCAATTACTTTGATCATAATGCATTTTAGATTGGAAAATAGTAATTATTCCATTCATTCGCGCTCTAGATAGTTTGAAATATCGTTGCTTGAATCAGTTTGTTTGGTCTGAATGTGCCGACGTATATACAATTAGAGTTATTTGTATCCTCCCAAAATCCGGTTCATATGACGAATCACAGCTTGATAAAGACGGGGAAACCCTCGAGTAATTGCCTATTATATCCTCTTCATAGGGTATGAAAAAACTTAATCCCTTTCCAATATATATATATATTATAGCACCCGGAAGAGATTACCATAAATTTCCGACCGCCTTTCAAAAGGGAAATAGATTCATATTGAATCCACGTGACTTATAATGACCCCGGGGAAGATTAGAACCGTAGGGCGATCCTTCCAAACCCCTTCCGATGAAATATTCACGGTGAAAGGCTGCTTCCACGGCTCCTTGAAATGTTAAAGAGGCCCAAGTTCTCCAAACTAGTAGCGGCGTGCTTGCTCCAACATTGAGTCAACACTCCTCAATGGAAGGGAAAAAAATGCGGTATTCGGCGAGTGTGAGGAGTTCTTATGACCGGATCGGAGAGTTGCTGATCCGAAGCTCAAGAGATTTATTTTTTCCCCTTTAGAAATATAAGATCCCTTTCGCTATATTCAATATTTCAGTGGATTTGCGTTCTCGGAAAATGGGTGAAAAATAAAGGCCTGTGTATTCCTCTTCGAAAGTTTCCCTCGTCTCGGAAATTTACCGCGAAGTCTACCTTAGCTACTATAGCTCTCTCATATCGTTGGCATATATTAGAGTTTGTGTGTCTCCAGACAAACTTTGGGACACTATATTCATTGCAGGTTGTAGAGTACGGTGAAAACTACATATTACTAGTAATAGTGCCTTATGACATGTGAAAGAGGAATAAAGGGAAGCATATGGGAAATACGTACATTTCACATGCAAAAAAGCTATTGTTACGTCTTAATAAATATTTATCAAATAAAATTCCTTATATAAATTATATGAATCTTTCATGTGCTATATAAGTCTAACTCCGTCGAAGTTTAACCCCTCAGAAGAATCTTTATATATTGTAACGGATCCTTTTATTGCAAAGACGTTAACATAACAAAGAAAATACAAAAAATTTAGGAGAATGAAGAAAGAACAAAAAAAACAATGGAAGTGGTGTCCTCTGGTGGACGCAGGTTGGGCTTCCTCCGACTGCCACTCTCTCTCCGTCACCTGGGGTCAATTAGACCACACGCGCCACATGCGGCGTTTTCCGGAAAAAAAACAATCGACTTACAAAATTTTGTACAATAAAAGGAAATAATAATAATGAGATAATGCTGTTACAATAACATCATCATCATCAGCCATTTTCAATCCGACGTCGGATGTAGGCCTCCCCAAGTACTTTCCAATTTTCTCTGTCCTGTTCTTCACGTTGCCACGTTACACCTAAGTACTTGATGATTTCCCTATTACACCTGTGTACAGCTCTTCTTCTTGGTCTCTTCACCTCTCTTAGTATCCAGTTGAGAACCACAAATGTCCAACAGTTGTCGTTTTTTCTCGCAACATGGTCGGCCCACCTTCATTTTAGTGATCTTACCTTATCTATGATGTCTGTAACTCCAGTCATCATTCTCACCCAAGTGTTTCGTTTCCTGTCTCTTCTTGTGATTCCCAGCATGCAGCGCTCCATGCTCCTTTGCGTTGTCTAAAGTCTCTGGGTTATTGCAGCATTTAACACCCAAGTTTCACTTCCATCGGTCAGAACAGGTAAAATGCTTTGGTTGAAGACCTACCTCTTCAAAACCATTGGCATTCTTGACTTCAGAATGTGTGAGTTCCTACCAAATAAACTCCAGCCAAGTTTAATTCTTCTGTTTACTTCATGAATACTGTTTTTCTCTCCTGTTGTTACAAGTTGTCGCAGGTATTTGTATTCCAAGCAAGCATCCAGAGGTGTTTCTTGAAGTTTGACTGGTTCTTGCACTGCAAAAGAATTATACATTACCTTTGTTTTTGTTAGGTTATTCCTGTGTCCTATATTCTGACCCGCTGTGTTTAGCTCTTCAAGTCTAGAAGTTAGTTCTTCTGCGTTAGCTGCAAGGAGAACTATATCATCTGCAAAACGGAGGTGACTGATGTCCTCCCCATTTACTCTTAAGCCCTTCTCTTCCCAATCAAGGGTTTTAAAAACTTCTTCTAAAACGGCTGTGAACAAGATGGGAGAAAGACCGTCACCTTGTAGAAGTCCCTTCTCAATCTTGAATTCATCGGTCTCTTCATGCAACATTACTGAAGCTATGGTTTTATCATAGATACTGCGCAAGAAACGGATGTACTAAAAATTCATCCCTTGATTCCTCAGAGCTTCCTCAGAGTGGAGGAGGTACTTACCGAGTCGAAGACCTGTTCGTAATCCACAAATCAAAGGACGAAAGGCATCTCGTGCTCATTCGTTCTGTTAATAATTTCCTGTAGTGTGTGGATGTGGTCCATAGTGCTAAAGCCTTTCTGGAATCCTGCTTGTTCTCTAGGCTGGGCTGAAGACAGGGTCATCTTAGGACGTTCAGTTATTATCCTCATGATTGTTTTATAGACAACTGGAAGGAGGCTAATGGGGCAATAGTACTTCAAATCTTCTTTGCTTCCTTTCTTGCGCAGAAGGGCAGTCCTTGAGTGGTTCAATTATTGGGAATCATATCTTGTTTTAGACAATTACTGAATAATTGTGCTAAAACATTAGCAATCTCTGTTCCACCAGCTGTCAGATACTCCGCCAACACCCCATCTGCTCCTCCTGATTTCCCATTCTTCATCTGCTTAATCGCCGCCATTACATCTTCTGGGAGAATTGAGAGGAGATTTTGTGAGCTTTTGCTTTCCTCTTGGTTTTCCTCGCCGGCATTTCCCATCTTCTTGTATAGGTTGCCAAAGTATTCTGCTACAGTCCTCAGCATTGCTGGTCTGTTATATGTTATTGTGCCATCTCTTTTCTGTAAGGCTAAAATCTGTTTCATACCAATTGCTAGGCGTCTTCTAGCCCTCTTTATGCTTTTGTTATTTTCTATGGCCTCTTGTACAATCTTTTCATTAAAATTCCTCACGTCTTCCTTGATTGCTACTCTGATGGCTTTGCAAAGCTCGGCAGATTCGATATTATCTCTTGGAGTGTTTAAATTCTTCAGTTCCTTCCGTCGTTTCATCATTTGCCTGGTTCCATCACTAAACTTTTTATCCTTAGGTTTCTTGTCAAGCTTGCTACTTCCTCTGCCGTTTTCTTCACGACTTCCATAACTTTGGTTTCGAGTTCTTCCTCCTGAAGTGCTGAGAATCTATTTCTTAGTTCCAGCTGAAACTGCTTCTCGTTATCTGATAGTTTAACAATATTTATCTCCTCCTTCTTGCAAGGAACCAACTTCTTTCGTGTCATTCGGGGGTTAATATTAATTCTGCATCTAACAATTCTATGGTCACTTCCAGTGTTGAAGTTATTCAAAACTTCGCAGTTAGTTACAGTGTAGGGTCTGTTTACCAATATGTAGTCTATTTCATTTTTTTGTTCCATTGGGACCTCTCCACGTCCATTTCCTTGTAGGATTTTTCTTAAAGTATGTATTTGTTATATACATATTGGTGCATTCTGCAAACTCTACTAAGCGGTGACCTCGCTCATTTTTCTGGCCCAGTCTGTATTGTCCTGCGACAGTGTCATCAGCTTCCCGCTGCCCTACACGAGCATTAAAATCTCCCATAATGACTTTGTGGTAGTGGGACTCCTTGTCATGTTCAGTGCCGAGAGTTTGGTAGAAGTTTTCAATTTCCTCTTCGCTGCTTGCCGCTGTTGGTGCGTAGACTTGGATGACATGCACTGAGTATCGCTCATTCATCTTTAGTATGAGTTTACAAATTCTATCTAATACACCTTCGACTTTTACCACATTATCCTTCCATTGATCAAGAATCCAACGCCTCCATTTATTCCATCCTTGGTACCCCTGTAAAAGAATAAATGTCCTTCCTTCAGTGTAAGTAGCTCTTCTGATTTTCTTCTGATTTTCTTCTGACTTCGCTGAGACCGATGACATCCCATTTTATCTTCTCTGCTTCGTAGAGTAGATCCAGCAATCGTTCTTCACTCTTCAAGCTGCGGCAGTTGTAGGTTGTGAGTTGCAGGGTAGTAATTCTTTTTTTCATGATGGACCTCTTTAGTGCCATCCCCTTCCGGATATCCGAATGGGTGGTGCTTTTACGTCCGGATAAATTTCCATTAAAGAAGCTCATCATGAAAATTGTACTTATATTTGGGTGGGTAAGGACAATAATTCACCAGGCTGCCCTACTACCGGTTGGTGAATACCACTTTCATTATTTGGCCGGAGATATTGCTGAAGCCTTCTTAGCATGGTTGAACCTGGGCTATGCATCGCCTCCAACCTCCGTTAACGCCCCTCCGCCCCGATGAGGCAATGAACTGTGGCGGTAGTGCGGAGGGGATATATATTTATATATCACGATAACGTCCGTTAGCGTTTACCCTGCTCCGAAATAATCGTGGTTGCTGCGGGCGCTTAAATAAAATTAAAAAATGACGACGAATGAACGAAACAATGACATTTTATCTCGGTGATAGCAGAAAAGACGAATAAATAGATACATTCAGATTGCGAATAAGTTCATGATAAAATCAATTTAGTTTCGCAAGTAAAAATAAAATAAAAGAAACCGATACACATCCACAAGTTAAAAAACGCTAAAAACAGCGTCCGGTTTCAGTTCGTTCGGCCATCATCAGGTGCGGAGTCAGGGGACACAAAGCTATATATATTAGAGTTAATGGAGGGGAAAAGGAGGAAGAGGAAGGGATAGGTATTGAAGATAGGATTGTAGAAGGGTGAAAGAGGGTGCATAAGAGAAGGGCAGTAATGTTTGTTGGAAGGTAGTCGTTGGTAACTTTTTTCCATGATAATCAGTGAATCAGAATTCGTCTCATTTCGTGAATTGTTATCCTTTTGTCCTTTCTCTATATGGTGAAGAATGATGGGTTGAAAAGAAGTTTGCTTAAGAGTAGGTGTTTTGCGAAAATAAATGACATGCTTTCAAATGACTTCTTATGCTCATTAACGCGAACAGAAAAACTGAGACCCGTTTGGCCTATGTATACTGCGTCACAATCATCACAGATTAACATGTATATGCCGAAACATCTGAGGTAATCGAATTTATCATTTTAATTATTGAAACAATTGCGGAGAGTCTTCAGGTTGTAGAAGGGGGTCTGATATTCTCTTTAGAAATTTATTTGTAATTTTGAGGGATAAGCTGTCAACAAATATAAGTCTACACCACTATATGGTAGTCTATAGCGGAAGGTGTGGTAGGTGAAAATTTTTTGTGATGCATAATTTCCTCAACTTCTTTTGAAGGAGCCTGTCAATTAAAATTGTTTGATATTTGTTAATGTTAGCGATTTGTTTAGTTATTTGTTGCTCTTTCTGAAAATTTTCGAGGGACATTGGATAATACGCTAGTCTGTTTATAAAGGAACGGAAAGAAGATAATTTCTGAGAGGGATGATGATTAGAGAAAGCTGGTATGGTATGATCGGTGTAGGAAGGTCTACGGTATAAGGAGAAAGAAATTTGACTTTTGAAATGATGGAGTGCAGGATCATGATTTATTTCAACACAAATCCTTTGAAGTTGCAAAAATAAAATTGATCATAGTTTTTATCGTCTAATAAAGCGAGTGGGGCGAAAATTCTTTCATATTTACAAATTTAAATGCATGAAGATGTAAGAACTTGCTGCCTGAAAAATGTAAATTTGCGTGTAATCAAACTTTGGAGCTGATAGGACATTTTTGTCCTATGAGCTCGTAAGTTTGAACAAATCGTATTTTAGAAATAAAAAAGATTTTCCTCGAGACTTCAGATCGACGGACACTATGCTCACTGTATATAAGGATATTCCGTTTTGACGGTTGATTCATGATATTTTAGCTGATTGATTAATTTTTACTCTGTCAGTAATTCAATTTGGACATTTCCATAAATTGATGATTAATTTTTTCCATCATAATGATTTATTTTTATTTTCAAGTAGATTCTCAGAAAGTTTCTTTTCTTCTAATTCAAAATTTGTGAACTACTATCGGTAAGTTAAACAGGTTTTTAATAACCCTTTTCTAATTAGTAATACTTTTAACGTGAAGTAAAAGTTTTCCTAGCTGGAGATTTTCCTAAATGGGCAAAACAGGATTTTTCGCAAAATGTGATCCATATGATGAAGACATATTTCTTTTACGTATTATATACTCATGAGCCTTAACTACAACGTTAATCATTGCGGGAGGTTTATCTTAATAAAGTAAGTTAAACATTTTCGGCGATTTTAAATTTGAAGTTAAACATTAAAAAAGTAATAATTCTAAAAACGTTAACGATATATATATATTTATATATGTATATATATATATATATATATATATATATATATATATATATATATATATATATATATATATATATATAAATATGAGGCTCGTGGATAGTTTTTAATGCTAACAAAGCTAACCACTATTATAAAACATTCTATTGATGATCCTTTGTAAAATTTTGAGAGTATATTTTTCTTATTAAGCAAATAATGAAACCATTGCTTTCTTTGAAATATATGCAGGCTTTTTTATGTAAGCCTTTCAAAGCATGAAAGAGAACACGCACATTCGGAATTCCTTTCTTTCTTCGAATTGAAGAGCATAACTTTATTCGAGCACCGCTTTGTCACCAAACTTTCATTGAAATTGACTCATTTAATTCACGGGGTTGCGAATTTGAAAGCGGAATATCCATCTCATTGTTTCATTATTATTATTGTAGTCCATCGCTTAAGTACCTTATTTTTCTCTCACGCCCAGACTCTTCTGTTCTTTGTGGACACTTTCATCATTAATTAAATTTTTGTTTTGAATGAGGGATTTTCATAAGCATTTTTGATTTATAAAAGGTAGGATTAGGGCTTTGGCAGAGATATTGTGACCAATTCTATAACCATGGTCAGAGAAGTTTCTGGGTCTTCGACACAGTATAAAATATTCTGTTTTAACATCGCATTTTAAGGAATGTAAAAAAATAATTCTTTTTGGGTTCGTAATTAATGAAAAAATATTATTATAATCTCTGCTTTCCCTTTCTGTTTTTCCTCAGACATTAATTCAAATTTCACAGCGCTACTTCATGTTGTGCAGGATATTCTTTAACTATATTTCATTAATAATTATGGCAAACATTTCCAAATTTTGATTCAAAGTGCTCAGATATCATGCATGTTCTAGTATGTATAATAAATCTTGGATATCATATAATATGAATATCTTTTAATTTATTGCTTGGCGATTGAAGTGAGAGTGTTGTGAGATTTGTCTTTTTCAGAAGTTTTGGGATAAAAAATGAGTTTTACTGAGAGATTGAGGGGTTTATATTCCTGCATTCCAGAGGTTTATACATCTTCACAAAATATTCCGTACAAACCATTTTACGAGGACCGTCATCGTAAGAGTTTTACTGCAGCGAAAAGCGTTCTCGAGCGTTCGGGTCTTCAATAGTTATCACCCCATCGATTTTGGACGTTGGACCGGCAAGCACACCAGAGAAATGTTTCTCCATTTGTCATGTTTGAGTTTAGTATAAACTACCTTCAAAATTTAAAAAGGTGCGCACATGGCTATCAGAAATACCTTACAGTTTGGCTGTTTATTTTAATTACAGAAACTTTATAAATAGTCTACATACATTAATACTATAAGTACATTTAAATTCCTAGAGTTTTAAAGATACGAATAATAATAAGATAATAGATTAACGAAGTGATAAAATCTGAAAGAACATAATAAATTTATTTTAATAATATATCTGATAAATTTATGTTTAGCGTTGTGACTGATATTGATCTCGGCTCAGATATTACTTGTTATATTATGCATTTAACTCAGTTAACTTTATGGGTTTTAACACAATCACTTGCAAATTTGCAAGATCTTTAGTTGCACCACTTATGTCAAATATGCCTTCATTGCCATCAGTCATTGGAAACAAGCAAGTATTCATACTGTACTTACGAAATAATTTTAGTAAAAATGAAAATTATGGAATTCTAGATTACTTTCCTTTTTTTCAAGGCGAATGTGCCTTCAGATGTTAGAAAAATTGGATAATTCGAATTATTTTTATGTTGAATAAACTCAGTGACGATGATGGTATGGTTATTCACACTAGCGAAGCAGATATTTACTTATTCAACTTGTTAGTGGCTTATAAAATACGAGATTTGTTATATGTTCTAAAAGTTCCTCAATCTAAATCCCAACGATATTTTTTAATCTTATAACAAAATTTTGGTGCATTATATCTCTCTCCGTAGGCATTGGTTTAGATATTTACCGAAAATAACTATGAATGAAATGTTGTATCTCCTTGATATATTGCGTGATGATGTTTCTGCTTTCAATGCATTTTATTAAAGTTACAATTTTTTAAAAACCTCAGTCTAACGAAATTTTGTGGTTAACTATTTTTATAGTTTAAATACTTGCATAGCAATTTTAATGGAAAATTTTGAGTTTTTAGGAACCTTCAATTTTGTACTATATTGCGAATATTCACGATATTTTATTATCTTTAAGAAAATAAAATATAAATTTCAGACTGCAAAGAAAATTTTTTCAGCGAAACCTTAATTTTGATAAATGAAATCAACTTGGTCGTGTTTGAAAAAGAGCCGTCCATTAAGAAGTATAAACTCAGAATAAAGGAGATTCTTAAAATCGGCTAAAGCCCAATAACCTACTTTGACTTTCATTCAATCTTATACTGGCAATATGCGGAAGCCAACCACACGCACGTAATACAGATAAGCCGAAATCCTTCATTCACATAGCCGGAATGGAACATAATGCAGATTTTTTCGTCTGAATGCAACACAAAGGAGCGGGACAAAGGAATTTCCGGTGCAGGGCGACAAAAGGGTCCAATTTTTACTAAGAGGATTTTCCACAGCTAAGGGAGAAGACTTACCCCTCAGCCAGGGAGATCTCTTGGTCATCTCCTAGGTTACAGGACATAAAAGGGGGCTTAGGAGAGTAAGTGTTGGAGGGCGAATTCGAATCGACCCCGATGAAATGCTGCAGAACTAGGGAAAGCAGGGCAGGGTGAGGGGTGTTCTTGACCATGCGCAATGTCACCCCTCTCTTATAAGCGATAAGTGCCGGATTGATTCGAGAGCTACTCTAGGGTACTCTGGGATTTAATTCTAGATCTCTTTGGGCGAACCGAATGAATGGTAGGATTTTTCGAATGTAAGAGAAAACTTAATCTCGTCGAAGTTTTTACGTTCCGTGAAGGAATGGACTTGATATACCGATTACAAAGATTGATAGATAGGTATTTTCGCTTGAGTATAAATAAAAGAACATCTTGCACTGACTGGAAATATAATTGCCCGAGATGAATCTTTAATAGAGATTGCTTTCAATTAAATAGCTAGTAGCATTGAAGAATTTTGTAAATCCTTTTGATATGGAATATACATAACGAAAAAAAATGCATGACTTTTGTTGAGGGGAGACACATACCTTAGTCGTGACAAACAAACGAAAAATGAGCAAAAAGCTATAAAGAATGAAATCAATTGTAGACAAACAATACATACCGTACCTACTATCTCATAATGCACGGCATGGAATTTTCGCACCACAGATTCAATATAAAGTTTCAAGTTCCGTTTATATCCAAATAGATTTTTTCATTTATATTTCGTTAGTTATCTATTTTTATGATCAATTCCTAGGCCTTGTGAAATTGGTGAAACTTTTCCAAATAAATTTATATTCATATATCGTTTATTTAACTAGCTTCATTGACTTAATTATAAATTAAGTTACGCAGTAACTTAATTAACATAATCCATCGAAAAAACATCATGAAATCAAAAATAAATAATGCAACGCAGGTATATTTAAGCGATAACAATAGAAACTAATTCCATGTCAGGGATATGCCGTCAGTTCAGATAAAATATTTATTTTCCAATAATTGAACTCACCTTGCATTTTAATAGGACATGTGTACTATGAATCCCGAAAAAATTGTCTAGGTAAACATCTTAAATTCACGTAAGGGCTTATGTGAATTTGCCTTCAGCTGCAATTAAGTTTTTCTGTAAACTTATCATTTACTTGCTACTGTAGGTCTACTTGACAGGTCTCTAGGTCTCTGGAGTAACCACTTAGCAGCAACCGAGCGGAACTTGAAGGCCGAAAAGTTTTGAGTTTACCTCGCAGAAACTTATACGCGTAAAAGCGACGCAAGATATCTTAGCGCCGTGTCGTTATACAATAAGTAGCACACTCAGATTCGCGTGTTGCCTAAGATCCAGGATGTTGTCTCTCCTTATTTGCTCACCTTGGCCTTGTGTATACAGAGATATTCTAATTTTATAAGATGTTGTGAATGGAATGTTAAACAAAAAAAGGCATCCTGAAGATGAAATAAGAATTAATTAGTACGGTATTTTTGTATATTATATCTAATGTATGTTGATGCATAATATTTTATTGTATAATTTTACGTAGATGGATGCTTAAATGGGATTCGCTTGAGTTGTTTAAGATCATTCAATGTATATTTAGTAAAAATACCACCCAACCCTGAAATTTCTAGTAGTTCTGTACAACATAATTATATAACTATGGATTTAAGTTTTTGCTCAATTAAATTATAAGAGTATACCAAGTAGAAATTGAAGATCTTAAATAGAGATTTCCCTCAATTGAGTTGGTGAAAAAAGAATTTAACTGAACAATCGAATGTTTGTTGAAACATAATATTTTATCGTTTCCTTTTAATTAGAATACAAATGTGAATTATTAAAAGGTATTCACTGGTGTTTCCCAAGATAAGTCGATTTTGTTAAGGGTTCGCGAAAATATTATCTGACCCTGAAGTTTCCGGTAGTTCTGTGCAACTTGAGGATATACGTAACTATGAATTTAAGCTTAACTATTTGTTAAATGACGTAGTATATTATTATTTGACCCTTTTATTACGCGAGATTAGGCCCGCGTATATTCGGAGTAGATCATTTGACCTCTATTCCTCTTCGTACAGATTCCCTGAAAAAGGAGCAATTTTATCTTTCCAGGAATCAACAAATTGAAAAAAAAAAAGACTGTTACAATCTTCCGTCCATCACAGCCTAACTTGAGCTTTTCATTTGATCATTTCACTTTTAATCATCTCCTTCGACGGCATCGGAAACGTCAAATCTTTCATTATCTCATCAATTTTTAATTACCATCTATGAGGAAATTGAGGTTCTAATCAGAGGGTGCGGTCCTCAAGATTTTCCTGTTTCAGGTCGAGGAATCTGATAGCGTTCCTCGAGGCACTTATTCCCAATATGGAATCCCAGTCAGAGTATCCAGTGCCGTGATTTAGCATCATCTTCCTATTACACGTGGTTCCTGACCCAGTAACTAGTGCCGGGAAACCGAGCTGTGTATTCTGAGGCGAAAGATTTCCCCGTATTACCGTTCACGAAGACCAGCTTGAGATCAACAAGAAGCTCAATAGAATCTCTACCTTTCCTCAGCGTAACTTTAAATAACTTTGTGTATGTAAAAGACCTTTTGTTTTTCCTTCATTCTTATCTTCATTACAATAGATTTAATTAGAAATAAGTATTCTTAGAAATCAAACAAGATACTGTAACTCCGAAAATTGATGATATTTATTTAAATTATTTAGTATCACAAAAACGTTGATACATTACATCGATTGTTTAAATATAGTCTTTAAGTATAGTCTATTAAATATATAATCTCGTTCAGTTAATGTTTTCAAATCGAGTTTTAGTTGCAACGACCAGCGACTTTACAACACTATCACTAGTAAAAATTTTTATTAATGATTTTTTAAAGTGGATTTTATGCTATTTCTTATAACACAGTTATTATACGAATTGGTGGTGGGTAGAAAGTAGAAAAATTTCAAGAAGAAACGGACATGAAAAGTGTCTGTTAGGACCGGGAATTGAACCTCTGTCTTTCATTTTCCAGGTGGCTGCTTGAGGCTATCAATCTATTCACCCAGAACAATCTTACAGTCTGTTTTGGGAGAGTTTCTAGGCAAAGATTTCATCCAACTATTTGCCATCGACCATGGCCAACGATCTCATTGAGGTCATACAAAGTGGTGCGAAGGAGAACCTCTTAGGCACGTTGTCATGACAAAACGGCATATTCTAGCTAGGTAGATTAATTGGCTGGAGCGATCACCCATAAAGTGGAAGATATGAGTTTGACTCTCGGTCCCATTAGATATTTTTCATGTTGGTTTTTCTGTGGGAATTTTTACTAGTTAAAATATATTCATAAGTTCTGTGAATTGTTTGGTAGGCTCGTACACATTAATATTCCATAGTTTCTGACAGTTAAGAACTTACCTCATCCTTGATATCATATAACATTACGTGCCTTTGTCTTCCCCTCTGTTTTTTCCATTACATTCTATCATCTTTTTTCAAAGATAAATAAAGAAAATCTAAAGAATTACATAACACACGCTTATTTAAGCAGTCTGTTATAATTCGCATTCATACCTTGAATTATTGAAATTTATTTTTTCCACCGTAATATATTCTATTGAGAGAATAGAAAATCCAGTAAGTGGATTGTATCCGGAAATAAAACAACTTGTGCATTTTATTGTAGATTTTTCTAGTACCCTTGTAACATGCTTCGTTGTACACATTTTTACTGGCGAATTTCACTCACCGAGTTGCGCCCGGGAATTCGCCCCGCCCTACTTACGGCTACAACAGCTGCTCTCGCGCTTAAACTATTCCAGAGTTTATTTACATTGGCCTCTGGCGCTATACGGACTTTTAGCTGCGAGATAGAAGAATTTCTGCCTCGGACGAAACATGGCTGTAAATGCAGCTCATACTCATGGATCGGAATTTATATCGAAGCAAACATTATCATGCGCTACTTCATGTCCATTGAAAATGCAACAGAAATTCCATTCCCGTTATTTTTTCCATTTTGGTAAATTCTTTAAAGTAACAATAAAAGAAAGATGTAAACTTACTCATATTAGCTCTAATTTTGAGATATCTTGGGTGTATTTGCGTAGGCTACCAGGGTAGATAGGTAAATAAAAATGTGAATATGGGCATGAAATAGGCATGTTTCAACTGTACTCTTCCGTCTCGAAATTTCTTTAACGTTCATATTACGTTATTTTTTTGTAGAATCGTACATATATCCAATATGGTGAAGTTCAGAGGAATTTCTTCAGTATTTGTAAAGATTTATAAATAAAATGTCATGTGGTCAGTTGGTCAAAGTAATAAAGCCGAACGTTTCGCAAATGTCTATGTAAATGAGATAAAAGAAGTACCAGCTGGATATTGCATAATTAAGTCTTGTTGTTGTATTTGTGTTTGTCTTGTAGACACTGCCTTGGGATCCCACCTGATGACAATAAAACATTAGCAAATAATAATAAAGCTTTTGGTCGTTTATGTGACCATTTCACATCCCGGTTCAGCACTGTAGCTCGGTCTCTATCCGTAGTCGCCATAAGACATCTTGAATAAGTACCGCAATTAAGTTTTCAGGGTGAAAGTAAAGGAGCTCTTTGGAGCTCTCTTAAAAGACTTTGGAAAAGTTATTTCCCCTCGGGGTGTGTTTACGGTACCCGCAATTCCAAACACTTTCGGTCAACTTTCTTTGGAAGATTGGTATCGAGTTTGCTCATCGTACATCTCATAAAAATTTCGTGAAGAAACGATCGAAGTAAGGAAACAAATAAGTTAAATTCGTCACAGATTAAGACTTTTGCGTCCAAACTAATTTATTAAAATCTTCCCTTGATTGAAAAGATTGTACAGTTTCTACTCCCATGTCTGATGAGTGGAACCGTTTTTATACTTTTTTCGATATAAAAGAAAGAAAAATATATTTTAATAGGCTTTTATATCACACTCGTTCATTTCTGTGGTAAAATGAAAGCTACCAAGATATGTATGATGCCGAATAATTACAATTGTCTCGGCTACTCCTTATTTATGCCATCAAAAGTGATATTCATTATGCCGTTGCACTACACTTACTAGGAGAAGTTTAGCTCGTTATAAGGTTGGGCTCAACTTATTGGCACTTTATTCACTCACTTCACTTATTCACTCACTTCACTTCACTTATTATGGCTCATTGGGAAGAAAAAAGAGCACACTGCCTCACTCCTCATCTTGCCTGGTAAGCCTCATTCTTCTTTCAACGATTTTGATAGCCGATAGTGAAACGTTTGATGATTCCACCAGCTAAAGGCAGAGGAAATGGTTTCTATGGTTTCCTAGGGTAAGGTGACAATGCTAAGCAAGGAAATAATAAAATCACTAATGGTACCTACTAAACGAATAAACCATATTTGTAATTACATCAAAAGAAGTGCAATCATATTATCGTCATTTAATACGAAGATACAATTTATTTTACTGTATTAGAGAAAGTTACAGGAATTTCGTTTTGAAAGTATTAAACATCCTAGAATATGCATCTGGGATTGATTGCTCTTTGATGGTTAACAACTTAAGTTATAACTAAACACCAAAATGCTTTTCACATATAAGAAATGAAACGAGCACCTTTGAAGGGTCGAATTAGTTCTCCTACGTACCCCATTCTTCTTGAAAACTTGGTGACACGAGAGCATTTGATTCTTCTGTGAGTTCAAGTGCTCTCGACTTGGGCGTGAAGGACGTAATTATGATGGGAGTTAATTGAAGATCAAAAGCTCTTTGGCTTCGAGTGGCTCTTGAATTCCTTTGCGAGTGCCAAATAGATATGCGAAGGAAATTTTAAACGGTTTCCATGTAAATGCTTAGGTCTTACAATAGAAGTGAGTGCGTGGATGCATCCTACGCATTAGCGTAAGATCTATGTTGCCCTTGTACTCTGAATCGATGTGGTTTGAACGATCTCCTTGATCATCAAAGTTGAGATTCTAAAATATTCACATTTTTATCAAATATCTGTATATTTCGTTGTTAAGTTATTTGAGCAGAAAACTAAATAACCATTAGGATAATATTATTCATGAAAATATTTATCTAATTATTCATATGTATAATCTTATGACGATGTATAAGCACTAAAATCTTCTAAGGTAAACTGATGATATACTTGGAAAAACAAATTTTACGTTTTTGTTACGTCACCAGACGTCGCCACTTTACGCTGACTACGAGGTATATAAAAAGCAGTCTTCATTTTACTCTTAAGCGGAATCTGTGGAATTTAAAAATATTCCACCACATAATTCACTAAGGATTAGATGTAAGAAGAGACATAAAAGTCTCAATCTCGCCCTAATAAAATACATTTTAATATTTGCTTTATATTATTACTCTGCATTCTTGGCAGGTAATTATAAAAAGTACATAAATGGAAAATTTCTGCTTAAAATAATACACAAAAGTTAAATTAATTAAATGAATCCTTTTTATGATTTATGGAAAGGGATAGTCTTAAGTCCATCTTTTGCCGGAAGCCCGTAATAATTTCCTATGTCCTATTACATATAAATATAATCTTATTACACATAAATAACAAATATAATCCTATTACATATAAAATGAATCGTTTCTGGTGGTTTCTGGTTAATGTCTTCAAAAGTTCTTAACTAGTTGCGTTTATATCTATTCACTGTAAAAATAATTTCTAAGTATCCGAAGAACAAATAAATGACATTTTTACGCTATTTAATTGATTCGCTAATTATAGAAGAAAACGTATCTTGGTTGGTTCTATAATTTTTTGCCCTTATCGTTGATTTTCATGAAAATTAATAATGTATAATATTCTACTCAAACTTTTGTTATTCTTTACTATTAGCTAAATTGTATGCATAATTGAGAAGTTACATTTGAGTTATTGAATGCTCAACATGCATCTCTTTATCTGTCCTATCAGAGAATCTTTTGAATTGTTCGAAATTCCGTACAAAAGCAAGAAATGATCATTATTTATCATATTTTGGCGTAGTATTGTAGAGGTGTTAGAAACTGTATACCAGTTTATTTTCGTAATTGATCAAGATAGATTTGTCCTGGATGATTGTAGGGGAACTTTACGGGTTTTGGTGCGTTCCTTGAGACATTTTCTTTAATTAAATGCATAAATATACCTACTTGAATAGTTAATTTCAATAATTATTTCCTAATATTTTGTAAGTTTAGTAATAGTAATGTAGTAATACATCGTTTCTTATCTCTGGAAAAAAAGAAATGGAAAATAATTTATGAACTTCCATTTTTTTATAAAGTTCGTTTTCCTTGTTGTAACTAAGTTGGAATTAAAAATTTAAACAACTGAAATCTAGGCAGTTCTAACTTAAGTTCTACCTTAGTTTCTACCTGGCAACATCACGAAAAATCTTAATTTTCATCGCAGAACGTCGATCAAAAGACGCTAGTACATCTCTTTGGACGAGTGAGACGACGAAGATAATAAATTGTTGCTCATTTGATTTTTTTATTACTTTTTAAATCGTATTCCACGCGGTCAGTTTTTTTATGGTCCCCCTGATGGGAAGGTCGGGCGCTCCTGAGCTGCGAAGGCGAGCTAATGGTCCGGATTAGGATTTGATCCGGATTTCTATCTGAAAAAAGTAACTGCGAAACCCAAAGATATCTACCATTAACCATAATTTGACTTATTCGCCTTAATTACTTTCACCACCCTTAATATGGACTTCTTCGTTTTTTGTTAAACTTTGTTTTATTAAAAAAATCTTCGCTTTTTCGGAATTCCGCTAAGTTACGCCCCCCTCCGTGATTTTGTTTCAGAGTTTACCGCTTAGGCGATATTTAAGCATACCATGGTATTTCTTATGGTATATAAAAGACTTTATACTATTTTGGGATATAGAACTATGCAGGTAATCAAGGGATGTGCGATTTGAATCATAGACCGTTTGAACTAGAAGTGTCTTTGTCAATTGTGATGAAGAATGGGGCTAAAGTGAAGGGCAGACCTGCAGGAGACTGGGAAAAGGGTCCAGTGAGGAGAGCATGAAAATAACCCACATTGTCACCTCGTTTGAACTGTCTTCAACGTGTTTCCGGTTCCATTTTCTGCCTTGTGATTCTCCTTATTTTTCGAAAAGGTCAACGGTTCACTTCTTCTGAACATTCCCAGTGAAGAGTGAGACTAAAGTGTTGGATTGCTGTGAAATACAGTAGATTGTCATCTATGCTTGAATAATCACGAGGTGAATCGTTTATAGCGAAAATCAAGACATTTTGTTTAGCCTACTAGGAAGCGTGTTTCCTTTAAGAGATAGATTTTTTCACGCTTTAGGTCATAGGTTCCCAAACTTTTTTCCAATGACCCTCTTGCCTAATATTGAATTTTTGTGCCAAAAAACCATATTTGGTTTCCATTTGGTTATATTATCTTTTAAATGGATTCTTTGTCTATCAACTCTCTAAAACACTCAAAAATTCGAATGAATCTTGGACCATTATTTTTTCTCACTTTAAATCTCTATGGGCCCCTTGGGGTCCGCATCGCTTCTAGAAACACAATTATAACCGACTCGGAGTATACATTTTAACATGTTCTGGAATATTTACAATTTTCAATTAGAAATCACTGTAGTTTTACATAAAAAGTTATCCAGCCCATTCGTCTTATTAATAACTTAATGTTAATATTTTTTGTTAAATAAATGTGTTATTGGAGCAATTTTTCTATTGGTCACGTAATGGCCATATCATAAATACACTCTTATATGAAATGTAATATATACACCATAGTCCTTTATTATTATTATTATAATTATTATTATTATATTATTATTATTATAAATAGTACGAGGAGTACCTTTGTCAAACTCTGATAGTAATAGCCTTTTGGCTTGAAGAAGAGAAAAAGAAAAAACTTCTTCAATACTCATTTCGCCTTAAAAGCTATATTCACTTTCCAAAGCATCAAATATTTGAAGTTTTATTTTATTTTTATTAGCTATATAGTTCTATTTCATTTTGACATCATTTTGTCCAGAATTGATTTTATTCTATGCTCTTATTGGCCTAGAGCTACAATGAACTCGATTCACTTCAATACAGACTCGATAAATGATATCAAAGCAATAACATAACAGTTTTTACAACTCCAATAGTAAGGTTTTTATTAAAATACTGGCAAAGGATTATAAAATATCAGCACAGGTGTTTTCAATATGATTTCATGAAGCCAAGGTATGTTTAATTTAAAAGAGACATTGAGGTGTGACACGCTACGCGACGTAATTGTGTTTACAGTCTCCTTCATAACGTCATCCATGACATCAGATAAGCATAATTCCCTTATGAGCCCAAGGAATGAGAAGCTATACTTTGATTTTTTATAAAATCCATGAGATTGCCCCAGGTCTATCGAGCGAACTAGGACGCGCTCAGCTATGATTTTCCCCTCCAAGTCTTTAAGAGGAAAAAACCTTGACCTCTATCTCTAACCTGGAAGGGGTGTTTCAACCCTTTAATTTTTTACGGAAAATCCACCACCATCTTTCCCTTATATTTTTGTGATGATAGCTTAGTTCATAGACTTGAGTTTTAACTATTAAGTATTTCAATAAATATGATGAATCATAGTTTAATATTATTTTTACTATTTAAATGAATCTCGCCTTCTAATGCTGGAAATGTTTCACTTATCGTTTGCCTTCTTTTGTAATGCTATCTCAGGATCATACTTATCTATGAAAATCATCTTTGGGCACTTATTTCAAGACCCTCATATTGAGCTAAATCCAGCCTCCATATCTTGGTGCTTGCTTACAAAACTGATCTCTCTCCCAGAATTTGAACTTGCAAGGTCCTTATTAGGAACCTTCCATGAAGGAATATTTTTATTTGTGCTTCGGTTAAGAGTAGAGACTTATTTAATTTACCTTCAAATTCTTAATCACCAACTTACTCATGCTTGTGAAAGTATGAAAGCTGTTGAGGTATAGTTGATACTGAAATATGGCATTTATTTATGTTTGTCCCACAACTACATTACATCACTATAAAACGTTCTGTGCATTATGCTTTGCTCATATTGATGCGTTTCACTCATAGAATTATGGTTCAGGAAAGAGAAGGCCAACCTACCTAACCAAGTAAGCCTCCCAAGTAAGAATAGACTTTCAAGTCTACTCTTACTTGGGATTTATCCTGGCTGCACGCCATTTCGTGCAAATACCTTTACCTAAGTTCCCAGTAAGCCTCATTTCCCATCTTAATTTTGATTCAGTTAATAATGTAGGATATGAGTATACGATGAGCCCGTTTGCTGACGATTTTACTGCTTCAATCAATTATAAGTGTTATGACCTTATTGAAGTTTATTTCGAAAATCATGACTCTCATGGTTTTTGCTTCATTGATTTTTGCGAAAATGTAATGCGAAAAAACTGTCTTCTTATTTTTTACTTTGGAGCCAATATTGCACTAAACTAACTTCTTATCCCTCAATTTTTATAAAAAATTCATTTATATGAGACTATTCCTTGACCTACATTTGTTTGAAAGATCTCACAACTTTTAAAAGATCCAGGTATAGCTATATTTAGAGCTATTTTGACAAGTTTCGTAGTTTTCCTCTTTGGTTATTAATTTCAAGGTAATAAGTCTCATTTGATATCATCGATCTTCCTTGTTTCAGAAAAACTTTTTAAAACATAATTCCTCAATTAACAATTTTTTTATAATGAGCACTGCTTAAAAAGTTAAGGGACGTGGAACTTTCTGTTGGATCCCTAGTCTCTCATTAGCGCTTTGATTTAACAGAGTAATGACTCCACGCCCTTAAATCCATCTCTTTGATGTAATTTAAAAATTTCTACTTAATACCCCAGGCACCTTTATCCCCCGTTTCGCCATACATAGTCCTAAGACTTGTCACTTGATTTTTTTATAATCTATGTGGAATCATAACTCCAATATTTTTACGTTTATATCAAAGTTTAAGCTCCGTCAACGGGTTAAATCAGCTGCTTATAATGATTGTAAGCCGATAGGAAGCAAAAGATAGAAAACCAGTTATTCATATTTTTAAAAGTATGGTTCTGAATAAAGTATTTCATCTCTTCAATCAATGGTAAATACTTTTTTACTTTCTCCATATACGAAGTATAGAGAAAGTATTGTTTTCATGAAAAAAATCGACTTCGAGAAATACGGAATTTCGACGGAAATACATGTTTTGGGGTCCCTAGAACACGTTTTGACCATTTTTGGAATGATGTCTGTGTGTGTGTGTGCGTGTGTGATAGTGGGCGCTCTAACGTGAAAACTGTTAGTTGTATTAATACCAAACTTCATATACAGTATTGTGGTGTGTGCTGTCAGAGTTGATTAGTGTTTAGAGTAAATCGGTAAACCGGAAGTTGAAGTTTTGGCTTAGAAGAAAATTTCAGTTTTTGCAAAATATCTCCATAAATATGATATTTAGGTATATTCTATTATTTATAAAAGTTTTAGAAAATGTAAATAACTATAACTTTTGTATTTAATATATTTTTATATCACTAATTTTTTAGGAGTTATTCGTGAAATACTGATAAACCGGAAGTAGCTGATTATGTACTTTGTGGGCGCTCTAACATGAAAACTATTCGTTGTATTAACATCAAATTTCATATGTAGTATTTTGGTTGGTTTAGTTAGAGATTAATAGTTTTTGGAGTAAATCGGTTAACCGGAAGTTGAGCTTTACTTTTCGAAGCTCGTTGCCGTTTTTGCAAAATATCTCCATTAATCTGATTTTTAGGTATATAGTATTATTTATAAAAGTTTTAGAAAATAATATTTACTATAACTTTCGCAAAAACATATTTTTTTATAACTGATTGTTTAGGAGTTATTCATGAAATACTGATAAACCGGAAGTTTCTGATTATGTAC
The DNA here is from genome assembly GCA_947579665.1 of Sympetrum striolatum. Lineage (NCBI taxonomy): Eukaryota > Metazoa > Arthropoda > Insecta > Odonata > Libellulidae > Sympetrum > Sympetrum striolatum. Next base: position 79,348,535 of record OX388346.1, read on the forward strand.
TCTGTGGGCGCTTTGGGCGAAAGGCCAATTTCATCGTTTTTCTTCGAACATGTCCCAAAAAAACATTATTTATAATGTTTGTGGCGTAAAAGATAATAACATATAAATTAATCACTCATCTTCCAAGTTTAGATAGAATAGAGAGTTCGAAAATACTCTCGTAGATAAATATTTACATCTTATATATGGAGAAAGTCATGTGCTGGCCACATCAGATTTTTGAATTGTGTCATCATATTGAAAAGATTTTGGGTTTGTGGAGAAATATTTTCTCAGCTTAATTCATGAAAACCAAAACCCTAACTTTAACCCCACATCGCATGAAAGCACCGAGAAGGAAGGGGGTGAAAAACACTTACGATGAAGGTGTCAATATGACTGAAAAATATTTTAAAATTTTCTTATTTGAAATTAATTTACAAGGTAACGCAAAATTTGTATATTTAATTATAATACAATCCAGTGGCTAAAATCTGAGTCATTATGAATACAAAACATGCAATTCCAGCATCAAAATCTTGTTAATAATCAAGAAAATCGAAACCTCATTGGCATGTGCTTAGATGTTGAATTTAAAAAATGTAGTCGGTAGTTCTGAGTCTTGCAACTCTGCAAAGAAACAAAATAAAGCCACAAAGTAATTATCAACGTTTCCTTTCATATATAATACTGTTTTCCTATTTGCATACTTCTACTATAAAATCGAAATTTATGTTTTCTTGTTGCAATAATGATACCATGTTACCCATGGTTACCAAATTAGGTCCGGCAACACTGTAGTTCGTCTTCAAATTGGCAAAAATAACTTAATTCTTCCTTTTTGCAATAATGCCTCTATGGTAACAATGGTTACCGAATTAATTCTTGCAGATCGGAATGGCAACAATGCCTTATTAACAATGAGATACGAATAACATAAAGAAAAAAATTGAGAAAGGAGGTGGAATTGAAAGATTTAAACCGAGTAACCGGATGCTCCGGTCCCAGTTTCCGGCGTTGCAACATTGGTCAATCAGTGGCCTGACTCGACGAGGAAATTAGATTCGTAGATGGGGAACCGAAAGATAGGTGGAGTGACATTCGGGAGACTATATTCCCAACCACGGATACGCCCATCGATCTTGAAAATATCGGCGCCAAATGCCATTTCCGCCGCCAGTTTTTTTGGGATTCGATTGGTTTTTGTCTTCCGATATACGCCTACTTCACTCTCCCCGACTTCTCTACAATCGATAAGGCCGAAAGCAATTTTTCTTTCTTTCACTGATGACAATAAGTTACTGCAATCGTTTTTTAATGTAGGAAATACTTTTCATGTTTTTTATTGGCATAGGATGGAATAATATTTATAAAATGACAGGTAACCATACAGATAGTTCAACGGTAAATTAAAATTGCATAATCTTGAATATTTGTGCTGCAGATATAGAATTATATTCCATATAGGTATGATTTTGATCAGTCTCTGGACCTTCCTACACGAAAATGTATCAGATACTTTTACATTGTAAATTTAAGCTAATGATGTTGAATAATCACCTATGTTTTAGCCATCGATTAAGTTAAGGAAAATGTAAATCATTTGACCATTGTGATACGCTTATGTGGGTGTCTTCTTTATGTGTTTTGTCTTAGGGAAGACAGTAAAGATATACTAGCTCATACCTCATCTTGTCTTGTAAGCCCCATCCACATTTTTTTTAACCTACGTTAGAGGTTTTTAAAGACTAAGAAATCTTTGGGTTGACGCTTTAACAAGATATGCCAAGAGCAAATGACCTCAATCCACATCCTATTTTATAAGACCCCCAATACTTTGGTACAGATGTTTATGAATTAACCAATCTTCGACCTTATGCTTTAATGAGAGCCAAGTATCTCATTCCTCATTATACATTCTAAGACTCATTTACATGCCTTTTAGTTGCTAATAGTGGAGGGAATGAGTTTAAAAGTGGCCTTCTGGTTTTAATACCTCACTGACATTTGTTAATGAGCTAGCGAAAATGATCCATCAGAGCTCCGATAAAAGGGCAACTCTTAATTAAGGGATTCGTAAGTCTCGGAAAACGCGAAATTTTTTATAACACTTAAAATGGCGCGAAGTAATGGCCTGCCTTGATGTAAGGGCAATTAATTTCAGCTCGACATTAATTGGAACACAAGATCATATGGTATAGAGTTTGAGGAAACGCGTAAACTCCATGAGCCTGGAATTGAAAAAAAAACATACTCGCTGAAAACACGGCTGAAATTAAATTACACAAGGGCGACCTTGCCATTAATCTTCATTTGAAAAGGTTTTTCATTCATTTTTCTGAAGATTGGAGGCTTTTTTATTCTGAACTATACCCAGGCTGCTTCAGCTATGGAAAATCTCTTGACTCAAAAAAATTTGAAACTCGAAATAGGTATAGAATTTATCACAAAGGAAAGATTTGCTCTGATGTAAAAGAGAATATTAATTTTTTTCCTTACATTATTTATTATGTCCTTAGCAGGTGCTTTTTACAAGGTTTTTATGAATTCCCAAGCAGCTAAAAGCAATTACAATTGTGAACCTGGTCCATCTTTGTTAGAAATTGCATTTTTTGCGCTATTTTGCTGACAACTAAACGTTGCTGTAAATCAGATGCACCCTGAAATCTACTTTAAAGAATTGGAGCTGATAGTTATTTCATATAATTATCATTTTTATATCTGAGGATGTTATTAACGGGATTTTTAATTTTCCTGTTTTCTTTGTGGCCAGATCCCATTTAGCTTTATACGTCAAGAACTGAACGTATAAATTTATGTATGGGTGCCTTTTGCATTAGAAAAAATTGGTTACAGATATTTTCGCAAAATTTCGAAGTTTCCATACGAAATGGATCTTGTCTATTTTAATGCATCTTTACAGGGCCAGCTAAAGACGTGGAAAGTTAGGTAATGGACTCAAGACATACAGATGAGGTGTCAGAACAGTTAAGTTACACGTTATTGCTATCACTAGATAAAAAATTGAAAACAAGAGTTTTAATTACGCTCCCGTGTAGCCATGTTGGTAGCCCGTTCGGCTTTCGTGATAGCAGTCCCGGGTTCGATTCCCGGTGGAAGCCCACGTGCTGTATGACCTGAGCTGTCGAAGCAAGTCTACTACTAGAATTTCAATTGCTTCTAGGCAATAAGTGGATTTGTAAGTATGTACATTAAGATTTTTATAGTTTAAATCTAAATTGAAAATATCATCAATGGAGATAAAGTGTCAAATAATAACACTTTGGCTCGTAAGCCGATATGTCTTACTAACCTATAAGACCTCCCATTATTCTATATAATCAGTAGGGCTGAAACACTGTATTTTGAACCTCTGCTAGGCAGGGATCTAATACCATCTCCGGAATGATATTCATCATGTAAATTTTATCCAAAGAATAGAATTAAATTTGCCAACCTTTGGGCTTAAAGAGGATTTCATGCAAGCGGCAAACATGCTTTGAAAAAAGAGCGATTGCTTAATTGATCATTGATGCAGAGGGATGCCGTCATATTTTAATGATTCTCTTTGAAGACATTAATGATTATCCAGCTTCGTTACTTGGAGCATGTCATCCAAAGGTTTCTCGAATATCCTTCATCCAGTAAAAGAAGCTCTGAGTTATTCGGAATGTTTTTAAGATGGTAATGTGCTGTTAGGAACGGTCGATTTGGTGAAAGGCAAAGATTAATGAGGAAATGCAATGGTGAAGGGTATCGATGGGACACTGTTATAGGAGAGGGTTTTGAGCAGAGAATAAATTGAAAGGAAGCTGGAAAGAGGAATCTGATAAAGGATCCTCGCTCATGCTCCTATAGACCTTTGAGCCACTACGATTGTTGATGTGAAATATACACTGAATCAGTAAATTTTACATTCTTATATATACATACCTCTGTCGATTTTTCTTCTTGTATTTTATAACTCTTTTAATCTACTTTCATCATCAAATTTAGTTTTTCATTTGTAGGCTTCGCAGGTTTTTCACACTCTACTTCCAGTGAGTGTTTTCCTGCAGTGGATATTTTTCTAAGCTCTTAGCTTCTTCTTCGTAATTTTGCAAGCTATTTTTCCACTCATTTCTCATGCGACGAAGAGTTAGATGTAAGGAGAGACTTTCTAGTCTCAATCTTGCCCTGATCAAGCTATTTAATTACTATTATTATTATAAAGAGATTTAAAGAGCGTAAGTTTTCGGCCATAGAAGGAACCAAAGAAATCTCACATTCATCAAAAAACGAGATCAATATGAAAAATGCAATTTAGCCATCGAAGTCAGTACTGTGCATTGATGGACAATTTAGACTTGTATTCGATTGTTACATGCGTACAATAATCACCATAGGAGCTACAATATAGATAGTTGCCACGAAACAATTCTTTGTTGACTTTTCCATCGTTAAATTATGCATGGATGTTCGTGATCGATAAATATATGCAAAATTTATTGTCAAAGCTATCACAATATAAATAACAACGCTTTCACTTGTTTATAACTCTCTTATTTTGGATTGTTTTCTTCATCTGCAACAATAATTTGTTGAATCTTTTTATTAGTCATTTCCCTATCCATATTGTAATGCCCTTCAGTGTTATATATATGACCTCTGTACCTCTTTGGGTCAATGCGTTAATACGCTGATAAATGGTAAAAAATATTGACTGGAGAATTCACCATAGTTTGCTATTGTGAATCACACGTTGTTTTGAGATACCAGGAATCACCTTCTAGGATAATAACTAATGCATATAGAAAAAGTATTTTACACCACGAATGTATATCATTGAAACTCAGTTAAACATCTATCGTAGCTTAACAGACATTGGAACCCGTTCCACGCATTTATATCCATCTGAAATCATTGATTTTAAAGGATATATTTATTGTGAGATAAATCGTTACAAACGCGCGGGCGCTAATCTCCTTTGAATCCTTCCGAGTATGCAAATCCCCTGTAATTATTACACCCTTGCCAAATTGAATCGTATCAATAAGATATTGATTCCGTCAGTCCAGAGGTGTAATTGGAGAGGTTGCAAAGTACAAAAGGAAGGCTTTGGAGCGGGTCTTATGGGTCGATGGACGGGGGGTGTCATAGGATTACTCCCCGGTAAAAGGTTTCCATAGATACCTTTGCATAGGCGGATTGAATTTTCCTGTAGAATTGAGACCTCTGAAATTGGGGCCAAATATCCATCTACCTACAAAATTGAAATATGAATAATATAAAACGTATGAATTAGTTAAAAATTGATGAAATGAATATTTAATTCTGTTTTGTTACGAAAACAATAGCCATAATGTCAATAAATTCATAAGCTGGAAAATTTACAACGATGGAGTTGTTGATTATTATTAAATAAATAATTAAAGACGTAGATTTAGTCATTTTAACAAAAAGTATCAGATTAGAAATGAATTTTTTATCTTTCAAATACTAGGCAAGAAAATAGTTTTTATTATAAATAAGTGAAAATTAACGATTATCAGTGATCGTAAACAAATTCAATAGCTACCATAATGGCAAATAATCCGATATCAATGAAAATTTTAACGATAAAGTTGTTAATAGTCTATAAATTAAAAATTAAGCGAGAATATTCCATTCTTTTAAAAGAGATTCTATATTCCAGCAAAATTACGAAAAATTGATTGATGATAAAATAGTTAGCTTTTGAACGCTGAACAATTGAATTTTCAAGCATTGGTTAAATAACAATGAAAAATGATTATCCAACTCTTCAAAACTATTTCAACAATTATCTAGAAACGATTAATTCACGTTTAAATCGTAATCTAATCAACAATCAATATTTCGATTGTTTAATATTATTGTTGGATTTATTCCCATCTATGCATGCGTAGAAGCTGTCGGATTTCACAAAGCATTAAGATGCTGGCACATTAATGAAATAACGATGGATATGGAGTTTGCATGGAAAATGACTATCGATATCTACCTGTTATCGAGCTTGATGTGCCTTGTGAAAATCCTCGATGGGAAGGTCGAGAAGAGCGGATCAGAGGTGGAGGAGTCCAATTTACAGCCGTCAGAGGCTTAGGGAATCAAATCTAGGCGATGACCATATCTTACGGAAATGTGAATTTGCTGAAGGCCTCGGATTCGGAGGCCATTTTAATTTCGCCGAATCCCGAAATGCGGAAAATTGGATCTGCACCAGTGGGTTTCCGGGGAAATAATGGTTTCCTTAACTCTGGTGGTCGCCCAAAAACAAACTGCCTCTCCCTCCACCGACCTGGGGTTTAATCACTCTGCTCTCCCGTAAGCAGTGGTGACCGTTGTTTACTTGAAAAGTCGAACACTCACCTTGACAACCGTTGTTGTCCTGAAAGGTGTACATGGCGATAAATCTTTGAACATTTTTTAATGTCCGATTCTAAATTTATTTCCAAATCAGAAATTAGCTTCCGTTATTTGCATTGTTATCAACTTAACATAGCTTATACTATAGCAACTATTGTTGTAGCATATATATATATATTTTTTTTGAAGGTATACATTATAAACGATTATTGATCTCTTCTTAATGTCTGAAGCAATTTCGTTTCCAAATCAGAATGTAGTTTCTATTATTTGCATAGTTATCAACAATGATTTAGCAACTATTGTAGCTGTGGAAGTCGTTCGCCTGAAGGTCGTGTTTTGAGTTTTATAATCTGTTTTTTTTGCTAAATTTTGTTCACCATTTATTTTGTATACTTCCCTTTCTTTTAAGCTTTGAAAAAAAAATATCTTTCCTTGAAATTCGGAAATATAGATGATTCTATGCATGTTTTGTTAAAGGTTATTAAGTATAACAGCCAAGGATTTGTTATTAAGTCTGATCGTTCCGTAAGAGGACATTTCCATCCAAAGCCGCTTAAAAAGTTTCATAATTTTCGTCTTCCGTTGATGGGACTTTTATAGACTCTGTAAACCCTATCTTTCCTTTAGTCTATAGCTTGCTTCATTATTAAATAGGAAATTCCCATCCTTTCTTAAGTGTTTCTGCCTACTTTAACTTCCTCTCTTTACTGCCTTTATCAACTTTTAATTTATGGCCACGTTACTGCAAGGGGCTAATCTAAGGATAAAATGTATCTCTAATGGAAATTTACATCGCGTGAATGTAATTTACTCGTACAAGAAAGAGAATACTGTACTTCCTCAACGGCTGATGAAAATACTGGCTTATAAGACTCTGCCTGATTCTTGTTTCATAGTAATCTTCAGTCATCAATCAACAGTAACGTGGTAAATGTACAGTATATTTGAGTATATATTTCACGAAAATCTTGCAATTTCAACAAAAGGAACTTCAACTTTCTGACAACTCCGATGTGACATTATTGTGCTGTCGTGATTGTTGACTTTGCATTTAATTCTTAACAATCCCGCCATTAATTATTGTTTCTCAACTATACTTATTCTGTAGCAATAATTAGGGAGGCATACATAAATATATTAAGCAAACCATTCTTAACGAATTTTTGAAACAATGGTCACATAAAATTATTTAATAAAATAATTCTTAAGAATATATGAATTGTTATAATCAATTTCTTTCATTTCAAAAATTCTACAAATAGCGGCTCTTTATTTTGTTAAATAATTGAAAAATATCATTTTATTCCTCATTAAGATAAGATTAGCATTTTTTAAGTCCATAAATATGTTTTTTTTTTTAGATTATGGAAAATATTATGAGACTGAATAAATCCTTAGCGTATGTTCAGAAGTGCTGTCAATCGTGATTATTTCACGTAGGTGTTTATTTGTATCTCCTAACTGAATTACTCACTGAATTAATTTAATGAAACATTGTGTTTATAACACGCACACAAAATCTGCATACTCATTTGCTTATTAATGACTGCACTTGTTGCTATGTAAAATTTGATTTAAAAATACCGGGCTCCCAAAATTTGGTTTTAAATGGATCCCTTCCTTGGTACGTTTATCAGTGAAAATAAAAGTCACTCGGCAATCTTCAAATATGTATGGTGATCTTTATATGCCATTACAGTCTTGCTCCGACAAGAGATGAAGTTAGACCAGTAGATCATCCACGGAAGTCGGTTTAAAAAGGATTAGATAAGGGAATTTTCCATGCAATTTTCCTCTGTTTACAGCTCCAGAGCAATAACTTGGCTTTAATAGCTCCACGCAGATAGGGGAAGCGTCTCGGTTGATAGGGCTTGCGGCATTGAAATGAGTTTAATGGGGCGATCCGGCTTTCCTGGTCAGATGGGCCTGGAGAAAAAAAAATCCGTCACATAAAGGAGGAGAATGAATTTTCCATGAGACAATGGGTGTCCCCGGAAGGACGTCCCTCGTTCGCCCCCATTCTTGCGTCACAATCACGCTCTTTTTCTTCGAAAGACCGCAATTTTGTCAAGTGGTATCAATGGCGGTGGGTTGGTTTATAGGATTCGCCGCAAGAGCGCGCCATTAGCGAGTGCAAAAGCGCGGGAATAATCAGGAAGCATTCTTCTTTCTTCTGTTTTCATCTTCCTCTTGAGGATATCCTCCGCGGGTGCACATCGCAGCGGTCACCACCGTTTCCTCTCTCTCTCTGCAGAGGAACGCAAATGGGCGGTGGTGTTGCGCATTTTAGCGCGCTGTTGAAACTTAGTGCCCCATTCAACTGCACGTTCCCACAACGTCCTATTATCAAATAGAGAAAAATATCGCTGCAGCGTCGGAAATAACGTGAGACCTAGATCTGTCGCTATGCCGCATTTACGGCTCGTTCTCTATGGAGTGGTCCTTGGATGCTGAATGCGTTTTAGTTAAAATTTCTCCAACCGAGAAATGGGTCAAGGTTCTGGCACGTTTCCTTAGCAACTGTGATGTCCGATTTGTTATTTCATTAACCTCACACGCAAAATTTTTAACATACATAAGCATTTCAGTTTTTCGTAGTTATCATTTCATGATTTATTTCTTTCATTTTAGGTGTTTAGACCTTCCATTGTTTAGATTCATGATTCTCTCATTATTGTGCCCTATTAGCGGTTGCTTAAGTTACTGTGTGAAGTAACTGAGGCAACTCAGGATTAGTAACTCCTTAAATTATTAATTTATATGCTTCTTTATGAAGGGCATTTCATAACCTACTTGTTAGTTATTAATCAGTCGCAATTTCTTGCACACAATAAAGACAGGTTTAGATTACAGCCAAAATGATGAATCACACCAACAATTATATGTATCTTGAACCCACCCTCCACCAACAACTTTGCTTCCCTCAAAACTTTTTATCGATCTCAGTAGCGGAGGGGTTATCACACAAGCTTCCGAAGCCGAGGTCCCGGATTACTTTTTCGGTTAGGGAATTGATGCCCTGGTTCTTACGTTTATGAATACCTCACTGCATCATAGTTGCCTTATAACTGGATGTTTGTAGGTTCTTTAAAAATAAATAATCTCTTTTCTAATTTTATCTCGTACGTGTTGTGCTTTTTATGTGTGTACTTTTAATTGCAGTGGTTGACGAAATCGGTTGACTAATAGTATTTAGTATTTTTCCATAAATGAGTAGATATTTATTTCCCTAAATACTTGTATGATTCATACAGTGTGGCTTGATCGTATCATTTGAACATATTGGCATGTATTATCTATTTCAATCCCAATAACTAAAAATAAATGTATTCGGTAAGTATGTATTCATTTTATTCTTATCTGTCCCTTACAAACTCCTCAAATGCAAATCATTCATTTTCTTCCTTTCAGGTAAGCAATCTCCCATGTCTCCATCTGTTCAAGGGAGGATATCTCAAAAAGAGCTCCGTATTTTTTTCCGTAATCTCAGAACTTCCGGAAAAATCTGTAAGTAAACCTTACAACCTCTATTTAATAATTGAAACTCCAATTTCTCTCATCAGTTAGTCCACAAATGGCCTTCTTTAAAATGAAGTATAAGAAGAGCATGTTTAAAGAGAGAACTTTGCTGATAGTGATATACGTAATAATTTCTCAAATTAAAGCAATTATATGTGTACATATTATATCATACACAATACTCAGGAGGTCGAAGCATCTACGGAGTATATAGTTCTCCAAAAGAATGGTTAATTTTAATTCGATATAATTTTGGCTAATAAGAGAGACTGCTTAAGACGTCGACCGCCATCGCGGAATTAAAACTTCTCCGTTTGAACGGTGGGATCACGGATTCAGGATCAGCGGTCATTCTAAAGATAGAAATCCCTCTGTCGGACTAATGTATCAGAAGATCCATTCCATGGGAGCGCATCTCGTCTCTGCGCGTTCGATATCCCATGGCAACGTGGGAAGAAGCCTTTGGAAACAATGGCTACAGTGGGAAGCTGGCCTCCGATTCAAATCGGCACACAAGTGGTTGAGAAACGTGTCCAAACGATTCCTAACGACCTTTTGGACACAAACCTCAATGCCTTCTTCCTGTATCAGATTGCGCCAATCTCTGCTCTCCACATTGCTCCGTTTTATACTTTTGTGTTTTCCAATCCTCATTCAGATTATATTTCGTATTCTTTCTGAGCTATTCCATCCTAACACATACTCTAGCCTCAAAATTTTGCCTCTCTCTCAAGTTTCACTCGAAATATGCTTTAAGTCTACATCGTCAATGACCTTTCGGGAGGGAATGAGACATGTCTATGTGAAAACCCTGCAAGCCGCCTTTCGGCGTGTGGCAGGGGGTGCAGGCTCCTTGACTCTGTCTTCGTAATCGATTGCTTTAGCGTATCGTTCTTGGAAAAAATGAGTTCTTGATGCGATTCTTTCAAGTATCTATTTCCTTAATCTTCCTCTTAGTATCAGAACGACTCATATAACGGGGGTGTCGCATTATATCGGTTACATCATCTAAGAACGTAATTTCTCTGAACTTATTTAATAAATTCATCCTTTGGATTTGTCATCTATCTTCTGATAATTCCCATCCCGCGTCCTGTATCTTCTGAGTTACTCTCACCGTTTTATTGTAGCAATTCCTTACAAATCGTATTGCCTTTCGTTGTACTTTTTCCAAATCCCGAATATGGCATAAGATGACGACTTAGGTAGTTTTGCCTCTGATCCAGAATGCTATAATTTGGTAACTTTTCGTGCATACTAATAACCAAATAAGTATATGTTTTATTAAAATTATTAAGTATAGAGTGATCAGGATGAATGCCTTTAATAATAATAATAATAATAATAATAATAATAATAATAATAATAATAATAATAATAATAATAAAACTTCTTCTGTTAGGGTGAGATTGAGACTATAAGGTCTCTTCGTGCATCCTACCCTTCGTCATATGCAATTTAAGGAAAGAGATAGCTTGAAAAAGCACACTGAAGGAAACTACATTGCAGGTTTAAAAACCTAAGGTTTAGCTTAGGAAAAAATATAAACGGCAGCAAGAAAACACTCGCAGGAAGGGGAGTGTGAAAACCCTGCCAAACCTACGGATAGTTCAGTAATTTCCTATGGAAAAGCAGGTTAAGAGAGATCTGAAAAGTCTTATACATATTCACACAGATAAATAAATATAAATGTTTGCATAAAAGTGAAGAATATAGTAAAAAGCAAGTATTTTTTTCATCATTACTGAAACCTCAGTAGCTTTCAAAGTATCACAGCCATGAATGCGGCTGAAGAAATGTAAATTAATTTCACATTTTTTGCCACCAAAAGATAAACTAAAATTATTTTAGTAGCCAAGGTATTGTCGTAGGGATTTTGGGATGAAAAATGTGCAAAAATACATGTATCAATTGGAATTTACATTCGTATATGGTTCTATAGATAGCGATTATTATTATGTTATACAACGAGCCTATTAGAGAATATTTTTCTCCCGATATCAATGTTCCATTATGCAACTCATTATTTAATGTTATGCTCTCTTGCATCTGGATTAGTAAAGGCATTCATGACTTCAACGAAGCTGCAAAATATGACAAAAGTCATTCTGTCTTTGAATATTTCACTTAGCCTTTTATAAACTTTTTACACATAATTTCATTAACATTTTCAATTATTATAATTTTTTATAATACTAATAGCAAAATAACTCATTCCTCATCTTGGCCAATAAGCCTTATTTCTTCTCCATGACTTCTGCTATCTAATAGTAAAGAAAGGTAAAAAATGTCATCCGTACAGAATAGCTTACATACATGTATCAACATTCAGAATAAGCCCAAGAACATTACATTGAATTAGTAGGCTATTTTATCTTCGTTTTTAAAAGATTTTTACTTATTATGATCAAGAGAAGAACTCCTTGTTTTCAAGAAAGTTCTTTTTCTTCAGAGGAACGTCATAAAGCATGGAGATAAATACACGGAGACGTTAGGGATTTGAACTAAACTTCGACTACTTCCTGCTCTTTTCCTCTGGAATATATTTTGATGACGAAGCTCTGGCATATTATCTTTCTCCAGCATCTCTTGGCAGATAAATAAATCTTCAACTCTTTCAAAACAAATGTTTGGCCCAAAAGTTGTCCCTAGAACTTACGAAGTGTTCAAATATTGAAAAAGTTTCAATGCAAAGAATTAGACATTAAATAAGTTTGAGTTTGTATTCTAATAGCAGCATTTAAATTAAGGCTTTGATTTTCAAAGATAAACAGATTAGTGTGCCTTAAGTTCACCTTTTCCTTTGTCTGAAAGGGGACTTAAAGTTTAAAGCGAAGGGAAATGTTTGCTTGCTCTAGATTTGCAGATTTGCCTTTGGCAGATACATTTTATATTTACACAAAGTTTTTTGAGGCATTTCCCTGAGAAATCCGCGGTTGAAAAAGGCTAAATAATTGAATAGGACGTTGATGTAATGAAAAATCTAGAGCAGGCCTGCACACACAGCTAGGTATCAGTATTATAAACCATTCTTATCAATTATTAGAAATGTTTCATCAATATTTGGTAATCATATACTTTAAATAATTATATGCTGTTAAAAATTAAGCCTTTAAGTGACATTTAAAGAATTTCTAATTTTGTACCAAATTACTGAAAAACACGCATTACATTAATTTTTATCCATTCATTCATCAGTAAAACAAAACCACAGTTTAACTCTTTGAACTACAAACACAATAAATCATATTGCAACCAGAATTAGAACTCACACCCAAACCAAGGTATATACTTGGAAACTTGAAAATATGTTATTTTCTCAACTGTGGACTGATATCCATTGTGTACACGGCTGCAACGACAGCAAACTTTAAGGAAGAGTAGCAGCACTTCGCGGTGTTTTGGAACTAAGAATTTATAGCTTAAACTTCTGAAAGGCTCAGTGAAAGATGGAATATATGGCACATGCATTAGATCTTCTACTAACAATTACTTGAAAAAGTTTTCGAATGCATATAAGGCGTGCAAAGAAAGGCAGCTAGATACGTAGTCGGAAAACACGGGAGAGCCGAAAGTGTAAGTAAAATGTTAAACTATTTGAAGTGGGAATCTCTAGAGTCAAGAAGAAAGACATTTAGATTAGCCCGGATGTACAAAACATGGAAATCAGAAGAGGGCTGGGATGAACTGCGTGGCAGATTTGAACTTCCTAATTATGTAGGACGCGGCAATCATAGTTTTAAAATCAAGGAAAATGAGCAGAAAACAGTCATAGCGAAATTTTCTTTCATTAATAGGGGTATTAGGGAATGGAACTCTTTACCCGGTGAATTTCTCATGCCAATGCCTAAAAATGTAAAAGTTTTCAAAAATAAGCTTCAATCAAGATGTATGTAATTATTTTAAAATGTGGTTCACGGCTACCTCCGCTGTATTATTAGTATTATATAGAGTTGTATTGTTATATTCCATGTTTATGAATGTGACTATATGGATATTCTACCATGTATTGTAATATTTTATATTGACAGATCTCATACATATTTATGTATGAGAGTTCTTATTAATGATTTATGATATTTTTTTTGTACTTGTAATGTATGTATGTATTATAGTTTAATTGTACAGCCTACGGGAGGTTTTTGGAGGGGTTTCCCTCCCGTCTTTGGGCGAATGCCGGGCTTAAAATCATTTTTATGTTCCCTTCTAACGTTGCCACCTGGCCTGAAGGCCAACTTGCAACGAGAACTTAAATAAATAATAAATAATGAATATATTTATCGTACTATGCTGAACTCTAAATAACGATTTTTAAGAAGAGTATCTTTAGTGGAGACGATACTATGATCGAACTATTTTCTTGATAAATGATTATCTTCTTCGAGGGAAGACTTTTGTCAGCAGACATTTCTGAATGCAGTTTGAATATATGTAATTCTAAAAGCACTTCCACACACAAAAACACTTAAATTACACTTCTCACATCTGCAACATCTTCCAATACCGTGCTTTTGAAGTCTTAGTTTCATTCCTCGTGAAACTCAATTAGGGTAAACATGAAATCGGAAAGACCCTTATAAGTAGGAAAGCGTAATGGAAATTTTCATTTTTATTAATGAATACTATTTTGTATTCGAAATGGCAAAAAATTATTGATGGATATCCATATTTTTTTAAGTATTGCGTTTAGGATATCCAAATCTCCTATAGCAACCAACAACGGCTGTGGAAATCGTTATTTTGATATACCGCTTGCTGTACTAAATTAAGAATTATCAAAAGTCAACTAAAATAAGCCACTTTAGATTTTTATGAACCATTAAAATATACCATTTCAGTAGTAAATGAGGTTGAGGCCAATCTAAACAACATATGCACGCTCAGAGGTATTGTACGTCATTCTTGAGGAGTGACAAAACTTGAAACAGAATAATAAAAAATAATTGTGAAATATAGAATAGATTTAAATAAAAACATCCGAGAGAGCGTATATCTTTGTGCATAATTTTCGAAGTATTTCTCCTCACCCCTGTTTCAGAAAATACTTGTAATGTTGAGGCAAATTAAATTGTGTTTATGAAAAATAGAGTATATTAGGAAGACTATTCTCATCTTTGAGAAGGCTTGATTTAGAACCTAGGAGCACGCAATAGGTATCCGTAAAATTGCACGCGATATTTTATTTTCCAGCCTGCAAGGTTCTATTCTCTCATTCATTTAAATAGGTAAATGCGAATGTAGTTTAATCACATTATTTTTTCGAACGATAACACTGTGGAATATCTTATTCACAATTGCAATTTTGAACGCAGTCGATTTTATCATAAATTCGCCATTTATATATATATATATATATATATAAACCCAAGAAAGAAGGCCGAGGAATTAGTATTAACCTTTATCAGCCCATAAATTAAGAAAAGGAGGAGATATATTTAAAGATATTTTGTGGAATAATGAGTGAATTTTTAAATTGTAGAAAGTTGTTTCGTTAGTTAATGTAAGTAATTTTAGGAGTAAGATTTAATCCTCCTTCTCTGCTCTAATAGATTGATCTAGCAACCAAATAGTTACGCATAGCAACGTAAACATTTATTGGAAGTTAACTATTTGTTTAAGACCGTTATGTAAACCGTGTGAATGTTATAATTTACTCCGTAAGTAGATTAATGAATTATAAATAGATATTAAGAAGGGTTATATATCGTAGGAATTTCTGCGTGATAGTTATTGGATGATAAATATATAAGATTTATATGAAGTTATTGATGATACGGATTTATAAATATCTCATTAACTGTAATTTCACACCGAAAATTTATATTTTATGCATTTTAATCGCCTACTTTTCGCTTTGAATTGCTGTAGGAAAGTACGTTAATTAATTTGAAGTTTGCTTTGAACATGGTTGGAAACAAGTTGATTAAATCCAAATAAATTTACACGCTGCAGAGGATTAGATTCCCTGACGATCTAGGTCGCTTTTACATGTACTGCATCTTGCTAACGGTTTCGCTTAACGAAGTTTATTCAGAAATGTGCATTCACTAATACCCTCGAGTAAAGTTTCGTGAAATTACATCCTCTTAGCGACACTATTTCAACTGACAAAAGGTTAGTAAGATCTGTAAGCTGTGTTTAATGTCTCTGACGCAACGCGCCTCGTTAATAAGACCAGTATTAGGCAACGAACCCGTGGAAAAAAGTTCGTTACCAAAACCGGGAGGCGAGAAATCGGCAAAGAACCTGTCGCAACTTTGCCTTCAAATGAGGCGGATAATTAGAGTTGCTCTTCTCGTGCAAATGACGTAAAAGCGCCTCTGTGATTCGTTCGTGAAGCGAATGTCTCCTTAAAGAGGATGGAAGACTTCGCCTTCTATTCACGGGAGCTCAAAATAATCACTCCATCGCAGAGGGCTACACAATGCCTGGATTGATAAAATAGGAGGATAAAGATGAAGATCAAAGGAACTATCACTTCGCTGTACTACATAGAGAGACGGGCTTTGAAAATGCGTGACGTTATTGTCTGCCCAAAAATGTAGTGGGTGGAAACAGAAAGGTTGTAGAATGAATAACGCCCACTCCAGCTTCCCGTAATGGGTTAATTAAAAAATGTTAAAGCAGAGGGGGCCAAGGATGCATCCTTGAGGTACTCCCATTTTTGAATTAATTTTCGTTTATAGCATGTTGCCTATTGTTTGCAAGAGGTGGTGTTAATTCGGTTACAGATTTATTTATTAAAAATGCATTACTGTACATGACAAGGTCGATTATTCAATATTATATACATATATAATATACTATACAATAAACAATAGCAAATTAGCAACGCTAATAAAAATTTTAAGACATAGATATAGATTAAAGTGGTAAAACCGAAGCAATGGCATAAATTAATCGGAGAATTCAGTTCGAACGATTTTTATGGATCAATCTCTTGGACCAATATTCAAGATTGATTTAAGAGAGAGATAAAGTGAATCAAAGTTTTTATTGGAAGAAGAGGAGTTGGAAACTGAAGTTAAGTATCTATATGGGTATTTATGGGTTAGATGGAAGAGGAGACTTTTATTCTCAATCTCGCCCGAATAAAGCCGTTTTATTATTATTATAAATGTTATTCTAATGGAATAAATGGAATATTTTGAATCTTATTGAAGTATTTTCTCTGGGAAATGTACCGCATAAAAGTTATTGGTAAATATTCAACTTTGTGTGTAGATTTTACTGACTCCGTACTGATCGTTTATTTTTTGATATCATACTCGCAGTTAAACAAATACTTCTTTAGTCATATTTCTTTAAGTTAAAATGAAATAATTGAAAATATATATCTTCATTTTATCCATTACTTATTCATGAATTTTTCGCACTAGCATTCGCATGAACTACTCTTCATTTTTCTTCAGTTATGTCAGCATATAATATATAAATCTTCGGAATTATTACCCTGAAAACTAGCACCATTTTGCCAATCGTACCATTTTTAGGCTCCCTTCAAATCTCTCCAGCATACGTTTCATTTGTTTGTCTTCCCTCTCCACGACACCTTCCTAATCTTTCGCCCCAGCATCCCTGCTTCTGACCCACATTCGAAGCTGGCGCACGCCTACCAAGTCTCAGCCCTTCTCGGAACCTCTAATGGAAAATAGGGTAATAGTATCTTAAGATCCCAGTAGGGGGCGCTTTAAGGATTCTCACCCGTTCCATATAAACACTCCTCGTGAAAGTTTTCAACCTCGACCTTTACGGAAGTAACGACTAGCGCCGGAAGTATCGAGTGGCCGAACCAGGAACCCGTATGAGCTGAAAATCTCCCGGCGCATTTTCATCGCCGTTTCTTTGGAAACGATTCGAGACCTTAATAATTGTTGCCTAGTGACGCGTGGGAAGAAATTCAACATTGGTGCTACGTCAGCGCCACTCGAGGGGAAGCTACTTTCGTCTATCATGGCCCAGTTTTTAGTCACAGGAGGATTTTTTTGGGGAATGGGACTTTAAGAGGAATAAAAAATTTTTTGGCCAAGGATATTTTGGTCCAACGTTATACCCTGGCATACATATATAGGATAAGTAAAAGAATGCATATCCACAAATGATAACATGATGCACTGTGTAAATTAACATTCACAATAATCTCTGTAATATCATAACAAAATAGGTTTACAATACACTGCAAATAAATATAAATATAGAAGCACAATTACATGCATCCTTTAAATCTTGAGTAAACTAATGTTAAATAACAAAATACATCAATACCAATGAGGCTATAGTTACAAAACCTTAAACAAGGAGAAATGTGAGCAAATAAGTACAAATCAGTAACCTGATAGGATAAAAAAATTGGGGTTAAATTTTTCCTCACTTGACTGGATACGTAACGATTTAAGCTCTTATTGGATGATTCCATGTGAATTACTGTCGTATCTGTCATCATGTTTTGCGAGATATTTATAATAATAATAAAAAATATATTGATCCAAGGACATACATTTCATGTATAAAATAGGTGTTTGCTATAAATTGAATCGCAATTAATTGAAACAACATATAATATAGATAAGATCAGGTTCTGTCCTGGTGTAAATGGTGAATGAAAATTCTATCGGGCTTCCCACCAGATCAAACAGACTTCCACCGACGCATCGAGAATTAAATTCTACGTGTAAGCTAATCACCAAATACATTACAAATCATACCTCTAATTACAATAATCACATCCACAAGGAAAGCTTGAGATCATTCTATGCCGTACATTGTATTACGATGACTATAAGAACATTTACTGTAATTTTTATTACCGTTTTACATTATAAACTTGATATGCATGTCACCTATCCTATATGATGTATTCATTTCATTCAAAGTTTATCTGCACCATAAAATGACTGTCAAAGCAAGTATTTTTTCAGCCCTTTAGAAATGAATTGACCCTCAAATTTCTTTAATTTACCTGGTAGCACATTGTATATTTTTAAATCCATTTTCTCATAGCCTCTACCAGTTAATCTTAGCCAATGCGAAGGGGTCCTCAAAATAAACCTTTTTTCGCAGTGCTCATTAATATCTCCTTTTTTATATGTTTAGGTGATTTTTTTATTCCAAAAGAATCTGAATTGGTATTTTATTAAAATACAAAATAATCTGCTTTATTTGAATTCGCGTAGTTACAAAATATTACAAAAATAACACAAATATACTAAATGTAAGAGATTAAAAACATTATGGTCCTCCTGAGCCAGTCAGAGGCTCATCAGGAGGTTTTAAGTGTAGTCCATGATAGACTGAAGCCAGATCTTAATTCTAACATGCAATGCTCAAAATGTGAGAAACACCATAAACTTACATGAAATATACCTTCATATCAACAACTAACAAATAAGATGCTAATCTGTAAGTTAAAATATTTGCACAATCCTTTACTTGCAGTGAAATAATTATTAATCTATAAAACACATGAAATATCTGGCTACAAAGAGGTTTTATAAGCAACAAAATATATTCTCATACACAACATAGAAACATGAATAATGTAAAATGTCAAAATTTCAATAAGTTTATGCTTATTTCACTTCTAATAACCAACTCTGTATTATCTTTTTTAATGAAGAGAAGTTATTGATATCTCTTAACTGCATTGGTAATTTATTTAAGAGAATGGGTACCATAACTGACATTTGCTTTCTACCATAATTGTTAAAATATTTTGGCACCAAATTCATTTGGTTATAACACTCATAGTATGTACCACAGATCCGACTCTGAATTGATTTACGTAGACTGCGACATTAGGCGTGAATATCCGAAAAGCTCACGAATTAGAGATGCTCGGATAACGATTGCAATTGCTGACATTAAGGGATGAGGCTTTTGACCCTTTGTGCTGTTTCCACACCCTCGAAATGCCGCTCTCTTTCAATGGAAATTAAATTTCGATAAATTCATGTCGTACATTCATGCTAATTTTAACCGGGAACGGCAAAACAATTACGAATCGTTTTCCGAATTCAAGAGAGTTGCTCGGAAAGCTTTTCGTTTATTCAATTATGGATAAATTTTGAAAATAATTCCCAATTTTGGAATATAAAATATTCAAATCCGTGATTCCTCCTGAAATTTCGATTTAATTATATTTTCACTTGCTTTGTTTCGATAAGGGAATAATCGAGCTCGAAAAACAAAAGGACGTTTGAATCTCAAACAAATCCGCGGTTGCTATGGTAACTATAAACAAAGAATATTTAGATAGGGCTTTGATTTTAATATACGTTTAAGGATTGTGTTTGCGATTTATCTACCAATGGAGCTGCGAAGTAATGTTACCCCTGAAAGAAATATCCTCTGTTTTACATATAGAATGTAACTATAAGAAATACCATTCAATTTTATTGTTTATTTAGTTTATTGGCTTCGTTTCATTTGCAAAATGGAATTAGAAATAATGATCCTACGATATTGATATGAGTATCAATATACGGAATATTAATTACAGATTATTTTTTTTGCTCGAGTAATACTTTTTAGATTCTCAATTCGGACAAAAAAGACGAAAATGAATTATAAGTTAGTGTTATAAAACAACCGATTTCCATGGCGATCAGATCTATTGTTGAATTACGTTTACGTCTTACATTCATTCACAAGAATGCTTTAGAAATGTAGACCCATTTGAAAGAGGTTTTGAGATTAATATATAGTAAAATATGAAAGTGATAAGTTATCATATTTTCATCATAGGCCTAATGATCAATTTGAATCAGGTTCCGTCTTTCTTGGAAGGGGAAGAAGTGGTTTGAAAAAATGTCACCTCGTTACTGAAGTAGTCTCATTTCAAAGTTCATTTTCTTTTCAGATAGACCTAGCATATGCTACATTGTTTTTTTATTTCCTTTGTTTAAAACTGGGAAAATCATGCTTCTGTAGTATGAAATGAAAATTGGCTAACGAATAACCAAATTGCTTTCGAAGATAGTCCTAAAAAATTAGTACATCTTACAAATTACTCTTCATTTAAGTGGATTTATATTCTTTTTTAGATTCCCTATGGCGAGAGATTGTCTTCTTTAACATTTGCTCTCATGAAATTGAAGAATTCACTTTCAATTCTCATCAAAACCGTCGAGGATAATTCTCTCTTTTTGTTTGCCCCCCCGCACTGTTTTCTGAGCAGCGCTTCCGGGTCACCTCTGCCGCGCCTAATTATCAGGCCTTTTCCAAAGTTACGGAATTCCTTGAAAACTTTTTTCGCGATTTTTGTTTGAAAAGGCTTATGAAACTAGTCTAGATAAATTACGTCTAACGCTTTTTGATCTTAATGTATTCAGAGGTGGATAATTTTGACTCCGTTTTAGCTTAAAGCGTACAAAATTCGGCTTACTCCATACTTGTTACATAGTAAACTCGTGAAAATTTGTGAATCTATGGAGCGTAGAATTATTTAAAAAATATATAAAGTCGTTTTAATCCTCCTTGATATTCTCAGTCAATGCTCCCACTCACAAAAGTAGTAAACATCCTATTATTTCGTTTCCTTGGACACCTTATACTTTTGGGATGATAAACAAAACAATTTTGTTTCCTCGGAAACCAAGTTGCCATCAATCCATTCACAAAAATCGAATTTCTATCGAAACAAGGACATTTAGATGATATGTTTGGGATCACACATTTTCCTAACAACCGTAAATTTTAATTTGATAAACAAAAATAAAATATTGTCTTTTTGGAAACCAGATTTCCATTAACCATTGAATGACATTTAGTTTTCCTATGTATGAATGTATATGTGAATACATATCAAGCAAATGTTGAAATTTCGCCAACATAGAATAATTGTTTTAGCGCTCAATATTGCTCTAATATTATCTTCTAACACTTCATTTTTTTAATACTAGCAGTAAACTAACTACCTTTTTAACAGAAGCTATAAATGTATTTTTATATCAGTGGTAATGTCATTACCAAATAGACCTAACAACCATAAAACCACATAATATAAATTATATGAGAATTATTAAATTTTTAAGTAGTGAATGAGAAATTTCGTTCCCTCGGAAAGCCAATATTTGGAATATGGTCGATGTTTTTCTTTCCCAATATTTGGCGCTAACCAATACAAAGTTAGAGACCATTGGAAGGAACTCACCTTTTTCTGATATAAACATACATCTGAAAGTAGACATTTACATCGAAGTTGAAATGTTAGCTGGATTCTTCCGAAACAATAATGTGCACCTTTTAAAAGTAACATAATTGTACTGAATTAGATTATATCTTAGGTAATAAGTAACGTTTTAAATATCAATCAGGTAATTTTTATAACACACTAGCTTATGGGAGTTTTGTAATATTCGAAAAAATAAACTTTAATATCTCGTAAAAGTTCGTCGGTCTTGGTTGCGTAGGAGCTAGTGCATTACCTTAGCAACCCAAAGGTCCCGGATCCAATTCCTGGTTCAGGACATGGTTGTGAAAGGTTATTCGCAAGAATTGTTTTGTAAGAGTAAAATTTGATTAAATAAAGTCTAGATTATGTCTGCCATTGTAAAGCGATAAAATATTATAAGTCTGCCATATAGACAACGGTGATGGAAGATTTCATCGTGCAAGCACAAGTCCCGGTCTAGAGCAAGACAATATTCTTCATCGTTGAACTCCTCAAAGAAAGAGATAAGTGTAGGATAAATAGCGGAGACACCGCCAATGTTTCAGAGTTTCCCACTTTGACTCGCAGTGTTCAAACAATCATTCCTCTTTGAGCACACCTGAGCGTGGTCAGATCGAAGTCAGACAGTTTAAGAGTTCAAAACCTCACTTTTGTTTGATAGAGAGATATAATCAATTGCAGCTGTGCGGGGGACCGAAAATTTCGGAACGAGAGTCTGCGAAGGGGACATCATGAAATCCAAAGATGGCACGTTTCATGGTAATTCCCCACCGTTTCAGAAGCCATCTGGGAAACCGATAAGAGCGCAAAAGATGTCAGCGAGACGTACGTGCCTTTGCTCCGATGCTCGATTATCCATCCTTCTGTTGCCATAGAGATTAAATTGCTCCGAATCTGGGCTGCTGTCCCTGTAGCTAAATTTAGCTACATTTTTACATGTTTCCGACATCCAACGCGTTAACGGCCTCTAGCGAATTCAGGAGGGCTTTTAGATTCCATGGCTCCGTTTGAAATGTACAGATTCAAGAGTGTAATCATGGAAGACTGCAGTAAGGAGGCATGGATCGCTTTATAAGCGTTTTGAGGTAGTTGTAGAATCAACAACAGTTGCTGGAATACAAATATTCATCCATCATTCTTGGGTCAGAAATTCGATTTTTGTGGATTGATTAACATAACAATGAACCAAGGTCATTGTAGAACCAACAATAAATATTCGGTTACGGATAATCATCTAAGTTTCATACTTGTGTAAGCGATGAATATTCGCACGATACACATGCTTGAATTTTGAGAAGAAATGAAGGAGAAACAGCCTGCCGCAGGCAGGACTCGACCCTGGATCTTCCACTTGCCGGGCGGATGCTTTAGCCAATTAAGCTACCACTACAGAACATTCCTTCAATTTCTGATGCTATGATGGGAAAAAGTGACCGTGGAGGATCCATCGAAGATGGCACCATTCCTTCGCACACGCGGGACATCTAAGATCCACACCATCACAGTGGACTTCCAGAGGCCAGGAATGGCGAAGTATGTAAAGGATGAATATTTGCATGATACACATTCTTGAATTTTAAGAGGAAATTAAGGAGAAAAATTCGATGGATCCTCCACAGTCACTTTGTCCCATCATAGCATCAGAAATTGAAGGAGAGAATGTTCTGTCGAGGTAGCTTAATTGGCTAAAGCATCCGCCCGGCAAGTGGAAGATCCGGGTTTCGAGTGCTGCCTGCGCCAGACTTTTTCTCCTTCATTTCTTCTTTCATTCTTGTGTTAGGAATTTGGCCGTTGCTAACTGATCCTCATTACAATACATCAATATCGGTGTTGAGTCAACAATAGTAGCTCAATTATAATTTTAATCTGAATTTCATTTATTTGTTGGTGCTTCTATTGTTGACAGATCAACCTTTTAATGAATAAAAGTTATTATAGTACCAGCAGTGGTATTTGGCTACGAATTTTCTTCTTAATTTAATTTGTTTTAATTAAAATCATTATTATTTTTCATTAATTCTATTGTTGTTGACTGATCAACAATGAATCAAGGCCGTTATAAAATCAGAAAAAGTTACTCAATTATAAATTTTGATGATTTATGGTATTCATTTGAATATAGGCAACTTTCTAAGCCGATTTTTTAATTTTTAAGCCAATTTACTTGTTGAAAAATATAAGATCCGTACGCATAACCTGTAAATAAATCGTCATGATCATTTGGCCTGTGACCTAATAACTCGTTATCTTATAAGCAAAGAGAGATGGTTGTATCTTCGAGACCTCGACTCAGAAATAGAGATTGCTACTTACTTTCCTACTCTTCTTTCCGTGACAGCTAGATAGTGGGATATTTCCAGTCCGACATGAGTAACTTGGTTTAAAAGTAGGACGGTCTTGCCTATATCGGGACGTCTAGTCATCCTTCAGATAACACACGAATCCATTATACCTCTATGGATGCGAGAACTGTAACTTAAGTTAATAAAAAAAATTAAGACCTTCGTCAGTGCATATTTATCGAATCGACAGCACGAATTTAACTAAATAGTAATTAATATCTGTTAAACCTATCCTGAAATACTATAATGCAGATGGTCGAAGGCTGAGAGAAATTTTAAAGCGGTTATATTAAGATTCCGTCCCCGTTCTTATCCTTTCTTTTTACGGAATGTTACGTCTCACTTCAGCGCCTTTTAAAATGGGTTCTTTTCACTTGCCCACTAGGCTATTATTCTCAAGTTGACACAGGTCTTGCTTGCGCCTCTGCTATTTACGGCTGTGACCTCCTTTCATTCACTTTCATCTTTCAAAGACGACTTCCACGTCATGCTCTCAGTCGCATTGTTGGAAATTTAACGTCATCTTATGAATAAGGAAAGATACTTACCAACGACGGCAAATAGTTTTACAAAAAATGTGTAAATTAATTCCTAAACCAGTATTATGGTATATTTGATGAATATTAAGTACAGTTTCTTTCTTACTGCGAAAATTAAATCGAAGATGTATAAATAATTTCAGATAATAATACTGCACTCATCAATCCTACTATGAATTATGTTTTTTTGAGGTAATTACAACAGTATCTCTATTGTTAATTTTAAGTTAAATTTTGTAGTTAGTTTAAGTACTTTGTTGTTGTTCACTTCACTTGTAATTGTTGCTCTCTTTTTGTAACAATATTGATTCAAAGATTTTGAAAATCAACAATGGTTTATCAGGTATTCAGTTACCTCTCAATTACTTCGTTTGGTAGCTGTTTAGACTTTTGTCACTTATCCATACAACAACTGTTTAAGGTGATTGGAAAACTAACAATAACTGGTAAACTACGCCTTGATATGAAAATTTTTGGATCGGAATTTTGGTTATAGCAGGGAAGGTTTTAATCTACTGAAAACGACAAACTATTTGAGATGATGAGAAATTCAAAATAAATCGTGAAAACTGTAATAATCATAGATACATCCATTTTCAATCGATGAATATTCTATACAGGCTATACCTACCCCCAGCTACACCCAAACCCCATTTCGGCACGCCCCCCCAATGTTTTTATAAAAGTAAACAATGTGTAATAGTATTCATCTCCTAAGGTTTTCTCCGATATTTTTATGGTATTTTAAAAATTTTCGATGAATTTTAATTGTTATTTTAAGTATCATCAGTAAATGTAAATTATTAATTGTATCAGTACGTTTACCTATATAGTTAAAAGTAATGAAATAAATATAAAAGAACTGATGCCTGTTTGAGATGAACTATGCACTTATTTTTAAGGCGAAATTTTGACTTGTCTGGGATTGAACCGTAGACCATTATGTTCGAGAAAAGTAGCCCAATATATGTACGAGTAAAGGATTAAATTATGTGCAAAGTATGAAAGCTCATGGGTTTTAAAATGATCGAGCGTTGAAAGGGAAAGATGACGAAAAATCGTAGGCTAATATTATATGTTTATATTGTATTATTTTTAAATTTCTCGGTAATGTATGCCCATAATTCCATCTGCCTCTCAACACCCCATCTTACCTGAATATCTCCTCCGACTTTCCTTGTGAATATGTCAGAAAGCGCCGTGAGAGAGTTTTCCTTATTTGATCACATCTTCTGGATACCTTTCGAATTCCACTACTGAGCACTCTGATATTGTGATGAATTATTTATCAAGCGCATATCTTTCCTTACACGCTCGTTAAATATTCATTGACTCGTGGTCGTTGAACTCCATTGAATCTCTCTGAAACGAAAAGTACTTGCCGGAAAGCTTTTCCAGTATTCTGCGTTGAAGGCCTGCTGATTGCCTTTTTAATTGCCTCCTCTCGTTAGAGAAGTCCCCCAGAATAAGACAAAGTTTCTTCAACTGAATTTCCTAATTGCGAATCGAAAAGTATTATACCTGAACGAGAATTCCATTCATTCAACAAGGAAGTAAGTGTGGATGTGAGACAGTAACTCTTCTCTCAGGATTGGGAATTAAATTTTAGCTGGATTTAAATCTTACTGATAAGTGCTTAAGAAAAAATAATTGCAATTCTCGTACATTGCAAGTATTCATAAAATTTTCAATTTTTCGGGTAATGTTTATATTCTAATTTTTTGCAAAATTCTTCATGTTTTTTTTTCAACTTTCAGAATTTCTTCAGTAATTATTGATGAAAATTTTTCACCATTTCCGAAATATCTATGAGCAAAAATACATCAAACCATTATATTCTGTACACACATAGTAAAACAGTAACAATACGCATATCAGACTTATTTATATCAGATTTGTGGAGCATCGTTTCTTGTTTCGGTGCTTGTTTTTCTTGGTGGAGTGTGCGTAAATATTTATTAGCAGGAATTTGATATTTATAAGCAAAATATTTCTGCTTCCATAAGATGACATTATGCGAAAAGCCGGAAGTTGTACTCTTTCAAAAACGCAAGAATCAATCTCGCGAAATCCTTGAGCCTCAATGTACAGTCTGGAAAGTTTCCGAGGCAAACATTGTGTTCTCAGATCTTTAGCATTGGAATATCGGAATTCGATTCAATCTTGTTTAGTTACTTCTCATCAAGTACGCCTTGGGCAACCTAATATTCTCGGCCATTTATCATTTATCAATCCCTGCTTTTCACTCCATTTAGACTTTGGTTTCACGTAGACTTTTCCACTTTCCCTTCACATTCCTGTGTTCACTCATCTCCTCAAGTGCTCCTCACATTAAGCAAGATATTTGTTTTATAATTTTCCTTTCCCAGATATATTTTTTATGATTATAATGAATCGTTATGTACTTTCATTTCATTCCTTTTAGAAATTATTTTCAATTTCAAATATGTGCCTTTTCTTCTTATATTTTTAACCCATAAGTTGCATTATGCTATATCTAAAAGAAAATTAAAATACTTTTATGCACCTATTTATTTTTGATATTTCATTTATATTACATTAATAATTATTAAGATTTTAATTTTACTAAGTTATTCTGTCGTATATTTGTTTTTTATTTTTTAATGTATTTAATTTTTATTTTATTTCATATAATTTTCTACACTCAAATTTGTGGAAGTAATTTAATTCCACTAATGTCTAATTACTAACATACATTTTCTCATTTATGATGAATATACATTTTCTAGGCTATACCATTTATTATTCTAAACGTTTTGCATTCAAAATATTTCTTTAATTTCTTTTTCGAAATGTTCATGTTATCAATTTTTCCTTGATGCTTATAAGTATAAAGGTCAATTCTTCATTTGCATGAATGTCATTGTTCCTTATATTTAATCAGTTCAAGTCTTATCTTTCTTCTTTTCCTTTGCTTTCATAATACCGAATTTGGACCGAAGGCGAAAACAGCGAAATCAAGCTGATTGCACAAATCTGTTTATATAATATTGCATTGTTTCTGAGTTCTTCCATTGTTGATTATAGTAATATCGATGGTGTACTTGCGAAGGAATCTGCAAATGTAATATCAATTCGAGTGGAAGGATAATACTTTCATATTTGAAAGAAAACTCATGCAAATGCATTCAATGAATTGCTCTAAGTTTTTCAGTTGAAAAGAAAAACAAATATGATATTTTTTAAAGTGTTATTGTTGTTAGGGAATAGCTAACCATGTTCTCATTACTACGGCATTGTTACAAGGTACTGTTATGTTTTCGTTATAGTTTATTGTTTAGAATTAAATAGTACACTGATTTTTTCATAGTTCATCAGTGAGACAATCACTCATTACTAGGAGGATATAACACAATTCTATTTTGTTTCTCAAAAGTTTCACTAGTTCATTGACTGACATCTGAAAAAAATCAAAATTATTCGCCATTTACTTAAATATTTAGTAATCCTTCCGATTTACTGTAAACAGATACGTTAATCATAAATGCGAAAAAAAATCGTGGAAAACCTTCCACGTGAGATATTTTGCAAAGAGTATTGGGAATATCGTAAATTACATAGTATATTTTATGCTTTATGTCCCTTAATTTATACCACTCATGTTGCACCCGTCGTTAAGGCATGCTGCCTAAGGTCGCCTCATATTTCAACCTGTCTAAAATCATTCCGTGTCCCTCAGAAACTTTGCTCATACTTTGCTCTCGGTCGCAGAGTTTGACTGCAATACATTTGAACCACGAATGATATTCCTTAAGTTTCCTCTAGTCGCTATTTCAGTAAAACTAGAAATATGTGCTCTATTCCATCGTAATTTATGACTAAAAATAGCTTTTCCTATCAACCTCTCCTTTTCTAATAAATTGTACACGTTTCCCACCATCTCAGTATGCTGTTGCTTGGCAACGATCTTTAATTCTCTCAATTTCCGATGTCATTCGAAGGTTGAACACATGATACCAATTTTCCTCATTCCAACCTCAGAATACCTCTGACCTTTCCCTATTTTCCTTACCTCAACTGAAGTAGAAAGCCATGAAATTAGCTTCACTAAAAATTCCTATCCCATCAACCTCTAAGGAAGCATCATCATGCTATGCAAAACCTCGTGTGCCTCCCATCAAATCAGTGCCTTATCTTTGTTTTGTTCCTCCATCAACATTCAATTTTCTTATTTTTATTATTATCATAGCACCAACTGCAGGTAGGCTGTAAGACTGGTGGCAGTTTTTTCCTATATACATAAATTTTTACCTGTTATTACATAATTAAAATAAAATACGTGCATAGTATACTTAAATGTCCAGAGTATGATTGAATACATGTATAATATTAATTTAAAACTAAATAATACATGAATAATAACTAATATTTATAACTGTTTTACTGGATATTTTCGGGGTTTATGACAGGCCTTCTCGGCTACCGTAGCGGTCACGGGGTAGAACCCCACCGTACATCACCCTGTCAAGCAATTCTTTACTTTTCCAGAAGTCCCGAAAATACTACTACACAATACACAGCATTACACAACATTACTATAACATATTAAAACATTTCTTTTTGAAGGATTTTTTATTTTCAGGTAATTTATTCCACTCAGAAATACCTCTATTGAGGAAAGAATGCTTAGCCTTGTCCTTTCTTTGTCTTTGAGGTTTTATTTTAATTTCATGACAACCTTTCCCAAGAGATTCCGGTTTCTCTATCAAATTTTCAAAACCATCCCACCCATCAGTACCTGCAATTATGTTGTAAATGCAAATTAGTATATTTATTTTTCTTCTTTCTTCTAATGTACCCCATCCAAGAATCTTTAACATGTCGGTGACACTGTCCGTTTTTCTGAATTTACCCATTACGTATCGAGCTGCTTTTCTCTGGACGTTTTCTATTTTCTTTATCTGGCTACATTGGTACGGATCCCACACGGTGGTTGCATATTCAAGAATTGGTCTTACGAGTGATATATTTTCTTTTCTTCCTCTTCTCCCTTTTCTTTCGCTTTTCGGCTACATCCCTTTAAAATTCCTCTTCACGTAATTCAGCATTTTGAACGCCTTCGCTACGATCAAATTGGTGTGTGGGTTTCCCAGTTCATGTTTTTATCAAATGTGATTCCTAAGTACTTGCAATGGTGGGAAATTTTTATTAATCCATTATTTAGACGATAGCTATGGAAATACTGCGACCTCTTGTTTGTAAAGGTGACGCACCTACTCTTGCTTGTCTACTCATTTTATTCGTTTTAACCCATTCTTCCAAAGAAATTAAATCTTGCTGTAAAATTTTCCTATCTTCGTTGCTCTTAATCCTTCTATATAGTATGCAGTCATCGGCAAATAAACGAATGTTAGACTTGATAGGCGAGGGTAAATCGTTAACATATATTAGAAAAAGTGAATTTCAATTAAATATTGCTTGCAAATAATTCCTGAAAATTACGGATCTTCATGTCTAATTGTATATAATATTGTGTACTTATATATTTTAATATTTTGATGATACTTTAACTTCCCATTTCTCTCTAAATACCGTCGTTAGTAAAGTAGAACCATTTGAGAAACTTGAAATAATGCCATATTGTTTTGTTAATCAAATTGTTTTTAGTTTAGGTAATATTTTATGATTACGATATCTACAATAACTATAAACAACACGTAGGGGCAGACGTACAAACATGTAAGAATATTTCTTATCCAGCCAGGCTTTCAAAAGGTCAGTTACATTTTTTATTTGTTTGACAGTTTTTTTATTATCAGAAAGTGTTAAGGAAGCTAGAAAACATTTAGTGATATATTACAGTTGGGAATAAAATTGGGAAACATTTTAGAAGAATTTGTCAATGGTAATCCACGTAAACTACAAAAGAGTTATTAGCATTAGATTAAATAAAATTTTATAAATTTGATTTTTAGGCATTTTTTCATATTTCTATATCATGATGGATTTTTGAAATATAAAGCAAAATGCTTAATTGATCATTCAAAAGAATCAGATTTATGCAGCAATAGTTAAATATAGTTTCGTAATTTTAGACCAGGGCATTTACTAGTAAAAATTGATGATTATTTATTTATTCATTAGTACTACAATTAGACATCAGGCATGGTGGTAATCATTCCTGCTGGGGGAGGGAAAAATAATATAATCTGCCTGGTGTTCACCCTAGTCGGGAGAAAAACCCCACAAAACCAGTATGCCTTACGTATTATTACAAAATTACAAAAATATTTCGAAATTTACTACAATTACACAATATTTAAAAATTACACTATTTAGAAATTCACAGAAATATAACGATATTTAAATAATCACAGCAATATTACATCTTATTCACATAATCCTTTTGATATTTTTGATGAATACATTATAAGAAGGGGAAAAAGGTTCTAAAACTTCTCCAGGCAAATTGTTCCATTCTGCTATTCCCCGATTTAGAAATGAATATTCACAAACATCTATTCTCTGTTTATGGGTAGCGACTTTATGATTGTGGTCGTTCCTCCCGAAGTAATCAGTTTTCCTGAGTCTATTGTTAATTCTTTCAACGAAGGAATGAATATTTTTTAATATGATATCCCTCCAGGTATCGCTGTAAAACCATTTACTTAATCATAAATCTCTCAACCTAATTCTTTCTTGTAGATTCCATCTTTTACGCATACAGCTCCTGTTCTAGCTTTGGATAGGGCTTTCTCCATCCCCCGTCTTCGAAACCGCTGCCAACAAAACGTTTTTATCCTCTCTCAGGAGCGAACCTTTGGCGTGATTCATAAGCAATTTAAAGGCCTTCCTGTAGAGGCGCCTCGGGAGGATCTTGCGGAAGCAAACATGAACGAGAAAAGTTTGTTTGCCGAGGGCTCATTGAGACAGCGACTGAATGGGTCCAAGGAGGTCGAACTGTCATTCTCCGGTTTGCGCATGCGCTGCTATTCGTTAGAAACTCTCTCTGTGGGATATAGGGTGATCAATTACAGCTGCTTTCTTCTCTATCTCGCAGTACCTTGAGAGTTAATTTCAAAATAGGTGCGGAAGTCCCGCTATAAATGGTTGCGAGGAAACGTGACGTTATTATTATTACTGTAAATGGTCGTTAGGAGATTTACGGTTATTGTAAACATTGTTTTACGCTACTATTTATATTATTATTACTGCGAACAGTTATTAGGAGACTAATAGTTGCTATCGTTATTATTTTGAACTATTATTGATAATATTTATACTGTAAGTAGTTGCTAGGATACGGATCTTTATTATTATGACTATTTGACCCTAGAAAAAGAAAACTTTATATACTTCCACAAGATAATTGATCTTCAATAATAGAAAATTATCGAAACCGGTCGCAAGAAAATATCTTGTGGAAGTATACAAAGTTTTCTCTTTCTCTTCTTCGATGGCCTACCGCTAAGTAAAGCTGAAACACATTGATTATATTTTACCCTTTACTAGGTGAGGTTATCCCCTCAGACCTCTTTTCGAACCAGCCTCGAACGTTATTGATAAATAAGTACTTATAATATAAAACATATAATTAAAGTTTGAAATTGAGAAAAATAAAACGATAGCAAAGGAATGGTGTGTGGAAAAATATCTCCACAACTGAAGGTTGTCGATAAAACCCTACGTTGTGGGAGAACACCTAACCAAGAATAGGAGCGTAAAGTACAGCGAAAACACTGAGGCTGAGAAAACAGAGAAAAAATTGTATTATTTAAAAAAATTTAAAAATCCAATGGGACTTGCCGCAAGTGTTGAGTGACACGATCGAAATCATTAAAGAATCAATAAAATTTTCTCGGATTTTTAATTGCATTTATTAAATCAGCGATGATTTCTTGGTATTACTGGATTCATTTCAACCTTAAGCAAAATATATACAATCATAATACTACCTTTTATTTTATCGTGTTAGATGTAGAAAACGTTGCAGTTCTTATCTGAGTAACCCCTAATAGTTTACGATAACAAAGACACATACGTCATGAATAGAATCATTCTTACTGCTTGGATGTTAGGAATTTGAGAACAACTTTTGACTAATACGAGAAATAAGTATGATAAAGTTATTTGTGACCCTAAGATATTATAAAATACAGACTTCAAGCAGGTGTTAGCACTTTGTTCCATAGTAAGTTTGGCAACGTCGCCGCCTGTCCTTGCAAGCGTCATTCTGTCATCATAGTGGTAAACACCGTATAGTTTAGCGAGCGTGGGTGGCTATTCATTCCGACGCATTGGAATTATGAAGGTGGTTTCACTTGCCCTACTTCAGGCACATCTTGTTCAGACAATTCCCAGCAGATCCGAAGTTATGAATGGCGTGTTGGATGGGACAAGATAGGAGATATGAAAGGCTGGCTGAGGGTGAAATGGGGCG
This sequence comes from Sympetrum striolatum, assembly GCA_947579665.1. NCBI lineage: Eukaryota > Metazoa > Arthropoda > Insecta > Odonata > Libellulidae > Sympetrum > Sympetrum striolatum. Next base: position 79,381,856 of record OX388346.1, read on the forward strand.
AAGTTTTCGGCGATGGGCGTCGCTGAAGAGAGACCAACAGTGGCGTTTCGCATCTCTCTTGGTCGCTGGAGGGATGCCACTCGAAATCAGGAAGCCTTTTTTTCCTTCCTCTCGATCTACTTCTTTGCACGCGAATCTCTGCCGGTGACTGATTTCCCCACAGATATTTTCCTTTAAAGATATTCCGGTGGAGTAGTGCCGCTCCGAGCATTTTTGTTCCCCGTTCTTTCCCATATTGAATTTCGCCTTCTTTTCCTCGCACAAGGATTTTCCTCTCTTTCTATTCAAAGCTAGTTTCTCTCAGGATGTGTTTTTCAAAGCGATTCATTGTGTAAGCATTCCATTCCTTAGAGGATTCAGAAGCCAGAAAGACCCGAGGTAGTATCAACACTCTGTCTTCATTGTGATCTTCAACGGTCGATGACTAAATTATTGTCGAGTACGGCTAACCTTCAATAAAAATTCCTTGTTATTCGTCTTGATTCGTTGGGCGTATTTCAGTCAAAGCTGACCGCTCTTGCAATAAATTCCATTTTTTCTTTTAACAAACACAAACAATAATGCCCCAACCAGAACCCGAACCCGGGACCTCAGCGTTGCAAGAATTGTGTGCCAACTCCACCAATGTCGGCATTGTTACCAGTAATTCAATTTAAGCAATAATCGTTTTTCCGACGGGGCTACTCATAAGAATATATTTCCACTACATAAATGCAACAATCTCAATCATTATTTAATCTTTTCCAATTGCGATTGTTAATTATATTAAACATGATTGTTGAATAGCCATTGTTGGGTATCTAGTATGTTATAAACGGTCTAAATTTCAGCTGTGATAACAAAGACTTCTTGAGGAAAGCCATTGTTTAGATTCTTGTTGCGCTAATTAGAAGCAACAATCATCCGCCATAAACTGCAATACCGATCTCAGATGCAGCATAGTTGATAAACATTTCATATAATTAACTTGTTACGTCGTATTTTAGCATAACATAATCATCTTGTTCAGTAAACATGATCAACGTGTATATCCTAATTCATTCTAATTGGAGATACTGCTTTCTGACTTCCCATTAGTTGCTTCCGCTTGAGGCGCTTACATTCATTTGCTCATCGTCTGAAATTAGGCCGTGCTGCCATTACGCGGGATTTATTGCTTTTAATATACAGTAATTTCGCATCTGCGCATGTTCGTTAAAACTTTGCTACTTGTTTCGTATGGAGTCTAGAGGAACATTTCCCTCTAAATAGAATATATTTTAATTTTTTAATATCTTTACCTAAATTCGCCGCTGTATTATTTATACTCTTGTTTTGGTAAATTCAAGAGCATTATACACGTATGAGTGAAGTACTCATTATAAGAAGAAATAAAATATAAGATTATGCTATGTTATACTGATAGGATGTAAAGGAATAAAAACTATGTGATGCACGAAACTTGAGCGAGTTAGTTAGTTAACTGTAGTTAGTTATTAAAAAATCTGATGTGGCCAGCACATGACTTTCTCCATATATATAAGATGTAAATATTTATCTACCGCAGTATTTCGAACTCTATATTCCATCTAAACTTGGAATATGAATGATTAATATATATATATATACTAGTAAATGGGTGCTTGCAAACTGCAAGCAAAGCAAATCATTAAGGGATGCTACCCTGAGTTATCGGTATATTTGTTACATTTACGTTTCTTTTTAATTATACCACTGTCAATCGTATGTATAATTTTGAAATTCGAGATCGAGATTCATCAAATAATATAATAATAGAATAATTATTTCGAAAGCCTTTAACGTTTATTTGGTACGGAAGTCCTTAATGAATACGCATGCGTAAAATCAAATTAAGGAAATATGCCAAACAAAGTAAAGTAAGAATAATAATAAACAAATAGACAGTAGGCAACGCTACTATTTAAATAATTTTGAAGAACGTAGAAAAGGAACATGATTCTAAAGCCCGTTTGCAGAAGATGGGAAAATAATTTGAGGTGAATTGGAGAGGCTGACAGAATGATTATATGCAATTAAAATAGGAAAGACGAAGCATATTAATGCAACGCCATAAATTAGGAATCGGAAAAGGTCATGACAAAGGTACTTTTTAGACATAATTCAGTATATGATAAATGCATTTGATTAAGTGAGAATGAAGTAAAATATCACTATACTGTAGTGGTCTTGATGCTAATGATTCGTATTGTTTGTATTAATATTATTTCTAAAGATTGTCGTTAAAACTATTAATTTACATTAATATTCAGAAATTAATATTTTAGGATTATGTAAATTAAAGTTGTACTTACTTTTACTCAGGTATAAGTAGACTTGATCCCGTATAATACTTACTTCGGCAGTAACTAATGAGAACTTATGAGCTAATTGCTTTCCTATTCCCCCTAAATAGATTCAGTGTAGATTTTTCAACTTCATCCTCGAATAATCTCACTACTTACATGACTTTTCCGATTATCTTCGTTGATACACGGTCTCCCATCCTCTACATAAACTTATGTTATCACAGTATGTATTCCCGAATAATTCATTGACCGTGCAGATTTTCGCTGTCCATTTTGATGAAAGTTACACTTTTCAACCTTGAGTAATAACATATATGGAAAGAAAAGTTTTTTTAATTATACCACTGTCTATTCTATAACATAATTTTCAAATGAGTGAGATCGAGATTCAACAAATAATATGATAGTAAAATAATTATTTCGAAAGCCTTTCACGTTTATGTGACACGGGAGTCTTTAATGAATACGCATTCGTAAAATTATATTAAAGAAATACGCCAAACAAAGTAAAGTCAGAATAAAAATCTGCATAAGATAAAAATGCGGAAAATAAATAGACGATTACCTGTGTAGTATGTGGTTGAGTGCAAGACATTCTGCAAAATAATCCTATATTCATTAAATGGTGTCTACTACGACAATGAGCTCCGTTTCTAATTAAATAAACAAATAGACAATAGGCAACGTAATTATGTAAATATTTTTAAATAACTTTATTCTAAAGCCCGTTTCGAGAAGATGGGGAAATAATATTCATACAATGATACATGCGAAAATTGTTTTTACTAACCAATAATTATCCAGCGGAGAACAACGTAATCCGAAGGTCGTTGAAGGAAATCAGTGTATTTTATGTGTAGATTTCTGTTTTTCATTTTGATGAAAGTTGAATTACGTAATATACTACGTACTAATTGTGTACTACGTATTAATTAAAAAAACGTAGAAAAAGAACTTAATTTAAAATTCTCTCTGGAGAGGATGATACAATAATTATATGTAATTAAAATAGAAAAGAAGAAATATAATAGGCATATAATAAAAAGCACAGAAACTCACCCACGAAAAGCAATCCACCATATACGTAGAACAACGATATCCTAGCATCGTTCAATGATACCATGTAATTCCTGAGTAGATGTTTTCGTCTGAGTTCAGTATATGATAAATGTATTTGGTTAAGTGAGCTATGAAATAAAATATTACTAAACTATAGTGTTCGTGAAACTAATGATTCGTAATGCTTGTAGTTGTGCTATTTCTAAAGATTCTCGTTAAACCTTTTAATTTACATTAATATCCCTATTTATTAATTTATATTAACATCTATGTACTTCATTCTCAAATATTCTCACTACTTACATGACTTTTCCGATTATCTTCGTCGATAAATGTTCTCGTATCCTCTACATAAACTTATGTTATTACTATATGTATTCCCAAATAATTCATTGACCGCGTAGATATTCGCTGACCATTTTTATGAAATTTACAATTTTCAGCATTTAGTATTAACATATATCGAAAGAAACATTTAAAATGATTAAAAATGCATCAAACCTTTATCATGGCGTATGGAATTAGTATTGTAAACAAATTTGTTTTCGATTTAAACAATGGTCGTTGTCATAGATTTAATTTTCGAAATGAGAGAAAAATAACGCAATAAATTGGCGTTCAAACTAAAATTTTGCAAATTTCGTGTCGGAATGTTAAAATCGGTCGCAAGAATAGAAAACTTTAATCTTTTAGACGTAATATAAACCAAGTCCAACTGCTTTACGATTAATTTTTCATATTTTAATGAACGAAAGAAATTTGCTCTGCATGGCCATTTTTCGTTATTCCCGTTTAAATACATTGAAAAATATAATCGTCTCTGGGCTCAAACCTAGGTCAAAATCTGGGAATTTTCGATTTTTTCCCAACTCGACTGACAGTTATGAATCACTCTTGAAAATTTCAGCCTTCTAGCTCGGTTAGAAATGCCCAGGATTTTGTATGAATGAGTCGGATTTGCAGCTTTATATATATATATATATATATATTATCTTTTACGCCAAAAACATGATAAATAATGTTTAACGGGACATGATCGACGAAAAACGATGAAATTGGCCTTTCGCCCATAGAGCCCAGAGCGCCCACAAAGTACATAATCAGCAACTTCCGGTTTATCAGTATTTCATGAATAACTCCTACACAATCAGTGATACAAAAATATTTTTCAACCAAAAGTTATAGTAAATAACATTTTCTAAAACTTTTATAGATAATAGTATATACCTAAATATCATATTTATGGAGATATTATGAAAACCGGAAATGAGCTTTAGAGAATGAAGCTCAACTTCCGGTTAACCGATTTACTCCAAAAACTAATCAACTCTACATAAACTAACCAAAATACTATATATGAAATTTGGTGTTGATAAAATGAATGGTTTTTAAGTTAGAGCGCCCACAAAGTACATAACAGCTACTTCCGGTTTATCGGTATTTCACGAATAACTCCTAATCAACCGTTGATACACAAATATGTTAAATACAAAAGTTATAGTAAAACAGATTATCTAAAACTTTTATTAGCAATACATTTCACGTATATATCATATTTATGGAGATATTTTGAAAACCGGAAATGAGCTTTAATGAATGAAGCTCGACTTCCGGTCAACCGATTTACTCCAAAAACTAATCAACTCTGACAGCACACACCACAGTACTATATACGAAGTTTGGTATTGATACGGCCAATAGTTTTCACGTTAGAGCGCCCACAAGCACACACACACATACACACACACACACACACACACACACACACACACACACACACACACACACACACACACACATACACACAGACATCATTCCGAAAATAGTCAAAACGTGTTCTAGGGACCCCAAAACATGTATTTCCGTTGAAATCTCGAAGTCGAATTTTTTCATGAAAACAATACTTTCTCTATACTACGTATATGGAGAAAGTAAAAATGTATACGAAAAACGTTCAATAATGGAGATACGTAGTTATTCATAATACATAATTATACAAGATTCTCTGTTGTTTAAAAATATCAGTTTACATCATAAAATTACCTAAAACAAAATTTTAAACATGATAAGCTATATAACTATAATCCAATTAAATGATTTTCGTTAACATATTAATCCAAATTATTGTAGTATTCACTCCGAAGATATATTTTTAAAGTTTAACCAAACTGTACTGAATATTTACTCTCATATGGCCTGGCAATTTCTTATGATTTCTAGTACCATCACTACAAGGATTCTCCCAGTATGACTTACTGTTTAGGATAGGATCCTCAAGCTACCTAATTTTCTTGTTCATGATCATATCGATCCTTCTGATTTTTGCATGTGTGCTGTTTGCATTATGATTGAAATGCACGTGCATAAATTATGCTGAAGGAGTACTAATTGAACACTAATCATCTTGCATTAGAGAATGATCTAATTTTCATAGGTACTTGAGGACATTCTTAAAATCTTTAAGAATGTATTAGAGTTATTGGTACAAGAAAATGTCAAACAAGGAAATTGATTTGAATTCATAATTTAATTAAAAGGAGAAATTGCGTTTTAAGATTAATAATATCGTAAAAGCATGTACTTATCTTAGAAGGAGCTTGAGATTTATGGGGTGCTAACCACAAAGTTTCTTCCAACACAAAGTGTGACCTCATCGTAAACATTGATGATTACCACCGAATTGCTAACTATCGTAATTTATCACTTCTTCATTCTCCAACATAACAAACCATATCCTTAAAAACACAGCAGCATCACTTAAATCATCTAATCAATGTGAATTTAAAAGTTGCATACGGTCTTCACCTAGTTGCACTACTCTGTCTTACACTCCTGTATTTAAGTTTTATAAATTAGTCACTTATTATTAATAACAACTTTTAGTGATGGTTACTAATAACAACTAATAGTTCTAAATTAGATGCCAGCAACAGACATGAACAATTTCTTGTTGTCACCATCTTTGGCCACCCTGTCTAATTTTAGTGGATTTTTCATCGTAATGACTAAGAAGAGCGTGATAAGGGTACTGAATATCAAAAAGGGTCTGGAGAGTATACCACTCCGCATGGAAATCTTTGGATTATTCTCCTCAAGGATCACGATCTTTCAGCTATTAATTTGTCATTTTGAGAATCGTTATTCTCAAATCTGCTTCCCGTTACTTGGATTTTCTTATCCTCTCTCTCTCTCGAGATGAGGCATCCCATAAAAATCACAGAGGACTACTTTCATTGATTATTCGCGAGATGGAGGTCAAGAACGGAGACCTTTTACTTTTCCCGTCTCTGCTTGCAGATCACTACATTTAATTTCTCTTGATTAGATTACGTTGGATTTTTTGTTTAGTTCCCAGCAATCTGTCCGAGTGATGTTTGGAGAAGAGACCAAATCTTTACGGAAGAGAAGAGATTAAATTTCGCTTTTATCATGGAAAATTATTCCTTCTACCACATCTTGATGAATGGGTTATTTTTATTTCGATTGAGTTAGGATATTATCATCTACAATGATATATGCAATTGTTCAAAAGGATTCACATATTTGCATCATTAAAAATAAAAACTAACGTTCTTGTTTCCCTACTAGGGATTAATTGAACATATTTCACGGTAGAAATGATGGTGGGGATTTTCATTTGATCTGTATTACATTTTCTTATTGATTGTAATCTGAAGAATTTTTCCGTTAGCAAAAAAATGTTCCGACATAAACCTTGGATATAAATATTATTCAATTTCAAAAATAAAAATATTCAGTAAATGATATCAATACATACTAGTGCAAACTGTAGATAACTGTTTGATAGAATACGAAGTGATTAGTCATCTTCATTTCAGTATTACTTAAGTATGAAATGAGTGTAAAAATATAATCATTATATTAAACTAACCGATCGTATTAATATTAATATTGCTGTTATTAAACAATAATCCCTTAGAAATGTAATATTTTAAATTTTGAACGTTTTAATAGAAAGTAAACGGTATTATATCAAACCCAGCGTAGTTATCTACGTATATTCGTCCATCAATTGTGAATTAATATTATAGTTCCCTATACATAGTGTCAATTTATAAATCTAAATAAGGTAAATTAGATGTTAAAAGTCGGAGCTTGATTTAAATAAATAGTTATAGATGCATTTAGCAACAAATAAATGAAAGGTGTTACTCAAATCGCAATCCAACATTATTTCTTAACACGGGGGAGAAGGATCCCTTCTCTGGGAAATCCAATCTGTTTAAGAGGTCGTTGCCCTGAAAACTTTAAAGAGGTAATGCTTTTATATTTTTCCTCCTTGAAGTACTTTATAAATCTTCTTAATCACTCTTTGATAGGTGCAAATTAGCGAAAGTTCCGAGAGTTTAAAAGGAGTAGATAAGGGCTCTGATTGACCGGGAGATTTTCAAAGGATGAAAAAAAAGTCCTCAGTGGCATCCTTTTTTAAGCCTTAAGTATCTCTCAAGAGGTGTTTGCCCATCGCGAAGAGGGGGGGTGATCGGATTAAGGCTTCATCCAATTTATAAAGGTAATCCCTTTTCAAAGAGAAGCGCCTCCTCAAAGTCCAAGTACGTATCGACCTACATTTGTCAACCATGGCTAATTGAATGGGGACTTTCATTTGCCTAATGGCCGAGGATTGGTCCACAAATCTGCCGAAAACCACTTCCATTCCAGGTCAATCTCGAGGATAGTTCCAATATCGAATATGGAGGAGAAAGCTTTCGCTTGCGTAGAGTCACAGTCTAATGAGTGCAATTAGGAAACGCTTATCTCGTACTCCCAATGCCTTTTGCGAAGGATGCATTTACAGAGTTTAAAATTAGTGACACTTTTAAATATAAGTTAGCATAACACCTCAGTAATCAATAAATAACATCTTGGTCACAAATAAATATTTTTCGGAATGAATAGGAATGTAAACTATAAAATCCTTGGTTACCAATTAACATATTCATCAATGCAAGAAGAAAAAACACTGAGATACAAATAAGCAACTAAATGTTTTATTTATTTATTACGTATGATGCAAGTAGAATTTCTTCCGGTGACTGTGCCAACCATTGTGTACGAACAACTTAATTCTAACCCCAATCCATCACACCAGACGTTATACACCAACAAATATTCACTACCCACGGACAGTATTCGAACCTCGTAACACTACAACAAGATCGTATTTACATACATCTCCCCCTACATTTACACAACATATATAATCTATTAAAAAAACTACATTTCCCATTATATAATATCACTTTTCAGCCCAAAATGTCACTTCATAGTTTTCCCTTTTATTATTTTAAATGAATAATTGCTTACTTGCAAATAAGCAACTTCATTGGGTTAGAGGTTTATAATCTCCAATAGAGGTATTTTTCAGTGCTCCTTCCCTGGTATTTGGAGGCAAACGGAAGCCACGCATTGCCAACCTTTTGTTGGTGAATAGCGCAGCAATTTATTTGTTGACTGTTAAGGTTGTCATATCAAAAAGATAATAACTAATTAAAATAATATTCTGAGAGTTTCTCTTTAAAAAACCCTTATTCGTACACTCCTGGCCAAAATTAACGCACCACCGGTCGTTAGGAACGCTAGGGAGGTGGTGCGATAATTTTGGCCAGGACTGTACATAAATTATGTAATGCAAAATTCTCCAATTTTTTACCCCCCTCTCCCCATGTAGCAGGACCCCTTCTCTCCCTCCCACTCCGTTGCATAACAAGTGCTTTGTGAAAAGTTTTGTGCTTGTATTCATGAAAGAAAGATTTCAAGTTCCCAATAATAATTCACTTTTTAATAAATAATTTCAATTTAAATGCAATTCATACATTTCAACTAGATTCGATGACCTGTTGATAATTAGCACAAAACACAGACCCGTGCAGCCTACCACACGCCCCTCGCACTCTGACTACTTCCGTTCGACACTCGCTCGGATAAGAGCTGCCAATTTTACCCGGGAAATTGCGCGCGCGAATTTAAAATTCAAACTTAAAATATGCAGAAATTTAGCTATGTTTGCAGTTCTAAAACCGTGACGTAACGCAAGCCATGACCCCCAATTTACGTTATGTAATTTGTGTACAGCCCCCTATAAACACTTTAAAGATAATCACAGATCATCAATACGATTATTTATGATACGAAATATAACTTGTAGCACTGACTCTCTTTCTTTAATATTTTACAGAATTTCAACTCCAAACTTTTATGAAAGTGAGATATTATAATATGTTTTCAGTGAACATTACAAGTTGAATGAAATTAATTTTTTGTGTATATAAATCCTAGCCTTAAAAGAGCTCAACTCAAATTTTAAAATGGTATTGTACATAATATTTAAAGCAATAAGAATGGCTCAGTGAATACTAGGATGAATACAGTTACATAAATTATAATATATTACTATAGTAGATATTTAGCTGTCATCCAACGTTCTAACTCACTCTTAAAGAACCAGTTAGTAACCTATGATTGCCTTCTAATGACCATTCGATGAGATACATTAGTTGCCGACGTCATCAACAATCGCCTTGACATTGATTGGTAGGTTGTCATGAGTTGCATTTGATGACGTGTGACAAGCAATCAAACTCTTAGCAAACTTTCGAACATTAAAAGTCAGAAGATGCTCAATACAGTATTTTTAATTCAAGCCAAGTTATTAAGCCATTTCAATATATATGAGAAATGTTCGGTATAAATTAATTTCAACTTGTATTCCATGTTTCTATTTGCGATTGATCTTAATGTTCGCTTTTTATTATAACTAGATATTTTATGACTGTAAATTGTTGAAATGCGGTTTTTTATTGCTATGGAGAAGTAGGAGTCAGATTGATGCGCTTCAGCCGCAAAGGTCATATGCGCCATTTTGCTATGTTGCTATAATGCCTGTGTTGTTAATTTTTTGATAAAATAAGCATTAACATAATTTACCCTGCTTATGCTACAAATATAATCAGGCTATTAAGGAGCGTTAGTCCTAGATTGAACTTTAACTTTAGATGTTGAGACTACCAAATGTCATAATTTGGTCAGAAGAGAATTGATGAGAATAATTTGTTCATATTTCTGTTCTTGGTTAATTAGATATATTCTCATGTACTTATACTTCTGTATCAAGCAAACAATCTGTAGATCGCTCACGACACGATTATTTCTACCCTAATAATTCAACTGCGTAAAAACTTCTCTAAAATTAGCCCGTAAACTAGGAAAACGCTTTGTTGCTGAATGAAACCTGGCAACGGCGGGGCAACGAGCGCAAAACCCTGCATATGCTCCAAGTTTTCCGAAGGAGTGGGCTTTAGGATTAGGAATAAGGAGATAGCGGGATGATGTATCCATGGGAACACAAGGGCGAGAGGTGAGAGAAATCTGATGACTCAAGGCGGAAGTGAAACATGGGATGGAGTGAACAGGGGGTGTGATAATGATTGTGTGAAGAACGTTTTGGGAAGGAGATAAAAGGAAAGAGTAGATTAGTGCTGAAGAGTGAAATATGGCAACAATGCTCAATGTAGCGGAAGCGATATCTCTTATATGAGGAATAATTGTTGCTAAAAACAATCGCCGGCCACAGCGCGTTAATATAAAGATAGCAATTCTTTTAAAAAGACAGTGAAGGAGTTTTTGTTGGAGAATCATTGTAGTCAAGAATGGAGGATAATAATACGCTAGCATAGTGATCGAAAATCTCCTCGAAAATTGGATACTAATCGTAAAGTTTCCGTTCCATTATTTGTTAGAAAAAGACCTGAGAAGTTCTTTTAATGAGCACAAGAGTTTTTCCCTGTATAAGTCAGTCTAATAGTTTCTAATGCATTGTTTCATTTCATCAGGAGTTCACTCAAAACTCCTTTTGCATAAACGTTGATTCAAATTCCGTGTTAGGTAAATTACTTGGCATGTTATTGATCACTTTAAACCTGTCACGATCAAACCAAAGTTTCGATATTTTATCTAAATGAAGATCTGAGAAAATGCAAACTTAACCTAGGTTTGGCTATCGCTGTCGGCAATGAATTACAAAATGAAATAATCGATTTAACAGATATTTACTATTATATAATTGTTTATACAGAGTATCATGTTTGCCAAATGGCTCTTGAGCTACAAAGGGATGTTAGTGATAATATATATATTTAATCCATGCCGCACGTAACAGGTGGATTTCTTTGTGAATAAGTAAATGTTATTTCAACCACATATTTTAACCTCAGAAAAATACAATACTTGGTTCTTGTTATAGCATCTGACATTTTTTTTCTTTTCTCCATTTAAAATACCCTATTATCGGGATGGTTTAACTCAGCAGAGGGGTAGATTGGTATTTACGGGCCCTTAGCGGAAACATATTGACCGGGTTTCTCGGGTTGGAAGATAATTTTACTCTAATTTTCTACATTTTGGTATTTCTAATCACTCTTCTTATAGCCAATCGAGCTTTATTTTAGTATATAGAACCATATAAGGAAAGGGTTGAGGTGACTCTGCACATAAGGGCATGCACCCAGGAAAATTTCCAAGGAAAAACGGACTTGAAAAAGTCAGACTTTTTTCAAGTCCGTTTTTCCTTGGGTATATAGGACCACTAATTTCTCGGTAACAAAGCGAAGAATAAACGAACCAGAGTTTGTTCGCTTCAGTACATAACGTGAAAATGTAAAAGTTCAGAAAGGCATTTATGAAAAACCTTGCTCCTTCGAGAAGTGATGGTAAATTTTCGGCAATTTCTGAGAGTTAAAAACTCTGTCAGATTGGCGCCCCCGCAAGATTGAGTGCCCTGGGCGGGTGCCAAGGTCCCTCATTAGTCGATACGATACTGGTTATACGAAGGTATCGGTTTCGACAAAGGTTAATTGGGTTTATTTTCCAGAACGTTTTTCTCGGATCTCCCAGCATCCTTGGTCCATAAAACTGCTGAAACACACTTAAAATCCTCTGCATTCCGACTTCAATGTCTTCAAATATGTGTCCTATACTTCATCTTCATCAAAGAAAATCCTCACGGTAAATAATATCGTAATCCGCGCTCTGCAGCATTTGAGGGCGCTCGGATTCTCTTTAGAAGACTGCGCGGACTTTTACGGTAAAGGGAATTCAGGATGAGGAAGCTAAGCCGCACAAAGATTTTCCCTAGAAGGTTTCCTTGTTGATATTAAATTTCATTAGCAGTCCCCAACTTTTTCTAAATTTATCCTTTTTTCCACCTTCCTGTGGCGAATATTGACAAATTTCTCGTGAAAGACATAAAATATTCTTTATAATTACAGTGCTTTGAATCTGGTTATGAAAGAAATGATATTAAAAATGAAAGAATGATGTTTAAGAGAACAAAAAGAGAGCTCAAAAAATCACTGGCTAAAATAAATAGTGAATAGATTAAGAAGATAATATTTAAATATATTAGATTAGGAAGAGTTACAAATGTTTCTTAAAATAAACCAAATTATTTATTCGGTTCCCGTTATGATAATGACTCACAAAAACTTACGTTCAAATTTTTATGTAAATTATTTCCACACCTACGCAAATTTAAATACGAGTCTCATGATATTGATTATAAAATTCAGATGCCAAATTAAAAGAAAGATTCTTGAATTGCCTGCAGTCTGGAAAAGACAATTGTATGATAAAAGTTTAGATGATCTCCATTTGTCTTAATATATAATAATAATAATAATAATGCCGTCTTTCTTTTTTGGGCGAATTTTAGCCTAGGAAGGCTATTCCTCCAATTAAACCCCCATATACGGTAAAAATAACTTTTAACTTCGATGAATGAGATTTATTCATTTATTTTATTAATTATTACATAATTTGAACCATTTTTATTCAATTTAATATATATATATATATATATATATATATATATATATATATATATATATATATATATATATAATAATGTATTACGCTTCAGTTCTCTTGTCTTGCTGAATCAGAGTTTTTACCTTGACAGAGGTTGATTCTTCCATTTTTTCGGAGCTTTGTGCATTTTATTGCGCGATTTCTTTCCCGAAATTTCTTGCGTGTTTAACCTTAATTAGACGTAGGTATTGCGAAATCCGTGCAATAAATTTGCAGTCCTGTCGCGATTGTAAGGTAAAAGGCTTTAAGTCACCAAAATGCTGCATCATGAGGGACGATTTTAAATTTACCTCTACCACAGGGATTAAATTTCTCACATTTCTCTTAGGTCAGATTACGTCAGAGCTGTCGATAAAATAAGTAATTCATGGCAATCAATTTAAAAAGTTGTCACTGGGCAACAAGAAATTTCCGTGGACGATTTTAGTGTCAAAATGAAAGACAGGTGATCTCCTAACTCTTTAGTTACCCCTCAACAACCCCATAAAAGCAATTTTCAAAAGAAAACTGTTGCAATGTCAAAATTCATGGTGACATCTATTCCGTGAATAATGTTTGAGCTAAATGCAAGTTAGAGGACCCTTTGTAATGGTCATGGTGGTGATATGTCAACCCTTTCCTCCCCAGCCCCAAACAACCCTTAGAATACCTTATCCGACAATGGGTTTTTTAGAGTGGAAAGTTTATAGTGTTGGTTCATAAAACTGTGATCTAGTATTTTTAAATGGATTGAGAGCAAATATAGCCCATGTAAGAGAGAATTATTTGATTTTTTACTTTCTCCATATACGTAGTATAGAGAAAGTATTGTTTTCATGAAAAAAATCGACTTCGAGATTTTAACGGAAATACATGTTTTAGGGTCCCTAGAACACGTTTTGACTATTTTCGGAATGATGTCTGTGTGTATGTATGTATGTATGTATGTGTGTCTGTGCTTGTGGGCGCTCTAACGTAAAAACTATTAGTTGTATCAATACCAAACTTCATGTATAGCACTGTGGTGTATGCTGTAAGAGTTGGAGTAAATCGGTTAACCGGAAGTCGAGCTTCATTCTTCAAAGCTCATTTCCGGTTTTCAAAATATCTCCATAAATATGATATATAGGTATATTGTATTCATGATAAAAGTTTTAGAAAATGTAAAATACTATAACTTTTGTATTTTACATATTTTTGTATCTCCGCTTGATTAGGAGTTATTCGTGAAATACTGATAAACCGGAAATAGCTGATTATGTACTTTGTGGGCACTCTAACATAAAAAATGTTTGTTTTATCAACACCAAATTTCATATATAGTACTGTATTGTGTGTTGTCAGAGTTGATTAGTTTTTGGAGTATATCGGTAAACCGAAAGTCGAGCTTTATTCTTCGAAGCAAATTTCCATTTTTGCAAAATATCTCCAAAAATATGATATATAGGTATATTCTATTATTTATAAAAGTTTTATAAAATGTACTTTTCTATAACTTTTGTATTTTACATATATTTTTATCACTAATTGTTTAGGAGTTATTCGTGAAATACTGATAAACCGGAAGTATCTGATTATGTACTTTGTGGGCGCTCTAACATGAAAAATCTTCGTCTTATCATCACCAAATTTCATATATAGTACTTTGGTTGGTGTTGTTAGAGTCGATTAGTTTTTTGTAGAAAATTGGTTAACCGGAAGTTGAGCTTTACTTTTCGAAGCTCGTTTCCGTTTTTTGCAAAATATCTCCATTAATCTGAGATTTAGGTAGATACTATTATACAAAAAGGTTTTAGATAATGTAATTTACGATAACTTTTGTAGGAAACATATTTTTGTTTAACTGATTGTTTAGGAGGTATTCATAAAATACTTATAAACCGGAAGTTGCTGATTATGCACTTCGTGGGCGCTCTGGGCTCTATGGGCGAAAGGCCAATTTCATTGTTTTTATCGAAAATGTCCCAAAAAACATTATTTATAATGTTTGTGACGTAAAAGATAATATCATATAAATTAATCACTTATCTTCCAAGTTTATATTGAATATAGAGTTCGAAAATACTGTCGTAGATAAATATTTACATATTATATATGGAGAAAGTCACGTGCTGGCCACATGCAATTTTTTTATTTTCTCAAGAGGTACTCATGCAATTATGTGAAGTTTTCCTTTGCTAGAAGATAAGTTGGCTCAATTGCCAGGACTTTGAACTCAAGCAGTATTGGGGGTGTTTAATGCCGAGTTAATTTACTGAGTGAACTTTTTTAATAAGGTCTCAGCTGTTCCTCCGAGTCTAAACGCACGTACGTTAGTACCTTCGTAAAGTGCTTTTGTCTTGCTTTTATTTATCGTAGTGCAGTGACCTCTGATTACCCCAACCTTTGCCTTACGGTTTAATAAAAGGATGCACGAATCTACAGCTTAGTGGGGGGTGTGAATCGCCTCTTAAACGTTGCTAACCCTTGGAGTGCCATGGAGGTTTGAGTGTCTTTCAAAAGGTCTCTTTTTACGAGAATTTACATTAAGACTTACGTGTTATTTGTACCGTGCTACTCCTTTTAAGCACTTTTTAAAGGCTATCAAATTGGAGAGAAAAAAGTTGATAACTTTACTCAAACCACCGCCCTTACCGCAGATTTCGTAAAATTTCGTGATAAAAGACAAACGAAATATTTTCCATTTCTTGAGATAAGACCATATGAACTTTTGATCCATCACCTTTTAAGAAATACGCTTGGGTGTAGGGTGACAAAGTACGTGCGGAAAAATTAAGTTAATAAAAACATTAAATTTTACTCTTAATTCAATCAGTATCGTCATCGAGGCAGGTTTTCTTTAAAATGTTTTTCTTCGGCTACGATCGCTGTCGATGAAAACTTTAGCCGAAAAGGTTTTATACTGTCGCCATTTCATTCTTTTGATTCCTGTAATTTTAGTAGTAATTATGAATATGATTATTTTATTTTTCGTTTATCTGCTTCTTCCACTATTCAGCAGCATAAAACCTATCAGAAATTTAAAACACAGATGTTCCTCCTAATTGAAAGCTATGAGTAGATTTATTCGTCCAAAATTTTAAGCATCTAAGAATCAGTACAAAACATCTTTATAGGGAAATTGGGACTAGGAAGTCCCGTCCTCCACTCAACCCTTGTCATTAGACAAGGGTTGAGTGGAGGACGGGACTTCCTAGTCACATAGAACACATAACACCAAAACATAACAGTGATATTTCTGATATATGGACATTTCTCTGGATCACGAACTTAGAAAGTATAGGACTGGAAACTGCTGAAATGTTTCGGCTCTCTTAATGTCCGCTGCCGCGAGATGGCAGCACTGAAGTTCGCCCTTTGAAACCATAATCTTATATGGAGTAACCGGTGAAAAAGCACGATTATGATACATATGTAATAAACAGTGATATTTACCAAAGATGGAATTTAGAGTAATTGTTTTATCCAACAATAGGTACTTTTGAATTGAATACAAAACATTTGATAAGACGGACAAATTAGTAAATCCGAAGAATAGGTGCTTGCCTTATGTGCTAAACACAGGTAACTTTGTCGCCGTAAAACATTCTTCGTAAATCACTGAAATGCGATGAACCGTACCGTAGAATAGGGTGACTTTGGCCGTTTTTTAGACTTTTTTATATTTCTGTATTCAATTACATTCTCCATGCTCAGAAAATTTTAATTACATGAAGGTAATTCTTATTCATGTAAATCTAAATATTTTTCTTAAGCAACGGAATTTGTTTAAAAAATAAAGAATAGCTGCCTTAGGCACCCCAACCGATGGGGTGACTTCGGACACTAAACTAAAATGTTTCCTAAATATCGCCTATAAAATTAACTATATGACTAATATTACGACCATTAATATATTTTAAAATCTTTAAATTATTATTATATTTAATCTTTGTTTACTAGGTACTGAGTTAAGAAGTTATTGACTCATAATAACGTTTTTCCACTTTATATATAAATTTTCAAAAGAAAAATACATTTTTTTACATTTTTTTAATTTTTTCTTCCAAAAACAAAAAGAAGTGCTTGAGTGCATAATTACAAAGTTGATTGAAGTTGATGAAGAGACAACTTTCCCATGCTTTGAGCACGAAAGTGAAATCATAACATATATAATAAAATATTATGGAACTATGAGGATTAGACAGCATGCAAAGTTTATAAATTTCGAGTCTGTTAAAGAAAGTGCATCGAAAAGGAAATTTAAATTTTATATACCACTCTATACTTTATGTTTGTATATTGTATAACCTAACTTCACCTTTCAGCCTCCCCAAGATAAAATGCAGTCCACGCCAGTCATTTAAATTTGATGCTTTTGGATTTATGTATGTTTCAACAATATTTGACCGTTTACTCATTTCCTGGAGACTATTTCTGGGAACTTCGATTTTTTTTAGGAAATATATATACGAGGGTGGTCTGAAAAGTTTCCGATCCCAGATTTTTCAGACATCTTCAGAAAATTTTCAGAAAACATGTCAAAAAATGTTGAAATGTCGGAAACTTTTCAGACCACCCATGTAAATCCTGCGATTCTAGTTTCAAAAGGCCTAGTTGAAAGTAGATGTAACGTTGATAATTTATTAAAGATCAACTATTTTCTGTGTATCCAAGCAGAACACTTCGCTGATCTACGAATAATGTTTTCACAAGTCACTTGTGGTGTGCCCTGAAGGCAACCTGCACTTATTCTTCGGATTCACTAATTTTCCCATTTTATTCAGTTATTTTAAGTACTTAGAAATGGATAAATCACTAACTCTGAATTCCATCTTTCGTATATACTACTCCCGCAAACGTATCATAATCGTGCTGTTTTTTCCATTTACTCCATATGAGATTATGGTTTCAAAGGGCGAGCTTCAGTGCTGCCATCTCGCGGCTGCGGACATTAAGGGCGTCATCCGATTGTACAGTCAGCATAGTGGAGCTTCAGGGGCGTGCTCCGGATATACCTGTATATAAGCGATCAAAAGTCTAACCATGTTCCACACGTGCTACTTATAATTTTTATACGCACTAGCCAAAAGTTGTAACCACCAGAAAAAATGCGACTTTGAACCTAAGCATCATGGGTTTGATTCCAGAAGGCCCCAATATCGCGATTTTGTCCGTAACGATGCATTGCGGGGATTTCCGGAATTTAATTTAGGCATTTTCCGGCAGATAAGAGAGTTGAAATTCAAGGAATCGCTGGAAGCTGTGCATATCTAACGACAACTATAAAGAAATCCACGATGATTACCCTTGGTTCGACACTAGGTTAGGGCAAATATTCTCCTATTTAAATGCAATGCGGCAATGTTTAAGATTCTTTTAAAATCCCTTACCGATAACATGGAAACTTGAAACCCGGCATGTAAATATATATCATAAATGTATTTTATATAAGTTGTTTAACGTTTCCCTGATAGTCCTTGGTTCGATCACAGAGAGCCAATTACATTCCACTATGTATCTCAAATGGGGAGAACGGAGTCTTATTTAAGTACCTTCCCGGTATGACATCGACTTCAAAATTTGAATTAGAAACTTTTATTTCTAACAGGGCGTTATATAAATTCACTTCTTCCAAAAGGTTCTGGGTTCGATACCAGGCGTCTCCTTTATTTGAGACGTACGGCGAGAATTTCAAATTATTTATCAATCAGTTTCGAAAATATTTTAAGCTACATGCCAGTAGGATAGGGAATTCAAAATTACTGAGGTCCCAGCGCGATCTTCTATATTAATATCTATAAAACTGTCACCAAACGTGCGTGAGTTCGACGTGCATAATTTTCCTATTTAAATACATTGCGGCGATATTTAAGAATTTTTTTGAATCCCTTCCCCGATAATATGCAAACGTAAAATCCGGCATATGAATTGAGATCATAAATGCATTTCATATAAGAATTTCATGGTTACTCTAATGATCCTTGGTTCGATGCCGGAGCGCCATTTACATTCCTCTATGCATTGCAAATGGAGATAATGTAAACTTATTTTAGGTTGCTCCCGGTAGGATATCAACTTCAAACTTTTGATGAAACACGTTTTATTCCTTCCAGATCGTTGTATATATTCACAACTTCCAAAAGCTCTTAGGTTTGGCACCAGGCGTCTCTAAGATTTGAAATGTATGACGGGAAACAAATGCGTATGAGTGATTTGCCGTAAAGGTGGAAATTCTATGACCATGCACGTGAATAGAAGAAATTAATGTTTCATAAACACAATTAATCTTTTTTATCTTATGATCATTAGTTAGACGCTAAAGTACGATTTGCATTCTACCTTTCATTTAAACTCGAATACGGAATTTCGTTTCAAGACATTCCTGGCAATAGACTTGGAATTTTAGAAACAGTCAGATTATACCAAAGCAAACTGTGTAATGCAATTTCATCTTTAAAAAGTCCTAGGCTCGAAATAAGGTCACTTGGTTACAAATTCGATTTTCACATAGAGAAATTTTGGTTCCTATATTTTCAAACCAAATACAGCATTGCAAAGTACAGTACTTTAAACATATGCTTGCAGTATGCAAGATATTTCTTTTAGTCGTGCGATATATTTAAGACGTTGTATATAGATTGTTATAAAATAATGTAGAAAGGAAATATGGAAAGAAATTGTTTTGTGGAGCAATAATAACTGTGTTAATTTAAATCAAGGAGAAATATATGCTCTGCAGAAAAACTCCCACAAAGAGAAGGGGGTTGTGGAAAACCTGCGACAGGTTGAAAGAGAGAGAGATGACATCATAAAAGATGGTTCTTATTCTCAAACACGTAAAATACAATTCACATTTCAAAAGGTATTTACAGATAAAACAAACAGCAGGACATAAGTGTTCCTTGTCATAGCAGGTTGAACATACATTTCTTTGGCGAAAATGTACTTTGGAGTGAGAAAATTAACGGGATGTTTCGCTTCGCATTAAACATATTTATGTCTTTCAGAGATCCGATTGGAATTGAGAGATGAAACTTTTGTCCATTTCCTCTTCGACGGCTCAATATTTTGATGCTTTATGTAACAGATACCCTTCGCCTCTTTACAACCATTTTTCCCACATGCATCAGATGACGAGGAAGGCTTTTTTCCACTGAAATAAATCCCTTTAGAGACCTTCCCTTTGCAGAGAAACCCCGGCTGTGATGATGGAAATAATCTCTGGAGCGTGAATGTTTGAAAAATCGGCCCCGATCGCACTTGGTTGGTTCTAAAAGAAAATGCAAGATCCGTTCTCTCGGTGATCTGATGAGGAATTATTGGACCAGAAATTAGAATATCTGATGCAGAGATGGACCTCGACTTAAGTAAACGTGGACAACGAAAGGGGAAATGGTTTTAAGCATGAGAAAAGGGCTTGTTCTGACGAACTCCCTATTAATGATTCCAAAAACATCTGTTTTTGCCTAAAGAATACGTCCGTTGTCAAAAGTCATTCGTGTGTGGATCTCAACCGTAAATCTGCGTGTTCAATCAAGCGAGATGTTCAGTGAGATATATTGAATCACAGATCAAAATATTTTTACACGTACGAAATTGATCTTGCCTTCGTATATCAATGAATAGAATATTTCAAGCGAGATATTCGGGGAAATGTTGAATTGCAGAAAAAATTACTTTTACGCAAATGAAGTGTTTTTTGCCAAGATATATTAATGATATAATATTTTTAACTTGACACTTGATGGAGGAAAATGCACATTTCAGTTTGTATTTTAATAATAATATAATTAATAATTTCAATTTGTATTAACGCCTCAATAATATTCATGGATGTGATGATATCAAAGATACTGAAGCAGGAATGATATTGAATAAGGATAAATATTCTCTTCACTCTTAAAAATAGAAATGTACTTTTCGTTGGGTCTTTGCGCTGCACTTGCATGCAAGTGTCTTAAAGCACCTTTATTTTGCATTTATTTTCCTCTTTCTTTGAAAGATTTTCAGGAAATAAGTCAGAACTGAATCGACAATACATTTAATCTACCCCATTTTCACCCATATCCCATTTTGCCGACAACAAAATTGACCGACACCTTATTTAGCCCACGGTTTATTTAATCGACAGCTATTTCAGCTGACATCTTTTCCCATACAATCATCATATACTTTGAATTACAAAGGTAGAAGTAGAGTTTTAGAACTATGTGATTGATAAAAGATGGTAGATCAATGCCTTGTATCTTGAGGGTGGGTAGCTTTTCCATAAGACTAAGGTGAGATAAGTTTATATATATATTTAATTATCTTAATATGTTAGAAAGAATAACTTAAAAAGAAGGGTTATTTCCAAGGTAGTGTGTCAGAATGGTTTCCTGGATTCAGCAATATTTTTGTGGCAACGAATGAATAAGGACTGTACGGAGGTTAAGGTCGCAGATGAAATGAACACGGAGATCTAGGAATGGGAGTGAGTTCGTTAACTATAACGCAATTTGTCGATTTGGAATGACAAAGGACACTTAACTGTAAGTCAATTAAGACCGTGGTACTTTATCGGAAGTGTAGGAAACGTGTCCCAATTAACGAAGAATTGATGTTCATTTCAGAGTGACGCTTAGGCTCTTGTGATGCTGGTTTGAATTTTTCTGATTTTAAATTTCTTTAACATGACTGGATGCTTACCGCTTCGTTTTATATTTTAATTAACTAAGAGCTATTTTTTGATATGCTACTTATGACCAGTACGGATGATGACATCTGGTTGTTTTATCTCGGAGCAATTGAGAGGCCGATATCTTAAAGTTAGGGATGCTAAAGGAAATACACTCCATCCCACCCACGCAGCTTTTCAGCTGAATATGAATGTTTAGAAGCAATCTCATGCAGTTTCAGGAGTACTGAAGTCTTTTACTAATAAAACCTATATTTTTTCTCTTTCCTGATTAGTTTATTCAAACAATTTTAATGCTGCAAAAAATGCATTTTGAAATTGCATTTATAACGTATACGTTACCATGCATTTATATATATCCAGTTTATTAATCGTACTTAAGGCTGTAATCACTTAAGGTAAGTTAAAGACGTGCAGTGCATTCATTGTTGCACTTCCAAGTGGCGCGTTTGATTGTTAATCATTCTAGCATTATTGAGCTATTAATTATAACAATGCTCTACTAAGCCACACAACAATGAACTCGAATGGAATCAACAATCATAATACTCTAGTTCATTTTTGCTGCCAATAATGCTTTTTCACGACAAGTAGCTACAACAATGCTCTAACAATTAGCCATATGTATGAAAGAGAATTTGTTCAAAAGTAAAAGGTATGTAAGAGCAAAAGGAAATCCTTCGCTTAGTGTGTTTAATGGTCTGCTTTAACTACAAGCAAATCCTTCGACCATTTTGACTAATGAGTAAATAGTCAATTTAAAAAAAATGGAGCTGAGTTAATTGTCTTAAAGAGAAGGAGAAGTTGAAGGGATATTTATGGATTCGATACTTAAAATTTTCATAAATATTTCCATAATTTCCTTCGTGGATTTTTGAGAGTCGATGGTTTAAGTTCAGTTTCTGCATACGGCCCTATGTATAGAGAAAATGCGTTAATTATCGTTGCTACGAGATTTTCCTCTCCCCAAGCCGTGTTTTCACAGGTGTGTGCTTTACCCGCGCGAAACTAACACCTTCCCCATTTGAACCCCCTCTGTGTTTGATACGGAGTTTTCATCAAAGCCGAGCTAAATTTACGCTATCATCTGAAGCTTTCCTCTCGCTTTACGAAGCATGCAGCGCCATCTTTCGGCGATTCATTTGTTAATCAAATCTTCTTCTATTACGCTTCTAAACCTCACAAGCCTGCATACGGGCAACTGTTCCCTTTATAGAGGGATGAAGAAGTTTTGTGTCCAAAAAGATTGGGGGAAGGGGTTGAGGGGTTGCTATCCAATCTTTCAGTCCTGAACGGCTAAACAAATGACGATGATATGGTCCAAAATACCTATGCCTTTGAACTAAGATAGTCTGCTTTAGTAATAGATTAAGTCAGGAAGTTGCATCCTAACCCCTTGATTCACTTTTATAATAGAGTAGAAGAGAGTGCATGTTATGAGATCGTTGTAAATACGAGAAAAGCACAAACTCCAAAGGCTCGTCAATCAAAAGTAACCAATGAATCTGTCTAAAATTCTGTAAGGGGTCTTTCTAAAGATTTGATTCAAATTTTCCTTGGTAATTCCAATAGCCTTCAAACTCGGGTACTTATCGATCCACCCCTTTAGCTACTAGAAAGCTGAATACAAGCGCAGTATTTTTTATTTCAATCGTATTTCGTTCCACTTTGACTCATTTGTCACTGAAGTTCAGATACCCCGACTATAGAAAAATGTGGATGGCGTTATATTAAATAATGGCGTTAAATTGCGCTTCTGCCAACAAAAGTCAGAGATAACAAGTGATATTCTATTTTTAACCCTTAGACGCTTAAGTTGCCTATATAATCAGCCTACGATCTTCTCCTTGAGTGTCTAAGGGCTAAGCGTTAAGTCATATTTTGATAATTAGATAATTTTTCTTTTGCCTCTTCTTTCAGGGTAGCAGTTCGCTCTGGCGCTATAAAATTCACTGAGTTATGAATTATGCTGGATAATGCTGAATGCAATGAGAAATATCATTCATAGTATCATTATAGTACAATTGCTTGGTGTTATTTCACTCAAAGCATCATGGCTCAATATGATATGCAAGCGAAAATACCTCACACCTCATCTGACTTAGTATGCCACATTCCCTCATGAAGGCTTTGGGTAACTGATCGTGAAGGGATTGAAGTTTCAACTGGTCACCATTACTGAATTCTGTACAGACAGATCGCTTAGTCCATATCAGTATAATTATTTATCAGCGGGTCAAATGTAAGGCGGGAATGTTAAGTCTCTTTTATACCCGTAAAGAAGTCGAATATTTGTAGGTACACTCCTGGCCAAAATTAACGCAGCACCTCCCTAGCGATCCTTACGGCCGGTGCTGCGTTAATTTTGGCCAGGAGTGTACATATGCAATTCATATTTTATATGTAAGCATGATATTTAATAATGCAAAAAGAAAAAAATATTTTCTAAGATAAATAAGGAAAGTAAACTGTAGTATCAAAAGTTTCGGCAAAAAATTAAGTTATAAAATATATTGTGTATTTATTTAAAATTTGAGATTTAGACGAGCCTACAAGCACATCGACATGCTGAGCGACATATTCGTTGAAACACAATGATTAGTGATCCATAAATAAGATTATTGGATGAAAGACATTAAGAAATTAACGACGAAGGAAGAATTGATATGGTGAGATCGATTGTAGACGCTTAAAGTCAATCTCAAGTGAAAGAGACAGTATTTGAAATTAATAATGAATTCATTTTGAAAAATTCTCGATATTTCTTTTCCTTATCGATACGTCCTTAGGTTCCATGTATAGACTTCATTCTACTTTTCGCCTTTGTCACTCCGGTCCAAGAAAGGAAAAATAGCTGCCGAAGAATGAAGCTGTGACGTATGTCGGGTCCTATATCTTTTCCTTAGGAAGTCTCATGTCTCCCGCTGTCGTATAAGATAGGAACCGTGGTCCAGGCGTAACAAATGATGGCATCGAGACAGATTGAGTCTCCGGAGATGGACGAATGGCTTTAAGACGGTTGTTTTGATTCAAGAAAGGATGAAGAATGGTAGGCAAGTTTAGTTTTTGGTGCGAGAATATCTTCTAAGCTGTGAAGGAATCCATATCGAGTTCGAGATTGTATCTTATGTTTACAAATTTAAAATTTCTCTTCTTTTCAGGAGTATCCGAAACATTTTAAGAATTACATTTTTACTCTTATAATTTGGATTATGTAAGACGTATGTTTCTTCTTTCATATTTTGATGAATGGATTTTTTAAATCTTTCGCTACTCGAAAAGAAAAAAATAATATTAAAATATCTTTAATATGAGGTTATATATATGAAAAGAGAACATCACATTGTTCTGATGTAGCCGAATTATAGTCTATATTTCTATTAATCTGAAAGGAGAATATATAAAATAAATAATCACATGCTTTTGGCTATCTTATGTAGACTCACAATCTTCCTGATTTTACATAAATATCAAAATATGTGGTGTGTCAAATATTTCACAATTATTAACGTCTATTAACTGGTCCTCCAAAATCATTACATGGAAATCATCGTGTCTTCTATTAGTGTATGTTGTTATTCCGTATTTTTTGTGATATTTCATGTTGCATAGTATTGCTATTGCATGATTACTTATGCCCTGATTGAGTCTGAAAGCATTCAGAATTCTCTAATTCTGTTTTTTTTTTCTTTCTAGGTAAATTTCGAATCTTTCATCCTACATTGAGTTCTCTTGAGTCAGCTAAACGGTGAGTCAATTTACTCTGAAAGTTGAAAAAAATTCTAACAATTTTTGTTGTTGGTCATTATGGATTAGAGATTTCTCTTTGTCCTTTCTTTCCTATGATTAATTTTTTTATGCCACGATTTTCTTTCGAAAAATTATTATGTGATGATTCGTTGGATTTCCACTCGTGTTCCTTAATATAAATTATTACAAAGGTAAACATTCAGTTCGAAATATTCATAATGAAGAGATGGGATTAACTTCATTGAAAATTTCCGAACCGGGAAATATCATGCAATACCCTACGTACAATGTTCGCCGAAAAGGAAACATGACTTCGAATCGGTATTTTCGTTAATAGGTAACGAAGATTGACTGCAACTCAATATTAATATTAATTAAGAGTTATATATGGGACCTTCAAAAGGTTATTATCATCAATTTTCACGCCTTGGATATTTTAATACTTAAATCAAGTTGAGTTGTATTATTGCTGAAAGAACATAATAATTTAATTCTCAACAAATTCAAAGTCTGTAGATTAATTAACAATATATGGTTGTAAAGGACAATGAGTGAGCACTTTCTTAATGCCTGGGACTTTGATAATACATAGAGTCATTGTCTTGCAGCATTGTTGTGAGTACCCAACAATGAAAAATCATAACAAAGTGGCGAGCGCGACGTTAAGGCGTAACAATAGCTTTTCGCGATAGACAATGATCATTTCCTGGGAATGTTTTCAGCAATAATAAGAGAATAATATTAAAATTTAATCGTTCCCTGACAATAGTACGATCATAAAGTTGAAATAATATGGCGTTATCATTGTTGTCCACTTAACTCAATGATTTACATCTTTTTTTAGAAGCGACCGTAAATTAGATAAAATTATCTAAGTGCATTTAAATTTAATCTCTCTTATTAACTTCAAATTATACATTGTCACACAGACTGTGTTCATGCTAGAGTTCTTTTTACATTCAAAACAAAATGCACGCCAACATTCATGCTATTCTTCAAAGTCGAAAAGGTAATGTCCATCCTTTATCCCTGTTTTCAAAGTATTCGTACATTTTGTTTGAGTTCACAACTTTACAGTCTATAGACTTTATAGTCTATGGGAGAGGAAGTTTGCCGATTGGTTCTATCTATATCCCAGAGTGAGGCGAGAAAAGCATGGATAGAGCAAGTTGTCCGTGAGGTTTACCCTAGCAAAACCCTATGGAATTATGTCAGAAGTGAAAGGTCAGATGCATGGGTTCGTGTGTCCCTATGGAAAGTTTCGGTCAGCAGTTCTTAAATGGGCAGTATCAGGAGGATACAGTGGATGTAAGGGCTTTGGTAGTTTACTCGGATAGAAATGGCTCTCGGAGGGTTGTAGTTCGAAAGTTTCTCGAGATAAATAAAAATAAGAAAGTGTAAGAACTATAATTAAAAATATTATTAAAATCTCCAAATATTTATTCTATTTCAATTCAGGTGATATACAAATTGTTTGCAAAATATATTTTTTTTGCGAGTACAACACGATATTGCATGAGGCAAGAGTGGGTTTTTATTCTACGGATTTCATGCATTGACAGTGCCGCCATTAATAAATGGTGAATGAATGCTATCAGCGAAAAAGGAGAAGCCGATAATAAGTTGACATAGGCGATACATTACTCATTTAAATTCGTAACTAATTGGCTAAACCTTGATGTAGAATAATGTAAAAATCAGTACTGCTATTAGAAAAACTATAATGAGTCATACTTTTTCATTCGGAAAAAAACGGTCTGTCAAAAAAATATAAATTTTTCTATCTAATTGTGAGAATACCGCTGAAGCTTCAGGCATTATTCAATGGATGCTTTTTTCTATTAAACCTCCCAGTTAGTTGAAATCGGCCCTATTTTGTGGCTCACCGAAGTTGCAACTCTGTTGTTATCGAGCTTTTGATGTGGTTCGTCTATTAAAAAAAATATTTTTATAATTAATTTAATTTAACAATTTGAAAGCAAATGTGAGTCTAATCCGGTTGATTGGAGTTATTCAAAAGATTAACCTAATGTATTCGATTGTGTTCCGCCTCGTCGTAGTTTGTTGATTTCTACTTTTATTAGCTCTTTTTTGAATGGATTGAATTTAGTTCATTGATGAATTTCTGATATTGGTTAACTTACGATATATAAATGACTGGCTTTTATGATAAGGCTAAATATTTTCAGTTAATCCTTTATGTTTGAAAGAAGTTCAAAGCTGAGATTCGTTTTCTTTCATCGTTATATAAACCTCCTAAATTTTGACTTCATAAAAAAATATATGAATAGGACTAAAGCTATTTGAATAGAAACATGCACATCAATACAAACACAATTTCAAACATACATTGGTTAAATATTGAAACAGAGAGCAATATTTTCAATTAACGAACAAGGTAATGCCATATCAATCTAAATGAGTCGATAGGAATATGTCTGTAATTATTTATGCACAATAAATCGAGGAATAAATCGAATAATAACGTAGTTGAGAAATTGGCTTCAAGTTTGAGTGATGTTGAAAATGGAAACACGTTGTCTATTAATTTTTAGCTACTTGAAAGACAATGGCGTTATCTTATTTTTGTCAGCTTTTGTCAGTCGGTAGGTAATGGAAGAATATCTTTTCATTATAAAGTTTAAAATCAATCTATCGATGCTCATCTTTAAATTTACTTAGAATACGAGAGACGATTAAAAGCAATATATTTATGGAAACATTAATTTATATGTACTGACAACATATTGTCAAGCAATTTATTGTTGTGTTTACTTCCGAAAAAATTATTCAATATAAGCCCTTCGAATTACGATCAAAGTAATCCTTATATTGTTTCGTTAAACAGCGATTTTATGGATTTCCTTCAGCCTTTAGTACCCATAAAACATTTTTATGCCTCTCTCCAAGTCTATGAAATTCTACCCAGTTTTTCTCAAATCATCACAAAATAAAAAAAAATAGAAACAATATAAATTCTTTTATGGTATGATCTGCCAAAAAAGTATACGACCGTAATAGATCAATACAGCTTTTTATATCTTGTCATTCCGAAGAATTCGGCGAGAATGACTTCACCTTTTCCCGCCATTCCTTTCAAATGAGTTCTAGAGACATTCTAATATCTCAGTTTATTTATTTATTAGTGTAATCGCAGCAATTTGGTATGATTACCAGGTGGTAACAGTCGAGGAAATACAACAATACAATCTGTCCGACATTCGCCCAAGGACGGGAGGGAAACCCCTCCCGCTGATAGTGCACATCTTAACAATAGCAATAAGTCCATTTAGTACAATAAGTCAAATATACTACACATACAATCACCTCCACCAAACACAGATACAGTCAATCGAATTCGTTTCTACTACCTAATTTAATACATTGTACTACCTGGATCTATTTTCTTGTTCCAAAGATTTTAAGGTGATTAATACTATACTCGTATACTGTTTACATACGATACATATATAGAATATTATAATCTTTTAAGCTTATTTTTACAATTCTCCGCTAACATTGGAATGCTGGAGAATTCTTATTGAGGAAAACAAAAGAAGAACAGAGGTCGCCGTTGCCGAAAGGGTATTTAGGGAGAGAGAGTTCCCTTCAAACGGAGCGACGCGCGACGATCGGCTCGGGTCGCTAATTCCGCCAACAATGAAGGCGAACGGGGCAACAATGAAAGGAAAACCGCCTTCAGTTGGCGCTATCATTATCGAGGATGCCTCCCATTGTTGCGTCGCGGACTCGGCCGTTTATTGAGCTAAAAGCCGATGCTCGGATTCCCGTCGAATGCTCTATCCGTGGAAAGCGCCGTTTGGTGCGACATCTTTGAATAGTTTCCCCTTATCTGTTCACATCTGGCTTGTATTGCGCCTCGGAATCCCTTTCAATCGTATTCTGAATCCCTTTGGAGCATTTAGGCCGGTCGAGGGCGCTCTTTGACGTCTTTTCAAGCTGTTTTATCTTTCGCGTTTCCATGGAGATGTCTTTTATTTATCGTTGCAAAAATGTTTCTGAATGGCGGATAATGAGATAAAAATGCTAAGAATCATCTTATTCCATCGAAAAGGCAAAATACTCCAAAGAAATACATTTCGAGATAGCAATCTTTCTCCGTTAGCAGAACCCTCTCTCTAATGTGATCTGAGTATGAAATTTCGTGGATATTATTAACGATTAGCATCAGTGAGTACAACAATTCCTCTACCATAATAATATAATAATTTTTCTTTGTTGTTGGGCGTATTTTAGTCAATGATGTCTATTCCTCGAATAAACCCATTTTTCTATCACACACAAACATAGATCGTTTGAAAAGTTTGCATTATTGCAATAAAAGACGTATGATCAGTTTATGGTTATCAATGGCTGTTAAATGAAGTAAATTTCAAAAGAAAAACATGTCATTGCCTAATTTTTCTTCAGTAATAATTTAAGTTTTGAACGTATCTGAAAGCTTCTCCCATGAAAAAGAAAATGTTTTTCATTATAAACCATTTTATGTTCATGCTAAATCTTGTTAAAATTTACTAATCTTTTCCCAAATATTCAGAATTTCTTATTCAAATCCTGCATGATTCGTGGCTTTAACCATGTGAGCAGTGTCTAGTGTCTTCTGCTTCCGTGTAAATGATCCCGGAGCCCATGTGCGAAATTACCTATGCAATCGAAGCACTTTTAACAATAATAATAATACTACTATAGGATCCATTATCTCGCTGCCGTTTTATGATTGAATATTGTGCCTTTTCGATGAAACTCTTCCACATTGTTTGCAAAACAATGAAATAAGATTATAATCGAATGAAGGCAACAATGTGGACTCAGACGCATTGCTCGGCATTTCCAGGAGGAAAAATTGTATTGTAGTTGAGGATTACTTTCCAATATATTCTAATGCTTTCAAATGTCATCAGGTATTTTTGTTGCGAATGATTCTTTTGTTCTTCTCATGCGTCTCCGGTAAAATCCTCCAGAAGGTTTTCGACGTATAGCAGGGGATGTGCCCACTGAGGGCTTTAGCTATATTTTTAGCTTATCATTATCGCTCATGAAAAAACAGAATTATTAAAACGATTTGTTTTATAATCTCTATTTTTATATCTGTCTATCTTTATCTGATTAATTCTCTCGTGTTACTCTCATTGACGGATCGACAAAATCAGTAGAGGATCGTATAATATCGGTTTCGTATTTCACGGACGAACTTCCTCTGAATTATCAAGCAATATCCTTATTTCTGATCTCCTTCCTTTCAAATATCCCCAACGTACGTCAGAGAGCATTTTTGTAACACTTCCTACGCTTTCTGAAAAAGTTTTAAGAATTTGAAAAAACTCATCAATTCCATAGTTGAAAGCGACTTTTTTAAGATACAAAAACTTTGAAATTTCATGCATCTTTGATCTTCTTCTGCTCTCTCAGTTTACAAAATCCCTACTTTTTCTCAATTGCTGAAGTCGTTTAGATTTTTTTTCACCCTGAGGAGGATTTTTTAGGAGCGCCTGTTTACGTTGGAAATACGGACCTGACGCCTGCCGCTTTTGTTAACATAATGTTAAATAATTCATTCAGCGGTTTGAAATCATGCTTGAAGGAATCATGAATAATCAAATTTAAGACTTACCTAACAATCTCGGGATTATTTTTACTTATATTTTGGTGTAGGATGGAGTAAAATGTATAGATAAAATATGTAAAGGGAAAATGGCATGTGAAGAATCATCACTTGATCTACAAATCTCTTTTTTCCAATCTCGTCTTATAGACTTTCTCTTCTTCCTGGCTATTCGAGTTAGGCTCCTTCTAAAAAAATGGGGATTCTCTATCCATTTTCAATTTCTTAGTCGTCCACTGATCTTATTTGAGAGGATATTCCAGAAAATCTCATAAAAGAATATATTTAATCTGAAAATATTTCTTGTGAATTTCTTTCTTCATCGAGATTTTAGTGGAATGGTCTATGGCACAGGAGAGACTCTATCCATTACTCTGGAGGCTCTCTTATGGTGCAATGAAGAAAGTATGAACCACGGTTGAGGAACGCCCGTTATGTGACCAATACGTCTCCAATTGTTCGCTTGTTGTTAGGACTGCATTTTTTCCGGTTACTTGACCTAGTACTGCTGAGTATAGGGCAATAAATCGCGCTTCTGCAAAGAAATGATTTCCCCCTATTCCAATGGAAAATTTTTCCGTCTCTAATAGCTTAGCGAGTAATTTTTTCTGACTCTTTCTGACTATGAATATTTGGGTGGACATTAGTGAATTGCTCTCCTGAATTAATTGGTTCCACCTGCACATTTCGTTGCGGACTTCAGCGTTGTTAATTCGTGATTTCGTCACGTTTACTTGTAATGTATGTGTAAGCGTCTAATAAGTGAACAACGCGTGACTTACCTACTTTATACTTCACCACCCCTTTTTCCTTTGAAACATCTTTCAGCCTTCAGTATTTGAGTTTTGTCGTTTCTTTTATATACACAAGGAGATTTACAATTCAAATAATTCATAACCAGTAAAATAGTTCAATGCTGTGTATGGTGAGACAACTAAATGAAAATTTCACTCATTGCACGAGGAAGTAATATAAAATTAATGATTTTATACTCTCTTTTTTTAGGTAGAGAAATATTTCATACGTCATTACCATTCCATTTCCCATGGAGAGGCACCGACAATTCTTATGACTTAAAATACATTTTTGTAAAACTTTTCGTCTGTTATTAGATATTAATCGTTTTCTAATTTCATGCCTCGAATGCTTTTTAAATTTTTAGATAATATTTTGAATAACTTATATAATGCGTTCGAATTATGATGTTATATTTTTTTACATTTTTGACCCTATTACGAATAAATAATATTTAAATAATTGCCTGTCACGGGAGGGATGTCGGTGAAATGAGATCCATAAAATGAGTGCCGGTATAGTAACTCTCGGTCAAACGAAAAGGTAATCGTGCAAAATCATTTCCTCCATTTTATAACCACTGATTTTGCAATCGAAAATCTGATCTTAACATACGATTCATAATATCTTGTTTATTGCGATTGGAGCAGAAGTACCCTCTGCCACACGCCTGATGGTGGCCATCAATCCAGTTATGTAGATTCAGCAAAGGCGTCGGAAAGAGAAGGGAAATACAACCATAAAGAGAATTGATAATAGCAATAATACATATTAATTTAGGACGAGACAGTGGGAATGAGGCAGAGTTATGAGAATGACAGTTGTATTTTAAGTAGATACTTGGTGAGAATAAATCCGCTGATGGCTGTAAATGATAAGTATTTACCCAGATTCCAAAAACCATCAAAAGTTGATTCCACCGATGTACATTTCGCTGTTACAACAAACAGCATCTTCAGGGTACTCCAGGAGAATGCAATTCATTCTCCTGGAGTACCCTGAAGATGCTGTTTGTTGTAACAGCGAAATGTACATCGGTGGAATCAACTTTTGATGGTTTTTGGAATCTGGGTAAATACTTATCAAGTAGATACTTGTTTATACCCTAAACCATCAAACAAACCACGTGCTGTATTGATATACAGAATTTAATATCAGGAATACTAAATATATGATCTTCCTCTTTGGAGTATCTTGCTGTAGCAGCTGATGTTGGTCCAGATTATTATCCTTATTCTTGCAGGTAATTGGTACTGAAATTGTTTCTCTGTAAATTCAGGACTATTACAGGTATAAGAACATATCCAACAAAGTAAAAAAAATCATTTAAACCAAAGAACAATACTCTAAATACCAACCTCCTAGATTCTTTTATTTCAAATATGAAACTATTTAGCTATTATTAATATCTGGAAATGCCTAGACAACCTACAATAACAAAGTAATAATAATAATAAAGATAAATAATAATAAGAATAAACTAACTTGTTGAAAAAGGTTGACTCACTGGATTAATAGTCTCTTTACAAACAAAAGATGGTACTAAATGGTTATTATCCCCTCCCTTCCTGTAAACTTTCTGTTAAAAATTTTTAAGAAAAATGTAGGAGATTAAACATTTTATTTACGAAAATTCCAATATACATATGATGGAGATGCTTCTAATGAAGAATTTTCTGAACCTTTATTGAAATATTTGCGGTAAATACTTTTGGAAAATGCACCCTCGATTGCCCACTTAAAGACTTACCGTGAATCCGTCCTTGATTTACACCACAAACAAGTCGGAGATAAACTTTGCCATACGGCTTTCATTCAGCGAAATTTTTCTTTGAGCTTAAACATAATTTCGTTCCTGCGTTTACCTACATCAGATAATGTCGCTACACCATGAAAGAAACAATAAAACGAGTAAAATGTGATTAATCATACTTCCGAAAGCGTCTATTCCGTGCGAATGGGAGCGCTGTGCTCTTTGGGCGTTTTTCAACTCTGCTCCACAAGGGCGCTTGTTTGCGGCGGCATGCAAATGAGATACACTCCAGCATCCTTTGACGACTCCTTACGGGTGTCCCCGAGGGAGTGGCACGCCCTTTAAAAGAAACTTGTCCCGGTGGCAAAGGACAGTTATGAATGCCACCTCTGCTCGCGTGGGAGGCGAGAGTGTTTCACATCTTCAGCGCCTCTCCACAACTCATTAAGTGCAAACAAATGGAAAACTTTCCTTTGAATTCCTCATCGGAAATGGCTTTGGGTGGCCTTTCTGAATCCTCTTCCGTATAATCTGTAATTTAGGACATTAACCTCTCCCTAGTGAAGAGACGGAGAAAGGCACGGGTGTTGAGATAGAAAGGGTGGAATTCAGGGAAACTTCAGGGAGTTTCTTATCCATGCAAATCACACCTTAAATGCGGCTTAGCGAATAAGACCAAGTTGCAAATTCAGTCCATTTATCCTATATATCATGAAGGAAATGTCATCAAAATGAGGTGTAACCATAGAGCACAACGAGTATTGACGTATTTAACATAAAATTTCAATGAGTAGGAATCCTTTTATAAATCGCAGTGTAATTTATTAGCAATTCCAGATACACTCTAAATTAGATAAAAACTGTCACGCTCTTACCATTCATTCTACCTGAGCCGAAATTTCCTACGTATCCATACGGAAATACGCTTGTGCTCGTCATCTACAATTTGGTTGGTTGTCAAGGAGATGGATTTGAAAAACAGAACTTTTGCGCATCCTGTAATTTTTTTTGCATTTCCTTTTATGGAAAGTATCTTGATTTGGTGTAGCCATTATTTCAAATTTAATTTTTTAATATGAGTAAAGTCTCTAAGAAATTAAAACAAGCTTTATCTGCATCCTTTATGGATCCTATTCCGAACTGTTTGGATTCAACTATCGCTTGTCATGCAACTCATTGACTTTTCGGATTGAATGTAAGACCAGCAGAAAACAACTGAAACCTGAAACGCAACAGCAGTAACATAACGCAGAATGACGCGGCGCGTAGTGGGGACGTGACTTAAAATACACGAAAGTAAAATGGGGATCACAGAACTCCGAGTTGGACGAAGGTCTCAAAAGATCCCTGCCTAAGCGTCCTCTCAATGTCTTCATCCACCCACATCAAACGTATTAACCCATCCCTTCTTTATCTCTCCATTTCATTTTCCCTTCAACTTTTTCCATCTGTGCCCCATTCAATCCCTCCTGCCATTTAATCATTTCCTTCAACGCCTCCTCTTTTCTCACTGTTTCCATCTCTTATCGCGATTCCTTCACGTCCACATCTTTCCAGAAGTAGGAACGTCCCCCTTTTCATTCCCCGATCGTTGTCGCCTGCGCCCAAACTTTCCCGCTCCTGGTCGTCATGGCCACCCATCATTTCCCGCGCAAAATAAAAGGAGCGCGCGAAAAGGTGTTGAGGTCGCCGTACCATCGCCAGAGGCTCTGCTCGCAATAAAGATGGCGCCCTGATGAAAACTGCACTGATTGCCACCTTGGAGCGTAAAAAGGAAACAGCTCCTGAAGGTGATCTTGTCGTAAGGGAGGCTGGAATTAAAAGCAGAGATATCTGCGGCGAATTTTCACACCGTTTCCTCGAATACGTGTCGAATAGTTGTCATGACGACGTACTGTTTGACGGGTATTCTACGTAATTATATAGTTCTTGCTGTATTGACGAATGGAATGTTTTTTTCGTGTATTGGTATGATTTAGGAAAAATGTGTCTTTTATTAATTGGTCATGATAATATGGGCCGATGGCCTACACTTTTGTAACACAATTACACGTCTGATAGCAGTATTCAATTTGAGTACATTTTAATTATATGTATTAATGATTATTAATTCATATTCTATTAACTAAAATGTTTTTTTATTATACTTGCTTTTATTGTTAAAATATGGTGAACCACTGATGGCCAAATGAATAGAATTAATAAAAATCATTAATATTCACTGTATTCTAACTATATTTTTACTATATTCTGAATATTTATTGACAGTCCGCAGAGAACTTCAAATCCATACTCATAAACAGATTAGCTAAGAAGGAGAGAGAAAGGGTTGCTTTTTTGTTTTTTATTGATTATATTTATTAATGTTCATTTAATATTGATTTTTAGTTATTAAAAGTTAATTCGATCATTTTCCTTTCTCCATCGCGATAAGTCCACAAAAGAGCTAATCATTCAATTTTCGCTGATTTTTTCCCTTTCCTTTATTTAATGAAGCCAATAAAAATTTCGATGACATTTGTATGGAATCCAATTTGGTTCTGCGCTATTTCAAAGGCCATAAATCGCAATCCATATTTATCCCCAGTGTCATATTCGTCAATAATAGCGAGGTGAATAGGTTTCTCATAATTTTCTCCGGGAGACATCTATTAGCCGTTTCGAATTCAGGTGACCTAAATTCTCAATTTTACGTTGGACTTAAAAACATTTTCTGGGATCGACATGTACTGCTTTCCGGGTATTTCCATACTGAAATTGAACCAAGAGATACTGTCATGCAATATTTCTGCGGATATTTTTTATGCCTAAAAATGGCTAGAAATAGCTATTCTGCGAGTATTTTTCGTGAAATACCTCTGAGTCATTTGAGATACTTCCTTGAGTACTATGAAAGCTCTAGGAATCACCATAAAAACTTTAATCTTGAAATATTTTAATCCATAAGTCTGTTGTAAAATGTAACAAGTGCACTAAAATATTATTATATTCTAAATTCATTATTTTTCTCCGTTCACTGCACCAT
Source organism: Sympetrum striolatum (assembly GCA_947579665.1). Taxonomy (NCBI): domain Eukaryota; kingdom Metazoa; phylum Arthropoda; class Insecta; order Odonata; family Libellulidae; genus Sympetrum; species Sympetrum striolatum. The sequence goes on from OX388346.1 coordinate 79,418,687, forward strand.
GATTTATAAATTTTATCTTCGAAGGATATAAACTTACACAATTTCGACCGCAACTTTAATCAAATAAAAGAATTCTCTCCATTCCTTACTTTTGGGTCAATTCATTGGATAGTGAAATAAATCGCCATGATTCGTCCCGTTCTTTTAAATTAAGACTAATCTGTGGAATATCCAAACGCAGTCATTTTCTAAAATATCTTTCCAACATTTACAAAATGGAGAGCTTAAAAATTATAAAAGCTCAGAGTATTATTGTTTATTTTATTTTTTTCATACAAGAGTAAGCTCTGTGGAATGCGATTCGAATTTTCATTGAGAACAGAAACCTAAAAGATAAAAATATGGTCATATTGAAAGTTAAAAAATTGCATTTAACCAATTTGTCCTTTTCTTCCTTAAGTAAAGACTTTTCAAAAATTGCATGTTTATAGTATTGACTTATAGATTATATTTATCTGTTTCGTGTTGCAATTTATTAATTAGTCTTAAGACTTATTCAACTTTGAATTTGAACAGCTGCAAATTAAAATAAATAACAGTAACTAGTCATGTTTCAAATCTTTTCATCAATATAACCTCTAATATATTTTTGGTACGGATAAAAACATTTCACGGGCCATAGCTTAGAAAACCCTGATTTTCTAGACGCAAACTTGGGCAATGTTCCTGATTTTTTATCTAGGCTAACGTGTAAGTTAAACAGAATGGTTCACTGCAGGACGTTTCGCTGGAGGGATTCGACTAGCAGCATTCAAGAAGGAGTTTTTTCAGACCTCAGTGGGTCCAACCGTAAAATTTTACAACGCAAGATATCTCGAAATGGGGCAGAATGATAGAGAAATGAAATGGATGAAATTCTCTCATATATAAGGCTTATCCTTTGAGTGAAAGTAGGCGGAGAGCTTTCAGCAGAAACTAATTTTAACTTAGAAGTGCCTCAAGGAACCTTTCTCGGTCCTCTTCTTTTTTCAATACCTTTCAACAACTTGCATATTATGGTAAGACTCCCGTCAGGATATCTCTGAAGTTCAGATTGCTTTCTATAACAAATAGTCTGTAGTATGAATATCATATTTTTTCTACCACAACTTTCTGTAATATGAATATTTGAGTACATTCTAACATCAACTTAGTTCATCTTACTTTTTACTATTTTATACTTATAAACATATAACAGTTTTCTAGGTAATATGAAAGATATTTTCGAACTATAAAAAATATTATTAATGTATTTTTTTCATTTTAAGACAGTGATTTATTTTAAATACTTAATTGTATTGGTACTTAATTTCACCATTAAAGTAATTAATCGTTTCAGGGATAGATGTTTCCTTGCTTGGAATCAGCATCCATCTTTAATGTATTCTTCTTGGCGATATATGGTTGAACTTATCCATAATCAGTAGAATAAAGGACATAGTCAGATAGTATTGAACATCCATATACGTAGATCTCTCTCTCTCTCTCTTTCAATATATAAATTTATATTACTCATCACTAGGTATGCCTATGCTTGGTTATGAAATACGAAATTCAATGCTTATAGGTGTAGGCTCATACTTGGTTAATATTTTTTTTTGAGGAATTCAAAGTTATCCTTAGCAACAAAAGTAATTTTTTTTTCATAGCAGTGTTATAGGAAAGATTAATATTTAAGTAGGATTAATAACAAAGATAGCCTTGATAAGGTTAATATATGCACTCACAGGGATGTAAGTCTTAATTTCTGTGAGTGACATAGAAAATTGTAATTTCGCATGTATATTCTACCTTAAATCAGGTACTCTAGTGGGACAGAAAAGCCAGCCAAATTAGGTTTGTCATCTTCCTCAGGAAGGAGAGAGATTATGAGGGATTTGCATAGCTTATAAGCAGATGGAAAAAATGGATAAAAGAGGCCGAGCAAAAGGAACTTATTACTTGGTGAAGTGGGACCGCTGTCACAAGAAGGTCCCTTTGAAACAAATGCGAAGAGCAAGGGAATTATTACTTTCTCCCTATACGTAGTATAGAGAAAGTATCGTATTCGCAAAAAAACTCGACCTCCAGATTTCGACGGAAATAGATATTTTGGGGCCCATAGAGCTCGTTTTCGCTATTTTCCCGAACATGTCTGTCTGTGTGTGTGTCTGTGTGTCTGTCTGTCTGTGGTAAAAAACTTTGTGGACGCTCTATCTTAAAAAGTAACTATCCGATCATTTCCAAATTTCATATTTAGTATTTTCCTAACAATGCCAAGAGTTGATTAGTTTTTGATGAATATCGCTTTACCGAAAGTTGCGGTTTAACCGGAACAAAACTTTGTTTCTTTAATATTTCTGTCAGAATGCAATGTAGGTATATACAATTACGTACAAAATTTATAGGTAATGCACTTTACTACAACTTTTGTACGAAACATGTTTTCGTAACACTGATATTTTAGGAGTTATTATTCAATAATGGTTAACCGGAAGTTGTCGATTATCCTGAAATGGAAGTTTTTCATGCATATCTCTGTCATAATGCAATATAGGTATATACAATTATGAACAAAAGTTATAGATAATGTGCTTTACTACAACCTTTGTGTGAGACATTTTTTTAACACTGATTGTTTAGGAGTTATTCTTCAATAATGGTTAACCGGAAGTTGTTGTTAATCCAGAAATGGAAGTTTTTCATACATATCTCTGTCAAAATGCAATGTAGGTATACAAAATTATTAACAAAAGTTATAGATAATGTACTTTACTACAACTTTTGTATAAAACATTTTTTCGTAACACTTATTGTTTTGGAATTATTTATATATTACCGGCATTGGCTTCTGTTTTCAATAAATATGGAGAAAGTCATGTGTTGGCCACATCAGATTTTTTTCCTTTCGAAATGAAAGACAAGGATCTGGCTCCTGTTTACCTGCTTTCAGATTCTTGTGAATCCTTAACAATGGCATTCTTTCATGACATTTCATCTTATTGCTGAAGTGAATATACAATACGTGAGGTGAGCTTTGCATTTTAAATTTTTTTTCACTGCAATTGAGAATTTAAAGGAAAAATTGAGGATAAAAATGTGTTAATAAATCTTGAACATATCCTTTTGGAACTTGGAAAGTACGGGTTTATTCTTTAGATGATGTTTAGACTATACCTGGAGTTAACTGGACTAGTTGACTTCCAGAACTGAAAAAAACTGAAGTTTCTTCTAATCTTAGATCATAATGAAATATCTCGTACTTTCAGAATTGGGTTAAACTATGGTGATTACAGAATCCACTGCTTGGGCCATGATTTTGTGATAAGCCTTCATCAGGAATATTTGTAGAAGTTAACCTTTTTCTTTGCTTATATTGAATTAAATTGCCAGATGTAAAATAGCATTTAAACTTGACAATTCTTCCAGTATTGTGTATACGTGATTATTTTGATAAATCAAATTATAAATGTCATAGAATATATTATATGGCCGAAATAAAGTGTAGAGAACTGTTTTCCGCAAGTTCGAGAATAAGCAAGTACTAAAAGGTGGTTTGAAAATAGTAAACCTCAATTTTTATCGTCTGAACATCTGGTAGATAATTCACCGAAACTTCCTATTTTTTATTAATTTTTTTATAAAGAAGGAATTATGGAATTTCTTTAATCGTCAATATTAGCTTAAGTTAATGTATAATTATGTAACCAAATGGATGATTTATGGTACTTTTAAGATCTGAGCTAAAATGAAATAAATTTTGCCCTTTTACAAAATTATTGTAAAAATTATGAAAGCTATCTGTCATTTATTAATATATCAGTAATTTTTTCCATTTATTGCACAGGAGCACAAAAAAAAAGTTCTGAGCCCGAGCGATCCCGGGGTCGGTATAGCCCAGAAATTCCGTATTTGCCAGCTACGGTCAAAAACATGACCAAAATTTGGCCATTCCCTGGGCGTAAGCGCAAAGCTTTATCTCTGTGCCATTGAAAAGATATATATGCAAATACGGAAAGTCTGGGCTATACCGACCCCGGGATCGGTTTCGGGAGCCAAAAATACACGGGGAACCAAGGGTTGGAGCTCGGGCTCAGAACTTTTTCTTTTTTTGTGTTCCTGTGTTATTAGTGAATAACACGGATGACTTGCTGCTGATTTTGCTTAATATCGAAAGAATGAATTCAAATTTTTAAAGTTTCCTAAAAAATCATTCGCAGAATTCACATTTGAGATTTATTTTATAAATAATGTACGTAATGATTAAAATTACAAGTAACTAATGGCATTCCAGGCACCAATCAGAGTGTCGGCAAAACGGCAGGATCGCGTTTCTTGGTCAGCTTAAGGTTATTCTGAATTAAGACTATAGAAATTCACTCAGTAGTATTATATTTAGAGGTCAATGTTGGGAGGGTGACCTAGATTTCTTTTACGTTGGCACCTTCCCAAAAAAAAGATGGAAAATCAGAGTGGCACATGTCGAACATCACATCCTAATTTCGACCAGAGGTCAATCTTCCTCAGCACATTCACGAGGAAACAATGAACCCGGATTGATATAATCAACAAAGGAATCGGCCGTTGAATATTTCCCCGACTGTAAATTTGTCACGTGCTCGATTTTAAATTGAAATTCTTCGGCGTGCGATTAAAAAAAAGACTCATTTCCACGGCTGCGGCGGTGCATTTTTCGAATAAATCAAAAGACGAGCGTCATGCGTCGCAGTTGATATTAATGCTGATCAGTCATGCGCGCATCATATTGAAACGGGAACTGGTGCATTAATCATCCGTAACCATCCGAGTGGGCGCATTTCATCTTTTTAATACATCAAAGTCGACTTTTATTATTCGTCGAATCCGTGCGATTTTTCGATAAAGCTTCGTTCGCCACGCTGTGGTAATTAGGTATCGATTTCTGCTCGCTCGTTTTTCTCGTTAATCCAATTCCGTTTTTCTCTGATGCTCTATTTTGTTTTAATGGGCTTAAGAGCATTTAAAATGTACGTTGGCTGAGATACGCGGTTCATTCGTATGTTGATGTTAAACGCCTTCAAAGCTTAAGTGATATCACTATTACGGAAAACATATCTGTTATTTATTTATTTTGCTGTACCACCGCTGTTTGGCACTAGGTCAGGTTAGAGGTTTAAGATCTCCTGAAGCCGGTCAGCGTTCCTCCTGTTACTTTCCAGTAGTCGGAGAAAGCAAGGAAGGAACTTTTAAGATTCCCAAAGCGTTTTTCAATGGCGATGCCATTGTCCTCAGGGGCCATGAAATACAAAGCAAAACCGGCAAAAGGTGTAGGGTATATATTGCGTGCGGGGTGGAGTGGGAGGGGAATTTCCTGTGACGTATGCAAAGGTCTTTGGGGTACACTAGGTCAGGTGGTGACACTATTTAACACTACAACTTGTACAAACGATGTTACAAATGCTTACATATAAAGCAACAGAACATCAACCCCCTTCCGTTTGCATCAATAGTTTACAGAAGACGCCAATTCACAATTCAAAGAGCAGCAATTAAAAACACAAGAAATACAGTCGCCATATGACCTAATGTTGTAGTAGTGGTTGATTTAGAAAAATATTCAATTAATTTAAATTATTACATTATAATTATAATACAAAAAATAAAAAGAAATTATAAAAATACATTACAAGTTTATAGATACACAAACCAAGTTGAGGATACTAAAGGAACACAAATATTCAAAATTTAGATAGATGGACACTTACATACTCAAAAACATCATCATTAATTCCTCATTTTTTCTCAATATTAATGCATTCCCTTCTAAAATTCTTACGTTATCTTTTCTACGGACCCATTCGGGAAGACTGCTGAATAATTCAAAACCATCATTTATAACTCCAATCATTTACCACAATCCCAATATACACTATACAGAACTGATATAATAAGACATTTACACTACTTACCAACTACAATAATTTTAAAACATCGTTTTACAGTTGTGATTTATACATAAATTCCAAAAAATCTCTTTTTATTTAATTTTATTTAAATTTATTTTTATCGATATTTCTTATCACGTTCAATATTTCTATAAATTAATTATCTAGTTATTTTTGTAGCTGGAAATATTATAACGGAAAATCGCTATAGTTACTGCATTTTGTTCTTGGTACCTTATCCCGAAAATGGGTTACTATTTTGCCTTATGGTAAGGGAAGGAAGAAAGTATCTCTCTCATAGATTTTCGTTTGCTGCTTTTATTCTTAATTGATGCGACTGCGTTAGAGTTACATTGAAGTATAAGTTTTAATTGATATTTGATTGATTAATTTACATTAATTATGACATTCCTTTTGGGCACTTCTTACTGAAATAAAGTTAAGTTTCTACTCAATTTGCTTTATTTTTGCTGACTTTTGCCTTTCATCGTTTTGGCTCGATACTTACTGATAACCTTCAAAGCATTTAGTAAAACGATTATTTTGCTGTTAAACTTGGATAGGGTAATGTCAACTTTTGATTTCAATATAAGTTTATTGGGCGCAAATTCTAGAGTCATAACTTACAATATCAAGCTTGAATTTTTAATAAAAGTAATTTAAAATAAAATTATAAAATTTAAATTTAAAATTTACATAAAATTTTAAAAGTAAAAAGTTTGAAATATTACTCCAAAGAAAATTAATCATTCGGTGAAATATTGTTCTCTCCTCTCCATCGAATTATTTTTCCCGCTGGTACGTTCGTATTCGCAAACTCATCACTCGAAATTGCATACAATTCCAGCTTAAATGGAATACAAAGTATCCTTGTGAGAAATGTAAGGCAGTTGATAAAATGGATGAGGATTTTTCACCTTATTTACTTTTGCGTAAGGAAATCTCGGAATTTTTTAGCCTTTAATTGATTTTAATTAGCGGAGCCCAATCTGTCTTTGCATTTCAGTTATCGTGAGTGGTGTTTTCATTAATGTCTATTACGTGGGGTACACACCCAATTTTAAACGTCTTTCTAATTGTATTACCATAAGCGCCTCCCATAATCCAAGCACGCACTAGATTAACAAGCGAGCACCGCAAAGGCTCCGTGTGCCGATTACGGGTTCGCGTCAAAGGGTTGAGAATTGGACCGTAAAGCGCGGACAAGATGCCGCGCTTTGGTGCGGCTCCTTCGTCTGCGTTTTCCTGATCGATACACAGCATATTAATGACTTCTGCACCCGCATAAACGTCCCGTGCATTTCGTGCAGATGAAAGATTCCATCGCCAGAAGAGAGATGTGCATTAAATCATGCTCCGCACCCATTCTGCATACGGAGCGCGGAAATGAAATTTATAACTCGGAACGCAGCTGCTGGCGATATTTCATAACAGGGTCAGCTGAAGGTAAGAGGAGGAACAGCCCCAGGGCGCAGCTACGAATGGGGCGTCAATTATTCAATTAAATCATTATTCATCAGTCACGCAAACATACTAACTAAAAAATTACGAAAAAACTTATACAATTCAACAGAATGTTTTTCTTATGCTTTACCGAGTTTAGTAGCTAAGTACCATAATCATAAGCAAATCGTTGTAATAATATAATATTGATGATAATAACTAATAATATTATGGAAAGAATTTATTCAGAAAATTCATACCACACAATAATGTAATATAAAGAATATCCCCTGCCTGTGAACGGCTTACAAATTAATTTACATGGCATGAAAATTCTAGAAAAACAGGATTGTAAAATAGATATTCATATTTATGGTCCTCCTTAGCCAGATGTAGCCTCATCAGGAGGTTCCAGGTTAAATAATCACGAGCCTAAAATCACAATGAATTTACAATTTGGAGTATTTCATGATGAAAATTAAATCAATTTCCTATGTTTTTTATCAAAGATAAAGCATTCAGTTAACAAAACAGTTACAAAAAATACGAAGTATGATTTAGAATCTGTATTTACTACTTATATTGCATCTACTCGACTAGTGCACTGATTATAGTATGAAAAAATCATATAAAATACAGCAATTATGTAATGATTTGCAATAAACATAAAGCATATACTATGTCTGCAATCCGCAATATATATTATTTAATAATTAATAATAAAATAAGCTATATATTTACTTACTTCTTATGATGGTACTTCGCTACCGAAATCGGTAATGCATAAGAAAAATATTTTGTTGGATTGTATAAGTTTTTTCGTAATTTTTGAGTTACTAAATATGAAAGTCCATCAAATAGCTCTGAAGAATATTAATTTGAGTCATACATACATTTAGATTGAATTTTTCGGCCGCGGTGGCAGAGTGCATATCGTGCTAGTTCTGCAGTGCCAAGGTCCCGGGATCTACTTCTGGCTAATCCAATTTTAAGAAATAGTTGCGTGAACTCATCAATAATAATATAATCATTATTAAAATGGATGTGATTATTGTCTTCTTGTTTCCATAGGAGAAAATTTTATTGTAAGAAAGATTTGTTTGGAAGTCCACAATAGCAATTGACAATACTAATTGAGGACATAAACGGCAACGAGGTCAACAATGGTGATTGGTATCAACAGTGCGAATCAAACTCAATAATTAGTATTGGAATCAACAATAGTGGATTAAATTGGTGTTTCCCTGTTTCTATTATTAAGATATTATTGTAGGAAAGTGTTGTTAGAAACTCGACAATGGTAACCGAGGTCAGAAACGTTAACCAGGTCAACAGTGTTATACCACGGTGGGAATCAAACTCCATAATTGATATTGGAATCAACAGTAGCCATCGAATTCAAAAATACCGATTGAAATCGACAGTGGCTATTGACATCGATAATGAATATTGAAATCAACTGTGTCAATTGGAACCAATAGTGGATATTAAAATCAACTTTAGTTAAGGAAATCATCGTTGGCAATCGAAATAGGCAGTGGCAATTGGAATCAACAATGACAACTTCAATCAGCAGTGTGCATTGAATTCAACAGTGACAGTAGGAAACCTAACTTATTGGTTTACTCTGATTTAGTTTGCATGGTGTTGTGCGTCTATGTCTACTTTACTAATATATATCGTTTAACTGCAGTGGTTGACGCGATATATTCATGAAAGATGTCGCACAAGTATGTATTGATTACTGACAATTGATAGTGAGTAAAATCGGCGAATTTTAATACTTGATATAATTAATGGCGATCGAAATAAGCAATGGCAATTGAAGACGTAACTAAGATGAATTTTACATCTACATATATTTATTTATCTAAGAATATGATTATTCGGATACGTTGCGTCCGCATTGAATATTAGGCGAAAAATAAGTCTATGGTATAATTCATTACATTAATTACTACATAATAGAATTTTGGAATGAATAAGGATACGATACCAAAAATTAATTAACTGAATATTTAGATAATAATCTATATTCTAATTTCTTAAAATAAGAAAATGATAAACATCAACGTTGATACGGAACTTTCATTTCTCTGCAATCAATCCGATTAAATATGCAATAATCTTTTAAAGTCGTTATTTCTAAATTTGGACTAAAAAACATCTTTCTCACGTATTTACGTTCCTACTTCTTGCTGTACTTTTCCTACCCATTATTTTGGCTGGAGTTTTAGATTTCAGTCTTTTTCTGTCTCACCACTCACGTCTTCCGACTTGGCGTTTCCAATTGTTGTCAGCCATGTCTGTTCTAGTTCGCGCTTGTTCTCACGGCGCTGTTCGTCGTGTGGGCGGAAGGATATTTGCAGAGGGCGCCTGAGGGAACACACTGTTGGGATGTTTGGCTCGGACATCTCGCCTACATGTTGCAGGACGTCAAAGATGTGAGACCATAAAAAATGTACTGCCATCATCGGCCACATTATTTATTTTATTTTCTAAGGAAAAGTCTTTATAATTCATATACTTTCTCGCCTCTCGAAAAAGGCGTTGGAGGATAAGGATATTGAACTTTTGGATGGTTTTTGGGCTTGTGGAAGAAACACTTTTCTGTACGCCATTTCTCCAGTAAGTAAAAAAATTGGGAACACAGATGTTGATGAGCCAAATGTTTAATCCATTAGCCGTCTTTGAGGTCACTGATCTGTGCCTTTCCATCAGTTTCGGTTACGGCAGAGATGCAGTATGGAAGACGAACAAAGATGGCTTTTGGAGAATCTTAAGTTCGCTTTTAACTATTTAATTTCAATCTTAATATTTCATTAGTACACATGAAAGTACACGGGTCATTTTGAACGTGTGGAATATCTCCCTGGAATCGAACCATAGACTGCTTTAACCGATGGTAGGTGAGGCCGCGTGAAGGATGCTATGTTCATTAGTATATCTATAATGTTTTAACAGAAACTTATTCGTACTACGAATAATACCACCAGCTAATATACGTAAGATGGTTTACGAATTACCGATAAACTTTTAATTTAATTGCTAACCCTCGAAATTCATGATAATATCTTGGATGGTAATTATGAAATTATGATTTTAAAAACTCGTTTTTTCAATTTTTTTGCAATACTCAATCGTATTATACCTGAATTCTGAGTTTATTCTTAAGGAAAGTCTTACAATTTGTACATTGTATTAAAATATCGCAGTTTTGAATCGCAAAAAGAATTCTAATTTCCATTGTATGAATTTTACTCAACTTTTCCTCTGACGGTAATTTTTTCCGTAAATCCCTTACTATCGATTTAATAGTAATATTCATCGATGCCCAGGAGTGAAATTCATCAGAGGACAAACTCAACATACGTACAAATTTCGAAAACAATCGCAGTGAAACGAATCAAATTTCATAATGAAATTACAGAATTATACGTCATTAATAAAATTAAATTATGACGACCCAATACGCTCATGAATTTTACTTTTGAATATAATACTTTGCGCCTTTCTTAGAATACTAGGCAGAGAATTACATTGATTGATGGTAGAAACTGTGAACTATCATTCGAATATGGTTATTAGATGGGAGGTTTATGATGAAGAAATGAAAATGACCTATTACGTAGTACGTGCTCTATTCCTCTCGTCAGAATGTGTCGTCATTCGGCGATGAACCCCAATTCCATTTGGGAAGGACTTGTATCGCAGATTTTCGGCAAATACCGCAACACCCACTCAATCCTAGTTCGGCAGCAGTTTGTCCTCGCTCAACAGTGAAATTATATCCCCCACAGCATGCCTTTCTCAACGGCGGACCAACCGATTCGTCTTTTATATGGAGAGTCGTGTCCTTTGCTGGGAATCCGTACCCAGCCTCCGGAATGAGTTAGTTAGAGATGCACGTAATCCCATTTCGTAACTCACGTACTTTTGTCATCCCTTTGCCAACCGCACAGAGCAATAAGTTTCTCTGATGTAAAGCGAAATATCTCAGGCGTAGTAATACATAAGTAAATAGAACGTGCACTGTGATTACAAAAGGATTATCAATAAGCAACACTTCTTGTCGAGTACTAGACACAAATTTGTACTAGATATATATAAATATCATCCATTAATTTTATATGGATAAATAACTCTGTATGATGTATATATCTTTTATGCATCGCCTATTTATCTTGGTTAGTTTGCTTTTTAGCATTCATCGGTCTTTACTTGTCGAGTTTTTTTCTTTAGAAAATTAAATTGTTATTCACATATTTATACGAATGTCAGACGCAGAGCGTTGGAAAGGAATTTAAGTGGTCTTATTTTTATCATATAATTTAATTCTTTGCGGGAAATCCCAAACACCGCCGTAAAATAAACAGATTTTGGAAAATGTCTATGTCTATGTAAGAACCCTGCAAGCCGCCTTTCGGCGTGTGGCAGGGGATGCAGGTACCTAGACTCTATTTTCCTAAACGGTCGCTTTCGTCTATACTTCGCGGAAAATATGAATTTTTGAAACGATTTGTTCTAGCATCTATTTCCCTAATCTTTCTGGCAGTTTCTTAACGGCCCATATAACATGGGGGTCGCATTATATTGGTTACATCATCTAAGAACGTAATTTCTCTGAACTTATTTAATAAATTTATCCTTTGAATTGAAAACATTGTTTCTTTAAAAAAGCGTCGCCACTATAACCTTCTGTGACCTAAAACTTGAAGTCTGCTTTCGTATAAACACATTTCGAATTTTTTCCCATGCTGAATGCCACAAGAACTTAATCATCTTATCATTTTTATAATTTTATATTCCTAAACAAATATCAGACAAAGTTTCCAACTAATCTTAGAGTGTCTCACCTTTAATATTATATTATATTAAAATGTTGAAAAGCACATTTTTCTTTGCTTGAAATAATAAAATAAATTACATAAATAAATCAGTAATAATTAATACAATTAAAAATCATATATAATTAATATATAATTGAATATAGATAAGTGTAAACAAAATAAAAACAATACATGTTAATTTAAAAATCAAAATATTAAAAGTAATAAATAATAATTGAAAATTCTTAAACATTTTACTAATATATTGCTATAAAAATGCTAAATCGATAAAATGTTCAATTCACTATCTCCTTTGTTCCAATTTATTAATCATTTTATGATAACAATTCTGCTGAAAATCATCTTAATTGCTTACTCTTTCTGTCCTAAAGACGCATTACAACTACTCATACCTAGATTGACCTTTTTACTGCAGCCTCGTAAACAAGACATTCCTCATTTGAAACAACACAAATTCTTCGTTATGTTTTTCAAGGAATTTGCATTGCATCTGTGCAGATATTATTCGAAATGACGAAGCAAATATTGATAGGTGTGCTTTATTTGCATCAACCAGAGAGAAGTTTGCCATAATTTTATATATTTTATTTTTACGCCGAATACCTCAGTAATGGCCCTTTAAATAAAATTATAATATTTAGTATACATGATTTACTCTATCAAAAAACCTAGAAGGATTACATGAGCGACTTTTTGTCTTCTTGGCTTAGATGCCTATAAGTCACCGATTTCTTTTCCTAAAAATTCTCTGACGAAGCACAATAATATCTATCTTTTCTAAGTTTGGAAAATGTGAGACATCATCATTGTCTAAAGGCTATGCCTTTTCTCCGCATCCAGGAGTTCTTCTGTCAATCTCTTGAGTTGGCAGTACCCAATCCACTGCCACCCTTGTCTGGATATCTTAAATGTATTTCTTCCTAGGATTTCCCCTTCCTTTCTTTCCCAACACTTTTCCTTCTCCCATACTGTTATGTCTAAATGTGACACATTTTGGTCAATTCTGATAGAACGGGAAAAAATCAATTTACCACTGTAACGACGGTACGGAAGATTCGTAAATCGGCCTGACGTATGAGGAACGTATGGATAGTCTCACATACTTCCCCGTAAATTTTCGGCTTTTACCTGGTTATTCAGGATATTTTTTCTTTAAGGTCAATATCACAATTCTACACCGTACACCATAATCCATCTGTTACTAATGGGTACATCTGTTGGTGTTACATTATACCGGAGGTGATGATCAATGAAGTGTTCAACAATGAATGAATGCTTGGGCAAGATTATTTCTAGTTATCTCTTATGCCGCAAACCACATCAAAATCAAAATCCAACTTGCGACCCCGTTTACCGAGAGAGCCGCACCACCAACTAATTCCTCTAACTCGTAAAGAATTTGATCACGATGTACTGACGTAAACCAATTGCAGTATTGAATCGCATTGCTGTCCCCTTCAATCCCTTTTATTTGTATTCTATTTTCGCTGAAAAACAAAACATTAGGGAAATTCAAAGGAAAGAAAAATGAAAGGTCCATTAGCAAATAAAGGAGTGCTTACGGAAGGAATAGAGAATGGCATATCCCGTATCGAGGAAAGGATAATCTGTCAGTCGCGTGGGAAGGACGGATGTTTTCAGAAACAGCAGATTTTATGGGGAAAATGAGGAGTGCTTTGGAAAAGAGACGCCAATATAGAAAAACACGCAAAGATATATTAAAGGTAGAATTAGCTTGAAGTATATACTATACATGATAACATTTTTAAAAAAATTCATTATAAACAAAATATGAATGGCAGAATTCGTCATTCTTCTAGAGCACAGAAATATTAGTGTGAAAGTCAGTAGAGGAAATTACAGGAAAAACGGAGTTGAATTGAGAATTAAATTGCTCTTAAATTGTAAGATGTCTTTAAATCCATTGGCGTGCATACTAAATAAATTCACAGCTTAGCTGATTCCAAATGTACAACCACTTCAAATATGCTTGCAACTTCTCCAAACGTATGTTCCTAAATTGAGTAAATCTGTGTGATAATTTAAATTACAAATCACATCATTCCCCATAGAACTTAACTAATGCTTAACAAACAACATCGGCATGCCGTATGTATTAACAATTGAATTTTTGGTGTTTAATAACATATATCATCATAAGACAGTGAATTAATATGCAAAAGAGATAAACTATAAGCAAAATAAAAATTTTACATGTCAAATAAAAAACAAATAAAACTATTAAAATATTAAAAGCACTAAATAATAAATAAAAGTTGCTAAAATTAGACTTATTTATTGCTAAATAATGCTTAAGTAGACAAATATTGTTTTGATGAAATAATTACTTTGTAGCCGAATAAGCAAATTAGAATAACATCTTAAGATTTTATAGTAGAAATGGGTGGGTAAATTTATTTTTGTTTCTCTTGACAACGATTAACAATCTCTGCATTGTGATACACACTACCTTTTCCTTATGTATTTAAAGCGGAAACATTTATTTGTCTAGGAGGGCAATCAATTAAACAAGCGGTTGGAGTCGTTTACGAGTAAACAAACTCAAGCTTAAGGGGGTCTCTCGAGCTAAGTATACTTAGGGTAAGGTAGTAAATAGATTAAACGTGGAAGGTAATATTCGTACTAATCACATACGTTTGTCCTTTAGAATTACTGTACTTAAAACAATTCAGTTTATTATATTCCTTTAGCTTAATTTATATGTAATTAAATTGATGAATGTGAATTGAGAATCGGAGATGTATTCTATGTTGTTTTCATATACTATCATTGTTTTACTGCGTACATACATATCCATATATGTGAATACGTTTATTAACTATTATAATTACCCCTTAAGGATACACTTTATGCTTCATATTCCCATCCTAAAAGGGATCTTTGTTTACCGGTGGTGTGTTTAATTTTAGACGGTAAACAACACGACGATAATTTGAGTAACCATAGAGACTGCGTAGAGACGTATCAAGTTAAATTACCTGCGCTTTTTCCGGCAAACAAGCGAAATATTACTTTCCCATCCAAAGTAGTTACGAAGTACACCCCTTCCCTCTAAACTCTCGATTTATTAGTCTTCAATTACCTGGGGGGTCCCAAACTTTGCGAATTGCTTCTTTTTTAGGAAATTCGTATTCTTCGGGGGATTGAGGCAAATTAAAGGGACTGAATGCGAACCTTAATAAGGTTTAATGAGTCGGAAATTGGTTCGGTAGGAGGATCTTCATCAGGTTGTGACGTCCAGTTCTTAACGGCTCCTTAAATTGACTAAGCAGTCAAGTTTTAATGGGATTTAAAAGTAAATTATGACACCAGTTCATTCATTGTGACGTGATGATATTACAAAATTATATCCCCAGGGTGAGATGCTCTTTCAATCGAATATCTAGGTCAAATCTTTTATGAATCCTTAAGCTTGAAGTCTGGCTTGTAATTCGATCAAAATACATCAAACGATATACTGGATACATGATAGTAGAGCCTTAAAGATTCTAACAGTGGAGAAAGTCAGTTTCAAAGAAATGTTTTGGGGGATAAAAATCTTTGGCAACTATGTAAATTATAAAATGGATAGGTCATCGATTGTATACATTTCTTTTAGCAATACCTTAGGTTTATTTCGTTTCTGGCTTCGATGGGAAGGTGTTAGCAGTTACTATTCTAGTAACACCGGGTTCCTGGTTTCAATTCCTGGTTAGGGTAAGTTGTGTTATTCAAGGGTTATTTGTTGGAGTGGTATTGTGAGACCGAAATTTGTCTGAAAGTTATGATTATCATAATTTTAATTCATAAAAAGCACAAGAGAACTATAGAAAACGTCACTTTGACATCGGTTTTCCTGGGGGATATATGGTCCAGTGCCTCCTTATTTGAATACTCTACTGACTTCAATAACAGCTTAGAATCGTTAGAATTTTGATCCCCTATGAATAAGTGAGTGAGTCTATATATAGGTATATCCGGAGAAACGTCTATATATAATAGATAGATACTTCACTGAATCAGTTATGGTAATCCACAATGGAAATAATCTAAGAAAGATTTGTACTTTTACCAAATGTAACCTTGTAATTTATTTTTACAGTTAGGTGTGATTGTTTTTGTAAAAACAAATTTGTGGTAAAAGTACAAATCTTTCTTAGATTATTTCCATAAATAGATACATTGGAATTCAACAACAATGGAGAGGTTTGGATATAAATCTGACTCCATGGTTACTATTATTTTCTTTGTTGAGACTATTACAATAGCAACCTTTAACAATAGAGTAATTTAAGCTTTTCCAAGTGTTAGTACATGATTATCTAAATTTAGACGAGGGTTGTCAAAGTTAATGGATGGTGGTTCGGTTAAAAACCCTTTGCTTGAAAAATGTCGGGTGAGTATGACTCAGAAAATTTTCTAATTTTCACAAACATATGGCATGCTCTTAGTCAGTTACTCATTTCCATTTCTTGGTATACACATTTTTATTTTTATCATCAGACTTTCCCATCCCATGGATCGTTTCAATAACTTTATACGTAAGACCATCATTACGCTAAGTTTCTTATATGTGCATTCTTCCTTTCGAAATACACCGTTCCATCGCCATGTTACTTCTGGGATTCCCTAATGAGAAAGCATAAGGAACTTTCCTTATCTGCATTCCAGCATTCACCGAAGAACTTGTTTTGAAAGTAGGTGAAGAATAAAGAGGCCCTTGTTAATGTATGATGCGAATAATTGGAAATATTCTTCGCTACAAGCGAAATGGGGTCAAGTGAATGCATTTTAGCAGATATGGAACCCATTATAGAGTAAGGTGGGCATCAATACATTTCAAATGGAACGGAGAGCAGCAATTTTCTTTTAAATGTGATGAATTAAGAGAGAGAGACAATGCATATCCGTAAGTACAGTATACAGCTTTTTACTGAGAATTTCAATACGCCAATCGATTTTTGCGACCGATTTTCTGTTAACCGCTTAATACAAAATCGCGATTGTAAAAATTCGTGAATTCTGTTATTAATCTTAAGTTTCCGGAAGCCATGGTTTGAAATTATACTGTTTTAAGATAAAAATTCTTTTATTCTTCTTCATCGAAACATGTTCTGCCATTTGGAACCGTAAAAGATATGGATGAAAAGAACCTTTATAAATGGTCCAACTTGACAGGAATATTTTATGCCAGGAACCGATGTAGGTATAGATTTCCATTTAAGAGAATATTCACGTACTTATTCGAAAGATTACTATGCTTATGGACTGTTGAAACAGGCGTGGAATATACAGTTTTATTTGTATCCAGTTGTACATTAGATTACTGTGTTCAGTCGAAGAAGGAAAGGTTTAGAAATGATTTAAAGCGGAAAAAATAAGCCGTATTGACAAAAATAAACGTTGCTGACCCCTTTGCAGAAAGATTTTATGGAACATCTGATGGTATTTAAGAAATTAAAATCATTTCAGCTTCTATGACTTTTTTACTGCATAAACTTTAATTTTTATAGCACACACTCTTTATATCTTGTTATTTGATGAAGATTTTAGCTCTTACAACCACATCAGCGACTATTTATCACTCAGTGTAATTAATCATGATCAGTAGTTGATTATTTATGATCAATAATTGCGTGATAAATATTGATTACATATTATTTTATATATTACTAATGATTATTATTATTTTCCATACATTATTATCACAACTAATTAATTATTTCAGTTATTTCATACTAAATAACTGAGAGAGTGCAACTGTGCATTAATCCACTAAGTGGTGTAGAAATGCAATCAAATGATAGAGATTTCTGAAGGATGGCCAGGGAATTTAAAACATATTTTTCAATATACTTACTTTGGCTCATATATCTAGACGGATTAAATATTTTTAATTTTGGTACAGAAATATGATAGTATCTTTCAAGTACGGATAGATCTAGGTTCCTTTCATGGCCTTAATTATACGAAGACCGTTGAGGTGATAACGGTGCTGAAAGGCAGAATTCATTGTTCAGAATTTGGATTGAACCCAGGTCTCTTCCCTCTAGCAACGAGTGACTGGAAAGTAGCGTGCACCTACTACTGTCTGAAACCTTACATTTTTGGCTCACGACGCTAAAGTTACAATTTTATTTTTCTATCTGGGTTGTATTTGGCTTATCTAATCTCATTATAGATTGTAAGGGAGGAAAAATAACATTCCCATCTTTTTCAAATCATCCCTATGACTATGTTCCGAACTCACTGGCTCTCACCGGAAGAATTCCCTTTCACGCAAACACGGTTCAATCTCAAAGGCTTTCGATTAATTAAACTTGACCTGGATTCGCTCTTGCATCGGAAGATTTATCTCTTCACAGAGTTCCTCTTTCTTAAAACATGCGGAGGACGTCTTTGTCATTTCCGAACGATTCGTATCGATTGCCCCATCTAACCGATGTCTCTCTCTCTCTCTCTCTCGGATTAATCAGAAAGGAAGTTTCTTTCCGAATATTCCATTGGATAATCGCTACATCTACGGCGGAAAGAGGAAGCTTCTCACGACGGATGGAGGCTCATCTCCCGGAAATCCGCGGATGATTTCTTTTCTGATATCCGGAATGCATGAATTGGGGATACGAAATTCCTAAGGGACATACCGTGTCCTATTTGACTGTAGTTGGCTCCACTTGGGTGTGCTCTCTCCTGTTGCGGGAAATGTAGTTTCATTTCGGGGAAAGAAACTGTGTATTGAGTTGGCGAAAAACTTCGGGGAATGTTGGAATTAGAATCGAGCTACAATCTTGGGAATAAAGGAAATATTCAAAGTTTTGTGTTCCAACTTGCAATTGCCTTCGTCTCATAAGCCTTGGTAACGCACGTGATTTGAAGAGAAAAGAAAGAGAGTTTTAATCGTTTTTTTGTTCGAATTCTGACTTTTTTATAGTTTCCCTTTTTATTGAACTATTGTCGTTCAGTATATTTGTAGTTATCCATTAATTGAAATAATTTATACATTTATGAGTGCAATAATAGCCGTAACTTTATGCGAATAACAATTACCTCTTACATATAAAATCGTTTTACGTTACTTAGATGAAATTTGTCCCGGGTTCGATTCCCGGTGGGAGCCAATGTGCGAAATGACCTAAGCCGTCGAAGCACTTTTAAAAATACTACTACTATAGAATGAACGAAGCCCAAAAAACATCAAAGAACGAAATCTCATACAGATTTTGGTACTTCTTTTATTCTATATATCAACCATCAACAGTCTTCCATTATTATTACTACTAATAAGTAACTCTTTCTGAAAACATTTTAAGTGCCTTGCGTACATCTTATATATATACTCAATTTCTTCATCAAATTATTAATTTTCTAAAATATCTGCATTTGTTTTATATTTTGGATAGTAGATAAGTGACTGTGCGAAATTCCACATTGGGGTATATTTAGCAATGATTAAAATACCTCTATGTGGAATTTTGCATAGTCATTTACCTGCTATCTTATGAAAGAGTTTCGCTAATTGAAGGCTTCTTAGATTGATTTTTATTCTTACATTTAAATTTAAATACGTGGAAATCATATTCGATACCGATTTCTATGGCTAAAAATGTGTTATTCCATCTACATAAACGTATATAGTTGTATTTTTTTAAATATTTCTATAGACTTGTATTTTATTTTGTTATATGATTAGAATTTTTTTATACTATGTCATTTTAAATGTAAATGTTTTAGTTAAATGAAATATGGGACTAAAAAGTCCCAATTTTGCCAATTGGGACTTTTGCCCCCCTTGTATGTATGTATTTACGTATGTTTGTATTTACGTATGTTTGTATGTATTTATATACTAAGAACCTTTCGACGTGTGGCAGAGGAATAGTACGACAACATAACAATCCAAACCATTTCGACTTCGAGAAAAAGATTGAGTTTGCATGCAGATAACATAACCGAGCAGATTGGTGCATCTGCAGGTCCATCCAAAGACACCTAAGCCACCTCTCAGGTGTGTGGCGGGGGGTGCACTCCTCCAGATTTCCCTAATGGAGTTACGTCTCCAAAGTGCTCTTCCCTTGGGAACGTCCGTTCCTCTGTTAGCGCTACGCCTCAGTAATCTCATGCAAATGCGGGCTTGAATGTCCCCGAAATTATATCGAGTTCTAAATCGAAAGAAACGAGCGTTTCCTTTTCCTAATTGACGCTTATGTTTCGATGAGAGCCTTCAACATATGTTCAGTTTGCTTTCATAAGAGCTTATTTATCTATTCCTAATTTCCTTGATGTTAGGCATGTTAGCTAATGTCCCATAGCTTAGTTTCGGCTATGATTAAGTCCCTTGGGTTGGATTCGCTTGAGAACACAAGACACTACCGGATTACAAGGGGTAGAGTAACAAGACATGAATTTCTCTCAAAGGATTCTAAAAAAGTATTAGTACCTAACTACTGGAAAATAAGTGCTTTGCATTTTTCTAGTTTGTACTGTATACAGTCATCCCTCGCTACTTTGCACTTCGACTTTCACGGCTTCAATCCATCCCGGTTTTTAGAAATGTGTATATTCATCAAAAGGTTATGATAATTGTAACATCTAATCCGTCGTTTTTCCCTTATTTAGTCTAATATATTTAGCAGATACGGTGATGTATCAAGATAATGAAATACAGGGCTTTCAATGGGGAATGGTCATTCGAGTCTATGGAAGTAAAGAGAAAACTCGCGGTGATGATGATATGAATGTATGTTTATTCGATCGTGTGCGTCATCGGGGAATTCCAAAAAAATTTAATAATTTTCGCCGTTTTTTACAGTCTCCAAACTCGCAGTATCTAAATATGCAGTTTTCAATCGCTTTGCGCTCCCGGATAGTCATGTGGACAGCGCGTTTGCCTTTGGTGAAGGGTTCGATTCCCGGTGGGAGACAATGTGCGAAATGACCTAAGCTGTCGAAGCACTTTTAACAATACTACTACTACTTCAATCGCTTTAAATTCCTAGATATATCCTCGACTCATAAAGCAGGAAACAGTGGAGGAGAATCTAAAAAGTAGAAAATAAGAGGAAATAGGCCCGAGGGAACGTTCAATCCAGTTATAGAGAGAGGAACGACATTTAACTCGAACTTGGCAACTGCGCGTGATGCATTTAACGACGAAGATTTTAAGGAAAAAGCAGATTGAGATGTTGCTAAGAAGAAGAAATGGTGGTTTCGTAGACGTGCACTGAGATATTCCTGGGCTGGAAGATTAAAAACGCCATCTCTGAGCTGAGAAATCAATAGCGGAAACCTTAGAAAAAGAGATTCGAGCTTTAATTCACAGAAATGTTGCGAGAAAGTAGGTTTTCTCGGTAGGTGACGTAGGAACAAGCTGGAAACGCCCACGTTATAAGACTGTCTTATAAAGTAGATAGTAATCTCCAAGTAGGTCAATGTGCCCATAAATTGTATGTTTAGAATCATTTTCGCTACTCTTAATCAGGGTTATTACATAGAAAATGTTATGTTCTTGGCTTATTTCCTTTTAATGACTTACTTTTAGGGTGAAAATAATCAAAATGAACGCTTAAACATTTGAGTGTAGTCAAATAAGTAAGCATTGGAAATTTATCAAAATTAATTTTATTGTGACGTATTTGAAATTTATAAAAAAATTAATTAAAATCACAAGTGTATTTATTTATGTGTTTAAATCAAGATTTAACATACAGCAAGTAAGACAATTTACAGTTAAAAAATAAACAGCCAATATACAGTGAAATATAAACAAGTTTTTAACATATTGTTCATAGGTTATTTATAGTTGATAAATATTACTTTTTAAATTAATATTCATGAACATCAAAATGCCACATGTTGATAATTTAAACCTCTATTCAAAATTTTATGCTATTTTATATAGCATATGCTATTCAGTTTATTCAAAATACTGTCAATTTTTTTAAGTTTCAGGGTGTCATATCCTTTGAAATAAATCAGACACATGCTTAGACTCGTAAACCCTGTATTTGGGGTATCGGAATGTTACTGCAAATATTTTCTAGGCCTAAACTGGAGTTTCATGACCCTTGACTATATTGTATGCCCACTTAGTATCTTTTAGACTTCAAATTCCATCTGCAGTTGGATCAACTTCCTGTAACCTATATCTTTCAGATAAACATCACAAATGCCAGCAACGTGCAAATCTATCTCAATCACCGATAGAGCCCTACCAAGAAAGCCAACAGAGTTTAATCTTTGATATGCTCCGTCACACGCCTCCTGTTTAATGTAGAGCACGTCAATTCTGTGAAGAATCCAATAATCTACGTTTACTCGCCCTGAGGCTGCTGTGAAATATTGATGACAGTCGTTGAATGATCAGATTCTCAGAATTTCCTGTGAAACACACACATAGTTGCAGAAAGTTCACCTCACTGAATATACCGAGGATAAAATCCTCACGTGCCGACGTTAAAATCCTGCATAGCAAAGCTTTGAAACGTTAATCTTTACTCTGCGTTATTCTCAGAAATCTTTGTCTCTCAAAGCTGTTCGTACTATCCTCAAAAATTCATTTATATTTGCAGCTACGTTAAAAATGTTAAATTCGTTGTTATATATATACATATATATATATATATATATATATATATATATATATATATATATATATATATATATATATATATATATATATATATATAATATTTTTGGAATCAAAATCCTCAAGTGTAATTTTCTGAAAAGGCATTTTACGAGAAGGAAAAAATACTTACAATTTTCCACACGTATATGTTTAGTTTATCCCGGTGGGAGCCAATGTGCGAAATGACCTTAGCTGTCGAAGCACTTTTAACAATACTACTACTATGTGTAGTTATAGGGAAAGGTCCTCTAGTATGGAATAGCTAAGCCTTTTGCAAATTGCCAAATTTTTAAGGGCTAAATGAAATTTAAATTTATTCTAAAACTAACTTCAATAGATTTTGTTCATTTGAAAAGTTGGAGGGTTGTATGGGACACCTTGTATAGGTTACGGAATAATCCAGTCCCGCTTATAATCCAACCTTCTACCATACAAAATCCAATAATACATGTTTTAAATCATTTTTATAAGTATGATTATTCTTAAACAAGATTTTTCAAAATTTTTAAACATTTAAATTTTTGGCCTCTTAGAGAAATTTAAATGGGTTATGAAAACAATCTGTTATCACAAATGTTTCTTTATTTGGCACACTTTGGTAAACCTGTGAGAAGTGTACGGTGGAAGGCTCAGTATATGAATGCTGTGATCTTCCGCAAAAGTAATTACTTTCTGCTCCTTATGGCTTACATTATCGTCCAGTATGAGAAGGGCTTTTTTGGTTGGGTTTACTCTTTCCACGGACAGATTAAAATTTATAGCCTAATTTGCGAATTCCTGTTTTGTCCTATACAACCCTCAATTCACCTGTCCCATACCACCGGACTGTCATGCAACGCAACTCTCACTCTCAAGGGTAAACTACCAATGCGATTGGGAAGACTCGCTCATAAGTTACTAAAAATAACCTTTAGTTGCTACCAAGACAATTAAAACATTTTATTACTTAATTACAATGAAGGTGGGATGGTCTAAAGTTATCTCCTTGCACGAAAATTTGATGCAAAACCATTAAAACACTCGCTACAATGGAACGCGTTGCAACACAAATTCAATATATCTAGGACTGATCTTTGGCATCAATGTGATCCTGTCAATGCCGGATTGTTGCTCGGCCTTGGCCAAAACACCGCCTGACCAATACAACATGCTGTCTCGTACTAGAGGACCTTTCCCTACTATATATGAGGAAAATAATACTTCTACAATTTCGTTTATGTGATATACGTTATTGGGTATGCATTATACATAATGCTGTCTTTATATTATTATTATTATCTAGTTATTACACTTTCTCAGCATTTTTTCTGGAGACAATTCACCTGCCTTGTATTAATATTATTATTATTATTATATTGTCGTGTACTGTTGTGAAAATATGTATAAGGAAATCAAACACAAAAATATTTCCTAATCATTATGGATGTAGTATATTTTGTAGTTATTCACTCTGGTTCCGCTTCTCTGTGAAACTGTATTTTACCTTTCTATATTTTGAATATGATTCTGTATCCAGAACATTATAAATTGATTTCAGAACGTAGACATTTTCCAAAACAAAGATAGTAATCATAAGTCTTGTGTGGCTCAACGACGTTGAGTCAACGTTCAGTCCTGGCCAAAATTAACGCAGCACCAGCCGTAAGGATCGCTAGGGAGGTGCTGCGTTAATTTTGGCCAGGAGTGTAATCTCGTAGAAGTAATCCAGCATAGTTTAAAATTTGATACCTTCGCCGAGATATATTATTTTTAACTATTATGATTGATAATTGACAAGCTAATTATTTTGAAACTTCGCGTTATTAATAAATAATGTCTTGATTATCAAAACCATTGTTGAACACCACTACAAAATTTCAATTCAATTTCACATTACAAAAAGGTACACTTGAATTCATACTTCGCTTCCCGTGAATTTTCAAATTCAGCACATGCTCAATTAAGCCCATTAAAAATAACTTTAATTTATATTTTTTCTCATTCAGATTTTATGATAAAACAGGGAACTCTGTCCCTATATAAAGGCCAATTTCCTCCTATTAAAATATCATAATGTCAAAACCGCATTCCATATATGTCATGAGTTTTCAAGGCTCATTCCGAATTCCATCCTGCCAAGTTGACCTTTATGCAAAGCACGAATGAGGGCGACTGATCGCCAAATCGAATCGAACACCAATTTCATCCCATCGATTAGTCGAATGGGACGCGAACAATGGATCCCCACAATAGGAAGAGTGGTTAGATCGGACGGCAGGAGTATCCGTCGAAGAGGAGGGGTAGTTGTCGAATTAATCGCATTTTGAATGCATCGATGGGTTATGCCTCCTTCATTTGATAGGTCATGGAATGGGGGGGGGGCAAGGTTAAAGATTATCCGTTTTTGCACGCTGCATTCTAAAGTTATTGGATGGTATGAGGTTAGGGGTTAGTAATGGAAGGATGGGGAATCCTGGTGTATATATGACATTGGAAAAAGTGCAGAGAAAAGCTGCTCGAAACGTTATGGGAAATTTTCGGAAAACGGATAGTGTAACAGATATGCTGAAGACTCTCGGTTGGGATAAATTAGTAAAAAGAAGAAAAATTAATCGACTAGGTTGCATTTATAGTATAGTTGCAAGTAAAGATGGGTGGAAAGGTTTCCAGAATTCAATCAAGAAACCGGACTTCCTTGGGAAAAGATAGCCACGAGCTAAAAATTAATCCTGGGCCGCAAAGAACAGATATAGCAAAGTATTCTTTTCTAAACAGAGGTATCTCTGAATGGAATACGTTACCTTCAAGCCCTTACCTGTGAGTGTTATATCCTTTAAAAAGAAATGTTTTCAAATTTTGTAAGATATTAATGTATTTTGGGGACTATTCTATATTTAATTTTATTAACGATATTCTGGATGAAGTAGGGTATTGCTTGACAGGGTGATGTACGGTACGGTAATTCATGAAATGGGCAAAATTTGCCCATTTCATGAATTGTGAAATTACACGTTTGAGGTGAAAGGAACCCCTACCTACCCTACTCAACCCATCGGCGCCGCGCATATTTAGTTAATTTATCAATCTCCGCTACAAATCGTGAAATATGCGCCGCTCAGATGGCTTGAGTGTGGTAGGTAGGGTTCCATTCACCCCAAACGTGTACTTGCCCATTTCATGAAATGGGCAACTACACGTTTGGGGTGTAACATATATACTCGTACATAAGTCGAGTTTTTTAGCTCATTTTGTATGCTGAAAAAGAAAATTTTTTTAACTTTAGTGCGGTCAAGCATAAAAGTTAAATTTTTTTGGGGAATGTGTGATTCGCAGGTGAGAGGAAAAACGGTGGTGGGGATTAACGTTTTTGGAATCAAGCGAGTGAGGGAAAAGAAGGAATCGTTATAGAACTTCTGGGCAGCGGAATCGAATAGAGATAGAGCCTTGCTTGTTAGGAAACGCCTCAGAATTTAGAGTTCTGTCTTTTTTGCTCTCGCTGGAACCGGTTACATTTAAGGGAAAATTCTCAGAGGTGTACTACATCCCTTTTGTGTAGCTAGCCATAGATATAGATTCAAATACTCGCTGGTGCACCGAGAATGTTTAGATTCGGAAGGTTTTGGCAAGAAATGAAGACTTTTCATGGCGAGTTCTGAATTCTTGGCATCCGTCCTCTCGCAAAAATTTAATGAGTGACAGCGATGTACTGAGGAGATCATGAAACGATAGGAAGAATTCTCTCTTAATTTTCTACATTATTTTAAAATTTGTATATAATTTTAGTTTTAACTCAGATGTGTGACCCTTTAAAATAACTTTAGAATCAGAGTTTATCCTCATCCCCTCGTTATAAATATATATGATGATTTATCAAAATAAATTGATGACGATATTTAATTTTTCAATTTCCTGATCCATTTCCTAGATAGAGTTTGAGCTCATCATCCGAAGATGTTAGAAAATATGAACAATTTCCAAAAATCAGTATGACAAGCCATGCACGAACATTTTTACTATATTGGTTATCAGAGAATAGTGTGGAAAACGGAAGGGTTAGTTAAATCAGACCGATTTGAATGTTTTTGGTGATAGAAGAACCAGATCTAGGTAAAAATCAATTGAGATTCAGAAGTAGGTGCAAGAAACCTAATCTAGTCTCAATACAACTTGTAGAGAGATTAACGTAGATACGTCAACCAACAGTTACTTATAACTCATTGAATCCAGGAAAGAAAAATATTGTGTACAGAAGAGCAACGAGCAAATGGTAGTAACTGTATGACTTAAATTTTGACGTATCTCGTATATATTTAAACATTTGTACATTGTAATATTCTTTAAATTCAGGAGAACTCCATTCAAAATTCACACGCCATGAGTCGCTTTGAGAAAAGAGATGATAACGGAAGTAATTCTTCGGAAGTAAACTAAATCCGGAAGTGTTTGTAAAGCCTGGACGACAGAAGGATGAATTCTATTTTACGAGGTTCTTGCCGGAAAAATTTGGACTTGAGCGACGATTCGATATATTTTTAATCCCGCGGACTCCATGGCACAGCAGTTCCACAAAAAATCATCAGTGCGACAGAATTTAAAATAATTTTACTATTTATGAAATTATTTACAATTATCTGTCCTTTGTTAATATGAGTATCAATATGAGAATATAGAACGATATTTCTCTTATCCGCAGTCGTATCCGAACGGACCTCATAATGAATTAAGTAGGATTAGTGCGACATTCCCAATGTAAATATCAGGGAAGGAGGATTTGATGGCACTTAGGAATGCTTGAGTTATTGACGATATTCTTAACTACCATATCCAAAGAGAAATTGAAGGTTACGAATTATTGGCATCGAAATTCTTTCAAAGGAGTACACTTTTTCTTTCAGGGTAAAAATTAGAATAGAGTAAAAAGCAAAGAAATATCAAGTCTAATGCGCAAAGAGCGGACAAAATTTCAATCACATTCATTAATAAAATTTGCTCTCTAATTCTACCAACATTAACCAATATCTTTAATCATTCACTCATTCAAGGACAGTTCCCTAAATCATGGAAGTGCGAGCTAGTTCGACCAAGACCTAACCATTCCAAATTAAATAAAATCGATTACCGTCCAATCAGCTTCCTTCCTGTATTAAGCAAAGTCTTGAAGAAGTACATGGCCACGTAACCAAATTTCTTTGGCAAAATTCAATTCTTAACACCTTACAATCGGGCTTCCGCAAAGGTCACAGTACACCTACGGCTTTAATGAAAGTCACTGATGATATTAGAAGATCCATTGACAATAAAAATTAACTTCTCTAATTCTTCTTGATTTTAGTAAAGCCTTTGACTCTATTGATGTGGATATTATGATTGCGAAACTGCGTGATATCGGCTTCTCTACATTATCTACCGACTGGTTTTCATCCTACCTTCACGAGCAACAACAAAAAGTTATATCTCAAGATACCTCTTCCCCATGGTTACAGATTGATCGTGGTCTACCTCAAGGTTCTATACTAGGTCCTTTGCTTTTTTCTCTTTATATCAATGAGTCAAGTCATCAGATGCAGCAAGTTTCATTTATATGCCGATGATTTACAGATATATTTAGATTCCAGTTCAACAGAACTTCCTCAGTCAATGAATTTGTTAAACCAATTTCTAGCTTTAATAAACGAATGGAGCAAAAATTATTTCATTGCCGTTAACCCAACAAAATCGCAAACCATTATCATTGGCAATCCTAAACTTTTAAAGAATTTAAATATCGATATGATTCCCAAGCCCACTTTAACGGATTTCAAATCCCGTTGAGTAATTCAGTAAATAATCTTGGCCTTTTCATAGATGAAAATCTGCAATGGTCGCAGCAAGTAACAAATATTTGTAAGAAAGTATATATGTCCCTTCAAAATCTCAGGCGCTTAGGATATTTCCTCCCTTCTTCTCTGAAAGCACAGCTTGTGAAGTCTCTAATTATGCCTCACTTTGATTACGGAGACATTATCTACCAATACTTGTCCGGTGAACTAACTCTTAAACCACAGTGAGCTCATAATACAGCTGTGAGATTTATTTTTAATTTAAGAAAATACGACCATAAATCTGAATCATACGATAAATTAGGCTGGTTGAAGTTCTCGCAGAAAGCTACCCATTCTTTGTTCATTCTACAACACCCTACACAAACATACTCCCGAATATATCGCAAACGAATTTGTAAGTGTAGATTCAGTACATAACCGTAACACAAGAGGATGCAAAAAACTACTTATCCCTCGCCACCGAACTGAAACATTCTACAACTCATATATTGTAACTGCAAGCAAGCTATGGAATACTTTTCCGGCTAATATCAATCTCTCTGTGTCCTCTCATTCTTTCAAGAGAAAATGCCTTAATTACCTTCAGCTTGATAGACTTCCGAATTAA
Source organism: Sympetrum striolatum (assembly GCA_947579665.1). Classification (NCBI taxonomy): domain Eukaryota; kingdom Metazoa; phylum Arthropoda; class Insecta; order Odonata; family Libellulidae; genus Sympetrum; species Sympetrum striolatum. The sequence goes on from OX388346.1 coordinate 79,447,897, forward strand.
AAAGCCACACTATTCCTTTCTTTCAATATGCATTCACTGATTCACCTTATTTTACTCCTCTATCCTTGCTTAAATCTTTCTTACAAATGCCCTGACATAAGCAATGAAAAGAAATTTCCTCTATCCTATACATACTTAACTGATTTTGCTCCTGCTCTTCGTCTCAACGCATAAGATGCTTTCTTTGTCTACGTACGAAATTATTCTGTCTTTATATCTAATAATAATCCTCATCTGTTTCTTATATTCTCTTTTTTTTCTTACTTAGAGTTACCTAAATGTCTATGTTATAAACAATTTTGACTAGTATATAATGTATGCATTATTTTGATACTGTTTTTTTATATTATTCTTTTATTTTTTCCTCATAATGTACTTTATGGATGAAAATCCATGTACGTTTTCCTTGTTTTTCTGTTTTGTTTTTTATTTTATTTTGTATATTGCTATCTCTTTTTTAAATATGAACTGATTCTTATTTATGTACCGCATTTAAGTACTTATTGGTAGTGTATTTGTTTATTTTTGGATTTTTTCTCTTTTCTAATATTTTAGCTATTACTATCGGTAGGTTTGCGCAGGTTTTTCACACCCCCCTTCCTTGTGGTTGTTTTCCTGAAGTGATTTTTTTCTTCCTAAGAATCTCTTTGGTTTTTTACATCCACAATTCTTCTAATTATTTCTACTTCTTATTTTATAATAATGGAAGATGGGTTGGATGGAAGAAGAGAATTTTAAGTCTTAATGTCGCCCAAATAAATAAGATTTATAATAATAATTATTATTTTTATTATGAATTTGCATTTGAATTGTTCCGCATTGAAAGGTTTTATAAAAAAGAGAAATTTATTTATGGAATTCCCATCAATATTTTTTGTGGTTTCACCGTTTTACATAGAGACATATATTTTGATCCTAACAATTAAGATCTATACTTCTTTACTACTTTTGTGGTGCTTGACGATCTCAAAAACTTTCCCACTGTAAGTTTTTCTTTTTCCAGAGTATTTTCTCGATACAACCGTTGACATCCTTCAGCCCACGCAACTCACGACATTACTTTCTATACCTTAGAGGTTTAAATCTCCAAAGTCCGTCTTTGTCGGCTTTCATCCTCTTACTTCCCAGTAGTCGGAGAAAGCAAGAAAGATATTCCTCACTATTATTGTACCCAATGTACTTTTCAAAGGCGACGCGAAGCCTCTGTCCTCAGGGGTAGTAATTTACAATTTGTACCATTTATTTGTATTTTATAATAGTAAATAATAATGAAAAACATAAAATAAATCAGAATTTGATTCCAAGAAGTTCTCTGTTGCTTAAATGAAAGAGGCAGAAATGTTAGAAGAAACAAAATTGCTACAAATTTCCAGTTTTCCGAGAATATTGGTATTTTGCCGTAGTTGAATCACGTTGAATTGCCGGAATTTATTTTCTCTTTTTAAGAAAATAATATAATTAACTTAAATTTTATTTGTTTTCAATATTACGTCGCGCGCCGAACTCCTCTTTGAGAAATAAAGGTAATTAGTGATAAATTGGGCTTTAATCTATGTATGATTAAAGAATCCCTTTGAAGTTTAAACCTGTCTGCAGGCCCGTCTGTTTCCTAGGGAACATAATAATGCCTTCTCACACCATCCCCAAGGATTAAACCGTTTTATCTATCCCTTCCCATTTGTAATATCGCAAGATAACCAGTCGGATAGGATCTCCCGTTGATTCCTTGTGATCGGTCACGCGTGTAACGATACGGCTTTCCCATCCCTCTCTCTTGATTAAAGTGGGGCTTGAGGCAATCGCCATTTGAGTTTCCTGGGGTATACCTAATTTGATTCATATGTAAGATTGAAATGCTGAGACGTTTATGAGAAAGTTAGGTTTGAATGGAAATCAGACTGAAGTGTTACCAACTGAACAAATACTTCCGATTGTTTGAAGTTTTTCAATTCAGGAATTTCTCGAAAATGAAAAGCATGCAAGTCGATGCCATCGAAAACAATAGTTTTGGGAGGAAAAAATCATACAGTACTTTTTACTGATTGAAAGTTGTTGAATTTGAAAGTGTTGCAAGTCATCGTAGAATAATGTTTAGAATGAACTCTTACTCCAAGAGTATTGCTAATAAAAATTAAGGAAGGGTGATTTCCTCCCAGATTTGTTTACATTAGAGAACTGCAAGACTACATTTTTGAATTAAGGAAAATTTATGCAAAACTAAAGTATTCATCTTTCACCAAAATTTGATAATTTGGGCAAAATAATTTTCATTATAAGTAGGTGTGTTATATTTTAAAATGTATATATATTAACTATACTAGTCACCTCCTGTTATACCTAATTGTTATATTTGAAGGTGGTATTTCATTCGTTGAAATTATGGTTGTTGACATGATATTTTCCTTTCAAATACGTGTTTTCTTCTCTTCTTAAACCTTATTCAACATTTCTGTTCACATCAAGATAAGCGTAGGGTCAAATTGGGTTTTCTCTCTCTACCAGCGTTTTCTAGAATAAAGCTAGAGGGTGGATTTATCTTTTGTTTTCTGGCTAAATGGAACGTTTCAGTGGAAATTTCCTCCTGAACCATGTGGGGTGTAGATAAAGAAACCTTTTCAGTCTCCTGCATTCTGTGGAGAGGCTATCAACTCAAGTTGGAGGTAGCTGCCGCAGGTGAAAACAATGGAATCGGTGCATGAAAGTTTTCGGATTTGTAAATAATCGCGTTGTCGTTTTCCATTGTTATGCATTCTATTGAAGGACCATTTAAATAAGATAATAGTACTGCGAATATGTTAAATTTATTTATAAACGAAAATTATTTAACCAAATTTATCTGAATTTTATGAATATGCTTTATAAATGCACATTTACCAACAATTCTACATTACAATTACAATTTCAATTTATTGGTGATCACACTTCTTTATCTTCCTTGTTCATCGCACTTCCTACTGTTGACTTTCGAGAGATCATAAATCGATACTTGAAGTTCGTTAATAACATTCAAGATGGAATTGGTCGCAATGCAAATTTATTTCAAATGGAAATGACAGAAGCAAAAAATACGTGACTAACTCAAATCGTGTATTCTTGATTCCGAGTTGATGGTAAATGAGTTATTGCACATTCCTGGTATTAGTAGTTTAAGAATTCTCCAAAAGCCATCAGAGTAACTAAATCTTTAACTTATTAATAGCGGGCGCGTCACATATTCTTTTTAAGCCAATTATTTTATAGACGTTAAAGAATTCTTACAATACCCAAGTATTTGCGATCAATTATTGTTACTTATAGCCGGAGTTTTTAATTTAAAAATCACATTGATATCACAAAATCAGCGTAATAATAAGATAGCGTTATTAAATTAATTTATCATCAATGCAAAAACAGTATACCTTCGATTTTATAATTCCGCATTCCGCAGACCGTTTGGGACATGAGCACATTGAAACTGACATTTCAATTTAAAAAATGTAATCGTTTGGGTGTAAATTTAAACCTTGTCAATCATTTACCCAATGAAAATATTTTATAAAATAAAGGGAAAACAGAGTTTTTGAGAAATAACAACATCTTGTATATATTTTGAAAATGATGTTCACTGGATTAGGATGGTGCGATTGTGATCTCAAATGAAGAGGCTAAAAGTTTTATCTTAGGATCCAGTCTTCTAAGAAAACTTTAAGAAAATATCCCTCTCTCTAAAATTAGATACCTTGAGTAAAAACTGGAATATAGCCTGAAAACATTATGCATGTCCATCAATGTCTTGAGAAGGAATGAGGCAGCTTGGAATATTTTGTATGAAAGTTTTATGCTCTGAAAACTCCTTCGATAATACATTCCAGAGCCTGGTAGACCTTCAAAGACGCTTCTTGTTTCTTTTTCTTCGAATTCCTCTCTTCTATTTCATAGCATCTCAAAAAATCTCTATCTTAATGCCCGTAACCCAAGGCCGCTACGATTTTTGTTGGGGACTGTAAGACTTTCTTTAAGGATAAATTCCGTCTTTATAAATAAATAAAACAGTGGTACACCAAGAAGAAAACACAATTTTCCTTTTCTAAACTCGATAAATATGTTTTAGAAAAAAAAGAGATATAACAATAGCTTTCTAGAAGTCGCCGATGTTTATTCTAGCTCGTAATAGAATCTCGATTTATTTAAGATACCCAATTCGGCGTTGTATACCGCATCCAATTGATGCTACTAATTTAATACTACTTTACACTAATTATAGTCATCTTCCAGTCTGACATCAGTTCCTAGTGATGACTATGCTTTAGTTAAAGCTGGTCGTTTTGTTTTATCAAACTACATGGAAATTTTTACAAAGTGTTTTTATAATTTTTCTGAGATCAAATTTCAGAGAAAAGACTAGATACATTGAGTATGTTCTTCAAAATTATTCGTAGTGAAACTGTACCACCAATTTTATTCTCAAATTGTGCCTTACATCCTACAAGATATTTTGTGAAGGTAAAAACGCATTTAAACTTTCTTATAAACTGAAAACAGCTGGATACATTCTTTTTAATCTCCTTAGACTAGCGTGTTTTATTATTACCTTAAAAGCACAATCTATCTAAAAGATCTTTAGCTGCCTACCCTTCAATTGCTTAAATGTTGGGACCGTCGCTGATTTTATTTAATCTTGGAAACGTTTTTTATCAAGCTACTAACTCCTCTTTCAAGTACTAGAGTCACTTCTTGCCATAATATCTATCTACGAGGACGAGTCAAATGAAATCCTTGAATAGTAATAACATTTCTAAATTTTACTTTACTCTCACGTAGCCTGGAAAAATATTTCGTGATATATTGAAGTAAGCGGAAAAGGGAAATAGAGTATTAAGCGTTGTCATGGCAGAGGTTGAAAATGGCCATCCCGCTGGAGAAACGCACCAAAGTAGAACAGCGTTCTGTTATTTGATTTCCGACTGTTGAAGTAGCTTACCGGGCACCTAAAAGTATTGTACATATTATTAAATTATATATGTATACAAATGAATTCTTCCGTCAAAAATTACGGAATTTAACTTAAAATTAGTAACCAAAAATAAAAATAAGTTATATATAAGTTTTCAGATCTCAAAAACTACGCGCTCCCTTCTTGTACAGAAGTAGTAATCGCTAGTAAAATATTTGATAATTTGTGCTAAATGTAAATAACAGGGATATTGCATTATCTGCTCATCTCTGACGTTTTTTTTTCTCTCTCTTGATCAAAACCATTATAGTAGGGAATATCTGTATAAATTAATTCTCTTGACTTCTCATCGCTTCGTTCAAAAACATCAAGCATAAACATAGTCTTGCTTTCGTATGTATATAATAATTAATAGTCATGTTTTGTTGCAAAAATATTAATAAAATTTCCTAGCATATTATCAAGCAAGTTTCTATGATTAGCTGCTTCTTTATATCTTTTGTGTGTTATCCTTTCAACAGTTTTCAGATCTTCAGAACTACGCACCCCCTTCCCTTAACAAAAGTAGTAACCACGAATATAATTATATTTAACATTAAATCATGAAAAATTATTGTCTATTTACAATGTGTAATAAATAAAATAATTTATCATTTCAGCCATGACGTGTTAGCAAACCAAAAATTAGCACTGTTAATTATAATTAAAATCAGATAAGGGCTTAGTTTATTTTGAAAATTATGATTGTTTATTTTTATTTGTAAGTACTTATATTCATATACCATGATAACCAAACGTTACGCATTTTTTTCAATTTATAAATACTTTATTTTAAGATGTTGTAGCTCTTGATCCTTTCTAACGTTAACATGTATTTTCCCTTGGCACAAATAGTGCTTGTTAACTGTTGTAATGTAGAATTTGTTTATTTGGTTGCCAGAACAATATCGCGTTTGTATACATTGTTGACTTTCGATTGATTTTAAAGCCAACATTTTTCTATGTTTTGGTAACGACAACATAAATCGTTTAAAATTTTATTCGGAATGCCAAATTTTATACCTACATTACAAACTGTCAAACATTTCTATATAACTATAACTAATCTCCCATTTGGGGGGATTTTGCCACCCATCTGGCTTCGAGCTCTCGTCAAATATGCGTGATTCCACGAATGCTTCTACGATTCTACGATTACAAATGTTGTTTCCTTGGACTTGCGTGATTTTGGATTTTTCATCATACCAGAAAGTTACTTAAAATTCTCTTCGAAATAACTCCAATAATTATGTAATTGTGTTCCCGCTATTTATTTTATCAGAGATTGCATATATTGGGATTTCAGTAAATTTCATACATTTTGGAATTAGTTTCTACCGCTAATTCGGTATGAAAATCCCCGCGCATTTTATTGAGAAGCGCGTGAGCTCGGATTCAACAATCGCAGTGGTCGCCAGGGGGACAGTTTGTTTACCACGAAGACATTTTACATAAGTTTCGTTTATTTTGTCCTAGTTCTCCTAATTTCGATCCAAATATTATATTCTATGATCAAAATAAGAATCTTTATTTAATTTATTTTCTTTTGATACTTGTTACGATTTTGTTCGACCATTATTTCTAACTTAATTCCACAAAAAAAAGATGTCTGCAAGGTAATGCAATCGATCAAAATGAACATTACGTGCATTTCTTATGAGAGACGATTCGAGCCGTCCAGAGTCGAACCAAGGATACTATGGACAAACAAATTTCAATATGTGATTCTACAGTGGATCTTTAATGACTCCCAAAAATTTGTAATACTATCGCGTCCGGGAAGTGCATGAAATTTGTGCTTGACAATTTCTCCAATGCATTTCTTACGGAAGCTACTGACAACAGATGGATAAAAATATAAATATACATTGGTGATTTTATATATATATTTTATTTATATATAATGTTATCTTTTATTTTTCATATTTGTCATAGAATATCATAATCATGTTTTAGCGATATTTGTGCGGTATAAATGTATTTATAAAATCCATTCAGGTGCAAATATCAACCTAGATTCATAAAAATGCGATTGTTTGCAAGTAAATTCGATAATTATTCTAAACATTCCAATTATCTTAAGTATCCTCGGAATTTATAATTAATTATAATAATTTACTCTTTCCGTATCTGTCAACTCTCGCAGGCTGTAGTCAGCGATGATAAATTAAGAATATGTTTCTTCTGATTAAAAGACTTGTTCTTCAAGCCAAGTAGGACAAAATTACAAACGCGTTGCCTAGCAAAGCTGTACGGTAGCGATGGGATTAAATTTAGGAAAAACAAGAGTCCGTTACCAAGGGAAGAAATCCAAAAGAGAGAAGATGGGAAAATTAAGGGAAAATGTAATCATGTTTAATGTGAGGGAATCTTAATGACAGAGAAGCAGCCTTGGGTCCGGAGGAAGAAACAAAGGGTGACAAGAAGAAGGGGGACGAGGGAAGGGAGGCAGAAAAATTAATTCCCCAAGGAGGAAATCCGGACGGCCCCTGTTTCGGCTGTATTAATGCAAGGGAGCTTAATTTTTAAAGTTAAGCATTTAACGAGGATGAAACCTGATATTTTCGAGGAAAGAAGTTGTCTTTCTCTCCTCAACTTATCAAATATTTCCGAGCGTCTCTCTTTCATTTTCGAGATTAAGGCTTGGGATATCGATTTTCGCCCAAGAGTTTTATGAATCATCAGAAGTTTATTGAAGAATTTTCTGAGAGTTTTCGTGCGGAAAAATACCACGGTAGCCGATTGTTTAAAAATTTCCCTCTACTCCCAGCTACTGCAAATTACCTGCCGACATATTTCGAGGAGGCTACAGCTCGACTCAGACTGTTAATGTTTAAAAATGAGGACCGGAGATGCGAGTCATAGTGATGGCCTCACTACCTTCATCCATACCGTTAAGCTAAGTACAAGCACCCTAAATCTGCTAACTCCTAAGGGCGTTGCAACGCTATGAAAAAGAGAGACTACTACTACTAATTTGATTTCACTCACGAATATGATATGCAAACTGTATAAATGGCACTAAAATTTGGTTCTTTTTTTGCAATATTCATTACTACGCAGCAAAAGGGTACTCATTTAAAAATTTAGATGTCTGTAACGTATTCAACCAGAGGTCCGCTCCAATTATCATCGCATACATATAAACGTCTTTATTAGGCAAAATTGGGATGTGGAAGTCCCTTCTTCCATTTAACATCGGATCGTGGAATGAAACAGTGCAAATAGCAACTCGTTAACTAGAGTGATGGAGAAGTCAAATGGGTGAGAAATAAGTAATTCCTCCATCTGATCGAATCGGGTTCCTATTTTGCAAAGGTAATGTGAGAAAGGGGGAAAGGTAAGAGCTCTGGAAGGTGTTTGGCAAAGTGTGACGCGGTGGATAGTTTTCCAAGGACTTTTGTTTGCTCAAGGAACCTTATTTTGAAATTCCTGCCGGTTTGACAGGTGTTACTGGTCTTACAGTTTGCAAATCCTAATCGGTAGACTCCTGAGCTGCACATGGGGTCAAATTTACCTTTTATGTTGTTCGAAGATTCGAATTAACGCAGAAGGTAAAGCGTGAGGTGCTCTCAGAAATATGTTTCTCCCTTGTCAAATTGTTTAGTCACCAAGTTTAACGGTTTTCATTAGCTTTGATTCTCCTGTGCTGATGAAAATATTTCTGGCAAGTCAGATTTCCTATATTTAGATTGTAAAAGTTTGTGCACGAAATCGATTGCTATTATTGACAGCAGTGGTGTGTATAGTTTAGAAAGTTGCTAGAAACTTTATGAAAGTTTTCGGGGGACATATGAATGTTGATGAAGTATATGAATACCAGAGGAGGTGGTAAACTTGCATTGGACCCCCATCGCCTGCGGTTGCAAGAAGAATCCTTGGTAACCTCACGTAAAGGTCAGGCGACCGCTTTTAGTTCCGATTTCCCTTTTAGGTCGGTTATTCGAGCCTAACTTTAGTTAGTATTGTTTGTAAACAAATAAGGAGGACGTATAAAATGTCTTGTAGATGTACCAAACAAAACTATTGAAGGAAAAAGGAAGAATAAATGCGACCTAATCAGGACTGACTTCAAGGAAAACAGATAACAGTAACATATAAAATAATGATCATTTTCAGGATTTTTTAATACTAATTGTAAGATATGTATTTCCTTTTTTAATTTATCATATAAAAGTTTAAAACATTAACTTTTATGCGTTTATTTTATCGACCAAAGACTGATAATATTACTTTACATTTCAAGTAATTGAAAAATTCATTACAATTATAATCATTGCGTAAATTCGCTTAAACAATCGATTGTATTCTCTTTTACTCCTTTAATTTTAATAGATAAGAACTCTTGCCCAAACTTCACATTAAACAGAAACCTCATCAGTACTCTGACTAAAATTTAGATTTTCTTCAGGAGCGAATTTTTTTGCGATTTCATAAATATTTATTAGTATTTTATTGAAAGTATTGCTTTTTGTAAGTGAAGGGAAAACATTTTTTCTACATTTTCATTGAATAATCATATCCTTCAAAGTTATTTTACATTTTATCTTTATGCTTTATATTTATATTAAGTTACAACTAATTTAGTAATATTTTTGAACAATTACCACCAGAATAGTTTAGCATGATGTCTTGATGCCATAAAGGATAATGCAGCTCCCAATTAGGTCCAAATATTTCAATAAATCGGCTACAGATTAATTTCCAATGCCAAACATTCAACCTAACAGTTATGTTTTAATTAAGAAAACAGCCCTTGAAGTAATAGTAGCCAATAATTTGCGGAAAGCGCATTCTGTTTTCACATTTCGCAATTTTTGTAATTTCCGTTCTTTCTTTTAGAGTTCTTTCGATTAGATTATGGATCCTATTTTCGTACTTGGCCAATTATGAATTCTTTTTACACATTTACTAATATATTTCATTGATTTTAGTTTAAATTTGGTCAAAATTTGGTCGGAAGAAATTATTGAGCAGATATCTAACCCCAGTAATAAAAATAAGTTACAATTTTATCAGATAATATCCAGAGGTAACTTTTAAACGTAAAGTGATGCACATTTAAAAATAAGCTCTACTTAAAATTTCATATAAAAGGAAAATTCCTTTGGAAGAATTAAGAATAGTTTGTATACCAACTTCTCTAATGTCTATGTCTATGTCTATGTCTATGTAAGAACCCTGCAAGCCGCCTTTCGGCGTGTGGCAGGGGGTGCAAGCACCTTGACTCTATTTTCCTAAACGGTTGCTTTCGCGTATACTTCGCGGAAAAAATGAATTTTTGAAACGATTCGTTTTAGCATCTATTTCCCTAATCTTTCGGGCAGTATCAGCACGGCCCATATAACAGGGGGGTCGCATTATATCGGTTACATCATCTGAAAACGTAATATCTCTGAACTTATTTAATAAATTTATCCTTTGAATTTTTCTTCTATCTTCTAGTGATTCCCATCCCGCGTCCTGTAACATCTGAGTGACACTCGCTGTTTTATCGTAGCAATTCTTTACGAATCGTATCGCCTTCCGTTGTACTTTTTCTAAATCCCGAATATGACATTTCTCGGCGGGGTCCCATACACTACATGCATACTCAAGGTGAGGCCTAACTAACGCTAAGTAACATCGCTCGCGAACCTTTTCTTCGCTCCTACCGACTATTCTTTTAATGAAGCCGAGTTTCTTAAGTGCTTTTCCACATATATTTCGGATGTGGGCACTCCATGAAAGATTATTCGTGAGAGTTACTCCAAGATACTTTACCGATTCTACTGACATTAGGTTTACCCCTCGGAGACTATAAGAATAATCATTTATTATAGATTTACTTTCGAAGAAGTTAACTACCGAACACTTTTCTACATTAAGCTCTAATTGCCACTCATCGCACCAATTCATAATTCTATCTAAGTCGTTCGAAAGAGTTAATCTATCCTCTGAACTAACTATATCCCTGTAAATGACTGTGTCGTCTGCGAATATCCTAACATTGCTTTCAATGTGATTGCTGAGGTCGTTGATGTATACTAAAAATAACAACGGTCCAATTACACTGCCCTGAGGGACGCCCGAGGTCACCTTAACCAAGTTGGAACTAATACCATCGAGTACTACTCGTTGCTCTCTATCGGTGAGAAAGTCTTTTATCCAGTTAATAACTTGTGCATTGATACCCGCAATTTCTAATTTGTACAGCAATTTATGATGAGGTACCTTATCGAAAGCCTTCCGAAAATCTAAAAATATCGCATCGACTTGCTTATGTTTTTCAGCAGAGTTTAGAACATCGTGTACTAATAAAGCCAGCTGAGACTCGCAAGAACGAGTCTTACGAAAACCGTGTTGATTCCTAATTATGAAATTGGACGTTTCAAGAAAACCCATTAAAGAGCTAGCTATTATATGTTCCATAATTTTACCGCTCAGTGATGTTAAAGATATAGGCCTGTAATTAGCTGGATCGTCCTTAGAGCCACTTTTAAATATTGGCGTGACATTCGCAATTTTCCAATCTTTCGGGACCTTTCCTTCGCTCATACTCTTGTCAAATATAACTTTAAGAAAAGGTGCTACGCTCTCCGCAACTTCCTTGAACACTCGAGCCGGTATGTCTTCAGGACCCGGAGCTTTATTCGGTTTAATCTGTTGCAATAGTTTAATGATGCCGTCTTCTCTGAAGGTGATTTTCGACATTGATTCAGGTTTATCAACATTCGGGAGAGTATTTGATGTATCGTCAGACGTGAAAACGCTTCGAAAAAAATCATTCAAGATATTAGCTTTGCCTTTAGCATCGTTTACTATATTACCGCAAGTATCCTTTAATGAACCAACAGTTTGCTCTTTACCTTGGACCTCACGAACGTACGACCAAAACGCTTTTGGGTCCTCTTCCAAGTGTTCGCATAAAATCTTCTTTTTATATTGACGGAGGGCATCTCGCATAATTCGTTTAGTTTCCGACTTTGCTTCCTTATGTTCGCTCTCTACTCGATCTATGTTGATACTATTCGGTTGCCTCGCAGCGGCTTTTAATTTGGAATGCAAACGCCTCTGTTTCTTTAGTGCTCTCCTAGTCTCCTTATTATACCATCTAGGTTCATTAATTTGATTTGAAAGTTTTGAGGGTACAAATTTATCCATTAGGTCACGCATTGTTCTTACAAAGAGATTCCACGTGTCCTCGGTATTTAAACATATCGCGCGCGTTTTATACTCCAGAAATTCGTACATGAGTTTACTACGATATCCTTCGAAATCGGCTCGTGGGTAAAGATAAACTCTGCGCTTAGGTTTTCTGTGCTTTACCAAGTTAAGGTCGAAATCTATAATTATGGCTTTGTGATCGGATATTCCATCGCAAACAGATGTGTTAGATACTCGTTCGGGGGTGTTCGTAAGAAAAAGATCTAAAATGTTTAATTCCCTGGTAGGCTTTTTGACTAGCTGGTGTAATGAATTTTTTTGTATTAAATTTAACAAGGTCCTACAAGAGTCATTGTCCCGAGCTCTTTTCTTGACTACGTGCTTTTGCCAATCGATGTCTGGAAGATTAAAATCTCCTCCAATTATCATTATGCTATTGTTGTTTTTACGCGAGTAAAAATTTATTTCATCGTTTAAGTTACGCAAAACATGACGCGAAGAGTTGGGCGGCCGGTAAAAAGCACATACATTTAGATTGGGTTTATTTGGCTGACTAATGGTACACCAAACGCTCTCGATGCAACTGTTAGGATACGTATGTGAACTACTCCGCAAAGAACTTTTAACCGCTATAAATACTCCTCCACCCACTTTATCCTGACGGTCCTTACGATAAATCTTAAAATCTTTAGGAAATACTTCGTAGTCATTAATATCGTCTGTTAGCCAGCTTTCGGTGCCTATAATTATGTCGGAGTCGTTACTTCGGATAAGATGTTCAAGATCGGCTACTTTGTTTTTGATGCTTCTACAATTAATAATGGCAATCGATAGTTCATTTACAATGGGTGAAGCCCGGGAAACGCGTTGTTGCTCATCTTCAACTTGCTCAGTAATTTTTAAGGTATTCGATTGTTTATTAACTTTATTTCCTATATCGGAGCCACTTAAATTAGAAGCATTCCCACAAATTCCCTTTAGCCTAAAAAAAACCTACAATGCTCGTAAATCCTATGAGCCACCCCGCTCGCAGCTTCAGCAGTATAGTGAACACCAGAGCCGTTCAAGGCGAGGGGGTACGACAAGAGGGTCGGCCGAAGGTCCACAAAGTCAACTCCCATGCCCCGACAGAACTCCCACATCCGCGCATTCAGACCATCTATTTTAGTCCGAACGCTTCGGCTGCAGTCACTCCGCGGGACAAGGCTGCAGATGGACAGCCGCACATCGATGCCAAGCGACTCCTGCACGCGCTCAACCTCGGAATTCAGGTCCTCAAAAGAACGCAAAATATCCTCGGGAGCGCGGTGACAGGCATCGTTGACTCCAACATGGGCCACCACCCGCAGCCGAGAGCAACCCGTGCCCCTGGCCGCCGCACCTACCGCACCCGTGACTTGGGCCACATGCCCAGAGGGAATACACCAAGATGTAACCCTAATGTCACCTCCCTCCCTCTCCGCCCTTCGCCGCAAAGGGGCCACAATACGCTTAACATTAGAGCTCCCTATCAATACAATCCCCCCACCCCGACTTCCTTTAGGCGCAGCTACTTTGGAGGGAAGAGGGGCAGGCATGGCCTTCCGAACAGGCTCATCGACACTTTCCAGCACCGAGAACTTATTGCGGATAGGGATAGGGTTCGTCGTCACCTCCCCATTGCCCTTGCCAGCCCGCGCTGCTCCTCCACTCCTCGTAGCCACCATCCACTCGGGCTTCAGGGGGAGAACAGAGCCCGAGAGGTTAGGAGTAGGCATCACCGCCTCCGCGACAGACCAACCAGCGTTTACTCTAGGGCGAGCCCCAGTGGTCGACGTGGAGGGAACTGACGCAGTTTTGGGAGCCACCCTCCCCCTCATCGAGGTATTCCCACCTCCTAAAACCAACGAGCGAAGCTCTCCAACAACCCTCTCAAGGCGGCAGATCCGTGCCCACAGGGGGTCGGTGTCCACCTTCCTTTCGCGAGCCAGGACAGACCTGTAGGAAGCCATCCTATTGCTATGGAATTTACACTGGCTCACTAAATGGGGAACTAAAACGAAAACAACTAACAATGAACAATGAGTTACCACCCGCTGTGCTTTACCTGGCTGACCTAACCTGTGTAGAGGGGCTAGGTTTCTAACTTCGGAGACAAAATATATACACTAACTAAAGGATTACCGTGAGAGGAATTTATCTGTGCAAGTGATTCGTATAAATTTTAAAATAAATAAATTAGATTATACAGGTAAAAATGGAAGTAAGCGCCGCAGAAGATTAAGTGTTAGAGTAAAATACACTAAGTAGGCTCGTAAGTAAAATATATAAATTAAGATAGCAAGGTAGCGGTTATCGGAAGTTATGACAAAATAAATAAGACCCAAAAGCACACAAGTAAAGTTAGGCGATAAACCTAGTCAATAAAGGATAGAAAATAAAATAAATAAAACGATAGAGGGTACTTAACGCTCACGCAGTCTTGGATCGCAGCTTCGAAGGTGCGATGTAACACTACTGGAAGAAGAGCGCCAAACACAACGAAAAGATTTACTAAACTATGAACGAAACACTAAATAAGAAGTAAAAATATAATATGCACTGAAGAAGTAAACTAAAATAACTCAGAAGAGTAGCTTAAAACTACACGGTTGGAGCAGGTAGTACTCTGCGTCTCAGCAGGTGATCTCAGGAGAGAGAGAAGGCACGTCCGTCTCCTTTGACAGCTAGGCCAAGAAATGAATCTAATTGCTTACTAACGTCTTGTTAATTTGTGCAAGAAATATTCGGATCCCATTTCCCAAGTGTCATGACAACACCATAGCGCTAATTTAAATTCATCCCTCATTACTTGGACGAGGTGTCTGCTCACGGGATAAGTCCTCGTTTCCTTGGCGACATAATAATATTTCAGGCTCTGGTTTGCAAGGAAACAGAGCGTGGAGTGTTTTAGTCATCAAGTCTAATGGGAATGCTTTTGTGAGGAAAGATTTTCACCAATTCGACTTTGAACGTGGAGGAAAAACAGCCTGCGGTAGGAGACGTGAGTAAAATGTCACGATCACGAGTTCTAGGAGTGGTAATTAAGCCCTGGGAATCCATTTGCATTTAGAGCGATATCTTCATAATCATCTCGTGTAAAGAAAATCTGTTCGTTTTAACGAGGTATATCCTGGATGTAAAATTCCATCTCCACGTGGTAGTCTGTGTTATTTCCTATTATAATGTTTTCAACAACCCATTTGTACGTATCCAAACTGATGTTTTACTCCTTCCGAACTTGCTAATAATAGAATTGGATGTGACAGGATGATTATTAACCTCAATTTCGCCCAAATAAAAGTCGCTTTATTACTATTGTATGAAAACGAGGCACAGTGGGCAGTAAGACAGTAAGAAAGACCTCGCGAGGTCCATCTTATAAACGTAGGAAACTTCTTACCTTTCGCTAGATGTCATAATTTGGATGGATAATTTTATCAATATTCCACATTTATAGATTACGTGCTTAGATCACCAAAATGATACCATTTTGCAAACTTACAGTCACTGGAAACACTTACTTAATTCACCCTGCTGATCATTTTATAGTTCCACAGTAAATATTTGGGAATATATCTGATTACATTGGCTACATTATACGTATTTACAGGTAAGTAAATAGAAACTGACCTGGTATTTTCTTAAATATTTGAAAACTTACAAACTTGCTTACATCCATAAGAAATCCTTATTTACGAAGTTTTTTTCCGGTAAAACCTTTTGTTAAACCCGATGACAAGATATGCTGATTTTGTAAGCAGGTTTAAACTCAACCTTCATGTACCACTTTTCCACGTCTCAAAGTGTAGCGAATATTATCCGATGAGCTGGACATGTTTCTGGTTGACCACGCTTTTGAAGCTGGTAACATCCACCTGTGGAAGACCATGGGAATTCCTTTAGAAATTGGCTCGGTCGATAAGTGACTTTGTCTTGAAAAGTCTCGGCCTTTTTCTTCTTTGGTCTACCCTTGGAGGTAAAGAGGTCCCAACGGAATCGAAATTGCTATCAGCTGGCAGACATCTTATGTCCCAAGGTTTTCCTCGACCTTGCCATCGAAGAGGTTCCGTCAGAGGTTTCGATTTCTACTGTTTGCGTCTTTGTTGAAGAAGGCGTTCACAGAGTAACTATCCTAAAGCCTCAGAAGATCATCAGTCGATCCTGAAAACTTTGTCACCTTGATCTTAGTGTTTTATTCCAGTCAAAAAGGGCAAGGGAATTAATTTTTAGGTAAGTAACATTTGAGTTGATTACGTTTTAAAATTTAGACTAATATCTTTAGGGCTGAGAAGTGACGTAAGGTAGGAAACTTAAACGCATTGAGCTCTCCAATTAACAAAATATTTTGCGGGCCTTTCAATATCATAAAGAAGAGATTAGTAAGTAATACCCGCTAAAACGCAAAATCTCTTAGAGGTCTGAATTGAATATTAGCAAATATACACGTAAAAAGCTTTGAGTTATTTTGCATTTATACTAATCGCCGTTAATATTGATTCTTAAAAGTGTTTTAGCTCTTACTCTGTGATTTCTGCAAGTTGTAAGAAACTGAGATTGGTCTATATCAAGTGAAAAATACATAAAAAAAGAACCATATAAACCATTCTTTTTCGGCCAAATAGGACCGTGGTATTTGGAAAGGATGAAATGTGAAGGATTATCGCTGGAATACTCACTTCAGTGGAGCTTTTGAAAGGAAGTTAGGTAAGCTAGTTAAGATGAGGAATGAGGTATTTTGCTCTTGCTTTCCTCCATCCGTCCGCTTTTGGATTACTGCATCTACGTGAAAGTAGCACAACGGTCCTCTCGAATCAAACGAATAACTTTTTTCATTTTGTGTATGGTGGAAATGAATACTTCCGTTTACAGAAATGAGAATGACGTTGCTTGGTAATTTAAATTGAAACACCTGCCCGGAAAGTGGGATACCTTGGTTAGAGACCCAGTCAAGTCACTATTTTTCACTTCTATTTCCTTTAATATGGAATTGCCAATAATCAATGCCATTCTTCAACGTCACTCACACCTCAGTAGCTTTCATATTGTCACAGTCATGAAAAATACCTCGGCTGGAGTTAACGAAACAGAAAATATACCATGTAAAACCCAGCCTCTAAAAAATAATCTGCTTATCAAGCTAATGTAGCAGTAATTTGAAAATATTACCTTATAAAATAGTGTTTTTCCAGAAGAAATCTTCCTTCGTCAAATTATTTCATTATAATATACTTAACCGCTTACTACTTATGACTTGACTATCGAATAATACAAGTTAAAATCAAGAAAATGAGAGAGAGATTGAGAGGAATATGATCCATGGAGATTCCCTTTTTATTGAGTAAAAACCTCCGAAGCGTTAAATCGAAAGGGAATCGGAATGCGGAAAGTAAAGCTGTTTAGAGGGCCGATTGAGATTAGCATCAAAAGCCTCGGACGCTGGAATCTGCTCCGAAAAGATATTAGAGATTGGCTAAGAAATGTGGAAATTTGGATGAGAAATCCTCACTTTTCTAAGACGACTTGATCGGATGGCTCACAAGCAGGGCGAGGAGCTCATGTTTTTTGAGAATCCGGAGAATGTGACCTTGAGAGGATTGCGAAAGATGGGCTTTGAACAGTATTTGTATTTGAGCGAGAAAGGGATTTGGAACTTGTGACACTCTTTGTTTTTAGGTAAGAAGAACCATGAAGGCAATCCCAAATAAAAGTTTTGATATCATCTTAGAACCACCTTTATATGTTTAAAATTCAACCCTTGGATATCTGTTTTATGTGACGCATGATACGGTATGAGTGCCTCATCTTCCGCTATTAGGTTTTAGAATAGTAGTTTTTGAAGTATCCATGAACGTTCACAGGCCATAGATGTCTACAGTTTCCGGTTGAAGATACAGGAAATATGAGAGGAACCGTAAAAACAGAATTATCATGGTTAAAACTCGATTACCCGGAGAAACCGGAGAAAAGGGAAAAAATGAAGGCCGTGGCCAACTAGATTTAGTGAGGAGATATTTTGAAGTTTGAGTACTTACTCATGCCGTTAATTTTCCATTTTTATATTCATCTATTATTTCTCGACCTTCCGAACTGAAATGCAATGAAGGATATTTCTATTTCAGTAGTATTTTAAAGGCATTTTATTCTCATAAAATCATCTTTTCAAATGTCATATAATACTTTTTAAATAATACTACGTCTGTCAAGTATTTAGTCCGAAGAAGGCTTGAGCGTCAATCACTTTACCATTAGCTACAAACAGCTCAGGAAGGATAATGTTGCGACTAAGCATGAGGGTTGGTATATGTTTAAATTTCAAAGACAGTTTCAAATTCAAATTAAAATTTGATAGATTATATGAACAGTTGTGAGCTTTTATGCACTAAGTTTAATAATAGTTACAAGATAACCGCGGGCCATTGGTAAAGGAAGGGTGTTTTGAGTAAGTTTAGGTAACATTCTATAAAATGACGGTGAACTTACGTTGATTTCAATGCGGGATGACCACATATTTCAATGCTTTAAAGACAGAGAAATAGGAATCAATGGCGGAATTCAACTATGTTGCTTTTATTTAAGGAAAGGAGTTCAACTATGGAATTTTTGAGGAAAATTAATATTTCGAGAGTTAGAGTACTAACACATGCACGTTCTGATTAACTTAATTTATTTAAGCCTTAATAGTCTAAATCCAAATTAGAGTACAGGAAATAGCGTTTTAGCATTAAAATTCCAAATCGTACATGTTGAATTGAGCTAAATTTATCTGTGATGTTCAAAGGTCACAGTGAAGTTATCCTCCCACGTAGTCTATAACATGAGCTGTAAAGCTAACCAATTCGATAAATTTTCATAATTCATCAAGATCTCTTTGACTATCGCATAACAAAAATAACAAGTTAAACGTACGAGTATCCCGGTGAAGATAAGTTGAATAAACCAACCAAAAGAGATCGATGTTCGAATGCAGTTCATTTAGACAGCCATGAGTTTGCTATTTCTGGAGGCTCCTAACTCTCCAATGAATATGTTGCGAAGGCGTGAAATTCCATGAAACAATGAACAGTGAAACAATGCTCTCGTAGCCTATGAATGGAGACCCTACCCACACCTAGAGTTCCTTCCGGACAATAAGTGTCTGAAAAGTTTTTCTCTATCTCCCTTTGGGGAACATCTCAGAACTGGATATACCAACGCAGCTTTCAGTGGAAATTGAAGAGGAAAGAGAGTTCTTGGAATTTCTAAAGTGAATTGATTCTATTTTCTACCAGGTTGAGTACTATTAAATGTCATTAAATCCGATTAATCACTCCTAAAATTCTGATTTCTCTCAACTGCTGGTCATACTCGAAGATTTTTACACTTCTTACCCTTAATTGCTCCACCAAAAAATTATTTCCTTCTCTTCTTTCCTGTACTTTAATCTCCTTGCGGCTGATTATTAGTCGTCTATCTAAATGCATTTTTGTGTATATTTTTGAAAATTGGTGATATGTTTCTTGGAACTTCTGAAACTCAATTTTAACAGATAAAGCCGTTTTTATCATTTATGACTGACTCCGATGAAACTACAAAAATATTATTGTAGATGAATGAATTCAATCTAAGAAGCCTTAACTTGGTGGGACTCCGTAATTTTACTTTTAATTCAATAATTTTATATTTTTTATTTAATATGATCCCTTATTTTATACGAGTTTCTTCTTTATATGAATAACTGCGATTGAAGGCCTTTGGATTAACACATTTTTGTCAAGGAAGGACAATTTTGCACGTTTTTTGTATTTTCTACCTCCTACCTTCATAATCAACTGCTAAATAATTTGATACCAGTGCAACAATCAAGTATTTTATTGTAATATATAAGAGTTTATGAACACGATGGGATTGTCACAATATATTTCACAATATTTTATACAGGTTTATTCAAAGTTTTCCGGATATATTTCCACTGAGGTTTATAATGCTATTCAACAATTGGAATCCTGTAATTCAAACAAACAATTAAGGGTTACGTAATTTTCCATTTGCTCAAAGATTTTGTATCTAAATCAAACCAGTCTTTTTATGCTATGAAATTGGTTCACCAGAACTAATGCTTTCTTGTTGCCTTGATTTTAAATTGCCTTCAGTTAAATTATAGAAGCATTTTACGTTTATTGCATTCAATACTTGGAATCCCCCTGCGATATTTAATCGAAAATTTCAGCTGCTATGTATCTGCCCTACACCATGATGAATACACCTGTAATAATATTTCATTAATGAAATTTGATTTGAATGTATAGACCCTCTACAAGGTGGATCAAATTCCAAGCGGAAGGAATGATAAATTATTTTCATCATTAATTGATATCATCAAAGTTTAATTTTGATCATTTGACCAGAAGTCATCAGGACCACAAATTGAAATTGATCTTTGAGACAGCAGAAATTTCCAAGGCAACAGAGTGATTGATATGTTTGTAATTAAATTAGGAAAAAATGAAGAACAGACAGGCAGAGAACCTTTTCGATGAAATTTTGATTGAGAAGTCCATCTTCCATTCAACCGATACAAATACTATACATATAAATGAGAAAAAAATACTATTAAATAGAAATATTAAAATAAAAGAAACAGCTGTAAATTTTGTGATGACAGGAAATTCTGAAATTCAATTTTTATACAATTTAATCTAAGTCAATACTTTTAATTTAATTAGAGAAATTAGAATTAACTTGAGATGACACATCAATAAATGGAATTCCTATTCCATAGAGATACATAAACTTTTCCACTAGACCATATTTATCTTTAACTTCAGTTACATAGGTGTTATACTTACCGTAATAATGTAGGCGAAGAGAACCCAATTGGATGGTTAGAGTTACACAAAAATTCAGTTGATCGGAATCGATGCGAGAACATGCCCTCAAAAGAAGGGGAAACACACCGGAGTCAAATGCTCATTATAAAATATAAGCCATAAGCAAATTATGTTCAAGTTCATATAATACCAGTTTCTTCGAGTATGATACAAGTTTATTCGAGGTTGTATTATAAATTTTAAGGAATAGATGGGTAAAAAGATCTTAACTAAACAGGTACTTTAGATGTTTATAATCTCCAAAATCCGTCTTTTTAGTTTTCCTCTTTTCATTCACCGACATATAATAAAATGCTGTGTCCTTTATAGGGTACCCAATACGTGTTCCGAATGCGATGCATTCATCGTCGGGAGTAAAAATATTAGTAGAAATTCATAAATTAATATAAATGTTTGTGAAAAAACTAGGCGGATTGTTGCGCGGATTGACAATTAGAATCCTCATCGACTCAACAATGGCGAGTCGGAACATTCCATTGTCGCCGGAGAGTGAGCGCTTGTCAACAATCGGTCTCGGCACTGCGTCAAACGGAAAGGGGAGAAGATGAGATAAACGGAGAAAAGGGAGAAGGAATCACGTTCCTCTGCAGAAGTCTATGGACAGAGGAATGAATGGGTCCCGAGATGGATTGGATTGGCTTGGGTTAAGGATCCGAATCAGTGGAGAAGTTGGGAGGGAAAGGAGGGAGATGCTGTGGCGCTGCCGAGACGCTGGGGAAAGCTCTTCTTTGTAATAAAAAGAATCCTCGGTGATCTGAGAACTGCGGAAATTTCGCCTTGAAAGGATTTATTAGTTGTAGGATTTAAAGAGGCTCAAGGGATTCTAAGAGACGGGTAAACATTTAATATAGTCGTCTGAATAGGAGGGAAAGATTTGGAGATAATTTGAACGCGGGGACAATGGAAACTTTTCCATGGAGACGCGTTTAATAATTGAACAATCGAGTCGAGTTTCGAACAATGAGGATCGAGACTTAATTGGGTTAAATTTGTGATTGGGCATATTTTTCCAATTCCAGGATTATTTAATTTGATTTTTGCTATTGGAACACTGAGGATCACTCCTTAATTGAATTAAATTTCTGTTATGGCGTTGTTATCGATTATTGAATTCTTTAATGTGATTGATTATTATCATTGGGATTGCATTCACTGTTCTGGATTAATTATTTAATACATCTATTAATTAAGTTTCGCAACGGCCGTTATTTATGAACCAATTGAATGGATAAAATTGATCCATTTTTAATTTGAAATAAAAATAATCATTCCCGAAATGACCGTTACATATTATATTTTTATTTATCTTAATTGCCTTCTTTCTAAGTAGAATAGACTAAAATAATGAATTTTTAAATTAAAATGAAAAACCCATTTCCTCTATTACCGAAATACATAATAGTTTCATTGATAACGTTGCCTTCTGACCAAAAAGGCCAACTTTTAACACAAAATTAAATTTTAATAAGTAAATAAATCAATATTTATTAATTTGTTACAATTTGAAGACTTGATTCACCTATCAGAAGACATGGCTAATAAATTGAATAAGCGAATTCCATGATTAATTTAATGTGACCTTTAGACCTGTTCAATTTTATCGGCATTTCGATTGATGAAATATATGAATTTTGACGTGCTGTCATTACCAATACGAGTACAGTAGATTCATAAAACAAATGTTTAAACACTTTTCCTGAAATTTTGCCACATTTTTGTCAAATAATATTCAATCAGTAAATCCGTATTCAGTTGTCAGTTGCATCACCTGAAATATTATATTGCATTAAGGAATGCCCGAAGAGAAGAGTATGTCTTTTTGCATCTTTTAATTGATCCAATCGCGGATGGCTGGAATTAGATCTTTTTTCCACATCAATGGAAATTTGAGCCTTGCAAAGATTTTCCTCTTGCCTGATTAAACCACATATTCATTAAAATTTCAGTTCCCTTGTACTCTTTATGGGAGACTACTATCATCAAGTCCGAATTAGTTCATCTATATGTATGCTGAAAAACTATTTGGGAATCATAAAAAGGCTTTCCGTGAAATTAGCCTTTCAATTTCTGTCCTACATCAGTTCCATCTACAATTAAAAGTCTCAATTATAGCGGAACAATTTCTTTGATGGTTTGGTGTATGCCTCGTTTTTGATGCTACTCAACTTCTTCTCCGTCAAATGTGTTAACCCTTAGCGGCCACTGGGGTAGCTCGTTACCCCAGGCTCAGAAAATGTGAAATTAGACGTCTAAAACGTTTGAAATTGGTACAAGTAACTACATCCGTCCGTCGGTGGATACTGTTATTTTTTTATGGTAGTGGTATATTTTGTGCCTGCGACCCTGAAATTTTAGCCCTTAATATTGAAAAATATCGGAGTAATGAATTAAAAAAAAAAGCCGTTTTTTCGGAGTTCTCGTATATATGACCAGTTCCTAGAGCGCCATCTATAAATTGACCGATGAAAATCATTAGGATTGTTGAAGAACCGTTCAAAAAACATGAAGCATGAAGAAAACATGAAGTCATAAAATAGCCGTATGTTTTGTACGACTAGGTTTTTCTCGGCGTGGGGTAATGAGTTAACCCATGTGGCCGCGATGTGGCCGGGCTGAAGGGTGGCCGCTAAGGGTTAACTATCATTTAGGAAGCCAATTAATTCAATAGTATCAGAGCTGAAGTCGAATAGCAAGCAATGAAAACATAATTATGGCAGTTTGAACATCGTTATTTCATCATTGTACTCAGATAGGTTAATCCTTTAAGTAATGTTAATCTGCCTATCATTGTACATTCTTGAAACTGCAATTTGTACTTAGGGTAAAAACAGCTTTTTCGAACATTTAGGTAGTCATTAACTAGAGCTTAGTAATCTAACAAATATTTAAAAGCCCCTAATGAATGAATTATCTAATAATGCGCGCTTATAAAACACTTGTTTGTCTAATTATATTAGAAAATGAGTACAATTAAAACTTTGCCACATGATCTCATTATGTAGTGATCAATCCAAAATTAATTTAAATGAATAAACCCTTTAAAGTCAGTAATAAGGAATAACGAAACACATACCACGTGACTGAAATAGTATTCCATTTATTTAAAATAAACGGTGTCAAAGTGAGTGGAAAGATAATTTAATTATAACATATTTAATGAGAGACGTAGAAAACGAAAGTGTTTATTTGAATTAAAATGCTAATACAACTTAATAATCCAAATTGCTACTTGTATTAACTTTATTTAGTAAAATAATGTATCCGATCAGCAATCTGAACCTCTATTTCATGAAATATTTTGAAGTTTCCTGGACGTTCAAAATAATCGTACAATGTAAAGTGTTTTCTTTGGGAAGGATTACTGGTAATAGAGATGTTGTTCATAGATGTATTTATGCTGTTGTGACCTGTCTTTCATCCTGTACTACATCCAATTTATATCCAGAGTATCAATAATACCCACTTTTGACATTGACGTATGCTGTATCTTGAATCTTATCTTAAAAATAGGGGTTTTTAGGGGTTGCTAGGGTGTAGGGTTTGAGTGGAATAAAAAGCTATTTCCAACTTTGAAATGGAAATCATCAACGAATCATTTTACTCTAATTAGAACATTTGCATGTGTTCGCTACTTAACTGTTTTGCCTTTACCATTCTTACATAGAATCTTCGTAAGATCAATTTTCATTTCTTCCTTTTATCCTCAAATACGGAATCTAATAATAAACAAACTAAAAATAAGGAATTTGAGTAGCTTTCTGGTAATTTCTCTTTTAAATATGTACATGATTCTGTCTTAAAAGACTGTAATCGTTGCGGAATTGCTTAGTTTTTACAGTATTTCTGGATCACCCAGTGTTTATATGGTTTTGGCGATAGCTTGGGAGTCTTTTTCCTATGTGTAAAGGTTCTCCACCCCTAATCATGGTACTGTTTCATCGTCACGCAATAGTTGTCTGTTGTCTTATCCCATTAGTCCACACCCATTCGCATTTGAGTTTCAAAATGACTTACGAAACCCCTTCTATCAATGATTCTACTTTATGAAAAAACCTGCTGTTTTCGCAAATTCAAAAAACTTGCCTTACAAAAAAGCCTTACAAAAAAGGGACGCTAATTTCAACTGTTCGATGTTTCAAAAAGAGCTCCATCGCTTTGAATATCGGCTTCCAAACGAATTGGGGCGGCAATTAACTTTTCAGAAATGATCGGAAGGAGGCGATGATGACTAGGCATAACTAGGTCACTCTGGGTAGGTAGGTAGAATTACTGCCTTTAATCAATTCGTATCCTTTGCCATTTTTTACTCGCTCTCATTATTTTGGCAATTCGATGTTCGCTGAATGATTTATAGTCAGTCTCTAAATCCGGGGCTATCTCCCCGGCTAATGGATGCAAATAAAATCAGCATTATTTAGTGGGTATAATTACGGCTAATGAAGTGCGCTTTGTCCACATTTTTGGCCTGACCTTTCCTCCCATTTTTGCAATTATTGTATATTGCAACTTTCCCGAGCCGTTGTGTATCCATAATTAGTTTGGCGTAGTCATATTAGTTGGCGTGTTTTATTTACTACGATTACAATCCAGCAATACTTTATGATATAGCATTTTTTTCTAATTTCGTAGTTAGGCTTATGGATGGTGCAGTAGCAAACACGTAAAAATGAAACATTTGCGTAGTATTTTCTTCTAATTCTCGTAAACATCGCTCTTCTTTCTTTGCTTTTTCTTTTTATATTAAACTGTCTTTTAATTTTATATTGTTTATGTACTTCATTTTCTCAAAGTACTGTATAGCGTTAACATAAATAATAATCTTTGCTGCAATTAAGTTGGGTCCCGGGTTCGAATCCCGGTGGGAGCCAATGTGCGAAATGACCTAAGCTGTCGAAGCACTTTTAACAATACTACTACTACTACAATTAAGTTGATTAAAAAGTTTTTTTATGGAAAGGATAAAATCAGGCTAATCGTAATAAATCAGGATAATTGGCTACTCTGATTCAAAAGGTTATGCAATAGTCTGCCATTTCCAGCGTATATGCACTTTGAGAATTTGCAGGTTTAGGCTACGAATACCAATAGGGTCTAACAGTATGAAATAAAGGTAATGTGACAAGCAATGTTATTCGCAGTTCAAACTCTGGACAGTGGCGAGAAAAAGAATTTGCAGGCCTTCACGCAACAAGTAATGTAAGGGCTCCACAGCTTGCATCTCCCGATCCTTGCGGGAATATTGAGGAATACCATTACCACCCTACATTTGGTACTTGTTCTTCAGGCTAAGTCGACCTGCGACCTCAAATCACCTAAAGATTCCGTTAAACAGTCTTCGTTTCATAACGTTATTAAATTCATATCATACTGTTAGACTCTATTTATTATTTTATATCAGCATCCTGGAGATAATTTGCATATCTACGTATAAGTAATGGTCATTAATAGAAAAGATTTATATTTTCTCCATCTATTTAAAAAAAATAATTTATATACTCGATCTATATATACTCCATCTGTCGATAACTAAATGTGAGACAAGTAGGGGATCACTTGTTTGGGTGATACGTTACGGTAGTCGTGAAGGCATATCAAAAAACTTGAAAAATCTCGCATGATAAGTACTTGACTAGCCATGTAAATGCTGTTTCATTCATAGGTTTGGCTAAATTGATATTTATTGAAATTTGTGATTTTGTATTAATTTTCATATATTAATGATACATCCTGTAATGTTGTTGTATTGCATATATTTTATGATACATTCTAATATTTTTTAAACTATTGTTGTATATGGTAACTTAGCATACAAACTGTGACCGTTTTGTGTTATAAATAAGTAAATGCCATCAAAGTTAGCAATTTCTTAAAGGTAATTGCGAAAAATACAGCATATGCTTTTTCAATTTTTCAATAAACATTAGGGACTCTGAGAATCAGATTGGCGGTAATTAATAATTTACTAGGTGAATCTATGCGGCTAACTTTGAAGAGATGTCTGTTATTAGGTACAATTTTTCATATATTATGCAACCTATAGCCGCTAATATTCCAGGAACGCATCGCCAAGGATTGCGGTTACTGAATAACATTCAAAGTTGAGGAGACAAAGCTTAATATAATCTCCTTCTTAGTTATCGTCTCGAAACTAAACCAGTAGCGCTGACAAAGCACCTCTTCGATTACAAAAGAAGAAAAGAACAAGTAGCCTTATTCAGTACCCTAAATATGCTTTGTAGTGCACAAAGCCATTAGGCTGGTTCTCTAATACCCCACAAATGTAATGATGAAACTTGCTCTTAGAGAAAGAAATAGCTTCTTCCTTTGAAGTAGATTTCAGTTGAAAAGTCTGCGAAAGATGAAAGGGTAACTCTTTAATCGATTCCCTTTGTATTCGCTGGTTATGTTCGCACAATGCCATCTTCTCAGTGACCCAATACTTTAAGTCGGGAAAACTTTGGTTTTTCCGTTTGTAGAGAGAGAAAAGCCATCACTATTTCTTTCTTCTCTGCTTACGCAAACGATGAGAGATATCTTTTCTTTGAATGGACAATGTTTTTGCGGGGAAATTTTGGTACTTAAATCATTTTTTGCGCTGAAGTAGAGGAATAAAAATAATTGTATTAAATGATTTTCAAAGAATTCTTGGATTTTTGAAATCCACTATTTTGGTCTTAACATGGTGGTAGCATTCCATAATAGAGAAATAAAGACACGTTGTACCCATTAGCACAAATCAAGCACAACCTAGGTTTTGACACTTATCGTAATCATCAGGTTTCCTCTATTAAATGAATAAGTATTATATCATAGCATTTGCTCTATATATTAAAATATTATACTCAGTTTTAGAAGAGTTCTCCTTGGAAACATGTCATCTATGCTCATCTTTACCTATACAACAAAGATTTTCGCAAACTTGATGTATAGATATCAATATCAATATATGTATCAAAAACGATATCATAAATACCTATCCGATTTTCCTAATGTCAAGACTTCATTCTCTCATTTATTGAAATACATAAGTGGCAACATATCATCTAAGAATGAGTTTATTTGAAGTTTATAGCTGTGATCTGCCTTACCTTTGCGATGTTTTCGCATGTTGCGATCGAAGGATCACTCATTTTCCAAATGCTTCGAAATTTATCGGATACTCTTATTCCCATCGCGATATTTAAACTGAAGTCTGAAATACTTAAAGCGTTGTTTCTATTGATGTAGCAACCAAAATGTTATTGATAACAACATCGATATTTTCTTAATTCTCTTCGTAAATTGTAGGAAAAATTGTTATACTTTGTCAATGGCAATTTTGAAACAAAGGCAAAATTTAATAATTGGAATTGAATTTCTTATAAATTTTCTTTCTTATTAAACATAGGTAGTATGAACTTCATGAAACCATTTTTAATATTTGAATTTTACAAAGAAATGAAAAATTCGGCAACAAAGTGATAATTCAACTTCACATGTGGTTGTTACAAACGTTAATGAAATAGTATATATAACTAGAAAAGGGCAAATGAAGGTATTTAAACTATGAATTATTATAATCGAAAAATAATGAATTATGAGTATGCTCTTCGATATTCTTGAGTTTTATTTTAGATGAAGAATAACTCTAATTTAAGAGATCTAGACAATTTGGTTTCTAATTTAGATTTGTTTTGAGTTCGCACCTGGTTGTTTTATAATGTAATTTATCATATTTATGTAATAATATTTACAATAGATCTTTAAATGCATATTTTTGTACATTTTCCTTTGTTTAACGCAATTTGCCTTTGTTTCTTCCGGATATTATGTTGGGGGATCAATGATCCCGGATCATCTTTATTAATATATTTCGTATACTTATCATGTTAGAAGTTTTTAATCCCTAATCTGCCTAAACCTCGGCGATACATTGCATTTACTTTTCTATGAATTACATTACCGAGATCTTTTCAATTAAAAACTTGCCTAAATAATGCCAATTTAATTATTATTTTTCTTTTCATAAATTTGCGTATATATTATTTTGAATTTCTGAAGCTCAAATCGACGTAGTATTGAATAATATATATTTGAATGTGAAGTCTATCTTCAAAAATTGACTTAAAACGCGTTTAACGCTAAAAATTACGGGTGAACGATATTAATTTACCAAGAATGATCCTGTTTTGATGTTAACCGTAGCAAAGCAAGTTATGCTATTAGTTTTGAAAACTCTCCTGAATATGAATTCCTAAATTCTCGCAAAGCATCATGCAAAATATTAAGTGATGGTCCTTTGGATGCTTTACTTAATCTAGAAACCTAAGACAATGTTCAGCCTTTTGATTGCGTGAATGACACCGCGACTTCTTTCTTAACATTACCTTAAGGTGACGTTTAATGAGAGATACTTTTTTACTCTCGGTGACCTTGTTAACACCTGACTTCGCGGGAGGTAACCATCGCCTAAGCAGTTACCCCCCGCGAAGCGAGGTATTTGGCTTTAAAGGAAATGGTCTTCATTGGAACCATTCCACTTCAATATCCCCTTTCTATCAATGGAAGCGAGAGGGCCTCTTCCTCGAATATCACCTTCTGAGGCTCGATGCTTATTTCGACTCTACAAAGAGAAAATGGCTTCTTGCCTCATCCTCCCCAGGTCCCCTAAGGAGCAGAAATATATGATCTCTTCCTAGAGTGGATTGTCGAAGAGAGAGATGATAAAAGGATGCGGTTGGCATGGGTGTGGATTGGAAGGGATCTGGAAGGCTTTGGTGGCAAATTATTTTCTCTTCAGTTCTATCTAGAATTTAAATCTATTTGAATTAGGTCCTTTTTCGTAGCGATCTTTTAAAGACTGTTTTGCGTGAGACAAATTTTACTTCATAATCTCTCATAGAATTCTATATAATTAATGAGTCATATTACACCTGTGTATTTATACCATTAGTGACTAAAAAATTAATATTCAACATGCTACGACGGATAATTCTGTTTCTTTATCAGTAGATACTTTACGAAAAATCACATCTTTTATGTTATGATTTATCTCCCTATAAAAATAGAAGAAAAATTCCACTAACCTTCGATTAATACTTTTAACTATCTCTTTTTATTTCAACCTTTCCTGTGTACATTTGACAGGTTTTTCACATCTCCCTTCCCTTTTTGGATTTTGTGCAGTGTACAATTTTTTCTGTGATCAACATTAACACAGTTATTAACTTCAACAACAAAATTAACACATTAATGCTTTACAAAATCTTTCTTTCCTTATTTTCTCTCTATTTCCGCATTGCTTGTAAAACTCAGTATATATTACTGACTATATTTTTTCTTATATGCTTATTTGTAATATACGAGGATTAAAAAGAAGGAAGGACTTTCTAGACCCAATTTTGCTCAATAAAGACGTGTGTGTGTATGTATGTATTTTAGGTAATACTTGATACAATGAATTTCTATGTATACAAACCCTATTATTCCCTTTAGCTTATTCAGATTTGTCCTCTCCAATACGTGTGGAATTCTTTCATTTGTCTTCGATTGTACTGATTGATAAAGCTCTGTAAGTTACTGAGAATTAAAACCGTACTGATTGGAAATAAATTCCCGTGGATTGAATGGAAAAACAGAATGTGATATCAGTTATAACAGATACGGTATTGCTGAAATAGCTGAAGTTTGGAATGAAAGAATTAGTCGTAAATAGGAGTGGAATGGCCGATATAGGAGAATTGAAAGGAGGAAATCGT
Source organism: Sympetrum striolatum (assembly GCA_947579665.1). NCBI lineage: Eukaryota > Metazoa > Arthropoda > Insecta > Odonata > Libellulidae > Sympetrum > Sympetrum striolatum. The sequence continues at coordinate 79,478,640 of OX388346.1, forward strand.
TAGGAAATCAATCGGAGAGGAGGCAAGGTTGGCAACTCTGTGTAGTGATTTCTGTGATAAATAAACCATAGTGAAGTATGTGATAAATGAGAGTGGAATAGAGACTGCGGAATGAATTTAAGTGAAACGGAGGAATAGGTGATAAATGAAAGCAATGGAGAAGTCAATGATGAAAGATAGTGGAATTAATGAAACAGTGATTAATGATAATGTTAAAGGGGAAATTCTGAAATGGGAGTGGAATGAAGAAATCGGCGATAAATGAGAGTTTAATGGAGGAGTCTAAGATAAATGATAGTAACAAGTAGATAACAGAGATAAGGGATTTCCTCATTAAAACTGATTTAATACCTCTCAATCGATGTTATATTGAAGAAAGATTCTAACTAGATCGATGTTAAACGGCACTGAGCTAAACGAGTTTATTTATCTTTGAATGAAAGGAACCGATATCGGAATATGCATTAATAAAAGCGAAATTTCTTTAATTTTGGATTTCGAGACATTTTTAAATCAGCTGAAGATGATTGCAAGCTGAGATGTTGTTTATGTAGAAATTAGTCGCGGTTTCGATGTTATGAGGTCATGCTTCTGGTTGAGCAATTTGGAGCGTTACCATTTTCACAGCAGAGTTTTTAGCTATCGGATTGTATCTATTCTGAATTGCAGAAAAGCGTGACTTCAGGATGCCTACTTTGCTCATGTTAAATCGCCATAATACTTCCCTTACTTCATGTTCTCAGAAAAGAAATACGGAATTTCGTGCAATAATAACAGGCCGTCGCTTTGTTTTATGACTCAGATAGCGTGTATATCCTCCGGAACAGTCGGTATCTCCGGGTTATTGCCTCAAAGGTTCCGCTAGTTAAATTAGACCGAGAGAAGTAATTACGTTATCACCTTCATTGCATTGGGGTAAGCTATCATCATCGGTATTTAAACACCTGAGAGCGTGATGCTGTGCATTAACATATCCCGCATCATCCCATGGAATGAGTCATCACGTTTCTTATGTTTTGTGATTTAATTTCTTGGTGGTAACTACAAGCTGCAAAGAGTCTACGGAATGAAAAAGCGCTATAATATTTTTAGTTAAAACTAATATTTTAGTTCGCAATCGACAAGGACTGAACGAGTGCGCTTTAGATAACTTTTAAGGGATATATTACGTAAATTAATGTGGGCGCGTCAAATTCGGTAGGTCTTTGTGCCCTAATATTCCCTATTCAATGTTCTTGCTTTTTTTCTTGGTATCTACTCCCAAATTTTGTTTTATCTGACATTTTTCCGTTTGTATTTCCCTCGGTCAATTGCATTCTACCCTCAATAACTTTCTTTAACAGTCCTTCTCCTTCCGATATGTGATCCACCCATTTCCACCGTTAATTCAATTAAAACCCCTCCCCAGTCATCTCTAGAACCTGTACTTTTTTATTCTCCACCATACTCATGCATAGAAGGCCTCCAATATTTTGATGTTCTCTTTGTTGAGGTTTCGTCTCACACCAATACAAAGAAACACTATGGATTTCACAATTTGTATCTTAATTCTTTTATCAAGTTATCTCGTCATCAGTTACCTAAGTTTCACAAATGGTTCTTTTGCTGATGGTTTCTTCGCTATTCTTTTCCGAACCTCATCGGTGCACCTTCTATCCCACCAAATAACACTAGAAATAGAAATAGAAAAAATGTTTATTGTTCTTGGACTTCTTCATCCACTTGAGAACATACAAAAAGAAATACAAATATAAGATGGCTCATAACATTATACATTAAATTAAACAGTGGATAAATTTTTACAATAAAAAATAATTGACTTTTTATATAACAACATAGCGTAAATGGCATATTATTCCCTTTCCAATACAAAAAGATAGTGAAAAAAATTATTTTTAAAAACAGACAATGAATTGGAGTCTTTAATATTATTAGGAATGCTATTCCATAGATTTTCCCCGGCAATTCAAAAGGATTTTTAGTATGTAGCGGTTCTATGTTGTGGGATAGTTAAGTGGTCGAGAGCCATTCTGGTCGTTACATTAGACTTTTTATCCCTAATTGGAAAAAGTTGCATCAGGTATTCGGGTTGTTGATTTTTAAAATGACTATGCAAATATGATCCAAGCATATATTTTCTTCTAGTTTTCACATTTAGCCATACAAGATTGGCAAATTAAGTTAAATAGTAACACTATTCGAATAAGAGAATTGATTTGAGATAAAATCGATATTTTCTTTATAATCCAGTCTCTCAAGGCTCACATTGTATCCTCTCATTACTTTAAACATTAAACTGATCGTATGAATCGAATCTCGCCTGCGAAATCCAATATCATCGGGCAACGAGAGCGTGGAAACCTTGGAAACCAATGGCTACAATGAGAGAGAGACTTAAGTTTCAAACCAGCCATTGAATATTCACGTTTTACGAGCCGAATACAAGACGTACGCGCTGAAATGATTCGTTACGAGCTTTTTCGCTATTGCAATCATGGTTCCTCTGTCTCCAAGCCGTCTTCTTTTATCTAATTTCCAGATCTCCGTTCGATTTTTTGTTGTAATTTTCCCTCGTTTATTTCTTGTAACCAATTCCACCTGACCTGAATTTATTTTTGTATTCTTTCTTCTATTATCTCTAAATGTATTGTTCTTTAAAAGTTTTACCTTTTTAAATACTCCAACTGTTCTTTAAAAAACTTCCAAACTTTAAGGTTTTGTCTGCATTCATTGTTAATATATTTCACAATAAATACATTACTTATTTCGTTGCACAATATACAAAGTATTCTTACTTAACGAAAAGTCTCTCATAAAAACATCAATTAGTATAAATAAATAAATAATATCCAAATAGAATTTTATAATAAATAAATGTACTAAGGAAAATGTGAGGAAAATTACGGTATGGTCCAGAGCCATACTTGCTAATCTGGTGGTTCCTTTTTCATGACGTTGTATGGTATACTTATAATTGTACGATATAATTTTATTAAAGCAGTAGAGTTATTATTGAATATTACTAAAGTCATTACTAGAACATTAACTGTTAATCTAAGCATTCTGGTATTATACTTTAAGTGAAAACATGTTCATGCAATGCAATGGCTAGTCTATTTCTTAGTATTTAGTTACAATGAGGAGTAAGATATTTTGCCTTTGCTTTCCTCCTATGACTCAGAATGATAAAAAAGGACTATAAAACACTTTTTGTAGTTCTAAAAACTAGACTAAAAAGAGATCAAAATAAATATGCTGACTTTCATTTCTTGCTGGCTGTATAAGTAGTACCAGTAGAAGGAAGTGTTTAATTTATCCTGGCGAAAGGCAATAATCCCTAGTACATAAGCCGAAAGTGCTTCATTCAGTTTTAATATTGGAAGGGAAAGCAACTCGTATGCCGTTAAATATGTAACTCTTCCGTATCGCATTTATCCATCGTGGTTCATTATTTTCCCTTAATATTTCCGCAATTGACACCCTCAGATATGTGGGTATGAGATGGTCGGTTTCGTATCAAAAAGGTGAAGTCATTTAGTCGATAGTCAAGTGGGCGTCGAACGGGTAAACGAAAAGGTCTATTGTCGAATGCGCCTGGGTAATCTCATTGAAAAGAATTCCGACGTCTTGGACCACTCCTCAACCGCCTTAATTCTCCTCTTAAGGCCCATTACATAACGCAAACGCTCTTTAAACAGGGTCAGAATCGCGCAAAAAGTCTACAAATCTATAAGCTGAATGAGATCGGATTGGTTTTGAAGAAATGCCATATTATATTTTGCTATCCCTATCATAATTTTAATAATTTTTAAAGCCGTTCGAATATTTCCCCCATTAATTCACTTCTTTCGTCGATTCATTAATCTCGCTCTTTAGCTTACTTCGTTGTCTCGAGTTTCGTCCTTTTCATCTTTTTCCCTCATATTTATTTATTCATTTTTCCCATCATTATTGTTTTTCCCCCTTACTTCTCCTTTTGTAACTTATGATTACTATTTTCATTATTTTAGCAAATTTATCTTTATCTCATTTAATTTAAATTAACCCACTAACATCTTTTTTCACTTTTTACAAATGTTTGGTTGCATTTCAATGCAGCTTTGTTGTTATTTATTAATATGTTTATTTCAATATGTTTTTGTAAGATTCATTGTAATTGGTCGTATTGACTGTTAATGGATCAAATTTAAATAAATAAATAAATATTAAATCATCAATTTTTAGCAATGATCATTCAAATAGCAATCTTTTTTATTTCCATATCTTACCATATTTACACGCACCTTAAAATAGTTTAAGAACTGTAAGACCATCCCCTTTTATTCCCTGCTTGAAAGGAGATGGTCTTTCAATTACATCCAGAAAATTCCTTCCTTTATTTACATTACTCTAGACCTTTTAAAAATTTACGAAACAGGCTTCATAAATTCAAATTTTCTTCGTGTAATTACAGCAACCCTATTGGAGTCAGTAATCTACATAAAATTTTATACTTCCTCTTGTATAAATTATATTATTATTCTTAATACATAGATCTGCAGATAATTTTCGTCAGGTGGAAGAGTTTGAATAAATGAAACTTTTTTACAATGATGGCCATAACATGTATATACAATTATTGGATAGGCATGATAAAACAAAAAAGAGCAAGTGGTAAATTAAAATCCATTATCAAAAACAAAAATATAAAATGAAAAAATCATCAAAAATCAAGGAAATATGTACAAACGATTAGGAGATCGTGGATTACTCAGGTATCAGTTGCTTTAATTCTCTTCATTTTTTCATTAAAAACTAAAATCTCATAAGATGTGCTCTGGGTTTTAAAGGAAGATAAATCCTGAAATTTAATTAATTCGATTGATTCCCTCTGAGGTGATACAGCGGGTGATACCAGTATTGTGTTTTTTGGGTCCTGAGTTTTCTTCTCTATTCGATTTCCGGTGATTCCATTGCCCTTTCCAGCGGGGGAACATCTTTATGGAGGACAACGAAAGGACAAAATAAAAAGGCAGGAATGTGAAAGTCCTGAAAGGAGGGATTTATGGTGCGATTCACTGTTTCAAGTTTAATCTCTAGTGATTCCCAGTGCTACTTAGAAGTTTTCACTCAAATACAGTGTCTTTCTCTATATGCGTAGTATAGAGAAAGTATTTTTTTTTTCATGAAAAAAATCGATTTGGGTATTTTAACGTAAATGCATGTTTTGGGTCCCTAAAACGCGTTTTGGCCATTTTCGGAATGATGTAAGATATTCCACAATTTACTCGTGACTAATATTTTGAGTGCCTCCTAATGATGAGATTCATCTGTATTGCTTCTCATTGAATGCTATGTAAAGTTTATTCAAAGAGTAGCTGTCCTACATTCACATGGACATCTCCAATGAAGACAATCTGGCATAGTGAAGAACATTAATAAGCGTGATGGATTTTACCTCACTCCTCATCTTGCCTCAAACGCCCCTCACTCCTCTGGTGAGTGAGAATTCAACCAGTCATTGAGCTGCCTATTTCGTGCAGAATAAACAGAGGGCCAGACCATTCCAAACAGTAACAACAGACAGAATCGATTCGACAATACAGTAACAATGTTAGCGTAATGGATGCTCCATTTCAATTAAGGTCAGTTACACGCACTACGTAATACATTACATTAGGGTTCAGAGGATCGAAATAAACCTAATCTACAGGAAATAAAATCCTCCCAAGAAAAATGGCAATAACGCAACCCATAGATTCGACAGTAATTGAAATTCTTGAGTTCAACCATTCAACATTCCATCGACCCGAAATCTTCTCCTCCCAATTTCATTCGATCTAAAAAATTAAGTTTTTTATTCTTATCCCTTGAAGCAATCGCACTGAGATTCGTGGAGTATTTAAATGCCTCTACGCGACGTAAGTAAGTGATGCATCTATTCATGGCTATTTCTCCACGTCCCAGAATCATAGCTGATAAATTATGCAGCGTGCCGCATCGTCAGGTCTCCTGCTTTTTCGGTTTTCGTTGATTATATTTTCGAACGCATCTAGTTCATATGTATTTGTTTTTCCGTGTGATACATGTTGCTCCTGAATTTTGCAGGTCAGAATAATTAGGTCATACCGGGGTTAACTCGCATAAAAGCAATTGAAAAAGCAAATTTTCTGGCTGAAAGTGTTCCTACAAAAATTTTAGCTTCCCAATCATGAAAACAATCAAATTGAGCCATGGAATACTTTAAAAGGCTTTAGCTCGTATCTAACAAATTGTGATTGGAATTAATTTATGATTATTTTATTGATGGATATGAATAAAGTAGGCCCTTAATTCGACGAAGTTAAGCGCAAGCTAGCTAATCTCAAGGTTCCGAATGCCATCCAGTAATATCACCAACCTAAAAGCAAGTTTCATTCTCTATCCTTCCAGCAATATGTATAAAGAGTTCGATGAGGGAATGAGGCTTATTTAGCAAAAAAGGGATACATACAAAGGGGTATTACATTTACTTTTTCACTGATTTAGAATGCTAAAAGTGGACCATAATTTCCTTAATCCAGTTCATTGGCCCTAGGAATAGTATTTTCCAGAGCATTAGATGATAACTGACCGAAATGAATGCCATGTTTCAGCATCATTCATGCCTCAGCGGCTTTCAAACTATTTTAATCCCAACAAGAATGAGGCATAAAATTTGATAGGCATATTTTGTTTAATCTCTTCCACAAGAGTAAGCTAAGATATTTTTCATATGTTTGAAATTAACATAAAAGGAAATAGTAAGTTTGTGTAAGTAATAAAATGTACGCAACTTAAAGTTTAAAGTAAAGGTGCGTTCAGATGTAAGCGCAGGGACACGTCAAGCGTCTTGCAGCGATGCGCAGCGGCGCTTTGGGAATACAACTTGTTCACATAGCCTCGTACACGTCTTCGTTTGGCGTTCACTAGATTTTCGGCCTCTGACGATTTCAGTGTTTGTAGCGTTTTCCTAATGGATAGTAGAGTGTTACGGTGGCGTAATAACGTCATATTAGCATTCTTATCCCTGATTATCTCGACGAGGAGTTCGTCATTGACTGTCGCCATGATTTCTTCACTGCGCACTACCGCCATGTTCACGAGTACGCGCGTAAATGTTGGGCTCTCGCCAACTTCGGCGGCGCGCGACGACTCGTGGCGAAGCGTACTGGTGGCCTTGGTTTCCTGGCTCCTGATTGGCTGTCGCGACTCTGCGCCCGAGGAACGTCTGCATGTGAACGCACCTTAAGGGTTTGGGGAAAACATCCATCCCGAGGAGGGATGAGATAAATTTGTTGAAAGTGCTTCGACAGTTTGGCTATTCAGGAGCCCACAAGATTAAGAAAAATAAAAGAGAATAAAAAATTAAGATAAAGAAAATTGAAATAGAAAAAAATTTTTACATCGAATGCTCACATTATGATGCAATGTCTAATTACAATTTGAACCATAGTACCCTGCTATTGTACCATATCATATCTAATATTCATTATTACGTTGCATATATAATATTACAGAATAAAACATGGAGACCGATGAGCACTGTATGTATACCAGATGGATTGCGACGAACTTAAGTTTCGAATGAATATCAGGACCGATCTGAAAATACCTTACATCTTTAAGGAAAGACTAAAGAACAACAAAATATGGATATATAAAATATAAATATATTTGCTGAAATTGTACCCAAAATCCTAATATAGAACATCTGTAAAAAAATCGAAAACACAATAAATGAGAAAATGAATTTTTGGATTCACCGAATTTTTTTTAATTATTTAACATCCATATATTTTGAGCATATTTACACTCTGTGGATATTATAACTCAACCAGTGTTCAGAATGCCGTTCCTTTGCGTGTCTTAGCAACCTAGGGCTCTTATAAACATCCATCAATTGATTGAACCGGCCTACAATAACGCCTATGAAAAATATTGCAGCGTTGCTAGGGGGATATTTATCTTTCTATCTCCTAGCACCACAAAGAGAGATTTCCGTGAAGCAACAATTTAATCGCATACAAATTTAGGTATCAGAATAACTAATGGCATCCCTTCAAGTGATGAAGCGATGGAATGTAGAAAGCACTAGAAAAACCTCTTAAGATATCCTGAAGGGACGGGATGATAGACTGCTTCTTTCAACGATTTCTGATACGTATACAGCGAGATATATACGAACTATAAAAAATCGAGGGAAGATAGAGATACAGAGGAAAAGGCTGGCAAAATGTTCAAGGACTAATAGATGGAGGGAGGAAGTGACAGTTAAATTGAAAGGAATGGTGAAAGGCAATGGCTCGCAAAGGGAAAGGCACTGAAAATTCTAATGAATCGGAAGAGGTTATAAAAAACGAGTTCTGAAAAAGGACAAAAGAGGATGATATCTTTATTACATTTTTTGTGTTTCTACTTTTCTTTTGGTAAGTTGTCTCAGTGTTTCGCATCATCGATGTAATGTCACTTTAGCTCGCTCTTTTAGTGAGAATATTTGTCAAAGAGGACAAATTTTCTTTGCACTTTGTAGCATTTTGCATGTTTAGATACAGACGGAATTTTCCACATTTTCATCTCAAATGGTTTCAAATCCCGCTACATAAATCTCTCAGATATCGGGAAAAAGTCAGGGAAATGGATTCTGGAACCAATAAATTCTTAGAGACGCGAAAGCTCTACTTCACAGAAATCGGGTGGAAAAATTAGAGGTGTGGCAGATATATAATGAGACTGGTAACACCGTGCACCAATCAATAATGCTACTTCAAACGATAAAACTACTCAATCCAAGCTTCTCTAAATAGCGCTATATTCACTCACAATTATAAGTGTATGTAATCCAGTGTAACATTTAAATATAAACTACCATTCCAAAATCATTTTAACTATCATTACGGATAGATTTCAGTCTCCACCTCTGAGGATGACAGCAATGCTGTCGCAATACATAAAAGGTTTTAAGTTTTTATCATTATTGACGTAGTTATGGCTTCAAAGTGTTTACGTATTTGAAAGAGATTTGGCTCCATTACATTTTGGGAATTTTAGTAGTATTATTGCCTCTGATACATACATACATTAACCATCTTTGGTTGGGGTGTTATCTTGGCTTATATCGCATTAATCATTCATAAATTTATAATCGTGAAATGGTATTACTTTTGTGATATTTTTCTGCAGATTAAAAGGCGAGATAAAATACCGTATATACCAATATAAAGATAGAATCTTTATAAGATCTATAAATACTAAATTTTAATTTAAAAAATTACAATTAACACTCGGCATTACATATGGTATTCTGTGTTTAACAGACCTTCGGATGTAGAATAACGATTGTACGATACTATATGAACGAAAAATTGAATCTAAGTTCAAATTATTTGTAGCTAGCATATATACTTTCACAATGGGTCTTAAAATTGTATAGCAACTTAAGCATTCCATTGATGTATCTTAAAATAATTAAATTATCCCTCCTTCTCTTTGACTTATTTGAGATTTTAGAAAAGTTCTACCAGTTTCAGCACACACATCGTAGATGACGATGTTTTTTAAATTATGGAAACATACTTCATCTACATCTACATTAATACCCTACAAGCCGCCTTTCGGCGTGCGGCAGGGGGTGTAAAACACCAGTTGAATCTAAACTACTTCCTTATTCTGTTATTGTCACGTATTGTTCACGGAAAGAATGAATTTTTAAAGCGATTGGTCCTAGCATCTATTTCTCTTAACTTACGGTCATGATCGGATCGACCGACGTAGCAGGGGGGTTGCATGATACCGATTGTATCTTCCGAAAATATAGTCTCCCTGAATTTATTAAGCAATCGCAGCCTAGCTTCCAATCTCCTTTCTTTCGAGGATTCCCAACCTACATGTGAGAGCATTTTTGTAACGCTTTCTTTTTTATCGTAGCATTTCTTAACAAAACGAACCGCTTTATGCTGCACTTTCTCGAGTTCGCGAGTACACGTTTCATCCGCCGGATCCCATATACTTGCCGCATATTCCAGAAGGGGTCTGACCAAGGCAAAATAACATCGCTCTCTCAGCTTTTCATCGCATTTACCGACAATACGCTTTACAAAGCCAAGCCTTTTACTTGCTTTGCCGCAGATTTTTTGAATATGCGTGCTTCAATTTAAGTTAATTCTCATTCTTCTCATGTATAAGGGACCTAAACAATAAAATTCTTGAAGTGAAAAACACTAGTTCTACGGAAGAGTTATAAATGGTAATGAATGTCAGTATTCCAAATTTCATTTTTCTGAGGACTAAATGAAAACTTTCATACAAAAGGAACACTTCCAATAACGACTAGTAGAACACATAGTTGTAAATTTGATGACTGACAAAATTTGGCATCAGACTTCTATCCCAGATATCCTAAGCCTCTAATAAGAAGATGGAATTTCCCAATATATATTTCATCCCTAAGGTTTCGTCGATGAAAGAACAACGGATTCGATTCTTTCATCAGTTTTCCCTTTCAGCATCCAGATGGAATGACATTTCGCACGGCATTAAAAATGAGTGGAAAGTCATCCCAAGTCAAGATTCGATTGAATTCTCACCTTTAAGTCCCGGCGGTGGTTAAAGCGGACGGGATCATCGCAATCGTGATTTTTTCCATTTCGGCTTTTAAAGGGCGATTGGGAAATAATGACTGAACCATTGCCGGTCGACAAAAGCGTATCGGAATTCGTTTCAATGCGAAATCTTGTTCGGGATCCGAACGAATTATTTACGCGCAAACGAGCGACGCCGGAAAAGGATGAATGGTGCGGGACGAATAATTTTCAGGAATCAGTACCATAAGACTTGAATATGCGAATAGGCATGAGATCAATGGTTATCTGATTTTTCTGCATTGTGAAGTAGTTTTGTATTTTGTGAAACACTTGAGCGAAAGAGGAGATTAAGATTCCGTATTTTATCGTGAATAACCTTTTTGACGATTATATGCATGCTGTGTTATATATATTTTGTTGTAGTGCTAATTATTTATTATTTAATATAAAAATATCTTAATATTTTAAAATATTATATAAGATATTCGTTTATATTTTTTAAATATTTTAGAGTCTAATCGTAATTTTATTGTCATTTTTGAATTTTTAAGTTATAATACATTAGTATCGTATTTAGTTATTAATACCTGAAATTATTTTAACATTGCAAATTTTAAAATATAAGATTTGGCTCATAAAATGGTTCTCTCCTCAATTTTTCCTTCAGTTTTCCATCATTCCCTTGATAATGAAAGTATAAAAAAGGAAACACTGATGGAAAACCACCCAAAATATAAAACTTTAACCTCACTTTTTATATTATTATAACTTTGACAACAAATTTGATTTTAATATTTACCTTGCGTCAGTAAAAAAGTCTTATGTGTAGCAGTGGATAAAATGTGTGACTACGGATTAGTATATTCCAAATTCAAATCCTGGTAGCATTAATAGAGGTTATTCCGAAAGAGAGAATTCTTAGCCTCGATCAATTGAAAACGTTTTATTTTCAAAATTTGTTTGAAATTCCTAGATTAAGTATTTATATTTTCCCGATTCCACACCCCGATAGGCGTAAGAGGGTTTTAATGCTGATTTTTACTAAAACTTTTCCATTCAAAATCATTCCAATAAATATTGTTACTGTAATTACACAAATTTGAGTTAAATATGATGATGCATTTACTATGCTGCATACAGAGTGTTCATTAAGGCAGATTCGGCTCGCTAGGAGTAAAAGCATTGCCTACCCTCTATTAGGGGTGCGGAAAATTTATTTATTCTTGTCTACTACAATTAGGCACCAGGCCAGGTGGTAGTCATTCCTGTGGAGGGAGGGAAAAATAAAACAATCTACCTGATATTTTCGCTAGTCGGGAGAAAAATCCCCCAAAACCTCGCTAAGGCAGTATGTAATATATATAATTACAAAATTTACAAGAATATATCAAAATTATAATAATTCAAAATTACAATATTTCAGAATAACAATTTTTCAAAATTACTACAATAATACAATATTTTCAAATGACACAACAATATTACAACAAAATCATGAAACTTTTAAATTTTTATTTGATTTATAAATTGTAAGAATTGGGAAAAGTTTCTCAAACTTCTCTAGGTAAACTGTTCCATTCTACTATCCCTATACTGGATTTAAATACAAATAAATGCGTTGCCATGAGTTTTACGAGCTCTACAAACATAATTCCAGCGCAGTACCAAATTTCAGGGCATCCATTAGAGTTAGTGCACGACAACAAATACCTAGGAGTCACGTTTAGCAGTAACTTATCTTTTAAAGAACATATTCGAGATATGATAGGAAAAACGAATAGAATGCAAAGATTAACTGGTAGGGCGTTGAGAGGATTCTCATCGATAGTCAAAGAAATAGCTTACTTTTCTCTTATTCGTCCGAGTCTAGGATATTGCTGTGCGGTTTGGGACCCACACGAAGTAGGTTTAGTCTCAGATTTAGAGATGGTCCAGCGTAGAGCAGCCCGATTCGTTTGCGGGGATTTCAGGTTTGATAGCAGCGTTACGGCAATGATAGATTCACTACAGATGAGAAGATCTGAATATCGTCGGAAACCTTTCTAAAAGTTAATTCTTTCAGAATTTATAGACGAAGTAAGTGAAATATTAGTGCCAGTAAGGAGCGAACGCGATCTCCGAGAGGCATCGACGAAGCGTTATAGGGAAGTAATCGCAAGGACGGATAATTACTTTTGGTCGATTTTTTCTCCAGGCTATTAGAGATGCTAATAGGAATGAATGAATAATGGTGGTGTATTACACCCCCTGCCATACGCCTCTGGCGGCTCGCGGGGTATATACCTAAATCTAAATTCTAAAAATCCCCTAATTAAGAAATGAATACTTGCAGCTATTTCTCCTCTGTTTAAGAGTAGCGACTTGATTGTGGTCGTTTCTCCCGAGGTTATCCCATTCCCTGAGTCTATTTTTAAATAATACAAATCAAAAAAGTGAAAAATACTCAATAATATAATAAAACCCAAAATTGATTATAGTCCCAAAACTCTATATACGATCCCTTATGCATGTCTGTCTCTGGTGGACTGTCAAATCATACCCTGGATATGATGAAAGAAGCAGTTTAAATACTTAATTCGATCTAGCCAATAATGAGTTATGATGAGCTCTTCGCTGCGACATCTATACATGCAAGAGAAAGACTCATCTATTGCTGAAATTCATTGAGAAAAGATTCCCATTCAACGTAAATGCTACGGAATGTATTCCATTGCTCAATTACGTCACTGATGCGAGCTTTAAAAGAGCTCGAATCTCTATGGAATGTGTTTCGTCTGGAAATTCGCCGATTAGAACCTAAAAAGACTCATTTTCTGCGCTCAAAATTGTTATCGCCATTATCCTCGTAACGGTTGACGTCGTCGTTTCATTATTTTGAGTGAAACAGCAGTGGAATCGTTCCCCAGCAAAGCGCTTTTTGTGAATATTTTTTTCAATGATGCATTTCCTCTCACGGCTTCTTCCGTTCCAGCTGTTTCGTGTGATTCATCCCTATACGTGAATTCCACATCCTCTTTATTTCTTTCATATTCGCATGGCTTTCACTCAAGCGAATCCTTTGCGAAGTCAATATATGTACACGCGTTTTTCAACTCCATTTTTTTGAGGTTTTTATAACGAAGAAAATGTAGGTTATCTTTTCCAATAAGACAAAGATCTTTACATTTTACGCAATTAAAAAAAAAGGAAATTTTAGCTGTTTAATAAGTTCTTTGTCTTTTTCCATTAAAAATCCAGTCCTATTTTGTCGGCTTTATTCCATTAATTATCGAGATTAATTTATACAACTCGATCACCGTAATTTTTGTTTGTTCACTGATTCGTGTGTTATATTTTGTTATAATTGGCGATCCCTTGTTAAGGTCTTAGTCTGTTTAAGGATTTAGTTTGTAATAAATAAATGTATTTGAAATTGAATTGAAGATTACAAGGATTGAATCGGCATTAATTGGCCAAAGCTAAATAAATTCCACTGGCGCAAAAATCATCCTGCTAAAAGCGTATTATGTATTATTAGACAGTTAATTATTTTGTTTCCGATAAAATATCAGAACATATTTAATCTTTCAAAATGTTGAGATGATTTTCGTCCAATTGAATTACCATTTTTATAATAAGTTTTTTATTAATTTCAACTTTTTTAAATCACAATTTCTTTGTAAATAATTTATTCGTTCTTAATTATTTTTTCTCTTTTGTGCATTATACCTACATAGCTTTATTTTTAGAATTATAATTTTAAGGTCCTCTAATTAATTTTTAATTTAATTGCTGAGTTGAGTTATTTTTTATTGTATATTATTTGAACTATAATTTCGTTATGCCTTGAAAATTACTTCAAGTATTGGATGATAATTCGTGACGAAGTTCATTACAATGAAACTCTTAAAAATGTTACTTGTCAATCCTTTTACGTCAAGAGAGTAATCCTTAGTTAATAAAGTTTCCTCCTGAGCATAAAGAATTTTTAATCCTAGAACTTAATGCTTGAAGCCCAAAATATATCTATATTAAACACCCACCTCTTTCCTCTTATTCCGAGAAACAAGGTGGAAGATATGTGGTATGGGAAACTTAATGCCCCTTGACATTCAGTGTCATTACTTAAAAAAATGCAAAATCCCCAATCTGTTTCACGCTCGGAATTCCAGCAGAAATTGCGGTTTCGATGAGCTTTCTGGGCGATGGAAGCGATATAAGCTTTACGGGAATCCTTTGAAAGGCGAGGAAGCCGAAAATAAACTACCAAGGAGTTAACGGTTGAGTTAACAAAAATTCTCGGCAGTGCTATCAGCTCTATGTGGGGAGGCTATTATGGGTGAAAGATTTCGGAGGCCCGTGAGGCTATTAGTTAATATTTCATCTTTTTTTCTAGAATGTAAACATTAATACCAAGCTATAACGATACCGGATGATGAATAAATGTGGAATATTAGAAAGGCTGCACAACCGTTAAGGATGGTGGTTTATTTTAAATAAAAGTATTTCTCCTGAGAGGAAGGGATGGGTAAGCCATGTATGTATGTAAGACAATTTTCTAGTCGCATGTAGCCAATATGACAATGCATTTCCAAGAATTAAAAATCTGATGTGGCCAGCACATGACTTTCTCCATATATGAGATGTAAATATTTATCTACGACAGTATTTTCGAACACTGTATTCCATCTAAACTTTGAAGATGAGTGATTAATTTATATAATATTATATATTACGTCACAAACATTATAAATAATGTTTTTCGGGACATGCACGATGAAAAACGATGAAATGGCTATTCGCCCACAGCGCCCAGAGCGCTCATGAAGTACATAATCGGCAACTTCCGGTTTATCAGTATTTCATGAATATCTCCTAAAAAATCAGTTTTACAAAAATATATTTCAAACAAAAGTTATAGAAAATTTTATTTTCTAAAATTATTATACATAATAGTATATACCTAAATATCATATTAATTGAGATATTTTGAAAACCGGAAATGAGCTTTGAAGAATGAAGCTCGACTTCCGGTGTACCGATTTGCTCCAAAAACTAATCAACTCTAAAATCACCAATCAAAATACTATATATGAAATTTTGTGTTGATCCGACAAATAGTTTTCATGTTAGAGCGCCCACAAAGTACATAACAGCTACTTCCGGTTTATCAGTATCTCACGAATAACTCCTAATCAACCGGTGATACAAAAGTATGTTAAATACAAAAGTTATAGTAAAACATATTATCTAAAACTTTTATAAGGTACACAATATACCTATACATCATATTTATGGAGATATTTTGAAAACCGGAAATGAGCTTTGATGAAGAAAGCTCGACTTCCGGTCAACCGATTTACTCCAAAAACTAACCAACTCTGACAGCACACACTACAGTGCTATGTATGAAGTTTGGTATTGATACAACTTATAGTTTTTACGTTAGAGCGCCCACAATAACAGACACAAATACATACACACACACACACACACACACACACACACACACACACATACACACAGACATCATTCCGAAAATGGTAAAAACGTGTTCTAGGGACCCCCAAACGTGTATTTCCGTTGAAATCTCGTAGTCGAATTTTTTCATGAAAACAATACTTTCTCTATACTTCGTATATGGAGAAAGTAAAAATTTTAAATATTTTCAAGCCGCGTTATTATTATCTGACAAGTGAGTTATTTTTATGGGAATATGTGTGTGTGTGACAGTGGGCGCTCTAACGTGAAAACTATAAGTCGTATCAATACCAAAATTCATATTTAGTACTGTAGTTTGTGCTGTCAGAGTTGATTAGTTTTTCAAGTAAATCGGTAAACCGGAAGTCGAGCTTCATTCATCAAAGCTCATTTCCGGTTTTCAAAATATCTCCATAAATATGACATATAGGTATATTGTGTACCAAATAAAAGTTTTAGATAATGTGTTTTACTATAACTTTTGTATTTAACATATTTTTGTATCACCGGTTGATTAGGAGTTATTCGTGAAATACTGATCAAACGGAAGTAGCTGATTATGTACGTTGTGGGCGCTCTAACATAAAAAGTATTAGTCGGATCAACACCAAATCTCATGTATAATATTTTGGTTTGTGTATTTAGAGTTGTTTGATTTTGGAGAAAATCGGTGAACCGGAAGTCGAGCTTCATTCTTCAAAGCTCATTTCCGGTTTTCAAAATATCTCCATAAATATGATATTTAGGTATATACAATTATTTATAAAAGTTTTAGAAAATATAATTTACTATAACTTTTGTAAAAACATATTTTTGTATCAATGATTGTATAGGAGTTATTTGTGAAATACTGATAAACCGGAAGTTGCTGATTATGTACGTTGTGGGCGCTCTGGGCGCTGGGGCGAAAGGCCAATTTCATCATTTTTCATCGAACATGTCCCGAAAAACATTATTTATAATGTTTGTGACGTCAAAGATAATAATATCTAAATTAATCACTCATCTTCAAAGTTTAGATGGAATATAGAGTTCGAATTTACTGTCGTAGATAAATATTTACATCTAAAATATGGAGAAAGTCATGTGCTGGCCACATCAGATTTTTTAGCTTTGTAATGATAATTTGAGAATTTCGTTAATTTCAATAAAGGAAAAATGTCTAAAAATGCGACCAATTTTACAAAATAGATTTTAATAATTATATAACAAACCCAATTTTTTGAAGCGATATTCTATGAAGTGACTCGCAACTAAGGACTTATTGTTAGTGCAAAATAAATTCCGTTATATGCGTACCAACAGGAAAAATGTTTTTTTAAGTATCCAGCTCAGTTTAAACATTCAAAAACCTCAATCTTTGAATCAGAATATAGCAAATTGAAGTAATTTTTCAATATTTTATCCACTATTACAAATATCTTTGAACTTAAAGTTACAATTCTGGATATTCCCTAGGGGTAATCTCGATTTTTTAACTTGTGAATTCATCTTTTGAAAAATCAGATTATATTCATATTTAATTTCCAATCGTCGCTCACCCATAATTTCTAGGAAGCAGCGCATGCGGTGGTAAGGAAATTGCAAATGAATGAATTAAAATGAAAATGTCAAAGGTCGAAAGCTTCATTTGCGTTATAGCTTATCTTGTTTTTATTGTCACAGTGAAAATGACTATTTGAGCATATTTTCGTCGTTATATCCTGGAAATATTTTATTGAGAATATTCTAGATCATAGTTTATCTTCATAGATGATAATTGAATAAAGGACTTTATTAGGCAAAATTGAGACTTTTAAGTCCCATCTTCCATTTAACTTGTGCATATATAAATAAAATTAATAAAATACAATTCCTTTACAAATAAATAATACAATCATATACAATATTAAAATACAATCATACACAAATGTGAATGTTCAAACCTTAGCTACTCAAATATTAAAAATACGAATCTTAAAATACAAATATTGATTACGCATATTCAAATATGCTCTTTTTTATGTGTACCTATACCGTTTATTACTGACTTTCACTGTCTGAAATATTATTTTCAACTATTTAACCCAAGAAATTAAAGGTGTCTTTCCATTAATATATGTATTCACCACGGATGTATCTGCGGCATTGCAAAGATTGGGCATCCGTGTAGTAGTAACATATTTACCTTTTGACCTTATAATTCGTGTAGCGAAGGCATTGAATTCTCTCCCCTCCTTTCAGTTGGAGGAGAGCACACAGGAAGAGACCAACCAGAGCACCACCGAGGTCAGCGTGTTGGTGGGCAGTTGGTTGGGGGAAGAAGGGAACCACGAATTGGAATGGACCCGATCCTTGGTCCCCTCGCACCCACACTGGCTCCAGTATCCTCCATTAAACCCGGAGATACACTATCTGCTGGGATCTCTTCTGGTTCTCATAGGAACGACGGGAGTCCTGGGGAACGGACTGGTGCTATTCGTATTCACACGGTGAGTGACGAAAGAATGAGGATCAGATTGCGGTAGGAGTGCGACACGTATTATACTCCGTTTTTCCCCTTTTGTTTCCTCTTTGGTTGTCTTATCCCTGAGTCGCTGCTTCAAGTCCTCCTGTGGTCTAGTATGCGCGGTATTTTTTTATTAGAAGCCCGCCCATTCCCGTTCGTAGTCGTTGAGTGACGTTGCGATCGCTGATACCTCTTCTCATCTGGCTTTTATTATCCTATCATTGTATGTATAATAAATACATAGTGTCATTATAATATCCTATAATGTAAATAACGATGTTATATTTGCTTCTTTGTTTCAATCTTTATTAATACCAATCAATCACCTTGACAACTTAACCTATTATAGAGTGAATAACAATGAGATTCATGATTAGGAGAGATCTGGTGTTTCCACGATGTATATAGTATGTTTCTGATTAACAAAGCATTGATTTACCTGGAATGTGATTGTAAAATCTCCTTCCACAATCAACTTATTGTAGTCTGAACAAGACTGTAATTCATGTTTCTTTTTTGTGCTTTGTTCTAAACGATCCAATTCATTCTACACTTTATCCTACCTAAGAGATCTTCACTTTCCAATTTGAAGAAGTTGTTTGAGGCATGGTTAAGATTGTTTCTACGGATTTCCACAAATTTGGGATTGATAACATTGAGTTAAATATCCCTTAATTTTATCTTTGAGGTAATCTGGGAAATTGTTTTGCGGAGTAATGCATTGCAGGTAAGTCTCAAAGTGAAGGTCAGGGATTTTAAAATTAGTTCATTCCATTAATTCACTTGCTATAATTTACGATAATTTGAGGGATCCGTTTTGGATAATTTACTCCGTATCAAGTAAAATGAGTTCATTTACATAGAGTTGGATTAAAGCTAATTCATCGTACCTGATATTATATTTATGTATTTATATATGTATGTATAATAAAGGTTTATGTATGTGTATACATAAATACGCCACGATGAGGAGGGGTGAACAGCATATACCCATTTATTTTTAAAGTGATTATTTTGAGTAGAAAAATGTAAATTACTATTTAAGTCTTCATAGCCAATTTAAAATTAAAAATTAAACTTGAAAAGGCAAATTTGGGTACATATAAATTGACACGTGGATAACATAAATAACAAGCCTTCAAAAAGGCTTATAACCTAAATCAAGCTCGGTGGGAAGATATTTGCTGACCACTCCTCCTTGAAAAGTAGGTTAGAGAGCTGCAAATGATTGAGTACTACAGACTAAATTCATTCACGTCATCTCCTTTAATATTCCTTCATTCAACTAGACCAATTGAGCGGCCTTCAGTAGCTCCATGACCTTTACTCTATTTGTCGAAACGTAGGCTTACTCCAATATGAGTTTGAGCCCAAGTGCAATAAAAGGAAATGCCATTTGCTTGTTTCGCTGAGCATTTTTTTTCCGTCGTTATCCGCAGCTGCGCGGATTCAGAATCGAATGTTTTGGGTCACGAATTGCATTTTAAGCGTCGGTGATTGCGAGGCACGGTTTTCAAGGAATTGATTTCCCGGGTGCCCATCTCCGGGCTTTTAAACCGAAAGTGATGTTATTAATTTCCCCTCCATTTTTTTCTGCTGTGAACCCAAAGCCATTAGATTCTCAAAATAAATTCATCTTTTATAAAATTACGCGGCAGAGGAAATACGCTACTGTGGATTGGAGATGGGAATCCGATGGAATCTCTTTTTTCGGGACGTGTCTCTACAGCGATAAAAACTATTCAAAATAATATAAATGAAAACCTATAAATGGCCACAATTTTTCAAATTTCGTCGTTTTCTTTTTTTGGATTTCAGACGTTATTCCATTACTTCCATCCAGCAAATTTCCATGCTCAATGTATTATATTTTTTATTGAACTCTCTTTTTTGCTCAATACTTGTCTTCACACAAATAGTACGTGTATTTTTTGTACTAAAAATCCATGCAATGTTATTTAAATAAAATATCTGCCCGCTGAGCCTTTTGAAGTAGAAAGGCTAGGCAAATCTAGGAATATAAAAGTAATTGGAATTATTTTCAATGAAAGCTAAAATATATTGTGTCCTTATAGGAAGCCTTGAAAGTCTTTCTTGAAATATTTCATTACCTAAGTTCTTATTTGCTGGAATATTTTATACTCCCATCTGAAAGACTTTTAGGATGGAAAGATCTACGATATGGGTATCATGAAAGTTTCGTAATATTCGATTCAATAATAATGAATTAATAACATATCTTGTGCTTTAATTTTTACTTTCTCCCTATACGTAGCATAGATAAAGTATTGTATTCGCAAAAAAATTCGACCTCCACATTTCAACGGTAATAGATGTTTTGGGGCCCATACGCTTTCGCTATTTCCCCGAACATGCCTGTCTGTGCGTCTGTGTGTTTGTGTCCGTCTGTGGTAAAACAGTTTGTGAGCGCTCTATCTTAAAAAGTAATTATCCGATAATTTCCAAAATTCATATTTAGAATTTTCCTAACAATGCCAAGAGTTGATTAGTTTTTGATGAATATCGCTTAACCGGAAGTTGCGGTTTAACCGGAATAAACGTTTGTTTCTTAAATATCTCTGTTAGAATGCAATTTTGATACGTACAATTATTTACAAACGTTATAGATAATGTACTTTACCACAACATTTGTTTGAAACATTTTTTCGTAACACTGATTGTTTTGGAGTTATTCTTAAATAATTGTTAACCGGAAGTTTTTTATCCAGAAATGGAGAAGTTTCATACATATCTCTGTCAGAATGCAATGTAGGTATATACAATTACATGCAAAAGCTATAGATAATTTACATTACTACCACTTTTGTTCGAAATATTTTTTCGTAACACTGATTGTTTAGGAGTTATTAGTGAATACTCGCTAACCGTAAGTTGCTTTTTATCCAAAAATTGTAGTTTTACTTAAATATCTCTGACAAAATGTGATGTATTTATATACAATTTGTACAATAGTTATAGATAATGAATTTTACTATAAAATTTATAGTTTATGAATTATACTACAAAAGTTATAGATAATGAATTATACTAGAACTTGTTATTAGAACATTTTTCAGTAAAACTCATCGTTTTGGAGTTATTTATATATTGCCGGCATAGGCTTCTGTTTTCAATAAATATGGAGAAAGTCATGTGT
Organism: Sympetrum striolatum; assembly: GCA_947579665.1. Taxonomy (NCBI): domain Eukaryota; kingdom Metazoa; phylum Arthropoda; class Insecta; order Odonata; family Libellulidae; genus Sympetrum; species Sympetrum striolatum. Next base: position 79,500,325 of record OX388346.1, read on the forward strand.
TGGCCACATCAGATTTTTTACTATTGTGAACGATTCTTTCAACAACGTGCTCTATAACTTAATTTTAATTTCTAATTGCCTTATTGAGAATTTTTAGCCCGTTAATACGATGCAAAGTATTTAATTATGTAAAAGAAATAACATTTCAACTAGTGATTTACAAATGGTGGAATTGGATTTCTAATAGTAAGAAGTAGTAGTAAGATATTATATGGAAAGGAGTGATAAGAAAGATGTTAAGATCTAAAAACTGAGGTTAAAGCGAATAAAATGTTCAAGGGATGGCAAGGAAAGTTATTACGAATAAAATGAATAATTAGCTTCAATTTCACCTAATCAGTGGTACAAACGTCATATTATAAAAACTCTATTGCTTTCTTTATTAAATGAAGACGTTTAGTCTAAACTTGTTGAAAGAGACTTACTTCGTTGAATATTATGTGAATATAAATAATGGTTCCCATTCCAATTTTTAATGTTGTATGTTTATTTTTATTATTATATTTTTATGTTATAATCCTATGCTCATATTTTATAATACTGTCAGGAGTACATTCTCAATATGGTGCATAGAAAAGGGGATTTTAAAAGATAAGTGGCTTAGAATGTGGGTGTGACGCAAGTTGAAGAAATTTATTTTAGCTGCGAGGGAATTCGATTAGGAAATGCAGGAGTTGAGAGAAATTGATTTTGATAGCTAATTTATTTTTGGCTTCATCATTATTAATCCCGTCCTTTTCTTTCATCGAACTTCTTTCGCCTTTGTCTTCCCCTCTGTCTGTTCCCCTATCTCCAATTGCTTTCTTCAGAAATTCTTATCCCCTCAATATTTGACCCTCCCATTTCATTTGCTTCCATTTTATTCATTTGGTAAAATCCCTTTCAACCTCCTCACGCTCCTCCGCGATCTTATTTGCATCAATTCAACTTACCTTTCCCATTGTACTCCACACCCGCAGCTCAAAAATAATGCCCACCTTTCTCCATTAAATCCTTTCACAAACACCATCGTTTTCACAAATAGACGCCTTTCGATATAAATTTTATTTTTAAATTAGCTGAACTACCTGTTGATATTCAGTGATGAAATCTTAATTTTTTAATAGCATAGTACTTGCGACTTACAATTCCCAAGAGAATCCAATAGAGAGTCAATGTAACAAATGACACTTGAAATGAAGTCTTTATATACTCGATATACTTCTATCAACATAGTAACCGATTTGGAAAGTAGAGTCGTGGTGCATGCATCACATGACCCTGACTTTCCATATATTTGAATGGGAAGATGCGTGGGTTCAGATTTGACAATCTTATTGGTCGTCGAAAGTTATAGTTGTTATAGCTGCATAATTTCACGAAAGTTTTTAAATTAATAAATAAAATCAATTTTCCACGACAAAAATAATAATCCTTCTTCAATTCTTCTATGGGGGTCTCCTTTCAATTTTTCTTTCTATCCATTTCGTGCGACCATATTTCCTAATTTAATTTTGCAAATGATTTTCCATGCAAGCGATAAAAATTATATCATACATTTTTCTGAATTTCTTGCGGGATCTCTTTGATTCTTCTGGGGTCAAACTTGGGATTAAAATATGCATGAAAAATAGCGTAATATCATTCAATTGATAAGACATTGAATAATCTTAAATTTTGAAATTTGTGAAAGTTTAGATTCTCGAGTTTTAGGAGGTTATACTGACAGCCTTTCTTCTACTTTGTTTATACAATTAGATTGAATTGACTCTTTATTTGACAAAGCTAGGCAAGGAGGAATCTTAAAATGTAAAACCCAATTTGGAAAGGCAGACATAGGAGCAGAAATTGTAAATCCTACGCCCTTCCTCGCAAATGGTGCACTTCGATAGAAACAACCTGCAACGGAATATACAGTCGCGGAAGGAATTTTCCCAGAGGTCCGACAAATTTCGAGGAGTTCAGTACGTCCGAACATTTGGTAGAAGCAAAAAAGTCATCGTCTGCAGAAGTAATGAGAAGCAGGACCGCTTCGGTCACATCTGGAGGCGACGCATTGTCGAATCCGATAGCAGAGACCGCAGGATTTGAGGAGGGACCGAATGCGTTTCCCTAAAACTCTCAATAATAAAAGAGCGCTCGTTGCTAGGGGTGACGCTACGCTCCTTTTGGAGCCCAGAGGGCATTCTATGTGTTATTTAGAAGTTTGTGATTGGTGCTTTGGGAAGATAAAGGAAAGGGTGCGCGTGGCGTCTGCTAATCTTGCCATTTAAGACGCAATTATATAAACCAGATGGATGCCTAATGGAATTTGCCTTTCACGCTCTGAGAGCTAGGTTATAAGGGATGGGAATCTGAGGACCACAGGCCACACGCGGTACTTCCCTTCCCTCTCCTCTTATATTTTATTCTAAATTGTATTATTTAATGACGATTTAGTTCGTAGCCTATTTTTCAAGCTCCTATCCAATATTTTGTTTTGACCTTCTATTATTTTTAAAGACGATTCAGTTCCTTTTTTCGACCTTCAAAGGAAGCCTCGCTAATATTTTTTCTCTGATATCTTTAAGCTCCTTCTTTAAGCTAAATAGAATTATAAAACATAACGAACACTCAAGAATTTTAGCCTCATTAATTTGTTTTTATTCTCACGCAAAATCTCTACTCAACTCCATTGTTGCTTGTACTTTGTGGACTCAACCAGTAAAATCTTCTCAATAACAACGTTATTCCAAAAATCTTTAAAATATCTGGGAATAATAATAAATGATTCACCAATATCATCTGATCACTGAAAGTAAATAATAGTCCATGTGAAATCGGGTCTCTATGCGTTTTTAAATTTTCAGTAGCATTAGTGGAATTAATATAAAAGTAGTAGATTCAGTTGAATATCTCGGGATCAATATTACTATAATAATAACTTAAATTGGAGCACGCATATTCGAAAAATCTGCTGCAAAGCAAGTGAAAGGCTTGTCTTTGTAAAGCGCATTGTCGGTAAATGCGATGAAAAGGTGAGAGAGCGATGTTATTTTACCTTGGTCGGACCCCTTCTGGAATATGCGGCAAGTATCTGGGATCCGGCGGATGATACGTGTACTCGCGAACTCGAGAAAGTGCATCGTAAAGCGGTTCGTTTTGTTAAGAAATGCTACGATAAAAAAGCAAGTGTTACAAAAATGCTCTCAGACGTAGGTTGGGAATCCTCGCAAGAAAGAAGATCGGAAGCTACGCTGCTATTGCTTAATAAATTCAGGGAAACTACATTTTCAGAAGATACAATCGGTATCATGCAACCCCCCTGCTACCTCGGTCGATCCGATAATGACCGTAAGTTAAGAGAAATAGATGCTAGGACGAATCGTTTTAAAAATTCATTCTTTCCGCGAACGATACGCGGCAATAACCGAATAAGGAACTAGTTTAGATTCAACTGGTGTTTTACACCCCCTGCCACACGCCGAAAAGCAGCTTGCAGGGTATTAATGTAGATGTAGATTAGTGGAACGAACATTAAATTTTTAAATTTCATCATCATCTCATCACGAGATCATCTTATTGGTATGCCATAAAACTTCCATGCGGTCAAATAAATGAGAGGAAAAGCTAGATGAATGCATTCGTATGAATTACATCATAAAATTGGAAGAATAGGTTGTATCGAACACCTTGCAACCAATTCACCTTCGATACCCTGCAGATAAAGCATAGACCTCAAAATCTTCCAAACTGTTCCGGATTCGACAATACTTCATTTGAAAGACCTTCCGGTAGAAATGAACGCAAAGTTCGTTTCTATAGATGACAGTATATTTCTTTGGTGAAAGCCACTTCAAAGAGCTAGATTCCATATGAAACCATATTATTTCATATCAGACATTCTATTGAAAGGATAGTCAAAATAGAGGTAGAAGGGTTTATAAGTGAGGAAAGAAAAACATTTGGTGATCACGGAGGCAGACAAAATACTTTTTTGGATAAATTCAGATCTGCACCAAACGTGATTCACTTATAAGCGGATTTTCACGACCATACAATCCAGTACTCCCAGTTTCAAATTGGTTACCCGTTTAGGTAGTACGTGTGCGATAAGATAGATGGAATCAACTCTCTGCGAATCTCATTTCCAAAGCAATGTCTATCTTATTTTACGACACCATTTTCACCCTTTCGATTTATATTCAAACTATTTCCATTTTGAAGCTATTATTTTGTTTATCCACCGAGAAAAACCTTCACATTACCGAAAGCAATTCAATTTTACTCCGGGAATGCATTTACTCTAAGATTAAATGAATCTTTTTTTAAGGAAAGCCACCTCTTCTATCGGATTCTTAATATTTACTAGATCATGAAAAATAAACGTAGAGCTAGGGAAATAGGCGAAGACGCCGTGACTGTCACAGATCCGTGGTGAGGTGAATACATTGAGAGTTTATGCCTGAAATAAGGGTGCGAGAATAAATCTCGTGTTCCTGATAGCTTATCATGACGAATGGAAGGTTTTCCATTTGTCTCTTGACATAGCATGGGGGGAAAATGTAATTATCATTTATCCGTCTTCTTTTGTCTTTATTTATTTGCTTCTTTGAAATTTTTAGCTCTAAACACATAAAAATGAATACAACCGTTAATAATCCGGCATGGAATTTAAAATGAATAATTGAAATGCATTAACAATTAATTAGGATGCATTATGGGTAGTAATGTAGGAACTTTAAACGATCTGAATTATAATATTTATTGAAATAATTACGATTTGTGAAGAATTGCTGTGATGAAAGAGTGAGTGTTACTCGAATGATGCAGAACGCGGGATGGGAATCATTAGAGGATAAAAAGGCTAATTCAAAGGATTAACTAACTAAATAAGTTCAGAGAAATTTCGAGCTTAAGAGAGTGTATTTAGATAAGCGAATGAAGCATTATGCAAATCGTATTTTAATAATTAACTGAATTGAAGGAACAGGTTAAGAATAGTAATTGATTGGTTTCATAAACATTTTTCCCTACTTGGAGTTGCTGGTAGTCGTTCAGGAGAAGGTAATCGATATGTTTTGGTCGTGTTTTGTGAAACCCTATGACAAGCTGCAAATTGAAAAGGACTTCTCAATTTCCTCAGAATTTTTTTAACAACTGGTTTCGGGCGTACGCAATTACCATTAGTAGATGATGAGCTGTCATCAGCGACTTCATCAATTAAAAATTGTGTGGAAATAGCAAAGTGCTTTTTAATTTGCAGCTGATTCGGAAGAAGGCCCTTGGAATACTGTACAAATGCAATTCGCACTAATTAATTTGTCGTATCAGATGCATGGATTTTCGATGAGGAGGTTTCATTATTTCCTGAGGTGAAATAGAATGTATTCTTCTTTTGTGACAATAAGGGTACTGTAAGTAGATTTTACATCTATTCTAGAAATTGTGTACTAATCTTTTTATTCATATTTTTCTAACAAAGGAACTCATGTAAGCAATGAAATCAAATAAAAGTAACTCATTTTGGCACTATCCCACGATCTCTACTCATGATCATTTTATGAGAGTAGTAAAAAGCTACTGAAGCGGATATTTATGTCAAAAATGAATGGTTAATATTAACTTTCATTTTAATTTTCTCTGATATTTTTTAATTTTTTGCTCTTACTTTTTAATGTTTGATTGCTACTTTCATTTTTATTTCATTATTGTTTATTATGATTGAATCGTTGTTAACGTTATTCTTTTTAATCGACAGCAATAAGTTTTTATGTTGTAATTTTTGGTCCTGTTTCATTGATATAATATCGATCTTTATTTTTATTTAATTATTGTCGTAACTATAATTATTTTAAATAATGATTTCTTTAGGTCGTGAGATTTTATAAAATATTGTAAGTATAATCGAATTAGGCTAGTTGTTCAATGATTTTTCCTTTCTTATTACTCGCACAACGATAACTTACCTAATTAATAACAATATTCTTTAGATGATAATAATAGATCCCAATAGCAAAACCATGTGCGTGACAGATAAGATTTGTCTTTCCTTTTCAAAATGAGGAAGTTCCTCCGTGTGACTACCGGAAACCTCACCTTTAAAATTTCCAAGGCGTCAGAAATATCTGTCGAGATACATTCCGCTGAACTTCCTTTATCAAATCTGACATCTGACGTTGTTTCGGTAGATTTAGCAAACGTTTTCTCTGAAGGTCTTTCGAGTGTAGCGAGGGAGGATATCGGGCGTGAGTTGACGGTTATTCTTCGTGACAAATAAATAAAATATTTGTTTGCATAATATCATAATAACTATATATATATTTTAGTATCTACGTTTTTTTGTAACATTATCAGTTAAATATATCGTAAATAATAGGGTTGAATGTTATTATAAGTAATACTTAGTTGAAATTGTATTTTTTATTTATCTTATACAACTCATCCCCTTAACGATCATGATGGTTATTGAACCCGATCTTATACATTGAAATACACGAGAAAGTATAGACCTCTCAAGCTCAAGAGAAAAGGAATTTTTTTCATTTCCTGGGGGTTTAAAGTTACGGCCTATACACTGTAAAAATTTCAAGTTAATGACGCTTGTGGTTTATCTTGTGAATTAGTATCCTCTCTATCTATCTATATGAATGAATCCGGAGAAGCGTCTATATATAATAGATATACCTATATTATATGAATAAATCCGGAGAAGGAATTATATATATAATAACATACGAATTTTATTAGCTTTTTAGTTATGGTATTGACGAGCACTTTATTCAATTGCCTTGAATTTCACTAAACGAATTTTTACATTATTAAAATTAAACTTTTACGCTATAAAACAATGTGAAATTAAAAATTCTACATTATTAAATTAGAAATATGTAATCATTAGAAATATTGCAAAATTTTATAAATAGTTGTGGAGTTGCTGAGCAATTTATTCAAGTATCTTGAGTAAATTTCACGAAACGAATTTTTACATACTAAAATTATAATAACATTTTTACGCTGTAAAAGTAATTATAACTAGCAATTCAGAATATTACATTATAAAAATGAAAATATTGTTATAATAAAATTTTACTAGTATTTAGTATAATAATTTAATTAAATAAGTTAGAATAATGTATGTATGATAAATTAACTAATACGAAACTTTATAATGAAACAGTAATGAAAGTTTGTTAGGAAACTAGGAAAAATTATTGTCGATGAAATTTTTGCGTCCGTATATAGAGGGGGGAGCGCCGTTCCCTTTCACCTATGTGATTGACTGCCTCTTCTCCTCTCAGCGATCTTCCTTATGATTGGCTGCCATGTTTTGTGAAGGGTGAGTCCGTCATCTCTGTTGAAGTTATTCTTTTCTAGTTGAATCTCTATGGATTCCTTAATTTTACGTTCCCAGAAGGCCGGAGCTCTACACAGTACCTTAGTCTGGGCGAAGTCTATGACGTGTCCTTCTTCAAGAGAGTGTTCCGCGATGGCCGATTTAGTGGGTTGTTTCAAGCGAATGTAGCGGGAGTGCTCTGTTATTCGGGTCTCGATGGTACGCCCCGATTCTCCAATATACGCTGCCCCACATTCACACGGAACACGGTACACTCCGGGAGTCTTCAATCCAAGTTTGTCTTTTACCCTCGTGAGTTGGCTGCCCAGTTTTCTTGGTGGCATGTGGACAGTTCTGATGTTATGTTTCTCGAGGATCCTCGAAATAATTCTCGAAACTGGGGCCGTATACGGGAGATAGGCCGTGGCCGTTGGTTTTTCATCAGGTTCAAAATCTCCAGTAGCCGTCTCTTTTCCATTTTCCGAGAACAAGAAAGGTCACCGCACTTTTTAAGAACATCGAAAAAGTATGCTTTCATCTTCATAGGTAATTGTCAGAGTTTAAAAGTGACTATCACTCTGAAGATGAAAGCATCGCCTTAGAAATACGTATTGGGTGTTCTTCAAAAGTGCAGTTTCCTTTCTTGTTTTCTCCGAATACCGGTGAATGAGACGAGGAACACCGATTAGGACTGGAGACGTTGAACCTCTAATAATGGGAAAATTATGTCTACTCTTAGGTAATCCATTTACTTGAGGAGAAGATTTTTTCCTCGGAGAAACTCTTAATACGAAAATCTCATTACATAATTAATCCCCTTCCAAAGCTTCCGCCTGGATAAACGGCCAAATTGCAGTGAAAATTGAAATAAATAGATTAATTAATAATAAGAAAAGCAGAACTCTTGTCCTGCAGATAATCGTCGGTTATCGGATTCGGAAAACACTTAGGCGATCATAAAAAGGCATTTTTCAGGCCATAGGCTCATTTCCTGCCCAAAGGATAAAAGTATCCCTCGGTGATAAATCCAATTTTCGAAAATTTCTGAGCATTTTTCCAGAACTCGTAATTACATTCGAGGCTGCAGTAATGACCGACGGAGCTTGCGGAAGGAAGCTCAGATTTTAAATTCTCTCCTTAATAAGTTGAAATGGAGCTCAAAGGGGAGACTATCTTCCGCCGTAACTTTGTTATCTTCCGCACGAGGGAATGCAAGGCATTTTTTTATTTCAGAAAGTAGGGCAACGCCGTAATGTCGTTTAGAATTTTGTGGTGCTTACTCTCTCGCTAAAGGTTCCTCAAGTCTTGAGGAATGATAATAAGAGAGAAGCGATGGGAAAATTAGCGTTGCGAACGTCGTGACTGTTGCAGATCCGTGACGGCGCGAATATATTGCGAATTTATGCCTTAAGTAGGAGTGCGAGAATAAAACCCGTGTTCTTGATAGCATATCACGAGGAATGGAATATTTTTCATTTGTCTTTCAGTGAAGCATGGAGGGCAATGTGATTTTCATTAATCCGTCGTCTTTTGTCTTCATATATTTGCTTCCTTGAAGTTTTGAACACTCAAAAATAATACAGTTTAGCTTGAATAATAAAACATGAATAATCCGTTACGGAACCTATTATGAATAATTTAAATACATAATAAATACAATACAAGGAAAAAAGGATGCATTATGGGTAGTAATGTAGTGCCTCTTAACGATATGAATTATAATAACTATCGAAAAAATCATTATAATTCAAACCGTTGTATTTAAATCATTATTATAATAAATATTGTAATATATTACATTATTGAGATAATAGATCGAAAAAACTATATTTCAAAATTACTTAACTTTACTTCGACTGTATTAAGAAACAGGACTACAGCTTCATATTTAAAATCACTCATCTCTGAGAAAATTGTGCTAGCATGCATAAAAAAACTTGTGCTATTTACGAATAAACCCTGTATAGTAAACTTTTTACTCGCAATTCGAGCCAAAAATCCTTTCCACAAAGTATTCTGCAATACGATTTGAGCAGCAATGTCAACGCATGCGGTCTTTTCGTGATTACTTCATTACATGGAATACATAATCACATGTATATCACTCTCTTAACCCACTCAATGCGGATGCCTTGAATTGAAGTCATCCGCCTGACATATACATACATACAAAGGACTTTATTAGGTGAAAAGTCCTTTGTATGTATGTAAGTATATGTCATACATATATAGCGAGATAGCACAACCCAAAACCCATTTCTTATCCCTCTGCATGACTCAAAGGCATATTTACAATTTTCTCCGAAAACATTATTTATTCTTCAATTTAATCCAAATAAATTTCAGGACCTTTATGCAATAGGAAACTATGAAATAAAAGGAAACAGATATCTTTCATTCCAAAGACCAATTTGCTGAATTATGCTCGCATTGAATGGTTAATTTATCGCTTCATTCATAAGCTACAGAGAAAAGATTCCCATTCAGTTCTTAGCTTCTTATCCAAATTGTAGTTTTGATGTTTGAGAGACGATTGCAACACGCGATGCAATTGCGGTGATTTCCTTCACGAGCACACGCTGCACTCCCGTGAGACGTCTCTTATCTTTTCTCTTTATCCGAAGATTATATGTAAGTACAGCCATTAAGTAGCGAGTGGCATGTAGATGCACATTTAAGTGATATTTGAAGGTACTGAGCAAGACGTTATAAGATTGAGATATTCGAATTGATTTCGATTAAAGTCAAGTCTTTTAAATTTAAGATTAATTTATTCTGGTGACGTTCAGATTTTGCTCGGGTACAGCGGCCCAAGAAATATATCTTAGATAAATGTTTAATTTATCTCTTACGCAACATACATATTTTTTTAAATTAAACATGTCCAGTAAAGGTTTTCTGAACATATAGGAAAAGGCATCGGAAAACCACGTTGTCGGTATCTGTGTATAAACAAGCATGAGAAATAATTTCTGATACTGCATTTGAATATCGGGAATCGCTTAGAAAGTCTTAAACTAGATGATTTTTTACGCAAAAAAATCGTGAATAACTAAAGAAAATAAATTCAATGTATTGAGAAACAACTCATGGCTTACGATACATTTTTTATGAGTCCCATCTAATTAGCTCATGGATTCCCACTACAACTTATTTGGCTTTTTGTGTACTGCAATTGATTTACTACCTGATATGATCTCAAGAAGTTGCCTATTTTTTTTCCTACTACTAAATTCAGTGCCCTCGCTTGGATTCTAACTCCGGACAGCCGAAAGTGACCCACTTCGGCATTCCTACTTCTTGAATCGCATTTTCTACTATTCAATAATGGCATGAATAACACATCATGAAAATAAGTATCAACAAATTATGATCATATGTTTTAATTATTGATTAACATGTGCAATTGTAATACATGTAACTTTAGATTATAATTATTGATCGAAAAATTTGCTGAAAACCTTGTGCTAGTCGCTTGTCGTAACTCAAAACACAAATTTGTGAACAAAGAGACCAATTTTTCATAATAATTTTTCTCCTCAAAAAGATAACATCGAAACTATAACACAGTCGACTCTCACTTACCGTGGTTTTCTGAGTAATGCTTTCATAGAGCTTTCGTAGGTGATATACGCTGTATATTAATTTTATTTTTCTTTTCAATGTTATCGTCTCCAAATTACTTGAAATTTCATCTAATCCTAGATAGAGAAATATTTTTCCGTTGGAAGAAGTAATTTGATCAATGGAATGAAAATGAGGATTCATTATTTATTTTGGCCTTTGTAAATTGCAATTGCTTCATTAACTCCCCTCGCGATGTCTAGTGGAGTGATTTGACCGAACAAAACACGACATTGCGCTAGCGGAAAAGAAATTCCGGAAAAAAACCTCACTTCGTCAACCTTCATTAATCTCGCAGCTTGCCTAGCTTATTAATGGACCGATGCGATACTCTCTGCGCTACGTCATTTCCGATTCGATTTACGCGACTCCTGATTGCATCGACGAATCCTGGAAGTTCACTCGCGCTATATAGTCAAGGTCTTCTTCCTAGAATGTTTTCATTGATGCTGTCATGAAGCGGAGCATTTTAAAGATTGCCATCTGGATAGTAACTCCCATGGAAGGAATTATTGATACCGTACGGCACGTTTTGATTGAACAATGTCGTCGAATATACCGATAGATCCTAAATCGAGATTCGTTTTTGCCAACATATCTATATGAATTAAATATTTTTTAATCGCCTTGTCTTTGATGTAGAGGAAATTTATCTACAACCACGCATAATTGCTAGAATATAGAGAAATCTTGATGAGTAGATATATATATAAAATGAATTTCAAAGACACGTATATAGAAGTAAAAATAATGTAACTCACTCAATGCAGTTACCCTGAATTTAAGGTTGTCTGAAATTATATGAATGGTGGTGTCTTCTGAGCCCTCCAACCCCCCCCCCCCATACAATATGTATTTATTCTTCAATTTAATCCAAATATATTTTACGATAGAAAACTATGAAATATGAAATAAAGGTAAAAAACAAGAGAGACGAATTTACAGATCATTACATATTGAGCGGGTTAAAATCTGAAAAATCTTATTCAGTTTATCTTTAAAATCCATACTTTCAAAGTTGTATATTTAAGGCTATATTTTCTTCTAAGCCATCCGACTGTCTCTGTTTCTAGTATAATATGAATACTCTACGATATTCCTTAATCAATCTTTGATCTCCTTTTAGAGCAGTCCAAGGCATATTAATATCCATCGTCCCAATTTGTCTTCGTTCATTTCCTCTTCCGCATTCCAATTGCCCTTTGATTCGACGCTTCCGAGAAATTTCAATCATTCGAAAAGATATATCAGAGTTCACATTTGGCTCTTGCTTGAGTATCTTTACCGTCAATTGAATTCCTCGTCTAGCCACAATTCTTCACCGGAAAGAGTCCATGCATGTGCAGCACTAATAAATTACACGTCTCATCCTATACAACGAGGGGAGACCGGAATGATTGGCCTTATTCAGCATTATTAATATCTCCGTTGATATTACGTCAGCCGTGAACAGGAAGTGGCAATATTTCATAGCATTTTGCTTAAGTGAGCAAATTAAAGCCAAAATACCTCACTCATCGCCTTGCCGTGTGACGTTTACTCTCTCTGCAGAGCTCTGGGTGGCTAATGGTCGAGAGTTAGTGGTTCGGTGTCTTAGATGATCGCTATGAATACAGTATAACCGAGGACGAGAAGTCAATCTTTGTCATTACCAAGTTTAAGAGGAAAGGTTGAACATCTTGCCCCACTCAAGGTATGATTTCTGTCCACGCGTTTTTCTTCACCGAGCAAATGAAATGTTTTTTATTCAATAAGTACCGTTCTAGGTGAGGATGGAAATAACCAGGCAAAATTCCACAAGATATATTTATTATCTTTTATTATATATTTATATCCTGCGGAATTTGGCTAAGTTATTTCCCTCCTCACCTAGGGTGGAATTCCACAAAATAACGGCTTCGTCGATTGATCTCAAGTACCATTTTCTTTACTCTACCTCGACTACCACGATTGTTAAGTCCAATTACAAAATTCATTGAATATTGTTATCAAAGTTCTTCATAGATAAAGAAACTAAAAAAAAATGAAGTTATAATAAAAATTACAGGGATGGCTCAAAAAAGATGTTAATTGATACATGTGTCAGGATAAGTAACCTGTAAGTTGAGAAGGGGGTGTTAAGTTGGAAAATTTTATGAAACACGAACCCACAGAAAGATTGATAATATACGATGACCGTATTTTATCTATGAATTTCTCCTAGGCCGCATTGTACCGACTCTTGGCGCAATTCAATCAGATGCTAACTATTTCATAATTCTTCTGGTTTTTCACCTTTCTCTTCCCTTTGACAGAGTCCTCTGCCGTTAAACCTTGTCTTCTTTTCCAACAATTTTGACAATTCTTCCTTCTTATTTCACCCTTAAATTTACTAATTTATTACTTATTCATCTCATCTACCCCCTTACATTATCTTATGGACCAATTTGGTTACAAATTTTAATGATTAGATGGAATGAGAGACCATTAAATTTCATTTGTGCTCGAAATTAGAACCATTGTACGAATATCAATATCCATTGCTATGCATTGATTTTCTCTCGGTTCTTTTCTTATAGGTTTCGCCGTCTGAGAGGACCTGCTAGCTCCTTCATAGTAAATCTGGCTGTTGCAGACCTGTGCAACTCTCTTCTTCATTCCATGGCCGCGATTTCTTCTTTTAGAAGGATATGGTCCTTTGGAAAAACTGGTAATTACATGCTTGTTTTTTCCACCAATGCAGGGGTTTTCAATTCGCCTTTCCGTTCATCGAACATGGCCCTATCTGTATATACTCTCTTCTTCATGGACGTTTGAAGAGATCTTGTATTGAAAATCATCATTCTCTGGAATTTTTGTTTTTAATTATCATGGAAGAGGGAGCCGTTTGGCTTCATCTCCCCCACGTTAAATAACACCCAAGTGAAGTCAGAATCTACCCAGGAACGTAACTTATGGAAGGCCAGAGGAGGTCATGACCTTTCCTCACATTTTCTCTACTCCCCTAGCTCCATTATGCATTCTGTATGCGCCAGTGTTTCATCTTTTATGGGCGATGTTTAATAAGGCCATTCATATTAATGAAAATTCCTTTTACTTTCCTTCAAAATACGCCCACTTCGGCCATAAGTTATAGATAAATTACTGATTTTGACTCTTGATCAAATGCTTTAACCTCCCTTAAAGAGGTTAAAGCATTTGATCAAGAGTAATAAATAAGGTAATACATCAAATTACGTTCTGATTATTAGTTATAGGTATTTTTTGCCGTTAAGACTTTGCTATTATAATGTATACTGGAAATCTTGCAAAATTCATTATTGAGAGAAATGTGATGACCATATTTCAAATGCGTTGCATGTTTTAAATCCTTAACTATAAGCATTTCTTTAACTATGCCTAATATAATTATGTTCATACTATGGATGGATGGCTATGGATCTTTCTTGATTGATATTATGCTTTTCCTCCATTTTAGGATGCGTGTTATACGCTTGTGGAGTTGGTTACTTCGGACTTCTCTCGATCGTGACTCTAGCTGCAATAGCGGTTGAGCGCTATATGGTCATCACCGCCAAACCATTGTCTGGAAACTGGAAGATGACACAGTACGGGGCCAGGAAGGTAAGCGGAAGAAGTTCCCTTTATTTATTTTGAATAGAAAAATATAGCAGGTAAGGTGCAATACCTGGAGAGAATGGATAAAATAAAACATTAAATATAACAAGTTACTATTACTTAATAGCAATGTTCCTGCAAGGTTCCAATGAAAATGAGGAAACAACGATTGTGATACATAAATATATACAAAATTTCAACAGAAAAATACAATCTTAACAATGGTATCAAGAAGAAAAAATGGAATGAAACCAATTTAGATTTAGAAAATGTTTGGTCTACTTTGGATTTTCCTACAATTTTCCGGAAAGAACTTAAAGGTTCTCCTGGGAATTTTATTTAAGTCTCTTTCTCTTCTTGATAGAAATGGGTTCTTCAATGTCTTTTGTTTTCTTTTATTTAGTGAATAGGTATTGTTATGATTTACTTGAAAGTTTGGCTGCGAGAGTCTAAATTTTTAAATTTTACTCTTTTTTCTGAATATCTTTAAAAATTTGACAGACTGCGGTGGCGATTTTTTAAAGTTTCCCATTCAAGTTTAATTAATTTTTATTGTCATGTCCCTATTTTGGCTATTCTATTATTATTAATCTAAAATATTTCTCAATCCTATCTTAGTCTTATCCGGCATGTTGTTATGATTTAAATGGAGATGGTATGATTGTGCTTGAAGAAATTCCTGCATTGGTAACACACCAATCGACTATGGAATTACTATCAGAGAAGAATGCTGTTACCTAGTGCCAGATTTATCTCTCTGTTCCTAAGAGGTCCAAATTAAGTTGAATATAACTATCTTGCATTATCAACTTCAAATGCATTAATATATAAGGTTTCTTTACTATTTCTCTTCCGCTAAAGCGCAGCTGACTATGTAATCAGTGATTAAGTGAATGTATGAACGTCAAATTCACCACCATTAGCAATAAAAAGTCCTAGAGAAGTAATCAGGCACATTGAGCAAGATGAAGGATGAGGTATTTGTTTGCTCTAGCTTCCCTCACAGTGCCTAAATGATGAAAGCGGAAATTCCCTCGTAAGGGCAGCATACAGATCCAACAAATGGTACTTACCCCGAAAATTAATGAAGAATTACCAAGATGTATGTTGATGCTCAGCATTATGAGTGATTCAATAATTTTGTAATCATTACAGTCTTTAATATGACATTTCAAGAAAAATAAATTTTCCTCCATCCTGTTACGTAAGACAAACGTTAATAAATCCATTTTATCTTGTTGTGGCGGCAGTGATCATATGGATGTTGCGAATGATAGCTGAATTTATATTAAAGCTACTGATGATAATCATTTACGTGTATGAACCAACGTAAATAGGGAAGTAAAAGATTCGGAACGAACCAGGGACCTTCCGCGTGTTAGGCGGATGTGATAACCACTACACCACAGAAACACATTAGTCGGTACCAATTGATAAAGTTTGTTCCTACCAAATTTGCCATCGTGATATTCAAATTTGTATTTGTCGGCAGGTATAAATGCTCTGAAAATTTACACTTATACCTAACCTACCTACCGTTATACCTTCAAAAACTTTCAAAATTATCTTCAACAGCATCCGTATTCATCATCCAAATCAACCTGGTGTTTAAATATTAGTCAGCCATTTAATTCGTCATCGCTGCTATTATTTTCAGTCCAAAAATATTCTGGTTTACATGTCGACATCATTTATTTCTTTTTACTTTCTCCATATACGAAGTATAGAGAAAGTATTGTTTTCATGAAAACATTCGACTTCGAGATTTCAACGGAAATACATGTTTTGGGGTCCCGAGAACACGTTTTGACCATTTTCGGAATGATGTCTGTGTGTATGTGTGTGTGTGTGTGTGTGTGTGTGTGTGTGTGATAGTGGACGCTCTAACGTGAAAACTATTGGTCGTATCAACACCAAACTTCATATATAGTACTGTGGTGTGTGCTGTCAGAGTTGATTAGTTTTTGGAGTAAATCAGTCAACCGGAAGTCGAGCTTTATTCATTAAAGCTCATTTCCGGTTTTCAAAATATCTCCATAAATATGATATATACGTATATTGTATTACTTATAAAAGTTTTAGATAATGTAATTTACTATAACTTTTGTATTTAACATATTTTTGTGTCACCGGTTGATTAGGAGTTATTCGTGAAACACTGATAAACCGGAAGAAGATGATTATGTACTTTGTGGGCGCTCTAACATGAAAATTATTTGTCGGATCAACATCAAATTTCATATGTAGTACTTCTATTACAGTCTTTAGAGTTGATTAGTTTTTGGAGTAAATCGGTTAACCGGAAGTTGAGCTTCATTCATCAAAGCTTATTTCCGGTTTTCAAAATATCTCCATAAATATGATATTTAGGTATATACTATTATTTATAAATGTTTTAGAAAATACAATTTACTATAACTTTTGTATGAAACATATTTTCGTATCACTGATTGTTTAGGAGTTATTCCTGAAATACTGATAAACCGGAAGTTGCTGATTATGTACTTTGTGGGCGCTCTGGGCTCTATGGGCGAAAGGCCAGTTTCATCGTTTTTCATCCAGCATGACCGGAACAACATTATTTATAATGTTTAGAGTTCGAAATTACTGTCGTAGATAAGTATTTACATCTTATATATGGAGAAAGTCATGTGCTGGCCACATCAGATTTTTGTATTTCGTATTTATAAAATAATTCTCATCTGAAAGCATGTTCTAGAGCTTTTCTAAATCTTTTACGATTTTTGGCTTATCATAGCTAATGCAAATGGTGCTTGACGCTTGGTTATCATTTCAAATAAATAATGCATTACTATTGTAGGTAAAACATGCTTAACTCTTAAAGATTTTTTCTATTACAGCAGCTATGAGTTCTGATATGAGAGACTCCAGAACGTCACTATTTAGAGATTGGAAATATTACATGTATTATTACTATGTAAAATCTGCAGATAGGTATACACCATGTGGTAGAGATAGCTATCATACAATGACAGTCATAAATACAACCAATTGACATAATAAAACAGAAAAGGGGCAATTACTAAGATAAAATAAATCATCGAAAACTAACACATCATGAATAGTAAAAGAAGATATCATCAATAAGTAAAATACCAATACAATAATACTAATTATTATTACTATCATTACAATTAAAAATTACTAATACAACAATACAAATACTTTTAATTGAAGGTACTAACAGTATGAAAGAGGTAAGAGGAAGCTTCGATAGCAAAAACTTGCAATTCCATCCCTAATCAGTGCGTTATTCGCTTTATTAAGTTAACCTATTCATTAGGAGGATATTCCACACTTCAGAACCGACTTTCCGTTCTGCTTCACCGAGGATAGCGCTGTGAGTTGAGCCGACGGCGACGAGAGACGAGGAAGGTGAGCAATTTGGGTAAACAGACAACTTGTTTATTCGAAACATTAGGAACGCTTCATCGATTCCGCTTATTTGAAGAGTTAATAAAGCGAGCGCCACAGCGAGAGATCTGCCAGCTGCAGAATCGATCGGTCCGCATTCAACGAGGAGGTTTAAGGAGGAATTTTAGTTCTCCGAGTGTCCTCTCGAATGGGAATCTACAAGTGCGACGTTTTTGGTTAAGTGGGTGTACTTTCAAGCATTTTGTACTCCTTAAGTTTTTTATATGAAATTATGGAATAAGTAAATTTAAACCTTTGTCACAGTTACAGCTTTACATTTATAAAGTTTCTTAAAATTCAGTTAAACATTCCATTATCAATACTGATAAGACTGTACGTTTTTCTAGTTTAATAAAGACGTTGCTATGGTTAGTTTACTCGATTGAACGGATTATGTCTGTCATTTGTATCTGTAAAATAAAATGGTATTGAATTTTTCCATAATATTTCAATATATTCTAATATAATTTGTAGATAATGGCAAATCATTTAGACGAGGAATAAGTTTAAGAAAAAGTATGAGTGCATTAATTTTCTTAATTGTTCCGTTTTCATTTATAAGAACTGGTATGGTTTCCAAAATGTATTATTCGCAAGTCAAACGAGTTTCTTTCTAAAAGACACGAATATAAGGAAATATTGTAACGATACTTTTTAAATAAAATAAGAAAAATAATAAAAAATGCCGCGCGGGGCGTAAAAGGTTATAACGATTTAAACAAAAAGTGATCAAAAGATCGAAAGTTGGGAGCCAATATTTAAAAGAACAAATGAATTGAATTTACCGCGAAATACATGAACTCAGGGTCGCTCGGTTTCCGAAGGAAATAAAAACCACATTTTCTCTTAATTGATATTACTCTATTCAATACGAAAATATAAGACCAATAAACCTCAAACAAATGAAAACCCTACCCCCAAAAGACACACATATTATAACTCAAGAAAACACCAACCGAACAGAGATGAAGAAACGAACCATAAAAACACCATCACCAATAAACCTTAAACCACACTACACACAGAACACATATTAATACACAAATCACGATAATTGGGGGACAAATTCACTCAAAGGGAGGGAACACTAAAAACACAACAGGAGTGGGTCCAGGGTTTTTGAGGACCGTTCTGGTCAAGCTATATTGTTTGACTTCCTCTTTCCCAAAGAGAGGACGCCCAGAAGTCCGCGTCTTCTTTAGCGTCGGTTTTTCTCATCCAATCACTACCCTTTGTTCAAATCTTGAAAAAGACACGAATATAAGGAAATATATAATTCAAGAAACAAAATTTCTTCTCGAAGAGTCTTTATTTTTCCTCGGAAATTTGATTAAGGTGACCAAATCAGTCAAAAAGAGACAAAATTGTCTTACTTGGCCTTAACATTGCTTTTGCTATCATATTATGACGAATGTTATAATATTGAATTATCATAGCGCAGAATGGAGAAAAATGCATCTTCCATTTACTTCTGACTCTTTCTCATATCTCGGGAATCTAGAAATGAAAGATACTGAATAATGAGTTTGCTTAACAAATTAATAGAATCCTATTAAGTATAGTCTAAATTCTTCCTAATTTCTTCTGAAGTGCACAATTAGGTTTTTATATACTAAGTATTTCCTTCTTTTTGATCTTTCCTTTTCCTACCTTTAAAATTTCTTTCGTTTCAATGTAGCTCACAAATAAAATTTATATTATGCTTATTGCAATGTGGCTATGTGGAAAAAGCTAGAACGAATTACTTCAATCATTATTTACCCTCTCTACAGCGACTGATAATTAAAGTTGACAGAAATCCCAAGGAAGAATAGACTTGAAAAAAGTCCGACGGGACCGGGAATCGAACCCCGGTTTCCCGATTGTCGGTTAGGTGCTCCGTCCGTTGAGCCATCCCGCAGGAGCATTCTCTCAAGCTATTCGGTAGACTTCGTGGACATTGCGAGTTCGTCCGCATGGCGGCGTGGTTCGCTGTCATGGCTTCATAGAAGCACCCGCCAAGTCCCATCGGACTTTATTTTTGTCTTTTCTTCCTTGGGATTTGTTCTAAGTGCGCGCGATCTCGTGAAGAATTACCTTATCCTATTTTTCCTTAAAGTTAGTAAGATGAGGATCCAATCAGCCTTCGGGATGATGACTTTTTATAAGGACAAACCTTAATTTCCCTACTTCCAGGTCGATTAAAGACATATATTAGAAAAAGAAATGACACTTATTTTAAGTCTTAGGCACGCCAAAGAACTTTTTGCCGATTTTGATAAATTTCCCACGCCTCCGATGTTCCGTCTTTCTCCAATGTTTACTAAGTTTTTTTTATACAATATATGTTTTAGTTTTTGATATTTCTTTTCACCTACCTCTAAAATCCCTTAAACAATGTATTTAATCGGTCTCCCGGATAGCCATGTGGACAGTGCACTTGATTTCGGTAAAAGGGGTCCCGGGCTTGATTCCTGGTTTCCTCTTTGCTTAAGCTGTCGAAGCACTTTAACATTCATTCTTTTAATATATAATGAAATAAGGTTGGATGAAAGGTGAGACTCGTGAGTTTCAATCTAGCTCTTAAATAAAGTTTTTCACTATTATTATTGTACTGTTGCTAAGAGAAGGGAGCTGAAATTAAGTACTTCACTTAGTATTTTACCGTCTTTAGTGCGGTTGGTGGCTAAAAATAGAGGGGACGAGGTTCAAAACAGTCTTTGGAAGGTTGATTTTATAGACAAACATACCTTATTTATCTTACATCAATGTCATTCGAAGACTAACACTAAAACAAATGACATTTCTATTAAATCCTAGGCTCACCGAAGAACTTTAAGCTAATTCTCTCTTTCCCATAAATTTTCGGCCCCATTTATCCCCCCGTCTCCTATGTGCCGTGTTCAGTTCTGCCACGTGGACGAGTTTATTTGTTTTAAGCAGGAACACTTTCTCGAGAGACAGCTCTCATCTTTCTCCTTTTGTGCGCGCCTTCTTCTGGCGCCCTCTCTTTCCCAGGGAATGAAAAAAAGGAAATGCGTTCGGGCGGATTGTCGCCTCAGGGGGAGGGAGGATCAAAAAAAGGGAAATTCTTTCCTTGAAGGACATGGAAAAGGAGAGGCAATCGAAAGGCGGAAGGACTTCGAAGGAGCGGAAATATCGGGCGGGCGATGGGCGGATTATCTTCTGCAGGGGCTGACGTATCCAAAATAGACGCTTCTGGTCCAATGCAGCCGCAGACTACGAATGTTTTATTCGGGAACGTGCCCGAAATCCAATCCTTACAGGAAAAACGAATGAAGACAGTCGGTAGTGGTTGGGTGATGAATCTATATGAACTGATATAATTATTGTTCCTGCTTCCAAATCTTGATGATCGGAATATTTTCATTTGACATTTCACACAGCATAGAGAAATTTATATCTTTAGTTGACTTTTGTCGCAGTCTTGGTCATGGCTTTGATGGCATAAAAGCTACTGAGGTATGAGAGGCATTGGATAGAGGTACTAATTAAAGTGTCTTCTTATGGAATAGTACGTCATACTTGTAGAGTCATTGTTCTACATTGTTCTATATTGTGCTTACGTAGACATGATCCTCTTCTAGCAGTTCTTCTTCGTGAGGTTCTTAGTAGCAAATATTAGATAGGGTGTTCTAGTTCTTGGTTGCTTACACTAGAAGGGATTACAACTAATCTTCGGGGTGAAGCTTTACCAACAGATCAATATACTGAACGGAAAGAATGTTTATGTCTCGTGATGCACGTACCCTCTGCCACAAGCCGAATAACGGCTTGTAGGATAAATATGTCGATGTTGACTAACGTAAGGGGTGATTTACATATAATCATAATAAGTTCTCGGAAAAAACCATTACCATGCACAAAAACCTATATATACTCACACAAGCTTGTTGAGAGTTTTAATTGTTTGGTAGTTGAAACAATGCTCCTTAAAATTACCATTCTGAGTTATACCTTTATACCAGAATATTGGATGATTAAACTAACGTTTAAAGCCACAAAATGATAAGCTCATTTTTATTACGAATACAGAGAATAGAATAATTGAAGAGTTGTATATTCATTATGCAAAACTATGAGAAAATGCTACGTAGACCCTAGAGGATTAGGGTAATTGAGCTTATTTCAGTGACGTCGTCTTTACATATGACTAGAAAGTCAATAACGTAAGTTTGCTGCTGCTAATGAAGCGTTGCTTAGCCATGTACCTTGCTAGCTGCCAGTAGCGTATGGATGTTTGTTGACGTCAATGCATCCCCTGCATATTATATTTTTGAAATCAGAACATCATCATCACAATCATCAGATGCATATTTATTCGTAAAATTAACTTTAATGTCGAAATTAATAATGTTTTAGGTATTTCCACGGATAACTTTACGCCAAACGATGATCGAGACATTTCTAAAGGAATACAATTTTATAAAATAGGAAAATTATCACAATTACGGCCTCCAAAAGGCAAAATGTAAGGTGAGATGTCCCATTTCGCCAGAATGTTTTGTCACTTTGCGGGTTGTCTATACTCAACATTTGTTCATCATTCAAAGGCGTCGTAAGCCCACAGATTGCCTTAAATAAATTTAAACTTTCAGAAACTTAATACAGAGATGTAAATTAATCGTTGATACTTACTAAAATGACGTTATTTACAATAGCTCAGTCTTCATAGGCGTTTGTTTCTCATTTCCGCCTGTGTTTTCGTAAAATTTAAACTTAAGGGCAAGGGTGGCGGTGGTTAATACTATCCGATTTCGGAAAAATTTCCCGCTCACGGCAAATTTGATTTTAAAAAATGTTTTTTCAGCCCACCCTAGCCACAACCCTACCATATCTGGGTGGAAAAAACGAACAGAAGTAAGTATTCGTCTGTATTATCTCTTCCTTGTAACCTTGTGTCGACGCTTCTCGGAGATCGATGTATATCGCTTTCGTACGTCATTGTAAATTACACCTTTATAATTTAATTATAAAAACAGCAATGAAGGTATCGAATTATAAATGCCTCACGGTCATCATGCATTTAAATTTCGTGTAGATATTGTGTCTATAAATCTCGGGATGAAAAATAAAAAGGGTGCGTTTAAAACAATCAAGACTCCATTATTTTTCAATTGAATATTTTTTTCATTGATTGATTTCTTATTTCGTAAAAACATGCGTTTGATTTTAATGAATAGTACTTCTTTAGTCTTAATTCAATAAATATTTACTCTCTTAGGCTTATTTGTTTTAATATACTGTAACAGGAAAACACACCTCCTTCTGTGCCCGCATCTCTCCTAATCCTGTTTTTGTCTCTCATTTCAACCTCTCTAATGACTCCCATTTCTAAGAAATTAAAAATGATTTCCACATCTGAGTTTCAACCCTGATGCATACGTATATTTCCCTTCCGCGTCTTGTTTGGCAACAGCTGAGCTTTCCCAATCGAACCGCCTCCCTCTTGAATCTTCCTTTTAATGGCCCCCGTTTTCTCGTACATTTGATTCCCGGAATGCAATTTGGCGAGCGTGTATCCCCTTCAACTTATCCTCCGATTTTCCCAATCAAATTTCTCGGTTGATATTCGGTCATAAAATTTTATTTTTTGATCCTCCCTTTTTCATATTTTCCTCTTTTGTGCCTTATGTGGGAGGCTTGATCCCTCTCCATTAGCTTACCCTTTCATTTTCTTAATTGCTAACATTTTCCTTAAAACAAGTTATTTCAAATGGTTTTTGTTTGAGTCATTAACCGGCAGAGTATGGTTTTTAATTTCAATGAATTGCTCATAATTCGGTTACTTTGGATAGACTGTGTTAAGGTGATATAATTTATGAGGTACCTAAGAACTTATGTTCAGTTTATATCAATAACTTTTGTAAAGGAGTTGAAAATTAAGTCATGATTTTTCTGGACGACACCATATTTATAAGGATACAAAGAATATGATTGGAAAATAAAAAGTATAGAATAATATTAGCCAAAGATATAGACAGAATTTTAGAATGAAAGATATACAGACAATTGGAGCTCGACGTTGACAAATGCTCCGTAGTAACCTATTGGAATGGAAACATATTGTAGATAAACATTTTATATGCCCCCGCAAAGTAAATTTCCAAAGAGTTAGCTTTACATTTACGAGTAACAGAGTATATAGAGAACGCCTTTCCGATACACATGTTGACGGAACACGACATCGTCGAGCGATCTCCCGGTAAGAAAACCCTTGTGAACTTATATACTTTGAGCTAGTTGGGAACCATCTTATGTGTGCCTAAGGTGTATGAGACCCTTCCGACAAGTGGGGTAGTCCGGAATTAGCATAGTTCCAGCTGAAGGAGATGCGTTGTGCTTTAAATTGCCTCCTCAAATCGGTGAGCGTCTCCTTCAGAGTAGTTTCAAGACGTAGGATAAGATTCGTTAAAATAAATGAAATTGACACCAATATTTAATTTGGAAGATGTGCTTAATGAATTCTAAAATAATAGGATGTTGGAAGACGTTTCTGATATTTTGCATCCTTTCAGATCTGATGCAGTGAGAAAAATCAGGGAAAGAGGTGCATGACAGAGAATATTGGAATTCAAACTACATTCATAAGTAACGATTTATTGCGGTTCATAAAAGCCAAATTAGACGCCAAAACAGGCGATATCCTGGCCATGCATCAGCCAATATAAATATTATTTGGATAGGCTCTTTATCGACTGTTTTTTTTATGCCAATGCCTCCACAAGCAGAAAATAGGCCTACCAGCTCAGCCATCCAAATCACAGATGATTTTAAAGATTATCATAATATAAATTAATATTCCAGTCCCCTTCCCATGTCATCCAGCTCCTTTACCTTTCTCCACCACAGCCATTCCCTCAATACTGCTACTGACTATCCATCTCTTCTCACCACAAGCCCTATTCCATGCCCAATCCCATATAAAACGCCTACTTCTGTAAATTGCTAATGCCTTTTAGTTGCTTAATTCACTATGATTTGTGAATAACAATTGGAATTGTCTGCATAAAAATAAGAAAAAAAAATTATTATTAACAAAATCCACAAAAAATAGATTATATTTATACAATGAAAAAAATAATCCAGCAGCAATTTCCTTTCACCTATTTTTTGATAATATTTGTATATGTATATAACTTTTTCATATTTTGATTTAAATGTAAACAAAAATGTCCTCAAATCATATCCTTTGTAATTATGTTTAATTAGGTTTAGTTAGTTTTAAGATATCTACTTTAGGGGTACATTACTACTATTGTTATATTGGTGCCAGTCACTTATTTTTTTTAATGGCCTAATTATGGAATTTTTGTTAACACAAATTACACCATCGGTTGGTAAATGTGCCCAAGTGTCGTTGTAAAATTTATAAATAAATAAGTTATCTTTACCGTAAGTTATTGTTACCGTAAAATAAATTAGGATGGGTTATTTAGGTTGATACTATACCGTAAATTAATTAAATAGTTCGAATGGTTTGTGTTGATGAAGTTAAAACTACAGCCATTTCTTCGCTGCATACTATTGTCTTCACAAAATTTGCACGATTAGTCATTGGAGAGTCACAATATTTCAAATTCTACATAATTAAGAAAAAATGGGGTATGAAACGACCCAAAAATAAAATATTCTCCGCTATGGGGTTGTGACAGGCTGATAGGTACAATTTATATGTATTTACATATGTATGAAATCGTAATAACTACACAAATTTTATAAGCTAATACAATAGGCTGTTTGTTTTTTATTGAAGTCGCAATCACTTATTCTTTTGTAACAAATAAATGGAAAAAATCACAGTTACAAAGAAGCATTCATGACTTTTAGAACAATTGCAACATAATTGCGAGCAACGGTATATATGATATCGAGATGAAACTTCCGAGAAATTGCGATGGAATAGGAGCAGCATTTCCATACCCCGTGAGACTTTGGCGATGAGTTCGTCTCGAGCCAATTGGGTCGCAGAGAAAGAGCACCACACATATCGCGACATTCTCCCTCCTAGAACATGATGAGGATTTTCCAAGAAACGAAAACTTGGATTTCTAGAAGCCTTTCCAAAGTGGTTCGACTCCAGCAATCATATAACTTACGTGTGGTAAGTGATTCTATTACGAAGGCTATATTTTATTCCGACGTGACGCGCTTTGAACATTCTGCCGCTACGTGGCGTGATTACTTCCACATCCGCTCTCTTTCTCTTGGCGCCTTTTCGACGGAAATTCCATATCTGTGAATAGGGGAATAATTAAGGCAGAGGTAAAGGAAGGATTCCCAGAAAAGATTCGGATGGAATTTTTTAAAACCAACCTTTTGAGATCTCGGAATGTATAGTTATTTCGTCGCTTCTCTACATACGAGTAATTCTTACTTTTTCATTGTAAGATCCGTAATAAAAATAAGAGGAGATGAATCTTGTAGCATATTCACAAGTAGAAGGAAAATAATAAGTTTTAATTAACAAATTTTTACTTTATTTTTATAATTTTTCGAAGGGCTTTTCTACCTATTCTCACTCTTACTATGATTCTCTCATTGCATTATAATCATTGTCTTATTAATTTTTATATTTTATTAATTGTGCATATATTACTTATTCTGGGTACTATTGTTTTAGATATAAACGTATATGATGCATGATCTTGTATACGGTTGCAAACATTGACGTGGTTCCAAATTGTAGCATCTTCAACAAAAATAATAGTAATAATATATGGAAAGAAATTAGATCACGGCTGCTGTTTAATTTAAGGCTTTAAACTCTCTCCAAAACCCTTCGTTTTCAACGTATCGTACTTCACCGCTACCGATTCTGGAAAGAACAGATAGGCTTTAATTACTGATGTTCTGAGAAACACCCATGTGCAATTCAATAACCACGCTATCAGCTCCATGGGT
Source organism: Sympetrum striolatum (assembly GCA_947579665.1). Taxonomy (NCBI): domain Eukaryota; kingdom Metazoa; phylum Arthropoda; class Insecta; order Odonata; family Libellulidae; genus Sympetrum; species Sympetrum striolatum. The sequence goes on from OX388346.1 coordinate 79,527,179, forward strand.
ACAAGGAAAAAAAATCTGATGTGGCCAACACATGACTTTCTCCGTATTTATTGAAAACATAAGCCTATGCCGGTAATATATAAATAATTCCAAAACAATGAGTGTTACAGGACAATTTTTCATGCAAAAGTTTTAGTAAAATACATTATCTATAACTTTGGTACATAATTGTATATACGTACATTGCATTCTGACAGAGATATGTATGAAAAACTTCCATTTCTGGATAAACAACAACTTACGGTTAACCATTATCCAAGAATAACTCCTAAACAATCAGTGTTACGAAACAATGTTTAATAAAAAAGTTGTAGTAAAATACATTATCTATAACTTTTGTTTGTAATTGTATATATATCTACATTGCATTCTGACGGAGATATTAAAGAAACAAACGTTTGTTCCGGTTTAACCGGAACTTCCGGTTTAGCGATATTCACCAAAAACTAATCAACTTTTGGCATTGCTAGGAAAATACTAAATATGAAGTTTGGAAATGATCGGATAATTACTTTATAAGATAGAGCGCACACAAACGTTTTTACCACAGACATTTTCGGTAAAATAGCGAAAATGAGCTTTATGGGTCCCTAAACATCTATTTCCGTCAAAATCTGGAGATCGAATTTTTTTGCGAATTCAATACTTTCTGTACACTACGTATAGGGAGAAAGTAATACAACTTCTCCTGTTTACTTCTCAGAAGGTCTGTAATCCGGGGCTCCCCGTTGTTTCCAGAATCGGCAGCAACTCGGTACAGATCGCTGACAAATACGACTTATGGAGAGTTTATAAACCTCTAAGAAATAAAATAGATTGTGGAAACGTTTTTCATACATTAGCTTTCTGTTCTTAAATATTTTGTCATATTTTTCTATGTTTGGACAAATGCTTTAAAAAATTATATATTAAGTGTGATATGTTTGATTATTTTACTATTTATAATATTATTCATATATTATATAACATTAATTATTCATCATAGCATATATTTTTCATTTGATACTTCCTGTTATGCTTCGCTAAACAATAATTTTGTGTGCTCCCATTAGTCAACTTTGGACAGCGCAAATTGGGCAAAGTTGTCAAAGCACTTTTCCAATTATTATGATAAAAATTTGTTTTTTGATTTTATGGTTTTTGTTATTTTAATACCAGCAGTGCCATATAATACGTAAACTGATCCATGAGTACATTTCTTTGGATGTATTTGGCTGATTTGAGTGGGATATATTACGAAAAATTTGGAAAATAATGCTGGCAATGTTAAATTATGTAACCATCTTGTCGACATCTCCATAAAAAAGCCGTTTTAAATTAAAGTACAGGAAAATCACATCTTTCGTCGGTTTTACGTCACTGAAAATACCGCAAAAATAAAATCACGAAAGAGAAGTAATGAGGAAAATTCGAATCCGATCCTAGTTGGAAAAGGAAAAGATGAATTTTCTTTTACACTGATTTTAAATCAATTTTCATGTATATCCATGGCATCTATCCGAGAAATAGAATAGAATAGTAAACGTAAACGATCTCAAGTTTGATTACTCAAAAACTGTGTAATAGTTTGGTTAATGGAGTGGTTAGCGTGCTAGCGCGTTAACGCTCCAGCACCACGGTCCCGAGTTCGAGACCCAGCTAATCGAAATTTTCCGGTTAGAGAATGTTTGTCTGTGTATCATGTGTGTGTGTGTGTTTACTAATAAAAAGGAAAGTCCAAAAACGAAAAAGGGGTTAATTGAAAGAATAGCATTGAAAGCCTAAAATTCGCCCATAAAAAATACGGCATTATTATTATCATTACTAATATTCCATAAAAGATTGTTTTAAATTGGGGACCTTTCTCGTGTTAATGGTATATAATAACCACTACACCATGGAAACTCATGCGGTTGTTACACTATCAACTAAATAATAAATGTTGAGACACCCTTCAAGTGATGCCATAGTGCCTCATCTGAGTGCATTTTTTTTACATTACAATATTTGTTTCGCCCGGTGATCCTCATGGTCAACTCCGTTGACAAATTATTGCGTCATCGGCTCATTTAACTCTTCGCATACTAAGGGGCGTCCACGTTGTAACATCCTAGGATAACGTTGATAGTGAATCTGCTGTTACTATAAAAAATAAATTCTTCTTTATTTAAAAATACCCAAATATAATTAGACGTAAATTATTTTGTAAAAACGTAAAAAAATCAAACTTTCCTTGGTTTACGCTATTTACTAGCGCAGAGCATTCCACGAGGAAAGACCTTAATTAGTGCTTCTATTCAGCGTCACCCATTCCTCATTAGCTTTCATGTCATCATAATCATGATCAAGACTGTGACGTAAATGAACGAAATACACATTTTTCTCCATCCCGTACCAAATGACGAATGAAAAATATTCTATTCATCAAAATACTATCTTTACTATTTTCTAATCCTTTACATATGTTTTGTATTTTGACCCATTGTCCTCTCTAAAATCGATATTTATATGTAAGAAAAATTATTGGTTATTCCTAAACTCAAAGATGTGATGAATTGTTAGCTGGCGCCTATGATCGATCGATATTCTCAAGATAATATATACAGTATGAACGTGACAATCAACAAGTCAAATGGAATTCCTCTAGCGAGCGGCTATCGCCCAAGATGCAAATAGCAGAGGCACTTAATAATGCAAACAGAAAGCCCTACGCTAATGGCAAGAGCGCTTCTAGTGCCAGATTTAAAAACTGAATAAATCTCACTCGATGAATGTAGCCCTAGTGGCCTAATACCCTACTGCTGTCAATAGCAATCAATAGTCTCGATCCATCTAATCGACAGTCTAATCTTATACAAGTAAGTCCAAAAAGTGTGCATTTTGATAGACTCGTTTGATCATTAAAAATAACCAACAAAATTTTGATTCGATAATGAAAATTTAAGATTTATCGCAACATAATTACGTAACATACATTGGTTTCGATGTATTTCGATGCTTGGTTCCAATTTAATTGGTTTTTGTCGTCTTAAAGCCATTCTTAGGGCCTCTATAGAGAAACTGAGGCCCATTTTTGACCCCAATGGGGGTTTATGATAATTGGGAATTGTTTATATTATTAAGGGACTTTAATAGGCTAAATTGAGACTTTTGAGTCCCATCTTCCATTCAATGAATAAATTTACATAATAAAGTTAAAAATACAAATCTATAAATCTATGTAATATGATACAATACAAAAATATATACTAATATTATACATTCTTGTACGAAATTAAAATACGACCATATGCAAATATTGTAATTTTAACATATTTTACATTTACATTTAAACCCTGCAATCCACCAGTGGCGCGTGGCAGGGGGTGCTACTCTAATATTTCGTGGGAAAAATGACCAAAAGTAACTATCTGTCCTGGCAACTACTTCCCTGTATCGCTTTTTTGTTTTCTCTCGCGTAGGTTTATAACTGGAATAACAATATCAGCTATCTCCTCCCCGAAATTGGTAGTGTTGTATTTATCAAAAAGCTTCCGTCGATATTCAAGTCTTCACTATGAGAGTTCCATCGGAGGGAAAAATTTTAAGTCCCCGTAACTCCCGGATCGTCTTCAGCACATTCTAGGGTCCGTACCAGCGCAATATGTACAGCTGTTTATTTCAAGGGCCCCATAACTAAGACCACATTTGGGCCCATATTAAGACTCCATACTACGTTGGATCTATCATCCATAGATTCGGTACATTTTTTTCAAGGGTAGGCATTAAATCCCCCTTTTCGAGAATAGAAACAAGCTCTTTTTATTTCCGATTTGTTTCCCTGTCATAAAAATGCTGAAATTTTCTCCTTGGAAAGAGGTATCAAGTCCTCCCGGAGGAAGACGTGTGGAAGACTCAGATTGTTTATTTTTCCGTTTCCGCGCGCTTTCTAATGGCAGCACGAGGCCTCTTGTTTGCGTTTCTATGGAGACGGGGAGAGCACCGGATTTTTTTCTCCTTTCTTTTCGGAATGGAGATATGTCCGATGCCTAGGGATGCGTTCAGTTGAAAAGAAACGTCTATCTGACTGTTTTGAAATTAAAATGGGTAGGATATACCCATTGGTCGGAAATAAAAAATATACATACATATATATAAGCTTATGCAAAGTATTGCCTAAATGAAGTTATAATGCGGAATGTAATAAGTATGAGGGTTTCGCTTAGAATTTTTTTCAAATAAGAGTTGTTTCAAGAGAGGAACATATTTAAATATGTATTAATCTTTTGGTATTTGTCTTATCTGTGTGATCCTGCCCCATCACACATCTCTATTTAGCTTGATTTAATAATAGACTGTAAATAAATCGAAATTTTCAAGATATTTTTAGCATTTTCTTGATTTTGCGTCTCGGCATCGTTCTAGTTTCTAGTAAACGTCCATTTATCTTAATATTAGTCGACTTATTTCACGGGGCCAATGATTAAAGTTACCGCAGGATTTATTTAATACATCAAGGACTCATTTGAGAGATACGTATAAACGCTAGAATCATCATTAACTTCACGAGTTATCCTGCATTGGTAATACACCAATAAATATAATTTAATTAATGTTAGAGAAGATTCTCCTCTTATAATTAGTTTCAGAATTAAATGTGTTTAGTAATAAAAGAGAAATACGCCAACATGCGCGCAGCATAGTATTGATCCGATAAATATTAATTTTGATAAAAATCAATGAGGAATAACTTAAAATCAAGATTCTCTAGCCGTACTTCATGGAAGGAATATTAGAGATGACGAACAACAAATTAAGTAATATTCACAAATAAAACTTTAATACACAACAAGTTCCAGATATAATCTATCATGTAGCTAAAACACCTGATTTTTGTGGATAATACTAAATCTGTTGTTAGTCATTTTAGGAATAATCTTTATGTAAGCCTACATTTAATAATCCAATAGCTTTCATATCATCACAGTTTATAGGAAGAAGAAATGAAGCGAGAGATACATTCCTTTTCATTTTAGTACAACAGGCAAAACGATTCCATTCACCATGACGTGGTGGCAAGGGCCAGATGTATCAAACGTAGTGCTACCTTGGGTATATGGAACTGGTCATCTCATAACTTCAAAATTCGTGTGCTTCATAAACTACGTGCAAAAGGAAAGAATGTTTCTGCCCGGGATCGAACCGGGGACCTTCCGCGTGTTAGGCGGATGTGATAACCACTACAACACGGAAACTTATATCGTTTCATTTGTAGCATTTCGCTTTTGATTTTGGTCAATATTGAGTTAGCTCCCATCAAATTTATATCCACCTCCAGCCCACATATCCAGCCCATGCAAGTTTCTATTTGTCGGAAGGCATATTCGCTCTTGAAATTCCAGCTTTGCTCCTTATCCTTTAGTCCATAATCATTGTAACCTCTTGCGCCATGAACAACTTTTAAAACCTTTCTTTATCATCCATCCATATTTATTAGCTAAATCAAAAAAACTTTTTTAAGTCCTAGTAGCCCTTTAATTAGTTACTTTTGCTGTTGTTTATTTTCTTTAAAACATACTGAGATCGAAGCCAATCATTTTAAATTTTCATTCTATATTTCGTGATCCTATATAATGCTTAGCTGAACAACATTGCGTTCATGATCTGATTAAGAAGAAACTTTGGACTTTTATCGTAATTTTCTGGTACATGATAATTTTTTCCCTTACTATCCCATTATAATCTTTTTAAAATTAATCAAATAATTGTTTCTGAAGATTCTCAAAGCCTTAAAAGAATTTCCCTTCAAATTTAGGCATATTACATGTATTTTATTCAAGAATATACAATCAATAGACTGATCTTATGGCTGCAGCTATTATACAGTAATATTTAATGAGCGCATTAGAAGCTCGTTCGGTAATAGCGAAGTCTGCGCTTCACTACTTGATATATAATTGCGAAATATTTGAATTTTAGTAGTTTATTACGCAACTGTAAGGTTATTAAATATTATTCTCGGTTTTTATACATCATCCAGTATTAATTTAGATTAAATCAATTAAACATGTGACGTTTAATGACTTTATGTGCTACGAACTTTGAATTTACTACTTAAGCTTGCTTTGGGCAACGAAAGATTGTTAAAAACTTAACATATAAATCAATAAAGAGTAAATTCTGTTTCACCAGGACGACGGATAAACTCTCTTGTGCATAAATAATAAACAACTTCGTTGAAATTACGGTAACAAGCTTTCCCCTCGTCACGTGTTTGAGCCCGTCTCTCTTTGGCGGTCATGCCTGGTAAAAGCGTAGTCCGTGGGATCTGGTAATCCACGTTGACAGGCCATTGAAGGACGGCAGTGCATCCGACAGCCGCAAGAGGGCAGGGAGGATGGGACAAAGGCATTCGTCCCTTAAACGGTTCCTGTTTTACGCATTTGAACCACACTGCTGTCATCGGGGTAAACGGAATCACCTTAGGCATTTGCGTCCGAGGAATCCTAGATCAACAAGCAAATGCCATGGAAACGGGAATACGTCCAGGTAGTTTAAAATCAAACGAAATGGAATATCGCTAACCCATTTTGTAAATAAATCTTCCAATTTATCATGGCGTGCAGTAAGTTTTACTTGTGTAATTACTTGTTACACGTATCTTATGAAACTAATTTTATAATGCCAGTGACATATCTTCCCCTACATCAACTTTGATTCTTAAAGATAGATCGTTGTTTTGATTCCCTAAAGTGATCCAATCCGATCCATCATTGATCTGGGCAAATCTAAGGGTTTGGTTAGTGTCGAAATAATTAATTCATAGTGAAATTTTCTATATGTCAAAATTACTTCTTACCACTACATAAGTACCAGTGTCGCAATATATTCAAATAGAAGAATGCATAATTTCGGATTCAACTATTATTTTGGTCCTCGAGAGGACTTCTTGTTTATAACAGCAAAATTTAACAGAGGATGTTAAGAATAAGGATTTAAAAATACTTTTTTCCACAGATTTATTAGAAACACGACCGGTTTTGGCACAGATCGGCCATGTTCACCTAAATTCGTGTACATATTTTCCCCTATCTAATTTCGCGAAATAAATTAAGTGTTAGAGGTGATTTTTTATGTACACCTGATGAGAAAGCTGTTAAATCGTACCGGAGAGTCCTTGTTAGATGAGAGTTAATATATTATCTCTGCAGGAAATTAATTGAATTATATGCCTAGCTTGAAAGCTATGCAATGTTTGGTTTTTGAGTTATTAGCAGGCTTGTGTACATAATTTCAACTTTAAGAATGTATTTATTAACGTATCTCCAACATACTGTAACAGAAGATAAGGTCGTGATGCGATATATTAATTATAAACACGGTTATCTGTGTAGGTTAAAGTTCAGGAAGTTATATTCCTTGATTCTAGCTCGGTGTTTAGTCTGGCATGAATAACGGTTTACTTCTGCTTGGTTCCATTTCCCCCTTTTGAATGGACTATATTCAGGACGCTGTTTTCCATCTGCAGACTATTGAGAAACAAAAGAAGAAATGAAAGGAATCTTACGGTCCATATTGACTATTGAGGAATCCTATGTCATGCGACCTCACCGTTGTCTTATTTTTTCCATGTTAGAGGAGCCCCATTGAGGCGAACATCCAGAACTGCTACGTTTCGGTATGCTACGCTGCTTGACAATTCACGCTGCCAATCGAAGGGCAGAGATGTGGGGCAGATGTGTTGTTGATACTTGGAGAAAGAGAATGGCTAGAGAAAACAAGTTTATTAGATAGGAAATTGATTGATTCTCTCTTATCCTTAGATACTGTAGTGGTACGCTATAGCTGCAGTCGAAGTAACGGACCAAGTTAATGTTAAAAAATACTGTAATAATATATGGAAAATAAAAAGGCGTATTTGATCAAATTTGATGTAATTATATCTTAGAATTGTTTGCAAATGTATTAAATTGCATTAAAGTCGCTTATTCTGGTTGGTTAATTAAACAAAATTTTTAAACTACGACTGCACGACTGTCTGAGCACTTTGTAATGAAAGTTCAATAGGCCCGTGAATGCATGCCGAACGCATAACAACATGTCATGCGTGCAATCCAATCTTCAGGCGCTATTAATTTAGCTCGATTGAAAATGGCCTTTATTCTTGAGAGTACATATATTTCATGTTTATGTATTAAAATATAATTCATATCTAATAAATTATTTATTTTTATTATTTTTTTAGCATAAAATTAGGGAATTGATGTTTTTGTTGAAGATATTATATCTCCTGTCCTCGATAGAATAAATGGCTTGAATGCGGAATTAAAGTGTAGCTAAGAGCGATTTCAACTCAAAAGAATTGTAAAATATTTATTCTTGGCGAATAGAATAAACAAGTCGTTGTAGTTATTGCAAATTATCCACATCAAATAAATAAATAAGATAATTCTCCAAGAAAAACAGGGATGAAAATCTTGTCACCCTAAGTGCAGTCGAGTATTTGCAATTAATAAAATGCTTTATATCCTTTTTACAGTAATATTTAAAACATTAATATATAAGGTAGCCATCAGCCATATGTAAGTAACGTAATTTGTCTAATCTACTGAATATTGCCTGTCGACGATTTGATTTGTGGGTTGGTCTTAGCTGTATATATATTAAAAAAGGGTATCAAACGGCATTTGTGGTAACATGAATCCACCAGGAAATTAAGGTTCAAGTACGCAGCTATTCTTCAAATTTACTTGCCATTTAGTCACGTATACATGTATTGAGATTTGGATGGAATAGTTTTAAAAATAAGATTCGAATTCAGAAGTTCAGTGTAAAGCCAGATGTGACAAAACGACTTGTGCCTTAGCAAAGAAACAGCGAAAGCTGAGTATGTAAAGGTAACTGTATTTATGAGACATATGGAATGCATGTATATTAGGCTGGGTGCCATGGGGATGTTGTTAAATATCATTGATTGGTGCAGTAGTTGTGTGTATTCTATTAGTATTAGTAAATAATAATAATAATATTTTTATTTCACTTTCCTATATAATAAATTCTTAAATATATTCAACAAAACCAAAAAGTTAAATTTAGGCATCCCATAAGATAATTCTTTTACAGGGACTGCCATCACTATAAATAGAAATTTACATGTTTTTCGGCCTACATGTATAACAAAACAAATTTTTCATATAAAACTCTTTGAGGTTATAATATAAGCAAAGTATAGTGAGATATAAATAACAAAATTAAAAAAGCATTACAAAAAACAGAAAAAAGAAAAAACAATATAAATAATTACTTTATATATAATTCTATATCCTTTTGCAAAAAGAGCCAATTCTTTAATTTAGCAAGAAAATTTTTTCCCTGGGTGGGGTGGATACATTTTTTGGAAGTGAGGAGAACAACTTGGGAGCTAAATAACAATAAAATTGCTTATATGATTGTAGATTAGGTTTAGAGATTTCAAAACAGTTAGTTCTTCTTAAATTATATACGAACAGACAAGGTTTATTAATGTGTTCACCACGATAAAATAATACCCTTAATACTATTATGTAATTTAGAATTGTTAATCAGTAAGAGTCTAGTGTACGGGATTAGGGACCGTATTTGTATTGTAAATGTCGTTAGAAAATTTATTTAGTTGTAGCTGCCATCCTGTAGCAGTTAAATTGCAGTATATTAAATAATGGATAAATATAGCCCTTGTCTTTGAAATAAGCTATCTGGAACTGAATGTTCAATTTACGAGTGAAAGTCTCCGTGTTCATCACCCTCCATGGTGTGTCCATACCATCGCGGCTTTTCATCCTCCAGAATGCGATATCGCACCCCCTTATGCAGAGAAAGGGACGATTCCCGACTGAAACCGTTTCACAGGAAACGTCAACGCAGTTAATCATTGAGAAGAGCTGCGGGAGAGGGCGCCTAAGAGAAATTGTGAATCGCGGCGTATCCCATAATTCAATTTGGTGCGCGGGAGATTCGATTGCTTGCTTCCGAGGTGATAACGGGTCTGCAATCAATTCTCGGGGAGTGGACGATGAGAGGAGGGCAAACAAGGAGTCGAACCTAATTCTGCTTTCACGATCTTCGTCTGTTTCGCATGGCGAATTGCGGTGGCCAAACAGTGTTCCGACGTTTAAGTGCAAATCAGAAAAATTGGATTGGGAAAACAAACTGTTCTTCTTCAAATACCTGATTTTTTCATCTCTTGAGTTAACGTCGTCCTCAAATGTATATTTTTACTTCGATCGATACGAGTGACTCACATGGACGTATGTTCAAAGGAGTTATCAAACAAAATTTAAAATAAAAGTGGTATTTCTTTCTATCAGAACGATTCTCGCTCTAAACTTAAAATATTTTATGAAAAACTTATCGTTTTTCTTTTTTATGAAGTATAAATTACAGTGGTACCTCGAGATACGAGTTTAATTCGTTCCAGAACCGAGCTCGTAAGTCAATCGGCTCGTATCTCAAACGAATTTAAAATAACTGAATTCGATTTAATCCGTTCCGGACCTATGAAAAATCCCCAAACCATTGTAAGTTATGAATAAATATATGTTTTTAAATATCAAATAAACATGTATAATTAACAAATACATAACAAAATATGAAATAAAGAAATAAAAGAGTTATTTAGCATAATAGTCTTACTTTGGAGACAGACGAGTGCGGCAAACGAAGGTGAACGACGAGGAGGAGGGAGGGGGGAAGGCACTCTAGACACGTACGTAAACGGCGCTTTTTCAGAACTTAAAACTATTTTCGTAACTTTAAAACTAAAACTACACTTTCCTTATTTCAAATGAAAGAAAAACTTAAAACAATGCGCTTAACTTTAAACTTAAACTAAGCTTAACATTTACGTAAATTTAATTATCACTTGTTTTTGCCTTCTTGGCTTGGAAATACGGCTCGTATCTCGGATTTGGGCTCGTATCTTGAACGAAAATAAGGCCCGAGCTCCGGCTCGTATCTCAAAAAACTCGTATGTTAGGCTGCTCGTATCTCGAGGTACCACTGTAGTATGAATTTAGTGTGAAATTTTACCAAATATCACCGCAAAAGATCAAAACCACATCAAATCATTTAATTAAATTTTATTCCTTAGGTATGTATATAAGAGTATTATTTTAAATCGCTCTACTCCTTGCAAAATACAATTCCGTCAATAATTGTATTATCTGTATTCGCTTTGAATCTCGCGTGATATCAAATCAAATTTCTCGAACGTTTTAATTAAAAATAAACGATTTCAATGAAACATTTCTGGAACTTCAATTTATCTTTAATGAAAAACAAAGATTAGAAAATGATCCAATGTCGATTACCTCCTCCTTGACCTCAATTCTAAAATAATTACAGCAGAATCAACTCTTACAGATACAATTGAGATATAGTTCGTGGTAGTATTATTGAGGTAAAGAAAACATATCGATAAAATAGACAAAGGTATTGATAGAATAGTTGATATTTCGTATATTTGAGAATAAACGTTTAGAGGAAAAACCAGGAATAATCAGAATGTATATATAAAGGCTAGTGGTACAATATTGTGAGAAATCAAATATCATTTTATAGTTATAGTTTTTACACGATGTTGTAAAAATTGAGAATCTCGAGGCTTTCTTACCACATTTAAATGATAACAACCTGGAATTCTTATAAAAAGTGCATTTCTGACAAGCTTTTCAGCATTTATGCCCATATAGATACATACTGGTAATATACCTGCTTTTTGTGAATAACAACGTGCGATAAGTATTTAAACTGATATCATCTAAGAAAACACCTGAGTGTATCTTTAGGACTTCAAACATTAGCGTAAAACCTTTCATATAAACCGAAATATTACGCATGACATGTTGAGATTGATTCCAGTTTTAACAGCTTCAGTAGCTCCTCAACTTCTTGATGCTTTACTTTTTGATCCTAATTTTTCCATGAAATGTAAACCTACCTTAAATTCCACTCATAAAACATCATCTGGCTCTCTAAATTGCTGTGTTGAGGTCCAATCAATTGATAGCATCACTATAGCTGTATTAGAAGGAAGTGCCTCATATCGTTGAAAATGGTGAATAATCTGATATACTAGTAGTGTTGGGAAATTTGAAGGAGAGTTTAAAAGAGCAAAGGCTGTGGAAATGAGATACCGATGGGGTAGTAGTTAACAGAATTTATTCAAGAATAGGCCTGCATAAATACATTAAGAGCAAATAAAATTATTTCAAGACAATCTGCTAACAACAAATATGAGCAGACGAATAGAGAAAAAGTTGCTTATGGAAACGAAATAAAAATTTTCAAAATTAGGAAAATCAAAAGAATTTAGGATAAAATATGGGTGTATTAGGGAAAAAATAAAATGGAGTCTATATATAAGTCTAAATCAACCAAATTACACATCATTATCGTTCGGGCGATCAATTACAATTGATATTGAAGTAACCGATAGAAGCAGGCAGATTATGGAAGTATACGAAAGGAAACAGAAATGGAAGATATAAGAACGACCAAAGAAAATAACAGACTTAGTGTTCCCTGAAGGAGGATTGAAGAACAGCGGCAGCTAAGCTGGCGCTGAAAGATGACAGACAGACAAGGGGGCACTTGTAAGTCCAAGGAAAACACGATTGCTATCAATCACAAGAATAAATAGGGAGGTGAATAATGTGATATGGTTGTGAAGCGAGGATGGTAAAAAATGTAATTGAGGGAAAAGAAAAAAACAGGAAGAGAAAACTCACTTCCTGCCAGAATATACTCCTACGTTTGGATACATTTCTTCTAAGATTTTATCGTTTCTTTATCTAGAGGGAAAGCGAATTTTTATGGAAGAAACATAGGCTCTCGTATGTGTTTTATACTTATTCAATGATTAACGCAGCTACTCATCTTTCCCAAAAGTTTACGACGATTTGTTTCCAGTAGACAAAACGGTTTTTCTTACAGACGAGCTATTTCTAGTAAAATGCAATGAATTAGTTAAGAATACGCTGCGTTTATTTCTTATGCCCAAATAAATATCAATGGAATGTTTTTGCTTTTCATCATCATCATTTTCGGAAGGCGGGGCCTTGCCGTTGCAGCCATATGTTTCTCTCAATAGCTGTTGTTTTTAAATCCTTATATGATTCGGATCCCATAGTACATTTTGAATATATACATAAATTGAACATTTTACGTCCTCCAGGAACTTATTTTTTGGCCTTACTTCCACTTCACCCTGGTTCTTTTCCCTCCATTATATTTTCTAGGAAGCTGTTGTGCCACAGCCCAAACATGTCCAACATATTCAATTCACCTTATTTAATCTCTTTCATTTAATTCCTCATCGCTCAGAACTTCTATGTTGCTTTTCTTTTCAATTTATCCTGCTCTTGCTATCCTTCTCATGATCCACATTTCAATTGTTACCAATCGAAACTTTTCCATCTTTCCCAATGTCCAAGTTTCACATCCATATAGTAATTTACTACAAGTAGAGGTTTTTGCAAATAATTTTCTAATTTCCAATTTCATATTCATTCTTTAATATGATAAAAACGGTAAAATATTCTTCTGAGATGCATTGTGACGACTAAGAAGGTGAATTATATGGCATACCAAACTAAAATAACTTTATATCTTTTAAATTATTAAATCACAAAAATAAAACCCTTAATAGCTCAATAACTTGTTTTACTCGGTTTCCAAATTTTAGAGTAATTTCCCGTTTATGAGTAAGATCATTTGTTTCCCTTCACTAATCGTGGAATATAAACGATATTTTGATCTAACTATTCGAATATAGCCATCTAATTATTCTATATTCTGCAGAATATAAGCTCAGTTCTCAAATATCCACATCTACATCTACACTAATGCCCTACAAGCCGCCTTTCGGCGTGTGGCAGGGGGTGTAAATACCAGTTGAATCTAAACTACTTCCTTATTCGGTTATTGTCTCGTATCGTTCGCGGAAAGAATGAATTTTTAAAGCGATTCGTCCTAGCATCTATTTCTCTTAACTTACGGTCATTATCGGATCGACCGAGGTGGTTACATGATACCGGTTGTATCTTCCGCAAGTGTAGTTTCCATGAATTTATTAAACAATAGCAGTCTAGCTTCCAATCTCCTGTCTTTCAAGGATTCCCAACCTACTCCTGAGAGCATTTTTGTAACGCTTACTTTTTTATCGTAGCATTTCTTAACAAAACGAACCGCCTTACGCTGTACTTTCTCGAGTTCGCGGGTACACGTTTTATCCGCCGGATCCCATATACTTGCCGCATATTCCAGAAGGGTTCTGACCATGGTAAAATAGCAAACGTACAAGATGTACCTTTCTGGTAAATATGCCGAATTATTATAATTTATCATAAAATTATAGAAAGCATTATATTTTTCATCGAAATTTAGTGTTTTAAGTCACTTAATATAATCGATATTTTAAAATTTGAAATTTTTAGTGTGTCCTTAGTCCAGGTTGTTCTGATTTCTTGTTTTGCAATGTAAGAGAAAATATAATAATTATGAATGATGATACTGCGGATATAACTCGATAGTACCCACAAATGTTGATTCAGGAAGTGGATTATTGTGGATTTCACGGAATAAGCAATCATTCCATCAGAAATATGCTTGAACTTTTAATAAAGGAAGATGCATATCTATAACACACTGGGATGATTTAAGGTCCCTCTGTGTTATGGAGTTACGTTCTCCTGAATTTGAGTAACCAGCCGCATCCTATCTGCCGCTGAATCATTGCCGTGCCTTTGCGATAAAACATCTGTATATGCCCCCATCGCGTGTATCCCTTGACATCCGGAGATATATCAAGGACTGCCCCAACGGGACACTTCGTTCCTCGGCCTACGACCTCAAAGAACTAGGTATCATGTCACGGAAATGGACTCATCCGCAGATTTTCCGACAGTAAAAAGTATACATTCTGAACATAGACTTTTTTAGGGTATTTATGCACAATATTCTTTGCCATTGGCGTCATTTATCATAGAGTGACTATCAGTTTTGAGCATTTAAATTATTTTCAAGATATCGCTTCTCTGGGTAGCCACGAGGACAGTGTTTCAGCTATGATGAAAGCAGTTCCGGGTTCGATTCCCGGCGAGAGCCCACGTGCAAGATGACCTTAGCTTTCGAGGAACATTTAACACTACTTCTACTCTTTAACAATACTATTACTACAAAAGAGCATTTGGACAGCGAGTAAGCGAAAACAGTCCTTAGAAATAAGCAATTGATGACGCTCATACACTTGAGTGTCAGAAAGTTTTATCTATGTAAAGAATTATAACAAATCGCATTTATTATTACTATGTGTTGCGTCCGCAATTCAGGATCGTCAAGAATTTAAATGGAATAAGATTACCATTGAGGAAGTGAAGAGAAGGAAATCTTTATGGGAAACATTTGTAAAATTGAGTTATCACTCAGAATAATTCCCAAAAAGAGGTGTAAAAAACCTGCGAAACTGAATTATCAGTAATTCAGCTAAAATTTAAAGAAAAAACCGTTTAAGGGAGACTTGAAAATCGGGTCATCATATATCTTTAAATAGATACTCGTCAATGAGTGCGAGATAAGTTGAAGTCAACCCTTTTATAAAAGAGTAAGAAGATGCGCCCATTATGAATTTATTTGTAAAATATAACAACATTCAGTTTAATAATAATATAATACTTAGAAAAACGCTCAAATGCTATTTACATTATTCCATCATAATCTCTCCCTGATACTTAATGGTATGCGAAAGCAGAAGTCTTAACTGTTATTTAATAATTATAATTCTCTCTAACTTTGAAACATGCCAAAGAACAGACATATTTAAATTTTTGTTTAATTAGTAAAGTAATAATGGCTGGGTATAGCAAAAGTGTTTTGACGAGCATAGGGGTTAGAGGTTTTAAATCTCCAATAGCCGTCTTTGTCGGCGTCCCTCACCTAATTCACCGGTATTCGGAGAGAACGGGAAGGATCGTCGCTCTCGGGGTTTTTACTTTGGTTTAAGAACAAAACTTTACTTAAAAGATAATTCGTTACGTTTCATTTAATCATCGACTTGGCATACTCTTTTCCGGGTTGAAACATAGTCGAAAAATTCCTGATTGAATTTCCGTTCTTAGTTCCCATTTTTCCCGTATCCGCTACGAAGCGGCGCTCTTTGAGTCGCTTTGATTGCATCGGCGGCTGAGAGTAAATTGGTTCTTAAAGAGTCCACTTTTAGACAAATTGAAGAGCGAAATCACTGTGGTGAGGAACCCTCCAAGTCAGTAGGTTAGCGGGGTGACCTTTCAAATGCCAAGGTCACCATTACGCTAAGAAAATTCCTTGAAGAAAAGGTTTATTGACTTTCGTTGCCTTGGTACTTGCTGTCTCAAAGGAATCGCAAAGGAATACAAGAGATCAATGGAAAAGTCAAGGTCGTGGCCGGTTCATTAATGTTCAGTCTTTTTTGATCTTGAATATGGTCCAAGGAGTCCGTCCCATTAGATCGGAAATCATTCCTCTAGCTTTGTGCAACGAGAATATTATCGGACTCGTCTATTGAACTAGATCGATTTTCAACCATTGCCCGTAGATAATGAGTTATGATGATGTGTGATCACATCCTTATAAGTGGAAGATATTCTTTTGATGCCTGGAGAAAGAAGCATTTTTCATATCTGTCGCACATAATTCTATAATTCACATCCTTTTTCTCAATTTTGAAGTTTTTGAAAGTGAAGCATACATGCATTTCGCTCTAGCACATCTTTCTGCGTAGATTACTATTGATTTATCTTTTGGCACATACATACGATTTATTTTAATCTTACTTTCTCCTTCTTCAGTATTCTCCTTGCATTGACATGAAAGCTATTGAGGTATAAGCGACCCTGGGTGATGGTATTTATTTTGGCCCCTCTTTTATTAAAAATGTAAATTGTTAAGTGTAAAAGCCAAAAAAAGTGTCATTCATAAATTTAAGTGTCTACTTGAACTTCGTCTACTAACAGAATTTCGGATCAGAAAGAAAGCAAGAGAAAAATACTTCGAAACAGTTCTCGTTTATTTATCTTAAGTGTTTAAGATAAAGAATGCCGAAGTAATTTAATTTGATACATTTTTTTCGCCACCCTGAACCAAATGACAAATCTCAATCATCAGTATATGGTGGCACTCATATTATCAAAAAGCCTCTCTGGGCTTATATTCGAGTGAGAGTCTCTCTATACTGTTCTTCTGCGGAAGAAGTATGTCGTTGCCGGAAATAAATTCTTCAATAGTTCAATAATCTCACATTTATCAATTTCTTCCTAATATTGGTACAAGTACTTACTGTCTACTAATATTGGTATTTATTTGCATTTCGAAATTAACTTGCAGTTTCTGAATTCCCCACCCTAGGCTTATACTCGAGGCAATTAGTTTTCCCAAGTAAGAACGGACATGAAAAAAGTCTGACGAGACCGGTACTTAAGCCCAGACCTCCCGATTTCCGATTAGTTGCACTACTAATTGAGCTATCCAGGCCGAACTTCTGAGCTAGGTAGCTTAACAAGTAGAACAACTGACCGGCAATCGGGAAGTCCGGGTTCGAGTCCAGGTCTTGTCAGACTATTTCATGTCCGTTCTTCCTTGGGAATGTTCTTAGGTGCAGGACTTTTTCCTGCAAAGTCATCTTTCCTTCAAATATTTTTCCCAGTTTACTGTCATATAATTAGGTGTCTCGGCATATATTCTGGCCGTCTTATACTGTTGCATATACGGTTATAGTTTTTAGATTTACGCAGGAGTTAGAGAAGCTCATGGAATAATATTCCGTTCGTCAGTATACGCTAGCAGGAATAGGAGATAGCATCGGCGAGCCTAATTTATAACGAGAGGCCGTCTAGCGAATAGCGACCTCTCGCGGATCTCCCAAAATATAATCTCCCTCACGGAACAACGTCCTACCTCATAAATTCGTTGCGTCACTGTTATGATGGCACTAGATGACAGCCCTAATGGGCCATGGAGGAAAGATAGGAGTGGACGAGAGGAAACGGTACGTACTGGACCGAATCCTTTAGTCCGAATTTACTCGGACAAGTGTTTCAAACAGACTCGAAATTGGGGAGAGAGAGTTCCATTCGGACAATCAATGGAAGTGGCTATTACGGATGTTTTCATTGGCGGGGATCCACAGAGAAAGGTGGAAAAATTGGGAATTGAAAGGCAGTTATTCGGATGAAGGAGTGTTATCGCTCGCTTCTTTATTTAGAGTGGGAATGTGTCTGAAGAATTAGTCTATCGGAATACTGGTGGGTGAAAACAGTTCCACTGTTGTGGGTTCAATTTGGAGGTGAAAGTGTTGATGGACTCACATGTGAATCCTTAAATGACAGGCTTCTGAAGACCAGTATGAATCTCATGAATCAACTAATGATGAATATTACTATATTAGTTGAAATAAAAATAACTTGAATACCATAATAGTTTGCATTTCATTGTAGTACATTTGCTATGTTTCAACCGAATAATTTCATTCCATGGATTCGATGTTTCACCCGTATACGAAGGGAAAGGAAAATTAAATTAAAAAACTAATATGTTAAAATGGATCATTAACTTATAAATTAATTCGATCAATTCATTTTTCTGTTCTCCTTTGCTTGATCTAATATTTTATTTGGCATTAATGAAGTGAGTTTGCCTTATACATTTCACAAAGCGCTAAATACAAAAAATGTTGATTTCTCGCAATAACGAGGCCAAGACGCGATGAAGGAGCATCAGAATGGAAACGATGGACTATCCGAGTACACCATTTGCAAGTGCAACCGATTTAATCAATTCAAATGAAAACAATCTATTGTCCCATCTTTAGATCCTACAAGTCTTCCGGAAAATAATTTTACTGGAAAAAAAATAATTCATATTTATAAAGATAGATGTATACTTATCCGCATAAAATTTTATTTTTACACCGCCGTTTTCGATTCAAAATCATCGTCAGGTTCACAGAAAACTAAATCCAAAACTGCTTTTATATTATATTGTATGTCTATATCCAACCTCTCTGTTGTAAGGCTGTTTTGGATTTAGTTTTCTGTGAACCTGACGATGATCTTGTATCGAACACGGTAGTTCGAAAATAAACGTTTACGGGGAAAAGTATACATCTATCTTTAATTATGACTTTTCGCAACATCGCAGTCGCATCCATCGATCGTATGCATATTTATATATTGTAATAAATTTGTACTGCAGTATTTTCCATTGCCCACTTTCCAAGCACAAGTTAGAGTGGCGTAAAATTCATATCGATCAGTCCAATCTATCTTTAGGCGATTGAGGTTATCTCTACAACTTTATTTGATGGAATACTTTTAACTTGCACCTATCTCCAGTTATAAATCCCATTTCCCAACCTCAATCAATTTGCAATGTAAGTTAATCTGATCCTTGCGGTTTATGACATAAGCTACTGAAGGTGACTTACTTCGACTTCGCTGCGATTACCTGAAGTACTCCAACTTAAATAAGGGCTTGATCATCAGTTTTAACGATCCCATACTACGATTTTAAAATCATACCATTTTCTTCACTCTGTACTACTGAACTCTATCGATCAAAGCTATAAAAAGACCGCTCACGAAACCTTTCTAATTCCTTTTCATTACGCCCAGCTCAAGCCGGAATTGCTCTCCCATTAGATCTAAAATAAGTCCGATCGATTGGGCGTTACTGTTTGTAGGAGAAGGTTCAATTTGTTTTGCAAGTCCCGTTTTCTTTCCGATGTCCTATTTCGCAGTCGATGTTTTCAGCGAAGTAGTCGACTCTATTTTTGCACTCCAACATTATGTGGAGACTTAAATAGGCTGGCTCGGTTGCTACGAGATTACGGAGATTGTTGATTCATGCTGATGATCAGAACTGTTGAGCATGGTGATTGCTAGCTACATCTATAATTATTGATCTTGATACTAAAGGTAAATGTTGTAAGTTAAAAATGATAAGGATATCATATAATAATATTTGATAATAATAGTCCTTAATGATAAAAATTGTAAGTAACGTTTTTCAATTTTAATATTTGTATCAAAGTCAACATACTAAGAGAGAATGATTGAATGGAAAAATGAATCATTCCATTACATCAGAAATTCCTCGCTTTTAGAACTTTTCCTCCTACCATATCGAACTTCTATCGTAATACTCTGCAAGACAGCTTCCAGCGTGAATTAGGAATTAAGCAAGTTACATTTTCCATTTTAAATACATCGACATAAATTGAATATTTTACATTTACTTTCTTGCTCAGGATAAAGAAGTATACAATTATTTAACTTTCGTCGCAGAATTTTTCATAAATGAAATGATGCATCAACCCAAAGTTTATTTAACATTAATACTCTCTTACGATCAAAAATATTATTTTTCCTGCTCTTAGATCGTGCAAATAAAATTTAAATGCAACAAAAAAAATTAATTGGGGCTTAAAATCTCCAATAGCCGTCTTTGTCGGTGTTCCTCGTCTCATTCGCCGGTATTCGGAGAAAACAAGAAAGGACCCGGACTATATCACTCCAAAAGATTAGAGCATCGCATTTGAAAAACGTAGGGTGTTCTTAAAACTTCAGGTCCTTCCTTGTTTTCCCAGAATACCGGTGAATAAGACGAGGAACGCCGACAAAGACGACTATGGGAAATTTTAAACCTCAAGTTCTTTAGCAGCCGTTTTCCAAATTTTCGCTCTTTAAAACAGAAAATTACTTCTCTTTTTCTACTGTCATTCTTAGAACACTTATAAAATAAGTGAGACTAATGAATAAGAATTACACTAATGATATGTTACAAGTTCAATAAATGCAATATGGCGAAATTTAAAAGTTTGCTATTAGTTGGTATAAATGTTATGTATGAAAGTTATGAAAGTATTGAGGAATACATGAAATATTGAGAAATCTGATCCGGGAAACTTAAAGCAAATTCCATTTATCTAATGCGTACAGTAGATAAGCAAATACCAAAATAGCCTTGTATATGGTGGAAATTAACCTTTACGATGAACAAATTTCAACCTTGGCAGAAGATTGCACGTGACATCTATGGGAAAATTCTACTTCTAATGTGAAATTCGAGCAGTAAACTTTAATGCTTCAAACTTTCACCCAACTTAAGTCTGTTTGCCCATCATCAGGTGCCTCATGGGAAAATCAACCAAATATTCGGTCCAGGCCAAGTTTATGATCTCAGTTGGAGTTTAATTACTCTATTTCTATCTATTTGGGAATATGTTTTCCTTCCAGAAGATAAATACACTTGATTAAATAAACACTTCTAGAATTAATTTCATTTCGCCCCTTCATCAGAAATGTCTAACTCAATAGTTTTAGTTCTGTTGGAGGAAGTTATTATTATTATTTTTAAAATGCTACAAGTGGACTAATCGTGCGGTGGTAACACACATACATATACATATATTACACATATTATTATAAATCCCATCTACATTTTTTATTACAAAATATGTATAAAAATTTATTCACTACACATGTACTCGTCAACGTCAATCTCACTCGTCCTTTTACCCAATCTTTTTACAAACTCCCTATGAAGTTTTGGGAAGGGATCCAAGACTCCTGCAGGCAAATCATTCCAATCCTTAACAGCTCGATTTAGAAAAGAGAATTTACTAATGTTTGTTCGCTGTTTTATTAATTTAACTTTATGTCTATGATCTTTTCTGCCATGAAATTTTGCCATAGTGACCTTGTTTGATATTTCCTCAAACAATTTTACTCCTGTGTATACTTTAAAAAAATATAGCTAGCATTTTCTTGAATCTCCGCTCCTCTAATCTTTCCTAACCTAATTCTTTTAGCATCTGAGTAACGCTATTAAGCCTTGCATATCTGCCCAAGACGAATCTTGCTGTCTTACTCTGTACCTTTTCTATTTTTTGCTTTAAACCTACCTCATGCGGGTACCATAGGACTAAGAGAATGGAGTCTTTTGAATTCTAATACATACTTAAAGCACGTATGCATTAATGAATGCGTAAAATCATGGCATTACAAGGAAAACATATAAAAACAGAATTTTAAGTGGATTAATAGTATAATGAACCCAAAATTTATAGAGATGTCTTTAGAAAATTAGGTGTCTTTAGAAAATGAGGTGTCTTTACCGAACGAAAATGTTTCAAGTGCGAAAAGGTCAAAGTGCATCAAATTGTGCCCATAATAATATTTTTCATAGCACTCAAATCGAAGTTATCAAAGCTACCAAGTCCATTAGTCAAATGAATCAATTAACTGAATAATTAATTAACCTCCATTGATCGGAAGTATTCACACTTCGGTAGCTTTTGTATTATCACAGCCAAAAACAAGAGTGATTAAAAAATGAATAGATTTAAATGCCATAAATAGAATTTTCCTCTATTTTATATAATAAAACAAATGAAGTGTCCCACCATTCGCCAAGTAATATTGGATGCATCCAATATAGCTATACATATGCGATGGATGTACATATAAGAATCGTAGAGCAAATATGCAAAAAAAAATTATGAATAAGCAACACCGTAAAGATGCCTTCAATGAGTTCCTTAATGCCCTCGGTATGTCTGTTTTTCAGTAATGAAACTAAAGTCGTTCAAAATGCACTCATTCCTCTTCAGGAAAGTTTAAAATGATAGAATGGCATATCGGACAATTGAGCAAAGCATCTTCTTTAGTATTGCTGGTACTTTCTTGATGTGAATCTTTTCATATCGACACGTAAGTCAAAGATACCTGAATAGATTTTATTATGTACAATATGGATATTACTCTGAGCTTGGTTTGGTACCTTATTAAGGAAAAGTTTCTCATCCAAAGTTGGTTAAGCTTGAAAAGGTTAGTTATAACTACCGTATGCCTTGCCCAGGATGTAGATTAAGTTATTCACTAATGAATCAATTCTGCTCTCCCTCAGGTTTGCGTCGTCATCTGGTTTTACTGCGCCCTCATGTCTGCCCCTCCTCTCTTTGGATGGAGTCGCTACATAGCCGAGGGCTTCCTCACCTCCTGCTCGTGGGACTACCTCACCAGGACCCCTGCGAACCGCGCCTACTACATTTATCTCCTAACCCTCGGATTCGTCGCCCCGGTGTGCGTCATCGCCTACTGCTACGCTTTCATCCTGGCGGCCATCAGGGCTCATGGGAAGGAAATGGCCGCCGTGAAGGGTATGATGACCGGCGGCTCCCCTCCCTCTATGGGAAGCAACTTCTCCGGCTGCTGCACCGTCAACTGCCGCAGTCACTACCACTGTCACACTAGCATGAACTCCCATCATCACCATAGCCTCCTGCACCAACAGGAACACCGGCACATGACGGCTACGCACAGCGCCACATCCACCGGTCACCACACCTACTCCAGGACCGGAAGCCACCGGTCTTGCGCAAGGTCTTCCAACGCCATCCGCACCGCGGAGATCATCCTCACCCTGGTACTACTCTTCCTAACCTCCTGGACCCCTTACTCGGTGGTCAGTCTGATAGGACAGTTCGGAGACATCCAGAGGGTGACCCCCTGGACTGCCACTCTGCCCGCAATATTCGCCAAGGCCTCCGTGATATACAATCCGATAGTCTACGGCCTGTCTCACCCTCACTTTCGGTCATCCGTGAGGCAGTACCTGTCGGCGTGCACGACCGGCGCCAGCGCTGGTCACGGCACCACGGCGTCGCTAATGAGGAAGCAGTCGCCGCAGATGCCGGTGAAGAAGAAGACGCCGCCGGCGACTGCAACGGCTGCGGGGTCTGTGGAGATGTCGGTCCCATCAGCGCCGGCCGCAATAGCCCTGGGGAGGGACTCGGACATTACTCTGGAGAACAGCAGGAGGTAAGGACAATGGACTTGAAAGCTAATGGCCTCTCACTGCACAAAAGATCAGAGGCTCGGTATGTCTCACTTTCGAAGATACATTGTTTTACATTGTAACCACAAGATTCATACAACCACCCAAATCCCTTGAACCAACATGTCTTGAAGGTTGACTTGACCAGACTGGAAAATATCTCATGTGCAGGGACAATGAGCTTTCAATTTCACTGTGCTGTGCCAGAGCAACAAAGTAATGATTCATATCCCGCCCACGAGGTGCTCCAGGGGATGGGGGCTCATGGCCAAGAGTAAGAAGAGATTTTAAAAGGGAAGTTTAAAAAAATCCTTGCAATGTTGCTATTACAGCAAACAGCTTGGTCTGGTCGTGACAGTTTGGAATTTGGGAAAATTCGGCAGCAGTGCTTATCCCACCATTAGCACCAAGTAGGCGGATCAGGGATCATAACTATGAGGCTCAAGTATGGCTAAGTATTCTGGTCCTCAATTATTTCCCGAAGGCCTGAAGGAAAAGAAATTGTAAGAAAACATTAATTTTAGCAGCCAAACTTAACATATTAGACTGGAAATCGATTAAGGGCACCTTCACGAGTAACCTCAAATCAGTATTAAGTTTCATTATTCTCTCTTTACGCACCCTCAGAGAGCGATGGGTTATAGGACTGTAAGATATAATTACTTTCCTAAGTGAACGTTAATAATTAACAGGTGTTATTAAATTATAGTTATAGTTAATTACTATGTAATATTAAAGTTAACTTCATTTAAAATTTACATGATAATACCTTAGTCGTACGCCTCCGGATCGACGTCGTCAACTATCCAAATGACTTTGATATTTTACCGTTGATGGATGCCAAACAAGAATTTGCTTTGCTCATTTTTCGCCGTAACAAATGTTAAAAAATGTATGTATAAAACGCGATAGTCAGTTTTATCGTTAAATTTATCGTCCATGATATGAATACTAAGGATACTTTTCTCGAAGATGATTTTACCAAACCAAGGCAAGACACTGATTTGCAACCAATCACGTAGCCTATATAAGTCTACATTCATCTATCTCCCAGTGCTTTCAGAAATTTTCTCAGTCTCATTTCTGAGCCCACTCCTCGTAAAATTCATTTCAACTTTTCGCTTCGCCGTGTTAATTATTTTATTACATTATGACAGATTATTGCATTATTTTAATCTGCAGATAGATATAAATCAGATGGTAGAGAAAAAAGTTGTTTGCATGTAATACACAGTAAAGTTCAACCAATGAGAAGACATTAAAAACAGGAAAAAGGCGAGTATAAACATCAAAAGTAAAATACTTATACAATATCTTTTGATTTTTCATCACTCTTTCAATAGTTAGTTTATTCTTTATAATACACTATTATACACTGTAATACTTCAATAATATTACTTATTAGTAATACGATTGGCTTTACACATATATTTCGATTCCTCATGACAAGATGGACGCTTGCACATTTCTATATCGAGCCATTTTGTCTTCTTCGACAGTTTCTTTTGTTAAAATCACCAACTTCCGACTGTATTTGCACTCCTTCCTTTAAGCCTTCCATTCTTACAAATCGTTCCTTCTTTATCATTCCCTCCCACAATATCCCATGAATGAAGATATTTCCCTCTCATTTCAATTCATTCAGTTACATTCCAATATCTTGAGGAATGAGTATGGAGATGTTCAGCTGTTCGGGTATTCAGGTCACATTTATAGTATCCGTTACCGTGGAGAAAGATAAACATGCGTCGCCAAGGGAACCTCTTCGGGACATTTAGATTCAATTCAGATCCTCTGAGTGCTCCTTTAAAATTTAAGGATCGCCACCTCTCTGGTAATTACTTAGCCCTTCTTCGAAGGCGACGCATGCACTGCTCATAGACCGCTACTTCATCAAAGAGTATTTCAAAGGTATCGCGTTCAGTTTATTCGTGCCATTTCATTTTACTTTGGTTTCCCAAGCAACAAAGAGTTCCTCATAAGCTGCCTGTGACAATGATATGACGTAAGGGTTAACTAAATGAGCTCAGACTGAGATGATATGATTATTTTATAAAATTATGGAAGATATACTCAAATAAGTGAAAGAGTAGTATTAGCTACAGCAAAGCGCCCGGTGACTGGGAGAACTGGGTTTGTGTCCAAGCTAAGTTTGATTTATTTCTACAAATTGAAAGCATATGAACCATGTGTTGCTCATCGCTAATTCTGTTAAGTTAATAAAAAGTCACAACACTCAGAAAAGGATTGTTAAAATATATTTAAAAAGTTAATTAGCTTAAATTTGCAATCTAATTATAATACTAGGACATTTTTTTCTCAAATTGAATACGCATAATGAATTAAAATTGTTTGTCATCTAAACCTTATGTTGTTTTGCTTACTGAAAAATTCATTAGTATTACGCAAAAAATGTTTTTTTAAATGTCTATTGAACAGGATAACAAAATATCGAGGAAAAATTCCCAAAAAAAACAGACAAAACTTATGTCTTACGAACTACTTTTAAAGAGTGGAATTTCTTTTGCGAGAAATTAGTTCTAAAACATTCCGCAAAAACAGGATCTCGAAATAGAGAGAATTTTGGTTATTCGGATTTAATTTCAATGGAAATGAATGTGAAAATTTCTTTCCATTGGTGATTTATGAAAACAGGTAAAGAGACAGCTAATTAATTTGTGGACGAGAGATTCGATGGGATAAATTTCACAAAAAATAAAGTTAAGTATTATTACAACTCAGGATTAAAATATCAATCAAATGAGCGAAGGCTTCTTAAATAGCTTGGACTAATATTGATTAGACTGCAAAAATCGACGCCATGAAAATGAAATTTAATCCGATAGCAATGAATATTGATGGAAAAATTGAAAATAACTAGGCAAATGAAAAGCTTTATCTTCGCCATGTATGAGTTTTGCTAATTTGTGATGATGTTGATGGACTTTAATGTTTAAGCCAGTTTGTGGTCTTGGAGAAAAGGTGGTAAATGAAAGAATTGTGTTGTGTGAAACTGAACGGCGGACACTTGACCAATCACAATCATAGCAACAGCATGAGTTGTTTTCATAAATACTTCTAGCCTATACACAGTCTCTTGGTAACGAACATCGGATGTTTATATTTATATTAAGATTATGTTTCGCCTCCGTTGCAAGTCTTGCTCTTCTATATTTTCACTATTCCACATCATATTCAAATTTTGCTGTTTATATTTGTCTCTTGTTTAGACATCTTGTAATTATTTTTCGTTTTTCTGAAGAATAATCCAAATATTCAGCATTAATTAATCTCGACAATTTTTAGCGTAATAATTAACCTTTCAGGATGGGATTAAATAACAGATGTATCTCTAAGTGGGCTGGCATTTAAATGCTAAAAATAAAAAAATAATCCAGCTCTACAGTTAATGTTAAATAACACGAAAACTATTTATGATGGTCTATTTAAACAAAATGTATATTCAAGACAAAATTACAATATAAGTATTTTACATTGTCAATATTATGTCTTAACTTTACAGGAACTTGCCCACAAATGAGGAATTATGTTTTTTACCCAGGAAATACGTTTTGAGATATATTGGAAATTTTACTTTATATTATATTATTATTATAATCATTTATAATCAATTTATAAAGGTATCTGTTTGTTTAGCACAGCCACATATGTTTCGTGGATGCATTCAGTCAAGGAAGAATAAACATAAACAGCATCAACCATGAACATTCTTACAAAACATCACACTGCACTTGGAGGT
This sequence comes from Sympetrum striolatum, assembly GCA_947579665.1. Lineage (NCBI taxonomy): Eukaryota > Metazoa > Arthropoda > Insecta > Odonata > Libellulidae > Sympetrum > Sympetrum striolatum. The sequence goes on from OX388346.1 coordinate 79,554,804, forward strand.
ACACTGCTCAGCGATTATTTTCTAAGGTATGAAAGAAAAAATCGAAAAACTGCCTTTTTATCTTAGAAGTATGAGGAGTCATATATGTTATGTCATGTGCAGCGTTAAAATTTTAGTAACTCGCTCTTGGAACTCAAATAAACGTGTTCTCTCGCGATACAATTCAGCGTGAATTCTACATAATGAGGATATAAATGCGGCAGAATTTAAAGTCTCGGAATGTTTTTGGATTCTAATGGGAAAAGTCCCTTAGTATCCTCCAGTCCCTTTAGGACGCACGAATTCGAGAAAACAGCACACCATGCAAAATGTGTCAAAATGAAATCACGACCTAAGAGATGCAAGATACCCGAAAAAGGCCAGCTTAATCAGATTAGATGAGGCGAGATATGACTCTTTCTGTAATATCAACCTAATTCCATCTCGAAGTAAATATCAGCTAGGAGCGGCTTGGAGAAAATTTAGGAAAAAAAATTGTTAAAAATGTAAAGGAATGAAATAGGGAATGTAAAACCGTAAAAAGTTTCGTGAAAAGTTTTACTGAGAAACTTGAAGAAACAAGTTGATTCTTGGTCAACCTCAATTCCTCAACCATTTACATGGAGTTTTTCATCGTAACAAAAGATCCCTATGAAGTTGGGTAGTAATTTTATAAAAGACTAGCGGAGTGCCCGTTGATTCTCAACGGAAAAATGAATGTAAATCGTAAGTAATGAAATTTTGATTTGAAAAAAATTTGGATATGAAAAGTCTTAAATTTATGAAAAAAACCATACTTCTCTTCATCCTATGTGACTTACGAAATCGCAAAAACAGCTACACAAATGTAAATCACAGAATAAACTAATGCACCAGTCGCTACAACAAATAGAGGAAACAACTGTGAGTACCAAATGAATGGAAACGAAATCACAAAAATAGCCACACAAATCTTGTGAATCACAAACGAAAACGAATGAACCAGTCGCTTAGCACGTCCAATATGTTCGTTAGACAGCCAGTCAGTGAAATCATCGAAACTATCAAATAAACGAATTAACAAATAAACGCCGCAAACGAATTACGATTTATAGCAGTTAATCTAATTAGAACTCGTCCTTTTATGAATTAACATCTAATATCCTTAAGATGGCGTCGGCCGTTTTCTTAATTTAATTACTTAACACTTAATAAATAGCCCTCTGCTGTTTAATTAACTGTATGAATTGTGTAGAATTTTTTTTATCCTATTGATAATGTAAGCGGCGCATCTGTTTATTTATATCGTAATAATAATTTGACCTTTATGTTGCAAAATCAGAGTGAACTCTTACCTCTTCTCTTGAATAGGATTTAATTTAATTTCAATGTTTTCAGATACCGTTGACGAAAAATATTGTCTTCCGATATTTTTATAAACGTGGATTGAGGAGGAGGTGGATTTTTCAAGTCCGTTTTTCCTTGGAAATTTTCCTTGGTGCACGCCCTTATGTGAAAAGTCACCTTTACCCTTTCCTTATGCAAAGATGATATTTTCATGTATAGAGTAACATATCTGAAAAAAGTTCCCGAGTTTAATATTGGATTGAAGGAAAACCATATGCCAGCAATACTTCATTCTAGAGGGAATTTCTATAGTATATGTAACTGAAAATGAGAAGTAAATTAACGAAAAAGACTTCGAAAGTGAAATATCTTGTTAGAGGTCATACTACGAAATGATGCTTATTCGACAAAATTCTTATTCAGTTTATCCAATTTGTCCTTGCCTAGACATAGAATCTATTAGTTACAGCAATGAAAATAATACATGTATATTTTATCTCCTTCGATACTTGTCTAGAGTCCGTAAAATGAATACTACTTTGATTTTTTGGAATAATTAAACCCTGCAACATGCAACATACATATTGAGGCGTATTTCTAATGATAATATTTGAGCAGCCAGCAAAGAACCGAAGCATAAAAATAAAGGACAGCCGCCCATAATCTGAGAGAGGTGTTCCATATTTTATAGTCTAAAAAACTTAATAACGTATCGGCAATCGCTTAACACGAACATTTAAACATATTATTTAAGATATAACAAAATACCAATATGTATGATTATCACTATCAAGAAAAGATATAGGTGGATAGTACCTATACTTAAACACACCAATAGATGATCCACTAAAACATTTCTTGGTTTAATTTCCAATTCTATACCTAAAAACACAAAATCCGTTTACCTTTCCAGTCCGGCATAAAAGGATTGAGATTCCTTGCTGCTTAAATTCCAATTCTTTACGCTTCAAAGAAAGCAATCACTGAATTCAGGGGTATTTCAACGATCTTGATTGATTCATTAAATGCACAGCGGGACGCTATATGAAACAATTAGTATTTAGATCGGAAATTAAGAATGAGAAAGTTATCAACTTACCAAGCTAAGAAGATATAATTACTTTATATGAGAAAAGAAGATTCATTTAATACGACGATAAACATTAATTTCACGTAAATAATCAATACGTATTGGCGTTGCTATAAACAAAGCTTGATTGTTGCAGTCGCGCGTATACTAACGAATTTGAATTCAAATTTAAAGATATCGAGTAGGTGGATGTAGGTGGACAGTAACTATACTTAAACACACCAATAGATGATCCAATAAAACATTTCTTGGTTTAATTTCCCATTCTATATCTAAAAGTACAAAATTCTTTTACCTTTCAAGTCAGCTATAAAAGGCTTGTCATTCCTTGCTGCTTATTAAGCCCAATTATTGACACTTCAATGGAAGCAATCACTGGATTCAGGGATATTTCAAATATCTTGATTGATTTATTCTTCAGCGTTAAAGATTAAATTCACAGCGGGACGCTAAATAAAACGATTATTATTTAGAGAGGAAAATTAGAATGAGAAAGTTATCTACTTACCAAGCTAAGAAGATATAATTACTTTATATGAGGAAAGAAGATTAATTTAAGTAGTAGTAGTAATTATGAAGGTGCCTCGAAGGCTAAGGTCATTTCGCACCTTTTCCTTTTGATTCATTTAATACAACGATAAACATTCATTTCACGTAAAGAATCAACAAACACTGGTGTTGCTATAAACAAAGCTTGGTTTTTGATGATGCGCTAATGCTAACGAATTTGAATTTAAAGATATCGAGATAGGCCTTGACGACGGGTTGTTTACAATCTCAGATTTTCATAAAAGTTTCGTATTTTACGTCCTAATTCTCACAACTTTGAAGTGAAAGCAATATTCTACGACCAAAATAAGAAATTTCATTCTATTTCCTTTGTTTTGGTGTTAGTTTTAGTTTCAAAGGACCATTATTTCTAATTTAATTTTGTTAAAGAAAAGTTTCGTGCAAATGATAAAAATGTTTTCCCATGTATTTCTTATGGAAACTATTCGACCCTCTGGAGTCGAACCGAGTACAGTTGGGTCAACAAAAATTAGCCTATCATTTGCGCTAGGGAGACTTTTAATATTGTACAAATTTTGAAATTTTATAAATAATTAACTTTAGAGTTATAGCGTGAAATAGATTTTTGACCCCGACTGGGGACGAACTGGAGACAGCTAGGTGGATAAAAGGTAGCCTATGTCACTCCCCGGATGACAAATGACCACCATACCAAATTTCATCAAAATCGGTTGGATAGTTTTTGAGTGATGCTGTAACAGACAGACAGACAGACAGACAGACAGACAGACAGACAGACAGACAGACAGACATGAAAATTTCTAAAACGTGTTTCGAACTCAGGAACAACCCTAGTATCCAGCAATACAACTTTTTTTGAAATCGGATCAATGTACAGACACGACCACCTCTACAGATTTATTATATATATAGATTCTGAATGGTAATGAAACACAGAATGCAAATTTGGCAAATTGATTTCCATAATGATTATGCTTGAAACTTATACGTGGAATTCAACAAGAATATTTTCGATGAAAATTCTTTCATTTAAATCTTACGACTCATGACGAAAAATCATAATCCAAAAAGTATATGGCAAAAATATGATATCCAATGCAGAACATACATTTTTGAACAAAATTATATTATTACCACCAACAAAGATATCAAATTTGAACAAATCTACAGGGTAACATTATTTTAAGGAATGAAATACTAGAAAGTGCTCTGACTATCCTATATTATCCTATATTATCCTCGTGCAGATCACACATCTCATGAAATTTTATCGTTAAAAAACGTATTTTTAATATGAAATCATATTGTTGACCGCAGATACATTGCTAAAACATTACATCAAGGACAACTCGCATGTTTTTTAAAGGTCACATATTGATGAAAGGTAATAAAGTTTTTAGCCCATGCATTGTTGATATCGAAAGATATGGCTCATATATCGCTATAGCTATATCGCTATATAGATAATAATTTTTCTAAATGCTCTTGCTTCTACCCAAGTTGCAATGGTATTACTTAGAGCACTAACGATCAAAGATGTTGTTGTGAGCAATAGAAGTCAAGAAATGAATTAATGATGAGGTTCAACAGAAAAATTTGAGTTTCATAATATTTGTTAAATCTCGGTGGTTCTCGAAATTGTTTCTGTCAATCCAAGAAGAAAAAATAATGAAAATAGTATCATTCTTGAGTACTATTTATACTTTCCTTAACTGAGTATTCCCCTTTCTCGGTAGTATAAATTATATTTTCAAGGTATCTTGCATCCTAACATTAAGTTAGGATGGCCTGGCCTGGTTGATTCAGAAACACTTCGACCGAGTAAAAATAAAATTGATTGTGGAAGGCTTTACTGAGTGGAAATCCATGACAAAGAAAATTAGGAATAAATAACTCTACGTTCTACGTGTTCACATTCTACATTTACAAACACTATCGGGTATTTTATTCCCACTTTTCCATATCGACCAAGTTTTTGTTTCTCCATCATCCTACACCTTATTCACACATTCTTTTACCATGACCTTGAGCTAGGAAAATGGCAATTCCATCCCTCGGAGTAATCCTCACGAATTCAAATGTCAGTGAGCACAATCTTGTCCCAAACCAAGCATCCACTTCGAAAAAAATCCTGCCCGTGGTGAACGAAGTAAACTGGGTGACGCGCATCTTCAGCCAGCGTCATTGAAAAGCATAAACGACGGAGGGCGTTGTTCTTTTTTTCCTTAACCAAACAGACGTCATAGCAACGGTAGTCGTCGTTGAAGCGTATGTTTGCTCTTTCTATCGCATCCTTGGCGCAATTAACGTGCGGTGGAGTTGCATTTTCCAGGAGTGAAATAACCCCTCTCGTGTGGCGAATAGCTTCGTTTGGTATTCCCTTTCTTAAATGCACCCTTTTCTACACTGCTTTTATCAACCAGAATCACGTACCCAGGGAACGCAACACGAGATACGAGAGCACGCTAATGCATTCGCCTGAGGAAGTGGCAATCCGAGATCTGATGAAATGAGTATGCAGGAAAGTGCACGCACGCTGTAACGTAATGAAGCAGTCCGGAGCTGAGCTTACACCTCCGGCCGCCTTTGACTCCACTCGTCATGAATGCCACAAAAGCTTTTTTCAAAGAATGATGCATATATCTGTTTCAGTCAGGCTTTTTTGTTTCGCAGCGAAATCCTTATTTGTCTGGTTTGCTCTCAATTCTTCTTCATAATATTGCATCCTTGTACAGATCTTCCGTCTCAGACGTAAATAAGCATCTGTTTTACACTCAGATGACATAAAATATACATATATGTTAATAAATATGCTATTGATCAGAATCACCCCTCAGTTATTAGTATTTATAGTTTTTGGAATAGCACTCTTTGTTTTAAATACAAAGACTGCTAATGGTTTCAGTTGTTTTCATTATCCTCATTTATCTTTTTGTTTTTATATACAGTGAGTACAACGTTGCCTATTTTGTTCTCAATTGAATTAGTATTATAAGGGGTTGATTATGAGATGATTTAATATACGAATGTGTATGCATTAGTATTCTACACGATCGTTATAGGATAGTAGTGCAATTATTTGACAGTAATTAATAATACAATGCTTATTGGGAATACCACAAAATCTGCACTTGATACCTATCCCTATACCATTTTTTTAATCTAGTCACCTTAATCATAACAAACCCTTAGCGTATGCTTTTCGTGCTCTTTGCGGTTTTGGATGCCCTATGTAGCGAATGTTATTTAGTACATTTGTTTTAACGTCTGTGAGACATTTCAATATCAATCTGGGATCCGAAATTTTTTCTCCTTTTATCTTTAACGTCAAAAAGAATTTTGGTTCCATCTTCACTGAAATTTCTAAGTGTTCTTAAACCTCCCCCGACAGAATGGTGATGCTCCGCACCAAGCACCGCAGACACCGGAAGCACCCCTCCGCCTCTCCCACCTCCACCTCCAACCACCGCCTGCACCACGTGCACTTCCGGTACGCCTCCGGAGAGTTCCTCAGCGAGCCGGACCACCACCAACACGTGACCCTGCTTTTGGAGGAGGGGTCGAGGGGCGAAGTGGGGTTGGAGTGGCACCCCAATGGAGATTTGGTGTCCAAGGAGGAGGAGAGGGGTAGGATTGCAGAGGGAGAGGATCGGAGGAGAATGAATGACCACTTGAGGATGCCGAGCTCCTCGAAAGCCGTGTGCGTCATGTACGACGGCAGCCACGTTTGCTATCCCGTCGGGAAGGATTGCCCTCCATCCGGGCTGATGACATCTGTCAAGAGTAGCGAGTCCCTGGATGCCAATAGAGGTAAGGCATTGAAATCTCTTTTAAGACAATTTACGTTGGGAGAGTTGGGAGTTAATTAATGAGAAGATATTGGTTTAGACTGAAATGTGTGCACTTCTATATACTTTTAACTTTTGCTAAAAATTATCTCTTGTATTGTGACTCATGAAGATATTTTCTCGACAACTAGTCAGCTACTAGCACTAATTACGTGTGGGTGTTCATATTGCATCGGCTCTAATGGTTAATTACAGTTTAAAGAAGTAATCCAGTATAATGATTATAATAAACTCGTAAACAGTTATAACAATACATTATGTGTATATTGTATAATTCAACCGGTAATGATGTCTATAAACTCGTAAATATTTACAATAATTAATCGATGACAAAATTAGTGTTAAATGCATAACATTTTCATCAATATATATCCACTCAATTTATAATAATATAAATATAAGTTTCCAGGTTTATTATGTTCTATGCTACAAGTTCTGAGTTCCTAATTACGTTGCAGGTGAGAAAATTCGGGTACTACTGATATTTTAATTTCCTTGTTTCTCAATTGCACTTGTAATTTCCACTTTGGGGAAAAATTACACACTAATATATGTAAATACGAGAACGTTACCTAAAATAGAAGCTGTGATTATGAATGTGATCAGTATAAAATATATATACGATATACATCTTTCTTGCTTTCTCCGGCTACCGGGGAGGAGCAGGAGGAAAGCCGACAAAGACGGCTTTTGGAAATTTTAAACCTCTAATTCATTAACAGCCGTGTTCCATACTTCTTTCTTTACAACATAAACTCATGTGTAGGTAAGTTGAGTCCCGAATGTTTCTCTTATATTAAGTTAATTCCTACTGATATGTATCGATTTCATCTTAGACTCATTTATGTAGATTCATTTTAAATTTATATTCTCGAATGACGATAGCCAGAAATAAATTATTTAACTGTTCTTGCATAAAATTTTTAATATTTACTCTAGCGATATTTCGCATAATTCAAGATATACTCAAAATAGTAAAAACCTTTTTTTAGATTCCGATTTTGTATTATACGAATTTACCACCGCAGTTTGACACAACACTGTTGATTGAATTCTTGAATTATTATTATTACTGCACGAACACCACGATTAATTTACAAATCTGGTGGCAGTGATAAAATAATATTAAATTTACAATATTAATTAAATAAATCTAAAAATGTTTTAAAAGGAAGATAAACTTCAATTCCTAACATTTGATAGATTCCAGTGGAAACAGAGATTAAATAAACAATATACAATATAATGGGTTAATCAATCTAATAATTAAACATTTAACCGGGGAATTAGCCAGGTCCATTTATCTCTCGTAGCAGATCATTATTTTTCTTTCAGTTAATGGAATACTAAATCACTTATTGGTTTATTTTAATGTCGATTAAGATGGTAATCGTCTTGTGTATAAAGTGATCAAATCTGAAAAAGATATAGTACATAGAGAAAACATAAGATGTATAGAAAATAGAATATAATCATTAAACAAGAGCCCAAGGGTTTCAAGTTCTTTTCCCATGAGAACATGTTGCTTTTAATACTCTTTTGGGAAATATGCGGTCTATAGTAAACATCCGATAAGCCAAGAAACTTGAAAACTTGCAGAAACACCCCCGCGATCGGACTACCCGCAAAAAATTCTCCCACTCGATGAAGCTATTGGAGAGATACGATGAAATGAATTTTTCATTCATTCATGGATCAGAGGATAATATGATATGCTGAGAAAGATCCTTATCCATCGAAGACTTTATTAAAAACGATAAACAGGATAAAGGCGTAAAATCAGGGTATTGTGGAAGTTTATTCTCGAATAAATCCCAAACAACTCAGCGGAGGGCATATCTTCCCTCCCACGCTATTCGCTCGCCACTTTACGGAAGCGGGGCTTACATTTCTTTCCCTTTAAAGACGAACAAAAGGAACTGCTGCGGATCTAAATAGTTGAGAAGTTCTACGGAAAGAACGGAGTAGAGTAGTCACTTCGAAAGATTTCCTAAGAAATTTTATAGTGAATTTCTTTGAGGCTTAAATAGCATATCTGGAAAGGTGTCTATCATAGCTTCCCTTCTTCAAATCTATAAGTAGCAAATACAGTAACATCATATATAGATTTCCTTACGTCATATGTATTTATGTGTATATTAGTAGCCATATGTTCTTTTACTATACAAATATTTTGCAGCATTTTTTAATTAAATGTATATACATATATATATAATGTCAGTTAAAGAGAGAAATTAATTAATCACCTCGTGAAGATAAATGCACAAAAAGCATTTCAAAGCAGCTTTCTATGGATATATTATCACGAATAATTATAAGTGCATATCACATTTAATTATTTTATATGTATTATATATAATGTATATATATTATAAAATATAAATAATTTATTAAGGACTTTTAGAAATATTTAGGACATCTACTAGCCGTATTTGTCATACAGTAGATCCTGTGACGAGCTAAGCTTTAAGTCATTGAATTTACTCAGTAAATGAACATTTTTTCCCAGCTCTTTTGTGGGTTTCCCCTTTTCAAAAATGCATCTTCCAAATTCGTCTTCGATAAGGCTCGGCTCAGCGTTGAATCTAATAAAAATACGATATGGTTGAGGCTATAAAATCGACATGTATTGTATTAAACACTGAATGTATTGTAATGCTGTGTCAAATGCATGCTTTAACCACTTAGGTCGTCCACCACCAATAGCTTACGCAAAAATCGCTACCCTCCAAATATTTGCCGAGAAACTCCCTGTTTTGGATATAGTTTCTAGAACACAAACACATGAAATACAAGCTGTTGTTATATCTTGGGGTCCAATATGTATATTACCATCTTTTGCACCGCGTGTATATTCGACGTGATAGGGTTTGTGAGGCTCTTCACGAATGGCTTAAAAGAAAAATTTTAACTCTTTACCGAAATCTAAATGAATTGGAATTCCATTTTGTAATTTGTACTTTCCCTGAGTTACAACTGAACTTATTTCAGTTCTTCTTCGTCATTCAGGTAAATAAGTTTATGAATTTCTTAAGTGATAATTATTTCTTAAGTGATATTTTGACTACTAGGATGAATATTCTACAGTCAAAGCAAAGATTTAGCATAAAAAATATAAATGTGTTATTTTACGAATCCTTACGCTTCTACCTCCTTGCAACAGAATATATTGGCAAATTAACCCATTGATATGCCAAGGGAGATCCACAAATCACCGGGTAGTGAAAGTTTTAGTGACCTTGTTATCATTATAACAAATATATCTTTTTAAATTTTGGTATATGCTCCACATAAGCCTAAGTCAATAAATCCTCATGATACTGTTACAAATATATTTTTCTTAATTTTTGAATTCATCCTGCGTGGATAAAGATTTTCAAATACCACAAGACCTGCATAAAATTCTTTTATGAAAATGTAAGTAAATATAAACTCCCTCGGTGACCGGGATGTACCTTACTTGGTAGAAAACGTTGCTGGTTCTATTTGCAGTAACATTTTATAATCAAAATTGCCATGTAAACTAAGGACTGTAGCGACGGAAAGAGATGTCTGAAATATATATTTTAGTTAAATTACATGGTTGTTATTTATGCCTCATGCAATCGAAATATATGGATACTTCCCTGAATAAAAGTATATGGATAAGATTTATTTGCTTTTAATAATGCTGAAATAAATACACATAAATATTTATAGAAATATAACTATAAATAAGAGAAAACATTTTCAAAAAATTTCAAACGCAAACATTTGAGAAATGAAAGAAAACCGTGGGGTCCCCTAAAACCCCAGCTTGCTAAGTAAGTTAGTGGTTAAAAATCACCAATTGCTGTCTTTGTCGACGTTTCTCGTCTCATTCACCGGTATTCAGAGAAAACAAGAAAGAACAACGCATCTTAAGATCCCTCTCCCCAAATCCCCACACCAAAAATCTTTATTCAAACCTCTCCCTACGACACAGGGAAAAATTCCCACCCAACCCACCTCTGGACAATAAATACCCAACGCCCTACCATTATTCCTTTGTACCTATTCTCTCCTTAAAAAGAAAGCATCGCTTTCGAAATGCTCATAGATTGTTTTTTTTAGTGTAATTAAAATTTGGTGTCCTCTCTTGTTTTCTCCGAACGCCAGTGAATGAGACGAGGAACGCCTACAAATATGTCTATTGGAGATTTTTAACCTTTAATTCTGTATTTATTTATTAATTCGTGAGTACTACGATTAGGCACCAGACCAAGTGGTAATCATTCCTGCGGGGGGAGGGAAAAATAAAATAATATGCCTGGTATTCACCCTTGTTGGGAGGAAAACCCCCAAAACATCCCGAAGGAAATACGTCTTACATATTATTACAAAATTACATAAATATTACAAAATTTATTACACTCATATAATTTTTTAAAAAGACGATATTTTGAAATTACAATCTTTCAAAATTAGTGCATCAATATTATAATATTTAAAAAATCACAACAATATTACAAAAAAATCACGAAACTCTTTTAATTTTATTTATGGATGCATTGTAGGAAGGGGGAAAAGGTTTTTAAACTTCTCCAGGTGAATTGTTCCATTATTTAATTAATTATTTATGAATTGTTCCATTTCATTCTATTCGTTAACAGCCGTGTTCCGAATTTTCTTTCTTTGGTAGACAAGGTTGACGACTTGGTATGTTGAGGTATAATGTTTCTCTTTCCCGCAGGTCGCTGGGAGATGAGCTCTCTGTTATGACAGAGAGAGATGGATCGAAGATGGCTCAGCAGGAGGTCTTCGGAAGGAGGCGAATCGCGCCGGGGAAGGTCCTCCTCGGTCCAAGCCACCAACTGTTGACAAAGGACTCCCGAGAGGTTTTGAGGGGAAGGGACGAAGTGAAAAGATTCCGCCGCGTTTCCCTCCGAGTCAACCAATGGCCCAAAAAGGGTTTAGAGTTTAAAGGATCTCAAAAAGAGAGAGGCGTTCTCGAATGCGAGGTATTGCTTTCGTTTCCTTTCTTTGCTTTTTGTGAGGACTTCGCGATGGAAGGCTGCTTCATCGTGGACATTGTTTGATAAAGTGTATAGTTTCCCTTTTTGCGGAGGAAGAGCTCTTTTGTGCGGAAATATGAATATCGGGGCGATGGTAAAAAACGCTCTAAATATCTACTGCGCATGCGCGGAAGTTAATTCAGCGTTGTTTTTCTAGGACTCCTTGAGATTAAAATCGCAACCAAGTGGTTTTTTCTTTTCCAAGCCGTCTTTGTCGGCGTACCTCGTCTCATTCACCGCTATTCAGAGAAAAAATGAGAAGGGACACCGCACTTTAAGAAAATTCAATGCGTACTTCGAAAGCGATGCTTTCTTCTTCAGGAGTGATAAGGTGTCCTTTCTTGTTTTCTCCGAATTGCGGTGAATGAGAAAAAGAACGCCGACAAAGACGGCTATTGGAGATTTTAATTCTATAATTCGTTAACAGCCGAGTCCCAGATTTTCATTTTTACACGTTTGTCGTGTTGTATGCGGTCTTTAGCCAAAATCGAATTTTAGATAAAGTAAAAGGAATTATTTTCTGTACAACAAACAGCTCATTTTTGTGTTGGTGCTCTCCGTAAGAATGAGTCGATTGCTGTGTGCTACCGAAAATTTGTTTTGTAGCCTTTGTGCCGGTATTGTTTTATCCTCTCCGTAAACAAGAACAATACGATTTTAAATTGTCTAATGTAATTGATTGGTCTTTTTGTGAAGCACAGTAACAAATATCACTCAACTTAAAATGGTGTAACATTCCTCAAATAGAGTGAAATCATGATACATGAATGAAATAATAATGAATTAATAATAAGACATGGATGTCAAATTTCACATCATCATGCATTTGAAGAAGAGATCTATTCTGCGTGTGAATAGATTGGGAAACACTTGTACGATGTTTTCATATTGAACCAGCGCCCTCTAAAATATTGTTTTAATATAGTATTTATTTCAGAAAAGCACAGTTCCAGTGAAGACTTTAATGGGAATTTATTACGTATTAGTACATGTATTACTATAAATGCTGCCATGCAGTTGTGTTGTAGTATATATGTATTCAGCTGTTATATTGGTAATGTGTAGTACCAGTACATGTATTAAGGTCATTTCTATTCAGTATAAGTTCGTACTTACATAATACTTCTGTTCTGATAATTTGTCGCTGAACCTTATCCATTTTTTTATCATTGTGCTTTCACCATATTATTTTATAATCGAAGAGTTGTATTGTTATGTATTATTGTTCACCACGCATACCTATAGACCGCATACAACAATAAAATGTCCATTGTCAATTTTAATCTCTATTGTCGCAAGGTTAAAATCGATTGTTTCGGTCAATATGAGCCCGCCCGTTTCCATTGTTGTTGACGTATTGTTTGTCTTACCGTATCGTATCTTGCGTTATTGCATCGTGTTGTGACTCTCCGCGTTTTCACGAAGCACCCACCCCTTTAACCTACAGATTTTCAGGCTCACATTGCTCCAGTTTAGTCCTCCTCTGCCGCGTTCAATAATTCCTCCAATATCTCGCCGTTTATAAATGTGACTTCATTCGGAACTCGTTGATATTCAACCGAAACTTCTCAGACTTCCTGCTTGTTGGGATTGCGAGCCTAATAAGTCTATTTAAGTTTCGCTTTTTCAAAGTCAAAGAAGGAAGTGGTAAGAGTGTGTTCCCATACCTTCGTAATCCCATTGCGTCGTCTTTAAGATTTTCATCAAGATACGTCTTTCAGGTTTTAATGGGAAAAGGGCCTTGAGTAAAGGGGAGAAATGTGTTTCTCTTGGGAACATTCACAACGTTTCCGGAGATGTTTTCTGATAGCTTGAGTGGGAAAAAGTTCGCCCGAATGAAATTGAAGATAGTTTTGATAACCTTTAGGATGTATCTTCATCGAGGATTCTTGACCGAGTTTATTTAATGGGCGTTCAGTACTGTAGGTGGGGAAATTCGTTGGGGCGCAATGGGGGAAGGGGTACATCATTCAAGAAAATTCAATATGCGACATCATGCGCGAATCATATGCGATATTATTATGTTTATTGTTTACATGTTGAAATTAGAAATACTTGGTAATTTCCACAGCAGGTTTATTGATCGACTGGTTTCGTGAACGGGTTGACATCTTCCGGATCTGGTCCACCTGAAGATGTCAACCCGTTCACGAAACTAGTCGATCAATAAACCTGCTGTGGAAATTACTAAGTATTTCTTCTTTCAACATGTGTGTTGAATTCCACAAAGTCACGTTTGGCCATATTAATTTTATTGTTTACTTTGCAGACCTTATTTTGGTTAAGAAATTTCAATGTTTATAGCCCGTAAAATTGAATTAATTTAAGAGAGTTGATTAAGAAATAAGGTCTTGAAATAAATAGCACTGCTAGCCCATCTTTGCTGATTTATCGCTTGATTTTAATTATATTTTATACACATTAGCTCGATTTATTGATGCCAAATATTTTTCCAGACTTTATACAAAATCTAAAAAATATTTTCACGCTACATAATTACTCTAAATGAAAAAAATTATATCAGCCTTTGCTTCCCTCTATTGTTTTCGTTTATTTCCAACTTTTTGCAATGGTTAGCATGGCTCGATAGGCAGTCTGTTGAGTTTCAATGAGCGATTACTTCTTACGATCCCGAAAGGTAATTTATTTTTCTCAATACAATTTAATGCAATATCTGTGATAATTACTAAACGAGATCTGACCAAGCTCTGTCAGTATTTTCAGTGTTTGGGTGACGTCATTTTTTAATCTAAGATAAATATGTATGTCACATGTTTAGGAAGATTATTTCATTTCGTTCCTGTATTTATTCGGGTAACGCTGAGCTGCGGATGGAATTTCTAAATTGAATTAAAGCTCTTGTATTCTGAGGTCGAGATCGAAAACCGGGTATTTATTTTCTCATCGTTTCCTGCATTCAAAAAAGTATTATTTTTTTACGAAAAACTAATATATTAGTATTGAGCTTAGCAAGTGGATTTTTAATCAAAAAGAAAAAATCGTTGAAGATATAGGTTTAATTATTTCGTTGCCTAGTGATAAGAGTTGAAAATGAATAAATAGTGAAACTTGATTCCAAAAATAATTATTTTCTATGTTTATAACTTTTACGTAGTTTTTATGAAGGGATATTTTTCTCCCTTCCTTTGAAAAAGCATGCGATCAAAACTAATTTTTTCCAAGTAAAGGTTTTATTAGAATATTTTCACGAAAGAGGCTTTAATTTACCATCGCTGTTTTAAAAAAATAAGAAAGAATTGCGAGAAAATTTGTCGAAAAGAATTTTTTATGTTACTTGTAGTCAAGCAGGAACGATCTTATCCCAAATTATATTATTGATCTTATACGTTGAAAAAAGAAGTCGAGAACGGATTTAAAAAAATATATTACGCACAATTTTTACGAGAGGATTAATAAGGCCCTGTTTTTTAAAAGCTGACATTGATAATTTGCCCCTTTGTGATTCGGTTCAAGCCTTATTTGGGGGCACATGAGGTTATGGAGAGATATTTCCGTTTGATAAGGCTTTGGAGTGAATACACGATTGACTCCATATGAAAAATAATTACCTGTTGATATTTTTACACATAAGTTCGGTAGCGTTCAAGAGTCTGAAAGTATTCGGTGAGACATGCGAAGGCTTGCATTTATTCCTTGCCTTCAATATGGTAAATACAGGGTCCAATGCGTTAGATAGTTTTCGAAAATGTAATTATGTGAGTATCACTTGTAAAATTAAATGTGAGGTTGTTTATGGACCTTCTACAGTGGACGTAAACAATTGGCTAGTTACAAGCCAGTATGCGTGTGAGTTATGTTGCGATTGTTAACGTCTGTAAGAGTGTTACGTGTTGTGCTAATTGTGGTAACAATTAATATTAGACTTCGTCATTTTTTAATAAGACTCGTATCTCAAAAGATGTGTTTGTGATCACAGAAAAAATTCTAAGGATTTTTCAAATGTGAAGTTTCCGAAATTGTTTATGCTTTTCACGGGGATGGATCAGTGAGGTTTAAAAGAATTGTGGTTGAAGTCTATGATTGCTTTTGTTAAGGTTCATGTTTACTAGGATGCCCAAAAAGTTCCCGGAATCATGGTTTGCTGCTTGATTAATTGCTTTGGATCAAAATAAGACAGTGATATTATAGTTCGGTATTGTTGCAAGTAATAATTAATGATGCTAATTATGAATACTCCCATCAAGCGAGCATATGATACAATAATAAGTAGAAATAGCTTGCTGATAACGACAATGAGAGTTTTCTGGGAACTTTTTGAATGCCCTACGTACCTTGATTCAATTTTAACGATGCTAAGGTAACGACTGTTTCGATAAGTATGAAGTGATTGTTGACAAAAATTTGTTTCCAACAATGATATCCTAAAACAATGCTTCGTACTTAAAGTGTGAATTGAATGTGTCGGTCTGTACGTATGGTCGTACGATTGTTGACTTATTGTTGCGTGACTTTTATGTATCAATTGTTTGAAGGAAGTATGTACTCCCCTCCCCGTGTACTTTCAAAAATGAAATAGTATGTGAATATTTTCAGCAAAACATGTGTAGGAAGAGATTTTATACTCAAATATTTGCTCCTAACATACATTAAAATGTTTCCAGTGAGCATATGATTCAATTATCTCATCAAGTACTTACATCTTAATGTGCAGATTATATTCCAAGGTGATCGGAATACATTTCCATTCTCCCCATCTGATATGAGAGACTAAGGCAAAACTGACGCCTAAAATGCTCCGCTGGTTTCTTGATCCGTGTCTCCACCTCGTGGACTCTAACTGAACTTCAAGTAGGTGAAAACAATTTCGCTACAATAAAGTGAACCTGAACAATGTGACAATAGTTATTGTGTTTTCTGTGGTTAGGTCAGCCGATTGGCGCATCATTCAAACTTGAAGAAAAGAAACACTTTCGTCCAGAAAATAATTCACTTTATTAGATGTTAATTACCTTTCAGCCAAAATGAATCACGTGCAAATTTGGGCATTATATGAATCCAAAAATAAATTGAATAAGAAAGTAAATAATTATCTTACCCTACGGAAAACATATCTAAAGCTGCAAAAATTTCTTCCGCGTCAAAACAAAGTTGTTTGTGAAATAATCAAGCTGTAGTAGGTAAATCATTGGTTCCGTTCTATGTAATCAGATTTCAGTTGAAAATTTGTCAAATCAGAAGAGAAAACTGTAAAACTGTTGGTGATTATACTTGACGTTTTTAATTAGTGAAGCAACACTCATTAATTAGCTCTAATTTTGGTATATTATCAAAACAATCAAGGCTATTAGACTTGATTGTTGCGATTTCCATTTCCTCTTTTCCCAACAGCATAAAAAAGTGCCGCAAATCTTATTACGTTTTATTAATTTTTGATTGCTTTTACTCTACGGCTAGTCAAAATTACATTTTATTGATTCAATCTCTAATTTGTTCAAATTCGATGCTGCTAATGTGATACTATTTTTATTGCACGGACATTGCTCCAAGATTAATTATATATTATTTTTGTAATTTTTTTATTTACATAAGGTTGTGTTCAGTTGATGCAAATATGTCGCATTTCTGTTCTTACATAGAACGACTGATTGTGATCTTGCGATATTTTCGAGAAAGGTATTCCTAATCATTTACTATGTTTAAGCATATATAATTAATTACCTGCTGCCTAAGACGTACATATTCTGTCTTTGTGTGATAAATTTATCAATGCCATGGATTTTCGCAGCTTCAGATTGAATTTCCGAGGCCTAAAAGTTTCTCCAGTGCTCAGTTAGCCGTGGGCAAACAAAACCGAGGGAATTGATAAAAGATGATAACACCTACGTATTACATCAGCGTTTGGCTCCTACAAAGGTGATTTACAAAACAAACACAGACCGTTACTAAATACTTTGTAATCCCTCGTCCCATTTGACATAGTATACATTGTTGTTGTTGAAATGTTTCTACGCGGACTAGGTCAGGCGATCGCGTAAACGATGTATCGTATCTGCGCTGTAACTAAGCACCAGACTTTGTAAATAAACGACCTCGTCTGTTTCTACGAACGACGGATCGGATGGCGCGTAAGTTTTTGTGAAACCGCGATTTAAAAGTTTGATTAAAGTGCGCCTATTTTCCAAGATTGTACGCCTGTGTCGTGTGAAGTGGTTGATTTGTGACTTTGTGACCTTTGCGAACGTTTGCTATTTTTGCGAGGATGTGAACTTGTGACGACGAAGAATTTTTGGCACTGATTTTGCAATGGCATAGCTTCCGAGATGAAAGAGCTTGAAAATTTTTTTACATAGGAATTAAAAGACGGCAGTATCATCAATAAATTCCAAGCCGTATTTTGATTCGTCCATGTTCCTTGTGTGATTTTTAGGATTATTGATTTCTGTAACGAGTACTGTAATAAAAAGAAATTGATGATGAGGATGTCTTCATTCAGACCCATCGCATCCTACTTGGAGCTTCTAGTAAGTAATATAATCAGGGCATCGGTCAGTTTAGATTTAGATATGTACCCTGCATATCCGTCCCCAGTGGTGTATGGCAGGGTAAAACCAACATCCCTACCTGATCTACCCTAATCGTTTCTACAGGACCAGGTGCACGCATGAATACAAAGTCGCGCGACTTTTTGTCAGATTCGTTTCAAAAGACAAACGGGTGACCAAATATGGTGTATCGCAACTTTTCTGAGACAGAAATTGAAGAACTTTTGTCTTCCTCTCAAAATGACTAACTTTAAACAATGTTCCACGATTTTTTTATGTAAAGGTGATAAGAGAAGGGAAATCTATCGCTCAGTAGCTCTGGAGAAGCAAGCGGGCAGAGCAATGTGACCCACGGATAAGTCTTTATTGCTAATTTAATATTGTCAAAACTGCTTGTTTCTGGGACGTAAATTCTGCCATCTATAATAATATTGGGTCAAAAAGAAATTCACAAAAGGAAACTCCCACTATTACTCTCTCTTTACACAATCCTTCAATCGCGTGGCTAAAAAAAAAAACAGGGGGTTCACTTCAAAAGCCGTATTTTCTTAAGTGGCTGCGAATATGGTTGAATATTGGGTCTGCAGTAAGAATGTCACCAGTAAAAATTCCACGGTAAATATGCCACACTTTTTGATAGATAAATATGCCATATTGGAATTCTGTGGGTGGTAAAAATGCCACAGTAGTATTTTAACGTTCGGACATACCCATTTTGACAATGTTCAAGACCATTTTCACAATGGCTCAGATTAATGTAGTTACTTCTCGATAGAATGCAATATTTTTTTGTATCGCAATAACAAACCAAGCCTCCCTCTACCTTACCCACTTACCCACTCTACTTTGGAGGGCCCGGATTTTTCGTGCAGGAGGCGGGCTTTTTAGACCGTGTCGCATATGCCGAATGCAAGGACCTCAGACCTTCCGGAGGCGCTGTGCAACATTTCTTCCCATTTTTTCGCTTGGCCGTCGAAGGCGTTCTTCTGGTTTTCAAAGGGCACCATGAAGTCCTTCATGTGGAAGGGAGATTGAGGAAATGAATCTTAAAATATTAGATCCTATCTAATTATTATGCAAAAATATGAGACATAATATACATCTAAGGAAAACATTATTACTAATAAATACTCTGTATCATTATTTAAACAGAAGTAGAATACAAGAACTATATAACATTTATATTCTATTGACTAACAACATCAAAAACACGGCTGGTTTTGACGAATGATTGTCATCATCTGATCGTGTTTTTGTCACTAGTAGTCATATTTAATTTGTGTGAAAATGTATTTTCCTAACAATTATTACACAATTCTGATTCTGGGAAGTATTATATTTTGTTTTCAAACTCTTGGGACTCTGTAATGAGGTTATCAAAGTTTTCAGAGTGGGAAAAGTAATAACAATAATCTATATACATCTATCGGTAATCAGATCTATACGTTTGCAATTATATCCGAAAATTTTATCATCAGGGTAGATTTGGCTGAATTAGTATTCTAGTACATGGCCTTTCAATGTACTACCATGTATCTTTGAGAATATTCTTAAAACAAAAAATGCAGTTTAAGTAAAGGCAATGATTTGATCTAATTAGAGTGCCTCACAAAAGAAGACATTTACGGTTAGAAACGAAATTACTTATTGAAGGTGGCTATACGAAAGCGATTCGAAGTTGCGCGTAGGAGGATTGAAATATTCATTCCGTTTAAAAGTGAAATTCGCAAAATATTCATAATTTTAACCTTAACCATATTCATATTTTTCCTTTGTGAAGAAGGATGGGAAGGGCCTTTATTTCCATTAAAAACCAAAATAAACCTTTTACTTAGGTGTGAGTAGCTAGTAGCTTTGAATTATGAAGCACGAAATTACAACTGTAATATAAGAATCGATATCAAACCTAACTATGATCTTACTGCATGTTATCGCCTACATAAGGCAGTAAAAAAACAGAAATACTAATTAAAAATATTCAAGGTCGCTGGAACCCTATTACGACTCTCATGGAAATATTTGGGAGACTACTTTCTCTGTCTTGAGAATAACATTACAGAGAAAGTAAACACAAAGGATACAAATAAGCTTCTGGGATTGCAGATATCTGACGGTATTCATGAATATACTTTTCACTTCTTTTAAGATGAGATTGGAAAGTAAATGCGTATGTTTGTGGAATACAAATCAAACTAAAAGAGGGGAAACGAAAAAAACTAATTCAACTATGACATCGGCATCGTTAAGCCGAAACAAAGGTATAGGCATCTAATTTAAGTAGAACAATAGCGTTTCAATGAAAGAACATAATTCGTAAGGTGATATTGGAATTAAAGGAAGCGGCATTTCTGAAACGTAAAATCAATGGCCATGCTAAGCGCGCTAATATGCCCAACGAATTCCAGCAAAACTAAGATTATCTCACAAAACATTGTTCAAGGAAGGAAATAAATACATACAGAAAACATCATTTGGATGCCTGCAAATGGTGCCCACCTGCAAGGCAGAGGCAAATGCCTGACAGATGACTTACGCTCTCAAACTTGAGCAGTCATTTGTTTTCCAAGTGGCTTCCATTCATTAGCCGTAAATTCACAAGTGTATACAAGGAAAACGTATCAACCGATAGAGCATATATTTTTGTGATATTATTTTTTAATTTCAATACCAAGAAGCAAATAGTAAGAATAGTTTGGATTAACTTAAGTTGAACGTCAATTGCCATATTTACTGTCCTGATTGTAGGTTTAGTGTTACTGCTAGACAAGAATATCGATTAAGGAGTGCAAATTGGGAAATTTCATATTAACTGACAATTAAAAATAGCAATCGGTCATGTCTTCTTCTTGTTTAGAGTTTTAGAAACTAAATATATGAATTATAATAACTTTAATTTAAATCATGGAATCGCAGTCCGCAGTGGAATGCCAATTCTCTTAATACTGCATTTTTAAGTTAAAAACAGCGGCTTGTATAAGCCTGAATAGACAAGCTAAACACTCAAACATTTTCAGTCGAGGGATCATTAGACCGTGTGTTATTATTCCTTAGTATTAAAATGCAATACATTTATAACATACTCATGTATAAGAATGTACCCGAAAAACCTCGATCCTTTTCTTTCATTTCTTTTACATCATGTACTACATTTACAGAAAGTCTTCGCTGTCACCCAAACTAATTCTTTTCAACAAATCTTAAATTTAATTAATCACTCATGGTTCTGCTAGAAGATTTCAAATGTCTTACTTTGTTAGAAATGTAAAATTTGTATTACTTCGAAACATCATAAGGTTATAGAATTTAAAAAATAAATTTGCAAAATATGAAAGAATAGTCTGTTTACTTAACTTGGAGGTCCAGCCCACAGTCGTTCACCGAGCCTCTTCCGTTGACGGTGGTCACTCGCATTTGTTAATAGTGAGAGTATTACGGCAGAGCTTTATCAAAATTTGAGCAAGCTCACTTTCTCAAAACTGGAAAGAATAGAGTCACCAAAATAATTAATCATTTATTAATGAATATGGTATTATCAAGAAAAGAATAGTTAAAAAAATAAAATTCCCGGTGACAAAGAATAGTATCGCAGATAGCGTTAATTAACATCTATGAAGTTATGTATCGGTGATCCACTTCGATGTTAAAACACAAAGCTCATCAACACTCATCAACACTTCTAAACGCAATATTAGAGTAGTAAAATTTTAATCGACGGCACAAGGAATAGAAATAAGGATGGTACTAACATAAAAGGAAAACGAACTTAGTACAGACCGTATGGAGACGAGAATACGATACTACGCAACGATGGCAGTTCAAACATCTGAATAATTGATAGCAAACAACATTAGAAATAGGTAACGAAAAAGGTTCAACTTTACTTGCATAGACCTTAGGAGAAGAAGTTATGTTACTGATGACATTTAGTGACATGTTTTAATTAATATGAAACGAGATATTCCAAAATAGATATCTCCCATAACTTTATTAATAAAATTAACAACACAATGAGTTGTAATTGATTTTAGGTTGCTGACGAATTCATGGAAATAAATTTCAGCTTACGCAGCCGGGACTCGATCCCCGAATCCTCAGATTCAACGGGGGCTCATGCCATTCAGACAGGCCGACCACCTACCAACTAGGAGATACAGGCTTCGAGCCCCGTCTACATCAGACATTTTCTCCTCCGTTTCCTTAAAAGATATTCAGAATACAGGACCCGTTTTCTCCTTGACCATTTGAGAAGCCTCAATTGAATTGTTTTGGAAACCAATATTACAGGGACTGGCCATGATGCCATCTGCGTAAGCTTTGAACAAATATGCTGCAATCTGATGGGTCGAGTTACAATTCTCCTTCTATCACGCCCAACTCACAATTGGAATATTTTAATTAATTACGTATAATAATAATTAAAAGTCTTTAATATGTATCGAGTATAACCTCAATCGTAATTTTAATTATCTATGTCATTAATTTTTATTAAATATTTATTTATTTCTACTTCACATTAATTTGGCTTAATCATAGAAGGGATTGCTCGAAATATCGTAGTTCTTACGTATGTTGACAGTTTAATGATTTTTAGAGATATTATTACATGACGATAACAACCATAAGATTCCTACAACCCAATGATTTCGGGTGAATAAACGTATAAATTAGTGGCAACTCAGCTCTTGGGTGCAGATGTTGTATCGGACATTCATCGATGAAGAATTTTAAACAGTTTCGTCGGCTTTCTAGCGATCGTTCTCGGCATAATGTTTTTTCCCATTTTTCTTTTTTACGTAATAATTTTGCTAATTTCTTCCCATTTTTCCATTCAGAGATGTTGATATCCATCATTGCATTCAGGTAATGCTTGCGAAAAATGAAGGATACTCAGGAAACTTTCCAAGGCAAATAAATTTAAATAAAATTGTGTTTAAGTTCTCCGGCGATACACCACATTTTGTTTCCCGATTGTCTTGATACAATCGGTAGACACGAACCCAAGTCAAAATGCTTTGAAAATTTGAATTTTTACTTGGGGTATTGTAATGTATGATGTGGATTTCTAGGGCTGATTTTCAGATGCAACTTTTGTACGAACAAAGGCCTCTTGATATATTATTTTTTTAGAGCAAGGAGTAAACCTAAAAATATCGAGCAAATCTGTATTATGCAGATTTTATGTTACCCTTGTAACATTCCTTGTAGTAGAAAGAACTTCTTTTGAATCAACTGGGTTGCATAAAGGTCTACATAAAGGGTTGTGAATCCCAAAAATGTTTCTTTGAATCTCTCCATGTAATTCTATTCCCTACCCCCATTGCCTCAAAACAACTTCAACACTTAATTTAAAATGTCAGGATATTAATTTTGAATGTGCAGATAAAGGAATAAAATAAAAATGCGATAAAATATCGACTGTTGCATAACTTCCTCTTCACCTCTTCAATATTTTCCAGTAATATTTCTCAAATCACCTTTTCAACTTTCCATCATTATACTTCTCCATAACCTCTACCTCAAAATCCTTGTCTTCAGTCATACTTCTACTCATCTTGCAGCCCAGTCAAATTATGCATCTGACCTTGCAAAATTTTCATGGTACTTTTTATATTTTATTTGGACATATACCAAAAGTATGAAACCGAATTTGCAGCTACGAAGACCTTTGCAAACTGCGAATTGTCCAAACAACCAGTGGAATATGTGTACTTTAAGTTTAGTTTAATATCTTTGAAATTATCCATCTACAAGAAGAATTATTCGTGCTCTTTTTAAGGAAGATGAATTTCTATGCAACATAAGAACTATGTTAGCTCCGTACGTCTAGAACTTTCTGAGAAATAACTTTTTTTAAATTGGCAATATTTTCCAAAAAGTGAAAAAGTTTCGTTTAATTCATATATCTTGCCATATATCGGGAAGATTAATTATACTAGGAGAAAAATTACAGTTCATAAAAGTGCAGTTAATTTATTTAGCCTTAATTTGAGATCAAAGCGATGACCTACGACCCTACGTAGACCTTAAACAATTCCTCATAAGTTTGCATAGCTCTTCCCTAATGCCCACATTACAATGTGAAATGGAAAATGAAATATATGTAATCCATTCATCATAAAATATGATAACAGGACATCTGTGCAACGCCACGTTGTAAAGCAAGATCTTTCACCACCTTTCAATGTAAATCCACTCACATAAAGGAAGGAGATCGTCACTGTTTTCTCCTCGTTTAATCTTCCTCATCATGCCATTCATTTTCTGAGAGCTCATTGAAAATTCAAGGAAATACGTTTCTAAAATAAGTTCCTTGTCGCTGAATTTTGGTCCGATGATCTCCATTTTGATTTTTTCCAATCATTGATTATTAATTTTTAAGACATTCCCCTCGTAATATTTCTTCGATAGTCAATCTCCAGATTTTCACATTTTAAAGTTGGCATTTTCGTTATCTTTTTCAGGAGCCCATACAGAGTTATCAACTGCATTTCCTTACTTACTGTAAGTATATAATGTTATTTGGTACAAAGATTGTTATTTTTTAGATATTATATTTCCACTTGCAAATTAATATTGAGTACATTACTCGAAACATAATATTCTTGATAAATTAAGGAAATATGATAACCAGAATATCCTTGGGTAATTTTTGCTTGCATTTAATACACATTATGTTCTGATTTAACAATGCGCTTAATTACCGTTGGATATAAAGGATTCACCCCCTAGGTCGGTTGGTATCTAACTTCCTCTAACAATTGCGATCAAGAGCTAGTAGATAGGAATGAGGTGTGAGGTAGTTTGCCCTTGCTTTCCTCACCAAGCCGAAATGCTGCAAGCGGAACATGTTCTCAGAAGTGAAGCAGAATGATTCTACAAGTAATGCTTGTCTTGGCATTCCACAAGAAGAGACCTTAATCGGTGCAATTATTCACTCATACCTCAGTGACCTTCGTGTCCTCATAGCTATGATCAAATGAAATATACACTTTTCTTCTTCCTGCACCAAATGACAAATTAAAAATATCCCATTCATCAGAATATGATAGCAATAACAAATACAATAACATTACACTTACTCCATGCACATATGTAGCTTAACATCGTGGACTATAGGGATGACTTTCCGTAATCATAACGAAAAAAAACTGAAGGAAATATTTCGCCAATGGAAATAAAATGCATCGAATCAAAGTAGGTCGATTTTTTTCATTCCGATCCAGAACTATATTGCGGCTGTCTACTTATTCAAGGAAATAGTCGGAAGGAGGAACCGGAAAGAAATGGGCGTCATGCCCTTGACCTCGTGAAGGCGTTGGGAGGAATTCCCTGTCGTTTACGTAATTACCGTAACGATTTAAACAGAACCTTCGGAAATGAACTTCCAGATGTAATAGATTTTCCGAAGTAGAACGTTTTACCATCAAAAGTTTCTATCCCTTTGATTTCTTAAGATAGGGGTTCTCAAATTGTGCTTGTGAAAAATGTTAACAACAAAGCTCATTTTCTAAATTTTGGCTTTGATAATTTTAACATAAATATGTTTATGATTAATTCTTGGCATTTAATGTCTGCTCAACGACTTAAGAATGTTGAAACACAATTCAAAGGCTGTAACATTGAAGAGTCT
Source organism: Sympetrum striolatum (assembly GCA_947579665.1). Lineage (NCBI taxonomy): Eukaryota > Metazoa > Arthropoda > Insecta > Odonata > Libellulidae > Sympetrum > Sympetrum striolatum. The sequence continues at coordinate 79,580,744 of OX388346.1, forward strand.
ATAAATTGGTATAAAAATTTTAATTTAATCTTTTAAACAATAAATTCATTTCGTAAAAGCTATAACATACGATTGAAAATCGTATGCATTAGCATTTAACCTTCCTTTAGCATTTAGTAATTAAAAATTTCTAAATGCTAAAGTGCGTAGAGAGCTTGGCTCATCTCTTAATATGAAATGAGCGATGCCGAGCAATCTTATTCTACCTAATCACTTCCTATGGAATGCTCAAAGAAAAGTGCAATTAGTACATGGTCACCCATGAAATCATATAATGATTAAGCTGAAAAGATATTAAAGGAATACCTGTTGATCAAAGTGATACCTCTAATACTATTCTGGCTCCATAATCTCATGAACTCCCCCTTTCTCCTGCCATAGACCTCAGAATTTCTCATACCCACTCATTTCTCACACTCAAGTTTTCAATAGGATCTCTGTGGCTCCATATGTTTTGTTTACTGGATTTGCTGTGTTTTGGCTGAATTTAACACCTAAGTTTAACTTCGTGTGTCAACACTTGTGAAGTGCATTGAGTGAAGATCTTCCTCTTCAAGACCATTAGTCTTCTAGTTTTCAGATCATTCGCTTTTCTTCGGAAGGCCCTCCAGGTGAGTTTAATTCTTCTGTTTACTTCATTAACCTTTTTATTATCACCCGTTTTTACCAGTGATCCGAGGTACGTGTATTTTTAGCAAACGTACAGAGGTCTCTCTTGAAGTTTGACTGGACCTTGTGCTTCAGAATAATTATACGATACATAGTCTTTGATTTTATTAAGTTTATCCCGAGTCCTATCTTCTGTCCTGCAGGGTCTAGTTCTTGGAGTCTTTAAGCAAGACCTTCTGCATTGGCTGCAAAGAGTACAATACCATCTGCAAAACGCAGGTGACTGATGTACTCCCCATTCATCCTTATACCCTTCTATTTTCACTACTGTTTTCAAACTTTTACCGTAACTGCTCTGAGTAGGATAGGTGACGGACAGTCGCCCTGTAGAACTCCCTTCTTAATCTGTTCACTTCAGGCATATAGGTATATCAAAACATATAAATGGATACATGTAAATAGGAGCGTGTATAGAGGTTTTATATATATGCTTTAGATTAGCATTAAAGTTAGATTTGCCTTCGCCGCATTTCAATTAATGCGCTCGATAAATAAACAAAGACCGCGCTTCCGAACGAATATGGCGGCCAAGCGATAAAGCGCGCCGCTTCCAATGGCAATCGAATGGGACCGAGTGTGTGTGTTGAATTGGGCCGCTGGAGGAAGAACCTGTGTAGGGAATGAATCGATCGTGTTTTGAGTGGGCGTTCTTGACCCACATTTGGACTCTAGATGTGCATGGGGGGCAATCTAGTAGTATTAGGAGGGGTTGCATTGGTCGGTCCCATCATGGGGAGCCATTATTTTCTCTACTCTCGAAAATCACGAAGGAAACTTAAGTGCCCCTTTGGAATAGGCGGTCGGGAGTTTTCTCGTCGTACTAATTCAGAGGGACTGGGGTTAGGGCTCTTTTTAGTGAGGATGGAGTGATTCGCGAGGCAATGCGTATTTTTCCCCTCTCAATCCCATGCAGACGCACAAAGGGATCTACATTCGTGCATTAAAGGGAGAACACGGCGATCCACGACCAGAAAGGTCTCTTGGTGCGGTGGGAAATCTGTATGGGTTCGGTGATAATTTCAATATGCATGCTAACAAATTTATTGGAACTATCCAAATAGCAACCTTAGGTCTGTTTTTAAGTAATAACCAAAACATAAGAATGAAAACTCCGCCTTAAATGCACAAGTCCCTCCGCTTCTTTGGTATTTTGATGCTGTGGAAAAACTTTTGGTTGACCGTCCAGCCATGGATCTCTATGAACCCCGAAAAACCAGAAAAGATAGATTACATGTAAATTTTGTAATGTATGTGATACGTTGGTGTCAGATAGATCATGTTTATCTGTGTTTTTAATTATCATATCACACCATATCATTAATGTATGCATTTTGTATTATCCGCATCAATAGCACAACCTACCCGGAGCTTAATTGTAATTATAACATGCACTGGTTAATTGTGGGCTAGGATCGAAATAAGCTGTAAAACGTAGCGTTACCACTTTTGAGTAAATTCCGCATGAAACCGAGCAAGTCATTTTCGTTGAGTGTTGCGGATTAAAATCATACAGGGTAACAAAGTATGGTAAACAATAATTTCGAAAATAGAGACCTTTGATTTTTCGTGAAATCCCTCAGCTTCCTCAATTGCGAGTCAAAACGCACAAATGATTTCAGCTGTCGAGGATCTTATAGTATTACTACTACAACTGACGATTGCGAGGATTTAAAAACGGCTGAATTACAGGAGGTTTTGGAATGTTTCGTAAAAGTTCTACTCTGCAGCGAAACATTAATCCAATGACTGGAATTTGAATTTATCACTTTCCTCATGGCACTTTATTTAACTTCGATAGAAAACATTTCTAATTATATTCTCAGAGTTAATTCTGCAACCAATGAAAATTAACTTGAAATGTATTTCTTATGAAAGAAGATGAGCATAATGTAGAGTCGAATCTGAGACCTTAGATTCTCTTATTATCCGCGGAGTGACGACAATTAATTATGAACAAATTTTGAAATATGGGCGACTCTTCGCTAGGAAAAAATTGATTTTGAATAGAAACGTTCAATATTCGGGTTTATTTATTTAAATTGTGTTATACATATTATGCAGCAAAAATGGTGACAGCTTATAAAATTTACTCTTTCTGATTCAATAGCGTTTTATTATTGCATTTAATAATATTTCTGTCATAAAGTTTTCATCAAGGGTCATCAAATTTCTAAGTTTTTAAATTTGAAATGTTGAAATGACAGATGTTTTTTGGATGTTAAAATAATTTTTCTATATCAGAAAACGAATTTTAGGAACAAAGACTTAGATAATAAAGATCGCATATAACAAGGAGTGGGTTTTCATAATGAATATTAGCTATTAAATGGAAATAAAGTAAACTAAATTTCGTTAAATACAACGATATTAAAATGAGTTAAGATTTCCTTCGCTTGCACATCCGTGGACTAGTTCGATTGATAGCTTTAAATTCGGAGATGATTTCAGTGAATTTAGTATGTGTTTTTTCCTTGAATGAAGGAATCTCAATATCCCTTGAGCTCAATATCCCTTGGCTCCTCTTACTTCCACTGATCACAATCGATGTCTCTATAATGACTGAACGGTGCACTTAAAAGAGTGTTACTACTCCATTCAGCCCGTCGTGATTTCTCTCTCAAACTCCCTCTTGAAATTACTCCTCAGTGTTTGCTCTCTCCTATCTTTCTTTCGAACCTCACAGACATTCGTGGATGTGTATTTTAAACAGAAAAGAGTAAATTTACTCTTTATCTTCAAGAATATTTCAATTTAAGATTGCTTCATTTTTCTTCAAAGAGTAAGATTAGGAGATAATTGAAAAAAGCTTGAGTCTACCATCGATTTCAGTTTACTCCTCAGCTAATTCCTTACAGTAAAGCCATCCGCTCGAATACTGGTTGGATCCATGATCTCATAATTAGCTAAATATAGCTTTGAAGGAGGAATGAGGCAATATAACTCACTCCCTCTTGCATTTGCCAATAGCTAGTATAGAGAAGCGATGCTTACCAGGCAAGATGAGGAGTGAGGTAATGTGCTACTGCTTACCTCAAGGAGCAAGAATGCTTTGAATGGGATGCCTGCACAAAGGTGGATCGAAAAAACGTTTCTTTATCGAAATCGGTCAACGGCTAATGCTTGAAGTTTGTGGTCGTTGGTCCTTATAACCCATGAAAAATTTCAACTCGATCGGATTATGTCCTGAGGCAGCGAATTTTAGTCAAAGTTTTAAATTTTTATGAAAAAAATCAAATTTTGGCAATTTTTCCTGATGGTTTCTCAATGTTCCTGAAGTGATTTAATGGAAAATAAATACACGTATCGCTTACTTAGTATTAATGATTTAGTGCGTTTGAATCAGGAAAAAATTCTTATTATTATATCTTATTAATATAAAAAAGTGGTACAATCCTTAGTTCGCAAAATTTCGTCAAAAAACGCAAAATATACAGAAATGTTACGGATGTTGGTTAGACAGTAAAAAAGGTAGTATTTTAATTTATTTATGATAGAAACCCGGTAAAATTGGCCCATCCTCATTACAGATATAATTTACTTTCCTAATAAAATACTATCTTCTGTAAGAATTTTTGCCTCGAAGTTTAGAAATTTCAGCAACAAACCTAAAATGTCAAAAATTCTAGTTTAGTTAAAACGAATATTTTTTGGATGAAGATATATCATTTGCAACGAAAACTGTCATTCAAGCCTCAATATGCCACTTATATGCCTCCGTATGGGGCAGAAATGCCTCCTATGGGACCAGAATAGGAGGCAAATTCATAAAAATAAAGCTGTTTACGGTTAATCATATGATTAATTAGTAAGTAGTATGACGAGTCCTATGATTCAGCAACAAAATAGGACGATGGTCGATAACGTGTAAACTCGCAAGAGAAAGCTGGTCAAGTAAGGCACAATGGAAAGAACATTTAACTAATTTATTTTCCCTTTGTTTTTCTAACGCAAGGAAATTCCTTCCTTCCAACTCGACCCATGAAGACAGTGAACAGTTGAAGGACCTCGGTTAGCTCTCAGTTGAACAGCTGTGAGTGCAATGAAAACAGAACGCCTCTTAGCAATTTAGGTAAATATTTCACGAGAATTATGAATTCTTCATTATTTACTAAATGCTGATAATTACAGACTGTGGATGAAATTAACATTTTGTATTATGTGTATTTAATTTACATTCAATTCTGCGTTGTGAGTGAATACTTAAGTTGTTCCTCAATAACGTCATTTAGCATTACTTGTGTAAGGTGTGATTATATTTACATTTACATTTAAACCCTGCAATCCCCCAGTGGCGCGTGGCAGGGGGTGTAAGACACCGAAATACCTATCTAATCTGGAGAGCTAGTAGCTTCTCTAATACTTCGCGGGAAAAATGACCTTAAGTAGCTATCTATCCTGGCAACTACTTCCCTGTGTCGCTTTTTTGTTTTCTCTCGAAGGTCGCGTAAGTTTATAACTGGGATGACAATATCTGTTATCCCCTCCCCGAAATCGGTGGCGATAAATTAAATCAAAAAGCTTCCGTCGATATTCAAGTCTTCTATCACTAAGAGAGTTCCATCCGAGGGATTCTATCATAGCCGAAACACTGCTGTCGATTCTGAAATCTCCCTTGACGAACCTTGCTGCTCTACGTTGAACCATCTCGAGATCGGAAATTAATCCTACTTCGTAAATTATTAAGTACGTAAGCATTACGATCGGAAAATCAACTGTGAACCGCTACTTTCGAGCCTCTAAGAGAGTGTGCAAGTCAGGAAACACGTAGATCTCTGAACCCTCGAGTACTCGCGTCTGGGTAGAATCGACCCATGTAAATTTTGAAATTCCATATCTTTTTATTAGTGCTTTTTTACTTCTTCTTTCTCACAGTAGCTGAGAATTAGAATGTTCTGAACCAGTCATGCATTCTCGCCACGTCGGAAATGGAAGTTTAATTATTTAAAAAAATTTAGCGGTAGTGCCTGGTAGATAAAAGACCTTTACGTAAAATTTTGCATTTCTGACTTTGTTTCCACCTTAATGTTTAGAGATGTTATATAAATTTCATATAATTAGCAATTATTATTAATATATAAAATTTTATTTTATTTTAAAACAGTTTACTTTTTATACACAATATTCCAAATTCATCATCCATATACTCGGCGTCAAGGATATCGAATTTTTACAGAATATTTTTGCAATTTTTAAATATTTATTTGATTTTATTTTGATAATCAGGTTAAATATTAATATCACATCATCACTAATGAATTAAAAATTTATTCACTACATTTTGAGACAATTTTCCCCTTTGGAAAATGTCGGGTTGATTCCACCCAACGCGAGTACTGACGTTACAATTTGGGATGCGAGTACTCGAGGGTTAAGTGAAACTGAAAGTTAGCATTGCCATTTACGAAAGGTCTTCAAGGAGTTTCTGGAATTAAGCTTTACTGCCTATGGAAATTAACAGAACGGAGATGCATTGTGTTTAGTATTGTTGTGATCACTTAATAATGAATATTTTCGAACATCCCGCCTTAGAATAGACAATAGAAAGTGGAAATATTTTTGAAAACGATAGTGAGGATTTCAAGGAACTTTTATTATTAATATTTATTATAAAATTAATTTTACGTATTGCAGTCTTTCGTAATTCTGTTTAAGGTACATGTTAAGTATCTTATATGTTTAAATTTGCAAACCATATTAAAATAACTTCTTGGTTACATCCAGTATAAATAACAACTACTCGGTTCCTGGATAATCAAGTGGGCAGGACTTTCGGCTCCGGTGAACAATACTACAACAACTACTCATAAACCCAACATGAACTTCCTTATAAAAATAGAGCTAATATCTCAATCAATTTAAAAGGATTGAGAGAATATTTTGGGTAAAAGTTCTTTTAATTAATGTTTTGAATAATTTTACTTCTAAAATTACGCTCGTTCTTCCCATCACTGATCATTAGCAAGCGTATTTTCATATAATAATAATAATAATTTAATATTCGGAAGGTCTGTCCGCTGTCGTAGGGTGCAGTTTTTGTTTAATTCAACTAAATTAAAATTTTATTGGTGTTTCAATTTTCTTCAGACACTGAGAAAGTTAATTTTCTCGGATTTCCATAGTGATTAGCTTATGTCTTATAATATATATTGCCTATGCCTATGATTCGAATTTATTTGGGGAAGCTAATCATCTCAAATTTGCAACCCTATTTGAATATATTTTATCATATCCAGGAGAGCTTATGAAATGCCAGTTTCCGCCATGCTGCAGAATAATATTCCGTTCTGATATCTGCCTTTTCAGTACAATCTATAGCTAAACAGCTATAGCCTTCATATCGATCCTCAACCGGTTTTTAATTCAAACTTTGAAATAATAGCGTTTAACCCTGCATTATTATCGACTTCTGCACTAGCGTGGTGATGCTCTGAAATAACTTCGGTATGATTTTGTCATTTTTCTACGAATTGGATAGGAACCGTGAGGTATTAGATCTTAATATTCTCAAAGAAATATTTTAACAATATTCAGTCTCGATTGTTGCGTAGTTTAACGTTCACTTCTTGAACTTAAAAACAAAAATTTCAAAGCAGCAAATAATATACGAATATGTACGTATTTTACGTATGAGTTGCTTGATGGCACTTCTGCAGTTTCTGTATTTCATATTTTAAACTCTGTAATATGTATTTAAAGTAAATGAGATATTCAAACATTATCCTTCATGGATATTTTTAACGAAAAATTATTTCAATAGTTTGTTTTCACTGGAAAAGAGATTACTAAAAATATCCATAGAAAGGACAATTTCCATTCTGAAAAATACGGGAGGAGGAACGAATACTCAATAATATCTCGTACAAAAGAAATCAGGAAAGAGGAGGTTATACATAAAAAATATCGGATATATTTCAATTATCTGTAATATATTAATACAAAATCGCTTATTCCTTAAAATTAGGAAGAATCTGCGCATTTTAACAACCAAAGTCCAATTTTTTTCAAGAGATGGCGCTAGTCTAGAAGTAAAGTTCGAATTTTCTTCAAGAGATGGCAGTAGCGGCAAAGTATAAAGAAAATTTCGGATTTTCCTCAAGAGATGGCAGCAGCGTCAAAGCTTAAAAACAATAGTTCGAATTTTCCTCAAGAGATGGCAGCAGCGGCATAGTTTAAAACATTAGATCGAATTATCCTCAAGAGATGGCAGCAGCAACAAAGTTTAAAACATTAGTTCCAATTTTCCTCAAGAGATGGCAGCAGCGGCAAAGCTAAAGAACAATAGTTCCAATTTTCCTCAAGAGATGGCAGAAGCGTCAAAATTATCAACAGATTGAAATTTAAAAATTGTATTTTTACCATTTTTAGAGTGATTAGATTTATTAGTTTTAACACTGTGTGTGACGTTTACAGACTCCCAGACAAGAATAGACTAATGACTGAGCTTAGCGTTCTCTATGAGAGAGTTGATTTTAGAGAAATAGGGGGTGCAGTTCCTTTGCTTCAAGTAATACAGAAAAATGAATTGCAAGATACTTTCGCGCAAATAACAGAATTGCTCAGGATTTTGATCACGAATCCAATGACGACATCAGAACCGGAAAGATGGTTTTCGAGTCTAAAAAGGATCAAAACATTCCTTAGAAATACCATGTGTCAGGAACGGTTAAATGCGTTAGCAATGTTATCCATCGAGAAAAGACTTATATCGGAGATAAAGAACTTCAACCAAAAGGTGATTGATAAGTTTTGCAGCAAAAAACATCGCCGCATGGACTTCGTTTTTCGCCATTTAGTGAGTAAAAACAATATTTGTCTTGAATTAATAATTTTTCGTAGTTGCAAAAGTAGTAACTAATCTGCTTCCAAATTCTCGATTGTTTGTTTTTCATTATAAATCGTGATTGAAACTAAAAATTATTAACATTATCATTATTGTTGCTTTTATTGTCTTTTTGTTATTATTTACGTTGCAAATCAGTGTGCGTTTGTCATTATGGCAACATGCAGAATTTAAACAGCGTATTTACAGTAGCTTTTTTGTAGCACGTAGGACGATTTTTTCACGAGCCGCCACTGTGTGAATGTACTCAAGTAAATGCGGCTCAATAATTTTAGTGGTTACAATGACTGACTGGAGTCTTACATGGATTACAGTTAGTGTACGATGTGCGCGTTAAAGGACTCCGTGTCATCTATAACAATGAATCTAATATTTCCTTTCGTAAAACTCTTACCTGGAAAGCCTGCATTTTGAGCGTTGGTCACTTATTGTCTTCCTGGGTGGTTGTGTTAAAGCGTCTGATGCCCAAATGCTTCCACGCGCGATATTTATACGGTTTTCGATTCTCTTGAAGGAGGTATCTCATGCGTGAAATTTTTGTTTCTACATGAATAAAAGGATTCTTCCTGATTAGCAGTGGCACCTCGATGGGAATGTCGTTTTGAAATGTAGAAAGTAAAAGTTATTGGGAGGGAATTGAGAGTGTTGAAGGACACTGTTGAAAAGGGAAACGAAAATGGAAAACTTCTCGTTCACCGAATTTAGTAAATACTGATATAATCGTATTTAAATTGGGAGAGTAGAATTCGATAACTCTCTCCTAACGATTTCACGACTGTTGTATAATATTTTGTATCTGATATTTCCTCTTAATTAAAAACTTATGTGTGATCTTGGAGGTTTTTATTCATGTTTCTGTTGGTGCAGTAGTCAGCCCGAAGGACTACTTTAACCTCAAAATTTCGAAACTATACCAAAAGTTCTTGAAAAGGAATAAAGCTTTTTAGGAAATATTAGGAATTTATTTTTAGAAAGTAAAAGTAATTGGGAGAGCTTTCAGGGTGATGATCATTCGGAGTTGGCGCGAAATCTGTGATCGAAGAATGGAATATGGATCATTGTATCAAATAATTCTTATGACATTGGGCGCACGTTTAAAATTTAATGTTTTGTAAGATTTATGAGTATTTTTTATTTTTAATAGTCAATGATTCCATTCGGTAAATGAATTTGGAAACTATTAAAACAATACCGTGCCTCTATTACGGAACTATCGAAGCGATCCGAAGACCAAGATATGAGTGCAATGGCAAGTGGCGATCTAGAGCAATTATTCCAAAGTAACAGGTCAGAAATGTTAATAGGCACAGAAAGAGTGCTAACTTGATATTATGATACGGAGTATTCCTTACATATTTATCCTATCGATTGCGTAGGATGCACTATTCAATAAGACTTGCATATATGTGTGTCCCTTCTTTCGGCTGCCCAACAATTCGTCAGGGTTTGCTTAGCGTGAACGATGCAATAAAACTCGCAAAACAGGAACAGCGTAACTTTGAAGGAATGGGTTTTTATAACCTTCCAGACATTTCTTGGTTAAATCAAGTAGTCAAGAATGTGCTTCTAGACAACTACGCTAGCACAACTAGAAGAATAAAGTCGCGATCTCATATATTCAAATACCCTTTTAGAGAAAAAAAACTTTTTAGATCCTTTTCTTCCACAACAATGACCTATAAATTGCACGCACAATTAGATTTTCCTATCATAATTGATGAATAACCTATAGGCAATCACTCATGAGATAGCTTCTTCGTTATCTTTTTGGATTCTTTTTTATGAAACAAAACACTGACTAATGTTCGAAAACTGCAGTTCTTCTTATAAGCGAATATTTTATTATTTATACTCGGCCTTATATCCTCTAACTTTCGATAGCTGTTGTTTCCGATTGTAAATTCTGAGAAATGTTAGCGACCTTCCACTCGTCTGGAAGCATAGAAAGCTAAAATATAATTTTCCATCGACATCAGACAATAAAGGAATAAGTATACCTCTAAAAATACCCAAAGGAGGGAGTAAAAAATCAATTGGAAAGAGTTAGAATGCAAGCTATCTTCCCAAGATAAAGCATAGTTAAAACTTTTCATCATTTATCTCAATTTCTCTCTTAAACAGTTAATTGTCATGTGAGAAAACATAACAGTTGTAGGCGACACATTAAACATGGTCAGCACAAGCAATATTGTCACAGGTAACGTTCCATTTATGCATTTTCAATGAAATTTAGGATTGAACTAGACTTTTTATTGTATTTAAGGAGATTCATGGCAGATTTAGGAGTACACACGATTGCAAAAGGCAACCTTTGTTTCTTTTATAAGTATTGTTTTAGTAGTTCCTGCTCTGAAAGCGTATAATCTTCTCTTGGGCACTGATAAAGTAATGCTGATTTGCGTCTCATCGAAAAACTAGTTGAAATCGATTAATTGGTACTACAAGTCTTGTTTTTATATCACTTCGCAATTAATTATCCGATGAATTAAAGAATTTTTAGTTAAACTATCATTCGATTACAGTTGGACGCACCTTAGGGCCATGTTTTATTCTCTGAGATAATAAAATAACAGGTTAACCTTCCCGATTAATTTTTAGAGGTAGAGTAGAATAGGAAGACCCGGTTTGCCTGTTTCTTTTACGCCAACCTTCCAGGGTACAAAACGTAACGATTTGACCTGTCGGCAAGCTTCATATCCAGAGATACTATTAATTTCCAAAATATTACAAAGAGCTCTCTGAAAAGTATCTATAGGTTCCCAAAATCAGAAAAGTATTGCTATAAGTTAGTCACGAATGAAAATTGTTGAAATTAAATTGAATAAATTTAGCATCAATCCACGTAAGACCCAAATTAAATACATATAACACTGATTTGATCTTATAGCAAAGTGACCCCGAGGCTGTTTTTGGATGAATGGATTAGTCAAACTAGTTATGCGGAGAAAGATCATATATAATGTACTGTCAGAGGGGATAAACATATCATATCGCTTGGGCATATTTTTAGATAACAGTTTAGTGACATATTATGTATATACGAATTGTACAATTTACACTCTTCTATGAAATGTAATCGCGATGTTAACTAAGAGGGAACATTTTCAAAGTTATACGAAGCAACCGAATTTAACGACCACAATGGAGAAAGAGAATTACTGGAATGCTTTTTGCGGAATTGTTTCAAATAGCGAACCGGTATTGAAGAGTGTTCTCATACGCAAGATAAAGGGCGAAAGGTCATTGTAACCGTACGAAGTCTCTAAAGAAAGGAAAATGACGAATGATTCTGCGAAGAAATCATTATGGGCTTATCCTCCGTCCAGTTCAAGAGGGACTAACTACTTCCTATTATTTAAAGATTAATTAAGTATGCTGCCCTAGATTTAGGTATTTGTGCGTCACGTTTAGATTCTAGGGTGGAATTCAAATAAGAAATTAGACGGACTATACGATGATTGTTGTAAGGTACTTCGTACTTGAGAATCCATGTTTTTTTCTAAAAGATGAAATATTGATAAAATAGCATTAACATTCTATTTTGAAAGTTGAAAGGAAATTAAGAAGGACTGCCATAGACTAAAACGTTATCTTGATTTGGGCTCTCAGAAAAGGTACTCAATGAATAAGAATTAAATTATACACATAATTATCAATATTCAATAACAATCTATATTCGGATACAAATGGTACGTACAAAACGAATTACTTTTACTCTGGTCGAATCTATTCTTTCCTTATTTGTACGGGTTTTCTTACCGATAGATATAAAGAATCCAAGAATGAAAATTCGCAGACATACCTCTTTTGAACGTGTCTATTTCCAAGAGGGAATTATCGTAATGAGCATTGGTTGGAAATAATCAAACAAGTATATAGGAAATGCAGTGCACTTTTATTCTGATGTCAATTGTTTAGTAGTGCAAATATAACCTGGGTTATAAAAAACGCTTGAGATCCTGTCGAATGATTGCGATCTTAGTAGTGAAGTCCACCGTAGTGTCCAGCGAGGGCAAGACTGTTTCCGTTGGCGTAAGAATCAGCTCCACCATAGTAACCACCTCCGTACCGTGCTCCGTATCCTCCATAAGCGAGTCCTCCTCCGTAATGGCCTCCGTCAGCAATGAAGTCTTGACGGCTGATTGCCCTGTCGTGCTCCTTAAGATTGTAAGCGTTCTTCACGACTGCTCCGTCGCGGGATTGCCACTGGTTCTTGACATCGCCGGTGTTTGGGGAGTGGACTCCATATTCGAAGTTGTACTTGGGATAGGCCTGTAATAAGTCGCAAACATATATTATTACTTTTTAACTAGAGCATAAAATTATTTCGATTAATGAGAGGACGAATGCATTTGGCTATCAGTCGATTGACTAAATATTCAATGTAAAAAGTACTGGAACTATCATATCTCAGAATATTTAGGCGAAAACTTTAAAAGCATCTGAGCTCATTGTAACCTTCTATGACACCGTAGTTACTTACGTAGTAACCCGCGTGACCATATCCAGCCAGTCCATATCCAGGGTAAGCCAAAGCAGCTGTTGCTGATACAGCAACCAGCAAAATGATCTAAAAGAAGTAATTGTTACAAGTGAGAGTAGCATTATATTTCCTCTGTCTGAAAGAAATATTATTATCAGATGTAGTTATTTTCGTTTAGGTCAGAGGCTATAAAGTTTTTACAAATATGACCCGGTTTGGGAATCGTTGAATGGCTTGAGATTAGAAGCTAGGCTGCGATTCGTCCATAAATCCTGGGAAGTATACTTGCGGAAGATGTAAGCGTTATCATGCATCGGTCCTGCTACTTCGATCGATTCCACAAAGAGCGTAAATCGAGAGAAATGGTTGTTAGGACAAATCGTGTTAAAACTTTAGCCTTTCCGGAAAGATACGCGATGTTAGCAGAGTAATGACGTTGACCGGAAAACTTGCATTTCAACCCTCAGCCACACGCCGGAAGGCAGCTCGAAGGATATTGATGTAGATTATCTATATCTTGATGATATAAACAGAAGTGCAGTGCAGTGTCCGCATATAATGAAATGAAATTGACAAAAGGTAATATAAAGCGTAGTTGAACTACGAATAGTCAATAATAATTAGAATGAAAATAGAATTTTTTTTGTGAATCCAAAGGTTTTCCACCTCGATTCCTATGTTAAACTGAATATCAGAATAATAATCGCAGATGATATTCATTGTGTAAATATTTTCCAGTTAATGCGGCTTGATCATTTCTGAAGTTATAACGACGTATTTAACATAGTTTACAAAACCTCTACGAATTTCGCGTTAAGGAGTTGGCCTCTGTCATCTATAACTATGTATTCGACAATTTATTCCATAGACGAGAGACTCTTACCTGGTAAGCCTGCATGTTGAATATTCGTCACTTGGTGTCTTCCTGGGTGGTTGTGTTGAAGCGAGTGATGCCCAAATGCTTCCACGCACGATATTTATACGGTTTTCGATTCTCTTGACGGTGTTATCTCTAGCTTGAAATTTGTGTTTCTACATGAATAAAGAGATTCTTCCCAATTAGCAGTGGCAACTCCATTGGAATGTCGTTTTGAAACTGTAGAAAGTAAAAGTAATTGCGAGAGAATTCAGGGTGATGATCCTCCAGAGTTGACGCGAAATCTGTGATCGACGATTGGTATATAAATCATATATACCCGCTCAGAGTAACAACTTTCTAGCAATGCCCCAACACACCAATGCACAAAATGCACAAAATTTGGTTGAACCTATCCAAAATCAATGAATGGACCTGGGATTGCTTTTTCATTATGTGTTTGGATTTTATTTATAATGCAAAACTCTGATGAATGTTTATAACACAGGGCTAGCATATCCTATCTACCTCTATTGCCCAAAAGTGAAGCCAGGGGTAAAGCGGCAAATTGCGCATTTCGCCATGCTGGTGAGAACTTTTCGTACCTCCCTATACTAATACATTGTTTTTTCGTGATTTTGCGGCTTTGATACAGAGTTATCAAGGTTTGATCGAGTAATTCGAAAGTTTTGGAACACAAAATGTTGTTTGAGCAATGCGTAACACGAAGCAATTTTGTTATTTTCGCATTTCTAAAGGTTTAATAGGTAAATAAGTAGGGGCTTGTTTCTGCCTTCAATATGACCAATTGCAGTGCACTTGGCTGTAAGAACAGATTCGTCATCTTGACAACTTTTACTGCATTGAGCCCCAATTCTGAATTAGAACAAACATTTGCACAAGCGGAAAATCTCTAATTACCCTGATAAGGTATTATAATGTATGATAGAGTAGCTTTATCTCATTGCGGTAAACGATTATTAAGGAATTTTTATGCCATACTTGGTATTGATCGTTTAAAACTAAGTCGGATTAATGCTTTATAATATACATAAAATTAACATTATAATAATCAACGAGGTTTTAATACAGTTTTCGGAAGGTTGGCAGATGATTCGTTTTTTATATCGCTCTAGCAGACGACACCGGCATCCGAGAAGTTTACATTGCAGGCATGTTTTATTTTCCATGATGAAAAGAATCTAGAGGACTTAGAGAAAAAAATCGAACATGATCGTTAATTATAAGGTTCATTTAAACTATCTGTGTCCATGTCATAGGATAGACAAGCTCCTGAGTCCCGTATGAGAGGAAAATAAAACCCCAAAAATACATGTAGTTAAAGGGGAGCTGGCGAAAAGTTCTCACCAGTGCTCTGCGGGTTGCGTTTTTTCGGCTTCACTTTCCCGTCGTTAGACTCTCCCTGTGGTTTATAATCTATAGTCTTTCGTATGAGCGAATATTTTCTTATTTATACTTGACCTACTATCCTCTAACACTCGGTACCTGTAGTTTACGATTCTAAGTTCTGATAAACGTTTGCAACTTTCCACTCGTCGGGAAGCATAGATTATTAAAATCTAATTTTACATATACATCAGATGGAGAACGGATAAGTATATCACTAAAAATACTCAAACGAGGGATTAAACATTTAATTGGAAAGATTTTGAATGCAAGCTATCGTCCCATCTTAAAGGATTGTTGAAAATTTCGTAATTTATCTCGAATTCTCTCTCAAATATTCCCTTGTCTTGTGAAAAAACGAATCAGTCTTAGGTGAAACATTAACCAATCAGCACAAGCAATTTTCTTGCAGGTTACGTTACACTTATGTATTTTTACGAAATATAGGAAACAACTGTACATTTTATTGTTTTTATGGAGAGTCATGGTAGTTTTAGTAATACGCAGGAGTGTAAAAGGCAACCTTAGTTTCATTTTAAGTATTGTTTTTGTTGTTAAACTTCTCTTCGGTTCAGATAAAGTGATACTCTTTTTCGTCTCATCAGGAACCTTGTTATAATCGATTGATTGATACTACAAATCCTATTTTTATTGGTTCGCACCTGATTATGAGATAAATTATTACCTAATTAAGTATAACTATGGTTCAGTTATAGTTCTCCGCGCCTTTTGGTAGTGTTTCATTCTGTATGATAATTAAATAACAGATGAACCTTCCAGGTTAATTTTTAAAAGTAGAGTGGAATAGAAAGACCCGGTTAGCCTGTTTCTTTTACGCCAGCCTTTCAGTGCACTAAGCGTAATGGTTTGTACCTGTTGGCAAGCTCTATATCCATAGATGCCAATTCATTTCCAAAATATCACCAAGTGTTCTCTGAAATGTATCTAAAGGTTTCCAAAATCGGAAAACATATTGCTATAAGCTAGTCACGGATGAAAATTGTTGAAATTCGATTAAAGAAATAAAACATCTATCCACGTAAGACTTATTACCTAGGAAAAAAAATGTTGCTTGCATACAGATAGCATATTGATATCACACATTTCAAGTCGACATCATATCGAGGACCTCAAAAAAAAAAGATTGAAAATATTCTTGAAATTCGCTGCAATTTATCCGTCCGGCATCGAACCCGGGCCTTCCTGGTGATAATAACTGTGCAGCACATCAGAAGATCAATCCCTAGCTATGTATGAAATCTCAAGCTAAAATATATGCTGCAACTGCTACAAAAGACGTCCTACTTTTCCCTAATATTCTTTATGTGAGAAATATTAATGTTCTCTGACAGCGAACGCAAGAACAGTATGGTCTTATCTTAATTTCTTTCTTAAACTTAGTCTGAATATACATCTTCTAGCTAAGCAAGAACTTCCTATCATTTCTATAAGTACATCAAAACAAATAATGAATAACTACCCCAATGTGTTTTATATTGGAGATATATTTACCGCCAGGCATCGAACCCGGATCTTCCTGGTGATGCTTCATAAGCAGAACAATAGAAAATCACCATGTTTACCTAACTGTGAAAATTAAAGCAGAAATATTGGCTGCAACTGAGTTCATTTCAAGAAATATGAGAACTTGAGAGTAAAACCTCTATTGAAAAGAGTGGGCCTTTTAAGCTACCGTCCCAAATTAAATCATACATGAAAAATTTCATCACTTCTTTCATTCTCTTTTGCGACAAGTTCATTGTCATGTAAGGAAACCGAAATTTCTTTGAGGGCATATAAAGAAGTCAGTATGAGCAACTTTGTCTCGGGTTACAATCAACTTACGACGACTAGGAAAGGGGAATGGGAAACTTCGGCGAGGGACACTTCGGCGAGGGACACTTCGGCGAGGGACACTTCGGCGAGGGACACTTCGGCGAGGGACACTTCGGCGAGGGACACTTCGACGCGAGCCATGGTTATGACCAAAAACAACTTCGTTGTTCCTTAAATTATTAGTGAATAATATGTAACTTGTGATTAGCGTAAGATATAGCATTCGGGTAGGGTAGGGTAGGGTAGGGTTTGGTTGGGTTGGGTTTGTGATGGGTTGTGTTGGGTTGTACACTATTTACATAACTTTACAACATCTCAAACATTAAACAATATACCTCTAATTTCCATTCCATGGACGAATTTTATAGCTTACCCTAATCACAAGTTACATATTATGCGCTAATAATTTAAGGAACAACGAAGTTGATTTAGTCATAACCGCGGCTCGTGCCGAAGTGTCCCGCGCCGAACTGTACCGCGACGAAATGGGGCCCGTGCCGAAGTGGCATAGCCGAAGTGTCCTAGGAAAGAACTGGACTGTTATATGGTATTGTTGGAGTATGATGGTAGCTTTTATAATATTCACCGGTGAAAACAGGTAACCTATGTTTTATTTTTGGAAGAATTGTTGTTGCTCTGGAAGTAAAAACATTTCCCTTCGGTGCTGTTACAGTAATACTTAGTAATCAGATCAGATTATTCGAAAACTTTTCGAATTGCTACCAATTTCTCAATCTCTTTCCCCTTTTTCCCACATCTGACGTCCTCTAATCTTATGAATCGCAAAAGAAAATCGGAATCCATTTTTGCTCCTGGAGATAACGCAAGCTTCACTACCACTACTTTAGGAAACATTTGATTCTTGAGCTTCCCAATGAACTCAATAATATAAGTAAATCTATTAAGCCTTAATTTAAACTTCATTAATATAAAATGCATCCCTGTCTCCTTTAAAGAGACGCTTGGCTTTCTCGATTCATATATTTGGATGCATGGTAATAATTTAAATCGATTTCTCATCAAGAAAAAGCTGCAAAGATTGCATCTCTGATTTGACTTAACGAGCAGACACTTCTGGCCCAGGGAATCGATTAAAAATATTCCACCCCAGTGGCCCACGCGCCAACAAAAGGGTAAATTATCGCAACAGAGAAATGTAATTATTGAATAGCGCTTTGCCTAAAGTGCTTCAAGAATAGAAGCCTTAATGAAGAATGTTCTTATATGCAAGTTATTGGGAGAAGTGTCGTTGAGAGTGTGAAAAGTCTTTATAATAAGGAAATGTCTGTCAACGAGCGAGGAATTTGGTGAAGGACATATAAAGTTCGAATCCTTCCTCCCATTCAACAGGGAGGCCCTGCATAACTGCTGAATTAAGAATAATTAAGATTGCTGACCACGATCTATGCATATATAATTCCCATGCTGACCTCAAGGTTAAGTTCAGATAAGAATTGGGAAGGGAAAGTTAATGGCTATTCTATCGTAGTACTACATAGTTGATATTCCATGTGTTTTTAAGAATGCGAAACATAGATAAAATAATAATGCAATACAATTATGGAAAATCGATACAATAACCTAAATCAATATCGCTATGGGGAACTTAATGAAAGTTGTCAATGAGCCATAATTTAATTAAAGTAATACATAAGTAGCATTCAATGCAGATATGCAAATGGATAAGCAGGGAACTTTATGATCGGCAACGATAGCTTAAGGTTTGTGTGAAGGACTCGAAGCGCATTTTTCCATTAAGGATCTACAAAAATTGTTATGTGTATAATACTTTTGACGAAAGCTTAGATAGAAGAAGATACTTTCTAACCTCAATCTCACCTTAAGAAAGACCTTATAGACCGTACAGTCTTTAATGTGAATAGAAAAAACATTTTTTAGAGAGAAAATTAGAGGAAATCCGTTTTTTGAACGTATCCATTATCATGAAAGGGCGAGAATTATCCTGATAAGTATCGATTGGAAATAATTTAACAATAGTATAGGAAATGCACTGCACTTTTATTCTCTGCAAGATTTTTTTTGGTGCCTACATAACCAGGTTTATAAACACACTTGAGTTCTTGTCAAATGTTTTCGATGTTAGTAGTGAAGTCCACCGTAGTGTCCAGCGAGGGCAAGGTTGTTTCTGTTGGCATAAGAAGCTGCTCCACCGTAGTAACCACCTCCGTATCCTCCTCCATAACCTCCAAGAGCGAGTCCTCCTCCGTAATGGCCTCCGTCAGCAATAAAGTCTTGACGGCTGATTGCCCGGTCGTGCTCCTTAAGATTGTAAGCGTTCTTCACGACTGCTCCGTCGCGGTATTGCCACTGGTTCTTGACATCGCCAGTGTGTGGGGAGTGGACACCGTATTCGAAGTTGTACTTAGGGTAGGCCTGAAAGATACACGTGAAAATACATAAATTACCGGTATTAGAAAACAATTTACAATTTCAAGGTTTTAAATATTAAATATGAATTTTTCTTTATATGTTGATTTTCTAATGCTAAAAATTAAAAGGTTCTTGGACTTTCAAATTTATACGTTAAGGATTTTAAAATTTAAAGGTATTTGCAAATCGTTATCCATCGATGACACCATATTCACTTACATTGTAGTCTGCGTGGCCATATCCAGTCAGTCCGTATCCAGGGTAAGCCAAAGCAGCTGTTGCTGATACAGCAACCAGTAAAATGATCTAAAATAAGAAATGGTTACAAGTGAAAGATGCAGCATTATATTTCCTCTGTTCTGTAATAATTATCCTTATTTCTACTTCATTTTGAAGTTGCGGCTAAGGACATTGAAGGAATATAAAGCAATGAATTTTATAAATGCAGGGCTCATGGAATATCATATGTCATGCAGCTATGAATTATAAACACAACATTCCGAATAGAAAATTTAGGATGAAAACATCGTGTTCGTTCTTGCCTGGAGGATTGCAAAATCCGTTTCGGAAATCTTGGTTTAGCAGTTAATAATTATATATTAATAATCGGCAATAATTGCCAAATAAAAACAGCCCTTAATGTTTAATTCTACCTTGTGTATGGTTGAATTGATTTGCATACTGACTGTAAACTAAATTACGGGAAGTTTTTGGAGGGGTATCCCTCCCATCCTTGGACGATTGCCGGACAGATATTATGGGTAACTTGCTATATCCCCCTTGACCGTTACCACCTCGCACTCATACCAAATTGCACCGATTGGATCAAGTGAACAGTAAAGGCAATAAGGAAAAATCTTAGCTTTTATTCTGCAGAAATTCTCAAATACATTTTTAATCTTTAGGAAGGGAACTGGTATTAGTACGGGCACACGAATTCAAAAGGTTTCCTAACACGATCCCTATGATTTAATCAATCTTCTCAGACTCTCAGTCAGATTCTCAGTCGATTTAAATTGTATAAATATTTTCAAGTAAATGCGTCTGATTCATTTGAGGAGTTATAAGGACGTTCCTGAAGATGGCCACGAAGGATGTGGCCGAAACGTCGCTTTTATCCGAAGCCTGCACCCGGCTGAAGACCCGAGAACTATTCCTTCAGCAACTACGCCGGGAAAAACAGAGATCTTTTCTCACGTACATGTTAAATGGTTTATAATACGTATACGAATTGTACGCAATAAGTTTGGTCCCTGTTGTCTATATATCCAATATTTCCTCTTATAGATAGGATACTCTTACCTGGTAAGCCTGCATGTTGAGAGTTGGTCACTGTGATTCTTCCTGAGTGGTTGTGTTAAAGCGACTGATGCCCAAATGCTTCCACGCACGATATTTATACGAATTTCGATTCTCTTGAAAGAGGTATCTCATGCGTGAAATTTGTGTTTCTATATGAATGCAGAGATTCCTCCCGATTAGCACTGGCACCTCGAAGGGAATGTCGTTTTGAAACCGTAGAAAGTAAAAGTAAGCGGGAGGGAATTCAGGGTGATGAACATTCAGAGTTACCCTTTATTGTGGGAGTTGAGCTGCGTCAGTTTAAATGTAATGTTCTATGTTGACATAAGTAGACAAAAACCCCTAAATTTGATCATTCGTGTATGCGATCTAAGGTAATGAGCTAGCAGTTGGTTCGTTAAATTACGCTAGCGGTAATACTGTTAAGTATGCTTTGGGAAAAGCTAGTATAATTTTTTCCAAACATTTCACATATGATAATACATCAAATCCTATACTGAAGTTGTTAAGCCTCAGTGGATGTCGTATATTATGGTCATAAAGGACGGTATCATTAAACTTTTGTTCAAAGTTATCCGAATAAAGCTCCTTAAATCATACCGAGTTTAGTGTACAAGGAAGTAGCGAACCTATCGCCATTTCTTTTAGTAATATTTGATAAGTCTATTAGTAAAGGTGCTGAAGGATTATACATTACGGGCATCACACCGATATTTGAAAGCAGCTGAAAGGAAGATCCAGTTTATTATAAGACTTTCACATTTACATCACTGAATGGTAAAATTATGGAACAAGTAAGTGCTCTAATTTGAGTCTTCTAGAATCTTCGAAATTTGATAATTGCGAATGAACAGTTTTCAAGGGAATCGCCCATGCAATACTCAGCCTGCACCATTATTCCACGATATCCAGAAATCTGCAGGACAAAAACAAAAAGTAATTCTATGAGTTATTTTAAGATTTCCGGAATTCTTTCGATAAAGTAAAATCTGAGAAAAGTTTTTTAAGATAGAATTTTCCCTACCGAATAAAATAGATTTTTGAAGAGTTCAGTAGTTAACTTTTTTCAGCCTTCGCGGGATGGAGTTGAAGAAGGAATAGTGAAACAACTTGCAACTCTCACGAAACATTTATCATGGCGTACCAAAATCCGTAATATGTGTGAAAAAGAACTAAAAAGTCGTTTGCTTTACGAGAATAGTTGGTAAGAGCGAAGAAAATTTCACGAGGGATGTTACTTAGCGTTTGTTAAGCCTAACCTCGAGTATGTATGTAGTAAAAAAATTACTTTTATAAATATGCATCCTGTTTTGCATCCTTACCTGATGATGACGATGTATCGTTGAAACCGGTCGTTTCAAATAAACTGTGGAAAAAAGTACTTGCTTCTGTTATTTTATTGTGATGAATTTCCACAAAACTACGCCTTCCTCCGTGGATTTTATTTTATGTATGTAGCGTATGAAACCCTGCCCACATCTGTTATATTTGGGAATAGAAAAAAGTACAACGAAACTCGACACACTTTGAAGAGAATCGCTAAGCGAAAGCAGTGATTGTTACTAAGATGATGCATGTGAACCTTCAGAAGATGGTAGATCAATATAAAAGATAAGTTTACTAAATTAGTTAAGAGAAAGTAAGCTCTAAGAAGATGATAATATACGATCTCCAACTTAAATATGTTTCATAATGCGAGGAAGATCAGGGAAATCAATGATAGGACGAATCATTTCAAGAATTCATTTTTCAACGAATGATACGCAAAAGCAATCGATTAGGAAAATAGAGTCTATGTATTTGCACCCCTTGCCACACGCTTAAAAGCTTATTGACATGGTCCTCAATGATTGGAAGTTTTATATCAGCCGGACGGCACCTTTTAATTATGTGCAAATCTGTAAGTTTCCCTTCCTTAACCATCCCTTTACCGAATTCTATCATCCAAACATATAAACCCACACTAACAGAATAGCTGAAATGTCCGTTGATATTTCACTGGAAATAAAACTTGATATGTATAATAATAATTTCGGCTCACTAGATTCTAAAGTGAACAATAAATAGCTGATGCTAGAAATTATACAGGAGATGCTTATAACTTACTTGTAACACCACTAATAGATTGATAAAATATAAATTTAGAGAAGCGATAATGCACCCACTAATATGTGCCAAAATGCGGCTCCCAGGGTATATAAATCGCATGCTGCTACACATAGATTCTTAACCAAAAGCATATTCTGTGGATACGCTTTGTTAAGCATAGAAAATCATCAGAGCAATAATCCAAAAAAAATCATGTATAACATATATTTTTTAAGCACTGACACAATGTGTTTAACCCCGGGATACTCAACCTGGCGAATGGCGGGCACCGAGTCGCCCGAAGCGACCTTACACAGCGCACGCCAAACTTCGTTAAAAATAATTTGTATATTTGCTACAATAGTACTACTTGGGATTGTACTAGCCGGGAGAGTGGAGGTTAAGCGGGAAAGGGGTAAAGATAAAAAACCTGGGTTGGCCTGGTCTTGGGCTTCGTAAACATTGATGGTATCTAAACTTTATCCCTCCTATCGCCTCTGTCCAGATTAACCAAACGCGTATGTAGTTCAGAAATTGTACATTTTGCGAATGCAATGATTCAACTCAGCTCATCTTTTCAATGTATCAATTACTCTGTAATCAATGACTGCTGCTTCTCGGAACGCAGGGGTGCACATGCAGCGAAAACCTTCATGCCAGATGTATTCCCCGTAATTACATCTTCTTCGGAGATAAAGACTTTCTCACGTTGAGGTTGTGATAAAATTATATACATTGTAATATTTTAGATCTTATTTACTACGGAGCGTTTTTTCTTCAAACGGCAAACGGTTAACTTCTAAAGTGTAATATTGCCAAGGGATGGCCTGAAAGTCGTCATGGACGGAAATGTTATGTGGTGCACGCTTCGCTTTCGGAAGCGCCCTTTGGGGCCCTGGCGCCAAAAAAGGTTGAGTACCCCGGGACTTAAAACTATCCAAAGTCATGAATAAATTTATAGGCAAACAATCATGTGATAGCTATCTCATTTTTATTTATGTAACAATACGCTGACGACTGCCCAAAATCTGCACTATTTCTTATGATCGAATATATTTCTTATTTATGCTAGACCTACATACCTCCTGCTTCGGTATCTCTAGGATACGACTTAAATTTTTTATACATTTTAATCACGTTTCACCCGTTAGAAAGCATAGAATATTCCAATTTCTAATAATAGAATATAATAGAAATTCCAATTTTTATAAATCATCGGATCGAGAAGGAATGAGTTTATCACAAAAATTATGAGAACTAAAGAGTAAAACTTCTATTGTAAAGAGTTTGAATGTAAGCAATCGTCCAAAATCAAAGGATGCATGAAAAATGTCATCACTTCTTTCATTTTTTTTTGCGACAAGTTCTTTGTCATGTAGGAAACAGAAACGTCTTAGAGGGTATTTAAAGAATTCAGCATGAGCAATTTTATCTCAGGTTACTATCAACTTAGAAACGACTAGGAAAGAACTAGAATGTTATTAGCAGTTGGTCGAGTATGATGGTAGTTTTAATAACACTCACCGGTGAAAAAGGCAACCTATGTTTCAATTTTGGAAGAACTGTTCTTCCTCTGGAACAGAAATTCTTTCCTTCGATGCTGATAAAGTAATACTTAGCAATCAGATAAGATTTTTCAAAATCTTTTCTAATTGCTACCAATTTCTACATCCCTTTCCCCTTTTCCCCACTTCTGACGTCATCTAATCTTATGAATCGCAAAAAAGAAACCCGGAATCCTTTTTTGCTCCTGGAGATAACGCAAGCTTCACTACCACTACTTTGGGAAACATTTTATTCTTGAGCTCCACAATGAGCTCAATAATATAAGTAAATCTATTAAGCCTCAAGGTAAAGTTCAGATAAGAATTGGGAAGGGGAAATTAATGGCTATTCTATCGTAGTACTACGTAGTTGATATTCCATGTGTTTTTAAGAATGCGAAACATAGGTAAAATAATAATGCTATACGATTATGGAAAATCGATACAATAACCTAAATCAATATCGCTATGGGGAACTTCATGAAAGTTGTCAATGAGCCATAATTAAATTAAAGTAATACATAAGTAGCATTCAATGCAGATATGCAAATGGATAAGCAGGGAACTTTATGATCGGCAACGATAGCTTAAGGTTTGTGTGAAGGACTCGAAGCGCATTTTTCAATTAAGGATCTACAAAAACTGTTATGTGTATAATACTTTTGACAAAAGCTTAGATAGAAGAAGAGACTTTCCAGCCTCAATCTCACCTTAAGAAAGACCTTATAGACCGTACAGTCTTTAATGTGAATACAAAAAACTTTTTTTAGAGAGAAAATTAGCGGAAATCCGTATTTTGAACGTATCCATTATCATGAAAGAGCGAGAATTATTCTGATAAGTATCGACTGGAAATAATTTAACAATAGTATAGGAAATGCACTGCACTTTTATTCTCTGCAAGATTTTTTTGGGTGCCTACATAACCAGGTTTATAAACACACTTGAGTTCTTGTCAAATGTTTTTGATGTTAGTAGTGAAGTCCACCGTAGTGTCCAGCGAGGGCAAGGTTGTTTCCGTTGGCGTAAGAAGCTGCTCCACCGTAGTAACCACCTCCGTATCCTCCTCCATAACCTCCAAGAGCGAGTCCTCCTCCATAACCTCCATAAGCGAGTCCTCCTCCGTAATGGCCTCCGTCAGCAATGAAGTCTTGACGGCTGATTGCCCTGTCGTGCTCCTTAAGATTGTAAGCGTTCTTCACGACTGCTCCGTCGCGGGATTGCCACTGGTTCTTGACATCGCCGGTGTGTGGGGAGTGGACTCCATATTCGAAGTTGTACTTAGGGTAGGCCTGAAAGATATACGAGATAATACATAAATTACTGGCATTAGAAAACAATTTACAAGTAGTGGATTATTTACATTAAATATGACTTTTTCCTTATAAGATGATTTTTTAATGCTTCAAACAAAAGAGTACTTTGACTTTCAAATTTAAACGCTAGAGATTTTAACATTTACAAAGGTATTTACGAATTGTTATCCGTCGATAACACCATAGTTACTTACGTAGTAATCTGCGTGACCATATCCACCCAGTCCATATCCAGGGTAAGCCAAAGCGGCTGTTGCTGATATAGCAACCAGTAAAATGATCTAAAAGAAATAATCGTTTTAAGCGAAAGATGTAGTATTACATATCCTCTGTTCTGTAATGATTATCCTTATTTCTACTTCATTTTGAAGTTGCGGCTAAGGACATTGAAGGAATATAAAGCAATGAATTTTATAAATGCAGGGCTCATGGAATATCATAGGTCATCCAGCAATGAATTGTAAACACAACGTTCCGAATAGAAAATTTAGGATGAAAACATCGTGTTCGTTCTTGCCTGGAGGAATGCGAAATCCGTTTCGGTAATCTTGGTTTAGCAGTTATCAATTGCTCAATAAAACAGATTGGTAAACAGCCATTAATATGTAATTCTACGATGTAGACGGAACAATTGATTTGCATACTGACTGTAAACTAAATTACGGGAAGATTTTGGAGGGGTATCCCTCCCATCCTTGGACGATTGCCGGACAGATTGTATGGGTATCTCGCTATATTTCCCTTGACCGTTCCCACCTCGTACTCATACCAAATTGCACCGATTGGATCAAGTGAACAGTAAAGGCAATAAGGAAAAATCTTTTCTTTTATTCTGCAGAAATTCTCAAATATTTTTTTTATTCTTTAGAAAGGGAACTGGTATTAGTACGGGCACACGAATTCAAAACGTTTTCTAACTCGTTGTCTGTGCTTTAATCAATCTGAGAGAATATTCATATATGATTTAAATTGTATAATTACTCTAAAGTAATTGCTTCTGATTCATTTGAGGAGTTATAGGGGCGTACTGTAATGTTACATTGTTTACAATACGTATGCGGATTGTACGCAATAAGTTGGGTCCCTGTTGTCTATATATCCAATATTTCCTCTTACAGATAGGATACTCTTACCTGGTAAGCCTGCATGTTGAGAGTTGGTCACTGCGATTCTTCCTGAGTGGTTGTGTTAAAGCGACTGATGCCCAAATGCTTCCACGCACGATATTTATACGATTTTCGATTCTCTTGAAGGAGGTATCTCATGCGTGAAATTTGTGTTTCTACATGAGTAAAAAGATTCTTTCCGTTTAGCACTGGCACCTCGATGGGAATGTCGTTTTGAAATGTAGAAAGTAAAAGTTATTGGGAGGGCATTGAGAGTGTTGAAGGACACTGTTGAAAAGGGAAACGAAAATGGAAAACTTCTCGTTCACCGAATTTAGTAAATACTGATATAATCGTATTTAAATTGGGAGAATAGAATTCGATAACTCTCTCCTAACGATTTCACGACTGTTGTATAATATTTTCTATCTGATATCTCCCCTTAATTAAAAACTTATGTGTGATCTTGGAGTTTTTATTCATGTTTCTGTTGGTGCAGTAGTCAGCCCGACTAAGGACTACTTTAACCTAAAATTTCGAAACTATACCAAAAGCCCTTGAAAAGGAATAAAGCTTTTTAGGAAATATTAGGAATTTGTTATTTTCATTTTCATTACTTATCTAAAATACAATGAATGAAAAACGAACACGCAAGAAACTTACGTATTGCAACTTTTTAGTCCTTCCGATAAGTCGATATTTAATTGAGTTCCGCCATTTTAGCATCACTTATTCTAGTAACAATAATATGACAGATTTGAAAAAAACTGGAAAAGGTTAATGAAAGACAACTTCCTTTTATTCTGCAAAAAAATGTTCATAAAATATATATGCCTTTTACTTAAATTTAAATGCAGTTACGCAACACATAAGATTCCTAGATAGTCACGTTGGCAGCGCATTCGGCTTCGGTGAAAGCTCTGCCGGGTTCGATTTCCGGTGGGAACGAAATGACTCAAGCTGCCAAAGCATTTTTATCAATGCTTCAATACTGCAACTTATACTTCGTTGGTAGCTTTCGTTTTAATCGTAATTTTCTACAGATGGCTCTTGATGGGTTGTTGGCAAATGAATTATACATAAACGTGCGAATAGACATATTTGATTATACGTAGAAAAATCTTTGAGAATATCCTTAAGAAGTTGTACATGGCTGAACCGTAAGTTAATCTTTTAAGAGAATCTCTATCTTTTGTAACACCAGAACATCGTAAAGGATTTCAGTGAGAATTGATGTACTTCACCCAAACTTGAATGGTAAAAATATTAATTTATCATGCCCTTGGTAGATTCTCGTGGAGCAACACAAAATACAAAAATGCTCAAAATCAGATTATAAAACTTTTCAAAACAAATCAATGAAGAAATGAAAAAAATATGTAGAAAATCGAAAGAACAAAAGAACGCACTGAGAAATACAAAAAATGACAGATTTTTCTAGCAATAACGACGGTATTACTTACGATTCCATGTCAAATCAAGAATTTTCCCATAGATAGGTGTTCCCTCACTGCGAATTAATAAATTTGTATACAAATTACTTTCTGCTTATTTCGTGGAATACATTTAAGACTGCGGCAGATTTACTGTGAGATAACCATTTATTCTGTTTTATTATTAAATTGTCAATACGTTGATACAGACTGATATTTTAGGTTCAAGCCTTCCATCTTATCTTAATGAATGGGAAATATTTCCTATCTTTCGGTGCTATATTATAAAGGGAAATATACCTATTATTTTCCTTTATGCCTGTCTTATAAGGCTCCTGGATAGCTATGAGGGCAGCGCGTTTGACTTTGATATATTCGGTCAATTCCCGGTGGGAGTCCATGTGCGAAATGGCCGAAGCTCCTAAACTGTTGAACCACTTTTAACAATACCTCTACTACCTTTGACGGCCGTGGTTAGCGCGTTAACGCTCCAACCTCACGGTCCCGGGTTCGAATCCCGGCTAATCGGATTCTTCCGGTTAGGGAATGGTTATCTGTGTATGTTGTGTGTGTCTGATATTAATAAAATAAAATGCAAAAGAAGGAATAAAATTCAGAAAAGGGGTAAATTGGAGGTAGCCTTCCTAGGCTAAAATTCGCCCATAAAAAAGGCGGCTTATTTTCATTACTACCTAATTTTCTCAGGGTTTATTAACATTAATAAACTTATCTCATCATTAAATACTATGCAAGGTGTTATTCGTACTATCATTATGCAATGTTTATGCGGAAACTTTACACTAATAGCATTTTATAGCGAGTAAGCCAAAACTACCTCATTCCTCATTTCGTGCGCCTATTTCCATCTCCAAATCTATCGGTGGCTAATTGTAAGGGTTCACAAATCGGCTTCTAGGCTAAAGGCTACATAGATTATTATAGGGCGTACCGAAACAGAAGTCATTACCAAATTTTTGAAGCAAAACCTCAAAGAAAATAAATAATATTGACTTATGGTGTGCGATAATGACTGCCGTAGATCAAACACACTCAAGGAAAATGCAATTTTTATAGTCAATGAAAATAAACCGCAGACTTTGTATTTTCCACAAAATTTTATTAATACACGACCGGTTTCGGCCATACAGCCATCATCAGGTACATACCACAGGAAACATGATGATGGCTGTTTGGCCGAAACCGGTCGTGTATTAATAAATTTTTGTGGAAAATACAAAGTCTGCGGTTTATTTTCATAAATGGCGTTCCACCAAGTAAAGTCAGTTCATATCGATTTTAATTTATAGTCTACTTTCTGTTTTGCTTGTAGAATTATTTCGCAGTCCTAAATATTTCTTCCAAGGTTCTTTCAGGAGTTCTAATCCATTTTTCTCACCTTCGTTATCGCACGGACAATCTTTAACCAGCGAACTTCAATGGGTCTTTCGTCCACGTATTTTGCGGTCCCATTCCCTGTCCATTGCGACGCATTTTATTTTTCTTCGCGACCCTTTCCGCGGTTGATATCCTGTGCTTGTAAAACGCAGCGGTAGAGGGTGTGCGTGAACTACAGGAACAAACAGGGCGTTCACCCCCTTAGTTTTAGAGTGACGGACAACAAGGTCACGCTGTTTGCAAGAGGAGTCCTTCTGGGCACACAATTTGGAGGGGGAAGCGACAAGTCTTGCAAAGGTATTTACTGTTTCTCTCACTAAACATTTATTTCTCTCACTAACCGTTCTTGATTTGTTACAGCCAGAAAGTAATCAACTTTGCAATATATTCGGAGTAAGACCTACTGATTTATCGCGGGAGAGGAATATTCCATTTGTATTAATCGTAAACAATGTTCAATATTCACATCTATCAACCGTTGTTTACTTTTAGTAACAGGGTAATTTTGTTTGGAATCTGAAAATGTTGTTGGAAATTAAATAAGTATTTGCCATAGAATCACCGTTAAACATTTTATAAATTAAATGTTTTAATTGAAGTCAAATAGCTACTCATTACAGAAGATTATTTAAATACTCGCAAAAAATTTAAAAAATATTCCTCTGAAAAACAGCCTACGGAAAGTCAATTTAAGCATGTTACCTATTCCCTTAATTGTGCTCTTAAAGTTTACAGATGCTTTTTTAGCCACCGTTAACTCTTTTCCTGTCATTCCACGCGGAGTTATGTTAAATTTCCTGTTTTGCTCAATATGGCAGCAGGTGCGAGAAAGGAAATGTTTGCGTAATTGTAGAAGCAAGGGCTCAGTTTCCTGGGAGACAGGCGATCTCCGCCTATCTTGTCTTTCGTGTCGCCTTTGGTTGTTTGCGGATTGAGTCGAGCTGCAAGCCAAGTTCGAAAGAATACGGGGTGTCGGCGAGAAGGGCGGATACCCAAAGCTCTACGAAAACAGGGGTAAAGGCTTTAAAGAGGTCGCAGATCTAGTGCGAACTCTCGTGCCTATTCCTGCAACTATATTGCAGCTGACAGCTAATGGAGCAACGATTCTTAAATTTGTCAAAGTACGTTCGATTTGAATACAGCTAAATATCGTCATCCTTTAAAAATGTCCAATTATTCTTAATTATGTTATGTCACACCTGTTGCTGCGGTTAAAATCATCAAATATACAAAACAATACAAAATTTCACCTGAATTTGCTTTGGTAGGATCATTTTCTAAGAATATGCTCCAAAGCTTATATCGTAGATGATAGGTTTTTATAGCATAATTTTTTTACGATAAATTTACACGGTACGGCTCAATTGAACCTTGCATCTTTAGTTGCAACTTGATGATTTCGAAGAAAAAATGCGGGATTTCTTTGAAGAAATATCTTATTCCGCCCGTAATTCAGAAGATCACTGGAAAAGGAGTAATCAGTTAATATTCACGAACTAGTTAGCCCTTAGATGACGATAATTTTTAACTTTAAATTTTCCGAAATTGAACCGTAGCATACATTCTAATTTATTGATATTCGTGGAAAAATTCTCTGATTTACCCAAATATCAGAGTAGTTACATATGGATTACTCGTTTACGTAGTTTTTTCTGTTGGGAAAAGGAAATAGAGTTTAGAGGGAATTAAAATTTAACAACCAAGTAAAGAAAGTCAGGAACTCATCATTTGTGACTAATTAATTAACATTTTCATATTACTTCTGTGCTAATTTGAGCTAAAACTACCTTTGGAGATTATTGAGGTTCGGTTAGAGAAACTGGTCCGAGAAACTTTATTTCCCCACAAAATTCTTCAGAATTGTATCATCATTCGCGTGAGTGAATCCGGCCGATGAAATATTTCAGCACTTCCCGGTATGTAAAATACGAAACATTTCCTTGCTCATTGGAGTGCATAACATCTGCTCGTCCGATCTCATGTTTCTCTTCAGTGGAGCGGCTAACTTGCAACTTTCAGAAAGCCATTATTAAACAATCAATATAGACCGACTATTTGGATTCTTAAGCTCTTTAAAACGAAGTCTCCCATAAAAACGATACCTAATCATTGGCTGTGTGAGAGATAAGAAGTCAGATATATACTCGAATCTCCATGTCCCTAGTAAGTAAAAAATATAACTCCAGCAAATGGGCAACGCATTGCTCATGCATTATATTTATCAGGAACATCCTGATTTTAGGCATTAATTAGCAGAAAGAAAGATTTTGGGTGCCGTAGGTTACAGCCTCATGTGCTGGAATTTCATTGCAGATGCCTGTAGTTTCTTTGACCTTAAGTAACACTGTGGAAAACAATTTCTTGTAATTTTTATCTCATAATAACCAACCCACAACATACTTATAATAATGAAGTTAAGCTCTGACCTATTAGTTGGCCTGTATCTCAATTAATCTGCTTTATTTCGCCTTCCTTTCTGTCATACAATAGGTTTACCTGCAACTTTCATCTAACTACATTACTTCTCCTCTTTAATTCTAGAAATATATACGTATAAGATCTTCATGCAGATCCCTAGATATGATAATATCCACTGTTTTGTAACACTTACAGAGTTTTATCGCGCACGTATTTTGAGTAATAATTTCCAACGCTCCTTGAGTACCATCCTCCCATTTCCGTTGCATGCATTCTATGGACATCTTAATATAATTAGAGAGTGACCAAACGAAGTCGATTCAACTTGTTTACGAATTGCTCCATCCGGTGTTAACTTTCTCCTAACTGAGATTCTTATCGTTAGACATTATATTCAAGCCTTTGTCACGATTTAGTTACGAATATAAAACGAATATATTGGCGCTAACAGTCTTTACTAAATACTCAGATCAAATTCAGCTCCACACTTCCTTAGAAAGTCTATATATATTGCGAGCTATGAGCAGTGCTATTTATCAATATCCGTGGTAAATCAAGTTGAATGCATTATTAACAAAATTACGAGAGAACAGTCGTCCCTCGCCGCTTGGTGCTTCGACTTTCACGATCTCACTCTATCGTGCTTTTTAAATATGTATATTCATAAAAAAGTTATGATATTTACAACGCCTTATTTTCTCTTATTTAGTCAAATGTATTGGGTAATGCGAGTATAATTGTGACTTGAGGGTGTTGTTTCATGTCTGGAGGCTCTAACAATGTTAAAAAAACGTATTCAGGACGAAAAGAGGTTTTCCATGCTCTAACTACGAAAATATTCGATTTATAAGTAAAGAATCCTACATAGTGGAAATTCGCCTATCGCGGTAGAATCTGAAACTGATTAACCGCGATAAACGAGAGAAACTTGTAACATAAAAGATATTATTGAGGCGTCACTTCTTAAAAGCAACCTTTCCGAAGAGGATGATGACGGTTCAGTCTATTGGCTCTGAAAGCGGCATTTCGGTCCATTGCGAGAACCATATGGTCCAAATTACTTTCAGATATCTTTGTGCTCTATCGTATGGGTCGTAGATGCTCTCTCTCCAACCTTCCACACCTTGTCATTGTCAATGTTAAGATGATATAATTCAGTGGGTAGATTTAAATTTGATACAAGTTTTAAAGCATATAAACAGAGTAGCGTGTACATTCATAACGTTTTATTTCCATTTCTCACAATTACAGAAAAATTATCATAAAATAAGAAAATGTCATACAATGAATCTAACTATGGAATGAAAATTGCACTTATCATGTTAAATACGCAGATTCATTGTTCTAATACATTAAAGATAACATAAAAAATAAGAAAAATTGCATTGAAGAGAGAGAATACATAAAAAAGATTCTTATTGCTCTCTAGCAATGATTTACTCTCCTCGATAAGGCTTTCATTTCCTTTGTTCCAAATCCATTCGCCGATAAAATATTAAATGCCGTCTCGTATGAATCGCTTTCCTTCAGTGGACGTTCGAGCCTTCGATGGCCATAGGACTCCACATTTTCTTTCGTCGCTGGGATTGAAGACATTGCCTCCAGATAATCTCCCAGCGGGTGACCCACCGCTTTCAGACCCAAAAAGGTTAATTCGGCGATAATCTTGGAGCAGCTGCAGCAACTGCCCCGCCATTTGCATGAACACTGGGTTGACGATTCAATTGGCTCCTAAGGAATGGCTACATTTTCGGATAAGAGAGGAAAGAAGATATTACAGCAAAACCCAACAAAACTGCTCACATTTCCCCCAAGGGTGCAAAATAATATATTATAAAATGGCTCAACCCTTTTCCAGACTTAAAGAGAGTTAAATTAAAATCGGGTGATTTTTGAATAGAAATTTCCATAACGGAAGCATTGGGTCTCCTTTGATACTTCATCGAAAATTATATTCAACTTTTCAGTACTATGAAAACCATAGCAAGAAAAACAAAAATCAGGTCGGAAGATGGCATCTGTGCCAAACCCGGTCGGAAAATAAAAAACTGAAATGCGGAAATTTACGGTGTTTTACTCTTTCTATCGCAAAAAAAGTTCGTTTCCAGGCGAAATGACTGTAAAATACAATATTATAATTACAATCCTTTAAAGTTCGTAATATTAAAAAAGGAGAATAAACTTTTACTAAACCTCAGAATTACAAGTTACTACGAAACCTTGGTCGCTTCTTTCTAGTAACCCTAGAGTTTTGTA
Organism: Sympetrum striolatum; assembly: GCA_947579665.1. Classification (NCBI taxonomy): domain Eukaryota; kingdom Metazoa; phylum Arthropoda; class Insecta; order Odonata; family Libellulidae; genus Sympetrum; species Sympetrum striolatum. Next base: position 79,615,084 of record OX388346.1, read on the forward strand.
AATTTCAACGAGTTTTTGTATGTTAATAATTACTTCAAAAGTACAACTAACTCTGAATTGATTTATATTCGTTATTCGTAAAATTAGCTCACTCATTTGGCTATACATAAAGGCAAAAGATTCGAATGGTATTTCCTTGGACCGGATACTGACAAGTAGATTGGACGTTATGCATGACTTTCAATTCCTTTCTAAATATTTTATCGTTTTCTTACGTATCTTATGAGCTTTGAATAAAAAGTATATATCATTGATTGATTGATGCGCTGAAAATATTAAAAAAACTATCTACCGGTTCTTAAGTCCTGGTTAAGTACATCAATATTATTGCGACAAGATTTCATAACTTTAGATCGAAATTGGTTTAATATTGCTGAAAATTATAATTCCTTTTTTGTATGGGATAGTAGCAAATGTTGGTACTACAAGGAAAAATGACCGATTATAAAATCTAACTGATTATGTAGCCACACTGACGTTCCTCTGCAGAAAATAGTCCATCTGATGAAGATGTAACAACTGTATCTTACCCTATATGAAAACATTGTGGATCTATGGAGCACTGTCCTTTATTAAAATAAATAAATCCTCTATACGAAGAGATATGACTCTACCGAAAATTGCTTACGATCTGATGAAAGCACAAGTATTCCTGAATTCATCGGAATCTATCTGGGGTTCCAGTGCGCGGTTCACATTTGGTTCGGTTTTATATTACATTTGTAGTCCCAAAATGAAATATAATTTTTGTACGCGGCTCATCTACAAAATCGTCTCTAAATATAAATTTGGATTTGAATCTCTAAACATATATTCGGAAACGGCTTTTAAGAATTGGAGTTAAAAAATCTCCAATAGTCGTCTTTGTCGGCGACCCTCTTCTCATCCACCGTTATTTGGAGAAAACAAGAGAGGAAATCGCACTTTACCTATTCATTCCTAATGAAGAAAGCATCGCTTTTGGAATGTACATTGAGTGTCATTAAAAGTGCGGTGCCCTCTCTTTTTTTCTCCGAACACCGGGGGATGAGAAGATGGTCGCCGACTAAGACGGCAATGAGAGATTTTTAACTTCTAATCCTAAATACCCTGTTAAATCCATTAAAATTCTTGTTTACTTTCGAGAAACTCCGAGAATGAAGTAATATTTCCATATAAAAATATCCATGTGTCTACGATTTTTTGAACGAATATGATGGTTTTTAAATGAACTTCAATAATGATTTTGAAATGAAGGAATAATTTCAGAAGTGCATGCATACCGATGCCACCATGTGAAAGTGACCTCCTGGGTAGGCCACCACTGACGAGGCCGCCACAGCAACGATGAGCAAAACCTGAAATTAAAAAATATCACTAAAGACGTCTTAAAACCAAAAACTACATGTTAAAAATCACTTAATTCTTCATATCTCTGATGAAGAAGAACGTAGAAAACATTTCCGCTTTTTCTCAGAAGGACAGACTTACTAATCGGCGTTTAACGTACAAGAATGGAAAGCTTAAAAAAGGCTCCATACGAAATCATAGATTCCGTATTTTTCTTACTTTAGTTCACATTTGTCCTGATCATATAAGTATGAAGTTTTGTTTTTAATGATAATTTCCCAAAAACATAACATGCTTATTATAATACTTAGTAAATACTATCTCCGAGATATTAACGACACAGAGCTGAATTTATTGAAGAAGATTTCTTCTAGTGAAAAGAATTCTTTAAGAGAAAGGCGGTAATAGAATAATGATAACAATTTGATATCAGAGTTATTGCAATATTCCAGCGGTAAAATAAGACATAAGAAAAAAGAGAATTGTTACACCCGAACAATTGCTCTTCTCTATGCTCGAATAGCTATGCAGTTTATCTATCCATTCAGTAATAAACTAAAATTCTAGGAGAAGACTTTTTCTTACCACGAGCAATTTCATTGAAATGCTTCTTTATCTCTGAAGATGTTTAGAAGACTGATGGAAGATTGGCTGCCTTCCTTAATAATATTTTGCTCGGATGTCACTTGGTAGAGGGGGCAAAGTGAATATTAAAAGGAAAATTAGAAGAAAGGTACACACACTACGCGCTAATTGAGTTCATGGATGCCCAATCTAAAGGAGTGTTTCAGAATATGACGTCATGGACGATATGTTACGCAAATATTTAAAAATGGCTCTAAGGACGATCCAGCTAATTACAGGCCTATATCTTTAACATCACTGAGCGGTAAAGTTATGGAACATATAATTTCTAGCTCTTTAATGGGTTTTCTTGAAACGTCCAATTTTATAATTAGGAATCAACACGGTTTTCGTAAGACTCGTTCTTGCGAGTCTCAGCTGGCTTTATTAGTACACGATGTTCTAAACTCTGCTGAAAAAAATAAGCAAGTCGATGCGATATTTTTAGATTTTCGGAAGGCTTTCGATAAGGTACCTCATCATAAATTGCTGTACAAATTAGAAGTTGCGGGTATCAATGCAGAAGTTATTAACTGGATAAAAGACTTTCTCACCGATAGAGAGCAACGAGTAGTACTCGATGGTATTAGTTCTAACTTAGTTAAGGTGACTTCGGGCGTCCCTCAGGGCAGTGTAATTGGACCGTTGTTATTTTTAGTATATATCAACGACCTCAGCAATCACATTGAAAGCAATGTTAGGATATTCGCAGACGACACAGTCATTTACAGGGAAATAGCTAGTTCAGAGGTTAGATTAACCCTTTCGAACGACTTAGATAGAATTATGAACTGGTGCGATGATTGGCAATTAGAGCTTAATGTAGAAAAGTGTTTGGTAGTTAACTTCTTCGAAAGTAAATCTATAATAAATGATTATCCTTATAGTCTTCGAGGGGTAAACCTAATGACAGTAGAATCGGTAAAGTATCTTGGAGTAACTCTCACGAATAATCTATCATGGAGTGCCCACATCCGAAATATATGTGGAAAAGCCCTTAAGAAACTCGGCTTCGTTAAAAGAATAGTCGGAATAGTAGAAATGTCGTATTCGGGATTTAGAAAAAGTACAACGAAAGGCGATACGATTTGTAAAGGATTGCTACGATAAAACAGCGAGTGTCACTCAGATGTTACAGGACGCGGGATGGGAATCATTAGAAGATAGAAGAAAAATTCAAAGGATAAATTTATTAAATAAGTTCAGAGAAATTACTTTTTCTGATGATGTAACTGATATAAGGCGACCCCCCTGTTATATGGGCCGTGCTGATACTGCCCGAAAGATTAGGGAAATAAATGCTAGAACGAATCGCTTCAAAAATTCGTTTTTTCCGCGAAGTATACGCGAATGAAATCGTTTAGGAAAATAGAGCCAAGGTGCTTGCACCCCCTGCCACACGCCGAAAGGCGGCTTGCAGGGTTCTTACATAGACATAGACATAAGTGTTTGGAACCATTATCATGTAAATCCTTACGAAATATATCTCAAAACAAATGAAATCTGCATACGGAATGTATTAAATTTTACGATAACTTTGATTCCAAATTGGGCATAATATTTTATAGTATATAAAAATGTTCTCTGATGTTTTCTTTATGAAAAATGCATATCACAGCATTGCTTAGTGATAGATTCGTAACTTTGCAATGGCCTAAAGCTATATGGAATTAAAAGATAGCAACATCATTAGGACTCAAACCCAGTTCTCTCTGTTTCTGGACACGTATTCTAAGTGCTAAACTACCAGATGGCGTCAATCCCATTACTTGGTTAAAAGAAATAGAATTGACGTAGCATAGCAATTTTTCGATTGGAATAACTGCCATAAAAATGAGAAACCCGGGTTTGAGTCCCAGTCGCTATTTTACACTTTTGTTTAGCTTTGAGTTTCAATGAATAGTCCACACACTTCCTCATGCTAAATTCCTTCCATTTTCATTTTAGAAAATAAAATACAAAATATTTGCATAATCCAGGATATATTAACAATAAATAAAGAGGGTAAAGCAGGAAATAACATTCAGATGGCCATGTAAATTGTAAAACAATAGATCACAGAAAACATGAAGCATTTATGCACACTTCACTAGGTAACTTAATGGTTGGGAAGGTGTCCATTGAAATGACTGAAGAACGTTGTTGAGTTTGATGGTAATTAGTAATGTCCTCCGTGGTGGCCGTAGGCGAAGTTGTTTCCGTAAGCGAAAGCGGACGCTCCACCATAGTGTCAACCGATAGCTCCTCCGTAGTGTCCTCCGATGACACCACCATAGTGTCCTCCGTGGTGAGCCACGACGTGTGGGTGTACGGCCTTTCCGAGGCGCTTCACCACGGCGTTGAACCCATTATGCTTATCTGCAGTGTACTCCACTTGACGGATGGTGCCATAGGCTTCGTGCAGACTGTAAGCGCCCTTGACCACGTCTCCGTCCCTCGTCTCCCATTGGTTCTTTCGGGTGTTTCAGTTGTTCAATTATAACATTATCTAAAACTTTTAAAAGTAATACAATATACGTATATATCATATTTATGGAGATATATTGAAAACCGGAAATGAGCTTTGATGAATGAAGCTCGACTTCCGGTGAACCGATTTACTCCAAAAACTAATCAACTCTGACAGCACACACCACAGTACTATATATGAAGTTTGGTATTGATAAGACTAAAAGTTTTCACGTTAGAGCGCCCATTATCACACACACACATACATACACACACTCACACACACACAGACACACACACACTCACACACACACACAGACATAATTCCGAAAATGGTTAAAACGTGTTCTAGGGACCCCAAAACATGTATTTCCGTAGAAATCTCAAAGTCGAATTTTTTCATGAAAACAATGCTTTCTCTATACTTCGTATGTGGAGAAAGTAACAAGTAAACTATAGCAAAAGTTTAAGAGAATAATGAGTTGGAAAATATTTGTGATAAATTGCGACGAACAGCTCAAGGAAGCCGTGAAGGGCGGTTATTTGAAAGAGTTTCAAGATTCTTAATTACTGCTCGAAATTCAAGTTGTAAATTTGCTACATAGCCTTGTTGCTTCTTTACATTTATTTTACTTCAAATGATGTTTTGCCTTCGAAATCTCCAAATCATGGCTTAATTTAAGTTTTGTCACATAATACATTTAATTTTCTAATACATGGATTTCTAAATCAATTACTGAAATAGTTATATATTTATGGTTTGAGATAATGAATTTACTTCAAATACTCTTTCGAGGAAGCTTCAGCGATAAATATTAATTTGGAGTTTAGGAATTTAAGAAAAAATCGCAAATACTTAAAAATATAGTACTTTTGCTTTGAGGAATTGAAGTATTGATTGAAAAACAAAGTGAAACTTATTTTAGGATTTCTGAAGTTTCAAAAAATATATTTTCACTCTAAAAATGGTAAAAATACAATTTTAAAATTTCAAGGTCTGTTGATAATTTAAGAAAATTAGGAATTGAAAATTAAATAAAACACGTGCTGTCATCTCTTGCTGGAAATTAGAACTTTTGTTTTTAAACTTTGATACTGCTGCCATCTCTTGAGGAAAATTCGAAATACCGTTATAAAACTTTGACGCTGCTGCCATCTCTTGAGGAAAATTCATACTATTGTTCTTAAGCTTTGACGCTGCTGCCATCTCTTGAGGAAAATTCGAACTAATGTTTTAAACTATGCCGCTGCTACCATCTCTTGAGGAAAAATGAACAATTGTTTTTAAGCTTTGACGCTACTGCCATCTCTTGAGGAAAATTCGAACTTTACTTCTAGACTAGTGCCATCTCTTGAAAACAATTTGGACTTTGGTTGTTAAAATACGCAGATTCTTCCTAATTTTAAGGAATAAGCGATTTTTTAATAATATATTACAGATACTTCAAATATATCCGAAATTTTTTATGTATAACCTCCTCTTTCCTAATTTCTTTTGTGCGAGATATTATTGAGTATTCGTTCCTCCTCCCGTATTTTTCATAATGGAAATTGTCCTTTCTGTGGATATTTTTAGTAATCACTTTTCCAGTGTAAACAAACTATTGAAATAATTTTTCCGTTTTCAGTTTTCATATTTGATTCGCATTAAATCGAAAAAGTAATCTCGAAAATATATAATCTTCTTTTTGCATTCCTCCAATAAAAATTATATTATAGCAATTAATTATGAATTAGTGTTTTTTATAACGTAAAATGTTTCGAATATATTGTTTTGCACATCCTTCTAACAAACTATTCAAACAAAAGTTTATGGCCAAAAAAGAATTCATATTCAATTTGTTTCTTCTGGAATTTGTCAGGTCTCCCTGGGACCACTATTTGTAATTATTTTTAAAATTTGAATTAACTCTGCAAAAAGTACACGTATTTCCTATGGATCCATCTGGATTCAAGCCCATGATAGTTCGAAACTAGCATCAAAAGAAGGGAAATAGATTAAAGATTCTTATTTTGGTCGAGAAATATCATTTTCAATTCGAAATTGCGAGAATTTCGATAAAATATACAAAAATTTTCACGAAATTACCATGTGTAAACAAAACCATTCCCTTGACGATATGAATTTTTTTAAATTCGAATTTAGTTGACGAGTCTGTAGCAACCAAGCTTTATTTTTTCAATGTAATTATTTACCGTCTTTTTCATAAAATGAATGAGTTTTACAGTTGTGGTTTACCGAAAATTGATTTCTGTGGATCAATTCAACTGGTTGCGTATCCTTGTACGTTGCGTAAGTTTTGAAGAATATTCTTCTGAATTATGTACTAAAGCTAATCTATTTGCAATAATGTATATTTAGCGGTTGGCGGGAATGGAGTTAGCGAAGAACGTAAAGATTTCCCAGATTAGGTGTTTGTAATCTTTGAAGAGTTGAACGGCGAGTTCTAAAGTTGTAAGGAGTGTTAGTGCCTACTTTAGTGACTGAGATATCTCTATTTAAGTGACGGACGGACAGGAATGGCCTCCGGAGACCATGTTTGAAGTAGAGATGGGAACCTCAAAAAAATGAAACGTTTGAAAAAAAAACGTGAAAAAAACGTTTTTTCGTCAATTTTGTTAGGCGTTCTTCGTGGTTTATCCAATAGATTTACTATCCTGATTAGTAAATTTTGCAGTTGACCTGACCTAAACTAAACTTGTAATGAATGAATTTCTCTAGTTTTTAAAACGATTTTATAAGAAACGCAAGTGTTTATATGTTTGCAACACTGATGCATTGTATAAAATCAACATTTTCAGGCGTAACTTTGTGGAAGTTAGTCTTCCTGATAAAATTAAAACGAGTTTATAGCTTTGTAAAAGCAATCTATTATGAAGTGTAGAAAATGTTTTACGTGTTAAAATTCATCAAATTCAGTGCTCCGCATTCAAGCTCTGAGACGTATCTTTGCATGGATTATTTGGGCGTGTGTATCATCGTTCGAACTTAGTTTTCAGATGTTTAGAAGAGCTAAAAAATTGTTATCACTTAAAAAAACCCTGCAGTAACTCGATTCTGATCCACAGCTCTGGAATCATTAATTAATAGCAATAGTGTGCTGCAACAGATAGCGATTGATGCGAATCCTAAGTATCTATCCCTGAGGCTTCGTCACGACACAAAAAAACGTGTACTGTCCGAAAATTAACTTTTGGATTTTTAAAAATAATCTGCAAGACTTTCTGAAACCATTAAAAGCTTTCATAATCGACATAGCAAATGATTAACCAAAGCTTAGCAAAGTCTTCTTCATTTTTCTAGATCCCTTTGAAAGAGTAAAACATTTTTGTATGATCACAACTGAAATTACTGATGGTCGCAGTTGGAAAATAATAAATTTAATTAAAAAGAGAAGTGATATGGCCGTGAAGAAGGCCCATTTGCCATTTTTTTGATCCTTCAAGAAAAGGTTCGAGCTTGGAACCATCAAAAATTTCTGATGTTTTCAAATTTGTTGATATTCTTGCAAAATCAGATCCCACCTTCAGTGAGGAGAATATAGCTGAAATTCATTCCGAGATGGCAAACAACGTGGCTGACGATGGTAAGTGGAAGAAACCATACGTCATTTCAGTATCTAAAACACTTTCGCCTCTAATTTTTTGGAAGGGAATATGCCCAAAAACAAAAGTCTATTGAGTTGCCGTAAACATTTTTCACTTCCACCCACATCCTCGGCGACGGAAAGAAGTTTTAGCAAGCACGGAAATATTCACAACCTTAAAAGAAACCGCAGGACTAATGAAAGAGCTTTGGAACATATTTTATCTCTCCCAATCTCTACGAGAAAAACGGCGAGTTCCTGAAAATCAATCGATAAAATGAGCACTGAAGAAGAAGAAAAAAGGAAAAGTCTTTCAGCCCTCCTCATTCAAAAACGGTAGACTCAGGGATCGATAGTTCGAACTTCGAGGTCGACTTTAACTCATAGTCGATCGATACTGTCATGGCGTTTTAAGAGTGTAAACACCGCAAGGGAGATGGAATTGATCTCCAGTTTGGTATTATTCCGTTGCAGATATTAAGATCGAGATTCCTCTTATATCTTATACTGCCTTCCGAGCACGGTTCAACTTCATTGAAGTTCAACTATTTCCGTTATTTATCGCAGCCCGTTTTAATGTAAAAAAAAAGTTTCTCCGATATGTTTTAAATCTCTATAAAGTGCTGCACCATATTTTGCTTGTATATTAACCTCTCAAGAAGTCTTCGAATTGTTCTTTAATACTGTGCCATTTTGAAACACTTTGCTTTCCAACTAATTATGTGGTTTTTTCTTCCGTCTCGTAAAGTTTTGTTAAGAACTGTTGTAGGTAGCGGACTGTGATTGCTGTTCTTTGTTGCACTTACTTGGTAAGCAGAGCAAATGGCTATCCGAAATTTTGATGGATACTACTGTGCCTCTAAATTATTATCCTGTTGAAGCAAGTACCATGTCTATCAAAGTTATCAGTTTGAATAGCAACCGCGAAGCAATCTTTGAATTTTTGTTGAACACTTTTTAATCTTATATTAATTGTGAGTCACTATTTATATAAATTGTACAATTTGCATAACCTGCTTAAATAAATGAATCTGATACTGCCTATGAGCCGCCTTATTCCACTAAGTATACCTTGCCAATGCGAAGTATTTGAGTACTTTAACAGCTTACGTGAAATTTAAAAACAACTGTACCAGGATTCGTGTCCAAGGATCTCGCTCGGAAAAATGTGATTCCAGAATAAAAAGACTCAACCCTATTTCTCGAAGAAACGTAATTATGTGGCTAGGAAATACAGGAAGAGATCGGAAATGGTATGTGAAAATACTTTCGATATAAAGTGGTTGATCTTTCTTACATCACAGTTCACTTGGCTCCTACCAGTTTGCTAAAAATATGTGGCCGTTAATTAAAAAGTAATAAAGTTTGTTATTCCAAATAGTTTAATCAGAAATTGAATCCCGAGAAAGCTTATGAAAAAATGTTACAATTCAGTAAAAGTTATGGATGTTGCATAAACTATTGCACCTCATTCCCTATCTTTTGTACACTTATATGGCATTACAGAAGTGGTATGTTTCAGTAAGTTCCTTTGAATATCAGTCGCTAATTACTAAGGAGAGTCCAGATTTGCCGTAACTTCCTTGTTGCTTAATTTATTTTGGTTTCTTGTTTCATTCTGTGATTATTGTATTGCAAGCACCTCATATGAGTATTTGTATACTGGTTAACTTTTTAATGTATATTGCCAACTCTTTATATTTCTCTCTATGTTCAAATAATAAAGCTACAGATGATGTATTTTGATTCACGAGATGAGAGGTTTTTTTCTAGTACCATCTTCAAGACACTGTAGATTAAATAGGAAATTAGTTTTCATTGTTTTAAAACAATTTATTTGGCTTAGCCTAATTTAATGCTGAAAACTTAAGTGGCTCATTTTTGTACCCCTTCCATGACATTTCATTAATATAATTTTTGTTTTTCTTTCTCATACTGAGGAATCTTAACAGCCCAAATAATGAGTATGATATAATAATATGACCCAAGAAATGGGTAGTAGGACATACATGCTTTTAATTGATATATTTTATTTTTACTTCTTTTAGATATGTTATTTGAAAAATACTAGAAATAAATTTGTTTTTATGGACGACACATTGATATTTGATGATTTTCCCAATAGGTTATAACCTATAGCAAGAGCCTAGGTTGAAAATAGGCAGAGGTGGCCTTTTGTTCCACATTGGTTCCATGTTAGCAACCACATTGGACTTTTGTTCTACATCGTCCTAATGGACTGTGGCGAACGTCTTGCAGCTGTCCACAAAAGTTCCATAAGACCATGTTCCACTCTAGCAACAAGGAATTTCTAACTGGGCAGCTACATTGAATTTGACCAAGGAATTTTGTGTGTTATTGTATGTACTATGCCAAATCAAAACTTATGATGTGCCCACAACTTTATCTAAAATATTGCTTTTTTATACAGTAAGGATATCGACATGGAGTTCAACCATCTATTCTTTGGATGCCCATGCTTTCTTACTTTCCATCAGGGCATTTTTTAAGTAATATGAAAGTGGCCAAATGGCCACGTAGTAGTCTACAGTGGCCACCTAGTAATCATTATCTGACCACAACCAATATTCGAAAATGCGTGAACAACACCCAAATGAAATAATGTCAGAAATTTTCTGATCATACATGATTTCCCCAAAATGTCAAAAAATATATAAATTGCTAATTCGAATGAAGTTTTTTGGTGCAAATTGAAGAAATTTATTAACGATTGAATGACAGTGCATCAATTATACTGTCATTGAGGATTTATGTGGAAAAAAATATATGCAGCACTTCCGTTTGTTGTCTAAATTCTATTAATTCTGCACGTGCTTGAGGATTTTTGTCAGCATATAATAAAGAATTTGTGAGCAAGTATATAACAAGTTGGGCATGAAAAATAACTATTTATGGAATCACTTTTTTATTGCAAATGTTTTGGTATGAGTGAGCCACAACCCGTCGATCACAATCGTCTATTGAACATTCATCTTCACGAAAAAACTTCCGAACGAAATCCCTTTCAGAGTACAAGGTGAGATCCAGTTCTCAGTAACGCTTCTCTTTCTTGCAAAGGAACTCTGCTACAGCTGGCCTCGGATCATATAAAGCTGTACCTACTCCATTCAGTGCCACAAACATTCTTGAGTTTATGGTCTCATCTGAAGTTGACAGTCGGTGGTTTGATTTAATTTTATTATAATGAGAAATCACTTTTTCAAATTTATGGTCTTCTCATATATTGCTGATCACTTCCTGATAAGTTTATAGTGGATTTTTCCATTCATGCTTTTGAAAGAATTGACATATTTGTAGTAAGTAACGGGCATGAATATACTAGCCCCTGAAAGGTAGGCATTTTTCGTTTCCTTTGATCCCCCTCCATTGGCAAATCCTGGCTGCGCCACTGAACGGAAGTCATGCCTATGTTTTTTTCCACATAAATCCTCAATGACAGTACATATATTTGATGAACTGTCATTCATTCGTTGATAAATTTCTTCGATTTGCACCAATAAACTTCATTCGAATTAGCAACTTATATATTTTTTGACATTTTGGGGAAATCATGTATGATCAGAAAATTTCTGACATTATTTCATTTGGGTGTTGTTCACGCATATCCGAATATTTGCTGTGGTCAGATCAAGGGCGTCGCCAGCCACTGAGCTAGGGGGGGGGGGGGGGTCGGCTGCCTGTTAAAATAAAAAATCTGATGTGGCCAGCACATGACTTTCTCCATATATAAGATGTAAATACTTATCTACGACAGTAATTTCGAACTCTAAACATTATAAATAATGTTGTTCGGGACATGCTGGAGAAAAACGATGAAACTGGCCTTTCGCCCATAGAGCCCAGAGCGCCCACAAAGTACATAATCAGCAACTTCCGGTTTATCAGTATTAAACAATCAGTGATACGAAAATATGTTTCATACAAAAGTTATAGTAAATTTTATTTTCTAAAACATTTATAAATAATAGTATATACCTAAATATCATATTTATGGAGATATTTTGAAAACCGGAAATGAGCTTTGAAGAATGAAGCTCAACTTCCGGTAAACCGATTTACTCCAAAAACTAATCAACTCTAAAGACTGTAATAGAAGTACTACATATGCGATTTGGTGTTGATCCGCCAAATAGTTTTCATGTTAGAGCGCCCACAAAGTACATAATCATCTTCTTCCGGTTTATCAGTGTTTCATGAATAACTCCTAATCGACCGGTGATACAAAAATATGTTAAATACAAAAGTTATAGTAAATTACATTATCTAAAACTTTTATAAGTAATACAATATACGTATATATCATATTTAAGGAGATATTTTGAAAACCGGAAATGAGCTTTAATGAATAAAGCTCGACTTCCGGTTGACCGATTTACTCCAAAAACTAATCAACTCTGACAGTACACACCACAGTACTATATATGAAGTTTGGTGTTGATACGACCAATAGTTTTCCCGTTAGAGCCTCCACTATCACACATACACATACACACACACACACATACACACAGACATCATTCCGAAAATGGTCAAAAAGTGTTCTAGGGACCCCAAAACATGTGTTTCCGTTGAAATCTCGAAGTCGAATTTTTTCATGAAAAAAATACTTTCTCTATACTTCGTATATGGAGAAAGTAAAAATGCGTAACTTACAGGGGCTAGTTTATTCATGCCCTCTTCTTACTACAAATATGTCAAATTTTTTAAAACTAAATGTATTGAAAACTAGAGGAGTTGAACGCTTCTATGGAAAACTCATTAACACTAGGAGGACGGTAGTTTCGGCCAACCTAGAAGGACGGGAGGTGGTCATTTGACCACCTACTTTTAAAATTCGTAATTAAATACTTTTATGATTTTCAAGGACCTGAATATTGCATATTTTCTAAGTTTGATCATTACACAAATGCTGATAAGGTGTTTTACCTCGTATTTTGTTTTAATTTTAATTAAATAAACAAAATGTTGACCGATGTCCTAAATCTGCAGAATTTCATATTCTAGAATATTTTATCCATTCATACTGGACCAATGAAACTCATATTTTCGGAATAAGTGGAAAAAAATCCGAATTGTTGATAAAAGTCAGTCACATCACGCCAAGATTGTTATGCCATCTTACGGAAACCATATAAAACCATTCGTTCGTGCCTCGGATAAAACCTCCAGCAAATACGATGGCGGAAGAATTTTTCGAATTTCGTCGTGAAAATTTCCAATCTGTGGTTTTCGTCAATGCCATATCTTTCTATAACATTTGAAAATTCATAAAAAAAATTTTAGCAGGGTTGTCAACATATTAGTTTAATCATTATAAAATGCTCTTCCAAGGTTTATCTCAGGTAAAACTCAAACTGATATCTCAAGTTTACATTCAATCACCTTTCTTGAACAATTAGAATTAATGTCAACTTTATAAATCAGGGCTACCAATCGTAAGAACGGATCTCTAAACAGAGAGTTATGCGTTCGCAGAATAAATAACTAAAGGGATATTTTGAGCACAGATTTTTTTCATGAGATTTGTCGAAACTCTTGGGGATCCCGAATAAGTTTATAAACTATAAAGAAACAGGGTTACTAACATTTTCGGCTGTAAAGTGAAGGCAGCGATCAGACCTTCATGGAAAACATAGCAATTAATCATGCATTTATCGAGAATGGCCTTTTCTTACTCATATCTCATTCTGTGCTTATCCACTCTGGTGCAAGTTTTATTACGTTGATTTTTATTTTATACTTACCTTAATACTTACATCATTCTTAAAATTTCATTTCCTTCCATCATTCGCTAGTTTACAATAAATCCAAGTCATTATAGTAACACTTCATCATCTTCACAATGTAAGGTTTGAAATCATAATAAAGCTTCGCTATTGTTCTTACAAGTTAATATTTAATCCTTATTAAGTGATGGATTAACATTTTTAAGATATATGATAAGAGAGAATATCACTCTATGTATCCAAGAGTACATAATTTTTTCCGCAGATTCTGCACATTGCCACTTTTACAGAGTATATACTCCACTGTATATTATCCAACATTTTAGGAACAAATTACTGGATTTGTTATAACATCCAGGTGAGATCTGACACTTTCTTCTTTTCTACGGTCTTATTGGCGCACTTGCTTCCCCTGATGAAATTCCCGACATTGCAAAGGAACATGAGGGAGCTGACTCTATTATTATTATTATTATTATTATATTTATTATTATTTGAGTTTTTGCACTTTCTCAGCGTTTCCGCTGGAAAATATTCACCTGTCCATAGATGGTTAGGACTAGGCTCAGTCGACACGGAGAGAGAATTCACTCTAACCCATGTGATCTTATTATTAATTGCTGAGGAACTTGCGCATAATGTGACATGTTTGCAGTAATACTGCTTTCTGTGCTGCACCGATGGTATATTCCTCTAAACCAATTTTCTCCAAATTTTTACCAAAATTGTAGGTCATCAATCCTTCAACAGATATCACAAATGGGACAACCTGGACCTCTACCAACTTCCAGATATCCTTTAATTGCCACGCAAGCTCTTCGTATTTGTCTCTCTTTTCCATCTCTGTTCTTCGTATGTTCTGAGACAGTGGCACAGCTATATCAATGATTATTGCGGTTTTGTTCGCATTATTAATTAGCAAAATATCTGGTCTGTTGTAATTAATCGTTTTATCTGTTAAAATTGGTCTATCCCAATAAAGGATGATCTTGTTCCTCTCTAAAACAGGAGCAGGCTGATATTTATAATAGGGAACAATATCCTCATCAAGGAGTTCATATTTCATACCAAGTTGTTGGTGTATGAGCTTCGCGACCTGGTTGTGCCTTCCTAGGTATGCTGTGTCTGCTAAATTTGGACAACCAGCCATTATGTGTTCGATGGACTCCCCTGTTTTTCCACATTTTCGGCATCTATCTTCCACATTTAGCTTCAGGATATGTTTTTGGTAATTTAACGTTTTCATTACTCTGTCTTGGATTGCAAAAAGGAATCCCTCGGTTTCAGGATACAAGTATCCTTTGTGTATCCATTGTAATGAGGCCTTTTTGTCGATGTAAGGTTCGTCTAGTAATCTTGGGAACTTTCCATGTATATCCATACTTTCCCATACTTTTTTATCCTCTTGAGTATTTAGTTCTTTGCTGGTTCCTTCCTGTTGGAGATTGAGGGGAGTGTATCCCTCATCAGCTTCTACCGCCATCTTCATAAGTTCGTCAGAAGATGTTCTTAGTTTCTCTTTCATTTGAGAAACCTGGACATTACACATATTCTTGATGTTCAGCAGGCCTCTTCCACCTTCCTTGCGAGGTAAATATAATCTCTTGACAGATGAGTTTGGATGAAGGAATCTAAACTTCGTCAGGAGAGTTCTTGTTTTCCTGTCTATTTCATCTAAGTCACTCTCAGACCATTTTACTACCCCAAAGGAGTAAATAAGGATTGGAACTGCCCAGCTGTTGATTCCTTCAACTATCCTCTTCCCTGATAGCTTTGTATTACATAATTTTGCAATTCTTCTTATGTATTTTTCCTTGAACTCCTTTTTCAATTGGGTGTGGTCTATTCTACCGTTTTGGAGAGATCCTAGATATTTATAGATCTCATCCTGTCTTAAATTTTTTATTCCGAGGAAATCCTCTTCGTGTTTTTTAATAGTTCCTCGTTTAATGCTGACAGTCGCACATTTTTCCAATCCAAAGGACATGCAGATGTCTCTGCTAAACAGGGATACAGTTTTTATTAATGATTTTAGTTTTTCAGGTGTTTCTGCATAGAGCTTTACGTCGTCCATGAACAGCAGATGGTTTAGTCTTCTCTTTCCATTTCTGATTAGTTTATAGCCGATGTTAGTGTCCTTCAAAAGAGTAGATAGGGGATTGATGGCAAGACAAAACCATAAGGGTGACAGCGAGTCTCCTTGGAAAATGCCCCTTCTTATATTAATTTCACCTATGGAATAATTACCTCTCATCAGTCTGGTCTTCCACATTGACATGATACTACTTAGAGTATTTCTAATTTTAGGGCAGATCTTATAAATTTCCAAAACCTTGATTAACCAGGAGTGGGGAACCGAATCAAAGGCTTTAGAGTAGTCAATGTACGCCATCTCTAAATTTCTTTGTTTAACTTGTGCCTGCTTCAAAATCACCGCATCAACCGTTAATTGGTGTTTACAACCTAAAGCTTTTCTGATACACCCTTTTTGCTCTTCTGAAATCAGATGGTTGATCTCGCAGTGTTGGTAAATTTTGTCACATAGTAAGGCAGTGAATAACTTGTAAATGACAGACAGACAGGTTATTGGTCTGTAATTTGTAGGATTTGATGGATTTCCCTTCTTATATATTAAATAAGTTGTTCCTTCCGTAAGATGTTGTGGTAGTTGATCAGGATTCTCCAATATGTCTGTAAAACTTAGAGCAAGTGGTTTATGAGCGGCTGTGAAATATTTTAACCAGTAATTTTGAAGATGGTCAGGACCTGGTGCCTTCCAATTGCTAGTTCTTTTTACTGCTTTTAATATGTCATATTCATTCAATTCTATTGATGGCATTGGAATCAGATTTTGTTGTTTATTTTGGATATCCTTAACCCACTCTGCATCATGATTGTAGTGTTTTGGTATTGACCAGAGGTTCCTCCAGTTCTCAACAACTTCTTCCGCATCAGGTTCTCTGAATTCCTTGGAATCTGTGTTATTCATTTCTAGTTGTCTAAAAAACTTTTTCCTATTATTCATAAAATCTCTGTTTTGTTTTTTACGTTTTGTCAGCTCATTATATCTTTTCAATCTTGCTCCTTTGACCTTGGCTTTTTGACGGAAAGTATCTTTTAAATCTTGGAGTAATTGCCTGGCGTTGCTACCATTCTGATCTATGTTTGCTTGACTACAGATATTGGAAACTTTCCCAACAATCTTCCTAGAGGTGTTGCCACTAAGGAATGCATCAATTATATCTGCATTCGCTCTAAAATAATTGATACTCTTTTCCAACCTAGTTCTCCAAGGGGGCTTGCGTTCGTCTCTGTTTCTGTGGAGTTGATTTGTGATTCTCGGTCTGTAAGCTTTTTGCCCATTCAATTCAATCACCATTGTAGCACCACAGTATAAGGCCAGTTGGATTTCCTCTAAATCATTGATTTGAATTAAATGAAGTCTAAGGATCTTGTTCACTCTATCAATAATTCCCGAAGCCTTACTTGGATTAATAAGCTTGGGTAACTTTGGTCTTTCTGATGGTTTTGTCCCTTTAAAAAATTCAATTAAGCTTTGCATTTTAGCAAGCAATTCATCATTCTCATGTTCGCGGAAAGTAACACTGGTTGCCATATTACTGATAGACTCCATATTTTCGGTTTCTCCGTTAACGCTTTCAGTTTCTAGTTCCACTTCCTCAGTTAGATGTGGATTCTGCTCTTCAAATACTTGCTTTCTTATTTCCTCTATTTCCAGCGCGGTCAAGTATCCTTTTCTGAGGATTACGTTCCTCCTATCTACTATGTTCTGTTCAGATTGGTGTAGCTCAGGTCTTATCTTGCTAAATTCTGCATGGAGAATATGTCTATATCCAGGCAATGGTTTGTCTTCGCACTTGTTGGCCCGGTAGAATGCTTTGATTATGTCCATATTCATTTCACGAGACCATTTGATACGTTTAGTGCGATCTTCTCTACCAGCAGCCCCCCTTACTTGGGCGGGCAAGCCATTAGAGGCAGCATCAGTTCTTGTTGCTTGTTGAGTGTTAGCCATGGAGTCTTCTTCTGATGGGGCTGTAGTTTCTTGAGAGACAGGGGCCCGCCTCCTCAGCTCCCTGACACCGGCTTGCTCTCTGTCATGTCTACCACCGGCCATAGACATGCCCTGGCGATCCCCAGGCAGCGGCACTTTTCCGAGGCTCCTATTTCTCATTTCCATCTCCGCCCAAGACGGGTGTACATTTTATACCTACTGTCAGGTTCTGCAATTCAGCCGCCCCTAACATGGGGAAACAGACGCTGACCAGGACGCCGCACACTATGATATCAGACGCGTCTGGATTTCTTCGGTTCACCTTTCGTCTGGCCTTTCACCTTCAACCTTACCGGCATGGGTGACCCTGCCAGGAGTAAAATCTCCGGCCGGCATCGCTCTCAGGATCATTAAGGCTCGCAAGCCCTCCCACCACGACAAGGCGTGAACCATGGGGAGGGTTATTATTATTATTTGAGTTTTTGCACTTTCTCAGCGTTTCCGCTGGAAAATATTCACCTGTCCATAGATGGTTAGGACTAGGCTCAGTCGACACGGAGAGAGAATTCACTCTAACCCATGTGATCTTATTATTAATTGCTGAGGAACTTGCGCATAATGTGACATGTTTGCAGTAATACTGCTTTCTGTGCTGCACCGATGGTATATTCCTCTAAACCAATTTTCTCCAAATTTTTACCAAAATTGTAGGTCATCAATCCTTCAACAGATATCACAAATGGGACAACCTGGACCTCTACCAACTTCCAGATATCCTTTAATTGCCACGCAAGCTCTTCGTATTTGTCTCTCTTTTCCATCTCTGTTCTTCGTATGTTCTGAGACAGTGGCACAGCTATATCAATGATTATTGCGGTTTTGTTCGCATTATTAATTAGCAAAATATCTGGTCTGTTGTAATTAATCGTTTTATCTGTTAAAATTGGTCTATCCCAATAAAGGATGATCTTGTTCCTCTCTAAAACAGGAGCAGGCTGATATTTATAATAGGGAACAATATCCTCATCAAGGAGTTCATATTTCATACCAAGTTGTTGGTGTATGAGCTTCGCGACCTGGTTGTGCCTTCCTAGGTATGCTGTGTCTGCTAAATTTGGACAACCAGCCATTATGTGTTCGATGGACTCCCCTGTTTTTCCACATTTTCGGCATCTATCTTCCACATTTAGCTTCAGGATATGTTTTTGGTAATTTAACGTTTTCATTACTCTGTCTTGGATTGCAAAAAGGAATCCCTCGGTTTCAGGATACAAGTATCCTTTGTGTATCCATTGTAATGAGGCCTTTTTGTCGATGTAAGGTTCGTCTAGTAATCTTGGGAACTTTCCATGTATATCCATACTTTCCCATACTTTTTTATCCTCTTGAGTATTTAGTTCTTTGCTGGTTCCTTCCTGTTGGAGATTGAGGGGAGTGTATCCCTCATCAGCTTCTACCGCCATCTTCATAAGTTCGTCAGAAGATGTTCTTAGTTTCTCTTTCATTTGAGAAACCTGGACATTACACATATTCTTGATGTTCAGCAGGCCTCTTCCACCTTCCTTGCGAGGTAAATATAATCTCTTGACAGATGAGTTTGGATGAAGGAATCTAAACTTCGTCAGGAGAGTTCTTGTTTTCCTGTCTATTTCATCTAAGTCACTCTCAGACCATTTTACTACCCCAAAGGAGTAAATAAGGATTGGAACTGCCCAGCTGTTGATTCCTTCAACTATCCTCTTCCCTGATAGCTTTGTATTACATAATTTTGCAATTCTTCTTATGTATTTTTCCTTGAACTCCTTTTTCAATTGGGTGTGGTCTATTCTACCGTTTTGGAGAGATCCTAGATATTTATAGATCTCATCCTGTCTTAAATTTTTTATTCCGAGGAAATCCTCTTCGTGTTTTTTAATAGTTCCTCGTTTAATGCTGACAGTCGCACATTTTTCCAATCCAAAGGACATGCAGATGTCTCTGCTAAACAGGGATACAGTTTTTATTAATGATTTTAGTTTTTCAGGTGTTTCTGCATAGAGCTTTACGTCGTCCATGAACAGCAGATGGTTTAGTCTTCTCTTTCCATTTCTGATTAGTTTATAGCCGATGTTAGTGTCCTTCAAAAGAGTAGATAGGGGATTGATGGCAAGACAAAACCATAAGGGTGACAGCGAGTCTCCTTGGAAAATGCCCCTTCTTATATTAATTTCACCTATGGAATAATTACCTCTCATCAGTCTGGTCTTCCACATTGACATGATACTACTTAGAGTATTTCTAATTTTAGGGCAGATCTTATAAATTTCCAAAACCTTGATTAACCAGGAGTGGGGAACCGAATCAAAGGCTTTAGAGTAGTCAATGTACGCCATCTCTAAATTTCTTTGTTTAACTTGTGCCTGCTTCAAAATCACCGCATCAACCGTTAATTGGTGTTTACAACCTAAAGCTTTTCTGATACACCCTTTTTGCTCTTCTGAAATCAGATGGTTGATCTCGCAGTGTTGGTAAATTTTGTCACATAGTAAGGCAGTGAATAACTTGTAAATGACAGACAGACAGGTTATTGGTCTGTAATTTGTAGGATTTGATGGATTTCCCTTCTTATATATTAAATAAGTTGTTCCTTCCGTAAGATGTTGTGGTAGTTGATCAGGATTCTCCAATATGTCTGTAAAACTTAGAGCAAGTGGTTTATGAGCGGCTGTGAAATATTTTAACCAGTAATTTTGAAGATGGTCAGGACCTGGTGCCTTCCAATTGCTAGTTCTTTTTACTGCTTTTAATATGTCATATTCATTCAATTCTATTGATGGCATTGGAATCAGATTTTGTTGTTTATTTTGGATATCCTTAACCCACTCTGCATCATGATTGTAGTGTTTTGGTATTGACCAGAGGTTCCTCCAGTTCTCAACAACTTCTTCCGCATCAGGTTCTCTGAATTCCTTGGAATCTGTGTTATTCATTTCTAGTTGTCTAAAAAACTTTTTCCTATTATTCATAAAATCTCTGTTTTGTTTTTTACGTTTTGTCAGCTCATTATATCTTTTCAATCTTGCTCCTTTGACCTTGGCTTTTTGACGGAAAGTATCTTTTAAATCTTGGAGTAATTGCCTGGCGTTGCTACCATTCTGATCTATGTTTGCTTGACTACAGATATTGGAAACTTTCCCAACAATCTTCCTAGAGGTGTTGCCACTAAGGAATGCATCAATTATATCTGCATTCGCTCTAAAATAATTGATACTCTTTTCCAACCTAGTTCTCCAAGGGGGCTTGCGTTCGTCTCTGTTTCTGTGGAGTTGATTTGTGATTCTCGGTCTGTAAGCTTTTTGCCCATTCAATTCAATCACCATTGTAGCACCACAGTATAAGGCCAGTTGGATTTCCTCTAAATCATTGATTTGAATTAAATGAAGTCTAAGGATCTTGTTCACTCTATCAATAATTCCCGAAGCCTTACTTGGATTAATAAGCTTGGGTAACTTTGGTCTTTCTGATGGTTTTGTCCCTTTAAAAAATTCAATTAAGCTTTGCATTTTAGCAAGCAATTCATCATTCTCATGTTCGCGGAAAGTAACACTGGTTGCCATATTACTGATAGACTCCATATTTTCGGTTTCTCCGTTAACGCTTTCAGTTTCTAGTTCCACTTCCTCAGTTAGATGTGGATTCTGCTCTTCAAATACTTGCTTTCTTATTTCCTCTATTTCCAGCGCGGTCAAGTATCCTTTTCTGAGGATTACGTTCCTCCTATCTACTATGTTCTGTTCAGATTGGTGTAGCTCAGGTCTTATCTTGCTAAATTCTGCATGGAGAATATGTCTATATCCAGGCAATGGTTTGTCTTCGCACTTGTTGGCCCGGTAGAATGCTTTGATTATGTCCATATTCATTTCACGAGACCATTTGATACGTTTAGTGCGATCTTCTCTACCAGCAGCCCCCCTTACTTGGGCGGGCAAGCCATTAGAGGCAGCATCAGTTCTTGTTGCTTGTTGAGTGTTAGCCATGGAGTCTTCTTCTGATGGGGCTGTAGTTTCTTGAGAGACAGGGGCCCGCCTCCTCAGCTCCCTGACACCGGCTTGCTCTCTGTCATGTCTACCACCGGCCATAGACATGCCCTGGCGATCCCCAGGCAGCGGCACTTTTCCGAGGCTCCTATTTCTCATTTCCATCTCCGCCCAAGACGGGTGTACATTTTATACCTACTGTCAGGTTCTGCAATTCAGCCGCCCCTAACATGGGGAAACAGACGCTGACCAGGACGCCGCACACTATGATATCAGACGCGTCTGGATTTCTTCGGTTCACCTTTCGTCTGGCCTTTCACCTTCAACCTTACCGGCATGGGTGACCCTGCCAGGAGTAAAATCTCCGGCCGGCATCGCTCTCAGGATCATTAAGGCTCGCAAGCCCTCCCACCACGACAAGGCGTGAACCATGGGGAGGGTTATTATTATTATTTGAGTTTTTGCACTTTCTCAGCGTTTCCGCTGGAAAATATTCACCTGTCCATAGATGGTTAGGACTAGGCTCAGTCGACACGGAGAGAGAATTCACTCTAACCCATGTGATCTTATTATTAATTGCTGAGGAACTTGCGCATAATGTGACATGTTTGCAGTAATACTGCTTTCTGTGCTGCACCGATGGTATATTCCTCTAAACCAATTTTCTCCAAATTTTTACCAAAATTGTAGGTCATCAATCCTTCAACAGATATCACAAATGGGACAACCTGGACCTCTACCAACTTCCAGATATCCTTTAATTGCCACGCAAGCTCTTCGTATTTGTCTCTCTTTTCCATCTCTGTTCTTCGTATGTTCTGAGACAGTGGCACAGCTATATCAATGATTATTGCGGTTTTGTTCGCATTATTAATTAGCAAAATATCTGGTCTGTTGTAATTAATCGTTTTATCTGTTAAAATTGGTCTATCCCAATAAAGGATGATCTTGTTCCTCTCTAAAACAGGAGCAGGCTGATATTTATAATAGGGAACAATATCCTCATCAAGGAGTTCATATTTCATACCAAGTTGTTGGTGTATGAGCTTCGCGACCTGGTTGTGCCTTCCTAGGTATGCTGTGTCTGCTAAATTTGGACAACCAGCCATTATGTGTTCGATGGACTCCCCTGTTTTTCCACATTTTCGGCATCTATCTTCCACATTTAGCTTCAGGATATGTTTTTGGTAATTTAACGTTTTCATTACTCTGTCTTGGATTGCAAAAAGGAATCCCTCGGTTTCAGGATACAAGTATCCTTTGTGTATCCATTGTAATGAGGCCTTTTTGTCGATGTAAGGTTCGTCTAGTAATCTTGGGAACTTTCCATGTATATCCATACTTTCCCATACTTTTTTATCCTCTTGAGTATTTAGTTCTTTGCTGGTTCCTTCCTGTTGGAGATTGAGGGGAGTGTATCCCTCATCAGCTTCTACCGCCATCTTCATAAGTTCGTCAGAAGATGTTCTTAGTTTCTCTTTCATTTGAGAAACCTGGACATTACACATATTCTTGATGTTCAGCAGGCCTCTTCCACCTTCCTTGCGAGGTAAATATAATCTCTTGACAGATGAGTTTGGATGAAGGAATCTAAACTTCGTCAGGAGAGTTCTTGTTTTCCTGTCTATTTCATCTAAGTCACTCTCAGACCATTTTACTACCCCAAAGGAGTAAATAAGGATTGGAACTGCCCAGCTGTTGATTCCTTCAACTATCCTCTTCCCTGATAGCTTTGTATTACATAATTTTGCAATTCTCCTTATGTATTTTTCCTTGAACTCCTTTTTCAATTGGGTGTGGTCTATTCTACCGTTTTGGAGAGATCCTAGATATTTATAGATCTCATCCTGTCTTAAATTTTTTATTCCGAGGAAATCCTCTTATTATTATTATTATTATTATTATTATTATTATTATTAGGGGTCTTTATTAGGCGAGATTGAAGATTGAGGCTAAAAAGTCTCCTCTTCCGTCTAACCAGTAAAGTAAAGCTCTATCTATAATAAGATTCCAATAATTTCTAATACAAGTCTTTGAATTTACTCCTTCCGGCTGAGTTTACGCCCAGTGGTTTCTTTGAATAGAGCCCAGCTATTTATTGAGGCCAGGTCCGATATGTTAAAAAATACATGCACTGGCCATCTCCTTGCAGCCGAATGAGTTGAATATTTCCGGCACATGCTATCCATTATATCTACTCCTACTTTGTTGCAGTTGTAAAACAAAACTGTATCCGGTTTCTTTTTCTGAGTCAGAAATCATCACGTCCTGATGCATTGTACTGATTAAAAGCAAGTTTTTATATTTTTTGCTTGGTAATTTGTCAAGCTATGGCCTAGTCTATTTTTATAAACTCTAGTTGAGTACATTTCATCGCTGTGATGAACCGAAGGAGGTAATTCTCTTCTATTTTTTCTTATCGTTCCAACCAGTGAGATTTTGTTTTTTTTTAGTTTCTCAGCGAGGCTGATTGAAGAGAAGTAATTGTTGCAAGTTATGTTGATACCGGAGTTTTTGAACGGCTCTGCCAACCATAGCACAACATATTCTCCAAGAGACTGCCTTGATCCCCTATCTATCTTGATCTTTTCCACTATAAGGAAATGCATTTAGGCAATATTTAGACTTCACGTCTGCTAATACACAGTACTTGATCCCAAACTTATCTGGCTTATTCGGCATGTATTGGATGAATGGGCATCGGCACTTCGTAGGATATAATTGTTCATCGGCCGTAACACTCTCGTCATGGTTGTAACAGGCTCGGGAGTTAGTTATAAATGTATTCCAAGGCACAGAACCCAAAGCAAATTTTTCTTCTCTCAGAGCTTGACTCCGAGTTTCTCTGTGATCAAACCGTCATTGTTTCATTATGATTACGAATCGATCCTTATTCTTAGTGCTGGAGAATATTTTAGATCCCTATGAGTAGATACAGAAAGTCTATCCTAGCGCGTTTCAAGGTCATTCTACTAAAAACAATGTTTAAAAGCGATTCCCGCGCTCCCTCGCGCGTCACCGCTTGCCACGCCGCTTACCCCCGACCGCTAGCACTTTCCCCGCCGCATTTTTAGGGAGAATTATGAAAATGTTCACACTTCTTTAAAAATTAATTATCAATTGATTAACTGAATGCTAGAATTGCTTATTTAAGAATTGCATGTTTCCAAAATATTCTTTTTTATTTCCTTGTCGTAATCTTTAATTTTCCTTCTTATAAAATTTCATCAAAAGTTTTCATCATAAATTTATTTCTATCAGCTTGAAAATATTATTTACTAGGGCAAGTAATGCTTACATAGGTTTTAACGGACACTTTTTATTTAGTTGAAAATATTTTCAATACTAGTTTTTGCATCCTCCAACTCACCACTTTCAGATTCACAAAAATTGTCAATTTATCTACTCTGTTTAAAATATTTTTTGCTTTTTCACAAGAGTACGCGGACTTATTGGTATGAATTTTAGAATACTTGAAAGTAATTTTGCATTTTATCAATCATCAAGGTTATGAAAAACGAGAAAAAATTCTGAATTTCTAGAGATAGTACGCTCATTTTATGTTGATAATTTGTGAACAGTTCTTCTGAATTATTTAACTCATTTTTAAAAATTTACGCAAGTGCAAAGATGATGGATCTCGGGCTCTTATAGATAAACTTATTCACCGATAGAAATGATTAATTGGAACAAGGGATTCTCTTTTGAAATAATCTTTCAACACGCACGCACTCCCAGAATCCGCTGATTATGCAGTACTTGTAACTTCTGCTGACCAAAGACGATATCAAATGCTCTCCTAGAAACAAAATTTCATGAAAATGATGTAAAAGAATACCTTATAATGAGCTGGTGAGAAAATTTACCTAGGGGATGAGTTAGAGTAAGGAAACTAGGGGTAGCGTTTATACTCCCCCTAACAGGTTGAAATTATGCTTGAATAGGAAGGAACGTTTGTAATGAAGCGGTAGTGGGGGTAAATAATTTAAATAGAACTAAATGAGGGGAACTTTCTCATTTACTCCTACGCTTCGTCATTGAAGACTTGGTGTGACTTTGCTTCATTCTTCTGTTTCAAGGTTTTGGAGTTATTCTTCCTGTTTGGAATTATTTCCTCTAAGAAGAAATACAGTAAAGTATTAATAGTTTAAACAGAAATCTGAGTAAGTATCAGTATATATACTTTTGAGTTATTCCCTAGTATTATTTTTTAACAATTTTTTCAAAACTTTTAGGATGGAGTGCAGTCAGTTGAACACTCAAGTACTCGGTGACCATTCGATCGTTGAGATTGACAGGGCTATAAAGGGTCGACTGAAAACCTACTGGGTGGTGAGCGAAGCGCATAAAGACCTTATATCATTTCTAAATTTTACCTCCGATCTTTTAATTCCGAGAATAAGGGATGAGCTAAGTAATTCTGCCCTTAAAATTAATATTGTGGTTAAGGCAAACTTTGAGAGGGGTGAGGAGACGATAGAACGAGCATTCAAAACGAGAAACGTTAGGGTTTTGCTAGCCAATGACGTTGGGGAAATTTTAGAAAGTTTATTTGGAAAATTACTTACGGAAAAATCCGAGATGCAGGTGAAGGGATCAGGGTGGGCGCTGAGTAAAATCTTGGGTTTAGAGCTCCGAATTAATCGTTACACTCCGTTACGCGGATCAACCTTTATTGAGTTACCACCCAAGATCGCAAGCAGAAAATCCGTTGTAAATGTTAGGAATGACGATCAGTTTTGTTTTAAATACGCGGTTTGGGGAAAGAACATACATAAAGACCATCAACGAGTCTACAAAGATAATACGGATGAATTAGACAATGGGTACGATTGAGATTGTATTAAATACCCAGTCAAACTCTCCGATATTTCTAAACTCGAGCGAACAAATAAAATGTCTATTAACTTTTTCGGGCTAGACGAAAAAAAACAATGTCTATCCAATAAAAATTGTAAATACCGAGCTCGCAGATCATCGTGACCTATTATATATTACAAATGACAACACGGCTCATTATTGCTGGATTAAAAACTTTGAGAGTCTAATACATCTTCAGATAACAAAAATGTCGTAGAATTTACATTTGCAAACGATGCTTCAAAAATTGGAGACGCATACAGCGAACTGTAATAGTTAAAAACCCGCGAGAATTGAGCTTCCTATCGAGGGGGATAAGATATTAAAATTTACCAAACTCGGGCATTCATTTCCAGTTCCTTATGTAATATATGCATACTTTGAATGTATTCTCCAAGGTATCAGCACTTGTGAATCTTTACCTAACGCATCCTACACGCACGCTATTCAGAAACACGAACCATTCAGCTTTTGCTATGTTCTCATAACGCCCAATGGATGTGAGACACCACAGCTTTACCGAGGTCCCAATACCGCACAGGTCTTTATGCAGAAAATGAAAGAGGAAGCAGAGAGAGTATTCAAGTTGTATAAAAACGTTGTACCAATGGAATCGCTTAGCCCGGAAGAAGAGGCAAATTTTAAGAATGCGTTGTCTTGTCATATTTCTGGTAAAGAGTTGAAGTCAGATGCCGTTAGAGATCACGATCACTTGACAGGTAATTATCG
This sequence comes from Sympetrum striolatum, assembly GCA_947579665.1. Taxonomy (NCBI): domain Eukaryota; kingdom Metazoa; phylum Arthropoda; class Insecta; order Odonata; family Libellulidae; genus Sympetrum; species Sympetrum striolatum. The sequence goes on from OX388346.1 coordinate 79,642,439, forward strand.
AGGGCCCGCACATTCTTTTTGCAACCTGCAATACAAAATGCCAAATTTTCTACCCGTGTTTATTCATAATCTTTCATCGTATGACGGTCATTTCTTGGTTCGGGAGTTAGAATATGATGACAAAAAAATTAATGTGATTCCGAACACCGAGGAAAAGTATATTTCATTCGCAAAGTCAAACGAAAATAATTTCACCATTAGATTTCTCGACACATGTCGATTCATGCCAGCGTCATTCGCTTCACTGGTAACAAATTTAAAAACGTTTAAATATACTAGCGAGGTATTCGGTGAGAAAACGAACCTAGTCACACGTAAGGGGTTTTACCCATATGATTACACAAACTCAATCGAGAAACTTGAGGAAATATCACTTACGGAGAAGGGAAATTTCTAAAAAAGATTCCCACATTTTTTGCATGTTTGTAGTCTTTCTCAGACATATGCTCGTCCGCTAATCTGTTGTAAATCAAATCTGTGTTCGCATATTTTAATATCGTAACAAAGAGCAGCTCAATAAATATATTTGAATGATTTTCTTTTTGAATTTAGTAACCCTGCTTCGTGAAGTTGTTAGGCTGGATGTAGGTTAAGAATGGTTTATTAATAACAAAAAGTTATAATATCATTTGTAGGACCCAAGTTTCACACGATTCAAAAACATAATTTTAAATTATACTTTTACAGGTTGGTGACAGTGATAAGGATTAATTTTACAATAATGCAAATATTACTAATCGTATGTCATAGTCGAAAACTGCTAAACTCATAGTTTCATAAAAAAATCGGAAAATTATTTATGCGCTATATTTTGACTTTTTTTCGAAAGGAATTAAATTAATTTTCATTATTTTCCTACGGCATTTGAAACATATAGTGACTTCGTTATTAAAAATCAATATAATAAACCCTTTTTACATACACCAAAATTTTGAAACTGTTATGTTACTTATAAATAGGAAAAATATCAAAGTCAAGGAAATATTGGAACATGAATGTTTAAACATTTCTTTAATTATTTTAAATAGAAAAAGATATTTGGTTAAAAAAGTTAGCATTTATTTTTTTAACCCGCCTTCCTAGGTAAAGTAGACTTTTGCTAAATATAGTATAAGTATGATACTAAATTATATCTCAACTTATGGTAATGTTACAGTTTACTTAGGGATATTTTTATTTTCAGTTAAAAAAGTTCACATTTTTCTGGAGATGCAGCATTAATGTCAATGTTTAATAACGAAAGAACCAATTTTCCTCGAGAGATGGCATTAGCGGCGAAGTTTCTAAACCAAAGTTCCAATTTTCCTCAAGAGATGGCATTAGTGTCGAAGTTTATAACCAAAAGTTCTAATTTTCCTCAAGAGATGGCATTAGTGTCGAAGTTTATAAACAAAAGTTCCAATTTTCCTCAAGAGATGGCATTAGTGTCGAAGTGTATTATATAGCACATTTAATGTATCGAATGTCAATTCAATTATGGCTATCGATCTCGGTATGGACAAAACACGGAGATCGTTACAATTTGACTTTATTTGAGATTTGACAATTGAGAAAAAAGATATAAAGATTCCTTCGATAGAAAGAGGAGATATTATAAATCTAATATATTAATAATCGCTTCTTGTCTGGCAATGGCGTATGACTTAGTGGGAGCATCGGAGACGGTAACAGGAATGAGGGATGTCGGTGTGTTCTTTTTTACACACCACTTCCAGATTATAAAGCCGATACATTAAATGTAAAAATGATCATCAAAAAAATTGCGCATTGCTGGAAAAAATTACTCATGTATAAAGGGTAGATCATGATACAATTTGATGTAAATACCACAAGTTGCAATGTATTGGAGGTATTAGATGATTAAATACAATGTGACGTCACCATTCTGCTGGTTGCGTACTCAATTTTCGTTTTGCATCGCTGCAAGTGCAATTGAAAAGACTTGGAAGAAATAAATAAATAGGAATATAGTGCATAAAATTGACTACAAACTGTGTTAAAAACCATGTTTCTATGTAGGAATGTTACGAAGAAAAAAATTAATATAGTTCTCCATCGCTGAAGTACGCATTTGATAACATCGACATAATTCATACGTTTCCTTTTTTAAATACAAAAGTCATTTGTATTAAATTATTTACTTTTATCAATTATTTGTTATATTGTTTATTGATATTGTATTAATTATTTATATATTTTAGAAGTAAACGTCTCGAAAAATAATCGATTCCCATGAATACATCGAAAATGGCAAAGGTCTATTTACTGATCTAACTTTTTAAATTAAACTTTTACATTAACGCTATATTTTAAAACTTACGAGGAAAATAGGAACTTTTGTTTATAAACTTCGCCACTAATGCCATCTCTTGAGGAGAATTGGAACTTTTGTTTATAAACTTCGCCACTAATGCCATCTCTTGAGGAGAATTGGAACTTTTGTTAATAAACTTCGCCACTAATGCCATCTCTTGAGGGAAATTGGAACTTTTGTTTGTAAACTTCGCCACTAATGCCATCTCTTGAGGAGAATTGGAACTTTTGTTTGTAAACTTCGCCACTAATGCCAATTCTTGAGGAAAATTGGAACTTTGGTTTATAAAATTCGCCACTAATGCCATCTCTTGAGGAGAATTGGAACTTTTGTTTATAAACTTCGCCACTAATGCCATCTCTTGAGGAGAATTGGAACTTTTGTTTATAAACTTCGCCACTAATGCCATCTCTTGAGGGAAATTGGAACTTTTGTTTGTAAACTTCGCCACTAATGCCAATTCTTGAGGAAAATTGGAACTTTGGTTTATAAACTTCGCCACTAATGCCATCTCTTGAGGAGAATTGGAACTTTTGTTTATAAACTTCGCCACTAATGCCATCTCTTGAGGAAAATTGGTACTTTTGTTTTTGAATAAATCACCACATTGGTGCACCCATCCTTATTTGAACATCTTTCGTTATTACACTATATCATCAGCAGCTTTCTTAGGAATGACTTCATCCGTTGCTTTTAAAATTACCTCCTCTTCTAAGAAACAAAAAATCATTTATATCAGATGAAATGTTCTGGTAGGCTTACATTTAAGCCTGATATCGTTATTTATGTATTAGCCAAGTATTCAATAGAATGCGTCACATACCGCAGAGTACAAATTCGGCTGCATTAAAATATTCTGTAGACTCTTGATTATTGTTGATATTATAATTGAATATGCAGAAATCAAGTTATATAACAAGGTGGAAAAAATGAAGACGTCAACTTACAATTATTTAGACTAAGTGATAGGTGGTTTAACCAGCGGAGAGATGATACAAAACCCTGTCATACGCACTGAGTGTTCAAAGGAAACAAAAATTTTCCACGAATTGAAATTTTGAATGGGCATTGCATAACCAGATATGAGATTCGTGGGATTTTATCCCAAGAGAAAAAATTGGCTGCATCGAAAAGGAAGCTGAAGAATTTAAGTCACAGTTTTAAAAGTTTCTCAAATTTATTACAAGTCATCAAGTCACAGTTACGATAAATATGTGCGTAACTTACGCGCACAATACCTTTCAGCTGACTGATTTGCTTCCAAAATGGTATATTATTAATAATATCATCGAAAATTAATTTTTACTGATATCTTGTATTGCTCCAATACTTTTACTAATCTCTACGGAAACCCGGTTATTGAATTATTTTCGTAACTATACAGCAAATTTACGGGTAATTGTAAAATATGGATCGGTATATTTTATATCATCCCGAGTAATGAAGATCCTACTGTACAGTCTTTTAATCGTCCAGAATGCTTAATAAAGGAACAAGTAACTTTGCAATTGTCGCTAACTCATCTTGAGATGTACCCTCCGATAACATCCCTAAAATAATACAATCCTAATTTATGCAACTAATTATGGTCATTTTACAAAAAACTACATAGACATTAACATACGTTTTTCCGATAGAGGCCTCGAGCTGTTAGCGGACTGTGAAAGGAATTTTCGGATGTCCATCTGTACCTTATGAAATCCAAACTAAACTCTCCTTCGAACTGTTCCCAGTGAATTTCTCAAAAGCACTTTTCAAGAGCCTAGCTTTGCATTCACACCCTCAAAACAGTCACATGCAGAAGACCTAACTGAGCGTTTTATCAACCTGTTTGTCCCTCGAACGTAATCTTAATCTCTGTTTTCAGGGTGTAAGTTTCGAATTACTTCTCGAATGTTCCTTTGTGTTTTTGCGAGGAGTAAACGAATCAGCACTTTCGAATTCTTCTCATGGGAATCTGATCTTATGGTGTGAGTCATCTAACAAAAGGATATGGTTAAGAAGTTCATCCGTTGAACATTGTGTGCGAAACACTCGTAGTGTCCCATTGATATCAATGTCGGCTCTAGGCCTGCTCTGCTACTGAAAGCATCAACTTAGCTGTAATCGGAGCCATATTTACTGGCATGCAAAGCTAGTCATAGGACTTCACTTCTTGGGGGGGGGGGTTCGAACCCCTAAACTTCATCCCCTCGCTGTGCCACTGCTTGGGCCTATTTGCAAAATACTCACCGCTAAACTTTCTTATGTCCATTTTGAATGGAAAACGAAAAAAAAACTGAATCCTTTGTCTTCTGCCGGCGATTGTCGGACGATACTCAAGGTAGTTTGAGAGAGAGTACATAATCGCATAACCTCGCGCTCTGATCGCATCGAGAGGCAGTTCTAACTACATTGTTCACCCTGAAACCGAACTTTTCTTCTCTTGGGAGGGAAGGGGCGAAGGACTTTACTACAAAGTATTGTTGAAATAATTTTGCTGCGCTGGAGGTATAAATGAATTTCCTACGAGGAAGTACTTTTCCCATCACTGGTGTTTACACGTGCCAATACTTGACTTTGTTTTAGGTCTAAATTCTTTTCAAATACGCTCGTGCCTAAAAATTGTTTCTACAACACATCCCGAACCAAAATCGGGAAATTAAATTTACAGCATGCGAATGTGAATCCCCTAAAAGCATGGAGGAGCAAGGATTTCTAAGAGGTAAGCGGACTGTATGCCGACCATCAGGATCGCGTGAATAAGTTGATTTAAAATGCTCCTCACAAGCTTGATCTTCAGGACTCAGTAGCTTAATGTTAGGTATCTCCTCCTGTAACCAAAAACGCTGAAGTAGTTGGCTCACGTCTACCTCAGCCTTGCAGTGTAAAACCGTTGGACTTCTAAGAGACTCAGAAGTACTTCCCGATGTCTCTCCAGAAATTATCCAACCCAGCTTAGTTTTGGTAGCAATAGGTTCATGGTGTGTCCCTCTGACTACCTCTCCTTCCACAATTTGAGCATGAACACTAGCCCCCAGCAATAGATCAATGGAACCTGTGTTCATATGATACGGATCGGCCAGCTGTAAATTATCTAGAAAGTGCCAATCTGTTTCCCTACAAACTGAGGGTGGTTGATAGCTGGATACTTTAGATAAAATCAATGCTTCTAAGTGACACTTGAAGTTCGCACTAAAATGTGGCGTCACTTCAATACTGACTAGACCTCGACTAGTCGTCTGCTGCTGACTTCCTACCCCAATGATAGGAATTGAAACGGATTCTCTTTTTAGTTTTAGTCTTTGACACAACGACTCTGTAATAAAGGAAGATTGTGAACACTGATCAATAACTGCTCGGGCTAAAACCCTCTCTCCCTTTGGCCCCATGACAAAGACTAAGGCAGTGGCTAGCAAGACTGTTTCCAGTTTTTCCTTTATTAGCCGTGTCAAGTGAGTTACTGTTGCCGATGCAGGATTTTCTCCACTGAGAGGATGACTAGCCGAACTAGTAAGAGAGCCACTTGAATTAAGTTGCTCATCATTTAAAGCCGTGTTTTCTACATGTATTAGAGTATGGTGATTTCCATTGCATTTCTGACACCTTTTATCAGACCTGCAATTCTTAACAAGATGTTTTCCCAGACAATTAAAGCAGATGCTGTTAGCCTTGACGAAGTCACGTCTCTGATTAATTGATTTTGCCTTGAATTTGTCACAAAACAATAAAAAATGTGATTGAGGACAAAGTATACACCTTTGAGATGGTGCAGTTGACCTTTTAGTAACAGTTTGATGTACTTTAGGGTGAAAAGAATCAAGGCCCTTCGGAGAGCGACCTTGATTTATAAGCAATCGCTTACTCCCCCTTTGGTCACTCATTTCCATTGCCTCAAGAGTCATAATCCTCGTATTCAAAAATGTATTGAGTTGTGACATAGTAGGTGGCTCCTTAGTACTACCTAAATGGTTCTCCCACTCCTTACGCGACTGTGGATCCAATCTACTAACCAGCAGAAATACTGTCAGGTCATCCCACTGGTTTACGGGTCGCTGGAGTGCCTCTAAGGCGCTTAGAGGCTTAGCCATTCCGTTTTTCAATCGCTTTAGTTCGTTCGATGTTTCCCCTTGAACGTGTTTCAATCAGAAAATTGCAGAAATTTGGGCATGTACAAGTCGACGCGTGTTCTCGGATTGATTTTGTAATTCACCCCATGCCACGGTTAAATTATCGTTGGTGGTGGGCAGACTGCTTATAAGGTCAGCCGCTTCCCCCCTTACATGTGCTTGAAGATAATGTAGTTTCGCCACAGGTGATAAGTCGGTTCGCTCCAGAACCAATGAACTAAAAAGATCTCTGAAGGGTCTCCAATCAGAAAAGTTCCCAGAAAAGGTTGGTAATTCTATCGGAGGAAGTTTAGTCCGATCTTCTATCATTACTGAAGGAAGGGATTCTCTTGTGCGAGTTCCTTTTAATTCCAAAGAATCGTTTAAAAATTCCTGGAATTCACCTTTCCTACTCAAATACACTTCCTCCGCCTGCCCAAAGACATCATCCACAAAATAGCTATGTTTAAGGTCAACCTCCTTCAGACCGAGGATAATGTCATGCTGTTTAATGAACAATTCCCACAAACTATCCAGGTTCCCCATTCGAATTTGACATGCCTCAACAGACATTTTAGCGGTACCCTCCTTTCTGAAATTGGTAAATGACCGCTCAATCCGCCCAAGGACAGCATTCTGTTTGCTAATGAGGGTTTCCATGTTTTACTAATTGAATGGAATAGACACTTCAGAGTCACAAAACAGCGAAAGAACAAGTATCCACCCCCGGTATAGTAATGGAGGCAGGGAAAAAACCAAGAAAACGAAAATACTTTCCACAAAAGCTCAAAGAGCACAAGAAAATGTATCCACCACCCCCGATACAGTCTTGGAGGCAGCGAAAAACCCAAGAAAACGAAAATGCCTTCCACAAAAGCTCAAAGAGCACAAAAATAAGTATCCACCACCCCCGGTACAGTCTTGGAGGCAGCGAAAAAAACCAAGAAAACGAAAATACTTTTCACAAAAGCTCAAAGAGCACAAGCACAAGTATCCACCACCCCCCGATACAGTCTTGGAGGCAGCAAAAATATCCAAGAAAACGAAAATACTTTCCACAAAAGCTAAAAGAGCACAAGAACAAGTATCCACCAACCCCCGATACAGTCTTGGAGGCAGCGAAAAACCCAAGAAAACGAAAGTAACTTCCACGAAAGCTCAAAGAGCACAAGAATAAGTATCCACCACCCCCAGTAAAGTAATGGAGGCAGCGAAAAAAACCAAGAAAACGAAAATACCTTCCACAAAAGCTCAAAGAGCACAAGCACAAGTTTCCACCACCCACGATACAGTCTTGGAGGCAGCGAAAAACCCAAGAAAACGAAAGTAACTTCCACGAAAGCTCAAAGAGCACAAGAAAAGTATCCACCAACCCCCGATACAGTCTGGGAGGCAGCGAAAAAAACCAAGAAAACGAAAATACCTTCCACAAAAGCTTAAAGAGCACAAGCACAAGTTTCCACCACCCACAGTACAGTCTTGGAGGCAGCGAAAAAACACCAAGAAACCGAAAATGCTTTCCCCAAAAGTTTACCTTCTTGCTGAAGTAAGAAATTCCGAAGGCATGGATCCGGCCCAAAGGACCAAAAAATATGTACGAGAAGATATCCTAAACAAAAGTATTTGAAGTATACCTGAGAAATAGGTACTGTGGAAAGAAAATCTCCCTTCTTTCCCCGACGCCCAACTGATAAAGAATGTAACAGAGGAGACGCCCCGAAGGTTACCGTGACTTTCCTTTCGTCCAACTGCTCTAAAAAATTTCTTTTCTGTTCCGGCGGTGGCAATACCTCGACATCTCGAGGAGTTCGAGATATCAAGGGTTCCTCGAGAGCCAACTCTATTGTTTCCCAACACTAACCCTCACATTAAAGATGCCCCACCATGACTACCACCCCGGGGCTGTCTGCTACGTAGCATGTATTGTACAATAAATTTATCATTAGCCCATGAAATTACATTACTATCAAGTTCCATACTCTTACAATGTTTGTTAGTATATCTAAGGATTATTCTCCTATATGGCAGAAGTTATACAAGTGCATAGCGCCTCTACGCAGTGAATTGAACGAAAACCAATATAGACTTTTCAGATCCAGTACGTCCCAATAAGAATAACCAAGCTTCCTAATACCAATACACGCCCTCAAAAACACCATAGGAAACCAATACAACCTAATAAGAACCTGCGAAACGTCCCAATAGGAAATACTGAGCTTCCTAAATCACACCAACAAAGACACCATAGGAAACCAATACAAACCAATATTACCAAAGAAAACCAACATAAACCAACAGAAATACCAATAGGAACCTAGGAAAATTTTCATACGGGTACACCAAGATGTAACCCTAATGTCACCTCCCTCCCTCTCCACCCTTCGCCGCAAAGGGGCCACAATACGCTTAACATTAGAGCTCCCATATCAATACAATCTCCCCACCCCGACTTCCTTTAGGCGCAGCTACTTTAGAGGGAAGAGAGGCAGGCATGGCCTTCCGAACAGGCTCATCGACACTTTCCAGCACCAAGAACATATTGTGGAGAGGGGTAGGGTTTGTCGTCACCTCCCCATTGCCCTTGCCAGCCCGCGCTGCTCCTCCACTCCTCGTAGCCACCATCCACTCGGGCTTCAGGGGGAGAACAGAGCCCAAGAGGTTAGGAGTAGGCATCACCGCCTCCGTGACAGACCAACCAGCGTTAACACTAGGACGAGCCCTAGTGGAGGGAACTGACACAGTGTTGGGAGCCACCCTCCCCCTCATCGAGGTACTCCCACCTCCTAAAACCAACAAGCGAAGCTCTCCAACAACCCTCTCAAGGTGGCAGATCCGTGCCCACAGGGGGCCACTGTCCACCTTCCTTTCGCGAGCCAGGACAGACCTGTAGGAAACCATCCTATTGCTATAGAATTTACACTGACTCACTAAATGGGGAACTAAAACGAAAACAACTAACAATGAGTTACCACCCGCTGTGCTTTACCTGGCTGACCTAACCAGTGTAGAGGGGCTAGATTTCTGACTTCGAAGACAAAATATATTCACTAACTTAAGGATTAACCGTGAGCGGAATTTATGTGTGCGAGTGATTCGTATAAAGTTTAAAATAAAGAAATTAAATTATAAAGGTAAAAATGGAAGTTAGCGCTGCAGAAGATTAAGTGTTAGAGTAAAATACACCAAGTAGGCTCGTAAGTAGAATATATAAATTAAGATAGCAGAGTTAGCGGTTATCGGAAGTTATGACAAAATAAATAAGACCGAAGAGCACTCAAGTAAATTTAGGCGATAAACCTAGTCAATAAAGGATAGAAAATAAATTAAATAAAAAGATAGAGGGTACTTAATGCTCATGCAGTCTTGGATCGCAGCTTCGAAGAAACGATGTAACACTACTGGAAGAAGAGCGCCAAGTACAACGAAAAGATTTACTAAACTATGAACGAAACACTAAATAAGAAGGAAAAATATAATATGCACTGAAGAAGTAAACTAAAATAATACAGAAGAGTAGCTTAAAACTACAGGGTTGGAGCAGGTAGTACTCTGCGTCTCAGCAGGTGATCTCAGGAGAGAGAGAAGGCACGTCCGTCTCCTTTGACAGCTAGGCCAAAAAAAATGAGTTCCTTCTCGTTCAACCAAATCAGAAGCAATTTTTCCATCTCCTCGTTCACAACTGTCCGCTTCTTCGACAGCCTTGCGAGGCCCGTCTATGACGACAATGCCTTCATCTCCTTCTTTTACATTTAATGGTGCACATCGTCGACGTACTCCGTTTGTATTGGCGCGCCAAGTCCGCAACACTCACTCCTTTTTCATATTTTTCGATAATTTCCTTCTTAATATCGATCGTGATAAGCTTTTTCTTCTTATCACTACTCTCCTTTACACTACGATTCTTAGGTCCCATGGCTAATGTAGAGGTTACAGAATACGATGCAAAAAAACACAAATTTTTTGCCAGAACACAATTCAGAAATGCTTTTCCTACGATTTCAAAACGCGAACTGAGTGAGCGACGGCAGGGTGATCCAAGAAAACATTTTATTTGGTGTTATCAGCATTGAACTCCACATCCCGCTTTGTTTTGGCTCGTTTACCAAAGTGACCAACATAAGCAACTTAAAAAAGGGATGTTGTTTCGAGCATACCATCGGGTCCTTGGTAGCCCTGGTAGCTCGTCCGCGAACATATTAGACAGTGCCAACAAGCAGGATACGATTATACCCCCACACTCATTGTAAGAAATTTCGCTCGTCTTAAGAGTCAATATTTAGGCCAAGTGCCAGCTTGTAGTATGGAACACTCGTAGTAAGAGGTACTACTGTACTTGAAATGAAGACAATAAATAATAGGAATATCCTCAAAAGTAAAATTCAAAAGTTATATTTTATTATAAATTACTATCAAAGTATAAAATAAAAACCAAAGGATATTTTTGCTGTAAACCTTGAGTAAAATTACAATTCTATAATAAGGCAGCAGTCATCATTTGTTAGAAGCACATCATTTTGAAATATATGTGGGAACTGTATGTGTTATTAATGAGAAGATGTCAAAACTGCATAGTGCACAAATATTATTGCATGCATTTGATATTTTTGAAATGTTCAGTATAAAAAAGTCTCTAATTTTATATTTCAATCATTATAGAAACTGAGGTTAGAAATATAAAACTTATATGAAAAAGGTTTGTTGTTTGAAATTCTATTGATAAAGAACTATTACCATCCCCAGTATGGAAAGTTATGTTACTTGTTACAATATATTGCTGAAATTTGATTTCCTAAGTTAACCAACCCTTTTCTTATCATGAAATATCAGCTCTCCTTCCCTGTTCATTATTTATTATTATATCTTTCCCTTACGTTTGTATGAGAGACAAGTTCAACAATTGTCTTAGTTGTCAGGGAGTGGTTGTTTAGAGGCACAAAGATATAGAAGTCATCTTTATTGTCCAAATTCTCACTCAATTCAAATTCGTGATGATATTACTTGACAAAAATAAGAATCTTCATTCAATTTGCCATCGTTTGGTTTTCATTTCCACTTTACAGGACTGTTGTTTTTATTATGTAAATGGAAAAACAACTTAACTTGTATTTCTTAAGGAGGTATATTTGAGTTGTCTACAGTTTATCCTATGATAACTTGGCAAGTAAATATAAATTTTTAATAGTTCATTCGTCCTTTTATGAACCCATAATTTCAAATTTCTTTCCCATCAGTGTAAGAAATAAATGTCTAAAATTGATTCAAATATTATCATCTTGAGAGTTATTGACATCGGAAAAATAAATAAATTTATAAACATGGGTGATTATTTAATGATTACAAATTTTTCACAATTTTGTGCATGTATGACCTTAAAGGTATTCTTTCTCATTATAAGTATCCCTTGTAATTCTATAACATAGGATAATGTAGTATCTGAGGAAGATGACCTTTGGTTTTATGATTAAAAAAACATAAATAACAAGGATAAGGATGAAGAATCCACATTTATTCGCAATTCAACATTTTACATTCAAATAATCTTTGAATTGTATCATTCAAATCTATCATAGGAGCAACAGTAAACATTGGATGGTATTAACTTTGAGATATTCAGCATATTGATTCCTTTTAATCTGAAGTATACCATAATATAAAAAAATAAATGAGGCTATAGATTCTTGAATGATGAACACTAAAAATGTAAAATCACAGGGTCAAAAATTTTAAAGTAACAAATCTATGTTTATAAAAATAAAAGATTTCTGTTTCCTCAAATATAAATTTCCCATAAAATAGAAATTATTCAATGAGAAAAAATATTTTTCAGCATTCATTATCAAATTTTATAAAAATATGTGCTTAGTAATCCAAAAATATATTCGTATAGATCCTGTAAAATAAAAGTTCGTATTTAGAAAAAGACTTGACTGAATATCTTAAAAATTTGAAACTGTAGTGCAAAGATAATAAAAAAATGCTGTTGCTTTACTTGGAAAAACATTGTAAGTGGTTATTCATGAACCACATGAATAGTTCCCTCACAATTATTTGAATCCTTCTCTAAGTACTACTTGACTAGAGATCTTTCTACTAATGTAACACCAACTAGAGATTTTTCTGCTGATGTAACACATGTTATTAGAAAGGTACACATAAATGTCATATTGTCAGGGAAAACTTTTGACTCATATTTCAGTATTAAAAAGGTAATATAAGTTCACAAAAGCCAGCATAACTCTACACTACCTTAACAATTTATGCACTAAATATATATGCTTCAATTCTTCAAACTTGTTAAAAAACAGTAAAAAAGTATCAACTAAGATCAAAAGATTATTGTTAAACTTTAACAGTTTCAAAATAAATACATCTTATAAAATTGACATAAAAATATTCCAGGTACAAATTACATGAGCCCTACCATCTATATTTAAACTAAATAAGCTATCACAATTTTCAGGACGCCATGGAAACAATTTGTACATCAAATATATCTTTCTATTCTGCTCTCATTCTTATCCCTCATTTGAAACTCCAACTAGTTTTTCATATTCCTCTGCATGTTCTTCCGCAACACTTTTGAGAGCAGTTCCTTCTTTCATAATGTGGGATGCACCTGAGGCTCCTTCCGATATTTAAATTTTATTTTGGAAATCCTGTTCTGACACTGAGTCAAAACCATCACCCTGTTTCCCAGTTTCTAACTTTACTTTTGATTCCTCTACCTCAGAAGATTGATCATTTTTAGTTTCTTCTACGCTTGGTAAGCCATCTTTGTCTGATTCATCATGCCTTGCAACCAATTCCTCATTAAGCACATTTTTTTCACCATATACCTCTTTATCAGCATGATTTGTGCTTGGAGCTGAAATGTTTACAGCTATTCCAGCCTCCAATTGGGTTGTGACATCTGCAATCATTAAATCATCATTTGGCAACTTAAATTTCCCATTTTCTTTCTCTTCTGAACGCAATTTGGACCCCATCTCCTTTAATTCATCTGTTTCAAGCTTTGAAACTTTATCAGACTCAGCTAGTTCAGGAAGTACAGTACTTTCACCATTCCAATCTTTAGTATTAGAGGTTTCACTTTTGGAATTACTAACCTCTGCCGTATCATCCTTAATCTGAGGTTGCTGTGGATCATCAGATTGCATATTATCATCACACACCTTGACATCTTCCACTTCCATTTCTTCCAAAAGGTATTTCAAACCCAAATCTTCAGCCTCCTCAATTTCCAGCTTTTTGATTTTTAAAGTAGAAGATTCTACACTCATGTCTTCTTCGTGAACTTTGTACTTTCTACGTTTCATTCTTCTATTCTGAACCTTTTTCCCTTTCAAGTTTATCTCCCTTGTACAAGCTTCTTCAACTTTGGCATTACCATTCTTAGCTACATAATCCAATGAGTCGTACAATACTTTTTCTTCAAACTTTTGAAGATACTTCTGTGCATCATCTGTTTCTGATACCTCAATCGCCATGGACTCATCCAGAACTCTTTTCGCATCATGAAACATCTCCTCTGTCTCATCGTCTGAGTCTTCCGGATTTATCTCTATCAGGCTACTTGGAAGAACAGATTTGACTCCACAGCAAAGCTGGTGGTCTTCCATTTCATTGTTTTGAAGACCTGTAAATAAAATTATAGATACTTCGATAAGACTTAAAATGAGAGAAACTTATGGCAAATTTTTACTGTTTCTCTCAACTGTTCCTCTACTAATGTGTTTCAAAACTAGTATATCAGTCAAATTCATTCAAACGATATTTAAAGTCAATTATGAGAAAAATAAATTTTAAAGAGCATTATTGCTTGAGGTCTTCAAAGTTAATGAACAAGTTTAACCCTTTGAGTGCCAACGTCACTCACAGCAACATTGGAAAATTTTTGTTAAAATGCCAGCATCGCCCTGAGCGACTCTTATTTCGAAAGCTATTTATGTAAAATAAAATACTGTAATAACATTTTAATTTCTGAATTAGAGATTGCATAATAAAAAAGTAAAAATGTTTTCCATACCCAGTAAAAGTATTAGCAAATTATTCAGAATATTTTTTCCAAAAGTCTACAATTCTCTGTTAAATAGTCTGGCAATTTTTGCATGACGTTAGGCAATTCTGCATGGCACTCAAAGGGTTAATAGGGATACAAGTAAATCTTGTTTTTGGTGAACCACAATGTAAGCTGGAACTGCTCCAAAATCTAGACTCTAATGACAAGCCAAACTTCTAACTAGTAGGGTTATTCAAAACCTAAGGTTACCACATCATTTGATAAATTGAAAAATGCATATATTTTCATGACACTGGCAAGCAGCATAGCTTAGTTACCTAGCTTCTTTTATACGTAATCGTCTTTAGACTGGTTTACACGTAATGTTTTGTCATCAGCTTTGAATTTTAACAGACTGGCAAGGAAGATTGACAGCATACCGTGCATCTACAACATGGCAGAAGTTGCACTATCAAAAGGTGAATCTTCTCCAAAAACTACAGCAAGAACCAGAAGGTTGATGCAATTACTTATTTATGGCCAAAGTACTGTAATTTTTTAATGCCTGTAAACACAAAATTCTTATTCAAGTTACTGCTAAAATCCTAGGCTATGTCTAGAGAAGACTAGGAAGTGAGCAAAGTTTGACTGATAAGACATGTCTACATGCAATGACTTGTATAACGTCTATTTTGCAAAGAAATCTTCAGCTTGTCCATCTTTTTTGAGTTTGTCAAATCTCATTAAACTCCTGCAAAACATCAAACTTTCCATTTACACATAATGTTTACATTGACAAATCTGGCATTGAAATGCAAGGATGACGGCAAAAAAATACTTGTAGACCAGGTTCTAGAGCCCTTCTGTTTGTCTTTTACCATGGTCATAACTTCTTCACTGTCATTAAAATATTTCTCTCCAAATAGTTTCTTACATAAAAACAGTTGAAAATAATTTTATGGTAGAAGAAAGAATGGAATCATTGCAATCATCTTCTATTATTTCTTTGTCTTTTTGTCAATACCTTCACTATATGAAACATGGAAGATGCCACTTCTCAATTGAACTCATGTGATGGTTTCTAATCAATTCTGCATAGATATCTCTGAATGTCAATCAGAAAGCATCCACTGCATCCATAATAAGAATAAAGTAGCATTTATTGTGAATTATTACAAAATTACCTAAGTCAAATAGATGATAACAATGGTAATATTCATTAGGGGAACGATTGCCCATCTTCAGGAGCTGAACACCTTTAACTGTCTGATCTCCAAACAGTTTCTCATTGTGCTCTTCATAAAGATCCTTTGGAATCTTGAAGATTTTCTGTAAACAATACATTCATAACAGATTTAGTTCTTGTATTCTGTATAATATCTTGAATATACTTGTGAATATGTCAACCCGCAGATATTTAGCAAAACATTGCAGTTGTAGACATAAATTCATAATAAGCTACTATTGAAAGCTTAAGAGCTTCAAATGAATGATTAATTTATGGTAATATTTATGATGTACATCTTTCGAAGTAGAATTTTCTAAATTGTGCAATAAATGGTGAAGGCAATAATTCAAATTCGCTTAATTTACCTTATAAACAATTTTACTGACTAAAACATGCATTAGGTTTCCAAATGGAAACTAAAAACAGCATGCACAATATCATAATGAAGTAAATTATTTACGGTTTGTTTCATTAATACACTCCTTGTTATTATGATTATTCATCATTCATACCGTTTATCCTTAATATGTTAATCCTACATCCCTTTCCCTCTTTCATGAAATGCATGATTTTATAATTTAATATTTTGTTAAGACCACAGGCATCACATTTTAAGACATACCTTTTTCCTTAAATATCTGTCTTTAGACATTTTCATTATGGTCAGATGTGGCTCAAATTTATCTTTTACGATCAATCCTTCATCCTCAAGTGCCTCAACAAGATTTATGTGTAAGCCCTTCAATCTTGTTAAGGGCTCCCCGGATTCAATTTTGGCAAACACAACCTGAACATATAAAGTAACCCATCACTAAAAACCATTTAATTCTTAGATTAATGCATAAATTCAAATTATAATACCTCATTCTTAAAGGATCCTACTCCTTTGAACTTTAAACTGATAGGGTCTTTAATCAAAGTTTCCTTCATATTAGTTTCCAGCGTTCGTAAGGCTGACTTAGCCCTATAAGGACAAGGATAATTGTAAGTTTAAAATGCCGCCACAAACCAATCCCAATCTAAACATGATCATCACCTTCTAATGTCTCCATTCTTCGGCAGGTGCAAGGTACACAGAGTAATATGAAGCGTAACGAGATTGATTAGAGTTGACTTGAAAAGTGGCTTTCTGGAGGTTATAAATTTTTGCAAGAAACATATTTCTCGGTGAATCTAAAAATATAGCTATCGTAAATAAATCATATTAATAAATGAGAAATTTTCAATATAGTTGCTCCAATTACCTCTGGATTCGAAATCTGAACTGCAACAAAGAAGTTGGGCCTTTCTTTGCCTACTGATGTTCTCCGGCGCTTCGCGCTAGGTTCCCCTCCTTTAACTGCTGCAGAAGGTTTAGAAACTTAATACGATACTCAGAATACAGAGTGAAGATTTATAGGATTGCCTACCGTCTTTATCTTCATCCATAATAATACTTCATTGAATAATTTTCAGCACTTGAAATCCGTTTGTGAACATGCATGGAATGCCAATCTCTTAGGCATACTATCATCGTTTCCAGTTTCTCTGGTAAAAACAGGGCGTCATTCAGAGCTTACAGAGATGATTCAATAAATATATTTATCATTTGTTTTCAAAATCGCAGAAACTAAGTTCTGTAAACCAAGCCCTTTGTTTATTTTGAAGTCGAACCATTAAAAGCATTGAAACATGGCCATTACAGCTTCACACACTTCACAGATACGGCCCAAACGACTATCCAAATTTAACAGTTACGAATTGTTAGCAGGGAACTGCTGCTGGAGGGAATTTTAAGAATCCCCCCGTAGTTTTCGGAATCCCGAGTACATTCATAATTAAGAATCTCACTGTCTCCTCTAATATGTTAAAGCAATCTCCATTATTAAAATAAATCTGATGTAGCGACTACCAAAAATATCATCAATTCAAATGGTCAAACATTAATTCCCTCGAGGAGATAATCTTAGCAATTCTAACATCTTTCGATGGTGATGGGAAATATTATTTTTGGTAAATATCTGTTGTACGTGGTTTAAGGAAAAAATTCATATCTCCTTTATGTGGGACACTAGAATTATAATTATTGCTTTTATAGATAGAGTAAAGATTGGGCATCATATAATGATAAAACACTATTATGTCACTGTGTTTATTCTTTAGATATAAAGCTGCGAAAATGACCTTTTTCGCTACTTTTAATACCGATACTTCGGCTTTTTAGGAGCTTCCGAGAACTGCCGCTAGTGCTACACTAAACGAATTTATCTTCTTACGTACCGTTTCTGTGCTTAGATATCGTTAGTCTATGCAAAAGATAGGATTTGAAGTTAGTATGAGTTCAACCTTTGAGAATAAATCGCATAAGTAATTAGTTTGAAGCTGTTGCGTTTCCTTAAAAAGACCTTGGAAGCCAATTGAGCTTGCAAACCAACTATAGCTTGCGATCCGAACGTGAGGGTGACTATCTTTTACTTAACAGAAAGCAACATTTGCGACAAACACTGCTTTTTTGGATACATAAGAATTATATGTGTATCTTCAGTAGTAAAGGAGATATAGATTTTCTACCAAACTGTGTGAAACTAGAATTTTACCCAAAAAAATTACTGAAAAATGGCAATTCATTCCGAACAACCCACCCTAACACCCGTTTCACTCCAGGGATCCGTAACATTGTAGCACATTGTAGGGTATCGGGAAATTACGCTATTTCCACTATAACATACTTTGACATTGCAAAGATATGAAACTCCTCGATTGCTTCGGCATCTGATGACGGGAAGCTATAACTACTGAAAAATCCAATATGGCGGTCATGGATTTCGGTAGTTGTCGCACATAAAACACTGCCATTGCCACAAACATCGTTTCTTCACAACAAAAAATATATCATTTTAATGCGCAAGGATGCCTCTATGTACTGTGTAAATTTCCTGGAAATCAGACAATTTTTAATGGGAGAAAAATATTTTTTTCCGTAAACCAGGTACAACAGATATTTACCTTATTTTTTTACATTTTTAGCGTAGCCAATAATGATGCTTGGACATGTCCTTACAAAATTTATTCTAGATGGCTATCATGGTTTCTATTAATTTTTCACATTAAAAAAAATCCCTTATATATTCGATATAAATCGATAGTTTCCCCTCTCCTACGGTTCAATCAGGTTCAATTGTAAAAACAAATGGAAGCAAATCTGTCTGTTTTGTCAATAACTATAAATGCTTTCTTCTTCTTTCTGTGGAAAGTACGGTTCCTTGTAGCTGGCAGCTGGTTTTTGCGGTTGGAATAAAGAGAAGATTGAATGAAGTGCCTTCGCAGATTTCCATTGTATTCAAGGAAATTGCTTTCAGCAGACTCAACTTCCTATGAAAGTGTTTCTTTCTCCGATTATATACATAAAATAGGAATCGTAGGCCAACCTGTTACAGTTTTAGCATTGTTTTTATGATGGGGCTGATGTTTTGGAATATTTGATTACAGTTTCATCAATATCATCTTAGGGAGGCCATAAGACATGTCTGGCTCACATTAAATAAATTGTGGGTGAGTTGAAAAAATTAGTTCGTGATAGGAAATATCATGTGATGTCATTCATATTTTAAGATTAACTTGGTATAAGTTTTAAAAAAGTTAAGGTTTAAATTTCAACCTAGGTGATTAATTAAATGGTAGTTTTTCCCTTGACATTTGTACTGTTAAATAACACGTTATATCATGGTCTCTGTGTAAATTTTATTCCATGCAATGTGTTGACTTAAGAGTTTCACAAGTTGATGAATTTTTTAGCCTTGAATATATGCATCATGGCTTGAATTATTTATTGTGGTTTCTTTTCCGACACGCTTATTATTATAAATTACTATCAAAGTAGAAACTAAAGACCAAAGGATATTTTTGCTGTAAACCTTGAGTAAAATTACAATTCTATGATAAGGTAGCAGTCATCATTTGTCAGAAGCACATTATTTTGAAATATATGTAGGAACTGTATGTGTTATTAATGAGAAGATGTCTTACAAAGAGATCAAGTTTATTTATAAATTAAGAGCCTTTAAGAGTGACTCTTGTCCCAGAGTCATATCACATATACTCTTCGGAGAGTGCATCAATCTATAAATAGCTGCATCTTTTTTTGTAATAAAATAATGTATTCAACGTATATAATCCTCAATCTCTCTCCTGTGGCTCTATAGCCTGGGGTGGGCCTTGGCCTGCTGCACTGTCGCCATCCCGGTCTTGGCTTGCCATCCTCTCACTGCCAACTTCATCTGGTGGCTCTGCAACCATCCAACCAAGGTTGCACCTGGTCCAACCATCTATTCTTTGGACGCCCAAGCCTTCTTTTGTTGAATAACCTTCCCATCATCATCTGCTTTGGGATTTCTTCTCCGTGCATTCTTTCCACATGCCCCAACCAGCAGATTTTCTGAGATTTTATAAACCTCACTATATTTTTTCTGTCAATTAGACTCTATTTCCTCAAGGGCCTAAGATTTTCTGTTAGGGTTTATTCCCTTAGCCCCTAGATCCGGTTTTAGGGCCCGGAGACATGCCCTTTCACAATTAACGTTACGCAGGAGGCACGAGGACATTGTGGCTGGATAAGAGACAGATGGCTTTTCACGGCATTAACTGCAAGTCTCAGGCTTGGCACTCTAAACCTCACCAAGACCGCAATATACCAGCATTGTCCCACATAATCCTCAATCTAGAGAATATAATCTCCCTTGCAGTTCTATCTTTCTTTTGCTATCATACATAGGTTTTGATTGTTACTATATATGCTTCAAAAATACTTTAAGTAACAGTTTTGTGATTAATGCACCCTAATTGTGATGTGGTATCCTCATTTGTTGTCATTATATTAATTTGATATTTAATTTTTGCCACTCTAGCATTTTGCGGTACAGTTTCTGACGTCTTTGGATGAGAACTGAAGTGAATGGAGAGTAACAGCTACTTCTCTGCTTCAGCTGTGCCTTGTGAATCACAGCTGATGTTGAGAGTTGGAATAAAGAAGAGGAGATTCAAGAGCTTTTTGATGGCGAAATTCTTTGTGTGAGTTTTTCTTTCTCTTACTATTTGATAAAAGAATAGTAAACCAGCCAATAAGTCCGACCTCTTGAATACAAGAGCAGCCAGTTCAGCGGAATAAAGGGAATTGAAGGGTTTTTAATCCTTACGCTTATGCTTCATAATGTGTAAAGAAGAACGTTCGTGTCAAAAAATACCGTATTTATTCGAAAATAACACACACCCATTTGAGTCTATTTTTTTCCCCTCAAAAATTGGGGTGCGCGTTAGAATCGGCGGCAAACTAGATTTGCATCCTAAGCTCACCCTGGTTCCTTATAACTCGTCAAACATTCCACCATACATGGTGTATAACATGAATTTTTTTCAAAAAATTTTCAATTTTGAAAGTTTGTTAAATTTCTCAATGGATTGCCCCCCAGGTTAGAGGCAGTAGTTAATATCTGTCAATATTTAATTTGATAGGTGTCAATTTATTTTTAGTTGTTTCTGCTCTAATCATCCAGTCATAAAAATTCCCAATTTTAAGTTAATTTTGCTTGATGGTGTAAAAGATTATTATGGCTCCATAGGTTAAGTGAGGTGAGACATCCCTTGATAATAATTATGTGTGGTTTAAGCAGAGTTGCAAATTGACTTTCTTAGGGAGTAGTTAATTCATTCAACTTCATTTTGTTTTCTGCATTCACCATTAATTATTACACCAAGAAATGTTACTTGATTTGATTTTGTAATAGCTATGTCATTAAATAAGGATAGGGATTATGTTGGCTTTTTATTGAATGCTGAAACAGATAAGGAGAGTGGATTGGGAACCAACTGTTTAATCATCACCATAAAGAAAGCAATGATTGTAAGGGAATGCAAGTCATTTCATTAATAAATATATTAATTAAGGCAGAACTTAGGATATTGCTTGGGACAATACATCAGTATTTTATTGGGTGGAGGTGACGAAAAGATGACTCCCATTTAAATCCAACGAAGAATTTTTAAATAATTTTACAAATTTCAGGGATTAGTCAAGTTAAGCTATGTTAAATAGTATGTTCTACTGCCAGATTTCTTTTCAATGTCAAAAAAGCAGCTTGTGTTAAATAATATTTGTATAGAGAGCCATGAGCTCAAGGAAATGGACTGTTAGTTGTAATCAAGAATTTAGAGAGAAAGTGTTGAAAATTCCATTGTTTAGGAAGAATAATATTATTTTCATTTTGGGTGGAATTAATTCTAAAGTGAATGATGTTTTTGAAAAACTTTGGGAGTAATGATAGATGAGAGAGGGGGCAATTGTTTAGAATGAGAGTAGGGTCTTTTGTTGTCATGGATATAAGAACAATAATGCTTGATTTCCATCGAGAGGGAAAATTACAATTTTTAAGATAGGGACTATAAGATTGACTAGTAGAAGGATAAACGTAACTGATTTGGGAAAGTAATTAAGAATTTTATTGATTAAATGATCTGGACCAGGAGCTTTGTGAATCGAGAGGTTTTGGAAAATTACTAATTCTTTAAGTTTAGATGTTGAGAAAGAGAGTTGGAGATTACAAGTGTTGAGAAATAGTTGCAAGTAGTTGCTGAATTTGGGCCCAAAATATGACATTGAAGATAGACAATAGTTTCATGAACTTGGTCAGTCACTCTAACATTTATCTTGAATTTCGATGCCAGGGTGTTTTAAAATTACCCACAAAGTAATGTTTCAGAAACTCAGAGCTTTTTTTAAAGACACCACCAGAGTAAATTTTTATTTTTTTAGATTAGGTGCTTCTGCTGCAAAACTTGCAAAGATACCTCCCTAAATTATCCCCCTTTCAATACTTTCCCTTCAAAATCCACCAATTTAAGCACTAACAAGGAGATAGAAAACTGCAACCTGGTAAAATAATAGAATATGTGGTTTACTAACATACATTGGACATCCTCATTAGTAACCCTGAATTTGATTGTAGCTCATGGACTTACTTCTTCCATTAGAATATATGGGAATTTTTTTATGTTTACATTGGTGGGCTATGGGACAGTTTTTTTAAACCAAAATTCATTTATTTTATCAAAACTCGATTTTAAACTTGAAACAATTTACTATGAGCTATGAGCTATTTAAGAATATTTATTATTATCTCTTCCTTCGATACTTCTTTAGGTTTTGTGATAGTATTATTTCTACCAGACACCATTATACAGGGTGCATTATGAAAGTAATGCGCATTTTCTGGAAAAAATTGATTTATTGATCTGATTGGTGCAAATGACTAAAATTCGTCAAAATAGTCTCCACTTGCATCAATACACTTGCGGAGACGATTCTGCCATGCCTGGAAAGCACCCTGAAACTCCTCGACTGGAATGCCTCTCAGGAATCTTGAGACGTGAGCTTGAATGTTTTCCACTGACTCCCAGTGCTTTCCCTTCAGATCTCTCTTCAGTCGGGGGAACAAAAAAAAGGCCCACGGAGCCAAGTCAAGGCTGTAAGGAGGCTGGGGCACCACGGGGGTCTTGTTCTGGGTCAGATGTTTGTTGACGATGAAGGCCGTGTGGCTGGGGGCATTGTCGTGGTGGAGCTTGAAGACGTCTTTGATGTCAGGCCTGACGCACGCAACCTGGCGTTTCAGTCTCTTGAGCACTCTCTCCAGGTAAAAGGCTGCGTTGACAGTTTGTCCTTGCAGTACAAACTCAAAATGGACGATTCCTCGGACGTCAAAGAAGACAATCAGCATTGTTTTGATGCGAGACTTGCTCGTCCGCGCTTTTTTGGGTTTGGGAGAAGATTGTGTGTGCCACTCGGAGCTCTGCCTCTTGGATTCTGGATCGTACTCGAATATCCAGGATTCCTCCCCGGTTAGAGTAGAGTTAAAAAAGCCTGAATCATTCCTAACCAATTTTTCAACAATTCTTCACTCCGCAAAACTCGAACTTCTTTCTGCACCTCTGTCAACACCTTCGGCACAAGCTTCGCGCAGACCTTTCGCATTTGCAAATCCTCCCTCACTATCCCATGTACCGCAAATGTCGACAAGTTCAGGGTGTCAGCGATTGCCTGGATACTTAATCGACCGTCTGAACTCAAAACTTTGCACGCACGCTGAACATTTTCATCGGTTCGGGCTGTTGTTGGACGTCCAGAACGGGGCTCGTCAGTGACCTCCTCCCTGCCCTCCTTGAAGGCCTTGTGCCACCTTCCGCATTGAGACCTCGAAATGCATTCCTCCTTAAAGGCCTCTTGAAGCATTTGACAAGTTTCCGCTGCATTCTTCCCAAGCCGCACACAAAACTTGATCGCATACCGCTGTTCAAGTGAACGCTCCATCGCGCCGTGACACAAACGAAAAACAGACTTCGTTCAAAGACTCATCCTACCGCTCCTACTGCTTGGAGCGAACCGAGACTGGGCTCGTTTTGAAAAGGGGATTCCCCAAAACAATATCCGACCAATCCGAGAGCGCTGCAATTGATTGTTGCATCACAATCAAATCATGCGCATTACTTTCATAATGCACCCTGTATGCTTGTTATGTAGCCAATTATCTGTGTAATTTATTTTCTATTTATCTTAAATTTGATGCTATTAGTTGGATAATTTAAATATCTACCTTCACTGAGTGTTTCAGAATGTTTTAATGGTCTCTTAAAAATTATTCTGTCTTCAATCACTGGTTTCACAAGTTCATCAATTTTTAATTATTCATGGTTTAGTCATCTGCTGCATGTATCTTATTTTCTCAATCTTTGAAATAGTTTGTTTAGTTAAATTTAAATATAAGTCATCCAATGATGAGAAATGAATTCTTTGTAATATAAAGTTAGTTAATTTTTGCTTTCTCTTTCATCCTCAGTTTGCTTCATTACTCCATGTATGATTTCAGAATCATGTGGATTTCCAAAGAGTTCTGAAACCAGACATGGAAGTAGTAGAGAGTTTTATACATTTGCATCTCCAATTATGATAAAATTTGGAAGGATTATAGTATTCAAAGTATTATTCACAAATTAGTCCTCTACTGAGTGGTATAAATATATAGGCTAAGGATAAATAAAATTATTATTCTAAAAACACCAATGGTTGAAAATGCTTTATTAGTACCCAAAGCAGCACTGCAAACTGGACAGCTAAGAAAAGAGTACAAGTATAAATTTTTATCAGTGTATGCTTCATAAACAAGATTTTTCCTCAAACAAAAATTTGTAAGAAACTATTGGTTTGTTGTGAATTAGAACAACTTAACCTTTGTTGCTATTTTGCAAAGTCTGTCAGTATTAGTTTTTGACTATATCTCCGGATTTGAATCCATATCAAGGTTGTAAAGGGACGCTAGCTTGATGTGTATTCAAATAAGGGGACATAGTCACCAAAAACTAATACTGAAAGACTTTGCTAAGTAGCAACAAAAGGTTAAGTTGTTATTATTTTCAACACACCTATACAGGTCTAGCAAATTTTTGTTTGAGGAAAAATCTTGTTTATGAAGTATACACTGATAAAAATTTATACCTATACTCTTTTCTTAGCTGTCAAATTGCAGTACTACTTTGAGTACTCATAAAGCATTTTCAACCATTGGTGTTTCTAGAATAATAATATTATTTATCCTTAAACTATAAATTTCTACTAAGCAAAAGAGGGCTAATTTGTGAATAATACTATCATCCTTCCAAATATCATCATTATTGGAAATGCAAATGTATAGAACTCCTCTTCTGTTATTACACTTGCTGATGGACCAGGAGGATGTTGCAGCAGAAGTTCCAAACTCTTCAAGCCAGGTGCTGCAGCAATCTCATGACTTCAACATCTAAGGGTCCAGGATAGGATGTTTTAAATAAATTTTGGAAAAAGAGGGTTCAAAATTATATTTATTTGTCACTGTAATAAATGTACACTTTGAAATAATGCAATAAAGTTACAAAGGTTACAACGTAAAATAAAGTTACTCTTTTTCTTTTTTTTTAACCATACAAATTCAAACTTGAACATAGAGTTCTCAGGTTTTCAGCCAGGTGGCCTCTCTCCATGCCCTCTACATTTCAGTCACCAACTCTGCAGCAATCTTCAGGACAGCGGTGTTCATGAGCTCGAGAGCCTGGAGAGACGCCACCCAGTCAGAAACACGAGAACACTTCCTACAAACAATTCATTAGGATAGAACCACTTAGGTGATATTACCCATGGAGGAATAGACATGAGAAATGACTGATGGGACAGGACTCGAACTCACATCTCCTTATTGCCGGTTAAAAAGGAGATCTAAGTTTGAGTCCCGTCCCATTAGTCATTTTTCACATCCAATCCTCCTTAAAAAATTCCCGGGTGACACAGTGGGTGAGAAAATACTCCAAGATAAAAAGACATAATGCCATGTAAACTGCACATGATAAGTTATAATGCATATCATAGGATTCACTACAGTGCAACACCAGAAGTAGATCAGAAAAAGGCATCTTTAAACCTACTACTGGTGTTGAACTGCAATGGTACTTATGATGTGCATTGTAACTTCTAGATAGAAGAGTTAACAAGCAAAATAAGATAGATACAATTCAGAGGAAACATGCTATAGAATTAAGAGGGTAGTTCAAAATATATTGGAAAACAAAATGAGAAAAGAAGAAACCTTGGATAACTAGTCAAATGAAACCAAAGATGGATTAAGTATAAAATTAAAAATTATGAAAATGCCAAAGGGATGTATAAGAAATGTAACAATGAACTGAGAAAAGAAATAGAAAAAGCTGGGGTTATCAGAAGAATGTGAGGAATTAGAATGCTGGATAAAAGAAGGCAGTATGATCTGATAAAGATCAATGCTATCACCTGGGATGAGAAAAGGAAAATTACAAGTGGAAAGGAAATAGAAGATGGAAATGGTGAAATTTTACTTAAAGAAGAAGAGGTAATGAATAAGAGGAGAGAATATATGGCACTTGGAGTTAACACAAAAAGCGTAGAAAACTCGATAAAAATCATTGAAATTTCACGTTTTTCACCATATATTGCTTTAAATTAAGCAAATCTAGTCAACGTTGGATTCATTTTAATTCTTTTGACGAGATCTATACAAATTAATTAGAAATATTCAAATATTCCTAGCAGATAACCCAAAAAAACGTCGAAAACTCGAGAAATAGCGATGAAATTTCAGGTTTTTGGCCATATTTTGAGAAAAATTTGGGAAAAAATAGTCAATTGTGTATTCATTTTAATGATTTTACGAGATCATTCAATTTAAGAAAAAATATTTTCTATTTTTTCAGAAGTTATTTCAAAACCCGTGTAAAAACTCGAAAAATTTCGGTGAAATTTAGAGTTTTTCGCCATAATTTGCCAAATATTGAGCCAAACTACTGAAGTTTGGACTAATTTTAAAGATTAAGACGACATTTATCAAAATCTGGAAGAAATGGTAAATTTTTTATAGCAGTTATTCCAAAAAACGTCGAAAACTCGAAAACAACATCAAAATTTCAGGTTTTTTACCATATTTTGATACAAATTGAGCAAAACTAGTCAACCTTGGATTTATATTAATGTTTTTTACGAGAAGTATCCAAATTCAATATAAAATTCAATTTTTCCTAGCAGTTTACCAAAAAAACGTCGAAAATATGAATAAAATCGGCGAAATTTCAGGTTTTTTTTGCCGTATTTTGCTAAAAATTGAGCGAAACTAGTCAACATTGGATTCCTCTTAATGCTTTTGGCGAGATCTATACAAATTCAATAGAATCATTCAAATTTTCTTAGCACATATTGCAAAAAAACTCGAAAAGTTGAAAATAATTGAAAAAAATTTCACGTTTTTCGCCGTATTTTTCTAAATATTGAGCGAAACTAGTCAACATTGGATTCATTTTATTGCTTTTGACGAGATCTATCTAAATTAACTAAAATATACTCTATTTTTTATGTTATCCCAAAAAATGTCAAAATCTCGAAAAATCTCCGTAAAATGTCAGGTTTTTTGCCAATTTTGCTAAAAATTGATCAAAACTACTCAAGTAAGGACTAATTTTATAGATAAAGACGATATTTATTTAAATTTGGAAGAAATGATTAAATTTTTCTTAGCAGTTATTCTAAAAAACGTCGATAACTCGAAAATTAACATCTAAATTTAAGGTTTTTAATCATATTTTGATAAAAATTGAGCGAATCTAGTCAACCTTGGATTCATTTTAATGGTTTTCACGAGAAGTATCCAAATACAATAAAAAAATTCAATTTTTCCTAGCATTTTACCCAAAAAACGTCGAAAACTTGAATAAAATCGGAGAAATTTCAGGTTTTTGGCCATATTTTAGTGAAAATGGAGCAAAACTAGTCAACTTTGGATTCAAATTAATGCTTTCGACGAGATATATATATATTCAATAGAGTTATTCAAATTTTCTTAGCACATATTTCAAGAAAAAAACTCGAAAACTTGAAAAAAATCAGAAAAATTTCACTTTTTTCGCCATATTTTGCTAAAAGTTGAGAGAAAGTAGTCAACATTTTATTCATCTTAAT
Source organism: Sympetrum striolatum (assembly GCA_947579665.1). Classification (NCBI taxonomy): domain Eukaryota; kingdom Metazoa; phylum Arthropoda; class Insecta; order Odonata; family Libellulidae; genus Sympetrum; species Sympetrum striolatum. Next base: position 79,670,600 of record OX388346.1, read on the forward strand.
CCTTTTGACGAGATCTATCCAAATTTATTAGAAATATTCAAATATTCTTTGCAGATAACCCAAAAAAAGTCGAAAACTCGAAAAATAGCGATGAAACTTCAGGTTTTTGATAATATTTTGATAAAAATTAGGGAAAAAGTAGTCAACTGTGGATTCATATTAATGATTTTACGAGATCTATTCAATTCAAGAAAACATATGTTCTATTTTTTTCAGAAGTTATCTCAAAAACCGTAAAAAATTCATAAAATATCAGTGAAATTTAGAGTTTTTCGCCATAATTTGCCAAAAATTGAGCCAAACTACTGAAGTTTGGACTAATTTTAAAGATTAAGACGACATTTATCAAAATCTGGAAGAAATGGTGACTTTTTTGTAGCAGTTATTACTTAAAACGTCGAAAACTCGAAAAATAACATTGAAATTTCAGGTTTTTTATCATATTTTGATAAAAATTGAGCAAAACTAGTCTACATTCGATTCATTTTAATTGTTTTGACGAGATCTATACGAATTCAATAGAATCATTCAAATTTCCTTAGCACATATTGCAAAAAAACTCGAAAAGTTGAAAATAATTGAAAAAATTTCACGTTTTTCGCCGTATTTTTCTAAATATTGAGCGAAACTAGTCAACATTGAATTCATTTTATTGCTTTTGATGAGATCTATCCATATTAATTAAAATATACTTTATTTTTTATGTTATCCCAAAAAACGTCAAAATCTCGAAAAATCTCCGTAAAATGTCAGGTTTTTTGCCATATTTTGCTAAAAATTGATCAAAACTACTCAAGTATGGACTAATTTTAAAGATAAAGACGATATTTATTTAAATTTGGAAGAAATGATTAAATTTTTCTTAGCAGTTATTCTAAAAAACGTCGATAACTCGAAAAATAACATCTAAATTTAAGGTTTTTAATCATATTTTGATAAAAATTGAGCGAATCTAGTCAATCTTGGATTCATTATAATGGTTTTCACGAGAAGTATCCATATTCAATAAAAAAATTCAATTTTTCCTAGCATTTTACCAAAAAAACGTCGTAAACTTGAATAAAATCGGAGAAATTTCATGTTTTTGGCCATATTTTAGTGAAAATTGAGCAAAACTAGTCAACTTTGGATTCAAATTAATGCTTTCGACGAGCTATATATATATTCAATAGAGTTATTCAAATTTTCTTAGCACATATTTCCAGAAACACTCGAAAACTTGAAAAAAATCAGAAAAATTTCACGTTTTTCGCCATATTTTGCTAAAAGTTGTGAGAAAGTAGTCAACATTGGATTCATTTTAATGCTTTTAACGAGATCTATACAAATTTATTATAAATATTCTTATATTCTTTGAGAATAACCCAGAAAACGTCGAAAACTCGAAAAATAGCGATGAAATTTCAGGTTTTTGGCCATATTTTGAGAAAAATTAAGGAAAAAATAGTCAACTGTGGATTCATTTTAATGATTTTACGAGATCTGTTCAATTTAAGAAAACATATTTTCTATTTTTTCAGAAGTTATTTCAAAAACCGTCAAAAACTCGAAAATTATCAGTGAAATTTAGAATTTTTCGCCATAATTTGCCAAAAATTGAGCCAAACTACTGAAGTTTGGACTAATTTTAAAGATTAAGACGACATATATCAAAATCTGGAAGAAATGGTGAATTTTTCGTAGCAGTTATTACAAAAAACTTAGAAAACTCGAAAAATAACATTGAAATTTCAGGTTTTTTATCATATTTTGATAAACATTGAGCAAAACTAGTCTACCCTGGATTTTATTACGAGAAATTTCAGGTATTTGGCCATATTTTAGTGAAAATTGAGCAAAGCTAGTCAACTTTGGATTTAAATTAATGCTTTCAACGAGATATATATAAATTCAATAGAGTTATTCAAATTTTCTTAGCACATAACGCCAAAAAAACTCGAAAACTTGAAAAAAATCAGATAAATTTAACGTTTTTTGCCATATTTTGCTAAAAATTGAGAGAAACTAGTCAACATTGGATTCATTTTAATGCTTCCGACGAGATATATACAAATATAATAAATTATTTACATTTTCCTAGCACATAACGAAAAATAACTCGAAAACTTGAAAAAATTCGGAAAAATTTCAGGTATTTGGCCATATTTTGAGAAATATTTGAAAAAAAATAGTCAAATGTGGATTCATTTTAATTATTTTACGAGATCTGTTCAATTTAAGAAAACATATTTTCTATTTTTTCAGAAGTTATCTCAAAAATCGTCAAAAACTCGAAGATTATCAGTGAAATTTAGAATTTTTCGCCATAATTTGCCAAAATTGAGCCAAACTACTGAAGTTTGGACTAATTTTAAAGATTAAGACGACATTTATCAAAATATGGAAGAAATGGTGACTTTTTCGTAGCAGTTATTACAAAAAACTTAGAAAACTCGAAAAATAACATTGAAATTTCACGTTTTTTATCATATTTTGATAAAAATTGAGCAAAACTAGTCTACCTTGGATTCATTTTAATGATTTTTTGGAGAAGTATCAAAAATTCAGTAAAAAATTAAATTTTTCCCAGCAGTTTACCTAATGAACGTCGAACACATGAATAAAATCGGAGAAATTTCAGGTTTTTCGCCATATTTTAGTGAAAATTGAGCAAAACTAGTCAATTTTGCATTCACATTAATGCTTCCGACGAGATATATACAAATTCAATACATTATTTACATTTTTTTAGCACATAACGCCAAAAAAACCCGAAAACTTGAGAAAAATCAGAAAAATTTCACGTTTTTTGCCATATTTTGCTAAAAATTGAGAGAAACTAGTCAACATTGGAATCATTTTAATGCTTTTGACGAGATCTATACAAATTTATTATAAATATTCTTATATTCTTTGAGAATGACCCAAAAAACGTCGAAAACTCGAAAAAGAGCGTTGAAATTTCATGTTTTTGGCCATATTTTGAGAAAAATTTGGGAAAAAATAGTCAAATATGGATTCATTTTAATGATTTTACGAGAACTAAGCAAATTCACTAGCAATATTCTATTTTTTATAGCAAATAACCCAGATACGACGTCAAAATTAAAAAAAATATTGGTGAATTTTTAGAATTTTGGCCATATTTTGATAAATATTGAGCAAAACTAGTCAACCGTGGATTCATTTTAATGGTTTTGACGGGAAGTATCCAAATTCAATAAAAAAATTCAATTTTTCCGACAGTTTACCTAAAATCGTCGAAAACACGAATAAAATCGGAGAAATTTCAGGTTTTTGGCCATATTTTAGTGAAAATTGAGCAAAACTAGTGAACTTTGGATTCAAATTAATGCTTCCGATGAGTTATATACAAATTCAATGGAATCATACAAATATCTTACCAAATAACGCAAAAAAACTCGGAAACACTAAAATAAATCGAAAAATTTTCACGTTTTTCGCTATATTTGGATAAAAATTGAGCGATTCTAGACAACCTTGGATTCATTTTAATGCTTTTGACGAGAAGTATCCAAATTCAATAAAAAATTTCAATTTTTTCTAGCAGTTTCCGCAAAAGACGTCGAAAACATTAATAAAATCGGAGAAATTTCAGGTTTTTGCCCATATTTTAGTTAAAATTGATCAAAACTAGTCAACTTTGGATTCAAATTAATGCTTCTGACGAGATATATATAAATTCAATAGAGTTATTCAAATTTTCTTAACACATTACGCAAAATAACTCGAAAACTTGAAAAAAATCAGAAAAATTTTACGTTTTTCGCCATATTTTGCTAAAAATATAGAGAAACTAGTCAACATTGGATTCATTTTAATGCTTTTGACGAGATCCATCAAAATTTAAAAAAGTATACTCAATTTTTTTATGTTATCCTAAAAAACGTAAAAATCTCGAAAAATATCCGTAAAATGTCAGGTTTTTTGTCATATTTTGCTAAATATTGATAAAAACTACTCAAGTTTGGACTTATTTTAAAATAAATATTTGAAAAAAAATAGTCAACTGTGGATTCTTTTAATGATTTTTCGAGAACTAAGCAAATTCACTAGCAATAATCTATTTTTTATAGCAAATTTCCCAGATAAAACGTAAAATTAAAAAAATATTGGTGATTTTTTAGGATTTTTGCCCTTTTTTGATAAAAATTGAGGGAAACTAGTCAACATTGAATTCATTTTAATCTTATTGACGAGAAGTATCAAAAATTCAGTAAAATATTAAATTATTCCCAGCAGTTAACCTAAAAAACGTCGAAAACATGAATAAAATCGGAGAAATTTCAGGTTTTTGGCCATATTTTAGTGAAAATTGAGCAAAACTAGTCAATTTTGGATTCAAATTAATGCTTCCGACGAGATATATACAAATTCAATACATTATTTACATTTTCTTAGCACATAACGCCAAAAAAACCCGAAAACTTGAAAAAAATCAGAAAAATTTCAGGTATTTGGCCATATTTTGAGAAATATTTGAAAAAAATAGTCAACTGTGGATTCATTTAATGATTTTTTGAGAACTAAGCAAATTCAATAGCAATAATCTATTTTTTATAGCAAATTACCCAGATAAAACGTCAAAATTAAAAAAATATTGGTGAATTTTTAGGATTTTTGCCATATTTTGATAAAAATTGAGGGAAACTAGTCAACATTGAATTCATTTTAATGGTATTGACGAGAAGTATCAAAAATTCAGTAAAAAATTAAATTTTTCCAGCAGTTTACCTAAAAACGTCGAAAACATGAATAAAATCGGAGAAATTTCAGGAATTTGGACATATTTTAGTGAAAATTGAGCAAAACTAGTCAACTTTGGATTCAAATAAATGCTTCCGACGAGTTATATACAAATTCAATGGAATCATACAAATATCTTACCAAATAACGCAAAAAAACTCGAAAACACTAAAAAAAATCGAAACATTTTCACGTTTTTCGCTATATATGGATAAAAATTGAGCGATTCTAGACAACCTTGGATTCATTTTAATGCTTTTGACGAGAAGTATCCAAATTCAATAAAAATTTTAATTTTTCTTGCAGTTTACCCAAAAATCGTCGAAAACTTTAATAAAATCGGAGAAATTTCAGGTTTTTGCCCATATTTTAGTTAAAATTGAGCAAAACTAGTCAACTTTGGATTCAAATTAATGCTTTTGACGAGATATATATAAATTCAATAGAGTTATTCAAATTTTCATAGCACATAACGCAAAAAAAATCGAAAACTTGAAAAAAATCAGAAAAAGTTTACGTTTTTCGCCATATTTTGCTAAAAATATAGAGAAACTAGTCAACATTGGATTCATTTTAATGTTTTTGACGAGATCCATCCAAATTTTAAAAAACATACTCAATTTTTTTATGTTATCCCAAAAAACGTAAAAATCTCGAAAAATATCCGTAAAATGTCAGGTTTTTTGTTATATTTTGCTAAATATTGATAAAAACTACTCAAGTTTGGACTTATTTTAAAGATAAAGACGATATTTATTTAATGTTGGAAGAAATAATTAATTTTTCGTAGCAATTATTCTAAAAAACGACGATAATTCGAAAAATATCATCCAAATTTCAGGTTTTTTATCATATTTTGATAAAAATTGAGCAAAACTAGTCTACCTTGGATTCATTTTAATCATATTGAGGAGAAGTATCAAAAATTTAGTAAAAAATTAAATTTTTCCAGCAGTTTACCTAAAGAACGTCGAACACATGAATAAAATCGGAGAAATTTCTGGTTTTTCGCCATATTTTAATGAAAATTGAGCAAAGCTAGTCAACTTTGGATTTAAATTAATGCTTTCAACGAGATATATATAAATTCAATAAATTATTTACATTTTCTTAGCACATAACGCAAAATAACTGGAAAACTTGAAAAAAATCGGAAAAATTTCAGGTATTTTGGCATATTTTGAGAAATATTTGAAAAAAAATAGTCAACTGTGGATTCTTTTAATGATTATTCGAGAACTAAGCAAATTCACTAGCAATAATCTATTTTTTATAGCAAATTACCCAGATGAAACGTCATAATTAAAAAAATATTGGTGATTTTTTAGGATTTTTGCCATATTTTGATAAAAATTGAGGAATACTAGTCAACATTAGATTCGTTTTAATGGTTATGACGAGAGGTATCAAAAATTCAGTAAGAAATTAAATTTTTCTCAGCAGTTTACCTAAAAAACGTCGGAAACATGAATAAAATCGGAGAAATTTCAGGTTTTTGGCCATATTTTAGTGAAAATTGAGCAAAACTAGTCAACTTTGGATTCAAATTAATGCTTCCGACGAGTTATATACAAATTCAATGGAATCATACAAATATCTTACCAAATAACCCAAAAAAACTCGAAAACACTAAAAAAAATCGAAAAATTTTCACGTTTTTCGCTATATATGGATAAAAATTGAGCGATTCTAGACGACCTTGGATTCATTTTAATGCTTTTGACGAGAATTATCCAAATTTAATAAATAATTTAATTTTTCCTTGCAGTTTACCCAATAAACGTCGAAAACATTAATAAAATCGGAGAAATTTCAAGTTTTTGCCCATATTTTAGTAAAAATTGAGCAAAACTAGTCAACTTTGGATTCAAATTAATGCTTTCGACGAGATATATATAAATTCAATAGAGTTATTCAAATTTTTTTAGCACATAACGCAAAAAAACTCGAAAACTTGAAAAAAATCAGAAACATTTTACGTTTTTCGCCATATTTTGCTAAAAATATAGAGAAACTAGTCAACATTGGATTCATTTTAATGCTTTTGACGAGATCCATCCAAATTTAAAAAAACATACTCAATTTTTTTATGTTTTCCCAAAAAACGTAAAAATCTCGAAAAATATCCGTAAAATGTCAGGTTTTTTGTCATATTTTGCTAAATATTGATCAAAACTACTCAAGTTTGGACTAATATTAAAGATAAAGAAGATATTTATTTAAATTTGGAACAAATAATTAATTTTTCGTAGCAGTTATTCTAAAAAACGTCGATAATTCGAAAAATATCATCTAAATTTCAGGTATTTTATCATATTTTGATAAAAATTGAGCGAATCTAGTCAATCTTGAATTCATTTTAATGGTTTTGACGAGAAGTATCCAAATTCAATAAAAAATTTCAATTTTTTCTAGCAGTTTCCGCAAAAGACGTCGAAAACATTAATAAAATCGGAGAAATTTCAGGTTTTTGGCCATATTTTAGTGAAAATTGAGCAAAGCTAGTCAACTTTGGATTTAAATTAATGCTTTCAACGAGATATATATAAATTCAATAGAGTTATTCAAATTGGTGAATTTTTAGAATTTTGGACATATTTTGATAAAAATTGAGCAAAACTTGTCAACCTTGGATTCATTTTAATGGTTTTGACGAGAAGTATCCAAATTCAATAAAAAAATTCAATTTTCCAGCAGTTTACCTAAAAATCGTCGAAAACACGAATAAAATCGGAGAAATTTCAGGTTTTTTGCCATATTTTAGTGTAAATTGAGCAAAACTAGTGAAATTTGGATTCAAATTAATGCTTCCGATGAGTTATATACAAATTCAATGGAATCATACAAATATCTTACCAAATAACGCAAAAAAACTCGAAAACACTAAAAAAATCGAAAAATTTTCACGTTTTTCGCTATATATGGATAAAAATTGAGCGATTCTAGACAACCTTGATTTCATTTTCATGCTTTTGACGAGAATTATCCAAATTCAATAAATAATTTAATTTTTCCTTGCAGTTTACCCAATAAACGTCGAAAACTTTAATAAAATCGGAGAAATTTCAGGTTTTTGTCCATATTTTAGTTAAAATTGAGCAAAACTAGTCAACTTTGGATTCAAATTAATGCTATTGACGAGATATATATAAAATCAATAGATTTATTCAAATTTTCTTAGCACATAACGCAAAAACACTCTAAAACTTGAAAAAAATCAGAAAAATTTTACGTTTTTCGCCATATTTTGCTAAAAATATAGAGAAACTAGTCAACATTGGATTCATTTTAATGCTTTTGTCGAGATCCATCCAAATTCAAAAAAACATACTCAATTTTTTTTATGTTATTCCAAAAAACGTAAAAATCTCGAAAAATATCCGTAAAATGTCAGGTTTTTTGTCATATTTTTTAAATATTGATAAAAACTACTCAAGTTTGGACTAATTTTAAAGATAAAGAAGATATTTATTTAAATTTGGAACAAATAATTAATTTTTCGTAGCAGTTATTCTAAAAAACGCGATAATTCGAAAAATATCATCTAAATTTCAGGTTTTTTATCATATTTTGATAAAAATTGAGCGAATCTAGTCAACTATGGATTTAAATTAATGCTTTCAACGAGATATATATAAATTCAATAGATTTATTCAAATTTTCTTAGCACATAACGCCAAAAAATCTCGAAAATTTGAAAAAAATCAGAAAAATTTCACGTTTTTTGCCATATTTTGCTAAAAATTGAGAGAAACTAGTCAACATTGGATTCATTTTAATGCTTTTGACGAGATCTATACAAATTTATTAATAATATTCTTATATTCTTTGAAAATAACCCAAAAAACGTCGAAAAGTCGAAAAATAGCGATGAAATTTCAGGTTTTTGGCCATATTTTGAGAAAAATTAGGGAAAAAATAGTCAACTGTGGATTCATTTTAATGATTTTATGAGATTTGTTCAATTTAAGAAAACATATTTTCTATTTTTTCAGAAGTTATCTCAAAAACCGTCAAAAACTCGAAATTTATCAGTGAAATTTAGAATCTTTCGCCATAATTTGCCAAAAATTGAGCCAAACTACTGAAGTTTGGACTAATTTTAAAGATTAAGACGACATTTATCAAAATCTGGAAGAAAAGGTGAATTTTTCGTAGCAGGTATTACAGAAAACGTCGGAAACTCGAAAAATAACATTGAAATTTCACGTTTTTTATCATATTTTGATAAAAATTAAGCAAAACTAGTCTACCTTTGATTCATTTTAATGGTTTTGAGGAGAAGTATCAAAAATTCAGTAAAAAATTAAATTTTTCCCAGCAGTTTACCTAAAGAACGTCGAGCACATGAATAAAATCGGAGAAATTTCAGGTTTTTCGGCATATTTTAGGGAAAATTGAGCAAAACAAGCCATTTTTGGATTCAAATTAATGCTTCCGACGAGATATATACAAATTCAATACATTATTTACATTTTCTTAGCACATAACGCCAAAAAAACTCGAAAACTTGAAAAAAATCAGAAAAATTTCACGTTTTCTGCCATATTTTGCTAAAAATTGAGTGAAACTAGTCAACATTGGATTCATTATAATGCTTTTGACAACATCTATACAAATTTATTATAAATATTCATATCTTCTTTGAGAATAACTCAAAAAACGTCGAAAACTCGAAAAAGAGCGTTGAAATTTCAGGTTTTTGGCCATATTTTGAGAAAAATTTGAGAAAAAATAGTCAACTATGGATTCATTTTAATGATTTTACGAGAACTAAGCAAATTCACTAGCAATAATCTATTTTTTATAGCAAAATTCCCAGATAAAACGTAAAATTAAAAAAATATTGGTGATATTTTAGGATTTTTGCCCTATTTTGATAAAAATTGAGGGAAACTAGTCAACATTGAATTCATTTTAATGGTATTGACGAGAAGTATCAATAATTCAGTAAAAAATTAAATTATTCCCAGCAGTTTACCTAAAAAACGTCGAAAACATGAATAAAATCGGAGAAATTTCAAGTATTTGGCCATATTTTAGTGAAAATTGAGCAAAGCTAGTCAACTTTGGATTTAAATTAATGCTTTCAACGAGATATATATAAATTCAATAGAGTTATTCAAATTTTCTTAGCACATAACGCCAAAAAAAACTCGAAAACTTGAAAAAAATCAGATAAATTTAACGTTTTTTGCCATATTTTGCTAAAAATTGAGAGAAACTAGTCAACATTGGATTCATTTTAATGCTTCCGACGAGATATATACAAATATAATAAATTATTTACATTTTCCTAGCACATAACGAAAAATAACTCGAAAACTTGAAAAAATTCGGAAAAATTTCAGGTATTTGGCCATATTTTGAGAAATATTTGAAAAAAAATAGTCAAATGTGGATTCATTTTAATTATTTTACGAGATCTGTTCAATTTAAGAAAACATATTTTCTATTTTTTCAGAAGTTATCTCAAAAATCGTCAAAAACTCGAAGATTATCAGTGAAATTTAGAATTTTTCGCCATAATTTGCCAAAATTGAGCCAAACTACTGAAGTTTGGACTAATTTTAAAGATTAAGACGACATTTATCAAAATCTGGAAGAAATGGTGACTTTTTCGTAGCAGTTATTACAAAAAACTTAGAAAACTCGAAAAATAACATTGAAATTTCACGTTTTTTATCATATTTTGATAAAAATTGAGCAAAACTAGTCTACCTTGGATTCATTTTAATGATTTTTTGGAGAAGTATCAAAAATTCAGTAAAAAATTAAATTTTTCCCAGCAGTTTACCTAATGAACGTCGAACACATGAATAAAATCGGAGAAATTTCAGGTTTTTCGCCATATTTTAGTGAAAATTGAGCAAAACTGGTCAATTTTGCATTCACATTAATGCTTCCGACGAGATGTATACAAATTCAATACATTATTTACATTTTTTTAGCACATAACGCCAAAAAAACCCGAAAACTTGAAAAAAATCAGAAAAATTTCACGTTTTTTGCCATATTTTGCTAAAAATTGAGAGAAACTAGTCAACATTGGAATCATTTTAATGCTGTTGACGAGATCTATACAAATTTATTATAAATATTCTTATATTCTTTGAGAATGACCCAAAAAACGTCGAAAACTCGAAAAAGAGCGTTGAAATTTCATGTTTTTGGCCATATTTTGAGAAAAATTTGGGAAAAAATAGTCAAATATGGATTCATTTTAATGATTTTATGAGAACTAAGCAAATTCACTAGCAATATTCTATTTTTTATAGCAAATAACCCAGATACGACGTCAAAATTAAAAAAAATATTGGTGAATTTTTAGAATTTTGGCCATATTTTGATAAATATTGAGCAAAACTAGTCAACCGTGGATTCATTTTAATGGTTTTGACGGGAAGTATCCAAATTCAATAAAAAAATTCAATTTTTCCGACAGTTTACCTAAAATCGTCGAAAACACGAATAAAATCGGAGAAATTTCAGGTTTTTGGCCATATTTTAGTGAAAATTGAGCAAAACTAGTGAACTTTGGATTCAAATTAATGCTTCCGATGAGTTATATACAAATTCAATGGAATCATACAAATATCTTACCAAATAACGCAAAAAAACTCGGAAACACTAAAATAAATCGAAAAATTTTCACGTTTTTCGCTATATTTGGATAAAAATTGAGCGATTCTAGACAACCTTGGATTCATTTTAATGCTTTTGACGAGAAGTAGCCAAATTCAATAAAAAATTTCAATTTTTTCTAGCAGTTTCCGCAAAAGACGTCGAAAACATTAATAAAATCGGAGAAATTTCAGGTTTTTGCCCATATTTTAGTTAAAATTGATCAAAACTAGTCAACTTTGGATTCAAATTAATGCTTTTGACGAGATATATATAAATTCAATAGAGTTATTCAAATTTTTTTAACACATTACGCAAAATAACTCGAAAACTTGAAAAAAATCAGAAAAATTTTACGTTTTTCGCCATATTTTGCTAAAAATATAGAGAAACTAGTCAACATTGGATTCATTTTAATGCTTTTGACGAGATCCATCAAAATTTAAAAAAGTATACTCAATTTTTTTATGTTATCCCAAAAAACGTAAAAATCTCGAAAAATATCCGTAAAATGTCAGGTTTTTTGTCATATTTTGCTAAATATTGATAAAAACTACTCAAGTTTGGACTTATTTTAAAATAAATATTTGAAAAAAAATAGTCAACTGTGGATTCTTTTAATGATTTTTCGAGAACTAAGCAAATTCACTAGCAATAATCTATTTTTTATAGCAAATTTCCCAGATAAAACGTAAAATTAAAAAAATATTGGTGATTTTTTAGGATTTTTGCCCTTTTTTGATAAAAATTGAGGGAAACTAGTCAACATTGAATTTATTTTAATCTTATTGACGAGAAGTATCAAAAATTCAGTAAAATATTAAATTATTCCCAGCAGTTAACCTAAAAAACGTCGAAAACATGAATAAAATCGGAGAAATTTCAGGTTTTTGGCCATATTTTAGTGAAAATTGAGCAAAACTAGTCAATTTTGGATTCAAATTAATGCTTCCGACGAGATATATACAAATTCAATACATTATTTACATTTTCTTAGCACATAACGCCAAAAAAACCCGAAAACTTGAAAAAAATCATAAAAATTTTCAGGTATTTGGCCATATTTTGAGAAATATTTGAAAAAAATAGTCAACTGTGGATACATTTAATGATTTTTTGAGAACTAAGCAAATTCAATAGCAATAATCTATTTTTTATAGCAAATTACCCAGATAAAACGTCAAAATTAAAAAAATATTGGTGAATTTTTAGGATTTTTGCCATATTTTGATAAAAATTGAGGGAAACTAGTCAACATTGAATTCATTTTAATGGTATTGACGAGAAGTATCAAAAATTCAGTAAAAAATTAAATTTTTCCAGCAGTTTACCTAAAAACGTCGAAAACATGAATAAAATCGGAGAAATTTCAGGAATTTGGACATATTTTAGTGAAAATTGAGCAAAACTAGTCAACTTTGGATTCAAATAAATGCTTCCGACGAGTTATATACAAATTCAATAGAATCATACAAATATCTTACCAAATAACGCAAAAAAACTCGAAAACACTAAAAAAAATTGAAACATTTTCACGTTTTTCGCTATATATGGATAAAAATTGAGCGATTCTAGACAACCTTGGATTCATTTTAATGCTTTTGACGAGAAGTATCCAAATTCAATAAAAATTTTAATTTTTCTTGCAGTTTACCCAAAAATCGTCGAAAACTTTAATAAAATCGGAGAAATTTCAGGTTTTTGCCCATATTTTAGTTAAAATTGAGCAAAACTAGTCAACTTTGGATTAAAATTAATGCTTTTGACGAGATATATATAAATTCAATAGAGTTATTCAAATTTTCATAGCACATAACGCAAAAAAACTCGAAAACTTGAAAAAAATCAGAAAAATTTTACGTTTTTCGCCATATTTTGCTAAAAATATAGAGAAACTAGTGAACATTGGATTCATTTTAATGCTTTTGACGAGATCCATCCAAATTTAAATAAACATACTCAATTTTTTTATGTTATCCCAAAAAACATAAAAATCTCGAAAAATATCCGTAAAATGTCAGGTTTTTTGTCATATTTTGCTAAATATTGATAAAAACTACTCAAGTTTGGACTTATTTTAAAGATAAAGACGATATTTATTTAAATTTGGAAGAAATAATTAATTTTTCGTAGCAGTTACTCTAAAAAACGTCGATAATTCGAAAAATATCATCTAAATTTCAGGTTTTTTATCATATTTTGATAAAAATTGAGCGAATCTAGTCAATCTTGGATTCATTTTAATGGTTTTGCCGAGAAGTATCCAAATTCAATAAAAAATTTCAATTTTTTCCAGCAGTTTCCGCAAAAGACGTCGAAAACATGAATAAAATTTGGAGAAATTTCAGGTTTTTGGCCATATTTTAGTGAAAATTGAGGAAAGCTAGTCAGCATTGGATTTAAATTAATGCTTTCAACGAGATATATATAAAATCAATAGAGTTATTCAAATTTTCTTAGCACATAACGCCAAATAAACTCGAAAACTTGAAAAAAATCAGGAAAATTTCATGTTTTTTGCCATATTTTGCTAAAAATTGAGAGAAACTAGTCAAAATTGGATTCATTTTAATGCTTTTGACGAGATCTATACAAATTTATTATAAATATTCTTATATTCTTTGAGAATAACCCAAAAAACGTCGAAAACTCGAAAAATAGCGATGAAATTTCAGGTTTTTGGCCATATTTTGAGAAAAATTAGGGAAAAAATAGTCAACTGTGGATTCATTTTAATGATTTTACGAGATCTGTTCAATTTAAGAAATCATATTTTCTATTTTTTCAGAAGTTATCTCAAAAACCGTCAAAAACTCGAAAATTATCAGTGAATTTAGAACTTTTCGCCATAATTTGCCAAAAATTCAGCCACACTAGTGAAGTTTGGACTAATTTTAAAGATTAAGACGACATTTATCAAAAGCTGGAAGAAATGGTGAATTTCTCGTAGCAGGTATTACAAAAAACGTCCAAAACTCGAAAAATATCATTAAATTTCACGTTTTTTATCATATTTTGATAAAAATTGAGCAAAACTAGTCTACCTTGGATTCATTTTAATGGTTTTGACGAGAAGTATCCAAATTAAATAAAAAAATTTCAATTTTTTCTAGCAGTTCCCGCAAAAGACGTCGGAAACATGAATAAAATCGGAAAAATTTCAGGTTTTTGGCCATATTTTAGTGAAAATTGAGCAAAGCTAGTCAACTTTGGATTTAAATTAATGCTTTCAACGAGATATATATAAATTCAATAGAGTTATTCAAATTGGTGAATTTTTAGAATTTTGGATATATTTTGATAAAAATTGAGCAAAACTTGTCAACCTTGGATTCATTTTAATGGTTTTGACGAGAAGTATCCAAATTCAATAAACAAATTCATTTTTCCAGCAGTTTACCTAAAAATCGTCGAAAACACGAATAAAATCGGAGAAATTTCAGGTTTTTGGCCATATTTTAGTGTAAATTGAGCAAAACTAGTGAAATTTGGATTCAAATTAATGCTTTCAACGAGATATATATATAAATTCAATAGAGTTATTCATATTTTCTTAGCACATAACGCCAAAAAAACTCGAAAACTTGAAAAAAATCAGAAAAATTTCACGTTTTTTGCCATATTTTGCTAAAAATTGAGAGAAACTAGTCAACATTGGATTCATTTTAATGCTTTTGACGAGATCTATACAAATTTATTATAAATATTCTTATATTCTTTGAAAATAACCCAAAAAACGTCGAAAACTCGAAAAATAGCGATGAAATTTCTGGTTTTTGGCAATATTTTGAGAAAAATTAGGGAAAAAATAGTAAACTGTGGATTCATTTTAATTATTTTACGAGATCTGTTCAATTTAAGAAAAAATATTTACTATTTTTTCATAAGTTATCTCAAAAACCGTCAAAAACTCGAAAATTATCAGTGAAATTTAGAATTTTTCGCCATAATTTGCCAAAAATTGAGCCAAACTACTGAAGTTTGGACTAATTTTAAAGATTAAGACGACATTTATCAAAATTTGGAAGAAATGGTGAATTTTTCGTAGCAGGTATTACAAAAAACGTCGGAAACTCGAAAAATAACATTGAAATTTAAGTTTTTTATCATATTTTGATAAAAATTGAGCAAAACTAGTCTACCTTGGATTCAATTTAATGGTTTTGAGGAGAAGTATCAAAAATTCAGTAAAAAATTAAATTTTTCCCAACAGTTTACCTAAAGAACGTCGAACACATGAATAAAATCGGAGAAATTTCAGGTTTTTCGCCATAATTTAGTGAAAATTGAGCAAAACTAGTCAATTTTGGATTCAAATTAGTGCTTCCGACGAGATATATACAAATTCAATAGAATTATTTAAATTTTCTTAGCACATAACGCCAAAAAAACTCGAAAACTTGAAAAAAATCAGAAAAATTTCACGTTTTCTGCCATATTTTGCTAAAAATTGAAAGAAACTAGTCAAAATTGGATTCATTTTAATGCTTTTGACGAGATCTATACAAATTTATTATTAATATTCTTTTATTCTTTGAGAATAACCCAAAAAACGTCGAAAACTCGAAAAAGAGCATTGAAATTTTAGGTTTTTGGCCATATTTTGAGAAAAATTTGGGAAAAAATAGTCAACTATGGATTCATTTTAATGGTTTTGACTAGAAGTATCAAAAATGTAATAAAAAAATTAAATTTTTCCCTGCAGTTTACCTAAAAAACGTCGAACACCTGAATAAAATCGGAGAAATTTCAGGTTTTTCGCCATATTTTAGTGAAAATTGAGCAAAACTAGTCAATTTTGGATTCAGATTAATGCTTTGACAAGATATATACAAATTCAATAAATTATTTACATTTTCTTAGCATATTACGCAAAATAACTCGAAAACTTGAAAAAAATCGGGAAAATTTCAGGTATTTGGCCATATTTTGAGAAATATTTGAAAAAAATAGACAACTGTGAATTCATGTAATGATTTTTTGAGAACTAAGCAAATTCACTAGCAATAATCTATTTTTTATAGCAAATTACCCAGATAAAACGTCAAAATTAAAAAAATATTGGTGAATTTTTAGGATTTTTGCCATATTTTGATAAAAATTGAGGGAAACTAGTCAACATTGGATTCATTTTAATGGTTTTGACGAGAAGTATCAAAAATTCAGTAAAAAATTAAATTTTTCCCAGCAGTTTACCTAAAGAACGTCGAAAACATGAATAAAATCGGAAAAATTTCAGCTTTTTGGCCATATTTTAGTGAAAATTGAGCAAAACTAGTCAACTTTGGATTCAAATTAATGCTTTTGACGAGATATATATAAATTCAATAGAGTTATTCAAATTTTCATAGCACATAACGCAAAAAAAATCGAAAACTTGAAAAAAATCAGAAACATTTTACGTTTTTCGCCATATTTTGCTAAAAATATAGAGAAACTAGTCAACATTGGATTCATTTTAATGCTTTTGACGAGATCCATCCAAATTTAAAAAAACATACTCAATTTTTTTATGTTTTCCCAAAAAACGTAAAAATCTCGAAAAATATCCGTAAAATGTCAGGTTTTTTGTCATATTTTGCTAAATATTGATCAAAACTACTCAAGTTTGGACTAATATTAAAGATAAAGAAGATATTTATTTAAATTTGGAACAAATAATTAATTTTTCGTAGCAGTTATTCTAAAAAACGTCGATAATTCGAAAAATATCATCTAAATTTCAGGTATTTTATCATATTTTGATAAAAATTGAGCGAATCTAGTCAATCTTGAATTCATTTTAATGGTTTTGACGAGAAGTATCCAAATTCAATAAAAAATTTCAATTTTTTCTAGCAGTTTCCGCAAAAGACGTCGAAAACATTAATAAAATCGGAGAAATTTCAGGTTTTTGGCCATATTTTAGTGAAAATTGAGCAAAGCTAGTCAACTTTGGATTTAAATTAATGCTTTCAACGAGATATATATAAATTCAATAGAGTTATTCAAATTGGTGAATTTTTAGAATTTTGGACATATTTTGATAAAAATTGAGCAAAACTTGTCAACCTTGGATTCATTTTAATGGTTTTGACGAGAAGTATCCAAATTCAATAAAAAAATTCAATTTTCCAGCAGTTTACCTAAAAATCGTCGAAAACACGAATAAAATCGGAGAAATTTCAGGTTTTTTGCCATATTTTAGTGTAAATTGAGCAAAACTAGTGAAACTTGGATTCAAATTAATGCTTCCGATGAGTTATATACAAATTCAATGGAATCATACAAATATCTTACCAAATAACGCAAAAAAACTCGAAAACACTAAAAAAATCGAAAAATTTTCACGTTTTTCGCTATATATGGATAAAAATTGAGCGATTCTAGACAACCTTGATTTCATTTTCATGCTTTTGACGAGAATTATCCAAATTCAATAAAAAAATTCAATTTTCCAGCAGTTTACCTAAAAATCGTCGAAAACACGAATAAAATCGGAGAAATTTCAGGTTTTTGGCCATATTTTAGTGAAAATTGAGCAAAGCTAGTCAACTATGGATTTAAATTAATGCTTTCAACGAGATATATATAAATTCAATAGATTTATTCAAATTTTCTTAGCACATAACGCCAAAAAATCTCGAAAATTTGAAAAAAATCAGAAAAATTTCACGTTTTTTGCCATATTTTGCTAAAAATTTAGAGAAACTAGTCAACATAGGATTCATTTTAATGCTTTTGACGAGATCTATACAAATTTATTAATAATATTCTTATATTCTTTGAAAATAACCCAAAAAACGTCGAAAAGTCGAAAAATAGCGATGAAATTTCAGGTTTTTGGCCATATTTTGAGAAAAATTAGGGAAAAAATAGTCAACTGTGGATTCATTTTAATGATTTTATGAGATTTGTTCAATTTAAGAAAACATATTTTCTATTTTTTCAGAAGTTATCTCAAAAACCGTCAAAAACTCGAAATTTATCAGTGAAATTTAGAATTTTTCGCCATAATTTGCCAAAAATTGAGCCAAACTACTGAAGTTTGGACTAATTTTAAAGATTAAGACGACATTTATCAAAATCTGGAAGAAAAGGTGAATTTTTCGTAGCAGGTATTACAGAAAACGTCGGAAACTCGAAAAATAACATTGAAATTTCACGTTTTTTATCATATTTTGATAAAAATTGAGCAAAACTAGTCTACCTTTGATTCATTTTAATGGTTTTGAGGAGAAGTATCAAAAATTCAGTAAAAAATTAAATTTTTCCCAGCAGTTTACCTAAAGAACGTCGAGCACATGAATAAAATCGGAGAAATTTCAGGTTTTTCGGCATATTTTAGGGAAAATTGAGCAAAACAAGCCATTTTTGGATTCAAATTAATGCTTCCGACGAGATATATACAAATTCAATACATTATTTATATTTTCTTAGCACATAACGCCAAAAAAACTCGAAAACTTGAAAAAAATCAGAAAAATTTCACGTTTTCTGCCATATTTTGCTAAAAATTGAGTGAAACTAGTCAACATTGGATTCATTATAATGCTTTTGACAACATCTATACAAATTTATTATAAATATTCATATCTTCTTTGAGAATAACTCAAAAAACGCCGAAAACTCGAAAAAGAGCGTTGAAATTTCAGGTTTTTGGCCATATTTTGAGAAAAATTTGAGAAAAAATAGTCAACTATGGATTCATTTTAATGATTTTACGAGAACTAAGCAAATTCACTAGCAATAATCTATTTTTTATAGCAAATAACCCAGATAAGACGTCATAATTAAAAAAATATTGGTGATTTTTTAGGATTTTTGCCATATTTTGATAAAAATTGAGGAATACTAGTCAACATTAGATTCATTTTAATGGTTATGACGAGAGGTATCAAAAATTCAGTAAAAAATTAAATTTTTCCCAGCAGTTTACCTAAAAAACGACGGAAACATGAATAAAATCGGAGAAATTTCAGGTTTTTGGCCATATTTTAGTGAAAATTGAGCAAAACTAGTCAACTTTGGATTCAAATTAATGCTTCCGACGAGTTATATACAAATTCAATGGAATCATACAAATATCTTACCAAATAACCCAAAAAAACTCGAAAACACTAAAAAAAATCGAAACATTTTCACGTTTTTCGCTATATATGGATAAAAATTGAGCGATTCTAGACGACCTTGGATTCATTTTAATGCTTTTGACGAGAATTATCCAAATTTAATAAATAATTTAATTTTTCCTTGCAGTTTACCCAATAAACGTCGAAAACTTTAATAAAATCGGAGAAATTTCAGGTTTTTGCCCATATTTTAGTAAAAATTGAGCAAAACTAGTCAACTTTGGATTCAAATTAATGCTTTCGACGAGATATATATAAATTCAATAGAGTTATTCAAATTTTTTTAGCACATAACGCAAAAAAACTCGAAAACTTGAAAAAAATCAGAAAAATTTTACGTTTTATGCCATATTTTGCTAAAAATATAGAGAAACTAGTCAACATTGGATTCATTTTAATGCTTTTGACGAGATCCATCCAAATTTAAAAAAACATACTCAATTTTTTTATGTTATCCCAAAAAACGTAAAAATCTCGAAAAATATCCGTAAAATGTCAGGTTTTTTGTCATATTTTGCTAAATATTGATCAAAATTACTCAAGTTTGGACTAATTTAAAAGATAAAGAAGTTATTAATTTAAATTTAAAACAAATAATTAATTTTTCGTAGCAGTTATTCTAAAAAACGTCGATAATTCGAAATATATCATCTAAATTTCAGGTTTTTTATCATATTTTGATAAAAATTGAGCGAATCTAGTCAATCTTGAATTCATTTTAATGGTTTTGACGAGAAGTATCCAAATTCAATAACAAATTTCAATTTTTTCTAGCAGTTTCCGCAAAAGACGTCGAAAACATTAATAAAATCGGAGAAATTTCAGGTTTTTGGCCATATTTTAGTGAAAATTGAGCAAAGCTAGTCAACTTTAGATTTAAATTAATGCTTTCAACGAGATATATATAAATTCTATAGAGTTATTCAAATTTTCTTAGCACAGAACGCCAAAAAAAATCAGAAAAATATAACGTTTTTTGCCATATTTTGCTAAAAATTGAGAGAAACTAGTCAGCATTACATTCATCTTAATGCTTTTGACGAGATACATTCAAATTTAAAAAAAAAATACTCAATTTTTTTTATGTTATCCCAAAAAACGTAAGAATCTCGAAAAATATCCGTAAAATGTCAGGTTTTTTGTCATATTTTGCTAAATATTGATCAAAACTACTCAAGTTTGGACTAATATTAAAGATAAAGAAGATATTTATTTAAATTTGGAACAAATAATTAATTTTTCGTAGCAGTTATTCTAAAAAACGTCGATAATTCGAAAAATATCATCTAAATTTCAGGTATTTTATCATATTTTGATAAAAATTGAGCGAATCTAGTCAATCTTGAATTCATTTTAATGGTTTTGACGAGAAGTATCCAAATTCAATAAAAAATTTCAATTTTTTCTAGCAGTTTCCGCAAAAGACGTCAAAAACATTAATAAAATCGGAGAAATTTCAGGTTTTTGGCCATATTTTAGTGAAAATTGAGCAAAGCTAGTCAACTTTGGATTTAAATTAATGCTTTCAACGAGATATATATAAATTCAATAGAGTTATTCAAATTGGTGAATTTTTAGAATTTTGGACATATTTTGATAAAAATTGAGCAAAACTTGTCAACCTTGGATTCATTTTAATGGTTTTGACGAGAAGTATCCAAATTCAATAAAAAAATTCAATTTTCCAGCAGTTTACCTAAAAATCGTCGAAAACACGAATAAAATCGGAGAAATTTCAGGTTTTTTGCCATATTTTAGTGTAAATTGAGCAAAACTAGTGAAACTTGGATTCAAATTAATGCTTCCGATGAGTTATATACAAATTCAATGGAATCATACAAATATCTTACCAAATAACGCAAAAAAACTCGAAAACACTAAAAAAATCGAAAAATTTTCACGTTTATCGCTATATATGGATAAAAATTGAGCGATTCTAGACAACCTTGGATTCATTTTAATGCTTTTGACGAGAATTATCCAAATTCAATAAATAATTTAATTTTTCCTTGCAGTTTACCCAATAAACGTCGAAAACTTTAATAAAATCGGAGAAATTTCAGGTTTTTGTCCATATTTTAGTTAAAATTGAGCAAAACTAGTCAACTTTGGATTCAAATTAATGCTATTGACGAGATATATATAAATTCAATAGATTTATTCAAATTTTCTTAGCACATAACGCAAAAACACTCTAAAACTTGAAAAAAATCAGAAAAATTTTACGTTTTTCGCCATATTTTGCTAAAAATTTAGAGAAACTAGTCAACATTGGATTCATTTTAATGCTTTTGACGAGATCCATCCAAATTCAAAAAAACATACTCAATTTTTTTTATGTTATTCCAAAAAACGTAAAAATCTCGAAAAATATCCGTAAAATGTCAGGTTTTTTGTCATATTTTTTTAATATTGATAAAAACTACTCAAGTTCGGACTAATTTTAAAGATAAAGAAGATATTTATTTAAATTTGGAACAAATAATTAATTTTTCGTAGCAGTTATTCTAAAAAACGCGATAATTCGAAAAATATCATCTAAATTTCAGGTTTTTTATCATATTTTGATAAAAATTGAGCGAATCTAGTCAATCTTGGATTCATTATAATGGTATTGACGAGAAGTATCCATATTCAATAAAAAATTTCAATTTTTCTAGCAGTTTCCGCAAAAGACGTCGAAAACATGAATAAAATCGGAGAAATTTCAGGTTTTTGGCCATATTTTAGTGAAAATTGAGCAAAGCTAGTCAACTATGGATTTAAATTAATGCTTTCGACGAGATATATATAAATTCAATAGATTTATTCAAATTTTTCTAGCACATAACGCCAAAAAAACTCGAAAATTTCACAAAAATCAGAAAAATTTCACGTTTTTTGCCATATTTTGCTAAAAATTGAGAGAAACTAGTCAACATTGGATTCATTTTAATGCTTTTGACGAGATCTATACAAATTTATTATAAATATTCTTATATTCTTTGAAAATAACCCAAAAAACGTCGAAAAGTCGAAAAATAGCGATGAAATTTCAGGTTTTTGGCCATATTTTGAGAAAAATTAGGGAAAAAATAGTCAACTGTGGATTCATTTTAATGATTTTACGAGATTTGTTCAATTTAAGAAAACATATTTTCTATTTTTTCAGAAGTTATCTCAAAAACCGTCAAAAACTCGAAATTTATCAGTGAAATTTAGGATTTTTCACCATAATTTGCCAAAAATTGAGCCAAACTACTGAAGTTTGGACTAATTTTAAAGATTAAGACGACATTTATCAAAATCTGGAAGAAAAGGTGAATTTTTCGTAGCAGGTATTACAAAAAACGTCGAAAACTCGAAAAATAACATTGAAATTTCACGTTTTTTATCATATTTTGATAAAAATTGAGCAAAACTAGTCTACATTGGATTCATTTTAATGGTTTTGAGGAGAAGTATCAAAAATTCAGTAAAAAATTAAATTTTTCCCAGCAGTTTACCTAAAGAACGTCGAAAACATAAATAAAATCGGAGAAATTTCAGGTTTTTCGCCATATTTTAGTGAAAATTGAGCAAAACTAGCCAATTTTGGTTTCAAATTAATGCTTCCGACGAGATATTAACAAATTCAATAAATTGTTTACATTTTCATAGCACATAACGCCAAAAAAACTCGAGAACTTGAAAAACATCAGAAAAATTTCACGTTTTCTGCCATATTTTGCTAAAAATTGAGAGAAACTAGTCAACATTGGATTCATTTTAATGCTTTTGCCGAGATCTATACAAATTTATTATAAATATTCTTATATTCTTTGAGAATAACCCAAAAAAGGTCGAATACTCGAAAAAGAGCGTTGAAATTTCAGGTTTTTGGCCATATTTTGAGAAAAATTTGGGAAAAACTAGTCAACTAAGGATTCATTTTAATGATTTTACGAGAACGAAGCATATTCACTAGCAATAATCTATTTTTTATAGCAAATAACCCAGATAAGACGTCAAAATTTAAAAAAATATTGATGAAATTTTAGAATTTTGGCCATATTTTGATAAAAATTGAGCAAAAATAGTCAACCATGGCTTCATTTTAATGCTTTTAACGAGATCTATACAAATTTATTATAAATATTCTTATATTCTTTGAGAATAACCCAAAAAGCGTCGAAAACTTTAAAAATAGCGATGAAATTTCAGGTTTTTGGCCATATTTTGAGAAAAATCAGGGAAAAATAGTGAACTGTGGATTCATTTTAATGATTATACGAGATTTGTTCAATTTAAGAAAACATATTTTCTATTTTTTCAGAAGTTATCTCAAAAACCATCAAAAACTCGAAAATTATCAGTGAAATTTAGAATTTTTCGCCATTATTTGCCAAAAATTGAGCCAAACTACTGAAGTTTGGACTAATTTTGAAGATTAAGACGACATTTATCAAAATCTGGTAGAAATGGTGACTTTTTCGTAGCAGTTATTACAAAAAACGTCGAAAACTCGAAAAATAACATTGAAATTTCACGTTTTTTATCATATTCTGATAAAAATTGAGCAAAACTAGTCTACCTTGGATTCATTTTAATTGTTTTGAGGAGAAGTATCAAAAATTCAGTAAAAAATTAAATTTTTCCCAGCAGTTTACCTAAAGAACGTCGAACACATGAATAAAATCGGAGAAATTTCAGGTTTTTCGCCATATTTTAGGGAAAATTGAGCAAAACTAGCCATTTTTGGATTCAAATTAATGCTTTCGACGAGATATATACAAATTCAATACATTATTTACATTTTCTTAGCACATAACGCCAAAAAAACTCGAAAACTTGAAGAAAATCAGAAAAATTTCACGTTTTCTGCCATATTTTGCTAAAAATTGAGAGAAACTAGTCAACATTGGATTCATTTTAATGCTTTTGACGAGATCTATACAAATTTATTATAAATATTCATATATTCTTTGAGAATGACTCAAAAAACGTCAAAAACTCGAAAAAGAGCGTTGAAATTTCAGGTTTTTGGCCATATTTTGAGAAAAATTTGGGAAAAAATAGTCAACTATGGATTCATTTTAATGATTTTACGACAACTAAGCAAATTCACTAGCAATAATCTATTTTTTATAGCAAATAACACAGATAAGACGTCAAAATTAAAAAAATATTGGTGAATTTTTAGGATTTTTGCCATATTTTGCTAAAAATTGAGAGAAACTAGTCAACATTGGATTCATTTTAATGCTTTTGACGAGATCTATACAAATTTATTATAAATATTCTTATATTCTTTGAGAATAACTCAAAAAACGTCGAAAACCCGAAAAAGAGCGTTGAAATTTCAGGTTTTAGGCCATATTTTGAGAAAAATTTGGGAAAAAATAGTCAACTATGGATTCATTTTAATGATTTTACGAGAACTAAGCAAATTCACTAGCAATAATCTATTTTTTATAGCAAATAACCCAGATAAGACGTCAAAATTTAAAAAAATATTGGTGAATTTTTAGAATTTTGGCCATATTTTCATAAAAATTGAGCAAAACTAGTCAACCTTGGCTTCATTTTAATCCTTTTGACGAGATCTATACAAATTTATTATAAATATTCTTATATTCTTTGAGAATAACCCAAAAAACGTCGAAAACTCGAAATATAGCAATGAAATTTCAGGTTTTTGGCCATATTTTGAGAAAAATTAGGGAAAAAATAGTCAACTGTGGTTCATTTTAATGATTTTACGAGATTTGTTCAATTTAAGAAAACATTTTTTCTATTTTTTAAGAAGTTATCTCAAAAACCCTTCAAAAACTCGAAAATTATCTGTGAATTTGAGAATTTTTCACCATAATTTGCCAAAAATTGAGCCAAACTACTGAAGTTTGGACAAATTTTAAAGATTAAGACGACATTTATCAAAATCAGGAAGAAATGGTGTATTTTTGTTGTAGCAGGTATTACAAAAAACGTCGAAAACTCGAAAAATAACATTGAAATTTCACGTTTTTTATCATATTTTGATAAAAATTGAGCAAAACTAGTCTACATTGGATTCATTTTAATGGTTTTGAGGAGAAGTATCAAAAATTCAGTAAAAAATTAAATTTTTCCCAGCAGTTTACCTAAAGAACGTCGAACACATAAATAAAATCGAAGAAATTTCAGGTTTTTCGCCATATTTTAGTGAAATTGAGCAAAACTAGCCAATTTTGGATTCAAATTAATGCTTCCGACGAGATATATACAAATTCAATACATTATTTACATGTTCTTAGCACATAACGCCAAAAAAACTCGAAAACTTGAAAAAAATCAGAAAAATTTCACGTTTTCTGCCATATTTTGCTAAAAATTGAGAGAAACTAGTCAACATTGGATTCATTTTAATTCTTTGGCCGAGATCTATACAAATTAATTATAAATATTCATATATTCTTTGAGAATAACCAAAAAAACGTCGAAAACTCGAAAAAGAGCGTTGACGTTTCAGGTTTTTGGCCATATTTTGAGAAAAATTTGGGAAAAGCTAGTCAACTATGGATTCATTTTAATGATTTTACGATAACTAAGCATATTCACTAGCAATAATCTATTTTTTATAGCAAATAACCCAGATAAGCCGTCAAAATTAAAAAAAATATTGGTGAATTTTTAGAATTTTGGCCATATTTTGATAAAAATTGAGCAAAAATAGTCAACCTTGGCTTAATTTTAATGCTTTTGACGAGATCTATACAAATTTATTATAAATATTCTTATATTTTTTGAGAATAACCCAAAAAACGACGAAAACTCGAAAAATAGCGATGAAATTTCAGGTTTTTGGCCATATTTTGAGAAAAATTAGGGAAAAAATAGTCAACTGTGGATTCATTTTAATGATTTTACGAGATTTGTTCAATTTAAGAAAACATATTTTTTATTTTTTAAGAAGTTATCTCAAAAACCGTCAAAAACTCGAAAATTATCAGTGAAATTTAGAATTTTTCGCCATAATTTGCCAAATATTGAGCCGAACTACTGAAGTTTGGACTAATTTTAAAGATTAAGACGACATTAATCAAAATCTGGAAGAAATGGTGTATTTTTGTTGTAGCAGGTATTACAAAAAACGTCGAAAACTCGAAAAATAACATTGAAATTTCACGTTTTTTATCATATTTTGATAAAAATTGAGCAAAACTAGTCTACATTGGATTCATTTTAATGGTTTTGAGGAGAAGTATAAAAAATTCAGTAAAAAATTAAATTTTTCCTAGCAGTTTACCTAAAGAACGTCGAAAACATAAATAAAATCGGAGAAATTTCAGGTTTTTCGCCATATTTTAGTGAAAATTGAGCAAAACTAGCCAATTTTGGATTCAAATTAATGCTTCCGACAAGATATATACAAATTCAATACATTATTTACATTTTCTTAGCACATAACGCCAAAAAAACTCGAAAACTTGAAAAAAATCAGAAGAATTTCACGTTTTCTGCCATATTTTGCTAAAAATTGAGAGAAACTAGTCAACATTGGATTCATTTTAATGCTTTTGCCGAGATCTATACAAATTTATTATAAATATTCTTATATTCTTTGAGAATAACCCAAAAAACGTTGAAAACTCGAAAAAGAGCATTAAAATTTCAGGTTTTTGGCCATATTTTGCGAAAAATTTGGGAAAAAATAGTCAACTGTGGATTCATTTAATGATTTTTCGAGAACTAAGCGAATTCACTAGCAATTATCTATTTTTTATAGCAAATTACCCGGATAAAACGTCATAATTAAAAAAATATTGGTGAATTTTTAGGATTTTTGCCATATTTTGCTAAAAATTGAGAGAAACTAGTCAACATTGCATTCATTTTAATGCTTTTGACGAGATCTATACAAATTTATTATAAATATTCTTATATACTTTGAGAATAACTCAAAAAACGTCGAAAACTCGAAAAAGAGCGTTGAAATTTCAGGTTTTAGGCCATATTTTGAGAAAAATTTGGGAAAAAATAGTCAACTATGTATTCATTTTAATGATTTTACGAGAACTAAGCAAATTCACTAGCAATAATCTATTTTTTATAGCAAATAACCCAGATAAGATGTCAAAATTTAAAAAATATTGGTGAATTTTTAGAATTTTGGCCATATTTTCATAAAAATTGAGCAAAACTAGTCAACCTTGGCTTCATTTTAATGCTTTTGACGAGATCTATACAAATTTATTATAAATATTCTTATATTCTTTGTGAATAACCCAAAAAACGTCGAAAACTCGAAAAATAGCGATGAAATTTCAGGTTTTTGGCCATATTTTGAGAAATATTAGGGAAAAAATAGTCAACTGTGGATTCATTTTAATGATTTTACGAGATTTGTTCAATTTAAGAAAACATATTTTCTATTTTTTAAGAAGTTATCTCAAAAACCGTCAAAAACTCGAAAATTATCAGTGAAATTTAGAATTTTTCACCATAATTTGCCAAAAATTGAGCCAAACTACTGAAGTTTGGACTAATTTTAAAGATTAAGACGACATTTATCAAAATCTGGAAGAAATGGTGTATTTTTGTTGTAGCAGGTATTACAAAAAACGTCGAAAACTCGAAAAATAACATTGAAATTTCACGTTTTTTATCATATTTTGATAAAAATTGAGCAAAACTAGTCTACATTGGATTCATTTTAATGGTTTTGAGGAGAAGTATCAAAAATTCAGTAAAAAATTAAATTTTTCCCAGCAGTTTACCTAAAGAACGACGAACACATACATAAAATCGAAGAAATTTCAGGTTTTTCGCCATATTTTAGTGAAAATTGAGCAAAACTAGCAAATTTTGGATTCAAATTAATGCTTCCGACGAGATATATACAAATTCAATACATTATTTACATTTTCTTAGCACATAACGCCAAAAAAACTCGAAAACTTAAAATAAATCAGAAAAATTTCACGTTTTCTGCCATATTTTGCTAAAAATTGGGAGAAACTAGTCAACATTAGATTCATTTTAATTCTTTTGCCGAGATCTATACAAATTAATTATAAATATTCATATATTCTTTGAGAATAACCAAAAAAACGTCGAAAACTCGAAAAAGAGCGTTGACATTTCAGGTTTTTGGCCATATTTTGAGAAAAATTTGGGAAAAGCTAGTCAACTATGGATTCATTTTAATGATTTTACGATAACTAAGCATATTCACTAGCAATAATCTATTTTTTATAGCAAATAACCCAGATAAGACGTCAAAATTAAAAAAAATATTGGTGAATTTTTAGAATTTTGGCCATATTTTGATAAAAATTGAGCAAAACTAGTCAACCTTGGCTTCATTTTAATGCTTTTGACGAGATCTATGCAAATTTATTATAAATATTCTTATATTCTTTGAGAATAACCCAAAAAACGTCGAAAATTCAAAAAATAGCGATGAAATTTCAGGTTTTTGGCCATATTTTGAGAAAAATTAGGGAAAAAATAGTCAACTGTGGATTCATTTTAATGATTTTACGAGATTTGTTCAATTTAAGAAAACATATTTTCTATTTTTTCAGAAGTTATCTAAAAAACCGTCAAAAACTCGAAAATTATCAGTGAAATTTAGAATTTTTCGCCATTATTTGCCAAAAATTGAGCCAAACTACTGAAGTTTGGACTAATTTTAAAGATTAAGACGACATTTATCAAATTCTGGAAGAAATGGTGACTTTTTCGTAGCAGTTATTACAAAAAACGTCGAAAACTCGAAAAATAACATTGAAATTTCACGTTTTTTATCATATTTTGATAAAAATTGAGCAAAACTAGTCTACTTTGGATTCATTTTAATTCTTTTGAGGAGAAGTATCAAAAATTCAGTAAAAAATTAAATTTTTCCCAGCAGTTTACTTAAAGAACGTCGAACACATGAATAAAATCAGAGAAATTTCAGGTTTTTTGCCATATTTTAGTGAAAATTGAGCAAAACTAGCCAATTTTGGATTCAAATTAATGCTTCCGACGAGATATATATAATTTTAATACATTATTTACATTTTCTTAGCACATAACGCCAAAAAAACTCGAAAACTTGAAAAAAATCAGAAAAATTTCACGTTTTCTGCCATATTTTGCTAAAAATTGAGAGAAACTAGTCAACATTGGATTCATTTTAATGCTTTTGACGAGATCTATACGAATTTATTATAAATATTCATATATTCTTTGAGAATAACCCAAAAAACGTCAAAAACTCGAAAAAGAGCAATGAAATTTCACGTTTTTGGCCATATTTTGAGAAAAATTTGGGAAAAAATAGTCAACTATGGATTCATTTTAATGATTTTACGAGAACTAAGCAAATTCACTAGCATTATACTATTTTTAATAGCAAATAACCCAGATAAGAGGTCAAAATTAAAAAAAATATTGGTGAATTTTTAGAATTTTGGCCATATTTTGATAACAATTGAGCAAAACTAGTCTACCTTGGATTCATTTTAATTGTTTTGAGGAGAAGTATCAAAAATTCAGTAAAAAATTAAATTTTTCCCAGCAGTTTACCTAAAGAACGTCGAACACATGAATATAATCGGAGAAATTTCTGGTTTTTCGCCATATTTTAGTGAAAATTGAGCAAAACTAGCCAATTTTGGATTCAAATTAATGCTTCCGACGAGATATATACATATTCAAAACATTATTTACATTTTCTTAGCACATAACGCCAAAAAAACTCGAAAACTTGAAAAAAATCAGAAAAATTTCACGTTTTCTGCCATATTTTGCTAAAAATTGAGAGAAACTAGTCAACATTGGATTCATTTTAATGCTTTTGACGAGATCTATACAAATTTATTAAAAATATTCATATATTCTTTGAGAATAACTCAAAAAACGTCGAAACTCGAAAAAGAGCAATGAAATTTCACGTTTTTGGCCATATTTTGAGGAAAATTTGGGAAGAAATAGTCAACTATGGATTCATTTTAATGATTTTACGAGAACTAAGCAAATTCACTAGCAATAATCTATTTTTTATAGCAAATAACCCAGATAAGACGTCAAAATAAAAAAATATTGGTGAATTTTTAGAATTTTGGCCATATATTCATAAAAATTGAGCAAAACTAGTCAACCTTGGCTTCATTTTAATGCTTCTGACGAGATCTATGCAAATTTATTATAAATATTCTTATATTCTTTGAGAATAACTCAAAAAACGTCGAAACCTCGAAAAAGAGTGTTGAAATTTCAGGTTTTTGGCCATATTTTGAGAAAAATTTGGGAAAAAATAGTCAACTATGGATTCATTTTAATGATTTTACGAGAACTAAGCAAATTCACTAGCAATAATCTATTTTTTATAGCAAATAACCCAGATAAGACGTCAAAATTAAAAAAAATATTGGTGAATTTTTAGAATTTTGGCCATATTTTGATAAAAATTGAACAAAACTAGTCAACCTTGGCTTCATTTTAATGCTTTTGACGAGATCTATACAAATTTATTATAAATAATTTTATATTCTTTGAGAATAACCCAAAAACGTCGAAAACTCGAAAAATAGCGATGAAATTTCAGGTTTTTGGCCATATTTTGAGAAAAATTAAGGAAAAATAGTCAACTGTGGATTCATTTTAATGATTTTACGAGATTTGTTCAATTTAAGAAAACATATTTTCTATTTTTTCAGAAGTTATCTCAAAAACCGTCAAAAACTCGAAAATTATCAGTGAAATTTAGAATTTTTCGCCATAATTTGCCAAAAATTGAGCCAAACTACTGAAGTTTGGACTAATTTTAAAGATTAAGACGACATTTATCAAAATCTGGAAGAAATGGTGAATTTTTCGTAGCAAGTATTACAAAAAACGTCGAAAACTCGAAAAATAACATTGAAATTTCACGTTTTTTATCATATTTTGATAAAAATTGAGCAAAACTAGTCTACATTGGATTCATTTTATTGGTATTGAGGAGAAGTATCAAAAATTCAGTAAAAAATTAAATTTTTCCCAGCAGTTTACCTAAAGAACGTCGAAAACATAAATAAAATCGGAGAAATTTCAGGTTTTTCGCCATATTTTAGTGAAAATTCAGCAAAACTAGCCAATTTTGGATTCAAATTAATGCTTCCGACGAGATATATACAAATTCAATAAATTGTTTACATTTTCATAGCACATAACGCCAAAAAAACTCGAAAACTTGAAAAACATCAGAAAAATTTCACGTTTTCTGCCATATTTTGCTAAAAATTGAGAGAAACTAGTCAACATTGGATTCATTTTAATGCTTTTGACGAGATCTATACAAATTTATTATAAATATTCATATATTCTTTGAGAATAACTCAAAAAACGTCAAAAACTCGAAAAAGAGCGTTGAAATTTCAGGTTTTTGGCCATATTTTGAGAAAAATTTGGGAAAAAATAGTCAACTATGGATTCATTTTAATGATTTTACGACAGCTAAGCAAATTCACTAGCAATAATCTATTTTTTATAGGAAATAACCCAGATAAGACGTCAAAATTAAAAAAATATTGGTGAATTTTTAGAATTTTGGCCATATTTTGATAAAAATTGAGCAAAAATAGTCAACCTTGGCTTAATTTTAATGCTTTTGACGAGATCTATACAAATTTATTATAAATATTCTTATATTTTTTGAGAATAACCCAAAAAACGACGAAAACTCGAAAAATAGCGATGAAATTTCAGGTTTTTGGCCTTATTTTGAGAAAAATTAGGGAAAAAATAGTCAACTGTGGATTCATTTTAATGATTTTACGAGATTTGTTCAATTTAAGAAAACATATTTTTTATTTTTTAAGAAGTTATCTCAAAAACCGTCAAAAACTCGAAAATTATCAGTGAAATTTAGAATTTTTCGCCATAATTTGCCAAAAATTGAGCCAAGCTACTGAAGTTTGGACTAATTTTAAAGATTAAGACGACATTTATCAAAATCTGGAAGAAATGGTGTCTTTTTCGTAGCAGTTATTACAAAAAACGTCGAAACCTCGAAAAATAACATTGAAATTTCACGTTTTTTATCATATTTTGATAAAAATTGAGCAAAACTAGTCTACATGGATTCAATTTAATGGTTTTGAGGAGAAGTATAAAAAATTCAGTAAAAAATTAAATTTTTCCTAGCAGTTTACCTAAAGAACGTCGAAAACATAAATAAAATCGGAGAAATTTCAGGTGTTTCGCCATATTTTAGTGAAAATTGAGCAAAACTAGCCAATTTTGGATTCAAATTAATGCTTCCGACAAGATATATACAAATTCAATACATTATTTACATTTTCTTAGCACATAATGCCAAAAAAACTCGAAAACTTGAAAAAAATCAGAAGAATTTCACGTTTTCTGCCATATTTTGCTAAAAATTGAGAGAAACTAGTCAACATTGGATTCATTTTAATGCTTTTGCCGAGATCTATACAAATTTATTATAAATATTCTTATATTCTTTGAGAATAACCCAAAAAACGTTGAAAACTCGAAAAAGAGCATTAAAATTTCAGGTTTTTGGCCATATTTTGCGAAAAATTTGGGAAAAAATAGTCAACTATGGATTCATTTTAATGATTTTACGAGAACTAAGCAAATTCACTAGCAATAATCTATTTTTTATAGCAAATAACCCAGATAAGATGTCAAAATTTAAAAAATATTGGTGAATTTTTAGGATTTTTGCCATATTTTGCTAAAAATTGAGAGAAACTAGTCAACATTGCATTCATTTTAATGCTTTTGACGAGATCTATACAAATTTATTATAAATATTCTTATATACTTTGAGAATAACTCAAAAAACGTCGAAAACTCGAAAAAGAGCGTTGAAATTTCAGGTTTTAGGCCATATTTTGAGAAAAATTTGGGAAAAAATAGTCAACTATGGATTCATTTTAATGATTTTACGAGAACTAAGCAAATTCACTAGCAATAATCTATTTTTTATAGCAAATAACCCAGATAAGACGTCAAAATAAAAAAATATTGGTGAATTTTTAGAATTTTGGCCATATATTCATAAAAATTGAGCTAAACTAGTCAACCGTGGCTTCATTTTAATGCTTTTGACGAGATCTATGCAAATTTATTATAAATATTCTTATATTCTTTGAGAATAACCCAAAAAACGTCGAAAACTCGAAAAATAGCGATGAAATTTCAGGTTTTTGGCCATATTTTGAGAAAAATTAAGGAAAAAATAGTCAACTGTGGTTCATTTTAATGATTTTACGAGATTTGTTCAATTTAAGAAAACATATTTTCTATTTTTTCAGAAGTTATCTCAAAAACCGTCAAAAACTCGAAAATTATCAGTGAAATTTAGAATTTTTCGCCATAATTTGCCAAAAATTGAGCCAAACTACTGAAGTTTGGACTAATTTTAAAGATTAAGACGACATTTATCAAAATCTGGATGAAATGGTGACGTTTTCGTAGCAGTTATTACAAAAAACGTCGCAAACTCGAAAAATAACATTGAAATTTCACGTTTTTTATCATATTTTGATAAACATTGAGCAAAACTAGTCTACCTTGGATTCATTTTAATTGTATTGATGAGAAGTATCAAAAATTCAGTAAAAAATTAAATTTTTCCCAGCAGTTTACCTAAAGAACGTCGAACACATGAATAAAATCGGAGAAATTTCAGGTTTTTCGCCATATTTTAGTGAAAATTGAGCAAAACTAGCCAATTTTGGATTCAAATTAATGCTTCCGACGAGATATATACAAATTCAATACATTATTTACATTTTCTTTGCACATAACGCCAAAAAAACTCGAAAACTTGAAAAAAATCAGAAAAATTTCACGTTTTCTGCCATATTTTGCTAAAAATTGAGAGAAACAGGTCAACATTGAATTCATTTTAATGCTTTTGACGAGATCTATACAAATTTATTAAAAATATTCATATATTCTTTGAGAATAACTCAAAAAACGTCGAACCTCGAAAAAGAGCGTTGAAATTTCAGGTTTTTGGCCATATTTTGAGGAAAATTTGGGAAAAAATAGTCAACTATGGATTCATTTTAATGATTTTACGAGAACTAAGCAAATTCACTAGCAATAATCTATTTTTTATAGCAAATAACCCAGATAAGACGTCAAAATAAAAAAATATTGGTGAATTTTTAGAATTTTGGCCATATATTCATAAAAATTGAGCTAAACTAGTCAACCGTGGCTTCATTTTAATGCTTTTGACGAGATCTATGCAAATTTATTATAAATATTCTTATATTCTTTGAGAATAACCCAAAAAACGTCGAAAACTCGAAAAATAGCGATGAAATTTCAGGTTTTTGGCCATATTTTGAGAAAAATTAAGGAAAAAATAGTCAACTGTGGTTCATTTTAATGATTTTACGAGATTTGTTCAATTTAAGAAAACATATTTTCTATTTTTTCAGAAGTTATCTCAAAAACCGTCAAAAACTCGAAAATTATCAGTGAAATTTAGAATTTTTCGCCATAATTTGCCAAAAATTGAGCCAAACTACTGAAGTTTGGACTAATTTTAAAGATTAAGACGACATTTATCAAAATCTGGATGAAATGGTGACGTTTTCGTAGCAGTTATTACAAAAAACGTCGCAAACTCGAAAAATAACATTGAAATTTCACGTTTTTTATCATATTTTGATAAACATTGAGCAAAACTAGTCTACCTTGGATTCATTTTAATTGTATTGATGAGAAGTATCAAAAATTCAGTAAAAAATTAAATTTTTCCCAGCAGTTTACCTAAAGAACGTCGAACACATGAATAAAATCGGAGAAATTTCAGGTTTTTCGCCATATTTTAGTGAAAATTGAGCAAAACTAGCCAATTTTGGATTCAAATTAATGCTTCCGACGAGATATATACAAATTCAATACATTATTTACATTTTCTTAGCACAAAACGCCAAAAAAACTCGAAAACTTGAAAAAAATCAGAAAAATTTCACGTTTTCTGCCATATTTTGCTAAAAATTGAGAGAAACAGGTCAACATTGAATTCATTTTAATGCTTTTGACGAGATCTATACAAATTTATTATAAATATTCATATATTCTTTGAGAATAACTCAAAAAACGTCGAAAACTCGAAAAAGAGTGTTGAAATTTCAGGTTTTAGGCCATATTTTGAGAAAAATTTGGGAAAAAATAGTCAACTATGGATTCATTTTAATGATTTTACGAGAACTAAGCAAATTCACTAGCAATAATCTATTTTTTATAGCAAATAACCCAGATAAGACGTCAAAATTAAAAAAATATTGGTGAATTTTTAGAATTTTGGCCATATTTTGATAAAAATTGAACAAAACTAGTCAACCTTGGCTTCATTTTAATGCTTTTGACGAGATCTATACAAATTTATTATAAATATTCTTATATTCTTTGAAAATAACCCAAAAAACGTCGAAAAGTCGAAAAATAGCGATGAAATTTCAGGTTTTTGGCCATATTTTGAGAAAAATTAGGGAAAAAATAGTCAACTGTGGATTCATTTTAATTCTTTTACGAGATCTGTTCAATTTAAGAAAACATATTTTCTATTTTTTCAGAAGTTATCTCAAAAACCGTCAAAAACTCGAAAATTATGAGTGAAATTTAGAATTTTTCGCCATAATTTGCCAAAAATTGAGCCAAACTACTGAAGTTTGGACTAATTTTAAAGATTAAGACGACATTTATCAAAATCTGGAAGTAATGGTGAATTTTTAATAGCAGTTATTACAAAAAACGTCGAAAACTCGAAAAATAACATTGAAATTTCACGTTTTTTATCATATTTTGATAAAAATTGAGCAAAACTAGTCTACCTTGGATTCATTTTAATGATTTTGAGGAAAAGCATCGAAAATTCAGTAAAAAATTCAATTTTTCTAGCAGTTTACCTAAAAATCGTCGAAAACACGAATAAAATCGGAGAAATTTCAGGTTTTTGGCCATATTTTAGTGAAAATTGAGCAAAACTAGTGAACTTTGGATTCAAATTAATGCTTCCGATGAGTTATATACAAATTCAATGGAATCATACAAATATCTTACCAAATAACGCATAAAAACTCGAAAACACTAAAACAAATCGAAAAATTTTCACGTTTTTCGCTATATTTGGATAAAAATTGAGCGATTCTGGACAACCTTGGATTCATTTTAATGCTTTTGACGAGAAGTATCCAAATTCAATAAAAAATTCAATTTTTCCTTGCAGTTTACCCAAAAATCTTCGAAAACTTTAATAAAATCGGAGAACTTTCAGATTTTTGCCCATATTTTAGTTAAAATTGATCAAAACTAGTCAACTTTGGATTCAAATTAATGCTTTTGACGAGATATATATAAATTCAATAGAGTTATTCAAATTTTATTAGCACATAACGCAAAAAAACTCGAAAACTTGAAAAAAATCAGAAAAATTTTACGTTTTTCGCCATATTTTGCTAAAAATATAGAGAAACTAGTCAACATTGGATTCATTTTAATGCTTTTGACGAGATCCATCCAAATTTAAAAAAACATACTCAATTTTTTTATGTTATCCCAAAAAATGTAAAAATCTCGAAAAATATCCGTAAAATGTCAGGTTTTTTGTCATATTTTGCTAAATATTGATAAAAACTACTCAAGTTTGGACTTTTTTTAAAGATAAAGACGATATTTATTTAAATTTGGAACAAATAATTAATTTTACGTAGCAGTTATTCTAAAAAACGTCGATAATTCGAAATATATCATCTAAATTTCAGGTTTTTTATCATATTATGATAAAAATTGAGCGAATCTAGTCAATCTTGGATTCATTTTAATGGTTTTGACGAGAAGAATCCAAATTCAATAAAAATTTCAATTTTTTCAAGCAGTTTCCGCAAAAGACGTCGAAAAAATGAATAAAATCGGAGAAATTTCAGGTTTTTGGCCATATTTTAGTGAAAATTGAGCAAAGCTAGTCAACTATGGATTTAAATTAATGCTTTCAACGATATATATATAGATTCAATAGAGTTATTCAAATTATCTTAGCACATAACGCCAAAAAAACTCGAAAACTTGAAAAAAATCAGAAAAATTTCACGTTTTTTGCCATATTTTGCTAAAAATTGAGAGAAACTAGTCAACATTGGATTCATTTTAATGCTTTTGACGAGATCTATACAAATTTATTATAAATATTCTTATATTCTTTGAGAATAACTCAAAAAACGTCGAAAACTCGAAAAAGAGCGTTGAAATTTCAGGTTTTAGGCCATATTTTGAGAAAAATTTGGGAAAAAATAGTCAACTATGGATTCATTTTAATGATTTTACGAGAACTAAGCAAATTCACTAGCAATAATCTATTTTTTATAGCAAATAACCCAGATAAGATGTCAAAATTCTAAAAAATATTGGTGAATTTTTAGAATTTTGGCCATATTTTCATAAAAATTGAGCAAAACTAGTCAACCTTGGCTTCATTTTAATGCTTTTGACGAGATCTATACAAATTTATTATAAATATTCTTATATTCTTTGTGAATAACCCAAAAAACGTCGAAAACTCGAAAAATAGCGATGAAATTTCAGGTTTTTGGCCATATTTTGAGAAAAATTAGGTAAAAAATAGTCAACTGTGGATTCATTTTAATGATTTTACGAGATTTGTTCAATTTAAGAAAACATATTTTCTATTTTTTAAGAAGTTATCTCAAAAACCGTCAAAAACTCGAAAATTATCAGTGAAATTTAGAATTTTTCGCCATAATTTGCCAAAAATTGAGCCAAACTACTGAAGTTTGGACTAATTTTAAAGATTAAGACGACATTTATCAAAATCTGGATGAAATGGTGACGTTTTCGTAGCAGTTATTACAAAAAACGTCGCAAACTCGAAAAATAACATTGAAATTTCACGTTTTTTATCATATTTTGATAAACATTGAGCAAAACTAGTCTACCTTGGATTCATTTTAATTGTATTGATGAGAAGTATCAAAAATTCAGTAAAAAATTAAATTTTTCCCAGCAGTTTACCTAAAGAACGTCGAACACATGAATAAAATCGGAAAAATTTCAGGTTTTTCGCCATATTTTAGTGAAAATTGAGCAAAACTAGCCAATTTTGGATTCAAATTAATGCTTCCGACGAGATATATACAAATTCAATACATTATTTACATTTTCTTAGCACATAACGCCAAAAAAACTCGAAAACTTGAAAAAAATCAGAAAAATTTCACGTTTTCTGCCATATTTTGCTAAAAATTGAGAGAAACAGGTCAACATTGAATTCATTTTAATGCTTTTGACGAGATCTATACAAATTTATTATAAATATTCATATATTCTTTGAGAATAACTCAAAAAACGTCGAACCTCGAAAAAGAGCGTTGAAATTTCAGGTTTTTGGCCATATTTTGAGGAAAATTTGGGAAAAAATAGTCAACTATGGATTCATTTTAATGATTTTACGAGAACTAAGCAAATTCACTAGCAATAATCTATTTTTTATAGCAAATAACCCAGATAAGACGTCAAAATAAAAAAATATTGGTGAATTTTTAGAATTTTGGCCATATATTCATAAAAATTGAGCTAAACTAGTCAACCGTGGCTTCATTTTAATGCTTTTGACGAGATCTATGCAAATTTATTATAAATATTCTTATATTCTTTGAGAATAACCCAAAAAACGTCGAAAACTCGAAAAATAGCGATGAAATTTCAGGTTTTTGGCCATATTTTGAGAAAAATTAAGGAAAAAATAGTCAACTGTGGATTCATTTTAATGATTTTACGAGATTTGTTCAATTTAAGAAAACATATTTTCTATTTTTTCAGAAGTTATCTCAAAAACCGTCAAAAACTCGAAAATTATCAGTGAAATTTAGAATTTTTCGCCATAATTTGCCAAAAATTGAGCCAAACTACTGAAGTTTGGACTAATTTTAAAGATTAAGACGACATTTATCAAAATCTGGATGAAATGGTGACGTTTTCGTAGCAGTTATTACAAAAAACGTCGCAAACTCGAAAAATAACATTGAAATTTCACGTTTTTTATCATATTTTGATAAACATTGAGCAAAACTAGTCTACCTTGGATTCATTTTAATTGTATTGATGAGAAGTATCAAAAATTCAGTAAAAAATTAAATTTTTCCCAGCAGTTTACCTAAAGAACGTCGAACACATGAATAAAATCGGAGAAATTTCAGGTTTTTCGCCATATTTTAGTGAAAATTGAGCAAAACTAGCCAATTTTGGATTCAAATTAATGCTTCCGACGAGATATATACAAATTCAATACATTATTTACATTTTCTTAGCACATAACGCCAAAAAAACTCGAAAACTTGAAAAAAATCAGAAAAATTTCACGTTTTCTGCCATATTTTGCTAAAAATTGAGAGAAACAGGTCAACATTGAATTCATTTTAATGCTTTTGACGAGATCTATACAAATTTATTATAAATATTCATATATTCTTTGAGAATAACTCAAAAAACGTCGAAAACTCGAAAAAGAGTGTTGAAATTTCAGGTTTTAGGCCATATTTTGAGAAAAATTTGGGAAAAAATAGTCAACTATGGATTCATTTTAATGATTTTACGAGAACTAAGCAAATTCACTAGCAATAATCTATTTTTTATAGCAAATAACCCAGATAAGACGTCAAAATTAAAAAAATATTGGTGAATTTTTAGAATTTTGGCCATATTTTGATAAAAATTGAACAAAACTAGTCAACCTTGGCTTCATTTTAATGCTTTTGACGAGATCTATACAAATTTATTATAAATATTCTTATATTCTTTGAAAATAACCCAAAAAACGTCGAAAAGTCGAAAAATAGCGATGAAATTTCAGGTTTTTGGCCATATTTTGAGAAAAATTAGGGAAAAAATAGTCAACTGTGGATTCATTTTAATTCTTTTACGAGATCTGTTCAATTTAAGAAAACATATTTTCTATTTTTTCAGAAGTTATCTCAAAAACCGTCAAAAACTCGAAAATTATGAGTGAAATTTAGAATTTTTCGCCATAATTTGCCAAAAATTGAGCCAAACTACTGAAGTTTGGACTAATTTTAAAGATTAAGACGACATTTATCAAAATCTGGAAGTAATGGTGAATTTTTAATAGCAGTTATTACAAAAAACGTCGAAAACTCGAAAAATAACATTGAAATTTCACGTTTTTTATCATATTTTGATAAAAATTGAGCAAAACTAGTCTACCTTGGATTCATTTTAATGATTTTGAGGAAAAGCATCGAAAATTCAGTAAAAAATTCAATTTTTCTAGCAGTTTACCTAAAAATCGTCGAAAACACGAATAAAATCGGAGAAATTTCAGGTTTTTGGCCATATTTTAGTGAAAATTGAGCAAAACTAGTGAACTTTGGATTCAAATTAATGCTTCCGATGAGTTATATACAAATTCAATGGAATCATACAAATATCTTACCAAATAACGCATAAAAACTCGAAAACACTAAAACAAATCGAAAAATTTTCACGTTTTTCGCTATATTTGGATAAAAATTGAGCGATTCTGGACAACCTTGGATTCATTTTAATGCTTTTGACGAGAAGTATCCAAATTCAATAAAAAATTCAATTTTTCCTTGCAGTTTACCCAAAAATCTTCGAAAACTTTAATAAAATCGGAGAACTTTCAGATTTTTGCCCATATTTTAGTTAAAATTGATCAAAACTAGTCAACTTTGGATTCAAATTAATGCTTTTGACGAGATATATATAAATTCAATAGAGTTATTCAAATTTTATTAGCACATAACGCAAAAAAACTCGAAAACTTGAAAAAAATCAGAAAAATTTTACGTTTTTCGCCATATTTTGCTAAAAATATAGAGAAACTAGTCAACATTGGATTCATTTTAATGCTTTTGACGAGATCCATCCAAATTTAAAAAAACATACTCAATTTTTTTATGTTATCCCAAAAAATGTAAAAATCTCGAAAAATATCCGTAAAATGTCAGGTTTTTTGTCATATTTTGCTAAATATTGATAAAAACTACTCAAGTTTGGACTTTTTTTAAAGATAAAGACGATATTTATTTAAATTTGGAACAAATAATTAATTTTTCGTAGCAGTTATTCTAAAAAACGTCGATAATTCGAAAAATATCATCTAAATTTCAGGTTTTTTATCATATTTTGATAAAAATTGAGCGAATCTAGTCAATCTTGGATTCATTTTAATGGTTTTGACGAGAAGAATCCAAATTCAATAAAAATTTCAATTTTTTCAAGCAGTTTCCGCAAAAGACGTCGAAAAAATGAATAAAATCGGAGAAATTTCAGGTTTTTGGCCATATTTTAGTGAAAATTGAGCAAAGCTAGTCAACTATGGATTTAAATTAATGCTTTCAACGATATATATATAGATTCAATAGAGTTATTCAAATTTTCTTAGCACATAACGCCAAAAAAACTCGAAAACTTGAAAAAAATCAGAAACATTTCACGTTTTTTGCCATATTTTGCTAAAAATTAAGAGAAACTAGTCAACATTGGACTCATTTTAATGCTTTTGACGAGATCTATACAAATTTATTATAAATATTCTTATATTCTTTCAGAATAACCCAAAAAACGTCGAAAACTCGAAAAATAGCGATGAAATTTCAGGTTTTTGGCCATATATTGAGAAAAATTAGGGAAAAAATATTCAACTGTGGATTCATTTTAATGCTTTTGACGAGATCTATACAAATTTTTTATAAATATTCTTATATTCTTTGAGAATAACTCAAAAAACGTCGAAAACTTGAAAAAGAGCGTTGAAATTTCAGGTTTTTGGCCATATTTTGAGAAAAATTTGGGAAAAAATAGTCAACTATGGATTCATTTTAATGATTTTACGAGAACTAAGCAAATTCACTAGCAATAATCTATTTTTTATAGCAAATAACCCAGATAAGACGTCAAAATTAAAAAAAATATTGGTGAATTTTTAGAATTTTGGCCATATTTGGATAAAAATTGAGCGATTCTAGACAACCTTGGATTCATTTTAATGCTTTTGACGAGATCTATACAAATTTATTATAAATATTCTTATATTCTTTGAAAATTACCCAAAAAACGTCGAAAACTCGAAAAATAGCGATGAAATTTCAGGTTTTTGGCCATATTTTGAGAAAAATTAGGGAAAAAATAGTCAACTGTGGATTCATTTTCATGATTTTACGAGATTTGTTCAATTTAAGGAAAAATATTTTCTATTTTTTCAGAAGTAATCTCAAAAACCGTCAAAAACTCGAAAATTATCAGTGAAATTTAGAATTTTTCGCCATAATTTGCAAAAAATTGAGCCAAACTACTGGGGTTTGGATTAATTTTAAAGATTAAGACGACATTTATCAAAATCTGGAAGAAATGGTGAATTTTTCGTAGCAGGTATTACAAAAAACGTCGAAAACTCGAAAAATAACATTGAAATTTCACGTTTTTTATCATATTTTGATAAAAATTTAGCAAAACTAGTCTACCTTGGATTCATTTTAATGATATTGATGAGAAGTATCAAAAATTCAGTAAAAAATTAATTTTTCCAGCAGTTTACCTAATGAACGTCGAACACATGAATAAATTTGGAGAAATTTCAGGTTTTTCGCAATATTTTAGTGAAAATTGAGCAATGCTAGTCAACTTTGGATTTAAATTAATGTTTTTAACGAGATATATATCAATTCAATAGAGTTATTCAGATTTTCTTAGCACATAACGCTAAAAAAACTCGAAAACTTGAAAAAAATCAGAAAAATTTCACGTTTTCTGCCATATTTTGCTAAAACTTGGGAGAAACTAGTCAACATTGGATTCATTTTAATGCTTTTGACGAGATCTATACAAATTTATTATAAATATTCTTATATTCTTTGAGAATAACTCAAAAAACGTCGAAAACTCGAAAAAGAGCGTTGAAATTTCAGGTTTTTTGCCATATTTTGCTAAAATTGAGAGAAACTAGTCAACATTGGATTCATTTTAATGCTTTTGACGAGATCTATACAAATTTATTATAAATATTCTTTATTCTTTGAGAATAACCCAAAAAACGTCGAAAACTCGAAAAATAGCGATGAAATTTCAGGTTTTTGGCCATATTTTGAGAATAATTAGGGAAAAAATAGTCAACTGTGGATTCATTTTAATTATTTTACGAGATCTGTTCAATTTAAGAAAACAAATTTTCTATTTTTTCAGAAATTATCTCAAAAACCGTAAAAACTCGAAAATTGTCAGTGAAATTTAGAATTTTTCGCCATAATTTGCCAAAAATTGAGCCAAACTACTGAAGTTTGGACTAATTTTAAAGATTAAGAGGACATTTATCAATATCGGGAAGAAATGGTGAATTTTTCGTAGCAGGTATTACAAAAAACGTCGAAAACTCGAAAAATAACATTGAAATTTCACGTTTTTTATCATATTTTGATAAAAATTTAGCAAAACTAGTCTACCTTGGATTCATTTTAATGATTTTGAGGAGAATCATCGAAAATTCAGTAAAAAATTCAATTTTTCCAGCAGTTTACCTAAAAATCGTCGAAAACTTTAATAAAATCGGAGAAATTTCAGGTTTTTGCCCATATTTTAGTTAAAATTGAGCAAAACTAGTCAACTTTGGATTCAAATTAATGCTTTTGACGAGATATATATAAATTCAATACATTTATTCAAATTTTCTTAGCACATAACGCAAAAAAACTCGAAAACATGAAAAAAATCAGAATAATTTTACGTTTTTCGCCATATTTTGCTTAAAATTGAGCAAAACTAGTCAACATTAGATTCAAATTAATGCTGTCGACGAGATATATATAAATTCAATAGAGTTTTACAAATTTTCTTAGCACATAGCGCAAAAAAACTCGAAAACTTGAAAAAAATCAGAAAAATTTTACGTTTTTCACCATATTTTGCTAAAAATTGAGAGAAACTAGTCAACATTGGATTCATTTTAATGCTTTTAAGAGATCCATCCAAATTAAAAAAAACATACTCAATTTTT
The DNA here is from genome assembly GCA_947579665.1 of Sympetrum striolatum. Lineage (NCBI taxonomy): Eukaryota > Metazoa > Arthropoda > Insecta > Odonata > Libellulidae > Sympetrum > Sympetrum striolatum. Next base: position 79,715,090 of record OX388346.1, read on the forward strand.
TTATGTTATCCCAAAAAATATAAAAATCTCAAAAAATATCCGTAAAATGTCATGTTTTTTGTCATATTTTGCTAAATATTGATAAAAACTACTCAAGTTTGGACTTATTTTAAAGATAAAGACGATATTTATTTAAATTTGGAAAAAATAATTAATTTTTCGTAGCAGTTATTCTAAAAAACGTCGATAATTCGAAAAATATCATCTAAATTTCAGGTTTTTTATCATATTTTGAAAAAATTGAGCAAAACTAGTCTACATTGGATTCATTTTAATGGTTTTGAGGAGAAGTATCAAAAATTAAGTAAAAAATTAAATTTTTCCCAGCAGTTTTTCCTAAAGAACGTCGAACACATAAATAAAATCGGAGAAATTTCAGGTTTTTCGCCATATTTTAGTGAAAATTGAGCAAAACTAGCCAATTTTGGATTCAAATTAATGCTTCCGGCAAGATATATACAAATTCAATACATTATTTACATTTTCTTAGCACATAACGCCAAAAAAACTCGAAAACTTGAAAAAAATCAGAAAAATTTCACGTTTTCTGCCATATTTTGCTAAAAATTGAGAGAAACTAGTCAACATTGGATTCATTTTAATGCTTCTGACGAGATCTATACAAATTTATTATAAATATTCTTATATTCTTTGAGAATAACCCAAAAAGGTCGAAAACTCGAAAAATAGCAATGAAATTTCAGGTTTTTGGCCATATTTTGAGAAAAATTAGGGAAAAAATAGTCAACTGCGGATTCATTTTAATGATTTTACGAGATTTGTTCAATTTAAGAAAACATATTTTCTATTTTTTCAGAAGTTATCTCAAAAACCGTCAAAAACTAGAAAATTATCAGTGAAATTTAGAATTTTTCGCCATAATTTGCCAAAAATTGAGCCAAACTACTGAGTTTGGACTAATTTTAAAGATTAAGACGACATTTATCAAAACCTGGAAGTAATGGTGAATTTTTTGTAGCAGTTATTACAAAAAACGTCGAAAACTCGAAAAATAACATTGAAATTTCACGTTTTTTATCATATTGTGATAAAAATTTAGCAAAACTAGTCTACCTTGGATTCATTTTAATGATTTTGAGGAGAAGTATAAAAAATTCAGTAAAAAATTCAATTTCTCCAGCAGTTTACCTAAAAATCGTCGAAAACACGAATAAAATCGTAGAAATTTCAGGTTTTTGGCCATATTTTAGTGAAAATTGAGCAAAACTAGTGAACTTTGGATTCAAATTAATGCTTCCGACGAGATATATACAAATTAAATACATTATTTACATTTTCTTAGCACAAAACGCAAAATAACTGGAAAACTTGAAAAAAATCGGAAAAATTTCAGGTATTTTGGCATATTTTGAGAAATATTTGAAAAAAAATAGTCAACTGTGGAGTCATTTTAATGATTTTTCGAGAACTAAGCATATTCACTATCAACAATCTATTTTGTATTGCAAATTACCCAGATAAAACGTCAAAATAAAAAAAATATTGGTGAATTTTTAGGATTTTTGCCATATTTTGATAAAAGTTGAACAAAACTAGTAAACCTTATATTAATTTTAATGGATGTGACGAGATGTATCCAAATTCTATAAAAAAATTCAATTTTTCCCAGCAATTTACCTAAAAATCGTCGAAAACATGAATAAAATCGGAGAAATTTCAGGTTTTTCGCCATATTTTATTGAAAATTGAGCAAAACTAGTCAATTTTGGATTCAAATTAATGCTTCCTACGAGATATATACAAATTCAATACATTGTTTACATTTTCTTAGCACATAACGCAAAATAACTCGAAAACTTGAAAAAAATCGAAAAAATTTCAGGTATTTATCCATATTTTGAGAAATATTTGAAAAAAAATAGTCAACTGTGGATTCTTTTAATGATATTTCGAGAACTAAGCAAATTCACTAGCAATAATCTATTTTTTAAAGCAAATAACCCAGATAAGACGTCAAAATTAAAAAAAATATTGGTGAATTTTTAGAATTTTGGCCATATTTTGATAAAAATTGAGCAAAACTAGTCAACCTTGGATTTATTTTAATGGTTTTGACGTGAAGTATCCACATTCAATAAAAAATTTCAATTTTTTTTTGCAGTTTCCGCAAAAGACGTCGAAAACATGAATAAAATCGGAGAAATTTCAGGTTTTTGCCATATTTTAGTGAAAATTGAGCAAAGCTAGTCAACTTTGGATTTAAATTAATGATTTCAATGAGATATATATAAATTCAATAGAGTTATTCAAATTTTCTTAGCACATAACGCCAAAAAAACTCCAAAACTTGAAAAAAATCAGAAAAAATTCACGTTTTTTGCCATATTTTATTAAAAATTGAGAGAAACTAGTCAACATTGTATTCATTTTAGTGCTTTTGACGTGATCTTTACAAATTTATTAGAAATATTCAAATATCCCTAGCAGACAACCCAAAAAGCGTCGAAAACTCGAAAAATAGCGTTGAAATTTCAGGTTTTTGGCCATAATTTGTGAAAAATTTGGGAAAAAATAGTCAACCTTGGATTCATTTTAATGGTTTTGACGAGAAGTATCAAAAATTCAGTAAAAAATTCTATATTTCTCAGCAGTTTACTTAAAAAACGTCGAACACATGAATAAAATCGGAGACATTTCAGGTTTTTCGCCATATTTTAGTGAAAATTGAGCAAAACTAGTCAATTTTGAATTCAAATTAATGCTTCCGACGAGATATATACAAATTCAATAGAATTATTTAAATTTTCTTAGCACATAACGCAAAATAACTCGAAAACTTGAAAAATATCGGAAAAATTTCAGGTATTTGGCCATATTTTGAGAAATATTTGAAAAAAATAGATTGTGGATTCATTTTAACGATTTTACGAGAACTAAGAAAATTCACTAGTAAAAATCTATTTTTTATAGCAAATTACCCAGATAAAACGTCAAAATTAAAAAAATATTGGTGAATTTTTAGGATTTTGGCCATATTTTGATAAAACTTGAGCAAAACCGGTCTACTTTGGATTAATTTTAATGGTTTTGACGAGAAGTATCCAAATTCAATAAAAAAATTCAATTATTCTCAGCAATTTACCTAAAAAAACGTCGAAAACATGAATAAAATCGGAGAAATTTCAGGTTTTTGGCCATATTTTATTGAAAATTGAGCAAAATTAGTGAACTTTGGATTCAAATTAATGCTTCCAACGAGATATATACAAATTCAATGGAATCATTCAAATTTTCTTAGCAAATAACGCAAAAAACTCGAAAACTTGAAAAAAATCGAAAAAAATTTCAAGTTTTTCGCCATATTTTGCTAAATATTGAGCGAAACTAGTCAACATTGGATTCATTTTAATGCTTTTGACGAGATCTATACAAATTTATTATGAATATTCTTATATTCTTTGAGAATAACCAAAAAAACGTCGAAAACTCGAAAAATAGCGATGAAATTTCAGGTTTTGGCCATATTTTGAGAAAAATTAGGGAAAAAATAGTCAACTGTGGATTCATTTTAATTATTTTACGAGATCTGTTCAATTTAAGAAATATATATTCTATTTTTTCAGAAGTTATCTCAAAAACCGACAAAAACTCGAAAATTATCAGTGAAATTTAGAATTTTTCGCCATAATTTGCCTAGAATTGTGCCAAACTACTAAAGTTTGGACTAATTTTAAAGATTAAGACGACATTTATTAAAATCTGGAGGAAATGGTGAATTTTTCGTAGCAGTTATTACAAAAAACTTAGAAAACTCGAAAATAACATTGAAATTTCAGGTTTTTTATCATATTTTGATAAATATTGAGCAAAACTAGTCTACCTTGGATTCATTTTAATGGTTTTGACGAGAAGTATCAAAAATTCAGTAAAAAAAAATTCTATATTTCCCAGCAGTTTACTTAAAAAAACGTCAAACACATGAATAAAATCGGAGACATTTCAGGTTTTTCGCCATATTTTAGTGAAAATTGAGCAAAACTAGTCAATTTTGGATTCAAATTAATGCTTCCTACGAGAAATATACAAATTCAATACATTGTTTACATTTTCTTAGCACATAACGCAAAAGAACTCGAAAACTTGAAAAAAATCGGAAAAATTTCAGGTATTTGGCCATATTTTGAGAAATATTTGAAAAAAAATAGTCAACTGTGGATTCTTTTAATGATATTTCGAGAACTAAGCAAATTCACTAGCAATAATCTATTTTTTAAAGCAAATAACCCAGATAAGACGTCAAAATTAAAAAAAATATTGGTGAATTTTAGAATTTTGGCCATATTTTGATAAAAATTGAGCAAAACTGGTCAACCTTGGATTCATTTTAACGGTTTTGACGAGAAGTATCCAAATTCAATAAAAAATTTCAATTTTTTCTTGCAGTTTCCGCAAAAGACGTCGAAAACATGAATAAAATCGGAGAAATTTCAGGTTTTTGCCATATTTAAGTGAAAATTGAGCAAAGCTAGTCAACTTTGGATTTAAATTAATGATTTCAATGAGATATATATAAATTCAATAGAGTTATTCAAATTTTCTTAGCACATAACGCCAAAAAAACACCAAAACTTGAAAAAAATCAGAAAAATTTTACGTTTTTCACCATATTTTGCTAAAAATTGAGAGAAACTAGTCAACATTGGATTCATTTTAATGCTTTTAAGAGATCCATCCAAATTAAAAAAAACATACTCAATTTTTTTATGTTATCCCAAAAAATATAAAAATCTCAAAAAATATACGTAAAATGTCAGGTTTTTTGTCATATTTTGCTAAATATTGATAAAAACTACTCAAGTTTGGACTTATTTTAAAGATAAAGACGATATTTTTTTAAATTTGGAAAAAATAATTAATTTTTCGTAGCAGTTATTCTAAAAAACGTCGATAATTCGAAAAATATCATCTAAATTTCAGGTTTTTTATCATATTTTGAAAAAATTGAGCAAAACTAGTCTACATTGGATTCATTTTAATGGTTTTGAGGAGAAGTATCAAAAATTAAGTAAAAAATTAAATTTTTCCCAGCAGTTTTTCCTAAAGAACGTCGAACACATAAATAAAATCGGAGAAATTTCAGGTTTTTCGCCATATTTTAGTGAAAATTGAGCAAAACTAGCCAATTTTGGATTCAAATTAATGCTTCCGGCAAGATATATACAAATTCAATACATTATTTACATTTTCTTAGCACATAACGCCAAAAAAACTCGAAAACTTGAAAAAAATCAGAAAAATTTCACGTTTTCTGCCATATTTTGCTAAAAATTGAGAGAAACTAGTCAACATTGGATTCATTTTAATGCTTCTGACGAGATCTATACAAATTTATTATAAATATTCTTATATTCTTTGAGAATAACCCAAAAAAGGTCGAAAACTCGAAAAATAGCAATGAAATTTCAGGTTTTTGGCCATATTTTGAGAAAAATTAGGGAAAAAATAGTCAACTGCGGATTCATTTTAATGATTTTACGAGATTTGTTCAATTTAAGAAAACATATTTTCTATTTTTTCAGAAGTTATCTCAAAAACCGTCAAAAACTAGAAAATTATCAGTGAAATTTAGAATTTTTCGCCATAATTTGCCAAAAATTGAGCCAAACTACTGAGTTTGGACTAATTTTAAAGATTAAGACGACATTTATCAAAACCTGGAAGTAATGGTGAATTTTTTGTAGCAGTTATTACAAAAAACGTCGAAAACTCGAAAAATAACATTGAAATTTCACGTTTTTTATCATATTGTGATAAAAATTTAGCAAAACTAGTCTACCTTGGATTCATTTTAATGATTTTGAGGAGAAGTATAAAAAATTCAGTAAAAAATTCAATTTCTCCAGCAGTTTACCTAAAAATCGTCGAAAACACGAATAAAATCGTAGAAATTTCAGGTTCTTTGGCCATATTTTAGTGAAAATTGAGCAAAACTAGTGAACTTTGGATTCAAATTAATGCTTCCGACGATATATATACAAATTTAATACATTATTTAGAATTAGAATTTTTCGCCATAATTTGCCAAAAATTGAGCCAAACTACTGAGTTTGGACTAATTTTAAAGATTAAGACGACATTTATCAAAACCTGGAAGTAATGGTGAATTTTTTGTAGCAGTTATTACAAAAAACGTCGAAAACTCGAAAAATAACATTGAAATTTCACGTTTTTTATCATATTGTGATAAAAATTTAGCAAAACTAGTCTACCTTGGATTCATTTTAATGATTTTGAGGAGAAGTATAAAAAATTCAGTAAAAAATTCAATTTCTCCAGCAGTTTACCTAAAAATCGTCGAAAACACGAATAAAATCGTAGAAATTTCAGGTTCTTTGGCCATATTTTAGTGAAAATTGAGCAAAACTAGTGAACTTTGGATTCAAATTAATGCTTCCGACGATATATATACAAATTTAATACATTATTTACATTTTCTTAGCACAAAACGCAAAATAACTGGAAAACTTGAAAAAAATCGGAAAAATTTCAGGTATTTTGGCATATTTTGAGAAATATTTGAAAAAAAATAGTCAACTGTGGAGTCATTTTAATGATTTTTCGAGAACTAAGCATATTCACTATCAATAATCTATTTTGTATTGCAAATTACCCAGATAAAACGCCAAAATAAAAAAAATATTGGTGAATTTTTAGGATTTTTGCCATATTTTGATAAAAGTTGAACAAAACTAGTAAACCTTATATTAATTTTAATGGATGTGACGAGATGTATCCAAATTCTATAAAAAAATTCAATTTTTCCCAGCAATTTACCTAAAAATCGTCGAAAACATGAATAAAATCGGAGAAATTTCAGGTTTTTCGCCATATTTTATTGAAAATTGAGCAAAACTAGTCAATTTTGGATTCAAATTAATGCTTCCTACGAGATATATACAAATTCAATACATTGTTTACATTTTCTTAGCACATAACGCAAAATAACTCGAAAACTTGAAAAAAATCGAAAAAATTTCAGGTATTTGGCCATATTTTGAGAAATATTTGAAAAAAAATAGTCAACTGTGGATTCTTTTAATGATATTTCGAGAACTAAGCAAATTCACTAGCAATAATCTATTTTTTAAAGCAAATAACCCAGATAAGACGTCAAAATTATAAAAAAATATTGGTGAATTTTTAGAATTTTGGCCATATTTTGATAAAAATTGAGCAAAACTGGTCAACCATGGATTCATTTTAACGGTTTTGACGAGAAGTATCCAAATTCAATAAAAAATTTCAATTTTTTCTTGCAGTTTCCGCAAAAGACGTCGAAAACATGAATAAAATCGGAGAAATTTCAGGTTTTTGCCATATTTTAGTGAAAATTGAGCAAAGCTAGTCAACTTTGGATTTAAATTAATGATTTCAATGAGATATATATAAATTCAATAGAGTTATTCAAATTTTCTTAGCACATAACGCCAAAAAAACTCCAAAACTTGAAAAAAATCAGAAAAAATTCACGTTTTTTGCCATATTTTATTAAAAATTGAGAGAAACTAGTCAACATTGTATTCATTTTAGTGCTTTTGACGAGATCTTTACAAATTTATTAGAAATATTCAAATATCCCTAGCAGACAACCCAAAAGCGTCGAAAACTCGAAAAATAGCGTTGAAATTTCAGGTTTTTGGCCATAATTTGTGAAAAATTTGGGAAAAAATAGTCAACCTTGGATTCATTTTAATGGTTTTGACGAGAAGTATCAAAAATTCAGTAAAAAATTCTATATTTCCCAGCAGTTTACTTAAAAAACGTCGAACACATGAATAAAATCGGAGACATTTCAGGTTTTTCGCCATATTTTAGTGAAAATTGAGCAAAACTAGTCAATTTTGATTTCAAATTAATGCTTCCGACGAGATATATACAAATTCAATAGAATTATTTAAATTTTCTTAGCACATAAATAACTCGAAAACTTGAAAAATATCGGAAAAATTTCAGGTATTTGGCCATATTTTGAGAAATATTTGAAAAAAATAGTCAATTGTGGATTCATTTTAACGATTTTACGAGAACTAAGAAAATTCACTAGCAAAAATCTATTTTTTATAGCAAATTACCCAGATAAAACGTCAAAATTAAAAAAATATTGGTGAATTTTTAGGATTTTGGCCATATTTAGATAAAAATTGAGCAAAACCGGTCTACTTTGGATTAATTTTAATGGTTTTGACGAGAAGTATCCAAATTCAATAAAAAAATTCAATTATTCTCAGCAATTTACCTAAAAAAACGTCGAAAACATGAATAAAATCGGAGAAATTTCAGGTTTTTGGCCATATTATATTGAAAATTGAGCAAAATTAGTGAACTTTGGATTCAAATTAATGCTTCCAACGAGATATATACAAATTCAATGGAATCATTCAAATTTTCTTAGCAAATAACGCAAAAAAACTCGAAAACTTGAAAAAAATCGAAAAAAATTTCAAGTTTTTCGCCATATTTTGCTAAATATTGAGCGAAACTAGTCAACATTGGATTCCTTTTAATGCTTTTGACGAGATCTATACAAATTTATTAGAAATATTCAAATATTCTTTGCAGATAACCCAAAAAACGTCGAAAACTCGTTAAATAGCGATGAAATTTCAGGTTTTTGGCCATATTTTGAGAAAAATTAGGGAAAATATAGCCAACTGTGGATTCAATTAAATTATTTTACGAGATCTGTTCAATTTAAGAAAACATATTTTTATTTTTCAGAAGTTCTCTCAAAAACCGTCAAAAACTCGAAAATTTTCAGTTAAATTTAGAGTTTTTCGCCATAATTTGCCAAAAATTGAGTCCAACTGCTGAAGTTTGGACTAATTTTAAAGATTAAGACGACATTTATCAAAATCGGGAAGAAATGGTGAATTTTTCGTAGAAGTTATTACAAACAACGTCGAAAAATCGAAAAATAACATTGAAATTTCAGGTTTTCTATCATATTTTGATAAAAATTGAGCAAAACATATCTACCTTGGATTCATTATAATGGTTTTGACTAGAAGTATCAAAAATTCAATAAAAAAATTAAATTTTCCCCGCAGTTTACCTAAAAAACGTCGAATACATGAATAAAATCGGAGAAATTTCAGGTTTTTTGCCATATTTTAGTGAAAATTGAGCAAAACTAGTCAATTTTGGATTCAAATTAATGCTTCCGACGAGATATATACAAATTCAATAGAATTATTTAAATTATCTTAGCACATAACGCAAAATAACTCGAAAACTTGAAAAATATCGGAAAAATTTCAGGTATTTGGCCATATTTTGAGAAATATTTGAAAAAAATTGTCAACTGTGGATTCATTTTAACGATTTTACGAGAACTAAGAAAATTCACTAGCAAAAATCTATTTTTTATAGCAAATTAAGCAGATAAAACGTCAAAATTAAAAAAATATTGGTGAATTTTTAGGATTTTGGCCATATTTTGATAAAAATTGAGCAAAACCGGTCTACTTTGGATTAATTTTAATGGTTTTGACGAGAAGTATCCAAATTCAATAAAAAAATTTAATTATTCCCAGCAATTTACCTAAAAAAAATTCGAAAACATGAATAAAATCTTAGAAATTTCAGGTTTTTGGCCATATTTTATTGAAAATTGAGCAAAATTAGTGAACTTTGGATTCAAATTAATGCTTCCAACGAGATATATACAAATTCAATGGAATCATTCAAATTTTCTTAGCAAATAACGCAAAAAAACTCGAAAACTTGAAAAAAATCGAAAAAAAATTTCAAGTTTTCGCCATATTTTGCTAAATATTGAGCGAAACTAGTCAACATTGGATTCATTTTAATGCTTTTGACGAGATCTATACAAATTTATTATGAATATTCTAATATTCTTTGAGAATAACCAAAAAAACGTCGAAAACTCGAAAAATAGCGATGAAATTTCAGGTTTTTGGCCATATTTTGAGAAAAATTAGGGAAAAAATAGTCAACTGTGGATTCATTTTAATGATTTACGAGATTTGTTCAATTTAAGAAAACATATTTTCTATTTTTTCAGAAGTTATCTCAAAAACCGACAAAAACTCGAAAATTATCAGTGAAATTTAGAATTTTTCGCCATAATTTACCAAGAATTGAGCCAAACTACTGAAGTTTGGACTAATTTTAAAGATTAAGACGACATTTATTAAAATCTGGAGGAAATGGTGAATTTTTCGTAGCAGTTATTACAAAAAACGTCGAAAAATCGAAAAATAACATTGAAATTTCAGGTTTTTTATCATATTTTGATAAACATTGAGCAAAACTAGTCTACCTTGGATTCATTTTAATGGTTTTGACGAGAAGTATCAAAAATTCAGTAAAAAATTCTATATTTCCCAGCAGTTTACTTAAAAAACGTCGAACACATGAATAAAATCGGAGAAATTTCAGGTTTTTGCCATATTTTAGTGAAAATTGAGCAAAGCTAGTCCATTTTGGATTTAAATTAATGATTTCAATGAGATATATATAAATTCAATAGAGTTATTCAAATTTTCTTAGCACATAACGCCAAAAAAACTCGAAAACTTGAAAAAAATCAGAAAAATTTCACGTTTTTTGCCATATTTTGCTCAAAATTGAGAGAAACTAGTCAACATTGGATTTATTTTAATGCTTTTGACGAGATCTATACAAATTTATTAGAAATATTCAAATATTCTTTGCAGATAACCCAAAAAACGTCGAAAACTCGTAAAATAGCGAGGAAATTTCAGGTTTTTGGCCATATTTTAGAAAAATTAGGGAAAATATAGCCAATTGTGGATTCAATTAAATTATTTTACGAGATCTGTTCAATTTAAGAAAACATATTTTCTATTTTTTCAGAAGTTATCTCAAAAACCGTCAAAAACGTCAAATTCTTTGCAGATAACCCAAAAAACGTCGAAAACTCGTTAAATAGCGATGAAATTTCAGGTTTTTGGCCTTATTTTGAGAAAAATTAGGGAAAATATAGCCAACTGTGGATTCAATTAAATTATTTTACGAGATCTGTTCAATATAAGAAAATATATTTTATTTTTTCAGAAGTTATCTTAAAAACCGTCAAAAACTCGAAAATTATCAGTGAAATTTAGAATTTTTCGCCATAATTTGCCAAAAATTAAGCCAAACTACTTAAGTTTGGACTAATTTTAAAGATTAAGACGACATTTATCAAATTCTGGAAGAAATGGTGACTTTTTCGTAGCAGTTATTACAAAAAACGTCGGAAACTCGAAAAATATTATTGAAATTTCAGGTTTTTTATCATATTTTGATAAAAATTTAGCAAATCTAGTCTACCTTGGATTCATTTTAATGGTTTTGACGAGAAGTAACAAAAATTCAATAAAAAATTAAATTTTTCCCAGCAGTTTACCTTAAAAACGTCAAATACATGAATAAAATCGAAGAAATTTCAGGTTTTTCGCCATATTTTGCTAAATATTATGCGAAACTAGTCAACATTGGATTCATTTTAATGCTTTTGACGATAACTATAAAAATTCAAAAAAATGTACTCAAATTTTTTATGTTATCCCATAAAACGTCAAAATTTTGATAAATATCCGTAAAAAGTCAGGTTTTTTGCCATATTTTCCTAAATATTGATCAAAACTACTCAAGTTTGGACTAATTTTAAAGATAAAGACGATATTTATTTAAATTTGGAAGAAATAATTAATTTTTCGTAGCAGTTATTCTAAAAAAGGTCGATAACTCGAAAAATATCATCTAAATTAAAGGTTTTTTTATCATATTTTGATAAAAATTGAGCGAATCTAGACAACCTTGGATTCATTTTAATGGTTTCGACGAGAAGTATCCAAATTCAATAAATAATTCAATTTTTCCAAGCAGTTTACCCAAAAAATGTCGAAAACTTGAATAAAATCGTAGAAATTTCAGGTTTTTGGCCATATTTTAGTGAAAATTGAGCAAATCTAGTCAACTTTGGATTCAAATTAATGCTTTCGACGAGATATATACAAATTCAATAGAATTATTCAAATTTTCTTAGCATATAACGCAAAAAAACTCGAAAACTTGAAAACAATCAAAAAAAATTTCAAGTTTTTCGCCATATTCTGCTAAATATTGAGCGAGACTAGTCTACATTGAATTTATTTTAATGCTTTTGACGAGATCTATACAAATTCAATAAAAAAATTCAATTTTTCGTAGCAGTATACCCAAAAACGACGAAAACTTGAATAAAATCTTAGAAATTTCAAGTTTTTGGCTATATTTTAGTGAAATTTGAGCAAAACTAGTCAACTTTGGATTCAAATTAATGCTTCCGACGAGATATATACAAATTCAATAGAGTTATTCAAATTTTCTTAGAACATAACGCCAAAAAAACTCGAAAACTTGAAAAAAATCAGAAAAATTTCACGTTTTTCGCCATATTTTGCTAACAATTGAGCGAAACTAGTCAACATTGGATTCATTTTAATACAATTGACGAGATCTATCCTAATTCAATAAAAAAATTCAATTTTTCGTAGCAGTTTACCCAATTGATAATTTCCCAAATGATAATTTGATAATTGATCAAAAATAACTCAAGTTTGGACTAGTTTAAAAATAAGGACGATATTCTTTAAAATTCGGAAAAAAAGGTAAATTTTTGTAGCAGTTTACCCAAAAAACGTCGAAAACTCGAAAAAATCGGTGAAATTTCTGGATTTTGGCCATACTTTAGTGAAAATTGGTCAAAACTAGTCAACATTGGATTTATAATAATGCTTCCGACGAGATATATCCATATTCAATAGAAAATTTCAAATTTTCGTAGCACATAACGCAAAACAAAGTCAAAAACTCGAAAATAATCGGAAAAATTTCACGTTTTTCGGCATAGTTTGCTATAAATTAAGCAAATCTAGTCAACTTTGGATTCATTTGAATAGTTTTCACGAGATTTATCCAAATTCATTAGAAATATTAAATTATTTCTAGCAAATAACCTAACAAATGTCGAAAACTCGAAATATAACGTTGAAATTTCAGGTTTTTTTTAATATTTTGATAAAAATTGAGCAAAACCTGTCAACCTTGGATTCATTTTAATGGTTTTGAAGAGAATTATACAAATTCACTACAAATATTTAATTTCTCCTAGCAGTTAACCCATAAAAAACGTAAAAATTAAAAAAAAAATTGGTGAAATTTCAGGATTTAGGCCATATTTTGATAAAAAAGTGTCGATAATTCGAAAAATATCATCTAAATTTCATGTTTTTTATCATATATTGATAAAACGTGAGCGAAACTAGTCAACATTGGATTCATTTTAATGCTTTTGACGAGATGTATCCAAAATAAAAAAATATAAACTATTTTCTTTGATGTTATCCCAAAAAACGTCAAAATCTCGAAATATTTCGGTAAATTTCAGGTTTTTTGCCATATTTTGCTAAAAATTGATCAAAACAATTCAGGTTTGGACTGATATTAAATATAAAGACGATATTTATCGAATTTTGGAAGAAATAATTAATTTTTCGTAAAATTTATTCCAAAAAACGTCTAAAACTCGAAAAATAAAGTCGAAATTTCAAGTTTTTTATCATATTTTGATAAACATTTAGCAAAACTTGTCAACCTTGGATTTATTTTAATGGTTTTGACGAGAATAATCCAAATTCAATACGAATATTTAATTTTTCCTAGCAATTAACCCATAAAAAATGTCAAAATTTTATTAAAATTGGTGAAATTTCAGGATTTAGGCCATATTTTGATAAAAAGTGAGCGAAATTAGTCAACATTGGATTGAATGTAATTCTTTTATCATGATCTATTCAATTTAAGAAAAAATATTACCTATTTTTTCAGAAATTATCTCAAAAAACGTCGAAAACATGAAAAGGTTCTACGAAATTTCAGTTTTTTTTTTCATTTTTTAGTGAAATTGAGCAAAACTAATCAATATTGGATTCAAATTAATGTAAAAAAACTCTAAAATTTCAGGTTTTTGGCCATATTTTGAAAAAAATTAGGAAAAAATAGTCAACTGTGGATTCATTTTAATGATTTTACGAGATCTAATGAAATTCAATAGAAATAATCTATTTCTATAGCAAATAACTAATATAAAACGTCAAAATTAAAAAAGTATTTGTGAATTTTTAGGATTTTGGCCATATTTTGTTATAAAGAAAGCGAAACTAGTCAACATTGGATTCATTTTAACGCTTTTGACGAGTTTCTATCTAGAAAAAATATATTTTATTTTTTATGATGTTATCCCAAAAAACATCAAAATCTCGAAAAATATCATTAAATTTCCAGGTTTTTTGCCATATTTTTGTAAAAATTGATCAAAAGTACTCATGCTTGGACTGATTTAAAAACAAGGACGACATTTTTTAAAATTCGAAAAGAATGTTTAATTTTTGTAGCAGTTTACCCAAAAAGCGTCGAAAACTCGAAAAAATTCGGTGAAATTTCTTGTTTTTGGCCATATTTCAGTGAAAAATGGGCAAAACTAGTAAACTTTGCATTCAAATTAATGCTTCCGACGAGATATATACAAATTCAATAGAATTATTCAAATTTTCTTAGCACATAACGTAAAAAAACACGAAAACTTGAAAACAATAAAAAAAAAATTCACGTTTTTCGCCATATTCTGCAAAATATTGAGCGAGACTAGTCAACATTGGATTCATTTTAATTCTTTTGACGAGATCTATACAAATTAATTAGAAATATTCAAATATTCCTAGCAGATAGCAAAAAACGTCGAAATCTCGAAAAATAGCGTTGAAATTTCAGGTTTTTGCCCATATTTTGTGAAAAATAGGAAAAAAATAGTCAACTTTGTATTCATTTTAATGATTTTACGAAATCTAAGTAAATTTCACTAGAAATAATCAATTTTATAGCATATAACCCATATAAAACGTCAAAATTAAAAAAAAATATTGGTGAATTTTCAGGATTTTGGCCATATTTTGTTAAAAAGTGAGCGAAACTAGTCAACATAGGATTCTTTTTAATGCTTTTCACGAGATCTATCTAAGTTAAGAAAACATATTTTATTTTTTATGATGTTATCCCAAATAACGTCAAAATATAGAAAAATATCGGTAAAATTTCAGGTTTTTTGCCATATTTTGCTAAGCATTGATCAGAACTACTCAAGTTTGCACTAATTTAAAAATTAGGACGATATTTTAAAAAAATTCGGAAGAAATGGTTAATTTTTGTAGCTGTTTACCCAAAAAACGTCGAAAACTCGAAAAAATTCGGTGAAATTTCAGGTTTTTGTCCATATTTTAGTGAAAAAAGGGCAACACTAGTCGACTAAGGATTCATTTTAATGGTTTTCACGAGATTAATTAAAATTCATTATAAATATGGAATTATTCCAAGCGAATAACCCAACAAACGTCGAAAACAAGAAATATAACGTTGAATTTTTAAGGTTTTTTTTTTGGTTTGATAAAAATTGAGCAACACCGGTCAACCTTGGATTCATTTTAATGGTTTTGACGAGAATTATCCAAATTCAATTTTAAAAAATTCAATTTTTCGTAGCAGTTTACCAAAAAAAGTCGAAAACTTGAATATAATCGGTTAAATTTCTGGTTTTTGGCCATATTTTATTGAAAATTCAGCAAAACAAGTCAACTTTGGATTCAATTTAATGCTTCCGACGAGATATATACATAATAAATAAAAAATATATTCTATTTTTCTGATGTTATCCCAAAAAAACATCAAAATCTCGAAAAATATCAGTAAAATTTCAGGTTTTTTGCCTTATTTTGCTTAAAATTGATCAAAACTACTCAAGTTTGGACTGATTTTAAAGATAAAGACGATAATTATCGAAATTAGGAAGAAATAATACATTTTTCGTAGCAGTTATTCCAAAGAACGTCGAAAACTCGAAAAATAACTTCGAAATTTCAGGTTTTTTAGCATATTTTGATAAACATTCAGCAAAACTAGTCAACCTTGGAATTATTTTAATGGTTTTGTAGAGATCTATCCAAAATCAATTTTTCAGCGCAGTTTACCCAAAAAACGTCGAAAACTTGAAATAAATCGGAAAAATTTCACGTTTTTTGCAATATTCTGCTATAAATTAGGCAAATCTAGTCGACGTTAGATTCATTTTAATGCTTTTGTCGATATCTATACAAATTTATTAGAAATATTCAAATATTCCTAGCAGATAACCCAAAAAACGTCGAAAACTCGAAAAATAGCGTTGAAATTTCAGCTTTTTGGCCATATTTTGAGAAAAATTTGGGAAAAAATAGTCAACTGTGGATTCATTTTAATTATTTTACGAGATCAAAGCAAATTCACTAGTAATAATCTATTTTTTATAGCAAATTACCCATATAAAACGTCAAAATTAAAACAAATATTGGTGAATTTTCAGGATTTTGGCCATATTTTGATAAAAAGGGAGCGAAACAAGTCAACATTGGATTAATTGTAATTCTTTAATCAAGATCTATTCAATTTAAGAAAAAATATTTTCTATTTTTTCAGAAGTTATCTCAAAAACCGTCAAAAACTCGAAAAATATCGATGAAATTAAGGCTTCTACGCCATAATCTTCTAAAAATTTAGACAAACTACTTAATTTTGGACTAATTTTAAAGATTAAGACGGTATAAATCGAAATCTGGAAGAAATGGTAAATTTTTCGGAGCAGTTATTCCAAAAAACGTCGAAAACTCGAAAAAAAAAATCGGTGAAATTTCATATTTTTGGCCATATTTTGCTGAAAATTGAGCAAAACTAGCCAACTTGGGATTCATAATTATGCTTCCGAAAATATATATCCTGATTTAATAAAAATATTCAATTTTTTGTAGCACTTAACACAAAGACGTCGAAAACAAGAAAAATATCTGTGAAATTTCAGGTTTTTGGCCTTATTTTGCTGAAAATTGAGCAAATCTAGCTAACTTTGGATTCATATTTATGCTTTCGAAAATATATATTCATATTCAATAAAAATATTCAATTTTTCGTGGCACTAAATCCAAAAAACGTCGAAAACACGAAAAATACCGGTGAAATTTCAGGTTTTTAGCCATATTTTGATTAAACTTGAGCAAAACTAGTAAACTTTGGATTCATTTTACACTTTTTGACCAGATCTATGAAATTTCATTAGAAATAATCTATTTTTGTTACAGTTAACCTAGGAAAACCTTAAAATCTTAAAACATATAGGTGATATTTAAGGATTTTGGCCATATTTTGTTAAAATGTGTGCGAAACTAGTCAACTTTGGATTCATATTAATGCTTCCGAAGAGATCTATCCAAATTCATTAGAAATATTCAATTTTTCGTAGCACTTAACCCAAGAAACGTCGAAAACTCGAACAAAATCGGTGAAATTTCAGGTTTTTTGCCATATTTTGCTAAATATTGAGCAAAACTAGTCAACGTTGGGTTCATTTCAATGCTTTTGACGAGATCTATCCAAATGTATTATAAAATTCAATTATTCGTAGCAGATTACCCAAAAAACGTCGAAAACTCGAAAAATAGCGTTGAAATTTCAGGTTTTTGGCCATATTTTGAGAAAAAATTGGGAAAAAATAGTCAACTGTGGATTCATATTAATGCTTTTGACGAGATCTACCCAAAGTCGTTAGAAATATTTAATTATTTTTAGCAGATAACTCAAAAAACGTCGAGAACTAAAAAAGAATCGTTGAAATTTATGGTTTTTGGCCATATTTTGCTAAAAATTGAGCAAAACCAGTCAAGTTTCGACGAATTTTAAAGATTATGACGATATTTATCGAAATTCAGAAGAAATGGTCAATTTTTCGTAGCAATTTACCCCGCTGTAAAGAAGGCTAAAATCTGGTCCGTCAATGTGTCCTTGTAACAGCCACCTTACTTCTTGGAGTCCTATCACATCAATTCTGAATTTGACTAATTCTCCGGCGATTTCTTTCATCTTACCATGTTTTAGTATCGTTCTAACGTTCCTTGTTGCAAAACTTATTCTTATTCCTTAACAGTAGCTGATGTTGTGATCCATTGTTTCCGTCCGGTATCCGAGGCTTTTGTGCAATTTCCATAACTTTTTTTTTGTTTTTCTGAGGTGAGGTTTTGGCCTCACGCTCAACCCCCACTATATTGGGGGTTGAGAATGTATACATTGGAGGGCCTAGGATTTTCTGTTAGGGTTTATTCCCTTAGTCCCATAGATCCGGTTTTAGGGCCCAGGGACATGCCCTTTCACAATTAACGTTAAGGAGGCACGAGAACATTGTGGCTGAATAAGAGACAGATGGCTTTTCACGGCATTAACTGAAAGTCTCAGGCTTGGCACTCTAAACCTCACCAAGACCGCAATATACCAGCATTACACCCCATAATCCTCAATCTAGAGAATATAATCTCCCTTGCAGTTCTATCTTTCTTTTTCATCATAGGATAGGTAGGCTATCATACATAGGTTTTGATTGTTACTATATATGCTTCAAAAATACTTCAAGTAACAGTTTTGTGATTAATGCACCCTAATTGTGAAGTCGTATTCTCATTTTTTGTCATTATATTAATTTGATATTTAATTTTTGCCACTCTAGCATTTTGCGGTACAGTTTCTGACGTCTTTGGATGAGAATTGAAGTGAATGGAGTGTAACAGCTGTGCCTTGTGAATGACAGCTGATGTTCAGAGTTGGAATAAAGAAGAGGAGATTCAAGAGCTTTTTGATGGCAAAATTCTTTGTGTGAGTTTTTCTTTCTCTTACTATTTGATAAAAGAGTAGTAAACCAGCCAATAAGTCCGACCTCTTGAATACAAGAGCAGCCAGTTCAGAGGAATAAAGGGAATTGAAGGGTTTTTAATCCTTACGCTTATGCTAATTAATGTGTAAAGAAGAACGTTCGTGTCAAAAAATACCATATTTACTCGAAAATAACACGCACCCATTTGAGTCTATTTTTTTCCCCTCAAAAATTGGGGTGCGCGTTAGAATCGGCGACAAACTAGATTTGCATCCTAAGCTCACCCTGGTTCCTTATAACTCATCAAACATTCCAACAATCCTTCCAGCAATTCCTTAGATCTTTGTGATTTATTTTATGAGAATTACCGTATTTATTGGTGTATAACATGAATTTTTTTCCAAAAAGTTTCAATTTTGAAAGTTTGTTAAATTTCTCAATGGATTGCCCCCCAGGTTAGAGGCAGTAGTTAATATCTGTCAATATTTAATTTGATAGGTGTCAATTTATTTTTAGTTGTTTCTGCTCTAATCATCCAGTCATAAAAATTCCCAATTTTAAGTTAATATTGCTTGATGGTGTAAAAGATTACTATGGTTAGTGAGGTGAGACATCCCTTGATAATAATTATGTGTGGTTTAAGCAGAGTTGCAAATTGACTTTCTTAGGGAGTAGTTAATTCATTCAACTTCATTTTGTTTTCTGCATTCACCATTAATTATTACACCAAGAAATGTTACTTGATTTGATTTTGTAATAGCTATGTCATTAAATAAGGATAGGGATTATGTTGGCTTTTTATTGAATGCTGAAACAGATAAGGAGAGTGGATTGGGAACCAACTGTTTAATCATCACCATAAAGAAAGCAATGATTGTAAGGGAATGCAAGTCATTTCATTAATAAATATATTAATTAAGGCAGAACTTAGGATATTGCTTGGGACAATACATCAGTATTTTATTGGGTGGAGGTGACGAAAAGATGACTCCCATTTAAATCCAACGAAGAATTTTTAAATAATTTTACAAATTTCAGGGATTAGTCAAGTTAAGCTATGTTAAATAGTATGTTCTACTGCCAGATTTCTTCTCAATGTCAAAAAAGCAGCTTGTGTTAAATAATATTTGTATAGAGAGCCATGAGCTCAAGGAAATGGATTGTTAGTTGTAATCAAGAATTTAGAGAGAAAGTGTTGAAAATTCCACTGTTTAGGAAGAATAATATTATTTTCATTTTGGGTGGAATTAATTCTTAAGGGAATGATGTTTTTGGAAACCTTTGGGCAATTGTTTAGAATGAGAGTAGGGTCTTTTGTTGCCATGGATATAAGAACAATAATGCTTGATTTCCATCGAGAGGGAAAATTACAATTTTTAAGATAGGGACTATAAGATTGACTAGTAGAAGGATAAACGTAACTGATTTGGGAAAGTAATTAAGAATTTCATTGATAACATGATCTGGACCAGGAGCTTTGTGAACCGAGAGGTTTTGGAAAATTACTAATTCTTTAAGTTTAGATGTTGAGAAAGAGAGTTGGAGATTACAAGTGTTGAGAAATAGTTGCAAGTAGTTGCTGAATTTGGGCCCAAAATATGACATTGAAGATAGACAATAGTTTCATGAACTTGGTCAGTCACTCTAACATTTATCTTGAATTTCGATGCCAGGGTGTTTTAAAATTACCCACAAAGTAATGTTTCAGAAACTCAGAGCTTTTTTTAAAGACACCACCAGAGTAAATTTTTATTTTTTTTAGATTAGGTGCTTCTGCTGCAAAACTTGCAAAGATACCTCCCTAAATTATCCCCCTTTCAATACTTTCCCTTCAAAATCCACCAATTTAAGCACTAACAAGGAGATAGAAAACTGCAACCTGGTAAAATAATAGAATATGTGGTTTACTAACATACATTGGACATACTCATTAGTAACCCTGAATTTGATTGTAGCTCATGGACTTACTTCTTCCATTAGAATATATGGGATTTTTTTTAATGTTTACATTGGTGGGCTATGAGACAATTTTTTAAAACCAAAATTCTCCATTTATTTTACCAAAACTCGATTTTAAAACTGAAACAATTTACTATGAGCTATTTAAGAATATTTATTATTATCTCTTCCTTCGATACTTGTTTAGGTTTGGTGATAGTATTATTTCTACCAGACACCATTATATGCTTGTTTTGTAGCCAATTATCTGTGTAATTTATTTTCTATTTATCTTAAATTTTATGCCTCTTAGTTGGATAATTTAAATATCTACCTTTACTGAGTGTTTCAGAATGTTTTAATGGTCTCATAAAAATTATTCTGTCTTCAATCACTGGTTTCACAAGTTCATTAATTTTTAATTATTCATGGTTTAGTCATCTGCTGCATGTATCTTATTTTCTCAATCTTTGAAATAGTTTGTTTAGTTAAATTTAAATATATGTCATCCAATGATGAGAAAGGAATTCTTTGTAATATAAAGTTAGTTAATTTTATGCTTTATCTTTCATCCTCAGTTTGCTTCATTACTCCATGTATGATTTCAGAATCATGTGGATTTCCAAAGAGTTCTGAAACCAGAAATGGAAGTAGTAGAGAGTTTTATACATTTGCATCTCCAATTCTGATAAAATTTGGAAGGATTATAGTATTCAAAGTATTATTCACAAATTAGTCCTCTATTGAGTGGTATAAATTTATAGGTTAAGGATAAATAATATTATTATTCTAAAAACACCAATGGTTGAAAATGCTTTATGAGTACCCAAAGCAGCACTGCAACTGGACAGCTAAGAAAAGAGTAAAAGTATAAATTTTTATCAGTGTATGCTTCATAAACAAGATTTTTCCTCAAACAAAAATTTGTAAGAAACTATTGGTTTGTTGTGAATTATAACAACTTAACCTTTGTTGCTATTTTGCGAAGTCTGTCAGTATTAGTTTTTGACTATATCTCCGGATTTGAATCCATATCAAGTTTGTAAAGGGATGCTAGCTTGATGTGTATTCAAATAAGGGGACATAGTCACCAAAAACTAATACTGAAAGACTTTGCTAAGTAGCAACAAAAGGTTAAGTTGTTATGATTTTCAACACACCTATACAGGTCTAGCAAATTTTTGTTTGAGGAAAAATCTTGTTTATGAAGTATACAGTGATAAAAATTTATACCTATACTCTTTTCTTAGCTGTCAAATTGCAGTACTACTTTGAGTACTCATAAAGCATTTTCAACCATTGGTGTTTCTAGAATAATAATATTATTTATCCTTAAACTATAAATTTCTACTAAGCAAAAGAGGGCTAATTTGTGAATAATACTATCATCCTTCCAAATATCATCATTATTGGAAATGCAAATGTATAGAACTCCTCTTCTGTTATTACACTTGCTGATGGACCAGGAGAATGTTGCAGCAGAAGTTCCAAACTCTTCAAGCCAGGTGCTGCAGCAATCTCATGACATCAACATCAAAGGGTCCAGGATAGGATGTTTTAAATAAATTTTGAAAAAAGAGGGTTCAAAATTATATTTATTTGCCACTGTAATAAATGTACACTTTGAAATAATGCAATAAAGTTACGAAGGAAGTCTCTTTTTCTTTTTTTTACCATACAAATTCAAACTTTAACATAGAGTTCTCAGGTTTTCAGCCAGGTGGCCTCTCTCCATGCCCTCTACATTTCAGTCACCAACTCTGCAGCAATCTTCAGGACAGCGGTGTTCATGAGCTTGAGAGCCTGGAGAGACGCCACCCAGTCGGAAACACGAGAACACTTCCTACAAACAATTTATAAGGATAGAACCACTTAGGTGATATTACCCATGGAGGAATAGACATGAGAAATGACTGATGGGACAGGACTCGAACTCACATCTCCTTATTGCCAGTTAATAAGGAGATCTAAGTTTGAGTCCCGTCCCATTAGTCATTTTTCACATCCATTCCTCCTTAGAAAAATTCCCGGGTGACATAGTGGGTGAGAAAATACTCCATGATTAAAAGACAATGCCATGTAAACTGCACATGATAAGTTATAATTCATATCATAGGATTCACTACAGTGCAACACCAGAAGTAGATCAGAAAAAGGCATCTTTAAACCTACTACTGGTGTTGAACTGCAATGGTACTTATGATGTGCATTGTAACTTCTAGATAGAAGAGTTAACAAGCAAAATAAGATAGATACAATTCAAAGGAAACATGCTATAGAATTAAGAAGGTAGTTCAAAATATATTGGAAAACAAAATGAGAAAAGAAAAAACCTTGGATAACTAGTCAAATGAAACCAAAGATGGATTAAGTATAAAATTAAAAATTATGAAAATGCCAAAGGGATGTATAAGAAATGTAACAATGAACTGAAAAAAGAAATAGAAAAATCTAGGGTTATCAGAAGAATGTGAGGAATTAGAATGCTGGATAAAAGAAGGCAGTATGATCTGATAAAGATCAATGGTATCACCTGGGATGAGAAAAGGAAAATTACAAGTGGAAAGGAAATAGAAGATGGAAATGGTGAAATTGTACTTAAAGAAGAAGAGGTAATGAATAAGAGGAGAGAATATATGGCACTGTAAAGAAAAGATGAGAGTTTCTCCTAATAGAAGAAGATGTAGATAGAGCTGTAATATAGGATCTCATGTATTAAAAGAAGAGGTATAATAGAAATAAAAATGGTAAAGCTGAGGGTATAGATGAAGTACCAATAGAAATTTCCAAGGTAGTAAACAAAAAGAGAAATATTAAAACTATGTAATGAGATATAAGAGAGCGGAAAATGGCCAGAAGAATTCACAAAATCAATAATTTTAATACTCTCAAAGAAAACAGGAACAATAAAATGTAAGGAATTTAGGACAATAAGTGTAATATCACATGCTCCAAAAATTATACTTGGAGTATTAAATAATAGCTTAAATATAAAATGTAAGAAAATTGGAGTGAAGAGCAATTTGAATTTAGTAGGGGACAAGTGATGCTATTGGGGTGCTGAGAAAAATGAGTGAAGGGTACATAGAAAAGGGAAGGGTACACTTCAAAAATGTATTTGACTGTGTAAAATGGGATGTGATATTGAATATTTTAAAGGAAAAAAGAATAAATCAATGATAGCAAAGATTGATACAAAACTTATACTTACAGCAAAATTTCACAAATTAAAATAATGAACTAGAAATTAAAATGGCATGAAATTGGAAGAGGAGTGGAGCAAGGATGTACTGTATCTTTTCAATATGTATACTGTAGAAATAATAATTTTTTTAGAGAGACAGAAGGAATAAACTTAGGAGGAAAGAAAATTAATTCTATACAATTTGCTGATAATATGGTTATCTTATTGGAAATCAAAAATAAATTAGAAGTTCTGGCACAAAATATGCAGAAACAAATGGAAAATATCCATTAAAAAATAAATACATAGTAAGAAAAGATAAGCAATGAGGATAAGAGGAAATGAAGATATTAAAATAATAATTATCGTAAAGAACTAGGAAAGGGATTCACATATCTTGGTAGTAAGAAAACAGAAGAATGGAAAAAGAGAAAGAAATCCGATACAGAATAGCTAAGGCAACATGAGGAAATAGAATATACAACAAGGAAAGATACATGTAGAACTAAGAAAGAGACTAGCGAAGTGCTATGTTTGAGGTGTTTTACTACATAGTTGCTAAACTTTGGCAGTGTGAAAAGCAAATGAAATGCATACGGATGTAGAGGAAAATGAAAGGAATAAGATGTTCAGAAAAAGTAAGGAATGCTAGAGGTATTTAAGAGGATAAATGAAATGAGGTCAATCGTGGAGAAGAGGAATTGGCTAGAACATGCGTTAAGAAGGAATAGAATGACAACATCAGTGATAGAAGGATTTGTGCCAGGAAGGAAGATAAAAGGAAGAAGAACAAAGATGACCTGAAAAGATAGATATGGGAGAATGAAGAGATTGGCTCAGGGCAGGAAAGAATGGTGAACATGATTAATGGACCTGGCAAAAGGCCACTTGTGACTGGATGATAACTTCCTATGTGCAAGTTACATGGCATTATGTCTTTCTATCATGCAAGATTTCCTCAGAATGACACAAAAAAATTAGCAAAATTCACATACCTGGAGACAATTATGTGATGGAAACTTCAACCATGGTCTTCATGGAGCAGCATATGACTCAGAGAATAAACTGGATAACCTCCTGATGTAGAAAGGGAAACTATTGGAAGAAAACAAGTAGAACATTGTAGCTATAATGATTAATTGAAGTAATAATAATGCTGAAAAAACATCTAAATGCCATATTTACTCAATTCTAACAGCCTATTTTGGCAAAATTTTAACTACAAATATTAAGACTCTTCTTGGATTGAAATATGAAGTATAAAAATGTGTTTATGCAACGTTTTACAATGAATGTAAACAAATACAATTAAGTAATTCATAGGAATCTAATCCACAAAAATCTACTGAATTAACCTCTAAAATAATTTATTAATAATTGGCAAGGTTTTATAATAATCAATTTCATTAAAAATTATGAATTATTGCCTCTGTGACAGATTTCTATCAAGCATATAAAATACATGTATAAACGAACGATGACTAAAATCAATAGATGCTTTCAAATTTATCATATATTATTGTTTCACCTGTTAAGGCTGTATTTAGCAGATTAAATTAATCATTAAGTTGACAATTGTAATTGAACATATTAATGTAACTGACAAGCAAAGTAATTACCTATCCTTTGATCCTGCTAATATGAGAGGTTAAACTTCATAAAACACTGGAAATTAACTGAGCAATAGAAAAACCCAATTAATTGCTAAGAGCTGAATAACGGCAAAACTAATCTTTCTAATTTTGATGCAAATTGTACTAATGTTGAGATAATCACTGTTTTATTTGGGTAATTCCATGCCTACATAATACCTATTTTGTTATTCTCTTATAAAAATCTATTATATATACAGTAGAACCTCGGATAACGACCACAATCCGTTCCAGAAAGCTGGTCGTTATCAGAAATGTTCGCTATCCAAAACAATTTTCCCCATAAGAAATAAAGGAAATAGGAATAATTGGTTCCTAGCTCCTATTGACTCGCTATTATATGAAAGTTACAGGCTATATAGCTATGCTTTTTTAAATGAGAATAGTTAAAATACAGTACAAATTGAGTTAAATATAAATAAAAACATTAAAGAAAGCATTTAAACGTTAGGAAAAATAGGAAAACTAACCGTATTTACTGCCATGTGATGGCGTGAGTGGATGGAGGTGTGGGGTGGAAGGGGTGAAACTACTGCTTGGAGGGGGAATCCCCCTCTGTGAGAACTTCTCTGTCACATTGAGGTTGAAGGAAAAAACTTATCCAGTGTCTGTTGCTTCTGCCTTTTTTGTAACACTTTTCGATAATACGACATCACATTGTCATTGAACATGTTTAGGCTCCTATTGCCTATCGAACTGTTTGGGAAAGAGTTTTCTACAAACAATTGCAATTCCCCCCACTTAGCACACATTTCTTTAATCACCGAACTTGGGGCTTTCTCTTCCCTTCCCTCTCCCCATCCGAAGACATATCCTCAACCAAATTCTTTTCTTCCTCAGCCTGAAGGTCTTCAGTAGTGAGTTCATTGCTGTGCTCCAAGACAAGCTCTTCCAGATCGTCATTATCCACCTCCAACCCCATGTTTTGGCCGAGGGAAACGATTTCATCAACAATTTCTGGTTCGATTCCTTCAAAATCTCGCTCTGGAACACAGTTGTTCCAGAGTGTAACGATGAACTATAAACCTTGAACATGAATATCTAAATTCATGCTAAGAATCAATGGCACAAAAACATAATTACGTCAAAAGACGTGCATAGCAGTTAGTTAGACACAACTGTCAATGAACCCCTTGTATTACACAGTCTGGCCACAGTTTCCTCCATCCTGCATTCATAGTACGGTAGGTCACTTGGTTCCATGCATTATCTATAAGATGAACACAATTCAAAATGTTGAAGTGATTCTTCCAAAATTCCTTCAGAGTTAAGTTGGTATCATTATTTATATCGAAACACTTTCTGAATAAGGCTTTCGTGAACAATTTCTTGAAGTTTGAAATGATCGGTTGATCCATGGGCTGCAGCAAGGAGGTTGTGTTCGGTGGCAGATAACAAACTTGAAAAAAGTCGAACTCTTCTTCTAAGTACTCGCTGATGTTTGGAGGGTGTGCTGGAGCATTATCCAGCAGTAGAAGGCATTTTAGGGGAATTTTGTTCTTCTGTAGATATTCTTTCACAGTCGGGGCAAACACTTCGGTCACCCACTCGACGAAAAATTGGCGGGTCACCCAAGCATTAGAATTAGACCTCCACATAACAGGTAATTTCTGTTTTATTACATTGTGCTTCTTGAATACTCTTGGATTGTCCGAATGGTAGACTAACAGTGGCTTAAGCTTAAAATCCCCGCTGGCGTTACCGCACAATAGAAGAGTTAACCTATCTTTCATAGGTTTGTGCCCTGGCAATGCTTTCTCTTCCTTCGTTATGTACGTTTTATTCGGCATCTTCTTCCAAAACAGTCCTGTTTCATCCGCATTAAATACCTGTTGCGGGACGTACTCTCCTTCTTCTATGATTTTTTTTAATTCTAGGAGGAACTTCTGTGCCCCTGCCTTGTCGGAACTAGTTGCTTCCCCATGCCTTATGACACTGTGGATGCCTGTTCTGTGCTTAAAATTTTCAAACCAGCCTCGACTGGCTTTGAAAACAAAATCACTCGAAGCACTTGTCCATGGGGTTTTCTTCTTCAAATCTTCGTAGATCTGCAGCGCCTTCTCACCAATAAATGCTGTTTTTCATTTAAATACAAAAGCAACAACTTTTCTACTTCGTCTATTATTTTAGGCCTTTGCTTTGTTATAATACTTACTCCTTTTGACACATTAGCTTCTTCAAGCTGCGCTTTTTTCTTTAAAATCGCCGAGATTGTCGACTTTGACATGCCGTATTCTCTTGCGATATCCGATACACGCATGCCTCGTTTATTATTGGCAATCATTTCCTTCTTCAATTCAATTGTTGGCTGCTGCCTTCTCACTGAACTGCTACCATCTCTCTTAAACTTCTTTGGTGCCATGATTGAAGGCTTGATGATTATTAAAATAAATTTAAAAAATCACTAAAGAGGAAGGATGCACAACGATTAGGATAATGAACGTGTGTTCTTAACCGTGTCTCGAGCACAAAGAAAGATGAGAAGCACTTGGCCCCTGTCCGCTGATCAGGTGTACGTGACGTAGCACACGTGTTCAACACATCTGAAGGCGGTGTGTGTAACTGGATGACGATGTATTTATATATGCGTAGCCGGCGACATTGTATTACTTTGTATGCATTTGGGATCGCACAGCACCGAACACAAACATGGCCGCTACTAACCGAAATTTTGCTCGCTATCCGAGGCAAATTTTTAGCGAAATTTTTCGTCGTTATCCGAATTGATCGTTATCAGAGGCGTTCGCTAACCGAGGTTTCACTGTAGATGCTTCTCCAGATTCATTCATATAGATAGGATACAAAGTCACAGGCTAAAACACAAGTGTCATAGAGTTTTGAACCTTATGGGTCGATTCCAGAGGGCCCCGAAGTCACGATTTTTCCATTTAAATGTATTGCTTTGATTTTTGGGATTAAAAAAATACTTCCCGGATAGGTAGGAAATTAAAACTTAAGGAGCCTATATATATCCTCATGATCTATGGAAAACATAAATGAATTTCACGGAAAAAATCCTGGGTTCGATGCTAGGACAATGCAAAACTCTGCCCTTTAAAATACATTGAGGTAGAATTTCATTATTTTTTTGATGCACTTATCGAAATGATAGGAAGTTCTTCCTTATGTGGAAGATGTATATTAAGACTAGGGTTTTGAAAAAATTTAGATAAGACCATCTGGTTCGATGCCAGAGCACATTACAATATCTCACATAAGGAATATATGTGAAAAGTAGGATGTCGTTTGAGGCAGTTGCAGCCAATATTTCTGCTTGAATTTTCACAAATAGTTAGAGATGGTGATCTTCTGTTGTGCTGCATAGTAAGTTCACCACAAAGACCCGGGTTCGATGCCAGACGATTAAATTGCAGCATATTTTAAGAATATTATCAATCTTTTTTTTTTCTTTTGAGGACCGTCCCAATATGATGCCGATATGAAATTAGTGTTGTCGATCTGCTTGCAGTATGCAAGCTACATTTAACTCATATATATATATATATATATATATATATATATATATATATATATATATATATATTTATATATATAGAAGCACACAAATTATGAAAATCAAATTTAACTTTGCACAGGATAGCATGCAACTTAAACCCAAGGTTTGAGTCCCAGTCAGGTTGATATTTTTCCCTTCCTGTATTACATTGAAATAGAACGTTTATATGCATGTGTATTTGTCCAAAAAACAAGAAAAAAAGTTGTTCAACTATGAAAGATCGTTAAATGTCATCCTTGCACAGTGTACAGTTCAACCAGACAAGTCTAAGAATTCACATTACAAATACATTTTTATAGTTTTCACTTCCTCTTCAAAAATTAAATTACAAAGAATATTTGTATAAAATTGAGACAAGAGCTGGGGGAAAAGGTTATGAAGAGAGATTCTTAATCTGGTTGTCAAATACAAGGGGTAGAATTTTTAATTATCACCTCAAAAATATCAATGATGTGCAACCATGAAACATGGTGGTGATCCTTTACTACATATAAGGCAAAAAGATAATGAATAAAGATTTTAATATAGTTGTCATATAATGCTTCCCTTTCATAATAACAAGAGCACTAATAAATAAAAATGTTTTAATAAAAAACCCAGTCGCTTGTCCAATAACGAGATTGCCAAGAAATAGCTCATGGTCAGTAAGAATTGTATTTTAGGACCATATAAAATAAATGACACTAAAAACTGACATTCACTATAAAGAAAAGGCAAGGCTCTGAGATTTACGCATATAGGAAGATCGAGGTGGCGGAAAAATTGTTATAAATAAAAATATAAATAAAATAAATAGAAAACAAATATAAATAGATAAAACAGAAATTGGAAAAACTTCTAGGTGGCTCATACTGATATTGTAGAAAAAACTGAGTCAAAATTACATGACAACAAAAATTTTACAAGTGCAAAATGAAACAATACTGAATAACCATTCCTAATATATTCATGTATCATGGTTTTTGTTCAGATATAAAAAATAATTCTGATAACGTTGTGTAAAAACCAACCAATGCAATAGTCTATCAACGACGAAAGAATGCTTTGATGAGAATAATTTGTATTTCCTGGACATTTAAAATAAATGTGGAAAATAAATCACAACCTATTTGAAAGGAAGACAACTTTCTGAGAGTTAAGCATTTCTAATTTTGATTACAACAAACTGAATCATTCACAACGATTGAAGGGGCAAAGAAAATCAGTTATAAATACCATGTTTATCAGTGTACAAGATGCACCATTAAAATAAAAAAAACGAAAATTTAAAACAAAAGACTTGGAATGTTCAGATTGCAACACAATCTGCAGAGCATCTGCCGCTGTCACAAAAATGTATTCTTTTGTTACCATTTGTTGAGCAACAGGTGATTAGGAGAGAAAAAATCTTATTTACGAAACACTTAGCATATTTGTGAAGAGAAAGTAATAAATGAAAATGGCCAGAGATTAATAGAATTTTGTGTAGATAACCAAATCCCCTTTTCCAGCACAAAAGAATTCACAAGATAACCTATGAAGCTGAAGGAAGAATAGCTAAGAGTTTTCTTGATTATACATATAATATCTATTATATATAGATGCTTCTCCGGATTCATTCATATATATAGCTATATAGATAGGATACTAATTCACAGGCTAAACCACAAGCGTCATTGACTTGAAAATTTTATGACGTATTGGCCATAACGTGAAACTCCCAGGAAAAAAGCGACTTTGATCCTCAGTGTCATAGGTTCGATTCCAGAGGGCCCAAAGTCCCGATTTTTCCCGTTTAGATGCATTGATGGGATTTTCGGAAATTAAAAAAAAAAAAAAATACTTTCCGGATAGGTAAAGAAATAAAACTCAAGGAGCCTATATTTTTAGTCTTGGTCTTTCGAAAACATCAATGACTTTCACAACAAATATCCTGGGTTCGATGCTAGGACGATGCAAAGATCTGCCCTTTAAAATACATTGGAGTAGTTTTTCATTATTCTTTTTGATTCACTTCTCGAAATAATAGGAAGTTCGTGCTTAGCCAGAAAGTGTATGGTAAGAGTTGGTTTAAGAAAAAAATTTTTATAAGACTGTACCATTCCTTGGTTCGATGCCAGAGCACATTAACATTTCTCTTATAAGGAATATAAGGGAAAAGTAAGACTTCGATTGAGGCAGTTGCAGATAATGTTTCTGCTTGAATTTTCGCACATAGTTAAAGATTAATATCTTCTATTATGTTGCATAGGAAGTTTCACCAGAAAGACCCGGCTTCGATGCCGGGCAGTAAATATGTCTCCTGTTTAAAATACATAGGGTTAGTATTTCATTATTTTTTTGATGCACTTATCGAAATGATAGGAAGTTCGTGCTTGGCTGGAAGATATATGGTTAAAACTTGTTTAAGAAAACAGTTTTCAGAAGACCGTACTATTCCTGGGTTCGATGCCAGAGCACATTAACATTTCTCTCATAAGAAATATAAGGGAAAAGTAGGACGTCGTTTGAGGCAGTTGCAGATAATATTTCTGCTTGAATTTTCACAAATAGTTAGAGATGGTGATCTTCTATTGTGCTGCATAGTGAGAATCACCAGGAAGACCCGGGTTCGATGCCGGACGAATAAATTGCAGCGAATTTTAAGAATATTTTCAATCCATTTTTTTTTCTTTTGACGGCCTTCCCGATATGATGCCGACATGAAATTAGTGTTGTCGATCTGCTTGCAGAATGCAGACTACATTTTACTCGTATTCATGTATGCTCCAAAACACCATTATGGATGTTAGTGTGATATGTGGTGCAGAAATAGGAACAGCCCATAGACTATTGATTGCTAAGACAAGATTTAAGAAGGAAAATAGAGAAAAATATAACAAGACTGAGAAATTTCAAATGAAAAAGCTATCAGATCCTGAAAATAATAAGAAATATAAGGAACTAATTGAACAAAAAATAACTAAGCTTGAAATTGCTGAAGATGCTGGAATAAACCTGTGGGAAAAATTGGGACACTTGCGAAAAATTCTAGAAAATGGTGTTTTAAACAACAGTTGAAGAGTGTGAGAAAGTTACGATCAACAATAGGCGGAAGAGAACAAACTGATGGATGGAAGAAGTGAAGGCCACGGTAAAGGAGAAAAAAGGAGTGTGGAAGCAGTATTTGAGAATCAAAACAGAAGAAGATAGATTGAGGAACATACAAACAGAATATCTGAAAGATAAAAGTAAAACAGGTAAAACAAACGCCATAGGAATTTTCTGAAATGAAATAGAAAGAAAATTCACATAAGAAATTCTAGAATACAGTTAAAGCATTGAAAAGGAAATATGGGAAGCCAGCTAAAATTATAAAGAATGAGAAAAATATACTGGTCACAGACAGAAAGGAAATCTCATATGAATGGAGAAAATCTCATAAGAAAATGTTTGGTGAAACAAATGAGACAGATTTAATAAACATAAGCATGATACATGAATATGAAGGAGAAGATGAAGTTTTCATGATAACTTAAGGAGGAGTATAGGAAGCAATAAAGGAGATCTGGGTGGGTAAAGGATTTGATAAAATAGCACCAAAGTATATAAAATTTGGTGGGAAAAATATGCAACTAACTATTATGAAAATATTTGAGAGTGTGGAGAACTAAGACTATCCCAGAAGAATGGAAGATGACTATTATAGTACCACTCTTTTAAATGGGAAATTACAAGAAATGTAAAATTCACAGATATATATTATTCCTTTCTTTAGTTATTTATAAATTGTACACTTGGATAATGGAGAAGAAGTTAAGAGACATCATTGAAGGTCATCTTAAAAAAGAGCAAGAAGGTTTCAGACTGGGAGACCAATCCAATACCACCATTTTATGATAAGAATGTAGATAGGGAAATCGATGGAAAAAGATAAGAGGCTCTATTTGGGATTTTTGAACTGGACAGCATTCAGATTCAGTGCCTCGAAATTATTGATGGGAAGACCTGTTAAAGAAGGAAGTACTCATTGAACTAATTAACACCATAATAGGTGCATACAATGTGAAGAGAAGAATAGAAGGGAATCTGTCAAAAGAATTCTGCATAGAGAAAAGAATAAAAAATTAAGGTGATAGCCTTGTCGTCACCATCATCTCATTAAAAAAATAAAGACTCAATTATTGAGGATAAGAAAGGAAGAGGGGTCATCGCAGAAGCCAAGAAGAAGTCGAAGATTGGTGCTCAAGAGAAGCAGATCTGTCACTTGCGAATGAGGCAGCAGAGGTGCTGTTGCTTTGACCTGGTGCCCAGCCGCATGACAGTTTTGGGGCATCCACGGAAGAGAACCGAAGAATAAGGGTGCTCTTTTGGCAGTGCTGCGAGAAAAAGAGAAGCAGACCCCACGAGCATCGTGTCCCTCCTGGGATGTGAGAAATTTGCTTGACAAAAATTTTCTGAGTGAGGCCAGGGGAGTTTTTCATCAAGGTTACTTGCCAGTCTCTCGTGGAGATAGCCAAACAAGCGTCACTTTCATGGTGTTGATTGTTCTTTAGATTGGGTAGATAATATTCATGTAACCTTTCATTGGATTGATGTCGGAGTGCAGCATATCCAGAGTAACCGCATTGTTTAATGCATCTTATTGTTAGTTTGTTTCCCTTTCTTACTGCCACCAATAATTCTAGTATCAACCAGAACGTAATTGTTTTTTTTTTGTAGTTGTATTATATGTCATGTTCTTAAAGGGTAATAAACGATGAAATTTAACCTTCGTGTTATGGAACTGTCCCTCAACTCCCATGCCTTCCTTTAGATAAGACAACCTATTTCATGGCCCTTGCTAGCTGCACTAGTTCGGCCCAGTTAACTATAGGACTGGCAACCATATGGTTACACTATAAAAATCGTCTTTTATTTTTCCAACTTCATTTTCATTAGATTTCATGAGGTATTGAATGTTGCTGAGCAATCTCATAGGTTTTTAATCAGCTTTGATAAAAATTGCCTTGAATTCATTCCAAATCTTTTCCAATTAATATCCAATATATTAACAGTATCTCTCCACAAAACAAGAAACGAACAACAAAACTAATCATTAGTAAAATTACACGATATAGACTAACTTGTATCTATTTTTAAGCAATGGTAGGAAAATATTTACAAACATGATTGCTCATAATGAAGGTGCTATCTTTTTATTAACGTTGAGTATAATCCTTTGAATAGGACCATGCTGAATTAGGCAAGAATTCCAAAAAGCTAAAAGATATTGTCTAAGACAAAAACCAAAAACATTTAAAGTTGGTTATCTATTGTCTTGAGCTGGTCTCAACTCAAAATTGGTTTTATTCTGAGGACCTCCTCTCATTAGAATATCTTTTGCAGTATTATTTAATATGTTTTGCAGAATTTCCATTTAGAAAAAGAAATAAAAATACTTGGTAGTTTGCAACACCAATTTTTATTTCCCTCTCAACAGTGTTCTGCCAAGCAGGGTTGGAACACAGATTACATTCATATTCGTTTATATTTCCTTATAATCAGTAGAACAAGGGTTCTGGATAATCTCTTTGAACACTTTCGTAAAACGAAACTTGACATGTACACATAAAAATTCAGATATTAGTATTATTCATTTTCATGTTGTTTCATGACGAATATAAACATAATGGGTCAATCTCCAAAATTTTCCTTCAAACATCAACTTCTTTGTTAACTTATTTTCCATTTTAATGCTGACCAAAGTCATATAAAAAGACTTAGCTGCTTGACATACAATTTCATTGGATATGAGACGGTAAATACCTCTCTTGGGTATAGGTTCATGGATTTTTCTGTCAGATTTTGTAATATAAGTTAGTCTAACAAGAATATGCAGTTAATTAATAGAACAGAAGAATCTCCTTGCTCCAATCTAAATTATCACAATAGTGTATGAATCTCAAGATTCTTTTCAATTTTTTCACATGAGCTATGAATGTTTAACATTTATTACATTGGTATACATGAATTACTAATTTTAATGAAGGTCTTCACAAAGAGTTTCAATGCATAAAATTTTACGCTCAAGAATTTGGAAAAATAAATTAAAACTCACTATATGAGCAACACTTTAATACAAGGCTAAGAGATAAACATTAAACAGTAAAAAAACTACTTTACTTTCAGTTTCAACTAAATAAAGTTCAATACACAAAAATGTATAAAAATCACAGCTTTTGTGATAGATAGTAGTACTTCAAGCAATTTTACCCAAGAGAATGAATTTACCAAAGTTGACTGTAAATTGATGTGGAAAAAAATAAAACTCAGGACTTCAATGGAAAAATGTTGTCTTAAATACACAAATGGGTTATTTTCACAGCACTTTCTCCACTTGAATACACTGATACACATTTTCTCATCACTTTTAATAAATAAAACAATAAATTACAAAAAAATTGAAATATTTTTATTCTTACAGCTTCATTTAACTGGAACCTTTTCTTTACTATGCAAAACACTTTTTGGTATGTATTTTGTGTGCCCACTATCTTTCAGATGTTGGAAGAGCTTATTTTTAGATGGAAAAGTTGTAGCACAGGTTGCACATGTATGGTCAAGATCCTAAAAAAATGTAGATGTAGTTTGAAAACAATTGTATGCTAGAACCCACAAATGTTGATTAGATTAATTAAATACAAAGCTACAAATAGGAGAAATTGTGGGATTTGGGAGAATACCACAATAAGAATATTTATAGCTATAGCCAAGTTCAGTATTGGATGCAAAATCTAGTATTTAAGTGTACCTTGATGCACTCTTCAACTGATTTCTTCTGTTTCCCAACATTTTTTGCTTGACTTTTCCCAGATTTCTTTGATACTTTAACTGGCTCCTCTTTGGGTTTTACATTTACTTCAATTGACTCCTCAGCGGTAGGGCTCTGAATATCCTCTGATATCTCAGTGTTTCTGTTGTCATTTGTGTTCTATATAAAAACAAATCCATTCATAAGAATTATGATTCCAGCATATTTTACATACAAGCATGATTCAGGAAATACGGTCACATCATTAAAAAACACCAAAAACTGCACTAATACTGTTTCAATATACTAAGAGAAGTTATAACCTAAATATATAGCCCACAACATGCATTTTTTTCTTAACTAACATTTTTCTGAGCAAGCGTTTTCATGCTGAGCATTATAGACAAGAATTATATCTTTATTTAAATTTCATTACATTAAAGGAATTTGATTCATGTTCAACTCAGTTTAAAATGGCTCTTCGAGGTATTTGATTTAGAAAATGACTTGTTTTGTGATAATGGTACAGATTATACAAATTGAAATATTAACCAAGATTAACTTACATTGGCTTTCCTTCTTGTTTTCTTTTTCTTCTGTTTCTTGGTATTTGACAGTGAAAAGTCATTTTCAGAACCACTGCTACTTAATTTTTCCATGAATTCCTCCATTGGCTTCAATACCTTTTTATTTTTTGACTTCTTTTTTGAATTTGGAAGGTCTTCATTGGTAACTAAATCTGTAACAACAATATTTAACCCTTTTAGTGAGGCGGGCCAATATATCGGCCCGCCGATTATCATTATTATATTTATCATATACTATATTATTATATATTATATTTATCATTATTAACCAGATTCTATCTGAAACAGTTAAAAATGCCTTGGATTGTAGATTATCTGTAATTTTACTTTTCATAGATTTAAAAAAGGCCTTTGATACTGTTAACCATGATATACTTTTAGATAAACTAAATTCAATTGGTATAAGGGGAATCACTTATGAGTGGTTTAAAAACTACCTGATGGAATAAGAACCTGAAGCATAAGAATTAAAATTCATGATCATGTAAGTGAGCCTTCTCCCATATCAATGGGTGTACCTCAGGGCTCAATTCTTGGACCCATATGGTTTTTAATATATATAAATGATATATTTCATGTTGTAAAAAATTCTACTCTGTTGTTGTATGCTGATGACGCTTTGCTAATTACAGTGCACAAGAACTTTGATACTGCACATGAGAGGTTGGAGAATGATTTTAAGAATATTTTATTTTGGGCCCATGACAATAAACTAGTTGTTTATCAAAAGAAATCAAAAGTAATGCATATCATACCCAAGATAAATTATAAAAGATGTGTTAACATTCCAATTCATTCTCATGAATGCTTACATAATTATACTCGAATGTGCACATGCCCTTATCTTGAACAGGTAGAGAAATACAAATATTTGGGAGTAATTATAGGTGATTCTTTTAAATTTTCACATCATCTTATTGTCTTAAATAGTAGACTAAGACGAATTCTACATCAAGTTCATTATATAAATCAGCTCCTCTCTTATGATGCTTTCAAATTAATATATCATGGATTAGTGGAAAACCTGTTGAGGTATGGTATAACCATTTGGGGTAATGGAAATAGCACTCTCCATAGGTTAATTATGAAAAAACAAAATAAGTTTATAAAAATGTTATTTAACAAAAAATGTAAAGATCAGGGAAATGTTCAAATGATGTTTAATTCTATTGGTGTATTACAACTTGAAAAACTTGTCACTTATACTATAATTGTGGACAATTATTTCTCTAATGTGTATAAAAATGAACGTGTTTGTAATTTTCCTCAGAATTTGAGGAAAACTGAACCATATTCTGTACCTACTTTTTCTACCACATACGGTAGTAATAGTTTTAAAGTTCTGGTCCCTAAAAAAATCAATTCGTTACCCAAGGATCTTAATGCACTGAACACAATTAGTGAGGTTAAGAAAAAAGTTAAAGAATGGTTGCTTCAAGAGTCTTTGTAAGATTAACGTTAGTGTTAAAATAGTACCACTAAGCTGTAAATTAGGAACCTGCTGACAAGCATTTGATGCTTAGCAGGACTGAGTTGGTTTTATCTTTATTTCTTGCTATGAACAAATATGAATTATGTGATTATTTTTGGTTGTTTTTTTACTTCTTAAGAAGATTTCAATTTTTGTAAGCCTATCAAAGGCAGGATTTAAAAGTTTTTTTGTCACTTTTTTGTTTCACTTTTCAAATTACAATTTTGTAAAAATGTTTCTACATGCATGTAACGAAATAAAGTAATTATTATTATTATTTAAATTAATATCATTAATTAAAAAAAGCGCATATAAATATGTAAAATAATAGCTTTATATTGTTTTTTTTCTTATACTAAATACCCTCCGCATTACTTGCCAGTACCACAGGATGAAGGATAGCACTAAGAGGGTTAATTAATGATATTAGATCAAATATTTTCCTATCATGGTGATAATTATGACTAGAGCATGATCAATCTCGCCCTTCTAAAATTTTAGTTTATTTTGCTCTAAAAATGAGTTTATTCTAAACTTGATATGCTTTCACTAATATTTACAAATGAAATATAAACTTACATGTAGCTTCAATATGGAATGATTTAAAGTGCCACAAATAGTATGGCACGAAAATGATTCTTTAGGACAGAAAGATATCATCACAGATATATATCACAATTAAAAACCAGCGCAGCCATAAAATAATCTGTTAAATGAAGATGACTTACATCCTTAAGAGGTTATTCATGGTAATAAATATTAACTTATTTGAATTTAAGTAAAGCTTATCACTGGAATGTTAACTGCCGGAGTTGAGGAAAGTTGAAGATGGATGTTAGCCTACCATCATCTATATCACTGGCATTAACAGTTTCATCATCTTCTATATCTTCATCGTCCAATACTTCCTTATCGCTATTCATCTCACTATTTTCCATAGCTGTCTTGAGGGCAATAACGTTCTCTTTATGCTTTTTAGAGTTTTCGTGATTGGCAAACCTAAATGAGACAAGTGTTTAAAGGATATTTCTTAGATTGAAACAGAACACTGACAATTAAAATTTAAAATATTGCGACCAGATCAGGAAGAAAGGGAATGCGGATACTCACGATTTTTCATTTTTGAAAGTTTTATTACATGCTACACAGTAGAGCTGATCCAAGACCATTCCATCTTCTTCTGAGCAATTTTCATCTTGAGATGAATTTTCTCCAAACTCTTGAGCAAGATTATCCTCTAATGCCTGGAAAATTTTGGTTATAAATATATTTAGTAAGACTATTTTCATACTGCTTTATCTGCTAACACATATGTTCTAGAGATTTGATTATAAGGCAACATATGTGAGTTTGATCAAATTAAAGAAGTAAGACAGTATTTCAAGAAGATGAGTAGACTATCATGATCTTTGATAAACACGAAGCAGAAGCAAAATCAGTTTCATTATAGAGAATTCAATGAATGATATTCATAGCTACTCCTATGATGCAAACTTAAGTTAAAAGTGCTAAGTTAAGCATAACTAATTTGAAAAATTAGCATAAATAAATTAAAGTCATCCTTATGGTATAAGAAAACCAAGTATTGTAGAGATAGGAGAAGTATTAACGACTATGTATAATTCATTATAACTAACTCCAAGCTAAAAAAGTTAATGATTACATTGATATATTTAAATCTAGTGAGATACTGATACATTATCTTGTGAATGACTGATATTATGTAGCTAGACTTCTAGATGAGGTTTTATTCACAGCACTTTGTCACCACATATTCTGATTTCAGAAATAAAAAGCAATAACTGAAGTAATTCAGGATATCAGCCCAAATCAACAATAAACGAAAAGTTCAACATTAAAGAACATTTATATTGATTTCACTCGAAACAACTACTTTGTTGCATGAGACAAAGTTTTAAGCAACACATAAATTGGGCTACACAAACAAATTTCTCTAAGGTTACACTTCCCTTAAACATTATTTTTGCAAAGCTTTGGTTTCTCTATACTAAATAGTATGTAATTAATATTTGTGTAAATGATACGAAGAGCAACTAAGGAAAGAATCAGAATTTTATATTGGATTGGTAGAGAGTATAAGCAGTTTAAAAAATTATCTCAGGTTAAGCTGACATTTTACACAATATACATTGGATTGAAAACCTTGAATAATGTTCAAGAAGGAAATATTTAATCTTTTATGAAAGAGGAATCCGAAAGCCGCTTTCTTCCCTAGAACTATACCAATTAGAATGGCTTAATAGAACAGATAAGATAGTTATTCAGAAAATACGTAGCTCCCCTGTCTTAGTATTTTACTAAGTGTTATTTATTGTCAAAACAATGTCGAGATGTCTAATGTCTAATATATTTTCCTAGAGTCAAATGAAAGAAAATGCTAACCTGAAGTTCCTTCTCTACATCTTCCATTTTTAGCAAATTTGCCTGTTTACTTTCTGCTATCTGCCTCTTTCTTTCCTCCAATTGTCTTAACCTATTCAGTTGAGCCTTCTTGGCATTCTCAGCAGCCTTTTCTTTTAAAAATTCCTGTGAAATATCAGATGAAAGATGTACTTATGTAATATAAACATAGAACAACACTAATTACGAACACAACAGTCACTAGATCTAGGGAGAACAGGGTTTCAATTGACTAAAATAAGTGCACTATGTAATAAAACAAAGGATTTCAGGATTAATATACAAGATATGTTGAAAAATAACAAGAACTTTGTACTTTTGTGAGTTCTATGAGTTTAGTTTCCACAATTTTCTCATTGATGTTTTGGTAAGCTTATCTGAAAAGTTGCTATATTGTGTTAGCTGTATTTAATATTATTTATTATTACTAGCCAGTATTTTTTCAACATACTTTGTAAATACCATGTAGACTTAACTATAGAGATGCAGTTAGGGAAGGAAGTTAAAAAATATCAGTGTTAATGGGAAAGTTAGACCAATTCACACATTTGGGAGGTGTTCTTTTCTGGGATGCAAATATCACAAAAGAGGTTGAAATAAAAATGGTAATGGCTAGGGTTACTTCCATGAAAAAATGAGATTTTGTGACAAAAATTCTTCCAAAAATATCAGGAAAATTTTGGTAAACACTAGGTGTGGAGTGTTTTTCTGGTTACCATGCATTCATATGTAACACATATTTTCAGGGAAACAATTAGGGGAAAAAGTTTAATTCAATACGCAAGAAGCGGAATTTTATTAGAAAATTCAAAATACAAATTAGTTAATATTTATGGCATTTATAAATATATTAAAAACTAGATTTATTCTAAAATACAGAAGTAAAACAAAAAGATGGGTAATATGAGTAAGCTTCAATTTAATCAACTGAGATTAAATGAAAAGTAGCATACAACTAGGACAGGCAAGTAAATTTTAACTCCTATATTTTCAGAATAAAAGTGTATGTTATATGCAGATAAATATCTTATTCAAGGAAGAAACTGTTCACCAAGATAGGGAAGTGAATTAATGAGTAAATTTCTAATACAAAAGGTAGAATGAGTATTCAAAGGCTTACCCTGTGTTTTTCCAGTCTTTTGTCCCTTTTCCTTACGAATTTCACCAAAGCTCTGATTTCTTCATTCCTTTCCTTTCTAGCTTTATCTCTCACTTTCTTATTTTCCTTTTCCATATACCTCATCACTCTTCTATTAGGCGCTTCCCGAGTGTCGAATTCATCCAACCACACAAAACTTTTAGTCGTACAATAATTATCCCAGTATGCATAAAATGGTCCAACAACCTAAAAAAAGAGATTAAGTTAAATGTTTCCAAAATTCACTCATTGGACAGTGCATTCTTTAGGCATGCTTTGAGCAAAATAAAATTTCTAAACCCTAACTTACCCTTATGTAAGTTACAGAAAGGAAACATAATTGATAACAAAATTATCCACTTTGTAAAAATCAAATCAAAGAATGAAACATATTTATGTAATTTATTGGAAATGTGCATTAAACCAGTGGATCAAATACTTAAATAGTACTGAATATCTTAGTGACATTTTATAACAAGCAATGACAAGGGAACATCAAAGTGAAGAATAAAATCCATTAAAGTTAAGATAAATAAGTAAAGTTTACATAATAATTCAGGATGTTGTACAAACTTATGTATTTCCATGAGAAGCCTTTTTACTTCAATGCAACATTTAAAAAGGCAAATTACATGAGCTCTGCAAACTAGGAAAAAAAGTTAAATATTTTTACCATAAAATACAGCAATTGACCATATGACCTAAAAATAATAATTTCTCCCTAATATCAATAAGGATCTAATTAATTCCCCAACAGCTGATCACGGTTTGCGAGCACCCAATGTAACAAAACAAATATTTACGTTGCACAGCATCACCTATAGTTTTATGATTAATAGACTAGGCGTATAGGCTTATTAATGGTTCTACTGTGTCCCACACTATACACAATTGCTTTAAGTTGATACGTTACCTCCTCATACGAACTATCGGACAGCCCAAATCCTGGGACCTTCGGCACATCCTCCTCGTCGTCGTCATCATCGTCATTCTTTGCTTCCCAGTCTTCGGCATATATCTTGTTAAAAACTTCCCTATAAAGTTAGTCAGTTCATCATACTTGGGTAATAGTGAGCCTCATTTACATTAGAAGAGATAAAACGAACAAAAGAAGGCTTGTCTGTTCATTCCATTTATTAAAAATTTCTTAAACTTAGTCATTGACAATCAAGATTTAACTACATAAACTGTCCATTAATGTGCTTATACGACAATGCTGGGATATCAGTTCATGTTATAATAAATACGGTTAACAAATTACCTGTAAACGGCATAAAATCCTTTTTCGTCATCCCCATATCCTCGATAGCACGAAGCAGAAAAATATGGAAAGAGATTCAAGCTCTCATCTTTGTAGTCATCGCCAAATCCTGAAATTAAACCATATTTTTGTGATAGAATGTGTGATACGAAAAAATATATAAATCTTGAAGAATTACAAAAAAATTACCTCCTTTTAAAATTGCCTCCCTATGTTTGTCATACCATGCTCTTTCCTGGGGATCGCTCAACACCTCGAATGCCTGTTGCACTTGCTGAAACTCTTCCTTGGCTTTATCAACATTATCCAAATTTTTGTCTGAAAATATAACGTGTTATAGGCATGCGTCGTGCTCACGGTAAGAAGTTGCACATACTCTTCAAACGTAGTAAATTCTGTAAGATTTGTCAAAAACTAACGCTACGTAGATAGGATTTCAAAACAATTTTATCGATGAACAGCATTATGCAAGGATTTTTAGAATAATAAGATGAACAGCACCTTCCGAATATCGGTAAACTTCACACCATTTTGCGTTAGGTCTAATTAAAAAAATATCATTACCTGGATGCCATTTCAAAGCACATTTTTTGTAAGCCGCTCTAAGAGTGGCAGTATCTACGTCACGGGGAACCCCTAATATGTCGTAATGACAACGCGTCATAATACAATATAGTATTAAATTAAGTAAAAACAAAAATTTTCAGCATGTAATCCAAAATTTACATTAGTAAATCACGGCAGATGTCACTTTTCGCACACCTTTCGAACACGAAGATTACCAGAGGCACATGAGCAATCGATAGCGAATGTTTACGATTTGCAATTCGCACTGCCTTTGTTTCCACGGGAGAATTTGGCGGTCTTTGAATTACAACTTTCATAGTGTACATAATGAGATAATTGATTTTATATTTAATAATTTTCATATTATTATATATTGACAGGTATTCCGAGATCATTAGAATATTTTTGGATACTCAACAATTCTTCGAGAAATTTAACGCTGTTAAATATATATTATTCTTAACTTAATCTTATTGACCGCGGGTAGAGAGTAAATTTAATCGATCATAAAAGTTTCCATTATCTATGCTTTGAATATTATGTTTCGTAGTATGATATAGGTCACAATCAATAACTGATAAAATTGATAATGGTTTAAATAAGAGCAAGATGACCATCGGAAGAAATGTAAAGATAGAAACATGATTTCTTCTTCTTGGAAGGTACTATTT
This sequence comes from Sympetrum striolatum, assembly GCA_947579665.1. Classification (NCBI taxonomy): domain Eukaryota; kingdom Metazoa; phylum Arthropoda; class Insecta; order Odonata; family Libellulidae; genus Sympetrum; species Sympetrum striolatum. The sequence goes on from OX388346.1 coordinate 79,758,999, forward strand.
TATATGGATTCGTACCTAAACTTCATTACAAATTAAACTTTATCATTCGGTGAATCGGTTTCTGCTAAAATTATTTCTAATATATCTGGACTTGTTATAAAGATGCGAAAGTCTCTTGGTTTATATGACAAAAAGCGTACATTAATTTAAAAAAGTAATCACATTGTGCGGGAAGATATTTTTGATACATACATACTGAGTAAATTTTACTCCATATATATATATATATATATATATTTACCCACAAATATATTTCACACTACTCTACGGTTGGTAAAGCTGTTTATCTTGACCTTCAAGCGCCGAAGGTTTGCCGTGCGTCGCATATTTCGGTGAGCTTTCAAGATCATGTATGTTTAAGGATCGTTATCTTCCCAACCATCGTGCCTTGTAAAACAGTTGGATGACTTGCAGATCTAAAATCTGAGCCTTAGGACCAACTTTGCTGGTGAAAGAACGTAACTGTGATCATAATCGTGTAAATCGTTGGCAGTTAGTATAATTTCACTTCTACGGTGTTCTTCATGTTGGGCTTGAATGATAGTGGATCGGTAAATCGATTGAGAAGAATAATTAAATGATTCGTTAATTAATGAATGGTTTCAATCGTTAATAGGAATAATGGTGACTGTCAGTATCCCTGCCGACTACGGCTACTGTGTGTTGGTTGCTGTTGGATCATCTTTCGTTGTCGCATGGAAGGCCATGAGAGTATGTTGATAAAGTATTATAGCTTATCAAAATAGATCTATTTAGGTAAAATTTCACTTTCACACATGACCGGTTTCTTCAATGTTGAATTTTGTGATACTAAAGCCACTCCCGCATATAAATAGTCGGTTAATTATGGTGTTTATTGATATTAAGTTACTGCATTCATAAAGTTGTTAAATTTATTCTTATCTTCTGTTAATTATATTAGGCCTGTTTTTTTTAATAACTGGCCTAACCTCGCCCCTTTTTCAATATGGCATCAATGCTACACCTTGCCGGTAAAAATAGTTTGTTTAGGTTTTTTCCTCGTTAGGACATTATTGAGTCTCTCTACTCAACGAAATATTTCTCTATGTAATAAATCCCATTTTAACTAGTACTCGTGAGATTTTTTCATGAGTTTTCTTAGGAACAACACATATAACTACATACATATACTGACCACACTGACAACTACTTAATAAATGCATCAATGAAATAATTGTGAATATGAATTTTATAACGGTATTTTCTGTGATAAAAATATGACCATCAACTCGATGATTATCTAACTTCAGGTGGAGTTGTATTTTAGATATTTCAGATGCATAAATTATCAGCTTTTTTCAACCAAATAATTGAGTAATTAAACATTTTTCCTCTCATAGAGCACTAGTATTTTGTCTTTATACTTCTAATGAATCGGCCACATTTTTTAAATGTACAAGGCAAAATATATTCGTTTTTCATATAATTGTCACTATATTATATTTTATCTTGGAATATGGGTAGAAATCATGGAAAAGTCCTCGTTGTTTTTCAGGGTGATAATTTAGATTATTTTAATTTGTGAATAAATACATACAATTTAATTTATATTTTATTTCTTAACCGGAGCCAATGTTGCACTAAGTTATTAATATTATTATTTTCTTAAAATTTTATATGAAAAACATTTTGTTTAGGTTGGAGCTGCACGCAAGAAGTACAAGATTCCTTATCCCACAATGTATAGCACTGATAATGACACATTCAACTGCATTCAGAGGGCTCATCAAAACACGTAAGAATGATGTCAAGTATCTGTTTGAAGTAGAAATAAGATGCCAGAAAATTCTTTATCATTGCATGCATAAAGTGAAATAGTTGAAATTGCAGGGAATACTCAATCCCTATCAACTCTCAAACTAGAGTTAAGTTAGAGTTCTACTCTAACTCAAGTCTTAGCTATGGATTAAATCAGTCCTGTTTCATTTCAAATTATTTCTGCATGTCTTTAACATTTTCTTAAAAACTGTTGCTTTCCAGCAGTTTTTCCTGCTTTCTTTAACGATTTGGTCACTCCCATTTGCTTTTGCATCAATGAATACCAGGGATTCATTTGATTAACAAATTAAAAATTAATTGAGAGTTTGAAAACTCTATCTTGTGTGTAAGATAGGCAAGACAATGATGTAAAATTGGAAGGGAAGAATAGATTCTCCTTCATTGTAGTATTTAATAATTGCAATATCCTTGTATATATTTCTAGATTGGAAAATTATCCCCAGTTCCTTTATATGCTCCTAATTGGAGGTCTTGAGATGCCACGCTTGTGTGCTGCTGGAGGAGCCATTTGGTGTTTGGGAAGAATAGCATATGGTATTGGCTATGCTACTGGGGGTTAGTACTTTTTCTTGCTACAGTATAAGTAGTTAATTTCTTATGAGGATGCTATAATATTTAGTTGAAGAAGGAATATTCGACTATTAAACATGTTATTAACAGTCTGAATACAAACATAATAATGTCATGGTCCCTGAAGACTTGGTCATTTAAATAGATTTCTTGTAACAATATTTATTTCCAAAGTGAGAAACTTTGTCCATTCTTTTTCAAAACCATGGCAGTTATAACACCAGAAAAAGAACATGTAAATGTAACTAATGCGAATGAAGACATTGTTAATCTTGACTGGCAGTTAGATTTGGAAGATGAAGATCATGAATTTAATGAGATGTTGGTTAGGAACTGAGAATCAATGAGATACTTGATCAAAATATTACTGAAAAATCTGGTACTCCGTGCACAGTTCCAACAGAAAAACACTTGTCAATTGCAAGTTTGACAGAATCTCTTGGCTCGATTGAGGATTAGTATACATCAACTCCAATCAACATTGCTATAAATCAAGGAAAAAAGTTCTATGAAAAAGTTATGACTTTAAAAGAGAATTTTTATATCATGGGACAAGTATGCAACATTTTATGTTGTTATGTTTGCTCATTAACTTATGTAATATATTTTATTGATATGTATATATTGCATAAATAACTGCAATTTTCAATTAATTTTTTTCTTATCATCTTAAATTAAATTTGTTTCTGTCAGACCTTCTTCCTGACAACAAACAAAAATGCTGCTTCAGAAAAAAATGTATTGAAATTCCATATATTTCTATGTAATGTTTTACCTTAACCTATATAATGGCATTAACTTTTAAAAATTAAATTTCAGATCCAAAGAAGAGGATGCAGGGATCCTTTGGATATATTGGCACATTCATGTTGCTTGGAGCAACTATTAAATTTGCTGGTAGCTTGCTTGGATGGTTTTAAAAACAAATATGTCCAATATTTTGCACAAAAATACTATAGTATTCTTCTTAATGGTCACAATGCATTTTTACCTGTGAAAGTTATTGAGTATCAAATAAATTTTGTCTGTTAAAATACTTGTTTGATTTTTAAAATTAATTATTAAAATTTTAATTATTATTATTAATTATTTTAAAATTTTTATGGATAAAATAATAAAGACCTGCAAAGAAAAAACAACAAAAACTAAAATTGGATTTTGGAAATTAAAACCGATATATATATACAGGTATTAATGTACACTGACGATATAGTCTTAATCTCAGATAGCGAAGAAAACTTGGAAAACAGCGTAACAGAATGGGGAGATGAACTGGCTAGGAAGTAAGTGCAGATAAATATAAGCAAAAGTAAGGTTATGTGTATTTCAAAAGATGGAAATCAGAATATATCTATTAAGTATAAAAATGAGACATTAGAACAAGTAGAGACATTCGAATATCTAGGAATAATTTTCTCATGTGATGGAAGATATGATGATGAGAGTTTACATAGAAGACGAAAGGCAAATGCCATATACTACCAGTTTAATAAAACTATATCAGGAAAGAAAGAGATATCCAATAAAACAAAAATGCAACTATCAGTCGATATTAGTCCCCACCCTATTATATGGAATAGAAAGTATACCCTGGCAGGATAAGCACGCAAAAAGGATCCAGACTTGTGAGATGAAATTTCTGAGGAAAACTATAAACAAAACCAGAAGAGATAAAATTCGAAATGAAAGAATTAGAGAAGAAGTGAAACTAAGGCTGCTTGGAGAAGTGATTGAAGAAAAGCATCTATAATGGTACCAACGTGCTTTCAGAATGGATGACAACAAGAAAGTGAAACAAGTGCTGTAAGTCACAGTTCAGGGGAAAAGGGGAAGGGGTGGACCGAGAATAACCTGGGAAGATGGAATTGAGAGGATGGGAAACCAGAGGGGCAAAACACCGAATGAGATGAGGAGAATGATGAGAAATCGGAGGGAATGGGTGGAGAAGAAGAGATGATGGGCTGAGGCAGCCTCCCCGATGCTGAAAGGGTAAGAAGAAGAAGAAAAATGTGTTGTCAACAACTCATTTGTATTTCCCTGCTGATATTATTGGAATTACTTTGAGTCATCATAAGGTGATATGGTTCACATGCCCATGAATTCTGATAATTTGTTTACACTTAGGCCTGTGTTTGGAGAATACACATCTAACCCTTAATTTGTACAATGGATATTTTGATATGTGATGAATTATTTTTGCGCTGGTGTTACCGATTGATAGACAAATGGAGAGTACATGGTTTTCCAGGCAGTAACTACCAGTAAAAAACTATTTTCAGCACTTCTGCATCCACTGGCCTTGGTGGCCGAGTGGATAGTATTCGACCAACACAATCAATCCTACCAGAGGTCCCGGGTTCAAATCCCAGCTAATCAGATATTTCCTATCGGGGAATGGTTGTGTGTGTTTGCTGTTGCCTCGGTGAAGCAACTCCTGACGAGCTCGTGAGAGCTTAGGGAGACATCAAGGGTGAAGGGCAACAGTAGCTAAGCATGGAAAAAAAAGAAATTTAAATTAACTGTACGCATTGAAACTTCAGTAGAAGTACTCGACCAAAACAACACTTGGTAAGTACAACAGAAAGCAAGGTTAATTTAATCATAAGGACAATTCAGCACCACCCTCACATTAACTTACTATAAATTATGCCATTTGCTTTTACAGTAACAGAAATTCTGGGATCGTTCATTCTTGTAACTCCCAGAACTTTCTATTGCTTTAGATGCATTGATGCATCTATTTTTGCCTTTTATTATTACCCAGATCAGTACAATATTTCATATGCCTATCATGTGAATGGCAACATTTCTTTTGAAGCAGTTAATGAAGGGCAGCTGATCTATTTTTGCATGAATAAGGTGAGATGTAATTTCTTTGCTGTCACACTCTTATAATTTACTAATGATATGCATCTCGGGACTTCGATACTTCATTGCAGTCAGTCTGCTTTTACCATGCATTTCCATTTTGTTTAAGGCTAACAGAAAAGCCCTTTTGTATCCTGGCCTTGTAGAGAATGATGCAAAATGACAAACACACTTGTGCTCATTATTTTACCATAGAGGAGAAATGTATTGATACGAGAATTTGGTGTCACATCCATACACCCACCCATCAAAATTACGGCCAGTAAAACAAATCGAAGACATAACAGCATACTACATAAAATGTACATTAAATTCATAATAAAACCTGTGCTTTAACTTCAGGGTGACTGCTACCATAGAATAACTATACTCTATGACATGATATAGAGTTACTCTATGCTGCTACTTGCCATTAGTTTGTTTGCAGAGCATTTGCTCAGATTTCAATGCATTCAATGACCATGCATACTGAGACGTGTAACAATGCTTTGGTTTAGTAAGGATTACCTAGGATTATATCAAATTTAACCTTACTTTATCTGAACTGAGTATTTTATGATAAACATTAAATACAAAGTGGCCACAAATATCTGGACAAAGATAACTGTGGAAAGTATTACAGGTTGAAAACTCAAAGTATAAGTAAGTATAAGTCTGACATGAGACATCGTCAGAAAATAAGTGAGTCTGAGCAGTGTATTTGTATATTAGTATCATGGACATTCTAATTAGTCCATGGAAAAGCAACATGGGTGTGTTGTTATTTTTATGATTAACCCTTCCTCTTCACGCCATGTGAGGTTGGATCACTGAGTGGCATAAAATACAACATAGCAGTTGCCTTTCAGAACAAATTTGGCAGTAATTACAACAATTCTCATCTTTAACAGAAAAATTAAGTACGCAAATTCACTAAACAAGTTACTAAAACACTGAACTGTAACACATTTTGTATATTGGAGTATTTTTTAAGATGATCTCATAAATTCTGCATCCTTATGTGAGATATTTACTTACATAGCAAGTGATTGGAAATTAATTATAAAACTAAACATATGTGAACTTCTACCGGTAAGAAACTACACTTTGTGAATCCTAGATTTCTTCTAAGTTCAAAGTTAGATAAAGAGAATGATAAACGACTGAATATTATCAATATAGTCGTAATGTAAAAATATTGCGGATATGTAACAGAATAAAGAATATAAAAACTAAGAATTCAAGTGAGGCATCAAAACGTTAGTCGGATTCCCTAATAAAACGGAAGGAATATTTTATTGAAGCTTATTAATGTACTGTAACAAGTCTCTCCTGACCTTATCGACTACGATTCGTATCATAAATATACGATTATATCAAGAATTAGAATTAGCTTACGTTTCACGCTGAAAAAGAGATTTAAATTGTTTGTTTACCTTAAATTTCAGGAGAGAGATTGTTAGCAGCTGTTAGATTAGTCGCTATCTCATCATCACTAAAAAACAAACATGAAGAATTCAATGGAACATTTATTTGCAAAATTATTGACAAACCGGTTCTCATGTAACGCAATTTGACGTGCGCCAACAACATTGAGAGATATGTGTTATCGTTATTCAATTTTGTTCTGATTCCTACCAATCAGCATGGACCACGAATGTTATGAAGTGCCCCCGTCAGAGTTCGGAGGTTTGTCGTAATAGAATGTTATCGTGGCTAAGTTGTTTCTTGATTATAGAAGTGCTTGCTGTTGTGTAAAATGAAAGACACTGAAAGTAGAGCAATGGGCCACGATGCTAGTCGGTGTAATCCATGGCGGACCTGGATGTGGTTATTTATATTTTGTTTGCAATTTATGTTTGAAAGTAAGTACCTCCTACTGGTAAACGTTGTTGTCCCTTTAAATCTTATAACACCCTATTTTTCAAATAATAGTATTATTTGCTGTATATCATTGACTTTTCTCTTCTTATTTTGCAGAGACTTACAGTACTTCACAAGCTGATGTAAATAAACACTTAGAAATGGGCAGAGAAATGCTCTCCCGGGGCCAATTGCAAGATGCATTATCTCATTATCATGCTGCTGTCGGTGAGTTTTAGCTAATTTTTTTATAGAACCAGTGAAAGTTGCAAATTAACTGCAAAAGTTGATAATAATTTCCATTTCAGAGGGAGATCCAAGTAATTACTTGACTTACTTCAAGAGAGCAACAGTCTATTTAGCTTTAGGGAAGTCCAAAGTAGCTCTTTCAGATTTGGAGAAGGTTTTAGACTTAAAACCAGATTTTCTCTCTGTAAGTACAGCTCATGAGAATTTATTAAGAGTTATTAGTAGTGAATTGAGAGATGAATAAAGTACCTTAAATTTTATTATTTTTACAGGCTAGGTTACAGAGGGCCAATGTTTTACTAAAACAAGGGAATTTGGATGAAGCACAAAATGAATACGAAAGAGTGGTAAGTACTCTCAATGATGATTATCTGAAATATGAGAGAGGAAACCATTTCCATTTATTCAATATTTGTCTCTAACTCCGGACTGGGTATTGTTTTACTTTGAGGAATAAGATTATGCTTCATTCTTAGATTCTATTTCCAATTTTAGAAAAATTTCTTTAAGAATTTTATTTATCCAAAGTTAGAGCATAATCCATCATTCATGTAAGTTTGCAAAGTAATTTATCATTATAATCTTCCTCTCAGCTGTTAAGCGATCCAGACAATGAAGAGGCATATCATGGAGTCGCCAGAATAAATCCATTGAAGAATGAGATATTCCATGCAAAGGCAATGATTGATGCTGGTGAATATTATGGTGCAATTCAGTATCTCACATCCGTGATTGAGGTAAGAGTGATTCATAGTATATTTCACTTACCACTTCAAACAGTAAGCAGTTACCACAGTATCTTTGTATTATTTCAACAGTAATTTCAACTAATTACACTAGATTAATAATATCAGTATCAGAGATATAATTTTCTTTTTTATACTTGGCATGATCATTCCAAATATTGTGACACAGCAGAGTAAGATTTAGTTTCACTCGCCACAAAAAAAAAACAAACTGCAAACTATCTGGAATCACTGAAACTTACATCATGGTTCCAAAGAGTTTAGTGTAATTGGACAGAGTATTAATTCCGTTTGGAAGATTTTCTTGTGCACTTAGTCAAGCAAGTTTGTTCAGAAAGATTGTTTATTATCCCAATGTTATATAGTTTGACAAAAAGCTCTCATTGGATCTATAACCTTTATCAGTCATCATGATATCTTGTACTTTCATCCTTCTTCTTTTCCACATCATCACAAAACCTTTGATTTAAAATTATCTTGTTTCAGTCTTTCCCTCTCCCAGAGCTCCATGTTCTACCACATTGGAAATCCTTTCAATTGTCCTTTGTCTTTCAAACCTTAGCTAAAAATATTTTTGTCATTTCAATTCATTTCTATTATCCATAACCGAGCCTATATCTGTATTTGAAATTCTTGATATTTTTTGCTTATGTTTTATTCAACTTTTTAATCGGTGTTATGATTCAATAACTAGCTGTTTTTGAATCTAAATAAATAAATGATGACTTTCGGTAAACATTAAGTCATAACCAATAGTTTTTAAATTTCATGTAGAAACTACTAAGCTATTTTATTTCTTTCCTCATGGTTTTCCACCAAATTAAGCTAGACCATGTCCATTATATGGTATTACTTGACTAAGGTGTTTTTATTTTTCACCAGGTATGCTCATGGGATCCTTCTGTGAGAGAACTACGAGCTGATTGCTACTCCAATTTAGACGACATGTCTCAGGCAGTCAATGATGTGAGAGCAGCTACACGTTTGCGCTCCGACAATACCGCTGGTCTACTCAGGCTTGCAACCCTTTTGTACAAATTAGGTGATGCAGAATCTTCCCTCAAGTAAGTTGACCCTAATATTCAAAAAATTCTTTATCTTTTGATGAATGATAGATTTTTTGTTCATTATAAAATTTCGAAGGAAGAATTACTGAATGGTAGAGCTGTCACGATAACACTGAATTCAAGCAATCCTCTCAATAGTCAAGCATATAAAATTATTAACTAAAAAAATAAAATACCTCCCCACCATAGATAGCCATTATTTGATTAAGTATCTCTTTGTCATTTCCCCTGAGTAAGGCAAGTATGATTAGTAATCTGGTGCTTGTGACTTGAATGAGTCACCCCTGCTTACTATCAAATGGTAAATATTTTTGGATAGCTTACATCATAGATAAATGCACTAAACAAAGTATTCCATTGAAATAAATGTCCTGATGATTGTTACAGCTCAATCACATGTATTGTGACTTGGACAATGATATCTCAAATTTTTATAGCCTTCCTTATTGATAAGGTTGATCCTAGAGTCCTTGCATTGTTTTATTTTATTGATCCTTTAATTTATCTCGAAATTCTATACAATGATGTAATATTTTACTCTATTCTCTTTAGGATGGATCCTATCTTAGCTAAAACATTTTCTACGTATTATTAATAATTTACTTTATATGAGTTGTGCTGAAGTTTTTCTTAACATTGATTGTGATTTGTATGGAATTGTAATTTTGATTTCTATATCCATATAAAATCCTTGAGTTAGCTAATATACTTCTTTCTTTTCAATTGCAGAGAAGTTCGGGAATGCTTAAAGCTAGATCCAGATCACAAAGAATGTTTTACTCTGTATAAAACAGTGAAGAAGTTGGCAAAGAATTTGCAGGATATGCGAGATGCAGAATCAAGTAAATCATACAAGGAATGTGTAGAGAATGCCAAGAAGGTATGTAGCAGTTCATTATTTACTGAAACTCTTTTGCAACAATTCATCTCCAACAGGTGGTATTGTGTGACTATGAGATAGTTTTTGCCAAAGCATTTAACTGATTCAGCAACTTCTTTAACAATACTGCATTCTTTCTGGATTCTTCAAACTCTCTTTTCATTTAACTGACTATGAGCAATGTGCTCTTTTCATTTTAATGTCATACTAAACTTAAAATTTCCTACGTACCTACACATTTTCCTTTACATGAATTTTTAGAAGGAATTCCTTGTCTTACAACTTTTCTCACTTGTTGGTTGGTTGGACATAAGTTGCCAAAATTTGGTGGTTTGGTTACTGATTTTGCTTCTTAAATTTCAGCCCTGCTTAAAGGCAACAATTTCAAGTTAGAAAGTGATTTGCTCGCAGGTTTTTAATGGAAAATTCTACGAAAAATTACTTGATTCCACAAAAGTACGAACTTGTAAATTTTTTGTATTTTTTTACTTGAAAAAGGTGAACCAAACTTATGTTGCAGGGGTTTTCTCCAACCTGTTTTCCATACTTTATAATAGTAGAATTGTGGGGTAATAGTAATAGATTAGAGGGTGGATCAAAAGTATAAGTTATTTACGTCACTAACAGAAATTGAGATCTTTAAGCAGAATTAAAGTAGACGATTTTTTTTTCAACTATACAGTTGTTATTTGTTGAAAATAAGCTGCAGGAATTTGGGATTCTATTAAGATAATTATATTTGGTTTATAAGTTTAGCCTATTTTAAAAACTTGATAATCTTCCATATAGAACTTTTTGTCAACGTTAAAAATGTCTTTCAGTTTTCCCTTTATGTGTAATCTCTCTCATGAGGTCTGGTATTTCTCTCATTATATCAAGATATCCCATCTGTTCCTGTAATAAGTATTTTCCTATCTAATGTTAGTATCTGTAAAATGAAGATATGTAACAATGTCTTGCATATTCTTTTATTGTTGGTAGTACATTTTCAACTCGGGAGAAATAATTTTTCCTATTTATTTGATAAAAGACTTATTTTGCTCCATCAAACTAAGTATTAATTTTAGTTTTAAATTCTTTCGAGCAATTAATGGTGGTACCCATATGTTGAAATTTAGTGGGAGAAAAAGAGCAGGAATACAGGAAATACGTAAATTTACCATGCCAAATATCTGTTGTTAAAAATCTTTTTGAATGTGTCATTAACTATTCCTCATAAATCTCCTATTTATGCCTCACAAACTATCTTACTTATCAGTTTTCAAACATTTAAAGACCCTTGGAACAACTTATTTATTCTAAGTTGTATCCTCTGATCTACTCTCAGCAAGCTTAGTGAGACAAAGCTAGTATTCCTTAAATATTCTTTTGCATTTCCCTTTAACATATATTGAGTAGTAAGTCTTAAGTAATATCAGTAATCTTATATTACTGTTATTACTTAATTTCAGTTAGTAACTTTTGTCAAAAACTTATACTTTTAGGCACTCAAGGTGGAGTCCAAAGTTGAAGCTGTAGTCTTTGAAGCAAAGTCACATCTTTGTAGATGCCTTCACAATGAAGGGCAGATAAGTGCTAGCTTAGAGTTTTGTGGAGAAGCGTTAGCATTGCGACAGACGCCTGATTTATATTGTGATCGTGCTGAAGCATACTTGGCTGGAGAAATGTATGATGATGGTGAGTAAATGCTTTTATTAGAACATATTTATTTTGAAGGATTTATTGCAATATTTTCTGGTTGATAACATACAGCTTACAATCCTCAATAATATTATCAAAAATGTTGGCGTTTTGCTTTCGCTGGAAATAGGACTATGATGAGCAGTGAAAATCCTAAACCCTATTAATCTTTGGGGTAAAACAGATTTAAGTTTTTTTTTCTTTTGAGTATTGAGTGATGTTTTCAGAATTTCAATAAATTTTTTGTGCATTATTTGAAAAGAAGCTAAATAAATTTGAAACCCATATTATGAAACTCTTGGTATGTGATTCATAATATAATTAAATTATAAATTAAATACATGCATTTAGACATTATGAAATACCTACTCCATGGAGTGGGCAATGCTTTTTGGTCATAGCAAATAACATCTTTTTATACTCACAGTATTCTATACAAAAATTAACATATTTTCTATAGTAAAAATAGGGCTGTTGAATTTGATTGTATAGGCTCTGATTATTCATCAGTCAACTCCAACTATGACCCTAAATACTCTAATTTTGAGAAATGAAGAAGGCACTTGGTAGTTTCCACACTATTTAAAACATTGTGGAAACTACGAAGCGGCTGCTATTATGGCTTTCCACGACGTCCGGTCCTAAAACTATAGAATTTACTCTAATTTTATGTTACATATATCTCTCTCCATAAGAAGGTGGCAAGAGTGACTAATAACAGATTCATCAGCAATATTAGAATTTATATAAATAAACATTAACTCTCTAAAACTCATGCAAAATTAAACTTGTTCTCTAACTTTTTTGAATACTTACAAATGTGTACAAAATAGTAGTAGTCATAATATCACCAACAAGTCTATTGAAAGTTTGTTCAGGGAAAAGGGAAAGTTTTAATTAGGCCTTTCTTGATGCCCCCAATCTATAAAAGAGAATCGCAGTCTGCTGGTTACATCAGATTATGACTCAATACAAAATGGATTCCAGTTTACACTTTTCAGCACTAAATAAACAACAACAAATTGAATTACGTTTTTTTATTTTGTATAATCATTAATTACATCTACTTTTCATTGTTTTCAGCTATACGTGACTATCAGCAAGCTTTAGAAATTGATTCAAATTATCACAGAGCCAAGGAAGGTCTTCAAAAGGCTCAGAAGCTTCAAAAGCAGTCAGAGAGAAGGGATTACTACAAGATATTGGGAGTGACAAGAAGTGCTTCCAAAAAAGAAGTTATCAAGGCTTATAGGTGAGAAAAAATGTTGCCTTTAATCTCTTGACCTTGTAGTTAAAGGAATGATTATTCCAGTATAATTTCTTTTGTCAATTATTTGTAATAATCTATCTTTTGTATTAGGACCTATTGTTTATAATTTGTATTATTTATTTTCTGTGAGCAGATAGAATTTGCATATTTTTTCTGCTCTTCTGGGACTTATAATCCCAGAGCAAAATTAATGTTTTTATTATTATATTAATTGTAAATAATTAATAGAAATGGAAAAAATATTTTTGTTTGGGGTATTGAGCTGTTTTTTTTTAGTTTTCCAAATTTGAATCTGTTGAGGCTTATTTCGTTGTGTTCCAACTATCATATAAATAATTACCCTTTTTTATCTGTCTGTCTCACCACAAATATGTATCCATTTATGGAGCGTTTCTCCTTGACCATTTCAGCCAAATTTTGCATATATTATACCTTGATAATTGCAAAACTGTGTAGATTAAATTGTCATAATAGTGCTTAGTTTGACACAATACAGTTCATACTGTGCATGAAGTTCATTGAATCACCTTCATCTCTTTTAATAAAATAAAATTTGAAATATTGGTCCTAAAAATGAGGCATCGAAAGAGAGAAAATTGAATAAGTTTAATTTGGTCATAGAATGATTTTTTAGTCCAAAGTTGATATGAATTTAATAAAATGTTCAAAAATTTTGAATTTTACGCAACCCTTTGACAACTAGAGTAGTTGATGAAGCCAAGTACATACATTTACCCTTAAGAATACATTTGGAATTTAGGTCCTTGAGAAATAATGTTGAAAATGCAATATTCTGTTTAAAAAGTGAGGCAGTTCCCTTTAATTTAAGATGCAATAATAATGACTAATCGTCAAGTCAAACTTAGCCCAAATAGTAGTTTTCTAATCCGGCTTGTTTTTCCATGGAGCTAACGGTGCTATAGGTTCTAGTTTGGTGACTTTTAATAAAAAAGTCTCTTTAACAGTTGAATGACTTTTCAATTTTTATTATTGACATTCATGAGGTAGTGGTTTTGTATGTCTTGCTCCTCAAATATTTTTTACTGCTCTTATGTGTGGAAAATACTAAATTAATTTTTCAATGCATTTTCTTTTTTATCCATTTTTATATTCACATTTGCTTATCATTTTTAGATATTAAATACTTATTTTCTTGTGAAAATTGTTTAAAAATCCAACTTGCCCTCATATTATTTTACTTAATTTAGTTATTAGGACATAGAAAACCTTTAGATTCAAGAGTAAGTTTTGAAACCAATCAATAATTAAAAAGCTGCTGTAAAAAACTTCAAATTCAAGTTTTCATTTATGATAAAATCTATAGAGGCAGCAAGGATGTTGTGGTAATCGATCTTCATGCTTAATGAAGAGAAGTGTATACTTATTCTTACATGTTTATTCAGAGACTACTGGTTTTAGGTCGCCATGCTATCTTCAGGTCTCAAATGTATCCAGAAAACATCAAACTACATTGTGCTACATATTGTTTGATGTTTTCTGGATTTGTTTGATGCCTGACGATGGCATGGTCTCCTAAAACTAGTAGTCTCAAAATAAACCTGTGTGGGAAAAGTATACATCACTTTTTATTGAGTATTTATCATTTATTCATCTGCGTGATGCTTTGCCTTCAGAAATTGTGTTTTACATTGTACCTATCAATTCAGTTCTTTAAAAATTTTTAACATACCGCTTGTTCATCTTGATAGGAAAATGGCTCAAAAATGGCATCCAGACAACTTTCAGGGAGATGAGAAAAAGTTAGCTGAGAAGAAGTTCATCGACATAGCTGCTGCCAAAGAAGTGCTCACAGATGCTGATAAGAGGCAACGTTTTGACAATGGTGAGGATCCATTAGATCCCGAATCAGGACAGAATTATGGCGGAGCAAATGGTTTCAATCCCTTCCAGCATTTCCACCAATTCCATCAAGGGGGCAGTCCATTCCATTTCAAGTTTCATTTCAACTAACTGCTCAGCTACCAAGGAAAACAGGACTAATTATCAGTTGAGAGTGTCGGGAGATACTCTTTTGAGGGAGTGGAAGTTCAGCAAGACTGAGCCAGATCTCTTATCCTTGGTGACCTAACTCTGTGCAACTCCTTTGGTATATTTGTGCGGACTTAGGGAGAGTGCATGTGCACCTTCTCGCATGAAGAACTGTATCTACTGGAGAACTGTGAAGGGTTATCCTTATAAAAATGCTTATTTATTTGATAGCCAAGGAAGAGAGAAACCATATCCTACTGTTCTCTGCCTGGCTTTAAACAATCTGGGAATTTAGTCATTTGACCGAAGCAAGCGAGGTACTGGAAGAAGCAAGAACGGACATGATTTTTGACAATGTTCACACCTGTGATGTGATGATATGTACAACTTTATATATATTAATTGGAAAGATCATTCTTCTGTTAGTAAAAAATTACATGGCTGAAAATCATCTCTGGTGTCTTGTTTATTGCCAACTTCCATAAACATTGCTTCTGAGAAATATAGTCCTTTTCACATGATGGAAACTATTGACATTTGATGGAAGTGATTGTTGAGAGTTTTGCGGTTAGTGATGGTGCTTGATTTATTTTTAGTAGCTAGCTACACATTGTTCTTTCTAAACTCTGTTATATGAGTATTTGAGCCATCAAGTTGGATTTTGCTGCGCTGTTTTCAATGTTTTGTTGCCAATTAATTCCTCTAATTTATTTGCTCAAATTAGAGACATATAAATAAACATATTTTGTAATATAATCTTGAGTGAAAAGACACGTATACTATTGGCTAGGTTTCCCTACAAACTATTATTTGTTTTAATAATCACTACAGTTCATTTAAAGTGCAAAATTATAGTTCAATTCTTGGTTTACCCATTCAATCCTGCATTTAACCATTTAGAACATGTTATTTGTATTGATTTTAAGAGATTGTAATCCTTTTTGAAAGTTTAATTATTACAGTACCTGAAAAATATATTAGAGTTTCTTTTATTATGTTTAATTAAATTTTCTTTAAAGAACAAATATTGTGATACCAAAGATGTTGTTACATGATATATATAGATTAAATTTTTAAAGATTTCTCACTTATTTTTATTATTTGTGTTCAATGTTAAGAAAAATTACATTCATGGCAGAATAAAAATAGAATTTTAGATTCATTGCAAATATTCTTGCTGGATTCTAATAAGTTCTTTTGCAATAAAATAAACTACAAATTAGTAAGGACTAAATTATGGACTTAGTTTCTGATAAGGAAATTTTTGGTTTCTAGCATGTTTATTTAACTCATAGGTTCCCAACCTTTTTTGAGTCAGGGCCCACTTTTTCAGTCAATAATTTGATAGCGCCCCCCTTAGGTTAACTACATTGTACATGCAATATATTGAAAAACAAGAACAAATTTTTCATTTTCTTTAATCTTAAGATAATGAAATATGGAAGTATTGTTGAAGATTGAAATATGTTATTAATAATTAATATAATATTATTAATGAGACAGCTGAGCTTGATGCGATGAAACTAATGTATTAATATTTGGTGTAATTTTTGTCATTAATAACCTTAAGTCACCGCGTTCCACTATTGAAAACCTGTTTCTTTTCTTAGTTAATAGATTGGTCACCATGCTAAACCCTCTTTCTGCTAAATATGAGGACGGAAAAGCAAAGAAAAATTTCTTTACTGCAGCCCATAAGGCTGGATATAATATTGGAATTTGATGTTGAAGCCGAAATTCTTGATATCCATATTTAATTTAAACTTCAACTCTTCATTTGTTGACAATTCGATAAAATCCTCCTGAATTTTGATTTGAATGATCAAAGGGAAGGGAATGATTTGAATTTGATCAAATTTGATCAAATTCAAATAATTTCCTTGCAGTTTGTTTCATTAAATTTGTTGTATAAATCTGTCATATAAGCAATATCGCTCTTACATTTCAATAAATTCACTCCTAATAAATCATCTTTACTTTCAAAAAACTTAGTTACTGCTTCAAAGAGTTTAAAAAAATCGTTTTAGACAAGTACCTTTTGACAGCCAACGAACTTCTTTGTGCAATAGTAACCGATTAGTCTTAGTCGTTTTCATCACAACGCTTCCTAAATAATCTATCATCGAGAGCATTGCTTCTGATCCTGTTAACTGAAGTAATTACATACTGTAGCGAGCGGTGAAGGCGATCACTAAGGTGTTTTGCTACCAATTGATGTCGGTGAATTACGCAATGCACGGCGACTATATTTGGTACCGCTCTTTTCAAATATGAAATAAAACCACGGTGACGTCCAACCATTGCCGGAGCACCATCGGTAGCAACAGACAAGATATTATTCAGAGGAATTCCTTTTTATTCAAAATAGTGTTCCAAAACGCCAAAAACAGATTTTCCTTTAGTGTCCATTTCTAACGTTCTTGCGAATAATAAGTTTTGACAAATCCTTTCATCTTTTATGAATCGAACGTACACCAGAAGTAAAGACTCGTTTTTTGGCAAAGTAGATTCAACAAGCTGTAATGAAAACTCGGTAGTCTTCAAAAACTCAGCTAGAGAACTCTCCACATCCTCGGACATTTCGTCTATTCGCCTCTGCACTGTATTATTGCTCAACGGAATTTTTTTAATTATATCAGACGGTGGCTTATGCAGCACGGCACGCAGAACTTCACTCAAAGCTGGAATTATCAATTCTTCACCAATTGTGTGTGGTTTTCCCGATTTAGCAATGAGTAAGGAAATATTATATGACGCACGTAATCCATAATTTTCTTCTTTTGATGCGGCCGAAAACATATCACCCAAAGTATGACGTCTCGAATGTTGATCTCTGAGTATTTGAAAGTAAGATATATTTTTATATTTTTTCTCAGGATGTATTTCGCTCAAGTGCTCTTCATATCGCGAAGGTTTCATAGCTTCATTGGAAAACACCTCATTACCAATGAGGCACTTTAGTAATGTCTTGTTTGTGGGTGATTGAATGAAACCATATTTTAAATATTCGACATTGTATTGCCTACATTTTTTCTTTGGTTCCGACATGGATCTATCTGTAGAAACAACACAATAATATGATTGATAGATACGTACGGAAACATTGTAATTATTAAGAAAATATGTTTCGGAGATAAAAATTTCCGTATTTACTTATGTAAAAATCAACGTAAGGTGAATAATTAATTTGGCAACAATTTGCATCAGAGCGCGTCAGAGCAGAAATCATAAAAAGTTTTGTTATTATTATTTTCTATTCTCTGTGTCAGTCATTGTTAAACTTCATTAACCAAACTACGAGTAAAAGCCGATGATGTTATCAGTGTTAACCAAATTCGATACAGTGAAGGTGTTAAGGGTCGAAGTTAATCCTTCGACCTGAAGACGCTGACAGGATAGTCAGCGAAACTTTAGTTATCAAGCCATCCTACGCGGACGGACACCCGAAAAATGCAGAGAGCATGTACAATGTAATGTCTGCTCCGTCCCTACGCCTTGTTGCCTTTAAGTCTGGTTCTAATCCTCATGGTTATTAAACAGATCATTTTAGAACTCCCCCACCTTCTTATTTTCACTTCCAATTCATTGCCCTGTACTTATTTTCATTCCATTTAATCATTACCACATTTTCCTCTCCTTCCGTCATATTCCTACATTCATTTTTCCTATAATTTTCAATTACAAATAACGAACTATCCAAAATTGGGAATCTGAAAGCGCTTCACAGCCAAGAACGAAAATTAATTTACAACGTCATTAAGTGTATGTGGAAGGAGGCCGATGAATAAATTCAATAAAAGTTTATAAAAGCTTTTCATAGGGTGGTGTCATCAACAGAAAAAATCCTTGGGACTACTATGAATATTCCAAAGTAGAGAGATGATTTAAAACAATCGCTCGGGGAGATGTGTGTTTTTTAATCGGGTTGAGTTTCATTCTCCTTTTGCCAAATAACCTTTATGCAGAATTTTAACGGCAGTTACAATGTCCGTATTTCCATTGTAAACGCACTATTAGCCGCCCTGCAAACATCGTTTCCGCCCCTCTCCTCCGTACTTTCCATTCCGTCAGTATTCCACGGATTAGGTCAACCCCATTCGTGACGCATCCTTCTGTCACAAGCTTTTGCGAGAGCTGAGAAAGCATTTATAACAATGTTTCTGACACCAGGCACCAAAAGGCAGTAGCGTCATAAGTTAAAGAATCGAAACAAAGATGTCAGTAATGCCGTCAGTGGCTATTAAATACGCCAAATGCTCAAAGGGGCGGCGGCTGGACCTCAACGCCCCCTCAATATGACTTGGGCACTGAACGCCCCCCTCAGACTTCTCAGCGCCCCCGTTGGGAACCACTGATTTAACTGGTGAAAAATCTATTAATTATGAAATTCTGCAAGGTTGCAGATTGATCCACTGTATGATAATTTGACACCAAAGAAATTGTTTTGAAAATTATTATTATTTTAATAAGCCTTTTCACTTTTGGTTAAGCTAATGCATCAATAGATATATATCCACAGAGTTGCACTCGTCGATAATCTATAAGATAGACTAAATCTCGAATTGAAGTTTTTGGAAAATCCATCTTCGACTGTAATTGATAAATTTCAGGTGTTTAGCTCAATCTCCAATGTTACTGAGGATTCAGTAAGTTCAAAGGTAGGTATGTCATTTTAGTGATAATTTGCTATAGACAGAAGAGTTAACATTAAAAGTTGAGGTTGTAGAGGGAATAATCACAATTTCAGAGGTATTTCAAGTAGCCATTGTTACCAGGATATTTTTTAATTGAACTATTATATATTCTCAATACTTTTTATCACTCACAAACAATCTTATCTAATAACAATCGTTTGTTTATGAACAAATTATTTGCACATGGAGTATGCAGATTGAATCTACAATAGTTACTGGTACTTACTGTAGCCAGCCAGTTGAACGAGATTGAAAGCAATGAAATTCCATTTTATGCATTCCATGTCACTGTAACTTGTAGTTATCACGTGTTTTCAGTAAGGAGAGTGAGTTATTATTGGCATTTACAATGTACAGAGCCCTGCTGGGTAAAGGAGATATAATCTTAAAGTTGCAAATAAAAGCAAATAAGGAATCTTCGAAGATTTTCAATTCTTCAGTTAGGTAATTCTATTTATTTATATTTACAAATTAGGCAATTCTAAATCTTGAATTAACCTGGCAGTCAGACTGACAGTCTCTTAAATAAATAGCTATTGTAATTGATGTTCATAAGTATTGTTTATAAGTGTTACAGACAGTTACAAGTATTGAGAATGTAACAGTTGGATTAAAAAAATATTATGGTTAACCCGGTAACGCCAAGCGGTACCGTTTGGTACCACCCGGTAGGGTATTAAGAAGATTGAATTTTCTGATACTTCCGAATATTTGCTAGATTTTTTCAGCTTAACATCTATATGCATACTTTAAGGCTCACGATTACAAAAAAATTGCTTTTGTTTGTCCTTATTTTATGCCAATACCGATGTTTGAAAAAGGTGAATTTTCATGAATCCCAAGAAACAAGCTTTTTTCGTGCAGACCTTCCGATTTGTTTTTATATTTCCAGTTTTGTGGCTATGTACGAGATTTTTTGAAGTGGTGTCAAATGTCAATACATCTAGCTATAGATGTAATTAGAATTTTAGGTTGCTAGTTTATTTATAAGGAAGTTACAATGAGTTACATTTTGCTGGTACCATATGGTACCGCTAGGCGGTTCCCATTATACTTTTATGCGGGAAGTGGAAATTTCTTCTGCTGCGACATTTCTATCGGATTTCTTTTAGAAGAATTTCTTTAGAGAATCCTTTGTACTATTAGATGCTGAGCTAAACAGCTGAATTAAATGCAATTTATCTATTAACAGCTGAGAGTACATTTTTCCAAAACGTTCAATCCAAGATTATTAATACCATCCTATTGAAGGTGGTAGTTTGTGAATTAGGTACAGCTCTGTTTCCAATTGATAGCATATTCCATGAGAGGGAAGTGGAAGATTGCAATTAAAACTTAGCAAAGGAAAAGCTTTGGAAATAGGTTCAAATTTCTGGTTAAATAATTCCACGAAAACCATATTTTTGATAATGAAATGATCACATTATGATCAATGATTTTTAAATACATCTTGCTGGAGTAGTAGTATTAGATTAAGTTGCCTCAACCCTTAGGTTATTTGCACCAATACTTGACAAAACTGACAAATAAAAAATAATGGCATGTGTATTATCATTAAATAGATTCAGTTTTATCATTTTAGGCTCTGAAGATCATAAATAGATAAAATAAATAGTTAAATAAATAATTTTAAATCCATTAAAAAATAGTCACCAGTAAATGGATAAAATAAATAAATTAAATAAATAAATAAAAAGCATAGTTAAAAAATAGTCACCAGTAAATGGATAAAATAAATTAAATAAATAAATAAATAAATAAAAAGCATAGTAAAACATCTTTGTCCAGGATGGTTGTGGGCTTAAACAGATCTTGCTGGAATTTTAATACAAGTATTTCATGAAAATGTAGCAAAACTCACATCTATAACCAACTTAGCAGGAAGAATTATATGCCTACTTCCCATTTTCAATAACCTTTCAAGAATTAAAGCGCACTTTAAGGTCATATATTTTTGTGGCGTTCTGATGATCTCAGCATGGTTGCCGGGTTCTCTGCCATGTTGTTTGTTACAACTTGATGAAGCTTGCACTGCTGGAATACAGTTGAAACATCATCTGGTTATAACAGGATGAGAACCCGGCAACTATGCAGAGATTAAAAAACACTTTCTCATAGTCATAAAAAGTTAATTGTTTATTGTATTCTACACATTATGTTTTATGCCTAGCATGAATTTAAAGTTACACATGTTGTTGACTTTTTTAATTATTACATATTCTCATATATGGATTATCAATTATGGTGATATATGATCCATAAATGTCACAGGTCCATTGACTGTTAGCCGTAGGTTATTTCAGTCTTCAATCTCATCCTGAAAAGGAAAAATCAGAAATGTTATCTAGACAAAATGTAAGTTATAAAATTTACAGAAATATTAATAAAAAAAATTGCCAACAAAAAAAAACTAAAGAAAATTGAAAATAATTAATTAATCAATCTCAAATATTTCACACAAGTTTTACTAGTAGTAAGTTAAGCATTAAATTTGTGAAAATATGTTTGAATTAAATCTATTACAAGATAAATTCTTAATGTTGAATCATTTCACATTGCAGAGATTTCTTTACAGTGTTCTCCCAAACAGCAATGGAGCACTTGCCTTATTTTACCAATGATATGATGACAGAGTCAGTCATCAAAACGTTGGCAACAATAATGTCACCTGATCTTACCTGGTTGGAAATCCAAGAAGTTGAAAAACTTTTACAAAATTTACATTTTCCTCTTCAGTTTAGATGCAAGCCATTCCTTCCCAATACACTCTTGATTCACTCAGTTATTTGGGTTGATGAAATTCAACCCATGGCTTATACAAACCCAGTCTGTTCTCCTGTGAATCAAATCCATTTTATCTGGTGCTACATCCCTCTTTTTGATAATCCCACTCACTAAAATTTTGGCTTTAAATTTTTTAAAAGCAACTTCACATAAATCCCAAATTCCTCCAACAAGATGATCACTTTATATTCCTAAAGCTCTTCCTTCAAAAAAAATTTGGAATTAGATCAGTAGCATCTGAACTTTGCTGAGGTAAAGAGAAGGAAGAATTTGCGGTGTATTTTTCATGGAAAAGGTTGCGGAGATAGTCGGGAGTCACCCCTTGCTGTAAGACCTTTCGAGTCCCGAATACAAAAACATATGGAAGAAGCCCACGTAAGACACTGCCTCCAAAAGGCGCCTTTTAGGCGCTTTTACCAGGCACTAGTGCCTTCTGCCTTTTCAAGGTGCCTTAAAGGTGCCTAAAAGTTGCCTTTAACAGGCACATTAGTCAACTCATAGTTTTAAGCGTTTTAAGTCATCATTTTATGAGATTATTTCGAGAAAGGTAATGTATTTTCTATGCAATCTATTTCTTTATATAAATGTTTATTAATATTTCTATGATAAAATAAACTGCGAGTGTTACATGTATCTCTTTTGACTTCCCCTAAATTCACGTTGGTAGTCACATATGGTTGTAGTTGTTGGTTGATTCTGTGTTTAAAACGATTGAGAAGTTTGTAAGTCGCTGAATTAAGCATCGAATTGCCAGGCGAATTTGTCCAGAGTTTTTGGTCCTGCGGTTCTACTATTCCCTATTGTTGGACTGGACATTGATTTGGTCAACGATCTCGAAATGGAGTCTCCTCAAAAAGTAAGTTGAAGTTGTGTTTATCACTTACTGGCATTGTGAAATATTGCACTACGTTTGAGTTACATTACATTAGTTTTATGCCACTGCAGGTTGGAATTATTTCTTACCGACGCACCGTCGGCTATTACATTTCTTCTTCGTGAAAATTTATTGATAACAAGCATTTCAAAATATATAGTATCGTATAGTATCTATATATAGGTGACTTTTTAATATATAGTATCGTATAGTATCTATATATAGGTGACTTTTTATTGAATAGACATAATTTATCTTTAAGTAATGTTTTCGAAGTCGTAAGGACTATCCATGACAACTAACCATTATAATGAAAATACAATCTGGGCCGGTATTCACATTTGAAACGCAACCTCGGTTATCTCCCCATCAACAAAACCGATGTAGCGTTTAATTCATGTTTAATTCCTGTTTAATAATGTTGGGATGTATTTACAATGCAGGCACATTATTTCAGCTGAGTTGGACGTGACAGCTATGTGTCGGCGCATAATGCGGAAGATCTTCATTGTTGGGTTGTCTGTGAAATTTAACATGCAAGGCAGTGAAAAAAAAAGAGGATTTAAATCTACTGACACTTTAAAGTTCATTCAAGGTGAAACTTTCTATTTCCTATTTGGTCTAGTTATTTAATTTTCATATTTACTATTTAATTTTCATGTTTAATATGAAATAAACATACCACATTCTTATTTGTCAATTTCATTCTTTATCCCCTAGGTGCGTACCGCAGATATTTTAAAGATTTGAACTCAACATCAATCGAGAAAGAAACTATTAATGACATTGGGAAATGGCTGAGAAATTATTGTCCGAAGAAATCTGCTTGAATAAATGTAATTTGTAAATTGGATAAAAATTGCTTTTTATTTCCTAGGTGCCTAAAAAGTGCCTAAAAGGCGCATTTTCAAGGCGCCTAAAAAGTGCCTTTTCAAGGTGCCTAAAAAGTGCCTTAAAGGTGCCTTTAAAAGGCGCCTTTAAGATAGAAGATCAAGGCGCCTTTTGGAGGCAGTGTCTTACGTGGGAGGAATGACGTGTGAGAGAAGATTGGAGCAAAAGTAGGAGAAAATGATAAGTCCATAATCTGCCATTATTTACTACTATATGCAAACCCTTTTTCAACCATCCCATTGCCTCTTTTTCCTTAATTTCCTAATACTTATTTCTACCAATTGCCTAAAGCATATTGGCATTAATCATAATTATGTATCATTAGTCACGTGGGGTCAATATGACCCAAGGCTAGTTTCGATAGTATGCAATACAAGCAGTATTACCAAATTTACAAAAATTAATTTTATTATCTAAGAAAAATTTTAATGATTTTCAAGCGTTTATGTATACAGTAATTTATTAATAAGTACCATATGCAGAGTAAAGGCCATATCATGCATACCAACTGAATAGAATAATTTATAATTTAAATTATATTATGCTTGGTTTACATATTAATTAACCTCAATTCTCATATTAATAGAAAAAAAATTTCCATATTTTTCCCAAATTTCTTGCTATATATTTCCTATAAATTAATTTGTGTTCAAATGATTAGTAAAAGTACTGAATTAGTTATTATATTAAACATTCTATTATTTATTGACATTAATATTAATTCCATTATATTGCAGGGAATCATAGCAATGAAAGACTTTGATTCAAAAAAATTTTATTTCCTTTCACTTAATAGTCATCATGGTACTAATACATGAACTGCTCCGGTATGTGGAAAGCAAATTCTGTTCCTCTTCTCGGATTATTGGCTGTCTCTTCTAAGCCAATATAATCTACTTTCTTGGAGATCAGGTCTATGAATGTTTCCTCACTTTTTTCATAGAAAATTATGCAGTACACATGCGGCTTTAATATTTTCCCTGCAAGACGTGAAAGCCATGAGTACGAATCAAGGGTTTTTAATGTGGCATTTGTTCTGGGATAATGAATGTTTTCTAATTTCTGTTTAGGAGGAGGGATTAAAAAGAAATTAATGGAGGAATTTGAGGGATGGATAAGTAAAATTTCTCTGTAACTCAAAAAATAACTAGAACAGGGCAGTGTGTAAGAATTAATTACTGGTATTGGGGACAATATCTAAGTTTCCTGAAACCATACGTGGCAGTTGTGAAGTAAATTGCATGGTGAATACTTTTATTACTAAATTACTATTATTATATTAAGTAATTGATTTTTAATTAAAATCTAATCTTCTTTCAACTATTTTATAACTGAATCAAACACATTGGATACCGAAGAACTGCAAGCTGAGGAAGTATATAATGAAGGAATTGAGTGAAAATGTAATTAGAGTTGACATAAGAGAAGCCTGGGGGCTGGAAAAGAAAGAGAGAGGAGGTGCTTGCACCACCTGCAGAGAAGATTCTGAATTACTTTCAAAATAGGGGGACGCCGGAAGAAGGCATGGGGGACTTTTTTTATGTCCCTCGCAAAAACTGTGCAGAAATTTAACCCAGTAAGACTGACCCAAGTGAAGATGAAAGTGGCTCAGTTGGTTGGTTGCTGGAAAAGGAGATGAAGAAGTTGGAGGAGAGGAGGGAGATGGGGGAGGGTTACTTGTAAGAAATGATGTAAATAATAAAAATTAATTTGAAGAACCATTTCTGAGAGACTCCAATAATCAATTGGTGTTGTCCATTTTGAATACTAAATCCTTTACTGCTACCATCAGTTATGCATTGAATACTTTTAATTTAATCCTTCAAGCCTAGAGATAACACTCCTTAGTGCCACACATCCTCTTTGATGCTTTGTCTGTATACATGGCTAGACTTAAATTTTATGGTCTTCTCCAACATGTGCTTTTTCTCAGAAAGGGGTGCTTTGCTTTATTTGAGGGCATTAGTTTACTATTTATGTGATTTACATTCTATGAAAATTATGAAGAAAAACCCTGAAATACATACATTTTTGTCAGCTTAGATGGGTTTATCTCAGTGACCAATTTTCTCTTGCATACCGACAACTGAGTTACATATAGCATAATCTGGTTCTCCTGGGGTCAGGGTGAGGAGAAAAGCGTTACCAGGCCAGCAGACAGTGATTTTAGTGCAAAGTGCTTTCTACAACTCACATATCTATTTATGTGCTATTTATCTTTTTTTAGCATATTTATTTATATATACTAATGTATTCAGTTTCTGTTATCCATACAAACTCATTTTATGTATTTATGTAAATTCTTTTATTTATTTTGTCACAAACTTTTAGCCCTTTTACAACAACTAAAGTAGCAAGTACAACAAGTAGCAGGCACTACATTAGACGCTCCACTGAAGGCAACCGTAGCCGCCACTTAGTCAGGTGATGCTGACCGTGAGACAACATTGTATTGCCTCGTTGTAAGGAAGAAGCTGAAAATGCTTGAAATGGCGACTGTTTTGCACTCAAAGGGTGCATTCATTCTACTTAGTCTACTCCTCTTCTCCCTCTAACGACTAAAGCTAAATTTTAGTGTCACATCAGACAGCTGAGAATACATGTTGGATTCGGCTATGAACTCCTCTTTTTTCCTGCAAACTGGCAGTTTCAGTTGATTTTGCAAGGTAAGTTTTAGTTTATAGCCAGGTAACTGTCAGAAATATTTTCGTCATAGATTTCCTTTCTTAGTAATTTTTATACTAACAAATACGTTTTTTTTACAGCTTTTCTTATTGCAAATTATTTTTCCTAAATAGCGATTTTTTATTATTTTTAGTGGTGAGTTTTAGTAGAAGTGATTGAAAATATGTTTTATAAGTAATTTTACTAACTGTAACATTGTCTTTTACAGTTCTCGAGATCTCCTTGACCCCTGTATTTTGAACTTATTTTTCGTTTTAAAGCCTTTTGCAGATAAAATTTAATTTTTCAAGTTTAAAAAATTAGGATAGTATTTTTTGGAGTATTCTTTCAGTTTAACAAAGTGATAATAAGATGTATATACACTTCACTAAAATCAAAACACAAATAATGATGGAAGTATATTTCGGTGTTTAGGCTGAATCGATTCTATTTAGTTGCTTCTTAATTACGGAATTGAAGTAGTAGTAGTATTTATGAAGGTGCCTCAACAGCTGAGGTCATTTCGCACCTTTTCCTTAATATAAATGATTTAATATCAGATTGAATGTTTCAAACCTTCTTCTTAACCATACAAAAAGGTTGTGTCATAGGTGTGCTAAAAAAATTAAACTATTAAATTAATATTCTACATCTACATTAATACCCTACAAGCCGCCTTTCGGCGTGTGGCAGGGGGTGTAAACACCAGTTGAATCTAAATTACTTCCTTATTCGGTTGTTGTCACGTATTGTTCGCGGAAAGAATGAATCTCTAAAACAATTCGTCCTAGCATCTATTTCTCTTAACTTACGGTCATTATCGGATCGACCGACGTAGCAGGGGGGTTGCATGATAACGATTGTATCTTCCGAAAATGTAGTTTCCCTGAATTTATTAAGCAATCGCAGCCTAGCTTCCAATCTCCTTTCTTTCAAGGATTCCCAACCTACG
Organism: Sympetrum striolatum; assembly: GCA_947579665.1. NCBI lineage: Eukaryota > Metazoa > Arthropoda > Insecta > Odonata > Libellulidae > Sympetrum > Sympetrum striolatum. Next base: position 79,786,819 of record OX388346.1, read on the forward strand.
TCTGAGAGCATTTTTGTAACGCTTGCTTTTTTATCGTAGCATTTCTTAACAAAACGAACCGCTTTACGCTGCACTTTCTCGAGTTCGTGAGTACACGTTTCATCCGCCAGATCCCATATACTTGCCGCATATTCCAGAAGGGGTCTGACCAAGGTAAAATAACATTGCTCTCTCACCTTTTCATCGCATTTACCGACAATGTGCTTTACAAAGCCAAGTCTTTTTCTTGCTTTGCCACAGATTTTTCGAATATGCGTGCTCCAATTTAAGTTATTAGTAATGTTGATCCCGAGATATTTAACTGAATTTACTTTGATACTTATTTCATTAATTTTGTATGGGTGATTTGGACGCATTTTTTTTCTTTTCGAAGAAATTAACTACGGAGCATTTACTTACGTTAATATCTAATTCCCATTTTTTGCACCACCTTTGGATAAGGACTAAATCGTTTGAGAGAGATGTCCGGTCTTCCTCGTTTGTTATTTCCCTATATATAACCGAGTCATCCGCAAATATCCTCACATTACTATCTATCTCATCACTCAAGTCATTGATGTAAATAAGGAAAAGAAGAGGTCTAATTACACTGCCTTGAGGTACGCCAGAGGTAACTTTGACTCTATTTGAGCTAACGCCATCCAGTACAACTTGTTGTTCCCTCTCGTAGAGAAAATCCTTAACCCAGTCGACTACTTCCTTGTTCATGCCCGCTTGTTTTAGTTTGTAAATTAGTTTGTAGTGGGGGACTCTATCGAATGCTTTTTTGAAATATAGGAAAATAGCGTCCACTTGCTTTTTACATTAGGCAGACTTTAAGATATCGTGTACAAATAGAGCAAGTTGGGTTTCACATGATCGGGACTTTCGAAAACCATGCTGGTTTGCGTTGAGGAATTCATTTCTATCTAAAAATCCCATGAGTGAGCTTACGACGATATGTTCCATTACCTTTCCGGGCAGCAAAGTTAATGATATGGGTATATAATTTCCTGGGTCCTCCTTTAATCCGCTTTTGTAAACAGGAGTAATATTAGCTAATTTCCAATCGGATGGGACCCTACCTTCATTTATCGATTTACAAAATATAATTTTGAGATAAGGGGCAACGCTTTCTGCCAGTTCTTTAAGCACTCTTGCTGGAATGCCTTCTGGCCCTGGCGACTTATTTGGCTTAATTTTGCGTAATATTTTAACTATACCGTCTGTCGTAAAAGTTATACTTGGCATGGAATCCAGTATATTAACCTTAGGGAGGATCTCTATGTTACAATCTGATGTGAATACACTTAGGTAAAATTCGTTTAGAATATTCGCTTTCTCTTCGAATCGCAAGTAATGTTACCTTCGATATCCCTTATCGAGCTCACTGTTTGTATCTTTCCCTGTACCTCTCTAACATAGGACCAGAAAGCTTTAGGGTCTTCCTCTAAACATTCCCCAAGTATTTTCTTTTTAAAGTTGTTGTGGGCGTTACGCATAGCTCGCTTGGTGTCGCTTTTTGTTTTCTTGTGCTTTTCTAGCAATGGTGATCTTGGTGGATTTGGAACAGGCTGATCTATTTCCTTAAAAGCTTTTACTTTTCCGTGCAAATCTCTTTGTCTGCGGAGAGCCCTTCTAACCTCTTTATCATACCATCTGGGCTCGCAATCATTTTTAGAGTATTTCGAAGGTATATACAAATCTATATATTTATGCATTATCTCCACGAATGATTTACATGTATCCTCAGTGTTGTTGTTGCTTACGCGCGACTTAAATGAATTAAAATCGGTCGTTAGTTTTACGTTAAATTCCTCGAAATTGGCTTTGGAATAGAGATAAATTTTGCGTTTGGGTTTCTTATACTTGCTAAGGTTTATCTCGATATCTGCAAAAACGCCTTTGTGGTTTCCAAGTCCTTCGTCAATGGAAATGTTCTCTATGCGCTCAGGAAAGTTAATTAAAAGGAGATCAAGTATATTGTCACCCCTGGTTGGTGATTTTACTGCTTGACTTAGTGAGTTTTTCTGAAGTAAATTTAATAACTTTTTACATGAGTCGACATCCCGGGCCCTTTTCTTTATGCTATGATTATTCCAGTCGATGTCTGGAAGATTAAAATCTCCCCCGATTATAGTTATACTCTGGTTGTTCTTACTCGTGTAGAAATTTATTTCGTCGTTAAGATGTCGCAAAACCTGTCGAGAAGAGTTTGGTGGTCGGTAAAACGCACATACATTTATGTTCGGCTTGTTCTGTTGGCTTATTGTGCACCAGATGATTTCTATATCGCTATCACTCGAATACCTCGGCTTGCTCTGGAGAGATGATTTAACCGCAAAAAAAAGACTGCCACCTGTCTTTTCCCTACGATCCTGGCGATAAATAGTGTAATCCTTTGGAAATATTTCATTATCGCTTATATCCTCATTTAACCAGCTTTCTGTACCTATAAAAATATCGGTGTCGCGGCTACGAATAAGATGCTCCAAATCGGATACTTTATTTTAAACACTTCTACAGTTAACTATCGCAATTGATATTTTTCTTTCGCAAACAAATTTAGGTGGTATTGTCAGTAAATTTTGCTTATTTTTCATTTTGCTGTTCGGCTCTTTTTCCATAATTCGATCGGCCGAGTATTTCGTTCCCTTCAACCCACTAACTGGCCTACTCTTTATCCTAAAAAAAAGGACCTACAGTGCTCATAAATTCTCCGAGCCACCCGACTCGAAGCCAAAGCGGTATAGTGAACCCCGGAACGGTTTAGGGGAACACGGCACGATCTGAGCATCGGCCGCAGGTCGACAAAGTTAAATATTAAAACAATAGGTTTAAAAACATATTAAAAGAACAAAATAAATAAGTATTGGTAAAAGACCGAATAGAATAAAGATGAACAAAAGTTTTCCCTTACATTTTTGAAAAAAGTTCAATATCCTTCATAAAAATTAAAACTTTATCCACCATCTTAGAGTCGTTCCCAAGGATTTCCTTCAGTGTACCTGTTCCGAATGTATGTATGTATGTGTTTGCAGGCGAATCAGCCTCTGGGGCTATTATCGCCATGAGTAGTAGGACATTACAAGTCAGTACATCCACAAGTCGAACAATACATACAACATATAAGGTTAAAAAGTTAAAATTGGGCTCTGATTAAAATTTGTAAAAACAAGAAAAGGCTGTATAGTGGCCTCTTAAAGTTTTGATAAAATAAGGACATAGACTGTAAAGGGTCTAGCCCTTAGAGTCCATTTTCACAATAAAGGATACTGTCTCCAACTAATATTAAAACCATAAATAAAATAAATAAATAAATAAATAAAATTATAAATTAATTGGAACAAGGCAAGTTGAGTGGGGCTTGACTAAATGTAAGTTAGTAGTTTCGTGGCCTTCACAAAATCAAATATCTTTTCAACAGATGCTACATCGTCTCCTAGGGCGACCGAGAGATCCGTCGAAAGGCCTAATCTCCTTCGCTCATCATCAAACTGGGGGCATTGCAGTAAGACATGTGACACAGACAATACTGTGTCACATATCTCACATACTGGGGCCTCCTCAGACCACAGTAGATGTTTATGAGTCCACCAGCAATGCCCGATTCGTAGTCTGGTTAGGACTACTTCCTCGAGTCTGGAGGGCCTACATGATGACTGCCAAGAATTAACATTTGGTTTCACTATTCTTAATTTATTTTCTGTAATTTCATTCCACTCATTTTGCCATTGTTTAAAAACCAAGTGCTTTATACATGTCTTCACATCACTCACAGGCACTTGGTCATAAAAAGTCCACCTCTTATTAGCAGCTTCTTTAGCTGCAACATCCGCCATTTCATTACCTGGTATACCAACGTGGCCTGGCAACCATATGAAATCTATTTCCACCCCTTTAAATTTTAGGTCCAACAGAGATGACTGGATTTTCTGTACCAGTGGATGGATGGAACCAATAGACTCGATGGCTTTTAGAGCAGACAAGGAATCACTTAGGATTACATACTTAGTCTGGGAGAGTGCGGATATGTAGCAAAGAGATTGTAGAAGAGCATATAGCTCTGCTGTGTATATCCCACAGAGTGGATGTAGTCGAAACAGAAATGATGTTTTCTTCACCACATATGCACATCCAACCTGACTTCCCTGCTTGGAACCATCTGTATAGATGGCAGTACTAGAGCTGAAGTCTGCAAGGAGTCTATAAAATTCACGTTGGTATTCCATAGGAGAAGTTTTTTGCTTGTCAAGTCTGGTAAGGCAGAGGTGGACGTTGGGACATGGGAATGTCCATGGTGGGAATTGGGAGAATTTTGTTTCTGGCATCCTGGGGATATTAAATTCCATTTCTCCGAAATATCCTTTGACTCTCATACCCAAGGGCTTTAGAGAACGGACCCGGACAGCATATAGGTGGCTATATCTCTGCACAAAAACTGCTTCATACGCCGGATGATTTGGCTTGGATTTAAGGGTTATTGCGTAACGCATAGACAGCAGTTTACGGCGCATATAGAGTGATGGTTCCCCAGACTCACAAAGAATACTTCCTATAGGGCTGGTTCGAAAAGCACCTGTAGCCAAGCGAATCCCTGTATGGTGAATCACATCAATCGCCTTAATAGCTGATGGTGCTGCTGATGCATATACTATGCTACCATAGTCGAGCTTTGATCTAATGAGCATCCGATATATTCTAAGCAGGGTGGTCCGATCTGCTCCCCAGGATTTGTGGCTGAGAACTCTTAATACATTTAGGGCAGCTAGGCATCGGGATTTCAAATATTTAAGTTGAGGACGCCATGTTAGTTTATGATCAAATTTAATTCCCAAGAAGTATGCACTTTCAACACAAGGTATCTCGGTGCCATTTAAAAGAAGGGATGGATTAGGGTGTAGACCACGAATTCTACAGAAATGGATACAAACTGTCTTGCTGTGCGAAAAGGTGAATCCATTTTCTGTTGCCCATTTGTATATTCGGTTAATTGTCATTTGCATTTGACGTTGCAAAATAGTCATATTTTGGGATGCTAGAAATATACCATAGTCATCCACAAAGAGACTTCTATCAATAGGATGTCTAATACATTGGGCAAGTCCATTTACAGCAACAGCAAACAGTAATACACTTAAGATAGACCCCTGAGGGATTCCATTTTCCTGTGTGAAAAGCCGAGACTGAAAAGTCCCGACACGTACCCTGAAGTAGCGCTCTTTTAGAAAACTCTTAATAAAGAGTGGGAGATTACCACGTAATCCCCAAGAATGTAATGTCTTAAGAATGCCAAATCGGAGTCGGGGTCGGAGACGGAAAGCTCTAAATGCTCGTCGTTTATCCTTAATGGCAGAATGACATTCGTCATTCCACCAAGGAACAGGGACGCGACGAAGCCGAGCAGAGGATTTCGGAATGCTAATTTCCGCCGCCTTTATTATGGTATCCGTGAAGTATTTGACATGTTTATCTACAGAGGAAAATTCCTCCTCCTCTAGCTGAATTGATTCAGAGAATTTTTCCCAATCAGCTCTTCTCGTTATCCACTTGATAGGGCGAGGCTCCATTGGGGAGGCAGTCAGATGCGTCAGGATAATGGGAAAATGGTCGCTACTACACAAATCTTTGTATACTTCCCATTTGAATGTTGGAGCAACAGTGCTGGAACACACAGAAAGGTCAATAGCTGAAAATGACCTGCTTCCAGCACTAAAATGTGTGTCGCTTCCATCATTTAGAATTATCATGTCTAGACTCGAAAATATATTTGAGAGCCGACGTCCCCTTACATCAGTTCTTTTGCATCCCCACTCTGAATTATGGGCATTGAAGTCACCCAGAAGTAGGAATGGCAATGGCAATTGTTCAATTAAATCCAGTAATTTATTTATATTGATGGGCTCATTAGGGGGAAGATAGATGGAGCAAATTATTATCTGAGCAGGAAGATACACTCTAACTGCAACAGCCTGCAGTTCTGTAGTCAGAGTCACTTCTTCTGAAAGAACAGAGTCGTGCACTAGAACAGCCACACCTCCATGGGCCTGAGGTACCCCGGCAAGATCCTTGTTATAAACAGCATACCCCCGAAGCTGGACATCATCATTTTCTTTAAGTCGTGTTTCCTGAAGAGAAACACACACTGGAGATAATTCTGAGAGAAGTATACTTAATTCTGGTAGGCGATATCGGAAACCATTGCAGTTCCATTGAAGTATGGTATTCATGGTTCTGTATATGGTTCAACGGTTCAGTTTATGTTTTGTTTTCCCTTTTTTTCTGCGAATCCTATCAATTAAATCTTTATCTATATTAGTCTCCATCATTTCATCAGAGTCCAATTCCTCTACTAACTTTTCGGACTCTTTGCATGGTGTTTTGGTTTCTTTGCCCAATTTTTGTTCCGTAGAATTTCTTTCGGATGAGGAATCATTAGCTCTAGAGTGTACCTTGCTTGTTAATATTTCAGCCTCTTTTTTATTGCTTAAAACAGCCTTTGGTTCATTACTAACACTAACAGTAACAGGTTTATTCCCTGGAGGAACGGACTGGTAGCTTCTGAGTTCAGATAATTCACTTCGAAGTTTCTTCTGTTCTTCTACGAGTTCCTTCACCAGGGTTAATAGGTTAGGTATTGGGTTTATGGTGCATCGACGGCTGAGGTCATTTAGCACCTTCGGTAGAATTAATTTTTTTTTCTGGTTAGTTATTTTCAAACAAAGTGGCAGTAGTTACGAAGGTTAACAAACATTTAAATGCAAGAGAGCTGTCATGTTAATCATATTTAGATCTTCCTTACGGGTTTTTAGATTAGAGGAAATAACTCGGCTTCCCTAAGGAAATTCAATATTCCGTCCACCATGATGGGGTCGTTACCCACTATTTCCTTCATTTCTCCTCTGATGTTGTGTTTATCACGTCTCTCCAGGTAATGAGGGCATTCGGTGAGAATGTGTTTTATAGTTAGTTGGGATTCACAATGCTCGCATTCTGGTGGCTCTTTCTCTCTTGTGAAAAGATATGAGTGAGTTAGTTTGCTGTGCCCTATTCTTAGTCTGGTGACCACAACTTCCTCACGCCTATTATTTCGGATAGAAGATAGCCATTCCACAGTATCGGGTTTAATACTGCGTAATTTATTTTCTACGATCAAGGACCAGCGACTACACCATTTCTGTACTGTTTTCTGTATTAATAAATTTCGTAGGTCTACTGCCAATATGTGTGGGTCTCCTATTTCATTCTCTCTAAGTGCAGCTTTAGCTGCAGCATCAGCTTTCTCATTCCCAGTGATTCCCATGTGTCCAGGAATCCAGACAAGGGATACATCCACTCCCCTTGCTTTCAGAAGCAAAAGGGATGAGTGAATGCCCTGTACTAATGGGTCCATGTTGAATGTTTTGGAGATCATCTGAAGGGCACTGAGGGAGTCTGTGCAAATTAGGAATGAGGAGTTCCTGGAGTTGATAAGTTCTACTGCCTTCTTGATTGCAAATAGTTCTGCAGTGTAGATACTGCAGAAAGGGTGTAATTTTATCTGTATGGATCCAAAAGGCTCTGCTACAATAGAGCAGCCACAGGCTATCTCAGATTTCGAACCGTCTGTGTATATGGCAGTACAGTTAGTATGAGCCTCTAAAATTTCCTGAAAGCCCCTTTTGAATGTCCAAGGATGGGTATCCTCTTTGGGGTTCCTGGCCAGATCGTAAATGATTTTTGGTGTGGGAATCTGCCAAGGTGGGAATTTTGGGAAGCCAGCAGGATACAGCTTTGGCAATTGAATACCTGTGTCATTGATAAAATTCAAAAAGCGTATTCCTAGGGGAAGAGTTGCCCGAGGTCGCCTATAAAACAATTCTTTAAAATTTGGTTTAAAAAGCAGACTGTAGCAGGGGTGGTTCTTTGTCGATAAAATTTTACTTACATAGTTGCCCATTAAAATATCCCTGCGAGTTTCTAGAGGTGGCTCCCCAGATTCAGCATAAATGCTGACTACTGGGCTGGTTCTGTATGCACCTGTTGCCAGTCTTAGTCCACAGTTGTGGGTGGAGTTTAAAGGGCGCATATATGAACTCCGTGCAGAAGCATATATAAAAGAGCCATAGTCAAGCTTTGACCGTATCAGTGCCCTGTAAAGAAGAAGCATTGATCTACGGTCTGCACCCCATCTACTACTGCTTAAAAAACGTAAAATATTCAAGGTCCTTTGGCATTTATTTTTCAAGGAGTTTATGTGGGACTTCCAGTTCAGTTTTCTATCTAAAAACATTCCCAAAAATTTAACATTTTCCACGAAGGGTAAAGTGATATTCCCAAGTTTCAAGGTTGGGTTTGGGTAGATTCCTCTCAGCCTGGAAAAATGGACACACTTCGTCTTCTCACGAGAGAAAACAAACCCTGTAGTGTGTGACCAGTGCTGGAGTTTATTCAGAGTCAGCTGGATTTGTCTCTCAGCAGAAGATAACTTAGAGGACCTGCAAAATATTGCAATATCGTCTGCAAATAAGGAGGCATGAACGGGGCTTTTGATACAGTCCGCCACATCATTTATTGCTATGGCAAACAGTGTCACACTAAGTACTGAGCCTTGAGGGACTCCGTTTTCTTGAACATGAAGCCTTGAAAGTTGGTCGCCTATCCGTACTCTAAATAACCGTTTCCTTAGAAAGTTGGATATAAAGATGGGTAAGTTTCCATAGAAATTCCATTCATGTAGCGTTTTTAAGATTTTGAAGTGCCATGCCCTGTCGTAGGCTTTTTCAATGTCAAAGAAGACACCTATTACATGCTGGTGGTGAAGAAATGCTTCCTGGAGTAAGTGTTCTATTTGCACCAGATGATCAATAGTGGACCTGCCCTGTCGGAAACCACACTGCATATTGCAAAGAAGGTTGCGGTTTTCGAGACACCAGATTAGCCTTCTATTCACCATTCTTTCCATTAGCTTGCAAAGACAGCTTGTTAAAGAAATTGGACGGTAATTTGATGGTGAAGACTTGTCCTTTCCTTGTTTAGGAATGGGCACTATAAGTGATTCGCTCCAACTTTCAGGGAATTCTCCTTCCTCCCAGACTTGGTTGAGGGTCTTCAGGAGTTCCCTCTCTGTTTCTTCTGAAAGGTTCCTTAGGAAGGCGTTATGTATAAGATCACTTCCTGGTGAGGTGTCTTTCGAGTCTTGTATGGCCAGTTTCAATTCTTGGAATGTGAATGGTTCATTATATGGGGCAGTTTGTCTTGAGTTTCTGAAATTCAGGATTCTACCTTCTGAGCGACGTTTATATGCTTTGAAGGGAGGTTGGTAATTATCTGTACTGCTGGAAATTTCATAGTGCTTTGCAAAGGTATCTGCTAGTTTGGCAGGGGATGTGATCACATTGCCATTTATTTTTAGTGCAGAGGGATTGCAGTGGTTACTGCCCATTATAGATTTCACTTTGTCCCATACTTGCTTGATTGGGGTTCGGTGGTTGATTGAAGAGGTGTATTTAATCCAGGAGGCCTTCTTGGCCTCTTTTATTACTTTCCTTGCTTTTGCCCTAAGCTGTCTGAAGGATGATAGGTTCCGTGCAGTGGGGTACGTTTTGAAGATGTGGAGGGCTTTTTTCCTCTTTCGAATTGCAACTGCACAGTCATCATTCCACCATGGAACTGGAGGTCGATGGGGGCTTCCATGGGACATTGGTATGTTTTCCTCGGCAGTTGTAATGATAGTTGTAGTTAGAGCCTCGATGTTGTGCAGTGCTCCTATGCTAGGGTCATATTTGAATTTAATCATTTCCTTAAAGTTTTGCCAGTCAGCTTTCTTTAGAATCCATCTTTTGGGAAAATAAAAATTGTGACATTGCTTTCCCGTTTTCTTGATAAGCAAGGGAAAGTGGTCACTTCCGCAGAGGTCATCATGTACAGACATTGAAAACAGCAGAGAAATTGTGCTTGAACTTATAACTAAATCAATAGATGAGTATTCTCCATTAAAAGCATTAAAACGTGTTTTCTCTTGGTTATTAAGTAAAATCAGGTTAGAATCAGTTAAAAAGTTTTCTGTAAGTCTACCCCGACCATTATGATCTCCCATATTGTCGCCCCACATAGTATTGTGTGCATTAAAATCACCAAGTAAAATATATGGTTTGGGGAGCTGTCGAACTAGATCTTCTAGCGTGTCTCTCGTAAATGGCGCCCATTCTGGGAGGTATAGATTGCAGAATGTAATCATTTCTGGGATAGCTGTGGTGACTGCCACAGCCTGTAGGGGTGTCTGCAAATCCACCAGGGAGGCGTGAATGCTCTCCCTGATAAATGTGGCCACCCCACCACGGGCTCTGTTACCTCCATCGTCGTCCACCCTGAACATTTTAAAACCCCTTAGGTCCACCATGTTGGTGCCTTTAAGGTGGGTCTCCTGCAAGAAAATGCAGGCAGGGTTGAGGTTGTGAATCAAGACTTTTAACTCTTCAAGGTGAGTGTAATAGCCATTACAGTTCCACTGTAATAAGAGAGACATAAGTAAATAGATGGGAGGGTAAAAAAGGTATGTTTAAACCCTGCTAGGTTATTATGTTGTCTGTACTTATCAGCGGTTGATCCCAATTCTCCTGCTCTTTTTTCGATCCAGGAGAATTTTTCTGCGTTCAGCCTCAGTGAGGACATCATCATCCTCCAGGTCCTCCATGCAAGGGGATGTCTTGGTGGGAGGCCTCTGAGAGGGTGTAATCTCAGTTTGTGTGGGATGAGAAGATCCAGGTGGATCTGTCCTAGGCAATGCAGTGTTTGTGTTCGAAGGTTGGGTCTTCTTTGTTTTATCCTTCTTGGGCGAGTCCACTAAATTATCTTTTTCTACCTCCATTTCAGATTCCGAGCTTTCTTTCTCATTCTTGTTATTTTTTGGTTTCTTCTTTCCGTCCAGGATACCAGTTTTTTCTATGACGTTCTCTGCTTGTGTTTGTACCTTGCTTGTTAATATTTCAGCCTCTTTTTTATTGCTTAAAGCAGCCTTTGGTTCATTACTAACACCAACAGGTTTATTCCCTGGAGGAACGGACTGGTAGCTTCTGAGTTCAGATAATTCACTTCGAAGTTTCTTTTGTTCTTCTAGGAGTTCCTTAACCAGGGTAAATAGTTCGCCCATGGTTGCCTGAGAAGAGGGATTGGCTACTACTTTCGAAAAAGGGATGGGAGGAGGTGGAGTCGCCATCACCTGTTTCCTGGCTTCTGTCACTGAGATCTTACGTACAGCTCTGAGCTCTTGAATCTTCTTTTCAGTGCGAAAACTAGGGCAGTCCTTAGACCAGGCAGAATGTTCTCCTTTACAGTTTATACAACGATGCCCTGAGAGACATTGGGTTCCCTCATGGGCCTTACTGCTACAGTCTGGGCAGATCTTCTCCCGACTGCAAGTGAACTTGGTATGTCCGAATCTGAAGCAGTTAAAACACCGCATTGGATTCGGCACATACGGTCTTATTCTTTCAACCTGGTAACCTAGCTTTACATCAGATGGCAACTGAGGAGTTCCGAAGGTGAGTATTAAGGAGGCAGTAGGTTTTAGAACACCATCCCTTTTCGTCATTATTCTTTCTACTTTTATGACACCTTCGGTGGCTAGCTCTGAGCACAACTCCTCAACTTCCATGTGCTGCACTTCGAAGCATTTTATAACGCCTTTGCTGTAATTTAGGCTCTGATGTGCATCAACCTTAACTGCAAAGGGACCAAGAGACTTCAGATTAAGGAGTTTTTTACTCTGAGCATCTGTTGTTGTTTCTACAAGCAAGGTTCCGTTTCGTAACTTCTTTGTTGAGGCTACTTCTCCCACAGTGTTCTTTATGGCTTTAGCCACCACAAATGGTGAAGTTGCGTTGAAATCTTTCCCATCATCCATTCTGCTAATTATTAGGTATCTTGGCACAGATATTTTGGCCTCATTAGCTTTGGCCACCATTTTTACTGGGCTCTGTGAGCGCAGTCTCTTTCCTTTTCCTTCCACTCTACTATCCACTTCAACAACTTCCATTTTAAGCCGCTACTTCGCCGAGTTCAGGACTCGTTGCCCCCCCTCAGCCCCGTGGAGGCGGCGGCGGGGAATGAGCTCTTTACTCTTTCGGTGTCGCTTTAGAGATGTTTTAGCGAAAGAGAGTTAATAAGGTATCACTCCAAGTGATACAATAAAAGGTCCTAGGACCAAAAGAAGCGCTGGGATACCCCCCAGCAGGTAGCAGAAGAGCACCGGGTTACCCCCCGGCAGGTAGCTCAAAACAGTGGATGGTGACCGGTATCCGAACCCGGTCGCTTACCAAGCCACTGTCCCCATGAGGGGCAGGGTTAATAGTTCGCCCATGGTTGCCTGAGAAGAAGGACTGGCTACTACTTTCGAAAAAGGGATGGGAGGAGGTGGAGTCGCCATCACCTGTTTCCTGGCTTCTGTCACTGAGATCTTACATACAGCTCTGAGCTCTTGAATCTTCTTTTCAGTGCGAAAACTAGGGCAGTCCTTAGACCAGGCAGAATGTTCTCCTTTACAGTTTATACAACGATGCCCTGAGAGACATTGGGTTCCCTCATGGGCCTTACTGCTACAGTCTGGGCAGATCTTCTCCCGACTGCAAGTGAACTTGGTATGTCCGAATCTGAAGCAGTTAAAACACCGCATTGGATTCGGCACATATGGTCTTATTCTTTCAACCTGGTAACCTAGCTTTACATCAGATGGCAACTGAGGAGTTCCGAAGGTGAGTATTAAGGAGGCAGTAGGTTTTAGAACACCATCCCTTTTCGTCATTATCCTTTCTACTTTTATGACACCTTCGGTGGCTAGCTCTGAACACAACTCCTCTACTTCCATGTGCTGCACTTCGAAGCATTTTATAACACCTTTGCTGTAGTTTAGGCTCTGATGTGCATTAACCTTAACTGCAAAGGGACCAAGAGACTTCAGATCAAGGAGTTTTTTACTCTGAGCATCTGTTGCTGTTTCTATAAGCAAGGTTCCGTTTCTTAATTTCTTTATTGAGGCTACTTCTCCCACAGTGTTCTTTATGGCTTTAGCCACCACAAATGGAGAAGTTGTGTTGAAATCATTCCCATCATCCATTCTGCTAACTATTAGATATCTTGGCACAGATATTTTGGCCTCATTAGCATTAACCACCATTTTTACTGGGCTCTGAGAGCGCAGTCTCTTTCCTTTTCCTTCTACTCTACTTTCTACTTCATCAACATCCATTTTTAGCCGCTACTTCGCCGAGTTCAGGACTCGTTGCCCCCCCTCAGCCCCGTGGAGGCGGCGGCGGGGAATGAGCTCTTTACTCTTTCGGTGTCGCTTTTAAGATGTTTTAGCGAAAAAGAATTTATCAGGTATCACTCCAAGTGATACAAGAAAGGTCCTAAGACCAAAAGAGAAATGCTGGGATACCCCCCAGCAGGTAGCAGAAGAGCACCGGGTTACCCCCCGGCAGGTAGCTCAAAACAGTGGATGGTGACCGGTATCCGAACCCGGTCGCTTACCAAGCCACTGTCCCCATGAGGGGGTACCTGTTCCGAAGTGTTTCACTCTATGTTGGGAATATTTTTGGCATTCTGTGAGAATGTGCTTCATTGTAAGGTGCGAGTCACACTCCTCGCACTGGGGTTGGAGAAAAGGTATGTGTGTGTATAAGCACTATGCCCTATTCTCAGTCGAGTTATGACCACCTCTTCTCTTATAATATTTCTAACAGAGGAGTTCCAGGGTTTGGTATCCTCTTTGATGGCATGCAACTTGTTTCCAACAATAGAGGACCAACATTGTTCCCACCCTCTCAAAACAATGCTTTTTAAATGGTATTTGAGATCATCCGCGATTACTTCTTCCCAATCTATATCTGGCTTCTTGGTTGTTTCTTTTGCTACCCTATCAGCCGCCTCATTTCCGAGGATATTAACATGGCCAGGAATCCAAAGAAATTTTATTTGTATCCCCCTGTTCCGTGGTGTATTCAGTAGGATTTGCACTTCCAGGACAAGTGGGTGTGAAGGTTCGTATTTTGTAATGGCTCTCAGGGCACTTATTGAATCAGCAGACTAGGATGGGCACTTCTGCGTCCAGGGAGGATTCCACAGCTAGCTTAATGGCCATGAGCTCTGCTACAAATATGCTGCTCATTGGGTGTAATTTGGCCCCATGGGGCGTCTGAGACTTTACATATGCACTTGCACAACCTGCATTAGACTTTGATCCATCTCTATAAACTAGGTTAAAACCAGGGTATTCAGATATAACCCTCAAAAACTGCAACGGAGTTCATCAGGGAGTACATTGGTTTTTGACCTGTCTGCCAAGATAAATGAGACATCTGGCAAGGGGAGTTTCCATGGTGGTTCACTAGTTTGGCGTGCTCGCATGATATTCGGGAACATTAAGCCATTGTTATCTAAAAACGACTGGACTCGTACAGCTAACGGCTGTATTGCACGAGGTCTTCTATTAAAAACATTTAAAAAGTTACTGTTAAAAATATATGGAATTGAAACCAACACACCAAGGCATAAACATGGTCGCAGATTAAAGGTGGATTCTAGAGTGCTTAACCCTTTAAGTACTGAGGTTCCCATATGGGAACGGACTGCAGCTGCACTCTCTAGGTAGCTAAACAGTATCTCGAGTGTCATAAAATGTTATTCAGTAAACGTTATTTTGAGGGCTACGAGGGTCCAAGGCTTAGCTTCATTTAAGTTTTGATGCAGGTAAGTCCAGGGAAATATTTCTTGTGATTTTCTGAAAGACAGGGAATTTTTGAAATGGATATCCCTTTACCAACTAATTTTTGTAAGTTTTATTTTTTAAATTTAAAGAAGTCTTTTGCTTAAATATCTTTAGTATGATAGTAGCACAGAATAGAGACCTACGGAATCAGAAGGGACACACTGTGTTGGTCTTCTGGGTTTTCTTGTGGCAATTTATACCCCTAGCAGCCGATTTCCCAATTAAGGCCGCCATTTTGCTGGTATGTAAAATCTCGCAGCTGCAGTAATACTAACTATGTGAACTTTTGTATTCACAAATACGCGTTTATGAATAATGTAAATTAGCTATTTTTTGTGAATAATTATGAAATTGGAGGAGAGAATGTTCTGTCGCGGTAGCTTAATTGGCTAAAGCATCCGCCCGGCAAGTAGAAAATCTGGGATAATAATTCCACTCTAACAGCTTGTTCTCCCGGTCAAAAATGTCAAAATTTCATATTTTCCACCGCTAACCAAAGGTTTACATAATATTTTTAAAGCTTACAACTTAAATATCTGCTTCTATAATCAATTTAAGCTTAAAAACATTTTAGGTTCAACCAAAGATAAAATACACACACTCGAAAAACCTGGCATCTATATGATATCTTGCCCTGATTGTAACAAAAAATACACTACGGTCTAAAATTAAAGGGACCCCTAAAATAAAATAAAACCATTTTTAAATGACCATATCTCTGAGCTGGTTAGGCCTTTTATGGCTCCCGACCCATCAAAATGTTTGTATTGATGTCTAGCTTAAGATGCTTGCTTTAAATTGCTGTTTTGACTTTCAAGGGAGCAATGGAGTTCCATTGAAGGAAAAAGAAATGTTTTTGAGAAAAAAGTGTTTTTTTTATCAAGTTGTACGGAGTTTGGAAAGTTTTTGAGAATAAATCAAAATAAATCCTCTTTCTAGGGAAGATTTCACAATCCATTCACCGTAACTCTGTACCTACTGAAACTTTAGTTTTTCGAGTACCAAATATTCAAAAAAATTAGTGGATAGACATTTCAGCGTAAAAATTTCCAAAAAGCAGGTCCCTGGAATGGCCAGTTTTGGGGATCTTAAGTTCTTTGAACCCCGGTTCAAACACACTTTTTTGTTTGAATAAAATTAATCTTTAAAAAAAATTTTTTTTAAGTCACAAAAAAGGGAAAAAACAAAAAAAGAAAGAAAAAGAGTTTCAAAAAAAGGGCCTAGATCCTGACACGTCCACGTTGTTGGACCTGGGTTAGGCTAAGAGCAGGAAAATGACCTGGAAATCTCGAGGGGTCAGAAGAGCCCCCTCGAGAAAATTAACAAAAATCAACATGGTAGCTTATACAGACCATTTTCAAAGCGCTGCCAAAGCAATTCCATCTGTACAAACTTCAAATAGAAAAACGCATTTGAAGAACTTAAGATCCACAAAATTGGTCATTCCTGGGACCTGTTTTTGGGAAATTTTCACGGCGAAATGTCTATCCACTAATTTTTCCGAATTTTTGATACTCAATAAACTAAAGTTTCAGTAGGCATGGAGTTGCGATGAATGGATTGTAAATATCGATATTTTACTCTCTTTACAGAAGATTTTTCCATGATCCTTGTTTTTCGTTTACTGTTAAGTAAAAATTTCGGCGAGAGGAAGAAACGTTTCAACGAGTTCCAAATAGTAACAATCCAATCAAAACAACATTTTCATTCTTTAAATATATACTCATTTTTGACTGAATACTTTTCTATTATTTGCGATTCTTCCGTTATCGATTTTGTAAAGCAACTTTTTCACAGAAATGGATTGATGTGAAAATGCGAACTTGGTCTCTTTATGTAAGATATTTAGTAGTGTTATACCTTTCGTTAAGTACAATTGACTGATTTATTTCATACAAATTTACATTTAACGTAGATGTGCCCTGAAAAGTGTATGATGTAACATGTTTTCCTACTATGTTGGTCTTTACAGTGAACTAAGTAGGAATTAATATAAAGTTACAGGGGTTCTAGGATGGCTACCGTGAAGTTTATTAAACTTCAGTACTTACGATATTCACAAGTAAGTTCAATTGACGGTTTTGCTGTGGTGAAAGCGTCCAGTTACCTTGAAATTTGATATTCCTATAAATTTGAAATCTCCTGCTTCTAAAACTCAAATTATATTCCACAATAGAGAAATTCATAAACCCTTTAGTTGCGGGAGCTATTCCCGAATGCAGAAATAAGACAGGACACAAGTTATCATTATGCTCAGTGTCCCGAATTTCCCGGTTTATTATTTAAGTAGTAGTAGAAGTAAGGGTTATAAGGTGCCTTGACAGCAAAGGTCATGTTGCACCGTATACAGAGGAGGTATATGTATCATGATATTATTTTATTTTTAACATAAGTTGAAATTTAAATATTATTCAAATTTATTCTTCATTACTTATATTTTTAATCTATTTTATATTTTTAAATCTGTTTAATCAATTTTACTTCACTTAAGAATTTAAGTGACAGTCTAATTTTTCCACATCATTCCCCAGAATTTCCTTAAGATTACCTTGGAGATACCTATTTCTGATGCACTGATATTTGGTACATTCAGTGAAGAGGTGTCTTATAGTTAGGCGAGATTCACAGTGGTCACAATATGGTGGATTCTTCTCTTGCGTGAAGAGATAAGAGTGCGTTAGTGCACAATGCCCTATCCTCAAGCGTGTGATCACTACTTCCTCCCGCCTACTTCTCCTGATAGAGGAAGACCAAGGGGCTAGGACGGACTTGATCTCGCGCAATTTATTATTTTCGATGGTCAGCCATGAGTCCTGCCATAATTTTGAAATGATTTTACGAAACATACTTTGCAGATGTCGAGTGTTGCCAAGAATGGAGTATCTACATTAGCTTTTCCAAGGGCTTCTTTGGCTGCAGAGTCGGCAAGTTCATTCCCTCTGATTCCAACATGTCCGGGGACCCAGATAAAGTAAAATTGATTTCCTCTTGCCACTAAACGGGCAAGCGAAGCATAATGTCCTGGACGAGAGGATGGAAGGAGTCGAGAGTGGAAATGGATTGCAATGCACTAATAGAGTCACTACAGATCATGAACTGGGTATCGCTGGACTTTACGTTAGCTAACGCAAGCTTGATTGCATATAGCTCTGCTGTGTAAATACTGCTTTCTGAGGGCAACTTTGCCATGGAGATAACGTCTTGGGAGGATACTACTGCACAGGCTGTTTCTGATTTCGAACCATCCGTGAAAAAGAGAGTGGCACCTGGGTGATTGTTGAGGATGTCCATGAATCGGTGCATGTATTCTTTTGGATGAGTGTCTAATTTCTTATATAAATTTAATTCCAAACAGATTTTTGGTTGTGGTATCTGCCATGGTGGGATTTTGTTATATCTAATGCTATGCACTTCGGGAAGCTGTATTCCTGCGTCTTCAATAAAAACCATAAAACGGATTCCTAAGGGCTTCGTTGCCCTAGGCCTTCTATAAAATAAATTAATAAAACTGGGTTTAAAAACATGATTAAAACATGGGTGCTCCCTTTGAGAAAGAATCTTGCTAGTGTAGTTTAGCATTGAGATTTTTCTCCGTGTCTCTAGAGGTGGCTCTCCAGTATCACAATTAATACTCTGAATTGGACTGGTTCTGAAGGCTCCTGTTGCCAACCTAAGACCAAAATTGTGTATGGTCTCCAATGGGCGGAGGTAACTCTTCCACCTCGAGGAGTATATTATGGAGCCATAGTCTAGTTTTGACCGCACCAATGCCCTGTATACAAGAAGCATTGACTTACGGTCTGCACCCCATGATGAGTTACATAAATATCTTAAAATATTTAAAACTTTGAAGCACCTGTCTTTTAAAATTTGGATATGTGTTCTCCAGTTCCATCTTCTGTCCAGTGTCATTCCAAGGAAATGTATGGATTCCACTGATGGAAGAGGGACATCCCCAAGTTTAAGGTTGGGTTTATTATTTAATATATCCCCTGTATTCAGGTTTAGATAAGCTCCAGAAATTGCGCTGCATATGATTTTGACAGTGAAATATATTTTTAAGTATTAGATGCTGCATATATTTTATATTTGTTACTTATTCTTTTGTTCTTGCACTTCCTTCAAATTTCTTATAATATGTGGTGCTGCTACTTTGATTTATTGAATTTATTTTTCAATAGTTATGTGTTACTTTCGACTTCATATAATTACAGATCATACATGAAAATTGATTTTGAAAAGAACTTGTTGTTAATATAATTTTATCGAAGGAATACGCATAACATTAATAGACTGCATATAATTATTATAATATTGAATATGAGTTATAGGAATAAGATAATTTTAAAATTTATAACTTGACAAATGAGCTTCAAAAGAGACAGCTCAATTCAATACCGCAATAGAGCAGAGAGAGTGAATGTCATTTAAGATATAGCGTTGTGAAGTTATTGTGCTAGTGATCCATATTTGCAGTTTCATATCTTAACAATCATATTCTTCTTCAATGCAATCATTTACATTGAAGTGCAATTTCAATTTCTCTTCATTTAGGTGTAAGGATTGGGTATCCTTCAGTAAAAATCCAGTCCTAGAGAGGAAATTTGCTTCTGGTGTTATTTTGGGGAAGACCCAATATCGTGTACGTGCAATTCATTTCGAGGATTGCTGTTTCCACACTGCTCGGAAAGAAAAAATTTTCAGAGGAGTATTACCCTCACTGCATCCACCTTTACCTCAGGATTCCATTATCACAAATACTGAGACTGCCTGTAGCTCAACACCAATACATTCACCTGGTCCTACCTTCACTCCTTCACCTATCCAGCTCAATCTCCTGCAACATCCTCTCTCTCTTTACCACTACGTACAGTTTTATTTCCTCGTACTTCGGAAATTCTCACATTTAATAACCCAGTCCCTCCACAGGGTCCTTCCTTCACGTCTTCAAATATTCCACCTAAATCTCCCAGATCATCCTCTCTACATTCTCCTTATAAGACTCCTCCACGTCCCCATCTATCCGATATCGGATATAAGCATTTGGTGCATTGTTCTCCCCGGAAGAAGTTACTGTTCCGTTATGCCAGATCACAGGAGAGGAAGGTTCGGATCCTCAAGGCAAGGTGTAGGCAATTAAGAAAGAAAGTGAAAGAAATGGGAAGCCTTCTAGGTGGAGGAGGATTAGATATAATAAATTACATTGAAGGTAATTTATCCCCTTATGCCATTACTTTATTAAATGCCCAATTGAGAACTACGCAAAGACAGCCAAGAGGTAGAAGATGGACTGCCGAAGAAAAAAGGATGGCACTGGACATGTACAAAAGAAGTCCAAAATGTTACAGACTTCTATGTAGCATGATTGTAGTGCCATCCACAAGAACATTGTCATCAATGTTGAATTCTG
Source organism: Sympetrum striolatum (assembly GCA_947579665.1). Taxonomy (NCBI): domain Eukaryota; kingdom Metazoa; phylum Arthropoda; class Insecta; order Odonata; family Libellulidae; genus Sympetrum; species Sympetrum striolatum. The sequence continues at coordinate 79,806,951 of OX388346.1, forward strand.
CTCCATTTTCTACAGGGATCAATCCCCAGGCATTAAAATGTATTTCTAATTCATTGAACAAGCTCCCTTATTGTGAAAGACTATGCATTTTGATACTCGATGAAATGTCAATTAGGGAACATTTGGACTATGATCCTGCAACAGACCAGATTTTGGGGTTTGAGGATCTTGGACATCTGGGTAGAAGTGGCAACCCAGCTAAATATGCTCTTGTATTTATGGTACAAGGCATATTAAAAAAATGGAAGCAGCCAATAGCTACATCCCATACAGCTCAGTCCGTGGGTCATCGGTTTAATTAACATATAATGTACGTATAACAGATCGTGTAAAAGATTGTTCTGTGGGTATAACTAACGTACAACTAGGGTATAATTTGGGGTGTCATGTCTGTGCTGTGGCTTATAAAATGCATATAACCCCTCAGGAGTGCTGACCGTAGTGACATCTGTCAGGAGATGTCACTACTATAACTCGGACACTGCTGTAAGTTACCATGGCTACCACTAGATGGCATTACGGAATAGTATTTCTATTGCTTGGCGGTACTTTGTATTAGCTATTATATATACTAGCTTCGTATTACTCTTCATTAGTTATACATAATAATTACATTCATTATTATTAAGAAATGACGGAATGTAAATGAATAGTTGAGATACGGATGGGAAAATTAATGCATGAGAAACATTGACTAAATTTTCAATTAATTTATTTATTTAATAACATTAACAGAACAAAATATGCACAGCATCACAGTTGCATACGATGGGCAGCAATTCCTCCGCTCTAAAAACAAGAAAACTTCATGATAATCTTAAATCAAAGCAATTAATCAAGGAGAAACAACAACTTCCCTACTCGACTTCATTATCCATAGTGTTTCGTTCAAATAAATATAGAGTACACGTGAAAAATATATTAAATAAACAAGAAAAATTCATGAAAATCTTAAATCTAAGCAAATAATAAAGGAGAAATCACTGTAATCCTACCTTGCAAGATGATAGAGAGGTTTTGTCCAACACTTAATTCCTAGCACTATCAGTTCTTAATGGCCTGGAAACAAGATTAAAGAAAATGAAATCAATGAAAGAAAGCATTAAATATTATGCATTAATGTGAAGATTGATACAAACCAGCGATATAATAAAGGTAAATGATATATAATGATGAAGTGTGATACAAACCTGCAACGTGAAATGTACGGCATCGTCCAAGATCACCAACAGATAGCTAATGGCCGCCAACTATCAAGTTTGTGCCGTTTGAGCCTATTCTCAAATTTGCTTTACATACAAGTACAGTACAAGCTGTTGTGTATGCCCTCAATAAAGGGCGTGGTTTATTGTTCAAAAATGTAAACTTAAAGGAAATGTATCTTACATTAATAAAGGAATTGCCCCGCAAGGTGGCCTAGCGTTTTGTTCCCGGCCGACTTAACCCAGCTGACCGTCCTTCAAGGACCGTTCCATCTTAGATATGCCTGGTCGCTTCCAAAATGATCTATTCGACTTTAACCAGGGGCTGTTTACTTGGATAGGCACTTCCTGTCAAGGTTTGCGCCTCTACCATGCTTTTGCGGAACTAAATGTAAGGTGCTCCGATCGACTTCCGTTTGGCATAGCGTCTTCAAAACGATTTCGGAAGCCATTTTTGGTGTTGGCGTTTGCTTTTTTTGGCTGCTATATATTGTGGGATCGTTTAGCTGCAATCATGCCTACAAAGGAACTGCATTGTGTTGTAAAAGATTGTAGAAGCAGTGTTGCCATGGATGTTGCGGATAAACGCATGTTTTGTTTCCCGAAGGACAAAAATACGTAAGTACAAGCATGGTCCGTCCAACAAATTTCTTGAAGTGTTTTAATTCGTTTCATTGAATACGCGTATTTCGTAATAGCGTAATTGCTAAGTTTTGCTTGCCTCCATTAAGCCTTCTGCATATACAATCTCGTGGCTAAGAAAATCCGAGCTACGAAAATTTCTACGGAATTGGGCGCGATTTGGTAAATTCGCTTCTAGAAGTAAAATTACTCCACATCGATTTTCCCTTGAAACTGTACAGCGAGAAAAATATTTATCATCGCGAAATTGATGTTCGGAGACGAAGTTAAATTTTAATAAAACAGCATGGGCTAAGGCAATCATAGTGAGTGTGCTGTGTAAGAGAACATGATTATGTGATCTTGTTAATGAACGTGATGAATCAGATTCTTTGAGTTGGGGAGTTTTATAGGAAAATCGAAGTTGTAGCATGAAAATGTGAAGCTTAAATAAATTGAAGGAGGGATTTACCAGATGCTATAATACATTATGACGAACCTTCAAAGTTCAATTTGGTGCCCCTTAGGAATTTTGGATTATGACCTTCCAACAATTCTTTCAAAGATATTTAAGTAGTCCCTAAAGAAGAAGCCGCGAAATAGGTTAAATGTTGAGAAAATTGGCGTTTGTTAATGCAGTGGAATTGCTCAAGCAGGCTAAAATTATCAAAAAAAAATTTTTTTGTTGTACAGCTTTAATATATGTTCATTTCTGTGTTACAATATCATTTCTATTCTGGCATTTGAGTGATATAAATCTATATATCTATATTATTGTATATCTATATTATTTTTGGATTTTTTGTTTATGTAAATAGTTTCTAATTATAAGTCTTGCAACTGCTGTTTGTTGATATTGTTAGCTGGCCATCTCTAAGTTTGATGCAACAAAACATTCCTCACTCTTTAATTACCGAAGTAATATATATTATAAGGGTACAGAATTTCCATCAACTTAGGATTGACCACATTAATAATCCATCTGGAATGAATAGTACTTTGTAACTTCCAAAATATATATATATATATATATAACTACATATGATTGAAGATGGTTTATACTAAATTCATACCATATTCATTTGATTTGCAGTAGTAATATCAATTTAAAATCATTGGTCCACTAGGCATTGGGTGTTGTATAAGAAAAATGTCGAAATGACTTTTAATCATAATTGAGGATTTAAAATGGTCCATTTGCAAGATAGTTTATTTGCAAAGAATGTTTTCACCATATGCTAATCTCCCAATAACGTCTTTTACAGATGTAAGAAGTGGGTTGACTTTTGTGAAAACCCAGACATCAGTGAGAGGCTAATGAGTGGTGCATTATTCTCAGAAAATTATCTAAGAGTTTGTGGGCTGCACTTCTGTAGAGAGAGTTTCACTCATGATCTGAAGACAAAATTGCTTTGTGGTGCAGTTCCTACTTTGCGGTGCACTCCTATCACTACATCCATTCCAATAATCTGTCATTCTGTTTCTGAGTCTCCACCCAGAACTTTGATAGACACTTCTGATGCTAATTTTGCATGTACATCAACTCCAATAATCTGTCCTTCTGTTTCTGAGTCTCCACCCAGAACTTTGATAGACACTTCTGATGCTAATGCTGCATGTACATCGACTCCAATCTCCCACCACTCCGCTTCTTACTCTCTGCCAAGAACTTCACGGTCACTACTACCGTCCTTTATTGATGCCGATCATCGATCAATATCTGCACCCTTATCTCCTCTACCTCTAACTGCATCACCTGTTGTGGAGAAGATAACAGAGCTCTCTCTGTCAGATTTGAATATGACAAGACATAAAGAACTAACGCCGCGGAAAAGGAAACTTTTTCACTATGCCAAGGTGAAGGAGAGGCAACTGAAGCGCTTGCAGTCCTCAACAAAAAAATTGAAGATGTTGCTGAAGGCATCAACATCTAAAAGCTCCCTTTCCCAAGTCATGAATATATTGAGCTCTTCATTATCACACAATGCTGCAGTCCTTCTGGCGTCCCAATTGAAGAGTGCTGGTAAGAAACCTAATGGTAGGAGATGGACACTAGATGACAAGTTAATTGCGTTGGCCCTCTACAAGAGTGGTCCAAAATCCTACAATCACCTACGTCACCTCTTCACCCTTCCATCTCGCTCGTGTATCAATCAGACTCTGAATAGGATTCCTTTTCCACCTGGGGTAAACCCTCAGCTTTTCTCCTCTCTGTCCCACTCTTTGAATCAAATGAAGCATTGTGATCGCATGTGTGTTCTCATGTTTGACGAGATGTCAATCATGGAGCATTGTGATTACAATGCTTCACTTGATTTGATTGTGGGATTTGAAGACCGTGGGAGCTATGGAAGGACTAAGAGTCTAGCAAAATATGCGCTAGTATTCATGGTTTGCGGTGTTTTGAGTAAATGGAAGCAGCCAGTAGCTTTTTATTTAAGCTCCTCCCAGACTAAATCGGAGGTGATTGTGCACCTTATGAATGAGGTGCTGCAACACTGCCATGATGCTGGCCTTCATGTGATTACCACAGTTTGTGACATGGGGGCAAATAACGTTAAAGCCATGAAGTCAATGGGATCATCTGCACTGCAGCCCTGGATAACATTTAGAGATCAAAAGATCTTTACATTATTTGATCCCCCGCATTTACTAAAAGCTACCAGGAATTTACTTCTAGCTCATAACTTTGTTATTCCTATTAATTTAAATGGTGATAAGATATTGGGCATGCCGTCGTGGAGCCACATAAAGGAAGCTTATAACCACGCAGCAGAGGCCATCCTCTACAGGCCTATTCATCACATAACAGATATCCACATAAATCCCCAAGGTAGGTTAACTATTGTAGCAGGTAGTATTATAGTATGTGTGTGTGTGTATATATATATATATGTACATATATTTGTTTGTCAGACAGTTTACCTTATGATTTGTATTCCTTTCATTTTGTTTCACTCAGTATTTATTTGCTATTTTCTTATTACCTTTTCAGGTCGAAAGAAAATGAAAGTAAGCCTTGCAGCACAAATTTTCAGCCGCTCTTTGGCAGTATATATTGAAGAAGGATTTCGTTCAGGTGAGTGTCAAATGTGTTAATAGCTTAGATTTATATTAGAGACTGTATTTACAATCTTATTCAAATTTTCTTAAATTAAAATTTTAGGGTGGTTGCCTTCTGGTGCTATAGCCACTGCATCCTTCATTGGGTTCATGGATGAACTGTACGATTCCATGAATGCAGATGGGAAAGGTGCTGCATTTAAGCCTCTTAAGGGTGAGGTTGGAGTTGGGAGTCCCCATTTCGAGTTCTGGGAAAGGGCCACCATCCTTATGAAGGATTGGAAAATGGAAAAGCAGAGAATGGAGGACTCGATTAGTTTCTGCCCGGTGCCGCCAACACAAAATGGGTGGCTAACCAATTTACAGGCTTTTCCCTTAACTTGTAAGGAGATTTTTAGATCTGTGGATAACACCACGAAAGTTTCCACAAGATCATTCAACCAGGATCCCCTGGAAAATTTATTTGGGGTGATAAGAGGGAATTGTGGCTCCAACACCCACCCTACAGCTACTCAATTCATTGGGAGCTTAAAATCTTCTGTAATTAATGGTCTTGCCTTCTCAGCAGCAACAACTCGCAAAAACTGCGAAGAGGATGAAAGGGTACTTCTGGACTCACTCAGATCCCTAATCAGCTGTAATAACGTTGTAGAGGATGATCAGGAGAAAGGCAGTCCATTTCATGGCTTCCTGGTGACAAAATTGGATAATGAAGTAGATAGTCATCCAATTTTGACTCCAGTTTGTTCCCAAATTTACAGAAAATCGGATGCTTGTGACCAATGCAGGTCTGCTATAGTGACTGACAGCCGCAGCCCGAGTCAGGAATTGGTGGAGGTTGTTCTAGCTGCCTCACAGCTGGCCATGACTATTCTGGATAGGGAACCACACAGACGTAAATTGTGCTTCAGCATTGTTAGAGAGATTGAGGCACATTTTGAATTCCTATGGCTGCAGACTAGATGCCTTCCTCACTGGCTGGTTATGAAGGAGTTCATCCTTCAGGTGTCTGTGAGGAAGACAATCCTTCATTGGTGTCAAAATAGGAATAGAAAGTGATGGTGAGTAATATGTTAAACATGATAGAGGATTTCTTCCCATTAAAAAGAAATACTCATACATGAATGAGTCCTAAACTCTTGAGTGGAACTCCTACTATTTTTCATACTTTCTTGATAATACTTCTTGACTTCCTTTTCCTTATTTATTATAAGCTACTTTATTCACACTAACAAAGAGGAAATAAATTAGTTTGTGAAAATTAGATAGTTATTGCTTAGAATTCATATGACTTGCTCCGTTCCTTCTCATTTTATTATTATATTTTGTTGAATTTAATTCTTCTTTCCAAATACTTATGGAGTTCAATATTTTACAATTATTCAGAGGAGTACCATGTGAGAGAGTTGCTGGTTTTGGTGTACAGCTCTTGTGTTGGACTTTCAGTTTTTACGTCTGTGAATTGCACTTTTTAATATTTTGCCTTTGGAGAGCTGTCTTTGCATGTTTCCTCAGTCGCTTCTTCAGTTCTTCAATATCTTTTTATAGGTTTCAAATTTCCTCTTTATTTGATTGGATTTTATTTGGTTTTCTTGCATTTCCCATTATATGGCTTCACAGTTTAAGTGCATTAGGTACTTATTATTCTTGATTGTTTGTCAGATTCTTATATTGTTACTCAGATTGTTCTTTGGGTGTCAAGTTGTCCAGCTTTATTAATATCATGAAATTCATCTCACTTCAAACAATATCTTCATCACATGTTATATACTGCTGAATACATTCATTTAATTGTTCAAAATCTTGTATTTACATTGCAAACTCTCATTTTGGCATTGGTTAATAGCTACTATTAGCTTCTTATTTTACAATTCAAGACCCTTTATTTATAAATGTAAGTACTTTGCAATGTTAGGTGTTAATTCACTTCAAGTTCACTTTATTTGGTGAACAATAATATTTAACAGAATTTATTTATGAATTGGTTTGAATTCCTATTCAGTTTCTATTCTTTTTATCATAGGAATAGCTTTTTATGGCTCATCAACTGCATTGACTAGTAACTATTACTTGGTGTAAAAGTTTACAAAGATTTTGACCTTATTTCTAGACAAAATATATGAACTTCGTTCTTTGCTAAAATATAACTGCTGTCAACAAGTACAGCAATAAAAGCTTAAGTCACTCTTTCTCTTCTTTGCAGGATTAATTACAGTGACATTACATGGTTCTCATATACCTCCTGGGGATCTCTTTCCATTAAAAAAGAGAAATGCATTCTCGCTGTATACCTCAAGGGTGATGTGGAAACTACAGCTACTACCTGTGACATTTACAGATTCCTACAGGGGTAGTGATCAGTTTTGTGTGCTAATAATTGACTGAGTACCTGTGATTAAAAAGAGAAGTTCTTAGAGTATTGTGTAAGAGATATTTTCCCATCATAGTAACTTTGAGGTTGTGAATTTTGAAGGTGTGACTTTCATAGAACTTTCTATTTAATAGTAATTGCCCAGAAGATAATTTTTTCCTATTTTTATATTCATCTTCTGAACTTTTTCCCTTCTTTTCAGTAGTTTCACCTCAAGTTATTGTAAATTTGATATTTTATAATGTTGATTATTTAAATTTATGGTTCAGACATCCCTATGTTGCACATTGTAAAATTATTATATGTAATAAATTTTTATTATTAAATAAATTTTACTTTCTATGTTAAATTTTTGCTTGTTAATGAACCTTTTAATAAATGATAAAACGATTAGAATACCAAAATCGGGAATCCAGCTAGCAGGCCTGCCTAAAATTGCCACTTCAAACTACTAGCGCCATCTCTCAGGATTTTTTTGAACTACTTGCTCCTTGAATATGTCTAAGTATTTCCAGAACGCTGGCCTATATACGAAGCAGAAGGTTTCATGGCCGTACTAGCGCCATACATGATTTGGCAAAAGAAATGGATCAATCGTTCCGATAAACTTGTAATAAATGTTGATAACCAAGCTGTTGTGTATGCCCTCAATAAAGGGCGTGGTTTATTGTTCAAAAATGTAAACTTAAAGGAAATGTATCTTACATTAATAAAGGAATTGCCCCACAAGGTGGCCTGGCGTTTCGTTCCCGGCCGACTTAACCCAGCTGACCGTCCTTCAAGGACCGTTCCATCTTAGATATGCCTGGTCACTTCCAAAATGATCTATTCCAGGTTAGGTTAGGTATTGGGTTTATGGTGCATCGACGGCTAAGGTCATTTAGCACCTTCGGGAGAATTAATTTTTTTCTGATTAGGTATTTTCAAACAAAGTCGCAGTAGGTACGAAGGTAAACAAACATTTAAACACAAGAGAGCTGTCATGTTAATTATATTTAGATCTTCCTTATGGGTTTTCAGATTAGAGAAAATAACTCGGCTTCCCTAAGGAAATTCAATATTCTGTCCACCATGATGGGGTCGCTACCCACTATTTCCTTCATTTCTCCTCTGATGTTGTGTTTATCTCGTCTCTCCAGGTAATGGGGGCATTCGGTGAGAATGTGTTTTATAGTTAGTTGCTCGCCACCACAATACTCGCATTCTGGTGGTTCTTTCTCTCTTGTGAAAAGATATGAGTGAGTTAGTTTGCTGTGCCCTATTCTTACTCTGGTGACCACAACTTCCTCACGCCTATTATTTCGAATAGAAGATGGCCATTCCACGGTATCGGGTTTAATACTGCGTAATTTATTTTCTACGATCAAGGACCAGCGACTACACCATTTCTGTACTGTTTTCTGTTTTAATAAATTTCGTAGATCTACTGCCAATATGTGTGGGTCTCCTATTTCATTCTCTCTAAGTGCAGCTTTAGCTGCAGCATCGGCTTTCTCATTCCCAGGGATTCCCATGTGTCCAGGAATCCAGACAAAGGATACATCCACTTCCCTAGCTTTCAGAAGCAAAAGGGATGAATGAATGCCCTGTACTAATGGGTCCATGTTGAATGTTTTGGAGATCATCTGAAGGGCACTGAGCGAGTCTGTGCAAATTAGGAATGAGGAGTTCCTGGAGTTGATAAGTTCTACTGCCTTCTTGATTGCAAATAGTTCTGCAGTATAGATACTGCAGAAAGGGTGTAATTTTATCTGTATGGATCCAAAAGGCTCTGCTACAATAGAGCAGCCACAGGCTATCTCAGATTTCGAACCATCTGTGTATATGGCAGTACAGTTAGTATGAGCCTCTAAAATTTCCTGAAAGCCCCTTTTGAATGTCCAAGGATGGGTATCCTCTTTGGGGTTCCTGGCCAGATCGTAAATGATTTTTGGTGTGGGAATCTGCCAAGGTGGGAATTTTGGGAAGCCAGCAGGATACAGCTTTGGCAATTGAATACCTGTGTCATTGATAAAATTCAAAAAGCGTATTCCTAGGGGAAGAGTTGCCCGAGGTCGTCTATAAAACAATTCTTTAAAATTTGGTTTAAAAAGCAGACTGTAGCAGGGATGGTTCTTTGAAGATAAAATTTTACTTACATAGTTGCCCATTAAAATATCCCTGCGAGTTTCTAGAGGTGGCTCCCCAGATTCAGCATAAATGCTGACTACTGGGCTGGTTCTGTATGCACCTGTTGCCAGTCTTAGTCCATAGTTGTGGGTGGAGTTTAGAGGGCGCATATATGAACTCTGTGCAGAAGCATATATAAAAGAGCCATAGTCAAGCTTTGACCGTATCAGTGCCCTGTAAAGAAGAAGCATTGATCTACGGTCTGCACCCCATCTACTACTGCTTAAAAAACGTAAAATATTCAAGGTCCTTTGGCTTTTATTTTTCAAGAAGTTTATGTGAGACTTCCAGTTCAGTTTTCTATCTAAAAACATTCCCAAAAATTTAACATCTTCCACGAAGGGCAAAGTGATATTCCCAAGTTTCAAGGTTGGGTTTGGGTAGATTCCTCTCAGCCTGGAAAAATGGACACACTTCGTCTTCTCACGAGAGAAAACAAACCCTGTAGTGTGTGACCAGTGCTGGAGTTTATTCAGAGTCAGCTGGATTTGTCTCTCAGCAGAAGATAGCTTAGAGGACCTGCAAAATATTGCAATATCGTCTGCAAATAAGGAGGCATGAACGGGGCTTTTGATACAGTCCGCCACATCATTTATTGCTATGGCAAACAGTGTCACGCTAAGTACTGAGCCTTGAGGGACTCCGTTTTCTTGAACATGAAGCCTTGAAAGTTGGTCGCCTATCCGTACTCTAAATAACCGTTTCCTTAGAAAGTTGGATATAAAGATGGGTAAGTTTCCATGGAAATTCCATTCATGTAGCGTTTTTAAGATTTTGAAGCGCCATGCCCTGTCATAGGCTTTTTCAATGTCAAAGAAGACACCTATTACATGCTGGTGGTGAAGAAATGCTTCCTGGAGTAAGTGTTCTATTTGCACCAGATGGTCAATAGTAGACCTGCCCTGTCGGAAACCACACTGCATATTGCAAAGAAGGTTGCGGTTTTCGAGACACCAGATTAGCCTTCTATTCACCCTTCTTTCCATTAGCTTGCAAAGACAGCTTGTTAAAGAAATTGGACGGTAATTTGATGGTGAAGACTTGTCCTTTCCTTGTTTAGGAATGGGCACTATAAGTGATTCGCTCCAACTTTCAGGGAATTCTCCTTCCTCCCAGACTTGGTTGAGGGTCTTCAGGAGTTCCCTCTCTGTTTCTTCTGAAAGGTTCCTTAGGAAGGCGTTATGTATAAGATCACTTCCTGGTGAGGTGTCTTTCGAGTCTTGTATGGCCAGTTTCAATTCTTGGAATGTGAATGGTTCATTATATGGGGCAGTTTGTCTTGAGTTTCTGAAATTCAGGATTCTACCTTCTGAGCGACGTTTATAGGCTTTGAAGGGAGGTTGGTAATTATCTGTACTGCTGGAAATTTCGTAGTGTTTTGCAAAGGTATCTGCTAGTTTGGCAGGAGATGTGATGACATTGCCATTTATTTTTAGTGCAGAGGGATTGCAGTGGTTACTGCCCATTATAGATTTCACTTTGTCCCATACTTGCTTGATAGGCGTTTGGTGGTTGATTGAAGAGGTGTATTTAATCCAGGAGGCCTTTTTAGCCTCTTTTATTACTTTCCTTGCTTTTGCCCTAAGCTGTCTGAAGGATGATAGGTTCCGTGCAGTCGGGTACATTTTGAAGATGTGGAGGGCTTTTTTCCTCTTTCGAATTGCAACTGCACAGTCATCATTCCACCATGGAACTGGAGGTCGATGGGGGTTTCCACGGGATATTGGTATGTTTTCCTCAGCAGTTGTAATGATACTTGTAGTTAGAGCCTCGATGTTGTGCAGTGCTCCTATGCTAGGGTCATATTTGAATTTTATCATTTCCTTAAAGTTTTGCCAGTCAGCTTTCTTTAGAATCCATCTTTTGGGAGAATAAAAATTGTGACATTGCTTTCCCGTTTTCTTGATAAGCAAGGGAAAGTGGTCACTACCACAGACGTCATTATGCACAGACATGCTAAAAAGTGGTGCAATGGTACTAGTACAAATCACTAGATCAATTGATGAATAGCTTCCATTAAAAGCATTAAAATGAGTTTTTTCTTTGTCATTCATTAAAATCAGGTTAAAATCATTAAAAAGGTTTTCTAGAAGTCGTCCTCGGCCATTATTATCTGCCATTGAATCACCCCAGAGGGTATTGTGGGCGTTAAAATCACCCAGAAGTACAAATGGCCTCGGTAGCTGCCTGACTAAGTCCTCAAGGCTCAGTCTGTTGACTGGAGCCCACTCTGGGAGGTATACATTACAAAAAGTAATTGGCTCTGGAGTAGCAATAGTGACAGCTATGGCCTGAAGGGATGTCTGCAATGCCACCCGGGAAGTGTAAAGGGCTTCCCGAGTGAATACAGCAACTCCACCGCGAGCTCTGTTACCAGTGTTGTCATCATTTCTAAAAGTGTTAAAACCATTAAAATGAACCTGATTAGTATTTTTAAAATGAGTCTCCTGTATAAAAAGGCAAGAAGGATTTAGATCCCTTAGCAGGATCTTAACCTCTTCTAGGTGTGTGTAAAATCCATTGCAGTTCCACTGTATTAAAAGCATAAAAATGAATAAATGAATAAAATGTGCAAAATAAATAAATAAATAAATAAGGGTTTTAACATTAAAATCTTAAGATCCATCAGAAGTTGGATCCGTGTCTGAATTTATCTTTTAATTTTGACTTTCGTCCCTTTTCTCCGTTCCAGGAGCACCTTCTGGAGTTCTGACTCGGAGACACTCTCGTCTTCCTCCATGTTGGAGTCAGAGGCTCTACTGGAAGATATTTGTAATTTTACATTTTGAACCTCCTGTCTATGAGGTTTCCCTTTCTTCTGTTCCAGGAGCAACCTCTGGTGGTCTGTCTCTGACAGACTCCCATCTTCCTCCATGTTGGAGTCAGAGGCTCTACTAGAAGGAATTTGTGAGGGAGATTTCTCCTTCCTGGGAGGAGGCTGTAAAGCAGCAAGAGGTTTTGGATTTTGAACCTCCTTTCTTGGAGGTTGACTTTTTCCGGGTTTTTTCCCTTCACCTGTACTCTGCGATATATCTTTATTTTTCTTTTCTGTCTCTTTGGACTTATTCTCTGGGGGATCAGTTTGGCAAGACACAGTCATCTTTTTAACAGGTGTAATGGATACACTTGCAAATGACCTTGAGAAAGTGGGACACATTAATTGTCTGAATTTTCTCCTGGCCTCATTATACGGAATTTTATCCGTGACCTTAATTTCCATTATTTTTTTCTCCTCTTGCAGCTTTGGACAGTCTCGTGCATGGACAGGGTGACTACCATTACAGTTGCTGCAAAGAGGTGGACTGGTACACGGCTCCCCTTCGTGCTTGTCCTTTGCGCATTTTGGGCAGGTGGGCTTGCCCTTGCATGACTGGGCAGTGTGCCCATATAAATTGCACTGGTAACAGCGCAAAGGACTGGGGATAAATGGCCTTACCGAGCATGCTTCGTATCCAACAAAAACTTTCTCTGGAGTCGTTTCCAATTCGAAGGTGAGTATGACCGATGTTGTCTTCACTATTTCACCATTTTGCCTCTTAGTGAGTCTGCGGCAAGAGATGACTCCCTGGGATGCCATCTCTTTCGCTATCTCTTCTTCTGAGACATACAATAGGTCGAAACAGGATATGACTCCCTGGCAGGTGTTAAGCCGTTTATGGATTTCTACTTTCACAGGAATGTCATGCAGCATTCTCATTGCCTGGAGTATGTTGCTCTGCCTATCATCTGCCGTTTTTATCAGCAAAGTGCCGTCCCTCAGCTTCTTGACCGATTCAAGGTTTCCTGGGACAAGATTGGAAAGCACTTTGTGAATCAAGAAGGGGGACACCTTGGTGAGATTTTCGCCTTCTTTTTCACTTTTTACTAATAGGTACTTTCTGCATTTTTCTACTGGTTCTCGCCCGCCCATTCCTGAGCGGGGTCTTTTTGGTGGAGGAGGGTTAGGATGCATAAAAAAATTCATCCCCTGAGCTCCCCACCCACCATGGAGCCACACAAACTGGGACGCGGCATCGCAAACCGATACGGTCGCCAGGGCTACCCAAGGGATATAGCGCCCTGGATGCCGCAGAACAGACTGGGAATGGCCTCCGGGACGGCGGTGGCTCCTCCAAACCACACCCCCCCATTGGCCTCCACCAGAATGGTGCGTGCATCCCAAGCACTTGCACAGGACTGACGTACGCTAGAAAGGATTTTATCCCCAGCCATCAGTAGCCGATTGGCCAGGGTGTGCTATTCCCTGGCCTCCCGTTTACAGTGAATTCGGGGCCAAAGAGGTGTGTTGTGCCAGATAGTATAAGAAGTCCATTTGGACTTGAAGTGCATCAGCAGCTATTCTGCTTGTGGTTGGCATTCAACCTCCAGGACACCCATCTCCTCCTTACGGGTCTCCACGCACGGCAAACACGTGGGTGAATCCTTGGTCAGCTGGCATGACCTCACACAGACAGTTGATTCACAAAAACTGCCCGGACTCAGCCCTTGCTGATCGAGGGGTTTGTTCTCGGGGTTTTCTCCCCGCCCAATTAGTCGCCTCTTACGACAGGCCGGGATGCCGTGGGAGTATTCTCCATCCCCCTACCCGCAGGGGTGAATGATCTATTCCACTTAAACCCTCTGTACGACTTAATATCAAAATCACACCAACAGCCTTCTATCTCCAGGTTAATATGCTTCTTTCAAGGTACTAATTAAACTATCTTACCCACCCTAATTAAATCATAAACTATTAGCATTACACTGTCACCTAATCTTCCTTTCTCCCATGCCCTTGCTGGTTCACCTAGGTTATGGGGTCCAAGGAAAATGACCATGGGTGGAAATGGGTCCCACTTCATTCTCTTCAAGGACCAGAGACAGGCCCACCTGAGGAACCCTCCACAACTGGCCTTCCTCTTTGAGGGTGAAGTAAAGCAGAAACTGGAAAATGCTTTCGGCTGCCTTCTCCACTTCACCATAGGACAACAAAGGAGCCAAGGGAGCCCTCAGCCACAACCAGAGGCTACCCCAACCCCAGGCTCACCACCTACACCGCTGTCATCAAGGACATCCCCCTAGAGGCAGAGGAGTTGGAGGTTGAAGAAGAGCTAGCCGCCAACAAGTACTCCTTCACCAGATGCAGACGCATCATCTCCAGGGTCACTAGGCTGTTCTCTATAGAAGAACCTTCAATCGCCAGGCTCCTTGAAGAAGGATTCTGCTTCTGGGGCAGGCACTGCCGAGTAGAGCCCTTACGCTCCCCCAACCCCATCCTCCCAACCATCTGCAGCAGGTGTCAATCATTCAGCCACCCCACCAATCAGTACACATCAGCCCTGAAATGTTCTAGGTGTGGAGAAGGAGGCCACCACATACAAGATTGTAAAGCCCTCCATTAGAGATGTGCCAACTGCTCCAGCACGAGCCACACAGCAACCTATTGGACCTGCCCCCAGTGTCCAACAGCCCCAACCTCCCTTGCAACCACAATTCCCTTACAGGTCACTGCACCCCCAACCACCAACAAAGGAAACAAAGGACCTGAGGACGCCCCCAACACAATATAACAAACATTAACCTTTATTCTCCATCATTTTAGCCAACACCCACCCTCAAGAACGAAGCACTATAACCGAGATACTGGACCGTGCAGCCAAGACAGTTCTTGGCATCAAAATCTTCCCCTCCGACTCCAACAACACATTAATGCCCATAATCTCCTATGCACAGAACCAGGGTAGGATTTGTCAACTCCCAGGGTGGACTACGCAACAATAAACCCCTAATCCTTTCCCTCCTCCTCAGCAGATCAATAGGAATCCTCGGCCTGGCAGAAACCCTCCACACCCGACCCATAGCCTTCACAGGATACCTATTCTTTGGCATCCCAAAAAGAGAAGATGGCAGAGGTGATGAAATACTAATATTATACATTATGCATCATTTCCCCCCTAAATTGGCTTTCTGATCATGCTTTTCCTCAGAGATTCTTTGAACTCTCTTTGTGGCTCACCATAAGTCATGCACCTATTATTATTATTATTTTTTCAGCTTTCATCCACCAGGTTAATGCAGAAAAGGGTGGAGGCCCTTTGAAAAATGTCGTCCTGGTAGCAGCAATGGGTTGGCGTTTGAATGAGTTGCGGAGGTTGTCAACTCCAGCAACAAAAGCGATGCTGGAAGTGAATGTTGGGAGGGAGGAGGATAATATGTAAATTTATGTTAATGTGAAACTGTGGCATTTTTATAAATGTGAATTATTTCTTGTTTTAAACAATATTAATAAATGTGCATTTGTTATGATTCAAGCACCCCAATATAATTGTGTACTCAATGATACATATCGGTGCAAAATAATTGTATTCAGTGTATACAAATTGTATACTGTATACAATATAGGAGGAAGGTAGAATGCTCCTGAATATAGTCCATCAGGAGCTGCTTCTGGAGGACACCCAGGCCTTCAGCTTTTTGGGGATGCGGGAGGATCAGCTTCAGGAGATCCTCGGTCTCTTGAGTGACTAGATGGGGAGGCAGGAGACGTTGATGAAGACTTGGATTACACTGAGAATAGGTAAGTAGGGAAGAAAGTAGATCTTAGCTTTGCTGTCGTAATAAATATTACTTTTAAAATTATTGTTTCATGTTGATCCAGATTGGCGATAACGCTGCGTTTCTTGCCGATGGGGGAGTCGTTTCAGTCTCTCATGTATTCAACAAGAATACATGAGACGACGATTGGAAGAATTATCCCTGAAGTCTGCAGGGCCCCTATTATGTATCTCATCACTTTCCACGTTAAGCCGGTTTTCGCGTTAAGTCGGCCATGTTTTATCCCTAACGCGAAAAAACGGCTCAGAGCGATTATGTAAGCCAGTTTTAGACGACGTCACAGATTTTGCGCGACGTATCGCATCGCCGCCGATGGAGGTGGCGTTAGCGAAATTTTTCCAGTAAACAAAGATGGACGCTCCTCTTCTGTTTGTTGCTCTCGTCCAAGCTGGTAGGAGAAGAAGGGAATTACGAGTAAGGAGGAGACGATTACGCGAAATCATAGTGTGGTTAAGGTAGATGTGCCTCTTTTCTTCTTAATTTCAGTAAGGGCATTAGTAACTGGTGCTTAGACATGCATTTCTTTGCAGGCCATGCACAAACACCCAGGAAGTCCGAAATAGATGGCACAACATTAGAATAACGTACATGTCCAATAGGAGAAAAGTGATAAGGACAGACATACTGGACGTACTACTTCCAGACCAAAAACTCCTGGACCTTACACTTCCAGGGCGACCAGTCCTGGACGACCCACTTCCAGAGCGAGCACTGAGGACACACACCAGCAAAGAAGAGGAGTGGAACGCAACAGGTCGATGCCTCCAGGTTAATGGCTGCGGCTACAGCAGCTTTGGGTAATGTGGGTCTAGATGCACAGGAGGAGGCATATGCTAGGTATTTAGCTCATGGGATTAGTTACAGATAAGGATAAGAAGCGTGAGTTCTTTTTAGCAATTGAAAAGTTGTATTTTTAATTAGTTTTTAAGTTAGTAATATTATTTAGTGTAATTAGTTAATAAGAGTAGTATTAAAGCAAATGTCACATATTTTGATTGTAATTCCAAGATGTGGTTAACTAAAATTTTATGCCTTACTGCACTTTTGTTGTGTTTTATAGTAATAACAATCATTATATTACATTCATAGCAGGTTTTCAATATAAAATTGTATGACTTAATGTACATATGTTGTATTTAATAGTAAAATCTGCATTTTTTCATTCATTGCAGGTTTTGTGTTCAAAGCAGTGTTTCATGAAAATTTAATGCATATATTTAATAACTTACGATTGATAGCCGGATACAGATGTGATGATGTGGCATGAGAGAAGGAGAAGAGCTGTCAGGGTGAGGGAGTGGATCCGGAGAAGGGAGAAAGGTAGAGGTCTCCTGATTATGGTGCATCAGGAGTTGGCTCTGGAGGACACTCAGGCTTTCCGGAACTTCCTACGCTTGAGGGAGGATCAATTTCAGGAAATACTCAGTCTCCTGAGGGAGTTCACCGAGAGGCAAGAGACCATGATGAGGGCTTCGATTTCTCCTGAGAAGAGGTAAGTATCAAAGAAAGTTTCCCAATTTCTAAAAAACAAGAATATGGAAATACTAATGAAACCACGGCAACCACCTTATCTCTACTGCTGCAAATATTACTTTAAAACTATTGTTTCATGTTGTTCTAGATTGGCGCTGACGCTACATATCCTGTCCACTGGAGAGTTCTACCGATTTCTCATGTAATCCACCAGAATACATGAGATGATGATCGGTAGGATTATTCCGGGAGTCGGTAGATGTATTTACAGACAGTTAAAAGGCGAATACGTGAAGCTATTTATTGCCATATCACTCTCTTATGAATTAGCATGAAAAATTTCCTTTTAGTGTACTCTCTCGTCAAGATTGTTAATAGCTATGTCGTTCTTCCTCTAGACACCCCGATCACGACAGGAATGGGAATTTTATCGCACAGGAACTTCCCCATGTGTTTGGGTGCTTTGGATGGCAAACAAATTGCCTTTTGACCCCCTGCAAGATCAGGGTCGTATTATTTCAACTATAAGGGAGGTCAATCTATTGTTTTGCTGTCCCTAGTGGATGCTGACTACAAGTATGTCGACGTTGGGGTTAACGGCAGGATCAGCGATGGAGGAGTGTTCAGGAGTTGCTCATTGGCTACAGCAATGGGCAACAACTCCCTGGACTTTCCACTGAATACAACACTTCCCAATAGTGATTTGGAAGTGCCGTATGTATTCGCTGCTGATGATACCTTTCTGCCGACCAGCAGAATTTTGAAGCCCCACCCAAGCAGAAACTTGATTTTCAATGACAGGGACTATCAAGAGACATCTAGTTTCATTGAAGATGCCAACACTAACATATTTTAAGGGTCGATATCAAGAACTGATGTAATTCTCATGATTTTGAATTTGGCTATGAGGCACAATTTAACAGAGAAAGCCATTCTAGACTTTTTTTGTATGGTATATATCTTTGCTGATCAGAAGGTACTAAAATTTCCCAAGTATACCTTGAAGAATGGTCTTCAGCATTTTCATAAAGATACCACGTACCATTTCTTCCTTCAATATTGCCACTGAGATCTGTGGCTGTTTGGAATGAGGCTATGAGTACTTGACTAGTGATCAAAATTACATAAGTGACATTACCTCTGGTAAAAAATAGTAAGAGAAATTTTGTTAACAACCTGCAGAAACTTACTTATAATGTAAGCATGGATGGTGCATCTTTATTTTAAGTCCTCAAATTGTGCAGTTTGGCCTATTCAAATGACTGTCAATCAACTATGTCCAAAAAGTAGGTTCAAAGTCACCCATAGTTTGGGGAATTTGGATTTGGAAAGGGGAGCCCTTGATCCAGGTTATGCTAGAGAAAGTTGTGGTGGAGGCAAAGACCTTGGCTTCTGTAGGTATCACCTGGAGAGGTGGTGATTCCCTAGAAACCTCGAAATTGTGTTGTCTGTGTTGATTCAGCAGCCAGACCAAAGCTGCTAAATAGTTACCAGTTTAAAGGCTATATGGGCTCAGCTAATGCCACAATCCTGGTGTCCTTGTTGGCAATACTGTAAAACATTTACAAATTATTACTCCATTTACCCAGAGGACAAATGAGACTGCCCTGAAAGACATTGGGAGGGTGTTCAGGGGAATGGAAAGAACAAGGGGTGTGAAAGGCAACACAGAGTTGGTTAGGATGAGGACTTGGATCTGGTGTGAGGTTAACCTCCAGATTATATGAACAGCACTCTCTTGGAAGTTTCCAGACAGCTAATGAAGATATGGATGTATAGCCCAGGTGAAGCATACCACATAGGAAAATCAAAGGCAAGGGAAGCAATTGATTTTTGTAACTTAGCCGGCCTCCCTCTGAAATGCAAAGGCTGCCTTCGAGAAAAGTGCAAAGCCAGTGAGCAGAAAAATTGGCTGCTTTACTTCAGCATGCCATGCTTGAGTGGAGTGTAGACAGATCCCTACCTGAAGCACTTCTCCCTCATAGTTGACAGCTTCCACTCAATGTCAAAGAGAAAGGAGACAGTGTCTGAAATTGAGAGATTCTCAGTAGCTCTACATACATTCGTGTGGGAGATGAAATTTTTATATGGAGATAAATGCAATGACATTTAATGTTCATTAGGTACTCCATCTATCGATGTCTATGGAGATGCAAGGCCCTCTGTGGTCCACATCAACATTTCCATTTAAGTCTGGTACCTATCAAATTAAGAGAGCTGTGAGAATGGACAGAATTGACAGAAACCAATTGTTTATTTAAACTCAAGTGGAATTTTGGACAGTGTTTTTTATTTCCATTAGTAGTAGTATTATGGTTTGAGGATGCATCAACATGAATTTTTGCAGGAGATACACCAGAGGAAGCTTGCCTGCATCATAGGAAACTGACGGACAAAGTTTTATTGCTAAATCCAGGAGTGAGGCTGTTTATCTCAAGCGTGCTTAAAAGGAGTCCAAGCCTTTTCAAGCCATGGTCAGATCTTGAAGTCAGGAGAATGAAGGTGATGAATCGGAAATAGGAAGGCTGAATATCCTTTTTAAGGAGTTGGCT
Organism: Sympetrum striolatum; assembly: GCA_947579665.1. Lineage (NCBI taxonomy): Eukaryota > Metazoa > Arthropoda > Insecta > Odonata > Libellulidae > Sympetrum > Sympetrum striolatum. The sequence goes on from OX388346.1 coordinate 79,826,996, forward strand.
GATAGGTAATGTAATTTCTTATTAACGTATGGTTATATCAAAGTTTTCCTTGGGCTAGCTTTAATATATTTTATTTAGAATCAGTGTCACCTTCATCTAGAACTGAATGGAATTCCAAGCCAAGTGCTCCATTCTGCATAAGGAGATGCTCTCACAGGATGGCCTTCACCTTTCTCCAAGAGGAGTGAAAATCCTACTGGGAAATATAGTAACTTCTAGTTTAACTTATAATCCTAGAATAGCTGAATCCATAGCTAGCATGCCCTCACAGTCTCTTCCTAATTTTCCTCCTCTCGTTAGAACTAATAAATATAGAGTGACCGCCTGTAACTCTGCCTACATCACAGTCCCTCACTAGTTGTAGTTTTACTTTCGTTTTGAAGAGGATATCATTCAGTGAAACCGAGAAAAGTGATTTGGACATCCATCCATCAAGAGATACGTGTTTTTACACCACGCCATGGCAGGAATGGATGGTAATTATTGTGATTATCTTGTTTTGTTAACTCATATTGGTGCTTCTGATCCTTCATTTGTTGTTTGGTAAGTTCCATTGGTTATAGTTAAGGAATATTTACTGCTGCAATTTGTATCTTATTTTCTCAATCAAATATTTTTGTGTCAATTTCTCTGGCTTATCTCACATACACCTGATTAATATTGCAGTTGTGTAAATCTTTATTCCACATAGCAATGGTTCCCGGGATACTTTTGATTGGCAATTCCCAATTGAAGTATGTACATGAATATTCCCACCTATTCCCAGAATTTGAGATAACTGCAATTTCTATGTCAGGAATGAGTGTCGAAGAGATAGCGAAACCATGAAGCTGGCCACTACATTCTTCCATGATGAAGTTATACACCTAAGGACCAAGAATTTTATTTGTGTTGAGTTCTATTACAGTTTGTAGAAATTATTTAATATATTTTATTTAGAATCAGTGTCGCCTTCATCTAGAACTGAATGGAATTCCAAGCCAAGTGCTCCATTCTGCATAAGGAGATGCTCTCACGGGATGGCCTTCCCCTTTCTCCAAGAGGAGTGAAAATCCTACTGGGAAATATAATCTCTTCTTGCTTAACTTATAATCCTAAAATAGCTGAATCCATAGCTAGCATGCCCTCACAGTCTCCTCCTAAGTTTCCACCTCTCATTAGAACTAATACACCTAGAGTGACTGCCTGTAACCCTGCCTACATCGCAGTCCCTCACTAGTTGTCGTTTTACTTTCATTTTGAAGAGGAAATCATTCAGTGAAACCGAGAAAAAAGATGTCGACATCCATCCCTCTTATCCTTGACCAATCGTTGGGAAGTTAAAAGATTTATGTCATGTAGCACCTATGTCCACATTTCCATATGTCCATTGTTTCAATCGTAAATTTAAATTTGTTAATGGTGGTTCTGCAAAGGGTGCAGAAACTGTTTCATTTTATCCCCGTCAATGTGAGGTATGTAAAAATAAATATTCGTGCAAGTCATCATTTTACAATCATAAGAAGAATTATAGGTACGTTTCAGGAAACCAAATAAAGGCCTTAATCACCTATCGGAGGGTATGTGATGTCTGTCTTGTGTCATATTCTAATAGGTTTAGCTACAGGAGGCATCAGAAAATATGCAAATCAGCTAGGAAATACATATGTTGTCCATGTACATGGTGTATAATAAAATTTCAAAGTAATTCGGACGTATGAAACATTTAGTAGAATTTCACGAGCAGGATTTGTCTGTAGAAAACCATCAGTTTGCAGACATGGTTGAATTTAATCCTGGAAGAAAGATATGTGTCAACAGAACAACATTTCAATGGTAAGTCAATCTGGAGTCCGCTGTCTAGAGAACGTTGAATTGCTCTATTATATATGTCAATTTCAAATTCAACAATAGACACAAGAATGAGTATATTGTTAACAAAACAAGTAGAAAAAGGAAATTTAGTACATGCCCAACCCTGACTGCATGTCCAGATTGATCGTAAGAGGCTCAAGTAGCTGCATTAATGTTGAGTATTTCAAAACTCACAATCATGACCTCAACTTTAGTAATGTGAAATTTTATCCTTGGGATGAGTCCACCAAAGCTAAAATTGACACAATGCTGGAACAGGATGTCCCTGCCCATACTATTCAGGAATCATTTCAGCCTAAATCTTTTAACAGCGAAATTCCTGTGAAAGAGCACTTTGTATCTACAACTGATATAAACAAAATGAGGTACAAATTGCATCTGAATAAGCGATTAAACAAAGATGATGCTTTAGCTTCTCATTTGCTTGTGTATTATTTGCCTTGAAATGATAACTCAGTGTTAATGTATAAACCATTTTGTATACCAAGAGAAATAGGCAAAACAGATCTAGATTATTTGCCTTACTCTTCTCAGCTATACTGTACTGGGCTGTACAGGATTCTTGTCTATTGACGCAACACATGGAACTAATCAATACAAATATCACCTCCTGAATTTCGTGGTTCCTGATGAGTGTGGGATAGGGTTTCCTGTTTCCCACTTCGTAACGAATTGCATGGATGAGGAAATGCTAGTTTGTCTCCTGAGCTCCATTACATATCAATGTCCTAACCTAGTAGTAAATGCAGTCATGACTGATGGAGATGAAGCTTCAGGAAATGCAGTTAGAAAAGTTTTTGGTGAGGATGTCAGACACCTTCTCTGTTCTTGGCATGTTAAAAGAAATTGGCAGAAGAATCTGCACAGAAAAGTGACTGGAAATGACACATTATTGGGGGAAATCAATGAAATTTTAGAGACTTTGATGGAGGAAAGGAATGAGGAGACGTTTAACAGTATGCTTGAAGCATTTTTGTCTAAGTATAGTGTATATGCTAGTGCCTTCATTACGTATGTTAGGGATCATTATTGTAACAATATCAAAAAAAGGGCATTTAGCTATCGTAATTTTCCCCAAGCCAAAACTGACACTAACATGTTTGTTGAAAGTTTCCACAACAAGTTAAAAACTAATTATTTGCACCTAAAAGTTAACCGTAGGCTGGAATATCTCATTGCTGTGCTTTTGGGAATCAGGAGTTTCGGGATCAAACTCTGCACGACATACAAAAGGAATGCAAATATCAGATAGTGATGCAGTGGTGGATGTTGATGGCATATCATGGAAAGTAACATATCAATCGAAATCAAAGGTGGTGTACACTGTTACCAGTTACAGTAGCATTTTTTCAGATTCATGCTTCATAAAATGCTGCGAAATGCCATGTTCCAATCTTTCCCCAGGGAAAAAACTGTGCACAATTTTTATACAGGTTCTATAGAGTGTGTACATTTTGTATGCATTGTACAGGGTGTATACAGTCGTATACATTGTATACCCTGTATACAATGTGCACATTCTGTATAAAAATTGTATACAGAATGTATACGCTGTGTACAGTTTATACAAATTGTGTAAAATTTACACAATGTATAGGAATGAATGCAATGTAACAAAAGGTATGCACTGTATTCAAAAGGAATGCTTACTTTATAAAATAAGTTTAAATTGCATAGTTTGTAGGAACTGCACCTATATTTTGCAGGAAATTCACACAGTTACCCTTTTAGAAGATTTTTAACACTAATGGAATGGAAAACATTCTCACCTAGGGCCAAAGTTGTTTCTCTAGCAAGTGTAATTGTTTTTCCTTTTTATCTCTCTGCCAAACTCAGGACACATTTAAGTTCTTTGATTTCCTTACCTTTATCACTTTTTCCTGCCAATCTCCTCTAGCTGTATAAAGATCAATAACCTGTCTCTTCCTCATGCCGTCAGTAAATGAAATGGGAAAACTGTGCCTCTGTGTATATAGTTGAGGTCGTAGGAAATAACAAGTCACACTTACATGATTTAAAATTTTACAAATTTATTTCATTATGATTCGGCAAAATAATAATAGTTTTTTCATTAAAGATAACTTTCGATTTAAATAATTTAAGCAAAACAATTACATACTCTTGGGTGATTTTTACATCTTTAAATTGTTTTAGATTATATTCAACATTTTTTATCAGAAACATGTTACTTACACATACATTTATTTTTTGAACAAGGGCATACATGTCACCAGATGGCGGTTTGAAATAGCACACAGCTCTCCCATACAGTTTCTTTTCCCTTCCCTCTTCATAAATAATTACTGAGCTATTTCTTTTCCCCTCATTTTGGTACATTGCACTAGTGAACAACCCTTTCCCCCCAACATAAGCTCGGGAATAAGGCAAATAATTTTTCAATTCCCATTTGCTCAAGGCATCAACTGCCTTTCTGTTCAGCCTCTGAAGAAACCCAGGAATCGGCGCTCCTACAGGTTTAATGTCTTGCACATCACTTATTTTCCGACTCTTTAAAATTTGTAATGATTTTATGAGGCAAGTGGTACCAATAATTTGCTCGCTAGCGAAGTTTGTCCCATTGACAAATGACAGTAACTGCCCATTTATGTTCTCGAACATGAAGCAAGAAGTGGCCCACAAGGGACCCCAATCCTTGACTCCACGCACTAAATGAGACAGCTGGTGTACATTGTACGACATGTGTCTTACACCATAAAGTTTTTGTGTATCCTCACAAAACATCATTAATAATTTATCTGCAAACTCGATCTCAGCCATTTTTAATTTCTCCTGGGAAAGTAGAAAAATGGCAGCAGATAGAAGCAGCCAGTGTTGGAGGTAGGGAACAGGTAATGCATTCTCTAGGCATACAGGGGAATAAAATAACAGCCATGACCGGTATTCAGAGGCTTTCCAATACTTCATGTCTTTTATGCTTCTTGGCAAGTGGCAAATTGTGTTAGGAGGGCGAATAGACATTAGAAGGCCATCAACTTCATCAATTTTTCTGCCTATGTACCATGGCTCCCGAAAGTACCTACTCTCAGTCCACAAATGCATGAATTGCCTTGACACTCCTAAGTAAACAGCATGTATAGCATCAGGAATAAAAGATGTAGATAGATTGACAGATGGTATTAAGGCAAGACAAGATGGCCCAATGACACCATGTATGCGCTCACCTTTGTCTACAGCCCTTTGAGCTTGAGCAAGCATTTCTTTGCCATCTCGCAACTTTGGTGTCGGATTTACAAAATTATACACCAGAACATGAGATCTTTCGTTGATATTGTGTATGTGTCCCTCATGTTCACAAAATGAACAACCAAATTTTCCATTGCAAGAAGTAATGTTTTGCATGTCATTCCTCGCTTTAGCATCAACAGATATTATTGGGGCAATAATTTTGGAGGTGATGACCACATTCTCCTCAGGATTTTTCCACTTTAAACCTTGCTTATGAAGCTTAGCAAGGCTTTTACAAAAAGGTCGGAGAAACGTATTCATTTTCGGCTTAACATTGCTGCACCATAGACCTGCAAGTGTCAATATCTTGCTGCGTACAGCTGGTTTTACATTTGACACTGTATACAAGATCGGCCATATCTGCTTCCTGGAGCTTTTGAACATTGGAATTCCATCAGTATTCCAAATCAACTGAATAGTATTAGGATGAACAAGATTTTTTCTAGACAGGGCACCATCAACAATGTCATTAACGTACCCCTCCCTCCCAGGTGGAATAAAATATTTGTAAATTCTTTTAACTTCCAAAAGATGTCTTAAGCTATCCTCCAGAGGAAGTTCAATAAAGCACGAACTCATTACTTGCTCATCACATGAAGGACAAGTCACCAAATTTTCTGTATCAACCCATTTTCCCAAATAATATTGGCATATGGAGCAGTAGCGGTGTTTTACACACATCACATCTGACCTAAATGTCAACAAGCGCTTGAAAAATTTGTACTTAGTGTCTGGAAATACAGATGACCGAGGTAAAATTTTGCTTATGATTTGTAGCAAGCTCGATAGTGCCTTTTTAGTTAAACTATGGGCTAACATAAACTCCAATATGTCCGTATAAACATCACCAACGGTATACTCACTTCCACAGAATAATGGAGTACTCCACTGTGATTCTTCTTCAGAGGTTACCCTATCATCTCCGCACAAACTATTATCATCATCCTCACTATCTGATCCGCTATCAGTGACGTCCGCTGGACTCTCTTCTTCGAAGTCACCTCTTTCAACATCTTCACTGTCATTTCCGTCGTCATTTCGGCACTCGGAGTTGAGCATTTCCTCAGGACATTCAGCAGAAGAATCTGGAATCGCAATTCATGATTTAATGGAATAAAAAATTGGCTGAACGAGTCCATCATTTTTTGGCCCAGTCCATATCGATTCAGGCAGGGGGGTTACCTTCTTAGTCTCGGATGTTATTGAATTTAACATATGCAAAACTTCCGGACGAATAATACGTATTTTTAAATTTTGTTCCAAAAATTTTTGGCCCGAGATACAGTCCACAGAAAATGGGCTTGCGAGCGATATTTTTCACATGCGATTTTCGACAAAATACTAACATGCTCATATCTCAAGTACAGTTCAAGATATTTCGCTCCTTTTTGTTTTTTTTGAAAGATAATTTTGTAATTTAAACATGTTTGAGAGAAACAATTTTTTCTCTAAAAAAGTTAACATAAACAAATTGCAGAAAGATAATGCGGACACATTTTCAAATGAAGGATGTCATTTTAATCACAAAATTATTATCTTTCAAATAAAAGACAAAGGAGCAAAATATCTTGAATCATTCCTAAGATATGAGCATTTTAGTATTTCGTCGAAAATATAAGTTACTCACTTCGTCCTGAGGTTTGAAATATGTTAAATTCAATAACAACCCAGACTATGAAAAAATTAAGATTTTTTCTTTGGCTGCCTGAATGGATATGGATTAGGCCTCCTTCAACAATGCCATTGAGTAGTGAATTTGAAACTGTACCTTGATCTGGATCAGGCAGGCGATCAAATTCTTCACAGGGAAAAACGTCCGACCTTCCCAGTCTCTTTGTCTTCTCCGAGTAGTTAAGGGCACCTGTTATGTATGAGGTAAAGTAGCATTTTTGAAACCAATACTTTATAAATTAGTATAACATCTTCTTTAAAGTAAATATTTTGCAAAAATGAAGATTCCATACATACCAACGTCTCCTGCCTCAAGTATTTCCGGTAACGACCTCGCTTTATTGGTGGTGTACACATGTCATCCATATCGCAACAAATCGAGCAGGCGATGGTTTTCGTTTGAGGAGTGATGAACAAAGGCAACAAGTAATTTATTTTTTTAGCCTTAAAATAATTCACTGGCACTAATAAAGGCAATTTCAGTAACTACGCCGATAAATTATCACTTCTCTTTCAAATGCACACTCAGTGGGGAACAACTTCAACCTCGACGCGATCGCGCGATATTATTTCCTTTGTTTTTGCTTTCGCTGCTCCACCAATAGACGACGCCACCAGTTACTGATCACGTGGCTTCTCACTCACGTGCCAGCTAGAAAGTCCTCAATCGTTCTATTTTCAATATACCATGCCGTTCTTCGTGGTAGTAGAGTTTTTTGGGGAAAAGGAGAACACAGCCAGTGTTCACAGCAGTGGGGATTTGGTGGACCTCGCCACTTTTAAAACCATATCTATTGGGCACATGGTGAAAGTACGATGTGTGGTAAAGAACAAGGAGGTGCAAGACTTTGAAGGAGAGGTAATTTTTAAGTCTTGTAAGTATATTTGATATATTTCTTTTGTTTTAAACGTTTATTTTTAGTTACAGTAACGATTATTTAAAGGAAGTTGTATCCTATGTGCATTACATGAACGTTTTCATGCTTTCAGTGTCCAGGCCGGAGTGCGTCTCCGTTTTGGAAAGGTACATAAAAACAGGCGAGGTGTGCAAGCCTGGTGAAGGAAAGCGGCCCCAAATTAGGAGGCAGCTATCGGAAGAATCTGAGGAGGAGGAGGAGGAAAGAAGTGACAGGAGAAACTTTGGGAGGAGAACGTTCAAGGTGGTTTTAGTAAATTTGGAAATATATTAGCTAAAGATTAGATTAGTTTGAGTAAATGTGAATGGGTAGGAGTTACGAAATCTGTTACCTACTTCTAGTCTACCTTCCTGCTCCTCGGATTTCATCTTATCTTAGGTTTGGTTGTCGGGAGCTTATATCCCTCGTTTGCCTCGTATGCGCTTGTGTAGTACAGGTGATCGTTGGGTGTTAATTCGCTGTCGTTATATGATCATTTATCCCTTGGAATCAGGTCCTTTCATGTTGATCATCCTAAAGGAAACTGTTAGCCTCAGAATTTTACGAAATTATCACATGCTCAGTGCCATCCATGTCTATAAAATGCTCTCTGACGGAAAATGCGTAATAATTTTTTGAAAAAGTATTTCCATGAATCGTTTCAATGAGGATATAGCCCTCCCTTGATTTTTCCGGGAGTAAATGAGGGTTACAATTTGTCATTTCTGGATTTGCAGGATAATGCTTTGAAGAGGAGGAGAGTCTTCGAGAAGTCTGCGAAGGAGTTACTTGAGGAAATTAACGCCTCCGAGGATGACGAAGGCCAATTCACAAATATGCTGACAAGGGAGGAATTATTGAGGGAGAATATGCGGCTTCACAAAGAGGTGGAGAAGTATAAACGCCAGAGGGATGAAGCCTTCGGTAAGTCTGGTCATAGGATACACTGGTTTTTTTAATTCATTTCCGCAGTGACATTATTAATTTAACCTTAATTTAGAAGTGTTTTAAGAGGTTGACTTATTTACCACATGTCATGAGTGATTACTTACTTGTTCATTGTCGGGTGCAATTAGGCAGGGTGTTGGTTTCTTCCTACTTTGAATTAATGTTTTCATGTCCGCAAATGACACATGGGCAGACCTGTATGGGCTCTCAGTTTTGAGATTTCCCATATCCCCTCAGCTTGTAATACCTCTATTTTGCTGAAAGGATTTTTGCGGAGGAAGTTGGATTTTTTAAAAACGTATTATTTATATGTATATAACTTATATATCCCTGTGTGCCATAAATATTCCATTAAACCCATTGCTTATTATTTGTTTTCAATGGGAACTTGTTACTTCCCATGAGTGTTATAGTTCAGATATTTTGCAATATAGGACCGCAAGTTTTATGACATCCACATATTTCATTTGGCACATTAATAACATTGAACATTTTTGCAGTGGCTGGTGCCTTGGGTCAAATGGAGGATTGTATGTGTCCTTATGTTTAACGAAATGTCAATATTGGAACATTGCGAGTATAATACTTCAACTGATTCAGTGATGGGATTTGAGGATCATGGAATTCAGGGAAGAAGCAACATACATGCCAGGTACTCTCTGGTCTTTATTGTTTGTGGTGTGCTGAAAAAAATGGAAGCAGCCCGTAGCTTTTCATTTCAGTGGATTGCAGACAAAGTCTGACATTATGATCTCCCTCAAGGAAGAGGTGCTGCAGCAAGGTAAAGAGGCTGGTTTTTGAGTTATTGCCACTGTTTGTGATGTGGGTGCAAACAAGGTTAAAGCAATTCAATCCATGGGATAATCTATTTCTCATTCATTCATCAAATTTAATAACAATCTCATATATGTACTTCCTTTGATCCACCCTACCTCATGTCCTCTCGCAACCTCTGCATCGCTAAGGATTTTATAATTCGTGTTGAAGCCAGGGCAATAGGTTTGTTTATAGGGACAGCATCATGTGCCTATATTGAAGGGGCATAAAGCCATTCAAAGGGGACCCTTTTACATAGACCTCTTTACCACCTTATAGATGACCATATCCATCCCCAAGGTAAAGATTTTCATTTCAACTTCCTCTGGTCATGTTGAAATGGAGTTAATGGAGCTTATCTCCCAAAGCCTAAAAGTGCCCCGAATGTGTACCAGGTTAAACTGGAAAGTGACGTGATGGAGGAATTAATTGCCTCTATGGTTCAAAGTGAAGTGATAACCAAGTCCAAATGTCAAAGTGCTCACAGATGTTTTAACGTGAGCAAGGAAAATGGGAAAGCCAGATTTGTGATGGATTTATCCAGCTGGACAATACTATACAGTTCCTAAGATATCGTTGGATTCAGCAGCTTATGCATTACGTATTATTCCTGAAAATTTGTCCTATGATCAAACTGGATTCAGGGCAGTTATCATGAGCTTGCCTACAATCTCTATAAGAATGTTATCAGATGCCACGCCAAGCTCTACAGCTTTCGTTATACCAGAGTTAAAAATCAGTAAGGGTTTTCGGATTAAGAATATGTATCCTATACATTTAATGGAGGGAGTAGCTGCACTGCAGGGACTACATGAAGCCCTGCATATTGTTAACTTGTTACAGGAACCAGTGCATATAAAATCTTATGAGGATAATATGGCAGCTACTATATAATAAAAAATACAGATCATTGCGTGACCTGGAGCTACGTGCCAACTGATGCTAATCCAGCCGACTTCCCCTCTGGCGAGGCTTACCTCATTTAATACCCGTGGCAATTTTGGCTGCCCCTGGGTATATAAGGGAGTGGGCCTCTCGGGAGAGCGGTTATTTTGGTTGAGAGAATTACTGGGCGTTAGGGGCACATAGTTCCAATTATGGAGAGTGAAAGACAACGAGGACCTGAGCCAAGCCCACTAAAATTGGGGGTGCCCCGGATTTTTATCGATGGGAGGAACATAGAAGCGCTATCTACCCTAAAAAAATTAAAAAGAAAGGGATTTCTGAGGATAATATGGCAGCTACTATCTAATAAAGAATACAGATCATTGCGTGACCTGGAGCTACGTGCCAATTGATGCTAATCCAGCCGACTTCCCCTCTGGCGAGGCTTACCTCATTTAATACCCGTGGCAATTTTGGCTGCCCCTGGGTATATAAGGGAGTGGGCCTCTCGGGAGAGCGGTTATTTTGGTTGAGAGAATTACTGGGCGTTAGGGGCACGTAGTTCGAATTATGGAGAGCGAAAGACAACGAGGACCTGAGCCAAGCCCACTAAAATTGGGGGTGCCCCGGATTTTTATCGATGGGAGGAACATAGGAGCGCTATCTACCCTAAAAAAATTAAAAAGAAAGGGATTCCTGAGGATGAAGCAAAGACCAATGCTTAAAAAAGTTAAGCAAGAATGAGACAACAAAGCAGGCTGAATTTTGCTATTTTAAATTGTAATATATTTTGTTTAAATATAAATTTTGTATTATCATAAAAAGCTGTGTTGGAGGATAGCAGGCAGCTGTGAAAGAAATTCTCACCAATGTCAACGAAAAAGCACCTCTCTATTTTGGGCAGTGATATATCAACAAGGAATGGCATTCTGGAGGAGAGTAGTCTTCAGTGACGAAGAGACAATTTTCTCTTTTTCAGTGGCCCAGTTACAATTTATAGGCCAAGAAATTATAGGTTTAACCTTCAATACGTTATGCAGAGAGGAAGAAGTGGGAGATTTTCAACTCAAATGTGGGGATGGATCTGTGCTGAGGGTCCAGGCAGTTTGTGGAAGATTGACGAGAATCTGGATGGGATCAATATGTTAATATTATGGAAAACATAATGCTCCCTTTGTTGAGCATATTATATCTGGAAGATTTCATTTCCCAACAGTTGAGAATTTTTTGGTTTGATTTTTTTAATAGTCAAAGGAATTAAGATTTAGACTATAGGATTATATATTTTCATAATTTAAAGTACATAATTAATCTATAAAATATTATGTATTTACCACCTTGCAGTTTTGTCATTCAATTGGAGTTATTACAAAATATTGCATAACTGATTTGTTCAGTAATGTCAATGTATATATATTTAATCATAAATAGGACAACTCATGTTCATTCATGTGGCAGACAAAGAATTGGTTTGCTGTAAAGGTGCAACATTTTGCCTGACCTCTGATGATCCCGGATCTCAACCCAATCGTAAATATTTGGGGCATTATGGTTTGTGATTTCCAGAAGGTCATTCGTCCAGGAAATAAAGACGAATTGTGGAGAACTATTGAAGAAAAATGGAATGAGATCGGAGCTCCTTCACTTACCCCAACTAAGTCCATAGTCTCAGTGCCATTCTCTAGCAAGCCCACCAACAATCAACCTACCAACCACCCTTCCCTGTATTACACTAAATGCAAGTTACTTACGCCTGATAAGTGCATGACATGAGTTTTAAAAAGGAATTTAGATTTAGACTATAGGACCAAGTAGGCAAGCAAAGAATTGGTTTGCCGTAAATAACATGCAATATCTTGCCTGACCAGCGAGGACTCCGTTTCTCAGCCCAATGTAAAATATTTGGGGCATTATGGCTTGTAAAACATGAAAAAATGGAGAGAAAGATTCCATCTACCAGCTTAGGGTCAGTCGGCAAGTGAGAATCAACAAGTAGCATCGAGGCGAAGGAGGAATTTGCCAACGCTTTGCATCTTTGTGCGGAACTCATGCGGAATAATAATTATATTGCGGAAAGTATGTTATTTCCTATTCCCTACCAGTCTAAATTGATTGGCAAAGAAATGTTCGACAGATTTTTGGCAATGTATAGCGAGATGATATTTGTTGAAAGCGACATTTTGATGAATGAAGTGGATGATGAAATAACATAATAGGAACATCCTAGTGCAAGTAATGAAGAGGAGGTTCCGGAACAGAACAGTTCGACAGAGTCCAGTTCATCTGAATGTGTGCCTACACCAAAAAAGAAATGTTCATCAGTCCTGTTTGATGTGAAACTTAAGATTATTGCATTATCAAAATTGAATCCTTAATGGAGTCTGAAAACTCTTCAGAGGATTGGCTCAACAAGATTAACAAGAAAAGATTTCCTGTCGCTGGGAACAAGATAATATGAGAGGGAAAACTGCAGTGGAGAAATATACTCACATTAACAACTGGACTTGGGATAGATTTGTAGAAGCGAGGGAGATGTGCTACCATGTTGCCACCAGAACGATTCAGCAAGGTGCCATGTCTGCAGCATTTTTTCAGTTTACTTTGGATGATTTTAAGTTTATCGCGTTGCAGTCCTGGGTGGAATAATTTCAAATTTCACATTAGATCAGGCCGGGTCAGATCACTAACTAGGTTGCCACTGGAAGCAACACTTCTATGAAGGATACTTTCTCTAAAAAAGATTCAGTGCCTAACTATGGCTCTTATTCCGGATTATCATCCAGATTACATCATAAACACAGACAAAACTGGATGTGAATATTGGTCAACTTTGCACCGCACTTCAAGCTTCCAAGGAGAAAAAAAAACAGAAGTGTTTTTAGGGAGCATGAATAGAGCAGCACACTCTTATACAGCACAATATTTGATAAGTTGGAATAAGATCTGGAAAATTGCTTCCGAAAGTGTTTCTTTGCTAGCAGGAGCCTAGTGTCCAATGTGACCTAATCCTAGTGACCAATCTTCGGTCTTCTAGTTCGTGAAGAGGTTAGACGACTCACCAAAGATTTTGCTAATATTTATGTTAAGTGTTCCAAATCTGGAAAATTGACTTCAGGGTTATTCAAGGATTATTTATTGAATATCTTAAAGGAGTACATAAAGAAACAAAGTTTCTTTTAAGAATATACTCATGGTCAGGTCAGACAAACACTTAGCATTACGACAAAATAAAAAAAAATAAAGGTGACTAAAATTGGAGCAACTTGTACTCGAACCATCAAACCTCCAGTTTACCACTGGACACTCCAACCATTACACCAAGGTAATCTTTACGAAAGGTGACTGATGTATTTTCAATTAATAGAAGTTAGAAATTGACACTGATTTTTAAATGCTTTTTACTACGAAACTAGGAAGTGTTGGTTTTAACTGAAAAGAGTTGTTATTACTATGCCCAAACAACCTATACTTAATGTATCATTAAGACCTGTTTCCTGCAGAGGATAAGGTTCCCTTGTTGATTTCAAAAAAATTATAAGCAAAAATAATAAAATTACCCAAGTAAAAAAATCTCCTAAGCATAATCCTGATTTGGTCATTAATACAGACCAAAATGGGTGTGCATACAAAGGGGAAATAAAGAGAACACTTACACAAAAAGGAGAGAAGACTGTGCAAGTGGCTCTTGTGAGTTAAAAGAATAACACAATCATATATATATCACAATATGCTTTTACTGCTTGAGGAAAGCTACTTCCAAATTTTTTTTTGTGAATGCAGAAATCTGGAGATGAATTTGGTCCATGTGTTAGTGAAAATGTGAAAATCTCCCATTTTATTACTAATATGCAGTTCAAAGTTTGCAACACGTGCTTTTCTTAACCGAACGGCCCCACTGATTCAAAGAATCACAACAAACCATCCAACAACCTACCAAGCTTCACATTTCTGCACGTCATAGCCTTAACCAGCCATGGCAAAAGGAGCAGAGAAGAGGCCTGATCCTCTCACTTGCCTCGGCAACCCCAAAAATAAAATAACTATAAGGTGCCAAACAAATGGCTAAAGCCTACACCCAGGGTTCCTGCCAAGCCACAGAGGCCAATCAGCTCTACTCTCGCTCAAGCGTCACACGTGAACAAACATGCAGCTGAAAAACAGTAGACCACCTAAGGATCTCCATTCTCCAAATCAGTTTTGACAGTTAGTACGAGTATATGCAAAATTAACTTGCAAGTACAGTTTCAGCCTTCTACCACTGCTCTTCCAGAGGTGTCTCACACAACATACGACAAGTTACTCGTAGATAAACCCAACCTTTCTAAGGTTTTACTTCCTGAATACTTGGCCTATTATGACCATGTTATGGTTCTGCATGATTGCGACCAAGTCAAAGAGTGCCAATCATTTAACCCCTACAGAACGTCAAGTATTAGAGATCATCTCTATCTAAAGTATGATAGAGTAGTAAAATGCAAAAGTGTGTGAGTAACCACAGATTGTTGGTCATTCTCAAGTGCAAAAGGTTACATTGCTGTGACGGGGCAATTTTTAGACAATACATTTCAAGTGATCTCAGTGCTCCTGGAGTGTGAAGAAATGGGTAGAAACCACACAAGCCAGAATCTGGCTCAGGAAGTTTTGAGAATTACTTCTCACATTGAGGAGGCAAATTCTAAAGTTATTCTTGCAGTGTCTGATAATGATGCTAATATTAAAGCTGATACTACAAAAGAATTAGAATGGAAACATCTTGGTTGTTTTGCTCACACATTGAATTTGGTTGTGAAAGAGGAACCAGAGAGATAAGGAAATAACCTCTTTAATTGAGAAAATTAAAACAAAAGTAAGCCATTTTCGGCATTGTGTTAAATCCAACTCTTTTCTTCGGAGTACTCAGGAGAATAGAGCCTTTGAGGTTACTACAAGACGTAGCAACCCGAAGGAATCTCACGAACTTAATAATTAAGAGCTTTGTTGACCTAGAAGTTACCATCAGAAGCACTATAGGTCTAATTAATAGACACAGATTTGCCCATTTTGAGTGGAAGGTAGACAGTTCCCTTTGTCGCATCCTGAAACCTTTTGAGGATGTAACTACAATGACCAGTAGAGAGAGGTACCTCACTGCGTCCATGGTAATTCCCATCGTCAATGGCATACTAACTGTCTGTAGCAAACTCTTGAAGTGGGATTTAGCACAATCTGTGTTAAATGTTGTTTCGACCTTCACGAGCAAGATAAGCTCTAGATTAGAAAACGTGGAATGTAGCAATACGCTTGCAGCGTGCACTTTGGTAACACGCTTCAAGCACTTTGCATTTACGAGCACAAGGGCAGCTGAAAATGCAAAGGCTTTGGTATTACATTTATTGGCTTCAGTATCCTCAAATATGGAAGCAGAAGCTGCTGTGATGGAGCATACCCCGATTGCGGCACCCTCAAACGAGGATGACCTCGAGGTGAGGCATGCTCTTGATAAAAAGATAGCTGGCGTCCAACGAAGAGGAACACTACATCAAGGGAAATAATAGAGCTACAATGGTACCACGACGCTGACATTCTTCACAGAAATGAAAATCCCCTGATTTAGTGGAAAAACAAATTCAATTAATCAAATTTGTCAGCAGTAGGACAAGAAAAACTTTGTGCTAAACCCAGTTCCATGCTGTTCCAGACTATTCTCAAAAGCCTGGCTGGTCCTCAGCGATCATCGCACGTGCTTAGGAGAAAAGAAACTGAATCCTTTTCTGGAATCTGGAAAAAATTTTTTACATCACGCCATGGCAGGAATGGATGGTAATTATTGTGATTATCTTGTTTTGTTAACTCATATTGGTGCTTCTGATCCTTCATTTGTTGTTTGGTAAGTTCCATTGGTTATAGTTACGGAATATTTACTGCTGCAATTTGTATCTCATTTTCTCAATCAAATATTTTTGCGTCAATATCTCTGGCTTGTCTCACATACACCTGATTAATATTGAAGTTGTGTAAATCTTTATTCCACACAGCAATGGTTCCCGGGATACTTTTCATTGGCAATTCCCAATTGAAGTATGTACATGAATATTATCACCTATTCCCAGAATTTGAGATAACTGCAATTTCTATGTCAGGAATGAGTGTCGAAGAGATAGATGGTGGCTGCTGGCCACTACATTCTTCCACGATGTAGTTATCCACCTAAGGACCAAGAATTTTATTTGTGTTGAGTTCTATTACAGTTTGTAGAAATTATTTGCTGTTGTATTGTTGGTTCCATTTACAACAGCATTAGTAATCTTTATGTGATTTTTCATGAATTTTTGCAAGAGATACACCAGAGAAAGCTTGCCAGCATCATAGGAAACTGATGGACAAATTTTTATTGCTAAATCCAGGAGTGAGGCTGTTTATCTCAAGCGTGCTTAAAAGGAGTCCAAGCCTTTTCAAGACATGGCCAGATCATGAAGTCAGGAGAATGAAGGTGATGAATCGGAAATAGGAAGGCTGAATATCCTTTTTAAGGAGTTGGCTGATAGGTAATATGGTTTCTTATATTTCCTATGGTTTTATCAAAGTTTTTTCTTGGGCTAACTTGAAAAATCTGCTTTTATTTAGAATCAGTGTCACCTTCATCTAGAACTGGATGGAATTCCAAGCCAAGTGCTCCATTCTGCATAAGGAGATGCTCTCACGGGATGGCCTTCACCTTTCTCCAAGAGGAGTGAAATCCTGCAGGGAAATATAATCTCTTTTTGTTTAACTTATAATCCTAAAATAGCTGAATCCATAGCTAGCATGCCCTCACAGTCTCCTCCTAATTTTCCAACTCTCATTAGAACTAATACACCTAGAGTGACCGCCTGTAACCCTGCCTACATCACAGTCCCTCACTAGTTGTCGTTTTACTTTCATTTTGAAGAGGAAATCATTCAGTGAAAGCGAGAAAAAAGATGTTGACATCCATCCCTCTTATCCTTGGCCAATCGTTGGGAAGTTAAAAGATTTATGTCATGTAGCACCTATGTCCACATTTCCATATGTCCATTGTTTCAATCGTAAATTTAAATTTGTTAATGGTGGTTCTGCAAAGGGTGCAGAAACTGTTTCAATTTATCCCCATCATTGTGAGTTAAGTAAAAATAATCATTCGTGCAAGTCATCATTTTACAATCATAAGAAGAATCGTAGCGACGTTTCAGGAAACCAAATAAAGGCCTTAATCACCTATCAGAGGGTATGTGATGTCTGTCTTGTGTTATATTCTAATAGGTTTAGCTACAGGAGGCATCAGAAAATATGCAAATCAGCTAGGAAATACATATGTTGTCCATGTACATGGTGTATAATAAAATTTCAAAGTAATTCGGACGTAGTGAAACATTTAGTAGAATTTCACGAGCAGGATTTGTCTGTAGAAAACCATCAGTTTACAGAAATGGTTGAATTTAATACTGGAAGAAAGAACTGTGTCAACAGAACAACATTTCAATGATATGACAATCTGAAGTCCGCTGTCTAGAGAACGTTGAATTGCACTATTATATATGTAAATTCAACAATAGACACAAGAATGAGTATATTGTTAACAAAACAAGTAGAAAAAGGAAATTTGGTACATGCCCAACCCTGACTGCATGTCCAGATTGATCGTAAGAGGCTCAAGTAGCTGTATTAAAGTTTAGTATTTCAAAACTCACAATCATGACCTCAACTTTAGTAATGTGAAATTTTATCCTTGGGATGAGTCCACCAAAGCTAAAATTGACACAATGCTGGAACAGGATGTCCCTGCCCATACTATTCAGGAATCATTTCAGCCTAAATCTTTTAACAGCGAAATTCCTGTGAAAGAGCACTTTGTATCTACAACTGATATAAACAAAATGAGGTACAAATTGCATCTGAATAAGCGATTAAACAAAGATGATGCTTTAGCTTCTCATTTGCTTGTGTATTATTTGCCTTGAAATGATAACTCAGTGTTAATGTATAAACCATTTTGTATACCAAGAGAAATAGGCAAAACAGATCTAGATTATTTGCCTTACTCTTCTCAGCTTTACTGCACTGGGCTGTACAAGATTCTTGTCTATTGACGCAACACATGGAACTAATCAATACAAATATCACCTCCTGAATTTCGTAGTTCCTGATGAATATGGGATAGGGTTTCCTGTTGCACACTTTGTAACGAATTGCATGGATGAGGACATGCTAGTTTGTCTCCTGAGCTCCATTACATATCAATGTCCTAACCTAGTAGTAAATGCAGTCATGACTGATGGAGATGAAGCTTCAGGAAATGCAGTTAGAAAAGTTTTTGGTGAGGATGTCAGACACCTACTCTTTCTTGGCATGTTAAAAGAAATTGGCAGAAGAATCTGCACAGAAAAGTGACTGGAAATGGCACATTATTGGAGGAAATCAATGAAATTTTAGAGACTTTGATGGAGGAAAGGAACGAGGAGATGTTTAACAGTATGCTTGAAGCATTTTTGTGTAAGTATAGTGTATCTGCTAGTGCCTTCATTACGTATTTTAGGGATCATTATTGTAACAATATAGAAAAATGGGCATTTAGCTATCGTAATTTTCCCCAAGCCAAAACTGACACTAACATGTTTGTTGAAAATTTCCACAACAAGTTAAAAACTAATTATTTGAACCTAAAAGTTAACCGTTGGCTAGAATATCTCATTGCTGTGCTTTTGGGAATTAGCAGTTTCATGATCAAACTCTGCACGACATACAATAGGAATGCAAATGTCGGATAGTGATTTAGTGGTGAATGTTGATGGCATATCATGGAAAGTAACATCTCAATCAAAATCAAAGGTGGTGTTCACTGTTACCAGTTACAGTAGCATTTTTTCAGATTCATGCTTCATAAAATGCTGCGTAATGTCATGTTCCAATCTTGGTTGCCATATGCACAGTTGTTCTTGTCGTGACTGTCATTCTTTGTGCAAAAACATCCACAAAGTCCATTCTCTAAGAGTTCCTTCTGTGTGTGAGTCCCCATCCTTCGCAATCAGAAGATGTTTTTATTGCCACTTCTTCTCCTATTAATAGTAAAGACAGAAGGAAAGACTATATCGAGTCTATAAGTAATCTTTGTGATAAGTTGAAGATTTTAAGTTTAAACAGGGAAATTGAAGAATTACAGGGATATATTAATAATACTTTAAAGTTACTGGTTAAAAGGTGTGATGGGTTAATTACTAGCAAGTTATCAGAAAACAAACCAGAGTTTACTGAACCAGAATCTATTCCCCCTAACTCAAAGATTACCCCATAATGCAGGTTTTACCAGACAATCAAGGAGAAGGGTCCAAATACAGGGGGCTTCAAAAAAATGTATACACAGTTTAAACTATTGTAGTTTTCCCGCTCTACAAGGCTAATGTTATATTTCTTCGCCAGGTGCCAGCATAATCGTCCCTCTATGTTATATTATCAGTTGGAATTTGTAATATCAACATGGGGGACGTACGTTTGAGTTTTGAAGAACGTAAGCAGGTTATTAAGTGGTACTGGAAGTTTGAGAATGTAAATGAAGTTCAAAGACAGTGGAGAAGGGAGTATGATACAGAACCACCTTCAAGATTAACAATTACACGCATACGAGACAAATTCGAAGTTCATGGAACAGTGTGTGATGTGCATAAAGGTCATTCAGGTCGGCCTCGAACAGCTACAAGTGATGAGTCATCAACGGCAGTCTTGGAACTGTTTCAACACTCTCCTAACAAATCTTCAAGGCAAGGGGCACGTGAAAGTGATGTAAGTGCTAGCAGCGTGCAACGCATTGTGAAGAGAGGCAAGTATCGTGTTTACATTCCAAGGCTGGTGCAACAGCTAAATGACGACGATCCAGATCGAAGGTTGCAATTTTGTGAATGGATTCAGGAGATGGTGATACGTGAACCGGGATTTATGGGTAGCATCATTTGGTCGGATGAAGCCCAATTCAAACTTAATGGAACTGTCAATAGGCACAATTGTGTTTACTGGGGTGAAGAAAATCCTCACATTACAATTGAAAAAGCTGTAAATTTGCCTGGTGTAAATGTGTGGTGCGGTTTGTCTTCAAGGGGACTCATTGGACCTTTTCGATTTGAAGGCACTGTAACTGGTATTAATTACCTAACAATGCTTGCTGATTCCATATTTCCTGCCATTCGTGCATTATACGGTAATGATGATTTTTATTTTCAACAAGATGGTGCTCCGCCGCACTATCACAGGGACGTACGAGCTTACCTGGATCAAAATTTTTCGGGCCAGTGGATAGGACGCAGGGGGCCAATCGAGTTTCCAGCACGCTCTCCAGACCTTACACCACTGGATTTCTTCTTGTGGGGCACAGTAAAAGATGAGGTGTACAAACGTAAACCACGTAACCTAGACATTCTTTGGAATGAGATTCAAGCAGTGTGTAGAGAAATCTCATTGGACGTTTTGATACGATGTACAGAATCTGTGGTGACACGTACTCAGAATTGTATTGATGCTGCAGGTCGCCAATTTGAACAGTATTAACATTTGTTATTTATGTTTCATTTACATTGGACTTTCAGCTTTCCATTTTCCTGAAATTTAACTTTGTAGAACGGTAAATAAATTTTCTATGGAAGTTCAAAGTGTGTATACATTTTTTTGAAGCACCCTGTATTGTTAACAAAACAAGTAGAAAAAGGAAATTTGGTACATGCCCAACCCTGACTGCATGTCCAGATTGATCGTAAGAGGCTCAAGTAGCTGCATTAATGTTGAGTATTTCAAAACTCACAATCATGACCTCAACTTTAGTAATGTGAAATTTTATCCTTGGGATGAGTCCACCAAAGCTAAAATTGACACAATGCTGGAACAGGATGTCCCTGCCCATACTATTCAGGAATCATTTTAACCTAAATCTTTTAACAGTGAAATTCCTGTGAAAGAACGCTTTGTATCTACAACTGATATAAACAAAATGAGGTACAAATTCCATCTGATAAAGCGATTAAACAAAGATGATGCTTTAGCTGCTCCTTTGCTTGTGTAATATTTGCCTTGAAATGATAACTCAGTGTTAATGTTTAAACCATTTTGTATAACAAGAGAAATAGGCAAAACAGATCTAGATTATTTGCCTTACTCTTCTCAGCATTACTGTACTGGGCTGTACAAGTTTCTTGTCTATTGACGCAACACATGGAACTAATCAATACAAATATCACCTCCTGAATTTCGTAGCTCCAGATGAGTATGGGATACGGTTTCCTGTTGCACACTTTGTAACGAATTGCATGGATGAGGAAATGCTAGTTTGTCTCCTGAGCTCCATTACATATCAATGTCCTAACCTAGTAGTAAATGCAGACATGACTGATGGAAATGTAGCTTCAGGAAATGCAGTTAGAAAAGTTTTTGGAGAGGATGTCAGACACCTTCTCTGTTCTTGGCATGTTAAAAGAAATTGGCAGAAGAATCTGCACAGAAAAGTGACTGGAAATGACACATTATTGGAGGAAATCAATGAAATTTTAGAGACTTTGATGGAGGAAAGGAATGAGGAGATGTTTAACAGTATGCTTGAAGCATTTTTGTGTAAGTATAGTGTATCTGCTAGTGCCTTCATTACGTATTTTAGGGATCATTATTGTAACAATATAGAAAAATGGGCATTTAGCTATCGTAATTTTCCCCAAGCCAGAACTGACACTAACATGTTTGTTGAAAGTTTCCACAACAAGTTAAAAACTAATTATTTGAACCTAAAAGTTAACCGTAGGCTGGAATATCTCATTGCTGTGCTTTTGGGAATTAACAGTTTCATGATCAAACTCTGCACGACATACAATAGGAATGCAAATGTCGGATAGTGATTTAGTGGTGAACGTTGATGGCATATCATGGAAAGTAACATCTCAATCAAAATCAAAGGTGGTGTTCACTATTACCAGTTACAGTAGCATTTTTTCAGATTCATGCTTCATAAAATGCTGCGAAATGTCATGTTCCAATCTTGGTTGCCATATGTACAGTTGTTCTTGTCGTGACTTTGATTCTTTGTGCAAAAACATCCACAAAGTCCATTCTCTAAGAGTTCGGTCTGTGTGTGAGTCCCCATCCTTCGCAATCAGAAGATGTTTTTATTGCCACTTCTTCTCCTATTAATAGTAAAGACGGAAGGAAAGACTATATCGAGTCCATAAGTAATCTTTGTGATAAGTTGAAGATTTTAAGTTTAAGCAGGGAAATTGAAGAATTACAGGGATATATTAATAATACATTAAAGTTACTTGTTAAAAGGTGTGATGGGTTAATTACTAGCAAGTTATCAGAAAACAAACCAGAGTTTACTGAACCAGAATCTATTCCTCCTAACTCAAAGATTACCCCATAATGCAGGTTTTACCAGACAATCAAGGAGAAGGGTCCAAATATGCATCGTATTCGGAAACCAAATGCTTCCAGAAATACAGAAATTAAAGAGACTCTGCTGCGTAGAAGTAATAATCATAGCTTTACTTTGCCACTCGTAGAAACTGCCAGTATCACTAAAACTTTATTCAGCATTGGTTCCTACCCAGTTAGCCAGCTGTATTTAAAATCACTCGATAATTACGTCTCGGAGGACGAACTTATTTGACTTAAGGAGGTAGCTGGAGACCTTCAACGGGGTTGGTTGTATGACACTGTTATTGCTGCATTTCTGCGTAAGGGTGTGCATGATCACAATTCTATTGATCTGGTAGACCCTGCATTTTCTCATTTAGTTTTAAGAAATCTTTCAGAGAAACTTGCATCCCTGTTCTGTAAGGTTCACTCAGTTCCAATTCACTCCTTCCCTTTAATATCCGCAATAGTCATTGGGTACTTTCAGTGATTCTGATTCCAGAGAAGGAGAATCATTTCTATAATTCAGCTGCTTGTGTTATAACGGATAACCAGGCACTTGCATTGAATAGATTGATAATTATTTTAAATAGTTTGCTTGGAGGTGATGCATTAGAATGGAAAATTTGCATACTTGAACATACTTTCCAAGAAGATGTACTGGATGGATACTTCAGCTCTGGGCCGACAAAGGCAGATTTATTGGTGCTACTTATTACTGAAATCCTCGATAAATGTAAAGAAGCAGGTCTGCGTGTTTCTTGCACAGTTTGTGATATGGGCACAAACAACGTCAAGGCTGTTCGGAGTTTGGGCTCCACAATTGCAGAGCCTTACTTCTTTCACTGTGGGCGTCAGATTGTGACTTTGTTTGACCCTCCACATCTCTTAAAATGTACCAGGACCCTCCTCCTCTCCAATGATATCCTTTTACCAGTTAGTACTGGTAGCTTAAGGTTTGAGGGGAGGGCTTCCTGGAGTGACATTATGCTTGTCTATAATTTAGATAGGCAAGCTGAACTTCCTTTTTTGTTCCGACTGACGGATAAACACTTGAATCCCAGCGGAAAAGAGAAGATGAGGGTCAACCTTGCTGCCCAAGTTTTCAGCTACAGTGTGGCAGCCACTATGCTAAACTACATTGCAAGAAGTAAGCATTTGAAAAATGTATTTTATGTATTAATACCAGAATGTTCTATTATCATAATTTATTATTTCATTATATATTTCTCTTATTTAAAGTTGCCTTAAAGTTGATATTGATAGGAAATCAAAGAATTTTTATTAAAATATCTGCACCTTGACATTAATGGACAGTGATTTATTACCTGTTTTACTTTAAATTCAGGCACTATTAAAAACTCCTCTTTCTTCATTGTTCTTTGGAGTTGCCTTCAGTAGTTATTCTACTTATACTCTTATAAACATTTCACAGGAATTAACCATTGAATTCAATCAATGTTAATGATACTGACATAGCATATGCATTAATTTGCTTCACATACCATTCACTTTTATATCTATTACCTCCGACATGATATTTACTCTCAAAAAATGTGCCGTACTGTTACTGTTCCATATTTATATTTGACTTTCTTTTGCTTCCCAGACAAAATTCCTAATGCTGCCCTAGGCACTGCCACAGTAGTCAAGACCATGGACTCTATATTGAATTCGTGTAATGGAGATTATGAAAATGCAGTGCCTGGAAAGCCACTTACAAGCTCCATAACGGACGGGAGCAACCACTTCCATTTTTGGCAGAAATGAGTCAAGGACATTAAGGAGTGGAGATTTGTCCGAAAGGAAAATGGAGGGACGGCAAACAAATCTCATACACCTCCTTCCCAGAAAGGTTGGTTGATGACTTTGGCAGGGTTACAACTTCTCTGGAAATTAGTTTCCAAGGAGCAATGTTTGGACAGATCAGTGGACAGGATGGCCACAAGAAGATTAAATCAGGATCCCATTGAAAACTTCTTTGTCTCAGTAAGGTCCCAGTGTGGATCAAATAGAGATCCCACTGTCCAGCAGTTTTTTGGTGCTGCCAAGGCATGCATTGTAAGTGGCCTTGCAAGTAAGGGGGTTCAAGGCAACTGCATGGCAGATACTTCGAGTCTGCTGAGTGATTTGGGGGTTTTCCTGGAACGCCAATCACAGATGGACAGAGGAAGTGGTGAAGATGGAGTAGAGGGTGCCAGTGATGAAATTAATGCTGGATTTGTAATGCCTGGGGATTCCATAACCATTGAGCACACTGCCATGGGAACTGTAGCCCTTTCCCCTGCTGTGGCAAGAAAAGTTTTGAAAAAAATAAACTGTGATGCCTGTAGAGCTGGACTTTTCAGTGGTAGTGATGAAGATATATTAAATGTAGGATTTACGGAAAATGTACTTAATAAGCCCAATGAGATGTATGTAAATAATGTCAGTAATATTTTTGGTTAAGTCAGTGATATATTGAACAATAGTGGCCATAATAAACGAATATGCTATACCCTTGTGAATGATGTGAAGGGGGTGTTTTCTTTTAAATGCCTCGATAGTTTTTGTTCTCTTCATGTAGAAGACATGAAGAAAGAGATCCTACATGTCTTAATTAATAACATTATTGCTAGGTGGGTGAAGGAAAAAAACAGAGAGATTGTTCGCCGCAGAAAGGAATCTTTCCTAAGAAGAGGCAATGCATCTACATGATGTGATATTCTTTCTGTTTACAGTTACTTCTTTATTAATCCTTATGTTCTTTGATTCTAAGTTGTACATAAACATTATCTTCTTTAAAGTGTCCTGTGTGCACATTTGGTGAGACTTCCTGATGTTTACTTCCACTTGGTGGGCTACTTCAGACCTTTTGGTTTCAAGGTAAGACTCCTTGCTGTAGGATATCTATTTAGGTTAGTGATCTACCTTATGACTTTCTATCGTAGGAAGTTTAGTAGGCTGCACTAGTCCTTTTATCCCATTTGAGAGTAAGACTCTTCGTTGAATACGTTTTAACTCAACCTAGCGGCTGTTAACAGATTTAACCAGTTGCTGGTTATTGTAGTAGTAGTATTATGGTTTGTGGGTGCATCAACGGCTAGGGTGCTCGTTATTACTGGTCTTCACTTTATTTCATTAGATTAGATTTATTACATTATATTTCTTATTACAATTTCATTTTTATTTCAGTGTAAAGAGCACCTTTGAGAAGCCATGTATGTGCATATCTTGGAGCTATGCAACGCATCTTCTGCCTTGCGTTGTGCTACGGACATATTCTTCTGTTTGAAGGTAAGATTACTTCAACTAAATGATAAATATAAAAATAAATTATTAATGACCATATGTCCTTGAATATGTCTAAGTATTTCCAGAACGCTGGCCTATATACGAAGCAGAAGGTTTCATGGCCGTACTAGCGCCATACATGATTTGGCAAAAGAAATGGATCAATCGTTCCGATAAACTTGTAATAAATGTTGATAACCAAGCTGTTGTGTATGCCCTCAATAAAGGGCATGGTTTATTATTCAAAAATGTAAACTTAAAGGAAATGTATCTTACATTAATAGAGGAATTGCCCTGCAAGACGGCCTTGCGTTTTGTTTCCGGCCGACTTAACCCAGCTGACCGTCCTTCAAGGACCATTCCATCTTAAATATGCCTGGTCGCTTCCAAAATGATCTATTCCACTTTAACCCTCTGTACAACTTAATATCAAAATCACACAAAACTCAAGTGGAATTTTGGACAGTGTTTTTATTTCCATTAGTAGTAGTATTATGGTTTGAGGATGCATCAACATGAATTTTTGCAGGAGATACACCAGAGGAAGCTTGCCAGCATCATAGGAAACTGCTGGACAAAGTTTTATTGCTAAATCCAGGAGTGAGGCTGTTTATCTCAAGCGTGCTTAAAAGGAGTCCAAGCCTTTTCAAGCCATGGTCAGATCATGAAGTCAGGAGAATGAAGGTGATGAATCGGAAATAGGAAGGCTGAATATCCTTTTTAAGGAGTTGGCTGATAGGTAATGTGATTTATTATTAACCTATGGTTTTATTGAAGTATTCCTTGGGCTAACTTTAAAATATTTTATTTAGAATCAGTGTCACCTTCATCTAGAACTGGATGGAATTCCAAGCCAAGTGCTCCATTTTGCATAAGAAGATGCTCTCACGTGATGGCCTTCACCTTTCCCCAAGAGGAGTGAAAATCCTGCTGGGAAATATAATCTCTTCTTGTTTAACTTATAATCCTAAAATAGCTGAATCCATAGCTAGCATGCCCTCACAGTCTCCTCCTAATTTTCCAACTCTCATTACAACTAATACACCTAGAGTGACCGCCTGTAACCCTGCCTACATCACAGTCCCTCACTAGTTGTCGTTTTACTTTCATTTTGAAGAGGAAATCATTCAGTGAAACCGAGAAAAGTGATGTCGACATTGTATTATTGTAACAATATAGAAAAATGGGCATTTAGCTATCGTAATTTTCCCCAAGCCAAAACTGACACTAAGATGTTTGTTGAAAGTTTCCACAACAAGTTAAAAACTAATTATTTGAACCTAAAAGTTAACCGTTGGCTAGAATATCTCATTGCTGTGCTTTTGGGAATTAGCAGTTTCATGATCAAACTCTGCACGACATACAATAGGAATGCAAATGTCGGATAGTGATTTAGTGGTGAACGTTGATGGCATATCATGGAAAGTAACATCTCAATCAAAATCAAAGGTGGTGTTCACTGTTACCAGTTACAGTAGCATTTTTTCAGATTCATGCTTCATAAAATGCTGCGTAATGTCATGTTCCAATCTTGGTTGCCATATGCACAGTTGTTCTTGTCGTGACTTTGATTCTTTGTGCAAAAACAACCACAAAGTCCATTCTCTAAGAGTTCGTTCTGTGTGTGTGAGTCCCCATCCTCAGCAATCAGAAGATGTTTTTATTGCCACTTCTTCTCCTATTAATAGTAAAGACGGAAGGAAAGACTATATCGAGTCTATAAGTAATCTTTGTGATAAGTTGAAGATTTTAAGTTTAAACAGGGAAATTGAAGAATTACAGGAATATATTAATAATACTTTAAAGTTACTTGTTAAAAGGTGTGATGGGTTAATTACTAGCAAGTTATCAGAAAACAAACCAGAGTTTACTGAACCAGAATCTATTCCCCCTAACTCAAAGATTACCCCATAATGCAAGTTTTACCAGACAATCGAGGAGAAGGGTCCAAATATGCATCGTATTCGGAAACCAAATGCTTCCAGAAATACAGAAATTAAAGAGACTCTGCTGCGTAGAAGTAATAATCATAGCTTTACTTTGCCACTTGTAGAAACTGCCAGTATCACTAAAACTTTATTCAGCATTGGTGCCTACCCAGTTAGCCAGCTGTATTTAAAATCACTCGATAATTGTCTCGGAGGACAAACTTATTAGACTTAAGGAGGTAGCTGGAGACCGTCAACGGGGTTGGTTGTATGACATTGTTATTGCTGCATTTCTACATAAGGGTGTGCATGATCACAATTCTATGAATCTGGTAGATCCTGCGATGTGTCATCTAGTTTTAAGAAATCCTTCAGTGTAACTTGCATCCCTGTTCTATAAGGTTCACTCAGTTCCAATTTACTCCTTCCCTTTAATATCTGCAATAGTCATTGGGTACTTTCAGTCATTCTGATTCCAGAGAAGGAGAATCATTTCTATAATTCAGCTGCTTGTGTTATAGCAGATGACCAGGCACTTGCATTGAATAGATTGATAATTATTTTAAATAGTATGCTTGGAGGTGATGCATTAGATTGGAAAATTTGCATACTTGAACATACTTTCCAAGAAGATGGACTGGATGGATACTTCAGCTCTGGGCCGACAAAGGCAGATGTATTGGTGCTACTTATTACTGAAATCCTCGATAAATGTAAAGAAGCAGGTCTGCGTGTTGCTTGCACAGTTTGTGATATGGGCACAAACAACGTCAAGGCTGTTCGGATTTTGGGCTCCACAATTGCAGAGCCTTACTTCTTTCACTGTGGGCGTCAGATTGTGACTTTGTTTGAACCTCCACATCTCTTTAAATGTACCAGAACCCTCCTCCTCTCCAATGATAGATAGATACATTTTGTTTTTAAGGTTTAAGGTTTTTTAAATGCCCGACCATATGGAGATAAACATATAGTTGTTAAAAAAGAATGTGTTTGGCATGTAGAAAAAGAGGATGGGGACTCCACTTAGAAATGCAAAGAAAGCTAACAAGGGCATAGGTGGAAACGCGAGGAAAAACTCACTGATAAAGTAATTGGCGAATTGACAAAATACTATGGATTGGCTATTCAAAGACATTCTGATTCCACTGTTGATATGAAGAAAGAAATTTGGTCCACTTTGTATCACATGATTTCCATAGATGATATGCCGCAGCATCAGAACTGTCCTGCAGGTGAAAATAGTTGGTGTGGGTGGTGTAGAGCTGAATTTCTTGGAAACAGTAATAAATTTGTGCACAGCAAAAAGCCTCTTTCCGAAAAAGTTCAGGAAGTGATACGACCTATATATGAGGATTTATCAAGAGACGTTTTATTGACCAGGTGCTTGGGAGCGGAGACTCAAAATAATAATGAGGTGCTGAACTCTCTACTTTGGTCTTTTCCTCCGAAGCACCTTCATTCTGGAGCAAAAATCATTGAAAGTCATC
Organism: Sympetrum striolatum; assembly: GCA_947579665.1. Taxonomy (NCBI): domain Eukaryota; kingdom Metazoa; phylum Arthropoda; class Insecta; order Odonata; family Libellulidae; genus Sympetrum; species Sympetrum striolatum. The sequence goes on from OX388346.1 coordinate 79,856,375, forward strand.
ATCTTAACGAAGAACTCAAATCTGTTTTGAAGATGATGTAAGTCATGGGGCTAAGCATTGGAATAAATGCTCATTCATTTTTGTCCAATAGCATGACAATGACCGCTCGGAGAGATGCTTGAGCAATTTCGCAAAACAAGCCCAAATTTTCCGTTGATTGCATCACATGGAAAGTATCATCTCAATCAAATCAAAGGTGGCATACAGTGTTACCTTTTACAGTAAAAATTGCAATCTTTCAGATTCATGCTTTATAAAATGCTGTGAAATGTCACGTTCCAATCTTTGTTGTCATATGTACAGTTGTTCTTATCCTGACAGTCATTCTTGACTGTAGGTGCCTTACGTGCTTAACAGTCGCTCCTAAATCCTTTCACTTTACCCTCATCAACCACCCTTATCCGCGATGGGCCCTTCTGTCACCTGTAAAAACCTTTAGATTGAGAATGCGGAGCTCCGGAAAAACCTTGAGGAGTTGCACAAAGAAGTTTTGGCATTCAAGAAGGAGATCTCAGGAAGAGATGATGATCAAACAGATTCACAGAGGTCTTCATCTGACTAATCTCTCGAGGTTAGACTCAACGCTTTCAAGGAAAAAACACTGGAGTGTTTTCGTCACCTCGTAACTCCTACGGTCGTACTTCAAAAGCACATGGACTCCCTTGAGCAATATTCAAGGAGAAATTGTTTATTGATTCACGGAGTACAAGAGAAGAACCAAGAAAACTGCATTAACTCAGCAGTAGCCCTCTTCAGAAACTGCTTAGGGATGTGCCTCAATTGGGCACATCGCGTGGGTACCCCCAGATCCAAGACTGGTGATACACCCAGGCCGATCATGGCTAAATTCATTTCCTACCAGGACTGCCATCAAATATTGTTGGCGAGTTAAAGGGTACTAGTTTTCTCGTCACAGAGTTGCTAACAGCACAAAGAAAGAATGTTTGAAGGTGGCGAAGTATTTGGGGGCCCACGCAATGTGTGGACGCATGACGGGAAAATCATTTTCTTGCGTCCCCACGGTAGAAGGGTTCATGCCACTTCACTCTGTGATAACGACAATGTGAGGAGGGATTTTGTTCCGAAATAGTTTTTATCAGGAGCAAGGGGTGATACCCTACTCTCAACTGAGAACTAGAAGATGACGGTGTGACGAATTGCACCAAGCCAGACAGACGCATTATTATAACACAACCACTGCCTTAGTGGGATTTGTAGACGACATGTTTGATTCTATGAATGGGAGGACTCAGGAAGCTTGTTATAGGCCCTTACTAAAATGAGTGACCATGGGGAGTCCTCACATAAGACTTTTGGGAGAGAGCTGAGTTGCTAGTGCAGGAAACAAAGGAAGATACAAAGTTTTCTTCAATGCCTCCAAAACAGAAAGGATGGCTGAATAATCTGAAAGTATTCCCAATGTTTTGCCGGGAATTACACAATGGACCAAATGCTGTTACAAGCAGCATTTCTACACATTCCTTCAATCAGGATCCCTTAGAGAACTTATTTGGGTGTATCAGAGGGAACTGTGGGTCAAACACTCGTCCAACCTTCAACAATATCACCACACCCATTATCCTGGCTGGCGATTTCAACTCCTCCCATCCCCTATGGGGCTCCCAAAAGAGCAAACAAAAACAGCAATACACTTAATAAATTCATTGGCAATAGCACATTCATAGTACATTCCCCCTTTTCTACCACCTATTCCAAAGGAAAACATTCTTCAATCCTAGACCTTGCAATGAGAAATAACTTCTTTTAAACATCACAACCTCATACCCACATCGAACTCTCCTCTGACCATCTTCCTGTTATCTTCTCTATCAAATGTCAATTCAACAATTCTGCACCTCCCCCACAAAACTTTACATGCATTAACTGGAACAAATTCACTAACCACATACACCATAAACTCAATGACTACCATCCTTTAAACTCACCATTCACATAAACACAAATCGACGAGCGAATTCATTTGCTCAACAATTTCATCCAATCAGCTAAACAAATCTCAACCTACTCAAAAACCAAAAACAACAAAGAATTTGCACTTCCAGCAGAAACCAAACGCCATATGTGCACCCAAAATAGATTATGCACACAATTCCTCATATTCCGCAACAATACTGACCTAATTCTTCTAAAAATCATCAATAAAGAAATAAAAAGATTAACCAAAATACACAACAATAAATACTGGCATGAATTTCTCAACTCAGTTAACTTCGAAGACAACTCCCTTTGGACTCTTCCAAAATCAGTTAACAAAAGAAAAACCTTAGACCATCCCATATACTCGTGCTGGACAACCTTGGTGTTGCACGGAAAACGTTTGTTGATTGGTGCATGTTCGTCCAAGAGGTGTGCATGGAGGACGTCTTGGCCAAAAGCATGAGGATTGGGGGAGATGGCGTAATCGTTGAAATAGACGAAAAGCTCCTTAATCAGTGGGTGATCGGTGCGGCGATAATTGCATGGAGATAAATGCAATGACATTTAATGTTTCTTTGCTACTCCATCTATTGAAATCTGTGGAGATGACAGGCCCTCTGTGGTCCACATCAACATTTCCATACGAGTCTGGCATCTATCAAATTAAGAGAGCTGTGCACAAGCCAAAATATGTGGCGATGCAAATTGCAAAATACAAAGCAAGAATTTCCTTTTTGAGTTGGCTAGGGCAGCATCAATTTCTTTCTAAAACAGCTAGACAATTTTGTAAATCCCTGAAACAAAACAAGAAGGTCGTAGGAACTGACAGTGGGCAGGTGGTGTTATTAGGAGCAGGTCATGTTTATGAGGGTGTCCATGTCCCTCAGCCATCAACGTGCTACCACAGGATGAGAGTGAATGGTATTCTGTATAGCTCGTCAGATTACAGGTACTGTAGTACAGATGACAGCTATGTTATCCTAAAGAGTGGGGAGCTGGCAGGATTAAGAAAATTTTATAAATAAAGGGCTCCTGCGAATTTGTTATTTTCTTGTTAGTGTTAACAAATTTTGAGAATTATGCACATATCACACACTTTTTTGGTGGAGGAATCAAACAGATAGATAAGAATGAGTGTGAATGATGTGCGGGAAAAGTGTTTGTGAGTGGAATAACATACAATTCTTAGAAATTGTTGGCATGTTGGAATATTTGAGGTGCAGTGAAGTCTAGCAAATTGGTAAACTTCAAATAGCCTACCTGAGATTAAATTGCTCCTACTGTTATTTATATATTTAATATAATTTATTAAATATTTCTATCTTGTGAGTTCCCTGTTAACCAAATTAGGTCAGTCACAGGTATCCCGTACATAGGCAGTCAGTCACATCTTGCCATAGGGTACGGATGTGTTTTAAGCGAGCTCCAGAAGTGAAAGCTCTTGGAAATGGCAGGAGACAAAGTCATTATGAAATGTATTTGCCTTAAAAATCTGAGGAAAGGTATTCAGTGTGGGGATTGCGGTGATTGGTTTCACTTCAAGTGTTGTGACTTTGCTGTAGGAGAAAATGCCCACAAAGGCTGGCTATGTGTAGGGTGTAATAAGAAAAAAGAATGAACTAACTCTGAGAGTTTGGCGGCGAAGGAAGATCTCATAAGGGGCTATACCAGTGTGACACTTTCAAAAGATCAAGATTTTTTTTCAACTTTTTTGACAGTTTATACCTTGAAGAATATCCTGTAAAAATTTCAAGGCCCTCTCTCAAATAATTTCTGAATCACCGCCTTCTAAAGAGCAACCGCACATAGGTACAAAATGACCCATTTGCCTCGAGGCGGAGCTCGGAGCTGATGTGTTATTACCTGATTCTTTGGTGGCCGAATCTGACACCAATATCGTTATATTAAAGCATGGTTCTATATCTGCATATATATATACAATCTATATACAATGTATATATAAATAAACATGCTAAACTGTAACGAAAAAGATTTCAAAAGGGTCACAGGAGCGCGGTTGGCCCGTACGTCCCTCACTCTGCACAAACCCCAACTGCCTTCCGCTGACGCTTTCCCTACAGCCTCTCTCCTGTCCCATTATTCTCGCCCTCGGAAAAACCCGCAAAAAGTTCAAGTTTGAATCAAAAAGGCTCTCACGATACTCCTATCCATAGATCCAGAAACCAGAAGAAGAGATTTTCGGGACATCGATACACGTATGAGCAGTCCACCGAAAATACCAGTACAGCTGCTGAAAAAGTGCTATGCACCGGAGATGATGAAATTATAGTTGATCATAGCCATGGATACCATTTCATCCAGTTTTACTCTGTTTTTAGTACAATTAGCAGTTTAATTGTGTGCAAAAATTGCAAGAAAGACATCAAGTTCAATGAAGCAAGTTCACGTGGTTTAGGATTCAAAATTGTTATGTCATTTGAGTGCAGTGTTTCATATGTGAATTCTGGACTGATGATTGGTAACGCTTATGATATTAATTGTCGTATAGTGTTTTTGATGCAACTTCTAGGCGTCGGTATCAATGGAGTAAATCTATTTTGTGGCTTGATGGATCTTCTTAGAAAATTTCATAACAACACTTTTGCTGGATGCTTTCAAAATGTAACCAAAGCTGCTAAAACAGTACACAAAAGGCCGTTTCTAAGGAGAGAGCTAAAACCTTGGAGAATGAAGGTTCAGATCTGAATTTGACAGTTTCCGGAGATGGCACATGGAAAAAACGCAGCCACACTTCACGTTTTGGTGTTACAGCTCTTACAGGTAAATTCAGTAAACAAATCGTCGATTCAATCGTAAAATCGACTTATTGTAAGAGTTGTGAAGTTTGGGAATAGAAAAAAGATACTCATCCTGAAGAATACAAAGAATGGCTTGAAGGACATGACGATTGCGGGGTGAATCACAATGGATCAGCTGGAAAAATGGAGGTTGATAGTGTGAAGGAAATGTTTAGTCGCTCGATCGATAAATATGGAGTAAAATATACGTGCTATATTGGCGATGGTGACAGAGCTACATACAAAGTTTATTGAATTTTAATCCATATGATGTAAATTAACTAGATAATTAACTAGAATGCTTCCTACATGTGAAAAAAAGAATGGGAACACAATGACGCAATATCAAAAAACAAAGCAAAGGTTTAGGAGGAAGGAGTAAGAATACCGTGAAGCTAACTGATAAGGTTATTAATAAATTCCAAAAATACTATGGATTGGCAATTACCAGGCATCAAGATAATGTTCATGAATACATGAAGAAATTTGGGCTACCTTGCATCATTTGTCTTCGACAGACGAAAATCCGAACCATGGAAATTGCCCTGCAGGTGCGAATAGCTGGTGCTCATATCCCCGTGCGGAAGCTCAAGGAATGGACTTATCAAAGTTCATACATGATTATCTGCCTCTCGACAACAGTGTAAAGAAAGATTTGGAACCTATTTACATTGACTTGAGCTCAAAGGAATTACTAGAGCGATGCAAAGGAGGGAACACGCAGAATAAATATGAAAATTATAACGGCCTGCTCTGGCACTTAGCTCCAAAGCACCATCATAATGGTTTAAAAACTATCGAGCTCACTAATTTCCCAGCAGTCTCAATATTTAATAATGGGTTTTATGCTATCCTAAAAATGCTTCAAGTAATGGACGTCGTCATCGGTCCTATTGCAAAAGAATATGCCATGGAGAGAGATGACAGCCAAATCAACCAGGCGGAGTTACATCATGAAGCATCCTCCAAAAGAGGGACGGACAGCTCGAAGAAAAGCTTCAGCCTCTCAGCAGGCATTATTCGAGGAAGGTCCATTGTATGGGCCAGGAATAGCTGATTAGCAGTTTCTATGGTAAATATAATTTAAACCTTGTAAAAATCGACAGTTAAATCTTTAAACTCAGATTTTTCAAATTTGCTGACATTGTAACTCAAAGAGCAATTATTGGTTTGACTTGAAATTTGAACTAAGTACTCTTGAATATATTTACTCTAAAATGACGTAGGATATTTTTGATTGGATGAAAATTGACGATTTGGCATTCAAAAAAAACAACCATTTTATAGGCCAAAAAACAGATTTTTTTTCATAATTACACACCATTTTGTTAGATATTGATATTTTTCGAAACTCCTACGTAATTGTACAGGAAATACCTTCCAGTTTGACCACAATTTATCCTTATTTTGTTTTAGCTACTTAATTGGCCTGAATCAAGGCAGCAGTGGAGAACCTTTTTTCTTGCCATCTCCGAAGGCAGCGCATAAGTCACTTGGATCACAATATTTCTCCATGAAAATATTATGTAATATAGGATAAATATAGCCAAATAATTCTCAAATTGTCATTACATTTAATTGAATACTTTTCTTCTGAAACATCCCCAAAAATTACCCAAATTTTCCAAAGGACGAGATGGAAGCCACGAAGGAAACGATCAGCTGGCTACTTGCCGAAAATGAAGGACTTAAGTAAATAAAATAACACCTTAATTAACCACCTTAATTAACCATCTTCATTTATATCTAATCATGAAGGAACTACAAATAGAGAAGAGGCGTGGAAGCTGGCAGGGCATCAAACGGCTAGAGGAGCTTCTCCACTCCACGCTCTCAGCTGCAACTCTGCTGGGATGTCAACTAAAAGCTGCCGGTAAAGAACCCAAGGGGAGATGATGGACACAGGAGGAGAAGGTGCTGTCCCTCCTAGTTTACAAGAAAAGCCCAAAAACATATCACCTTCTTCATATGCTATTTCATCTTCCTAACCGTTCCACCATCAACTCTATTCTTCATACTACTTCAGTTTCACCTGAGGTAAATCGTCAGATCTTTGCCTCTATATCTCATTCCTTGGGTCAAATGGAGGATTGTATGTGTCCTTATGTTTAACGAAATGTCAATAAAGGAACATTGCGAGTATAATACTTCAACTGATTCAGTGATGGGATTTGAGGATCATGGAATTCAGGGAAGAAGCAACATACATGCCAGGTACTCTCTGGTCTATATTGTTTATGGTGTGCTGAAAAAAAATGGAAGCAGCCCGTGGCTTTTCATTTCAGTGGATTGCAGACAAAGTCTGACATTATGATCTCCCTCAAGGAAGAGGTGCTGCAGCAATGTAAAGAGGCTGGTTTTTGAGTTATTGCCACTGTTTGTGATGTGGGTGCAAACAAGGTTAAAGCAATTCAATCCATGGGATAATCTATTTCTCATTCATTCATCAAATTTAATAACAATCTCATATATACTTTCTTTGATCCACCCTACCTCATGTCCACTCGCAACCTGTGCATCGCTAAGGATTTTATAATTCGTGTTGAAGCCGGGGCAATAGGTTTGTTTATAGGGACAGCATCATGTGCCTATATTGAAGGGGCATAAAGCCATTCAAAGGGGACCCTTTTACATAGACCTCTTTACCACCTTATAGATGACCATATCCATCCCCAAGGTAAAGATTTTCATTTCAACTTCCTCTGGTCATGTTGAAATGGAGTTAATGGAGCTTATCTCCCAAAGCCTAAAAGTACCCCGAATCTGTACCAGGTTAAACTGGAAAGTGACGTGATGGAGGAATTAATTGCCTCTATGGTTCAAAGTGAAGTGATAACCAAGTCCAAATGTGAGTGCTCACAGATGTTTTACCATGTGCAAGGAAAATGGGAAAGCCAGATTTGTGATGGATTTATCCAGCTGGACAATACTATACAGTTCCTAAGATATCATTGTATTCAGCAGCTTATGCATTACGTATTATTCCTGAAAATTTGTCCTATGATCAAACTGGATTTAGGGCAGTTATCATGAGCTTGCCTACAATCTCTATAAGAATGTTATCAGATGCCACGCCAAGCTCTACAGCTTTCGTTATACCAGAGTTAAAAATCAGTAAGGGTTTTCAGTTTAAGAATATGTATCCTATACATTTAATGGAGGGAGTAGCTGCACTGCAGGGACTACATGAAGCCCTGCATATTGTTAACTTGTTACAGGAACCAGTGCATATAAAATCTTATGTGGATAATATGGCAGCTACTATTTAATAAAGAATACAGATCATTGCGTGACCTGGAGCTACGTGCCAACTGATGCTAATCCAGCCGACTTCCCCTCTGGCGAGGCTTACCTCATTTAATACCCGGGCGTGGCAATTTTGGCTGCCCCTGGGTATATAAGGGAGTGGGCCTCTCGGGAGAGCGGTTATTTTGGTAGACCAAATTACTGGGCGTTAGGGGCACGTAGTTCCGATTATGGAGAGCGAAAGACAACGAGGACCTGAGCCAAGCCCACTAAAATTGGGGGTGCCCCGGATTTTTATCGATGGGAGGAATATAGGAGCGCTATCTACCCAAAAAAAATTAAAAAGAAAGGGATTTCTGAGGATAATATGGCAGCTACTATATAATAAAGAATACAGATCATTGCGTGACCTGGAGCTACGTGCCAACTGATGCTAATCCAGCCGACTTCCCCTCTGGCGAGGCTTACCTCATTTAATACCCGGGCGTGGCAATTTTGGCTGCCCCTGGGTATGTAAGGGAGTGGGGCCTCTCGGGAGAGCGGTTATTTTGGTAGACCAAATTACTGGGCGTTAGGGGCACGTAGCTCCAATTATGGAGAGCGAAAGACAACGAGGACCTGAGCCAAGCCCACTAAAATTGGGGGTGCCCCGGATTTTTATCGATGGGAGGAATATAGGAGCGCTATCTACCCTAAAAAAATTAAAAAGAAAGGGATTTCTGAGGATAATATGGCAGCTACTATATAATAAAGAATACAGATCATTGCGTGACCTGGAGCTACGTGCCAACTGATGCTAATCCAGCCGACTTCCCCTCTGGCGAGGCTTACCTCATGTAATACCCGGGCGTGGCAATTTTGGCTGCCCCTGGGTATATAAGGGAGTGGGCCTCTAGGGGGAGCGGTTATTTTGGTTGAGAGAATTACTGGGCGTTAGGGGCACGTAGTTCCAATTATGGAGAGCGAAAGACAACGAGGACCTGAGCCAAGCCCACTAAAATTGGGGGTGCCCCGGATTTTTATCGATGGGAAGAACTTAGGAGCGCTATCTACCCTAAAAAATTAAAAAGAAAGGGATTCCTGAGGATGAAGCTAAGACCAATGCTTAAAAAAGTTAAGCAAGAATGAGACAACAAAGCAGGCTGAATTTTGCTATTTTAAATTGTAATATATTTTGTTTAAATATAAATTTTGTACTATCATAAAAAGCAGTGTTGGAGGATAGCAGGCAGCTGTGAAAGAAATTCTCACCAATGTCAACGAAAAAGCACCTCTCTATTTTGGGCAGTGATATATCAACAAGGAATGGCATTCTGGAGGAGAGTAGTCTTCAGTGACGAGGAGACAATTTTCTCTTTTTCAGTGGCCCAGTTACAATTTATAGGCCAAGAAATTATAGGTTTAACCTTCAATACGTTATGCAGAGAGGAAGAAGTGGGAGATTTTCAACTCATATGTGGGGATGGATCTGTGCTGAGGGTCCAGGCAGTTTGTGGAAGATTGACGAGAATCTGCATGGGGATCAATATGTTAATATTATGGAAAACATAATGCTCCCTTTGTTGAGCATATTATATCTGGAAGATTTCATTTTCCAACAGTTGAGAATTTTTTGGTTTGATTTTTTTAATAGTCAAAGGAATTAAGATTTAGACTATAGGATTATATATTTTCATAATTTAAAGTACATAATTAATCTATAAAATATTATGTATTTACCACCTTGCAGTTTTGTCATTCAATTGGAGTTATTTCAAAATATTGCATAACTGATTTGTTCAGTAATGTCAATGTATATATATTTAATCATAAATAGGACAACTCATGTTCATTCATGTAGGCAGACAAAGAATTGGTTTGCTGTAAAGAAGGTGCAACATTTTGCCTGACCTCTGATGATCCTGGATCTCAACCCAATCGTAAATATTTGGGGCATTATGGTTTGTGATTTCCAGAAGGTCATTCGTCCAGGTAATAAAGACGAATTGTGGAGAACTATTGAAGAAAAATGGAATGGGATTGGAGCTCCTTCACTTACCCCAACTAAGTCCATAGTCTTAGTGCCAGTCTCTAGCAAGCCTACCAACAATCAACCTACCAACCACCCTTCCCTGTATTACACTAAATGCAAGTTACTTACGCCTGATAAGTGCATGACATGACTTTTAAAAAGGAATTTAGATTTAGACTATAGGACCAAGTAGGCAAGCAAAGAATTGGTTTGCCGTAAATAACATGCAACATCTTGCCTGACCAGCGAGGACTCCGTTTCTCAGCCCAATGTAAAATATTTGGGGCATTATGGCTTGTAAAACATGAAAAAATGGAGAGAAAGATTCCATCTACCAGCTTAGGGTCAGTCGGCAAGTGAGAATCAACAAGTAGCATCGAGGCGAAGGAGGAATTTGCCAACGCTTTGCATCTTTGTGCGGAACTCATGCGGAATAATAATTATATTGCGGAAAGTATGTTACTTCCTATTCCCTACCAGTCTAAATTGATTGGCAAAGAAATGTTCGACAGATTTTTGGCAATGTATAGCGAGATGATATTTGTTGAAAGCGACATTTTGATGAATGAAGTGGATGATGAAATAACATAATAGGAACATCCTAGTGCAAGTAATGAAGAGGAGGTTCCTGAACAGAACAGTTCGACAGAGTCCAGTTCATCTGAATGTGTGCCTACACCAAAAAAGAAATGTTCATCAGTCCTGTTTGATGTGAAACTTAAGATTATTGCATTAGCAAAATTGAATCCTTAATGGAGTCTGAAAACTCTTCAGAGGATTGGCTCAACAAGATTAACAAGAAAAGATTTCCTGTCGCTGGGAACAAGATAATATGAGAGGGAAAACTGCAGTGGAGAAATATACTCACATTAACAACTGGACTTGGGATAGATTTGTAGAAGCGAGGGAGATGTGCTACCATGTTGCCACCAGAACGATTCAGCAAGGTGCCATGTCTGCAGCTTTTCAGTTTACTTTGGATGATTTTAAGTTTATCGCGTTGCAGTCCTGGGTGGAATAATTTCAAATTTCACATTAGATCAGGCGGCGTCAGATTACTAACTAGGTTGCCACTGGAAGCAACACTTCTATGAAGGAAACTTTCTCTAAAAAAGATTCAGTGCCTAACTATGGCTCTTATTCCGGATTATCATCCAGATTACATCATAAACACAGACAAAACTGGATGTGAATATTGGTCAACTTTGCGCCACACTTCAAGCTTCCAAGGAGAAAAAAAAAAAACAGAAGTGTTTTTAGGGAGCGTGAATAGAGCAGCACACTCTTATACGGCACAATATTTGATAAGTTTATCTGGAAAATTGCTTCCGAAAGTGTTTCTTTGCTAGCAGGAGCCTAGTGTCCAATGTGACCTAATCCTAGTGACCAATCTTCGGTCTTCTAGTTCGTGAAGAGGTTAGACGACTCACCAAAGATTTTGCTAATATTTATGTTATGTGTTCCAAATCTGGAAAATTGACTTCAGGGTTTATTCAAGGATTATTTATTGAATATCTTAAAGGAGTACATAAAGAAACGAAGTTTCTTTTAAGAATATACTCATGGTCAGGTCAGACAAACACTTAGCATTACAACAAAATAAAAAAAATAAAGGTGACAAAAATTGGAGCAACTTGGACTCGAACCATCAAACCTCCAGTTTACCACTGGACACTCCAACCATTACACCAAGGTAATCTTTACGAAAGGTGACTGATTTATTTTCAATAAATAGAAGTTAGAAATTGACACTGTTTTTTAAATGCTTTTTACTACGAAACTAGGAAGTGTTGGTTTAAACTGAAAAGAGTTGTTATTACTTGGCCCAAACAACCTATACTTAATGTATCATTAAGACCCGTTTCCCGAAGAGGATAAGGTTCCCTTGTTGATTTCAAAAAAATTATAAGCAAAAATAATAAAATTACCCAAGTAAAAAAATCTCCTAAGCATAATCCTGATTTGGTCATTAATACAGACCAAAATGGGTAAGCATACAGAGGGGAAATAAAGAGAACACTTACACAAAAAGGAGAGAAGACTGTGCAAGTGGCTCTTGTGAGTTAAAAGAATAACACAATCATATATATATCACAATATGCTTTTACTGCTGGAGGAAAGCTACCTCCAAATTTTTTTTGTGCATGCAGAAATCTGGAGGTGAATTTGGTCCATGTGTTAGTGAAAATGTAAAAATCTCCCATTTTATTAGTAATATGCAGTGCAAAGTTTGCAACACGTGCTTTTCTTAACCGAACGGCCCCACTGATTCAAAGAATCACAACAAACCATCCAACAACCTACCAAGCTTCACATTTCTGCACATCATAGCCTTAACCAGCCATGGCAAAAGGAGCAGAGAAGAGGCCTGATCCTCTCACTTGCCTCGGCAACCCCAAAAATAAAATAACTATAAGGTGCCAAACAAATGTCTAAAGCCTTCACCCAGGGTTCCTGCCAAGCCACAGAGGCCAATCAGCTCTACTCTCGCTCCAGCGTCACACGTGAACAAACATGCAGCTGAAAAACAGGAGACCACCTAAGGATCTCCATTCTCCAAATCAGTAATGACAGTTAGTACGAGTATATGCAAAATTAATATGCAAGTACAGTTTCAGCCTTCTACCACTGCTCTTCCAGAGGTGTCTCACACAACATACGACAAGTTACTCGTAGATAAACCCAACCTTTCTAAGGTTTTACTTCCTGAATACTTGGCCTATTATGACCATGTTATGGTTCTGCATGATTGCGACCAAGTCAAAGAGTGCCGATCATTTGACCCCCCAGAACGTCAACTACTAGAGATCATCTCTATGTAAAGTATGATAGTGTAGTAAAATGCAAAAGTGTGTGAGTAACCACAGATTGTTGGTCATTCTCAAGTGCAAAAGGTTACATTGCTGTGACGGGGCAATTTTTAGACAATGCATTTCAAGTGATCTCAGTGCTCCTGGAGTGTGAAGAAATGGGTAGAAACCACACAAGCCAGAATCTGGCTCAGGAAGTTTTGAGAATTACTTCTCATTGGGAGGAGGTAAATTCTAAAGTTATTCTTGCAGTGTCTGATAATGATGCTAATATTAAAGCTGCTATTACAAAAGAATTAGAATGGAAACATCTTGGTTGTTTTGCTCACACATTGAATTTAGTTGTGAAAGAGGAACCTGAGAGATAAGGAAATAACCTCTTTAATTGAGAAAATTAAAACAAAAGTAAGCCATTTTCGGCATTGTGTTAAATCCAATTCTTTTCTTTGGAGTACTCAGGAGAATAGAGCCTTTGAGGTTACTACAAGACGTAGCAACCCGAAGGAACCCAACGTACTTAATAATTAAGATTTGTTGACCTAGAAGTTACCATCAGAAGCACTATAGGTCTAATTAATAGACACAGATTTGCCCATTTTGAGTGGAAGGTAGCCAGTTCCCTTTCTTGCATCCTGAAACCTTTTGAGGATGTAACTACGATGATCAGTAGAGAGAGGTACCTCACTGCATCCATGGTAATTCCCATCGTCAATGGCATACTAACTGTCTGTAGCAAACTCTTGAAGTGGGATTTAGCACAATCTGTGTTAAATGTTGTTTCAACCTTCACGAGCGAGATAAGCTCTAGATTAGGAAACGTGGAATGTAGCAATACGCTTGCAGCGTGCACTTTCCTGGTAACAGCTGAAAATGCAAAGGCTTTGGTATTACATTTATTGGCTTCAGTATCCTCAAATATGGAAGCAGAAGCTGCTGTGATGGAGCATACCCCGATTGCGGCACCCACAAACGAGGATGACCTCGAGGTGAGGCATGCTCTTGATAAAAAGATAGCTGGCGTCCAACGAAGAGGAAGACTACATCAAGGGAAATAATAGAGCTACAATGGTACCACGACGGTGACATTCTTCACAGAAATGAAAATCCCCTGATTTAGTGGAAAAACAAATTCAATTAATCAAATTTGTCAGCAGTAGGACAAGAAAAACTTTGTGCTAAACCCAGTTCCATGCTGTTCCAGACTATTCTCAAAAGCCTGGCTGGTCCTCAGCAATCGTCGCACATGCTTAGGAGAAAAGAAACTGAATCCTTTTCTGGAATCTGGAAAAAATTTTTTACATCACGCCATGGCAGGAATGGATGGTAATTATTGTGATTATCTTGTTTTGTTAACTCATATTGGTGCTTCTGATCCTTCATTTGTTGTTTGTTAAGTTCCATTGGTTAAAGTTAAGGAATACTTACTGCTGCAATTTGTATCTCATTTTCTCAATCAAATATTTTTGTGTCAATTTCTCTGGCTTATCTCACATACACCTGATTAATATGCAGTTGTGTAAATCTTTATTCCACATAGCAATGGTTCCCGGGATACTTTTGATACGCAATTCCCAATTGAAGTATGTACATGAATATTCCCACCTATTCCCAGAATTTGAGGTAACAGCAATTTCTATGTCAGGAATGAGGGTCGAAGAGATAGACGAAATCATGATGCTGGCCACTACATTCTTCCATGATGTAGTTATACACCTCAGAACCAAGAATTTTATTTGTGTTGAGTTTTATTACAGTTTGTAGAAATTATTTGCTATTGTATTGTTGGTTCCATTTACAACAGCATTAGTAATCTTTATTCCAATTTTCATGAATTTTTGCAAGAGATACACCAGAGAAAGCTTGCCAGCATCATAGGAAACAGATGGACAAGGTTTTATTGCTAAATCCAGGAGTGAGGCTGTTTATCTCAAGCGTGCTTAAAAGGAGTCCAAAGCCTTTTCAAGCCATGGTAGGATCACGAAGTCAGGAGAATGAAGGTGATGAATCGGAAATAGGAAGGCTGAATATCCTTTTTAAGGAGTTGGCTGATAGGTAATGTGATTTCTTATTAACCTATGGTTTTATTGAAGTTTTTCTTGGGCTAACTTTAAAATATTTTATTTAGAATCAGTGTCACCTTCATCTAGAATTGGATGGAATTCCAAGCCAAGTGCTCCATTCTGCATAAGGAGATGCTCTCACGGGATGGCCTTCCCTTTTCTCCAAGAGGAGTGAAAATCCTGCTGGGAAATATAATCTCTTCTAGTTTAACTTATAATCATAAAATAGCTGAATCCATAGCTAGCATGCCCTCACAGTCTCCTCCTAATTTTCCAACTCTCATTACAACTAATACACCTAGAGTGACCGCCTGTAACCCTGCCTACATCACAGTCCCTCACTAGTTGTCGTTTTACTTTCATTTTAAAGAGGAAATCATACAGTGATACCGAGAAAAAAGATGTCGACATCCATCCCTCTTATCCTTGGCCAATCGTTGGGAAGTTAAAAGATTTATGTCATGTAGCACCTATGTCCACATTTCCATATGTCCATTGTTTCAATCGTAAATTTAAATTTGTTAATGGTGGTTCTGCAAAGGGTGCAGAAACTATTTCATTTTATCCCCGTCATTGTGAGGTATGTAAAAATAATCATTCGTGCAAGTCATCATTTTACAATCATAAGAAGAATTGTAGCGACCTTTCAGGAAACCAAATAATGGCCTTTAACACCTAACCGGGGGGAATGTGATGCCTGTCTTATGTTATATTCCAATAGCTACAGTAGGCCTTAGAAAATATGCAAATCGGCTAGGAAATACATATGTTGTCCATGTACATGGTGTATAACAAAATTTCAAAGTAATTCGGACATAGTGAAACATTTAGTAGAATTTCACGAGCAGGATTTGTCTGTAGAAAACCATCAGTTTGCAGACATATTTGAATTTAATCCTGGAAGAAAGATCTGTGTCAACAGAACAACATTTCAATGGTAAGACAATCTGGAGTCCGCTGTCTAGAGAACGTTGAATTGCACTATTATATATGTAAATTTAACAATAGACACAAGAATGAGTATATTGTTAACAAAACAAGTAGAAAAAGGAAATTTGGTACATGCCCAACCCTGACTGCATGTCCAGATTGATCGTAAGAGGCTCAAGTAGCTGCATTAATGTTGAGTATTTCAAAACTCACAATCATGACCTCAACTTTAGTAATGTGAATTTTATCCTTGGGATGAGCCCACCAAAGCTAAAATTGACACAATGCTGGAACAGGATGTCCCTGCCCATACTATTCAGGAATCATTTCAGCCTAAATCTTTTAACAGCGAAATTCCTGTGAAAGAGCACTTTGTATCTACAACTGATATAAACAAAATGAGGTACAAATTGCATCTGAATAAGCGATTAAACAAAGATGATGCTTTAGCTTCTCATTTGCTTGTGTATTATTTGCCTTGAAATGATAACTCAGTGTTAATGTATAAACTATTTTGTATACCAAGAGAAATAGGCAAAACAGATCTAGATTATTTGCCTCACTCTTCTCAGCTATTTTGTCTTGGCCTTCAGCATGTTCAAGAAATGCAGGAAATGATGTAGGGCTGTACAAGATTCTTGTCTATTGATGCAACACATGGAACTAATCAATACAAATATCACCTCCTGAATTTCATAGTTCCTGATGAGTATGGGATAGGGTTTCCTGTTTCACGCTTTGTGACGAATTGCATGGATGAGGAAATGCTAGTTTGTCTCCTGAGCTCCATTACATATCAATGTCCTAACCTAGTAGTAAATGCAGTCATGACTGATGGAGATGAAGCTTCAGGAAATGCCGTTAGAAAAGTTTTTGGTGAGGATGTCAGACACCTTCTCTGTTCTTGGCATGTTGAAAGAAATTGGCAGAAGAATCTGCACAGAAAAGTGACAATCTGCATAGAAAAATGGGCATTTAGCTATCGTAATTTTCCCCAAGCCAAAACTGACACTAACATGTTTGTTGAAAGTTTCCACAACAAGTTAAAAACTAATTATTTGAACCTAAAAGTTAACCGTAGGCTAGAATATCTCATTGCTGTGCTTTTGGGAATTAGCAGTTTCATGATCAAACTCTGCACGACATACAATAGGAATGCAAATGTCAGATAGTGATTTAGTGGTGAATGTTGATGTCATATCAAGGAAAGTAACATCTCAATCAAAAACAAAGGTGGTGTTCACTGTTACCAGTTACAGTAGCATTTTTTCAGATTCATGCTTCATAAAATGCTTCGAAATGTCATGTTCCAATCTTGGTTGCCATATGTATAGTTGTTCTTGTCGTGACTGTGATTCTTTGTGCAAAAACAACCACAAAGTCCATTCTCTAAGAGTTCGTTCTGTGTGTGTGAGTCCCCATCCTCAGCAATCAGAAGATGTTTTTATTGCCACTTCTCCTATTAACAGAAAGGACAGAAGGAAAGACTATATCGAGTCTGAAAGTAATCTTTGTGATAAGTTGAAGATTTTAAGTTTAAACAGAGAAGTTGAAGAATTACAGGGTTATATTAATAATACTTTTAAATTTCTTTATAAAAGGTGTGACTGGTTAATTACTAGCAAGTTATCAGAAAATAAACCAGAGTTACTGAACCAGAATCTATTCCTCCTAACTCAAAGATTACCCCACAATGCAGGTTTTAACAGACAATCAAGGAGAAGGGTCCAAATATGCATCGTATTCGGAAACAAAATGCTGCCAGAAATACAGAAATTAAAGAGACTCTGCTGCGTAGATGTAATAATCATAGCTTTACTTTGCCACTCGTAGAAACTGCCAGTATCACTAAAACTTTATTCAGCATTGGTGCCTACACAGTTAGCAAGCTGCATTTAAAATCACTTGATAATTATATCTTGGAGGAGGAACTTATTCGACTTAAGGAGGTAGCTGGAAACCTTCAACTGGGTTGTATGTATGGCACTGACGCTGCATTTCTACATAAGGGTGTGCATGATCACAATTCTATTGATCTGGTAGACCCTGCATTTTCTCATTTAGTTTTAAGAAATCTTTCAGAGAAACTTGCATCCCTGTTCTGTAAGGTTCACTCAGTTCCAATTTAATCCTTCCCTTTAATATCTGCAATAGTCATTGGGTACTTTCAGTGATTCTGATTCCAGAGAAGGAGAATCATTTGTATAATTCAGCTGCTTGTTTTATAACAGATGACCAGGCACATGCATTGAATAGATTGATAATTATTTTAAATAGTATGCTTGGAGGTGATGCATTAGATTGGAAAATTTGCATACTTGAACATACTTTCCAATAAATAGTCTTTTTAGATATTCAGTCTTAGAAATGCAAGCTCAGGGTGATCCAAAGTTTTTACTGAAGCAGAATAGATTCACTTTTTTATTAACATCCACAGCTCTTTGAAAAGAATAATAATTTTATCACTGATTGACATTATGGAATTTCCAGATTCTCCATCTCAGCTCAGTAGGTGGGCACGATCATAAAGATACTCTCAGGAGGATGCTAAAAAAAGTTGGCAATAGCTGTTTGTGGGCAAAATACAGCCTAAAAGGAAGGAAGGGGAAGCTGCGATTGCAAGACCTTGCAATTTGCCAAGTCATAACAAGTACCTACATACATATTAACTTTTAATATATATATATATATATATATATATATATAAATCTATTGTTAGGAGGATGATACCAGGCTGCTGGACTCATTTTGATTATGGATTAACTCCAGCAAAATCAGTGAAGATGACAATGGAACTGGTGGTGGATCCTTCGCTAGTATCAGCCTAAATCTTTGAAGTGTAAAATTCCAGTTAAAGAACAATTTTTTTCCAACTTACATCATAAGAAATGTCTTACAAAGCTGTCAGGGCAGTGGATGTACATCGGCAATGGGTTTATAAATGGGGTTCTCTACTTAATTTTAAAGTTATTTATCTTCACATTCCTACAATACTGAAATGCAAACCTTCACCTTTGAGTCAGTAAGGACTCATCAGTTCATCAGCCATCAGTCCGCAATATTTAGAAAGGACACTAATACAAACCATTCCATCCCAGTGGACTCACGCCGTCACCCCTCCCACAAACTAGCCCCCTTCCATTCCCTCATACATAGACTCCTTGAGATACCTTTATCCCCCAAGAATTTTTCGAAAGAAGTGGCCAAAATCAAACAAATGGCCACTGCCAATGGTTTTCCTACAACAATAGTGGACTGACTAATCATCAAACAGAAGAGGAAGAAACGCTGCGAACAGATTTACCAGAGCAAGGATAACGAGGCTCCCCCTTGCGTCGCTGCTCTCTCAGGTTCCTAGGAAAGAGGATGCTACAGGTACCGCTGCAATTCCCCAAAGAAAGACTGAAGGTAGCCTTCAGACCTTCCATGAAAATAGGAGACCTGCTGTGGAACGGAAAAGATAAGGTAGATCCTTCGGAGAGGAGCGGTGTCTACCTGGGATGACTGCCCAGGGGTCTACACTGGCCAAATGGTAAGGTGTTTCACCGTGAGGAGAAATGAACACCAAGTGGCCTTTCAGAATAACCACATGGAAGCATCACAAATGGCCAGCCATCTGCCCAAGAACGGCCATCAATGCAGATGGGATATGAAATTTCTGCATTTCCAAAAGAAAGGGCATTGCTTAAATTCCTTGGAACAACTCGAGACTTAAAAATTCCTTTCCTCACCCAACACCCTCACCATCAACGAAACCTTATCCTCTCCTCTTCCCTGATTCTTTCTGCAGTTGTGAAATTTCTATGTCTACCCTCTCCCCCCCCAGCCAACCTCTCCTTAAGCCCCGGTTTGCAAGGACGCTGCGTGCGGCGAAACTTGTTGGCGCCGAAGTCGCTTCGCGCTATCTCAATGGTTGTGGCTTGCTTGGCTGCGTGCACAACGCATGGAGGCCTGCGATGTTTGCCGCAACGCAATGACGTTGATCCCAGACTGACTTCAGCGTCGCGGCGAAAGTAAAGTTATTTATGATGGTGGGTAAAATATTCAACGCGGAGAGAGAAGAACGGCTAATTGAGCTTGTGAGGAGGAACCCGGTTCTCTATGAGGCCAAACTTAATTCTTACAAGGATATTAAGGTGAAGGAGAACGTGTGGAAGGAGATATCAGAAGAATTAAATATAGATGGTAAGTACACATGGTTTTTATTTCTCTAAATTTATACATGAAGGATAGGCTAATGTGTTCTGGTAACTTGTTTTATTTGCCATGGAACTTTTCCTTGATCACTGCAAAAATATTCAGCGAAATTATCGTGTATTTTGAATGCTTCATGAGTAGCGTTCCCTCCAAGTCTTGGGAACGGTTGCAAGTTTTCCTTAGGAAGAGAGACTTTATCCTCCGATGATTCATTCGAGTACACTACATGATTGTTAATTAATAAATTGTGCAGAATACATGCTGACATTGTGAGGATATCGACTGTCTCCGTTTTAACAGCTATGGTAACCATAAAAATTCTGAAGTATTGGCAGAGCACACCGAAAGCATTCTCACTTGTTCGCCTCGCTCGGCTGTGACGGTAATTGTAGATGGCTTTATGTAACTCACTCGATGATTGCTCTTTCGAATAAGGCCTCATTACATTTGGTGTCAGTTTGAAAGCTTCGTCACCAACTATTACATGAGGCATTATTTTGTCAGTTCCTGGTAATGGCATGGGTTCAGGGAAGGGAAAAGTTGAATCAATAATGGATTTCCCCAATTTAGATTTTGCAAAAATACCGGCGTCACCTTCTCTCCCATACGATCCAATATCTACAGCTAAGAACCTATAGCTTGCATCCACAAGTGCAAGCAAGATAATGGAAAAATAGTTTTTGTAATTGTAGAATAATGATCCCGAGTTATTGGGTTTTACAATCCTTATATGTTTTCCATCCAAAGCTCCGCAACAGTTGGGAAAATTCCACATTTTGTGAAAGTCTTCTGCTGCTTCCCTAAGCCTCCACTCATTAGGTTGTGGCATAGCTTCATCCATGAGTCTATGGCAAATAGATTTTAGTACTATTGGAACAAAAGTACTGATCCAGCAGTGCGATATCCGGAATTGAAATGCTAAGGATCTGTAGCTTTCTCCAGTTGCCAAATACCTAAAAATAAATTAAACAGTTTCAGCTTGCCGGACAAGGTGGAGGAGTATTAGAGACTCTTACAAAAAGAACAAGAAGAGGATGGCATCAGGATCTGCAGCTAGTAAATCTAAGTACAATGATCTAAGACTGCAGTTCCTGGATTCATCTTTAGAAGAGAGAATGTAAGTACCATATTTTCATATGTAAGCATTTAATTTTAATTTTGTAGGGAATCAATCTACTTTAATGCTCATATTCTCATCCTATCACTATCTTTGCAGTTCCATGACTAGCATTGAAAATGCTCCAGCACCTGTGGTGGAAGAAAATTCAGATGCTGAGGAGGAGATAGAAGAAGAAGGCAGCCATACCAAGAAGAGGAAGAGAGGGAATGCATTGGAGGAACTTAGGAGGGGCCAGGGAGAAAGAATGGCCTTTTTAAGGGAGATGGTTCCACATGATGGGAACGATCCTGTAAAGCTATTTTTCAGTTCAATTGCATCTAGTGTAAATAAGTTGCCTCCTCCTCTAATAAGAGAGGCAAAACTGAAATGCTTAAAATTAATTAGTAGATTAGAGGAGAAAGCTGCATCCTCCTCTTCCCTGACCTACTCTTCAGAGAGTGAATAAAAAAATTAAAATATGAACTTGGTCTTCTCATTTGTATTGTGCATATCTCTACATGCTACCTTAGATTTATACCTTTGAATCCTACTTGTTGGAAATTATATGTGATATTTAAGTTCTTAATAGGCTACTGTTGGTGTAAGAGCCAACTTTTTTATGGAGTTAGTTTAGTTTATTGCTTTCAAATAGAAATCAATTTTCACAAAAAAGGCTTAAAAAGCATTAGGTTGCCTTGAAGGTGTAGAGGCACATACTTGTAATTTCCTCATTCAACAGAAACCAAAACTTAGTAAGTCTAAAAGTATGTTTGTGCGCTTGGCACTTTCAATATCATTTAGTAAGAAATTACAAATTTTTGGCCCAATATAAACAAACATTTCTTGAAAAAAGTAAAATTTGGCTCAACTAAAAAAATATTATTCTCAAATTGAATTTGGAATCAGTAATGTAGCATGTTGCCACTCATGATATAAAATAATTTTAATCCTTAAATAAAAACAAATGCCTCGAGGGCAGTATAGACTAGGATAAAAATTTTCATAATATTTTTTTAAGTATATACATGTGATAATTCTTTTCTGCAAAATAATTACAGGTTTAGCATATAGGTAAGCTGCCCCCCAAAATTCTATGCCATACTTTAATGTAGACTGCACTAACGCATGGTAAATAACTTTTTAAAAACGTAAAGTACATCTAACATGTAGAAAATAAAATTTTAGACACCGATTTAAAAATTTACATTGCTATCTTATATTTGCTGATTTTTAGATAACAGATAAAAGACTCAAGAGCATATCCAGTCCCCTTTTCACACAGAAAACCAAATGGGTGTAGCTTAGCATTCCATTAGTATCCAAAAATTTTAATAGTCTTTTTTTAAAAAGTTTTTCCAATACTTTTATAATTTTATGCAACAAAGTATCTGAAATTTAGGTCTTAAATCAGTAGTTTTCATAAAATAGTTGCATCATTAACATCATGGCTGTTATTAGCTAGCAAATCCTCAATGAAGGCAATAGTTTATGAAAACAGTGGGATAATTCTAGTGGTTTCTCAAAAGATACCAGAAAGCAAAGCCTTAAAGAATGTCCCTATAAGCCAAGTTGAGTAAAATATTACTCGATTACCTTAGCAAACTTGTAATTCATCCATAATATGCCCATTTCCTACTCCTTGGCGTTAGATAAACCACCCTTAAACGATTCCATGGAAGTAATGTATCTCTTATAATTTGCAATTGTTCTTTTACCATCAAACATACTAGAATATATTTAATATTACAATTGTTAATGTTCGTTCACCATGTAATTTCTCTAACTTCATTTCACACCCGCGTTATCCTAGATTACACAAACGAAAAGTGGAAATGAACGACAAATGTAACTCTCATTTACAGTTTAAAGCTTACCTAAGTGTAACACAAAGTTTCTCTGTAGGAGTTATCGGTTTCCTCACTCTGTTAGAAGGATTTGTCAATATGTCATCCTTTATTGCTATCAGTATTCGATTGAATAATCCTCGGGAAACTCAGAAGAACTCGCGGAATTTTTCTTAGTCATCTAACAAATGTCTTTGAATCAAGATTTTGTAGGCACCTTCCTTATCCCTCTTCTTATACATTTCCTTGGTTGATTCCCTCATCACCCCCACCAATAGAGCCTCTTCTTCCAAAAAATTGTAAACAAGGGCTACAACGGGATCCATTTCTACTAACGCACGCAGGCATGCAAAACAGCGCCACGCAGTGACTTGCGTGCGTAGCTTCTCACTTGCGATGCCGGCGGCGCATGCATCGTCCTAGCAAACCGGGGCTTTAGGTTTAGTAAATTTTATATTTTTCTCTTGTAATTAACAATATTTTTTATTTTTCTGTAAATTTATTGATTCATGTATATATTATGCTATATATATATATATATTAGATGTAATTTTATAACTGTCAACACTACCTTATTATTTTTTACTTGTTTTTGCAGGTTTCCCCCCCCCCCCTTCTCTTCGGGTGTTTCCCCGCAACATGGGTTTTTTCTTTGCCAGCCTTCAGTTGCATAGATTTTTCCCCACACACTACTCTTTTCTTTTGTCTTTTTGTTTTAACTTAATTTATTTTTGTTCATATTCTGACAACGTATGAGGTTAGGTGGAAGAGAGACCCACTTGGGCCTAACCTCGCCAATAAAGGGTCGAACTAACTACTGTGTACAACTGCCCACAGCCCTTTAAGTTGGAAGAAATCAGTTCAAAAACTGTTAGTTAGAAGAGCTAAGCCCATCCCACATAGGGATAGATACAAAAACTATTTGCTTCGATGGGAATGGAACTATGGCCAGCATCCAAGTGCCCCAGGAACCAATAACCCAAAGGCATTGGTCCAACATAGAGTGAGAAGTAGCAATGAAAAAGAGGAGTTAGAAGCCATGTAGCTGGCAATTCCATGAGCCCACCTGTAGAGCAACAGGGCAAACAGTGCTGATGCAGCTAAGCTTCTGACCACAGATTACACAGTTATGTGCAGGGAATAACTCATTTTCCTATTTAACAATAAAATAATATAAAGGTGAAGTTCACTTGCTCACACTTTTTTCTGAACCTTTCAGGTACTGACTAACGTAAGATATTTTGCAACTGGTTCCTACCAGCGATGATTAGACTAGATGGGTAAATGGCAGCGTCGGGGAGACGAAAGATACAGGTTCATAGAAAAAAGTCATGAATGAAACATGATGGTGTGCCTTGATGTGAAAAAGTGGATGTTATGTCAGTAAATACATAGTTGGTATATCATTCAGTGGAACAAGCCTCTGTCAGCAACAATGTAAAGATTAGCCTGGCTGTGGAAACCCTTACCACAAGATACATAAAATTCCCCAGTAACTTCGAAGAGCAGCAAGTAATCACGAATAGAGAAGTGAAAGTTCATAGAAATGAACCATATTATTGGGGTAAGCTTTTTATTAAGGAACAACTGGAAAGCCTACATCAAGACATACATACAAAGGCATCTGCTTCAATAGCCAATGATTAAGGACGGGTCTAATCCCTAAGTTCATCGTCTCCAACCTGAAAGGTACTCACATCTGAGCCACAGCATGCCAGTGGCTCACACCAGAGCCAGATGGCCGAAAGAGGAACTGAGATGTTGCTATTATAAGAAAAACCATACTTCCATTTGTTTGCATCAACTTCATGTAGAACTCTCTTCTTCCTTTCACTATTGTGAATGGTGCACAATTAAAGAGCAGATTTGGCAGCTTGCGAAGAGAAGCTTCTACACAGTTTGCGATCATGACCACAGAATTATATCATTTACAGCATGACATTCAAGATCGGTTCATGATCAATTTATAAGGAAAAAGAGTAGGAAAAATCATCCCACCATTACTCCCAAAAGCATGCGGCTGTCCATTCTATGTTACATCGATTGATAAGCATCCCCCTTTCCAAAGACAAATTCGCATTTGAATATTATTAAAACAATAGCTACTTCCAACAGCAATAGCACAACTTTGGTAGAAAAAATTTTAAAAAAGAAACTCGGGAAGGAAGCCTTCAACAAAATCACTTCTGCCCACCTCCCAGCTGACAAGACACTCGTTACCTGGCGAAGATTGCCCTCTCTGGGAAAGCTATCATACCAACTAAGCAATGCTTTCCTAGAAGACATTAGGCCTGCCTTTCCCCCCATAACAACATACTCAGGATGTTAGGGAACTCAAAAGACAACAGAGCGATAGAATCTACCAGTGGAGTCTACGAACTCTCGTTTGGACTGCCCCCCTATGTACTGGGGAAAAACCAGAAAATGTCTGCATGTAAGGGCGGCTGAACACCAAAGAGACTACCCCCTGAAGAGAGGGCAGCCCTCCTTCACAAGCTTTGCCCTTTACCTTCTCGAAAAGGACCACGAAAGCAATTTCAAGCAGAGACGTCTGCACCAAGAAGAGAACTCTCGTCAACTGGACCGCCTGGAGGAAGTGGAGATCAGAAACTTTCCTACAGATGGAATGCTGGTTAACGAGCAATTGTCCATGAACCCTTCTCTCTTTACCAAGCCTGATTTTTTCCTGATGCTCTTTCCCCTCCCTTCCCCTCAACCTTCTTATAATATAGAGATATACTGCAGAAAAATTTTTCATTTTTACCTGAAGATGTAAGAACTTCTTACAAAACCGGTCATGCAATAAAATCTGTGGAAAATTACTAAGTATCTTAATTAAAAAGACGTTTTGCATCCATGGAATTTCTTAATAACAATTTATTGATTAATTCAAACATATATTTTACTGTAATTGTAGTTATTAATCGATTCTACAGTTGAATGATGAATTGCTTTGTATATCGTATAAGAGGAGAGTACCTCCCATGGGACTTTTGTCTAACTACAGCAGAATTTTGTAAATAAATAAATATACCGCAGAAGCCTTCTCTTTAGCTGCTGCAGTAATGCATCTGATTCTGATTGGTGCTTTCCCACAGAAACTAAGTTTTGAGAGAAGACTCGAAACAAAGTGTGACATCAGACTTCTATTCTATTTTATTGCCTTTATCATTCACTGATTTCCCGAATCTGGGTGCAGATTCTATGAAATTTCTAGGGACTAGATATAAATATAGCCTTAGGGAACAGAATGCAAACCTTTGCAAACCATTCCAAATACACAGAAGAAAGTGACAACAACAAATTGTGATATACATGGCCATGACACAAGAACATAAGAGGCTTTTGACATACCATATGTGAGCAAGGCTGTTTCTCAGATTCTGTATTTTTTAAAGGATTAGTGTTGTATAATTCATTGGAAAGTCACACAAAGGCTGTCACTGTCACACTTTATGAATGGCTTTGAGTATGAAGCAAGGAAGTGGATTCCAAATAAGAAAAAAATGCTGTAATCTGTATTTTTTTCCATTTCCTTAACGTGGAACTATATTCATCAAAATTATGATTATATATAATGCTTGCAGCAAGACATACCTTTAGACAAAGTGCCAGCCAACTATCCTAGACCCCGCCAGGCGAGGTTGCTACTGTTGCATGCCACTTTCTGATGACATTGTGCCATCCAATTGCAGCAGACAAGCAAAGATCATGAGCTTGTTTCCAGCCAGCAATAGCTCCATTGGCTGAGGGAGTTGGTGTCAGTGGAGTTAGACATCCTCAGAAACAACCAGTACAAACAGAATTGACAGGGACAATCCAAACTACCTAAATGAAGAAAAGATAGAAACTGTAAGCTACTTTATACTCGTGCCATCTTTGTCCAACATGATAGCCAACCCAAGGTCAGTATGGACCATTGACATTAGGTAGACCATTTATCAGCATCTATATGCCAACAAGTTTAGGAAGGTGCTTATCTTCCATACCCCTTTTGTATGTCTTGGCATATCAAAAGTGATGCACTATCTAATTTTCTACTGCATTATTTAGGAGGTTAAATTGAGGGTGATTGCAAATGTGCCCATCTGTTTTATACAGAAGTAGAAGAGAATGGAAAAAGTCTTCATAGACAGCACACCACGAACAAATATAGAGAAGTATATACAATTTCGCTCTAATTTGTATTGTTTTGTAATATGTTTTGCATATTATCTCAGAAATTTCAAAAATTTATCATAAGTACATTAAGGATAATGAATGAAAGAGGAGAAGGATTTTGTACCCCAAAAACTTTAAAAAATAAATCAGGAATAATATTAACATCATACGAGGAAAGAAGCATGGAAAGTACCATCATTGAAAAAGATATTGAGGTGGAATAAAATCACTTTATACACCATATTATGAGATGGACATGAAATTTTTGAAATATCTAAAAAGGATAAGGCTTTACTTATACATAACCTTCAGACTGAAATGATATTAGGCTGTAGCAGAAGAATTAAAAAGGATAAATATGTTACTGAGAGAAATATGTAGAATGAGCAAAAAAAGCTAGCTTCAAAAATGTATTTCAATTCTCCTAGCTAAAAAAAACTGATTAATTTAATGTAAACATTAATAAGCTTTGAGTTGAGTAGTACATGCTTCAACAATTTCAACTTCAATGATCAGAAAAAGAATAGAAAGTTCATGACAGCACTTAACAAAAAACTAGATTTTGATTTTGAAAAGGAAAGTAATACAATCCTAACACTGAAAACAATCACTGAAAGAAGATTAAATAAAGAAAAGCCAACATAAAAAATCAGGACAAAATAAATAGATAAGGACTATTAGAATTATTAGAGGGATGGAAATTAAATTCAAATGTTGCAGAATTTTACAAACTAAGCTTTAGATGAAGAAATAAGAGTGAGGAAAACGAAAGTCTAGAAAGGTGTAATTCTAACACCTTTATTTAATCACATATTAATGCAATATAAAACACAAGAAATGTGGGTAGAAATAGATGTTCAAAGAGAGAAGATCCCGATGTTTTGCTGAGTACAAAGTTACAGTATTGCCAGTTGAGACTGATATAAGCTCACAATTTACAAAAGAATATTAGACAATATATATCAGAGGAATAATGTAGAAAATCCAGTGAATCGGGTAGGATATAAATAATGTTATAGTTATAACCTAATTTCAGAGGAAACAACGAAACATGGGAGAAATACAGAAGACATAGTAAGCCAAATATAAAATTATAGCTGGAATATGAGGTCCAACAAACCTACTATAAGTTTTATCTTCATCCTAACTTATAAAGAAACATTCAAGCCAGTACTTACCATCGCAAGTGCCTAAGACCAACACTCCACCCCA
Source organism: Sympetrum striolatum (assembly GCA_947579665.1). Classification (NCBI taxonomy): domain Eukaryota; kingdom Metazoa; phylum Arthropoda; class Insecta; order Odonata; family Libellulidae; genus Sympetrum; species Sympetrum striolatum. Next base: position 79,884,681 of record OX388346.1, read on the forward strand.
CCGTTATGTTTCGCAGATGAAAATCCTTGATTTTTAATCGTCAAGGACACTTTCCAAGCTTCAAAAATTAGAAGTCTTTTAAGTTAACTATCTCAAGTTCAGGGTTGAGCTCAAAGTTAAGTAAAAAATATAAGAAACACTAGAATTTAATTGTAAGTAGGTTTACTACAGTTTGAATATAGTTTTCACAGCTTCGGCGAAGTAATTAAATGTTCTGAAAGGTAAGTATACCATTCACATACTTGTGGACTAAAAAATTAATACACTGAAAACCGTGAGTGCACTAATATAGGCAACGCATAGTACCTGCAAATGTACAACTAAAACATACGGTAGTTAAATATTCGTACACATCATATATACATAAAATTTACACCTTACTATGGTATATAACCATTTTTCACAAGGCTAGTTTATTAAAGATTACGAAAGCGATGATGAAATGTTTAAGGAAACATATTGGAAAATGTAACTATCAATCTTGTAAATCCGTAACGTTGTAATCAGAGAATATTATCGGTTTCAGAATACAGAACACCCATAAAAATATCAATGCGTTATTCTCACTATGACTAATGAAATATAATTTACTTATTAGCAGTACAGCTAAATGCTTTTCTATTCTCGCGTAGAACTTTTGCTAAAAAACTAACTCCTTCAGCCATGCGATTCCTTTAAAACTGCGAGGTTTAAGACAGAAATTATAACTTTTCCAGTCTACTTCGGCCAAAAGAACTACCTCTCACCTAATTCCTTTCTCGGGAAATGAAATACGCGTTCCGAACAACAATGCGTGTCATTTCCGAGGTTCCTCTAACAATATTATGGAAGGTCTGAAACCTACAACACATCATAGCAGTTGGCAGCGACCGCATGGCTCAACGCTTTCAAAAACCGTTTAAACCAATTCTTGGAAACTCCCATGCATTATGGGAAAACAAGGTTCTGGGGAAGGGGCGTGGCCAAGAAGTTCCATAGAACGCTACTTTGGCGCTGTCATCGCAATTTACATTGAACGGCGGGGATTTGAATGCATTCCAAATTTCATATAGTTTCTTTTAATTATATTATATTTGCTGCTAGATACACACGCAGTTCCACCTACTAAATATACAGGAACATATTACACTACCCTGTAAAACGGAAAAAAGCTGGAGTGGAATATCAGGAATGGTTGTAGAAGGAAAGAAATGCTGTAAATATCAGTAAATTTAGTTTATTTTCGTAATAAGCATATTCAGTAATCATTAAATTCACAAGATAAAAGAATATATAAAACAAGAAAGTCAGCTCCGAGTCTTCATCATACTTTCTAATCAATCACAAAATTTGAATGACATTGTAAAAATTAAATGTTTATTTATTAAAGAAATTGCACAAGGGGAATCTTTGGAGAAATGAATGGCACAAATAACTTCACTGGACTTTTACAACGATTGACAAACAAAGTAAAACTTTCATTTATGGCTACTAACTCGTGGTCTTATCCAGGGTTTTCTGTTCAGCACTTTTGAGTTCACTTTTTTAATGAAGATCACTGTGTTGGTAGTAGCATCTGGCCCAGTTTAAGTTAGGATACATCAACCTCTGCCTGGCAGAAACTATCCTTTCCAGGGCTGGATTATTACTGGAGGATATCCAAACCACACACCTGAAAATTAGAAAGCAGTGATAATAAGATATAAATAACACAGTAATAATGAAAGTAAATGTAAAGGTATTGCAACAGAAGAGCATCTTCAGCTAAAATGTAGAAGAAAATTTGATACATCTTATACCTTATGTTCCAACATTAGTACAGATACTATGAAACTGCCCTCTCTTGCTAATCAATTAGGATATTTCCTACCTCTGAAGTATTTTCACAAAACTTGCTCACATTACTACTAAACTAAGGGTATCCAATGAGTATGTAATGAAGTGGGTTTATACTTCCTTCTTTATCCTACGTAGAATATGATTCATTATACTGCAAAGCATTAGGTTTCAGCTTAACTTAGCCATCTTACATTACGCTCCCCCCTCTCTACCTCAAGAAGGTGAATAATCAGGATTTTCCTATCCTCAAGACTACCAAGCAAACAATTTCCTGTTACCAAAATTTGGCAGCAAAGTTATCATACTGTGTCACCATGACTTTGTCAAATTAGAATAACCGTTATGTTCCACAAAGTTACAGAACATCATTGTTTCCATGGGCTCATAACTTCTGTGCAACATTTCTTTAACAGTACATTAATATTGCCACATACCATAAATTTGTCATCACACTCATATTCTCATCCTTGTTCAATAAAACATTTTATCAACACTTAACTTCCCAAAAAAAATCAAACCAAGATAAAAAGCTTCCTGCAGTAGTTATGCAAGAAATAACTTCTGGAGGAAAATATACTAATTATTTTCTTCATTCATTAAGAAGTACAAGTTTCACAGTTGGGGTCTTCTTCTGTATCATCCTGCATCTGGCTCTCCCTCACCAGCAGAAGTGACATCTACTTATACAAGAACATAACATACTGTTTAGTGAGTGGCAACAATTGTTGTAAAGTTAGTAAATAAACAGTCTAGCGTGATTTGCCAAGATGGTTATATGACTCTGCTCTTGATCTCTTCTTTCACAACCACCAAACATGGTGGCAGCTGGTTTTTAAAGTATTTTGAAAGTATTTAAGTCTTACATCAAAATTCTGAAACTACCCAAACGCCTAACGTGGAAGTACATGAGCAGGAGAATGCGATGTCTGCCTCTGCTAAGCCTATTCAATTAAAGGCTTCTGAATCTCTAGAATTCAACAATGAACGGCCTACAAGTTGGAAATTGTTCAAGCAGAAATGGAACAATTACGTTATTCTTACAAATCTTGAGAAGCAGACTCGGAAATACCAAGTTACACTCCTTTTGCATATGCTGGGCAATGCAGCGCTTCAGAGGTATAACGGCTTTTCGTTTTCAACTCCTGATGAGCAGAGATCAACTAAAGAAATTATTGAAAACTTCGACGAGTATGTAGTCGGAACTGTGAATGAAACCTATGAAAGATGCATCTTCAACAACAGAAAACAAGCTGAGGGCAAAAATTTCGACAATTTTTTATCTGAAATTAGTCTTGGTGAAAACATGTAATTATTGTAAAGATTGCATAGATTCTTTTCTATGAGACAGAATAATCCTGGGTTTAAAAGACACCCAATTGCAAGAGACGCTTCTCAGAGAAAGAAACTTAACTTTGGAACATTGCATTGATCTTTGTAGAGCTGCGGAACATGCACAAATCAAAAGAAAAGAATTTTGTCCAGAAGCAAGAAACATCAAGAGGGAAAGCCTGGTAGAGGAAGAAGGTTTGATCAACCAACTGTTTCTAATACTTCCCAAACTCACGAGAAAACCTGTAAATTCTGTGGAAAGAAACACAAATTCGCAAAAGAACTCAGTCCAGCCTATGGAAAAACTAGTTCAAAATGCCAGAAAAAGAATCACTTTGCTAAACAATGTATCAATAAACCTAATAGAGTCCATGAGGTAGGTGAAATTGAATTTATAAATAAAGTGAATTTGGATTTAAAGACTGATGTTAAGTGCATGATGATAGTTAATGGAAAAGAAGTACCCTTTCAAATTGACACTGGAGCATAAGTAAATTTGCTATCAAGAAAATTTGCTGGTGGAATAGAACCTACTGCTAAAGTGCTAACTATGTGGAATGGATCTAGATGCAGTCCATTAGGTACACATCGAGAAATTTTGTTGAATCCAAAAAATCTAAGAAGGCATAATGTTGAATTCACAATTGTAGAAGATGGAAATGCAGTACCTTTACTTGGTTTTAAGGTAGTTACTGCAATGAGGTTAGTGTCTATTGAAGATACTCAATTCCATGCAGTGAATTCAGTTGTCTTGAAAGATTTCAATGTGCTTTTTTCTGAAAAAGTAAGTACACTCCCTGGAGTTGTCCATCTTGAAACTGATCCAGATGTACAGCCTTCTGCGATGCCAGTTCAAAGGGTTCCTCAAGCCTTGAGAAGCAAGCTGAAGGATGTATTGGATGACTTAGAAGCAAAATGAATCATAAAGAAGGTTACAGAGCCGACTCCCTGGACAAGTAACATTTTTTGTGTTGGAAAAACCCAATGGAAAGCTAAGACTATGTTTAAATCCTCTCAAACTGAATAAAGCTTTGAAAAGACCAAGATTTATCATGCCAAGTCTAGAAAAAGTCCTTCATGAATTGAATGGTGCAACTGTCTTCAGCAAATTTGATTTGCAGAACGAATACTGGCATTGTGCTCTTGACACAGAAACTAGTCTGTTGACAACTTTTCAGACAAATTTTGGCCGCTACTGTTTTTTAAGATTACCGTTTGGTCTGAATGTATCCAGTGAAATTTTTCAAATGAAGATGACAGAATCATTTGAAACGTTACCAGGTCTCATCAACATAGCTGATGATGTGGTGATTTTTGGAAAGGATGTAAAAGAGCACGATGAAAATGTAAAGCTTTTCTTAGAACAATGCAAAAGTCTGAATATCGAACTGAACAAGGCCAAGGTAGAACTTCAATGCCTAGAAATAACCTTTATGGGTCACAAAATTTCAAAAGAAGGTGTAAAACCAGATATCAAGAAAATTCAAGCCATTGCTGAAATGAAAGATCCAATCAATAAAGATGAACTGAAAAGATTCCTAGGAATGTGTAATTATCAGATGAAATTTTTGAAAGACTATGCTACTATAAGTGAACCCTTATACTCACTGCTAAAGAATGATGTGCCATGGAATTGGACATCAAGGCAAGATGAAGCCATGAAAAAGCTGAAGAATCTGCTGACTGAAGCACCAACATTGAAAATTTTTGATCATCAAAACCTTTGCAAATAGAATGTGACACAAGCCAATATGGTCTTGGAGCAGTCCTGATGCAAGACTTTGGTGCAATTGCCTATACAAGTAGAACATTGAATGCTGCAGAGCGTAACTATGCTCAGATAGAAAAAGAAATGCTAGCAGTCGTATGGAGTCTGGAGAAATTTCATCATTATGTATATGGTCGCAAAATTACAGCATTTAATGATCACAAACCATTAGAAGCAATCAGAAAGAAACCATTACATAAAGCACCAAAAAGATTGCAAAGTATGCTACTGAGAGCTCAGTGGTACAATTTTGAACTGATCTAAAAGCACAAACTCCTGTTTCTGACACTTTATCCAGAACACCGTTGGAGACAACTGAACCTGATGTCAAGAAAATGGACATTGTCTGTTGTATACACTCTCTGCCTATTAAAGGTACTTGCCTGGAAAACATACAAATGGAATCAAATAAAGATGAAGAGAATCCTTGCCTTGAAGCAAACGATCTTACAAGGATGGCCTGAAAATAGAAATGAGGTCTCACCAATTATAAGAAGCTATTTTGATTACAGAGATGAATTGGGAATACAAGAAGGAATCGTGGTCAGAGGTGAAAGACTTGTAATTCCTAAAGCCATGAGAAAAGAAATGAAAGATAAATTTCATCTGGGACATCAAGGAATCAACTCATGTTTAAGAAGAGCAAGAGAAATCATCTTTTGGCCTGGAAATTAGACAATTTGTAGGTGGATGTCATACATGCCTATCATACAGTGATCGAAAGCCACAAGAAGCAATTAAATGGCAAGAAGTAGCTGAGAGACCATGGCAGAAAGTTGGGGTTGACCTGTGTGAATACAAAGACAGGAATTACTTGGTCACTGTGGACTATTTTAGTCAGTTTATAGAATTAGATTATCTGCCAGATACTAAGTCTGCAACTGTAATAGGGAAGATCAAGCACCATTTTGCTGGATATGGTATTCCAGAGACAGTTGTAACTGCATATGATACTCAGCTAAAATCTCAAGAGATTGAAAATTTCTGTGAAAAGTGGGATATCAAGCGCACAAAAACCAGTCCATACAACAAGAGATCAAATGGTCAGGTAGAAACTGCTGTGAAAATTGCTAAGCAAATTTTGAAAAAGAGCCTTTTCGCAAAGGAAGATCTAGGACATATAAACTACAGAAATATTCCCTTAGAAAATATTGGAAATAGTCCGGCTCAACTGCTTCTTGGAAAGAGAAAAAGAACTATTGCACCAACAATGACCACTTTGTTCAAACCATCTACGATAAGTTATCCGGATATAACAACGCAGAAGCAAAATCTCAGGCAAAAGAAAGATGATGGTCAGCAACCAGTTCCACAAATTTTCCATCAAGGAGTAACTGTATACATACAATCACAGAAACAAAATGACACTTGGAGAAGAGCAGTTGTGACGCAAGCAATAACTCCCAGAAGATATGAAGTGAAGGCTGATAGTGGCCAAACATATGTGAGAAATAGAATGTTTCTGCGAGGAACTCTGTGTAAAGAAGAATTACACGGATGTGCCTGGTCCTTCGAAGGAACACCAAAGTCAATCACCAACCATTAAAGTGTCGTCACCAAAGCCAGATGCTAATTTTCAACAACCTAGTGTGAAACCTGTTAAAGCGACAAAAACTCCTTCTAAAATGACTAGATCTGGTAGAGTGATAAAAACTCCTCAACGATACAAGGACTAAAAACTCTTGAACTGAAAGTGTTATTTGATTTATTGTGTATTCTTAAATTCTACCTTATTTGGTATCTTTAATTCATTCAGTTAATTTAAATTGTTTGTTAACATGTATTAATTGAAAATATTTTTGCTGATCTTTAACTTTTAATGGGGGAAATAACTGCTTTATCTTTAAAAGGGGAAAGATGTTTAGTGAGTGGCAACAATTGTTGTAAAGTTAGTAAATAAACAGTCTAGCATGATTTGCCAAGATGACTCTCTTCTTGATCTCTTTTTTCACAACCACCAAACACATACAATTGCAAAATATCATATCAAAACATAATATTTACTCTAATGATATAGATACACACTGGTAATAACACATCATGTACTCTCTTTTCAAAAGCCTTTGCATCAGCTAAGTGTTGGGGTTCATTTTCTGAGAATCAGAACGGTATCTCCTAGTCCAAAAAAATACTTTTGCATTGAAGTTCACAAACACATGAGAGAATTGTTTTCAACTCAATATTTTATAAACAAAATATTGGGTCTTCCCCAAACAAACACCGGAAGCAAGCTTCCTGTCCAGGACTGGATTTTTGCAGAAGGACACCCAATCCTTACACCTAAATGAAGAGAAATAAGAATTGCATTTCCATGTAAATGATTGCATTGAAGAAGAATATGATCTACAGCTCGGTTCTAGAAGACATAGAAAGGGCTTTTTTAATAAAAAAACAGACCAGATACTACCATTTATATTTAATTGATGCAGAGGAGCAATAAAAATTATGTAACATGGACATTGTATGACATTAAGATATGAAACTGTAAATATGGTTCCCAAGCACAATAATTTCACAACGTTTTATCTTAAATGACATACACTCTCTGCTCTATTGAATTGAGCTGTCTATTTTGAAGCTCATTTGTCAAGTTAAAAACTTTAAAATTAAATTTTCTTATTCCTATAACTCATATTTAATATTAGAATAATTATATGCAGTCTATTAATGTTATGCATATTCCTTCAATAAAATATTATTAACAACAAATTCCTTTCAAAATCAATTTTCATGTATGATCTGTAATTATACGAAATCAAAAGTAACACATAACTATTGGAAAATAAATTCAAAAAATCAAAGTAGCAGCACTACATATTGTAAGAAATTCAAAGAAAGTGCAAGAAAAAAAGAATATGTAACAAATATTAAAGATATACAGCATATAATACTTTAAAAAAATATATTTCACTGTCAAAATCATACTCAACGCATTTTCTGGAATTTATCTAAACATGGATAAAGGGGATATTAAATAATACACAAGGGAATTAGGGACACTGAGCACAATGATAACTTGCGTCCTTTCTTATTTGTTCATTCAAGAATTTCTCCCCCAACTAAAGGGTTAATGAATTTCTCTATTGTGAAATATAATTTGAATTGTAGGATCAGGAGATTTTAAATTTCAAGGAATATCAAATAGCAAGGTAACTGGACGCTTTCCCCGTAGCAAAACCGTCAATTGAACTTACTTGTGAATATCATAAGTACTGAAGTTTAATAAACTTCACCGTAATCATCCAAGTAGACTGTGTCTTAATATTAATTCCTACTTAGATCACTGAAAAGACCAACATAGTAGGAAAACATTATAGATCATACACTTTTCAGGGCACATCCACGTTAAATGTAAATTTGTATAAAATAAATCAGTCAATTGTACTTAACGAAAGGTATAATACTACTAAATATCTTGGTAAAATTTCACTTTATTTTACCAATATCTTACATAAAGAGACTAAGTTCGCGTTTTCACATCAATCCATTACTGTGAAAAAGTTGCTTTACGAAATCGATAACGGAAGAATCGCAAATAATAGAAACGTATTCAGTCAAAAATTAGTACATATTCAACGTATGCAAATGTTATTTTGATTGGATTGTTACTATTTGGAGCTCGTCGAAACGTTTCTTCCTCTCGCCGAAATTTTTACTTAACAGGAAACGAAAAACAAGGGTCATGGAAAAATCTCGAATTATATCTTTACAGGTTACCCACCAAATTACCATAGTATTCAAGAAGAACAGAATTCCCTGAGTTTTCCAGGTTTGCGGACACCATGACTAATGAATAAATAAGAGTCCGAAATACAACAAATCGGCGACCGTTCACAAATAGGATTTTGAATCCTCTCGTAGGCCAAAATAAAATAGAAATTCACGCAAACATTTTACTTACTGATCTTTAAACTTCGGGAACGCGAATAGCTTCACACCATCTTCACTAGTCGTGCTACAGCCACGGACACTGCAATATAAAATCTTCATCTTTAATCTCAAAACAACACCATCAGACAAAACCTCAACGGCTAACGGCGGCATAATTGGGGAATACCCTGCCGAGATCAACTCGCTTGAAACTCCACTAGCGCTAACAAACCGTATAAACCGGCCAGCTTTTCAACTACTTGTCCCCCACCTCCCCCCCCAAACCTTGTATCGGTTCCCACCATTTAACTTTCCAAGAGGTGGTTTAAACAGAATCTAACGGATTCATAGCAGGTCTCGGAGAGTTAAATGGTGAGAAAAAAATCCAAGGTTTGGGGGAGCAAGTAGTTGGTTATGATGCCGCTTCCACGGTTTCGTAGCGCTAATATCACCCGGAAGAAAGCTAAATTGGCGAACTCGTCCCTCGTGACGTCAGAGTTAGTACTCGCTATTTGATAGAGTAGAGTTAGGCGGTAGAGTTTTCCTGAATTCGAAAAATGCTATAACAAAGATAAGATAATAAATAAATGGTTAAACATTTTCTCCATCACTATAAAATGTCAGAAAACTGTAATAATATTTTTAGTTTTCAATAAATGCTGTGAAACGAAATCACAACTTAAATGCATAACGCCCTGCGGCAAAGATGACTCAATTTCGGGTGATGGCGAATAATAAGGTTTCTGCAAAAAAATGTGCAGTGATGGTATGCAGCAATAATTCGATTGAAAACCCAAAATTAAAATTTTGAGAACGAATGAAAGGTATTTATAATATTTCGAGAGTGTTGTTGTATTGATGTCGTCTTCCTGAAGCTAGATTTTCGATGTATGGAAACGCTTGAATACATATTTTTTGTTTACAAAACTTCATGGATGGAAAATTAAAATTGATGTTATGACTTTGTTTTCTATTAAACTATTAGGTCTTTATCTTGGAGGAAATTATGTGGAAATCCATTTTTCTCTGCCTTGCCCGTTGAAAAGCTTGGATATACCCAGCAAACAATTCCACGTGGTCACCACGTGGCGTTTGGTGGCAGTTACGTTGTAACACCACGTGGCCACATGGCGAGATGGAGTTGCAGGAATGTGGTCACCACGTGGCGCTGCAACTTTACTACCACATAATCACCACATTTCTATAATATTGTATCCTAAAATTTATAAAATATTCCAGCTAATTTTGGACCCCTTATAATGAAAAATGACTTTCTGATCACTCCTTTCCATACAAAAATAAACTTTTATACATTGGCATCAAATACTTGTTTTCAGAAAAAATATCAGGATGCTACCCAAGATTCATACCTTTATCTAAAATTGGATAAAAATGGTCTTTTACTTGAATTCAGTATTAAGACAAGGAAAAGCAAGACATGGGACATTCAAACCATTTTACTAGGTGCTATGTACAGTAGATTCATTGCAGCATTTATTCAGACAATGTCTCAGTTTAAATCGCATCTCAAGGTCTTTATATAAGACATCTCTGAAAGCAGCCAATGAGCTCTCAAGTACTTAACTTAAAACACATTGCATATTTTCCAAATTAACCAATTGAAAGGCTTTGAGAACAATAAATATAATTTTTTTAAAGGGGTAAATTAATAGTACCTGATAGATATTTCAAAAGATAAAACATATCAAAGCTTTAGACAAATTCAAATATTTGGATTAGGAATACTGCCGTTTCATCACCACTCAGATGTATATTTTCCACATGAAAATTCCGCATAAATCATAAAGAAAATTAATAGGTCCTTCGAGTAGTCATTGATTCAGCAGTAAACTGAAAGAAGGGTAAAGGATGAAAAATACACCAGAAAATATGCTGTAAATAAAATTTTTATTGTTATGCATTATTTTAATACATAAATACATTTGTGAATAAATACATATTACAATGAATTAAGTTTTACATAGCTGAATAGGAATGAAATCTTAATACAGCAAAGAGAAGCAAAACGATGTGATATTAAAAATGAAATCAATTCTTAACTCACTTTTGTTATTCACTTTTACTGCTGTGGATAAGGTCTTCCTCTTATGAAACAACTGCCTTAGGTGGATCCTAAGATCGAGTACTATTATCTTCAATCCAGGATAATTCTTCTTATAACCCATATCTTGTTCTTTAAACCTTTATTATTCTATCATTCTGTCTGAGAATCTATCAGTCTTCAACGAATACACTAAAGTTCCGGAATTTCTCTTTTTCTTGCACTAAATAAAACAGAAATGACTAAATTAAAATTTGCTTCTTATAAAACTTCCCATGATACTGCAATACGTACAAATAAGTGTGAAATACAACTTTTACTGAGAGTTGTATTAAGTTTTAAGAAGGCTTAAATTAATTCAAATAATGGAAATGAAAATGTTTGAGTAACGTAAATAAACACTTGGGTAAAATTCTCGATAACACGGTAAATCATCGAGAATTTTACCAACACTTGTAAGCAAGCATTAATATTAGCTTATTAAATATTTAGGTGAAATTTTACCAATATTTAATATCTACTAAAGAAGGCAAAAAGCTTCACTTACGTTTCTTAGCTGAGCTTAAAACTGCAGATAATCTCCAGATTGTCACCATCCTCACAGTATGGATAACTTAACGTACACGATTTCCCCCAACAAATACACTACATCGGTCATATTGTAAAACTTAATGCTCGGGATGAACAACCAACATCTTTGATAAAATTGATTGGACGGTGACAAGGATTTTCCTGTAAAATACAATTAAGAACTCATTTCTAGGTAGTACATAGTTTGAAACGTACAATAAATAATCAATGCTTAAATAATGTACTTACAATTGTTTCCTTGGAAAGTGAAAAGATGGAATACATTTACTGCTACTGTGCTGGAATATCCTTTGGGGCGACATAATTCATCGCAATATTCGAAATTATTTCACAACTTCAACACGATGCCGAGACTTAACGAGGGTTACTCAAATGAGCTATTGCCAACAAAAAAAGAATTCGAGACACTGCTACCACGCTACGAGACTACAACGAGAACCGCTCAAGCTCAAACCAGCCAGATTTGTCAGTTTTCGTATATGAAGGAAAAATGATTGTTTTCCTTATTATTTTCGTAACATAGAGGAAAATAAAGCACGAGAAACACGGAAATCAACTTTTTAATAACGTTCGCGCTCGATTTCCTAACGAATCGTAAAAAATATATGTTTTACGATTCGTTCTTGGGAAGTGGGTTGCGCGTAAATAAACGTTTTCTAAAAGAGACACACTAGTACTGCGTTGCGACGAAAGAATATGCCTTTTATTAAACTGGCTTTGAATATACAGGACAAGATGGCGCGTGCGGCCATAAAGGTTACAAACTGAGAGAATTTCAATGTTATCTAGGCGGAGGCCACGATAGGAGTGAGAGCATCTCAAGCGCGTTGGGCACGGAGCTCTCCAAAAGCAAATGCCCATCGTCGGCCGCTACAATATGGCGCTGGGCGCAGGCTGTCTGCACCGGTCGCCACAGCACCCCCCCGCCAGTGGTTTGCTCTCGATAAAACACGAAACAATACTAAAAAGATAAAAAAGAAAAACTGTTAGTAAATAATAATCAAAACAACTGAAAATCCCGGAGTTGTTCCGGAAAACGGACAGATCTTCCTATTCTCGTCTGCCTTTCGTTTTCTGTGGACTCCGGTCGTTGCTCATCGGCGACGAAATAGGCGGGTTTTAGCCTATCAACCGAAACTCTAACCTCCCTGCCCTTGCATAGGATGAGGAAAGTTTTCTCCCTTCTGCTGATGACCTCGTATGGTCCGTCGTAGGGAGGTTGTAATGGCCGCCTCACTGCGTCGTTCCGAAGGAACACATGCGTGGAAGTCATTAGGTCTTTGTTAACGAAAACCTTAATCCGCGCATGGTTGGCAGTTGCTACTGGCCGCAGGTGCTGCATGCGTTCTCTTAATTCAGACGCGAAGGTAGTTGAGTCTGCGGCGTCTGTTGAGGTGAGGAATTCGCCGGGCAGGCGGATGGGTTGCCCGTATACCATCTCCGCCGCGGTGCCTTTGACATCCTCTTTCCATGCCGCTCTAATTCCCAGAAGGACGATCGGCAATGCGTCCAGCCAGCTGTCATCCTCATGGCACATTATAGCAGCCTTCAACTGGCGATGAAAACGTTCAACTAGGCCGTTGGATGCGGGATGATAAGCCGTGGTCCTTAGGTGCGTGATTCCGGTCATCCGCGCGACCTCCCTGAAGACCCCATACTCGAATTGGCGTCCCTGGTCAGTCGTTACTTGGAGAGGTGGTCCGAATCGGGATATCCATCCGGAAATAAATGTGCGGGCGACGGTCTCAGCAGTGATGTCCTCCATGGGAAATGCCTCCGGCCATCTCGTAAATCGGTCCACACAGGTGAGACAGTACTTCTGCCCCTGTGCGTACGGCAATGGTCCGATGATATCGACGTGGACGTGGTCGAATCTCGAGGCGGCGGCTGCGAAATTGCCGAGCGGTGCGACCGTGTGACGGTGCACCTTCGCCCTCTGGCACGGGATGCATTCTTGAGTCCACTTGCGGCAATCCCTCTGCATGTCAGGCCAAATGTAGCGGGTTGCCACGAGTCTTGCCGATGCTTTTACCCCAGGATGTGCGAGAGAATGCAGAGAGGCAAATACCTGGCGACGGCAAAGTGCCGGCACGAAAGGTCTCGCTGGTTTGGTGGAGAAATCACAATACAGGCTGTTGGGTGAGCCCGAGATTGTGACCTCTCGCAGGTCGAATGATGAACCTGAATCTAGCAGCGCCTTGAGTTCCACATCCTCCCGTTGGGTGGTTGCCAAAGTCTCCATGTCCATCCCTTGGTGAACAGCTTCAACGCGAGAGAGTGCGTCCGCAACCACGTTATCCGTTCCATCCACATGACGGATGTCGGTGGAAAAGTGTCCGATGAAATCTAAATACCGGAATTGCCTAGGGGAACACTTTTCGGGTTTTTGACGAAAAGCGAACACTAGAGGCTTGTGGTCCGTAAATATGGTGAAAGCGCGCCCTTCCAGCATGTGTTTGAAGTGGCGGATGGACCGGTAAATCGCCAACAGCTCACGATCATAAGCGCTGTACATTTTCTCCGCTGGGCTCAACTTTTGGGCGTAGATACCCAACGGCTGCCATTCACCATCGGGCCGCTGCTGCAATGCGGCTCCTAAGCTGCTATCGGAAGCGTCTGAAAAAAGTGCTAAATCATAGCAAGGATTAGGATGAGACAAAAGCGCAGAATTTGATAAGGAATATTTAGAAGTGTCGAAAGCTTTCGTCGCTTCCGAAGTCCACATTAATTCGTCATCACCTTTCACATTGCCCTTCAATAAATCGTTCAGTGGGGCTTGCAATTCGGCGGCTTTGGGAATAAATCGTCTGTAAAAGTTTATCATCCCCAAAAACCTACGAAGAGACTTCGCTGTCTTTGGCACTTGGTAGTCTAATATCGCACGCACTTTCTCATCGAGTGGCTGAGTGCCGCGCTCCGTGACTTTACATCCTAAAAATTCCACTTCACTGACACCGAAAACGCACTTCGAAGGATTGACAAGCACACCATATTCACTTAAACGCGAGAATAGTTTTTCTAAGTGTATCGAATGCTCTTCTTCATTCTATGACGCAACAAGAATGTCATCAATATATGCATAACAGAAATTCAGCCCGTGTAGCACTTCGTCAATAAAACGTTGAAATGTTTGCGCTGCATTTTGAAGGCCAAACGACATAAATGGGAATTCAAATAAGCCGAACGGCGTTATAATTGCAGTCTTACACACGTCGTCGGGATGCACGGGGATTTGGTTATAAGCCCTCACAAGATCTATTTTGGAGAATATTCTCTTACCTGCGAGGTTCTGAGCGAAATCTTGCATGTTCGGCACGGGATATTTATCCGGTATCGTCCGGGAGTTCAACGCGCGGTAGTCTCCACAGGGGCGCCACTCATCTCCTTTCTTCGGGACGAGGTGAAGGGCCGACGACCAGCAGCTGTCGGATCGGCGGGCGGTCCCAAGGCGAATCATTAACTCGAACTCTTTCTTCGCGATTGAAAGTTTATCCGGAGCCAATCTACGCGGTCGACAAAACACAGGAGGGCCAGGCGTCGTCTTGATGTAATGAACTGTGGAATGAGCAGGATCCTTATGGGTTCCCGCTGGCCTGGTTATTTCCGGGAAACGCTCGAGAATGCTGTGATATTGCGAATTACCCGCGACTGCCTTCACTTGCATTTCACTATTACCGACGAGGCCTCCCGGGACAGAGAGGGTAGTCGTGCTATCTATCAATCGGCGATTTTTAACATCCACTAAAAGTCCGTAATGGCTCAAAAAATCGGCACCGATAATGGGCTTGCTCACATCCGCGATCACGAAACGCCACGTAAAGTCTCTGCTCAACCCAAAATTCAAATTTAATGTCACCCATCCGTACGTCGCGATGGTAGTTTCGTTAGCAGCGAAAAGTTCATAATTAGTTTTCACTCGCCTACCACTAACATAATTTCGCGGATACACGCACAAATCTGAACCGGTATCAACGAGATATTGAGTTTTAGTCACTGCGTCAGACACAAAAAGGCGGCGCGAGGACGAGCGGCAGTCGGCTGCCGCATCTACCGACTGGCTCTCTAGTTTTCCGGCACGAAATTGCATGGGGGAACACATTTATGCGCTTTCTTACCGAAATTGATGTGGTACCAGCACATGCCATTTTGCGCATCGGTCAACGGTGCGCGGGGACGGGAACGGGATCGGCTGCGGGGACGTCGCGGGTATGGAGGGCCTCGTGGCGTCGTCGTCCATCCGGAGGCCATGGAGTCAATCTTCCGCGTCAATTCTTCCACCTGTGCTCTAAGGGCGGCTGTCTCTGCGGCGGCGGTGTCCACGCGGTCGGGCTGCCTCGTCATCTCATGGACCCTGGGTCTCGGAACGAGCTCGTGCACACGGTCGGCCATGAGGGCGAGGGCGTCCAGCTCAATCCCATCTTGAGCAGTAACGATGGGCTGGATATGCTCCGGTATGCGTCCAAGCCAAAGGGAACGCAGGAAACCGTCCGGCATTGTCGCTCCCGCTAGGCTGCGGAGGTGCCTCAAAAATTGGGATGGCTTCCGGTCTCCCATCTCCTCATGCTCGAGAAGCTGCCGGATCTGCTGCTCCTTCGAAACGGAGAGCCTCCTAATAACTTCCTCCTTTATTTTATCGTAACGGCCGGTCAACGGGGGGTTAATTACAATGTCTTCCACCTCGAGCATGTGTCGTGGCCCAAGGAGGTTGACCACGTGGCCGAACTTCGTGCGGTCACTCGTTATTCCGCTCAACTCGAACTGTATCTCTAAATGTGAGAACCATAATGCTGGCTTTTCGTGCCAGAACGCGGGCGCAGCAAAACTAACCTTCTCTACCGCGTGGTTAATGGGTTCGGCGGAAACGTCCATTTTCGCGAAATTACTTCCCTATAATAACACGAACATCACGTCGGGGTCACCACTTTGGGAAGTGGGTTGCGCGTAAATAAACGTTTTCTAAAAGAGACACAATAGTACTGCGTTGCGACGAAAGAATATGCCTTTTATTAAACTGGCTTTGAATATACAGGACAAGATGGCGCGTGCGGCCATAAAGGTTACAAACTGAGAGAATTTCAATGTTATCTAGGCGGAGGCCACGATAGGAGTGAGAGCATCTCAAGCGCGTTGGGCACGGAGCTCTCCAAAAGCAAATGCCCATCGTCGGCCGCTACAATATGGCGCTGGGCGCAGGCTGTCTGCACCGGTCGCCACAGTTCATATGAATTTAAAAACGGATTGATGGATTTCTGATTCCATCGATGAATTTAAAAACGTACTCTTCGTCTGTAATTAATTTTAATTAAATAATCGAGTATAACGTCGGCTAAATATTTTCTTTTATTATTATGAATTTACTCACAGCGATAACAATAGAAGCATAAATAATTTTATGCTACTTCTTCCTTTAATATGTCATAAATGCATATTTATATTATTTTTTACTTGATTAGATAATGCTGCGGATTATTCATCTTCCGTAATTGAATCACAGATTCTGTGTTTTATCCTTCTGCTTTTTTGTTTTATGAATAAATGAATTTGATATGGAAGAAAATCTTTTTTATATAACATTTTATATATAACTAGCTGTACCCGTTCACACGTTGTTGTGTTTAGAGAAGTGTGATCTCTTTCTTGCCTTGCTTGCCTCTGTTCACTCGTGTCTAATGATCGAGCAAGAGCAGTGCTATCTCGATCTCTTTCTTGCCTTGCTTGCCTATGTTCACTCGTTTCTAATGATCGTTCTTCTCTTCTCCTTTTTGCTTGATTTGTAGATAGACCAATAGCACTTCGCTTTGGCGGCATAATTGTAGGGTTAAATAAAACATATTTCCAATTATTTTCTTCAGCTGGAAATTAATAATATTTTTATTTATTCACGTATTAATAATTTATTCTCGTATTAATAATTGCAAAAGTTTTTGACTGCATTTTTGTATTTATTAGAATTTGCTGGCGAAAAATCAAACGTCAAATGCATTAATGTTCTTTTCTGTAATTTAAATTAATTTTTTGAAATCTTAAAATAAATACAATTTATGTATTTAAAATATTTTAAATTTTAATATAATTAGTAATATTTAAACAATAATTGAAAAAATATAAATTCTGCCCAAATGGGATCAATTTATGTATCGTACTTCTATTTTTCCCTTAGAAAATCCATTCGCAATTTGAATGGCAGGCAGCTATTCGCGTTGCAAGGCTATAATAATGAAATCATACATACTATCTACATTAATTTCATTCGGTATATAAGAAAATATATTATCACAGTACCTTCAGTATCAGTCGGAGTAAGATATGCTAAATTATGTGCTACTCTACACTTCGCATCTCGCAAATCTCAAAGAGAACACATATTAAACTGAAGAAGACCTAAAAATGAAATTCAGTCTCGTTAAAGACATAAAATAAATTGAAATGTTGAAAATAGATGATATTTGTAATCAAAGTCGGTAACGTCATCAACTCACCAAGTTGTCCAGTACATACAATCTCTTGAATTTATCAAAATATAATTTTCATTAAATATCAAAAACCGTTTACTCCATGATAATATACGTAAATATTTACGTTGCTATAAACAAACATCATTTGAATACTGGAAAAATTCTCAATGTGTTCTTATGAGAAAATTCAACAATCGCATTCGTCGTAACTGAGAAATAGTTTGTTTATAGCCTCAAAATTCATCAAAATTATCATCTAATAATCTCTAAGTCTCGTAATTTCCGATCGTAAACTATATTTCATGACCAAAATAAGAAACTTTATTCAATTTCCCTT
This sequence comes from Sympetrum striolatum, assembly GCA_947579665.1. Classification (NCBI taxonomy): domain Eukaryota; kingdom Metazoa; phylum Arthropoda; class Insecta; order Odonata; family Libellulidae; genus Sympetrum; species Sympetrum striolatum. The sequence goes on from OX388346.1 coordinate 79,902,911, forward strand.
CTTCTGGTGGTACTTCTAAATCCATACGTTGGTTATTTCTAATTTAATTTTGCGAAAGAAAGGAAGCATGCAAGTGATAAAATCGAAGTTTACATGTATTTCTTATGGAAACTGTTTTTCCTTCTGGAGTCGAACTGAGTACTCCGATTAAAATAAAAATTTACAAAAACCTTCCCGGGGATATACGTAATAGTTTCATAAATTTTAACGACGATTGGATGTATGGTTTTTGAATCTATCGAGTACAGACAGACAGACAGACAGACAGACACACATTCATTTTTATATATATATAGATAAACTCGCGGAAATGACAACGTTTTGGCCACGATTATATGACGTTTTGGCAATATCCAATGTGGTGATGACCACGTTCTTACCACCTTTTTACCACATTCACCACATTCGCCACCAAAATGCCACGTGGCGAATAGTGGCGAACACGTGGTGTGTTTGCTGGGTAGTTGGCTCTATCTTTGTTTGGGCACTCGCGCGAAAATGACAACACCAATACTAATGAAATTTTCGATGTCTCCTTGCTGACTATTGATAATGGCGTCATTGAGGTTAGCGTTCATCTCACATGTTTCTAGTTCATTTCTCCCCTTTTTATTACCAACAAATATATTAATGAGAATTTTTCGTTCAGGTTGTTGATAGGTTCAGAAATGGTGATACTCTTAGGCAGTGAGAACTTTGATCAGACAGTGATGGATTACCTCATCAAGTTGTACAAACATAAATGATGATGTAAACAATGATTGTTAAACAGGATGAAAAAAAGGATTTTGATGAGATACTTCTTGTTGGAGGTTAGACTCGAATCCCTAAGGTTTAGCAATTGGTTCATGAGCTTTTTGGAGGAAAAGAACCATCTCGTTGAGTCAATCAAAATGTGGTGCAGCTGTCAAGGTTAGCATTTGATTAGACTAATCCCTTTGTGCATGTATCTCAAATTTTATACGTGATGCTCACTCAAGTTACTTTAACAGGCTAGTGTACTCTCTGGTAAACAAGGCACAGATGCAATTGTTCTCCTTAATATAAATCAATTAACTTTGGGTATTGAAACTGTTGATGGAGTTATGACTAAATTCATCCCACGCTACACTGTCATCCCAACGAAGCAGTCTCTGGTTTTCTCCACTGATATGACTACCAACATACCCTTACTATCCAGGTAAATTCATTGTATTTCATGGATAATTATCCTACAGTTTAGCAGCATTATATTGTAACCCCAACCTGTTTTAATCTGTTGTAAATAAGTAATGATTTTGATTTTTTTATTTCATCATACCATTGCTCTCCATAAAACAGCTGTAATTTTAAAGGCATATGGATACTTATTAGCTATTTTGGGATGGATCTCTTCTTCTTAATTTTGAATAATTTGAAACAAGTAGGTTTTATGGGAAATAATTCTGTATCGTGTTTATGCTCCATTTCTGAAATCGAATACTGAGACATTTTTCAAAAGAAAATAAAATTCTTCAAAGGCCTACTATTTTACTAAGTAGTTGTGCAGATTAGTACAGGTCGCTTTTGGGTATTTTACAGAGGAATTAGGGACGATTTTTTTGTACTTGAGCAACAAGCAAAAAGTATGTTGCGAAATACTGAATATAGAACTTCCAGAAGGATAATAAAAAGTATAAGGCAAGGGAATTACGAAAATTCATCTGACCCTGATACCTTAGACAAACACTCTTCAAGAGATAAATTTAGAATTAAATCATTAATTCCTATATTAGATGCATTAGAATCAAATTTAGGAAGAAGAGCTTCTGTTTAAGATGATCCCAGCAAACATGAAAAATGACTTTCTGATCACTCCTTTACATACAATATAAACTTTTATACATTGGCAAGAAATACTTCCTTTCAGAAAAAGTAATATCGGGATGCTGCCCAAGATTCATACCTGTATCAAAAATTTGGACAAAAATGGTCTTTTATTTGAATTCAGTATTAAGGCAAGGAAAAGCAAGACATAGGACAGTCAAAACTTTAAAAATAAACCATATTTCTGGGTGCATATGTAGAGTAGATTCATTGCAGCATTTACTCAGACAATGTCTCCGTTTAAATCGCATCTCAAGGTCTTTATAAAAGACATCTCAAAAAGAAGCCAATGAGCTCTCAAGTAGTTAACCCAGAGTAATACTCTCAAGGCAACTAAACCAATAAACTTACCAGAATAAAACACCAAGCTATGGATGAAACAGATTTAGTGGAACAACACCAACAGCAAGCTAATAACAGGTAACGAAATTATCATGTCAAGAAAATTCATTATTTAAATCATCTAAAACAATAATGTTGAAACGATATATTAAACTACAATTAACAGGCTAATAATAGGTTACCAAATATTACTGTGAAGAAAAATCGTTACACAAATAATCAAACACGAGTACAAATTTTCGTCAAGTCGAAACTAAAGCAGGTTCGTAATTAATAATGTTAAAACGATATGATATTAAACTACAATTCAAATGAGCTAGAGCGTCTCTCGAAAATACCGCGAAAATAGTGCGACACCAGCGCCACCGCTGCGTGCACAACGGCAACACCGCATAGGTGCACATTCATGTTGTCTGTTCCGCCTATAGAGTAAGGTTCCACCAGGGAGAAAAAATCCTTTATAATCGCTCTTGCCGACAAACCTGCAACGGTATTGGTCGAAAGCAGGGTTGCCAGATTGGGTGGATTTCCGCGAATTTGGCTACCTTCAGGTGCTCAGGGGCCATATTCTGTATCTCATTTCCCGTCGGTACGGTAGCCAAGCAGTCGGTTGGGATCGCAAACCGACTCCGCGAGCTCTCGATGCTATTCTGGAAACTCCTGCGTCGGTACCACAGAAATATATTACTAGATAGGCAGTGGCGGTGGAGGGGGTGAAGCCTCGTGATGCGCATGGCGGCCATCTTACGATCACCCAAATTTGAGCGTATTCGTATTCTATTTCATAGGAGCAGGACGTAAGACTACGCGATAAACGGTATTAATGGCTTGAATTAGACCATCAATTACAGATAAAATAATCATTATTCTCCATTGAGTTATAGTAACCGAGAGAAATATTTTTTTTCGAAGTATACCAAATGTTAAATGATAAAAACTTACTCCGAGAGCGAAACTAAGGTAGCAATGCACACAAAAGATTAAAAATGTTTCCGCTATTTAGATTATGATGAACATTCCTTACTAACTGACTGATTAAGAGCCGGAGGTTGCAATCATTAAATCGACAAGGCGGAAGATATTAAAAAATAAAGACATATATAAGTGGTATTTATTTATTGCATGGCACACGGACGTCTCTGCTCGAGGAATAACCGTAACTGGGAAATTACTAATGATATTGATGTTTGAAATATGAAGTTTATGTCAGATATAATTTAAACAATAGAGATTTTCAAGACTATATATTCTAGGTAAGAATTCTGCAGCTTCATACATAGATTAGATACGGTTAAATTCTGGTTATAACGTCCTTCACTTTTACGCGGTTTCGAATGTACCGCGGGTTTCACCATGTCCCCCGATATGATTACATTGATTATTTTCTTTGTTAGTGGTGGGTAACTTTGGGGCGAATTTTTTTGTCAACGTGCCGTAATTTCCAGCGATTATATCAACGCGGTTGGCGGCATATTCAATTATGTAACAATCAAACGCTGAACACTATCGCGCTACAGGAAATGATCAGAGTACATATTTTATTAACTTCTATGAAGTGGGAGTAAATCATTAAAACATCATTCGCTAATATATTACTTATGAAATTTAGCTTTACAGTTTTTTGTTTCCCACGCAGTTTTCCGTAATAATGCAGGTGTAAACTCCGTCCCTCTAGTTGTAACAGAATTTTACTTTATTAGTCAGAGGCAAAATATAACTTCATTGCTCCAACAACGTTGAGGGAAGGGAATGAAGCTCATACCCTACCTCAAAGCAGAACGTAATGGTTATTACGATTGAACTTAACAGTTTTGAACAATAACAGTTTAAAAACCATAATAGAGGTTAATTCCATTTTAAAAGGTTTTAACTGGAGGCGGTAGTTCACACTCTAATGAAGATTAATCTCCCAAGACAAACCAATCCTTATCAAATTCAAACACACAACTACACCATAGGAATCAAGGAATATAAAGAAACAGAAAAAGTCCATTTAGAAACAACCTTTATTTACAATTCATTTGTCTTTACTGACACTACACTGAAAATACACTGTGGTTGAATCATCCAAAACACTAGCAGAATCAAGTACTAGAAAACAGCAAAAAAAGCAAATAAGCACCGTAATTTTCCATTTATAGTACGCATTTTTTCCACGAAAATACTTCAAAAAAGTAGGGTGCGTATTATACATGGTTACAAACATCATCGTTTTATTCGGGCTGTAGATGACATTAGGAGTAAATAACTCAAGATATATATGGGTATTCTGAATTCACGTTTATTCTGAAAAGAACACTGCTGCATATTAATAAAATTATTTAATTAAAACAAAAATTCAGAGGGGAAGAACCTGTTACTGATAGATCGTCACATTGAGAAATCAGAGGTAAGAGCAAGGAAGAAAGCCATCCATTAGCAGCATTCCATGCTTGCGCGGTGATCTGTCGGGTGCTGATGGTAGATGACCATACGCGAATAATAGCGTAGAATTCCATTCTCTAAAGCCAAATGCGTATTATCCATGGTGATAAGAAAATTCTCACATTGCGCTTGTAATAACGAGGGTGCGTCTTATAGTGGGTGCGTATTATAATTGGAAAATTACGGTACATTGATCATGGAAAATGGAAAGTAGCCGCTAGCGCGATTAATGCGGTGCTTACAGCTGAAAGGGCTGAAATACTGATAAACCGGAAGTTGCTGATTATGTACTTGTGGGCGCTCTGGGCTGTATGGGCGAAAGGCAAATTCCGTCGCTTTTCATCTGTCATGTCCCGAAAAATATTATTTATAATGTTTTTGGCTTCAAAGATAATAATATATATATAAATCACTAATCTTCCAAGTTTAGATGGAATATAGAGTTCGAAATTACTGTCGTAGATAAATATTTACATCTTATGAATGGAGAAAGTCATGTGCTGGCCACATCAGATTTTTTAATATAATCTAGTTCAAACAAGGAAAATAAAGGCAAAATAGAATATGATTATTGTAATTTAGCTAAAATATCCCTTTTGGTTTTTTTATGATATAATGTAGTTCAAATGAGGATAATACAGGCAAAATAGAGGTAAATTATTCATATTTCGTTTTCATATTTAGTTTATTCCATATTAACTCGTTCAAACGAGGAAAATAAAGGCAAAAGAGGAGATAATGATTTAAATTTCGATATAATTATCCCTTTTCGTTTCTTTTTACGATAAAATCTCAACTAAACGAGGATAATATATGCGGAATCGAGAATAATTATTGAAATTTCGCTAAAATTACCCCTTTTCGTTTCTTTTTACAATATTATCACACAAAAGAGGTAATTAAAGACATATTATAGGAAAAATATTGAAATTTCACTATAATGGAACCCATTTCCTTATCTTTTCTATATTATATCTGCAATATAATGATAAAAAAGCCAAAAATTATAATCAAAATGATATTTCGTTAAAGTTTCCCTTTTCGGTGATTTATAGAAATAATTTCGAAAGAAATTACGAAAGTAAACGCAATATAGAGGAAAAAATATAAACATCGCTAAAATAAACCATTTTCGTATCGTTTAATCGTATTTGTATATTTTTAGATATTATCTTGAATAACTGACATATATTGATACACGTAATATACTTATAATAATGTAATAACTTAACGACAGGTTAGATGGAAGAGGAGACTTTTTAGTCTCAATCTCGCCTAATAAAGATCCCTAATAATAATAATAATAATAATAAAGGAAAAATAGAGCTAATAATTTTAAATTTGCTTAAATTCCCATTCTTGCATCTTTTCACAATATGATCTAGAATAAAAAACATAAATAAGCAAATATAGAGGAAAATTTGAAATTTTAATTTGGTTCTTTTTTCGATATTATCTTGAGAAAAGGAGTAAAATAAAGACAAAAAATCATTTCTTGTCATCTGTAATGGAAGAAAGTGTTGGAAATGTTTAAAGGAAGAAATAGTATGTAATGTTTAAAGGAAGAATGAGTTTGGAATGTGTAACGAAAGAAACAGTTTGTGTTGTGTAAAGGAAGATAAAGTTTGTAATGTGTGAAGGAAGAAAAAAATTCGTTTTGTGCAAAGGGAGATATATTTCGTAATGTGTTGAGGAAGAAGAAGTTTGTAATGTGTAAGGGAAGAGAAAGTTCGTAATGTGTAAAGGAAGAAAAAGTTTGTAATGTGTAAAGGAAGAAACACCTAATAATGTGTAAAGGAAGATAAAGTTTGTAGTGTTTAAATGAAGATAAGGTTTGTAATGTGTAAGGGAAGAAGAAATTTATAATGTGTAAGGGGGGAAATATTTCATAATGTGTACAGGAAGAAAAATTTTGTAATGTGCAAAGGAAGATATCTTTTGCAATATGTTAAGGAAGAAACACCTAATACTGCGTAAAGAAAGAAATAGAGGATAATTATAAAAATTTTCGCGAAAGTTTACCCTTTTCGTTTCATTTTTTAATATAATCTCGTTAAAAGGTGAATTATAAATAAAGAATAGAAGATAGTTATTGAAATTTAGCTAAAGTTACCCTCTTATCAACTCAAAAAATATATTTGAATAATTTTCTTTTTGAAGTTAGTAATCCTGCTTCGTGAAGATTTAAGGCTGGATATATGTTAAGAATGGTTTATTTATTACAAAAAGTTATGATATCATTTGTAAGACCCACGTTTAACACTATTCAAAAACATAATCCTAAATTATACTTTTACAGGTTGGTGACAGTGATAAGGATTAATTATACAATAATGTAAATATTACTAATCGTATGTCATAGTCGAAAACTGCTAAACTGGAAGCTTCATTAAAAAATCGAAAAATTTTATATGCGCTATATTTTGAGTTTTTTTTTTGAAAGGACTGAATTTAATTTTCATTATTTTACTACAGCATTTGAAATATAGAGTGACTTCGCTATTAATAATCAATATAATAAACCCTATATACTCCAAAAGTTTGAAACTTTTAGGTTACTTATAAATAGGAATAATATAAAAAAGAATGCAATATTAGCATATAAACGTTCAAAAATTTTTTTAATTATTATATTCGAAAAAGGTATTGTGTTAAAAAAGTTAACATTAATTTTTTTAACCCGCCTTCCTAGGTAAAATAGACTTTTGCTAAATATATTATAAGTATGATACTAAATAATATCACATTTTATGGTATTGTTACAGTTTATTTAGGGATATTTTTAATTTTCAGTTAAAAAAAGTTCACATTTTTCTGAAGATGCAGCATTAATGTCAATCTTTAATACCGGAAGTACAATTATCCTCGGCATTAGCGGTAAAGAATGTAAAAACAAAAGGTCCAACGTTCCTCAAGAAATGGCATTAGTGGCGAAGTTTATAAACCACAGTTCCAATTTTCCTTAATAGATGGCATAAGTTTCAAAGTTTTTAAACAAAAGTTCCCATTTCCCTCAAGAGATGGCACTAGTGACGAAGTTTATATCCAAAAGTTCAACTTTTCCTCAATAGATGGCATTATTAACGAAGTTTTTAAACAAAAGTTCCCATTTCCCTCAAGAGATGGCACTAGTGTCGAAGTTTATACCCAAAAGTTCCAATTTTCTCCAGATAATAATATATATATTAATCACTCATCTTCCAAGTTTAGATGGAATATAGAGTTCGAAATTACTGTCGTAGATAAATATTTACATCTTATGAATGGAGAAAGTCATGTGCTGGCCACATCAGATTTTTTAATATAATCTAGTTCAAACAAGGAAAATAAAGGCAAAATAGAATATGATTATTGTAATTTAGCTAAAATATCCCTTTTGGTTTTTTTATGATATAATGTAGTTCAAATGAGGATAATACAGGAGAAATAGAGGTAAATTATTCATATTTCGTTTTCATATTTAGTTTATTCCATATTAACTCGTTCAAACGAGGAAAATAAAGGCAAAAGAGGAGATAATGATTTAAATTTCGATATTATTATCCCTTTTTTGTTTCATTTTACGATATAATGTGAACCAACGGGCATAATAAATGCAATACAGAGAAGAATTATTGAAATTTCGCTAAAATTATCCCTTTTCGTTGCTTTTTACGATATTATCACACAAAATGAGGAAATGAAAGGCAAAATAGATGATAATTATTGAGATTTCGCTTAAAATTATCCCTATAGTTTCATTGTTTTCAATATTATCTCGTTCAAACTTGGTTAATAATGGCAAAATAGTCATTATTTATTGAAATTTCGCGAAAGTTTACTCTTTTCGTTTCATTTTTAACCTCCAGATTACTCTACAATAATGTAAATATTTCTAATCGTATGTCATAGTCGAAAACTGCTAAACTGGATGTTTCATAAAAAAATCGAAAAATTATTTGTGCGCTGTATATTGATTTTTTTCGAATAGCCTGAAATTAATGTTCATTATTCTCCTACGGCATTTTAAACATAGAGTGACTTCGTTATTAAAAATCAATATAATAAACCATTTTTACATGCTCCAAAAGGTTGAAATTTTTAGGTTACTTATAAATAGGAGAAATATCAAAGTTATGGCAATATTTGTATGTGAACAATTTAAACATTTTTTTATTGTTATATTTAGTAAAAGATATTGTGTTAAAAAGGTAACATTAATGTTTTTAAACCGCCTTCCTAGTTAATGCAGACAATTTTTCTAAATATATTATAGGTATGATACTGAATTATATCTCAGGTTATGGTAATGTTACAGTTTACTTGGGGATATTTTTAGTTTTCAGTTAAAAAAAGTTCATAATTTTCTGGAGATGCAGTATTAATGTCAATGTTTAATAACGAAAGTACCAATTTTCCTCGGCATTAGCGGCAAAGAAAGTAAAAACAGAAGTTCCAATTTTCCTCAATAGATGGCATTAGTGGCGAAGTTTTTATACAAAAGTTCCTATTTTCCTCAAGAGATAGCACTAGTGTCGAAGTTTATACCCAAAAGCTCAACCTTCCCTCAATAAATGGCATTAGTGTCGAAGTTTTTCAACTAAAGTTCCTATTTCATTCGAGAGATGGAACTAGTGTCGAAGTTTATTTCCAAAAGTTCCAATTTTCTTCCAGAGATGGCATTAGTGTCGATGTTCATTATATAGTACATTTGCTAAAACTATCCCTTCTCTCTCTTATTTGCTATATTATTTCGTTCAAACTAGAATAATAAATGCAAAATAGAAAATAAATATTGAAATTCCGCTAAAATTATCCCTTTTCGTAGCTTTTTACGATATTATCACACTAAATGAGAAAATGTAAGGCAAAATAGATGATAATTATTTTGATTTCGCTTAAAATTATCCCTATCGTTTCACTGTTTTCAATATTATCTCGTTCAAACTAGGATAATAATGGCATAATAGGTATTAAATATTGAAATTTCCCAAAAAATAACGTTTTTCGATATATTGTTTTAATATAATCTAGTTCAAACGAGGAAAATAAAGGTAAAATAGAATAAGATTATTGTAATTTAGCTAAAATATCCCTTTTCGTTTTTTTACGATATAATAAAGTTCAAACGTGGATAATAAAGGCAATATAGAGGTAAATTATTCATATTTCGTTATCATGTTTAGTTTAATCCATATGAACTCGTTCAAACGAGGAAAATAAAGGCAAAAGAGGAGATAATGATTTAAATTTCGATGTAATTATCCCTTTTCGTTTCTTTTCACGATATAAGCTCAACCAGAAAGGGATATTAAATGCAAAATAGAGAATAATTATTGAAATTTCGCTAAAATTACCCCTTTTCGTTTCTTTTTACAATATTATCACACAAAATGAGGTAATTAAAGGCATATTATAGGAAAAATATTGAAATTTCACTATAATGAAACCCATTTCTTTATTTTTTCTTTATTATCTCTGCGATATAATGATCAAAAAGCCAAAAACTATAATCAAAATGATATTTCGTTTAAGTTTCCCTTTTCGGTGTTTTTTTGAAATAATATTGGAAGAATTTACGAAAGTAAACGCAATATAGAGGAAAAAAATCTAAACATCGCTAAAATAAACCATTTTCGTATCGTTTAATCGTAGTTGTCAATTTTTAGATATTATCTTGAATACTGACAAATATAAAGGAAAATAAAGCTAATAATTTTATCTTCGCTTAAATTCCCATTCTTGCGTCTTTTCACAATATGATCTAGAATAAAATACATAAATAAGGAAATAATGAGGAAAATTTGAAATTTTCATTTGTTTATTTTTTCGATATTATCTTGAGAAAAGGAGTAAAATAAAGGCAAAAAATAATTTATTGTCATCCGTAATGGAAGAAAGTGTTGGAAATATTTAAAGAAGGAAATAGTAAGTAATGTGTAAAGAAAGAAAAATTTTCTTATGTGCAAAGGAAGAAATAATTCGTAAAGTGTAAAGCAAGAATGACTTTGGAATGTGTAAAGAAAGAAACAGTTTGTTATGTGTAAAGGAAGAAACACCTAATAATGTGTAAAGGAAGATAATGTTTGTGGTGTTTAATTGAAGATAAAGTTTTTAATGTGTAAGGGAAAAAGAAATTTGTTATGTGTAAAGGGAGAAATATTTCATAATGTGTACAGGAAGAAAAAGTTTATTATGAGCAAAGGAAGAAATCGTTTGCAATATGTTAGAGAAGAAACACCTAATACTGTGTAAAGGAAGAAATAGAGGATAATTATTGAAATTTCGCGAAAGTTTACCCTTTTCGTTGCAATTTTTAATATAATCTCTTAAAAGGTGAATTATAAATAAAGAATAGAGGATAGTTATTGAAATTTTGCTAAATTTACCCTCTTATCAACTCAATAAATATATTTGAATAATTTTCATTTTGAATTTAGTAACCCTGCTTCGTGAAGATTTAAGGCTGGATATAGGTTAAGAATAGTATATATATAACAGAAAGTTATAATATCATTTGTAGGACCCACGTTTAACACTATTCAATAACAAAATCCTAAATTATACTTTTACAGGTTGGTGACAGTGATAAGTATTAATTTTACAATAATGTAAATATTACTAATTGTATGTCATGGTCAAAAACTGTTAAACTGGAAGTTTCATTAAAAAATCGAAAAATTATATATGCGCTATATTTTGACATTTTTTTAAAAGGACTGAAATTAAATTTAATTATTTTCCTACGGCATTTGAAACATAGAGTGACTTCGTTATTAACAATCAATATAATAAACCCTATTTACATACTCCAAAAGTTTGAGGCTTTTAGGTTATTTATAAATAGGAATAATATCAATGTTAACGGATTATTGGTATATAAACGTTCAAACATTTTTTTAATTATTACATTAGAAAAAGATATTTGGTTTCAAAGTTACCATTATTTTTTTAACCCGCCTTCCTAGGTAAGGTACACATTTGCTAAGTATATTATAAGTATGATACTAAATAATATCCCAACTTATGGTAATGTTACAGTTTACTCAGGGATATTTTTATTTCTCAGTTAAAAAAAGTTCACATTTTTCTGAAGATGCAGAAAAAATGTCAATGTTTAATAACAAAAGTACAATTTTCCTCGGCATTAGCAGCAAAGAATGTAAAAACAAAAGGTCCAATTTTCCTCAAGAGATGGCATTACTGGCGAAGTTAATAAACCAAAGTTCCAATTTTCCTCAATAGATGGCATTAGTGTCGAAGTTTGTAATCCAAAGTTCCTATTTCCCTCAAGAGATTGCACTAGTGTCGAAGTTTATACGCAAAAGTTCCAATTTTCCTCCAGCGATGGCATTAGAGTCGAAGTTCCTTGTATAGTACATTTGCTAAAATTATCCCTTTAGTTTTCGTATTTACTATATTATTTCGTTCAAACGAGAATAATAAATGCGAAATAGAGAATAATTATTGAAATTTCGCTAAAATTACCCCTTTTCGTAGCTTTTTACGATATTATCACACAAAATGAGGAACTTAAAGGCAAAATAGATTATATATATTGAGATTTCGCTTAAGATTATCACTATCAATTCATTGTTTTCAATATTATCTCGTTCAAACTAGGATTATAATAGCAAAATAGGTATTATTTATTGAAATTTCCCAAAAAGCAGCATACACCGGGAAAGCATAAGATCTTTCTGAACCATTTTTGATATATTTTTACTTTCTCCATATACGAAGTATAGAGAAAGTATTTTTTTCATGAAAAAATTCGACATCGAGATTTCAACGGAAATGAACGTTTTTGGGTCCCTAGAACACGTTTTGACCATTTTCGGAATGATGTCTGTGTGTATGTGTGTGTGTGTGTGTCTGTATGTGTGTGTGCCAGTGGGCGCTCTAACGTAAAAACTAGTAGTCGTATCAATATTAAACTTCATACAAAGTACCGTTTTGTGTGCTGTCAGAGTTGTTAAGTTTTTGGAGTAAATCGGTTTACCGGAAGTCGAGCTTCATTAATCAAAGCTCATTTCTTGTTTTCAAAATAACTCCAAAAATACGATATATACGTGCATTATATTACTTATAAAAGTTTTAGATAATGAAATTTACTATAACTTTTGTATTTAACATATTTTTGTATCACCGGTTGATTAGGAGTTATTCGTGAAATTCCGATAAAACGGAAGTAGCTGATATGTACTTTGTGGGCACTCTAACATGAGAACCATTCATTGTAACAACACCAAATTTCATACATAGTATTTTGGTAGGTGTTTTTAGAGTTGGGTAATTTTAAGGGTAGATCAGTCAACCGGAAATGGAGCTTCATTCTTCAAAGCTCATTTCCGGTTATCAAAATATCTCCAAAAATATAATATTTAGGTACATACTATTAATTACAAAAGTTTTAGAAAATGAAATTTACTATAATTTTTGCTGGAAACATATTTTTGTATCACTGATTGTTTAGGAGGTATTCATGAAATACTGATATAACGGAAGCTGCTGATTATGTACTTTGTGGGCGCTCTGGGCTGTATGGGCGAAAGGCAAATTCCGTCGTTTTTCATCGATCATGTCCCGAAAAATATTATTTATAATGTTTTTGGCGTCAAAGATAATAATATATATATTAATCACTCATCTTCCAAGTTTAGATGGAATATAGAGTTCGAAATAACTGTCGTAAATAAATATTTACATCTTATAAATGGAGAAAGTCATGTGCTGGCCACATCAGAATTTTTTAATATAATCTAGTTCAAACAAGGAAAATAAAGGCGAAATAGAATCTGATTATTGTAATTTATCTAAAATATCCCTTTTGGTTGTTTATGATATAATGTAGTTTAAATGAGGATAATACAGGCAAAATAGAGGTAAATTATTCATATTTCGTTTTCATATTTAGTTTATTCCATATTAACTCGTTCAAACGAGGAAAATAAAGGCAAAAGAGGAGATAATGATTTAAATTTCGATATAATTATCCCTTATCGTTTCTTTTTACGATAAAATATCAACTAAACGAGGATAATAAATGCGAAATCGAGAATAATTATTGAAATTTCGCTAAAATTACCCCTTTTCGTTTCTTTTTACAATATTATCACACTAAAGAGGTAATTAAAGACATATTATAGGAAAAATATTGAAATTTCACTATAATAAATAAATAATAATAAAATCTTTTTATTCCTCAGCCCTGCATATTACATTTTATACAACAAATTTCAGGAATATAGGTACCCCTAAGGTGACAGCCACCTGTTTTGGGGTTACCGACTCTTCATATACTTGGCAAATAATACACAAGCCATTTAATTTGTTAGATAACATAAGATAAAATGAAGACCATGCGTATCAAAAAATTTACAAAATAAATTATAATAATGAAATCATAAAATTAAACAAAATAGCTTTCATACAATTTTTTTAAACATAAATTCAATATCATCATATTTAAATAAAAACTCCTTAATTAATTTTATAAACTTCATTTCTGTTGAAGCAGTGGTTATGTTCTCCGGTAAATAATTAAAAAATTTAGAACTAATATACAAAAAAGAATATCTAAAAAATTCACAGTTGGGTTTTGGGATTTTCGTTTGTTTAGATCTTAAAATATATGGTGATGGTTTATTTTCATCACCGCCGCGATTATAGTACATCCTCAGCACTTTATATACAAATAAATGTCTCAGTGGCAGAATTTTTGCCTTAAAAAATAGAGGAAAAGAATGTGCAGTACTATGCGCTCTTGACATAATTCGAATAATTTTCTTCTGTGCCACTATTAATGGCTTTAAATTAGTAATGAATGCACCCCCCCAACATACAATACCATATTGCAACCTCGAGTTCACTAGAGCATGATACACCTTAATTAATACAGTATATGGACATACATATTTTAATAAATAAAATTTCCTAATTGATGAGATTGCCTCAGAATACAATTTATTAATATGTTGTTTCCAGTTTAGGTTCTCATCAAAATAAATTCCTAAATATTTTATGTAATCAACCCTTTGAATTGGTATGCAATATGGACATGAAGAAGCATTTTCTTCAACACATTTCATACATCTATAATACAGATTATTTAGTCCAACTGTACCTTTCCTCAAACTAAATTGAATAAATTTTGTTTTATCGCTTAATGACATAGAATTTGCAATAATGAAACCCATTTCCTTATCTTTTCTATATTATATCTGCGATATAATGATAAAAAAGCCAAAAATAATAATCAAAATGATATTTCGTTAAAGTTTCCCTTTTCGGTGATTTATAGAAATAATTTCGAAAGAAATTTCGAAAGTAAACGCAATATAGAGGAAAAAATATAAACATCGCTAAAAAAAACCATTTTTGTATCGTTTAATCGTATTTGTATATTTTTAGATATTATCTTGAATAACTGACATATATAAAGGAAAAATAGAGCTAATAATTTTAAATTTGCTTAAATTCCCATTCTTGCATCTTTTCACAATATGATCTAGAATAAAAAACATAAATAAGCAAATATAGAGGAAAATTTGAAATTTTAATTTGTTTCTTTTTCGATATTATCTTGAGAAAAGGAGTAAAATAAAGACAAAAAATCATTTCTTGTCATCTGTAATGGAAGAAAGTGTTGGAAATGTTTAAAGGAAGAAATAGTATGTAATGTTTAAAGGAAGAATGAGTTTGGAATGTGTAACGAAAGAAACAGTTTGATTTGTGTAAAGGAAGATAAAGTTTGTAATGTGTGAAGGAAGAAAAAAATTCCTTTTTTGCAAAGGGAGATATATTTCGTAATGTGTTAAGGAAGAAGAAGTTTGTAATGTGTAAAGGAAGAAACACCTAATAATGTGTAAAGGAAGATAAAGTTTGTAGTGTTTAAATGAAGATAAGGTTTGTAATGTGTAAGGGAAGAAGAAATTTATAATGTGTAAAGGGTGAAATATTTCATAATGTGTACAGGAAGAAAAAGTTTGTAATGTGCAAAGGAAGATATCTTTTGCAATATGTTAAGGAAGAAACACCTAATACTGCGTAAAGAAAGAAATAGAGGATAATTATAAAAATTTTCGCGAAAGTTTACCCTTTTCGTTTCATTTTTTAATATAATCTCGTTAAAAGGTGAATTATAAATAAAGAATAGAGGATAGTTATTGAAATTTAGCTAAAGTTACCCTCTTATCAACTCAAAAAATATATTTGAATAATTTTCTTTTTGAATTTAGTAACCCTGCTTCGTGAAGATTTAAGGCTGGATATATGTTAAGAATGGTTTATTTATTACAAAAAGTTATGATATCATTTGTAAGACCCACGTTTAACACTATTCAATAACATAATCCTAAATTATACTTTTACAGGTTGGTGACAGTGATAAGGATTAATTATACAATAATGTAAATATTACTAATCGTATGTCATAGTCGAAAACTGCTAAACTGGAAGCTTCATTAAAAAATCGAAAAATTTTATATGCGCTATATTTTGAGTTTTTTTTGAAAGGACTGAATTTAATTTTCATTATTTTCCTACAGCATTTGAAATATAGAGTGACTTCGTTATTAATAATCAATATAATAAACCCTATATACTCCAAAAGTTTGAAACTTTTAGGTTAATTATAAATAGGAATAATATAAAAAAGAATGCAATATTAGCATATAAACGTTCAAAAATTTTTTTAATTATTATATTAGAAAAAGATATTGTGTTAAAAAAGTTAACATTAATTTTTTTACCTGCCTTCCTAGGTAAAGTAGACTTTTGCTAAGTATATTATAAGTATGATACTAAATAATATCACATTTTATGGTATTGTTACAGTTTATTTAGGGATATTTTTAATTTTCAGTTAAAAAAAGTTCACATTTTTCTGAAGATGCAGCATTAATGTCAATCTTTAATACCGGAAGTACAATTATCCTCGGCATTAGCGGTAAAGAATGTAAAAACAAAAGGTCCAACGTTCCTCAAGAAATGGCATTAGTGGCGAAGTTTATAAACCACAGTTCCAATTTTCCTTAATAGATGGCATAAGTTTCAAAGTTTTTAAACAAAAGTTCCCATTTCCCTCAAGAGATGGCACTAGTGACGAAGATTATATCCAAAAGTTCAACTTTTCCTCAATAG
The DNA here is from genome assembly GCA_947579665.1 of Sympetrum striolatum. Lineage (NCBI taxonomy): Eukaryota > Metazoa > Arthropoda > Insecta > Odonata > Libellulidae > Sympetrum > Sympetrum striolatum. The sequence goes on from OX388346.1 coordinate 79,919,645, forward strand.
ATGGCATTATTAACGAAGTTTTTAAACAAAAGTTCCCATTTCCCTCAAGAGATGGCACTAGTGACGAAGTTTATACGCAAAAGTTCCAATTTTCCTCCAGCGATGGCATTAGAGTCGAAGTTCATTGTATAGTACATTTGCTAAAATAATCCCTTTAGGTTTCTTATTTACTGTATTATTTCGTTCAAACGAGAATTATAAATGCAAAATAGAGAATAATTATTGAAATTTCGCTAAAATTACCCCTTTTCGTAGCTTTTTACGATATTATCACACAAAATGAGGAAATTAAAGGCAAAATAATTGATATATATTGAGATTTCGCTTAAAATTATCACCATCAATTCATTGTTTTCAATATTACCTCGTTCAAACTAGGATTATAATAGCAAAATAGGTTTTATTTACTGAAATTTCCCAAAAAGCAGCATACACCGGGAAAGCATAAGATCTTTCTGAACCATTTTCGATATATTTTTACTTTCTCCATATACGAAGTATAGAGAAAGTATTGTTTTCATGAAAAAATACGACATCGAGATTTCAACGGAAATGAACGTTTTTGGGTCCCTAGAACACGTTTTGACCATTTTCGGCATGATGTTTGTGTGTATGTGTGTGTGTGCCAGCGGGCGCTCTAACGTAAAAACTAGTAGTCGTATCAATACTAAACTTCATACAAAGTACCGGTTTGTGTGCTGTCAGAGTTGTTAAGTTTTTGGAGTAAATCGGTGTACCGGAAGTCGAGCTTCATTCATCAAAGCTCATTTCTAGTTTTCAAAATATCTCCATAAATATGATATACACGTGCATTATATTACTTTTAAAAGTTTTAGATATAGAAATTTACTATAACTTTTGTATTTAACATATTTTTGTATCACCGGTTGATTAGGAGTTATTCGTGAAATTCCGATAAAACGGAAGTAGCTGATATGTACTTTGTGGGCACTCTAACATGAGAACCATTCATTGTATCAACACCAAATTTCATATATAATATTTTGGTTGGTGTTTTTAAAGTTGAATAGTTTTTAGGGTAGATCAGTCAACCGGAAATGGAGCTTCATACTTCAAAGCTCATTTCCAGTTTTCAAAATATCTCCAAAAATATAATATTTAGGTACATACTATTAATCACAAAATTATTAGAAAATTAAATTTACTATAATTTTTGTTGAAGACATATTTTTGTGTCACTGATGTTTTAGGAGGTATTCATGAAATACTGATAAACCGGAAGTTGCTGATGATGTACTTTCTGGTCTCTCTGGGCTGTATGGGCGAAAGGCAAATTCCGTCGTTTTTCATCGATCATGTCCCGAAAAATATTATTTATAATGTTTTTGGCGTCAAAGATAATAATATATATATTAATCACTCATCTTCCAAGTTTAGATGTTATATAGAGTTCGAAATAACTGTCGTAAATATATATTTACATCTTATAAATGGAGAAAGTCATGTGCTGGCCACATCAGAATTTTTTAATATAATCTAGTTCAAACAAGGAAAATAAAGGCAAATTAGAATCTAATTATTGTAATTTAGCTAAAATATCCCTATTGGTTGTTTATGATATAATGTAGTTCAAATGAGGATAATACAGGCATAATAGAGGAAAAATATTCATATTTCCTTTTCATATGTAGTTTATTCCATATTTACTAGTTCAAACGAGGAAAATAAAGGCAAAAGTGTAGTTAATGATTTAAATTTCGATATAATTATCCCTTTTCGTTTCTTTTTACGATATAATGTGAACCAACGAGCATAATAAATGCAATATAGAGAATAATTATTGAAATTTCACTAATATTATACCTTTTCGTAGCTTTTTACGATATTATCACACAAAATGAGGAAATGAAAGGCAAAATAGATGATAATTATTGAGATTTCGCTTAAAATTATCCCTATATTTTCATTATTTTGAATATTATCTCGTTCAAACTAGGTTAATAATGGCAAAATAGGTATTAATTATTGAAATTTCGCGAAAGTATACCCTTTTCGTTTCATTTTTTAATATCATCTCGTTAAAAGGTGAATTATAAATAAAGAATAGAGGATAGTTATTGAAATTTAGCTAAAGTTACCCTCTTATCAACTCAATAAATATATTTGAATAATTTTCTTTTTGAATTTAGTAACCCTGCTTCGTGAAGTTGTTACGCTGGATATAGGTTAAGAATGGTTTATTAATAACAAAAAGTTATTATATCATTTGTAGGACACAAGTTGAACACTATTCTAAAACATAATTCTAAATTATACTTTTACAGGTTGGTGACAGTGATAAGGATTACTCTACAATAATTTAAATATTACTTATCGTATGTCATTGTCGAAAACTGCTTAACTGGATGTTTCATAAAAAAATCGAAAAATTATTTGTGCGCTGTATTTTGACTTTTTTTCGAAAGGCCTGAAATTAATGCTCATTATTCTCCTACGGCATTTGAAACATAGAGTAATTTCGTTATTAATAATCAATATAATAAACCATTTTTACATGCTCCAAAAGTTTGAAATTTTTAGGTTACTTATAAATAGGAGAAATATCAAATTTAAGGAATAATTGGTATGTGAACGTTTAAACATTTTTTTTATTGTTATATTTAGAAAAAGATATTGTGTTAAAAAGGTAACATTTATTTTTTTAACCCGCCTTCCTAGTTAAAACAGACAATTTTTCAAAATATATTATAGGTATGAGACTGAAATATATCTCAGGTTATGGTAATGTTACAGTTTACTTAGGGATATTTTTATTTTTCAGTTAAAAAAGTTCACAATTTTCTGGAGATGCAGTATTAATGTCAATGTTTATTAACAAAAGTACCAATTTTCCTCGGCATTAGCGGCAAAGAAAGTAAAAACAGAAGGTCCAATTTTCCTCAAGAGATGGCATTAGTGTCGAAGTTTTTATACAAAAGTTCCTATTTCAATCAAGAGATGGCACTAGTTTAGAATTTTATACCCAAAAGTTTAACTTTCCCTCAATGGATGGCATAAGTGTCGAAGTTTTTAAACAAAAGTTCCTATTTCCCTCGAGAGATGGAACTAGTTTCGAAGTTTATACCCAAAAGTTCCTATTTCAATCAAGAGATGGCACTAGTTTAGAATTTTATACCCAAAAGTTTAACTTTCCCTCAATGGATGGCATTAGTGTCGAAGTTTTTAAACAAAAGTTCCTATTTCCCTCGAGAGATGGAACTAGTGTCGAAGTTTATACCCAAAAGTTCCTATTGTCTCCCAGAGATGGCATTAGTGTCGACGTTCATTATATAGTACATTTGCTAAAACTATCCCTTCTCTTTCTTATTTGCTATATTATTTCGTTCAAACTAGAATAATAAATGCAAAATAGAAAATAAATATTGAAATTTCGCTAAAATTATCCCTTTTCGTAGCTTTTTACGATATTATCACACTAAATGAGGAAATGAAAGGCAAATTAGATGATAATTATTTTGATTTCGCTTAAAATTATCCCTATCGTTTCATTGTTTTCAATATTATCTCGTTCAAACTAGGATGATAATGGCGTCATAGGTATTAAATATTGAAATTTCCCAAAAAATAACGTTTTTCGATATATTGTTTTAATATAATCTAGTTCAAACGAGGAAAATAAAGGTAAAATAGAATAAGATTATTGTAATATAGCTAGAATATCCCTTTTCGTTTTTTTAGGATATAATAAAGTTCAAACGAGGATAATACAGGCAATATAGAGGTAAATTATTCATAATTCGTTTTCATGTTTAGTTTATTCCATATTAACTCGTGCAAACGAGGAAAATAAAGGCAAAAGAGGAGATAATGATTTAAATTTCGATATAATTATCCCTTTTCGTTTCTTTTCACGATATAATCTCAACCAGAAAGGGATATTAAATGCAAAATAGAGAATAATTATTGAAATTTCGCTAAAATTACCCCTTTTCGTTTCTTTTTACAATATTATCACACAAAATGAGGTAATTAAAGGCATATTATAGGAAAAATATTGAAATTTCACTATAATGAAACCCATTTCTTTATTTTTTCTATATTATCTCTGCGATATAATGATCAAAAAGCCAAAAACTATAATCAAAATTATATTTCGCTAAAGTTTCCCTTTTCGGTGTTCTTTTTGAAATAATTTCGAAAGAAATTACGAAAGTAAACGACATAAAGAGGAAAAAAAAAACATCGCTAAAATTAACAATTTTCGTATCGTTTAATCGTATTTGTATATTTTTAGATATTATATTGAATAACTGACAAATATAAAGGCAAAATAGAGCTAATAATTTTAACTTTATTAAATTACCATTTTTGCGTCTTTTCACAATATGATCTAGCATAAAAAACATAAATAAGCAAATATAGAGGAAAATTTGAAATTTTCATTTGTTTCTTTTTTTCGATATTATCTTGAGAAAAGAAGTAAAATAAAGGCAAAAAATAATTTCTTGTCTTCTGTAATGGAAGAAAGTGATGGAAATGTTTAAAGGAAGAAATACAGTGAAACCTCTATTCAGCGGCCACCAATGGGGACAAAAAATAATGGCCGCTTGGCCGTTGAATAGAGGTGAAGTTATTTTGCCTGAAGGAAACCATGGAATGGATAGATTTGAACGCGTATGCTTACGATAAATAATTAATTATTTTAAAACGTTTTATTTGTATTTACGTTTTAAATTAAGAAATTAGTCTTTTATTGTTGATTCTTTAGATTTAAAACAATTCTGCTTGTCGGTACAAAGTTCAATAGAGTCTATTAATATTTCTGTTTTTGCGTGTTCTCCCCAACTCCCTTCGGAGAGAGACCGCATGCGTCGTAGATTTTGCACACCTTCAGCTATTGAACAAGATGGTTGGTTCATCGTCATCATCATCTTCACTTTCTACGAAAATAGTGTCTGTGGATTCGTCTTTTTTAGATGTGCTCGCTCCTGCGAAAATATATACTATTATTAGTTATACATCATACTATTATTATGTATTACTTATCAACAAGGCAGCTCTCCGAGTATAAATGAAAATTTAAATACATTAGAAACATAGAAGTAGCTCTCTGAAATAGCTTCAAATATAATAACGATGTATGAATTTAGGTAATATATGTGATTTATCAAAAAATATCGTAAATTGCTGAAATTATTTCTATTTAGCGAAGGAATACTGTCATCGATATCGGTCCTTGTTTTCTCTTTTTCATTTCAAATGCTCACGAATTAAATATTATTTAGTCATTACCTTGATGGTCTTCCATCAGTCTAGCCTCCCAGTCTCCACTCAGATCATCGTAGCAGTCAATGTTTTTCAATTCTTCATCCACATCGTATGATGTCCCAAGAATTCTCACTAGAGACTGCAATTCCTCACTCTCTCTCAGTTCTTCTTGCGATGTTTCTTCGTCAATCCTGTCGGTGATTATACCACATATCCCGAAGCACTTTTAGACAGTACTTTCACTAACTGCATTCCATGATGAAATTGACCAGGACAGAGCATCACTAACATTTAAGATCTTTAACAAATCGGAGACGCTGTCGGTTTTGTCGATCCTGGATACAAGGGATCGTAGAACTCGCTTCCGATATTGGAGCTTAAACGACTGTATAATCCCTTGGTCTAGTGGCTGTAAGTTGGCAGTTGTGTTTGGAGGCAGAAACAGCTACTTAGCATTTGTAAGGGAAACGCTTGGATGGCATGGGGCATTGTCAAGCAACAGAATCACCTTCCGCTGTTCATAGACCATCTTGGCATTAAAGTCCTTCAGCCAAGATTCGAAAATTGCCGATGTCATCCATGCCCTTCTATTCGCATGCCATTTTACTCTTAACTGTTGGGCATCAACTCTTTTAAAACAGCGAGGTCTCCGAGATTTCCCTATTATCAAGAGTTTCTCTCTCTCTCTCCCACCGCATTACAGCACAGCAGCACTGTTAATTTTTCTATAGACATCTTTCCTCCGTTGCACATCTCATTGCTGAGGGTAAGGGATTTTTTAGGTATTGACCGATGTAAAAGGCCACTCTCGTCAGCATTAAATATGTCACGAGGGGTACAGCCATCTAAAAAGGATGGTAATCTTTTCTTCCAATCGTCAACATCCTTCGGATTTACATCTCCCCCTTCTCCACACACTGTACGATATGCAATATTGTGGTGTTTTCTGAAACACTCTAACCAACCATTGCTGGCAACAAAATTATTTACCTCCAATTCGTTCGCTATTTCTCGAGCTTTCTCTTGGATCATCGGTCCACTCACAGGTAATCTCTTTGCTCGCGCACTCGTAAACCACTTGTACACAACCTCATTCATTCTCGACACTCGTCGATCTCTTCCTTTTCGTTGCGCGATTCTTATTGTCCTCCCAGTCCTTCAAAATTGAGCTTTTGTTTTTCAAAATGTTATTTATTTGTGTCCTTCCACATTTAAAAGTAATAGCCAATTTTCTTGCCGAAGTTCCATTCTTACTCTCCAAAATAACTTTCCTTCTCTCTTCCAGCGTCAGGACGAGTTTGTTCTTGCCTCCGCTCATTTTACCGATTTCACTGACTACTGCTGTATATTACTGAAAGAATTCGGTTGAACGCTAGAGACAGTATGAAGTAAGAAACTGAGTGTATCCGAATTAATCATTCGGTTTCTTCCCTATTAACGCCCGTTCAAGTGGAGACGATCTGGAGTTCTATAGCGTTGCATGGTTCTGTCGGAGAGGTAAAACGCTACCTGCAGTACAAAAAACATAACGTATGCTCATATCATCACCTTACCGCTCATCCCAAACATGTCTATATTTTTGAGGTAAAGTGGATTGGAAAACAATGACAGAAAATAAAAGCATGGTGTGCTTCTGGGCATTTTTATAGCGATTTCTTCGGTCGAAAGACCCAGGGCCGCATCCTTCTTCCTCATCCATTACAGTCGTACTCACCTGCTCTCCGACTCTGTGCATGGGACGGTGAACTGTCACAGAAATAAATCTTCTCTATTTTACTCTTGGTTTATTAATTGCTGTCAGCAGTGGGTCGTCACAACATTAATGGTGTCAGGAGTGGCTTCTTTGCGACAGCATCATCCAACTCAAGAGAGCCTCATGATAGACTAAAATGCTGATGAAGATTTCTTTGATTTCTAACACCAAGAACTATATATAAACTATATACGAAATAGTGGCGTCTTAGTAAATAAGTTTGTTTAAGAAAAATCGGGAATCTTCGAAAGCAAGAAGGGTTTCTGGTCGCGGAAATAGTGGCCGCAGGCCTAACATAGAGTGACCGCTGGCCGCTGAAGGAGGTGACCGCTGAAAGGAGGTGAAATTTACATTGTTTATACGGGATATTCGTTCCGTTCCCGAAAAAAAATGGCCGCTTGAGGAGGTGACCGCTTAAGGGAGGTGGCCGTTGAGGCAGGTTTCACTGTAGTATGTAATGTGTAAAGGAAGAAAAATTTTCATATGTGCAAAGGAAGAAATAATTCGTTGAGTATAAAGGAAGAATGAGTTTGGAATGTGTAAAGAAAGAAGTAGTTTGTTATGTGTATAGGAAGATAAAGTTTATAATGTGTGAAGGAAGAAAAAAATTTGTTTTGTGCAAAGGGAGAAATATTTCGTAATGTGTAAAGGAAGAGACAGTTTGTTATGTGTAAAGGAAGAAAAACTTTGTAATGTGTAAAGGAAGAAACACCTAATAATATGTAAAGGAAGATAAAGTTCGTAGTGTTTAAATGAAGATAAAGTTTGTAAAGTGTAGGGGAAGAAGAAATTTGTTATGTGCAAAGGGAGAAATATTTCATAATGTGTACAGGAAGAAAAAGTTTGTAATGTGCAAAGGAAGAAATCGTTTGCAATATGTTAAGGAAGAAACACCCTATACTGTGTAAAGGAAGAAATAGAGGATAATTATTGAAATTTCGCGAAAGTTTACCCTTTTCGTTGCATTTTTTAATATCATCTCGTTAAAAGGTGAATTATAAATAAAGAATAGAGGATAGTTATTGAAATTTAGCTAAAGTAACCCTCTTATCAATTTTATAAATATATTTGAATAATTTTCATTTTGGATTTACTAACTCTGCTTCGTGAAGTTGTTAGGCTGGATATAGGTTAAGAATGGTTTATTAATAACAAAAAGTTATAATATCATTTGTAGGACCCACGTTTAAAATTATTCAATAACATAATCCTAAATTATACATTTACAGGTTGGTGACAGTGATAAGGATTAATTTTACAATAATGTAAATATTACTTATCGTATGTCATAGTCGAAAACTGCTAAACTGGAAGCTTCATTAAAAAATGGAAAAATTACATATGCGCTATATTTTGCCTTTTTTTTTGAAAGGACTGAAATTAATTTTCATTATTTTTCTACGGCATTTGAAACATTGAGTGACTTCGTTATTAACAATCAATATAATAAACCCTATTTACATACTCCAAAAGTTTCAAGCTTTTAGGTTATTTATAAATAGGAATTATATCAAAGTTAACGCAATATTAGTATATAATCGTTTAAACATTATTTAAATTATTATATTAGAAAAGGATATTGGGTTTCGAAGTTAACATTTATTTTTTTAACCTGCCTTCCTTGGTAAAGTAGACTTTAACTAAATATATTATAAGTATGATACTGAATTATATCTCAACTTATGGTAGTGTTACAGTTTACTTAGGGATATTTTTATTTTTCAGTTAAAAAAAGTTCACATTTTTCTGAAGATGCAGCATTAATGTCAATGTTGAATAACGGAAGTAGCAATTTTCCTCGGCATTAGCGGCAAAGAATGTAAAAACAAAAGGTCCAATTTTCCTCAAGAGATGGCATTAGTGGCGAAGTTAATAAACCAAAGCTCCAATTTTCCAAAATAGATGGCATTAGTGTCGAAGTTTCTAAACAAAAGTTCCCATTTCCCTCAAGAGATGGCAGTAGTGTCGAAGTTTATACCCAAAAGTTCCAATTTTCCTCCAGAGATGGCATTAGTGTCGAAGTTCATTATATATAGTACATTTGTTAAAACTATCCCTTTTCGTTTCTTATTTACTATATTATTTCGTTCAAACGAGAATAATAAATGCAAAATAGAGAATAATTGTTGAAATTTCGCTAAAATTACCCCTTTCCGTAGCTTTTCACGATATTATCACACAAAATGATGAAATTAAATGGAAGATGGATAATAATTATTGAGATTTTGCTTAACATTATCACTATCGTTTCATTGCTTTCAATATTATCTCGTTCTAACTAGGATTATAATAGCAAAATAGGTGTTAATTATTGAAATTTTACAAAAAGCAGCATACACCGGGAAAGCATAAGATCTTTCTGAACCTTTTTCGATATATTTTTACTTTCTCCATATACGAAGTATAGAGAAAGTATTTTTTTCATGAAAAAATTTGACTTCGAGATTTCAACCGAAATACACGTTTTTGGGTCCCTAGAACACGTTTTGACCATTTTCGGAATGATGTCTGTGTGTATGTGTGTGTGTGTCTGTATGTGCATGTGTGCAAGTGGGCGTTCTAACGTAAAAACTAGTAGTCGTATCAATACCAAACTTCGTACAAAATACTGTTTTGTGTGCTGTCAGAGTTGTTTAATTTTAGGAGTAAATCGGTTATCCGGAAGTCGAGCTTTATTCATCAAAGCTCATTTCCGGTTTTCAATATATCTCCATAAATATTATATATACATGTATTGCATTACTTATAAAAGTTTTAGATAATGAAATTTACTATAACTTTTGTATTTAACATATTTTTGTATCACCGGTTGATTAGGAGTTATTCGTGAAATTCCGATAAAACGGAAGTAGCTGATATGTACTTTGTGGGCACTCTAACATGAGAACCATTCATTGTATCAACACCAAATTTCATATATAATATTTTGGTTGGTGTTTTTAGAGTTGAATAGTTTTTAGGGTAGATCAGTCAACCGGAAATGGAGCTTCATTCTTCAAAGCTCATTTCCAGTTTTCAAAATATCTCCAAAAATATAATATTTAGGTACATACTATTAATCACAAAAGTTTTAGAAAATTAAATTTACTATAATTTTTGATGAAGACATATTTTTGTGTCACTGATGTTTTAGGAGGTATTCATGAAATACTGATAAACCGGAAGTTGCTGATGATGTACTTTCTGGTCGCTCTGGGCTGTATGGGCGAAAGGCAAATTCCGTCGTTTTTCATCGATCATGTCCCGAAAAATATTATTTATAATGTTTTTGGCGTCAAAGATAATAATATATATATTAATCACTCATCTTCCAAGTTTAGATGTTATATAGAGTTCGAAATAACTGTCGTAAATAAATATTTACATCTTATAAATGGAGAAAGTCATGTGCTGGCCACATCAGAATTTTTTAATATAATCTAGTTCAAACAAGGAAAATAAAGGCAAATTAGAATCTAATTATTGTAATTTAGCTAAAATATCCCTATTGGTTGTTTATGATATAATGTAGTTCAAATGAGGATAATACAGGCATAATAGAGGAAAAATATTCATATTTCCTTTTCATATGTAGTTTATTCCATATTTACTAGTTCAAACGAGGAAAATAAAGGCAAAAGTGGAGTTAATGATTTAAATTTCGATATAATTATCCCTTTTCGTTTCTTTTCACGATATAATCTCAACCAGAAAGGGATATTAAATGCAAAATAGAGAATAATTATTGAAATTTCGATATAATTATCCCTTTTCGTTTCTTTTTACGATATAATGTGAACCAACGAGCATAATAAATGCAATATAGAGAATAATTATTGAGATTTCGCTTAAAATTATCCCTATATTTTCATTATTTTCAATATTATCTCGTTCAAACTAGGTTAATAATGGCAAAATAGGTATTAATTATTGAAATTTCGCGAAAGTATACCCTTTTCGTTTCATTTTTTAATATCATCTCGTTAAAAGGTGAATTATAAATAAAGAATAGAGGATAGTTATTGAAATTTAGCTAAAGTTACCCTCTTATCAACTCAATAAATATATTTGAATAATTTTCTTTTTGAATTTAGTAACCCTGCTTCGTGAAGTTGTTAGGCTGGATATAGGTTAAGAATGGTTTATTAATAACAAAAAGTTATTATATCATTTGTAGGACACAAGTTGAACACTATTCTAAAACATAATTCTAAATTATACTTTTACAGGTTGGTGACAGTGATAAGGATTACTCTACAATAATTTAAATATTACTTATCGTATGTCATTGTCGAAAACTGCTTAACTGGATGTTTCATAAAAAAATCGAAAAATTATTTGTGCGCTGTATTTTGACTTTTTTTCGAAAGGCCTGAAATTAATGCTCATTATTCTCCTACGGCATTTGAAACATAGAGTGACTTCGTTATTAATAATCAATATAATAAACCATTTTTACATGCTCCAAAAGTTTGAAATTTTTAGGTTACTTATAAATAGGAGAAATATCAAAGTTAAGGAATAATTGGTATGTGAACGTTTAAACATTTTTTTATTGTTATATTTAGAAAAAGATATTGTGTTAAAAATGTAACATTTATTTTTTTAACCCGCTTTCCTAGTTAAAGCAGACAATTTTTCAAAATATATTATAGTTATGATACTGAATTATATCTCAGGTTATGGTAATGTTACAGTTTACTTAGGGATATTTTTATTTTTCAGTTAAAAAAGTTCATAATTTTCTGGAGATGCAGTATTAATGTCAATGTTTAATAACAAAAGTACCAATTTTCCTCGGCATTAGCGGCAAAGAAAGTAGAAACATAAGGTCCAATTTTCCTCAAGAGATGGCATTAGTGGCGAAGTTTATAAACCAAAGTTCCAATTTTCTTCAAAAGATGGCATTAGTATCGAGGTTTTTATACAAAAGTTCCTATTTCAATCAAGAGATGGCACTAGTTTAGAATATTATACCCAAAAGTTTAACTTTCCCTCAATGGATGGCATTAGTGTCGAAGTTTTTAAACAAAAGTTCCTATTTCCCTCGAGAGATGGAACTAGTGTCGAAGTTTATACCCAAAAGTTCCAATTGTCTCCCAGAGATGGCATTAGTGTCGATGTTCATTATATAGTACATTTGCTAAAACTATCCCTTCTCTTTCTTATTTGCTATATTCTTTCGTTCAAACTAGAATAATAAATGCAAAATAGAAAATAAATATTGAAATTTCGCAAAAAATTATCCCTTTTCGTAGCTTTTTACGATATTATCACACAAAATGAGGAAATGAAAGGCAAAATAGATGATAATTATTTTGATTTCGCTTAAAATTATCCCTATCGTTTCATTGTTTTCAAAATTATCTCGTTCAAACTAGGATAATAATGGCATAATAGGTATTAAATATTGAAATTTCCCAAAAAATAACGTTTTTCGATATATTGTTTTAATATAATCTAGTTCAAACGAGGAAAATAAAGGTAAAATAGAATAAGATTATTGTAATATAGCTAGAATATCCCTTTTCGTTTTTTTAGGATATAATAAAGTTCAAACGAGGATAATACAGGCAATATAGAGGTAAATTATTCATAATTCGTTTTCATGTTTAGTTTATTCCATATTAACTCGTTCAAACGAGGAAAATAAAGGCAAAAGATGAGATAATGATTTAAATTTCGATATAATTATCCCTTTTCGTTTCTTTTCACGATATAATCTCAACCAGAAAGGGATATTAAATGCAAAATAGAGAATAATCATTGAAATTTCGCTAAAATTACCCCTTTTCGTTTCTTTTTACAATATTATCACACAAAATTAGGTAATTAAAGGCATATTATAGGAAAAATATTGAAATTTCACTATAATGAAACCCATTTCTTTATCTTTTCGTTATTATCTCTGCGATATAATGATAAAAAAGCCAAAAACTATAATCAAAATGATATTTCGCTAAAGTTTCCCTTTTCGGATTTTTTTTTGAAATAATTTCGAAAGAAATTACGAAGGTAAACGCAATGTAGAGGAAAAAAATATAAACATCGCTAAAACAAACCATTTTCGTATCGTTTAATCGTAATTGTATATTTTTAGATATTATCTTGAATTACTGACAAATATAAAGGTAACATAGTGCTAATAATTTTAACTTTATTAAATTCCCATTTTTGCGTCTTTTCACAACATAATCTAGAATAAAAAACATAAATAAGCAAATATAGAGGAAATTTTGAAATTTTCATTTGTTTCTTTTTTTCGATATTATCTTGAGTAAAGGAGTAAAATAAAGGCAAAAAAATAATTTTTTGTCATCTGTAATGGAAGAAAGTGTTGGAAATGTTTAAAGGAAGAAATAGTAGGTAATTTTTAAAGGAAGAAATATTTTCTTATGTGTAAAGTAAAATGAAGTTAGTAATGTGTGAAGGAAGAAAAAAATTTGTTTTGTGCAAAGGGAGAAATATTTCGTAATGTGTAAAGGAAGAAGAAGTTTGTAATGTGTAAAGGAAGAAACACCTAGAAAGTATCACCAGAAAGACCAGAAGACATGTGGCGCCACCATAGCAACGTTCTCAACTTAGTTAATTTTTTTAGGGCTGTACGTGCTCGCGATGAAAAACCAAGTGTACTTTTTTAAGAGTTTTGAAACATGCTCTTTCAAATAAAAATAATTTACAAGAGCATCGAAAAGATCTTTCTTTTCTATGAGCAGGCAGAAAATAACCTATTTTTGGCGTTTTTACAAATGTCATCCTCATAGTTGTCCCTATTTCTAGGGCCTTATATGCTTGAGATGAAAAACTAGATATACTTTTTTAGAGGGCCGAAATCATTCTCTATTTAATAAAAATTTTTCTAAGGAAATTCCAGAGGGTCTTTTTTTGTAAAAGCGGGGTAAAAATAGCCTATTTTTTACTTTATTACAAAAGTTGTCAAATGTTGACTCAATTTTGAAATAATGGAAAGTACTAGGAATATGAAATTTTATATTTATAAACTATGTATTTATATGTTATCATGCGATAACTTTCACGTTGATTATATCATTTCTTCATGAAATATAAAAAGCCAAATTTTTAATTTTTTTCGATCCGCAATTTTTTGGGCCAATTTTTCACAGCATTTTCTGCAAGGAGGTCGCTGATACAGTTATTTTTATTACTTTGTTTAATAGAAGGCAAAAATTTGTTTAAGATAGCCAAAGTGTTTCACTTCATAAAACAATTCTCTGAGATACGACGCCTCAAAGTTACTGAAAACTCATAGTCATGTTGAAGAAGGCAGCGTCACGGGGTCAAACAATCTTCTATATCTCAGCAAGTATACCATCGGCGAATATAAAACTTTACAAATGTTCATAAGAGATATGTGTGAATGTCCATACAAAATTTCATCGAAATCCGTGATGGTCGAGCGGGGACCACTAGACCACTTGGCATGGAATGGCCCAAATGCAAAATAGAGAATAATTATTGAAATTTCGCTAAAATTACCCCTTCTCGTTTCTTTTTATAATATTTTACACAAAATGAGGTAATTAACGGCATATTAAAGGAAAAAAATTGAAATTTCACTTTAATGAAACCCATTTCGCTATTTTTTCCGATATTATCTCTGCGATATAATGATAAAAAAGGCAAAAACTATAATCAAAGTGATATTTCGCTAAAGTTTCCCTTTTCGGTGTTTTTTGAAATAATTTCGAAAGAAATTACGAAAGAAAACGCGATATAGAGGAAAAAAATATAAACATCGCAAAAAATTAACCATTTTCGTATCGTTTAATCGTATTTGTATATTTTTAGATATTATCTTGAATAACTGACAAAGTTAAAGGCAAAATAGAGCTAATAATTTTAACTTCGCTTAAATTCCCATTTTTGCGTCTTTACACAATATGATCTAGAATAAAATACATAAATAAGGAAATAAAGAGGAAAAATTTGAAATTTTCATTTGTTTCTTTTTTCGATATTATCTTGAGAAAAGAAGTAAAATAAAGGCAAAAAATAATTTCTTGTCATCTGTAATGGAAGAAACTGATGGAAATGTTTAAAGGAAGAAATAGTATGTAATGTGTAAAGGAAGAAACATTTTGTTATGTGTAAAGGAAAATAAAGTTAGTAATGTGTAAAGGAAGAGACAGTTTGAAATGTGTAAAGGAAGAAAGAGTTTGTAATGTGTAAAGGAAGAAACACCTAGAAAGTATCACCAGAAAGACCCGGGTTCGATGCCGAGCGGTAAATATATCCCCTATACATAATACATTGGGGTAACTTTTCATAATTTTTTTATGTGAAAAAAATAAGATAAGACCATGCTTTTTCTGGGTTCATTGCCAGAGCACATTACAAATTCTCACATAAGGAATATATGGGAAAAGTAGGACTTAGTTTGAGGCAGTTGTAGCCAATGTTTCTGCATGAGTTTTCTCACATACTTAGAGATGGTGATCCTCTGTTGCACTGCATAGTAAGTTCGCCAGGATGGCTCGGGTTCGATGCAAGACGATTAAATTGCAGGGAATTTTAAGAATATTTTCAGTTCTTTTTTTTCTTTTGAAGTCCGTCCCGATATGATGCCGATACGAAATTAGTGTTGTTGATCTGCTTGCAGTATGCAAGCTATATTTTACTCGTATCTTTTAGATTTGTTACTTATTCTTTTGTGCTTGAACTTCCTTCGAATTTATTATAATATGTAGTGACTACTACTTTGATTTATTGAATTTTTATTGCAATAGTTATGTGTTACTTTCGATTTCGTATAATTACAGATCATACATGAAAATTGATTTTGAAATGAACTTGTTGTTACTATTATTTTATCGAAGGAAACTTTTCTTCTTGATTTTAACTATAAATTCTCTTCTGTTGCAATATATTCTATATCTGAGTAATACTTTCATTATTACTGTATTATTTATATCATATTATCACTGCTTTCTAATTTTCTGGTGTGTGGTTTGGATATCCTCCAGTAATAATCCAGCCCTGGAAAGGATAGTTTCTGCAAGGCAGAGGTTGATATATCCTAACTTAAACTGGGCCAGATGCTACTACCAACACTTCATCAACAGATGCTACTAACCATCTTCATTAAAAAAGTGAACTCAAAAGTGCTGAACAGAAAACCATGGAAGAGACCACTAGTCAGTATATAGCAATAGCATATTATATCAATGAAAGTTTTACTTTGTTTGCCATTCGTTGTAAAAGTCCTGTGAGGTTATTTGTGCCATCCATTTCTCCAAAAATTCCCCTTGTGCAATTTCTTTAATAAATAAATGTTTAATTTTTACAATGATATTCAAATTTTGTGATTGATTAGAAAGTATGATGAAGACTCGGAGCTTACTTTCTTGTTTTACATATTCTTTTATCTTGTGAATTGAATGATTACTGAAGATGCTTATTACGAAAATAAACTAAATTTACTGATATCTACAGCATTTCTTTCCTTCAACAACCTTTCCTGATATTCCACTCCGGCTTCTTACCATTTTAAAGGGCAGTATAATTAGTTCGTGTATATTTAGTAGGTTGAACTGCGTGTGTATCAAGCAGCAAATATAATATAATTCCAAGAAACGATATGAAATTTGGAATGCATTCAATTTCCCGCCGTTCAATCTAAATTTGGGACGACAGCGCCAAAGTGACCACATTAGGAACTTCCTTGGCCACGCCTCCTCCCCTTCGCCTGAACCTTGCTTTCCCATTATACATGGGAGTTTCTCCGGACTGAATCACAGGTTACCAGTCGGATATGACTTTCGTAGTCCATTTTTCTAGCAGACGCCGCCAAATCAAAGGGTGTCTAAAGCAGTGTTTGGAGTTAAACTAGAAGCTTAATTAGTTGGGAAAGCGAGGGTACACAGAGGATTACAGATTTAATTTACCATCGACGTGTGAAACAAGAAATTTACCAAGATTTTTACTAAATTCCGTTTTTACAGTGCACAGTGGGGTCAAATCCCTAAAGGTAGAATTTCGCTGGAACTGTCGACGGTAGCGGCCACAAGAAATTCTCAAACGTAACTGCTGACTGCCACTGCTTTTATATTTCTTTGAAACGGCTAACCATAGCGGTCAACTGTCGTCGCGCCGCTCAGTTCATTGCAAACCTGAGCAGAGGTAACACGCGAAGTCGGAAAAATGGATCGCGATATCATTCTCGCATTTTTGTTGGAAGAGGAAGAAGAAGAAGACAAAATTTGGGCTATGTTAACAAGATCAAGTCATCACAGCATATACCAAACACGAAAGAGTGAAGGGTTTTACGTTAATCTAATATCTGGCCACTTGAGTAGTGATGAAGATAAGTTCAGGAACTTTTTTAGGCTAAATCCATCGCAATTTGACTTCATTTTAAGTATGGTAAAAGAAGATACATCAGAAACAGTCACCAATGCAGTGCAAACTCCAATTGAAGCTAAAGAAAAACCGGCAGTGACTTTAAGGTACGTAGGCCTATAAAATTGACGTAAATATCAATTTTTTTAGAAAGATCAATTTTGCAATTTTTGAAAATAAGATAAAATTCTGGGAAAAGTTAGTTAGTAAGATAAATGAGCAATTATGTACTTCTGCAGCTGTTTTATTTATTTTTACATCGTCTCAGATGTACCACAGAATTTAAATGCTTAATTATTTTAATGTATACAAAAAAAGTATGAACTGCTCCTATCGATACCAAAGTTTACAATTGTACGTAAGTTTCTTCTGAAATATCCAAGGTTTGCGACGTTCCGTCGAGCGGAGACGTGAACGAAGAAGAGCTGGAACGATTGATAGCCGCTGGTGGGATAACGACTGTTTCTCTCTAGCAGTAATACAGTTTCTTTCTAATATTTAATCAGGATTAAGTCAAAATAGTGACATTACTATAAAACAATGATTTCTGTTTCAGCTAACCAGTGTAAGAAGAGGTGGAAAGATATCAGAAACAAATTATTGGAAAATATTGCGGAAGGAAAAATTATCGACAGGATCTGCTGCTCCACAGTCTTTAAAAAAATGGGCATTATTTGAAAGATTCAGCAATGCATGATGGTGATTTGAAGAACAAATGATTTATTGATTCTGGAGCATCAGAGCATCTTACCTGCTTAAAGGATGGAGCCTTCAATGTCCGCAAGCTAGAATCACCAATAAAAATAAAGGTAGCCAAGAAAAATAGCTAATTAATAGCTGAAACAAAAGGAGATCTAAAGGTTAAGGCAAATGTGGAAGGAAACTGGAAAAATATAACTCCTCACGATGTGCTGATAGTGCCTGATATGGACATTAATTTAATTTCAGTGGCTCAGTTAGATAGATGAAAGGCCATGAAATAGTTTTCAAGAATGGAACTGGGAAAATTTACCAACAAGGAACTCTACTTGGTATTAAATATAGGAAGAAAAAGCTCTATGAAATAGAGTTAATATTACAGGAAAAAGAAAAAAATGAAAATGCCCTAATAAGCGCAGCAAATTCAAGTGCTATAATTTGGCACAGAAGATTGGCACATCTCAGCTATGAAAACATGAAGAAAATGGAGAAGCTTGTTGATGGGTTGACCATTAAAGAAAAGGAAAAGGATATTTGTAGTGTGTGCCTGGAAGGAAGACACACAAAACTTCCATATAATACTCCAAGAAACAAGACAACTCGACCATTGGATATGTGTCTGTTCATCCTCTCAGCAACACCATTTTGAGATGGTGTGTATCTTATAGTATATTCGACCTGTATTCCTCTTTTTGCAAATTCTTCTTTCATTCTAGTTGAGACATACTCTCCACCATTATCACAGCGGAATCGACTCATCGGCAAATTGAAGTGAGCTGTTGCCATTGCTGCAAATATCTGAAAAAACTTAAATACTTGATCTTTTGATTCCATTAAATACATGACTGTAAAGTGAGTAAAGTCATCAACAAATATTAGGATAAATTCTTTCTCACCCCAAAGGGTGGAAAAGGCATCTGAGAAGAAGAGAAAATGGCATAGAGTAAGGAAATTAAGGTAAAATGAAGTAAGAGAATTCAATCGAAGAAGCCTTAACTTGGTGGAACTCCGTAATCGGAATCATATGAAATAAAACTTTAGAATTCCACAAATGCATTCGAATCTCATGCCAGATGAGTGGTTAGCACGAAACCGGTCGCACATTCAAGTTTTTGTTTGTGGAATTTTGAAGTTTTATTTAATATGATCGCGAAGTAAGAGAAGATTGTGATGATGATAAAGCTGGTTTCTTATGATTCCATCCTCTTTCGCACAATTTTCATCTGCTCAATTTGTCCTTTCCACATTTTAGTTGAATAGCCCTTCCCAAATAGCCTATCTTCTCTCTAGTTTTCATATTTGCCTTAATTGCCACCTTTCAATCTGTACGAATGCTCTTTTTTGCCTCTTCTGATGTATCTTTACTTTTTCCTGTGGCTGCCAAGTTTATCTTCGTATCATAAATTAGATATTGATTTAGAGGTTTATTTATGTCTTATTTTTCCATGTGATAACTGCATCAGTGTTTAGTTAATTGATACCATTTAAATGAAATTGAAACTAAAAGAATATAGTGTGTATCTTTCTGTAGGTTCATCAGCCAGAAGGTTGGTTGTATTGTCTTTCCCTAATCCATTGGAGATGGAATGAGATACACTGGGCATGAAGAGGAATCAGGTACCTTTCGTGCAGCTGGAATGTGGTGTGTAAAATAGCACTCTATCAGTTGCACTGAGTCATATTATTCAATAATATGAGTGGAATATACTAATGAGTCGCCTTAATGAATTTGTTTCAATATTATTTCAACAGCTTTCATATTATCACAGCCATCATTAAACAGCTAGACTGAAATATAAGTAAATCAAAGATACAGTTTTGTCCATATTTTGCCAAAGACGTTATGAAAGAGTTCTTCAAGATATGCTTGTTGGACCATATTTGAAGTTACATCTTCATTTGTTTATTTTTATCATAAATTCTTAAGCATATTTTGATGTATAAATGCAGTTAAAATATTATGTATTTGGTGTACAATCAGTGAAATAAACACTGAGACCTAAGATTTTTCATCAAAGAGCACTTTATGGGCCTTATGTTCATAGCGTTTACCACAGAATGCAATTTATAATGCAGAAATTGATCAGCCTTACATATGCACTGAAAACTTTTAACGTAACAGTTTTGTCTACGGTTCATTGTGGAATTTAGATAGTGAATAATTCATTTGCTTTGTGGTGAAGCAATAACTTTATGATGGCGAAGAAAATGCATTTCAGACATTTTTCAGGTTGTTTTTCCATTGAGAATTCTATGCTAGATAGATTGACCGACCCTCTGTAAGAGAGGACAATTCTCTCAGTTCATTGTTAACTGCAGATCTTGTTACAATGCTAATAAAATCAAATAAAAGGAAATCTTAAGAAGAATTGAGTTGAAGAAAATATCTCTCCCAAGGCTTAAAGAGATGCTTGTTTAGCACAAAAATATCTCTGTGAAAACTGTGAAAAAGTTCAGAACTCGATGAAATTGAAAAGAAATTGCTATGTAAAGCTAACAGGAATCCTTCATTTACATGGAGAATTATAATACAAGTTAAAAATTTAAGTTGGAGATGTTATTCTAGATACCCTTGCACATATAATAGGTATTGATGTGTTTTCGTTCAACATTAATGTTATTCAATTGATTCATTGTCTTTTCAGGTGCTATGGCTCCTATACACTTGGCTCTACTTCCACAAAATGGTGATGTGCCCAAGGGAGCATACGTTTGGAAAGATAAAAAAAGTTGTCAGCTGGGAAAAGGATTTGCCTTCTGGATACACTGTATAAATTTTACTGAGATATTATCATTCTAAGTGGTGTTTTTAATTTGGAAATTTTCAGCTGTGATTATGTTGTTTATAATAAAGAATATTGGAAACTGTTTAAAAATGTCACTTCTGTCAAAAGGATGCTTTATGAGCAAATTAGTGGTGCTTCCCGTAATATATAATATGATTATATTATTTATTGATGTAGTAAAGGTACATGGAAATGGAGAAAGCATATGTGATAGACTAACCATTAGAGAACAGCAATGGTTAACCGTTTCAACCTGTGCTCTCAGAGCGCCTACGAGCCTGGGTCTATTCGATGACGTAGGCAAAGGGTGTAGGTAATGGTAAATGGCACACGGGTCCGACTTTACTCGAAGTGAATACGAGTACTCAAACACCCAAGCGGGTCAGGACGGGTTGAAGAGACTCAAAATGAATCAATTGACCCGCCTTGAATCAGTTCCTCCGTCTTACTCGTCCCTCGCAGCGGTACTCAAAGAAAACCTGCTTATATGTGGAAGGCGTTGTAATTTAGCGATTGTTCTTGTGCAGAGTGGTTTACAGGTTGTTTTTTTCCTATTTGCGATAGGTTGTTGACTTTTTTAATGTTAGATATTGATAAATAAAAATATATCTCTGAAAATTGCTTCACTTATTACAAACAGAGAAGAAGTGTATATTGCTTGTAAGATTACTTTAACTTGAGTACATATTTCCACTGATTTATTGCGTCCGACGCAGATGGACGAAGTTAGAAGTCATACGACTGCATTCATTTTGCTTCTAAATGATTTTAATAGAACCTAGTCGAAATAGTCCAGAAAGAAAACATACAAATAGTGGTCCGTGTGCATAAAAAGAAGCATTTGCTCAAAAGTAAAAGATAGAAGCAAAAGCAATACCTTCTCTTAATTTGCATAAGCATTTGCTTTTACTTGCTAGCAAATGCTTTACATGACGAGTAAAAGGTCGACTTGTTTCCATAGAAATGAAGGAATCAGCTATAGCCACCACACGAACAGCATTAACTTGTTCAATTGAAACGTAAATCGGTAACTGTTGCTTGTAAATGAGTTTTTATTAATTTTATGATTAATAAAATCATTATGATAGTGTGAAAAAGTGATAGAGAACTCCCATGTGAAGATGTATTCTTTCTTATTTTTGGAGGAATGGTCTATAAGAAACATGGCGGTGTATTTTATCCGAGATAATTGGGAAAACATCGTTCGTGATTAATTGCGTTCAAGTAATAAGGTTATACCAATTTGTCCTCCTTGATGCGAGGATCTGATACAAAGGGAGAAATATTTTTTTTATTAATCCGAAGCTGGTCTTTCAAAGAGGAAATCAGTAAGGAATCATACATGCTCGATAGCATAGAATTTTGATTATGAATGTATGGTGTTAGATAAAAACATGCAAAAAGGAGAGGTTGAAAACAAGTTATTTTTTGAGGATTGCTTTGTAATATGAATATAAATCCCTTTTAAAAAGTTATAATCTACCAAATGCTTTGCGTAATACCTATTGCATGTTGCTATTGCGTATTGCTATTGGGTATTATTATTATTGCATATTATCTAAAATATCATCTAAACTCATCACAATAAGGATTGAATTAATCGTCCATGACGCCAAAAGAGCGATCAATTATGTATTTTTATTGGAGAAACTGAAATTAATTTCTATATAGAGCCAAGCTGAAGTCTATATGCACTTTTGCAAATATGTTATTTGTTGAGTTTCATGTTCTATAATGAATTAGTTTTATTTATTCATGACGATGAAGGATTTTCAGCGAAATTTTCTTTCGTTTATACCGCAGTATTACAGGATCAATTATGAGAGGCGGTAAATACCTCTGGCACAGGCCCTCGGCACGACCAAGCTCCCAAGTATATAAGTTATAATTATAAATATATATGAAATATAAAAAAATTATAAAATATAACATATACAACGTCACTCCTGAGTTAGATTCCGGAACCTTTGCAAATGTAGTCTTCAAGGAGTAATGACCACGGAAAAGATCAAAATAATTCTGGGATTTCCATCGGTAAAACCCAAGGCGAGAACTACACGAAGGTAAGTCCACACAGTCTTTCTTATATAATAAGACTGATCACCATCACCACCTACTGAGCGTTAGGCACCTGCCCCTCAGCAGGGGTGAGGTCGGAAATGTCGGATCCCTTAGATTTCCCCAAAACCCCTTTCATTTTTGAAAAGGAATACCTTAATACATGAAAACCGCAAGTAACGCTTGATGGTCTATATAGTGAGAATAGTTCTTTATTTGAGAAACACTTTTCATTAGTACGCATTCGTAATGCCTATTCTTTAACGTTATTATTTACCATATAAATGGTATAAGCGTTATTATTTACCAATAGAATTTTATCATAGATATTCACGTAGATGAAGTAGTTAGTAATAATTCAGTGAAGTGAGATATCACATGTCTCTGTTGGTTGAATTGAAGGTGAAATTCTTTAAAACTCCTCAGAATGATCCGAAAAAGAAATAGATTAGTGAGCATTTAAAATTTCATTTTTTCCTGATAGACATCAATTTATATAAAAAGTACATAAGTGATTCTCATTTATTATTTTCTTATTATAAAAACAGGATTTTTCTTTGATTGATACTTTGCATCCATTACGAAATGCGCAAAAAAGAGGTTCAATTCAATCGTTCATTCTCATTTCGTCTTTTCTCATCTACATTGATGGAAATAATTATAAGAAAAAATTCAGTTTCGCCTTTCCAGACCAATTCACAGCGAGAATAATAATATAGTTGTGTGTAAAAAAGAGGGCATGAACGTCAAGGCTACATCAATCAGATAACAATTATTTCAATATCCTTTCAGTCATCCCGTAACGAAAGAATGCCTTCGCTTTTGAATCGCACGAGTACATCAAAGACGATAATGAAGTTACGGGTTAGACTGATTCATAACGGTACGAGTTGGTTCAATCCGTATTTTGGCGGTCACGGGTCGACTCGTAACCCATCCTTTTTGGGGACGGGTTGACCATACGGGTCAAAACTACTCATTTGCCAATCTCTACTAACCATGCCAAATGATGTTAGAGAGGATCATGAAATAGTTTGATGTTTTGCAATTGTGGTTTAATGCATTTTGAAGCATTTGCATAAGAATTAAAAATCCTACAGTGCCCTTCTGACGCTCTCACTGCCATTGGATTCAATTGGACAGACATTTAGAATTAGAAAATGGCTTTAATAATGGCTACAACGGCCTCAGTGCCTAGACAGTGCCAGAATTTTTAACTGCGTTTTCATCATATCCACCTGTGGAATTTGTTTTCATGCTAAAATTGGCACCAAATTATCTGATCCATGATGGGTGGGAATATAGGAGATAAAAGCAGTGCTGATTCGAATTCCCTGCGTAACCTCTACCACTGACACTGCGTTTGCTTATGAATCGTGTTAATGAAAAATATCTAATGAAAGAAATTTGATATAAATTAGGCTTAACTAATGATATACCATTAATTTTTAATAATTTACGAGCAATAATTTTCCACTATCAATTAGAGGATGCACTTTGGTTAGGGCTTATGAATTAATGAAATAATATTTTTGTCACAAACATACTTTTTTATTCAATTTAAATCATTTGCGCACGGATTAAAAACCCTACAGTTCCATTCTGCTGCAGTTGCTCTTGGATTCAAGCGGATGGACATTTAGCATTGGAGATTGGTTATAACAAATATGCTTTACAACAACTACTTTTCTATTTTTGTCAGATCTCATTATAACAGACTTCTACTATGTGTTATCAAGCACTTAAGTAGCTCTGCTGCATCAAGAGAATAGTTGGTAGTGTGAAGGAAAAGTCTACCAGCAATTCTACTCTGCATCAGTTCACCATGAGTATGCATGTAGTGTATGGGATTTTGCTTGCAAGTGTTGTATTCTAGAATTTAAAAAAAGCATATTGAAAGGCAATATGTTTTGTAAGGGACTGAAACTCCATGAGCGTTACTAAGATGCTTCAAAATTCAGGATAGGAATCTTTAGAAAATAGGATATGTAAACAAATGATTTATTTATTCGATAAATATAAAGAAATTATGTTCCTAGGAGATGTAGTCACTGTTATGCATCCTCCTTAGTACAGCTATGGGCAACTAAAAATGTTACCCAAGGTCAACATAAAATCAAGGATAAAACTGCCTGTTAAGGGTCAGGATCAATGTTGCAACACTGTAATTCATCCCTGATCACCAATCTAACCCTTCTTAGAGTTGAGTTACTGTTGTAAAATAAAGAGGTGAATCTGACAAAAAGGAAGGGTACCTCCTCTTAAAGGATATGAGTATATTAAGAATAAATTTTCATTATTTGTAACTCGGAGACCCAAAAATTCCTTAGTTATGTATTTCTGCATCACTTGCATATTAACGCCTGTAACATGTTCATTACACATTGATAGTTCTCTCATGGTAGGACATGTTAAGGATGAGCCATATTAAAGGAGCTGAAGCTCAAATAGTTGTGGAGGTAAACATGAAAAATGCAAGAGCCAATAAATGAGATCAAAATTTCAGTGCATAAATACTGTCAACAGGAAACACTTCTACCAAGAAAAGAAATACTCAATAAATGAGATCAAAATTTAAGTGCATAAATACTGTCAACAGGAAACACTTCTACCAAGAAAAGAAATACTCAATATATGAGATCAAAATTTAAGTGCATAAATACTGTCAACAGGAAACACTTCTACCAAGAAAAGAAATACTCAATAAATGAGATCAAAATTTCAGTGCATAAATACTGTAAACAGGAAACACTTCTACCAAGAAAAGAAATACTCAATAAATGAGATCAAAATTTAAGTGCATAAATACTGTCAACAGGAAACACTTCTACCAAGAAAAGAAATACTCAATAAATGAGATCAAAATTTAAGTGCATAAATACTGTCAACAGGAAACACTTCTACCAAGAAAAGAAATACTCAATAAATGAGATCAAAATTTCAGTGCATAAATACTGTCAACAGGAAACACTTCTACCAAGAAAAGAAATACTCAATAAATGAGATCAAAATTTCAGTGCATAAATACTGTCCACAGGAAACACTTCTACCAAGAAAGGAAAAGTTGTGTATATGAGCAAATGTAAGACTAAAAACAATGTGAAAACAATAGTGACAGAACTAAATCCAAAAATTAAATCTTAGGAAGCTTATATGTATTAGGACAGCCATCTTCATCAGAGAGAGTCCACTCAAAGAAGGAAGACTCATAGTGTGACCTTATGGAGGAAGGTGGAGGGGAGAAATATGAGCAATGAAGTGGAGGCTTTGTCTATATTGAACACCTTTTCAATGAGAATGAAAATGCTTTTGTAAGCATCTAGTTTTCTGTTGTTGGTAGCTGCTGATATGAGACTTAGGTATTTTACATCAGAATACACATATATGCAATGAAAACATAAAAATACTCAATAATAATGTCCATATATTCATAAATGTGTCTGAAAATCTTATTCATAAGACTATTCTCTTATTGAATCCTATTCATAAGACTTATTCTCTTATTATTTCTCTTATTGAAACAGGAAGAATCTCAATTACATTCAATAATTATGACTATTTACAAACACATGCAACTATTTCCTAACCTGGAAAATCCAATTAGCTGGGATTTGAACCTGGGACCTTGTGGTTGGAGTGCTAGCAGGATAAGCACTCTGCCACCGCAGCTTCAATTGAATTCAGAAACACAAAGTAAAGAGTTCAAGATAACTTTGCATTTTAATGAGTGCACATAGGACAATTACCAAGAAAAATGGTTGTGATAAAGAAGTTTGACAGGTTAAGCCTATATCTTCCACTCGTCAATTGACTGCTCTATCGTATTGAGCTACCTTGCCAGTATTTTGCTGTTTTGAGTGACTTTGAATGCACAAGTGTGAGAGTCAGCAGCATTTTCCATGTCCAACATCCTCACTAGCCTGATAGCGATAGAGAGGCCTCCTCAAGGATAACAGAAGATAAAGGCTGAAAAGATATTTTGTATGCAAAGACAGGCACATGGAAATATTTCCTTAACAAAAACATAAGTGAAAAAAGTCAGACAGGAGTGGGATTTAAACCCAGATATGTCACTTACTGGGCTGATGCTTCATGTTTTCTCTTTTTTGTTGCAAATATATTTGCAAATTAGCATTTTCAAAATTAAACTATTTATTTAAAAAAATGTAACCACACATATCTATGTTAATGTGAGTTAAAATTCCTTCTAGGATGAGTGTCATTCCCGGCAGTGATGGGAGTAAGGCCATCTCGGTCGTCATACCACGAAACCCTTACACAATGAAATAAGGGGTGGGGTTAAATATAAGGATATGAAGGAGATGGCTATTAATAGGGATTTTTGATTGTGCCAAACCTACCGAGAGAGGAATTCCTCTAATTTAGAGGAATAAATATCTTTATTCTTCAACTTAACTTAAGAATTGAGTGACTTATCTTATGTTCAGTTTAAATATTTCACAAGATAACTCTATTGACCATCTCTTACAATAGATGTAATTAATCTTATCTTTAGGTAGTTACTATTATTAAATCGTAAAAGTCACTATGGACTACCTTTATTTCAACCATTTTTTTCCTTCCAAATCTCTCTCTCATTGGTGGCCAAAGTTACTCTTTCACTTCCTCAATCCATATACTATGCCAGTCATCATTTTTTTTTTTTTTTTTTTTTTTTTAAACCTTTGGATTTTTGAAACTTATCCCAGAGTGGCAAATGGTCTTTCAAGTCTTCCTGTATGATCTCTAGTTCTTTTATATACTTCTGTTCTTTTAATCCACTTATTGGATATTTGATTTTTTTCAGATTGTTAAAGAATTTTCCTGTGAGTCTTTTGGAATTCATTCTTTGAAGACGTCCGTGGAATGCAATTTTTCATACTCTAATTGTCTGTAATTTTCTCAATGTGTGTATAAAGATTGCTATGTGGCATTTTCCATATTGATCTCCTTCTTCAACTGATCCAAACATATTTCAGTTGAGATTCCTAGTTCATAATTTTCCTATTGAGAGTATTCTGCAGCATATATAGTGCTTCTGAGCAAATTACTGTTATATAATGTCTAAATTTAGCAGTTTTTGATGTTTATTTCTTGGTGTCTAGCATCTTTGGTTAAATGATATGGCATTTTCATTTTATTAACTCTAGATTTAATGGCTTTTTAAAATGTTATTTCCATACCTCTCATAGATATATAAATAATAATAATACCTTTATTATACAGGATCAAGCCATTTAACAAAAATTATTTGAAAATAAAAATGTAAGTATACATGAATTTCAAAATATATCTGTAGCAAAAGATAGAATCATAAATTCAAATATATGAAACATAAGTATATATATTATAAAAAAATAATCAATGCACAGGATCAAGGTAAAAAGAAAAGTAAATAAACAAGAGAAATTCTATAGACAAACAAACAGTTATAATTGAGCTGTCAAAGCATTTCTTATACAATTCTAAAAGGTAGGTAAAGAGCAGGTGAATATTTCAGCCTTAAGGTTAGTTACGTTATTATCTTGTATCATTCTATTTTGAGAGGAGAAAAAAGAGTAATTGCTACTACCAAATTATTTAAGTTAATTTAGTTGGAACATTTATGCAAATTTTCTCTAAAAATATTATAAATACTTAAGTTTTGTATATTTAATGATTAAGAATGATTTCCTTTTAGTTATATTTAATGATATTTTATTTTAATTTTCTTAGGGGCTATTCTGATGTTTATCATGTATTTCATTTTCTCAAAGGAGATTCGTAAACTGCTTTTTTTGGTTTGTTCTTTTAGGATCTCCATCTGTTTGGAGGCTACTGAATTACTTTCTACTGAATCTTACAAAATAACTAGCAATAAGTCATCTGCAAAAGCTAAGTAATTCATTCATAGGTTATTTCTTGAAAAACCTAGTTTAATTCTACCATAGAGTTGATTTTCCTTCAGAGATTGCCTCCATTCATTTATCATTTTTTATCAGAGTGCAGTTAAAGAGCAATGGTGGGAGTCCATCTTCTTATCTTACTCCTGTTTAAATCTCAAAATACCTGGGAGTTCCACCACTGAATTTTACTTTAGAGAGAGCGTATATCAGGGTTTGTATTATTCATTTTTTTATTGTCTAATTCAAATTTATTATAGATTTTAATTGTTGATCTTCTATCCATTGAGTCATTTGCTCTCCTAAATCCAAAAAACACAAGTACAAAATCTTTGGATGTTTGAGGAACATCATTGACTTTGAGTTAAATATCTGTTTTTTCCAGGATCTACTTTTTCTGAAGTCACATTGACCTAATTCTACATTCACCAATGAGTCAACATTCACCAATCTGTGCATCTGTTTCTCTTCTCTAATTAATAAGGCTTTGGATAAAATTTACTTGGTATCTGGTAATGAGGATATATTCCTGCAGTTGGTTGAATCAGTTTTATTTTTCTTGTGTAATGAATGGATTAGTGCTCCCAGTCTTGTGTTCTCAGTCGTTGCTCTCCTCAGTCGTCCAAGCGTTATAAATGATGTTATTGAGTTTTTTCAAAGATCATATATTTTTCAGCTCAACTACCATTGAATCTTTCCCTGATGCTTTATTATATTTGAGCGATTTAATTATTTCCAAGATTTATTTTTTTGGCTGGAGGGAGAGCCTGGATGTTTCCTTCCTTGAGGTTTACTTTTGGACTTTTGTGAGTTTTTAATATAGCTATCTAAAAATTCACAATTTTCTTCATTTTTATCTGCTAACTTCCCATTCTGGTTTTTCAAGGAGAATTTAGGAGGAGAATATTCATATTGGTTTTGTTTACAAACTCTGTAAAAGTCCCTTGTGTTATTATTTTTTAAATCTCTTTCCATTTAATTGGTATTTATCACAATTTCTCTTTATATTCCTGATTAATTTGGCTGTAGTTTTTCTAATCTCATGGAAGATTGCCCATTTTCTATATTTTTGTGTTAGTGCCAATTTTCTTAGGCTAATTGTCTTCTCATGATCATTGCGTTCCAAGTTCTACCAGGTGTGTTTCTTGATTTCAATCAAGAGAATTGTTTCTTTAGCAGCTTGCTTGGCAGTATTCAGAAGGCGGTTCGAGAGAAAATATTCTTAATAGTAAGAGAAAGACAGGATGGCGTTGTAAGTAATTACGGTTAAAGACAGGAAACAAAGGACATTAAGGTTATGATTAAATTAGCGAAGTAGCTGCTTCTTCGCCAGCCAAAGCATTTGCTTAGTCCATAGCACTGTCTATATGCCCTTTTGTACATTATTTGTAAAAAAAGTTACATTTAAGACCATTTTAAATGCATTATAATGGAATTTTATAATATTTATATATTCATATAGTACATTGATATAGTTTTTAATGATTCCTTGGACAAAAAGTTGTGTATCGCTTTTCTGCGATGCACATTGCTTTGTTGGATTGGGTTCAAAATCCTCTCTTGGCTTTGCAATAATTGCAGATTCTCAGCGATTATTTCAGGTTACCGATAATGATGTACAGTATTTATTTTATTGTGCGGTAATTTGTGAAATTA
Source organism: Sympetrum striolatum (assembly GCA_947579665.1). Lineage (NCBI taxonomy): Eukaryota > Metazoa > Arthropoda > Insecta > Odonata > Libellulidae > Sympetrum > Sympetrum striolatum. The sequence goes on from OX388346.1 coordinate 79,950,046, forward strand.
TGCCTTTTCTCTTTAATCCCGAAACTTCATGGATAAGTAATGTAATGAAAACAAGAATATACATTTTTTGAAGAGAAATTTCACCGAGGGTTGTTAGTTTCTGTTCTATCCTTTCAATCAACCATGTAATTGCTACAGTATACTCTACTGAATGGTGCTGCGACGAAACTAATAGACCTTTTATGAGTGACAGCTTACCTTTTTTAAACAAATTCTTACGATTATAGGTAGGGTAATCATGACAAAATAGGTTTATAGTAGCAGAAGAAGCCGTTCTCATTTTCCTTTGGGTATAATTCAATCAATTTACACGCAACTACAAGTAAAATTCATCTGAAAATATATATCTTTTATTGAAGAGTGATACATGCATATATTTGTGATGTGGCAATTCACAAGTTTAATGCTTATTATAACTGTATTCTTGAAACTTCATTATTAATGGTTAATAACATACAATAGCATTATTATTTTCTATATTAAAATTCATAAGAAATAATTTCACTGAAGGCGGCAAGTTTCCGAAATGTTGTCTTAATATTCAGTAACTTTCAACTTGGAGCATGTACATAAATAATAATAATATTTTATTCAGCCAAAGATCCAATACAGGATATAGGTTTCGTCAGTACAAAGAAAATTAACAGTAGGAGAGGTAATCTTCAATACTATAAAACATTCTCTCAATTAAGATATACTTAAATTTGCACTTAAAAGTGGTAATTGACATATTCTTAAGATAGTCAGGGATTTTATTGTACAGTATAAGGCCCATGTGCCTGGGTCCAAGATAGTTAGATCTAGTACGTACAAAAGGAACATGCAAGTTATTAACATTCCGAGTCCTATGATGATGAACATCAGCGTTTGTAACAAAGTGCTTCAAATTACATCTTGTATGTACAACAATAGTAAGTATAAAAATACATGGAATAGGTAAAATATTGATTTTCCTGAAAAGTGGAAGGCTCGGTGCATCATACCTTGCATTAGCCATCAGTCTTAGAACTTTCTTTTGTAATTTGAAAATTTTAAGAGCTTGGGAGGATGAGCCCCAGAAAAGAACACTGTATACAATATGTGAATAAAATTAACCATAATAGAGTGAAAGAATGACTTTAAATGAGATAGTAGAATGAATGGTCCGAACAAGAAAACAAAGAGGACTGAGTTTATGCAAGAGCTTATCGACATGTAAATCCCAGTAAAGATGAGATCCAAGAAATTTGCAAGAGTCAACCTGAGGTAAGATGTTGCCGTCTAAGAGGATGTTTAATACTTGTGCTGGTTTGTTTTTATAAGAAAAATAAATAACTTGAGATTTATCAGCATTAAGTTTAAAATAGTTATTTAGTGACCAAGAGTGAATTTTATGGGTAACTAGATTGAAGCATGAATGAAAGTTTTATGAGATCAACTGGCACTTGAACTAAAGAATAAATTGATAAATCCTTTCTTCCCTCTTACCTGAGGAAGAGAAACGAAGACATCAAGCGGACAGCTTAATATATTATTATGTAACTCTTTTCTGATAAAGACTTTTTTGATAAGTTCCTCTAGCGAAAAAGTTACGGGCACACAGGAATTGCATAAGTAGACATCGCTCATATATAACGCACAACTATCATTAATTTAATATAGAGTATACGTCATTTACTTATGCTTCCAGAAAATTAATATTTAGTGAAACTTTACCCGTAAATGTACTGGAATGCCAGTGATTCTCCTTGGCTACCTCATCTGAGGAGTTAACCTTTGTATTAAATACATAACCCCTTCTTGGGGTAATCTAAATTTATTCCGGAATTCTCCAGCGGACATCGCAAAGGGATTTGTCAAGCCCCTTAGGGTTCTGCGATCAATTAATATTTCTCCTTCTTCCATTTCCTCTTCTAGGAATATCGCCGCTGCCAGACGAACCGCCATATTTATTGTTTACTTTTAGAATTTCGATCAATATGGCCGCCATAACGCGAGTCTTTAGGTCGCGTGAGGATTCCGATAGTAAAAACCCGCTCGAGATCGAATAGCGAGCTATAGAATAACTTTCATGATTCCGATCGTAATTTGGGGCCTTGGGGGAATTTATTTCGTAATATATGGCCGACCATTCCTACCAAAAACACCATTCCGATCGAAAGCCAAAGTTATAGAATAAGCCCCGTGGTCTAGTAAAAGTTTGTTTACCATGGATTTTTTACAAATATGTATCATTTCCTATGAATGCTGAAAACAACAACAAAAGAGAAAAACAATTGGTATTAAAAGCTCATCAAGCTCAAGAAATAATATTTTGGGTGGCTAACGAAATATTGAGAAACAAAAGTCCGCAACTATGGTTGTAAAGATCTGTGTTAGCGGTAGAGCACCAACTGCTAATCAAATTGGTTAAAAGATGAATATCATGTAAAACACTTAGAAATTTATCACAAATTGTGTACAGTCACTTACTATGTTCAATTTTAAGTACAATGTTTGGCCGCTAGAGTAGCAACAGAACATGCCCACAGACTTATGCAAATGATTGTACATATGTTTTGAAACCTAGTGCCATCAGTTGTAGAATGAAGAAGCAGTTAGTCTTTACATTAAATAAGTAAATTTACTTAACTTTACTTGTACAGTAAATTTACAGGTTCATGTCCATACGATTAAATATAGATTTCAACACAAAATTATAAGAACTTTGCTTAGATATAGGGATTTTCACAGAAAATACTCTTTTTCGATTACCTATTCCAATGAATTTAACAAACATGAGAGATGTTAGATTATTTTCTGAGCAAAGAGAACAAATATATTTAATCTACTTCTACATTTCCCAGCTAAGAATCACTGGGCACTTCAGCTAGTACTAAATAAAGTAGTGAAAAGAAAATTAATAGGCACTTAAGGAAAAAATATCAAACCATCAGCATACGATTAAACAGGAAAAACATTTTGAAGAATGGTTTCAACTCTGTTAATATTCTATTATCAATACTTCATTATTAAGAGATGAAGTAATCATGGCTTTCTGAAGTCTTGAAATAGAATACTTTCCAATTGACAGAGGTAGATTGGCAACATTAATGAATAAATCTTGACTACATACTGACAAAGAGATACCCTGATATTTGGAAAGCCTTCAACCAAGTCTGAAAGAAGTTGATTGTAATGAAGCTGCTATTTTTCTTAATTTTTTTGCATCAAAAACCTTACCAGAGAAGGTAATTTTTGTGGTGGTAAGGAAAAGGAAGATACATGCTCTTTTATGTACATTTTCAAATACAGTCAAACCTCGCTTAACGAGCACCTCGCATAACGAGCTAAACAAAATGTAACAAAGTGACTCGCTTAACGAGCGATGTTTCATAGAACGAGTGACGAGGATACATCGTGGCGCCACAGGGAGTTCCTGCCGGCATCTCGGCTATCAGTCTATATTCAGGGCTTGTTCAGCTAGCATCTTACTGTCGCTTGCAAAAGTTGTATCCGGACAAATTATTGTGTATGTTTAGTGCCAAGTTTAAATATTCTTCCCAAAGAAAATGCCACAAGAAGATAGAAGTAAGAGAAAAAAAATCACCATAGATGACAAACGTCAAATCATTGAGAAGCGGGACCGAGGTGTGAGCGTGGCTGACTTAGCACGTAAATACAATCGGTCCACATCTACTATTTGCACTATCCTCAAAAACAAGGATAAGATAAAGGAGATTGATGCCTAAAAGGGGGTCACAAGAATTTCTACGCAAAGGCCTCGTATTCTCGACGATGTTGAAAGATTGCTTCTCATATGGATCAATGAGAAGCAAATGCAGTGCGACACTATTAACGACCTAATTTGTGAGAAGGTGAAACTAATTTTTGCCGACCTCATTAAGAAGACACCAGGATCATCAACGGACGAAGAAGAAGTATTCAAGGCAAGCCGTGGGTGGTTCGAAAAGTTCAAGAGAAGAACCAGCATCCACAGCGTTGTGAGGCACGGAGAAGCAGCAAGCTCAGACATAAAAGCGGCCGAGAACTTCATCGGCATATTCAAGAACCTTGTGAATTCTGAGGGTTATCTGCCGCAGCAGGTTTTTAATTGTGATGAAACGGGTCTCTTTTGGAAAAAGATGCCGAAGCAAACTTAAATAACAGCAGAAGAGAAGGCATTGCCGGGCCACAAGCCAATGAAAGACCGTCTCACGTTGTTGTTTTGTGCAAATGCAAGTGGCGATTTGAAAATTAAACCGCTGCTCGTGTACCATTCGGACAATCCACGAGCCTTCAAGAAGTATAAAGTCCAGAAGTGCAGGCTAAATGTCATGTGGAGGTCCAACAACAAGGCTTGGGTGACACGTTACCTTTTTATAGAGTGGATCAATGAAGTGTTTGGGCCGTCTGTAAAAAAATATATGTTTGAGATGAATTTGCCACTCCATGCCTTGCTTGTTATGGACAACGCTCCTGCACATCCTCCAGGCCTAGAAGATGACCTCCTTGAAGAATTTTAATTCATCAAGATCCAATTCCTTCCTCCTAACACCACTCCTTTACTGCAGCCAATGGATCAGCAGGTAATTTCAAATTTTAAAAAGCTCTACACTAAAACTCTCTTTGAGCGTTGTTTTGAGGTAACTGAAGGAACCAATCTCACTCTCAGAGAGTTTTGGAAAGACCACTTTAACATCGTTGCCAGCCTCAAGATGATCGACAAGGCATGGGAGGGGGTCACCAAGAGAACCCTTATTTCTGCATGGAAGAAGCTATGGCCGGACAGCGTTGTCGAACACAACTCCGAGGAGTTTGAGCAAGTGCCTACGGAGCTGGTAGTTGAAGGGATTGTGTCTCTGGCCAAGATTATGGGGCTAGAGGTGGATAGCAACGACATCGATGAGCTAGTGGAAGAGCATAGCCAGGAACTGACCACCGAAGAGCTTATGGAGCTGAATTCTGTGTCACAGCAAGAATTTGTGGAAAGTATTTCATCAGGGGAGGAGGAGATAACAGCCTCAGCAGAGCAACAACCTTCCAAAGAAATAAGGGAGAAGCTAAAAGCTGTTAAATCGTATGTTGAGAAGCATCATCCTAATAAGGCAGTAGCTATGCGGGCTGCAAATTTATTTAACGATAAAGGCCGGGCCACACCGAATGCGATGCTAAGCGAGCGAGCTGTTCTCGCAGCTAGCGCCCGCTATGCGCGGGTTCACACCGGAAGCTAAGCCAGCGAAGCTAACATAGCTAACATACTATGTAGCAAGATGGCGGAATGTTCACGTTTCTTTTCAGACAGCGAAGATGAAGAAATTCTTCTTCTAACGTTGGCGATGAAGAAAAGAAGAAAATGGGTGCATGATATAAATGTGCATAGGGAAATTCACGGAGAATACCACCATTTGGTTCAAGAAATTGCCCTTGACAAAGAAAAATTCCGTCAGTACTTCCGATTGTCCAGGGACCAATTTGAGGAAGTCCTATCTTTAATAGAGAACGACATAAGGAAAATGACCACTAATTACAGAAAGTCCTTGACGGCACGTGAGCGATTGGCGATTTGCTTAAGGTAAGTCTTCTGCACATATTCCCTTTTCATGACAGAAGCGTGAAGCTTTCAAAACCATGTAATTACTCATTCACGATGTTTATCCTCCTACTCCTGCAAATTTTGAATCTATATTTTAGATATTATCCATGAATTTTCCCTTTTCTTATAGATAGCAAACAACATTCATAATCATGCATTTCCTCATTCCTTGTTCATCCTCCTAATCCTGCAATTATGAATAAATATTTTAAGTACCAACTCTAAATACCTATGCATTTTCCCTTTACCATGTACTTAATTGTTCACCATGTTTATCCTCCTACTCCTGGAGTTCTGAATCTACATTTTGATAATATCATTGTATTTTCCCTTTTCTTAAAGATAGAATACAACATTATCTTATCTCAAGTTCAGTGGAAGTCATATAGAAATTAATTAATGATATAGGAGATCAACTTGAGGGTAAAAATAATATTAATATTAATTGTGAAACATAAAACTGCTCACTACGCCAATTATATACCAACATAATGGTCAGTGGTAATTCCAAAGTACTGAGGTATTCACAATCATAAGACAATGTTTTTCAAGGTAAATATTTTATTTCAATGAGTCATTGATTCGGAAGGGCAGGATGGAGAAGGGGTTGAGGAACAACTGGAGGAACTTATCTCCTCCTCTGCAGTCCACACCAGTTCAGAGATGTTCCTTTTTAACTTTATCTGCATGATTTTCGGCATTTTTTCTACCGACTTGCATATGCTCATAAAAAACAACTCCAAGTCATCATTGTTCCTCTTCTTTTTTCCAAGGAAGTCTATAACTTTGTCCACATCTGATAAGGAGGATACTCTCCTCCTCTTTTTCTCAGAGCCCTCCAACAACTCTGAATCTGCTTCTTCCTCTCTTCCTGCTTCTTCCTCAGCAAAGGCTTCTGGGGTCATTTCAACATTCCCAGCAAATTCTACCATGGGCATTATGTTTGTAGAGGTCCTGCATTGAGAAATTCCACAGTAATAAGTACCAAAAGAGTCATTTTTGGGTGAAGTATTAAGCTAATTAAATTGTTTAGATAGTTAATTTAAGACTTAAACATACTTCTCTTTAGTCTATGAGGATTTAAACAATGTAGATACTAATGTTAACTATGATACTTCTGTTAATTTGAATTCATTAAATATAAGTGTAGCCAGCATTATGAAGGCAATTTCTGAAATGGCAACTAACAAAGGCCCTGGACCGGGTAATGTTCCTCCTATATTAATCAAATCATGTGCTGAGAGCATTATTCTACCTTTATTTATCTTGTTCAATAAGTCTCTTTCCTCTGGAATTTTCCCAAAGAGATGGAAAATGAGTTATGTGGTAAAAGTTAAGGTAAAAGGTGACAAATATAACATTAAAAATTACAGACCAATTTTCATACCCTCCTCATTAGCCAAGTTATTTGAAAAACTTGTTTCATACTTAATAACACCACAATTGAATAGTATTATTTGTCCACAACAGCATGGTTTTTGTCGAGGAAAATCTACAGCCACCAACTTAATGGTCTACACTGAACAGATTTGCAAATCATTTAAAAATAATAATCAGTTTGACTCAGTCTATAATGAGTTTGAAAAGGCATTTAATAAGGTTAACCACTGCTCACTGGTCAAGGTCAAATAAATAAATATATAAATATCGGTCTATTTTGCTCAATAGGCCCCACAGTACAATTACTTAATCTTATTAAAGAAAACCAAACACAGGCACTTACATTCTTGAACTCATGAATGGAGCCAGGAAACTCATCTGGTTTTCATATCTCCAGGGAATTATTTTTCTTCCCTCTTGGCCACTGACCGTCTTCTTCCTTCCTAAAGCCTGCCTGTAGCAGTCCCTTAATTTTTTCCACTTTCCTTTGATGACTGATTCTGTAAATAATGGAGGCAATGTAAATACATTTTTCAGGTTCCTGGCCACAGGAGATACTTTCAAAACCATAGCATTTAGCTACAGAGTGGGGAAATCAACAGTGTCAGAAGTGGTGGAAGAAGTGTGTGAGGCACTGTGGAGACGCCTCCAAGAAAGAGTTATGCCTGAACCAGATAAAAAGCTGTGGAGGAAGGTTGAGCAAGGATTTAAAGAGAAATGGAATTTCCCACACTGTGTGGGTGCTTTAGATGGGAAACGCATAAATATTCGGGCACCCATTAACTCTGGATCACAATATTTTAATTATAAAAAACAATATTCAGTAGTTCTATTGGCACTGGTGGATGCTGATTATAAATTCATTCTAATAGACAGTGGTTCATATGGTAAAAACAGTGATGGGAGCATATTTAACAATAGCTCAATGGGTACAAGGGTAAGGACTAATACTTTAAGTTTGCCACCTGATGAGCCTCTCTGTAATAAAACATTGCCATATGTAATCGTTGGCAATGAGGCATTCCCACTGCGTCGATATTTGATGCGCCCATTTCCACGACAAGACTTAAATGAGGAAAAGAGAGTATTTAATTACAGATTGTCCAGATGTCGACGTGTGTCTGAAAATGCCTTTGGAATTTATGTGGCTCAATGACGGGTTTTTCAGAGGCCTCTGCAGTGCAAACTGAAACTGATAGACTCAATAGTGAAAGCTACTGCAGTTCTTCACAACTTCATAAGGAATTCTGATCAAGTGGACAATGCAAGGGTTATTGAAGACAGCAGTTCAACTACAGAGCTTCCATTCAGGGCCTTAGCAAGGGCAGGAATGAATTCATCCCGTGAAGCATTTCAAATACGTAATTCCTTCATGGAGTATTTCAATTCTGAAGAAGGAAGTGTACCCTGGCAAATGCAAATAGTGAACCGTACTTGACATGTAGTTGGTTGAAATGTAAAAATAATTGAAATGTAATTTGAGTTAATGACTGATAACTATATGAAAGCTATTGAAATAATTTTGACCTATTGTGCCTCTTAAATGTGTCATTTAAATAACTTTGTCTTAATACTATTTGTTTTAAATCAATAAACTACCATATACCCTCTGAGACTGATTTGTAAGAAGCTTACATATCATATCTTCATTAAATTAAGATACAACTTCCAATTATATTTATCAAGCTTCAGTAGTTTTCCAGGTACAGATAAGGTTAAATACATCTTTGAATGAACGCATAAAGTACACGCATGGTTGGAAATTGTTTAGCACTTTACATGGGAGTTTTTTAAAGACTGCAAAAGATACTTTAAGTGATCATGTTATTTGCCCTGAAATACTCATATCCCTTTGGTCATAACTCGATAATGTCCCAAAAAATGGGTAGAAACACAAATTAGTGAGATAAAATCCTTTAAGTCAAAGAAAACACCTTGAGAAGGGATCCTCATAAATGCTGGAATGTGAGAACTTATTTGAACTTTGAGAAGTTGCGGCTAAAAAACAACAAAAGCTGCTTCAAAAAAACACTTGTAACTGACTCTTAAATGTGAAGGAATGATATGTGCCAAGCTTTGTTAAAATCTAAATAGGAGGGAGCCTTGGTGTGGTTGAAGGTACATCGAAAATATAGAATTTTAGTATTAGTTGTACCATGACTTTTCCTGGAAATATTAATTTTAAGATTGAAAGAAATAGCAGAAGATATACGAAATAAAACAGTATCATCGACAAAAATCCATGCTTCTATATCCGATAAAAACGTGTCTGAAGCACATAACCTTGGCGTTCAATTTACATTTATAAAATCGCTTATGTTTGTACTCACCATCTTCGTTCAGAAATGTAGCAACTTTGCGCCAGCAATTGCTTTTCCTCCCGACGCAGGCAGCTCGCTCGCTTAGCATTGCATTCGGTGTGGCCCGGCCTTAATGCTGTGTCTCATTTTCGCAAAATTTTGAAGCGTAGGCAGAAACAAACCTCTCTAGACAACTTTCTAGTAAAAAAGGATATATTATAAAAAAACCAGACGGTGGAAGTGAAACTTCTTTGGCATTGATTAATAACATTGACAGTCTCACACAGTAATATGTCAGAAATACGTGAAGTTCCTTTTGGATCCAAGTGATAAGGCTTCGAGAAATGCTAGTTTGATCTCGGTAAACACTTTGCCGATATGTCTGTGTACTGTGATTTTTAGATTTATCTATGGACTCTGCGAGTAACGTATGGCTGAGGAAAATATTGGCAATGGAAATGGTCTAATGTAATAAATCCTTCTCCAGGAACTAATGAATAATCTAAGATAAATTATTTCCTGGACCCCCAAAATACATTCAGTGTAGAATCTTCACAGTAATCCATAAATAGAGTCACCACCTACCTCCGTTGAGAAGGTGAGTAGTGGCTTAAGTAAATTTGCATTTTGTGGTTATCTGTATAGTTTCTAATCCCGAAAACAAACTTATGTTCAAGATGTGTAAGAATTATAACCTATTCTATGGCTGAGGTCAAACTAATAAATTTCAGCGTACAGTAGGCTAAATATTTACATTTGGGTGAACTATTTTCAATATCCGAGTTTTATTTCGACATGAAACTCCGTCCAGTAAACACCTAGGTAAATCATACTACATATTCATAATGAAATGCATAAATCAATAAATTGGTCACGATGCTCGTAATCATACTTGAACGCTGATATTTCTTCTGCAGCTATAATTTACGCAGCATGAAATATTTCTACACGGTTTCGAAAAAAAAACAGAATGTTTCACTTTAAATAATTAACAGTACATAAAATCATGCAATTTCATATTATTGAAACTGATACACAATATAATGAAAAGACAAAGCCATTTATATGAAGATTACAGTTATAACCAACGCAAAATATACATTACAATACCGGCCATTAATGTTACACAAGTTTTTTTAAACGTTTTTACACCTATTGCAGTAAGAATTTTCAACACAAAATAGCATAGTATTATAGATAAGTAGGATAGACTTTATCCAGCAGTGATTGAAAAACTGAAAAATGATTTCAAAAACTATTGTTCTTGTGTCTATGATATCCACAATATATTGCATTCCAAGTAGGGTCTCCAAACTTTTCAGCCCGAGGCCCACATTAACTATCAAACAGCAGATGCGGGCAGTAGTTTGGAAACCCCTGAAGTAAGGGATTACCCATTCTACTACAATATCTTAGATTTTTTGCGGTCTACAGATAACTGAAATTGCTTTACCATTTTAGGCGGCTTTGATATGTTACTTATTCGCTCCTGACCACTCGTCGCTCAAAACTTCAGTTAAAAATTACGCTACCATAAACAAAACTTGGTTGTCCCAGACGCTTAAAGAAAATTGAAAAAATCAATGAAAAAATGTTCGTACCTTTCAACGTGCGTTTCTTCACAGGATATTGTTTGTCACAACAAATTTTAAAATGTCATTCAATTTTTTCTTTTTTTATAAATCTACATCTCTTATTTTCAAAATTAATTTTAACTGGTCATTGATCCGCCATGTCTTCTTATGGAATTACACATGAGTTCGGAATCAACAACAACGGAATCAACCTTGATCGTCAAGGGAATGGATTGTTTACTACATGGAAATTTAGACAAAATTTCGTACATTTTATCAAAATTCTCGCAATTTCGAATCGGAAACGATATTCCATGACCAAAATATGAAACTTTATTCTATTTCCTTTCTTTTGATGCTAGTTTTGACTTCCTACAACTTTTCTTTCTAATTTAGTTTTGCAAAAGATGAACCATGCAACGAAAAAGTATACGAGAAAAGGTATAGAAAAGGCACTCTCCGGATTTTACTTATCACGCGTGACGCGGTTTCTCGACCAACACCCCATCCCAAAAGTATCCAACGGGCGCAAAGAAGTTTCACTTCAATAATATATTACATTATTACACATTTTTGGAGTATTTTTTCGGAATGGAACGCATTATCCTATTTTACATTAATTCCAATGGAAAAAATTGTTTCGCTTAACGAGTGTTTCGCATTACGAGTAAGATTCTGGAACGAATTAAACTCGTTAAGCGAGGTTCCACTGTACATAGTTAAATTTGACAAGTGTAGATTTATAAAAATTTACATTGTCTATTTTTAGAAAGATTGATGTCAGCTAATTCAAAGGTTGGTTGACGATAAACATATTCGTTTTTTTAATAAATGTCAGGCTAAACCTATAAATATTAATTTTACTCACAATATTAAAGTGGAGCATTTATTCAGTTAGTTGTAGCAATCATCTGCAACTTGACTTGAACATCATTCAAAGGTTTAATTCTTGAAAATATTAGTATCTCTTGATTTTTAGAATACTGTAACAAAGAATTAAATTCCTTTAACCAATTCCAACTAAAGAATAGCTATGGGAAAGAAATACCTCATTTATTATTTAATTAATTAATCTTCCGTACCAAGATTGTATGTTCATAACCAAAACTTATTCATACAACTATGAGAAAAAATAAAATTCTTCAAATGTTATTCATATTTTTAATTCCTTAACTATTCATGGCAGCAAGACCCTGGTTGTGATACAATGTTGCAAAATAGGTGTGGTAAATTCCCAATTTTTCCAACTTTATCAAGAACAGAATTATGAAAGTTTTCTTAATGCTTTGAAACCTTCTAAATACAATTAAATTTTATAAACTGACAATTTAATGACAAAACATGTTGAAAAGTGGATGTGGTAAAACAGGCAATTCCCAATTTTTCCAATTTGCTCCATTACATAATTATGACAAGTTATCTTGATACCATAAAATCTTCTTATAAAATCTAGATTTCTTACCAGTCGATTTATTTAAAAATTAATCTTATACTAAATGAATTGCCCTAAGATTGAACTAAAAGAATCTCTCATAAGGATCCAAAGACATTGAAAAGCTGACATAGATGGCAAATGCCATACAAATCCATATGACTAAATGAATATTGCTTATGATTTTTAAAAGGCAATTCATAACTAAAATGCCACATTTTAAGTCAAAAAGGAAAAGTCTTAAGTTTTAAGTTTAAAAATTACCTTCTACTAATATAAGTATTATTTTTATTTTCTTAAATATTCAGCAGATATAATATATAGCAGAAAGACCACGGATGTGATGAAATTTTGAAAAATGGGGGTGGTAAAACAAGCAAATGCCCAGTTTTTCCAACTTTACAGAATTATAAAAGTTTTCTTGATGCTTTGAAACCTTCTAAATACAATTGAATTTGATAAAATTGACAATTTATTTAAAACTTAATTTTCCACCAAATGAATTGTCCTGGGAATACCCTAGAAGGTTCTCTCATAAGGATTGAATAGCCTTGAAAAGGCCATAAGGTGCTGACACAATTGGCAAACAACTTTCACATATCTATAATGCTGTATGAATATACTTTTTGATTTGTAAATAGGCTATATCTAGCTGAAATTCCACTTTCAAAGTTCATCAGTGAATCTCAATCTCCATTTCTATAATTTTTATTTATTTAATTTAATTCTCTGTGGTCACAATTACAAGACATGGAATAAGTAAATATACGAATAACAATATAACACAAGATAATATAAAAATACAGAAAATGGGGCATGAAACCATTAGTAAAACAGAAATACACAGTTACATTATCATAGACATCAAATTCAAACATAAAATATATAAATAATAAAAGAAAAATAAATTACAAATTATGCACACAGAAACATACGGGAACTCTTATTTCTCGAAAAAAATTTTTTGAGGTACTTTCTGGAAAAGTAGCGTTGAAATTCATGGGATCGCTAGATGCCGTGCATATCTAAAGGAAAACATAAAGACATCTACGAAAATTATCCTTGGTTCGATGCTAGGTCAGGGCAAAATTCTCCCCTTTAAAATGTATTGTGGTGATTATTAAGATATTTTTTGGATCCCTTCCTGATGACATGGAAACTTGAAACTATAATCGAATTTTAGCAATTCGCTGATGGTCCTTGGTTTGATCCCAGAGGGCCATTTACATTTCTCAATGCATTTATTATGGAGATAACAGAAACAAATTTTAGATACTTCCCGGCATGATATTGACTTCAAACTTTGCATTAAATAAGAACAAGTTCTAACACGTCATGCTGTGTATTCACAGCTGCCAATATGTCCTGGGTTCGACACCAGGGCCCGAGTGCACCAATCTCGGTTAAATCCACCGTTAGCTGACCGCGGTTAAATATTAACGGCGGTCAGCTTAAGTTTGGAGTGCACCAACAGTAACCGAGGTTTTCGTAACCACGGTTAGCTGACGGCCGATTAACGTCCCTGTGAATACGTTGAGTACCGCTTAGTGCTCGCCTAAACATATATCGCAATTCATTTGTCTTTGTTGTTGATATCTTGGACGACTATTAAATAATGATATAAGTGGACTTAAAAGTGTGTACACTTTGTCAGTGGAACAAATAGTAAAGAATGGCTATAAGAAATGGACGTAAACGATAAAAAAGGCAGAGAACCCCTAATTTTAATGAATATGAAGCTGAACTTCTGATCGATTTGGCTATAAGACGAAAAGACATCATTGAGAACAAGAAGACAGATGGGAAATAATTGAAGGAGAAAGAGTTGGCATGGCAAAAGATTGTCTTAGAATTCAATTCCCTTCCTAGTGATTTAGGGGATATTAAATTAAATAACAATTAAATTTGTTTAAGCGATATTTCTTGTACTTTTATCGTACACAATGAAATACTTATTACCTGTCGCTCTTCATTTCGCATGCTTTTGAATTTTATCAATGTTTATTTATAGTATTAGTCATTAGTACAATGTTATTTTAGCAATCTTCTATATTCGCAAGTATTATAAAGAGAATTAAATTCGTAACAGCAATTATAGTGTGCAGTTGAAACACTCTTATAACTTAATTTTCTCACTAATTTTAATCTTATCCAAATAACTTCTTTAGCTTGCTTAAATTTTAAAATAACATGAGTGAATTTATATGCTGTTGTTAAAAGATTACATGACCAATTGAAAACATGCTATGAGAACATGAAAAGAAAGACAAGGAAAGATATAGCAGGTGAGAAGATGGAAATGTATATGACTGGATAAGAGGAGGGCCATCAAATGAAAAAGAATTAGAATGAACGAAAAGGTAGCATTTATTTTGGGTCCTAATGTAAGACCCTTTGATTCGGATGCTTTTTATCGTAGTAATGGTTAGCATAATAATATTTTATACCAGTTACCTAAATAAAATTAAAAAATTAATCAAATCTGGTTACTTATTTAGATCAGTAGCATATAATCATTCTTCCACAACATATATCAAATTCATCAGAGGTAGGGTTACAGGTAACATAAGTTTACACCTTGTATAAATCATGAGTATAGTAAACTACTAATATTAAATGCATTTATAGTATTCAAACATGTCTATAGGATGCGTTGGAGAATTCAGATACAGGTCAAAATGAATAAGTATCATTTACTGAGACTCCTATAGTAGAAATTCACGAAGTGGAAGTAGTATATGTATATTGCATGTAAAGTAGTAGTTCGGTGTATTCCGAAAGAATCTCCTATCAGCATGTGAAACGCACCTGTGGCGTAAAATCTCAACGCAGTCAAAATTTAACTTAAGCTTAAGTTTATCCATCGGCGAAAGAGGATTGTTTCTATGGCTTGGATATTCAAGGTGATGGCGAATATTTTCTAAGAGGGAAAGTTACTTTCCTCAGCCTATATCTTTCGTACAATTTAGTTTCACTTAAATCATCGAAAGGATTCACCCTAGCGTCATGGTTTCTACGCTGTAAATTATTGTGGCTTTCTAAATACAGGAGTTCATCTTCAAAACTATCAAATCGAAACGCCATAATTGTTTACTACTCTTGTTGCTACACCGATTAAGTAAGTTAACCGGTCGATTTCGGCCGGTTAATTCTTAACCGCGGTCAGCTGCCCGGTTAACACTAACCGAGGTTGGTGCACTTGAAAATGGCCTAAACCGCGGTTAGTTAACAATTTAACCGCGGTTAAGCCTTAACCGAGATTGGTGCACTTGGGCCCAGATGTCTCTACAATCAGTAACTGATCCAATTTTTAAGAATTATTTTGAACCCCTTCACAATAATATAGAAACTTTAAATTCGGCATATAGATAGAGATCATTGATACGTTTCAAATACTCTTTTTTAGGATACCTTGATGGTCCTTGGTTCGGTCTCAGAAAGCTATTTATATTGCCGTATGAATTTCAGATGGGTCTAATGTAGTCATTTTTCAGGACTTCCCGATGGATATGGAATTCAAAATTGGCATTAAATAAGATCAGGCCCTAACAAGTTATAAAATTTACTTGCATCTGTCAATAGGTCCTGGGTTCGACGCCAGGCGTACACAAAAATTAGAAATTGCCACAATTTTTAATATTTTTTTTAACACCTTCCCAATATCATTGAAACTCAAAACTTGGCACGTGAATAAAGATTATAAATACATTACATATGCTTGCAGTATGCAGGCAATTTTTACTAGTATATAATAGATATATATATAATTATATCAGGAGCATAGCAAGTATCTGACTGCCTAGCCCCAAGAAGGGCAGGGTCCTTGTAGGGATCCATGTAGTAAACACAAAATTGCCTATAGGCCAAGGGCAGGAGAGCTTTCCATCCAAACATACAGAAAATTTATATAGATTTACATTTTACATGTATCTTCTGAGTTAGCAGCATCACATGCAGCTGACTTTATAAAATTATTTACATTAATTATTAAAATTTATTTTTGTTCTTCAATATCTTGATGAATAAACATTTAAAAAGCCCTGGCCCTGACAACTTGCCTCCGTTACTTATCAAAAACTGCTGTGAAGCCTTGGTCTTTCCCCTTTATATTATTTTAAATAAATCCTTACCACGGCATTTTAATGGATTTCTTGAAAACTTCTTATATAATTCCAGTGCATAAGAGTAGCAACAAAAATGATGTGAACAACTACAGACTCATTGCTATCCAATCTGTTTTAGCAAAGGTACTCGAAAGTTTAGTGACAAATAGACTTACCCCACTTATTGAGAATTTTTTAGATGATGAACAACATGGGTTTAGAAGTGGCAGGTCTACCGTCACCAACCTATTATCTTTTCAGCACTTTTTCACCACCGCAGTACATGATCATCATCATGTAGACACTATTTACTGTGATTTTACCAAAGCATTTGATAAGGTATGCCATTCCATGCTTCTAGCAAAGCTTAGAGCTTATGGTATTAGTGGGAATTTATTATCTTGGTTCTGCAGTTACATGTCTAATAGAAAACTAAAGGTGAAAATCAAAGGTATTACTTCTTTTCCCTTTGAAGGCATATCTGGAGTTCCTCAGGGATCCTATTTGGGACCTACTTTATTCATGATTTTCATTAATGATATTGGAACCATAATTAAACCAATTAATTATCTTATGTATGCTGACAACATTAAAATATTTCATACTATTGATTCGAATGCAGAAGCTTCTGCACTGCAAAGGTGTTTGACAGATATCTCCGAATAGTGCAAAACAAATGCTATGTTTTTAAATATTAGTAAATGTAATGTTGTCACCTTTTGCAAATCCAAGTCACCTATAATAACTGACTATTCAATATCTGGAAAAAGTCTAGTTAGAATGGACCATAAACTGGATTTGGGTGTTCTCTTTGTTTCCGACTTGTCTTTCAGTAGGCACATAGATACCATAATTACTAAAGCCTATAAAATTCTTGGTTTCATATACAGAAATTGTAGGGATTTTAACAATATATTTTGCTATAGACATTTATATATCACCCTAGTTCGACCAGTTCTCGAATATAGTTCAATAGTTTGGTCCCCTTCTTATCATAAGTATGACTTAGGCTTAGAGAGAGTCCAGAATAAATTTCTGAGATTGGTGGCTTTTAAGTTTGGAATTGAAAGAGAAAGTGGAGAATATGAAAAGACATTGAAATTACTAAATAAACACGCCCTCTCTGCTCGTAGGAAGCAATTTGGAGTTCTATTCTTACACTCTCTGTTAAATAATCACATCAAGTCTTCTTATCTTTTATCTCTTATAAATTTTAAGGTTCCAATTGTTCATTCAAGATCCCATCATTTATTTCATATTCCATATGTATGTAATAATTATTTGTATTTTCTGCCTATTTTTAGAATAATGAGAGATTTTAATAGTCATTGTAAATCTGCAGATATATTTAACTTTTCACACAATGTATTCAGAAATTTTGTTTTAAAAATGTTTAATGGTGCAAAATTATTAAGGTGTATTTTTCTTTTATTGTAACATATAATGTGTTATCTCCAATTTAACTGTAATTTTCCTTTTTGTCAATCTTCTTTAATTAAGCTCATATGTTTATTTTCAAACTTTTCTAATGTTACCTTTGTCATTTTCAACATTTGTAGTAGGACATTTGTCCGTTTAAATAAAGTATTATTATTATTATTATTTCAAAAATACTGTAGTTATTCTTTGTCAGATTATGCATTTTCAATTAAGATTAAAGAAACAGCGAACGTTTGATAAATGGTTGTTAATAGAGGCAAAACCAAAAGAAAATTACTCCACTAAATGAATGCAACTCAAGATTCATAGTCGATTGCAAGATGGAATCATTTAACAGTATAACCAAGATAAGCGTCTTGGAGACCTGGTTTTAACGAATCTACCATTCAAACATGCAATGATAAACAATATTTTCAAGCAATACATTCATCCTATGACTATGCATTTCTATTTTGACTAAAAGTAACCTAATGTAACACTCAGAAATTATGACCCCCCACTAATAACATGTGTGCTTTGGACATGAGGAACTTCTTGAAAGTACGGTTAACAAAGAGAAATAAAACCATTCCAATTCGGGAAGAAAACTTCATTGCCTCCTTCAAGGAAGAGAAATTAAAATTGTATGCGATTAATATTTTAAGGAAATTGATTGTTGTTAATCTTGCATTGGAAATATCCTTGTCTTACGCTGATATTGTACAACTTTTAAACGAAACGCTAGAGTTGATATTAACGTATTTACAATACTTTCATAAGAAAATTCTGATACGCAAAAATACTCTCCTTACTCCTTTGCCGGTCCAAAGCCCGGATGTGAAAGAGGAATGGAAAATATGTTTTGTTCTTAATACATGGAAACCATGTGGAAATATAGTAAATATGTAAATATTAACACTAGAACTTCGTTTAAAAGTTGTACATCTTTATCATCATTTTACATTGCATTTATTTTCAATGTTAGATTGACAAAAATTACAACAAATAATCATTTACCAAAACGTGTGCAAAAACATTTAGTTTCAGAGAATTCCTCTGACTGGCGGTCGCAGCCGGATGTTAGCCACCCATGGGGTTTACGACGATAGGGTCAGAAATCCCGGGGCTGAGGACTCAAAAAAGGGCAAATTTTACACCTGGGGGCAGCAATGCTCAAAAAGGTCTCCGTACATCAGGAACGAATTTCTCCCTGAGTCCCTCGGCAGACCGTAGAAAATTTACGCTGAGCCTGCCCTCGCGAAAGGGTTAATGACAAAAATGGCACCAAATATTGATAAATTAGTTTCATCACATCAAGCTCAGCTGTCTCATTAATAATATTATATTAATTATTAATAACATAGTTTAATCGTTCTGTAAACAATATTTCATTATCTTTAGATTAAAGAAAATTAAAAAATTGTTCTTATTTTTCAATATATAGCATGTGCAATGTAGATAACCTAAGGGGGGCGCTATAAAATTATTGACTGAAAAAGTGGGCGCTGACTCAAAAAAGGTTGGGAACCTATGTTCGAAACCTATACACTAATGTTTCGATAGAAATATGTATAGATGTTAAGAATTTAGATGAAGATATCTCTTAGTAGTCATTGCTTGTATTAATAAGTTACTCAAGGGTGCTATTAATACAAAATTGTTTCCCGAAACAGCCATGACATGAAACCTTTGAATAATTATGTTAGCAATTTAAAACTTAGAAATCGATCCAAGATTGATAAATTCTAGAAGTACTTATTTATTTTTGACCATCCTGCTGCATATGAAGCATCATGGAAATATTTAGGAAGGATAGATCTAAAAGTCAAAAATCTTTTGCTAAAATTGGTACTACCATAAGAACATGGGATTAAAATAATTCAAACTATGAAGTATATAATTTTTTTCATACTTTATTCAAATGTATCTGTTTGAGGGGACATACTAACTGGCATTCGCCCAAAGCTGGGAGGAAAACCCCTCATAAAAGACCTCCCAAAGACAGCAAAATGCACAATATTGAAACAGTGAAATAGTTAATAGTAAAATAGACAATCGACAGAAATAGAGCTTGGTTGAATTGTACATTTTGAGAATATTTTCAGCATATTACACATAACTCAAAATAGTTTAAGGACAATGACTTAATGAATAAAAAATAATTCCCATATGAAAAAGATGATACCATGTGAAAATGAAATGCATGCTTGTATTTTTCTTAGGGTTCCTGTTGATTACTTAAATATTATTTACATATACCATTAAATTAAAGAAATTAAAATAACCACAAAATCATGAAAACAAAACAAAACCCAAATGACAAATGATTTTGACCACAAAAAATCAATAGAAACTCTAAACATTTAAAAAACCAAACTGCCATCAAAAAACAGCCGATAAAACGATTAAAATATTTTTTCTGATATGTGTTTGGTCGTTTATTGGAACTCCTGTAGATATCCGAAACATTACATATTGTAACGATTCGAACAACAGCACAGACTTCGCAGGCTAGCTCAAGTGCCTGAAATTGTATACAAGAAGAATCCATTTCCCACTAAGATTTGGAGGAGAACAAATTAGTCCCTCAAAAAAATATATATATATAGCCGTTTGCTTTGTTCGTAAAACTTTGTGGGCAGAATCTAAAATCACTAATTACTCTGGTGGAGGAATCGTGCTCACCCTTTATCAGGCTTGCTGATAATGTCGTTCTGTCCTCAGAGCACACAGCAGGAATATGGGAGAGACACAGATTATGGAGGAATGCCAATGACTCAATCTTTTTCAGATCAATTATTGCATTTAATTGACAATAAAAAACAATGACACAAGATCAGAAAAAAAGAATTACATTTACAAAATCCCCCAAAATGACACACACACAATAAGCTACAAACAAAACCCCAGGCTCAATTATGAGCGATTTCAAAAAATAACTGATAGCTTCAAAGCAGCTATCAAGAGTAATATCTTAACAAAATCCCCCAAAATAACACATATGCAATATACTATAAATGAAACTGTATGCTCGAGTATGAGCGATGTCAAAAATAACAGACCCTTCGTGAAAAAATAAGTCAATCACGCAAGATGAGGTTTACTTTAAGACCTCAGAGATGTCTGAGAAAGGACCTTAGAATATTGCTCAAGTCGAAATTTGGAGGATAGAGTCCACAATCACACGAAATATTCCCCTCAATAGACCATTTCAGCTCGAGGCCAAATCCCTCGGTGTCGGATGGAAATAATAGCTGCCCACGACAACCCGGGTATATTTAACGCCTGGGAAAGCTTCAACCAAGCACGAAAAACAACTGACTGGGAGAAATGAAGCAGTGAAGTGGAGTACTCATCGCCTCTTCTGACGTACTGAATATGACTGGGCACAAGACCTGTATAGCTATGCGCTGATAGACAAGAGAAGAGAGCTCGAGAGAGCCAGTTTGCCCTTTTAAAGCAAACATCTATCACACGCACAATCCTCCCATCCACGTGCGGATTTGCTCAGCACGAGGGGTAGCTTTCTCCTTGCCATAGAACAAAAAACACGCAATATATGCACCTTGCTCAAGCACTTTAGGCACAAACACACAATCCAGAAACATACACTTTCATGACATCAATTGACAAAACACAACACACAAAATAAAAACACTTAAGAACCAAAAAGACGTCATTGGCAATTATTTACAAAAATGATGTAGCATTGTGGGGGAAAAACCGCTACAATATACATACAACAAAATCATATAATTAAGATAACCACAACTTCTTCAGAACAGAATGAAACCCAAACGAGGAATGACTATGAACATATACAAAATCAATACAAATTCCAAACATTTTTAAACCAATATGATATGAGAGATATAATTTACAATCACTCTAAAGGTAGGACTTTCAGATGACGGATCTGTTTTATGGAGTGAGAAACTTATCAAAATACCAAAAACTGGAGTACTTGGTTGTCATATATGGACACATCTAAAAATATTTTTATTGACAACATACCAGCACAGAAGCAAACATTGTGCAACTAGAATACCATAATAATGGGAACCAATATGACTCAGACTAGTTAAAATTACCCTAAATTTGTATTTTGTTGCATGGGTCTCCAAGCTTCATATTCAATTTGCATTGCCAAAAATCAGAGCAATCATCCCATAAGAGTGAGCCTACAAAACCAAATGATAAGCCAATCCATAATGCATAATCAATTGCAAACTACATCCATTAAACAAAACATGTACAATTGCAAATATTTTGAAATTCAGCAACAATTTCAGTAAAATGTTTATACTTTCTTATTTATGCAAATACAAATTAGGGGCTGACCAACACAGGCACAGAGAAACGTAAACAAATTACAACATATTTCCAGGATAAATACATGCATGAACAGATTGACAAATCATATTGATATAGAAAAGTTTCTAAACAAATGTATAAGAAGCTTCAATTCTTCATATAAATGTTTAGATGCCTAATTAGCTCCAATAAAATATTGCACATTTAACAGTCTCTCTGAGCCAAATTACAATGTACATACTATATATGAAATAATATTAAAAATTTAAATAGCAAAAAAAACAAAAGTGAAGGACCAATCAAGAGAAAACAATGCATAAAAAAATGCAAAGACAAATATAAATTTTAACAATACCCCTTTTGGCATGTGACAGCAGCTGTGAATTGAAGTACAACTACATAAGGCAATAAAGGTCAGATGACCAAAAATATCAGTTTTACTACCATAACCATTTTGAAATGAAGAGGTCCTGAGAGGTGGGCTTACGAAAAAAGATTCAACCATATGACCATCCAAATGAAGAAGAATTGGATGAGAAAAGTAATAAGGGACTGAAGGTTTGATGCTTAGATGGAGGGCACAGAGGAGGAAAGGGTAAAGAGAGAAGGAAGACAATGGGTGAACTTCATACATTGATTTATGACCAGAAAAAACAACTGTTTGATTAAGTAAAGAGTGGAGGATGAATGAAATTGCACAAATAACTCGTATGGCCCAATTAAGCATACGACATTATATGTTAGTAGCTGCCATTTATTTATTACTATTATACGTATCATTTTATCTACCATTTAGTGAGCGTAAGATATTTCTTCAAAAAAGCAACACATTTAAAGATCATTTATAGCAAATAGTAATTTAAAGTTAATTTGCTAAACGAAAGATCTTAAAGATCCAGAGAATTTTGGGGTCATATTCAAACAACGCTGCTAAGAATGCAACAAGACTCAATAAGTGTAAACGTTATTTACTTTTCATTCCCCTATCGGCCCCTCAGCAACGCGACACACCACCCAACGACACTCGCCACCTCTCCCATGTTATGCATAATATTTAAACAATCACCCTCCATCGACACTCGCGCCCACTCCCTTATAAATATAAAATATTTAATTATTCACATCAAGTAACAATTAACCCTTTGAAAGCAGCATTTGGTGAATATGACCCCAAATAGTGTTTTTTTTTTCAAATGTTAACAAAAGAGAAAATTATGATATTTACCACAAATATCGACATTTAACAATTTTTGCTTTTCGAATATATGTTATATAGCCGCCGTTCGCCGAACGACATTTTTTATAAATCTTTACAAAACCGATTAATTTCAACAATAGAACACGGAACGGATCTAGAAGAAATAATTTCATATCTGCCAGTGGGCGGAAAAAGGATTTAAGAGGTGAAATAGGAGTAATGTTGATAAAACGAAGGAAAAACACATTCAACCAGAAAAAAGATATATGTTTTAAGAGATAAAATAACGTCACACAGACGAAGAAACTGATGAAAAGCTTTGAGTGGGAAGCAACAAAACACATGGCAGTGTAAGGTACCTGAGGGAGAAAAATGGGCAATACATTGCAAGGTATTTGATTATTTTGTTCTGGGGAAGCATAAAACATGATAGAACATTTTGAAATTAAGAGTTCCTGAGAGGTGGGCATACAAAAAAAGATTCAACCATATG
The DNA here is from genome assembly GCA_947579665.1 of Sympetrum striolatum. Lineage (NCBI taxonomy): Eukaryota > Metazoa > Arthropoda > Insecta > Odonata > Libellulidae > Sympetrum > Sympetrum striolatum. The sequence goes on from OX388346.1 coordinate 79,973,813, forward strand.
GCTATCCAAATGAAGAAGAATTGGATGAGAAAAGTAATAAAGGACTGAAGGTTTGATGCTTAAATGGAGGACACAGACGAGGAAAGGGTAAAGAAAGAAGGACGACCATGGGTGAATTTCATAAATTGATTTATGACTGGAAAAAACAACTATTTGATTAAGTGAAGAGTGGAGGATGAATGAAATTGCAAAAATAACTCGTATGGCCCAATCAAGCATACGACATTATATGATAGTAGCTGCCATTTATTTATTACTATTATACGTATCATTTTATCTACCATTTAGTGAGCGTAAGATATTTCTTCAAAAAAGCAACACATTTAAAGATCATTTTTAGCAATTGATAAATTAAAGTTAATTTGCTAAAAGAAAGATCTTAAAGATCCAGAGAATTTTGGGGTCATATTCAAACAACGCTGCTTAAAATGCAACATGACTCAATAAGTGTAAACGTTATTTACTTTTCATTCCCCTATCGGCCCCTCAGCAACGCGACACCACCCAACGACACTCGCGACCTCTCCCTTGTTATGCATAATATTTAAACAATCACCCTCCATCGACACTCGCGCCCACTCCCTTATCAATATCAAATATTTAATTATTCACATCAAGTAACAATTAACCCTTTGAAAGCAGCATTTGGTGAATATGACCCCAAATAGTGTTTTTTTTTCCAAATGTTAACAAAAGAGATAATTATGATATTTACCAAAAATATCGACATTTAACAATTTTGCTTTTCGAATTTATGTTATGTAGCCGACGTTCGCCAAACGACATTTTTTATAAATCTTTACAAAACTGAATAATTTCAACAATAGAACACGGAACGGATCTAGAAGAAATAATTTCATATCTGCCAGTGGGCGGAAAAAGGATTTAAGAGGCGAAATAGGAGTAATGTTGATAAAACGAAGGAAAAACACATTCAACCGGAAAAAAGATATATGTTTTAAGGGATTAAATAACGTCACACAGAGGAAGAAACTGATGAAAAGCTTTGAGAAGGAAACAACAAAACACATGACAGTGAAAGGTACTTGAAGGAGAAAAATGGGCAATACAATGCAAGGTATTTGATTATTTTGTTCTGGGGAGGCAGAAAACATGATAGAGCATTTTGAAATTAAGAATTCCTGAGAGGTGGGCTTACGAAAAAAGATTCAACCATATGACTATCCAAATGAAGAAGAATTGGATGAGAAAAGTAATAAGGGACTGAAGGTTTGATGCTTAAATGGTGGGCACAGACGAGGAAAGGGTAAAGAAAGAAGGACGACAATGGGTGAATTTCATACATTGATTTATGACTGGAAAAAACTACTGTTTGATTAAGTGAAGAGTGGAGGATGAATGAAATTGCACTAATAACTCGTACGGCACAATTAAGCATACGACATTATATGATAGTAGCTGCCATTTATTTATTAATATTATACGTATCATTTTATATACTATTTAGTGAGCGTAAGATATTTCTTCAAAAAAGCAACACATTTAAGATCATTTTTAGCAATTGATAATTTAAAGTAAATTTGCTAAACGAAACATCTTAAAGATCCAGAGAATTTTGGGGTCATATTCAATCAACGCTGCTAAAAATGCAACAAGACTCAATAAGTGTAAACGTTATTTACTTTTCATTCCCCTATCGGCCCCTCAGCAACGCGACACCACCCGACGACACTCGCGACCTCTCCCTGGTTATGAATAATATTTAAACAATCACCCTCCATCGACACTCGCGCCCACTCCCTTATCAATATCAAATATTTAATTATTCACATCAAGTAACAATTAACCCTTTGAAAACAGCATTTGGTGAATATGACCCCAAATAGTGTTTTTTTTTTTTCAAATGTTAACAAAAGAGATAATTATGATATTTACCACAAATATCGACATTTAACAATTTTTGCTTTTCGAATATATGTTATATAGCTGCCGTTCGCCGAACGACATTTTTTATAAATCTTTACAAAACTGAATAATTTCAACAATAGAACACGGAACGGATCTAGAAGAAATAATTTCATATCTGCCAGTGGGCGGAAAAAGGATTTAAGAGGTGAAATAGGAGTAATGTTGATAAAATGAAGGAAAAACACATTCAACCAGAAAAAAGATATATGTTTTAAGAGATAAAATAACGTCACACAGACGAAGAAACTGATGAAAAGCTTTGAGTGGGAAGCAACAAAACACATGTCAGTGTAAGGTACCTGAGGGAGAAAAATGGGCAATACAATGCAAGGTATTTGATTATTTTGTTCTGGGGAAGCATAAAACATGATAGAACATTTTGAAATTAAGAGTTCCTGAGAGGTGGGCATACGAAAAAAGATTCAACCATATGACTATCCAAATGAAGAAGAATTGGATGAGAAAAGTAATAAAGGACTGAAGGTTTGATGCTTAAATGGTGGGCACAGACGAGGAAAGGGTAAAGAAAGAAGGACGACAATGGGTGAATTTCATACATTGATTTATGACTGGAAAAAACAACTGTTTGATTAAGTGAAGAGTGGAGGATGAATGAAATTGCACTAATAACTCGTACGGCACAATTAAGCATACGACATTATATGATAGTAGCTGCCATTTATTTATTACTATTATACGTATCATTTTATATACTATTTAGTGAGCGTAAGATATTTCTTCAAAAAAGCAACAAATTTAAGATCATTTTTAGCAATTGATAATTTAAAGTAAATTTGCTAAACGAAACATCTTAAAGATCCAGAGAATTTTGGGGTCATATTCAAACAACGCTGCTAAAAATGCAACAAGACTCAATAAGTGTAAACGTTATTTACTTTTCTTTCCCTATCGGCCCTTCAGCAACGCGACACCACCCGACGACACTCGCGACCTCTCCCTGGTTATGCATTATATTTAAACAATCACCATCCATCGACACTCGCGCCCACTCCCTTATCAATATCAAATATTTAATTATTCACATCAAGTAACAATTAACCCTTTGAAAGCAGCATTTGGTGAATATGACCCCAAATAGTGTTTTTTTTTTTCAAATGTTAACAAAAGAGATAATTATGATATTTACCACAAATATCGACATTTAACAATTTTTGCTTTTCGAATATATGTTATATAGCCGCCGTTCGCCGAACGACATTTTTTATAAATCTTTACAAAACTGAATAATTTCAACAATAGAACACGGAACGGATCTAGAAGAAATAATTTCATATCTGCCAGTGGGCGGAAAAAGGATATAAGAGGTGAAATAGGAGTAATGTTGATAAAACGAAGGAAAAACACATTCAACCAGAAAAAAGATATATGCTTTAAGAGATAAAATAACGTCACACAGACGAAGAAACTGATGAAAAGCTTTGAGTGGGAAGCAACAAAACACATGGCGGTGTAAGGTACCTGAGGGAGAAAAATGGGCAATACAATGCAAGGTATTTGATTATTTTGTTCTGGGGAAGCATAAAACATGATAGAACATTTTGAAATTAAGAGTTCCTGAGAGGTGGGCATACAAAAAAAGATTCAACCATATGGCTATCCAAATGAAGAAGAATTGGATGAGAAAAGTAATTAAGGACTGAAGGTTTGATGCTTAAATGGAGGACACAGACGAGGAAAGGGTAAAGAAAGAAGGACGACCATGGGTGAATTTCATAAATTAATTTATGACTGGAAAAAACAACTATTTGATTAAGTGAAGAGTGGAGGATGAATGAAATTGCAAAAATAACTCGTATGGCCCAATCAAGCATACGACATTATATGATAGTAGCTGCCATTTATTTATTACTATTATACGTATCATTTTATCTACCATTTAGTGAGCGTAAGATATTTCTTCAAAAAAGCAACACATTTAAAGATCATTTTTAGCAATTGATAATTTAAAGTTAATTTGCTAAAAGAAAGATCTTAAAGATCCAGAGAATTTTGGGGTCATATTCAAACAACGCTGCTTAAAATGCAACATGACTCAATAAGTGTAAACATTATTTACTTTTCATTCCCCTATCGGCCCCTCAGCAACGCGACACCACCCAACGACACTCGCGACCTCTCCCTTGTTATGCATAATATTTAAACAATCACCCTCCATCGACACTCGCGCCCACTCCCTTATCAATATCAAATATTTTATTATTCACATCAAGTAACAATTAACCCTTTGAAAGCAGCATTTGGTGAATATGACCCCAAATAGTGTTTTTTTTTTTCAAATGTTAACAGAAGAGATAATTATGATATTTACCAAAAATACCGACATTTAACAATTTTGCTTTTCGAATATATGTTATATAGCCGACGTTCGCCGAACGACATTTTTTATAAATCTTTACAAAACTGAATAATTTCAACAATAGAACACGGAACAGATCTAGAAGAAATAATTTCATATCTGCCAGTGGGCGGAAAAAGGATTTAAGAGGTGAAATAGAAGTAATGTTGATAAAACGAAGGAAAAACACATTCAACCAGAAAAAAGATATATGATTTAAGAGATAAAATAACGTCTTACAGAGGAAGAAACTGATGAAAAGCTTTGAGTGGGAAGCAACAAAACACATGGCAGTGTAAGGTACCTGAGGGAGAAAAATGGGCAATACAATGCAAGGTATTTGATTATTTTGTTCTGGGGAGGCATAAAACATGATAGAACATTTTGAAATTAAGAGTTCCTGAGAGGTGGGCATACGAAAAAAGATTCAACCATATGACTATCCAAATGAAGAAGAATTGGATGAGAAAAGTAATAAAGGACTGAAGGTTTGATGCTTAAATGGAGGACACAGACGAGGAAAGGGTAAAGAAAGAAGGACGACAATGGGTGAATTTCATACATTGATTTATGACTGGAAAAAACAACTGTTTGATTAAGTGAAGAGTGGAGGATGAATGAAATTGCACTAATAACTCGTACGGCACAATTAAGCATACGACATTATATGATAGTAGCTGCCATTTATTTATTACTATTATACGTATCATTTTATATACTATTTAGTGAGCGTAAGATATTTCTTCAAAAAAGCAACACATTTAAGATCATTTTTAGCAATTGATAATTTAAAGTAAATTTGCTAAACGAAACATCTTAAAGATCCAGAGAATTTTGGGGTCATATTCAAACAACGCTGCTAAAAATGCAACAAGACTCAATAAGTGTAAACGTTATTTACTTTTCTTTCCCTATCGGCCCTTCAGCAACGCGACACCACCCGACGACACTCGCGACCTCTCCCTGGTTATGCATTATATTTAAACAATCACCCTCCATCGACACTCGCGCCCACTCCCTTATCAATATCAAATATTTAATTATTCACATCAAGTAACTATTAACCCTTTGAAAGCAGCATTTGGTGAATATGATCCCAAATAGTGTTTTTTTTTTCAAATGTTAACAAAAGAGATAATTATGATATTTACCACAAATATCGACATTTAACAATTTTTGCTTTTCGAATATATGTTATATATATATAGATGCTTCTCCGGATTCATTCATATATATATATAGATAGGTATATAGATAGGATACTAATTCACAGCCTAAACCACAAGCGTCATCGGCTTGAAATTTTTACGACGCATTGGCCATATCGTGTAACCACCAGAAAAATTGTGATTTTGAACCTCAGTGTCATGGGTTCGATTCCAGAGGGCCCCAAAGTCCCGATTTTTCCCATTTTAATGCATTGCGTTGATTTTCGGGAATTTTTAAGAAATACTTGCCGGATAGGTAGGGACTTAAAACTCAAGGAGCCGATATATATGGTCATGATCTATCGAAAACATAAATGAGTTTTACGGAAAATATCCTGGGTTCGATGCTAGGTCAAGGCAAAAATCGGCCGTTTAAAATACATTGTGGCGATTTTTAAGATTTTTTTTGGACAACTTCCCGATGACATGGAAACTTGAAATTCGGCATGAAGTTGGAGATCATAAAAATATATCATAATCAAATTTTACATATTCGCTGATGGTCCTTGGTTCGATCCCAGAGAGCCATTTACATTCCTCAATGCATTTCTTATGGAGATAACGGAAAAAGGTTTTAGGTACTTCCAGATATGATATCGACTTCAAACTTTGCATAACATAAGTTGAAGTTCTTATAAGTCATAATGTGCATTCCGGGCTAACAATATTTCCTGGGTTCGACACCAGGCGTCTCTACAATCAGTAAATTATCCGATTTTTAGGAATTTTTTTGAACCCCTTCCCAATAATATTAAAACATGAAATTAGGTATATAGATAGAGAACATAGATACATTCCAAAAACATATTTTAGATTTCCTAGATCCTACTTGGTTCGAATCCAGAGAGCCATTTACATTATTGAAAAGTAGGACGTCGTTTGATGCAGTTGGAGCCAATATTTCTGCTTGAATTTTCACACATAGTAAGAGATGGTGATTTTCAGTTGTGCCGCATATTACGTTCACCAGGAAGGCCTAGGTTCGATGCCAGACGATTAAATTGCAGCGAATTTTAAGAACTTTTTCAATCCCTTTTTATTTTCTATTGAGGGCCGTCCCGATATGATGCCGGCAAGAAATTAGTGTTGTCGATCTGCTTGCAGTATGCAAGCTACATTTTACTCGTATGTTATATGGCCGCCGTTCGCCGAACGACATTTTTTATAAATCTTTACAAAACTGAATAATTTCAACAATAGAACACGGAACGGATCTAGAAGAAATAATTTCATATCTGCCAGTGGGCGGAAAAAGGATTTATGAGGTGAAATAGGAGTAATGTTGATAAAACGAAGGAAAAACACATTCAACAAGAAAAAAGATATATGTTTTAAGGGATAAAATAACGTCACACAGAGGAAGAAACTGATGAAAAGCTTTGAGAAGGAAAGAACAAAACACATGGCAGTGAAAGGTACCTGAGGGAGAAAAATGGGCAATATAATGCAAGGTATTTGATTATTTTGTTCTGGGGAAGCATAAAACATGATGGAACATTTTGAAATTAAGAGTTCCTGAGAGGTGGGCTTACGAAAAATGATTCAACTATATGACTATCCAAATGAAGAAGAATTGGAAGGGAAAAGTAATAAGGGACTGAAGGTTTGATGCTTAAATGGAGGGCACAGACGAGGAAAGGGTAAAGAAAGAAGGACGACAATGGGTGAATTTCATACATTGATTTATGACTGGAAAAAACTACTGTTTGATTAAGTGAAGAGTGGAGGATGAATGAAATTGCACTAATAACTCGTACGGCACAATTAAGCATACGACATTATATGATAGTAGCTGCCATTTATTTATTACTATTATACGTATCATTTTATATACTATTTAGTGAGCGTAAGATATTTCTTCAAAAAAGCAACACATTTAAGATCATTTTTAGCAATTGATAATTTAAAGTAAATTTGCTAAACGAAACATCTTAAAGATCCAGAGAATTTTGGGGTCATATTCAAACAACGCTGCTAAAAATGCAACAAGACTCAATAAGTGTAAACGTTATTTACTTTTCTTTCCCTATCGGCCCTTCAGCAACGCGACACCACCCGACGACACTCGCGACCTCTCCCTGGTTATGCATTATATTTAAACAATCACCCTCCATCGACACTCGCGCCCACTCCCTTATCAATATCAAATATTTAATTATTCACATCAAGTAACTATTAACCCTTTGAAAGCAGCATTTGGTGAATATGATCCCAAATAGTGTTTTTTTTTTTCAAATGTTAACAAAAGAGATAATTATGATATTTACCACAAATATCGACATTTAACAATTTTTGCTTTTCGAATATATGTTATATATATATAGATGCTTCTCCGGATTCATTCATATATATATATAGATAGGTATATAGATAGGATACTAATTCACAGCCTAAACCACAAGCGTCATCGGCTTGAAATTTTTACGACGCATTGGCCATATCGTGTAACCACCAGAAAAATTGTGATTTTGAACCTCAGTGTCATGGGTTCGATTCCAGAGGGCCCCAAAGTCCCGATTTTTCCCATTTTAATGCATTGCGTTGATTTTCGGGAATTTTTAAGAAATACTTGCCGGATAGGTAGGGACTTAAAACTCAAGGAGCCGATATATATGGTCATGATCTATCGAAAACATAAATGAGTTTTACGGAAAATATCCTGGGTTCGATGCTAGGTCAAGGCAAAAATCGGCCGTTTAAAATACATTGTGGCGATTTTTAAGATTTTTTTTGGACAACTTCCCGATGACATGGAAACTTGAAATTCGGCATGAAGTTGGAGATCATAAAAATATATCATAATCAAATTTTACATATTCGCTGATGGTCCTTGGTTCGATCCCAGAGAGCCATTTACATTCCTCAATGCATTTCTTATGGAGATAACGGAAAAAGGTTTTAGGTACTTCCAGATATGATATCGACTTCAAACTTTGCATAACATAAGTTGAAGTACTTATAAGTCATAATGTGCATTCCGGGCTAACAATATTTCCTGGGTTCGACACCAGGCGTCTCTACAATCAGTAAATTATCCGATTTTTAGGAATTTTTTTGAACCCCTTCCCAATAATATTAAAACATGAAATTAGGTATATAGATAGAGAACATAGATACATTCCAAAAACATATTTTAGATTTCCTAGATCCTACTTGGTTCGAATCCAGAGAGCCATTTACATTATTGAAAAGTAGGACGTCGTTTGATGCAGTTGGAGCCAATATTTCTGCTTGAATTTTCACACATAGTAAGAGATGGTGATTTTCAGTTGTGCCGCATATTACGTTCACCAGGAAGGCCTAGGTTCGATGCCAGACGATTAAATTGCAGCGAATTTTAAGAACTTTTTCAATCCCTTTTTATTTTCTATTGAGGGCCGTCCCGATATGATGCCGGCAAGAAATTAGTGTTGTCGATCTGCTTGCAGTATGCAAGCTACATTTTACTCGTATGTTATATGGCCGCCGTTCGCCGAACGACATTTTTTATAAATCTTTACAAAACTGAATAATTTCAACAATAGAACACGGAACGGATCTAGAAGAAATAATTTCATATCTGCCAGTGGGCGGAAAAAGGATTTATGAGGTGAAATAGGAGTAATGTTGATAAAACGAAGGAAAAACACATTCAACAAGAAAAAAGATATATGTTTTAAGGGATAAAATAACGTCACACAGAGGAAGAAACTGATGAAAAGCTTTGAGAAGGAAAGAACAAAACACATGGCAGTGAAAGGTACCTGAGGGAGAAAAATGGGCAATATAATGCAAGGTATTTGATTATTTTGTTCTGGGGAAGCATAAAACATGATGGAACATTTTGAAATTAAGAGTTCCTGAGAGGTGGGCTTACGAAAAATGATTCAACTATATGACTATCCAAATGAAGAAGAATTGGAAGGGAAAAGTAATAAGGGACTGAAGGTTTGATGCTTAAATGGAGGGCACAGACGAGGAAAGGGTAAAGAAAGAAGGACGACAATGGGTGAATTTCATACATTGATTTATGACTGGAAAAAACTACTGTTTGATTAAGTGAAGAGTGGAGGATGAATGAAATTGCACTAATAACTCGTACGGCACAATTAAGCATACGACATTATATGATAGTAGCTGCCATTTATTTATTACTATTATACGTATCATTTTATATACTATTTAGTGAGCGTAAGATATTTCTTCAAAAAAGCAACACATTTAAGATCATTTTTAGCAATTGATAATTTAAAGTAAATTTGCTAAACGAAACATCTTAAAGATCCAGAGAATTTTGGGGTCATATTCAAACAACGCTGCTAAAAATGCAACAAGACTCAATAAGTGTAAACGTTATTTACTTTTCTTTCCCTATCGGCCCTTCAGCAACGCGACACCACCCGACGACACTCGCGACCTCTCCCTGGTTATGCATTATATTTAAACAATCACCCTCCATCGACACTCGCGCCCACTCCCTTATCAATATCAAATATTTAATTATTCACATCAAGTAACAATTAACCCTTTGAAAGCAGCATTTGGTGAATATGACCCCAAATAGTGTTTTTTTTTTCAAATGTTAACAAAAGAGATAATTATGATATTTACCACAAATATCGACATTTAACAATTTTTGCTTTTCGAATATATGTTATATAGCCGCCGTTCGCCGAACGACATTTTTTATAAATCTTTACAAAACTGAATAATTTCAACAATAGAACACGGAACGGATCTAGAAGAAATAATTTCATATCTGCCAGTGGGCGGAAAAAGGATTTATGAGGTGAAATAGGAGTAATGTTGATAAAACGAAGGAAAAACACATTCAACAAGAAAAAAGATATATGTTTTAAGGGATAAAATAACGTCACACAGAGGAAGAAACTGATGAAAAGCTTTGAGAAGGAAAGAACAAAACACATGGCAGTGAAAGGTACCTGAGGGAGAAAAATGGGCAATACAATGCAAGGTATTTGATTATTTTGTTCTGGGGAGGCATAAAACATGATAAAACATTTTGAAATTAAGAGTTCCTGAGAGGTGGGCATACGAAAAAAGATTCAACCATATGACTATCCAAATGAAGAAGAATTGGATGAGAAAAGTAATAAAGGACTGAAGGTTTGATGCTTAAATGGAGGACACGGACGAGGAAAGGGTAAAGAAAGAAGGACGACAATGGGTGAATTTCATACATTGACTTATGACTGGAAATAACAACTGTTTGATTAAGTGAAGAGTGGAGGATGAATGAAATTGCACTAATAACTCGTACGGCACAATTAAGCATACGACATTATATGATAGTAGCTGCCATTTATTTATTAATATTATACGTATCATTTTATATACTTTATAGTGAGCGTAAGATATTTCTTCAAAAAAGCAACACATTTAAGATCATTTTTAGCAATTGATAATTTAAAGTAAATTTGCTAAACGAAACATCTTAAAGATCCAGAGAATTTTGGGGTCATATTCAAACAACGCTGCTAAAAATGCAACAAGACTCAATAAGTGTAAACGTTATTTACTTTTCATTCCCCTATCGGCCCCTCAGCAACGCGACACACCACCCAACGACACTCGCCACCTCTCCCATGTTATGCATAATATTTAAACAATCACCCTCCATCGACACTCGCGCCCACTCCCTTATAAATATAAAATATTTAATTATTCACATCAAGTAACAATTAACCCTTTGAAAGCAGCATTTGGTGAATATGACCCCAAATAGTGTTTTTTTTTTCAAATGTTAACAAAAGAGAAAATTATGATATTTACCACAAATATCGACATTTAACAATTTTTGCTTTTCGAATATATGTTATATAGCCGCCGTTCGCCGAACGACATTTTTTATAAATCTTTACAAAACCGATTAATTTCAACAATAGAACACGGAACGGATCTAGAAGAAATAATTTCATATCTGCCAGTGGGCGGAAAAAGGATTTAAGAGGTGAAATAGGAGTAATGTTGATAAAACGAAGGAAAAACACATTCAACCAGAAAAAAGATATATGTTTTAAGAGATAAAATAACGTCACACAGACGAAGAAACTGATGAAAAGCTTTGAGTGGGAAGCAACAAAACACATGGCAGTGTAAGGTACCTGAGGGAGAAAAATGGGCAATACATTGCAAGGTATTTGATTATTTTGTTCTGGGGAAGCATAAAACATGATAGAACATTTTGAAATTAAGAGTTCCTGAGAGGTGGGCATACAAAAAAAGATTCAACCATATGGCTATCCAAATGAAGAAGAATTGGATGAGAAAAGTAATAAAGGACTGAAGGTTTGATGCTTAAATGGAGGACACAGACGAGGAAAGGGTAAAGAAAGAAGGACGACCATGGGTGAATTTCATAAATTGATTTATGACTGGAAAAAACAACTATTTGATTAAGTGAAGAGTGGAGGATGAATGAAATTGCAAAAATAACTCGTATGGCCCAATCAAGCATACGACATTATATGATAGTAGCTGCCATTTATTTATTACTATTATACGTATCATTTTATCTACCATTTAGTGAGCGTAAGATATTTCTTCAAAAAAGCAACACATTTAAAGATCATTTTTAGCAATTGATAAATTAAAGTTAATTTGCTAAAAGAAAGATCTTAAAGATCCAGAGAATTTTGGGGTCATATTCAAACAACGCTGCTTAAAATGCAACATGACTCAATAAGTGTAAACGTTATTTACTTTTCATTCCCCTATCGGCCCCTCAGCAACGCGACACCACCCAACGACACTCGCGACCTCTCCCTTGTTATGCATAATATTTAAACAATCACCCTCCATCGACACTCGCGCCCACTCCCTTATCAATATCAAATATTTAATTATTCACATCAAGTAACAATTAACCCTTTGAAAGCAGCATTTGGTGAATATGACCCCAAATAGTGTTTTTTTTTCCAAATGTTAACAAAAGAGATAATTATGATATTTACCAAAAATATCGACATTTAACAATTTTGCTTTTCGAATTTATGTTATGTAGCCGACGTTCGCCAAACGACATTTTTTATAAATCTTTACAAAACTGAATAATTTCAACAATAGAACACGGAACGGATCTAGAAGAAATAATTTCATATCTGCCAGTGGGCGGAAAAAGGATTTAAGAGGCGAAATAGGAGTAATGTTGATAAAACGAAGGAAAAACACATTCAACCGGAAAAAAGATATATGTTTTAAGGGATTAAATAACGTCACACAGAGGAAGAAACTGATGAAAAGCTTTGAGAAGGAAACAACAAAACACATGACAGTGAAAGGTACTTGAAGGAGAAAAATGGGCAATACAATGCAAGGTATTTGATTATTTTGTTCTGGGGAGGCAGAAAACATGATAGAGCATTTTGAAATTAAGAATTCCTGAGAGGTGGGCTTACGAAAAAAGATTCAACCATATGACTATCCAAATGAAGAAGAATTGGATGAGAAAAGTAATAAGGGACTGAAGGTTTGATGCTTAAATGGTGGGCACAGACGAGGAAAGGGTAAAGAAAGAAGGACGACAATGGGTGAATTTCATACATTGATTTATGACTGGAAAAAACTACTGTTTGATTAAGTGAAGAGTGGAGGATGAATGAAATTGCACTAATAACTCGTACGGCACAATTAAGCATACGACATTATATGATAGTAGCTGCCATTTATTTATTAATATTATACGTATCATTTTATATACTATTTAGTGAGCGTAAGATATTTCTTCAAAAAAGCAACACATTTAAGATCATTTTTAGCAATTGATAATTTAAAGTAAATTTGCTAAACGAAACATCTTAAAGATCCAGAGAATTTTGGGGTCATATTCAATCAACGCTGCTAAAAATGCAACAAGACTCAATAAGTGTAAACGTTATTTACTTTTCATTCCCCTATCGGCCCCTCAGCAACGCGACACCACCCGACGACACTCGCGACCTCTCCCTGGTTATGAATAATATTTAAACAATCACCCTCCATCGACACTCGCGCCCACTCCCTTATCAATATCAAATATTTAATTATTCACATCAAGTAACAATTAACCCTTTGAAAACAGCATTTGGTGAATATGACCCCAAATAGTGTTTTTTTTTTTTCAAATGTTAACAAAAGAGATAATTATGATATTTACCACAAATATCGACATTTAACAATTTTTGCTTTTCGAATATATGTTATATAGCTGCCGTTCGCCGAACGACATTTTTTATAAATCTTTACAAAACTGAATAATTTCAACAATAGAACACGGAACGGATCTAGAAGAAATAATTTCATATCTGCCAGTGGGCGGAAAAAGGATTTAAGAGGTGAAATAGGAGTAATGTTGATAAAATGAAGGAAAAACACATTCAACCAGAAAAAAGATATATGTTTTAAGAGATAAAATAACGTCACACAGACGAAGAAACTGATGAAAAGCTTTGAGTGGGAAGCAACAAAACACATGTCAGTGTAAGGTACCTGAGGGAGAAAAATGGGCAATACAATGCAAGGTATTTGATTATTTTGTTCTGGGGAAGCATAAAACATGATAGAACATTTTGAAATTAAGAGTTCCTGAGAGGTGGGCATACGAAAAAAGATTCAACCATATGACTATCCAAATGAAGAAGAATTGGATGAGAAAAGTAATAAAGGACTGAAGGTTTGATGCTTAAATGGTGGGCACAGACGAGGAAAGGGTAAAGAAAGAAGGACGACAATGGGTGAATTTCATACATTGATTTATGACTGGAAAAAACAACTGTTTGATTAAGTGAAGAGTGGAGGATGAATGAAATTGCACTAATAACTCGTACGGCACAATTAAGCATACGACATTATATGATAGTAGCTGCCATTTATTTATTACTATTATACGTATCATTTTATATACTATTTAGTGAGCGTAAGATATTTCTTCAAAAAAGCAACAAATTTAAGATCATTTTTAGCAATTGATAATTTAAAGTAAATTTGCTAAACGAAACATCTTAAAGATCCAGAGAATTTTGGGGTCATATTCAAACAACGCTGCTAAAAATGCAACAAGACTCAATAAGTGTAAACGTTATTTACTTTTCTTTCCCTATCGGCCCTTCAGCAACGCGACACCACCCGACGACACTCGCGACCTCTCCCTGGTTATGCATTATATTTAAACAATCACCATCCATCGACACTCGCGCCCACTCCCTTATCAATATCAAATATTTAATTATTCACATCAAGTAACAATTAACCCTTTGAAAGCAGCATTTGGTGAATATGACCCCAAATAGTGTTTTTTTTTTTCAAATGTTAACAAAAGAGATAATTATGATATTTACCACAAATATCGACATTTAACAATTTTTGCTTTTCGAATATATGTTATATAGCCGCCGTTCGCCGAACGACATTTTTTATAAATCTTTACAAAACTGAATAATTTCAACAATAGAACACGGAACGGATCTAGAAGAAATAATTTCATATCTGCCAGTGGGCGGAAAAAGGATATAAGAGGTGAAATAGGAGTAATGTTGATAAAACGAAGGAAAAACACATTCAACCAGAAAAAAGATATATGCTTTAAGAGATAAAATAACGTCACACAGACGAAGAAACTGATGAAAAGCTTTGAGTGGGAAGCAACAAAACACATGGCGGTGTAAGGTACCTGAGGGAGAAAAATGGGCAATACAATGCAAGGTATTTGATTATTTTGTTCTGGGGAAGCATAAAACATGATAGAACATTTTGAAATTAAGAGTTCCTGAGAGGTGGGCATACAAAAAAAGATTCAACCATATGGCTATCCAAATGAAGAAGAATTGGATGAGAAAAGTAATTAAGGACTGAAGGTTTGATGCTTAAATGGAGGACACAGACGAGGAAAGGGTAAAGAAAGAAGGACGACCATGGGTGAATTTCATAAATTAATTTATGACTGGAAAAAACAACTATTTGATTAAGTGAAGAGTGGAGGATGAATGAAATTGCAAAAATAACTCGTATGGCCCAATCAAGCATACGACATTATATGATAGTAGCTGCCATTTATTTATTACTATTATACGTATCATTTTATCTACCATTTAGTGAGCGTAAGATATTTCTTCAAAAAAGCAACACATTTAAAGATCATTTTTAGCAATTGATAATTTAAAGTTAATTTGCTAAAAGAAAGATCTTAAAGATCCAGAGAATTTTGGGGTCATATTCAAACAACGCTGCTTAAAATGCAACATGACTCAATAAGTGTAAACATTATTTACTTTTCATTCCCCTATCGGCCCCTCAGCAACGCGACACCACCCAACGACACTCGCGACCTCTCCCTTGTTATGCATAATATTTAAACAATCACCCTCCATCGACACTCGCGCCCACTCCCTTATCAATATCAAATATTTTATTATTCACATCAAGTAACAATTAACCCTTTGAAAGCAGCATTTGGTGAATATGACCCCAAATAGTGTTTTTTTTTTCAAATGTTAACAGAAGAGATAATTATGATATTTACCAAAAATACCGACATTTAACAATTTTGCTTTTCGAATATATGTTATATAGCCGACGTTCGCCGAACGACATTTTTTATAAATCTTTACAAAACTGAATAATTTCAACAATAGAACACGGAACAGATCTAGAAGAAATAATTTCATATCTGCCAGTGGGCGGAAAAAGGATTTAAGAGGTGAAATAGAAGTAATGTTGATAAAACGAAGGAAAAACACATTCAACCAGAAAAAAGATATATGTTTTAAGAGATAAAATAACGTCTTACAGAGGAAGAAACTGATGAAAAGCTTTGAGTGGGAAGCAACAAAACACATGGCAGTGTAAGGTACCTGAGGGAGAAAAATGGGCAATACAATGCAAGGTATTTGATTATTTTGTTCTGGGGAGGCATAAAACATGATAGAACATTTTGAAATTAAGAGTTCCTGAGAGGTGGGCATACGAAAAAAGATTCAACCATATGACTATCCAAATGAAGAAGAATTGGATGAGAAAAGTAATAAAGGACTGAAGGTTTGATGCTTAAATGGAGGACACAGACGAGGAAAGGGTAAAGAAAGAAGGACGACAATGGGTGAATTTCATACATTGATTTATGACTGGAAAAAACAACTGTTTGATTAAGTGAAGAGTGGAGGATGAATGAAATTGCACTAATAACTCGTACGGCACAATTAAGCATACGACATTATATGATAGTAGCTGCCATTTATTTATTACTATTATACGTATCATTTTATATACTATTTAGTGAGCGTAAGATATTTCTTCAAAAAAGCAACACATTTAAGATCATTTTTAGCAATTGATAATTTAAAGTAAATTTGCTAAACGAAACATCTTAAAGATCCAGAGAATTTTGGGGTCATATTCAAACAACGCTGCTAAAAATGCAACAAGACTCAATAAGTGTAAACGTTATTTACTTTTCTTTCCCTATCGGCCCTTCAGCAACGCGACACCACCCGACGACACTCGCGACCTCTCCCTGGTTATGCATTATATTTAAACAATCACCCTCCATCGACACTCGCGCCCACTCCCTTATCAATATCAAATATTTAATTATTCACATCAAGTAACTATTAACCCTTTGAAAGCAGCATTTGGTGAATATGATCCCAAATAGTGTTTTTTTTTTCAAATGTTAACAAAAGAGATAATTATGATATTTACCACAAATATCGACATTTAACAATTTTTGCTTTTCGAATATATGTTATATATATATAGATGCTTCTCCGGATTCATTCATATATATATATAGATAGGTATATAGATAGGATACTAATTCACAGCCTAAACCACAAGCGTCATCGGCTTGAAATTTTTACGACGCATTGGCCATATCGTGTAACCACCAGAAAAATTGTGATTTTGAACCTCAGTGTCATGGGTTCGATTCCAGAGGGCCCCAAAGTCCCGATTTTTCCCATTTTAATGCATTGCGTTGATTTTCGGGAATTTTTAAGAAATACTTGCCGGATAGGTAGGGACTTAAAACTCAAGGAGCCGATATATATGGTCATGATCTATCGAAAACATAAATGAGTTTTACGGAAAATATCCTGGGTTCGATGCTAGGTCAAGGCAAAAATCGGCCGTTTAAAATACATTGTGGCGATTTTTAAGATTTTTTTTGGACAACTTCCCGATGACATGGAAACTTGAAATTCGGCATGAAGTTGGAGATCATAAAAATATATCATAATCAAATTTTACATATTCGCTGATGGTCCTTGGTTCGATCCCAGAGAGCCATTTACATTCCTCAATGCATTTCTTATGGAGATAACGGAAAAAGGTTTTAGGTACTTCCAGATATGATATCGACTTCAAACTTTGCATAACATAAGTTGAAGTACTTATAAGTCATAATGTGCATTCCGGGCTAACAATATTTCCTGGGTTCGACACCAGGCGTCTCTACAATCAGTAAATTATCCGATTTTTAGGAATTTTTTTGAACCCCTTCCCAATAATATTAAAACATGAAATTAGGTATATAGATAGAGAACATAGATACATTCCAAAAACATATTTTAGATTTCCTAGATCCTACTTGGTTCGAATCCAGAGAGCCATTTACATTATTGAAAAGTAGGACGTCGTTTGATGCAGTTGGAGCCAATATTTCTGCTTGAATTTTCACACATAGTAAGAGATGGTGATTTTCAGTTGTGCCGCATATTACGTTCACCAGGAAGGCCTAGGTTCGATGCCAGACGATTAAATTGCAGCGAATTTTAAGAACTTTTTCAATCCCTTTTTATTTTCTATTGAGGGCCGTCCCGATATGATGCCGGCAAGAAATTAGTGTTGTCGATCTGCTTGCAGTATGCAAGCTACATTTTACTCGTATGTTATATGGCCGCCGTTCGCCGAACGACATTTTTTATAAATCTTTACAAAACTGAATAATTTCAACAATAGAACACGGAACGGATCTAGAAGAAATAATTTCATATCTGCCAGTGGGCGGAAAAAGGATTTATGAGGTGAAATAGGAGTAATGTTGATAAAACGAAGGAAAAACACATTCAACAAGAAAAAAGATATATGTTTTAAGGGATAAAATAACGTCACACAGAGGAAGAAACTGATGAAAAGCTTTGAGAAGGAAAGAACAAAACACATGGCAGTGAAAGGTACCTGAGGGAGAAAAATGGGCAATATAATGCAAGGTATTTGATTATTTTGTTCTGGGGAAGCATAAAACATGATGGAACATTTTGAAATTAAGAGTTCCTGAGAGGTGGGCTTACGAAAAATGATTCAACTATATGACTATCCAAATGAAGAAGAATTGGAAGGGAAAAGTAATAAGGGACTGAAGGTTTGATGCTTAAATGGAGGGCACAGACGAGGAAAGGGTAAAGAAAGAAGGACGACAATGGGTGAATTTCATACATTGATTTATGACTGGAAAAAACTACTGTTTGATTAAGTGAAGAGTGGAGGATGAATGAAATTGCACTAATAACTCGTACGGCACAATTAAGCATACGACATTATATGATAGTAGCTGCCATTTATTTATTACTATTATACGTATCATTTTATATACTATTTAGTGAGCGTAAGATATTTCTTCAAAAAAGCAACACATTTAAGATCATTTTTAGCAATTGATAATTTAAAGTAAATTTGCTAAACGAAACATCTTAAAGATCCAGAGAATTTTGGGGTCATATTCAAACAACGCTGCTTAAAATGCAACAAGACTCAATAAGTGTAAACGTTATTTACTTTTCTTTCCCTATCGGCCCTTCAGCAACGCGACACCACCCGACGACACTCGCGACCTCTCCCTGGTTATGCATTATATTTAAACAATCACCCTCCATCGACACTCGCGCCCACTCCCTTATCAATATCAAATATTTAATTATTCACATCAAGTAACTATTAACCCTTTGAAAGCAGCATTTGGTGAATATGATCCCAAATAGTGTTTTTTTTTTTCAAATGTTAACAAAAGAGATAATTATGATATTTACCACAAATATCGACATTTAACAATTTTTGCTTTTCGAATATATGTTATATATATATAGATGCTTCTCCGGATTCATTCATATATATATATAGATAGGTATATAGATAGGATACTAATTCACAGCCTAAACCACAAGCGTCATCGGCTTGAAATTTTTACGACGCATTGGCCATATCGTGTAACCACCAGAAAAATTGTGATTTTGAACCTCAGTGTCATGGGTTCGATTCCAGAGGGCCCCAAAGTCCCGATTTTTCCCATTTTAATGCATTGCGTTGATTTTCGGGAATTTTTAAGAAATACTTGCCGGATAGGTAGGGACTTAAAACTCAAGGAGCCGATATATATGGTCATGATCTATCGAAAACATAAATGAGTTTTACGGAAAATATCCTGGGTTCGATGCTAGGTCAAGGCAAAAATCGGCCGTTTAAAATACATTGTGGCGATTTTTAAGATTTTTTTTGGACAACTTCCCGATGACATGGAAACTTGAAATTCGGCATGAAGTTGGAGATCATAAAAATATATCATAATCAAATTTTACATATTCGCTGATGGTCCTTGGTTCGATCCCAGAGAGCCATTTACATTCCTCAATGCATTTCTTATGGAGATAACGGAAAAAGGTTTTAGGTACTTCCAGATATGATATCGACTTCAAACTTTGCATAACATAAGTTGAAGTACTTATAAGTCATAATGTGCATTCCGGGCTAACAATATTTCCTGGGTTCGACACCAGGCGTCTCTACAATCAGTAAATTATCCGATTTTTAGGAATTTTTTTGAACCCCTTCCCAATAATATTAAAACATGAAATTAGGTATATAGATAGAGAACATAGATACATTCCAAAAACATATTTTAGATTTCCTAGATCCTACTTGGTTCGAATCCAGAGAGCCATTTACATTATTGAAAAGTAGGACGTCGTTTGATGCAGTTGGAGCCAATATTTCTGCTTGAATTTTCACACATAGTAAGAGATGGTGATTTTCAGTTGTGCCGCATATTACGTTCACCAGGAAGGCCTAGGTTCGATGCCAGACGATTAAATTGCAGCGAATTTTAAGAACTTTTTCAATCCCTTTTTATTTTCTATTGAGGGCCGTCCCGATATGATGCCGGCAAGAAATTAGTGTTGTCGATCTGCTTGCAGTATGCAAGCTACATTTTACTCGTATGTTATATGGCCGCCGTTCGCCGAACGACATTTTTTATAAATCTTTACAAAACTGAATAATTTCAACAATAGAACACGGAACGGATCTAGAAGAAATAATTTCATATCTGCCAGTGGGCGGAAAAAGGATTTATGAGGTGAAATAGGAGTAATGTTGATAAAACGAAGGAAAAACACATTCAACAAGAAAAAAGATATATGTTTTAAGGGATAAAATAACGTCACACAGAGGAAGAAACTGATGAAAAGCTTTGAGAAGGAAAGAACAAAACACATGGCAGTGAAAGGTACCTGAGGGAGAAAAATGGGCAATATAATGCAAGGTATTTGATTATTTTGTTCTGGGGAAGCATAAAACATGATGGAACATTTTGAAATTAAGAGTTCCTGAGAGGTGGGCTTACGAAAAATGATTCAACTATATGACTATCCAAATGAAGAAGAATTGGAAGGGAAAAGTAATAAGGGACTGAAGGTTTGATGCTTAAATGGAGGGCACAGACGAGGAAAGGGTAAAGAAAGAAGGACGACAATGGGTGAATTTCATACATTGATTTATGACTGGAAAAAACTACTGTTTGATTAAGTGAAGAGTGGAGGATGAATGAAATTGCACTAATAACTCGTACGGCACAATTAAGCATACGACATTATATGATAGTAGCTGCCATTTATTTATTACTATTATACGTATCATTTTATATACTATTTAGTGAGCGTAAGATATTTCTTCAAAAAAGCAACACATTTAAGATCATTTTTAGCAATTGATAATTTAAAGTAAATTTGCTAAACGAAACATCTTAAAGATCCAGAGAATTTTGGGGTCATATTCAAACAACGCTGCTAAAAATGCAACAAGACTCAATAAGTGTAAACGTTATTTACTTTTCTTTCCCTATCGGCCCTTCAGCAACGCGACACCACCCGACGACACTCGCGACCTCTCCCTGGTTATGCATTATATTTAAACAATCACCCTCCATCGACACTCGCGCCCACTCCCTTATCAATATCAAATATTTAATTATTCACATCAAGTAACAATTAACCCTTTGAAAGCAGCATTTGGTGAATATGACCCCAAATAGTGTTTTTTTTTTCAAATGTTAACAAAAGAGATAATTATGATATTTACCACAAATATCGACATTTAACAATTTTTGCTTTTCGAATATATGTTATATAGCCGCCGTTCGCCGAACGACATTTTTTATAAATCTTTACAAAACTGAATAATTTCAACAATAGAACACGGAACGGATCTAGAAGAAATAATTTCATATCTGCCAGTGGGCGGAAAAAGGATTTATGAGGTGAAATAGGAGTAATGTTGATAAAACGAAGGAAAAACACATTCAACAAGAAAAAAGATATATGTTTTAAGGGATAAAATAACGTCACACAGAGGAAGAAACTGATGAAAAGCTTTGAGAAGGAAAGAACAAAACACATGGCAGTGAAAGGTACCTGAGGGAGAAAAATGGGCAATACAATGCAAGGTATTTGATTATTTTGTTCTGGGGAGGCATAAAACATGATAAAACATTTTGAAATTAAGAGTTCCTGAGAGGTGGGCATACGAAAAAAGATTCAACCATATGACTATCCAAATGAAGAAGAATTGGATGAGAAAAGTAATAAAGGACTGAAGGTTTGATGCTTAAATGGAGGACACGGACGAGGAAAGGGTAAAGAAAGAAGGACGACAATGGGTGAATTTCATACATTGACTTATGACTGGAAATAACAACTGTTTGATTAAGTGAAGAGTGGAGGATGAATGAAATTGCACTAATAACTCGTACGGCACAATTAAGCATACGACATTATATGATAGTAGCTGCCATTTATTTATTAATATTATACGTATCATTTTATATACTTTATAGTGAGCGTAAGATATTTCTTCAAAAAAGCAACACATTTAAGATCATTTTTAGCAATTGATAATTTAAAGTAAATTTGCTAAACGAAACATCTTAAAGATCCAGAGAATTTTGGGGTCATATTCAAACAACGCTGCTAAAAATGCAACAAGACTCAATAAGTGTAAACGTTATTTACTTTTCTTTCCCTATCGGCCCTTCAGCAACGCGACACCACCCGACGACACTCGCGACCTCTCCCTGATTATGCATTTTATTTAAACAATCACCCTCCATCGACACTCGCGCCAACTCCCTCATCAATATCTAATATTTAATTATTCACATCAAGTAACAATTAACCCTTTGAAAGCAGCATTTGGTGAATATGACCCCAAATAGTGTTTTTTTTCTTCAAATATTAACAAAAGAGATAATTATGATATTTACCACAAATATCGACATTTAACAATTTTTGCTTTTCGAATATATGTTATATAGCCGCCATTCGCCGAACGACATTTTTTATAAATCTTTACAAAACTGAATAATTTCAACAATAGAACACGGAACGGATCTAGAAGAAATAATTACATATCTGCCAGTGGGCGGAAAAAGGATTTAAGAGGTGAAATAGGAGTAATGTGGATAAAACGAAGGAAATACACATACAACCAGAAAAAAGATATTTGTTTTAAGAGATAAAATAACGTCTTACAGAGGAAGAAACTGATGAAAAGCTTTGAGTGGGAGCAACAAAACACATGGCAGTGTAAGGTACCTGAGGGAGAAAAATGGGCAATACAATGCAAGGTATTTGATTATTTTGTTCTGGGGAGGCATAAAACATGATAGAACATTTTGAAATTAAGAGTTCCTGAGAGGTGGGCATACGAAAAAAGATTCAACCATATGACTATCCAAATGAAGAAGAATTGGATGAGAAAAGTAATAAAGGACTGAAGGTTTGATGCTTAAATGGAGGACACAGACGAGGAAAGGGTAAAGAAAGAAGGACGACAATGGGTGAATTTCATACATTGACTTATGACTGGAAAAAACAACTGTTTGATTAAGTGAAGAGTGGAGGATGAATGAAATTGCACTAATAACTCGTACGGCACAATTAAGCATACGACATTATATGATAGTAGCTGCCATTTATTTATTACTATTATACGTATCATTTTATATACTTTTTAGTGAGCGTAAGATATTTCTTCAAAAAAGCAACACATTTAAGATCATTTTTAGCAATTGATAATTTAAAGTAAATTTGCTAAACGAAACATCTTAAAGATCCAGAGAATTTTGGGGTCATATTCAAACAACGCTGCTAAAAATGCAACAAGACTCAATAAGTGTAAACGTTATTTACTTTTCTTTCCCTATCGGCCCTTCAGCAACGCGACACCACCCGACGACACTCGCGACCTCTCCCTGGTTATGCATTATATTTAAACAATCACCCTCCATCGACACTCGCGCCCACTCCCTTATCAATATCAAATATTTAATTATTCACATCAAGTAACAATTAACCCTTTGAAAGCAGCATTTGGTGAATATGACCCCAAATAGTGTTTTTTTTTTCAAATGTTAACAAAAGAGATAATTATGATATTTACCACAAATATCGACATTTAACAATTTTTGCTTTTCGAATATATGTTATATAGCTGCCGTTCGCCGAACGACATTTTTTATAAATCTTTACAAAACTGAATAATTTCAACAATAGAACACGGAACGGATCTAGAAGAAATAATTTCATATCTGCCAGTGGGCGGAAAAAGGATTTAAGAGGTGAAATAGGAGTAATGTTGATAAAATGAAGGAAAAACACATTCAACCAGAAAAAAGATATATGTTTTAAGAGATAAAATAACGTCACACAGACGAAGAAACTGATGAAAAGCTTTGAGTGGGAAGCAACAAAACACATGTCAGTGTAAGGTACCTGAGGGAGAAAAATGGGCAATACAATGCAAGGTATTTGATTATTTTGTTCTGGGGAAGCATAAAACATGATAGAACATTTTGAAATTAAGAGTTCCTGAGAGGTGGGCATACGAAAAAAGATTCAACCATATGACTATCCAAATGAAGAAGAATTGGATGAGAAAAGTAATAAAGGACTGAAGGTTTGATGCTTAAATGGTGGGCACAGACGAGGAAAGGGTAAAGAAAGAAGGACGACAATGGGTGAATTTCATACATTGATTTATGACTGGAAAAAACAACTGTTTGATTAAGTGAAGAGTGGAGGATGAATGAAATTGCACTAATAACTCGTACGGCACAATTAAGCATACGACATTATATGATAGTAGCTGCCATTTATTTATTACTATTATACGTATCATTTTATATACTATTTAGTGAGCGTAAGATATTTCTTCAAAAAAGCAACAAATTTAAGATCATTTTTAGCAATTGATAATTTAAAGTAAATATTCTAAACGAAACATCTTAAAGATCCAGAGAATTTTGGGGTCATATTCAAACAACGCTGCTAAAAATGCAACAAGACTCAATAAGTGTAAACGTTATTTACTTTTCTTTCCCTATCGGCCCTTCAGCAACGCGACACCACCCGACGACACTCGCGACCTCTCCCTGGTTATGCATTATATTTAAACAATCACCATCCATCGACACTCGCGCCCACTCCCTTATCAATATCAAATATTTAATTATTCACATCAAGTAACAATTAACCCTTTGAAAGCAGCATTTGGTGAATATGACCCCAAATAGTGTTTTTTTTTTTCAAATGTTAACAAAAGAGATAATTATGATATTTACCACAAATATCGACATTTAACAATTTTTGCTTTTCGAATATATGTTATATAGCCGCCGTTCGCCGAACGACATTTTTTATAAATCTTTACAAAACTGAATAATTTCAACAATAGAACACGGAACGGATCTAGAAGAAATAATTTCATATCTGCCAGTGGGCGGAAAAAGGATATAAGAGGTGAAATAGGAGTAATGTTGATAAAACGAAGGAAAAACACATTCAACCAGAAAAAAGATATATGCTTTAAGAGATAAAATAACGTCACACAGACGAAGAAACTGATGAAAAGCTTTGAGTGGGAAGCAACAAAACACATGGCGGTGTAAGGTACCTGAGGGAGAAAAATGGGCAATACAATGCAAGGTATTTGATTATTTTGTTCTGGGGAAGCATAAAACATGATAGAACATTTTGAAATTAAGAGTTCCTGAGAGGTGGGCATACAAAAAAAGATTCAACCATATGGCTATCCAAATGAAGAAGAATTGGATGAGAAAAGTAATTAAGGACTGAAGGTTTGATGCTTAAATGGAGGACACAGACGAGGAAAGGGTAAAGAAAGAAGGACGACCATGGGTGAATTTCATAAATTAATTTATGACTGGAAAAAACAACTATTTGATTAAGTGAAGAGTGGAGGATGAATGAAATTGCAAAAATAACTCGTATGGCCCAATCAAGCATACGACATTATATGATAGTAGCTGCCATTTATTTATTACTATTATACGTATCATTTTATCTACCATTTAGTGAGCGTAAGATATTTCTTCAAAAAAGCAACACATTTAAAGATCATTTTTAGCAATTGATAATTTAAAGTTAATTTGCTAAAAGAAAGATCTTAAAGATCCAGAGAATTTTGGGGTCATATTCAAACAACGCTGCTTAAAATGCAACATGACTCAATAAGTGTAAACATTATTTACTTTTCATTCCCCTATCGGCCCCTCAGCAACGCGACACCACCCAACGACACTCGCGACCTCTCCCTTGTTATGCATAATATTTAAACAATCACCCTCCATCGACACTCGCGCCCACTCCCTTATCAATATCAAATATTTTATTATTCACATCAAGTAACAATTAACCCTTTGAAAGCAGCATTTGGTGAATATGACCCCAAATAGTGTTTTTTTTTTTCAAATGTTAACAGAAGAGATAATTATGATATTTACCAAAAATACCGACATTTAACAATTTTGCTTTTCGAATATATGTTATATAGCCGACGTTCGCCGAACGACATTTTTTATAAATCTTTACAAAACTGAATAATTTCAACAATAGAACACGGAACAGATCTAGAAGAAATAATTTCATATCTGCCAGTGGGCGGAAAAAGGATTTAAGAGGTGAAATAGAAGTAATGTTGATAAAACGAAGGAAAAACACATTCAACCAGAAAAAAGATATATGTTTTAAGAGATAAAATAACGTCTTACAGAGGAAGAAACTGATGAAAAGCTTTGAGTGGGAAGCAACAAAACACATGGCAGTGTAAGGTACCTGAGGGAGAAAAATGGGCAATACAATGCAAGGTATTTGATTATTTTGTTCTGGGGAGGCATAAAACATGATAGAACATTTTGAAATTAAGAGTTCCTGAGAGGTGGGCATACGAAAAAAGATTCAACCATATGACTATCCAAATGAAGAAGAATTGGATGAGAAAAGTAATAAAGGACTGAAGGTTTGATGCTTAAATGGAGGACACAGACGAGGAAAGGGTAAAGAAAGAAGGACGACAATGGGTGAATTTCATACATTGATTTATGACTGGAAAAAACAACTGTTTGATTAAGTGAAGAGTGGAGGATGAATGAAATTGCACTAATAACTCGTACGGCACAATTAAGCATACGACATTATATGATAGTAGCTGCCATTTATTTATTACTATTATACGTATCATTTTATATACTATTTAGTGAGCGTAAGATATTTCTTCAAAAAAGCAACACATTTAAGATCATTTTTAGCAATTGATAATTTAAAGTAAATTTGCTAAACGAAACATCTTAAAGATCCAGAGAATTTTGGGGTTATATTCAAACAACGCTGCTAAAAATGCAACAAGACTCAATAAGTGTAAACGTTATTTACTTTTCTTTCCCTATCGGCCCTTCAGCAACGCGACACCACCCGACGACACTCGCGACCTCTCCCTGGTTATGCATTATATTTAAACAATCACCCTCCATCGACACTCGCGCCCACTCCCTTATCAATATCAAATATTTAATTATTCACATCAAGTAACTATTAACCCTTTGAAAGCAGCATTTGGTGAATATGATCCCAAATAGTGTTTTTTTTTTCAAATGTTAACAAAAGAGATAATTATGATATTTACCACAAATATCGACATTTAACAATTTTTGCTTTTCGAATATATGTTATATATATATAGATGCTTCTCCGGATTCATTCATATATATATATAGATAGGTATATAGATAGGATACTAATTCACAGCCTAAACCACAAGCGTCATCGGCTTGAAATTTTTACGACGCATTGGCCATATCGTGTAACCACCAGAAAAATTGTGATTTTGAACCTCAGTGTCATGGGTTCGATTCCAGAGGGCCCCAAAGTCCCGATTTTTCCCATTTTAATGCATTGCGTTGATTTTCGGGAATTTTTAAGAAATACTTGCCGGATAGGTAGGGACTTAAAACTCAAGGAGCCGATATATATGGTCATGATCTATCGAAAACATAAATGAGTTTTACGGAAAATATCCTGGGTTCGATGCTAGGTCAAGGCAAAAATCGGCCGTTTAAAATACATTGTGGCGATTTTTAAGATTTTTTTTGGACAACTTCCCGATGACATGGAAACTTGAAATTCGGCATGAAGTTGGAGATCATAAAAATATATCATAATCAAATTTTACATATTCGCTGATGGTCCTTGGTTCGATCCCAGAGAGCCATTTACATTCCTCAATGCATTTCTTATGGAGATAACGGAAAAAGGTTTTAGGTACTTCCAGATATGATATCGACTTCAAACTTTGCATAACATAAGTTGAAGTACTTATAAGTCATAATGTGCATTCCGGGCTAACAATATTTCCTGGGTTCGACACCAGGCGTCTCTACAATCAGTAAATTATCCGATTTTTAGGAATTTTTTTGAACCCCTTCCCAATAATATTAAAACATGAAATTAGGTATATAGATAGAGAACATAGATACATTCCAAAAACATATTTTAGATTTCCTAGATCCTACTTGGTTCGAATCCAGAGAGCCATTTACATTATTGAAAAGTAGGACGTCGTTTGATGCAGTTGGAGCCAATATTTCTGCTTGAATTTTCACACATAGTAAGAGATGGTGATTTTCAGTTGTGCCGCATATTACGTTCACCAGGAAGGCCTAGGTTCGATGCCAGACGATTAAATTGCAGCGAATTTTAAGAACTTTTTCAATCCCTTTTTATTTTCTATTGAGGGCCGTCCCGATATGATGCCGGCAAGAAATTAGTGTTGTCGATCTGCTTGCAGTATGCAAGCTACATTTTACTCGTATGTTATATGGCCGCCGTTCGCCGAACGACATTTTTTATAAATCTTTACAAAACTGAATAATTTCAACAATAGAACACGGAACGGATCTAGAAGAAATAATTTCATATCTGCCAGTGGGCGGAAAAAGGATTTATGAGGTGAAATAGGAGTAATGTTGATAAAACGAAGGAAAAACACATTCAACAAGAAAAAAGATATATGTTTTAAGGGATAAAATAACGTCACACAGAGGAAGAAACTGATGAAAAGCTTTGAGAAGGAAAGAACAAAACACATGGCAGTGAAAGGTACCTGAGGGAGAAAAATGGGCAATATAATGCAAGGTATTTGATTATTTTGTTCTGGGGAAGCATAAAACATGATGGAACATTTTGAAATTAAGAGTTCCTGAGAGGTGGGCTTACGAAAAATGATTCAACTATATGACTATCCAAATGAAGAAGAATTGGAAGGGAAAAGTAATAAGGGACTGAAGGTTTGATGCTTAAATGGAGGGCACAGACGAGGAAAGGGTAAAGAAAGAAGGACGACAATGGGTGAATTTCATACATTGATTTATGACTGGAAAAAACTACTGTTTGATTAAGTGAAGAGTGGAGGATGAATGAAATTGCACTAATAACTCGTACGGCACAATTAAGCATACGACATTATATGATAGTAGCTGCCATTTATTTATTACTATTATACGTATCATTTTATATACTATTTAGTGAGCGTAAGATATTTCTTCAAAAAAGCAACACATTTAAGATCATTTTTAGCAATTGATAATTTAAAGTAAATTTGCTAAACGAAACATCTTAAAGATCCAGAGAATTTTGGGGTCATATTCAAACAACGCTGCTAAAAATGCAACAAGACTCAATAAGTGTAAACGTTATTTACTTTTCTTTCCCTATCGGCCCTTCAGCAACGCGACACCACCCGACGACACTCGCGACCTCTCCCTGGTTATGCATTATATTTAAACAATCACCCTCCATCGACACTCGCGCCCACTCCCTTATCAATATCAAATATTTAATTATTCACATCAAGTAACTATTAACCCTTTGAAAGCAGCATTTGGTGAATATGATCCCAAATAGTGTTTTTTTTTTCAAATGTTAACAAAAGAGATAATTATGATATTTACCACAAATATCGACATTTAACAATTTTTGCTTTTCGAATATATGTTATATATATATAGATGCTTCTCCGGATTCATTCATATATATATATAGATAGGTATATAGATAGGATACTAATTCACAGCCTAAACCACAAGCGTCATCGGCTTGAAATTTTTACGACGCATTGGCCATATCGTGTAACCACCAGAAAAATTGTGATTTTGAACCTCAGTGTCATGGGTTCGATTCCAGAGGGCCCCAAAGTCCCGATTTTTCCCATTTTAATGCATTGCGTTGATTTTCGGGAATTTTTAAGAAATACTTGCCGGATAGGTAGGGACTTAAAACTCAAGGAGCCGATATATATGGTCATGATCTATCGAAAACATAAATGAGTTTTACGGAAAATATCCTGGGTTCGATGCTAGGTCAAGGCAAAAATCGGCCGTTTAAAATACATTGTGGCGATTTTTAAGATTTTTTTTGGACAACTTCCCGATGACATGGAAACTTGAAATTCGGCATGAAGTTGGAGATCATAAAAATATATCATAATCAAATTTTACATATTCGCTGATGGTCCTTGGTTCGATCCCAGAGAGCCATTTACATTCCTCAATGCATTTCTTATGGAGATAACGGAAAAAGGTTTTAGGTACTTCCAGATATGATATCGACTTCAAACTTTGCATAACATAAGTTGAAGTACTTATAAGTCATAATGTGCATTCCGGGCTAACAATATTTCCTGGGTTCGACACCAGGCGTCTCTACAATCAGTAAATTATCCGATTTTTAGGAATTTTTTTGAACCCCTTCCCAATAATATTAAAACATGAAATTAGGTATATAGATAGAGAACATAGATACATTCCAAAAACATATTTTAGATTTCCTAGATCCTACTTGGTTCGAATCCAGAGAGCCATTTACATTATTGAAAAGTAGGACGTCGTTTGATGCAGTTGGAGCCAATATTTCTGCTTGAATTTTCACACATAGTAAGAGATGGTGATTTTCAGTTGTGCCGCATATTACGTTCACCAGGAAGGCCTAGGTTCGATGCCAGACGATTAAATTGCAGCGAATTTTAAGAACTTTTTCAATCCCTTTTTATTTTCTATTGAGGGCCGTCCCGATATGATGCCGGCAAGAAATTAGTGTTGTCGATCTGCTTGCAGTATGCAAGCTACATTTTACTCGTATGTTATATGGCCGCCGTTCGCCGAACGACATTTTTTATAAATCTTTACAAAACTGAATAATTTCAACAATAGAACACGGAACGGATCTAGAAGAAATAATTTCATATCTGCCAGTGGGCGGAAAAAGGATTTATGAGGTGAAATAGGAGTAATGTTGATAAAACGAAGGAAAAACACATTCAACAAGAAAAAAGATATATGTTTTAAGGGATAAAATAACGTCACACAGAGGAAGAAACTGATGAAAAGCTTTGAGAAGGAAAGAACAAAACACATGGCAGTGAAAGGTACCTGAGGGAGAAAAATGGGCAATATAATGCAAGGTATTTGATTATTTTGTTCTGGGGAAGCATAAAACATGATGGAACATTTTGAAATTAAGAGTTCCTGAGAGGTGGGCTTACGAAAAATGATTCAACTATATGACTATCCAAATGAAGAAGAATTGGAAGGGAAAAGTAATAAGGGACTGAAGGTTTGATGCTTAAATGGAGGGCACAGACGAGGAAAGGGTAAAGAAAGAAGGACGACAATGGGTGAATTTCATACATTGATTTATGACTGGAAAAAACTACTGTTTGATTAAGTGAAGAGTGGAGGATGAATGAAATTGCACTAATAACTCGTACGGCACAATTAAGCATACGACATTATATGATAGTAGCTGCCATTTATTTATTACTATTATACGTATCATTTTATATACTATTTAGTGAGCGTAAGATATTTCTTCAAAAAAGCAACACATTTAAGATCATTTTTAGCAATTGATAATTTAAAGTAAATTTGCTAAACGAAACATCTTAAAGATCCAGAGAATTTTGGGGTCATATTCAAACAACGCTGCTAAAAATGCAACAAGACTCAATAAGTGTAAACGTTATTTACTTTTCTTTCCCTATCGGCCCTTCAGCAACGCGACACCACCCGACGACACTCGCGACCTCTCCCTGGTTATGCATTATATTTAAACAATCACCCTCCATCGACACTCGCGCCCACTCCCTTATCAATATCAAATATTTAATTATTCACATCAAGTAACAATTAACCCTTTGAAAGCAGCATTTGGTGAATATGACCCCAAATAGTGTTTTTTTTTCAAATGTTAACAAAAGAGATAATTATGATATTTACCACAAATATCGACATTTAACAATTTTTGCTTTTCGAATATATGTTATATAGCCGCCGTTCGCCGAACGACATTTTTTATAAATCTTTACAAAACTGAATAATTTCAACAATAGAACACGGAACGGATCTAGAAGAAATAATTTCATATCTGCCAGTGGGCGGAAAAAGGATTTATGAGGTGAAATAGGAGTAATGTTGATAAAACGAAGGAAAAACACATTCAACAAGAAAAAAGATATATGTTTTAAGGGATAAAATAACGTCACACAGAGGAAGAAACTGATGAAAAGCTTTGAGAAGGAAAGAACAAAACACATGGCAGTGAAAGGTACCTGAGGGAGAAAAATGGGCAATACAATGCAAGGTATTTGATTATTTTGTTCTGGGGAGGCATAAAACATGATAAAACATTTTGAAATTAAGAGTTCCTGAGAGGTGGGCATACGAAAAAAGATTCAACCATATGACTATCCAAATGAAGAAGAATTGGATGAGAAAAGTAATAAAGGACTGAAGGTTTGATGCTTAAATGGAGGACACGGACGAGGAAAGGGTAAAGAAAGAAGGACGACAATGGGTGAATTTCATACATTGACTTATGACTGGAAATAACAACTGTTTGATTAAGTGAAGAGTGGAGGATGAATGAAATTGCACTAATAACTCGTACGGCACAATTAAGCATACGACATTATATGATAGTAGCTGCCATTTATTTATTAATATTATACGTATCATTTTATATACTTTATAGTGAGCGTAAGATATTTCTTCAAAAAAGCAACACATTTAAGATCATTTTTAGCAATTGATATTTTAAAGTAAATTTGCTAAACGAAACATCTTAAAGATCCAGAGAATTTTGGGGTCATATTCAAACAACGCTGCTAAAAATGCAACAAGACTCAATAAGTGTAAACGTTATTTACTTTTCTTTCCCTATCGGCCCTTCAGCAACGCGACACCACCCGACGACACTCGCGACCTCTCCCTGATTATGCATTTTATTTAAACAATCACCCTCCATCGACACTCGCGCCAACTCCCTCATCAATATCTAATATTTAATTATTCACATCAAGTAACAATTAACCCTTTGAAAGCAGCATTTGGTGAATATGACCCCAAATAGTGTTTTTTTTCTTCAAATATTAACAAAAGAGATAATTATGATATTTACCACAAATATCGACATTTAACAATTTTTGCTTTTCGAATATATGTTATATAGCCGCCATTCGCCGAACGACATTTTTTATAAATCTTTACAAAACTGAATAATTTCAACAATAGAACACGGAACGGATCTAGAAGAAATAATTACATATCTGCCAGTGGGCGGAAAAAGGATTTAAGAGGTGAAATAGGAGTAATGTGGATAAAACGAAGGAAATACACATACAACCAGAAAAAAGATATTTGTTTTAAGAGATAAAATAACGTCTTACAGAGGAAGAAACTGATGAAAAGCTTTGAGTGGGAAGCAACAAAACACATGGCAGTGTAAGGTACCTGAGGGAGAAAAATGGGCAATACAATGCAAGGTATTTGATTATTTTGTTCTGGGGAGGCATAAAACATGATAGAACATTTTGAAATTAAGAGTTCCTGAGAGGTGGGCATACGAAAAAAGATTCAACCATATGACTATCCAAATGAAGAAGAATTGGATGAGAAAAGCAATAAAGGACTGAAGGTTTGATGCTTAAATGGAGGACACAGACGAGGAAAGGGTAAAGAAAGAAGGACGACAATGGGTGAATTTCATACATTGACTTATGACTGGAAAAAACAACTGTTTGATTAAGTGAAGAGTGGAGGATGAATGAAATTGCACTAATAACTCGTACGGCACAATTAAGCATACGACATTATATGATAGTAGCTGCCATTTATTTATTACTATTATACGTATCATTTTATATACTTTTTAGTGAGCGTAAGATATTTCTTCAAAAAAGCAACACATTTAAGATCATTTTTAGCAATTGATAATTTAAAGTAAATTTGCTAAACGAAACATCTTAAAGATCCAGAGAATTTTGGGGTCATATTCAAACAACGCTGCTAAAAATGCAACAAGACTCAATAAGTGTAAACGTTATTTACTTTTCTTTCCCTATCGGCCCTTCAGCAACGCGACACCACCCGACGACACTCGCGACCTCTCCCTGGTTATGCATTATATTTAAACAATCACCCTCCATCGACACTCGCGCCCACTCCCTTATCAATATCAAATATTTAATTATTCACATCAAGTAACAATTAACCCTTTGAAAGCAGCATTTGGTGAATATGACCCCAAATAGTGTTTTTTTTTTCAAATGTTAACAAAAGAGATAATTATGATATTTACCACAAATATCGACATTTAACAATTTTTGCTTTTCGAATATATGTTATATAGCCGCCGTTCGCCGAACGACATTTTTTATAAATCTTTACAGAACTGAATAATTTCAACAATAGAACACGGAACGGATCTAGAAGAAATAATTTCATATCTGCCAGTGGGCGGAAAAAGGATTTATGAGGTGAAATAGGAGTAATGTTGATAAAACGAAGGAAAAACACATTCAACAAGAAAAAAGATATATGTTTTAAGGGATAAAATAACGTCACACAGAGGAAGAAACTGATGAAAAGCTTTGAGAAGGAAAGAACAAAACACATGGCAGTGAAAGGTACCTGAGGGAGAAAAATGGGCAATACAATGCAAGGTATTTGATTATTTTGTTCTGGGGAGGCATAAAACATGATAGAACATTTTGAAATTAAGAGTTCCTGAGAGGTGGGCATACGAAAAAAGATTCAACCATATGACTATCCAAATGAAGAAGAATTGGATGAGAAAAGTAATAAAGGACTGAAGGTTTGATGCTTAAATGGAGGACACAGACGAGGAAAGGGTAAAGAAAGAAGGACGACAATGGGTGAATTTCATACATTGACTTATGACTGGAAAAAACAACTGTTTGATTAAGTGAAGAGTGGAGGATGAATGAAATTGCACTAATAACTCGTACGGCACAATTAAGCATACGACATTATATGATAGTAGCTGCCATTTATTTATTACTATTATACGTATCATTTTATATACTATTTAGTGAGCGTAAGATATTTCTTCAAAAAAGCAACACATTTAAGATCATTTTTAGCAATTGATAATTTAAAGTAAATTTGCTAAACGAAACATCTTAAAGATCCAGAGAATTTTGGGGTCATATTCAAACAACGCTGCTAAAAATGCAACAAGACTCAATAAGTGTAAACGTTATTTACTTTTCTTTCCCTAACGGCCCTTCAGCAACGCGACACCACCCGACGACACTCGCGACCTCTCCCTGGTTATGCATTATATTTAAACAATCACCCTCCATCGACACTCGCGCCCACTCCCTTATCAATATCAAATATTTAATTATTCACATCAAGTAACAATTAACCCTTTGAAAGCAGCATTTGGTGAATACGACCCCAAATAGTGTTTTTTTTTTTTCAAATGTTAACAAAAGAGATAATTATGATATTTACCACAAATATCGACATTTAACAATTTTTGCTTTTCGAATATATGTTATATAGCCGCCGTTCGCCAAACGACATTTTTTATAAATCTTTACAAAACTGAATAATTTCAACAATAGAACACGGAACGGATCTAGAAGAAATAATTTCATATCTGCCAGTGGGCGGAAAAAGGATTTATGAGGTGAAATAGGAGTAATGTTGATAAAACGAAGGAAAAACACATTCAACAAGAAAAAAGATATATGTTTTAAGGGATAAAATAACGTCACACAGAGGAAGAAACTGATGAAAAGCTTTGAGAAGGAAAGAACAAAACACATGGCAGTGTAAGGTACCTGAGGGAGAAAAATGGGCAATATAATGCAAGGTATTTGATTATTTTGTTCTGGGGAAGCATAAAACATGATGGAACATTTTGAAATTAAGAGTTCCTGAGAGGTGGGCTTACGAAAAATGATTCAACTATATGACTATCCAAATGAAGAAGAATTGGAAGGGAAAAGTAATAAGGGACTCAAGGTTTGATGCTTAAATGGAGGGCACAGACGAGGAAAGGGTAAAGAAAGAAGGACGACAATGGGTGAATTTCATACATTGATTTATGACTGGAAAAAACAACTGTTTGATTAAGTGAAGAGTGGAGGATGAATGAAATTGCACTAATAACTCGTATGGCACAATTAAGCATACGACAACATATGATAGTAACTGCCATTTATTTATTATTATTATACGTATCATTTTATATACTTTAAGGTGAGCGTAAGATATTTCTTCAAAAAAGCAACACATTTAAAGATCATTTTTAGCAATTGATAATTTAAAGTTAATTTGCTAAACGAAACATCTTAAAGATCCAGAGAATTTTGGGGTCATATTCAAACAACGCTGCTTAAAATGCAACATGACTCAATAAGTGTAAACGTTATTTACTTTTCATTCCCCTATCGGCCCCTCAGCAACGCGACACCACCCAACGACACTCGCGACCTCTCCCTTGTTATGCATAATATTTAAACAATCACCCTCCATCGACACTCGCGCCCACTCCCTTATCAATATAAAATATATAATTATTCACATCAAGTAACAATTAACCCTTTGAAAGCAGCATTTGGTGAATATGACCCGAAATAGTGTTTTTTTTTTTTCAAATGTTAACAAAAGAGATAATTTTGAAATTTATAAAAAATATCGACATTTAACAATTTTTGCTTTTCGAATATATGTTATATAGCCGCCGTTCGCCGAACGACATTTTTTATAAATCTTTACAAAACTGAATAATTTCAACAATAGAACACGGAACGGATCTAGAAGAAATAAATTCATATCTGCCAGTGGGCGGAAAAAGGATATAAGAGGTGAAATAGGAGTAATGTTGATAAAACGAAGGAAAAACACATTCAACCAGAAAAAAGATATATGTTTTAAGAGATAAAATAACGTCACACAGACGAAGAAACTGATGAAAAGCTTTGAGTGGGAAGCAACAAAACACATGGCAGTGTAAGGTACCTGAGGGAGAAAAATGGGCAATACAATGCAAGGTATTTGATTATTTTGTTCTGGGGAAGCATAAAACATGATAGAACATTTTGAAATTAAGAGTTCCTGAGAGGTGGGCATACAAAAAAAGATTCAACCATATGGCTATCCAAATGAAGAAGAATTGGATGAGAAAAGTAATAAAGGACTGAAGGTTTGATGCTTAAATGGAGGACACAGACGAGGAAAGGGTAAAGAAAGAAGGACGACCATGGGTGAATTTCATAAATTGATTTATGACTGGAAAAAACAACTATTTGATTAAGTGAAGAGTGGAGGATGAATGAAATTGCAAAAATAACTCGTATGGCCCAATCAAGCATACGACATTATATGATAGTAGCTGCCATTTATTTATTACTATTATACGTATCATTTTATCTACCATTTAGTGAGCGTAAGATATTTCTTCAAAAAAGCAACACATTTAAAGATCATTTTTAGCAATTGATAATTTAAAGTTAATTTGCTAAAAGAAAGTTCTTAAAGATCCAGAGAATTTTGGGGTCATATTCAAACAACGCTGCTTAAAATGCAACATGACTCAATAAGTGTAAACGTTATTTACTTTTCATTCCCCTATCGGCCCCTCAGCAACGCGACACCACCCAACGACACTCGCGACCTCTCCCTTGTTATGCATAATATTTAAACAATCACCCTCCATCGACACTCGCGCCCACTCCCTTATCAATATCAAATATTTAATTATTCACATCAAGTAACAATTAACCCTTTGAAAACAGCATTTGGTGAATATGACCCCAAATAGTGTTTTTTTTTTTCAAATGTTAACAAAAGAGATAATTATGATATTTACCACAAATATCGACATTTAACAATTTTTGCTTTTCGAATATATGTTATATAGCCGCCGTTCGCCGAACGACATTTTTTATAAATCTTTACAAAACTGAATAATTTCAACAATAGAACACGGAACGGATCTAGAAGAAATAATTTCATATCTGCCAGTGGGCGGAAAAAGGATTTAAGAGGTGAAATAGGAGTAATGTTGATAAAACGAAGGAAAAACACATTCAACCAGAAAAAAGATATATGTTTTAAGAGATAAAATAACGTCTTACAGAGGAAGAAACTGATGAAAAGCTTTGAGTGGGAAGCAACAAAACACATGGCAGTGTAAGGTACCTGAGGGAGAAAAATGGGCAATACAATGCAAGGTATTTGATTATTTTGTTCTGGGGAGGCATAAAACATGATAGAACATTTTGAAATTAAGAGTTCCTGAGAGGTGGGCATACGAAAAATGATTCAACCATATGACTATCCAAATGAAGAAGAATTGGATGAGAAAAGTAATAAAGGACTGAAGGTTTGATGCTTAAATGAAGGACACAGACGAAGAAAGGGTAAAGAAAGAAGGACGACAATGGGTGAATTTCATACATTGACTTATGACTGGAAAAAACAACTCTTTGATTAAGTGAAGAGTCGAGGATGAATGAAATTGCACTAATAACTCGTACGGCACAAATAAGCATACGACATTATATGATAGTAGCTGCCATTTATTCATTACTATTATACGTATCATTTTATATACTATTTAGTGAGCGTAAGATATTTCTTCAAAAAAGCAACACATTTAAGATCATTTTTAGCAATTGATAATTTAAAGTAAATTTGCTAAACGAAACATCTTAAAGATCCAGAGAATTTTGGGGTCATATTCAATCAACGCTGCTAAAAATGCAACAAGACTCAATAAGTGTAAACGTTATTTACTTTTCTTTCCCTATCGGCCCTTCAGCAACGCGACACCACCCGACGACACTCGCGACCTCTCCCTGGTTATGCATTATATTTAAACAATCACCCTCCATCGACACTTGCGCCCACTCCCTTATCAATATCAAATATTTAATTATTCACATCAAGTAACTATTAACCCTTTGAAAGCAGCATTTGGTGAATATGACCCCAAATAGTGTTTTTTTTTTCAAATGTTAACAAAAGAGATAATTATGATATTTACCACAAATATCGACATTTAACAATTTTTGCTTTTCGAATATATGTTATATAGCCGCCGTTCGCCGAACGACATTTTTTATAAATCTTTTCAAAACTGAATAATTTCAACAATAGAACACGGAACGGATCTAGAAGAAATAATTTCATATCTGCCAGTGGGCGGAAAAAGGATTTATGAGGTGAAATAGGAGTAATGTTGATAAAACGAAGGAAAAACACATTCAACAAGAAAAAAGATATATGTTTTAAGGGATAAAATAACGTCACACAGAGGAAGAAACTGATGAAAAGCTTTGAGAAGGAAAGAACAAAACACATGGCAGTGAAAGGTACCTGAGGGAGAAAAATGGGCAATATAATGCAAGGTATTTGATTATTTTGTTCTGGGGAAGCATAAAACATGATGGAACATTTTGAAATTAAGAGTTCCTGAGAGGTGGGCTTACGAAAAATGATTCAACTATATGACTATCCAAATGAAGAAGAATTGGAAGGGAAAAGTAATAAGGGACTGAAGGTTTGATGCTTAAATGGAGGGCACAGACGAGGAAAGGGTAAAGAAAGAAGGACGACAATGGGTGAATTTCATACATTGATTTATGACTGGAAAAAACTACTGTTTGATTAAGTGAAGAGTGGAGGATGAATGAAATTGCACTAATAACTCGTACGGCACAATTAAGCATACGACATTATATGATAGTAGCTGCCATTTATTTATTACTATTATACGTATCATTTTATATACTATTTAGTGAGCGTAAGATATTTCTTCAAAAAAGCAACACATTTAAGATCATTTTTAGCAATTGATAATTTAAAGTAAATTTGCTAAACGAAACATCTTAAAGATCCAGAGAATTTTGGGGTCATATTCAAACAACGCTGCTAAAAATGCAACAAGACTCAATAAGTGTAAACGTTATTTACTTTTCTTTCCCTAACGGCCCTTCAGCAACGCGACACCACCCGACGACACTCCCGACCTCTCCCTGGTTATGCATTATATTTAAACAATCACCCTCCATCGACACTCGCGCCCACTCCCTTATCAATATCAAATATTTAATTATTCACATCAAGTAACAATTAACCCTTTGAAAGCAGCATTTGGTGAATATGACCCCAAATAGTGTTTTTTTTTTCAAATGTTAACAAAAGAGATAATTATGATATTTACCACAAATATCGACATTTAACAATTTTTGCTTTTCGAATATATGTTATATAGCAGCCGTTCGCCGAACGACATTTTTTATAAATCTTTACAAAACTGAATAATTTCAACAATAGAACACGGAACGGATCTAGAAGAAATAATTACATATCTGCCAGTGGGCGGAAAAAGGATTTAAGAGGTGAAATAGGAGTAATGTCGATAAAACGAAGGAAATACACATACAACCAGAAAAAAGATATTTGTTTTAAGAGATAAAATAACGTCACACAGACGAAGAAACTGATGAAAAGCTTTGAGAAGGAAACAACATAACACATGGCAGTGAAAGGTACCTGAGGGAGAAAAATGGGCAATACAATGCAAGGCATTTGATTATTTTGTTCTGGGGAAGCATAAAACATGATGGAACATTTTGAAATTAAGAATTCCTGAGAGGTGGGCTTACGAAAAAAGATTCAACCATATGACTATCCAAATGAAGAAGAATTGGATGAGAAAAGTAATAAGGGACTGAAGGTTTGATGCTTAAATGGTGGGCACAGACGAGGAAAGGGTAAAGAAAGAAGGACGACAATGGGTGAATTTCATACATTGATTTATGACTGGAAAAAACTACTGTTTGATTAAGTGAAGAGTGGAGGATGAATGAAATTGCACTAATAACTCGTACGGCACAATTAAGCATACGACATTATATGATAGTAGCTGCCATTTATTTATTAATATTATACGTATCATTTTATATAATATTTAGTGAGCGTAAGATATTTCTTCAAAAAAGCAACACATTTAAGATCATTTTTAGCAATTGATAATTTAAAGTAAATTTGCTAAACGAAACATCTTAAAGATCCAGAGAATTTTGGGGTCATATTCAAACAACGCTGCTAAAAATGCAACAAGACTCAATAAGTGTAAACGTTATTTACTTTTCTTTCCCTATCGGCCCTTCAGCAACGCGACACCACCCGACGACACTCGCGACCTCTCCCTGGTTATGCATTATATTTAAACAATCACCCTCCATCGACACTCGCGCCCACTCCCTTATCAATATCAAATATTTAATTATTCACATCAAGTAACAATTAACCCTTTGAAAGCAGCATTTGGTGAATATGACCCCAAATAGTGTTTTTTTTTTCAAATGTTAACAAAAGAGATAATTATGATATTTACCACAAATATCGACATTTAACAATTTTTGCTTTTCGAATATATGTTATATAGCCGCCGTTCGCCGAACGACATTTTTTATAAATCTTTACAAAACTGAATAATTTCAACAATAGAACACGGAACGGATCTAGAAGAAATAATTTCATATCTGCCAGTGGGCGGAAAAAGGATTTATGAGGTGAAATAGGAGTAATGTTGTAAAACGAAGGAAAAACATATTCAACAAGAAAAAAGATATATGTTTTAAGGGATAAAATAACGTCACACAGAGGAAGAAACTGATGAAAAGCTTTGAGAAGGAAAGAACAAAACACATGGCAGTGAAAGGTACCTGAGGGAGAAAAATGGGCAATACAATGCAAGGTATTTGATTATTTTGTTCTGGGGAGGCATAAAACATGATAAAACATTTTGAAATTAAGAGTTCCTGAGAGGTGGGCATACGAAAAAAGATTCAACCATATGACTATCCAAATGAAGAAGAATTGGATGAGAAAAGTAATAAAGGACTGAAGGTTTGATGCTTAAATGGAGGACACGGACGAGGAAAGGGTAAAGAAAGAAGGACGACAATGGGTGAATTTCATACATTGACTTATGACTGGAAAAAACAACTGTTTGATTAAGTGAAGAGTGGAGGATGAATGAAATTGCACTAATAACTCGTACGGCACAATTAAGCATACGACATTATATGATAGTAGCTGCCATTTATTTATTAATATTATACGTATCATTTTATATACTATTTAGTGAGCGTAAGATATTTCTTCAAAAAAGCAACACATTTAAGATCATTTTTAGCAATTGATAATTTAAAGTAAATTTGCTAAACGAAACATCTTAAAGATCCAGAGAATTTTGGGGTCATATTCAATCAACGCTGCTAAAAATGCAACAAGACTCAATAAGTGTAAACGTTATTTACTTTTCATTCCCCTATCGGCCCCTCAGCAACGCGACACCACCCGACGACACTCGCGACCTCTCCCT
The DNA here is from genome assembly GCA_947579665.1 of Sympetrum striolatum. Taxonomy (NCBI): domain Eukaryota; kingdom Metazoa; phylum Arthropoda; class Insecta; order Odonata; family Libellulidae; genus Sympetrum; species Sympetrum striolatum. Next base: position 80,016,604 of record OX388346.1, read on the forward strand.
GGTTATGCATAATATTTAAACAATCACCCTCCATCGACACTCGCGCCCACTCCCTTATCAATATCAAATATTTAATTATTCACATCAAGTAACAATTAACCCTTTGAAAAAAGCATTTGGTGAATATGACCCCAAATAGTGTTTTTTTTTTTTCAAATGTTAACAAAAGAGATAATTATGATATTTACCACAAATATCGACATTTAACAATTTTTGCTTTTCGAATATATGTTATATAGCCGCCGTTCGCCGAACGACATTTTTTATAAATCTTTACAAAACTGAATAATTTCAACAATAGAACACGGAACGGATCTAGAAGAAATAATTTCATATCTGCCAGTGGGCGGAAAAAGGATTTAAGAGGTGAAATAGGAGTAATGTTGATAAAACGAAGGAAAAACACATTCAACCAGAAAAAAGATATATGTTTTAAGAGATAAAATAACGTCTTACAGAGGAAGAAACTGATGAAAAGCTTTGAGTGGGAAGCAACAAAACACATGGCAGTGTAAGGTACCTGAGGGAGAAAAATGGGCAATACAATGCAAGGTATTTGATTATTTTGTTCTGGGGAGGCATAAAACATGATAGAACATTTTGAAATTAAGAGTTCCTGAGAGGTGGGCATACGAAAAAAGATTCAACCATATGACTATCCAAATGAAGAAGAATTGGATGAGAAAAGTAATAAAGGACTGAAGGTTTGATGCTTAAATGGAGGACACAGACGAGGAAAGGGTAAAGAAAGAAGGACGACAATGGGTGAATTTCATACATTGACTTATGACTGGAAAAAACAACTGTTTGATTAAGTGAAGAGTGGAGGATGAATGAAATTGCACTAATAACTCGTACGGCACAATTAAGCATACGACATTATATGATAGTAGCTGCCATTTATTTATTACTATTATACGTATCATTTTATATACTTTTTAGTGAGCGTAAGATATTTCTTCAAAAAAGCAACACATTTAAGATCATTTTTAGCAATTGATAATTTAAAGTAAATTTGCTAAACGAAACATCTTAAAGATCCAGAGAATTTTGGGGTCATATTCAAACAACGCTGCTAAAAATGCAACAAGACTCAATAAGTGTAAACGTTATTTACTTTTCTTTCCCTATCGGCCCTTCAGCAACGCGACACCACCCGACGACACTCGCGACCTCTCCCTGGTTATGCATTATATTTAAACAATCACCCTCCATCGACACTCGCGCCCACTCCTTTATCAATATCTAATATTTAATTATTCACATCAAGTAACAATTAACCCTTTGAAAGCAGCATTTGGTGAATATGACCCCAAATAGTGTTTTTTTTCTTCAAATATTAACAAAAGAGATAATTATGATATTTACCACAAATATCGACATTTAACAATTTTTGCTTTTCGAATATATGTTATATAGCCGCCGTTCGCCGAACGACATTTTTTATAAATCTTTACAAAACTGAATAATTTCAACAATAGAACACGGAACGGATCTAGAAGAAATAATTACATATCTAACAGTGGGCGGAAAAAGGATTTAAGAGGTGAAATAGGAGTAATGTCAATAAAACGAAGGAAATATACATACAACCAGAAAAAAGATATTTGTTTTAAGAGATAAAATAACGTCACACAGACGAAGAAACTGATGAAAAGCTTTGAGAAGGAAACAACATAACACATGGCAGTGAAAGGTACCTGAGGGAGAAAAATGGGCAATACAATGCAAGGCATTTGATTATTTTGTTCTGGGGAAGCATAATACATGATGGAACATTTTGAAATTAAGAATTCCTGAGAGGTGGGCTTACGAAAAAAGATTCAACCATATGACTATCCAAATGAAGAAGAATTGGATGAGAAAAGTAATAAGGGACTGAAGGTTTGATGCTTAAATGGTGGGCACAGACGAGGAAAGGGTAAAGAAAGAAGGACGACAATGGGTGAATTTCATACATTGATTTATGACTGGAAAAAACTACTGTTTGATTAAGTGAAGAGTGGAGGATGAATGAAATTGCACTAATAACTCGTACGGCACAATTAAGCATACGACATTATATGATAGTAGCTGCCATTTATTTATTAATATTATACGTATCATTTTATATAATATTTAGTGAGCGTAAGATATTTCTTCAAAAAAGCAACACATTTAAGATCATTTTTAGCAATTGATAATTTAAAGTAAATTTGCTAAACGAAACATCTTAAAGATCCAGAGAATTTTGGGGTCATATTCAAACAACGCTGCTAAAAATGCAACAAGACTCAATAAGTGTAAACGTTATTTACTTTTCTTTCCCTATCGGCCCTTCAGCAACGCGACACCACCCGACGACACTCGCGACCTCTCCCTGGTTATGCATTATATTTAAACAATCACCCTCCATCGACACTCGCGCCCACTCCCTTATCAATATCAAATATTTAATTATTCACATCAAGTAACAATTAACCCTTTGAAAGCAGCATTTGGTGAATATGACCCCAAATAGTGTTTTTTTTTCAAATGTTAACAAAAGAGATAATTATGATATTTACCACAAATATCGACATTTAACAATTTTTGCTTTTCGAATATATGTTATATAGCCGCCGTTCGCCGAACGACATTTTTTATAAATCTTTACAAAACTGAATAATTTCAACAATAGAACACGGAACGGATCTAGAAGAAATAATTTCATATCTGCCAGTGGGCGGAAAAAGGATTTATGAGGTGAAATAGGAGTAATGTTGATAAAACGAAGGAAAAACACATTCAACAAGAAAAAAGATATATGTTTTAAGGGATAAAATAACGTCACACAGAGGAATAAACTGATGAAAAGCTTTGAGAAGGAAAGAACAAAACACATGGCAGTGAAAGGTACCTGAGGGAGAAAAATGGGCAATACAATGCAAGGTATTTGATTATTTTGTTCTGGGGAGGCATAAAACATGATAGAACATTTTGAAATTAAGAGTTCCTGAGAGGTGGGCATACGAAAAAAGATTCAACCATATGACTATCCAAATGAAGAAGAATTGGATGAGAAAAGTAATAAAGGACTGAAGGTTTGATGCTTAAATGGAGGACACAGACGAGGAAAGGGTAAAGAAAGAAGGACGACAATGGGTGAATTTCATACATTGACTTATGACTGGAAAAAACAACTGTTTGATTAAGTGAAGAGTGGAGGATGAATGAAATTGCACTAATAACTCGTACGGCACAATTAAGCATACGACATTATATGATAGTAGCTGCCATTTATTTATTACTATTATACGTATCATTTTATATACTATTTAGTGAGCGTAAGATATTTCTTCAAAAAAGCAACACATTTAAGATCATTTTTAGCAATTGATAATTTAAAGTAAATTTGCTAAACGAAACATCTTAAAGATCCAGAGAATTTTGGGGTCATATTCAAACAACGCTGCTAAAAATGCAACAAGACTCAATAAGTGTAAACGTTATTTACTTTTCTTTCCCTAACGGCCCTTCAGCAACGCGACACCACCCGACGACACTCGCGACCTCTCCCTGGTTATGCATTATATTTAAACAATCACCCTCCATCGACACTCGCGCCCACTCCCTTATCAATATCAAATATTTAATTATTCACATCAAGTAACAATTAACCCTTTGAAAGCAGCATTTGGTGAATACGACCCCAAATAGTGTTTTTTTTTTTCAAATGTTAACAAAAGAGATAATTATGATATTTACCACAAATATCGACATTTAACAATTTTTGCTTTTCGAATATATGTTATATAGCCGCCGTTCGCCAAACGACATTTTTTATAAATCTTTACAAAACTGAATAATTTCAACAATAGAACACGGAACGGATCTAGAAGAAATAATTTCATATCTGCCAGTGGGCGGAAAAAGGATTTATGAGGTGAAATAGGAGTAATGTTGATAAAACGAAGGAAAAACACATTCAACAAGAAAAAAGATATATGTTTTAAGGGATAAAATAACGTCACACAGAGGAAGAAACTGATGAAAAGCTTTGAGAAGGAAAGAACAAAACACATGGCAGTGAAAGGTACCTGAGGGAGAAAAATGGGCAATATAATGCAAGGTATTTGATTATTTTGTTCTGGGGAAGCATAAAACATGATGGAACATTTTGAAATTAAGAGTTCCTGAGAGGTGGGCTTACGAAAAATGATTCAACTATATGACTATCCAAATGAAGAAGAATTGGAAGGGAAAAGTAATAAGGGACTCAAGGTTTGATGCTTAAATGGAGGGCACAGACGAGGAAAGGGTAAAGAAAGAAGGACGACAATGGGTGAATTTCATACATTGATTTATGACTGGAAAAAACAACTGTTTGATTAAGTGAAGAGTGGAGGATGAATGAAATTGCACTAATAACTCGTATGGCACAATTAAGCATACGACAACATATGATAGTAACTGCCATTTATTTATTATTATTATACGTATCATTTTATATACTTTAAGGTGAGCGTAAGATATTTCTTCAAAAAAGCAACACATTTAAAGATCATTTTTAGCAATTGATAATTTAAAGTTAATTTGCTAAACGAAACATCTTAAAGATCCAGAGAATTTTGGGGTCATATTCAAACAACGCTGCTTAAAATGCAACATGACTCAATAAGTGTAAACGTTATTTACTTTTCATTCCCCTATCGGCCCCTCAGCAACGCGACACCACCCAACGACACTCGCGACCTCTCCCTTGTTATGCATAATATTTAAACAATCACCCTCCATCGACACTCGCGCCCACTCCCTTATCAATATCAAATATTTAATTATTCACATCAAGTAACAATTAACCCTTTGAAAACAGCATTTGGTGAATATGACCCCAAATAGTGTTTTTTTTTTTTCAAATGTTAACAAAAGAGATAATTATGATATTTACCACAAATATCGACATTTAACAATTTTTGCTTTTCGAATATATGTTATATAGCCGCCGTTCGCCGAACGACATTTTTTATAAATCTTTACAAAACTGAATAATTTCAACAATAGAACACGGAACGGATCTAGAAGAAATAATTTCATATCTGCCAGTGGGCGGAAAAAGGATTTAAGAGGTGAAATAGGAGTAATGTTGATAAAACGAAGGAAAAACACATTCAACCAGAAAAAAGATATATGTTTTAAGAGATAAAATAACGTCTTACAGAGGAAGAAACTGATGAAAAGCTTTGAGTGGGAAGCAACAAAACACATGGCAGTGTAAGGTACCTGAGGGAGAAAAATGGGCAATACAATGCAAGGTATTTGATTATTTTGTTCTGGGGAGGCATAAAACATGATAGAACATTTTGAAATTAAGAGTTCCTGAGAGGTGGGCATACGAAAAATGATTCAACCATATGACTATCCAAATGAAGAAGAATTCGATGAGAAAAGTAATAAAGGACTGAAGGTTTGATGCTTAAATGAAGGACACAGACGAGGAAAGGGTAAAGAAAGAAGGACGACAATGGGTGAATTTCATACATTGACTTATGACTGGAAAAAACAACTCTTTGATTAAGTGAAGAGTCGAGGATGAATGAAATTGCACTAATAACTCGTACGGCACAAATAAGCATACGACATTATATGATAGTAGCTGCCATTTATTCATTACTATTATACGTATCATTTTATATACTATTTAGTGAGCGTAAGATATTTCTTCAAAAAAGCAACACATTTAAGATCATTTTTAGCAATTGATAATTTAAAGTAAATTTGCTAAACGAAACATCTTAAAGATCCAGAGAATTTTGGGGTCATATTCAAACAACGCTGCTAAAAATGCAACAAGACTCAATAAGTGTAAACGTTATTTACTTTTCTTTCCCTATCGGCCCTTCAGCAACGCGACACCACCCGACGACACTCGCGACCTCTCCCTGGTTATGCATTATATTTAAACAATCACCCTCCATCGACACTTGCGGCCACTCCCTTATCAATATCAAATATTTAATTATTCACATCAAGTAACTATTAACCCTTTGAAAGCAGCATTTGGTGAATATGACCCCAAATAGTGTTTTTTTTTTCAAATGTTAACAAAAGAGATAATTATGATATTTACCACAAATATCGACATTTAACAATTTTTGCTTTTCGAATATATGTTATATAGCCGCCGTTCGCCGAACGACATTTTTTATAAATCTTAACAAAACTGAATAATTTCAACAATAGAACACGGAACGGATCTAGAAGAAATAATTTCATATCTGCCAGTGGGCGGAAAAAGGATTTATGAGGTGAAATAGGAGTAATGTTGATAAAACGAAGGAAAAACACATTCAACAAGAAAAAAGATATATGTTTTAAGGGATAAAATAACGTCACACAGAGGAAGAAACTGATGAAAAGCTTTGAGAAGGAAAGAACAAAACACATGGCAGTGAAAGGTACCTGAGGGAGAAAAATGGGCAATATAATGCAAGGTATTTGATTATTTTGTTCTGGGGAAGCATAAAACATGATGGAACATTTTGAAATTAAGAGTTCCTGAGAGGTGGGCTTACGAAAAATGATTCAACTAAATGACCATCCAAATGAAGAAGAATTGGAAGGGAAAAGTAATAAAGGACTGAAGGTTTGATGCTTAAATGGAGGGCACAGACGAGGAAAGGGTAAAGAAAGAAGGACGACAATGGGTGAATTTCATACATTGATTTATGACTGGAAAAAACTACTGTTTGATTAAGTGAAGAGTGGAGGATGAATGAAATTGCACTAATAACTCGTACGGCACAATTAAGCATACGACATTATATGATAGTAGCTGCCATTTATTTATTACTATTATACGTATCATTTTATATACTATTTAGTGAGCGTAAGATATTTCTTCAAAAAAGCAACACATTTAAGATCATTTTTAGCAATTGATAATTTAAAGTAAATTTGCTAAACGAAACATCTTAAAGATCCAGAGAATTTTGGGGTCATATTCAAACAACGCTGCTAAAAATGCAACAAGACTCAATAAGTGTAAACGTTATTTACTTTTCTTTCCCTATCGGCCCTTCAGCAACGCGACACCACCCGACGACACTCGCGACCTCTCCCTGGTTATGCATTATATTTAAACAATCACCCTCCATCGACACTCGCGCCCACTCCCTTATCAATATCTAATATTTAATTATTCACATCAAGTAACAATTAACCCTTTGAAAGCAGCATTTGGTGAATATGACCCCAAATAGTGTTTTTTTTTCAAATGTTAACAAAAGAGATAATTATGATATTTACCACAAATATCGACATTTAACAATTTTTGCTTTTCGAATATATGTTATATAGCCGCCGTTCGCCGAACGACATTTTTTATAAATCTTTACAAAACTGAATAATTTCAACAATAGAACACGGAACGGATCTAGAAGAAATAATTTCATATCTGCCAGTGGGCGGAAAAAGGATTTATGAGGTGAAATAGGAGTAATGTTGATAAAACGAAGGAAAAACACATTCAACAAGAAAAAAGATATATGTTTTAAGGGATAAAATAACGTCACACAGAGGAAGAAACTGATGAAAAGCTTTGAGAAGGAAAGAACAAAACACATGGCAGTGAAAGGTACCTGAGGGAGAAAAATGTGCAATACAATGCAAGGTATTTGATTATTTTGTTCTGGGGAGGCATAAAACATGATAGAACATTTTGAAATTAAGAGTTCCTGAGAGGTGGGCATACGAAAAAAGATTAAACCATATGACTATCCAAATGAAGAAGAATTGGATGAGAAAAGTAATAAAGGACTGAAGGTTTGATGCTTAAATGGAGGACACGGACGAGGAAAGGGTAAAGAAAGAAGGACGACAATGGGTGAATTTCATACATTGACTTATGACTGGAAAAAACAACTGTTTGATTAAGTGAAGAGTGGAGGATGAATGAAATTGCACTAATAACTCGTACGGCACAATTAAGCATACGACATTATATGATAGTAGCTGCCATTTATTTATTAATATTATACGTATCATTTTATATACTATTTAGTGAGCGTAAGATATTTCTTCAAAAAAGCAACACATTTAAGATCATTTTTAGCAATTGATAATTTAAAGTAAATTTGCTAAACGAAACATCTTAAAGATCCAGAGAATTTTGGGGTCATATTCAATCAACGCTGCTAAAAATGCAACAAGACTCAATAAGTGTAAACGTTATTTACTTTTCATTCCCCTATCGGCCCCTCAGCAACGCGACACCACCCGACGACACTCGCGACCTCTCCCTGGTTATGCATAATATTTAAACAATCACCCTCCATCGACACTCGCGCCCACTCCCTTATCAATATCAAATATTTAATTATTCACATCAAGTAACAATTAACCCTTTGAAAACAGCATTTGGTGAATATGACCCCAAATAGTGTTTTTTTTTTCAAATGTTAACAAAAGAGATAATTATGATATTTACCACAAATATCGACATTTAACAATTTTTGCTTTTCGAATATATGTTATATAGCCGCCGTTCGCCGAACGACATTTTTTATAAATCTTTACAAAACTGAATAATTTCAACAATAGAACACGGAACGGATCTAGAAGAAATAATTTCATATCTGCCAGTGGGCGGAAAAAGGATTTAAGAGGTGAAATAGGAGTAATGTTGATAAAACGAAGGAAAAACACATTCAACCAGAAAAAAGATATATGTTTTAAGAGATAAAAAAACGTCTTACAGAGGAAGAAACTGATGAAAAGCTTTGAGTGGGAAGCAACAAAACACATGGCAGTGTAAGGTACCTGAGGGAGAAAAATGGGCAATTCAATGCAAGGCATTTGATTATTTTGTTCTGGGGAAGCATAAAACATGATGGAACATTTTGAAATTAAGAATTCCTGAGAGGTGGGCTTACGAAAAAAGATTCAACCATATGACTATCCAAATGAAGAAGAATTGGATGAGAAAAGTAATAAGGGACTGAAGGTTTGATGCTTAAATGGTGGGCACAGACGAGGAAAGGGTAAAGAAAGAAGGACGACAATGGGTGAATTTCATACATTGATTTATGACTGGAAAAAACTACTGTTTGATTAAGTGAAGAGTGGAGGATGAATGAAATTGCACTAATAACTCGTACGGCACAATTAAGCATACGACATTATATGATAGTAGCTGCCATTTATTTATTAATATTATACGTATCATTTTATATAATATTTAGTGAGCGTAAGATATTTCTTCAAAAAAGCAACACATTTAAGATCATTTTTAGCAATTGATAATTTAAAGTAAATTTGCTAAACGAAACATCTTAAAGATCCAGAGAATTTTGGGGTCATATTCAAACAACGCTGCTAAAAATGCAACAAGACTCAATAAGTGTAAACGTTATTTACTTTTCTTTCCCTATCGGCCCTTCAGCAACGCGACACCACCCGACGACACTCGCGACCTCTCCCTGGTTATGCATTATATTTAAACAATCACCCTCCATCGACACTCGCGCCCACTCCCTTATCAATATCAAATATTTAATTATTCACATCAAGTAACAATTAACCCTTTGAAAGCAGCATTTGGTGAATATGACCCCAAATAGTGTTTTTTTTTCAAATGTTAACAAAAGAGATAATTATGATATTTACCACAAATATCGACATTTAACAATTTTTGCTTTTCGAATATATGTTATATAGCCGCCGTTCGCCGAACGACATTTTTTATAAATCTTTACAAAACTGAATAATTTCAACAATAGAACACCTAACGGATCTAGAAGAAATAATTTCATATCTGCCAGTGGGCGGAAAAAGGATTTAAGAGGTGAAATAGGAGTAATGTTGATAAAACGAAGGAAAAACACATTCAACCAGAAAAAAGATATATGTTTTAAGAGATAAAATAACGTCTTACAGAGGAAGAAACTGATGAAAAGCTTTGAGTGGGAAGCAACAAAACACATGGCAGTGTAAGGTACCTGAGGGAGAAAAATGGGCAATACAATGCAAGGTATTTGATTATTTTGTTCTGGGGAGGCATAAAACATGATAGAACATTTTGAAATTAAGAGTTCCTGAGAGGTGGGCATACGAAAAAAGATTCAACCATATGACTATCCAAATGAAGAAGAATTGGATGAGAAAAGTAATAAAGGACTGAAGGTTTGATGCTTAAATGGAGGACACAGACGAGGAAAGGGTAAAGAAAGAAGGACGACAATGGGTGAATTTCATACATTGACTTATGACTGGAAAAAACAACTGTTTGATTAAGTGAAGAGTGGAGGATGAATGAAATTGCACTAATAACTCGTACGGCACAATTAAGCATACGACATTATATGATAGTAGCTGCCATTTATTTATTACTATTATACGTATCATTTTATATACTTTTTAGTGAGCGTAAGATATTTCTTCAAAAAAGCAACACATTTAAGATCATTTTTAGCAATTGATAATTTAAAGTAAATTTGCTAAACGAAACATCTTAAAGATCCAGAGAATTTTGGGGTCATATTCAAACAACGCTGCTAAAAATGCAACAAGACTCAATAAGTGTAAACGTTATTTACTTTTCTTTCCCTATCGGCCCTTCAGCAACGCGACACCACCCGACGACACTCGCGACCTCTCCCTGGTTATGCATTATATTTAAACAATCACCCTCCATCGACACTCGCGCCCACTCCCTTATCAATATCTAATATTTAATTATTCACATCAAGTAACAATTAACCCTTTGAAAGCAGCATTTGGTGAATATGACCCCAAATAGTGTTTTTTTTCTTCAAATATTAACAAAAGAGATAATTATGATATTTACCACAAATATCGACATTTAACAATTTTTGCTTTTCGAATATATGTTATATAGCCGCCGTTCGCCGAACGACATTTTTTATAAATCTTTACAAAACTGAATAATTTCAACAATAGAACACGGAACGGATCTAGAAGAAATAATTACATATCTGCCAGTGGGCGGAAAAAGTATTTAAGAGGTGAAATAGGAGTAATGTTGATAAAACGAAGGAAATACACATACAACCAGAAAAAAGATATTTGTTTTAAGAGATAAAATAACGTCACACAGACGAAGAAACTGATGAAAAGCTTTGAGAAGGAAACAACATAACACATGGCAGTGACAGGTACCTGAGGGAGAAAAATGGGCAATTCAATGCAAGGCATTTGATTATTTTGTTCTGGGGAAGCATAAAACATGATGGAACATTTTGAAATTAAGAATTCCTGAGAGGTGGGCTTACGAAAAAAGATTCAACCATATGACTATCCAAATGAAGAAGAATTGGATGAGAAAAGTAATAAGGGACTGAAGGTTTGATGCTTAAATGGTGGGCACAGACGAGGAAAGGGTAAAGAAAGAAGGACGACAATGGGTGAATTTCATACATTGATTTATGACTGGAAAAAACTACTGTTTGATTAAGTGAAGAGTGGAGGATGAATGAAATTGCACTAATAACTCGTACGGCACAATTAAGCATACGACATTATATGATAGTAGCTGCCATTTATTTATTAATATTATACGTATCATTTTATATAATATTTAGTGAGCGTAAGATATTTCTTCAAAAAAGCAACACATTTAAGATCATTTTTAGCAATTGATAATTTAAAGTAAATTTGCTAAACGAAACATCTTAAAGATCCAGAGAATTTTGGGGTCATATTCAAACAACGCTGCTAAAAATGCAACAAGACTCAATAAGTGTAAACGTTATTTACTTTTCTTTCCCTATCGGCCCTTCAGCAACGCGACACCACCCGACGACACTCGCGACCTCTCCCTGGTTATGCATTATATTTAAACAATCACCCTCCATCGACACTCGCGCCCACTCCCTTATCAATATCAAATATTTAATTATTCACATCAAGTAACAATTAACCCTTTGAAAGCAGCATTTGGTGAATATGACCCCAAATAGTGTTTTTTTTTTCAAATGTTAACAAAAGAGATAATTATGATATTTACCACAAATATCGACATTTAACAATTTTTGCTTTTCGAATATATGTTATATAGCCGCCGTTCGCCGAACGACATTTTTTATAAATCTTTACAAAACTGAATAATTTCAACAATAGAACACCTAACGGATCTAGAAGAAATAATTTCATATCTGCCAGTGGGCGGAAAAAGGATTTAAGAGGTGAAATAGGAGTAATGTTGATAAAACGAAGGAAAAACACATTCAACCAGAAAAAAGATATATGTTTTAAGAGATAAAATAACGTCTTACAGAGGAAGAAACTGATGAAAAGCTTTGAGTGGGAAGCAACAAAACACATGGCAGTGTAAGGTACCTGAGGGAGAAAAATGGGCAATACAATGCAAGGTATTTGATTATTTTGTTCTGGGGAGGCATAAAACATGATAGAACATTTTGAAATTAAGAGTTCCTGAGAGGTGGGCATACGAAAAATGATTCAACCATATGACTATCCAAATGAAGAAGAATTGGATGAGAAAAGTAATAAAGGACTGAAGGTTTGATGCTTAAATGAAGGACACAGACGAGGAAAGGGTAAAGAAAGAAGGACGACAATGGGTGAATTTCATACATTGACTTATGACTGGAAAAAACAACTCTTTGATTAAGTGAAGAGTCGAGGATGAATGAAATTGCACTAATAACTCGTACGGCACAAATAAGCATACGACATTATATGATAGTAGCTGCCATTTATTTATTACTATTATACGTATCATTTTATATACTATTTAGTGAGCGTAAGATATTTCTTCAAAAAAGCAACACATTTAAGATCATTTTTAGCAATTGATAATTTAAAGTAAATTTGCTAAACGAAACATCTTAAAGATCCAGAGAATTTTGGGGTCATATTCAAACAACGCTGCTAAAAATGCAACAAGACTCAATAAGTGTAAACGTTATTTACTTTTCTTTCCCTATCGGCCCTTCAGCAACGCGACACCACCCGACGACACTCGCGACCTCTCCCTGGTTATGCATAATATTTAAACAATCACCCTCCATCGACACTCGCGCCCACTCCCTTATCAATATCAAATATTTAATTATTCACATCAAGTAACTAGTAACCCTTTGAAAGCAGCATTTGGTGAATATGACCCCAAATAGTGTTTTTCTTTTCAAATGTTAACAAAAGAGATAATTATGATATTTACCACAAATATCGACATTTAACAATTTTTGCTTTTCGAATATATGTTATATAGCCGCCGTTCGCCGAACGACATTTTTTATAAATCTTTACAAAACTGAATAATTTCAACAATAGAACACGGAACGGATCTAGAAGAAATAATTTCATATCTGCCAGTGGGCGGAAAAAGGATTTATGAGGTGAAATAGGAGTAATGTTGATAAAACGAAGGAAAAACACATTCAACAAGAAAAAAGATATATGTTTTAAGGGATAAAATAACGTCACACAGAGGAAGAAACTGATGAAAAGCTTTGAGAAGGAAAGAACAAAACACATGGCAGTGAAAGGTACCTGAGGGAGAAAAATGGGCAATATAATGCAAGGTATTTGATTATTTTGTTCTGGGGAAGCATAAAACATGATGGAACATTTTGAAATTAAGAGTTCCTGAGAGGTGGGCTTACGAAAAATGATTCAACTATATGACTATCCAAATGAAGAAGAATTGGAAGGGAAAAGTAATAAGGGACTGAAGGTTTGATGCTTAAATGGAGGGCACAGACGAGGAAAGGGTAAAGAAAGAAGGACGACAATGGGTGAATTTCATACATTGATTTATGACTGGAAAAAACTACTGTTTGATTAAGTGAAGAGTGGAGGATGAATGAAATTGCACTAATAACTCGTACGGCACAATTAAGCATACGACATTATATGATAGTAGCTGCCATTTATTTATTACTATTATACGTATCATTTTATATACTATTTAGTGAGCGTAAGATATTTCTTTAAAAAAGCAACACATTTAAGATCATTTTTAGCAAATGATAATTTAAAGTAAATTTGCTAAACGAAACATCTTAAAGATCCAGAGAATTTTGGGGTCATATTCAAACAACGCTGCTAAAAATGCAACAAGACTCAATAAGTGTAAACGTTATTTACTTTTCTTTCCCTATCGGCCCTTCAGCAACGCGACACCACCCGACGACACTCGCGACCTCTCCCTGGTTATGCATTATATTTAAACAATCACCCTCCATCGACACTCGCGCCCACTCCCTTATCAATATCTAATATTTAATTATTCACATCAAGTAACAATTAACCCTTTGAAAGCAGCATTTGGTGAATATGACCCCAAATAGTGTTTTTTTTTTTCAAATGTTAACAAAAGAGATAATTATGATATTTACCACAAATATCGACATTTAACAATTTTTGCTTTTCGAATATATGTTATATAGCCGACGTTCGCCGAACGACATTTTTTATAAATCTTTACAAAACTGAATAATTTCAACAATAGAACACGGAACGGATCTAGAAGAAATAATTACATATCTGCCAGTGGGCGGAAAAAGGATTTAAGAGGTGAAATAGGAGTAATGTTGATAAAACGAAGGAAATACACATACAACCAGAAAAAAGATATTTGTTTTAAGAGATAAAATAACGTCACACAGACGAAGAAACTGATGAAAAGCTTTGAGAAGGAAACAACATAACACATGGCAGTGAAAGGTACCTGAGGGAGAAAAATGGGCAATACAATGCAAGGCATTTGATTATTTTGTTCTGGGGAAGCATAAAACATGATGGAACATTTTGAAATTAAGAGTTCCTGAGAGGTGGGCATACGAAAAAAGATTCAACCATATGACTATCCAAATGAAGAAGAATTGGATGAGAAAAGTAATAAAGGACTGAAGGTTTGATGCTTAAATGGAGGACACAGACGAGGAAAGGGTAAAGAAAGAAGGACGACAATGGGTGAATTTCATACATTGACTTATGACTGGAAAAAACAACTGTTTGATTAAGTGAAGAGTGGAGGATGAATGAAATTGCCCTAATAACTCGTACGGCACAATTAAGCATACGACATTATATGATAGTAGCTGCCATTTATTTATTACTATTATACGTATCATTTTATATACTATTTAGTGAGCGTAAGATATTTCTTCAAAAAAGCAACACATTTAAGATCATTTTTAGCAATTGATAATTTAAAGTAAATTTGCTAAACGAAACATCTTAAAGATCCAGAGAATTTTGGGGTCATATTCAAACAACGCTGCTAAAAATGCAACAAGACTCAATAAGTGTAAACGTTATTTACTTTTCTTTCCCTATCGGCCCTTCAGCAACGCGACACCACCCGACGACACTCGCGACCTCTCCCTGGTTATGCATTATATTTAAACAATCACCCTCCATCGACACTCGCGCCCACTCCCTTATCAATATCAAATATTTAATTATTCACATCAAGTAACAATTAACCCTTTGAAAGCAGCATTTGGTGAATATGACCCCAAATAGTGTTTTTTTTTTTCAAATGTTAACAAAAGAGATAATTATGATATTTACCACAAATATCGACATTTAACAATTTTTGCTTTTCGAATATATGTTATATAGCCGCCGTTCGCCAAACGACATTTTTTATAAATCTTTACAAAACTGAATAATTTCAACAATAGAACACGGAACGGATCTAGAAGAAATAATTTCATATCTGCCAGTGGGCGGAAAAAGGATTTATGAGGTGAAGTAGTAGTAATGTTGATAAAACGAAGGAAAAACACATTCAACAAGAAAAAAGATATATGTTTTAAGGGATAAAATAACGTCACACAGAGGAAGAAACTGATGAAAAGCTTTGAGAAGGAAAGAACAAAACACATGGCAGTGAATGGTACCTGAGGGAGAAAAATGGGCAATATAATGCAAGGTATTTGATTATTTTGTTCTGGGGAAGCATAAAACATGATGGAACATTTTGAAATTAAGAGTTCCTGAGAGGTGGGCTTACGAAAAATGATTCAACTATATGACTATCCAAATGAAGAAGAATTGGAAGGGAAAAGTAATAAAGGACTCAAGGTTTGATGCTTAAATGGAGGGCACAGACGAGGAACGGGTAAAGAAAGAAGGACGACAATGGGTGAATTTCATACATTGATTTATGACTGGAAAAAACAACTGTTTGATTAAGTGAAGAGTGGAGGATGAATGAAATTGCACTAATAACTCGTACGGCACAATTAAGCATACGACAACATATGATAGTAACTGCCATTTATTTATTATTATTATACGTATCATTTTATATACTTTATAGTGAGCGTAAGATATTTCTTCAAAAGGCAACACATTTAAAGATCATTTTTAGCAATTGATAATTTAAAGTTAATTTGCTAAACGAAACATCTTAAAGATCCAGAGAATTTTGGGGTCATATTCAAACAACGCTGCTTAAAATGCAACATGACTCAATAAGTGTAAACGTTATTTACTTTTCATTCCCCTATCGGCCCCTCAGCAACGCGACACCACCCAACGACACTCGCGACCTCTCCCTTGTTATGCATAATATTTAAACAATCACCCTCCATCGACACTCGCGCCCACTCCCTTATCAATATAAAATATATAATTATTCACATCAAGTAACAATTAACCCTTTGAAAGCAGCATTTGGTGAATATGACCCCAAATAGTGTTTTTTTTTCAAATGTTAACAAAAGAGATAATTATGATATTTACCACAAATATCGACATTTAACAATTTTTGCTTTTCGAATATATGTTATATAGCCGCCGTTCGCCGAACGACATTTTTTATAAATCTTTACAAAACTGAATAATTTCAACAATAGAACACGGAACGGATCTAGAAGAAATAATTTCATATCTGCCAGTGGGCGGAAAAAGGATTTATGAGGTGAAATAGGAGTAATGTTGATAAAACGAAGGAAAAACACATTCAACAAGAAAAAAGATATATGTTTTAAGGGATAAAATAACGTCACACAGAGGAAGAAACTGATGAAAAGCTTTGAGAAGGAAAGAACAAAACACATGGCAGTGAAAGGTACCTGAGGGAGAAAAATGTGCAATACAATGCAAGGTATTTGATTATTTTGTTCTGGGGAGGCATAAAACATGATAGAACATTTTGAAATTAAGAGTTCCTGAGAGGTGGGCATACGAAAAAAGATTCAACCATATGACTATCCAAATGAAGAAGAATTGGATGAGAAAAGTAATAAAGGACTGAAGGTTTGATGCTTAAATGGAGGACACGGACGAGGAAAGGGTAAAGAAAGAAGGACGACAATGGGTGAATTTCATACATTGACTTATGACTGGAAAAAACAACTGTTTGATTAAGTGAAGAGTGGAGGATGAATGAAATTGCACTAATAACTCGTACGGCACAATTAAGCATACGACATTATATGATAGTAGCTGCCATTTATTTATTAATATTATACGTATCATTTTATATACTATTTAGTGAGCGTAAGATATTTCTTCAAAAAAGCAACACATTTAAGATCATTTTTAGCAATTGATAATTTAAAGTAAATTTGCTAAACGAAACATCTTAAAGATCCAGAGAATTTTGGGGTCATATTC
The DNA here is from genome assembly GCA_947579665.1 of Sympetrum striolatum. Lineage (NCBI taxonomy): Eukaryota > Metazoa > Arthropoda > Insecta > Odonata > Libellulidae > Sympetrum > Sympetrum striolatum. Next base: position 80,034,181 of record OX388346.1, read on the forward strand.
AATCAACGCTGCTAAAAATGCAACAAGACTCAATAAGTGTAAACGTTATTTACTTTTCATTCCCCTATCGGCCCCTCAGCAACGCGACACCACCCGACGACACTCGCGACCTCTCCCTGGTTATGCATAATATTTAAACAATCACCCTCCATCGACACTCGCGCCCACTCCCTTATCAATATCAAATATTTAATTATTCACATCAAGTAACAATTAACCCTTTGAAAACAGCATTTGGTGAATATGACCCCAAATAGTGTTTTTTTTTTTCAAATGTTAACAAAAGAGATAATTATGATATTTACCACAAATATCGACATTTAACAATTTTTGCTTTTCGAATATATGTTATATAGCCGCCGTTCGCCGAACGACATTTTTTATAAATCTTTACAAAACTGAATAATTTCAACAATAGAACACGGAACGGATCTAGAAGAAATAATTTCATATCTGCCAGTGGGCGGAAAAAGGATTTAAGAGGTGAAATAGGAGTAATGTTGATAAAACGAAGGAAAAACACATTCAACCAGAAAAAAGATATATGTTTTAAGAGATAAAATAACGTCTTACAGAGGAAGAAACTGATGAAAAGCTTTGAGTGGGAAGCAACAAAACACATGGCAGTGTAAGGTACCTGAGGGAGAAAAATGGGCAATACAATGCAAGGTATTTGATTATTTTGTTCTGGGGAGGCATAAAACATGATAGAACATTTTGAAATTAAGAGTTCCTGAGAGGTGGGCATACGAAAAAAGATTCAACCATATGACTATCCAAATGAAGAAGAATTGGATGAGAAAAGTAATAAAGGACTGAAGGTTTTATGCTTAAATGGAGGACACAGACGAGGAAAGGGTAAAGAAAGAAGGACGACAATGGGTGAATTTCATACATTGACTTATGACTGGAAAAAACAACTGTTTGATTAAGTGAAGAGTGGAGGATGAATGAAATTGCACTAATAACTCGTACGGCACAATTAAGCATACGACATTATATGATAGTAGCTGCCATTTATTTATTACTATTATACGTATCATTTTATATACTATTTAGTGAGCGTAAGATATTTCTTCAAAAAAGCAACACATTTAAGATCATTTTTAGCAATTGATAATTTAAAGTAAATTTGCTAAACGAAACATCTTAAAGATCCAGAGAATTTTGGGGTCATATTCAAACAACGCTGCTAAAAATGCAACAAGACTCAATAAGTGTAAACGTTATTTACTTTTCTTTCCCTATCGGCCCTTCAGCAACGCGACACCACCCGACGACACTAGCGACCTCTCCCTGGTTATGCATTATATTTAAACAATCACCCTCCATCGACACTCGCGCCCACTCCCTTATCAATATCAAATATTTAATTATTCACATCAAGTAACTATTAACCCTTTGAAAGCAGCATTTGGTGAATATGACCCCAAATAGTGTTTTTTTTTTCAAATGTTAACAAAAGAGATAATTATGATATTTACCACAAATATCGACATTTAACAATTTTTTCTTTTCGAATATATGTTATATAGCCGCCGTTCGCCGAACGACATTTTTTATAAATCTTTACAAAACTGAATAATTTCAACAATAGAACACGGAACGGATCTAGAAGAAATAATTTCATATCTGCCAGTGGGCGGAAAAAGGATTTATGAGGTGAAATAGGAGTAATGTTGATAAAACGAAGGAAAAACACATTCAACAAGAAAAAAGATATATGTTTTAAGGGATAAAATAACGTCACACAGAGGAAGAAACTGATGAAAAGCTTTGAGAAGGAAAGAACAAAACACATGGCAGTGAAAGGTACCTGAGGGAGAAAAATGGGCAATATAATGCAAGGTATTTGATTATTTTGTTCTGGGGAAGCATAAAACATGATGGAACATTTTGAAATTAAGAGTTCCTGAGAGGTGGGCTTACGAAAAATGATTCAACTATATGACTATCCAAATGAAGAAGAATTGGAAGGGAAAAGTAATAAGGGACTGAAGGTTTGATGCTTAAATGGAGGGCACAGACGAGGAAAGGGTAAAGAAAGAAGGACGACAATGGGTGAATTTCATACATTGATTTATGACTGGAAAAAACTACTGTTTGATTAAGTGAAGAGTGGAGGATGAATGAAATTGCACTAATAACTCGTACGGCACAATTAAGCATACGACATTATATGATAGTAGCTGCCATTTATTTATTACTATTATACGTATCATTTTATATACTATTTAGTGAGCGTAAGATAATTCTTCAAAAAAGCAACACATTTAAGATCATTTTTAGCAAATGATAATTTAAAGTAAATTTGCTAAACGAAACATCTTAAAGATCCAGAGAATTTTGGGGTCATATTCAAACAACGCTGCTAAAAATGCAACAAGACTCAATAAGTGTAAACGTTATTTACTTTTCTTTCCCTATCGGCGCTTCAGCAACGCGACACCACCCGACGACACTCGCGACCTCTCCCTGGTTATGCATTATATTTAAACAATCACCCTCCATCGACACTCGCGCCCACTCCCTTATCAATATCTAATATTTAATTATTCACATCAAGTAACAATTAACCCTTTGAAAGCAGCATTTGGTGAATATGACCCAAAATAGTGTTTTTTTTTCAAATGTTAACAAAAGAGATAATTATGATATTTACCACAAATATCGACATTTAACAATTTTTGCTTTTCGAATATATGTTATATAGCCGACGTTCGCCGAACGACATTTTTTATAAATCTTTACAAAACTGAATAATTTCAACAATAGAACACGGAACGGATCTAGAAGAAATAATTACATATCTGCCAGTGGGCGGAAAAAGGATTTAAGAGGTGAAATAGGAGTAATGTTGATAAAACGAAGGAAATACACATACAACCAGAAAAAAGATATTTGTTTTAAGAGATAAAATAACGTCACACAGACGAAGAAACTGATGAAAAGCTTTGAGAAGGAAACAACATAACACATGGCAGTGAAAGGTACCTGAGGGAGAAAAATGGGCAATACAATGCAAGGCATTTGATTATTTTGTTCTGGGGAAGCATAAAACATGATGGAACATTTTGAAATTAAGAATTCCTAAGAGGTGGGCTTACGAAAAAAGATTCAACCATATGACTATCCAAATGAAGAAGAATTGGATGAGAAAAGTAATAAGGGACTGAAGGTTTGATGCTTAAATGGTGGGCACAGACGAGGAAAGGGTAAAGAAAGAAGGACGACAATGGGTGAATTTCATACATTGATTTATGACTGGAAAAAACTACTGTTTGATTAAGTGAAGAGTGGAGGATGAATGAAATTGCACTAATAAGTCGTACGGCACAATTAAGCATACGACATTATATGATAGTAGCTGCCATTTATTTATTAATATTATACGTATCATTTTATATAATATTTAGTGAGCGTAAGATATTTCTTCAAAAAAGCAACACATTTAAGATCATTTTTAGCAATTGATAATTTAAAGTAAATTTGCTAAACGAAACATCTTAAAGATCCAGAGAATTTTGGGGTCATATTCAAACAACGCTGCTAAAAATGCAACAAGACTCAATAAGTGTAAACGTAATTTACTTTTCTTTCCCTATCGGCCCTTCAGCAACGCGACACCACCCGACGACACTCGCGACCTCTCCCTGGTTATGCATTATATTTAAACAATCACCCTCCATCGACACTCGCGCCCACTCCCTTATCAATATCAAATATTTAATTATTCACATCAAGTAACAATTAACCCTTTGAAAGCAGCATTTGGTGAATATGACCCCAAATAGTGTTTTTTTTTTCAAATGTTAACAAAAGAGATAATTATGATATTTACCACAAATATCGACATTTAACAATTTTTGCTTTTCGAATATATGTTATATAGCCGCCGTTCGCCGAACGACATTTTTTATAAATCTTTACAAAACTGAATAATTTCAACAATAGAACACGGAACGGATCTAGAAGAAATAATTTCATATCTGCCAGTGGGCGGAAAAAGGATTTATGAGGTGAAATAGGAGTAATGTTGATAAAACTAAGGAAAAACACATTCAACAAGAAAAAAGATATATGTTTTAAGGGATAAAATAACGTCACACAGAGGAAGAAACTGATGAAAAGCTTTGAGAAGGAAAGAACAAAACACATGGCAGTGAAAGGTACCTAAGGGAGAAAAATGGGCAATACAATGCAAGGTATTTGATTATTTTGTTCTGGGGAGGCATAAAACATGATAGAACATTTTAAAATTAAGAGTTCCTGAGAGGTGGGCATACGAAAAAAGATTCAACCATATGACTATCCAAATGAAGAAGAATTGGATGAGAAAAGTAATAAAGGACTGAAGGTTTGATGCTTAAATGGAGGACACAGACGAGGAAAGGGTAAAGAAAGAAGGACGACAATGGGTGAATTTCATACATTGACTTATGACTGGAAAAAACAACTGTTTGATTAAGTGAAGAGTGGAGGATGAATGAAATTGCACTAATAACTCGTACGGCACAATTAAGCATACGACATTATATGATAGTAGCTGCCATTTATTTATTACTATTATACGTATCATTTTATATACTTTTTAGTGAGCGTAAGATATTTCTTCAAAAAAGCAACACATTTAAGATCATTTTTAGCAATTGATAATTTAAAGTAAATTTGCTAAACGAAACATCTTAAAGATCCAGAGAATTTTGGGGTCATATTCAAACAACGCTGCTAAAAATGCAACAAGACTCAATAAGTGTAAACGTTATTTACTTTTCTTTCCCTATCGGCCCTTCAGCAACGCGACACCACCCGACGACACTCGCGACCTCTCCCTGGTTATGCATTATATTTAAACAATCACCCTCCATCGACACTCGCGCCCACTCCCTTATCAATATCTAATATTTAATTATTCACATCAAGTAACAATTAACCCTTTGAAAGCAGCATTTGGTGAATATGACCCCAAATAGTGTTTTTTTTCTTCAAATATTAACAAAAGAGATAATTATGATATTTACCACAAATATCGACATTTAACAATTTTTGCTTTTCGAATATATGTTATATAGCCGCCGTTCGCCGAACGACATTTTTTATAAATCTTTACAAAACTGAATAATTTCAACAATAGAACACGGAACGGATCTAGAAGAAATAATTACATATCTGCCAGTGGGCGGAAAAAGGATTTAAGAGGTGAAATAGGAGTAATGTTGATAAAACGAAGGAAATACACATACAACCAGAAAAAAGATATTTCTTTTAAGAGATAAAATAACGTCACACAGACGAAGAAACTGATGAAAAGCTTTGAGAAGGAAAGAACAAAACACATGGCAGTGAAAGGTACCTGAGGGAGAAAAATGGGCAATATAATGCAAGGTATTAGATTATTTTGTTCTGGGGAAGCATAAAACATGATGGAACATTTTGAAATTAAGAGTTCCTGAGAGGTGGGCTTACGAAAAATGATTCAACTATATGACTATCCAAATGAAGAAGAATTGGAAGGGAAAAGTAATAAGGGACTCAAGGTTTGATGCTTAAATGGAGGGCACAGACGAGGAAAGGGTAAAGAAAGAAGGACGACAAGGGTGAATTTCATACATTGATTTATGACTGGAAAAAACAACTGTTTGATTAAGTGAAGAGTGGAGGATGAATGAAATTGCACTAATAACTCGTATGGCACAATTAAGCATACGACAACATATGATAGTAACTGCCATTTATTTATTATTATTATACGTATCATTTTATATACTTTATAGTGAGCGTAAGATATTTCTTCAAAAAAGCAACACATTTAAAGATCATTTTTAGCAATTGATAATTTAAAGTTAATTTGCTAAACGAAACATCTTAAAGATCCAGAGAATTTTGGGGTCATATTCAAACAACGCTGCTTAAAATGCAACATGACTCAATAAGTGTAAACGTTATTTACTTTTCATTCCCCTATCGGCCCCTCAGCAACGCGACACCACCCAACGACACTCGCGACCTCTCCCTTGTTATGCATAATATTTAAACAATCACCCTCCATCGACACTCGCGCCCACTCCCTTATCAATATAAAATATATAATTATTCACATCAAGTAACAATTAACCCTCTGAAAGCAGCATTTGGTGAATATGACCCCAAATAGTGTTTTTTTTTTTTCAAATGTTAACAAAAGAGATAATTTTGAAATTTATAAAAAATATCGACATTTAACAATTTTTGCTTTTCGAATATATGTTATATAGCCGACGTTCGCCAAACGACATTTTTTATAAATCTTTACAAAACTGAATAATTTCAACAATAGAACACGGAACGGATCTAGAAGAAATAATTTCATATCTGCCAGTGGGCGGAAAAAGGATATAAGAGGTGAAATAGGAGTAATGTTGATAAAACGAAGGAAAAACACATTCAACCAGAAAAAAGATATATGTTTTAAGAGATAAAATAACGTCACACAGACGAAGAAACTGATGAAAAGCTTTGAGTGGGAAGCAACAAAACACATGGCAGTGTAAGGTACCTGAGGGAGAAAAATGGGCAATACAATGCAAGGTATTTGATTATTTTGTTCTGGGGAAGCATAAAACATGATAGAACATTTTGAAATTAAGAGTTCCTGAGAGGTGGGCATACAAAAAAAGATTCAACCATATGGCTATCCAAATGAATAAGAATTGGATGAGAAAAGTAATAAAGGACTGAAGGTTTGATGCTTAAATGGAGGACACAGACGAGGAAAGGGTAAAGAAAGAAGGACGACCATGGGTGAATTTCATAAATTGATTTATGACTGGAAAAAACAACTATTTTATTAAGTGAAGAGTGGAGGATGAATGAAATTGCAAAAATAACTCGTATGGCCCAATCAAGCATACGACATTATATGATAGTAGCTGCCATTTATTTATTACTATTATACGTATCATTTTATCTACCATTTAGTGAGCGTAAGATATTTCTTCAAAAAAGCAACACATTTAAAGATCATTTTTAGCAATTGATAATTTAAAGTTAATTTGCTAAAAGAAAGATCTTAAAGATCCAGAGAATTTTAGGGTCATATTCAAACAACGCTGCTTAAAATGCAACATGACTCAATAAGTGTAAACGTTATTTGCTTTTCATTCCCCTATCGGCCCCTCAGCAACGCGACACCACCAAACGACACTCGCGACCTCTCCCTTGTTATGCATAATATTTAAACAATCACCCTCCATCGACACTCGCGCCCACTCCCTTATCAATATCAAATATTTAATTATTCACATCAAGTAACAATTAACCCTTTGAAAGCAGCATTTGGTGAATATGACCCCAAATAGTGTTTTTTTTCAAATGTTAAAAAAGAGATAATTTTGATATTTACCACAAATATCGAAATTTAACAATTTTTGCTTTTCTAATATATGTTATATAGCCGCCGTTCGCCGAACGACATTTTTTTATAAATCTTTACAAAACTGAATAAGTTCAACAATAGAACACGGAACGGATCTAGAAGAAATAATTTCATATCTGCCAGTGGGCGGAAAAAGGATTTATGAGGTGAAATAGGAGTAATGTTGATAAAACGAAGAAAAAACACATTCAACCAGAAAAAAGATATATGTTTTAAGAGATAAAATAACGTCACACAGACGAAGAAACTGATGAAAAGCTTTGAGTGGGAAGCAACAAAACACATGGCAGTGTAAGGTACCTGAGGGAGAAAAATGGGCAATACAATGCAAGGTATTTGATTATTTTGTTCTGGGGAAGCATAAAACATGATAGAACATTTTGAAATTAAGAGTTCCTGAGAGGTGGGCATACAAAAAAAGATTCAACCATATGGCTATCCAAATGAATAAGAATTGGATGAGAAAAGTAATAAAGGACTGAAGGTTTGATGCTTAAATGGAGGACACAAACGAGGAAAGGGTAAAGAAAGAAGGACGACCATGGGTGAATTTCATAAATTGATTTATGACTGGAAAAAACAACTATTTTATTAAGTGAAGAGTGGAGGATGAATGAAATTGCAAAAATAACTCGTATGGCCCAATCAAGCATACGACATTATATGATAGTAGCTGCCATTTATTTATTACTATTATACGTATCATTTTATCTACCATTTAGTGAGCGTAAGATATTTCTTCAAAAAAGCAACACATTTAAAGATCATTTTTAGCAATTGATAATTTAAAGTTAATTTGCTAAAAGAAAGATCTTAAAGATCCAGAGAATTTTGGGGTCATATTCAAACAACGCTGCTTAAAATGCAACATGACTCAATAAGTGTAAACGTTATTTACTTTTCATTCCCCTATCGGCCCCTCAGCAACGCGACACCACCAAACGACACTCGCGACCTCTCCCTTGTTATGCATAATATTTAAACAATCACCCTCCATCGACACTCGCGCCCACTCCCTTATCAATATCAAATATTTAATTATTCACATCAAGTAACAATTAACCCTTTGAAAGCAGCATTTGGTGAATATGACCCCAAATAGTGTTTTTTTTTTTTCAAAAGTTAACAAAAGAGATAATTATGATATTTACCAAAAATATCGACATTTAACAATTTTGCTTTTCGAATATATGTAAGCCGACGTTCGCCGAACGACATTTTTTATAAATCTTTACAAAACTGAATAATTTCAACAATAGAACACGGAACGGATCTAGAAGAAATAATTTCATATCTGCCAGTGGGCGGAAAAAGGATTTAAGAGGTGAAATAGAAGTAATGTTGATAAAACGAAGGAAAAACACATTCAACCAGAAAAAAGATATATGTTTTAAGAGATAAAATAACGTCTTACAGAGGAAGAAACTGATGAAAAGCTTTGAGTGGGAAGCAACAAAACACATGGCAGTGTAAGGTACCTGAGGGAGAAAAATGGGCAATACAATGCAAGGTATTTGATTATTTTGTTCTGGGGAGGCATAAAACATGATAGAACATTTTGAAATTAAGAGTTCCTGAGAGGTGGGCATACGAAAAAAGATTCAACCATATGACTATCCAAATGAAGAAGAATTGGATGAGAAAAGTAATAAAGGACTGAAGGTTTGATGCTTAAATGGAGGACACAGACGAGGAAAGGGTAAAGAAAGAAGGACGACAATGGGTGAATTTCATACATTGACTTATGACTGGAAAAAACAACTGTTTGATTAAGTGAAGAGTGGAGGATGAATGAAATTGCACTAATAACTCGTACGGCACAATTAAGCATACGACATTATATGATAGTAGCTGCCATTTATTTATTACTATTATACGTATCATTTTATATACTTTTTAGTGAGCGTAAGATATTTCTTCAAAAAAGCAACACATTTAAGATCATTTTTAGCAATTGATAATTTAAAGTAAATTTGCTAAACGAAACATCTTAAAGATCCAGAGAATTTTGGGGTCATATTCAAACAACGCTGCTAAAAATGCAACAAGACTCAATAAGTGTAAACGTTATTTACTTTTCTTTCCCTATCGGCCCTTCAGCAACGCGACACCACCCGACGACACTCGCGACCTCTCCCTTGTTATGCATAATATTTAAACAATCACCCTCCATCGACACTCGCGCCCACTCCCTTATCAATATCAAATATTTAATTATTCACATCAAGTAACAATTAACCCTTTGAAAACAGCATTTGGTGAATATGACCCCAAATAGTGTTTTTTTTTTTCAAATGTTAACAAAAGAGATAATTATGATATTTACCACAAATATCGACATTTAACAATTTTGCTTTTCGTATATATTTTATATAGCCGACGTTCGCCAAACGACATTTTTTATAAATCTTTACAAAACTGAATAATTTCAACAATAGAACACGGAACGGATCTAGAAGAAATAATTTCATATCTGCCAGTGGGCGGAAAAAGGATTTAAGAGGTGAAATAGGAGTAATGTTGATAAAACGAAGGAAAAACACATTCAACCAGAAAAAAGATATATGTTTTAAGAGATAAAATAACGTCTTACAGAGGAAGAAACTGATGAAAAGCTTTGAGTGGGAAGCAACAAAACACATGGCAGTGTAAGGTACCTGAGGGAGAAAAATAGGCAATACAATGCAAGGTATTTGATTATTTTGTTCTGGGGATGCATAAAACATGATGAAACATTTTGAAATTAAGAGTTCCTGAGAGGTGGGCTTACGAAAAATGATTCAACCATATGACTATCCAAATGAAGAAGAATTGGAAGGGAAAAGTAATAAGGGACTGAAGGTTTGATGCTTAAATGGAGGGCACAGACGAAGAAATGGTAAAGAAAGAAGGACGACAATGGGTGAATTTCATACATTGATTTATGACTGGAAAAAACAACTGTTTGATTAAGTGAAGAGTGGAGGATGAATGAAATTGCACTAATAACTCGTACGGCACAATTAAGCATACGACATTATATGATAGTAGCTGCCATTTATTTATTACTATTATACGTATCATTTTATATACTATTTAGTGAGCGTAAGATATTTCTTCAAAAAAGCAACACATTTAAGATCATTTTTAGCAATTGATAATTTAAAGTAAATTTGCTAAACGAAAGATCTTAAAGATCCAGAGAATTTTGGGGTCATATTCAAACAACGCTGCTTAAAATGCAACATGACTCAATAAGTGTAAACGTTATTTACTTTTCATTCCCCTATCGGCCCTTCAGCAACGCGACACCACCCGACGACACTCGCGACCTCTCCCTGGTTATGCATAATATTCAAACAATCACCCTCCATCGACACTCGCGCCCACTCCCTTATCAATATCTAATATTTAATTATTCACATCAAGTAACAATTAACCCTTTGAAAGCAATATTTGGTGAATATGACCCCAAATAGTGTTTTTTTTCTTCAAATGTTAACAAGAGATAATTATGATATTTACCACAAATATCGACATTTAACTATTTTTGCTTTTCGAATATATGTTATATAGCCGCCGTTCGCCGAACGACATTTTTTATAAATCTTTACAAAACTGAATAATTTCAACAATAGAACACGGAACGGATCTAGAAGAAATAATTTCATATCTGCCAGTGGGCGGAAAAAGGATATAAGAGGTGAAATAGGAGTAATGTTGATAAAACGAAGGAAAAACACATTCAACCAGAAAAAAGATATATGTTTTAAGAGATAAAAGAACGTCACACAGACGAAGAAACTGATGAAAAGCTTTGAGTGGGAAGCAACAAAACACATGGCAGTGTAAGGTACCTGAGGGAGAAAAATGGGCAATACAATGCAAGGTATTTGATTATTTTGTTCTGGGGAAGCATAAAACATGATAGAACATTTTGAAATTAAGAGTTCCTGAGAGGTGGGCATACAAAAAAAGATTCAACCATATGGCTATCCAAATGAAGAAGAATTGGATGAGAAAGTAATAAAGGACTGAAGGTTAGATGCTTAAATAGAGGACACAGACGAGGAAAGGGTAAAGAAAGAAGGACGACCATGGGTGAATTTCATTAATTGATTTATGACTGGAAAAAACAACTATTTGAATAAGTGAAGAGTGGAGGATGAATGAAATTGCAAAAATAACTCGTATGGCCCAATCAAGCATACGACATTATATGATAGTAGCTGCCATTTATTTATTACTATTATACGTATCATTTTATCTACCATTTAGTGAGCGTAAGATATTTCTTCAAAAAAGCAACACATTTAAAGATCATTTTTAGCAATTGATAATTTAAAGTTAATTTTCTAAACGATACATCTTAAAGATCCAGAGAATTTTGGGGTCATATTCAAACAACGTTGCTAAAAATGCAACAAGACTCAATAAGTGTAAACGTTATTTACTTTTCATTCCCCTATCGGCCCTTCAGCAACGCGACACCACCCGACGACACTCGCGACCTCTCCCTGGTTATGCATAATATTTAAACAATCACCCTCCATCGACGCTCGCGCCCACTCCCTTATCAATATCTAATATTTAATTATTCACATCAAGTAACAATTAACCCTTTGAAAGCAGCATTTGGTGAATATGACCCCAAATAGTGTTTTTTTTTTCAAATGTTAACAAAAGAGATAATTTTGAAATTTATAAAAAATATCGACATTTAACAATTTTTGCTTTTCGAATATATGTTATATAGCCGCCGTTCGCCGAACGACATTTTTATAAATCTTTACAAAACTGAATAATTTCAACAAAAGAACACGGAACGGATCTAGAAGAAATAATTTCATATCTGCCAGTGGGCGGAAAAAGGATTTAAGAGGTGAAATAGGAGTAATGTTGATAAAACGAAGGAAATACACATACAACCAGAAAAAAGATATTTGTTTTAAGAGATAAAATAACGTCACACAGACGAAGAAACTGATGAAAAGCTTTGAGAAAGGAAACAACATAACACATGGCAGTGAAAGGTACTTGAGGGAGAAAAATGGGCAATACAATGCAAGGTATTTGATTATTTTTCTGGGGAAGCATAAAACATGATGAAACATTTTGAAATTAAGAGTTCCTGAGAGGTGGGCTTACGAAAAAAGATTCAACCATATGACTATCCAAATGAAGAAGAATTGGATGAGAAAAGTAATAAGGGACTGAAGGTTTGATGCTTAAATGGTGGGCACAGACGAGGAAAGGGTAAAGAAAGAAGGACGACAATGGGTGAATTTCATACATTGATTTATGACTGGAAAAAACTACTGTTTGATTAAGTGAAGAGTGGAGGATGAATAATTTGCACTAATAACTCGTACGGCACAATTAAGCATACGATATTATATGATAGTAGCTGCCATTTATTTATTACTATTATACGTATCATTTTATATACTATTTAGTGAGCATAAGATATTTCTTCAAAAAAGCAACACATTTAAGATCATTTTTAGCAATTGATAATTTAAAGTAAATTTGCTAAACGATACATCTTAAAGATCCAGAGAATTTTGGGGTCATATTCAAACAACGCTGCTAAAAATGCAACAAGACTCAATAAGTGTAAACGTTATTTACTTTTCATTCCCCTATCGGCCCTTCAGCAACGCGACACCACCCGACGACACTCGCGACCTCTCCCTGGTTATGCATAATATTTAAACAATCACCCTCCATCGACACTCGCGCCCACTCCCTTATCAATATCTAATATTTAATTATTCACATCAAGTAACGATTAACCCTTTGAAAGCAATATTTGGTGAATATGACCCCAAATAGTGTTTTTTTTCTTCAAATGTAAACAAAAGAGATAATTATGATATTTACCACAAATATCGACATTTAACAATTTTTGCTTTTCGAATATATGTTATATAGCCGCCGTTCGCCGAACGACATTTTTTATAAATCTTTACAAAACTGAATAATTTCAACAAAAGAACACGGAACGGATCTAGAAGAAATAATTTCATATCTGCCAGTGGGCGGAAAAAGGATTTAAGAGGTGAAATAGGAGTAATGTTGATAAAACGAAGGAAATACACATGCAACCAGAAAAAAGATATTTGTTTTAAGAGATAAAATAACGTCACACAGACGAAGAAACTGATGAAAAGCTTTGAGAAAGGAAACAACATAACACATGGCAGTGAAAGGTACTTGAGGGAGAAAAATGGGCAATACAATGCAAGGTATTTGATTATTTTTCTGGGGAAGCATAAAACATGATGAAACATTTTGAAATTAAGAGTTCCTGAGAGGTGGGCTTACGAAAAAAGATTCAACCATATGACTATCCAAATGAAGAAGAATTGGATGAGAAAAGTAATAAGGGACTGAAGGTTTGATGCTTAAATGGTGGGCACAGACGAGGAAAGGGTAAAGAAAGAAGGACGACAATGGGTGAATTTCATACATTGATTTATGACTGGAAAAAACAACCGTTTGATTAAGTGAAGAGTGGAGGATGAATGAAATTGCACTAATAACCCGTATGGCACAATAAAGCATACGACAACATATGATAGTAACTGCCATTTACTTATTACTATTATACGTATCATTTTATCTACCATTTAGTGAGCGTAAGATATTTCTTCAAAAAAGCAACACATTTAAGATCATTTTTAGCAATTGATAATTTAAAGTTAATTTGCTAAACGAAACATCTTAAAGATCCAGAGAATTTTGGGGTCATATTCAAACAACGCTGCTAAAAATGCAACAAGACTCAATAAGTGTTAACGTTATTTACTTTTCATTCCCCTATCGGCCCCTCAGCAACGCGACACCACCCAACGACACTCGCGACCTCTCCCTTGTTATGCATAATATTTAAACAATCACCCTCCATCGACACTCGCGCCCACTCCCTTATCAATATCAAATATTTAATTATTCACATCAAGTAACAACTAACCCTTTGAAAGCAGCATTTGCTGAATATGACCCCAAATATTGTTTTTTTTTTTTCAAATGTTAACAAAAGAGATAATTATGATATTTACCACAAATATCAACATTTAACAATTTTTGCTTTTCGAATATATGTTATATAGCCGCCGTTCGCCGAACGACATTTTTTATAAATCTTTACAAAACTGAATAATTTAAACAATAGAACACGGAACGGATCTAGAAGAAATAATTTCATATCTGCTAGTGGGCGGAAAAATGATTTAAGAGGTGAAATAGGAGTTACGTTGATAAAACGAAGGAAAAACATATTCAAGCAGTAAAAAGATATATGTTTTAAGAGATAAAATAACGTCACACAGACGAAGAAACTGATGAAAAGCTTTGAGTGGGAAGCAACAAAACACATGGCAGTGTAAGGTACTTGAGGGAGAAAAATGGGCAATACAATGCAAGGTATTTGATTATTTTTCTGGGGAAGCATAAAACATGATGAAACATTTTGAAATTAAGAGTTCCTGAGAGGTGGGCTTACGAAAAAAGATTCAACCATATGACTATCCAAATGAAGAAGAATTGGATGAGAAAAGTAATAAGGGACTGAAGGTTTGATGCTTAAATGGAGGGCACAGACGAGGAAAGGGTAAAGAAAGAAGGACGACAATGGTTGAATTTCATACATTGATTTATGACTGGAAAAAACAACCGTTTGATTAAGTGAAGAGTGGAGGATGAATGAAATTGCAGTAATAACTCGTATGGCACAATTAAGCATACGACATTATATGATAGTAACTGCCATTTATTTATTACTATTATACGTATCATTTTATATACTATTTAGTGAGCGTAAGATATTTCTTCAAAAAAGCAACACATTTAAAGATCATTTTTAGCAATTGAAAATTTAAAGTTAATTTGCTAACCGAAAGATCTTAAAGATCCAGAGAATTTTGGGGTCATATTCAAACAACGCTGCTTAAAATGCAACATGACTCAATAAGTATAAACGTTATTTCCTTTTCATTCCCCTATCGACCACTCAGCAACGCGACACCACCCAACGACACTCGCGACCTCTCCCTTGTTATGCATAATATTTAAACAATCACCCTCCATCGACACTCGCGCCCACTCCCTTATCAATATCAAATATTTAATTATTCACATCAAGTAACAACTAACCCTTTGAAAGCAGCATTTGGTGAATATGACCCCAAATAGTGTTTTTTTTTTCAAATGTTAACAAAAGAGATAATTTTGATATTTAACACAAATATCGACATTTAACAATTTTTGCTTTTCGAATATATGTTATATAGCCGCCGTTCGCCGAACGACATTTTTTTTTTCTTTACAAAACTGAATAAGTTCAACAATAGAACACGGAACGGATCTAGAAGAAATAATTTCATATCTGCCAGTGGGCGGAAAAAGGATTTATGAGGTGAAATAGGAGTAATGTTGATAAAACGAAGGAAAAACACATTCAACAAGAAAAAAGATATATGTTTTAAGGGATAAAATAACGTCACACAGAGGAAGAAACTGATGAAAAGCTTTGAGAAGGAAACAACAAAACACATGGCAGTGAAAGGTACCTGAGGGAGAAAAATGGGCAATATAATGCAAGGTATTTGATTATTTTGTTCTGGGGAAGCATAAAACATGATGGAACATTTTGAAATTAAGAGTTCCTGAGAGGTGGGCTTACGAAAAATGATTCAACTATATGACTATCCAAATGAAGAAGAATTGGGAGGGAAAAGTAATAAGGGACTGAAGGTTTGATGCTTAAATGGAGGGCACAGACGAGGAAAGGGTAAAGAAAGAAGGACGACAATGGGTGAATTTCATACATTGATGTATGACTGGAAAAAACAACTGTTTGATTAAGTGAAGAGTGGAGGATGAATGAAATTGCACTAATAACTCGTATGGCACAATTAAGCATACGACAACATATGATAGTAACTGCCATTTATTTATTATTATTATACGTATCATTTTATCTACCATTTAGTGAGCGTAAGATATTTCTTCAAAAAAGCAACACATTTAAAGATCATTTTTAGCAATTGATAATTTAAAGTTAATTTGCTAAACGAAACATCTTAAAGATCCAGAGAATTTTGGGGTCATATTCAAACAACGCTGCTTAAAATGCAACATGACTCAATAAGTGTAAACGTTATTTACTTTTCATTCCCCTATCGGCCCCTCAGCAACGCGACACCACCCAACGACACTCGCGACCTCTCCCTTGTTATGCATAATATTTAAACAATCACCCTCCATCGACACTCGCGCCCACTCCCTTATCAATATCAAATATTTAATTATTCACATCAAGTAACAATTAACCCTTTGAAAGCAGCATTTGGTGAATATGACCCCAAATAGTGTTTTTTTTTTCAAATGTTAACAAAAGAGATAATTATGATATTTACCAAAAATATCGACATTTAACAATTTTGCTTTTCGAATATATGTTATATAGCCGACGTTCGCCGAACGACATCTTTTATAAATCTTTACAAAACTGAATAATTTCAACAATAGAACACGGAACGGATCTAGAAGAAATAATTTCATATCTGCCAGTGGGCGGAAAAAGGATTTAAGAGGTGAAATAGAAGTAATGTTGATAAAACGAAGGAAAAACACATTCAACCAGAAAAAAGATATATGTTTTAAGAGATAAAATAACGTCTTACAGAGGAAGAAACTGATGAAAAGCTTTGAGTGGGAAGCAACAAAACACATGGCAGTGTAAGGTACCTGAGGGAGAAAAATAGGCAATACAATGCAAGGTATTTGATTATTTTGTTCTGGGGATGCATAAAACATGATGAAACATTTTGAAATTAAGAGTTCCTGAGAGGTGGGCTTACGAAAAATGATTCAACCATATGACTATCCAAATGAAGAAGAATTGGAAGGGAAAAGTAATAAGGGACTGAAGGTTTGATGCTTAAATGGAGGGCACAGACGAAGAAATGGTAAAGAAAGAAGGACGACAATGGGTGAATTTCATACATTGATTTATGACTGGAAAAAACAACTGTTTGATTAAGTGAAGAGTGGAGGATGAATGAAATTGCACTAATAACTCGTATGGCACAATTAAGCATACGACATTATATGATAGTAACTGCCATTTATTTATTACTATTATACGTATCATTTTATATACTATTTAGTGAGCGTAAGATATTTCTTCAAAAAAGCAACTTATTTAAAGATCATTTTTAGCAATTGAAAATTTAAAGTTAATTTGCTAACCGAAGGATCTTAAAGATCCAGAGAATTTTGGGGTCATATTCAAACAACGCTGCTTAAAATGCAACATGACTCAATAAGAATAAACGTTATTTACTTTTCATTCCCTTATCGGCCCCTCAGCAACGCGACACCACCCAACGACACTCGCGACCTCTCCCTTGTTATGCATAATATTTAAACAATCACCCTCCATCGACACTCGCGCCCACTCCCTTATCAATATCAAATATTTAATTATTCACATCAAGTAACAATTAACCCTTTGAAAGCAGCATTTGCTGAATATGACCCCAAATAGTGTTTTTTTTTTTTCAAATGTTAACAAAAGAGATAATTTTGAAATTTATAAAAAATATCGACATTTAACAATTTTTGCTTTTCGAATATATGTTATATAGCCGCCGTTCGCCGAACGACATTTTTTATAAATCTTTACAAAACTGAATGATTTCAACAATAGAACACGGAACGGATCTAGAAGAAATAATTTCATATCTGCCAGTGGGCGGAAAAAGGATATAAGAGGTGAAATAGGAGTAATAATGATAAAACGAAGGAAAAACACATTCAACCAGAAAAAAGATATATGTTTTAAGAGATAAAATAACGTCACACAGACGAAGAAACTGATGAAAAGCTTTGAGTGGGAAGCAACAAAACACATGGCAGTGTAAGGTACCTGAGGGAGAAAAATGGGCAATACAATGCAAGGTATTTGATTATTTTGTTCTGGGGAAGCATAAAACATGATAGAACATTTTGAAATTAAGAGTTCCTGAGAGGTGGGCTTACGAAAAATGATTCAACCATATGACTATCCAAATGAAGAAGAATTGGAAGGGAAAAGTAATAAGGGACTGAAGGTTTGATGCTTAAATGGAGGGCACAGACGAAGAAATGGTAAAGAAAGAAGGACGACAATGGGTGAATTTCATACATTGATTTATGACTGGAAAAAACAACTATTTGATTAAGTGAAGAGTGGAGGATGAATGAAATTGCAAAAATAACTCGTATGGCCCAATCAAGCATACGACATTATATGATAGTAGCTGCCATTTATTTATTACTATTATACGTATCATTTTATCTACCATTTAGTGAGCGTAAGATATTTCTTCAAAAAAGCAACACATTTAACGATCATTTTTAGCAATTGATAATTCAAAGTTAATTTGCTAAAAGAAAGATCTTAAAGATCCAGAGAATTTTGGGGTCATATTCAAACAACGTTGCTTAAAATGCAACATGACTCAATAAGTGTAAACGTTATTTACTTTTCAATCCCCTATCGGCCCATCAGCAACGCGACACCACCCAACGACACTCGCGACCTCTCCCTTGTTATGCATAATATTTAAACAAACACCCTCCATCGACACTCGCGCCCACTCCCTTATCAATATCTAATATTTAATTATTCACATCAAGTAACAATTAACCCTTTGAAAGCAGCATTTGGTGAATATGACCCCAAATAGTGTTTTTTTTTTTTCAAATGTTAACAAAAGAGATAATTATGATATTTACCAAAAATATCGACATTTAACAATTTTGCTTTTCGAATATATGTTATATAGCCGACGTTCGCCGAACAACATTATTTATAAATCTTTACAAAACTGAATAATTTAACAATAGAACACGGAACGGATCTAGAAGAAATAATTTCATATCTGCCAGTGGGCGGAAAAAGGATTTAAGAGGTGAAATAGGAGTAATGTTGATAAAACGAAGGAAATACGCATACAACCAGAAAAAAGATATTTGTTTTAAGAGATAAAATAACGTCACACAGACGAAGAAACTGATGAAAAGCTTTGAGAAGGAAACAACATAACACATGACAGTGAAAGGTACCTGAGGGAGAAAAATGGGCAATACAATGCAAGGCATTTGATTATTTTGTTCTGGGGAAGCATAAAACATGATGGAACATTTTGAAATTAAGAATTCCTGAGAGGTGGGCTTACGAAAAAAGATTCAACCATATGACGATCCAAATGAAGAAGAATTGTAAGGGAAAAGTAATAAGGGACTGAAGGTTTGATGCTTAAATGGAGGGCACAGACGAGGAAAGGGTAAAGAAAGAAGGACGACAATGGGTGAATTTCATACATTGATTTATGACTGGAAAAAACAACTGTTTGATTAAGTGAAGAGTGGAGGATGAATGAAATTGCACTAATAACTCGTATGGCACAATTAAGCATACGACAACATATGATAGTAACTGCCATTTATTTATTATTATTATACGTATCATTTTATATACTTTATAGTGAGCGTAAGATATTTCTTCAAAAAAGCAACACATTTAAAGATCATTTTTAGCAATTGATAATTTAAAGTTAATTTGCTAAACGAAACATCTTAAAGATCCAGAGAATTTTGGGGTCATATTCAAACAACGCTGCTTAAAATGCAACATGACTCAATAAGTGTAAACGTTATTTACTTTTCATTCCCCTATCGGCCCCTCAGCAACGCGACACCACCCGACGACACTCGCGACCTCTCCCTGGTTATGCATAATATTTAAACAATCACCCTCCATCGACACTCGCGCCCACTCCCTTATCAATATAAAATATATTATTATTCACATCAAGTAACAATTAACCCTTTGAAAGCAGCATTTAGTGAATATGACCCCAAATAGTGTTTTTTTTCAAATGTTAACAAAAGAGATAATTATGATATTTACCACAAATATCGACATTTAACAATTTTTGCTTTCCGAATATATGTTATATAGCCGCCGTTCGCCGAACGACATTTTTTATAAATCTTTACAAAACTGAATAATTTCAACAATAGAACACGGAACGGATCTAGAAGAAATAATTTCATATCTGCCAGTGGGCGGAAAAAGGATTTAAGAGGTGAAATAGGAGTAATGTTGATAAACCGAAGGAAAAACACATTCTACCAGAAAAAAGATATATGTTTTAAGAGATAAAATAACGTCTTACAGAGGAAGAAACTGATGAAAAGCTTTGAGTGGGAAGCAAATAAACACATGGCAGTGTAAGGTACCTGAGGGAGAAAAATGGGCAATACAATGCAAGGTATTTGATTATTTTGTTCTGGGGAAACATAAAACATGATGAAACATTTTGAAATTAAGAGTTCCTGAGAGGTGGGCATACGAAAAAAGATTCAACTATATGACTATCCAAATGAAGAAGAATTGGATGAGAAAAGTAATAAAGCACTGAAGGTTTGATGCTTAAATGGAGGACACAGACGAGGAAAGGGTAAAGAAAGAAGGACGACAATGGGTGAGTTTCATACATTGAGTTATGACTGGAAAAAACAACTGTTTGATTAAGTGAAGAGTGGAGGATGAATGAAATTGCACTAATAACTCGTACGGCACAATTAAGCATACGACATTATATGATAGTAGCTGCCATTTATTTATTACTATTATACGTATCATTTTATATACTATTTAGTGAGCGTAAGATATTTCTTCAAAAAAGCAACACATTTAAGATCATTTTTAGCAATTGATAATTTTAAGTAAATTTGCTAAACGAAACATCTTAAAGATCCAGAGAATTTTGGGGTCATATTCAAACAACGCTGCTTAAAATGCAACAAGACTCAATAAGTGTAAACGTTATTTACTTTTCATTCCCCTATCGGCCCCTCAGCAACGCGACACCACCCGACGACACTCGCGACCTCTCCCTGGTTATGCATAATATTTAAACAATCACCCTCCATCGACACTCGCGCCCACTCCCTTATCAATATCAAATATTTAATTTTTCACATCAAGTAACATTGAACCCTTTGAAAGCAGCATTTGGTGAATATGACCCCAAAGAGTGTTTTTTTTTTTTTCAAATGTTAACAAAAGAGATAATTATGATATTTACCACAAATATCGACATTTAACAATTTTTGCTTTTCGAATATATGTTATATAGCCGCCGTTCGCCGAACGACATTTTTTATAAATCTTTACAAAACTGAATAATTTCAACAATAGAACACGGAACGGATCTAGAAGAAATAATTTCATATCTGCCAGTGGGCGGAAAAAGGATTTAAGAGGTGAAATAGGAGTAATGTTGATAAAACGAAGGAAATACACATTCAACCAGAAAAAAGATATTTGTTTTAAGAGATAAAATAACGTCACACAGACGAAGAAACTGATGAAAAGCTTTGAGAAGGAAACAACATAACACATGGCAGTGAAAGGTACCTGAGGGAGAAAAATGGGCAATACAATGCAAGGCATTTGATTATTTTGTTCTGGGGAAGCATAAAACATGATGGAACATTTTTAAATTAAGAGTTCCTGAGAGGTGGGCTTACGAAAAATGATTCAACAATTTGACTATCCAAATGAAGAAGAATTGGAAGGGAAAAGTAATAAAGGACTGAAGGTTTGATGCTTAAATGGAGGGCACAGACGAGGAAAGGGTAAAGAAAGAAGGACGACAATGGTTGAATTTCATACATTGATTTATGGCTGGAAAAAACAACTGTTTGATTAAGTGAAGGGTGGAGGATGAATGAAATTGCACTAATAACTCGTATGGCACAATTAAGCATACGACATTATATGATAGTAACTGCCATTTATTTATTACTATTATACGTATCATTTTATATACTATTTAGTGAGCGTAAGATATTTCTTCAAAAAAGCAACACATTTAAGATCATTTTTAGCAATTGATAATTTAAAGTTAATTTGCTAAACGAAAGATCTTAAAGATCCAGAGAATTTTGGGGTCATATTCAAACAACGCTGCTTAAAATGCAACATGACTCAATAAGTGTAAACGTTATTTACTTTTCATTCCCCTATCGGCCCCTCAGCAACGCGACACCACCCAACGACACTCGCGACCTCTCCCTTGTTATGCATAATATTTAAACAATCACCCTCCATCGACACTCGCGCCCACTCCCTTATCAATATAAAATATATAATTATTCACATCACGTAACAATTAACCCTTTGAAAGCAGCATTTGGTGAATATGACCCCAAATAGTGTTTTTTTTTCAAATGTTAACAAAAGAGATAATTTTGATATTTACCAAAAATATCGGCATTTAAAAATGTTTGCTTTTCGAATATATGTTTTATAGCCGCCGTTCGCCGAACGACATTTTTTATAAATCTTTACAAAACTGAATGATTTCATCAATAGAACACGGAACGGATCTAGAAGAAATAATTTCATATCTGCTTGTGGGAGGTAAAACGATTTAAGAGTTGAAATAGGAGTAATGTTGATAAAACAAAGTTAAAACACATTCAACCAGAAAAAAGATATATGTTTTAAGGGATAAAATAACGTCACACAGAGGAAGAAACTGATGAAAAGCTTTGAGAAAGAAACAACAAAACACATGGCAGTGAAAGGTACCTGAGGGAGAAAAATGGGCAATACAATGCAAGGTATTTGATTATTTTGTTCTGGGGAGGCATAAAACATGATGGAACATTTTTAAATTAAGAGTTCCTGAGAGGTGGGCTTACGAAAAATGATTCAACCATATGACTATCCAAATGAAGAAGAATTGGATGAGAAAAGTAATAAAGGACTGAAGGTTTGATGCTTAAATGGAGGACACAGACGAGGAAAGGGTAAAGAAAGAAGGACGACAATGGGTGAATTTCATACATTGACTTATGACTGGAAAAAACAACTGTTTGATTAAGTGAAGAGTGGAGGATGAATAAAATTGCACTAATAACTCGTATGGCACAATTAAGCATACGACAACATATGATAGTAACTGCCATTTATTTATTACTATTATACGTATCATTTTATATACTATTTAGTGAGCGTAAGATATTTCTTCAAAAAAGCAACACATTTAAAGATCATTTTTAGCAATTGATAATTTAAAGTTAATTTGCTAAACGAAAGAACTTAAAGATCCAGAGATTTTGGGGCCATATTCAAACAACACTGCTAATAATGCAACAAGACTGAATAAGTGTAAACGTTATTTACTTTTCAATCCCCTATCGGCCCCTCAGCAACGCGACACCACCCAACGACACTCGCGACCTCTCCCTTGTTATGCATAATATTTAAACAATAACCCTCCATCGACACTCGCGCCCACTCCCTTATCAATATCAAATATTTAATTATTCACATCAAGTAACAATTAACCCTTTGAAAGCAGCATTTGGTCAATATGACCCCAAATATTGTTTTTTTTTTCAAATGTTAACAAAATAGATAATTATGATATTTACCACAAATATCGACATTTAACAATTTTTGCTTTTCGAATATATGTTATGCAGCCACATTTGCGGAACGACATTCTCAATAAATCTTAACAAAACTAAATAATTTCCACAAGAGAAAATGGATCGGATCTAGAAGTAAAAATTTAATATCTACCAGTGGGGGGAAATAGGATTTAAGAATTGAAATAGGAGTTATGTGGATAAAACGAAGAACAAAGACATGCATGCAGAAAAAAGATAAATGTTATAAGTGGTGAAATAACGTCACACAGACGAAGAAACTGATGAAAAGCTTTGAGTGGGATGCAACAAAACACATGGCAGTGAAACGTACCCGAGGGAGAAAAATGGGCAATACAATGCAAGGTATTTGATTATTTTATTCTGGGGATGCATAGAATATGATGAAACATTTTGAAATGAAGAGGTGCTGAGAGGTGGACATATGGAAAAAGATTCATTGATATGACTATCCAAATGAAGAAGAATTGGATAGGAAATTAATAAGGAACTGATAATTTGATAATGAGATGGAAGGCAGATGGGGGTGACATGTTAAGAAAGGTCGACAAGGAGTGAACTTCATACATTGATATAGGAAAGGAGAAAACAACCGCTTGATTAAGTGAAGCGCTAGGAGCGAGGGCAATTGCACAAATAACTCCTATGGCCTAATCAAGCACACTTAAACATATGATTGTGGCTGTGATTCATTTAACACAATTTTCATAACATTTAATCTACCACTAAGTGAGCATAAGATATTTGTTCAAAAAAGCAACATATATAATGATCATTTATAAATTTTGAATAATTTTAAGTTTATTTACCAAACAAGAGATCTTAAAGATGCGGAAAATATTGCGGACGTTTGCATACAACGCTGCTAAAAATGGAACAAGACTAAATAAGTGTTAACATTATGTGCTTTTTCATTCCCCTTTCGGCCCCTCAGCAATGCGATAACCACCAACGGCACCTGCGACCTCTCCCAGGTCATGTATAATATTTAAACATACACCCACCATCGGCACTTTCTCCCACTCCCTTTATAAATGTATCCCCTTTAAATGATCACCCCAAGCTAATAATTAACCCTTTATAAGCAGCATTTGGTCAATATTACCCCAGGCAGTGTTTTTCCAAAGGTTAACACAAATCTTAATTATGTTTTTAACCTATATTTTGATTTTTAACTATTTTGGCTTCATTTATGTTCTGACATTTAGTTTATTTTAATTAATGAAATCTATTCAACTTTAATAGTAATACTGAATTTATGTAATTATTTTTTAACGTCATCCAACGGTTGATTTTGTAATTTCGAAGCACCGATATATTAAGGAATTCAATGTTCAGTACGACAAGAATAATGGATACGTTATTAGGCATGCCACCATAAAACCAACTGCCACCCACTTTCAATGATGATAGTGATTGCTGTTCATTAA
Organism: Sympetrum striolatum; assembly: GCA_947579665.1. Lineage (NCBI taxonomy): Eukaryota > Metazoa > Arthropoda > Insecta > Odonata > Libellulidae > Sympetrum > Sympetrum striolatum. The sequence continues at coordinate 80,059,528 of OX388346.1, forward strand.
ACACTTAACTTTACATTTTATTTTATGGGTAGTTAATGGAATATAAGATATTTGGATAAGAAAGCTTAATATTTTCTATCCTTCCTACATGTATTCTATGCTATTTTTTTACCCTTTGGAAATTAATATTTAACATTACGCTTAAAAAAATAAAAAGAGCACATGTATATAAAAGATACAGTATGAGAATAAGTCAAATGATTTTAACATCTAGTTGTTGGGGTGATGAAGTATTGGAAAAGAGAGAAAGAATACCCAAACATCCTTCATGATATCCCTAACTGCTCTCTATATGGAAGATAAAGGAAATTACTAGTCATGCAGGTATCTATCTATTATATATAGATGCTTCTCCGGATTCATTCATATATATACCTATATAGATAGATAGATAGATAGGATACAAATTCACAGCCTAAACTACAAGCATCATTGATCTGAAATTTTTATGACATATTGGCCATAACGTGAAACCCCCAGGAAAAAAGAGACTTTGATCCTCAGTGTCATAGGTTCGATTCCAGAGGGCCCCAAAGTCCCGATTTTTCCCGTTTGAATGCATTGCCGTGATTTTCGGGAATTAAAAAAAAATACTTTCCGGATACGTAGAGAAGTAAAACTCAAGGTGCCTATATTTATGGTCTTGGACTTTCGAAAACATCAATGACTTTTACAAAAGTTATCCTGGGTTCGATGCTAGGACGATGCAAAGATCTGCCCTTTAAAATACATGGGAGCCGTTTTTCATTATTTTTTTAGATGCACTTATCGAAATGATAGGATGTTCGTGCTTGGCTGGAAGATGTATGGTACGAATAAGTTTTAGAAAAAAAATTTTATAAGACCGTACTGTTCCTGGGTTCGAAGCCAGAGCACAATAACGTTTCTCTCATAAGGAATATAAAGGAAAAGTAGGACGTCATTTGAGGCAGTTGTAACCAATATTTCTGCTTGAACTTGCATATGCGGTTAGAGATGGTGTTTTTCTTTTGTGCTGCATAGAAAGTATTGCCTGAAAGACCCGGGTTCGATGCCGGGCGGTAAAAATATCCCCCATATATAATACTATGGGGTATCTTTTCATAATTTTTTTATGCATTTATCGATATGTAAGGGAGCTCTTACTTAGATGGAAGATGTATATTAACACTTTGTTTAAGAAAAAAAAGAGATAAGACCATGCTGTTCCTGGGTTCGATGCCAGAGCACATTATAATTTCTCAAATAAGGAGTGTATGTGAATAGTAGGACGTCGTTTGAGGTAGTTGCACCTAATAGTTTTGCTTGAATTTTCACACATAGTTTGATATGGTAATTTTCTATTTTGCTGCATAGTAAGTACACCAGGAAGACCGGGGTTCGCTGCCAGGTGATTAAATTGCAGCGAATTCTACGAATATTTTGAATTTTTTTTTTCTTTTGATGTCCGTCCCGATATGATGCCGATATGAAATTAGTGTTGTCGATCTGCTTGCAGTATGCAAGCTACATTTTACTCGTATATAGATGCTTCTCCGGATTCATTCATATATATACCTATATAGATAGATAGGATACAAATTCACAGCCTAAACTACAAGCGTCATTGATCTGAAATTTTTATGACATATTGGCCATAACGTGAAACCACCAGGAAAAAAGAGACTTTGATCCTCAGTTTCATAGGTTCGATTCCAGAGGGCCCCAAAGTCCCGATTTTTCCCGTTTGAATGCATTGCCGTGATTTTCGGGAATTAAAAAAAAATACTTTCTGGATAGGTAGAGAAGTAAAACTCAAGGTGCCTATATTTATGGTCTTGGACTTTCGAAAACATCAATGACTTTTACAAAAGTTATCCTGGGTTCGATGCTAGGACGATGCAAAGATCTGCCCTTTAAAATACATGGGAGCCGTTTTTCATTATTTTTTTAGATGCACTTATCGAAATGATAGGATGTTCGTGCTTGGCTGGAAGATGTATGGTACGAATAAGTTTTAGAAAAAAATTTTCATAAGACCGTACTGTTCCTGGGTTCGAAGCCAGAGCACAATAACGTTTCTCTCATAAGGAATATAAAGGAAAAGTAGGACGTCATTTGAGGCAGTTGTAACCAATATTTCTGCTTGAATTTGCATACGCGGTTAGAGATGGTGTTTTTCTTTTGTGCTGCATAGAAAGTATTGCCTGAAAGACCCGGGTTCGATGCCGGGCAGTAAAAATATCACCCATATATAATACTATGGGGTATCTTTTCATACTTTTTTTATGCATTTATCGATATGTAAGGGAGCTCTTGCTTAGATGGAAGATGTATATTAACACTTTGTTTAAGAAAAAAAATAGATAAGACCATGCTGTTCCTGGGTTCGATGCCAGAGCACATTATAATTTCTCAAATAAGGAGTGTATGTGAATAGTAGGACGTCGTTTGAGGTAGTTGCACCTAATAGTTTTGCTTGAATTTTCACACATAGTTTGATATAGTAATTTTCTATTTTGCTGCATAGTAAGTACACCAGGAAGACCGGGGTTCGCTGCCAGGTGATTAAATTGCAGCGAATTCTACGAATATTTTGAATTTTTTTTTTCTTTTGATGTCCGTCCCGGTATATGATGCCGATATGAAATTAGTGTTGTCGATCTGCTTGCAGTATGCAAGCTACATTTTACTCGTACCTTTCTACAAATTACTATGAAGTTGATGAAAGTTGATCAAAATGTGTATGGAAGAATTGCCAAAATAATAATGGATCACCAGGGTTTCTCGAGAATGAGAAGGAGGAAGGAATGAGTTTTGGAAATTAACAGTTGAAGGAATTCTGTGTAAAGATGGCCTTGGCAGAACAGATGAAAGAGGTAATATTCTTTTTGAATGTTTTAGATGATGATAAAGGCAAGGTTCAAATACCAAAGAAGGCTTTAGACATGAAAGGCTGAATGGCAGATTATGGATATTGGTAACAAATTGATTTCATCCTGGAAGAAATACAAGCCATTCAAGGGCCAACACATGTTTTTTCTTTATGTTTCCCTACCTAGTATGTCTCTACTAATATAATGTTTTACCTATTTAGGGAATAAATTAAACACACACAGAAAAGAAATTAGTCGTTCATGTTATCAATCTTATTTACAAAGGCTTTACTTTATTTATAAAAGAACGAATTTAAGAGCAATAACTGTCCAAGTTTGAGAAGTAATTCCTGTCTGAAGACATTGAAATTATAACAGTAAAGTTACTACTAAAGGAACGGTTTTCCAATTTATTGTAATTCATTGCAGCATACTAAATTACTGACTGCATATTGAAGAGGATGATGACAAAAGAGAGCTTTAAGATGCAAGTAAAGGGTGTGAGTTAGCAAAAGATGTCCTCTTACCTATTTGCAGGGGATCCTGACTCCCATCGATGGATGCGCAACTGAGAAGTAGTATCACTGACCTTATGCTTAAGAATTCCACCCATGGTTCCTCTCTTGTCCATAATCCTTCAGTCTGGTGACATTGACCAACCAAGCTGGTTCTCATCCCCATCTTCCTTTATTCATGATAGATGGTCCTTCATTATGTCTCGATGAAAGGGTTGACTTGCTTTCCCACTGTAAAGCAGGATTGTTTTTAAAAACATTGATGAAACGTTTCTAATTATAATTGTAATGATTTATAATCTACAGTGGAACCTTGGTTAATGACACTAATCCGTTCCAGGATAATCGTTGTTAACCAAAACCGTCGTTATCCAAGGCACGATTTTCCACAGGTATAATAATGGTAATGGATTACCGTATTTCCCAGCGTCGAGGACGCACCCCAGTTATTGGAAGCAAAACTTAAAATATTTATCGATTTAACTCCGGTGAGACAACATGTGCCTATGTGAATTAGCTACAATTTAGCATTGAACTATTTTTAATATCCTCCGCTAGCTGCTATTCAGTATGTTTTTATGATATAACATCGCAACATACACCAAATATTAGTTTAAAATATAGTGATTATAAATAGACGTGCTGAAACACGTGAAACTCCAGAAAGACCAATCGAGAAGGCGTCGTAAGACAAATCCTACGTCGTTACCCAAGATATTTTTTGGTTACAGCAACTCATCGTTAGCCAAGTCCGTCGTTAATCAAGGTACCTCTGTATTATATATGGATGCTTCTCCGGATTCATTCATGTATCTATTTTATATAGATGCTTCTCCGGATTCATTCATATAGATAGATAGATAGATAGGATACTAATTCACAGGCTAAACCACATGCGTCATCGACTTGATATTTTTTACAACGTATTGCCTATAACATGTAACCACCAGAAAAATTGCGATTTCGAACCTGTGTCATGGGTTCGATTCCAGAGGGCCCCAAAGTCCCGATTTTTCCCATTTGAATGCATTGCTTAGATTTTCCGGAATATTTGAAAAATACTTCCCGGATGGGTAGAGAATCAAAACTCTAGGAGCCTATATATATGGTATTGATCTATCGAAAACATAAATGACTTTCACGGAAAATATCCTGGGTTCGATGCTAGGCCGATGCAAATATCTGTCCTTTAAAATACATGGGAGTAGTTTTTCATTATTTTTTTGAGGAACTTATCGAAATCATAGGAAGTTCGTGCTTAATTAGAAGATGTATGGTAAAAATTGGTTTAAGAATAACATTTTCATAAGAGCGTACTATTCCTGGGTTCGATGCCAGAGCACAATAACTATTCTCTCATAAGGAATATATGGGAAAAGGAGGACGTCGTTTTAGGCTGTTGTAGGCAATATTTCTGCTTGAATTTTCACACGTAGTTAGAGATGGTGATTTTCAATTGTATTCCATAGGAAATATTACCAAAAAGACCTGGGTATGATGCCAGGCGGTAAATGTATCCCCCATATTGTAACAGAAATCCTCAGTTCTAAATTGTAGTTTTTTTAATTTTTGTGTGATGATTAGGAAATTCAGTGCTGCGATTTCCGCGTGTTTTTTGTGTAATGTGACATTTGGACGCTCGAGGACAAAAAATGTGATGAGGGGGGCTGTTGAAGAAAGAAGAGGAGGCAGAAGTACAAGAAAGGCCAGAGGAGGCCACACAGAGAAGGCGGCGGAAGGCAGTCAGGGGATCATTAAGGACGAGATGCTCCAAAGCTGACCGGCAGGCCGAAGCATTTAACATACTATATTCCACTGTATTGAATTTTTTTTGTCTGTCTTCAGAAATAAAGGAAGACGATTTGCCGTTAACAAGGGCTGATTTATTGCATTTGCTGCCGTGACAAGGATCAATTTGTTACAATATATAATACATTGGGGTAGCTTTTCATTATTTTTTTGATGCATTTATCGATATGATAGGAAGTTCTTGCTTAGTTAGAAGATGTATATTAAGACTTAGTTTATGAAAAAAAAATAGATTAAAAATAAAATTCAAAATATTCTTAAAATACGCTGTAATTTAATCGTCTGGCATCGAACCTGGGTCTTTCTGGTAATAGTTTCTATGCAGTACAACGCAAGATTGCCATTTTAAACTATGTGTGAAAATTCAAGCAGAAATATTGGCTGCAACTGCCTCAAACGACGTTCTACTTTTCACGAATGTAATGGCTCTCTGGGTTCGAACCAAGGACGATCAAGGAAATCTAAAACATGTTTTTGAAATGTATTTATGGTCTCTATCTACCAGGTGTAAAAGTATGAAACCGGAATTTCCCTATACATGGTGCTCGCTATCAGTTTTAAGACCGCAAGACCACTTATGCTGTGCCATCGTCTTCCTCTAATAGCTGACAAAGTTTGTCAAAACGCAATAACCTAAGTTTCATACACCAATATATATTTTTCTATAACCTCAAACATTTCGAGTTTTGTGCCTACAAACTATGATTTGCGGACAGCATTGGTTTTCTGCTATCATTTGAAGAAAACTGTTGTAGAATCGCATAGAATGCGTGTCGAAGCATACGGTGAACATGCTCTTGGCAAAACTCAGTGCTTCGAGTGGTTTAAAATATTTAAAAGTGGTGACTTTGATGTGAGAAACATGGACCGTGGGAAACCACCGAAAAAGTTCAAAGACAAGGACTTGCAAGCCTTATTGGATGAAGACGATACTCAGACTCAACAAGAACTCAAGAACAATTAAATGTGACACAGAAAGCAGTATCTCTTCGTCTGAAAGCTACGGGAAAGATTCATAAAGTGGGAAAATGGGTCCCACATGAACTGAATGAAAGACAGCAAGAAAATCGAAAAACCACTTGTCAAATGCTGCTCGTCAGACATGAAAGAAAATCATTTCTCCATCGAATAATGACAGGTAATGAAAAGTGGATATATTTTCAGTATCCTAAGAGTCTTAAATCATGGGTGAATCCAGGGGATACATCGACATCGAATTGGAATTGGATTGGAAAAACCAATCCAAAAAAATGACATCCAAAAATACTATGAACTACTAAAACCTGGTGAAACAGTTTACACTGATCGCTACCAACAACAAATGTTCGATTTGAATCGAGCAATATGTGAAAAACGACCGGAATATGCAAAAAGGCAACATTAAGTCACTTTGCTTCATGATAATGAACACTCACACACAGCAAAACGGGTCACGAACACGATCAAGGCGTTCAATTGGGAAATACTAGCACATGCGGCTTATTTTCCAGACTTGGCTCCATCCGATTACCATCTATTCGCATCATTGGGACACGCACTCGCCGAAGAAGACTTCGATTTGTATGAAAATGTACATGAATGGCTCAACAACTGGTTCGCTTCAAAGGAAGAATTGTTTTTTTGGCGTGGCATTCATAACCTGCCGGAGAGGTGAGGAAAATGTATAAATTCCAATGGAGATTATTTTGAATAAAATATTTTGTATAATTTTCAAATAAAAGACGTGTAATTTATACAAAAAAAATTTCGGTTTCATATTTTTACACCTGGTATATGCCGAATTCCAACTTTTAATATTATTGGGAAAGGGTTCAAAATAATTCTAAAAAATCGGACCAGTTACTAATTGTAGAGACGCCTGGTGTCGAACCCAGGACCTATTGGCAGCTGAGAATGCACAGTATGACTTGTTAGGACTTGGTCTTATTTCATGCATAGTTTGAAGTCAATATCTTGCCGAGAAGTACCTAAAATTTGCTTCCGTTATCTCCGTAAAAAATGCATTGAGGAGTGCAAATGGCCCTCTGGGATCGAACTAAGGACCATCACCGAATACGTAAAATTTGATTACAAAATATATTTATGATCTCTAACCACATGCCGAATTTAAAGTTTTCATGCCGTCGGGAAAGGGTCTAAAAAAAATCTTAAAAATCACAACAATACATTTTAAAGGGGCAATTTTTGCCCCAACCTAGCATCGAACCATGGACAATATTCGAAGATGTCTTTTTGATTTCCGTTGGATATGCATGACTTCTAGCGATCCCTCGAATTTCAACTCTCTACTTATCCGGGAAGTGCCTCAAAACAAAATTCGATAAAACCGGCCATGTATCTTTACGGAGAAAATCGCAACTTTGAGGCCTTCTGGAATCGAACCCATCACACTGAGGTCCAAAGTCGGATTTTTTCTGGAGGTTACACGTAATGGCCAATACGTCTTAAGAATTTCAATTCAGTGGCACTTGTGGAACATGGTTAGAATTTTCATCCCCAGTGAGTGAGTGTATACATATACGAGTAAAATGTAGCTTGCATACTGCAAGCAGATTGGCAATACTAATTTCATATCGGCATCATATCGGGAAAGTCCTCAAAAGAAAAAAAAAGGATTGAAATTTTTCTTAAAATTCGCTGACGTTTCATTGTCTGGCATCGAACCCGTGTCTTTACTGTGAACTTACTATGAAGCACAATATAATATCACCATCTCTAACGATGTGTGAAAATTCAAGCAGAAATATTGGCTACAACTGACTCAAAAGACGTTCTAATTTTCACAAATGTAAATGGCTGTCTGGATTCGAATCAAAGACGATCTTTGAAATCTAAAACATGTTTCTGAAAGTTATTTGTGATCTCTATCTATTTGCCGAATTTCAAGTTTCTATATTATTGGGAAAGGTTTCAAAATCATTCCTAAAAATCGGATCATTTTCTGATTGCAGAGACACCTGGTGTCGAACCCAGGAAATATTGTAAGCTGTGAATGCACAGTTTGATTTGTAAAGTCTTGCTCTTCTATCATGCAAAGTTTGAAGTCGATACCAAGCCGGGAAGTACCTAAATTTTGTTTCCGTTATCTCCGTTAGAAATCCATTGAGAAGTGCAAATGGCCCTATGGGGTCGAACCAAGGGCCATCAGCGAACACGTAAAATTTGATTATGAAATATATTCATGATTTCACGTGCCGAGTTTCAAGTATCCATTATATCGGGAAAGGATCCAAAAAAAATCTTCAAAATCGCCGCAATGCATTTTAAACGGCCGATTTTTGCCCCGACCTAGCATCGAACCATGGACAATATTCGAAGATGGCTCTCTGATTTTCGTTGGATATGCACGGCTTCTAGCGATCCCTTGAGTTTCAACTCTCTACTTTACTGGGAAGTGCCTCAAAAAAATTTTCCAAAATCCCCACCATGTATTGTTATGGAGAAAATCGCGACTTTGGGGCCTTCTGGAATCGAACCCATGACACCGAGGCACAAAATCGTAATTTTTCTGGCGGTTACACGTTATGGCCAATACGCCGTAAAAATTTCAACTCAATCACGCTTGTGGTTTAGGCTGTGAATTTGTATCTTATCTATATGAATGAATCAGGAGAAACATCTATCTATTATATATAGATGCTTCTCCGGATTCATTCATGGATATACCTATATAGATAGATAGATAGATAGATAGATAGATAGATAGATAGATAGATAGATAGGATACTAATTCACAGCCTAAACCATAAGCGGCATTGACTTGAAATTTTTACGACGCATTGGCCATAACGTGTAACCGCCACAAAAATTGCGATTTTGAACCTCAGTGTCATTAGTTCGATTCCAGAGGGCCCCAAAGTCCCGATTTTTCCCGTTTAAATGCATTGCCGTGATTTTCGGGAATTTTTAAAAAATACTTCCCGGATAGGTAGAGAATCAAAACTCATGGAGCCTATATATATGGTCATGATCTATCGAAAACATATGTGAGTTTCACGGAAAATATCTTAGGTTCGATGTTAGGTCGAGGCAAAAATCGGCCGTTTAAAATGCATTGTTGCGATTTTTAAGATTTTTTTTGGACCCCTTCCCGATGGCATGGAAACTTTAAATTCGGCATGGAGTTGGAGATCAATAATTCATTTCAAGATCAAATTTTACATATTCGCTGATGGTCCTTGGTTCGATCCCAGAGGGCCATTTAAATTCCTCAATGCCTTTCTTACGGAGATAACGGAAACAAATTATAGGTACTTCCCGGCACGATAAAGACTTCAAACTTTGCACTAAGAAAGATTAAGTGTATACAAATTAAACTGTGTATTCCCAGCTGTCAATGTGTCCTGGGTTCGACACCAGGCGTTTCTACAATCAGTAACTGATCCGATTTTCAATAATTATTTCGAACCCTTTCCCAACAATATAGAAACTTGAAATTCGGCATGTAGATGGAGATCATAAATAACTTTCAGAAAATTTTTTTAGATTTCCAAGATCGTCCTTGGTTCGAATCCAGAGAGCCATTTAAATTCGTGAAAATTAGAACGTCTTTTGAAGCAGTTGTAGCTCAAATTTCTGCTTGAATTTTCACACATAGTTAGAGATGGAGATGTTCTTTTCTGCTGCATAAAAAGTTCAACAGTAAAGACCCGGGTTCGATGCCAGACGATGGAATTTCAGCGAATTTTAAGAAAAATTTCAATCCATTTTTTTCTTTTCATGGCCGTCCCGATATGATGCCGACATGAAAATAGTGTTGTCGATCTGCTTGCAGTATGCAAGCAACATTTTACTCGTATATAATAGATATCCGGAGTAGCGTCTATATGTATATAATAGATATTTACGTTTCTTTTTAATAATACCACTGTCTATCGTATACATAATTGTGAAATGTGAGATCGAGATTCATCATTTAATTCATAATTATTCCGAAAGATTTTCACGTTTAATTGATACGGGAGTTTTGGAGTTGAGACCTTAAGGCTGGGTGGCCACCAAATGCGAAGCGAACGTAAGTTGAGCGAAGTTATGCTACGTTAGACTACGCTTTCACAATCGAACCTATACTTTTGAATGCAGCTGCGGCCACCGGATACGAAGCAGAGTTGAGCTGAGAACTGTGACGTCACTCTGCTTCGCAAGGTACATCTTCCGAACGGTCGTGGTTCGTGATAAAGCAAAGTCAGCTCCACAGCTCTTAACGTGATAGTGGTGGAGGGGGGAGCCTTTCGCTTCTTTCCTCTGCAGTATCTGAATTGATAATAGTGTGTTAAAGATTCACATTCACAAGCGTGAAAGGTGTGATTAATTCCCAATTACAGCTTTCTTTCAGAAACATTAACTAATGTAATTATTGATGACCGAATCCATTTCACAAAAAGTAATTATTTTTCAGTCGATCTATGATAATTGTGATCGGACACCTAATTTAATTACTTCCAATGTCGTTACACTTCAATTAAATCCCAATTTAAGATATTCACTCGTCCTAGCGGAACGCAATCATTGAGGAAATGTCGTCGGAAAGGTTCACTACAGCCGAGAATAATTTTCTCGTATATATATTCATTGAACGCAGGTCAGTTTTTATAATAAGAAAAACTATTGCTGTGATATCGTCAGCAGATCTCAGAGAGAAACACCAGCTTAAAAACCATAGCATTAAAACCAATTACAGTAGTATATTCATTTATGCACCATTGAAAAGAATAAAAATACGACAATTTGAAGTAGGTTTAAAAAAATGGCTTGTGCTCCTCTCCGAGACATTTACCCTTCAGCAAAAGTTAGACGATGGATAATGAGTGAAGAAAAATCGAATTGCCATGCTTACTTGAGTAAAGTGATTAATTTTTGTGATGCTCTTTACAAAATAATTTAACTATTTATTAATATAAAATTAAAAACTATTTAAACTATCAGTTCCGTCATTACAAAATGAAAAGTGTACTCGAGTGAGGTACGAACGATAGGAAACTTATATTCTATTAGCGAAATGGATAAATTTGAGTCCAATGGCTGTAAATAATATCTTAAGGCTGCTGTAGCGCTTGAGGATTTTCGATTTTAACGGTCGCACCCTAGAGCATACGAAGTGGTAAATTTCAGAACTAACGAAGTGGCGGGGAAGAACATTCGCCTATTTCGCTGGAGCTGTTGGCACTCACTGGCCACAGAGTCGAACCTCTCTTTAGGCGGGGCGGTTCGTTTTGGTTTCGCTTCTTCACTTATCGCAGTTCTCAGAAATTGATATAATGTTAGGCATCGAGTTACCGCCACCGCTCATTCGCTCTCAAAGACGGGTAGATCAGAATGCTGTCTCACTTAAATTTAGAAATAGTGATGAGATTCCCAATATTGTCCGCTCGACTTTGATCAATGCAGTCCCGCGTTCGATTCCCTGCACGCAGTGGCGCAGCCAGGATTTACCAATGGGGGGGGTCCAAGGCTGAGGAAACGAAAAATGCCTACTTTACAGGGGCTAGTATATTCTTGCCCGCTACTTACTACAATATATGCCAATTCTTTCAAAAACTAAATACCTTGAAAACTAGAGGAGTTTAACGCTTATGTGGCCAACTTATCACACTTTGCAAGATAGTAGTTTACATAAGCGAATAATTGGAAACTTATCATTTGTGTAGTTTGGATTCGTCCAACATCTATTAAAAACTCAGTTTTTTCTATACTGAAGTTTTTAGTGCTGTAGATATAAACTTTCCGAGTCTTCGAGAGTTCTTTCTTCCTAGAGGTTGCAAAGCGTGGGAAGGAAAAAACTAGTTACGGTTATTTGGCAAGCGATGTAAAACGTAACATTCACTCATTTGTTCTCCCACATTGACGCGCCCATGCTTATTTCATTATCTTTCGTTATTTGACTATATCATCAGCAGATTTAGGAATTTCATTGAAATATCGCCTGCCCAGAATACGCCATCAATTTATAAAAATAATGATATGAAGTATATATACAGCTTATAGCACAAGGTTTGTATAAGAAACAAAATATCATTTATATCAGATGAAATTTTCTGCCAGGCTTACAATTAAGCCTGATTTTGTGAGTATTGGCTAAGTATTTGATTGAATGCGTCACACACCGAAAATTAAAAATTCGGCTGCATTAAAAAAAACAGTAGACTCTTGATTATAGTTGATATTATAGTTGAACTTGCAGAATTAAAGTCACATACCAAGGTGAAAAAAATGAAGACGTCAACTTACAATTATATAGACTAACGTAAATAAAAGGTGGTTTAACCAGCAGAGAGCTGATGCAAACCCAATCTTACGCATTGAGTGTTCAAAGAAAACAAAAATTTTCCATGAATTGAAATTTTGAATGGGCATTGCATGACCACGCGGTTAACAGGATAATTTATGAGATTCGAGGGATTCTATCACCAGAGATAAAACTGGCTGCATCGAAAAGGAAGCTGAAGAATTTAATTCACAGTTTATCAAGTTTAATTCAAGTCATCAAGTCACAGTTCCGATAAATATGTGCATAATTTACGCGCACAATACCTTTCAGCAGACTGATTTGCTTCCAAAATGGTATATTATTAATAATATCATCGCAAATAAATGTTTACTGATATCTGTGATTGCTCCAATACTTTTTCAAATTTCTACGGAAATTCGGTTAGCGAAAAATTTTCGTAAATATACATCAAATTAACAGGCAATCGTAAAATAAAGATCAATATATTTTCTATCATCCCGAGTAATGAAGAGTCTACTGTGCAGACTTTTAATAAAGGAACAAGTAGTTTTGTAATTGTCGCTAAACTCATCTTGAGATGTGCCCTCTGATAACAGTCCTAAAATAAGAAAATCCTAATTTATGCATCTAATAATGGTTATTTCACAAAAAACAGAGCCATTATCTTACGTTTTTTTTCCGATAGCGGCCTGGGGCTGTTAGCGGACTGTGGAAAGAATTTTTGGGTGTCCATCTGTACCTGTACCTTATGAAATCCAAACTAAACTCTCCTTCGAGCTGTTGTGAATTTCTCAAAAGCAATACTCACGAGCCCACACGAGCCTATCTTTGCATTCACATCCTTGAAACAGTCACATGCAAAAGATCTAACTGAGCGTTTTCTCAATCTGTTTGTCCCTCAAACGTAATCTTAATCTCTTTTTTCAGGGTGCAAGTTTCGAATTACTTCTCGAATGTTCCCTTGTATTTTTTCGAGGAGTAAACAAATCAGCCCTTTCGAATTTTTCTCATGGGAATCTTATCTTATGGCGAGAGTTATCTTACTAAAGGATAGGCTTAAGAAGTGCACGCGTTGAACATTGTGCGCGAAACACTCGTATCTTAACGTTCCATTGATATCGATGTCGGCTCTAGGCCTACTCTGCTGCCGAAGACATCACTGTAACTGAAATCGGAGCCATATTTACGGGTACGCGAAGCTTTCGCTGAATTTATCAAACAAACACATGACAAGCAGTGTATCTGTAAGACTTGCGTGATAACCTCCCTTCAGCGAAGGGGGGAGGGGTTTTGTACACTTCAGCAGAAATAAAAGTACAGAGCTAGTTATAGCACTTGACTCTTGGGGGGGGGGGGTTTGAAGCCCTAAAACCCCCCCCTCGCTGCGCCACTGCCTGCACGTAATGATATCCGATCGAAGAATTTTTAGAAGAAGAGATTTATTTTCTCTGAATAAATATCTGCTTTCGAATCTAAGAATAATTTATCGTTGAATTATTCTACCTTTCTGTAATTCTGTACGCACTGTATGATTATTCTTCTAAATAAAAGTTTCGTAATAATTAGCCTTGCGAGTCTAATACAATATAATTACTTTTAATACAATAATTTATAAAAATACATTATGTATGTTGTTCGAAAAGTAACTTGATATCGAAAATTCGTCGACCTTTAGGGACATACGCAAATGTCTCATAATTAACGTTTTGGAACACAAAATGTAGTTTGAGCAATATATAACAGGAAGCAATTTTGTTATTTTCGCGTTTATTAACATTCTATACGTAATTAATAAGCAGTGCCTGTTTCAATGGTCAATTGCTGTGCATTTTGCTGTCAGAGCAGTTGCCCCCACAACATGTTCCGAAACTATATAGAATCGATGGATCTTCCTCAATTTTATTATTTCATTCATTATCTGAACTCTATGAATCAGAACGAACGTCGGTATTTAGCCACGGCGTTTTAATCAACAATTCATTGTGCTCTCGGTTGTTCATGGTAAAAAAGTTCTCGTATTCGTCATTTTGACAACTTCTACCGCATTGAGCCCCTTTTATGAATTAGAATAAACATTTGCGCAAACGGAAAATCTCTAATTACCCTGGAAAGCCATTATAATGTATTATATAGTAGCTTAATTTCATTGCGGTAAACGATTATTAAGGAATTTTTATGTCATACTTGATATTAATCAAGTAAAAACTGAGCCAGATTAATGCATTAGAATACACATAAAATTGACATTAGAATGATCATCGAGGTTTAAATGCAGTTTGCGGGAGGTTGACAGATATTTCGTTCTCTGTATCACTCTAGCAGACGACTCCGGCATCCGAGTTCGTTTTTGCATCTTGCAGTCTTTGTAACTATTACAGAATTAAATTGGAGATAATGGTCCTACGAAGTCAAGAAAAGTACCAAAGGAAGGTAAATTAAGTGAAGAATCTTAATATTGTTGTAAAATACACCTTTTGAATCGAAATTACGGGTACTATGACAAAATACACGAAAGTTTTCGCCGTGGTAAACAACCCCTGACGACCAAGGTGATTGTTGAATCTAATACATTCATTCTCCCACAAGAATACACGGGGTTTTTGAGACAATTTTAATGCAAACTTGATTTTATAGAAGAGAATTTAAAGCAGTTCGTTTTTGTGATTCTCAGGAACTATATCATGGAATCGAATTCGTTATTTCGCTATTACTCTTGGTCATTATTAATGCAATTTTCTATAATATTTCAATTTCACAGGACAAACAGAAAAGGTACTCAAAGTTTATGAAAGATGTCATCGTATCAAAAAACTTTTTAAACTCTATTTTATGTTGTAGATATATAGACTATCTATATATCTACAACAAATTATTCTTATAGAGTTGAATGATTCATTGAAAATACTCATCCGCTTTAACTTTCATAAATTAAACATCGGGAAATCATACGATAACTACGACGAGTTACTGAACCAGTTGTTTTGCCTTAAATAGTTTCGTTGAGTCTCGACAAAGTCTTTCATTTTTTAAGGTGTCTGTTATAACAAAAGGTACAAAGTAAAACAAAATAATGACGGTAAAGTTTTGGAAGAGGACCGTCAGCGTTTTACTTTTTTTTGTACTAAAATTGACCCTTTTTCGATGAAACTTCACTGGCACGTGTTCAATGTTGCGCTTTATGTACATATATCTAACATATAAGTAACTTTCAGTGACGGAGGTGCAGAAATGGCCTCCGGAGACCATTCTTAAACCGTTAGTTATGGCGTTCTGACGCTAGATGTCGCAGCACACGCCCAGTTTCACATCTCCGAAACAGCGAATACGTAACGCATTTCAAATCGCATAAACATCGCACGAACGTCAAACACTCACATTTCTCGATGATTCCGGATGTATTTTACGACGAACGAATTTAAATGGAAAAAATTGTTTTTTTTTGGCCCTATTCGCTTTGTGTTATAAAAAAGATAGTCACTCTCTCGTTCGGTTTGCAAGCTATAGTTGGTTTGCAAGCTCATTAGGTTTCCAAGGTATTTTAAGAAAAATTATGACTGTTTTAATGAAGATCATATAATAAAGGGAGCCTGGAACACCCAACTCAACCCATCCGCGATGAAACACTTTTTCATCATAATTCTGAATTGACAAATAAGTAAATTAAGTGATGTTAATAAGAATTAATAAGTACCTTGAAAGACCTTGGAAACGGAACCTGTATAAGGCGGAAACCTGTCTTCTGCGGAAAAAAAATTTGGTCCCGACATACACTATGGAGTTTTAGTGTATTCTAACCTCGCTTTAAACGGAAACTGTCTAACGCGGAAACGGAATAGATTTTCGTATGTTTGAACCTTTGTTAAGCGGAATACCTAGGCGAAAAGCGGGAAGATGGGAAAGAGGATCGGAAAAGCGGAGCCAATAGGTCTGGCCCGGAGAGGGCATATGGAAGACGCGAAGAATTGAAAGTACGAAGTGTAGATTTTTCGGGCGTCTGCTGCTTGTCTCTTTACGTATGAAAAGGGTTGACTATTCCCACGTTAAGGCGGGTTTTCCAGGGGACGGCATTCGTCCGTTGCGATGAGCGGATAACATCAGACGTCTTGCAGAGACGACTACTTCAATACATACAAACTAACCAAAATGTTTTGCGGAAAAACTCAGGCGCCTTGCAGTGACAGCTTCTTCAATACACACAAACTAACCAAAATGTTTTGCTAGGTGGCGGAATGAAATGACCGGCCGCGGGAAGAGCCGAGTTCTTTCAGAGGAGTCCATTTAGAGTGGAGGCATTCTCGGGTCTGCTGCTTCGAGACCACGGTTTCAACATTTCAAATCTTGCATTTGTCACAATGCCACGTAACGTGCTATCATTGAAAGATAAGTTGGCATTAATTGAGAGTTTTGAACGAGAAAAACTATCCGTGACGCAGCTACAAGAGAGATTTAAGTGTGGCAAGACTCAGGTCTATGAAGCAATAAAGAAGAAGGAAGAGTTAAAGATTTTGAAAAGGGTAAAATAATTTCGAAAAGTTTTTGGAGATATTCTAAACAGAGGTGGCAAGTGACTTACAGGCACGAATATATTCACTTCCTTGTTACCTATTTTTCAGGTCACAGTTTACGGTCTAAAAGGAAAACTTCCTGCCAGAATAGTGAATTAAATAAATTAGTTTGGGAGTGGTTTGTGCAGACAAGATCTCGGAATATTTCTTTGTCTGGGCCAATAGTCCAAGAAAAAGCAAAGGAGTTTGCAGTGGCTTTAGGAAAACATGACTTTAAAGCCTCGAATGGGTGGCTGGAGAGCTTTAAATGCAGGCATAATGTTGTGTGGAATAGTGTATCTGGCGAGTCAAACGACGTGGATATGACAATTGTGGAGGAATGGAGAGACACCGTCCGAAGAAGAATTAGTGACTATCAACCCTGTGATGTTTACAATGGAGATGAAACGGGATTATTTTTCAGAGCACTGCCATCTAAAACATTATGCCTAAAAGGAGAAATGTGCAAAGGTTTGTATGCAAATTCGACTCTTTGGTTTGAAAAATTATAAATTCTGGGTTTACTCATTTTAAGTTATGACATTTCCTTAATTTTTCAGGAGGGAAAGAGACGAAGGAGCGTTTGACTATCTTCGTTTGCGGAAATATGGCGGGGGAAGTGTTAACGCCGATGGTTATTGGAAAGTCAGCACGGCCTAGATGTTTTAAAAATGTAGATATTCAAAAACTTTCGGTCCTCTGGAAAAATAATAAAAAAGCATGGAACACCGCGTCAATAATGGAAGAGTGGTTGAATAATTTCAATTTAGATATGAAGAGAAAAGGAAGGAAAGTTATTCTTTTCCTAGATAATGCAGCCTGCCACCCAAAAGTCAATCTGACGAACGTGGAACTAGCATGGTTACCAGCAAACACGAGCAGTGTTACCCAGCCAATGGACCAGGGAGTAATTAGATCTCTGAAAGCAATGTATAGAAAGCACTTGATGCGATCTTTGCTGTCCTCAGTGGATTCCTCAAACACAGTGTCAGATGTGTCCAGGAAGATAACGGTGCTAGATGCCATCAATTGGATACATCTAGCTATGAAGGAAATAAAGCGAACCACTGTGATATCAAGTTTCGCTAAGGCTGGATTTATGCTAGAAGAAGACTCTAATATCGGTAAAAATACAATTATTCCTTGTTATTGAAAGTTTTCTTTATAATGTACATATTAACTTAAAATTCAATTTTTCAGATTCGACAAACGATCTTAATCAGCTACAAGACGTGATGGAAAGCAATGTAGGTGCTGAAGAGTTCGTAAATTTCGACAAAGATCTTCCTGTTTGTAATGAAAGCGAGATACTGGTCAACACCACTGAGAGTGGATCAGAGAGTGAGTCGGACGAAGATTTAAGTTCATCAAATAATGACAACAAGAAAAAATCTTATAAAGAAATATTAAAAACTTTAAAAGATTTGGTTGATTCTAGTTTAAATAAAGGTAATTCAGATTTATATAATATCCTAAATGAAGCGATTGTGAATGTAGAAGATTCTATTATACGTGAAAATAAGTTGAAAAAATCAAAAATAACTGACTATGTTCGCATTTTGTAAATAAGATGTATTTTACGCGTTTTATATTAAACAATACTATATAAAACATACATGAAGATTTTATTTTTCGCTCTATCTACCTATGAATGATTTTAGTCAAATATCTCAGACCTGTTCGAATCATACAGACGTGTTAAAATGAAGCCTCTCATTAATCACTGACGGCCGACCCCTGCATTAAGCGGAAAACTGTCTTATCCGGAAAAAAAATCGTGGTCCCAATGAATTCAGCTAAAGACAGGTTTCACTGTATTATTTCAATTGTTTTAAAGATTACTTCTTTCTGTTAATCATTAGAGACTGTTACGTTCTCCTTCACGGATAATTTGAACGTCGGAAACAAATGCAGTTCTCGTCGAACAACAACTATTTTGAAGGAACATGTTGTTATATCCTATTGTTCCTCAATTTTCCCCTCGTAGAGACAATTCCAGAAGACTATCGTTCATGTCAGAGAATTAGCCTCTGTTCAAGTTATCTCCATTGAAGTGTTTTTTCCCTCAGGAAATCTTTGGGTTTCGCTAGGGTCTATGGGTTGAGAAGGATATTAGTAAATATGAACGTGTTTGGGATTCAGCTTGGAAATTTTTTCCCTAAGGTTTGAGAAATATCTATTTTTGTTGCGTCAGAATAAACGACGTTGTTCTTACCATAGCATTTCGAGCTGCAACGAATGAACAGAGACACTGCGACGGTAAAATATTACTTTATATTGAAATTAACAAACTTAAAAATTCTATGCGTAGTTTTAGTTTTGCCCCGATTTCAGGAAAAAATTCCGAAAATTGGGGGAACGTCATGAACCTCAGTTAAAACGTTAAATGAACCAGCTGCATACAGGGCATTTACAACCCCCATGTCGCGTAGGTCAAGTCATAAA
This sequence comes from Sympetrum striolatum, assembly GCA_947579665.1. Classification (NCBI taxonomy): domain Eukaryota; kingdom Metazoa; phylum Arthropoda; class Insecta; order Odonata; family Libellulidae; genus Sympetrum; species Sympetrum striolatum. The sequence continues at coordinate 80,078,903 of OX388346.1, forward strand.
ACATCTGGGGAAATTTTGACGCTAAAGGAAACAGGAAGTAAAGTTCTGAACGGATAACGTTTAGAATTTACTTTTTCCCCGCATCTCTACGAATACAGTTACGAATACATCTTACGAATACGAAAAAAACGTTTTTTACGATAATCCACATTATTACTAATTGAAATGCTGTCCCATTTTTATGAAAAATAACTTTATTCTAAAGCCCGTTTGGAGAAGATGGGAAAATAATATTCATACAATGATACATGCAAAGATTGTTTTTACTAACCAAGAATTATCCAGCGTAGAACAACGTAATCAGATGGTCGTTCAAGGAAATCAGTTTATTTCATGTGTAGATTTTTGTTTTTCATTTCGATTAAAGTTGAAATACGTAATATACTACGTATTAATTAAAGAAACGTAGAAAAAGAACTTATTATGTCTATTATTTCTACAGATTGACGTTAAAACTATTAATTTGCATTAATATTCTGATAGTAATATTTTTGGATTATGTAAATTAAGAAGCTCGGCTTCGTTAAAAGAATAATCTGTAGGAGCGAAGAAAAAGTTCGCACGCAATGCTAAAAATTACTTAGCCTTAGTTAGGCCTCACCTTGAGTGCGCATGCAGTTTAAGGGACGCTTCTGACCAATGTTATATTCGGGAAGAAAAAGTACAACGAAAGGCGATACATTTTGTAAAGAATTTCAAGGATAAAACAGCGAGTGTTACAGGACGCGGGATGGGAATCATTAGAAGATATAAGTCTAATTCAAAGGATAAATTTACTAAATAAGCTCACAGGAAATTACATTCTCAGATGATGTAACCGATAAAATGCGACCCCGCTGTTAAATGGGCCGTTCCACATTGAGAGGAAGATTAGGGAAATAGATGCTAGAACCAATCGTTTCAAAAATTCATTTTTTCCACGAACGATAGGCGAAAACAATTGATTAGGAAAATAGAGTCAAGAACTGAACCCCCTGCCACATGCCATGGATGTACCAGTGCTTTACCGCGGTAATGCACGAGAGCACAAGATTGCCTCCATTTGAAGTCGTTTTCGGAAAAAAAGGTCGAACGCGAGGAGGATAAGGAATTAAAAATTCGAAGAGAAACTTGTATGCCTCACGATGCGATATAACGACTAACGCTCCGTAATTTTTAAAAAGATGGCAATAAGGCGCAACAAAGAAAAAAAGGCTATATATTCCGCGTGGGAGATCGCGTTCGCGTCAGGACGCCCCGCCCATCAGAAACGAGTTTAAACTTATTTCACGTTTTATTCATTTGTTCACGGGACCTTTTAAAATAATAAAATCTTCTAGACCAAACCCGGGCCACTTGGAGGATCAGTCGGGATGAGAATTCGGCGTTTATGAGATTAGCACGCGTTTAGATATGTAATGGGAGACATTCAATTGCAGAGGGCTCTTGCCTAGCGAACTTTGATTCGCCGACAAGGCAATGTGGAAGGTGTTCCTTGAACTATGCTTTCTTTCGGTGATATTACGTGGGCATCTGATTTAAAAAATCTGCCAATATAGCATTAAACGCCCCTCCTCACTCCGGTCTCGGCAGAAATTCGGCTGCCCTCGGAGGGCAGCGCCGAACTTCCTTCAAAATGCTCGGTACAATCAACAACATTACTACATCACAGTGGAGCAGCCAGGATTTTCCAATGGGGTGGGTCCAAAGAAACGAAAAAATGCCTTACTTACAGGGGCTAGTAAATTCATGCCCGTTACTGCAAATATGTCAATTCTTTCAAAAACTAAATGCGTTGAAAACTAGAGTTTAACGCTTAAATGGCCAACTTATTAACCTTTCCAAGATAGTAGTTTACATAACCGAACTATTGGAAACTTATCATAAGTTTTGTTTGGATTTTTAGTTTGGATACGTCCAATATCTATTCACAAACATCTGCCACTCCAAGAAGAGCAACGATCCCCCGACCAGCGAGTCGACCACCGAACAAAAGAATGCATTACGCCCTACTGGCAGACGCCAGTAATGACAGACACCAATACATCAATCACCGCACACAATAAACCACTGCGAATTCTGGAATTGCAACAGCCTTCATCAGAAAGAAGGTGAATTACACAACATTCTAACTGCACACGACATTGATATTTTCCGTCTAAATAAATACTCAAGCACTGAAAAAATATTAAAAATTACCACAATACGCAATACATCATTTCGATCGTCAAAACCATTAAATGATAAAGCGTCATCATTGGTACCAAAACGAGCATCCTGCACATTCCACTATACATCGAACCAAAAGAAAACATCTAAAAAGTAGGAATCAGTTTAATTAACATAACGTCCTTCGCTAATTCGGAAATTCAGATTAGCATTGGAACGCCTAAGCTCATTTCATTATTTTATAAGTAATACAATTAATTCACGAACATTATCAGAGAAAATGAGGCATCCAAATCTCGGAATCTAAATAAAAATGATTTCTAACACTAAAGGATAGGCCTACATACGTTCTAAGAAGATTAAGTTTGTTAAATTAATAAATGCTTCAAATTTAAACTACAGGTAATAGGCCGTGGGAAAGCCCTATCACAGGCATGCTCTTTACGATTCTATGAAGGGCTTAAAGATCTAATGTAATACAGGTTCCCCTAAGGCAGGCATGTTCAAAGAAAATGCACTCATTGCCGTGGCAAACTCGGTTGTGCGGTAGAGTGGAGGGGGAATCTGAGTCGCGGCACGGCTGCGGAAGACGGTGTTGTGGTAGCGGTAGGAGCAGCGGACGGTTCGGTGACAGAAATGGTCAAACGTAGCACGGTCAAATGGGGCTTTGCTATTATTATTGAAACAAATTCACAACTACAAAATTTACTTAATATTTGTTTTCATGCGTATGCTTTTTACAAGAGTAGTATGACTATATTTACAAAGCTCCCAGGAACTGGTACTTCCATCACCTTCCGAGGCCGAGACCCTTTTTGTCATGGTGCTATTCGACTAGAAAAGACTGAATGACTGCAATGGTCCCATGCAAAGTCTAGATACTCGAGTTTGAAGTGTTGTATCTCAGTAACATATTCATCGATTGCAATGAAATAATCTGAAAATGAAAGAAAATTTATTTCTACGTTGTGTGAATACCTTCAGCGATTTTTACCGTATCAACAAATTTTTTATTTGGCTTTGTATGGAAAAAAGCACGGTTTTTGGCGCTCAGAAAACGGTAGCTCAACTTTGAACGCTAATGTTTCAAATACTTCTCAATTATCAACATGAGACTTCATAAGATGCAAGATCAATCTTTTTTAAATGCATATGCTTAAGCACAATCTTGATACTATTTATCTACTATCCAAAAATTGATGATAAAGAAAACTCGGCTATTTTCGTTATTTAACAACCTACGAGAAATTTTGAAAAGCCGTAGGCACCGCATACACGCACTGTTGACGAATTTGATAATTTTTATAATGAAAAATTACTACCATTGTCCATGTAGAATTTTTTTATCCTTGTTTTGTGGGGCGCTCAGCCCGCCTATCTCACCGAGAAATTGGAGGGAAGGGGGTGGAACAAGCGTGCGCGGTTGCCTCTTCGTCCACCAGGTAATCTTTTTCCCAATAATTGTCTTCTAATTTTTTAACATGATATATACACTTTGCCCAAAGGTAGGCAGTCACTGAACCAAGAGCTTCTACGAAAAGTTGTCGTGTCACATTTGTATGATGCAATACTGAATCATACAAATAGATCGCAGGGTCCCCACGGGCCGAGATTGCCGATCGGCGCGACAGATTGCGCTCTGTGTGCCTGAGCCTTACTGGAAATATACTTTCAAGGTGTTCACGATGTGCAGAGCCCGTTTATCTGAATCCGAGATTAACATGGTGCTCACAAAACTTCGAAATAAATTTTCCTTCATTTTCAGTTTATTTCATTGCAATCGATGAATAGGCTACTGAGATACAACACTTCAAACTCGAGTTTCTAGACTTTTTGCATGGACTAGCAGTCTAGCGCGAAAGAGAAGTAAATCCGAGGCCGAGTCACGAGGCATTCCTTGGCGCCAAAGCCACCGTGGCAGCGTTTGAACATGCCTGCCCTAAGGATTACTTCAACAATCGCGTTCTACTTGATTGTTTCCGGGCACAAAGAAAGTAAAATTCAAACACTTACCTCGCACTCCAACGGAAATTCCAGCGAAAGATGACATCCCGACTACAGCTTCCTGTAAGTATGAAAAAACAAATGATTAATTGTCTGAAGTAATTGGAATAGCACAGAAAATGAATGAGAAGAAAAACTGCAAATAGTGAAATCAGGAGGACAAAATACGCTCAATTTCATTTTCAAGTAAAAATCAGGTTTTAAGATAGAGGAGGCATTTTAAAGTTACGCGAAATCATAGGCTTATCTCAGGAACTTGATATTCCGTTTCCATATACATAAATTATAAACAGGTACTCAATTTCTCTAGAAGAGGCGATTGCAATAAATAAGATTTACAATAAAGTTAAATAGTAGGACACACGCATGACCAATCTTAAAATTTTGCGGGCAAGAATTCAAATTAGGAACGGTCTCTCAACGCAGAACAACGAATGAGTTAAGAAAAATGACTTCACATATCAATATAAATAATTGATCATATAGTGCTACGAAAGAATTAATGTTGATTACAAGTCTCGTCAATTACCTAAGTTTAAAAATTTGCACGAACCGAAAAATTGTTTATAACTTTGATCAGTTGGAAATCAAACTTGAAACGGTAATTTCAAGTTAGACGTGATGTTCCATCAAAGATTCGCCTGTTTCGTATCAATTGCAATTCAAGCAAAAGAAGTAATATTTTGTCAAAGTGATAAAATTCAAAAAACGAAGAAGATAATCGGATAGATAAATAGAAGATTCATCAAGAGCTTACAAACGCATAGAAACAACTGATATTAAAACAATTTCCGCCATCAGATATCAAAGAGCGTAAAATGAGCCTCACCACACCTCACATCTTGTGAAAAGGCAATATACCGACATGCGCTAAATGCTAGAGCCAACACAACGCCAGTGATAATCTAAGGTTATATTTATAAATACACAGAGCGTCTTCATACGATGAAATATCGAAAGATCAACGCTACAGTATCTGAATCTGAAAAGTGAAATAAGTTTCAACTTACCATCGCATGACATGAGTTTTTTGATAGAAGAGAAGCGCGGCAAATCTAAGAAACGTCGGTTACCACATCCTTTTCCCGCTCTTTTCCAAAATCACTTGAATAATCCAGGCTTGCACTACTATCCCTTGATGGACATTCGGGGTTGTTTTACCGCTAATATATTGACACTTAACGCGCAAATCACTCAGTACTTAATTTACGAAAGCCTTTCTCCGTCACAGGGTGCTCGTCTTTCTCTTGCAGGTTATCGTATCAAGTCGATTTGATCTGTACAGCATTGTCTTGCCAGAGAATTTCTCTACCCATTTGCGTTGAATTCAAATCCTCGCGTGCAAAATTAACGTCGATGAAATTAACTCAATTTACAGTTATTAATAATGAGAACGAAGAAAATTATTCTGCGAGCTGTCACTCCTACCATCTTCGAACCTCAACTGACAAAGCCCTCACCTGAGGACCTCCTCGACGAATCACAGGCTTGCTAAAACTCCCCTTTCCATTTTCTGGCCAATCAGAGAGAATGGGCACGAGGGAGGGGGGAGGAAGGACTCAGTCGCTCTCCAAGTTCCCTGCACTTCACGATGCGCTGCTGCTTTGCCAAACTTCTCCACGAAAATAACATAGGGCACGTTTTAAAATTCATCGATGGCATCGGAAATCCATCAAACCGTTTTTAAATTCATCGATGGATCCATCAAACCGTTTTTTTATTCACCGATGGATTTACGATGCTTCCACCGATGTCCATCGCTTCCATCGAGATCAATTCCCGATGAAAAGCCGATGGTACTGATAACAGTAGCACGCAGTAGCAGGTCATTCCAGGGGCGGATCCAGGCGTAAATTTTTTGGGGGGTGGGAACTTCTAGGAAGGGCCATAGCGAGTGGAGGGGGGGGGAACTTTAGCTTCAGTCGTTCGAGGGAGAAGAGGAGTAGACAAAGTAGAACTAGAGTGCAAAGCAGTCGCCGATTTCAAACATTGTGTTTCTTCCTTACAACTAGGCGTTACAATATTGTCTCACGGTCGGCTTTGCCACCGCATGCGACTGAATGGCGGCGTCCAGTGGCGCGTCTGATTTTGTGCCCGCTTCTTGTGTGAACTCCTCCATTTGAAACAATGTTCAGCTATGAGTGGCGCGACTCGGAAGCAGCACAGAATGGCCTCGTATAAAGGGCCAAGAGCATGCGACAACATTACTCCGACAACCGTCACGCGTCATCTATAGACGACGCTCGGTTTATAAGTATTAAATTATTGGCCTTGGAAAATATATTCTCTTGAATTTGGGGGGGGAAATTTCCCCCTTTCCCCCCCCCCTGGATCCGCCACTGGGTCATTCAATATCAATAACCTCATAAAAAGCAAGTAAATGCCAACTTAGAATGGGAAATATAACGTATTTATAATGCATCAATCGACGAACACAAACGATGCAATGAATTAAGTTGTAACAGGGTAAAAGAATTATGGAGATGGAACAAATTGTAAATGCAACAGTAGCCCTCTTGTCAAACAGCAAATAAACCAGCGGACTGTTCTTAAATTCATCAAGAATCGATAACTCATCGAAGTAATCAGACAAACATTGATGTAATCCATCGCTCATCAGATTGCTGAATTTAAAAATGTATTAATTGAATTTATGTTCCCTAAAGGAACGTTTTTATTCTCATGAATATTATATTTGTGTAGTACTTGTACGTATTTGAAACTATTTAAGATAAATCATGCATCAAAGATTTCGGGATAGTAACCGAGAGTTCTTATACAAGGAATTGGCAAACGTTGGTATGCGGTGCCAACGTGACACGACTATGACTTGCATCTGTTATAGATATCTCAGCAAATTATTGGTATATTGGGGATTGATGAAAAAACATTAACGAGAATTACGCTTCAGGAAGGATTCTTGAACATTAAAGATAGAAATATCCTACAAGGTAAATCCAGATAGGAAAAACGATATATCGTCTTCTCCTTATTCCTCTGATGAGGGTAGAGCAAAAATGATTAAAATACAGCAAAAATGATTGCCTCCTGTCCAAGAGTAGCAGAAAGTTGTCGCCGCGCCGCGGGTGGCACAGATTTGAGGTGGAAGCGCCTCGGCTACTCGCTCTCCCCAACCAGAAGCCAAAAGTTGAGGACGGCGGTGCAAATGCAGTGGACGGGAAAAATTTTCCGCGCGATTTTTTATTCCGCCTTACCACCCATTTGCTTCTTCGCGCCACTCTGGGATATGCGGCGGCGGTAAATATTCCGCTCCGGAAAAAAACCGCCATCTGCGTAATGGGTGAAAGAGCATAACAGCGCTCCGTAAGGTTTCCCCTCAACTGCATGCGCGAACTTCATATCGACCAGGGTAACTGCGAAACTCCCATTTAACTCCAGAACCTTCTCCTCGCTGAGGCATCTCGGCTATTCTTCGGGGAAAAGGAAAGCGAGGATTTCGATTAACCTTGACCATGCAAGGAAAAGAGTGTTTTGGTCGTTCTCAATAGTCCGTTCACCATCATGAAGGCACAGATTCTCCCCATTTAAAATGCATAGCCCCATATGTTTTAAATGGGAGATTTTTGCGCGACGTTGCAAAATTTGCGTAAAATCATGGAATTGGTCAAAATTGTACGAGCGGTCTCGAGTTCTCTCCCTCCTCGCAAATACCATTCTTGCACACTTGGACGGATTGACTTGAGTCTCCACTTGGAGAAGTGCGTTGGTTGGGTTTGAGTTATTAGATTGCGCAGTGTTTGTGCTATAGTCTGCATAAAGTTACATGCTCATGCTCATGCTGAGAGGGATATCGGCGGTGAATAAATTAAAAAGGGTGAGGGACAGAATAGATATTGTGGATAATGTTAAATGCAAGGTTAGGTTATTCGCTGATGATACTGTTGTGTATAGGGAGATCGTAACTGAAGATGACATTGGTTGTTTGCAGAACGATCGGAATATGATTTCGGGTTGGTGTAGTGATTGGCAGCTCGAGCTGAATGTAAAGAAGTGCGTTGCCATGACTTTCACGCGATCCACTAACGTTACCTGCGTACCGTACAGAATTTCAGGAAATCCCTTGGAGCTCGTGATGCATCATAAATATCTAGGAATTACGCTCAGTAGTAATATTTCCTCCAAAGAGCATATTCGAGGCGTAGTAGGAAAGGCGAATAGAATGCAAAGGTTTAGCCAGCAGAATTCTTTGGGGATGTTCATTGAGAGTAAAAGAAATAGCGTAATTTTCCCTAATTCGACCTCTACTTGAGTATTACTGTATGGTTTGGGATCCTCACGAAGTAGGATTAATTTCCGATCTCGAGATGGTTCAACGTAGAGCAGCAAGGTTCGTCAAGGGAGATTTCAGATTCGACAGCAGTGTTGTTAGTGAAAGAAGACGTGAATATCGACGGAAGCATTTTGATAAATTTAAATCTACCGATTTCGGGGAGGAGATAACAGATATTGTCATCCCAGTTATATTCCTACGCGACCTTCGAGAGAAAACAAAAAAGCGATACAGGGAAGTAGTTGCCAGGACAGATAGCTACTTTTGGTCATTTTTTCCGCAAAGTATTAGAGAAGCTAATAGCTCTCCAGATTAGATAGGTACTCGTATTTTGGTGTCTTACACCCCCTGCCACACGCCACTGGCGGATTGCAGGGTTTAAATGTAATTGTAAATGTACCTTTAACCCTTTCCTGATTAGGTTTATTATTTGAAGTGGGAGCCTGTTATTTTCGGGAGGGAGTCTTTTCCCCTCCCGCGAGCACTGAATGAACTCGGAATTTACTTTATCGGTGAAACGCTCGACAGTCAGATCGATATCTTTGGTGTCGTTAGGTTTAAAATTCCTAAATAAATTAGCTAAAATTCTGTTAAAATTATCAATGCTTAAAATTCTAAAATCTTCTTCGTCGCAATGCATTATATTCGTGTCGAGGTATAAAATTACAGGGAGGTGGTCTGAAGCAAGGTCATTGATGACTGCTGCTTACAAGTCATTCGTCAAAAATGTAGAAATAAAAACATCTAAAATATCGGCCGCGTGGATTTGTCCGCTTAAACAGGGGGTTGGTTCGCCTGGGGCCTGCAGCGTGAAACAGGATTCGTTTAGATAATTAAATATAAGTTTTCCCGATGGGTTAGCTGCGCGACAGCCCCAGGCGGGATATTTTGCATTTAGATCGCCTCCGATGATCGTCAAAGTATTGCTGAATTTCTTTTTCAATTTTTTAAGATCAGATATTAGCAATTTGTTTTGAGGAGGCTTATAAACAGATATTACGATTGGACCTAGAACGATTTAGGCCCCGGTTGATTTTAGTTGTTTTAATTTTGGGAGACCAAGTTCTGCCGATTCAAATTTTTTACGAATTAATATGGCAGTTCCGCGAAAGGCTGTTTTCTCATCGCATCTATAAAATATTTTAATCTGGAATGTCTAATACCTTTTTGGTTGTTAAAAGGGTTTCACAAACGAGCGCTCTTTGTATGGCCTTTCTTATTAGAAAATTTGCAAATTCAATTTTCTTTCCCAGAATCCAATTGACATTCCATTCCAAAACATTTAATGATCCATCCATGATTTAATTTTAAAAATGCATTCGTAGTTTCAATAACATGATTGAAAAATTGTGCCTCGTTGGTTTTTTCGTCGGAAATTAAATAAAATACTTGGACGATCCAGGTTTTGATATTGCTTTTCCAATTATTCCCTTCGTTAATTGACTGCGTCGGTGGTTGGATTTTGGGCTTTCAATTGGGCAGTTAGGGAAACTCTCTCTCATTCTCTCGATTTGCATCGAAATAGGATCGGGAGAGATAGTTTGTTTTACCGCCGCCGCGGCGTCAGATGTTTTCTTTGCGCGATCGGCGGGAAATTATTATCGGTAACTTGTACATCAGGTACTCTGTTTACATTTAATTTCAGTCGTGCCTTTTCTTTTAGCAATTTTATTTTATTTTGTAGGGACTGATAAGTCGGACAGACGCGGTAGCTTACCGGATGATTGCCGCTGCAGATTGCACTTATGGCCGGCTGATAGACAGCCTTCTTTGGTGTGATGATTAAGGCCGCACTTGACACATTAGGCATGCTTTGTCGAGGTGTCCGTATTGCTGACATTGTGGTGGACCACAAGAGGTGGAGGTTAAAATTTTTCAAGTCTAACTTTAAAACCAGTAACTATTCTAATATTTAAAAATATTTCAACCATGTCGGCGTTGTCTATTTCGATTTGAGAAAGAGGAACCGGTCTGAGAGGAACTGATTTGATTCCTTTCTCAAGATCTTTTTACGTTGGTCTAGTTGTTTTCAGTTGCGTTATCTCATTAAAAGCTATTTTATGTCCAGGTAACGAATCTTCAATGTCGGTTGTTAAAATGTTAAAAGGTAGGTCTCGGATTATAAAATTTTGCTTCTTTTCAGTCGCGAATCGGTAGGTAAAAAAGTTAATATTATCCTTAATTAAAATGTCTTTAACAGTTAAAAAATCGTTAATTGTACTACATTTAAGCAATTTTTTCCCTGCCATTTGCGCAATAGGTTGCATTTCGCATCCAGAGCGAAGTTTTTTGAATAGTTGGACCCAATTAGTGATAATGTCTAAATTAACTTGCTCCCGTTTTGAAATTCTATTTATTTCAGTATTTTTATCAATATCGTTATCAAAACGCAGCCGGTTCGGGCTTGGAGGGGACAAGGGTGAAAATGAATTTCTCGTGGACACAGGAGAAAGCGGCGACGAAGGCGTTTACGCTTCCCCCCTGAATTACATGCCAGTTTTCATTTGACTGACCGCCGTTTGCGGCTTGATTTTCGTTGGCCTCGTGTAAAGGGACACCAAAAGCATGGGGCAACATGTCATCTATAGACGACGCTCGGTTTATAAGTATTAAATTATTGCCCTCGGAAAATATATTCTCTTGGATTTGGGGGGGGGGGAATTTCCCCCTTCCCCCCCCTTGGTCCGCCACTGCATGGGACTCGGTAGACCCCCGGGGTAAAATAATCACTCGCCTCTACCGGCAGCTGATTTTTCTTTGGTATATCCCCTAATTTATAATTTTATAGATGGTACTTGGCATTTCGTTTGCGGAAGCATCTACGACCACGTCGTCCACCGGTAACGACAGCGGATACTTGGCAATATCTTGGCTCAAGGAAAGGGTTGAGGTGACTCTGCACATAAGGGCGTGCACCCAGGAAAAATCCCAAGGAAAAACGGACTTGAAAGAAATCTGACGGGGCCGGGAATCACCACTTTGTGTTGCTGGTGCCTCTATGAGGCCATGGCTCGTGGACGATGCCACACAGTCGGACGAAACCACACTTGCCCTTGCACACTGAGCTCCCAAAACGGCTTGTTAAAATGTTCTGGCCGGGTAGCCTAGATGGTTTAAGGCAGCCTCCCGGATAGAGGAGGATCCCGGGTTCGGTTCCCGGCACCGTCAGACTTTTTTTAAGTCCGTTTTTCCTTGGGAATATCTTGGCTGCTATTTTTATCTCTTCGGCCCGCAACAGCCGCTGCGTATTTGAGCGCGATGACTCGGTCTGCAACTGCAGGGTTGCCAGATTGGGCGGATTTCCGCGAATTGGGCGAATCTTCAGGTGCTCAGGGGCGGGTTTGAAAGTCCCTATGCCGGTATTCCGCCCAAAGGGTTGGTTGCTTATTCAATGACCGCGATTTGGGCTACCTTCGAAAACTGCGACTACGTTTTTTTTCGAGCGCAATTACTCTAATATTCAGTCTCACGGTTCTTCCGTTTCTCCCCCCGAAAAGCAAATAAGTACCGCAATTTTCCATATATAGTACGCATTTCTTTCCACGAAAATACGTCAAAAAAGTAGGGTGCGTATGGTTACAAACACTATATTTTTATTCCGGCTGTAGATGACATTTGAAGTAAATAACTCAACATACATATATGTATTCTGAATTCACGTTTATTCTGAAAAGAACACTGCTGCATATTAATAAAATTATTAAATGAAAACAAAAATTCAGACGGGAAGAACCTGTTACCGATAGATCGTCACATTGAGAAATCAAAGGGGTACGTAAGGCCCAGCGCACACGGTGCGACTGTTCTGCAACTACAGTTGCAAACCAGTTGCGCGCGCAACTGTTTTGCGACCTCGGCAATGTATTGGAGTGGGTAGGCGCACACGAAGCGACTGGTTTATGACGATTTCAAAACAGTCTGAAACCAGTCACATACAACCGTGGGCCCGCGGTTGCAGTTGCGTTGCAGTTGAGTTGCAGGAGATCACGTGGTGTTTTGCCGGTGTTTTGACGGCCGTTTAGTGTGTATCTTAACATGAATGATCAAGAATCCGCGGTTGTTGTGAATTATACTGCGTCCATGTAAGCAGAGGAAATATTCTATTTGAAAATTTCAACAATTTACTGTCGGCATCTTCTTTCGGCGATGAGTTGGAAACACGAACACAGAGCCTCCGCACACGCTTTTCACTAGCCGACCGTTTAATCGGTAGCTTAATAAGTATGAAGACATACGTGAAAAATCGAACGATTACGAAGTATGATGGGCAAGTCGATTTCCTTTCAATTAAAAGAACGGCCAACAATCTGGTTAATCAGATATAATTACAATTGAATGCCACCAACCGTCCATAATATTTTGGTTCATGTAGCATCTATAGCAAAAGATGCTAAAATTCCAGTCGGTCAGCTTTCGGAAGAGGCTTTGGAGGCGAGGAATAAAGACGTTCGTCGATTCAGGGAGAAACATTCCAGAATGGCAGCTAATGATGACTTATTCCGAAGGCTTCTGTTAACATCCGAACCCAACATTTCCAGTGTACATGAACTTCCCAAAAAGAAAAGCAGAGAATAAGTTGGAGATTTACGAAGTCTTTTAAATCTGGGTGATGCAGATAATGACTCCGAAAATTAGAAGGTACCGAGTCGGAAGATGGCTCTGATATGTCCATTTCATTTCTGTAAGTGGAAATGATTTTCTACTCTGATTGTTCTGTACAAATGTTTCTGTTTCAATTGATTTTTGGATAGAAAATTGACCGTACTCATTGGAGCAATTTTCTTAGTTTATCGGTTATTTTACTATTCAAGGCTCACTTTTTCTTATTTTTCCCATGGCTTTCATCCGTGCAAAACGTAAAAAAATTGTTATTTATCGATTTTTATTACTCGCATATAGTATTTACATGAATAGCTGAAGTATTTTAATAACATAAATGAATTCTAGTTCACAGACCTTTTAAGAATCACTAAATATTATCTACGCTGTTATCACTAAATATTATCTACGCTGTTATCACTAAATTATCACGCGCTATCACTCCACTGATAGCGCGATAGACGCAACTGATCCACAACCAGCCCTTTGTCAGTACACCCGTGTGCGGACAGAAGTTTTGTTTCAGTTGCAAACTGGTTGCAGACACAACTGGTTTGCAACTGCAGTCACAAAATAGTCGCTCCGTGTGCGCTGGGCCTAAGGGGGAAAGCCATCCATTTGCAGCATTCCATGTTTGCGCGGTGATCTGTTGGGTGCTGATGGCAGATGACCATACGCGAATAATAGCGTAGAATTCCATTCTCTAAAAGCCAAATGCGTATTATACATGGTGATAAGAAAATTCTCAAATTGCGCTCGTAATAACGAAGGTGCGTCTTATAGTGGGTGCGTATTATAATTGGAAAATTACGGTACATTGTTCATGGAAAATGGAAAGTAGCCGCTAGTGCGATTAATGCGGTGCTTACAGCTGAAAGGGCTGATTATGGATTATATGACCGTGATTTGGGCTTTCTCAGATCACTCTAAAATATTCCTTTTTCCAGCGCAGTTGTTCTTACATTCGGAAATTGTATCCTTCTTCGCCTACATCGTGTCATTAAAAATACAACAGTTTCAAGTGCCTTCATACAGGATTTGCCAATTGGGAGGGGGTCCAAGGCAGCCCAGAAACCGAAAAATGTCTTTCTTACAGGGGCTAGTTTATTCATGCCCGCTTCTTACTACAAATATGTCAAATCTTTCAAAAAATTAATGCATTGAAAACTAGAGGAGTTTAATGCTTATGAGGCCAACTTATTAAACTTTCCAAGATAGTAGTTTACATGAGTGAATTATTGGAAACTTGTCATCAGTGTTGTTTGGATTTATAGTTAGGACGAGTCCAATATCTATTAAAAACATATTTTTTCTATGCTGAAATTTTTTAGCGTTGTAGTTATACGAGTCTTTGAGAGTTCTTTCTTCCAAGAGGTTGCCAAGCGTGAGAAGGAAAAAAATAGTTACGGTTATTTGGCAAGCGATATAAAACGTCCCAATAGATCACCACATTGGCGCACCCATGCTTATTTGAATATCTTTCTTTAATAGACTATATCATCAGCAGCTTTCTTAGGAGAGCACTGGGAACACTGTCTCTGCATGAGGTTTGCCCTGAAGCTGTCGATCCATCAGAAATCGACGTTGTGAGGTTTTGGACATGAGTTCGGAACCTCAGAAATGCAGCAAAAGAACAGACATAAAAGGATCTTGCTGATTTTGCCATGAAAGCGCTTACCCTACCGATAAGCAACGCCGTCGTAGAAAGAGTCTTCAGCGTAATGAACACTGTAAAGACAAAGCCGTGGAAAAGAATGAAGACTATTAGGCTGGAATCAATTTTTCGAATCCGTATTCATCTAAAATAAGTATAATACCAGCATTCTACTGAAAATAAGTTGAGAAATTATATTGCCATTTTATAATTTTCCTATAGTAATTCCTAAAGCACTTTCAAATTTTAATTAGGTCATTAACGTTTGCTGCGATCACTTTACTCCCTCCGCGGAGATGCTATTTCGCTATTCATCTCAAATGTACGAGAGCTTGAAAGATCCCTCTCAGGCGGCTAGCACGAGCAGAAGAGAAGAGAACGGAGACGATCTCTTTGAAGCGCTAATAATGTTTGACGAGGAAAGAACTGATCCATGAAAAGAATATATCGGAAACGTCTGTAAAAAGTTTTATTGTTCATTTATAATTTGTAATTATTTAGTTAAGAATATATGTAAATTGAATGCGCAATAAGTGTTTATATCCTAATGACTCATGGTTAATAAAAGAAATTTTTTTTTTTCAATTAATAATTTTGAAATATTATTTAATTCTTCATATTCTTAATGCACCAAAATGAATATGCTTCATGCATTCACTTACGAAATAAAGGTCTTTAAATGTTTATTTTGGTATATATTTATATGAATTTCCCATATTCTGTTTGAAAGTGAACATTGGGCGGATTTGGGCTATCTCAGCGCGATCTGGAGGCGGTTTTTTCGGATCTGGATCCGTCTGCAAGGGCTGTGCTCGGGCCGGGTCAAGCAGGCAATCTATTGGGCCCGGTCCACGAATAATTGGGAAGGAAAGAATTATTCGCCCTTAAGGAGCGTTAGTTCATAGAGGCAAAAGCCCCTTAAAGTTGTAATGCAATGCTTAAAGAAAATACTCAGTCTCCGTGAAGGAGTAAAAAATGTATTTGTTCAAAAATCATAACGATTAATTGTAGTGCAATTCATGGAAGGCTCCGGTCGGGCTTGAGAACGAAAATTTGCATTAACGGGTTGGGTACGGGCTCAACGACGAACGGGCCGGGGTTGAAATTTTCGGCTCATGCACCTCTACTCGGAGGGGGAGTTTATTTCCGCGGGAGTGGGCGGCGGAATTTTCGCGCCAAATTCGATTTTTCTTATTATGCGTTTAGTCGCTCTTTGAATGTTTTATAAGCGGAGCATTCCTTGAAGCTACCCGGATGTTTTCCCTCACAATATTCATACATTGCCGCCTCGGATGTAGGTTTTTTGCATTCATTAGGCCCTCCGTCCACGAGGCTTCGCGTCATAGATGCGTACGCGTAGCGTAGTTTGTCGCGACGTGACGATTACGCCCGTTTTCTGTACACGAAGCGTACTGAAGAACTAAAGCACATGTTGCTTTACCATGGCAATGGAACTACGTTTGTGACAATATGGATACTGATGAACCCAAGGCAATGGAATTATTGTAGTTAAAATAATGGATAAAAATTTAATGTTACTTGCCTTACCATTTCATTGCTTTTGCCACCTCATTCCAAACTTTTTCTGTTATTCCTTTGCTGGAGTATTCTGGCATTGTATGATTGTATAGACAAGCATATTTCTCGTCTGTCTGAACAAGATGAGATGCTTCCGCAATCTTTCAAGCTTCACTCCAATAAGCAAAGTACGCCTCGCTACCGACACTGTTGGTCGCCTGGGTACAAGACGAAAGCGTGCTTGGACGGAAGCGCTACGCTGCAGCGTCGTGTATGGATGATCATTTAATTACATTGTCTGCTGCTCACAGCCGTACAGCTAGCGATGTCGCGTCTATTCCTCTACGCTTCTGTAACGCCTCGTGGACAGAAGGACTTAGTTAAATGATTTCGTCCACATTTATGTGCTTATCTGCGTGCCCGAAAGCCAGGCACCGATGGCATTGCGACGGGCCTCTGTGTGGCTTTTCAGTGAGGATGTTTAACCACGCACATATTTCAAGCTGAGGACTTCCTCAGCGGAGGACGCATTTGATTATTCGATAGTATACAAAGAGGGTAATCTCGGCTGTTTTCTTGCCTTCCGCAGCATCAGTGGGCCTTTTCACTTGGAAAACCCTTGCAGGCGAGACCCTTGTTCAGCCAGCGATTCTTTAATTTAATTTATCTCAATGTTATCTGAGAGGTTCCTAAAAAAACAAGCATGCAACTTTATTTCGGAAGCCAGGCAGTAGGTAAAGAAATTTGGATATAGATCAGAGAAAAGTTTTTTACTTCAAGGAAATCACAAGCGTCATTGACTTGAAATTTTTACAACGTATTGGCCGTAACGTGTAACCACCAGAAAAATTGAGATTTTGAACCTCAGTGTCATGGGTTCGATTCCAGAGGGCCCCAAAGTCCCGATCTTTTCCATTAAGCATTGCTTTGATTTTCGAGAATTTTTAAAAAATACTTCCCGGATAGGTAGGGAATTTAAACTCAAGGAGCCAACAGATATGGTCAGGATCTATCGATAACATAAATGACATTCACGGAAAAAGTCCTGGGTTCGATGCTAGGACGATGCAAAAATCTGCCCTTAAATAATAATAAAAAAAACATTGAGGTAGTTTTTCATTATTTTTTTTGATGCACTTATCGAAATGATAGGAAGTTCTTGCTTTTATGGAAGATGTCCTCATGATGAAGAGGATTTCCTCAGCACATAGTTAGAAAAGGTGATCTTCTGTTGTGCTGCATAGGAAGTATCACCAGAAAGACCCGGGTTTGATGCCGAGCGCTAAATATATCTGCCATATAAAACACATTGGTATAGTTTCTCATTATTTCTTTCATACACTTATTGAAATAATAGGGAGTTCTTTGTTAGATAGAAGATGTATATTAAGTCTCGGCTTAAGAAAAAAAAATAAATAAGACTATGCTGTTCCTTGGTTCGATGCCAGAGCACATTACAATTTCTCACATAAGGATTATATGTGAAAAGTAGGACGTCGTTTGAGGCAGTTGCAGCCAATATTTCTGCCGGAATTTTCACACATAGTTAGAAAAGGTGATCTTCTGTTGTGCTGCATAGGAAGTATCACCAGAAAGACCCGGGTCCGATGCCGAGCGCTAAATATATCTGACATATAAAACACATTGGGATAGTTTCTCATTATTTCTTTCATACACTTATTGAAATAATAGGGAGTTCTTTGTTAGATAGAAGATGTATATTAAGACTCGGTTTAAGAAAAAAAAAATAAATAAGACTATGCTGTTCCTTGGTTCGATGCCAGAGCACAGTACAATTTCTCACATAAGGAATATATGTGAAAAGTAGGACGTCGTTTGAGGCAGTTGCAGGCAATAATTCTGCTTGAAATTTCACACATAGTTAGAGATGGTGATCTCCTGTTGTGCTGCGTAGTAAGTTTACCAGGAAGACTCGGGTTCGATGCCTGACGATTAAATTGCAGCGAATTTAAAGAATATTTTCAATACTTTTTTTTCTTTTGAGGGCCGTCCCGATATGATGCCAACATGAAATTAGTGTTGTCGATCTGCTTGCTGTATGCAAGCTACATTTTACTGGTACATATAAAAAGAGTCATACCAACTTAATTAGAATATCCGAACAAAAATTTTCCTGAAACTATGGAGCATAAACTTACGTTACTGCGTGTTTACATGGGTTTATTACCATGATTCGTTGCGCTATCCACCAGTTAAGGTTTTGATCACAACCCAATCTGTTAGTTATGATAACAAGCATTTTAACTTCCAGATAAGGCTTAACCGTTGATTATAATATGGAATGTTTGAGTTAACCCGGAGGTTAAAGTTATCCTATAGATACTATTTAACTACACATTATAATACCAGGCCTAAGTCTAATTAAGTCCATCCTCTTGAATACAAGAGCAGCGAGTGCAGCAGAATGGAACTGTAGGGTTTTTAATTCTACACTAAAGCTTAAAAATGCAAAAAAAGTATGTTTGCGTCAAAAATACTGTATTTACTCGAAAATAACGTGCACTCTTTTGGGTCTTTTTTAACCTCAAAAATCTAGACTCAGGAACAATACTACTTGTTGGCATGTCCCATAGCACGGGGCCGGCCGTATCCTAGGCTCACCCTAGTTCCATATAACTCGTCAAACGTTCTACCAATCCACTATCAATATATACAAGTGTTTATACTGTATCAATGTTTGCACTATATACAAAACTGTTGGCAGATAGTTTTTAATTGAAAGGGAATTGGCTCCCCCTAATTATTTATAATGAACGATTATGAATTGGCAATCACGTAGTATTTTCGGCGTAGACGACTAACGAAATTTTGTATACAGCGTATATATGTATTATTTTGTATTCAGCTTATGCATATATTAGCATATGCCTGTATTGTACAGACGTATTAGGTGCAGCGACTGGCGTAACCGCATATCTTAAGGGGTGCATTACGTTCGCGGGCAAATGATTTTTCTATGTTCAACGCTCGAATTTCGGGGTGCCCATTAATTAAGATGGCGCGTTATTTTTGAGTTAACACATTATTTTATTGATCAACACATCATAATGAAACTGCATCTGCTAATATAAAATATGGAAAATTATTGCTTAATAATCGCCGAAAAATAATGTTGTGTTATTCATGTCAAATTGCTTTCTCGAGATATTTTTCATTCACACACTTCATAAGCAATGATTGAGTTGTGAGGGAGGGGAAGAGGGAATCGGCACTGCTCTCATGAGAAATTTCTATTAAAAGCTCCCCAGTGGCGCAGCGAGGGGGGGGTTTTAGGGGTTCAAATCCCCCCCAAGATTCAAGTCCTTTGACTAGCTCTAAACTTTTTTTTCCTGCTGAAGAGTACAAAACCCCAATCATCACGCAAGTCTTAGAGATACACTGCTATTCACGTGTTTGCTTGATAAATTCAGCGAAAGCTTCGCATAATATGGCTCCGATTTCAGCTAAGGTGATGTTTTCGGTAGCAGAGCAGGCCTAGAGCCGACATCGATATCAATGAGATACGAGTGTTTTGCACTTAATGTTCAAGGCGTGCACTTCTTAAGCCTATCCTTAAGTTAGATGACACCGATGACACACACCATAAGATAAGATGCCCATGTGAAAAATTCGAAAGTGCTGATTCGTTAACTCCTCGCAAAAATACTAGGGAACATTCGAGAACTAATTCGAAAGTTAAACCCTGAAAACAGAGATTAAGATTACGTTTGAGGGACAAACAGATTGAGAAAACGCTCAGTTAGATCTTTTGCATGTGACTGTTTCAAGGATGTGAATGCAAAGATAGGCTCGTGAGTAGTGTTTTTGAGAAATTCACAGTGAACAGTTCGAAGGAGAGTTTAGTTTGGATTTCATAAGGTACAGATGGACATCCGAAATTTTTTTCACAGGCCGCGAATAGCTCAAGGCCTCTATCGGAAAAACTTAAGTTAATGGTTATGTTATTTTTTGTGAAATGACCATAAATAGATACGTAAATTAAGATTGTCTTATTTTAGGGCTGTTATTGGAGGGCAAATCTCAAGATAAGTTTAGCGACAATTCCAAAGGTTAAATTATCCTATGGTTCCTTTATTAAGCATTCTGGACGCTTAAAAGTCTGTACAGTAGACTCTTCATTACTTGGACTGATATAAAATATACTGATCCTTATTTTATGATTACTTGTTAATTTGCTGTATGTTTACGAAAATAATTAGATAACAGAATTTCCGTAGATATTTGAAGAAGTGTTGGAGAAATACAATATATCACTAAAAAATAATTTTCGATTATATTATTAATTTTATACCATTTTGGAAACAAATCAGTCAGCTGAAAGGTATTGTGTGCGTAAGGTACGAACAGATTTATCGGAACAGTGACTTGATGGCTTGAAATAAATTTGATTAACTGTTAAAACTGAGGCTTAAATTCTTTAGCTTCCTTTTAGTTACAGCCAATTTTTTCTCTGGTAATAAAATCCAACGAATCTCTTGATTTATCCGGTCAACCACGTGGTCATGCAATGCCCTTTCAAAATTTCAATTCAAGGAAAATTTTTGTTTTCTTTGAACACAATGAGTAAGACTGGGTTTGCGTCAGCTCTCTGGTTATACAACCTAACTATAAATTACTCTAAATAATTGTAAGTTGACGACTTCACTTTTTTCACCTTGGTAGCTAACTTTAATTCTGCAAAGTCAATTATAATATCAACTACATATAATCAAAATTATACTATATTTTTTAATGTAGCCGAATTTTTAATGTTCGGTTTGTGACGCATCCAATTGAATACTTAGCTAATACATAAATAACGAAATCAGACTTAATTCTAAGCCTACCAGAAAATTCTGATATAAATGGTTTTTTAACAAAACGAAACCATCTGATATAAATGATATTTGTTTCTTAGAAGAGGAGTTAATTTTAAAAACAAGGGATGAAGTCACTCCTAAGAAACCTGCTGATGATAGGGTCAAATAACGATTGATATTCAAATAAGCATTGGTGCGCCAATGTGGGGAACTAATGAGTGGATGTTACGTTTTATGTCGCTTGCCAAATATTCGTTACTAATTTTTTCCTTCTCACACTTGGCAACCTCTTGGAAGAAAGGACTCTCAAAGAATCGGGAAGCATCTACAACACTATAAAACTTCAACATAGAAAAAAATGACTTTTTAATAGATACTGGATGTATCCAAACAACACTTATGATAAGTTTCCTATAATTCGGTTATGTAAACTACTATCTTGGAAAGATTAATAATTTGGCCATACAAGCGTTAAACTCCTCTAGTTTTCAATGCATTTATTTTTTGAAGGAATTGACATATTTGTAGTAAGTAACGAGCATTCATATACTAGCCCCTGTATGTTAGGCATTTTTCGTTTCCTTCGACCCCCCCATTGGCAAATCCTGGCTGCGCCACTGAAGCTCCCTGAAGCATCTTTCCCGAGGAAGGGTGTGGCGACTCATGGAAAACAAATGCATGAATTAGATGACGATAATATTTGCATTTAGTATTTTTCTGCCGTTAGAAGAGATAGCACACCTTGGATTGCCGTTGGCTTGTCGTTCTTCGTGCCTCACGTCAATTGACGATTCCGAGATATGCCTCCTGCAAGACAAGCATGGCACACGTGGCACTCGTTATAATGATTCTTCAGAAAAGACCACTCGTTATAATGGACGTAACTCCCTATCCTTTTCGCAGCGAGACGGACAACAGCAAAAAAATCGCTCGCTATAATGCTACTCTCATTATATGCCGTACTCGTTATTTCGGACTCCTACTGTACTTATAATATTGAGAGTGTGTCCTTAGAATGCTTTGTTGATATTGTGTTGATACTGTAAAGATCAGAGCTACTAAATAAGTCTCTTTAAGAATACACTTTTCCCTGTACTATATGTGGATGTAATTTTATTAGGAATGGATGACATAGAGCGTGTACCCAATGCCGAAAGATGGATAGCTGCGTGTATTTGTAAACGGTGTTATAACGGCAACCAAATAAAAAATGAATTAGGAGAGATAATATCTTGAGGTCTAAGTATCAGCAACACAAAAAGGTAAGAAAGTCAATTAAAATGATAGCAGCACAAGAATGTAATTGTGCCTCTTGAAAATCTAGACTATGAATGAAGTAGAAAAGAACTATACTGTGTTAGATATAATCGATTTTAACCTTTTCAGGGTCCAAAATAATCACTTCAACAATAAGATACATAATAAAAGATCTAAAGATTAAGAGGTTTAACTGCATTGATTTGATTCATAATCCTGTACAGTGACTTTAAACGGCTGATAAAGAGATCAGGCATTCAAAGAGCCGTATAAACCAACAGCTAAATTAGCAACCTCAAGCAAAATCCGGTGTAATTATGGCAACAATACACCATATTGAGGCATAATAAGGCAGAGTGAAGTATACACCCCATCAACACAATAATTAATGGTCTCTTTATTGCCTAGATAGTTTGGCACTATAGGCAGTATAATTGTCATTAACTTTCTCTAGGTTTACGATCCATAAAAATTATATTCTTTATGCAACGGCAAATCCTGAAGGTTTATCTCTCGGATAACAAACCGGATATCTCTCTACATTAAAACGTCAATGGAATGAGAAATTTGAAAATGCACTCATATGAGGCAATAACAACGGCATGCAATTAAATAGAGAGCTAAGAGTTTCATACACGCCCAGCGGATGGCATATTTAGAGGCAAAATAGGGCATTTCATTGGTCGATCATCGTAGGCGCATTTGATTCAAGGATGATTAGTTCTGAGGATGACGAATGAGTCGTATTTTAATAGTGAATCTCTTTTGCAATACCAATGGGACTTTCTTTGGCAGATAGAAATTAACAGGAAAAAGTAATTAATAAAATAAGACTGTATCTGTCAAATTTGCCCTACAATTGGATATTATCATTCCTGGAAATCATGTCGCAGTTCAAGGCAATGCCAAACAGCATAGCCGGATTAAGGGGGGGGGCCAGGGGGGCCAGTGGCCCCCACCAGCAGTGGTAAAAGTTTCTGTCGAAAACAATTTTTTTTGTACCTTGGATCAAAAAACTAGCTTTCAATGATTAAGCACATCATAGTAAATCTGAATTCGAAAAAATAGACAAAAACTTCTTGATGAATTGTTTAATAATCAAGTTTTCCAGTTACAATAAGTGGTAAATATAATGAACTAATGTACCAAAATTTTGAGCATTCAAAAGCCATGTACACTTTATATTCTTTATATTTGCGGCTGACTTGACACTAGAATCGGTGTAAATATAAGTATAAGTATCGATATGCTTTTGAAAAGTATAAGAAAAGGGAAAGCAGGAGAAGTGTGCTGTGAGTGGGCAGTGGTGAGAACAAGTCTGTGCCAGAGATGGTGTAGTGAGTGGGGATTGGGACATGAGGAGTGGGAGAATTAATCGCACAATTTTCACGCCCTGCCAGTATGTGCGATTTGGCGCCATTCTGACGATTTTTCGTCAACCTTTTGGCGACCTAAATTACGAGCCTGGCGACTGGTGACTTTTTGGCGATTTTTTATATTTTTGCAGCAATTTTGGCGATTTTCTATAAAAAAAACATTTTTTTGAAATTTTTTTCCGACCACACACATCTGTCCTAGTCAATTCTTATATTTTTCCTATGCGCCAAACCGTTCAAACACCATGTTTTTATTTGAATATTCCCTCTAAAAATGGAAATTTCACACGATTAGCTGTTGGCGCCAATATGGCGATAACTTGAGTTGTAGGTGGCGATTTTGGCGATTTCCAGCGAGTCGACTGGCGACAATCTATATTTTAATACTGGCAACCTTGCGCCCTGTCATGGCTGCTACGAAAATTCATGTTCCGTGTATTGTATGCATCTTCAAGTTATGTACCTCATCGAGTTTATAAACATAACAATTTTGTTCACATTCTCGTGACAGTTATCATGGATAAGAGTAATTGGTGAGGTAGTTTGTTTTTTGGTATTTTTTTGCACATTTGTCAAGAAAATCTTGACAATTTTTGTGATGAAGTCCAGTGTTGGGATTTCTAGTATTTTCCATTGTACAATTTAGGTTAGGTACAAGGGAAAACGGATTGCTTTTGTGTAGCAGTAGATTAGTATTGCGGAATAATTCATTTTATGACGATTTGTTTTAAGTTGTGTTTATTTTGTAAGGGAAAAAGTGGAAATAATTTTGTGCCATGATTTTCTGGTTAAAAAGATTTTTTTCGAATACAGATAGACATGATATTTATTTTGCCTTGTTTTCGTAATTTATGAGCGTAGACAGAAATGATTGGGGAATGATTTTCGTTTATCCTTTTTCTGGGATATATGTTTACATAATGCGCATATTTTTTATTATATATGTAAAGGACTTTTGAGTAAATTTTAATGACATAGTGCTTTATAATTATTTGCACTTAGGTTGAAAAATAGTGCAGGGGGGACATCAAGTGGGACTGTTCCAAAACAAAGAGCCAAGCTTAATGATAAAAATAAAATTTAGATTGACGAAATTCAAAGCTGTTTCCTCGAATGATAAGATTTGAACGAGGGAAAAATACGAAAAATAAAAGTGACCTCGATATTTCCGAGAGGTGAATTTAATGGTTACATAGCTCAGTGTCAGAGCACTCGCCCGGAAAGTGAGAGGTCCTGGGTTTCGCCCCCAGTGGAATCAGGATTTTTTCTCGGAAATATCGATTAATTTTTAGTTGGATGGCACAAATGGTTCAAATTCATCCATTCTATGACAGAGTTTATAGATAATTAAACAAGATTTTTTTATTTGAAAATGAAACGTTTCCGAATTACAGAAGAATTAGCAGTTTAATATGGCTGATCGAAAAGAAGATCGACATAAGTTTCAGCGTAACCATCCATCTGGAGCACAAAAAAGAAAAGAAGCTTCCGAGAAGGAAAAACACCATGAGCAATTGCTGTCGAAAATTCCAAAAATAAGCAATTATTTTTGGAAGCAGTAAAAGCACTTTATTATGGTTATCATCCAGTTCAAGAAGCTTCGACTGAAATCAGCATTGACGAAGAGCAAAAAGCCATTGTCAAAAGTGAAGCTCTCGGACTTCTTACAGTTAGGGAGAAAGGATTAGTGCAGCGTTTTCGGAGCGCCAAGAAAGCGCTACGCACAGAAATACTGCATTGTTCGAGGTGAACACAACGTTTGTCATCAACCTCTCTTTCACTGTGTCTTTCATATTGAGCGACTCTCCGCGAGTCTCCATAGTGATACATCCACAGCTGTTTGTTAGAGAACGTCAAAAAACATAATACGAATGGCCTCAAGACGAAACCGTACCTCGGACGAGATTCTTGCCGAATTACATGATTTAGAAGAAAATCAATCTGGAAGTGAAGCGGAATTTGCAAGCAGAAGTGAGGACTTACTGGCCAGTGATCGGAGCGACGACTCTGGTCCTGAGATTGAAGAGACTGGAAGTGAATCGGGAAGTGACTCCATTGATTGTGGCAGTGATTCTATCAGGTAAGTGAATCTTTCTTTCAATTTTAGTGCTCGTTAATTTTAATGGCTTATGTAAGTAATTTGCTCAAACCGTAATATTTGCAAATAATTGTCGGTTTTTTATAACGTATACTCAAGTTCTAAGTTTAAAAAAAACTAAACTAGAAATTCTTAGGAAGAACTGTTAGCTCCAAACCTTAACTTATCAATGTAATCTTATAGAGCAAAAACTTTTCCTTTCCACGTTGTTGATTACCTCAGGTAGAGCGAAATTAGTGTCTAACCTTTAGCTATATTTATTGCAGGGTAAATGCAATTGTGAAAAAATATTCATGTAATATTAGCATGCATAATTTAACCGAAAAATGAAAAAAAATTCATTTTACATGATATAATAAAAAGTTAATATCGGTCTTGTAAAAATAACTTTTCTCAGTAATAGATGGTTATAAAAGTACGATCTTCGTCTCAATACTATGTTCTTCTTTGAAGATTTTAAGAATTATAATTCATGTTAACTAAATTTCAGTCATTTATATTAAACGCCCAGATAACACACTCTTTTCCTTCTTCGGTTTATAGAATACCAACCAGATAAAAACAAAAATGTTCATTATATGGTTTAAAATGGGATGATACTTTCAAAACTTTTGGCGTCATTTATATTTTTCTCAAGGGTTCCTGCGTTAGTTTCCACTGACATTCAAACTCGAATATACATTATAAACCTGTCAGTATGCACAGGTTTTTCTTTATCATGATCTATAATTATTGCTATTATGACGCAATACGTTTATTCCGTCTATTTGATACAGAGGATATTTTCGCTAAAGAATTTATTACACAATAGATTAATACCAAGAAATTAAGTCTATTCAAATACATTTTTCATTGCCAAAACTAATATGATTATTTTCATAATCGATCGACAGTAATCCTCCAGAACCAACGGCACAATGGGAAACTGCTCCGGATGGAACAGAGTGGCTGGAGATTTTGGCTGATCAACCTCAACCAGGAAGATTCAAAGTGCAAAACATATTGCATTTAGCTCCAGGACCAACTTCTTATGCCAAAAGGAACATTCAAGAGGCATCAACATTTAGTGCATTCAATTTGTTGGTGAGTGACTCCCTTTTAGATAACATTGTAAAATGTACTACGGAGCATGGGAAGCTTGAAGATGCTAATTGGTCTTTACCTAGGGAAGAACTTTTGAAATTTATTGCTCTTATATATGCTAGAGGCGTATTGGGACAACGACATTTGTCAATAAAAAGTTGTTGGGACAAAACGTGGGGATCTAAAATATTCTCCAGCACTAAGAATAGGGATCGATTCTTAAGCATAATGAAACATTTACGGTTTGATCACAGAGAAACTCGGAGTCAAGCTCTGAGAGAAGAAAAATTTGCTTTAGGTTCTGAGCCTTGGAATAAATTTATAACTAACTCCCGAGCCTGCTACAACCCTGGCGAGAGTGTTACGGCCGATGAACAATTATATCCTACGAAGTGCCGATGCCCATTCATCCAATACATGCCGAATAAGCCAGATAAGTTTGGGATCAAGTACTGGGTATTAGCAGACGTGAAGTCTAAATATTGCCTAAATGCATTTCCTTATTGTGGAAAAGATGACGCTAGGGGATCAAGGCAGACTCTTGGGGAATATGTTGTGCTACGGTTAGCAGAGCCATTCAAAAACTCCGGTATCAACATAACATGCAACAATTATTTCTCTTCAATCAGCCTCGCTGAAAAACTAAAAAAAAACAAAATCTCATTGGTTGGAACGATAAGAAGGAATAGAAGAGAATTACCTCCTTCGGTTCATCACAGCAAAGAAATATACTCAACTAGAGTTTATAAAAATAGACTTGACCACAGCTTAACAAATTACCAAGCCAAAAAAAATAAAAATGTGCTTTTAATCAGTACGATGCATCAGGACGTGATGATTTCTGACTCAGAAAAAAAGAAACCAGATACAATTTTGTTTTACAACTACAACAAAGTAGGAGTAGATATAATGGATAGCATGTGCCGGAAATATTCAACTCGTTCGGCTACAAGGAGATGGCCAGTACATGTATTTTTTAACATATTAGACCTGGTCTCAATAAATAGCTGGGTTCTATTCAAAGAAACCACTGGGCGTAAACTCAGCAGGAAGGAGTATATTCAAAGACTTATATTAGAAATGATTGGAACCTCATTAGAGATAGAGCCATCACCCTCATGTTCCTTTGCAATGTCGGGAATTTCTTCAGGGGAAGCAAGTGCACCAATAAGACCGCAGAAAAGAAGAAAGTGTCAGATCTCACCTGGTTGTTATAACAAATCCAATAATTTGTGCCTAAAATGTAAAAAAATATACTGTGGAATATGTTCTGCAAAAGTGGCAATGTGCAGAATCTGCGGTAAAAAATGATGTACTCTTAGAAGCATAGAGTGATATTCTCTCTTATCATTTATTTTTAAAATGTTACGCCATTACCTAATAAGGAATAAATATTACTTTGTAAAAACAATAGCGAAGCTTTATTATGATTTCAAACCTTACATTGTGAAGATGATCAAGTGTTTCTATAATGACTTCGATGTATTGTAAAATACCGAATGATGGAAGGAAATAACATTTGAAGAATGATTTAAGTATTAAGGTAAGTCTAAAATAAATATCAACTTAATATGTAATAATAAAACGAGCACCAGAGAGGATAAGCACCGAATAATATATGAGTAAGAAAGGGCCATTCTCGATAAATGCATGATTAATTACTAGGTTTTCCATGAATGTCTGATCGCTGCCTTCACTTTACAGCCGAAGATGTTGGTCACACTGCTTCTTTATAGTTTATAAACTAATTCGGGATCCCAAAGAGTTTAGACAAATTACATGAAACAAATCTGTGCTCAAAATATATCTGTAGCTATTTATACTGCGAACGCAAAAGTCTCTGTTTAGAGATCTGTTCTAACGATTGGTAGCCCTGTTTTATAAGGTTAATACCCTTAAAATTAATTAAAATTGTTCAAAAAAGGTGATTGAATATAAACTTGAGATATCAGTTTGAAATTTACCAGAGAAAAAAATTGGAAGAACATTATATAATGATAAAACCAATATGTTGGCAACCCTGCTAAAAATTGTTTTAAGAATTTTTAAATATTATACATTGATTTGGCATTGATAAAAACACCATAAGGAAATTTTCAGGACGAAATTTGAAAAATTGTTCCGCCATCGTATTTGATTGAGGTTTTTTCCGAGGCACGAACGAGTGGTTTTATATGGTTTCCGTCAGATAGCATAACAATCTTGGGGTAACGTGACTGACTTTTATCAACAATTCGGACCTTCTTCCACTTATTCCGAAAATATGAGTTTCATTGGTTCAGTATAAATAGATTAAATATTCTAGAATATGAAATTCTGCAGATTTAGGACATAGGTCAACATTTTGTTTAATTAATTAAAATTTAAACCAATTACGGGGAAAAAAATGTTATTAGAACTTGTGTAATGGTCAAATGTAGAAGATACGCAAAATTCAGGTCTTTGAGAAGCATGAAAGTATTTAATTACGAATTTTAAAAGTAGGTGGTCAAATGACCACCTCCCGTCCTTCTAGGTAGGCCGAAACTCCCGTCCTCCTAGTGTTAAAGTAATCTTGCTTTCAAGGTCTAGTCTAACAATAATTATTCTGGAATTTACTGGTTCCCATGTATTCACCCTTTTTTCCATTCCTTCACTTAATATAACTCCAACTCCTTCTTTAGCTCTTTTTCCCGGGAAGACTCCTGCATACAATAGTATGTATCCCTTCTCCAACTGAATTTTTCCATTACCTTTCTTTTTAACTTCGCTTAATCCCAGTATTTCCAGTCTATATTTTTCCATTTCTTCTATAACTTCCACTTCCTTACCGTTCATCGTCTTTACATTCCATGTTCCAATTCTCATGGTCCGCTTACTCGCCGGTCGTCTTCTTGTTGTCCAATCCTGTCCGAGGCTACCTTTATTCCTTTGAATCAACTTAAACCATCATGCAGGTGATCAGCCCAGCGATGACTTCACCAGTGCCCCTGTTAGCCTAGGGTTTCACAGTTCTTACCAGGCCTTCTCAGCTACTGTAGCGGTCACTCTATGTTCCCACTGTACATCACCCTGGAAAGCACTCTGCTACTTTTCCAGTTACCACCTCCCACGACGAGGACGTAGGGGTTGGACTTAGGGAGGCGCATTCAAAAGACAATGAGAAAAATAACTCACCTAATCTGGAATTTTATTTAATAGATAACAGGCATCTATAAAAACTGGACTCTAAATTTACCTTTCTATAATTAAACTGGTGCTCACCAATACTACAACCACCAAGAATTGTACCTATTAAAGCTTACTAGAGCGGCTATGTAGGTTCATAGCAGAACCATGCAAGGGATTTGGAAATTTCTACACCCGAAATATATATATACCAGAAAATAATACCCATCTCCTCAAATTTAAATAAAAAATTGAAAGATTCAACTTAAAACTTAAACATATCAAAATACCTCAAAAAGAGCAATCAATAAATACAGCGTCACAACACAGCACTGAATTAACTCTTTATCTAACATTCCTACCTTAAACCAAGCTCTACTAAGTGAGGTAAAAAGTGCTTAATAGAAAACTATGAATAAGACCCCGGTCAGGAGTCATGAACTATAATTTTCAAGCAATAACTCATTTAAAAAATTTAGATTCCTTCTTTGAACATGCAATAAGCGGCTCAATTACTTCACTTCCTAATTCAATGGAAGCATTCTGTTTCATTAGTATCAATTCAGCCATGGAAGTAAACGAGTTCTTATCAGATTCACTTTCTGTGAGTTTTTCTAATTGTGCAATAGGCAAAGCCACGCCTGTTACTGTTCCTACATTACCTATGCCATTAATTCCATGACAGAATATTTTAAGTTAGGATAAGCTGAATAGAATGACCATCTACTTTTGCATGAGTCTTGCTTGCGGTTGTGATAAAACAAGAGCTACAGAGGGTAGAGTGAAGCTAAATAATCCTGGTATCTCTTATTTGGAGACTCAGAAAGTTGTGGTGCATTAAGTGCTGCACTTTTTCTACTTTAAGCAATTTGGCTCAGTGAAAAATTAAGGACAAAGAACTTCCTCCTTCATCATACATAGTGAGTCTCTTTTGGGTTCTTGAGAGCTAATGATGGGGAATTAGAGATTCTGATCGGACTGGGGGCTAAAACATATACCAACACTTACCTGTCCTTTCCTATACAACTATATCTAGTTTTTATATATTGCAAAACTTGCAATGGCTACCTCCCAACGTCCATCTTATCAAAATGATATTTCCAACTGCTCCTATCATACATATGATTTTATTAAAATTGATACTTTCATTTCTACTCTAGTAATTTCAATTCCGATATGATCCCTTTAATCACAACTTTTCATTTTACAGCATAATTTATCCTCATGAGGCCATCTATCTCATTTGTTGTCAACCAATTTTCAATTCCACATTTGTCTCTTAAAACAGTTAAGCTTTCGTAAAATTTTAAAGGGATTTCCTCTCTTACTTCAATCTTTAATCTTCTATTTATCATCCCTTTCATAACGCTAAATGTGTTTTGTTATACCATGTCTTGACTGAAAGTTTTGGAGAGAATATCCCCAATGCAAAGTCTATTGACCTCAAAGTTTGACGTAATTAGAGGACAAGTGAGGTATACATATAAACGTATGCGCATAACTTCTAAACGCCATCCAAAAGCCTAATCTAGGCAGATCAAAGCAAATAAGGCACAATTTATAATGGAATATTCCAAAAACGAACTTACTCTCCTCCAGGCAGTCTTGCTCTCCATCTCCACTGTTTCTCCCTTTCACTTCCCATTCTTTCCAATTATTCCCATCCAATTCTCATTTTCGTCCCCTGTATCTTCTATTGTTCCCACTCCTTTGGCAGTTTGCAATGGTTCCTGGAACCAAATATTGACAAATATTGTGATAATATGAAAGCTACTAAAGCATGAGTGATATGGAATTAAATATGACAATAATGAATGATATATGAATAATAAATGACAAAAAATAACCAACTTTAGAAACTAATTAAAATTAATGTTTGAGAAAAATTTACTTATTCATCTTCATTGTGAAGTGGGGCAGAGATAATTTATATTGTAGAGTTATTATTATACATTTGTATTCAGTAATTTAAATGACCAACGATGTTCCAAAAAATTTCCTTCGGTACCACAGTTTAAATTGTGCGTGTAGCTGTATTCTTTTCCTATGCGTTCTTTTAAAGTATCGCATTCATTTATTCACCATACTTAACATTTCATTATAAAATTAACAACAGATGTAAAATGATGACAGCATAATAATATGATAAAAACTGCAGTAAAATTATATCAAGCATAATTTAATATATTAACAATGCGTAAGGAGGCATAATTAGAGAAGAAATTAACCAAAATTATGAATATTTATATTAATATCCATTTTTAATTTATTTTGGTTTATGTATCATCTTGATAATATCTATCATGAATTAGCCTGGAATCAATTTCCTTCGCAATGGATGCAGCTTTCTTCAACAATGTCTTAGAAAGCATTCTTCCACTGAGTATTTATATAGAACTAACAATAAGATGAAGCTCAATACAAGAGCCACAGAAAGATCCTTCATTAAACAGACTTTGTCATGTTACCCATCAAATTCAAAGATTTTTCTCAGAGTTTTCTAGATGAAAAATTTCCTGAGTATTCCAGGTTGGTGAACACCCTGATTTCTGAGACTATATTCTGGAAATTTATCAGTATATTTCAATATATTTATAGCTATCTACTTACATATATAGATTTAGTCGGCAAATGCAAAGTAGCAAAAATTTTGCATGAATAGATTCATTGAAATTAATTTTTTTTTCTGATGTGGCCAGCACATGACTTTCTCCATATATAAGATGTAAATACATGTATTTATCTATGACGGTATTTTTGAACTCTCCCACATAAATGCCAAGCAATTCACATTTTAATTTCTACACCTCCAAGATATCATAAATGTATTCCTTATCTTTAAACCAAGAAGTTTTAAGGAAGAATTGGCTTGAAAACAAGAATTTAGATTGACAGATATTAAAAAACGCGAAGGGAATCATAAAATTCCTTCTTTATGCTATAACAATGCGAAGTTTCAAGTCCAGTACTCGTAATAACTATTTTTGACCCAATGTGTAAGGTATATTGAGGATGAAGTTTTCTCCACTGTGTCTTGCTAAGAATTTTATCAAATAATACGTTGATTTGATTGAGGATGAGTCATAGGTTGAATAATACAATAAATAGTGTTAACTAAGCGTTTCTTTGTGAAAATTAAAGAAGGTTTTTGAAATGACGACCTTCACACACAATGCAAATATTTCATCTTGTAAATAAATTTTTCTCAAGTCAAGTGTAAGCTATCTTGTTTTTTATATGGCATTTTCTGCTTCCTTCAATTTTCCTTGCAATTCTGCTAAGTTTTTTTATTTCTTTAGAGTAAACAAACTCTTTAAAGTAACCCCACAGGAAGAAGTGTATGTGGTTTAAGTCAGGGGACCTTGGCGGTCACTGGATTTGGCCCATCACAACCTATCCATCTGCCTGTAAATCTTTTGTTAAGTTCCTTCTTGATTAAGAAAATTTGAGCGAATTAAGAGAAATCCAGATCGATGAGTAGCCA
The DNA here is from genome assembly GCA_947579665.1 of Sympetrum striolatum. Classification (NCBI taxonomy): domain Eukaryota; kingdom Metazoa; phylum Arthropoda; class Insecta; order Odonata; family Libellulidae; genus Sympetrum; species Sympetrum striolatum. The sequence continues at coordinate 80,112,382 of OX388346.1, forward strand.
AAAGTCTGTGAAGAAAGCCAATATCATGTTAACAGACAAGTTTTATGACAAATCGAGAGAAATACTCTGTCAAGAATCCTTGGAAAGAGCCAAAGTTACCATTAAGTCACGAACCTAGACCTCAATAGTATAAACTGGAGTGTGGAAAAAATTCAGAACGATATCATTACAAAAAGCAGTATAAAAAGCCAGTGTCCTAATAAATATCAAAAACCTGCATCACAATTGAGTACACAGAAGCATGAGACTGTTATTAGGAGATATTGAATTTCTCCCAAACAGTCCTAAAGTGAAATTTTACCTCAAATGCTTTTAAAATATCACACACTAGTCCTTAGGTTGAGTTAGACTGATCTATGGAGTGTGAAATATCGTTTACTATATCTGTCAAAGCTGTTACTGTGGAGTGTCCTTTTTGAAACCCATGCTAGCCATTTACCAGTAGGTGATTGGCTTCTAAATAGAATGAGAGACACTTTTGAGCAGCTGATTCAAAGATTTTGGAGAAATTTGATATTAGTGATATTGGGTGGTAATTTTTTAGTAAGTTGGTTGGTCCACTCTTATGTAAAGGTTTTACAATTGTGTATTTGAGTCTTTCTGGAAAATCCCCACTTTGAAAGGACTGATTCATTAATTTACTCAAGATTTACTGTAAGATGAACTCAGATGCTGCAGAAATGTTTCTTTGGTATGAATTGACCTTAAGTATAGCATATTTTACTGAAGGAATAACATTTACTTCTTTAGCTATATTGGTAAAGTAGTTATTGAAACAATCAGCTAATCTTTTAGGATCATCTATGTTAGTACCATTTAATATGCTTAATATATTTTAATATGTTTTGCTTTATTTTCCTGCAGACCTAACTGGTCTTTTACCACCATCCATGTAGCATGGCTTTTGTTATTAGAATTTTGAATGTAGTTATCATTAGCCATCTGCTTTGCTTTCATGATTACTTTACTTATTATTTCTTGTATTTGTTATAATAGTTTATCATCAAGGGGTTTCCAGATTGTTTTGCTTCCTTATGTAGAAATCTTTTTTTATCTTTTGCTCGATACTACTGTTATACCTGGTGTGATCCAGTTTATTTGAAAATCCTTTTTTTCATTTTTACTTTGGACCAGTGGAAATACATAATTGAAGATTGATGAAAATTTCCTAATAAATTAATTATAATTTTCATCTAAACTTTCATTACAATCTATTGATCATTCTGCATTCCTTACCAACTCAATAAACTTCATATATGGTAATGTTTGTTGGGGGGGTGCATTCATTACTGATTTAAAGCCATTAATAGTAGCACAGAATAAAATTATTCGGGTTATGTTAAGAGCGCATAGTACCGCTCATTCTTTTCCTCTATTTTTTAAAGCAAACATTTTGCCACTGAGACATTTATTTGTACGAGTAAAATGTAGCTTGCATACTGCAAGCAGATCGACAAAACTAATTTCAAATCGGCATCATATCGGGACTGTCCTCAAAAGAAAAAAAAAATAGATTGAAAAATTTTTAAAATTCCGTGCAACTTAATCGTCTGGCATCAAACCCGGGTCTTCCTGGTAAACTTACTATGCAGCACAACAGAAGATCACCATATCTAACTATGTGTGAAAATTCAAGCAGAAATATTGGGTTCAACTGAATCAAACGACGTCCTACTTTTCCCTAATATTCCTTATGTGAGAAATTATAATGCTCTCTGGCATCGAACCAAGGAACAGCATGGTCTTATCTAATATTTTTTCTTAAACCGACTATTAATATACATCTTCTAGCAAAGTGAAAACTTCCTATCATATTGATAAGTGCTTCAAAATAAATAATGAAAACTGCCTCAATGTATTTTAAATGTGGAATATATATTCCGCCTGGCTTCGAACCCGAGTCTTTCTGAAAATACTTTCTATGCAGCACAACAGCAGATCGCTATTTTTAACTATGTGTGAAAATTCAAGCAGAAATATTGGCTGCAACTGCCTCAAACAACGTCTTACTTTCCCTTATATTCCTTATGAGAGAAATGTTATTGTGCTCTGGCATCGAACCCAGGGATAGTAAGGTCTTATCCAAATTTTTTCTGAAACCAATCCTTACCATACATCTTCCAGCCAAGAACAAACTTCCTATCATTTCGAAAAGTGCATAAAAAAAATAATGAAAAACAACCTCAATGTATTTTAAATGAGAGATTTTTACATTGTCCTAGCATCAAACCCAGGATGTTTTCCGTGAAAGTCATTTATGTTTTTGATAGATCATGACCATATATAAAGGTTCCTAGAGTTTCGATTCTCCACCTATTCAGGAAGTATTTTTTAAAAATTCCGGAAAATCAAAGCAATGCATTTAAAAGGAAAAAATCGGGATTTTGGGGCCCTCTGGAATCGAACCAATGACATTGAGGTACAAAATCGCAATTTTTCTGGCTTTTACACGTTGTGGCCAATATGTCCTAAAATTTTCAAGTGAATGACACTTGTGGTTTAGCCTGTGAAATAGTATCCTATCTATCTATCTATCTATATGAATATATGAATGAATCCGGAGAAGCATCTATATATAATAGATGAATGAATCCAGAGAAGCATCTATATATAATAGATATAAAGTGTTGAGGATGTATGATGATCGTGGAGGTGATGAAAATAAACCATCACCGTATATATTAAGATCTAAATAAATGATAATCCCAAAACCCAACTGTGAATTTTTTAGATATTCTTTTTTGTATATTAGTTCAAAATTGTTTTGTTATTTACTGGAGAATATAACCACTGCTACAACAGAAATTAAGTTTATAAAATTAATTAAGGAGTATTTGTTTAAATATGATGATATTGAATTTATATTTTAAAAAAATTGTATGAAATCTATTTTGTTGAATTTTATGATTTCATTAGTATAATTTATTTTGTAATTTTTTTAATATGCATGGTCTACATTTTATTTTACTTTATGTAACAAATTATATGGCTTGTGTATTATTTGCCAAGTAAATGAAGAGTCGGTAACCCCGAAAGAGGTTGCTGTCACCTTAGGGATACCTATATTCCTGACAATTGTTGTATAAAATGTAATTTATGAAGGGCCAAGGAATAAAAAGATTTGATTATTATTATATGTCATGTTTGTTAATATATTGTAAATGCATGTTTTTGTCGTAGCTGTTACTCTTGTGGGTTCATTGAAATTTATTAAATAACCATAGGATTTAGCTAAACTAAGGAATTACTTTGAAATATGGTTTATAGATTTGCTTTTTTCAGATAACATTTCATCACAACTTGAATCTGGTACATCTATATTACAATCAGTGGCAATCAATATTTTCTTTTGTTTGATCTCATTTCTTAATTTATGTAAGAGCATCTCTAGCTTTGATAAAAATGAATCAGCATTTTGATAGCAAGGGGATCTATAAACAGGGATTAATATGGTATTAAGTTGCAGATTTCTATATATATGAACCTTCAAAGACATTAGGTATAAATATTTTTTTAAAATTATCATTCATCACTTTGCAGATGATATGCTAATATACCTTGCGAGGACAAACATTAGTGAATTACTCATAATTTTAAATAAGGATTTAGGTGTACTAAAAGAATGGCTTGAAGTAAATAAATTGAAACTAATGATGATGATGATGATATGTATATATAAATATATATATAAATCGATTTCGAAACATTAATAATAGCCACAAAAGATAAACGATTTCTAATTGCGGCTATATATATATATACATATCATCATGATGATGATGATGATTGATGATGATATGTATATAATAAGAATGCACCGACAACACTTGAATGCCCGCCAACAACCTGCTGACGGTTTGCGGCGTTTGTAATAGGGAGTCATCTGGTGAATTATATTAAATTGATTTAAAAACAGCATCGTAATCCTAAGCTTATTTAATTTGGTTTATCAAATGCGGTAAATAAACCTTAAGTTAAAGATTAGTACGAACATCATTGAAATGAAAAGGAAAAAGTTATGTGGTTACATCGTGATTGTTGTTGCTATTTTATATTATGTTGAAACGGACCCATTTCAGTTTTCTGCTGAGAAATCTTCTGTTATACGTATAAATCGAGATGAACTATTAAATTTCATACTTTTTCCAGATACTGTGGAACGGGTGAGTATGATATGCCTTTATTTGCTATCAGAAAGAGTGATCAAGAGGATGTAATCGCAGGGTTAATTTTATTTTTACTTCTTTCTTCGGTTGAATCAATCTAATATAAGTTTTTCTGTAACATTTTGCAGTGGTTCCGTTTGGTGACACACTTTAGAAGTGCTGATGCTAAGTCATTATCAGTCGGGAAACTTTACCAAGCTATATATTCTCTGCCTATGCTTGGTGTGTATTTACCTATACCTGCCTGCTTGTTGGCTCTTATGTTTTTTAATTATACTTAATTTTAAGCTTATACTTGTTTGAAACTTGTTCGTATGCCCGGATAATAATATTTTATTAGTAAATAATTATATTCTTATTCAAAATGTTGTTTTGATGTTAATATATTCCGCTTGTATCCGTAGGCAACCATATGATGATGTTAAACTTGACCAAATATGATATGAAACAGTCTCAAGTGGTCCTTGAGTCAAAATGTTACTTCAAAACATTGATAGAAATCACTGCCGTGCCTTTTGGAACGAACGATCGCTTTACTAACTTAACGATTAAGCTCACGTTCAGAAGACCTTCAGTTCTCTTTCAGGTAGGACATATAAGTTAAAAGGACTTTACAATCGGAGAAAGCAATGGTTTTATAGATCACATATCATTTATTTTTAATACCTTATCAAATCGGATTTCTTTAAAAAAAAGTTATATCTCTCTATTGTTTTATCGCTGTATAACATGCTTTCTGCTGGTAAAAGTAAAATGTAATGATTTACATGGAAGGTATTTCAAACATTCTTTTATGGCTTACTTTCCTCAAGAAAATGTTCAAACACTTGTATGAGAATTAACTGTAAGTTTTTCAAGAAATTTTCTCGGAAAGGAAGTAATGATAAAAATTTTCCAACTTCAATAATGTTAAAGTTATAAATAACATCCTACGTTACACTGCCCATACATTTCCAATTATTCTATTGTAAGAATGAAAATATTGAATTCCCATTGTTCTCTGAAAAAAAATTTCCTTCTCTAACATCATATTTCTTTTCAGTGGACCTTAGCTCCATTGCTGCAGTACAATACTTTACATCATCTCAATCATTCGATGTACCTCCTAAGTAAAATGGTGCCTGTTTGAAGTCAAGATGCTTCAGTCAAGAGTGAATTCTAAATGTATGTTTTCAGTCGTTTTTTAAACGTACTGCTTGATGTTGGCTTTAAGTTAAGAAATTTTACTCTCTGTCACAATAACTATAATCCTCTCATTAACTCATATTCGCTCATTCAATCCTTCTGTACTATTTTCAATTTGAGTATGTTAGTTGTGCTGAAGTTGTGCAGCAACCAACATCTAACCATCAGGTTTATGTCTGGCTTCTTAAATTATTACTATTATTTCATTTTGCAGTTATAAACTAAAACGTCTAATATTTTACATCTTTCAAACATCCTCAGGTTTGCCAGTTATCCTTATGTTAAAGGGATAACCTATCATATGAAGATCTCTCAAGAGTATGGCTGTCTTCCTTTAACCCACTATGCTGGTTATGTATTGAGATTATTTGTAGCCTTTTTGTGTACTTTGCTGGAGTAAAAAACTTGCATGACCTGCTTCATTGCAGGTATTTTGTATTCTTATGAGCTAGGTTCCCCAAGTTTTGTAGCTATGTGACTCTCATTAAGTAAGCAGATGAAAATCTGTATCCACGAAGAAGTTATGATATTTGTTTACTGAATATCTGCTAAATTGTAGCAACATTTTTGTTCATCTTGTCATGGAAAGATATGTTTTCTTTTTTAAGAAATTATTTTACTTTTATTTTTAAGATATATCCATTCTTTTAAAAGAAATTTTACCTTATTTGATGCAATTTTACAAAAGTTTATCCACTACAATCATAAACATTTGTTGATTTATCACATTTGTGACTGAAGTAGCGTGAATCAAAAGCGACGTTTGAATATGTATGTACCTTGGCATCAATTTTTACATTTCTCTTGTGAAAACTTTGTATTTCATGGTCCAAGGGACCAAGTTAACCTCAGGTATTTCAGCGAGGAAATTGAATGTTCTGTGATAGGTAGTGTTAATCTTTTGTTATTGTGCTACGAAGTAAACTTTGTTTAAATTATTGCTATGTCGCATCTTTGCTTACTTCCTTGAATATTTACATTTATTTTATTACCAAATGTTTACATTTCTCTTAAAAATGCTTTGACGTATTTGTCAGCTGCATATATTTTGATAAATCGTAAATTTTTATGAGTCAAAGGTGTGCCAACAAGAAATCGAGAATATTTTCTGTAATTTTGATCAGTTCTTTCAGCCTTCTGATTGCAATTCTTGATCAAACTGAAATGGTAAGTTAACATCATTGATCTTAATGATAACAATATTATCATTTTTGCTTAAGATATTTTTATTGAACTTTGAATTGGTTTATTGGACTGGCGGTAGAGGGAGTCTCAGAAGGATCTTTTGATAATCGGTTAGGAAGAGTAAATCTTATATTTAACTTGCATCTGAATGCTGAAAAAACTTAAATTAATTAATTTCCTTCTGTGAAAGATTTTAGTGCTGTATGGTTTTAGTTGTTAATATTGATGTGTGCTATTGGTCCCTTTTTAGTCTATGAATGAACTGTATTTGCCTAGTTTCATGTATATTTGCTATTGATGAGTATTTTATCTGAATATATACAAAATGTTTGTAAATTTCATCTCGACATCATATTTGATCTACAGATAACTGGTGTCAATTTGTTATTTGAGCAGTTTTATGCCAAATAGTATTTCCTTAACAATGCATCACATGATAATGATGTTAATTGTGTCTGATGTATTTCCAAATGTTTTGTTTAATAAAGGAAATTGAATCGTTGTTAACTTACTGTGATGTAAAACATATTTATGACCACTTGTTGAATTATTAAATGGTTGAATATATCTTTAGTGTCTCATTTTTAATACATTAATATTTTGACTTTAAAATTTAAATAAAAAAACTTCTATTTTGGTTTCAAAAAACTAAGTTTTGAAATTATTAATTGATAATTACCTTGTACTATTTACTGCTGTGTAATAAGTTTTAAGTAGAAGTTCAGAAATAGTCATGCTAAACTGGGCATAGTTCTGCTAAGAAACGTTGGACTACATTATAAGGGATATTGATTTATAAAGGTTACTGCAGCTATTGAAAGTTTTATAAGTTTACTTGATTGAAATATTAAATACTCATTCAACCAAAAATTGCATAAATATATTGAAAAAATTCCTGTTACAAGAATAGGATGTTGAAGTTTAGTAGTTGCAGTTGGTCCTTGCATAAATGAGGTGAGATTTAATTTTGTTGAGCCACTCATCATTTACTGGTGATTCGCCTGTCAAATACATGTTAGTAATAGAAAAAGAAGAATATATGTATGTATCATTATGGACCACATTGATTTACTACAGACGATCATTAGCAGAACAAATGAATGTGAGATGCCTCTTGTACTCTCCTTATTGAACTATATCCAGGCCTAAACAAACTTGACAAACATAAGATATCATTAAAGAATTGGTTTGATTGTCTTGCATACTAGTGTAAGGGAGCAGGAGAGTAATCCTTAGCAGGAGTAAAATATAAATTATTTTAATTTACTGGAGTATATCTACAAGTTAAGACACATGACTTTTACCTCACTACATGAAAGAATTTACATATTTAAATAATGTTCTATTCTTGTAAATAAATCATATCAAGTAACTATTTATAATAAAAATTTTCACATAATGAAGCCTGTATGACAGCCTGTTCAAGACACAGGCCTTTGGATTTAGGAATAAAGCATAAGAAAATTGTAAGAAAAAAGTATATTTTTAAGACATGGAAGATATTCCTCATTGCCTTCCTTATCTATCAAATTACCCTCTTATGGGGTATGGAAACCACATTGAGAAACGCCAATCAAGAGTTACTTAGCTATTAAATTTGTTTCCACTTCTACGATTTCAATATTGCACTATTTGAAAATAGGCAATATGCCTCCGATTTGGGGATTGAGGGTGTCTTACAAGGCCTCACCCTACAAACCAGGTAAAGATTAAATTCAGACTCAACATAGATACTTGTCAACATTGGATCCAAAATACATCTGGGGTTAATCTAGCTTGAAGTAGATGATAGGTCCTCTAAAGTACGTATTTAATTTAGATTTTATGTAGATTTTTTTTTCGAGATTTAATCTGGAATTTTTCATGGATATATTTTGGTTTGGAATATTTTCAATCTTATTTTTATTTCTGGTAGCTTAAATTGATGGCTGTTTCACAGTGAATCCCACTTACTTCCTGAACAAGTTAATTCCATTGATCACTGGATAGCACATACAAGAAATTACTTTCAAACTCCCATTTAAATTCCTATCCTTTTGAACCATGAAAACTGAAACGTTTCCTGTCCAACTATTATTAAAGTATCACTGAATTATCCTTGAGAAACTTCTCAAGAAGGGATCAGTAATTCACAATAGTTATAAATTCTTTAGAAAAAATTTATCGAATCTTAAATTGATCAATTTAATTTCCATAAATGGATGTTACAAGAGAGATCCTCACATTTGTTAATTCCATTCGATTGCAAACGCAAAAATTACATATTTAAATTTCGGCCCTCTGAAAAAAAAGGTTCGTCACCTGTGAGTTAGAGGTTTAAATCTAAATACAATAGAATCTTCAAATAATTATAGAATTCACATAAATATCACTCCACATCAGGGATTCATTTAAATGGATTTTTTACGAACTTCAAACACGTTTTCTCAAAATAATTAAGATTAAACATGCAGTATACAGATATCACATTCGGATAGGAATCTTATCTTTCTTTCATATAAATGTCAACGTTTTCAGGAATGGCCTTGAGACTAAATTAACTTTCCCGCAATATATTCCGAGAGAGCGGCAGTAATAATAAGCAATCGGAAGACTGATATTATGCATAAGTTCCCTGCTTTTATCTTTTCCGGGTCAATGAAAATTCCGACCTTGTTATTTAATATAGAGAGTACTACAAATTGGGACAGTGTTCAAACTGGTAATTTATCCTGGAGGGTGATCGGCTAAAAATGAATTTAAGATAATTTCCTGAAGCATATGCAAGGATCGAAAAGTAGTTTTCTTTAATTACGCAGAAGGTCGGCTCTTGGTTTTTAAGGTTCCTCGATACAAAATCATAAAATCGTTGGGTTGGAAACTTCGCAGGATTAGCACTCATTATTCCTAAATATAAATCATAAACTCATTTTCTCCTGTTTTATCATAGATTTACTCTATGGAACTACATGTGTATTTTAACATCTGTTTCTTAAATTCAGTAAAATAGTTAAAATAATTATATTAAAGCTAAATTAAAAAAAGTATTTATCTTTTTCAATAGCTATAAATATTCAGAGATTGTCTTTATTTTATACTTCTGAAGGACGAACTATGCTTTTCCTTTTTAGTAGGTAAAGATACGTATGAATTATTGAATTAATAATTAAAGAGAAACCATAGTATTCTTAAATAAAAAATAAAGTATTCTTTTCACTTAGTAAAGGATAATATTTACATCAAAGCTGATAATTATTTACAGACTTATTTGGCGATTTTGAGCAAAATAATGGAAAGACGCTGAGAATGTTTTTCGGAATCCGTAGAATTTGGTTCATTTGCCTGCTTTTGTTGAATTAACCGTATGACTTCTGAGTTTAAGGATACAGTACAATAGGATTTTCATCTGATGCTTCACATTTTTCCATGCAATTGCTGCAAGAAAATCAATCTTCAGACTTTCAGGCTAAGCTTCTACATCAATTTCCAAAGGGCCCAAAGCTCGATATTTTTGATGGAGATTTTAATCCACAAAAGAAATGCCTTTAACCTGACCAATATGTACCTTTTCAATGCTTCCTCCCCCCTGCTGTCGCTCGTCAACCTGCTTCCTCCTCTCCCCTCATCCTTTCCCAACCCTTAGACTTACCCCACCCTTTTGCTTATTGTTGTCTCTTGTATATATAAGTGTGTACCTTTTATTATTTTCTGCCAGAAGATGACTAGTCCTTAGTCGAAACCGGTCGCACAATAAATTTACTGTGGAACTAATACAAAGTGTTCTCTTCCTTTCCTACGTATCATTCTAAGGTTTGTAATGGATATTAGTATTAGAGAAAGTTCGAGGAGAAAATTGATTTTTTTGTAAATACTATAATCATAAACTTTTAAAAGCAAGTAAAGGGAGAGTCATCCACATTTATCTTCGCTTTCATTTTTTGGAATAACTCAAACGATCGCAACGTCTGAGATAATAGGTGATTAACTTGAGAGCAATTTTCCGAGGAATGCAGGAATGCAAGAAAGAAGTAATAATACAATTTGTATATTAAACTCTACTTTTTGGCACCTAACGATTCGGCGAGGGAAAGTTTAACATTAATTGGTAACACATGATAGCCTACGGAAGCGAGAAAATGTAACGAGTTTGAATAGCAGTCATAATTTCGCGCGTGAATGGTTTTCAGTTATGAGAGAATACAGTGATACTAATAAAATTTCCGTTAGGTATAGCAAATTATACCGCTGAAATGCAGCACTGAAAAGCGAAAGGATACCTGTCATTCCATTACTCCGATGACCATCGATACAAACTAATCCCCGATACTTAAAAAACTTTCACATCTATAAATATTTGTAATATGGTAAATAAATCGGTTCTGTAAAAACTCGGAGTGAGACAACTCATCGGACCCGGCAACTCACCTTGCGACAACTGACCGAGCGACAGCTCATCGCACGATTTATTTATTATTAAATATATTGTTCATAAATTATTAACTATTTTAATCAAAAATCGGTAAAAAGACTACCGCTCAATTTTTTAACGTTGAAAATTTGATATTATTTCAATTGACGTAGCGATCTGTTGTTATGGGTGGGATCATGGGTTAGATGGAAGAGGAGACTTCTAGTTTCAATCTCCCGAATAAAGCCGTTTTATTATTATTAATATCTGTTGTTAGCACAATGAGTTGTCGCACTTTGAATTGTCACACTCCTAGTTGTCGGGTCACGAAATATTTTTTTGTTTCAATCCTCTACGAAGGTAAGTCTTAAAATAGTTAGCAAATGACCTTACCTTTCAACTGAGGCTATCATTGACGATGGACAAATTTTGATCGCCATTAAAATACCCACACTGTGTGAAATTTGAATTATCCGTAGGCAATACGACATAAACTGGAATATAAATTCTGAATTTATGACCAATGCTAAAAGCCGGAAAACTTTCTAATATCGTTAGAAAATACACTGTTGGCCGTGGCCCATATAACTTGTGCGATTAAATGGCCATGACACGTAGAATCGTTCAATACGGAAATCTTCTTCCGTTTAAAGAAGTAAATTTAAAGAAAAGTACAGTAGCTGCGGTAAACTAAAAAAATAAACAATAATTTCAATCAATTATATTCTTAATATTGTTGTAATTATAAGCAAATTCCAGTGAAAATACAGCGAGGAAGCCAATTCATGTTAAACTATACAGCTACATAACTAAATATTTCTTTCCAAGGAAGAATGGACATGAAAAAAAGTCAGACAAGACCGGGACTTGAACCCCGACCTCCAGATTAGGTACCTACCGGTCAGTTGGTCTCGGGTAATTATAGCAATCGGGAGGTCTGGGTTCGAGTCTCGGTCTTGTCAGGCGTTTTCCATGACCGTTCTTCCTTGGAAATTTTTCTAGGTGCACTTATCGTGCAAAGCCATCTTTCCTAAATATTTCTTGTTTAAAAATTCCATCAGTGCCTCTTCTCTACTTTTACACAAAGGGTCTTTCGAAGTTAAGAGAAGTTTGTCTTGCCGCCAACTTTATACGTGTGATTTAAACATAGCAAGCTTGAGTAAACAACGAATTTCAAGTCTAAATAGCTGTTTTATTTATTCATAACTCCAGCTTTTTTAAGAGCTGATGAAAAAAATTTAAATCGCTGACAGTTAAGCTGAGTTATGTGATAGATATGAAACGAAAACCCTAATCAATACTTTGATTAAGTGATTCTATTGGTACATTTTATGGATATTTTTTTAATACGCAGACCTTCAGCTATAGAACGGAGTTAAGGAGAGAGTTCAATTCTTACCGACTCTAAGGTGTAGGAAATAAAATTACTTTGCACTTAAAGGCGTGAGCTTGAAAGAACCCAAGGATAAACAGAAGTGAAAAATAGCGACATGACTGGGATTCGAACTCAGGTGCAGTGGGATTCGATCGATCGATGATGATCGATTTTTATTTTCTTTTTAAATTTACCCAATTTAAAGACGTCCTTCGACGTAGTTATGTTTTGGTGCCCTTACTTCTACGCATGTACTTATATACGTATGAGCAAGAGTTAAAAACATAACGTTAATTTACTATAAAATTTGAGAGCTACTTCTTTTAGGTAGAAACAAATTAACTGAACATCTAGAAAAATTATTTTTTTCATGAAGTCAAAGAAATCGCATGAAGTGAGAAAAGTAGTTAAATGGTTAATTAGAAGAAACTGCTTGAATGATCGTAGAGCAATAGGCTGAATGAGTTTCCTTATCGCATTAATACAGCAGGAGAGTGCGCGTTTATGATACAATTATACATCTCTCGTTCTTTGATTTTTGCTTTCGTCGAAGAGAGAACACTACAAAATACACTGCATATCCATCTCTTTGTCCTTCAAATATAATCAGCGCGAAAAAGGTCATTCTTAGTAATTCCTTCTCGATTAGTATCCTATAAATGCCACTCACAATTATATAACTGCTGCTACTATGACATCGGAATTATGTGACCTGATTATAAGATGAATTACTAACGGCTAAGATCGTGTTACAAATCAAATAGCTTATATAACGGGAATGAATACAAAATTGTAATGGAACTACATGATTTCGTCAAGGTGGGCGTAATCCAGGTTAAATGTATTCTACATTAGTGGAATCTAATAATATTTGGGGATATTTATTTATTTATTCTTAAGGACAGGCACCAGGTCATTTCTGTAAGGGGAGGGAAAAATAAAATACCCTACCTAGTATTCACCCTAATGTATCGGGTGATCGAAAAAGTTATTACGTATTTCTTCTGTTTACTCTTTTCGAATTTATTAATACACCATTAGAAGACATTTTATTATTATTTCTACGCATATATATTCATGAAATTTATTGAAATATATAGTGCCATATTATTTCAATAAATTGCTTGATGATATTCAGTGTGAAAGCACATTAAAAATAATAAAGAAGAAATTTACGTCTAATTGCAAGGCAATTAGAGTAATACACGACGTATTACTATATATAGCCGTATATATAAGGGTGGGGCAAAGCAATGCCTGAGAAGTTTGTCAAGGAATAGACATTGATTAAATAAGAAAATTATGGCAATTACGGCTTTCAAAAGGCAATAAAACTAAAAACGTTACAAGTGACTTTATTGATGAATGTTTAATGCTATGCGATTTGAGTATTTCATAGAATTACTTCCTGTTTAATGATTGTTTTTATTCTCAATCTGAAGGTAAGCAATAGGTTCTCCAATTTCCTCTTTGTTTTCAGAAATATTTCTAAACCATTTAGAAAAAAAATTATTTTCTTCACAAAATTCTTTGTTGAAATATGTAGGGACTTGGTTTAGATATTTAGATGATGTTTTTTGTTTATGGAATGGTTCGTTGAGACAATTAGATTTATTCTTAGCTTTTTTAAACACTATCCATAGCAGCATAAAATTTACTTGTGAAATTGAATCTAATAATGCTTAAAAACTTCTTGGATCTTACTTTAACTAAGGAAAACAATGGGATCAAATTTTCTATTTTCCGAAAACCTTCATACACGAATCATACGATTCATGCAACTTCAAATGCTCCTATCCAGCACAAACACGCTGCTTTTCATAGTCTAATCCATAGATTAATTAATATACCCCTTAATCAAGATAGTTTTTCCCGGGAGTTGCAAATTATAAAACAAATTGCAGTTGCTAATGGCTATTCCGTCTCACTCATCGATGCTATTTTGAAAAAGAAACAACGAAAATTAAATATGTCACGTATTTACCACAACCTTGCTCTACAGGATGATATTACTAAATGGGTTAAAATCCCTTTTATTGGTCCAATTAGCTATAAGATTGCGAACTCCCTCCCCACTGACCACAAACCTGCTTTCTACACTTTGAACAATATTGGCAAAATACTTACTAATTGTAAAGATAAATCGGACATTGCTCGTAAATCTGGGGTTTATAAACTAACTTGTAATGATTGTGGAGCGATTTATTTGGGTCAAACTGGTAGAAGTCTGTACGCTAGGATTAAGGAACATAAACAATCCTTCATAAATGGTTCTGATGCTTCACATTTTTCCATGCACTTGCTGCAAGAAAATCATTCTTCGGACTTTCAGGCTAAGCTTCTACATCAATTACCAAAGGGCCCAAGGCTCGATATTTTTGAACAAATGGAGATTTTAATTCACAAAAGAAATGCCTTTAACCTGACCAATGTGTACCTTTTCAATGCTTCCTCCCCCCTGCTGTCGCTCGTCAACCTGCTTCCTCTTCTCCCCTCATCCTCTCCCAACCCTTAGACTTACCCCACCCTTTTGCTTATTGTTGTCTCTTGTATATATACGTGTGTCACTTTTTGTATTTTCTGCCAGAAGATGACTAGACCTTAGTCGAAACCGGTCGCACAATAAATTTACTGTGGAACTAAGACAAAGTGTTCTCTTCCTTTCCCAAGAAATAAAACTTATTTGATTCAAATTTTGAAGTCGGTAGGATACCAGGAAGGTCTAAAATTGAAACTCCGTTAGTCCCATCTGAAAAGCACAGGGTTATGTAAAGAATCTCTGAGATCGAACCAAGGACGATCAGAGAGACCTAAAACAGCGTATGGGAAATATATTTATGATCTTTATGATCTGTATGATGATCTTATAAATTTGAACCCCTTAACGGTTGGGAATTCTGGAAGAACGACCAAAATGACGGCGTTAAATTGAAGTGCGATGTACAGATAAGTAAGAAGGAGTTACGGAGGATGAAATGGAGTAAAAGGGGCGAAAGCAGAGGTTTATCGGGAACTCTTGGGCGTCGTTTCTTTCGACCTCAGCAGTGACCACGAGATGCCTTGGAATGCCTTTTGGTGGCTGAAATGAGTCAGGGTCAGCACTTCTTCGGAAGGAGTGGCAAAAGGCGAGCCGAGACAGGTATGAATGTCACATGTGTGACTTAATCCGATCACGGAAGACTGAGTGGACGTTCTCTTTTCCATGACAGAGTAGGCGACTAAAAGTTAAAGGTTTACGAGGAAATTTGAAAAACCATTTTTTTTATTCCTTAAGCAATAATTTCGATTATGTAACATAAGGTCATTAAATATTATGAAACATGAAGTCAAATTCTTCCTTGAACATTATTTCAATTTGCAACTTAAAATCTTTGATCAGGGCTCGTCAGACGGTTTACAGCGGCACTGTCGTGTGCATGTTATCAGAAGGTAACGTTCTTCAAACATAATTTTTTTTCGTGATTTTGCGAAAATAATTTTTCCGTTTAGTGGAAATTCGCATAAAGCTATTAAAATATCCTGATCTTTTTAATCTTATTTTTCGATAAAATTTAGAATAAAGCCAATAAAAGCGTGATTTAGCGTGTCGCGACGCTTAATCAACACTGAAGAGTACCGAGGAAGACAAAAAGTTAGAAAGAACTGCCCTAGGGGGCTTTCGGAAGACGAAAATAAAAAGGCCATCTATGAAACTTCATATACCTGGTAAATGTTTCTTTTTCATATATCTATTAAAGAATCGAATAAACCTTAAGATAAAATTTTAAACAAACACCTAGATCTACAGTAATACCCTTAATACAAGCCACCTTTTGGCGTGTGGCAAAAGGTGCAATCACCAGGAGTTTGAACTGCTTCTTTAGCTTGTTTTCATCGCGTATCGTTCACGGAAAAAAATAATTTTTAAAACGACTCGTTCTAGCATAAAGTGCTCTTAATTTACGCTCATTATCGGATCAGTCGAAGTGGCATGGGGGGGGGGGGGGGAGCGCATGACACCAGTTGCGTCTTTATGTATGTACTTTCCCAGGATATATAATGAAATCAATCAAAGAAGCTTTTACTTTGTGGAACTCCATCCTAGTAAATGGGTGGGAATAGCTGTGCAAAAATTCCTCTTGTGGAATTTTTGCACAGTTATTTCCACCCATGGGTGGCCATTTACCAGAAAATATAAAACAAAATAAGAGTACTCGTATATCACACCCTAGCTTCTAATCTACTTTCTTCCAAAGACTCCCAATCTGAATCAGAGAGAATTTTTGTAACACTTGCTTTTTAATCGTAGCATCTTTTAAAAAAATTTTAAAGAAAACTATAGACTCAACGAGTTGTAGTTATGTTGTGGTATTAATTAAATGTAGATAATCTCTGAATCACACTTCCTCGATAGTAGAAAACTTAATTTGAAAATGATTCGAATAAAATTAATAATGATTGCAATTGATGAATTTTCCTTGAAAAGGTTGATTATTAGGGAGAAAGAAATTTTGGTTTAAAATTCTAGTGAGAAATAATGCTGAAAGGCTCCGTGGTATTTGGGATACGGAACCAAAAGCGTCCAGTTTCAAGCAGAAAAACCTCCTACGTTTTTGCTGTCCATATTTAGATATTTTTACTGGATGGGGATAAAAGACGGGATTTCAATGATCAAAATAATTCAGAAAAGTCAACCTACTGAGCTGCAATCGACACAGCTGCCAAGACACGTGAGTTTATGTAAAGCTTGTCTCGTTTGAATATATACGTATAGCAATAAACAACCGTTTCAACAGTCTCTTGACCTTCGTCTGATAATTGTCTTGGAATTATTCATCACTACAAGAAGTAGGAAGTAGGGAGAATCGATTGGTAATTAAATAGGAAAAGCACCAGGAAATAGACATTTTCTTCTCTACGTAACAGTAAATAACGTTTACATGCAAGAATCAGTATATTCTCTTTATAGAAGCATCGATTTTCAATTGCAATCTACTTTCTTCTAAGAAATTGAATTTCTTACAGAATATAAAAGTTGTGGAATAATAACCTTGGAGTTGTTTCAAGTCTGGTTTACCGAAATACGTAATCAGCATATGCTATAGACAAACCTATATGAATTGAACATTTTGGGCTAAATTTATACCTGAGTATTCAACTAGAATGCACGCATTACGAAGGTACTGTCTATGCCAAGAATTTTGGCAAATCTAAATCTACCGTCTTCGTAGAATCAGAGAATTTTAAGGAGATAGAATTCTCATTCTGGGACATTCTAACTCGCATATGAATAGATATTATTTAAAATAAAATCATATGGCACCATATATGTAGGAAATATTTCATTCGATGAAAATTTTGAAAACATATAAATACTTTTCAGAATTATTGTTGTACAAAACATGCTCTCACTATATTGCTAACGATATATTAAACTTTCAAAAACAACTCATATAAATACAGATGAGTAAAAATATTGCTAAGGGTAAATATATTAAATGGCTTTATTATAAGAAAGGCAGAAATTATCAATTAATGTAATAATAACAAAATAATAATATTGTAACATAATATTAATATTATAATGATATAATAATAATAATACGTTGTGTATTTTAAATTATTTGAAAAGCATGTGCATATTAATTATTTACCATTGATATAATATTTTTTCCACAGATTTCTTATGGCCATTCCAATGAGCTAATGAGTTGGCCAATTTTAAGCTGAGAGAGTAACTGTAGTTTTAAGAGAAAACTAATTAAACTTTCTGAGTAAAATGCTAGAGGCGCCGTCGAAATGCAGCTGCAACAGAAATATATGAGTGTCAACAATAATTATAGTGCAGTTAAAGAAATGCTTGAATTTCAAGGTTCCGATAAGGCCCTATGCTTGAGATTTAGGAAGCAATGAATGATTATCAGGGCTATATATTAATATATGGCGGTTTATCTTATGGATTATGAGAGAAAGTAAGTACGGAAAGATTGCAGCAGTTGAGAAAAATGAGGAAATTAAGCGGCGTTGATGGCCATGTTTGAAATGATGTCTCTCACAAATCAGAAGGAAAACTTGTAATTGTGCAATTTTGTATTTACTCCAAGTGAATGACTCCATCAAAGTCCACCTTAGCCCGTCATGAGTGGATACAGAACGATTTGAAATTACATGACCTCAAATATTTCTTCCTGCGAAGCATCTTATTTTATTAAATACACCAAAAGATAGATAATAGATCGTTTATGAATTATATTAATCTCAGTATATGATATGTATCGTAAATAACATTAAAATTTGTAATAAATTCAAATTAAAAATAATTTAAAATTAATTATAATAAAATATAGCGATGATTAACGATGGATATGAAAATATAAATGATAAACAATTTGAAAAATTAAACAAATATGTGCTCATTTTTCATAACTAAAGTTATTAAGCTAAAATAATTGTACTGAAAGCGCAGGAAGTATTTAAAAGTTATTATTTTTATATTTCGCTCGATATTGCATATTACTTCTTTTGTGATTCGATTCGGATATTTTTCAGTCAAAAAGAATCAGGCCATAAGTGGCTATGAAACTCATTAGTACACTTTTGATTTAACTTTGATTTCAAAAGATAGATTCATTATTTGTGTTAACCTTGAACTATTCATTATTGAATTCAATTCCAAATGAGGATACCTGGCTTGAATATCTTCGTGCTTCATAAAATAGCGTTTTTATTCACACTATTAACTCTTTTCTAATATCATAACTTGTCAAATGATTCATTTTTTGAATCAAATTTTACTAAATATATAATCAATTTTCATCAAGATCAATTGCTTTTCAATGAATGCACTTACAGATTTTTTAATTTTTCGTATAGTTTATTATCTCTCTGATCCAAAATATATCCTATTATTCTTAAACAGTTCTATTTAGTTCTTTGATTATGAAGAAATAAAAAAATCTTCGTTGTGTTTTTCATTCATTCGAATGAAAAGTCATGCTCATTAAGTAACCTAGCTGCATCGCATAAGAAACCAACTCATTATTTCTCTAAGTTCAATTAATCTATTCGATAAATCTTTTTGCTGAATGATTTGAATCATACATTATAATAGTGAATTATGACAGCTTTTCTATCCTCTCATTCCTATTACTTAAGTAGTATCTCTGTGTACATGAAATATGCGTTATGTTTCAGTTTTCTGTATGCATCCAATTAATGGACCAATTATCAATCTATCTCTGTCTCTTTTTCTAGTATATAATTTTGTTCAATTTGTGAGTCAATATTAAAACGGTGATAATTACTGATCCTTATCATATCCTGTGTAAATAGGAGAGAAAATTTATTAGTAGGCTTTCATATCTCAGATTTTATTTATATTTATACAGCATTGCTATTCCTTATACAAGGTAAACATTAATTCCGTAACCGAATGCAAATGCCCAGGTGTCAATACAACCGAAAATGGGGAAGGCACGTCGAAAACATAGTCGGGAAGGCATACAGGAATCTCCATTTCGTTATGAGAAACCTAAAAGGGAGCGGGAAAGGTGTCAGGGAAAGAGCGTTCTAATCACTGGTCATTATTGAATACGCAACGAGTGTATGGAATCCCCACGAAACAGGCCTTATTAAGATGCTCGAAGGGTTACAAAGAAAGGCGGTTAGGTACGTAGTCTGTAAGCACAGAGAAGCGGAGAGTGTGACTTAAATGTTTGCCCACTTGCAGCGGAAATCAATAAAATCGAGTAGGAAAATCCTTAGATTAGCCGGGATGTTCAAATCATGGAATTCCGCGGAGGGCGAACTCAATCCCAGGTTTAAACTTCCTACTTATATCGGACGTGGCGAACAGAGCTTAAAGATCAAAGAACGCGAACAAAAAATAGACATTGCGAAGTATTCATTGGTCAATAGGGGAATTAGAGAATGGAACGCCTTACCTGGAGAAGTCCTCTTTCCAATGCCAAAAATGTAAAAACTTTTTAAAATAAGCTTAAATCTGTTTGTACTTTTTAAATTTTTGTAATGTCAATAATTGTAATATTAATGTTATATTATCTATTTTGTAAATAGTTGTAATATCAATGATATATTATCTATAGTGCATGTATATATAAAAGCAATTAATTGCCTGCGGGAGGTTTTTGGAGGGGTTTCCCTCCCGTCTTTGGGCGAATGCAATCCTTTGTAATTAAGTATACCCCCCTTCCCTGCTGCCACCAAGCCTGATGGCCTAATCGCTGCGTAATTTGAATAAATAAATAAATAAATAATTAAATAAATTGCTTTACGCCAAGTGAAGAAATAAAATCGCACTTAGCCTACATATAGATTAAGTTTGGAAACTGGTCACTTATAATGTTTTAAATACCTTTAGTTATAGTATGGCAAAATCTCAAAAGAACAGTAATTGCCATAGTGCTATATATATATATATATAATTTGAAATAAATAAATATTAATGAAGGTTGTTTTACGCGCATAAATGAGCGTATGTCTTGCTTGGCTGTAAAACTTTTATTCCTTTCTGAAATTATCAGATAGAATTAAAATTGATTTGTAAAATGACTGCCATAAACATCGTTGAAAATTAAGAGAAAATTTTTAAAGGGTGTAATCTAATGCGTTTACTTAAATGATCTAGCACTTAGAACTGAGGTAAATATAACTCAGGAAAATATTTTTGACGTGATTATTTTTGGTTGTTTTTTCTTAAGAAGATTCAAATTGTTGTAAGCCTATCAAAGACAGTATTTGAAAGTTTTTGTTTACTTTTCAAATTACAATTTTGTAAGAATGTTTGTACCTGCATGTAACGAAAAATAAAGTAATTATTATATAAAAAATAACATATCTAATGAGTGCTGAGAGCAAACCGTTGTAAAAGAAAAAGTGAACGATAGATGAGGAATGTATTGGGAACTTTTCTTATGTTAAAGAAAACTTTTAGAAAACTTCAAAACGGATCGTAAGTATTAAGTTAACACTGCGTAACCCATAATGTCTCTTAACACTATCAAGATATTCCTCTATTTAGATATAAAATTTTAGTAGAAACAACATGTCGTAGTGAAAGCATCACGATATTTTCATTTTGTGCTCCATAATGAGTCCATTACATAAGTATACTTTCTAGTAAACGTCAATTGAATCATACCATGAAGATTGATTATTTGTTTACTTTTCATCAGGTGGCAAAGTAGACGGAACGGAGTTACCACGGCATGACAGTATATTTAAAAATGAACCAAAACGAAGGCTCCTGTGCTAGGAATTTCGCGCTATACATCAAGGGAAGACTGCTCGGGGCCCTCACATTCGCCGATGAATCGGGGTTAACCAGATTTTTCGCATCGGAATGTGGTAATGCTATGTACGACTCGCACTGTCTCGACAAATTGCTTTCCAGCCTTGGGGATGTTTTTCTCCTCAAATTATGAACCGGAGGTTTACTCATTCGAGTGATGTATATGGAAAGTGTTGCTACGGACCATCCAAAAGCAACGGGTTAAGTGGGTGCACTTCCGAGGATGTTACGGAAGATGTAACCCTGGCTGAGGACATGGATTTCCCGAAGGTTGCTGGCAGGAAGGTCAGTCAGATAAAGGAGGGGCGCGCCTGAGAATGGCACGAAAGGGAGTTTAGGGAGAGCTCAAAAGGTGAAAGTGGCCGAAGAGGGGCTGAAATTAAACTAAAGTCTAAAGGAAAACAAGAAAAGGCATTTCCAGGGCTAACTACTTTGCTTAAATCTTCTTAATTTTTCTTTAAATTTAGAAACTGGCTTTACTTCTGGTATTATTTTTAAATACCTATGTGCACACAGTATTTGTCAGACTTTCGTCATTCAATATTTAGTTTTTCCCCTTATTATTTCACTCGACTGTTTTATTCTACTACTTATCTCTGATAATTTGATGTATGGATGTTCGATCTTTTATTTTAGGTTCGTTTCTGAGACAGTAATTTTTCTTTTTTCCCCTTTCTTTATCCCTTTTTAATCTTAATTGCAACTGTCTGTAGGTATCGCCTCTCTTACCGCGGAATTATTTCTGTAGGGTTTTTACTTTTACATATTTACTTTCCTAAGTTCTTACTTAGGTTTTTGTAAACCCAGAAATGATTTTCCTCTTTTTGCTTTTTTTCCTATTCCTATAACCGCTCTACTGTAATATTTATTGGAATAGGGTTAGATGTAAAATGAGACTTGTGGATCTTAATCTCGCCCTTCCATAAGGTCGTTTGTTATTATAATTAGGGATTTTAATACTGCACGAATTAGGTTGGAAAGAGATTTTTATGCATTTTTATCCTGAACTCATGATAATTAATTAGTTATCAACGAAAAAATCAAGTGAAGAAACATTAATATAATAACCTCAAGGACAACAGAATTCGTCCGTTATCATGTGCTGCATGGATTTGCTTTATCCTTTAAAAAATTGAGCGATTTACCTTCAAATCATTTCCCCCATTTATCTTGCTGAATCAAGCAATCGAGTAATTCTGGGTCAAGGAACCGGTATAATTTGGCACAGGAATAATTTGCAGATCTGGATTCATATTTTAGAATCACCCAATGTGTATTTATATGCATATGAAACGATTTAATTCCTTTGAATGGAAACAACTAGGACAAAATTATCCATGCGAGATTAGCAGAATCAATTAAAAGGTTGTCGATTCAGTTTAGTTTCACAGAACGACTCACAAATAACTTTCACTGGATCACGTATGTCCAAAAAATCTGCGGAAATCAATCGAAATGCTTGGCTTTATAAAGCGGATTATAAGTGTGAAAATAAGGGAGAGAAAAGTTGTCTCACCTTGGTCAGACCTCATCTGGAATATGCGGCAAGTGTGTGGGATACGGAGGATGAAACGTACCCGTGAGAACGATTAAGTCCTACGCAAGGGGAAGCGTTTTCTTAAAAGTGCTAAAAAACGTCACTTATATGATCTCATGCACAGTTTGATAATCCTTGAAATAAAAGGAATTAGAAGGGATTATATTAAATAAACTTTTTTCCACAAACAAAAAGTTTATTTAATATAATCCCGATTACGGAGTTCCACCAAGTTAAGGCTTCTTCGATTGATTTTATGGGAACCAGAAGATCGATAAATTGAGAGATAGTAGGTTTGCGAAAGAATTAATCGGTACCATGCGACCCCCTGCTACTTAGGTCGATCCGACAATAATAATAATAAAACGTCTTTATTCGGGCGTGATTAAGACTAAAAGTCTCCTCCTCCATGAAACCCATCGTCATACAATACATAAATAATTAATTTAAAGAGATAGTATGAAACAGATATGAGAAGAATTGTGGATGAAAAAAACGTATCCATTGCAGGAAAACACCCATATACCTGAAAAACCTGCCTGCGCAAACCTACCGATAGTCATAACTAAAAAGATGGTAAGAAACATGATTACATTTTATACATACACTATCAATAGGTACATATATGGAATACATCAATAAAAATAGTCATGTTGACATTTAAATAAATGTTAACCATTTACATGAGAACATAAAATAATAAGGGTATACATATTTTAAAACATAAATACCATTAATCCAGTACATAGTCAATAATACTTAAAACGTAGATATTAACAGAAAAGGTTTTTTATTAGAGCGTACAGTGGAGAACAATGAGCGTAAAGTTGGATAAATAGATGCTAAAACATGTCCTTTTAGGAAATTATTCTAACCGAGAACGATATGCAGCTACGACATACTGAAGATGTACCTTGATTGTTCGTGGGTAACACCCCCTGCCACACACCGAAAGGCGGCTTTCAAGGTAATAGTGTACATATTATAATAATTTGATATTATTTTCGTAAAGTTGTCAATTGAGATATAATCATTCGAGCATTATGAGTCTGTAAGAGAGGGAAATTTTCGTGGCTTTATTAAAATTGAGATTAAAATAATCATTAATTAAGCAACTAATTAACGCGATGTAAGTGCAACGAGAGTTACGATGAGTCATTTCAAAGAAATTACTGTAGAAATGGTGGTCATAGATGGTTCGTACAATACACCTTAAGATAGGAATGAATTTCAACTCTTTTTCGTGAATAAATCGTCTCAAACTTAAACAGAATATATGACTGAAACAGAAAATATCTGCGGTGACGTTTCTTCTCCCATTATTTCGGAAAAATTGCATGATTGCATAATTTTTATCTGTGGCTTATTGAAAATAACGCTTATTGAATCCGTATTATTGCAGGTATGTACGTAAACGTTGAAATTAAAAAAAGCTACAAGACGCAAATATATACGAAAATTACATTATTAGTAGAAGAGCGAGTGTTATTTTTATTTATGACACATGTATAACAAGCGCGCAGTTACATTAATTTTTATGTACTGATACGTATCACACCCTTCCTTGCATTCCTCGATAGTCGTATCATTATTTCCTCTAGAATATCATCCAACACGCAGTGGCTTTCCTTCCCTTTATCATTAATCATGTTCTCATAATTCACCATCATAACCACACTGCCTCGATTGCCTCTGGCAATCCTCTCCCCGTGTCAAAACAAACGCACAACACAGCTTTCGTACAGTTCACGAATCGGTTCTTTCGATTTGCATACATTAATTATAATTAATAACCCATTCATCACTAACTTTATCCCATCTATTATTGTCACGCATGAAGATCTGAATATTCTTCATATCCTGTGTTATTGATAATGAAATGGAGGAATATATTTTCAATTTACTAGTAATGGAGAAGAGGTCACACGGATTGCACTTACGGAGAAATTATTCATATTTATAACGCGGGAATCCATCTTCGTCAAAGAATCGCGCAAAGCCCTTGTATTCGATAAATAACAGATTTCCTTTATAAAATATGGAGACTCGTTTCCCCTTTATTTATGATATAATCTCGAAACGCGATTTCATAATGGCAAATCACTCATTTTTTCCTAATTGCTTCCCTAATTACTATTTTCCTTGTCTTAATTTCCGATTGCAAGAATAGGAGGTATTTTCAGTTAAGTAATGCAGTCTCAGTTTCAGATGGGTATGGATATTCTCTTCCTTAGGAAGGTTAAAAAGACAATTAATGACTGAGTGCATCAACCACTTTATTGCTCGATTCCTTCCAGTAATCCTCTGACTTTCGCACTGAGTTTTTCGGACCCTATTTCAACTTCAGTGGTCCTATAAATATCAAACCCGGGTGTATCATCCTATTGCACTCTCCGTCAACTTTAGCTGTGGTCTAGAGTTCCTTTTTCGGACTTAGTCTTACTGCGACAGCACGTAGAATCAGTGAAGTAAGGACTGTTTAACCATATAAATCGCGCGGCTGCTAAGGTAGGTTTTTCGATAGCTAGTGCTAATTTAGTTTCATGTTAGGTATGAATTGAATCATTCGAAAATTTTGTTTCGTGCTCCAGTATAATCTAAGTGCAACCAAAAAATAAACCCAAAGACTATAAACCTCCCAAGGAAGTACAGACCTGAAAAAAGTCCAACGGGACCGGTGATCGAACCCGTGTCTCCCGATTGCCGGTCAGATGCTCTTCTCGTTGAGCTATTCATGTGACCATTTTATGATATTCTTCTTAAAGTTCCTCTTCAACCTAAATATCTATTTTTGTCGACCGGTTTCGGCTAAGTCGCCATCATCAGGTCATAAAACACAACCTGATGATGGCAACATAGCCAACATATAAACCGGTCGAAAAATATAAATTTAAGTGTGAAAGTTTACTATATTTTAGTATTTATCCATAACGTCGTTCCACGGAGACCGGCCTAATACATATACTATATAATTTATTCCTTTTGAGTTGCATTTAGAAAAAAAACAGATGACAAAACTCAAAAAGGTGATCTAAAGATTGATGTTTAAATAATATCACACTGAATTTATTATAAACGATGATGCTGTATTCAGAAATTATAAATTATTCAACTTATTTTTGCAATTTGAACAAAAAATACCCGTTGTCAGGAGTACAATGCCCGAGTTTTCAAGTTAAGATTATTAGCGCGACTGATGAAAGGGTAACTGATGTCTTCTAGAAAGAAAACAAACTAAAGAAGAGAAGCAAATTGAGAAGGAACGTAGAAGGCAACTACCTCAAATTTATTCCTCGCATTTCCCTCTTTATGCCCGTGCCGCCGTTCGTGCAGAGCTTATGCAGTCCCTCACAGTGTGCTTTTAGTACCTCAAACATGTTTGGAACTCCGACAATAGACATCGCAAATGACCATGCTGCTTATCGCATCCTAATTGACGTACCATTTCACTCCAAATTTTAAAAAGCATGGAAAATAAATTTTCCTATATTAAAATTTGCAAATTAATTCAAATTAATAAATGCAAAAGGACTCTCTTGCATGAGTAGTGTTCTTTCTTGAATTGACAAATGAAGATATCAAATGAGGCTCGTTAAAGAACAGTTTTGGCTAGCGAACCCTTTATGAAGTGAACGGAACTGAAAACTAGAGATCTAGATAAAAGAATCAGAAAAAGAAAAGCAAAATCCATGGCTTGGAGTGTTTTGCGGTATGGGTGTGAAACAGGGACTTTGAGAAAAGGTTTGAAAGCATTTGAGATGTGGGTGTGGCGTAGAATGGAAACAGCAAGTTGAGAGGATGAGTAAGCAAACACGGAGGCGCCAAAGATATTTAAGAAAGAAAAGAGGCAGAAGAGAGCGATTTAAATGTAGTAGTTAAAATTCAACAAACAAAACAGGTGGGTCAAATATTAAGAGTGTTAGGTGTTAGAATGCATAAAATACCTATGGATACCAAAGCCTTGAGAAAAAATAATTAAGGACTTATTGTATTTATTTGATTTAATCAATACTGGGGAAAATGCTAACCTAGTGAGTAAAATTATTTTTTATGTACCAAAATTTAATGTAAGGCCAAAGAGGGCATTTTATTTAAAAATGTGAAAACAAAATATTGTGCTAATAATTCAACATTATATAGATTGTGCCAAACCTTTAATATGCATTGCCAAGAACTTGATTTGTTTCAAAAGAGAAGCCTTATTTGTTCGCAGTTATACAAAATTGTTTTGTAAATTATGTTTAAATACTTCTCTTTTATGTATAAGTGTGTATTATAATTTATTGTATGTAACAGTGTTTGCCCTGTAATTTTTTGTTGGGCGAACTTAAAACACAATAAATATATAAATAATAAAAGTTGGGGTAAGTTACCAAGCAAAAAAGGGAAAAGTGTTAATTAAATAGGGAATATAAACCTACCGAAGAGTAGATTACGCACGTACGTATGTAAAGAACCTTATGGCCAAGAGCAAATAATAATAGTCCGAAATGTATCTCGAGACGAAAATACATTAATAAATAAAGGCAATCTTATGCTAAGAATTTATGGACTGAAGCACGTGCATAAATTATGCGAATTATCATGCAAATGTATCGCACGTGAGTAGCGATGAAATTCTTGCGAAGATAGTAGTATCTTGAGGAGCATCTGAACTAAGAAACTGCCGGCGGCTACCAAGGACGAAACAGATACGTAGTTTGGTTGAGACAGTGTGGAAATGAATGTATTCAGATATGAAACTAGAGATACAAATAGAGAAAGGAGTTAGCAAATAAACATCAAGTATAATGAATGACACGATGATGACTCTAGAAAAATAGTAGCCACCGTTAACATTTATTATAAGCGCAAGAGGAGTGGCGATATCTTCAACGTTTAGTCACGTCAGGAAACGATATTGATTCTGAAAATTTATTACATTTCTAAATAGAATGTTTTAAGAAACAAATTACTTCCTTTACAAATGATGCTCCTATTAAGATTCATATTGATTATTCCAAGTATTCATTTCGCGCTAGCAGATAATATTCGCAGAGGTGTTTAGAATTGATACCTTGATTGAAATCTTGAGAATTAGCATTAATATTATGCTCAAAATAAAAGAGAAGAAGTAGATGCTTCGATTAAATAAATTGAAAATATTTGTAACCTAGGGTTGATCTAGTTGTCAATTTGTTTTTGGCAAATAATTTGAATTTGACAAATGTTAATTTGTTCTTCGTTCAATCTAGTTCTTAGACTTATTCACTCTCCATTTCTCATTTTATGAATTAGCGACTCTGAAAATCCGATATACTGACAATGTGTCAACAAAATATGCATATCAAGAAATTTACTCACTTATTTTTTAGGTGAAATTTGGCTTCGTATAGATACGTATGGCTTATTCCTTGCTATGTTGGCCGAGGTAGGTTTAACTTTTTTCCATAATTCAATAGGTTGAAATAGCAGATTTCTTCAATAAGAACTTGAACATTAAATAACCCTGAAAGCAATATATGGAGGATAATGTAGAAATAGGTAATCCCTTTTTTTTCTTCGCAGATTTTGTTGGAGTCATTCCTTACTAGTATGAAAATACCTTTTTGGTCAACTTCAAGAAAGCAAGTTACCTAACAAATTCTTGCAACTGTTTCCCTTCACCCCTTGCAGAACACATGCTGCAGTGATTTTCTAAATTATTCCTTGCAGGCCATACAGCAAATATAGGTCATTGAATTACCACATAGCCACATGGTTATATTGATAAGTAAGAATTAAAAGCAACAAAAACCATCAAAAAATGAGTTTATCTCAAATGTACACATTTCGCCTTCCTTAATGCCTTCTGGGAGAGCGCAATGTATACTTTGGCGGTAAGCTCACCCTCTAATGGTTTTGGAGCTCATAATTCCAGCTATATAGAGACCAAGTTAACAAAGAAAGACGCATGAAATGAGTGCATTATCATTGATTCTTACATCACCCAATGGAGTCAATAATGAAAAACATCGCCTAACATCAAGCTCACATGCAAAATGTATAAATTTACTCATTTGCGAAAATTGTATAGGATGCGGTACCCTAAGATATTCCCTGGGTGACATGTCCGACTGCATCCCAATGGGGAAACTTTGGATAGTATTTAAGAATAAAACACTTAGTAATTTACATAGAATATGCAGAGTTCAGTACAATGTTTCAGAACTTCAGAAATTAAAAGACGCCATCAAATAAATATTCATTTTAACAATAAATTTACATGAACAAAAGCAACATGGGTCAAAGATGGATGAAACACTTGTCAACTCATTTAACGGCGTCTTTTCATCTATGATATCTTTGTGCACACCACTGCGTCAGGAGAGAATTTCCAACGTCGGCGTCGCGCCGTATTGCTATATGATTCCGAGTAACCGGGTTGCACTACTCTTAGAAGTTTAAAAACGGTGTACAGATACGTCCAGTACATATTTTTTAATAAAGGCGACACGTTTCACCTACAAATAAGCATCTTCCCATAAAAATATATATTCTGTGGAAATTACTGAGCGATTTACTTCTTTAGTATGTCTTCTTTCTACAAAGTCGAGCATGGACTTACTAGGATTTTCGTCAAATTGTAAATTTTTTAGATTTTGTATATGATTCGCGAAAAATTTGTCATAATTAAATATTTATTATTATTATTATTATGTACATAGTCCTACAAGTAGGCGCAGGACTTGGTTGCAGTGGCTAAAATTTAGAAATAAAATATATAAATAAAGTTCACGTTATACACATCGTCAAAATAACATACAGGGTGTCTGGGTATAACGTATAATAATATAAAATGTACTAACTCGATTAGTTTTGTTTATAGAAGTATTTTAACTCGAAATGTTTTTTTACACGGTTAATGCATCTGCAATATGTGCAGTATTAGCGGCAGAAATACATCTAATCTGTATTTTACTCTCTCCAAGTGTTTTTCAGCATTGCGGTCGTAACATTTGCAGTAACTGCAGGAATTAGATGGTGCAGTTCTGGTAGAAGACTAACTGGTGTCTGGTACACTTGATTCTTGATAAACACCCGCAGAAGATGATCAAGTGGCCATATGGCTGAGTTTCTAGGGGGCAAAGCAATCGATGGACTACCTCTCCCAACCAAATGATCTGGGAACTCATTATCCAAGAAATCCCTCACAATTACTGCATAATGGCATGGCGCGCCATCATCAAGCAAAAATTGGAAATATTTTGAGTTACCAAATCTGTAGAAGTAAGCTGCTAATAAATATCTCAATCACTTCTCAAGTTATTACATTTTGTATTATTGTTTGTTTAACCCGGACACCCTGTATAATTTCAAAGGGAATGGATAATTGTAATGAGGAGAACACTCATCTGCCTGATGATGTTGGAAAACGTGAGAATTAAATCTATTGCCGTGCTACATACCTCTTTGTGTATCGCATACTTTCAAAAGTTGTCATCACTTTGCTAATTTTAACATTATGCATGCGACTCTGAAGTCGGGATACATTTACCATAATTGGACTCTGAAACTCGGACTCGGAATCAACACTATTGCTCCCACTTCGCGAATTACTTGAACTGCAATTGCCCCTTTCACCCCGTTGGAACCGCGCACCGAGAAGAAGAAACTGCGGAAATGAAAACAAAGCGATACGCGGTAAAGTAGAAAGGGGAGGGGTAGACCAGGAGGGAGCGGACAGGAGCAGCGGAGGAGCGGAAGAGTCCCTGAGCGATCAGAACGGCTGAAGAGGACGAAGGTGGCGGTCACCGAGAGAGATAGGCAGGACGGCAGTATCTCATTCCCTAAAAAATAAATAAATTATTGGTCCTGGGCGGAGTTCGTGGGGTGTCCTTCGCATCGCCCTTCCCTTCCGCACCTGCATCTTCCTCTCTCAGCCGAATTTTCATTCGTCTCCCGTCCATCCTTCGAGACGTAGTGTCCGCAGAGCCGCTCCCAGCGAAAACAGACTCCTTCGGCGGGGAAGTGTTGGTGAAGTGCAACGGGCTTCTGTGGACTCCATCCTTTGCAGACTACCCTCTTGTGCGAGGTGAGAATATGTGTGAGATCTTTTTACGGTGTCATTAGTGCCGTGCTGGTGTTACTACCAATGGGAAATGTTTATCCAAGTGGTCATCGAAGTTTCCAAAGATTTCATCTCTGTGTATGACACGTGATCTCCGAGGAAACGGATTTAGGAAATGCGCGGAAACTTCGGAGTAATTATTATTTTCAGAGTTCGTGATCTGTCAATTCATACTTTTAATTTTAGCAATTGGAAGTAGAAACTATTCGAGGATTAGAAATATATTCACACTTTAATTTACAGGTTTAAGATTAAGGATTTACTTTGCTAGGCTTTGGAAAGATCTTCGCTTTTAAATATCTGATTTTCTACACACATTCGGGCAAAAGCCGGTGGTTTTTCCGCTCTCGGAAATTCATCTATATTCTGAAAATCTTCAAACGACATATAGAAGTTACTTTTAACACGAGAAAAATTTTTATACCACGAGTTCAAATTTTCCATCTTTTCATGCTACGTTTTTTATATTTTTAAGGAAAGGAGTTGAATGATTAACGGTTAATAATAACACAAGTTAACTTTTTAGGATATTTCCATGCTCTGTTAGGTATGATTAGGTGACATTTCAAGTTTCATTCTCAAAATGTAAATGTAGAACTTATCTGGTTATTCTTCTGACAAAGAGGTAGGCTACTAGATACTTCAGACAAAATTAGCAAAGTAGGGTGAGGAAAGTACTAGGTTAAACGAATTCCGAAGTAAAGAAAACGTACGGTAACATCTGGAACATTGTAGAACAAAATAAGAGAATAGGAAAAGAGCTTCAAGAGGTCGTATCATCTTGAGAAACTTATTTCTCTTATGAATCTTTTGTGAGAGTTAAAATATTATAAACAGGTTAGGGCAAAATTTGTAAAAAATAGTCAGTTTACTCGCCCTGAGGAAAAGAGCATAAAGGAATAGAGTAAATCAACCCAATCTTACTCTTAGTCTTAAGAGTAGATCAATCGAGTCTTACCCCAATTTAGTTAGGCTCGAATTTTAAGATTGGCGCAGAGTAGATGATACAGGAAATGAAAGAGAAACAACATGATTATAGATAAAACCTTACATAAGAATAGATTCAGGAAAATTAATAAATGCAATAAACTGAATAGAAACGAAGGAAGTGAGAGTGTCGGCGTGAATTTAAAGAAGATGAGGAAGATAGGTATAAGGAAGTAAAATTGACTTCAGCTGAATTTTTTATAACTACGTAAACAAAAATATGAATTATTAAGTACGAATGATGATGATAATTCTTATCGCCCTTAAATACAAGAGACTTAGTAGAAGGCAACAGTGGAGCTAAGAAATGTAACCTAGAACGCCAAGGAAAGGAGATCATGGTCCATGCTGAGTTCTCATAGACATTCTCCTGCAGCGAGAAGCTTGGAACTTGTTTATCCTTATTCCGTCAGTTGGTATTTTCTGTTTTCGCGAGGACGTTTTATAGCGAACGAGCTGGCTAAGTATCAAACGCGGGTTCATAAACAGGGTGAGTGATGAATTCCTAGTAATATAATAGCTGAAATTTAAAATTAAAAGTGTACTTGATATAGAAAATTAATTTACTCTATTTCGGTTTACTAATAGAAAGAATTACAACTAAACATTAGCCATAAATTTGACTGGAGCTAAAGAGCGAAAATATCGATTATTACTCAAAATTCAGCACTCCGTCCGAGGAGCAAATGACTTACATTCAAGAACTCAAATACGATAAATATATGTGCCAAGTACCTATATATGTTAAATCAACCCTTCACATTGAACTGCAAAAGCCTTAAATCTATAAGGTAGTTTTCAGTCGACTCAAATATCTATAAATTACAGTACGTAAGTGTCAATCACAGTTAAATATCATTGAATCATTGTGTTTTCTTTTATCGCTGTCATGGATTACCGCTAAATTAAGGCCTTCATTATTCAACGTTATTTGAAATTTATTTTAATTGCGTTTTCACGTTATTCAATTGAGCTACGTTCAGAAGACGTGTAAAAACAATTTAAAACGGGCATTTAAAAGTAATTTTATCATAAAAACCGTCACCAAAGATATTAGTAATTACAGTAGAAGGAATTATTTCAATCAATAATTATTAATTCAATAGAATGTTGAGTGTATAACAAGAAATCTTATGAAAATAAAAACCTATTTCAAATCAGATTTTTGTGCGAATTTGTTTTGGGAAAATGTTCTCGGAAATTTCAATGAATGAATTCCGGGTATGCTTGTTCATACAGAGTATACTTAAATCGAGGCGTGACCGTCAATCTCAGACCAGCAAGTTGATCATGCTACTGTACGCTTCCTCAAGTCGTGAATCAACGTTCCACTGCGAACCTTTGGAAGAGCCGATAAACAGAAACGTACACACAATTTTACTTGCGCAAGGCAACTTATGATGATAAAAAGTGAAATTAGAGGTCTCCTCCCGTTGAATCAGGATGACGGATTTGTCGTTAATTGCCCAGGCTACTGTGTCGACGCCAAAGTCTGCGGAGGGGCTAGAATACAACTTCGGAGACTTAAACGGCCGAAGGGCATCCGAAGAGTGCTAATTGAATTTTCTTTTGGAATTTACCCAGTGAATCTTTTAAGCCCTATTCTTTGAAAGCATCCTCATTTAAAAAAGGTGAATTCTTAAAGATATTCAGTGATCATTCACCAGCCTTCACGACTATTTACGTTGATGAGTAGGTCGTTCCAAGACAGGTATTCTTCAAAAAATGGTTAATATAATGAGGAATACATGTTGGGTGTGAAATTTACCGAGCTGTTTAGAATCTATGCCCTATCGTGAATTCCATTCATGAATTCTTAGTTTCCAATTGCTACCGAAGCTGGTGATATCTAGTATTGTATTTTTAAGTCGCTGGAATGGATTGTGATCAGTGAAGTTGTGAACGAGAAATTCACTGATGCAGTATTGAAAAATAAAATATCTTAATAGACAACTTCAGAAGTACGGATGTTAAAGATAATAGGAATCTAATCAGGAAGTAAATGTAGGCATGCTGCATCAGAAAAGAGCAGATTCTGAAAATGTATTAACGTTCAGTTTATATTGCATACATTATTTGTATTCTTTCCAATTTAGATCATATTTCTGATAAAATAAAAGTATCCCATTCAAGTAGAGTATTTGTTCTATATCGTATTGAGAAATATTTGAAAGGGACAAAGAAGACTATAGAAATATATTCCATAAAATACAAGGAATCTATGTGCACTTTTTCTACTTCATTTTGTAAATTACGTCAATTTTATTTATATTTAAAAATTGGTAATTATAGTGTTTGTTACATAACTGGTTAAATTTAATAATTTTTTAATAACTGGTAAAATGTTTACCCGAAAATGTTATTAAATATTCGGCCAAAACTTCATTCATTTCCTGGCGATGACTAAGGAAGAATTGTAGATATTATCAAACAGAATATTACATAGTCATTCATTGCCTAATCTACTTTTTCAGCAAATATACCATCAAACCCTTTTCGCTTTCTCCCTGATAATTTGTAGTTTTATTTGCGTTGATAATGATATCTAAATACCACTTTTCTCTGTTTGATGTGACAACGAACCACATGGGTAACTCGGTAGAAAAGGAATCTTCTTGCAGCCAGCTGTTTCGATTGAGAAGTTAGCTGGACGTGATATGGTTGAGAACGTACACCTAAGGAATTCCCCGAGTAAATTCCAACGAAGGTGCGAAGAATATTTATGACAGAAACCTTTGATGAAATGTGTTGCCAAACGGTTCAATGAACCGGAATAAAAATTGGCAAGCATTTCACGGGAAATTCCCCGCAGATATTTTAAAAAATCGTTGAAAATAATAAAAGTTACATAGTAGATATGATGGACGAAAAAGCGAACCTAGCTCAAATAAAATGGCCTGCGAAAATAACAGAACCTTATTTATTCTGTTTGGCGGCTATTTAATGTTGCTGAACAAATTTGCCTGGAAAATGTTGGTTAAACGACCTTAACTGTTGGTAAATATGCCCTACGATTTACACACTGCGCAGTAAATTGAAGAAGTATTGACTCTTGTGTAGGAGAAATATGATTCCGACGAGAGGAAATTTACTTAATAACGGGTCTTCTTCGGATGCATAACGTTACATCGCGTAGAGTAAACGTCCTATCTGAAAATTCCATTTAGAATATTGCTTCCTTAAGCAAAGTCAGCAATATTTTGCTGGTTGGTTCAAACTTTTATCTCGCTGCACATACTGTTCGAAGGAAACTAGAGATTTATATAGTAATGATCGCTAAAGAGAAAGGAATATGCAATTATTAATGTAAGGTTGCTATTTATGTATTATTTTATTGATTACTACAATTACTGTATTTAATTATTATTATTTATACTGTATTTAAACTATTAGACTGTTCAATCATTGAAAATCCAAGAGAAAATAACCTCCGCTAATTAGTAGACAAAATTTCGTTTTTCACGTAAATTTAGCACTATGAATTCGTATCACATAAATTAGAATTTTTTAAAACATCAGATTGTCAGCTGATTTTTAATATTTGATTATATTACGCATTATTTAAAGGATTGCAAAATCAGTGATAGTAGTTTATTTTAATACATACAGTAATTTATTATTTAAATATCATGTATATTTATTCAAGAATATCATTTCAATTGAGACGAACAGAAAACAAGAGCTAATTCTAAGTAGTATTTTGACAGAATATACAAGAAAAATTTATAGGTTATAGGTTACCCGCTTCGAGTTACATAAAAATCATCGAAAGTTCACAATATTCGTTGAATTTCCGCCGCCGGCAAAAGCCTCGCGTATTGAGCAACAAAAAACTAGCTGCCCTTCTCTTTCTTTCCTTAACCAAGGTCACGACCCAAACAAGATAGCGCGCACATTGCGTCTCGTCCTAATTCCACGACTGCCAGTGTATAACCGGTTCCATTGAACTTGTCCCTCCGCGGACAGACAGCGGAAAACAATTCACTCACGCAACCTTGATCTTGCAGAGAATCTAGAAAAGGATCGTCCGGAAGGTTTGCATATGCACCTGACGCCGGGGATGCTTGTTTCTTTTTCCGGTTTTCTTTAAGTTTCACTGAACCCCGCAGTCTTAATGAATGTATTTTACCTTCAATAGTTTATTATTATCTTCTTTTTGTCTTTTTAATTATTTAGACTGTTTTTATTAAGTGTTTATATATTTTCAGTCTATTTTTTATCTATTTACATGTAAATGTATAACGGTGTGTCCTTTTTCTTATAATGCTCTTTTATGATATTATTGGTTTTTGTCTTTCTGTTTGCTTGAATGTCATTAAATCTGATTTCATCCCTAAATTTAGTTTCCTATCTGTAGGTTTCTCAGGTTTTTCATCCCCCCCTTCTTGAGGGAGTTTTCCTGCAGCGGAAAAGTTTTCTAAGCTCTTAACTTGGGCTTTTAAATCCACAGAGTAGTCTCTTTCTGTGTATTTTACTCCAAGTTAACTCTTTTTAATAACATTATATGACGTCTCAATCTATATAATCTCAATTTCGCCCTGAATAAAGTCCTTTATTTTATTACTATTACTAACCCCTTGCCTGTTTTTGACGTACTGCTTGGAGGGTAGCTGGTCGCTGTAAGGCTAAGAAAAACTTTCAGACGAGTCTATCCTTTTAATTACAACGAGACGCTGAAGCTGGCATAGAAGTTACTTCATTAACATGTAAAATTATACCTTTAAACTTTCAAGTACCGCTACAATCTAAACAGATAGAAAAAGAAACATAACAGGCGATAACAGATAGAGTTTTAATTCTTTTTAACTCATTTGGCGCGTCAATGATTTCTAATGTCATATCTCCTGGCGAAGGCATTTTTTCATTATTTTTTTTAAAATTGATTACTTATGTATATTTGATACCCCTACCTCCAAAATATAATTTTTATTTGATCGGAAAAAATATTTCTTGTTTTTTTAATGCCGTATAGAATCAGATTCTGCAAAATTTTCATGATGAGCACTTAAAGACAAATTAGAGTGCTAATACGTTACAAATAAGGTATTGGCACTCTAATTAGCACCGACCTTAATGCTTTTGACAAAGATAAAACAAAACCGTATCCAGGATTTTTCATGATTCTGATTCTATGATCTGATGACGACTTGATGAAAAGTGAAACATTCATTGTCATTTCGGTCATTCCATGACAAAATCTTGCTATTCATTGAGTGGTTTACATTTTAATAATTTTATTTTTTTAAGTAGAAAAGGAATTCTCAGGATTTCCTGGAAGATAGTGAAATAGACTAACGTTACGATTAGAGACGAGGAGTAAGAGAAATCAATCTGATCCATTTAAAAATGAGTATCTTATAAAATATATATAATATTTCCTATTTCACTGAATCAGGCGAGGTGTTGTGGTAATCTATAATGAAAAGAATCTAAGAAAGATATGTACTTTTACCGCAAATTTATTATATATATATATATATATATATATATATATATATATATACAAAATATGTATAGTATATTTATTCCAGGAGTACAAAGGATCATTTCAGGTGCTTTCGAAATAATTCTTCTGTTTACCATTTCTCAAAACACCTCTTAGAGAACAATCACTCCTCAAATTTTGTCCCAGAAATTCTACACATCCCAACCAAAGGCCGCCAACTCAATTTCTTAGAGCAACTGGAAATTCGCAGACATATCTATTCTTCCAAATATTCTTTAGTGAATGAGCATCTTTTCCCTTCTCACTCCCCGCTGATAAACTCTGTCCTTTCTTACAATAACGACGTCCCTTCCTCTTTACCTTCTTAGTATCTAACTCCCACCACCTCCTTCTTCCTCACCATTTTTCACCTTCTATATCTCCTCACCCCTTTAGCTAGCTAGTATTAAAGGGTTTGAATTTAGAGTTTCTTCACCAGAAGATGACGATTAATCGTTTATTTAAGAAACCACTCTACGCAAATAGAAAGTGGTTGTGTGCTTTGAGCTGTATACAGATGAAAATATTATGCGTGTGATAAAAATAAGGAAGGCATGCAAGCATGTTACTTGATAATCAACGGAATAAAGAAGCTGTAATAATGATATGAGGATAGTTAGAAAACATTCGCATCTCGATTAATTAATGACGAATGAGATGCGTTTATCATTACAGCTTAAGTTCCTGTACTGTATTGAAAAGTTTTAGATAATTCATAGACAAATACGTATGCATATAAAATTGAGTAATTCATTTATGAGTTAACAAGTTAAGAGAGAAGTGCCCCAAAAATTGGTGGATCTTTAATCGGATCTCTGTAATAATTGCCTAAGGCACCAGTGACGTATGTATGTATTAGCAAAATAAAGGGTATAATTTATTGTGTTTATTTCAAAAAAAAATCTACATATTCAGTTCTTTCAACAGTTCACGCTGTCAAAAATGAGTTCCATCGCACGTTAATTTCATTGATGTTGATTTATTTGGGTGCACAGGAGTCAGAGTATCTTCAGTTAGAGTATCTTTAGGAACTAATCAATGTGATTATATTCACTCTCAAGGCTTGCAAAATGACAAGAAAGTGATTAAACATCAAATTATAAATTATTACATGTATAATAATTTAACGTGTATTTTGGGATAATTGTAAATATTACAACAATTATTCGTTGCTAGTTATCTACACCTACATAAATACCCTGCAAGCCACCTTTCGACGTATGGCAGTGGGTGTAAACACCGAGGGTATTAGGTATTTTTTCAACCTATTATTGTCGCGTATAGTTCGCGGGAAGAATGAATTCTTAAATAGATTCGTCTGGGCATCTATGTCTCTTATCTCACGCTCTTTGTCAAATCCGCCAAAGTAGCAGGGTCGCATAATATCAATTATATCTTCAGCAAACGTATTTTCCCTAAACTTATCTAGCTTCTAGTGTCCTATCTTTTAAGGAATCTCAACCTGAGTCAGAGAGCATTTTGGTAACGATTGATTTTTTTAGTAGACTTAAAAAAACGTATCGTTTAGAAGTATACGTTTATAATAACATATCATAGGCTAACTTATTATAGAAATACTTGTCGACTTCCTCCTTTAGTTCATCTATTATGGGATTTTTTACCTATGGTATAAGAAAACGCTTAAATGGAAGGAGAGTAGACACTTCATATGATTGCAGGTTGATATTTACAAGTGCTATTCCAATTTCAATGTTTACAGGAAGTCATTTGTTTTCCATATTTAGTAAATTTCATTAAATATTGTTTTCTATTAAGCCTATTTTCCCATTAAGCGGCCATAATTGAAAACATTCTCAGAGGCCATTTAAAATGACCTATTGCGCAGCAAAATTCTTCAGTGAGAAAATATCGTATGAACTAGCCTTGACCCCTGCGAGTGCTTGCTATGAATGACATGAACCTCGAGGTGCTAGCATGAAGTCTCTTCGGTAAGTGATAGGCGATGAATTACTAAGATTGTAATCTCTCATGAAGTAATGACGTTTACGCCAATTATTCTTATTGGAATAGCCCAAGTATAAGAGAGTGCATCATGTCGATAGATTTGTTACAAGGTGTACTCTAATCATATTCCGTGCTTCCTTATTCCGTCACGAATTCACCCTTTTAACTTTTAATGAACCCGCTTTACATAAGATCCTTATTCTTCCTTTGGGTATGCAAGGGATAGAGTTAAGATACATTCAAAAATGCTTTTAAGAATTAGGAGATTTAATAAACACTGAAATTTAGAGAAAAATCTTAATTGAGACATTAAACTAGGAATGCTAAGGAATATATCTAGAAAAGCAAATATTTCCGGTACTTAACTTTTGTAAATCTTAATGCAAAACTATCGAACCGTAAAATACTCGAGATTAGTCTGTAATAATTCCACATTTATATCTTTACTATGCTTAACTTGATAATTGGTAATACTGATAGGTCATCTTAAAAGAAAAACCCTTCGTAACTTTTGAAATATATTATTGAAGTTATAGATATATTATGGAAGAAAAATATAAGATAATTTGTGAATGTTAGGGAGTGGTTTTCTTTTAGGTTGGTTACCACGAAATTCCTCCTAGTTAGGATTGACGACATCAGTTTTATTTAATAACAGAGATGCTGAAATTCGTATTGCGAACTCGGCCAAATATTCTTCCGTGAGATGAATACAGGTAACTTTGCAAGTAAAGGCGAGCACCTAGAAATAATGTCCGGCGAATAACAGACATAGTAACCAGAGTCGGACCTACTTAGTCTCCCGAATTGCGTCTGAGAATGATGCGGCCGGATACCTCCATTGGAAGAACAACTAACCAGCTATCGGGAATCTAATCCCTGAGTCCTTTTTCATGACCGTTCCTCCTTGGAGATCATTCTTCCGTTGTTATTGCCATCATAAAGTTTCCTTCTTAAAAATTTTGCTGGTTTGTAGGATGTTGCAAATGTTCTATCTTCAGATTCAGAGCTCATTTTCAAGGGAAGATTATGATCGAAAGCGTTGGTTTCCTTTAGCCCATATAAGTTTTTGCAAACCGATTAGTGTACAATTTTCTCTGCCTCTCTGCTCCGCTATTATCTTTTATTGGTGGTCTGACGATTTGAAATCAATGGCTTGGATGGTTATGGTGGGATGTGATTATTCTAAGCCATACATGACATGGATTATTACAACACTGCTTGTACTTTTCCAGGCCATGAACAGTTTCCTTCTCGTTTATATTCAGTTTCAGAAGATAATTGATAGTTCCTAAACATTCTCTACCTTATATTACGGAAAATCAATTTTGATCGGTAAAAACTTTTAAAGCAGAAGGTTAGTTGTGTTTTTAAGGAAGATATTTTTCACTCAGTCCCATAAAAAATATGGATAATACTTTTATACGTTACATATATTAATTGCTCACAAATAGGAAAGAGAATTAACGGGATTATTTCATCACAACAAAATGTTTATTTTCTTCGTTCTCCTGACCTTACTTTTGTCACATGATAGATAATTTGCTTTAAGTACAGCGGCGTGTGGAAATTAAAGCATAGCTTTATCTTCACCATCTAAGACATTTATCATGCATTAAGATCATTTCTAAGAACTATTATATATACATTTATATAATTATATATTCATTATTTTATTACATCATCACTCATATTCTTTCCTTCTGATGCTCATGTTCACATTCCATCCATCGCACGCTAAAAGGAAAGTAGCTGAATCATTCGTCAGACAGATATGTTAAATACACTTCAGAATGACTTATCATTTCTTCATTGGCGAGAAAGGTTTCTGCCACGAAGGATCATCTTATGGTGCGCAACTGCACAAAGGTTAACTGCAAGGTAATCTGCTTTCTAGGTGCAATCAAAATAAAAGAACCTGCTAATAAAAAAATCTGATGGAAAGAATGAAAGATACATATTTCATATTCTTACGCTAATTCGAATGGATTATGGCTGATACGACAAAACATATTTCCTAGCATAACTCCATAGTCTATAATCGCCTATTTTGCAACTCAGCAATGCAAACCGCAAACATTATTTCTGAAAGAAAGAAACCTTCAAAGTGAGAAGGATTTAAAATAAGTTTAGAAATGCCTGAAGTGAAAAAATTAAGGGTCAAGCAAGGATAGGCATACTTTCCCACACAAGCATGATTGATAAATTGCATAATTTTCTAGCGAATTACTAAATATGCAAGATCCCATTACTCTATTTCAATATCAACATCAATAAATATTCACCAAGGTTAGTCTGAAGTAAGTAGCTGGTCAATTCCAAAAAAGTTCAAAAGATGTGGTATGAATACGGATGTCTACGTAGAAAATTATGATGGTGGATGGGCTGGAGGAAGTTCTTACAAATAATAGGAAAGTGAAGGTTATATGTAAGAAATTTAAAAGCAGCTTTCTCAGGATTGGCTGCATACAAAAAGTTGATGCAACACAACACCCCCAAGAGAAATAATCACATTTCGCGAAGGATGAAGAAGTTGAATTATTTCGCAATCAATCGTACGTATTAATCGCATCTTATTAATTGCGATGAAAATATGCTAGCCAATGGCAATATTTCATAATTTTCCCTTTCTCTTGGCAGTCAGTCCTGCGGCATTTGCATTCAAAATTTTTCCGCGTTCAACCCTAACCTCACCTTAACAATGACCTTTCTTTATTCAGTCATTTCCTCTTCCCCTAACTTGCCATTGGTTGCAACTTACAAACCTCCACTCGTTAAGGGTAGGCCGAATTTATGTGGTGTGAGATTCACTTATGTCCATGGGGTTGTGAATAGAGAAGATGTATTTTAGTTCATGAGGTGGGTTAGTATATATATATAAAGGTTGAATTATCAATTTCTTGACTTCTATCAGAGGTAGGTTTTCCGTGGGCTTTCTCTTCCTCCTTGGGAAATTAACTGATATATATTGTGTGCTCCCCTCAACTGACACTGTCTCGTCAGAATAGGAAAATTTATCTATGTGTATAAACTGTATTTGTACATACAAGTATAATATGTAGTGTATAACCATTGCCATCAGATGATTAATATACTTGCAGTGCTACTGTGGTAATAATAAAATTGAATTCGTTTCACAAACTATTTCGAACTATGCATCACTGATAACTCTTTAGGGGATACTAACGCTAACATATGCAAGAAATAGGCCAAAATACAAATAATATAAAGAGAAAATCATGATAACGACGGATATTGTTAACAAAGCTGTTTTCAAAATATTTCATAACTTTTATTTTGTTGTAACAGTTAAAGTTCCGATTAATTTTCATAACATATAGTAAACATTTTTATATAACAAAGCTGTTTTCAAAATATTTCATATCTTTTATTTTGTTGTAACAGTTAAAGTTCCGATTAATTTCCATAACATATAGTAAACATTTTTATATAACAAAGCTGTTTTCAAAATATTTCATAACTTTATTTTGTTGTAACAGTTAAAGTTCCGATTAATTTCCATAACATATAGTAAACATTTTTATATAACAAAGCTGTTTTCAAAATATTTCATATCTTTTATTTTGTTGTAACAGTTAAAGTTCCGATTAATTTCCATAACATATAGTAAACATTTTTATATAACAAAGCTGTTTTCAAAATATTTCATAACTTTATTTTGTTGTAACAGTTAAAGTTCCGATTAATTTCCATAACATATAGTAAACA
The DNA here is from genome assembly GCA_947579665.1 of Sympetrum striolatum. Taxonomy (NCBI): domain Eukaryota; kingdom Metazoa; phylum Arthropoda; class Insecta; order Odonata; family Libellulidae; genus Sympetrum; species Sympetrum striolatum. The sequence continues at coordinate 80,155,761 of OX388346.1, forward strand.
TTTTTATATAACAAAGCTGTTTTCAAAATATTTCATATCTTTTATTTTGTTGTAACAGTTAAAGTTCCGATTAATTTCCATAACATATAGTAAAAATTTTTATATAACAAAGCTGTTTTCAAAATATTTCATAACTTTATTTTGTTGTAACAGTTAAAGTTCCGATTAATTTCCATAACATATAGTAAAAATTTTTATATAACAAAGCTGTTTTCAAAATATTTCATATCTTTTATTTTGTTGTAACAGTTAAAGTTCCGATTAATTTCTATACCATATAGTAGGTAGTAGGTATATAGTATGCGACAAATTTGACTTCTACACTTTCTTCAAGATCTAATTAAAAGAATTTAACACATAATTTTTCTATTGACAATAAGATGAGTGTAGTACTCTGGAAGATAAATACTATCTTTCACGAATATTATCATTGTATGAACATGTAAAACTAGAGGGAACATCGAATAGTTGTTTATGACTATTTTTTACCAATTTCAGTGGGGAAATTTCGTTAGCCACTAACATTTCGTATGAAGGATAGGATAACTTTGTTTCGTCTAGAACAGGGGTCTTAAAATTACGGCCCGTGGACCAAATGCAGCCCGCGAGGCCCTCTCGTCCGTCCCGTTGAGACCTTTTTATCTACGGAAAATAATCATGGATATTTACGTGTATCATGCCAAGATCCAAGCCGTTGCTTTCGTGGACGTAACGTTTTTACCGAATTAAAATAGAATAATTGTTATATTTAATAATATTAAATTAATAATTAAAAATAACATCTACGTTTTGATCCTTTTTTATTTGGACCTCGAGTGTGTAGTAGTCGGCCCCCCAACTGCTGTTTGATAGTTAATGCGGCCCTCGGGCTGAAAAGTTTGGAGACCGCTGGTGTAGAAAATCAATTTGAATACTATTTAGATAGTAATGTAATTATTTTTCTTTAACAAAATATGGTTTTCTTTAATTCAGTTATCGCTATAGATAGTCTTAGTTGATCACTTATACACTTTGTATTAGGTCGACTTATATCAAAGTTTTTGACAAAGTTTATCAAATTTATTGTTTGCCAGGTAAAATAAGAATTCAACCTAAATATACTGATTTCTAGTACCTGATAAGATATATATATAAATATATTTATATATATATATAAACTTCTAAGTGGAAGTTCCTGCTCCGAGGCAACTCACTCACACTAACTACAGGAGTGGATTTAGCACGAGCCAAAATTTCGTCATCGAAAACTAGTTTGTCCACTTTCGTTGGGAAATTAATAGCGGATCCGTGAAAACATCGACTTCTTTGATAAATGTTTGGGAGGCTCTTTGGCCAAGCCCAAGTCGTTCTAACTGACCTAGTTTTGAAAAGACAGACGGAGAAATTATATTTTTTATCTGAATGAAACAAAGTGCCATTCCATTTGAAAACACCACGGTTTTCGAAATGTAACAAACGAATGTTTTTCCGTCATCTTATTGTAAGAATATGTTTCCAACGACTTTGAGTGGTATGATACCCACTGACTTGATTTCGATTTTCATATTTGGTGAAATGCTGTGTCAGTAACTGCAGTTCTTATTTCCAACGGCTAGGAACTATTTTATTCCCAGAAAAGCTATTCTCATTGATAAGTTTGTTTCTCGCTCAAGTTTTCCTCTTTGAAGCGCATATAACTGGCTCGATCCAAAATATTTTAGCTTAAGGGAATCAAGGAAATCAAAATTTTAGAACGACTTCCGCACCAATGACTAACTGATTGATATCAGAATTTTTTACATGGGTTATTATCTTAATAATTTGTTTAGGAGTGAACCCGAAAACTATTACTCTTGACTAATTATGCTTCGTTGATTTGATTACCGTGTCCTTGGAATTTATTTTAATGTTATATGTTCTATTATACTAATTATCCTCGATGATATCCAGAGGGAAGAATGTGATATGAGGAAACCGGCAAATTTTAAAAAATGCTATAATTATTTCAGTTTTCAACGAAACCTTTGCATCTTAGAAATTTTTGGTGCAAAATCGTCAATAATATTAGCCTTTAGTCATGGATAAACGTTTGACATAACGGAATGGTAACCAAAGTTGATTCATTTTCGAGAGAAAGGATCCTTGAGTCTTCTAAATTATCCCATCATCTTTTAGGGATATAAGATTCTCGGAGTGAAGAATCGAAGAATCCGCCCTATGATGGGAAAATATACGAATGGGAATGTGTGAATATATTTCACGGAACAGGAAATTCATAAGTCAAACCAAAAAGATTCCCAATAACAGCAATAAGGGAAGAAAAGCTCGTTTATCTTGACAAGGAAATACGCGATGGCAAAATGGAATGAAAGGACAGTGCAATCAATTTTGAACTCCTTATGCAGAGATGCTTCACGGGATGCTAAACGAGTAGCTTCACGATTTAAGGTCGTCGCTTTGGCCTCTGGATCTGCAGTCATCTTTAGGATTTTCCAATCTATCATCATCGGTAAATATTCTTGCAGCAATTCACCAGGAACGCCTGACCCTGTTTCTAATCCAGAGTTTACTGAGTATGCAAAATGTAAAGAAAAGAGATTTTCAGCATTATAATATGGAAGTTGACAAATGTTCGTACAGGAAATGTACGTTCCATAAAATTAGAGGAGGAATGGAGGGATAAAGCCCTTCTAAGAAAGCACTTCCTTTTTCCGGCAATGCCAATTAACGCAATGGAAATTACTTCCGAGTGTAAAGAAAACATTGAGTTTTGCGGAAGAAAAACGGACGCCCTTGAAGGAGATTGCCTCCAAAAAAAGCGACTCGAATTAGCATAACAATGCATTCACGGTATTATTTGAGATCCGTATCAGATTTTTGAGACGGGCGTACCTGTAGCAAATTCGTAACCTTGATATCTGACTGATTATCGTATCGAAAATAAAAAGTAAATGCGGGTTAAGTTAAGATTTGCATAACTTCTTTGGGGAACGCTCCTTGAAAGAAACGAGCTAAGGGCACCGAAGATCAATGTAAACCACTTATATTCTTCTTGGTTCCTTCAGCGGTACCTCCCGCCATTGTTTTCGGATGAAATAAATTTGTGTCGTGATATGATTAATAAAAAAATACTGTTGGTGAATGCTGAGGCTGAGGGAAAAATGTTTTACTCTGCCCAAGGAGGCGTTAAAACACAAAGATATACAGAAATGAAATATAGCGGCATGGCTCCGTGGGAGACGAATCGAATATATGTGTTATTTTAAAGATGAGGTCGGTAAAATGAATCAGTGTATTTTAAATTATTTAATAGACATAAATTTACTTAAAGGAATGAAGAAATTGAAAAAAACACGAAACTAACTAAATAAGTAGTACAGCATGAGAATTATACATTTATTCGGAGTAGGAAATACAATAGACTGTATTTTAAATGAGATTTAGATTAGATAGGATACTAATTCACAAGCTAAACCACAGACGTCATTGACTTGAAATTTTTACGACGTAATGGCCATAACGTGTAACCGGTAGAAAAAATGCGATTTTGAACCTCAGCGTCATGGGTTCGATTCCAGAGGGCCCCAAAGTCCCGATTTTACCCATTTAAATGCATTGCTTTGATTTTCGGGAATTTCTAAATAATACTTCCTGGATAGGTAGAGAATCAAAACTCAAGGAGCCTATATATATGGTCATGATCTATCAAAAAAAATAATGACTTTTACGGAAAATATCCTGGGATCGATGCTAGGACGATGCAAACTCTCTCATTTAAAATACATTGCGGTAGTTTTTCATTTTTTTATGCACTTATCGAAATGATAGGAAGTTCTTGCATTGCTAGTAGATGTATATTAAGAATCGGTTTAAGGAAAAAATTTATATAAAACTTTACTGTTCCTGGGTTCGATGCCATAGCACATTACAATTTCTCACATAAGGAATATACGTATATGAAATGTAGGACGTCGTTTGAGGCAGTTGCAGCCAATATTTCTGCTTGAGTTTTCACACATAGTTAGAGATGGTGATCTTCTGTTGTGCTGCCTAGTAAGTATTACCAGGCAGACCCGGATTCGATGCCGGGCAGATAAATTGCAGCGAATTTTTAGAATATTTTCAATCCTTTTTTCTTTTGAGGAACCTCTCGATATGATATCGACTTGAAATTTGTGTTATATATATATGCTTGCAGTATGCAAGCAACATTTTACTCGTAATAAATATAAGCTTCAATATAAGCCATAGTCTTGAGAGGATAGAGGTCCTTTTTACTATTGTGAGAGAAGCATATAATAATTTGTTATTTAACGCTCGATTGTATGCTTACATTTTTCCTATTAGAATTCGAAAAAGTGGACCTTGAAAGGTATAGTAAAGTTGAAAGGTAAAATAAGAGGTAAAAAACAAAATTTAACATAATATGCAAAAAGGAGTGATGAATTTTGCAGACCAATTATTGTAAAGATGGTTTGACGAGGGTACCGCTTAAAAACGTAGACTTTATAAATGATACCAGGAAAGCTGGTGGATGGAAAGGAAGCGTATTGGGAATGACTTAAGCTGATGAAAGAATATAGATAGTCAAGTTGTAAGGAACGAGGCAGAAAATACGAATTAAATCGGGGTTCGAGGCTAAGTTAGTCACCAATGTCTCGAAAAAGTCGCAGATGTGTACAGATTAAAGGAGTGGATTTCGCAATCGTTAGAATCAGCGGTGATATTTCTTATTTGAACCGAAATATCTTCTGCGCTCTGGTCGTGTGTGAAATGAGGTCAAAAATGACAAGAAGATCAAGGGCGTTAACTTTTTCACTTTTATTTCATTCTGCTTTTTTCGTCTTACCCCTTCCATTTTATAAGGTGCGATCTGTGAAACATTTTCAGCAGTGCCCCAATTAAGCACTACTAATACTTAAGATTTTGGCCGTAGGAAAAAAAAGAAAACTCCAACACCGATGTAATTTATTTTGGTATTCATAGTCAATAATATACCTTGAAAAAGAATAAATATTTCAATTAGTATAAATAAGAATTTCAAAATTAAAAGTAGAATATTCGCACAATTCTATCATTTATGGAGTCATTATCACTTTTGAAAGATCTATAAGGTAAATTCCAAAAAAGAACGGACATGAAACAAATCTAACAGGACCGGGACTCGAACTTGGATCTCCTAATCGCTCAAAAATGTGATCTAAAATCTGGTTTTCTCTTACGAGATGGTGTGAGAGCTCTTTTAAGAAAAGAAAAGACATACCCTTTGAATGAAAATAAACTTATATTCAACATTCATTGATGCTCTCGATAGAGACTCGAGATATTTCTGAAATTTAGACGAAAAATATGATGAACCAGTGTTTAAGTAAATTATTTATATAGATATTTGACCTAACCAGTAGCTTATAATATAAATTACTTTGTCTTTTTTCAGTCGCCAAGAAGTCATGGATTTCGGGAAGTGGCCATTAATCGCCTTAGGCGTTCTCCTCTTCTGCAGTCTATCCTATTCGCAATCAGACTACAAGGAGCCGACGCTACTAAATATGATTTTCGGAGAAACCTTTCTCGCGTTGGAATCTCTTTCAAGGATGTTTACTGGAATAATATCCCGCAGCGATACCAGGAGAACGAGATCTATAATGGTGAGTACTACAATCAAACTATATTAATATTAGGGAAATATTAAACAAGAATGAAATGAAATAGTATTAGCCCCAGTTTTATATTGTATTGTAACCATGGTTATAGACTGGAATCTTTAGTTTAACTCAAACAAACTGTACTAAAATTGATAGTTAAAACTTCCCTGGCAAAGAAATGATAATTAACTCGTTAATTTAACTTTATTAATTGATTCATTTTATAAAATTAAAAATGTAAATCACTATATCACAAGATTCTGTGGCAGCTTACAATGAGATTCTAGGACTTTTATTCTCTCATTAATTAACTTCAAGTCTCGTGTAAGAATAAGTAGAGATTGCACTAAAAATATATATCTTTACTAAATATTGCTTTTATGCAGCAATATTTCTATTTAAACATCGGAGCATATAAAACGTTCATGGGTTTTCTGCTCTATAATTCTCATATTAATGTAATTAATTCTAACAGTCTTCAAGAATATTAATTAATTTTAGTGACAGAAGGATATGTATACATCAGATTAAACTGGCTCGATTCCATAATATGTCATCATGAAATATTACGTTCTGATTTAGATAACGCCACCAATTTAGATAGTTAATTGAATCACGCACGTCTCCTATGTTTTACATCTAAATAGAATTGTCTGAAGACGAAGGCGGAAGTGAATATAACTCTATACATACGAAATTGAGGGTGAGGATATATTTAAACAGAATTCGCTTGCCAATGTTTTATGTTTGCTTATCAATGTTTTCCACTTACCTTTAAGATCATTTTACTCGTATGTTCTATTTTGACATCATCTTATCTGAATTCTAACTTGATTGCGGAGTATTAATTTATAGATAACAACTGATGACTAACGCTTTGAGTTTACCTCCATTTAGAGAAATAAAAAAAAACAATCATGGTTCCATCAAGGCTAGCTGATTAAAATAATACATTTTCAAACTCATTTATACGTTTAACTTATTTTTTATCAGATAGAATTTAATAACTTTTAGTGAGCATGAAAAAAATAATTTCGAATAAATTCAATTGATAAATTTAAATTTAAAGATTGAATAAACCTCATAAAAAATATTCTATGATATCGAAGTAACATTTTATTTAGAAATTTTAGAAACGCAGTTTTCATTGTCTCACAACCTAATGCTAGTAACGCATATTTCAATGGCCCATATATTTCAAAGCATTGATAATCCTTATTGACACACCATTTAAACTCTTAATATCAGTAATCAATTTATGAAACTTCGAAACAACCAGTAATAGCTTATATAAAAGGTGTTAAATAACAACGAACAGGAAGCTCAATACCCAGGCTAAAGTACTTCAAGCAAACCGAGCACTACGGCATCGAAGGCAGCATTAATATAAATAAAATTATAAGTTCATTCAGGTGGGACAGTCTCACTTTCAATTTCATGGGTAAGTTCATTACGAAAGAGATGGTAAAACCACGATACGTGAGATGAATTCCTCAAAGACCCCACCTCACATTAGTCACAATTATTAAACCCATCACATCGTGGTTCAAAATCTTCTGGACCATTGAGACTCGAGGTTAAATACTTTCGCGATCATCGTACTTCCTCAACATTACGTATACATGAGCTGATTCACACCACCGAAATACCGGTTCCTCCGTGTTTCCAAGGAAACATGGGAAACCAGTGACCGATATTCGGAGAAACCAGACGCACGAACGACGTCATCGACACACAGGCCCGACGAGACCTTAAGGAAGCAATAGGTCGGCTAAAATTTTGGCAGACTTCCAAAATTGTGATCGTTTGCCCTCCCTTCTTGACGGGGACGATCCCATGAACCGAACGTCCTCTGAATATTTCATCAGTTTTCATTTTTAGGGACTTCCCACCTTTCGCTACTTATCAGGAACACATTAGAGGAGAAATAAATGGTCAAGGATCACAACACTGGACCGAATTTCGAAGGCTGACCGTTTTCATTAGTCCTTCCTTGAAATTCGTTAGGGGATGACGAAGGGCGTGTTAAGGACTGCAAGATAATAAGGCGGAGATTATATCACCCGTTGTCTTTGATGATCTGAAAGTGGTTTCAAACCACGTTCTCAGAAAACCACCAATTTTAGTGGCCATAAAGCAAAACTTTTTACGATGCCTCTGCCATAAAAAAGTTTCTTCTATTGAATGAATAAATTCAGCCTAGAGGAAGTTTATCGGTCTCTTTTTCTCACATACCTTCCAATAATAATTTAACAATTATACTATAAATCCCTGATATCATTATAATTTGAAATATTTTTTTACTAATCATACTTATATAAGGAAAGGGTTGAGGAATAACCATACTTAATAAATCTATAATCAAAATCAAACTGAGAAAATGATATTTGGAGGAATACTATAATATGCGATGATTTATTGATAAAATACATTTAAATTATAAAACTTGTATAATTGTATTTCTTTCTTTTCACAGTTGGATTGTAAGTTTTATAATTTTATTGCATTTTATCAACAAATCACCGTAAATTCTCTAATTATTGATGATTTCTATTATTCCCTTTTGAGTTCAAATTCATCTCGTCTTTCCTTTCGTTCCATCTAATACGCACCAATTGATATGGAAAATCAACTGATATGACGTTAAATAAAAATCGCTGACTGATTTTTTTCAGCATGTGAAATTATGTAAACCAAACTCAAAGCTCTACTCCACTCTGAATGAACATTTAGTTTCATTTAGGATATGCTAAATGCATAAATGTGTCTTAATTTTAATTGAAAATCAATGTATTTCGTTAATATAAAATCAGCACTATTATGACTTAAAAGTGACACATTAATAGCTCCATACTTCTACTCTCTTTGTAGAAGACTGAATACGATTTTCTTAATTACTTTTAGATTTCAGCGATCTGAAGAAATCATGAGTCACTAGCCCTTATAGATAAGTTGAAAGGGAAAGAATGCGGATTGTTCTTTTCCGATTCTGACCAATGATTTGTCGAAAATTGCGAATTATTCGAAGACTTAGAAACAGAGAATTTTCCAAAAGTGTAGCTTGCTCATAGGATTATATCCGTCAAGAAGATATTATGCTATTTACTTAATGACAGATAATGGCACATATCGATTCAAACAGTAAAATGAGCATCGGAGGTTAATCTCTGGATAATAGTACACTTTAAAAGCGTAGTGCTAGCCGTATTACATTCATTTCTTACCGTTATGCTTAAGTATTAATAACCATAATTTGCTATCTCTAGAAAAAAAATTTTGCTTTTTCAGTTCTTATAGGATAATTACTAGACACCCAAAACTCACCTAAAATGAAGGAATGGGAATTTATTAATTTAAAACATTAACAACCAAAACTATTGTAACTTCAATGCATATATTTCAGAGAATTCCGTAGATTTGCTTGCAGATTATTAAATCTATGGTTAATAGAAAACAGTCCATTCATGGACTCGTTGACAAGCGGAAGCGTTGCTCATATTTTGCGTAAGAACTGAAATCGTGATCATAATGAAAGGAGAAAATAACTTTTATTCACTGTAGGAAAACGTCGTGATATTTTTTATGTTTTTTATTCCTTTTTTCCTTTTCATAGGACGAATTATTATGAATGAAAAGGCATTGGTTTGGAATTTTTCCTCTTGCGAAAGAATTATGTAACTTTATATCTAGATAAAAAAGGATTCAAATCCTAGACAAGTAATTTAGATCGGCCTTAGTGTTATTAAATAATAAATCTAATTCATTTTACTATTAAATATTTATGTCAAGCTAATTCTAAAAGCAAACTGAATTAAAGTATTTCAGTGATTTCCACATTGGACAAAAAATGGCATTTATCACATTAAGAATCACATATATTACTATTAGTTTCTGAAGCACAAAAAGTGTTATATAATATTCTCTAGCAGCTAAAGCCGTAGGCAATGGCTGGAGGTGATGTCTCTGGAGAAAGATTAGCGAGTTGTAAAAACACAACAACCTTATGCCGCCCTTGGCACACTTCAATACCCTTATCAAGGAATTTTAGGCGGAAAATTTTTCAAGCAGTTAGGAATTTGGCGGAAAGGTCAGATCATGAAGGAGGTCTTTCGGTAATATTCCATTCAAAGAAGCCATCTTTGACGAGATATCTTTAAGTTATTCGTAGGTTACCTAGAGTATCGATGCTTTGGTCCTAACTGAGAAGTTTTATACCCTTTGGTGGCTTTGGTCAGCCTATATGAGATATATAAATCTTCACGGATTAAATAACGTAAATAAATAAAATAGCCATACTCTAAGAGTCGAAAAGGACGTTACCACTATCTTATAAAGAAGTTAAATTTGATAAGGCATCTGCAAAACATGAAATTTTATGAAAATTTTACGATTTAGGATACTAAGGAGTGTGTATCACATCGTACTTCTTTCAAGATATAATTTTAATGATTCAAGCATTTGAACACTGGCGATGCCAATAAATAAAGATCCTAATTCTTTCAATTAAATTCATGAGTAATATTTAATCATACTAATTGAATATCTCATTTCATTTATCTCTTTAATGAATGAGGACGTAAAGTCTTGATTGCCGGAAAACTTAAAAAAACACATCGAGTGACTTCCATGGAAAGCTTCCTCCCACTCATTCTTATTCTTAGTCTTAATTCAGTTAAGTGACGTTCGATCTATTCTCATAAAAAATAAGCTCATGTAGACAGTATAATTAGGAACATAAAAAAGAACTCGTGCGAAAGAAACTTAACCTATTTCGATACATTCTTTGATTTTATTTCTTGGTGGGATGGCCTTTGGAAAAGGTCCAGAAACCACGCAATACATCTTGTTTTAGAAAAATTGTAGTAGATTATTTTAGAAAAGGAATAATTCAATGTTATGAGTGAAAGTTATTTCCTTTATAGATTCGACAACTAATAGCCTAAAAAATGCTCCTTTGAGCATTTTGGCTCAATTTATCACAATGATTTGAATAAAGAAATCTGAAAAAAGAGATAAAACCAATCATTTTAATTTAAATCACGTTTTGATTGCTATTTTTACCTTTTAGTTGGTTGCCATAATGGCCATACAATTCAGAAACTAGCACATATTCAAGAAAGGTTATATTTTTCACCTAGAATAGGATTACCTAATTAGACTTCTGAATAAAAGACGAATTGCCATTCTACAAACACTGGGGGTAAAATAAAATCGTGAACTATCCTCCAAGGACAGGAAGCACTTTTAGTTTACCTTAAACCACTAGTTTCCTTCCACTTTCACTCTTGTCGCTACTTTACTGATTCGTTTTCCATTAACTTCCTCTTCTTCGCTAGAAAAATATACAGGTGGATAAATTTCAACAAGAAACAGTGTGCTATTCCTTCCAACGGCTCAGCGCTTGACCTCTACCTGCGCTATTTTCTACCTTCATCCCATAACCTCACATAATATTTAGAAAAGGATATTGCTCGCGAGGTTTCAGATCGACAGGTGCGAGATTAAAGTGTGAACCGGAACGAGTATGCTATTGCTTACACTCAACCTTGATGAGCACCTAGTTACCTAAAACAGCGTTCCTAAGACTTTTACAGACTTTTACAGGAGCCTTAATAGCCATTCGCGAGCAGGGGAGAGTAAAAACTACCCGCTTAGGTTACTGGTTAGAATGAAAACAAAACTAAAATAGATGTTACTTCATTGATAGAATTCAACGCCGCAAACTTAAGTTATGCAATTAATTCGATAAGACTGAAAAACTTCACTTGATGGCAGTTCAATTTCAATGAAGATAATTATTATTCTTCACAAATGAGATGGAAACATATAAAAAAGTACACTTCCACAAATTAATTTGCAACAAAAATAATCTGCATTTACGTTGTTATACTTGATTGGAGTACACATTTATTTTTCGTATCGCGTCCTGCTAGCAATGTCTTCACTTTCGCAGAGATAACGTTATTCGAGTAACATGTTTTGCGGGAACCACCGCAAAACCTTCCCTGGTTACACCGGTCGAAAACTTATCGTAAGGAATCCATTATTTCGTTTCTTCGAATCAGAAAATCGTCAATAATTACATGTCAATGGTATTGAAGAATCCTTTTTCCATTGTTCTAGGGTCGGCTGATGAAAAATAGCGATAATTTGGAGATATTTTATATTTGGCGAATATTTACGTGGGAACGTGCTCTTTCTTGCTTCCCCTTTGGCATAGGGAGGTAAAATATGACCTAATCCTTACTCTAGCAGATACTTAAGCACGGAAGCACAAACCACTCTGGTAATTAGGCTAATTGGGAGACAGTACATACAATGTGGCGAAAAAACTTTACAAAGGAAAGGATTGTACTACACCGCCGTACATACAATTGGTGATGAAATAGATAATGATTGATATCACGTATCCCTTTATAAAGTGTTACCTAATTTACGCAAATAGATGAAAAAATATAGCCGAAGGAAGACTGAAATCAAATGGATAAATTTAATGAGAACAAAAGGAATTCCAAATTTATAAGTTTAAATAGGATATTATAATCAGGAAGTGATTACTTGATTGTGTAGCTCACTTTTAATTGTAAAGCGATTAAAATAGCTCGGGTGAAATCTCCCTTAATAAACGTAAGTCAGTACAAGTTTCACTGTTTTCCACTGTTTCGGCCACTACCTTTTGGTAGCTCTTCGTGATGAATGAAGAATAAAAACACGTATACACGTTACCACAGGATAACACCACAGGTAAATCAGTTGTTTTTACCACACGTAAAAACAACTGATTCCTGTTTTCTTGTACCCGATGATGACACTATGCGTTGAAACCTGCGTCGTTTTCATTAAATCCTGTATTTAGTGTTTTTATTCCTCATTCATTCTTGATACACATTATATACTCATTTTTTACTCAGAATAATAATAATAAAGGACATTATTTAGGGCGGGAATATAAAGTCTCTTCTTATATAACCCTTTTTCATATAAATCAAAAAAGATTGCTTGAAAAAATTATATTTTAGATGTAGGGGTATCAAATATACTTAATTTAGCAATTTTTAAATAAAAATTTAAGTGAAAAAATGCCTTCGCAAGGAGATAAGACATTAGAGATTATCGACTCGCCGAATGGGTTAAAAAAGAGTTAAAACTCTATCTGTTATCGCCTGTTATGTTTCTTTTTCTATCTGTTTAAATTGTAGCGGCGCTTGAAAGTTTAAAGGTATAATTTTACATGTTAATGAAATAACTTCTATGCCAGCCTCAGCGTCTCGTTGTAATTAAAAGGGTTGTATACACATCTGAAAGTTTTTCTAGGCCTTACAGCGACCAGGTACACTCCAAGCACTACCTCAAAAACAGGCAAGGGGTTAGTAATAATAATTACATAAAGGACTTTACTCAGGGCGAAATTGAGGCTATATAGATTGAGACGTCATATAAATCTTTAAAAGGAGATAACTTGAAATAAAGTACACAGTCGAAGACTAATTTTTAGATTTAAATAACTAAGTTAAGAATTTCCACCGCAGAAAAACACCCTAAAGAAGGGGTGTGTGAAAAACCTGCGAAACCTACAGATAGGAAACTAAATTTAGTGATGAAATGGGATTAAATGAAATTTAAAGACAGGAAGACAAAGCAATAATATCATAAAAAAACAAAATAAAACAAAAATAACAAATTGTTACACATTTACATATAAGTAGGAAAAAGTATGTACTGATGAATATGCTAAAATTAATCAAAAACGGTCTAAACAATTAAGAAGACAAAAGGAAGAAAATAATAAACTATATACAATTAACGTATATACAATTTTAAATATATGTTCATTAAGACGCGAGACTTATAAAGATATGGAAAAACATCGTTTGCCGAAATTTCAATTCCGGTGCGAGGCAGTGATAGTCTTGGTGACGTCCGCGTAAGCGATCCTTCCGCATTGGATGCAAAGCGAATTGCGGAAAGAGGGCGGCACGTAACGAAGGCCGACTGTTCGCGTGCGTATGGCACACTGATCATGACCTTGCCGCACACACTGGATGTTGCGAGAGTGACAGAAGAAATTCGAGAACTTAATGACAGGCAGTTGGGAAAGATAATTACCATAAAACGGTAAACGTTGATTCCATCCGGCGGAGAAGTGTTTACCAAATAAAAGAAGGTAAACAATATTGAGTTGGTCGCTAGTAAGTTTCTCTAATTCCGTCGAGATGATTGTAAGGTAATTTCTTCGCGGGGCAAAATGTTTACTGTTTTCACAAAACCAAAGTTTTCCGGAGTTACAACAAACTCTAAAATGATTTCATTTTAAATAATATTTTACATGAAACTTAAAGTTTTTGTCTATAGTCAATATATTTTATCCCTTAAAATTACTATACATTTTGGAAAATTTCGGAAAGTTTAGGAAAGCTATTAAAGGTCCAATAAAGCGGCTTCTAAAGCATGTGCTTTACAGATATTTAAGGTTACTTTCGAGGTGTTCATAAGTATTTCTGATTAGTATTGTTTTATAAGTAAGTGAATTCAATAAATATATATTCGAGAATACCAAAGATGTAATGATTTGTGGTTATTATGTCGGACGAAATGTAATGAATGATATAATGAGGTATAGTTAAGTATGGAATTGCAATGATGTTGCCACCGGACCGTTGTCCCATTGCAACGTATGTAATAATAATGTAATTGATATTAAGAAGCCTAATTTTGTTCACCATCCTGAAAATGTAGCAATGTATAAGGGATTTTCAATAAAAATGTTCCAAAATTAATATTAAGTAACTCTGTCTCTTAAAATCTTTACTACGACTTGTTCGTTTCACTCATTAATGAAAAAATACCTTTAATCTACAGCTGTTCATAACAAAGATTTAAAAATAAAACCATAGCAGATTTCTCATATCAGTCTTCCGTATTTATTTATTTTGCAAGACAATGCGACTTTATTGTGGGACCAGGTAACAATGTTTGAAGGGGACGTAATATCTTCTATATATTCCCTCAAAAGCAACCTTCATGATAAATGAAGAGCAAACTTAAAAAAATACCTAAAAATAGTTTCCTTCTTTGTTGTTTCAAATTATAATTGCTTCCTCTACTTTTAACCATAAATGACAGTGGGTTCGATGGAAAGTGAAACTCTTTAGTGTTAACCTCATCAAAATGAATCCGTTTTGACACTTCCGAGGATCCTAAAAAATAAACAACCAACTCTTTTGTATGTTATAGGGTCAGAAGAGGATGCCCAAGGACCACCATTTCATGTGCGACACGGCCGGGTTTCGATCGGAGACCCCACCAGATAGTGTCCATCGCCTGATGCCAGGAGACGTCGACATAGTGGCGGCGATGGGAGACTCTCTGACGGCTGGAAACGGGGCCTTCGCCACCAATATTCCCCAACTGCTCGTGAACAACAGGGGGATATCGTGGAGCATAGGTATGAGCAATCAATGCGACACACAATGCAATACGGAAGAGAGTTACCGCCCCATTGCATTGGGTCTCCGGTTTAGAATGTACAGCGAAGCGGCACCGATAATAATAGATCCGAGAGGGAAAGAATTCATTATTCTTAAGTCGCTCCTTTTTTCTACAGAAACATGCCTTTAGACTCATTGAGTTTCTCCGATAAGCAGTGGAATAAATACGAATCATTTTACCATTGTGAGGTTGGGATTCCTTCCGCAAATTCTGAGATGCATTCAAATCCTTTTGCGGCTGAACTTATTTAGAATTATAAAAATGTGTTGATAGAAACAATCGCTGAAACGTAAAAGCTATATGAAAGAGATGATTTATTTAAAGCACATAATATAATGTTATATAATGTTAATGAAAATAGAGCTGGGTGATTAACTGTAAATCTACAGAGATGTCTACTGAAGAGTTAACCTAGTCATCTGAGAAAAATGAGTAAAAATCAATAATAAAACTTAGTAACGTTTACTGAAAACAACATGTAACGTTTCACTGAGAAATTATTTGAGCCACTAGTTTCGACTCAAAGGGCAATCATCATGAATGCAAAGTTTGGCTTTCACTTGAGTCTAAATTAGTGGCTCAAATAAATTTTTTAAGTGATCGTTTACAAAGTTATTTTGTTTTTCCTTCCTTGAAAAACGAACTATAGGTTTCTATACTTTACTTAAATCCGTATAATTCTTCACTTACTTATTATTTTCTACTTTTTGATGTTTTCATTTCTTTTAAGTTCTTTAGAATAAGTTTGGATGCTTATATCTTTTGAAGTTATAAATTATTTTAGTTTATTTTTCATTGGTATTTTTTTCCCATTATTGCGACTCGAAATTGCATTTTCTATTCGGGGATTACCAAGATACAATACGAGTGGTACGGCCTTTATGAGGAAAAAGGTTATACTGTGATACAAAAGTCACAGATCATGCAAACATCCACCAAAGTTATTGGTATTTTTAGCTAACGAGCTAGAATTATAATTCTGAGGAATAAACTAGTTACGAATCAAATGAATTAGGTTTGAGAGAGTAAAGAATTTGGAATTTCAATGTCGTGGAATATTTGCATCTCAGCCTGATTCGCGTTTCCTAAAAATTTGATGCATTCGTAGTTAAAATATTAATTCCTCAAAATAAATCAGGGAAACTATCAAAATTTCAAGCAGTGAAATTGGACGTTATGAAACTGCAAAGGCATCCAGTAGCAGCAGTAGATATGTTCCTTCGCAATGTTAACTCTCTAGGACACGAGGTTTTGTAAGTAGCCAACAGCACTTGACGACCTCGCAGAGGATGTGTCTAGTCTCTCGTCCTTGTTAGAAACAACGCAAATGTGTTAATGTAAAATGGACCACTCTCGTGGCCATGGCAACCCACGCAAAATGGCCGAAATAACTTTCGTTTTTCTTCCGCAGGCGGTGAGGAAACGTGGCGCTCCTATCTGACGATGCCCAACCTCCTAAAGGAGTTCAACCCTAAGCTCTTCGGCTATTCCCTCGGCAAAGGGTTCTCCTATTCGCAATCGGCGAGGTTCAACGTGGCCGTGGCGGGAGCCATCGACGACGACATCGTCTACCAAGCGAAAGTCCTCGTTCAAAGAATGCGGGCTGACCCTCAGGTCGACATGAAGAAACATTGGAAGGTATACATATTTAATTAGGAGTCGTGATCGATAAATTGTTCTTTCCGACTCGCAGCACGATCTCCTCTTTTTAAGAATGAAATCTACGAGAGAGAGAATATGGTAGGGTGAGTGGGAGAATTCTCAGTCCATTGAGGTTGTGCGTTTCCTATTGTAAGGGTATATCTTCCAAATGAAAAACAACTTCTAGGTAACATATTGGTGGGATGATAATTAAATTCCTCATCATTTGAAAATTATAGAAGCCATTACACCTTGCTCAACTTTCAGAATGAAAAGTGGTTTTCTGGAATCAACTAATACTACTACCAATACTACTAATCTAGAAGAATTGCTTTGAAGAATAGTTTCTATAAATACATATATAGGTATTGATACGAAAAATAAAATAAATTTCTCTAGTTTAGGAATAGCCAGCCCCAACCAACAAATTTATATCCGCTATAAGAGAATATAGTAAGGCGCTAGGACAAGGGACAGGGAACCATTGAGAAAATGTTTACTAATGTAAGGGTAAAGCGAACCTAAAGTACCTAAAATTTAGAGGAATTGATTTGAGGAATTCACTAGTTAGGCTTTCAAAATAAAGATACTGATACAAAAAATAATGCTAATTGATGTTGGGCATGGATATAGCCAACCCTGACCAGCCTAACTTATATCCGCCATGAGTGGCGCATTGAATTCAAAGAAGATTTAAAAATTAATTTCGTTCGCAAAATACATACATACATACATGGTTACAAATATATATACTTAGAAATATAAAAATAACCAACTCATGAAATCAAGTGGAACCAATTATAACAATTTATAATTTATAGCTCATCATAAAAGTTTTTATGATGCATCTAAAATAAATACGACTGCTTTAGAGCATTAATTAAGGGTAAATCTCAATTTATTTAATATTCATAAAACATTCTATCTCCACAATCTAAACTCGATTCTGTTATAGGTCAAAAAGTGTTGGAAATCTTCTCCAAATCTTAAAAATAATCGTAAGGCAACTTAGTAATCTTTATTTGGAAAGTATTCATATTTCAGCTAACAATAAGAGAAATTAGATTTATCTCAACAAAACGCTAGTAATGGAGAATTTCCCTGAACTCTATAGGCAGAATCTCAAAATAAGATATAAAAATAGTATGATATGGCATAAAATATAATATTGACATAGTATAAAATAGTTTTGCGTTACCATTTTGCAAAGAACCAGTTTATAATTTACGATTGTATACAAATTTTTTGTATTATTCTAAGATCAAATCGTCGTTTAGCTAATCGTAATTTATTATTTGAAGCGCAACGACTATAAATTTTGCATATCTCTAAGAATGAAATCCTCGATGGCTCAATTAACATATCCCCTGTCACAAATCATCGTTAGCATTGCTGAGAAGTCAAGTTCAAGTTTCTTGGCGTATGTTTTGCCAAGTAATAAATTCGAGAATGGCTTCGTCATGATGATTCCTCGAGGTTCCTTAAGGAGAGGGAACCATTCCAATCGGACGAGTTTTTTTAGAATAAGGAGTATTTTATGAGAAGAGCACATATGACGGACAGGCGTTAATTATAGAATCTTGTTCATAAAAGCCTCGGCTCGTTATAAAATTATGGTTAAAAAAATGCTCCAATGTGGCTTGACAGCAATGCTAAATTTATTAACCTTCAACTCACGACAGAGCCAGCTTTATTACTCCGTGATATCATTCCAGTGACATTGAAAGTAAAACACGCCAAAATCTTAGGGAAATTTTCATTCATTATAGAAGACATTCCTGATTCATCTAATTATATGAGTGTTTTTCTATACATAAAAACACACTCATATAATTTTTCACATTTGATTCGTATCCTTAAGGAATATATTAGAAGGAAACTTTTAAATGCTACACCCAAATATTAAAAATAAATAACATGGCTAGAAAATAAATTCAACTGATGAGTCATTGATGACGTAAAAGAATTTCTAGTTTTTTTTCGAAACTAGTCGTGTTTTTAATTAGAATTTCCCGTAGAAGAATTATGATACCCTTTTATCATTTATTGTGATCCCTAGAAAATCATATTTTTGTATAACGTAAAGTTGCGTGTATAGGTAAATATTGGAAAGTAAGGAAGTTTTTAAAGAGTAGCAGGAAAGTAAAGGCAAGGAAAAAGGTTCAGGACAGTTGTTACATATAATATGGAAATGACATACATTAATTATCTACTTGATCGAATCGAATGTGAGTAGACGCACCTAATGGACAGTGTACAGGAAACTGTATTTAAGGAAACATTTTGTCAATGCAGAGCTTGGACAGTGACACTTACGACTTAATGCATGAAATAATGGACTAAATATTTCCTGAATAATTTTGGATTCTCAAAATTATTTCGATATAGAATCAAAAAACTTTCATTGAAAAATTAAATAATTTTGTTGCAAAAAATTTCCATAATTTACAAATTGCACCTTCCTTTGCTTAACCTTCAGAGAACTACTCGCATCCTGATTGAAAAATGTTTCAGGAATGAGTCAATTTCTTTGTTGGGAAATCATTGAGGCAGTGATCACCCAATCCACCCTTTAATCGATACCCGACATTTACCCGCCTAGGAACGTGACTAAAATCTCTGGCTCTAAATTGGCTCACCATGACAAGCGAGTTATTCCTCATTTGGCAACTGGCAACTCCATCCATTATGCTTTCCTTTCAAGGTCATCACGTTGGTGATTGGGTCGAACGACATCTGCATCTTCGCCTGCTTCGACAAAGAACGCCACAGCGGTGAGATGCACCTGAAGATGCTGAGGGACGCCCTCGACTACCTCCATGAGAATATTCCTCGAGCTCTGGTTAACTTGGTCCTCATGCCGGGTACGTCCATTGTCGATGCACTCAAGTTCAATGTTCTATTTCTTTTCAAAGACACCTCATGGTTGTCTGAATCGCAGATAGCACGTCGTAAACATCCATTTAGGAGATCGCGTTCCGTCACCGAAGGGATGTGAGATTTTTCCGAGCATGAAGTCGATGGGAAAGTATGAATTCATGAATAACTTTATCCTCCGCGATTCTTTCAGGTTTATCAAGGACAGGTTCATTCAACTTTGTCGACAGATCACCTGATATTGGCCGTAGACGAAGAAAAGTTCTCGAAATAAAATCTTTTGTGTATACAATAATATGCAATGCAATACAAACGTTTTCATTGGTTAATTGGTACTAAAATTGGTACTAAAAGCATACAGATTAAAATCACGGAGGAGGCCGAAATATAGTTGAAATCCGACATAAACGAAAGGATTGTTAAATAAGCTCGGATAGGCTTGAAGATGGCTACCACTAGCCGAAACTAGTCGCCACTGTAACCTCTGTATGTGGAGAAGTAAAAGTTACTTTCATGTTTTATAAAACCTGTTTTATTTAACAGTCCTTTCAATTAGCATACAAATTAGTTTCAGTCAATCTGTGATAGACTTAGAGAAACGTTCAATCGAATCAGATAAATTTAACTTTACGTGAATTATAATTTTACTGCAAACGAAAATATTACTTTATCCTCAGGTGTCGGCAATTCATTCTAAATTAAAACTAATTAAACTGCGAATTTCATATCAGCACGTTATGTAGCGTGATATAAATCCCTGATTCCCTGAGCTGACAAAACCATGTCTAAAATGTCTAAGAAAAATATTCTTTGGCGAATATGTTTGAATAAAATGTCTTGCTGATAATATTGATTACATCTGAACCTGAAGATCTGAAGATTTTTCGAGATCTCCACGCTGAACATTTCATAATAATTTCCAATTTGTTTGTGTCCCTACAGATATCCTCGCGCTGCACAAAATCAACAAGAAGCCTAGCCTATGTGAAATTACTCACATAGTTGAATGTCCGTGTATGTTTGGGGCGAATGCAGCTTCCAAAATAGAATTCGCCAACAAAACTTTAGAAGACTACAGAAGAGTGGAGAAGGAACTGGTGAGTAACAATATTTTCAAATTAATATCCATAAAAATACACCAAATACGAAGAAGCCGTAATTTTCATGTTTCAACTCCGGATACTGAAAAATTCACGGAGATCAACTTCGTGAAAATCCAGTAATGTAGAAAGCATAGCAAAGATGATATAATTAAAAAGGAGAAACATGTGGATTAAAGATACCTATGAATCTGAACTATTATATTCTATAAATATTCCATATTTATTCTAGATATTCTCTATCTATACTATATGTATTTGCTTCCATAAGTATTTTTCCATATTATGAATGAGTTAGTTTTCATAATTTCTGGCTCCTTTAACATTCATCGAAAAAAATTAATTTTCTTTTCTAAGAACACAAATTATTGATGGCTTTACAAAATTATTTTAATTATTTTATAATCCATCTATTGAGATGGAAATTAGTGCTTCGGATTATAGCTTCGTAAAAAAAGCAAAAAGTGATATCTCTTGAAGGGAAAATAACCAGTGGTGAATTTGATAGTACGAGAGTAAAGTGGTGCTGAGGATTGAAATGGCCAGGAGGTAAATGTGACAGAAAATCGTTTCGCTTATGTTTACGCAGACCTAACAATCCTCATCGTCAAACTAAGTGGTCATTTTCCAAGTAAAAAAAAGCTTTTATCGAACGAGCACGTGCCACCAACGTCGCATTCTATTTGTGCAAAAACACATCGGATAGATTGAAGCAATTCATCGCTCTATAAACTTTCAAGGCCGTATTTTGCATTCGCTTATTAGGATGTTAGTCTCGAAATTTAAAAAATCGTAATTCATGGAATGAAGCCAGAGTGGATTGAGGGAGTGTAGAAGTCCATGTTAACATATCTCGGAATGCTCTTTTCCTACCCAGTTGCCTTCGAGGAATAATAATACTTCATTGTTGTGAGCAACACGTAGATTTATGAGCATTGGATTTTCCTCATCACAAACGGATGGTGTGAAACAATACATGAGTAATCAAGTCATACAAGAGGCCGATCGTTACTTAATCGCTTACGACTTTGACGATTACATTATCGGAAAATATTTCTGAGAAATTGAAGAATAATTTACTGAAATTGGCTTTACTATTCACTATTTCATGCAAATAAAAAGGAAATATTTGCTCGTATATAAGTTTATGAACTATTTCGATATATTATAAATAAGATATTTGTAATCATAACTGAAAATTTGGATTATTATAAATAATAATTATATGTGGATATCATTATTATTTACTAAAAAAATAATTTTAAACTTGAGATTATGGTCAATGAAACTGATTACTTGTGATCTGTAGAAAGGGCTCCCGGATAGTCATGTGGACAGCGCGTTTGCCTTTGGTGAAAGCGGTCCCGGGTTCGATTCCCGGTGGGAGCCAATGTGCGAAATGACCTAAGCTGTCGAAGCACTTTTAACAATACTACTACTACTACGATCTGTAGAAACAGATAAAATGATATAATTTGCCAATAAATAAAAAAAAATCAGTTTAAGAATTAATTAAATTAAGATATTGTGGAAAAAGTACCAATTTATCTCCTTCATTTTGCATGATGAATTTCCACCTTATCTCGCCCTTTATTCAGTTAAAGAAACTCTAGATTCAGTGCAGTGACTGAAGCCAACATTGTTCCATTAATTTTACAGTATTTTATAACCACACCGCAAAGTTTTCATTCAACTTAATTCCGTTGAATATTTTCTCTAAATTCATATCTGTTATCCCAGGCCGCTTCTATCCGCAGTAACGCGAAAGTACGAATAAAGGGGTAAATCAGGCCCTTGCCTTCAAGTTGAATGCACCATTAGTGCGGAGAAAAACTAGGAATGCGATCGTCGAACAAAACGGAGACCACTGAAGTGAAAAACGAAAATCCACGACGCCGAGTATATGAGAGCAAATTGCTCCTTGCACTTTCAAAGCGCTCCCTTCTCTAACCTCGAGACTGCTTAGAGTCATCAGAGCATTAGCTTTCAAGTATCCATCAAATAGGTTTTCGTACCGACATTTAGAGAAGAGACAATTATTCACGATGACCGACTGAAAGTTGCATTCAATCCACCGGTTGACCGTATAGGAGGAATTACCGGACTATGCACCGTGCAAGCATTGCAGTTATATTACTAGAAATTGATGTTTATATATGCACACACAAGGAAATCATGCCATTATGTATATTCAATAAGTTTAAGACTATACATAATAAAACACCACATGTTGTGTATAACAAAAGTTGTTATAAAATGCAAAAATTGTGATCATTGATACTGATTACAACGATAGCTATAGGAAAATTTCGAATAATTATTGAATCAAAATCAAAAAATCAAAAATACAATTGCGAATGAATTGCTATTTATATAAAAGGGATTATGATTTTTTTAAATCACTGAATCACATACTTCCACATTTCTCATTTGATCGTTATCTAAGTTTTCGTAAAACAAGACTAGTCTTATTCTGTCACAAGATAATTACGACGAATTTCCAATATTTTTAGGTTTATGGTTAGTTTTAGGCCAATAAAAATGTACACGAGGGATAAAGGAAATTTGGCTGCCAAAATTGTTTTTGTATAAAAGTTTTCAATTTTATCTTTTGATCCGCCATAGGCTGAGGAATTGAATAAATATTTTTGCTGGATTAATATAAGATGCATTAAAAATAAATAATGTATTTATTTATTTTTAGGAACTACACACTCGTAACATCCATACTAAAATTGTCTGTGTTATTTATTAGAAGATTAAAATAAAACATGAATAACCATTCTCGGGAATGAGTCGCAAATTTACAAAATTGAAAGAATGAGTTTACTCGCAGTTATTCCATAAGTTGCCTAATTACAAAATTCTACACTTTCATGCACAACACCAACTCATGTGAGATAATTTTACTTCAAAATTTAAATGTATGTAAATACTCATAGGGTGAGTCAAAGTCGTGGAGAACGAAATCTCCTTGAAGCTGATAGTAGGAAGTTAGCATGATATGCAGGAATAGCTTCTCCGTAAACCATATTACCGACAAACTTCACGTTTTTTCTCTCGAGCACGTGACATGTTCCCCTCTAGTGATTTGGCTTCGGTCCCAATGGAGCTACCCAACCCTAATGGTACTATCCCAGCTAACACTTCCGTGTCCTTAAAGGATCAGTACAATTCAATCTGAGTGAGTTGGTACTTATTATGTCTGCAAGGCACAAATTGAATGTTAAGAAAATACGACATTGATTCTCATTTTGTACCTGCTTTTCCATGTTAAAATGAATACCCTTCGATTCGATTCATTTAGCAAACATTATACCCAACACTTCGATCGCTTTAGAGAAAAAATCAATGGACGATAGCACAGGAAAAAGGAACAATTTATGTGTACATGCAATCATATGTGTGACATTATTTCGCTATGGTTGGCAAATTATAAAGTGAATAACTGGATAAAATGTAATGAAGAATGAAAGTACATCACTCTTCACGTAATTAAACACTCACAAATTAATAATCCTTTCTTAAAGTTAAAAAAGTAATGTTCAAGATTAAAGTATACCATAGTAATTAAAGTCCAATACAAATTCAAGCTCGTACATTTATCACAATTTATTCCAGAATTAAATTATATCATTTGCAAATGCACCGCGGAAGAGTCTGTAATCTCAAAGGTATTCAATAGTAAAATGCATAGTATGTATTCAATTATAATGGTTTCCGGCGAAACATTTCGGTTTATTCTACGATTTAAAACATATAAGTTAATATTAAGTGAAAATACTTTGATACTGGATGAAAACGGATATTTTTTAACGCCGTGTTAATTATCTTACAAGACAAATGACACGTTATAATCTGTAGATTACATATGTGACGAAAAATGTACATGTATTGTATTGAATTGTATTGTATTGTATCTGTCATCAATAATTCTCAATTTGAATAACTTATACCTGGGTTCCGATACTTGGTTCTCTTAGATAAATCTTTGGGTAACTGTTTCATCTTCAAATAGAGATTAATTTTGCTATCATATCTTAATATTCAAAGGTTTATTTAGCTGAATAAAATTATCAAACAGATAGCTCCTTAAATCTTCCTCTTTTGGTATAAATTTTATCCGAAGGGAACGTCCAAGTGTGGCATTTATTCAATGACTTCCTCTTCTTCCTTAAAGTAAGAAATAGAGGATAATTTACAGCATGCTAAAGACGGGAAAATGATTGTGTAAAATGCCGAAGGTAAAGTGACTTGGTTAGGGATTGACTGGCTACCTTGATTATATTTTATGTATGGTAAAATTACTTTTTACAGATCAACAGCGGAAGGTATGACACCAAAGATGACTTCACAGTAGTTCTGCAGACATTCACGGAGATCGCTGTCACGGAAGACGTGAGGCTAGACGATGGAGACATGTCCCTGGACATGAGCTTGTTCGCCGTGGACTGCTTCCACTTGAGCCAAAGAGGGAACGCTTACGGTAATTGGTACCGCACTAAGCGGATGTGAAGAACTCAAAATTCATCCATCATCCCTTCAAATTTTCCCGATTTTTTATTTATAGCGGATACTTTAATGCGATAGTGGTTCATATTCGAGACGCGCTGGTTATCAAAAGAATGAAAGCCCAAAAGCAGAAGTGAGATTTTTCTGTTCATTCAAAAACATAAATCTGTAAAATTTGAAATTAACCAATTTAAGTATTCTGTCACTAGAGAAATGGCTTTAATCAATTTGAATATAAGTATATAAGTAATTAATATCTTTTATCCGTACCGTTTAAGTATATAGAACAGTGGTGTACCCAAGAGTAGTATGTGCTTCAGGATACGTGCTTTACTTTAGAAAATGGTATAATAGTCGTTATGTACACTCAAACGCAATAGCAATGCTATAATTTATATTCTGATCCTATTTCATTAAGAATTATGTATCTTCCCCATATACTCCCAGAAATTAAAACTCCCTCTTTACTAACAGCCTTATTTTCAATATTCAATTATCAGATTAAACGCCTGATATCATACATATCTTAGCAAAGGATATGTAAGTTATAACTCCTCTTCAAAAGTTATTAATCGTCCCACGATGTATTCCTCTAAACATACTCGTACATAGGCAATGATAACCTTTTTCCTTCCTCTTCTTTTGCATTCTTCAATTGCTAAACCGAATTTTCTGATCATCTAGCCATCGTTACAAATTTGTGTTTACTTATTTTCATCGTTTTTAACATTAAAACCTATAATCACGTAATTTGGATGTATCCGAATGAGTAGTTTTCTCCTTCTATCGGACAATTAAGGAAAATCTATTACTTTACCTACATATGAATTTCAACAAATACCAAAGTTGAAAAAAAAACTTTAAATTTTCCTCTTTGATCAAAGTTTTGTTTTGGATCAATGAAATTAATGAGGAAGTAAATTTAAATTTAATTACAAGGTTGAAGGGTTAACCTACTTCCTCCGAACTTCGTGATATCATCTAACTTCCGTAATTCACCGCCTACCTACATTCTCCCTCGTTCCCTTAAAAAATCATACATATTCCTATTTCATAACAAATTCAAATTTTTTACTAAAAATTCAGCTGATCTAAAATTCTGTATTTAAATCGTTTTTATGCTTGGGTGTTTCCTCTTTAACTATCCCCTTATCTATGTTGATGGTTTTCCGCTTTGTGATATTTTTCGATAACCTTCAGTGACGAAGCTTTTCCACGCTTAGCAACTTTTGCTTTCTGTATATTTGAATAATTATTTACCTACTTTTCAAAGTATTAATCGGATAACTAAAAGATTCATAGCATGTTGAAGGGAAGTGAGAACTTTTCTGCTAATTTGTTCAAGCAATCTATGAAAGGATCAGTCTTCTTTATACCTCTTCATTTATATGCTTTCCTCATGATTTTAGTAGGGAAAGTTACTTTGTAAGCTATCAAAGTTGGCGATATTTTACCGGAAACAGTCGTAAGTAAATTATACGATTCATACTCAAGGTTAAACTTGATTGTAACTAAATCAAACAGACAGAAGAAAAAACGAGTCTCGTGAACTCCCATCTCACCATGTATACCTCGAATCACATTTACATGCTTAAGACTATCACTTTACTCTGTGCTGAGTAATTTCTATATCCTTGTCCGGAAATGTTTCCAGGTTTGTTGGTCTAAAATTATACCTGTGTATTTATTTATTTGTCGTTTTTAATTTACTATTGAATACTCTTATATATCCTAGTTAGTAGCCCTGTTTCCCTCATAAGAACTCTTTATATTGAATATTTTTATTTATTATTTTCAAGTGATTTTAATATTTGGATGTTTTATTCTATTTAAAAGAAGCTAATTTTCCTATAAAATGAATTGTTTTTTCAAATTTTCAAATTTTCAAATTATTGTTTTCATTTCATGTAATTTTGTAATAATACTGCCAATGTACTGTACTAATATTGTTATAGTACTTTTGTAATCACCATGTTAGACATACCTTAGGTTTTTTGCATCCACTCTTAAAGTATTCTTCTGTATTTACCTAAACGTTTAGCTAAAATTTACCTAAACGTTATTCTATGTTGTAATTAATATTATTGACTACAAGTTTGATAGAAGAAGACCCATTTTAACTCAATCTCGCTTCAGTAATGACCTTATAAGGAGCACGTTTTCCTGTGCTAAGTTTATCTTCAATTCCATCGTTTATAAGGAGCATTTAAAGTAACTGAATATCCTTTTCTCTTTCAGCCGCCAACGCTCTTTGGAACAACATGCTGGAGCCCGTGGGTGAGAAATCGAATTACTGGGGTCCCGAGTTCAAGACGGTGAAATGTCCGACGAAAGAGATGCCTTACATTTTCACCACGAAAAATTCAGCGGAATTCCTCGACAGAACGGCGACAAACGAGTCGACCACATTGCCGTCCGAAGTATGAGGCACTTCCGTGTTAACGTCGTAAAAAACGGTTTTCGTCGCAAGTGTGAGATATTTATTATAATTGTAGGACTGATGTGAAAGAAATTTTTCGCGAGTGATATTGAATCGACCTGCGAATGAACAGTGATTATTTTAGCAGTTAGAGCGACAGCGATGCCGACTTTGATATGATCCAGTGCCATCATTTATACTATTTCGGAATTCACGAGGTATAGAGCTAAAAATAGCCGGAAAAGTAATTTAAAATCCGGAAAATTTTGTTTTTAGCTACTTCCTCGAGGGGAACGATTTTCAGCTCACATTTTTTAGATTCGGGAGTTAGTTATTCACAAATAAATCAGTATTTATGCTTTAAGTACAACTAGGTTACGATACAAGAAGATATTTAGTTCTAACTGAGAGTACTGTTTACACAACGAATACTTGATTGTATCAGTATTAATATTTATCTATAAATTTCTTTTTTGTATTTGTTATTCTATGTACAATTAAAGTTTTCATTCCAATATAATACATCCGTCATTGTAACTTATTTATATCACGCCAATTATTATAAGCTATATGGTGAAGTCATCCGTATAGCTAAATACTTTTATAAATTAATTACCGTATTTTACGGACTATGAAACGCTCCTTAATGTTCAAGCAATTTTTTAAAAATAATTCACCACAATGAAAATCACATGAAAATGGAAAAAATCAAGACATAAAGAGGTGTCTTTCTTCCTCTGATCTGTAGAGTCTGAGTGTAGAGGATCATATTGGTAGTAAAAATTTTAAAAGTGCTTCGAAAGCTAAGATAATTTTTTACATGGGCGGCTCCCAGCGGTAATCAAACCTGGGGCCGCTTTCGCTGAAGCTGAACGCGCAGCCCACATGGCTATCTAGGAGCCCCTTCATGATATTATATTGTAAAACGCCGTGAATACAGGACACTATAATTTCATGGCTGTTATCTAGAAATGAGAACTGCATACTTCTATAAAAAGCTAAAATGGGGCATATATACTAATATATACGACTTTATCGAGAATTTGACAGTAAAAGGTCATCCGACGAGTTCAAAAGAGACGGTGAGGAAGATGGAAAAAATCAGCTTGGTAGAGTATGGCTGAATTTCCCTATCCTTTTCCCAAAAACATTGTACCATTTATATTTAAAAAGAGAATTGCACTCTATGGTGAAACTTTTTTGTATGTTTGAGCGATGTTATTTTGAGGAAAAAAACACGTCAAGAACATCTTCAGAGGAAATGAAATGCGATACCATCCATGTAATCTTGAACAAAGAGGACGTCGATGAGATTTTATCGAAAAAAGGTAAATCTATATTTTGCTTTGCTTTGATAGCTTTAATATATAATTATATCGTATAAAATTAACAGAAAAATGTTTATAATGGCCAATTAGTATGCAGATTTAATAAACTATGACTAATTACGGTAATTTTTTGGAGAGAAATCAAAATATACCAAAAATTGCATTTTATAGAAAATGAATAAGTTGCTATAAATATAATGCTTTTTATTTGGAGCTTACGTTGTTAGCCACGTGCAGCTCTACTTAAAAGGAAAAAATCTGGACTTGTTACCACAAATTACCGGTTTTTCGTGGCCGACTACCTTGTCCTTTTAAATTCAGACCACTTTCTTAGTGTTTGAAAGTGGTTATGATTTCTCGGACGATATTCTTGAAAGCTAAGCATTCGTTCAAGTTCTTCTTTCAGAGCAAATGGTGGAACTATATTTATAATTTACCTCTTATTTGAACTTAATGATTCATGTCAAACATATTATAGAATCGCTAAGCTTCTCAAGAATAATTAAGACTGGATCAAAGCTGACGTACGTAATCTTTCAAAAAATGCTCACACATCCACATTTTTTTAAATCTTGTAATCGGGCAATCTAACCATGGAGAAGATACAAGAAGCGCAACGATCCGACAAAGGAATGGAATGTTTCCTATCGATTTAATATATTGCATGTATACGGGAGTTAGTCATAATCGTGATTCAAAAGCGAACTCAATTGATCATAAGGTAGTTACATAAAACAGAAAGTAACGACCATGCATCGAATATCCCACAGCCAGCCTTGGAAAACTTCCGTTATCAATCAACTAAATATAAAGGTATTACGCTGATAATTGCTCTTGATGATTCGTTTTCCCTCTACGACAAGGATTTCGCTTCTTAATTGAACGTATTCCAACGGGACCAAGGACTTGAATAGAGGAGATTACAAGTTTCTTAAATATGGTTGCCAATGCGAGATGAATAATTTGCCTTGGATCTCGAGGAGTAACCCCAAACAAGGAGATGAGTGATCGGTAGTTAGCCGTGCCGCCGGAAAGGTCGACAGCTTTACTTGAAACGTTTTTAGTGGTTTGAGATACCCGGCTGTTTCACTTCCTAGGTCAATCGGAAGTGTACAAGCAAAATTCCTGTAACAAATGCGAGTGAATATGGTAACTTGATTTCCATACCCCTTTAAACGCGTAGGATGAGGTCATACTGATTTAGATCTGATAGAAAACAAATGTAAAGCTCAATTAAATGGTATGTGAACTAAGATAAGACATCAATATTATTTAGTAGTTCATAAAAAATTTTAATAGCACATGCAAAAATCATTTACTCGGAAAAACTAGCGACGGTTTTTGAATTTAGGCGTAGAAAACAAGCTACCTCGTCTACGTACGCTTGATCTTCAGCGATTCAGTTTGTTTTCTTTGACACTTGTCCACGAAGACAACATCTTCAAAAAAGTTAGTCCTAAAAACAAATATTTGTTCGAGCATATCACCAATTTTAGATCACAAGGTTCGTGTTTCTTCAAACTATAGTTTTAGATAAAAATTTGACTCTTTAACTAAGATTATGGTACATACAATTAAGGCGTGAAATTAAGGATGGAAAAATAGATATTAGCCCGATTTAAGCCATTATTACCAAATATAATGAATATTGCTGCTAACCATTTTTCTTTAATGGAATTAATTATGACAACACTAAACACTCATTGAAAAGCAATATTACATGAGTATACAAAGAAAACGAGAAAGAAATGAAAATTGAAATATGCCATACTAAAGGCAATTCAATACAAGAAAAGAAATTCCAAACGGGGTAACAAAAAATTTACCACAATCCCAGAAACTGCACAATTCCATTTAAGTATTGTATAAGAAATCGATATAGAAGAAAGATCAGCTTCCAAAGTCGTCAATAGTCTAGATGACTTGTTTTTAGACCGACTTTCTAAAATTTATTTGGGTTAAGGATGCAGAGCCTCTCTTGTAATTATGGCTTTATACTGTTAAATCATTACAGAATGCTTTATTGTGTTAAAATCGACTGGAAAATGAACCCGCACATGAAATCGAAAAAGAAAAAACGAGAGATAAAAGACGACGGTCGAGAGAAAATGAGCAACTAGGAAGCATGCATGAATCCTATTTCCGGAAAAAAATATAATTAACTGAAATTCTGTTGCTCCTCGTTTTTCCACGATGTAATCATGAAAATTTTCCATATAGGGGAATATAGCGTGAAGAACGGTCTGCTAGTGAAATTTAAAGCTATACCAAACCAAAACAGTGCAGATTTTAGAAGAAATTTCTAACTGAAACTTCTTACTAGAGAATGCAATAAAAAGTTCCTTTATTAATGCACTGAGAATTATACTTTTTCATTATATTAAAAAAATACTTTTCTCTTAGACGTCGTCTGACCTCGTGATGTTTCGATTCATAGTGCTTTGGATTTGATTTTATGGCCATGGTAACTCGCTACTCATGAAGTAAAAAGGAGAACACAGTGACAACGACCACTTTATCACACAATAAAAAAATCCTAAAGGTTAAATGGGTAGATGAGTGTATAGCCACGTACAGGAGTGGCATACACAAAATTCGTCGATTACTTTCGATTGATTTCGCGATGTCACACTTAGTTTTATAAATTTGGCATTTGGAAAATTGAATAACTTGCCTCCTTAAAATTTTTTTGGAATGAAAATTTTCCATTTTTCAGTGAACATGAACTTAATCTAAAATATGCAACATCACATTTTGTAGTAAGGATACACTTGTGACACGCCCTCCTTTGTTTATTATCTAGGATACATGGCTGACGGAGGAATTTTTAATCGATTTAGATAATATTTACTCAGTAACTGAAGAGAAAAAGCTATAAATAGTAACGAAAGAAATCAAAACTGATCTGAAATCGCATTTTGAAATTAGAACTTTGAGGAGACTTTTCCGGCAGCATAATGCTCGGAATACAGAGCGAAATATTCAATTCGTTCAGGAAATGTTTCTGCTAATATTGCAGGTGGTAAATAATTCAATATAATGCATGGAAAATCTTGTTAATTATATAATACAGCAGAATTATGGGACACTTGAAGAAGTTTGACAGAATCTAAGAATCTCACTTCAATTAATTAAGAGTATCATCGTTGCAATGTGACAGTATATAAAAAAGAAATATATTGAGTTTTCAATATATTGTAAAGCCATACAGCTAACCTAAAATTATTTTTAAACATAATCAACTTCCCAAACTAACAATCTAGCCAAATAAATTATGAGGTAATAAAACCCGAGATTTAATAGAATTAAATGCAGATTAATAAATGATAAAGTTTAATATTTCTTCTTTCTTAAGAACACTTGTTATAGACCGTGGTTTATCTTCTAGTTCACACTTGGACAAACCGCACGCTTCAGATGGCATTCATGTCAATCCTGGGAAACTGCAGAATCACGAAAGGGAAAGTGTTTTTCTGAAATTGAACTAAGAAATCGAGTTAATATGGAATATTAATCCATACTAACAGTAGTAAGTAGAAGTAGTGGTAAAAATGATGATTGGAAAATGTTGAAGGACTTCTAAGATTTTTATAAATTAAGAGAAACGAAATCGGGTGACTCAATGTTTATCAAAATGCATACTTAATGACCTATTCCCACATTTCAGATTTTATCGTTCTAGTTTTTGAATTTTGAATATAGATCATCTACGTGGTTTCAGTTTTCTAATAATCCACTGTCGAGGACATCAATTTAAGCTCATCAACCGTAATTTTTATTTCATAAATTCAAATTTTTAAATCGGCAATTTCGATCTCAAGGTATTTCGATGCAAAGAGAACGTCACGAAAAGTAATATAAGCATAAATTGGGCTGCACGAATAAATATCTCTGAGGTTAGGCGCCACTCAGACAAAGATTTGGTTTCCTTAAACTAAGAATCATGTGGTTTGTATTCGCGCTAATGATAAAATGAGCAACTGAGGGGAAAAAACATAATTTTAAATTGGATTGATAGAGAGTATTAGCAGTTTTAAAAATGGTCATGGATGATAATTGTTCTTAACCTGTAAGTTGATATAATACGTATTACAAAAATACAAAACACGCATATATGTAAGGAATAACTGCTCTAATGAGAATATACGAGTATGTATATTGTATAACATTATACGAAAATATAGCTTCCATAAGATGAATAAATGTAGAATAACTTTGAACGTAATAGTACACTTCTGGCCAAAATTAACGCAGCACCTCCCTTGCGATCCTTAGGGCCGGTGCTGCGTTAATTTTGGCCAGGACTGTACATCTGTGGGTGTGTAGGTGTTATATGTATGGGATATAGGTTTAAGGTTAATTTAATTTCCTGAATTTACACTCCTAAATCCTGTCTC
Source organism: Sympetrum striolatum (assembly GCA_947579665.1). Lineage (NCBI taxonomy): Eukaryota > Metazoa > Arthropoda > Insecta > Odonata > Libellulidae > Sympetrum > Sympetrum striolatum. The sequence goes on from OX388346.1 coordinate 80,189,148, forward strand.
TTATCTCCCCAATCCCTTTAATTTAATTTCATTAGATTTACTTCACTCTTCTCTAAGATTTCACTGATTTACGTGCCTCCTCCTTATTCGAAACTTAGCCTAACATAATTGGCTTATCTCATTTACAATATATATAATTAATATATTTTAATTTTATGTCTAAACATAAAATGTACTCTTAATTCATGAATTGTGTACTGCATGATGTTATTTCTTAATAAAGTGAAAACCAAGCAGGGTTAAGTTCCTGATAATGGGGTCAACCTTAGATCATGATATATGTGGGAGCTATCTGAATGAGGAGCCTTGCAAACCAATCAGATGGTATCAGAATTTAGAAAGGCTCCTGAGTCATCCACAAAAAACAACCATTGAATAGGCTTTAGCTACAGATTTTTAGTTTCAATGATAATTTCTGTAATTTTGTAATGTATCCAAAGTTAAAGTAAATGATTTTCACTATATACTTAAGCATAAATTAATTTTTTAAGTCCAATTTCTGAGCTCGATGTAAAAAATTTAAATTAGTAAATAGTAAATGAGCAGACCCAGGTCCCATTGGTTATTTTTTAAATTTTATAATACAGATTTGTTTCATACATCATGTATGTAGGTAATGAAAACATCAAAGTATATGAATTTGTGAAAGTAAAGTATTAACTGTAGGTTGATAAATAGAAGGTTGAAAAGACACCTAATTTCTAAGTCTTAAGTATAAAAATATAAAATTGAAATTTGATGGATGTGTTTCCAAGAAAATTATGATGATGTCCAAATGCAGAAATTTAAGAATGGATTATTTGTGAGTTTGGTTTAATAATCTATTTTAGTTTGTTTGCTAAAACAAATATCAAATCAAATCAATCAAATTTTATATAAATTGAACTGAAGATAAATCAATTTTGAGATAAACTCATCTGAAACTTATTTTCTACACTTATCTTATAATATTTAATCTAATTAGTTCCTATCTAGCTAAGTGTTTCACCTTGCAACTAACTAAATCCAAATTTTAAATACCGAACCATTCTTCAGGCACTAGTTTTAAAGACTGTAGTTTTTCCAATACTATATAAATTCATGTTTCCTTAATTTAGGACAGAACTGTGGGGATCATAAAACCTTTATTACAAGAATGCAATAAATTCATAGAAAATTCTCATTGATAGACAATTAATTCAACCAAATTTTAATAAAATACTAGTGATATGGTTGTCCTTTCACATATGTAGATGGATAGTCCCTTTTTTGAGAAGGTTAGACACAGGTTGGTTTCGATTCTAACTAATCTCACATGTCAATATAAGTATGACACACATTCTTAAACAAGAAAACGTTTCAATTAAAATTAAATTAATTACAAAAAAGTCTTGTGTTGAAATATTTCTGTATCAAAAATAAATGTTTTACTCTATTAGAAGCTAAACATACAACCAGTAATGGGAATAGCTTAAGACTTTTGGGGATACTTTTATCAAAACAACTTTATCCTCAGATGTGTTCGTGCTATGCTAGTCAAAAACCTTATATTAGCTGGACAAATGTCTATATAGTTTGATCAGCTCAGCTTCTATAATCAGTACAGTACAATCTGCATAACAGAGAATGCTGAACATCTGTTAATTCAATATAATCATGGCATTCCCTGCATGTCATTCATTATTTGGCTAATAATTGCAGTCATTAGAATTGGAATACATATTATTTTTTTTCAATTATCTTTCTTGTGGCTATGTGAAGATCATTATTCCCTTTTAAACATCGTTTCATGCTTTATTTACATGAAATTAAATTCTTTTTAATAGAAAGTTTTATGCCTCAGAAATATTAAAGTAGGAATAAGATATGATGTATATAAAATGAAGTGAAAATGCTATGTGCCTTTTCTGATAAAACAAAGAAAATTCATTTTTTAATTACTCTGAAGATCTAGTCATCTTCTGGGAGCTAATTTGTATGCATCATAAGTATTAATATAGAAAGACATAGGTGACTAAAATTCAGATATAATCACCTATTTTCATTACTATAAAATCAATTTCAAATATTAATATTAGTTATGGTAAGTACAGTTGAAGCATCAGTGTTTCAACGAATGACAATTTTAGAGTAAGAGATCCCAAATACTTCATACTTAAAGAAAATATACTCACAGAATATCTATTCTTATGTTCAGCCTGTCAGATGAAAATTGAACTGTTTATATAGTGTGTGATATACAATTGGCATGCTAATGAATATTGAAACTAAAACAGGAGAGAAATATGATTAGAGATAATTGTGAAGGCTATTAAATATTCAATCTAGACTGCAGTGTATCTGTGGAGTCATTCAAGAGCTCCTCTCGCCACTTACAAATTACAAAGTATTAACTTATGTTCAGATCTGAAAAAATTAAACCTAGTATTATGAAGAATTAATTAAAGTTTTTGGAAATATAAATACTGAACAAAAAACTAAAAAATAAATCAAAATCCATCAATGATATATAAACAATGAACGATTATTAATTAATCATAATTATAATATGATTAATACATTATAAAAAATAACAAAATTTTAATGCCTGCATATGAATTCTGAGGTTCATTCCTAAGGTAAGTATTATCAGTGACAAGGTAGATGCTCAATAAGAATCATAAGAATCCAGATATCCACCTGGAGCTGCCATCTAGTGGTTGGCTTAGATACTTATACGAATCAAGGAAATGTGATATTCACTTTCGTCGTGTTCCAGAAGGGGGAAAATATAGAATACGAAAAAGAAACACAAGATTGTTAGCAAGCCATCTGCATTTCAAAAATTATAAAATGAGGAAAAAAAAGGAGATGCTTGATGATGTAATATTTGAGATTTTATGTAGAAACAGGAGAAATTATTTTATTTGATTACTAGCTTAGGTACCCGTTGAATCTCAACGGGGGTTGGTAGTTCAGTTAAATGTATTATCTGCACTACCAAACCCTTTGTAGAGGGGTACCAACTCCTTTGTAGCCCTTTTTCTAGGGAGGAGAATCTAACCACTCTCATTTTAGTTTATCCCTCCGTCAGTCGCGCTGTTGTATTCTGTACAACACAGACGGTTTTTCGGGTCCCGTTTATACCTGAGTTGTCCCTTGAACCTCATTCCGGGGTCAATTCCTTTATCGCACTTACTATTAACTTGTAAAGTCGTCAAAAGCTTCTTTTTAGTCTTAAACCGACTGCGAAAGCGAGTAAATCTGTGAAGTGACGACTGTTGTAACAAATACAACCCATGGGTAAGTTTTTCCTTGGCGAACTCTATCTTTGCTTATCATAACGTTTACATGGAGTTTTTCACTTACTTTGTCTTAAACTTTATTAAACGCATTTCAATTTCGGAACTAATAGACATCTAGCTTTTTAGGTACTTTCTGAAAGCATGAAAATAAATAGGGTGAATAATAATATTTTTTACTAAAAGTTGTTTACTTCTTAAATTATATTATTACCTACAGTTTAGCACTCAGAAATAATAATTAGTTCAATTAATTTTACAATTTTGGCCGAAAAACCTACTGTTGTATGGAATACAACGCGCGACTGCTCGTGCTATGAAAATAGGCGCGACTGATGAAAGGTTAAATCAACAGGATAGGTTATCGGGAAGAAAAATCCCAGTGAATATCTTCATATTTAATTAGAACTTGCTTAATTTGTAGTCGTATACCAATATTAACTATTAGTATATTCAATTTTAAAGAAATAATTTCTAATAAAACTCGGCTCAAGCTTGAATCGCGGTTCCTTTCAATTTAATTTTAGAAAAATTTAAATTACAATTTAAAATAAAATCAGCATATATTTCTTATGATAACGATAGAACTTGTGGGGACTGACCCGGAGACCAAGATGAATGTACGAGAAAAACTCTACTATTTGCAGGACGTTGGCTTTTAACAATGATAATAAGTTGTTACGTTTTTCGTTTTCTATTTCTCGAATTCAATATCAATAAATACATACCCACACTCTAAACAATAGAATAGTAAAACTGCACGTAGACTTACAACTGTTAAAGATTGAGAAGTAACAGAATAATTGCGACTCCTTTGACCATCAGGTAAAGAAATAATCGCTAATGTAACAAATGAGAAATAAAATTTCGTTAAGTGAATAAAATTTTGATCCTTTTAGGAATATAAGCTGTATATTTGTCAAATGAAATAGCAATAAAAATGTGATCATTATGTTACAAAAGCAGTGTGGTTTCCTTCCTCTTCTTTTAAAATGGGCTTAAATTATATTTCAATGTTTTCAGATCCCTTTGATGGACAAACGTTCACTTATAATATTATTATAAGCGTGGGATGTGAAAATAAAATCAAAGAAAACAAAGCCAAAGATATAGTTATCTAAATTAAGTAGTTAAAAAGTTCATATTTTTATTATCCACGAAAATTCAAGTGCTGATCATATGATGAAATTTCCTGGTATTCTTAATGTTTTTCAAATCCTCAGAGATCATCTTCTTATTTCTGGTGATTAAGGTCTTATTAGTAATCGATACATTTGGTCATAATAAGAAGTGCACGCAAGTTTGATCTCGCCATCTTTCCTCGAAAGCTCATAAATTCTGAATTAAAATAATAAACTACGTTACTTTTATTCGACCATTAATTTTATCGTCTAATATTCATGGCTTTCACCCGTAACCTCGCAGAAATGCAATAGCTTCTGCTTTTACTTAGCAGAGTACTTCGTAAGAAACCTTGGAAATAAAACCTATTGAAAGTAAATGCACCAAGAATCTAAGTAACAAAACCAATTGATGATATAATTACAGAAATTGTTTAATATTGTCAATTTATTATTTGCTATAGTATTCATTCGATTCGACGAAACATCGAAATCCAGGTTCATAAAGTTAACATATCCGAAAACGATATTTTAAGGCATAGGATAAAATATCTGAAAAGATTTATAGAGTATTATGTCGGACTAAAGGCATATGATCCATCACAAATATTTCTTTTGAGTGACATTTTATAGCGTATTTAAATGAAAATCTTTAGGGATATTTCAATGTTCTTTGCACATTTATCGTTACGCGTAAACGGCTAAATATACGGTGGTACAAAGAGATACGATTTATTACTTAAGTTGGAAATAAATATTGAAACGTTATCAACTTACCAAGCTAAGTAGATATAATCTCTTGATATGGGAAAAGAAAATTCATTGAATACAACGATAAACTTCAATTTCACGTAAATAACCATGAAAATCGGTGTTGCTATAAACAAATATTGGTTGCTACAAAACTGCCTACGCTAACGAACTTGGATTTTTAAAATAGCTTGGTCGTCGAGCGCTGTTTACAATCAGATTTTCACAAAATCTTCGTATTTTACTTCCAAATTCTCACAAATTCGAAGTGAAAGCATTGTTCAACGACATAAATGAGAATTTTCATTCCATTTTCTTTCTTTGGGGTTAGTTTTAGTTTCAAACGACCATTCTTTCTAATTTAATTTCGACCAAAGAAAAGCACCCTGTAGGCGATAAAATTTGCTACCCATATATTTCTTATGGAAACTCTTTGGCTATCCGGAGTCGAACCAAATACAGTAAGGTTAATAAAAAGTAGCCTAACATCTGCGAAGGGAAGACTTTTAATATTGTACGAATTTTGAAAATGTTTAGCTTTAGAGTTATAGCGTGAAATAGAATTTTGACCTCGTCTGGATTCGAACGTTCGAATCCAGACGTATAAAGACGATAAACTAGAAACCCAATACAATGTTTCTAATGTCTGAAAATGCAATAGAGATTCCATAACTATATCTATTCTACAGTATGACGTTAAGAAAATAATACAGTAGACAGTTTCAAATAACGATGAGAACATTTTACATGCATAGAGAAAATAATTGTTTTTCACCAGGATACTTAGAATCTACAAGTAAAAAGAGAAAGTAATGTAACAAAACAACTTACCATAAAAATATTCTCCAAAAAGTGTCGGCAACTGAACCAGGAAATGCTGAAGGGAACTACCCGAACTTCTTGAATATACAACTTAAAGAATGCAAGGAGCTACTGAGAGAGCACAAGAGCACAACTTACTTCTTCCACAGGCAAAGCCAAACTGTAGTTTGCATAGTTTGCGAAAATTTTGAACTAGAAAGCACGAAAATGCAGTTTGAAGGGTAACCGTTAATCCGCAAGAAGCACAGCTGCATGCAATAAAACGAGCCCTAAACCGAAAGCTTAACTCGGGGACACCGCGGCACACGCCCACGTATGGGCTGGTTTCCAATGGTATTGAGGGTCTGTGACTGTAGCTCAAAAACATCAAAGACAGCTTTCATAATATTTTACAAAGTGAAAATCAAAAAAATAGTAACTCTATTCTGATACTTGATGAAAGATATACGCAGTTGCTAAATTCACTCTTCCTTTAAGAATGATGGTTGAATGTATATTATTTTGCTCATTATTTCTTCGTCTAGAGTTTGTAAAAAGTTAATTTCAGCATTCAAAAGTTATCATTGAGAGGCATGAAGGTTCGAAGGTCTTCAACGTCTTCAAACACTTCTCTTCCTGGAGGGCCGTCCTCCGCCGCGCGGATTGGCCCATGCAGTGTTGTCGAAAATTCGTTATTATTATTGGGGGAGCAAATTGTTGCAAGGTTTTATTTCAGATTCCTCTTCAGAAAGCTTCAAAGAATAACGTGGTATAAATATCTTCATGTCCCTCGGAGTCCGTCTCAACTGTTTTCCTCGCTTTAGGTAAAACGTTTCTCTAAAACGAGAGTCCGCCATTTTCTTGCATAAAATATGCAATTATTCATTCGCAATCATTAAATTATAGGTTGTGAAAGATAAAGTACAGGTTTATAACGTGGCGTTGTTTTTTATCCGATAACTTACTTATAATGGATTCAGCATCGTTTTGAAGTTGAAGAATTTCTCGAAAAATCGAAGACGGCATTTTTCGCAAAATTTGGTCAACTTTGACCCCTGTAGAATTGTAACGCGTGGGAATCAAGAGAAATTATTTCGCAGTTATATACAAAATGTATTCAAAAATGACCATGCGAAGTTTCAAAGTCCGCACTCAAAACAACCACTTTCGTATTTTTGGCCAGCTTTTTTCGATTCTAGCCCACAGTGCAGCAGCTAGGCAAAAAAATAATAATTATTCAACCTATTAGGCGAGCTGTCTCGAAAAAGCAGTCATATATTACTACATTTTTTATAAATAAATATTTTTAATGCAAATTAATAATATTTTAAAATTAAATAAGTACACTCCTGGCCAAAATTAACGCAGCACCTCCCTAGCAATCCTTACGGCCGGTGGTGCGTTAATTTTGGCCAGGAGTGAACATAATTTTAGTTGATATAATACCATTATATTAAAAAATCGTCCAAAACTCGTCGTGGTCCAAAATATTGCATTCCTTTTCTTAAACTTTCTATTTCTTCATCAAGCCTAAAATTCTTACGGAAGATTCGCTCCACTTGGATAAATTCAACCCTCCCATTCATTACGCTATCTTAGTGCAACATCACAAGATGCTGAAATAGATACGCTAAAACAATTATAAAGCTATTTATGAACTGATAGGCGTATTTAAGAGATTGCATCGTCCCACGCGGAATATATAGTGGCGTAATCCCAACGCAAACGCATTACAAACAAATTGATATTTTATTGCTGTGAGTGAAATTAGACAAAGAGAATAATAATAAATTAAAAAACAAAAATTAGTAACGTTTTGATTGAAATAGCTTTTTATACTTAAATGTTGTAATGTGTCAAAACAATAGAAACTAGGATTACTAGCGGATTACTAGCGGACTAAGCTACTCAGAATCACTCTTAAGCCGAAATGATTGGAAGGCTCGGGTATAAAAGAATTACAATAGAAAAGCTAATATGATTTTAGTAGTATTATAGTAGTAGTATTATGGGTTGACGCACCCTCAAACCATAATACTACTACTATAATACTACTAAAATCATATTAGCTTAGGTGTATTTTTAAGTTTCGATTTTCGAAAGATTTACATTCTTTGCTAGTTATGCATATGTATTATTTTAAATATATTTAAATTTTTGAGTTAAATCTGAAATATTTAAATGCGTAAGTACTGTTCCTGATACATTTTTTGATAACTGAAATATTTGTCATTTGATTCAGTTCAGTGAAAATAAATTTTTATTGAAATGTAAAATATATATGTGTAAACCGAAATTTACTGCTACCGCATTCTGATAAATATATTCATTTTTAATTTGGTAAACTATAGAATAAATGTATCCTATTTTTTTACATTTGTGACAGTCTTGATCATGCATGCAATATCATGTAAGCTACTTGGGTATGAGGACCCTGAATAGTGGAGGTAATTATGGTATATCTAAGGGAATGTGAAAAATAGTGTCATTCTTAGAGTCATTTACCTTTACTTGTGTGAAAATGTTCCGGTTATGGCATTCTGGCTCGGTGAGGAAAGAAAAGGTAAACTATCTTACTCCCCATCCGCCTAATGAGCCTCAATCCCTCCTACTACTGCTTTTGCTAGTTAATGTCAGAAGGGGTGAGTTGCTAATCGACATTTGGGTTTAACAATTTACAGGCAAATGTGAATACTCCGAAAATAATGGTTAGAAAAAATGTTCAACTGCTATATTGTTAAAGGAACCCTAATAGTGTCTCGCTAGTATTACATTTGAATAGAAATAATATTATTTTGAAATAACTAAAATTAATCAACGAAAAATATTTCGTGAAAAATTATAAGTTTGTTCCCGCCCTTTGTGAAGCAAGAACTCCTCCGCAAGAGCTGAGTACAACGCAAAGAACTTCGTTGGCTTCCATTGAAGTTCCTTCGTCATTCAGTTTCATTGTTTCATAATTTACGCTCGAGGCATATTCCACTTCCCGGATCACAATCCTTTGTCAACCGTTCGTGAGAACTGCCCAATCATTGCTTCAACCTTCCAAGCCAAATGTTACTCGTAATATCTCATGAAAAATTATCTACAGGCAAGGCAATAGAAGGAGGAACTTGTATACAAATGAAAGAGATGGTTTCAGGCGTTATTTTGTGGAACTTCTCCATCTTATCAGAATAAAAACAACTTTGTAATTTCCACAGTACTGTCCTTTATTTAGACCACGACCCGGGTTTCATTGCATTGCAACATCTTCAGGTCACCTGAATGACATGAAACCCGGTTCGTGGTCTAAATAAAGGACAGTACTGTGGAAATTACAAAGTTGTTTTTATTCTGATAAGTTGTATACAAATGTTTTCAGCAAGACTTTGAAAACGATGTTCTCGTGAATACTTTTGGGGACAAGTTTGATAATCGTCCTTTGATGGATCTTAATACACAGAAAATTAAATTTTCTCTCACTATTCAGTTAAAACTATTATTTATGCCTCTGGGATATGAACATAAGGAATTTACGGAACCGTAAAGCAAATAATTTTTACTTTACGAATAAACGATACAGATTCAGGGTTAATTTTGTGGTAGGGGAGAGTGGGGAATTGTGAGACACACTTCATTTTTGCACAATATCTCTATCGAAAAGAAAGAATTTTCAAATTCTGAAAACCTTGACGTTTACTACATGTAAAAAAAAAATTTCTGGCTTTTACCAATTCATAAAATAATTTTTTTTTTGGAGATTCCCATGACTTTAAAAAAAAAGTGTCTTTTCGGGATTTTGAAAAATGGTGGGGAATTGTGAGACACCGCGTAAATTGAATTAAAACTCGACACTTTCAAGCCAAAAACTTTATTAGGGCTAAAAAAATGCTTATAGAATGAATATTGAAAAATAATTTTAAAATATTTGTCACTTTTACAGTTTTTGCATTTAAAAACTTTGCTGGATACAGTAACGCATTTCGCATGAACGTCTCGGCTGCATTAAATGCATTCTATTTAGTTGTTTTTAGTCAATTTGGCCGGCATATCTTCGTAGCAAATGATGCAGAAGTCTACATCTTTATCTTCATCAGATGGAACTTGTAGCTTTGGTTTTGTGAGCCGTGAAGTGCGTCTCTTTTTCGGTGGTGTTCCTTGCTTCTGAGCCTTGTCCTTCTTTAACTCAGCTTAACAGCTTAACTCAGCAGTGGTCATCGACCACGATTGGACGTTTTGGTTTGCTTCCCCATATTCAGCGGACCAACTCGTACCAACCCGTCAGCGGAAGAAATGGCTCATTCATTCGCAACAGAGATATCAGCAGCTGTTATAATGATGCGGCGTTTGTCGTCTCCTTCCTCATTGTCATCGTCAGCGGATTGATTTTCGCCGCTGAGTTGAGACGCAACAAAGTCTACATCGGTGAAAGCATTTGAATCAAATGGAAAAATACCGGATGCCTTGAAACCCGCCTTTATGTTCTTCGGCGTAACGGCAACATCAAGACATTTTTCGAGGATCAGTGGCACATTATGCAGGTCGAAAATAACATTCATGTTGGCTCGCTTCCAATCATCATGCTGCTTCGCGTACATTGTTTTTAATGGACCAAAAACAGTAGTGAATTAGAATAGAATTATTATGGACCAAGATCTGCTTGATTCCCTCCAAAACGGCAGCATAATCCATTTTACCTCCTTTTTTGCGTAATAACGCGGCATGGTGGCTGTAAAACGGGAAGAAGTCAAGAACACCAAACAAAATACAGTTTAACGTATCGCGAAACACTGATATTGAGTGTCTCACAATTCCCCACTAAAAGTGTCTCATGATTCCCCACGAGCTATGTTTTGCAATATAGCGGTGTGTAAACGAATGAGGGACTTTTCATCTAAAATGAATTGTGTGTGTCAAAAGGCTAAAGCTCCACGATAAAAAATAGCTAATTTATCTGAGTGAGTTTGAAACAGTACTTTCAAAACATGGGCAAACACAGGAGCGCGAGAAAACTTTGGGAAACTCGATTTTCGAGTCACGGTCACAGGGACGGATATATACGGGAACACTGATTGATTGCTACTAGAAATATGAGCTTTGACAGAGATGACACAATACCAGCTGTTTCGATCTGTCACAATTGACGAATAAACAAATCACAGCGCTGTCTCACGATTCCCCACGTCTCACAATTCCCCACTTTCCCCTACTTATTAAATTGTAAAAAATCCCTGGTGAACAAACTTTTACTGGACCGCTATTTATTATCATAATAACATGACCCAGGTTTCGTAGCGTCGCTACATCCCCCTCCTCCTTTCATGAGTATATATATTCGGAAGTATTTTTAATTTGTCACCTGAAGATGTAGCGACGCTACGAAACCTGGGTCGTGTTATTCTGATAATAAATAGTGGTCTAGTGAAACTTTGTTCACCATGGATTATTTTACTTTACGCTTTGTCATCTAAACAACATAGAATAATTCCGGAACGAGCGAAGGGATTTTGAATGGCAATCGCATTGGCATGAGCTGCTAAATGTAAATGCATTTTACTTCTCTTCATCAGTCTCGGCACATGAGTTATAATAACCAAAGCATAAGTAATCATAATCAAATTAATTTTTTTATCAATCCAAACCTACAACGGTTAGAACTGTAGCAATGGAAATAAAAGTCAAGCGATTATTCTTTGTTAGGTTCCAAACGGAAATGAAAAGCATGCGAGAAAAACAAAGAGTCCATTGAAATTAAAGAAAATTTACATATATTTTTGAATGCTAGATATATCGAGAGGAACTACTCTCTTATTCTATCTAATACTAGGTTTATAGACGACAGATTATCTCCGAGTTATTCCTTCAGTAATGACACTGAAGTTGTAAATAAAATAAATTACTCCTTATCTTCTAAAACAACTGTATATATAAAATTAGCTTTTCAGAATACCTTGCTCTACATCTGTTATCTGAAGAAAATTCAGAGTTATATATTAAAATAGTAATTATAAGGATCATCGAAATAGTGCAGTAGTACAAAATGTGATGTTATTTCTGGTGTTAATTTGAAAATACTCGTGTGGAAAACCATCAGAAGAAGAAAAGACAATTATCGATTAAGTTATGCGTACAGAAATCGATAGGTAACAAAATATAGTCATAGACCGCTGCGTTATGAATTCGAATTTACTGCACAATCAAGCACTTATCTACCGATAAAAGATACATCCCTTTCGTACAAGAAGATGAACCACTACAACCGTATTCATTAAACCTGATTTAAGTCTAATCTATTTTCAAGCTCGGATAAATCACTCATTTATTATTAATGTTGCAAATACATTACTTAAAAAGTAAATTCTTAGGGTCAAGACTTCGAAAGATGGGTTGCCATTCCTATTCTCTTAGCGAGTAATTCTTTTGATTCCTCAGATTCCCAGCATCAATGCAATTTGGTCTCCGTCACACGTAATGACAGCCTGTGATGATGAAAAGGCGGAGAAGAACCCTCTCTCTCTCCCTCAAGCATCCATTGTTGGTGCTGTAATCTCATTAACATTACAATACCTGAGAAAGATACCATTACAAGCGTGATGGTGCACATAGCATTTCGAAAAGCAATCCTGCTCTTGGTAAGAATGAATGGTTAAAGAAATCGAACTAAATTTGCTTCATATATATTTTATGCGTTTGATAGTAAACACTACTGAATTCGACATATGGCACGCATTTCATTCTTATGCCGAAACGAACAGGTGCAAATATTTATCTTCCAAAAAAGGACCGCGGCTATTGCATAAGAAAGAACGACCTTGCGAATAAATGGCATTCAAGAAGAAATTGTGTCACCTAAAGCCTTACACGTACGGTGGAATAATGGTTAGTCATTCAATCCAAAATATTATCGGCAACAGGCGTTAAATTATGTGCAAGAGGTACAGTTGTAAGTGAAGGAATTTTCGGCTAATTTGTGTATCACGCAGGCGCGTGAGGTTTTCAACCGAGAGTAATACTTCCCGTTCATTTCTAGCACAACGATCGGAGATTTCAACAGGCAAAGGGCTCTCCGGGATTGCTATGAGAGCACCATGCCGTTCGTCAACACGGATGAAGACAATTGAATAGCAAGTCAGCGCCATTTAATTTGCTTACATAACTGTGCGAAATAACGGTCGATTTGGAACACAAGCATTCTCGTTTTCCGGCTTTGCACCTGAGAGCGCCATAGTTAATGAGGCAATGGGATTTTTAAAAGGATTAAAACATTCAAATTTTCGTTAAAATACGATTTAATTCTACTTAATATTAAAGTAAAAATTCTTAAGAAACATAGAATTACAGGTTTTTCTCACTCCCCCTCCTGTGAGTGTTTTCCTGCAGTGGAAAGTTTTTCCTTAGCCCTAAGCTTCGGTTTTTTTAAATCCACATATCAGTTTTATTCGTGTACTTTTACAAACTATCTCTTTCTTTCTATTGCTCTTATGACGATGGGTTAGATGTAAGAAGAGACTTCCTAGTCTCAATCTCTCCCGAATAAAGACCTTTTATTATTATTATTATTATTAATTACAAATTTGATTATAAAATAATACTTAGAACTATAAATTACCACTCAAATCATATACTCAGTATCGATCAAAGTTTTAGGAAAAGGACTGTTCTACAATTAAAAACTTATACTATAGTTGTCTTGGATCCTTGAAAATTTGCATCAGGTATTGCTTTTCAAATTAAAAACATAAAAATTGGATTAAGTTTCATTCCTGAACGAAATTCTACTTCTTGCTGCATTCGGTTGAAAGTTGGTTATCATGCCGCGACCACTTACCTTGTGACGCGAGCCATAAAATTAGACATTTTCAATCTGAATTTTTTAAAGCAATTTAGGCCAGAGATTTCTTAATCGGTACAGAAAGGTGTTATGCATTCACGTTGATCATAATATTCGGTCATTTCTAATTTAGTTCTTTGAATATTAATTCACGATCGAATTTGATTCAGATGTGATGTAATGTTTGCATTCGTTTTTGACCAACATTATGAGACTAACCTTGTCGCATGGACTTATACATCTTACAGAACAAATCTTTCAGCACAAAAGTTTCCTATGCAAGGAATCTTCAGGTAAGCACATGCTGAACCGGTCGTGTATAATAAAAATAATGTAGATTCTTACTATTTGCCAAGGAAACGGAAAAAAGTCTGACAGGGCCGGGAATCGAACCCTGGATCTTCCTCTAACCGGGAGGCTGCCTTAACCATCTACTCTACCCGACCAGAACGAGAATATTATAGAAAGTTATGGTAATTACTGCTTTAACAGTGAACTTCATCAAGATTCTCAAATCACCTCGTCTATTTGATAATCGTTAACAAATCAGAATGTCACGTCTTGACGCATTATCGAGAAGTCTTTGAAGTTTTCAGCCCGAAGGCCTTACCCCTTCAAACATTAGCTACCAAGTGCTAGTACGGGGGAATGAGGCTTACTAGGCAAGATGAGGAGTGAGCTAGTTTGCTCATGCTTTCCTCATAAAGCAAGAACGGTATAAGAAGAAAATTTCCATGAAAGTTAAGCAAAAAGACTTCACGAGAAACACTTATCTGACATTCCATAAAGCGAGACCTTAATCACTGCCATTATTCAGCCAAACCCAAATAACTTTCATGTCATCACAATGACATCACATCAAGATTTTGACAAAAATAAATTAAATATACATTTTACTTCATCCTGTACTTATACTGACAAACGGAAATATTCCACTCGTTGGTATATAGCAGCAGATACCTTCATTGTAGTAGTTCCATTAATATTCTTACATTTCCCTTCGAAAGAGCGGCTCAACCCATTATCCAATTCTACAATTCCATCACAAAATATGCTTGACCTCCTGTTTGGAGGAAATTTGTTAATTTATGAAAAAACTATAATATGTATTAATCTTAGTGATATACATTTTAAACATGACATGAAAATAATGATGATAATGCACCTTGAAAATATTCAAATAAAACCGAAAAAGATCTATAGAGGAAATTTTCTCATTACATTCTTGTGTTAAGAAAACACTAGCACAATCAATGAGTAATCAATCTCGGATATTTATCTTTACGATAAATATGTGTAACGATTAGCAATTCATGGCTCACGTAGTAAATATTAGGCTTTATTACCTTCTGTTGAAATATTTCCTATTTATAGATAAACGAGATAAATCAAATACAAAGCTTCCATAAAAAATAGATTAAACAGTCAAATACGAAAACACTTGAAACAGGTTTCACAGGAAGAATCTATCCACCTATGTTCCCCATGTAGCCACATTCAAGTTCGGGATTCCTTTCCTAGAATTCTGTCTCACGTCTTACCTTGCCCAACACTTCACTCCTCTTGTTTCTCTCTTTTCTTATTTCAGAATCTGGTCGATTCACTTCCTAGTTTGTAAATGAGTGAATCCTTATTCCCAATCCAAGTTTCAAGATCCTCAACTCACTTAAGGGTATTACAAACATAAAAATTTATTAACGACCGGTTTCGTTTTGGATTGACATCTTCAGATGGAGATGTTCTGATAAATGAAGATTTCAACCCGTATCAGAGCATCCTCACCTGAAAATGTCAACCCGTTTATTAAACCAGTAATCAATAAAAAAATTATGTTTAATAATCAATTTAATTTGACTTATAATCCAGAAGTTGTTTTTCTTCCAAGATGTCGTGGTTATGATGACTAATCAAATTATCTAGAATAATAATGCTAATTTTTCTAAAAGTTAAAGTTTAGTTTAAAAAAAATTGACTTATTCTGTAAAAATAATTAAAAATAAAATAGCTATTAAAAAATTGTCATTTACTCTACCATTTTACTCTTCAGTTAGCCATTATAAAATTAATAAAAACTAATTCATTTCTCCTTCCTTGTAAGTTGCTAAACGTTTCTTCAAAGGTCGTATTGGACGTTCCCAATGATAGCATTAGACATTCCACGGATTTTTCCTCAAAAGCAGACCCCTCATCGCATTTCTCTTTGAGGTTTCATAAGATCGCTTTGTCTTTTGACCTCCTTTTTTAACGATTGCTACTTTTTGAGCAAACTATGATTCATACCAATTCAGAAATAGCACATTTTTCGGCATTATGAGATACTAACCTGTGAATTATGGTATTCAATAATTTAATTAGGAAGCATCCATTAATCCATGATATTGTCGCCAGTTACTTTAGTTTTTGCAAGCACATCTACATTTTATTTCTCTCTTGTTATCTTCTTTCTGCTAATTTACAAATTCATATCCGAAATTCAATGCCTTTTCCGTGTTTTCATGGCAAAAATGGCACCTAGCATAGGTCAAACCATTTTTTCAGCCAGTAAACACGTTTGCTTTGCTAAGGATATGTGGTTTTCCTAAGAAAAGCTTTTGCTCGCTAAAAGATTGTACAATTGAACTAAAAAGTTCCTCGAACCTTTACTACACTTTCTATTACATAAACACCGGAATAAGCTTTAAGAAAGTTTCAATTCAATTTTCAATCACGATTTTGATCTTGTTAAGGGGACTTTTAATAAGACATTATTCATATTACAGGAGTTTGAAAGCCAAAAATACAGCATAGTAAAATATTAAAATTAATTGTACATAGATAATACGTACAAAATCGAATTATTAATTTAATGGAATCTATATTCCTTCTTTTTGCAACAAATAGGGGATTATATTTTTGTTTGCCATTTTCTAATTACTTGAGAGATATGATATGATATAGCCATATGATATCGAATTTATAGTAATGATTTTAAAGTCGGATGAGCTTCCCACCGTCAACCCGTATCAGAGTAATTGGGCTTTTCCGAAGGATCGAACTCGGGACCTTTTCCACCGTTGACAGAAGGCCCCAGGAAAATCGCAATATTGCAATAAGTAAAATAATAAAATTATTCGGAATAAGTTCTTTGTCAGCCAACAAAGACAGAGTCCATTTTCTTGCAGACTCAATCGCCTTTAACAAACGCTCTGTATATATCGCATGGTCCTTGATATCACTAATGACATAATAATTACGAATGGTTATATTTGTGTTTTTAAGAGTAGGGGAGACTGTGGTAAAGTGGCCACCCTAAGAAAAAATGTGTTTACTATTTTAAAAGGAAATGCTATTTATGGTAAAAATACTAAGCATGAAGTTTCATTAGTGCAGAATCAATAACCATCAATATATCAACAACATCTTGTAAGATATTTTCGCAATTTTGTTTTTTTTTTCAACTTCTCTAAAGTGGCCAGGGGTAGACATTTTACCCCAAAAAAGAAATCTTGAGATGATAAACACGGTTACTTACAAAATAAAACTGAAATTGTACTATTTACTATTATAATTCAATATTAATGTTAAAATTAACAATAGAACAATATGAAACAATAATTTTTTGCAAAAATAAACTGTATGTGGTTTTAGGAATCTTCGCATCCAGCACACGCTTCATGAGCCCTTTTGCGGCAACCAGAACATCGTATCCGTCCCCCATTCACTGAATTTGAATAACTCGTTACAGTTAAAACATTCTAATACATCATAAAAATATTATATTAAAGGTAGTTAGACAGAGTTTTCAGCCTTGTTAATTTAATAATTGTATCAGTAATAAATGAGGAAGTAATGATGATAAAATTAAACATTGACCTTAGATCAATTCTGGAAAAATTAGAAAATCTGTTGTAACTCATACAATTCGGCCAACTGATCACTGATGTTTTAACACAACACTAATAGCTTTCCTACAAGTTAGTTTAAAACCTTTCCTACCAAATTGTAGTAGTTTCCAGCAAGTAAAGGCCAATGGCCACTTTACACCAGTCTCCCCTAAATAAGAAAACTATAACACAGACGCCTTCAATGGTTAATTTTTTAGATCACATTTTTACTTCTCTTATTTGTAATCTACTCGTAAATATTTTTAAGATAGATTTGCCCTTACTGTAAATTACCAAAAACATGAAGTTGAGATATTACTAGCATCCAATTGTGAATTTCACAACCACTGACAGAATTTCAACCAATGATTTACACTAACCTGAAATAGCAAACTCGTGTTTGATAAATATAAAAGAATCGCAAAATGTAAACGAGTTCCATAACTGCTTCCAAAATCAAAACAGATATAGAATCGGACATTAGCGATTGAGCAAATGATCGATAGTTAAATGGATGGATCCACATTAATACCATCAAACAAGCGAGCTCGTATGTCTCACCTTAGCCCCGTTTTGGGAATGAGGATTGTCCCCATTAGGCAATACGCGAGACAACTAATGTCTGTGGGTTTGAATTAGTAAACCATCGGTAAAAAACGGAAAGATTTCCTCCGGGCCTACACGTGCTATCCGACGTTCGAATCCATTCCAAGGGCACCTGTTATCCACGCCCCGTCCAAATCAAAGGGAGAGGAGGAAGTCCCCCATGGAATCGCAGCTCTCCCGCACCATCGGGTCCACTCCGGATGACCTTAACGTAACCCTTCTGGTGGGGTGTTAACCGTCGCCGGGAGATCGCGGGGCATCTTCGGCGCTACGGAGTTTGACGCCGGTGCTCGAAAGAGAAAGGAAAAAGTTGGGTGGTTCATAAAGAGTGGTGTGGGGGGATGACCTCGATTTCCGTGGAAAGTGACTCTCGCGCTGGATGGCGTTGAACGCTCATTCCTCCAAAAGAACTGTTGGAATTGGTGTCTGACGCACCAGGGAGCGCGCTCTATAACCTCTCTCTCTCTCTCTGCGGGGACATCATGAGGCGTTTGGCAATGTGGAGGAAAAGTACGGTCCTGCTGTGCATCCTCCTTCTGGGGCCCGGGACGGTGAGGTGTCGGTGTTCGGAGAACTCCACAGGGTTGTCGGATGCAAGGTGAGGACGGTTTTCCTTTTCGTGTGCGCACCACGCTTGCGGAAGCGAGCAAGTTCCGTTTCCGGAGCGAGTGCTGAGTTAGGTACGCTTTTCACCCTCCGGCGGAAAGAACCGATTTTTACTGGCGACGGAAAGTTTGCCGTGGGTGAATTAGGCATGCCAAAAGCTCGAGCATATTTCCATTAACTAAATTTACCACAAATATTCCATTTTCGGTCTGATAATCGATTGAAAAAAATTTATATACCTCATCAATTATTAAAGCCATTATCTCCGGAAGTTCTTTCAATTTTACTTTCATTCATAATCTTCCTAAGGAAAACAATACTTTTTTCTTAAATGTAATGCCTTCATGTATTTAATGAATACCTTTTACAATTTAAAATTAAAATCATTCATTCCAAAAATGTGTATATACTATAATTTATTATTAAAATTTATTTTGATATTAATCTTTATAATTCATTAGAATGTAAGATAAATTTGGTTTAGTTTTCTTCGAAGGATTGGCTGTGATATTCATTATTATTTTCAATTACCGTGAGTAAATTAAAATGTGTTCCAAATAAAAATCCTCCTAAAGAAAAAAGTTCCCATTATGTTTGGAAACGTTTTAGTAATGCTCTTCCTTATTATTAATGTATTATAGCGTTAATCAATAAACATTTCAATATTAAATTTATTTTTCCGCTTGCGGTATTTTTTTCTCATTTAGGGAGAATTCTTTCGTTACTAAAATGTTTATACTTTTAAATAACATGTTTTGTATTAATAAATTAACATGAGATAAATTGTGAGCAGTTATAGGACAATAAATCGTTAAGCTTTGTAGAAAATAAGCGTTAAATAATGACAAAAATTATAGTTATGTTTCTTTTCTCCCACGAATTTTACCATATTTAATCATGAATTATATAAGCTTTCCACGAATTTATTACACATTGATAATATATTCCCCTTTATCTATTACGAGAATAATTGTCCCTCCGTCTTAAGTTAAGTAAGAGTCTTAATTTGGGACAAAATATCGATTAAGGAACTTCCTTATCATTGATATACTCTAAAAAAATATTTATTATAAATACATTTTATCAAATTCACTATAAGCATTAGATTTCGGTAAAAACAAGTTCCATAATTTTGTTCGGAGAGAAAAAAATTCGGAAAATATTTATCCCCTGCAAGCAAAGGAACCAGAGGCACCTTTTCTCCAAATTACTGTCAACTGGAGCTTAACAAGATATTATCTAAGATAATCATCTCTTTTTCATGCTCTGTTTCATAACAATCTAATTAACTATGATTCCTCAGAATTAATTTAGTTGATAAGAAAAGATTAATAACCGTTTAAATTTCTTCAGATCGGAAATTAGTACTACAGAGAAAAAGTTTCTCAAAAGGACACACTTCCGTAACAATTGTTCCATTGATTCCAAACATAAATTATTTCTAACTGTATGAAAAATGGTGGTTCTAGCCAAATAATAGCTTAATTAAGAAAAATAGCGTCTGGAAATAAAATATTAAGCTCTCTTTCATGAATAAAATATATTTTGATAAATATCACACTTTTGATAAGCTGACACAGATGGTGACTGTAATTGACATTATGTAAGCAATCGTACAAGAGATATTAACGCAGACTTCAATCCCTATAATACCTGCAAATATAAAATTATAACTTTTGGAATTCAGATGATCCCATATACATATATATTACATATATATATATATATATATATATATATATATATATATATATATATATATATATACACTTGTATTCAATACCTATGTTATATATACTAAAATTTAATGGGTCACAATCCTTAAAAACACTATGCGACACATTCAATGTATATCAAACGTCATGAGCGAAACTAAATGAGGAATTAAAGAGCTCAAATCAGCTCCCTGTCACTTCGTCACGTGACATTCCTTATGCTTTAAGTTAAAAGAAATAAATTTCGCACTTTTATTTCACCTGCTGTGAGACTAATAAGCCCAGTTGATTCTGTTTCCACAAGCCACTCCTTCAGAACACAAAATTATTCTTCTGACTAATAAATCTCCCTTCCTCGGAACAACAAGCCCTTATATGCTTTTTTCCTCAAATTGTGCTAACTATTCATTATCTTGTTCTATTATATTTTGAAGTCTGCAGCGTCCTGTTGATAGACTTCTCCGAATATCCAATGAACATATTCCGAACTTTCCCCGCGACTTTCACTGAGAAGTCAGATAGTTAATCTAGCGGATTCTCTGTGAATATGGTCAAAAGAAAGATTGAAATAGAGAATCTATCAACCATACAAACAAGGCCAGACGTAGTCTCGCTTTCACTGTGTTCGTGTCTTCTAATAAACATTCAGCGATGTTGTTTTTGATTATTTTTAGCAGCGATGAACCATAGAGTGAGAACAATTTTCTCGTGGGATTAATTAGGTTTAAAAATGATATGAACTGCTCCGTACACGAGCTGCGCAAATGCTTGGATGTTGCTGGTTGAAGAAGACCTTCGTAATTACGAGTCCACAGTTTTTTTGTTTAAAGGCAAAATCCTCTAGGATTTATTCATTTAATAGTAAAGAAGTAGCTTTACTGAGTAGTAAAATAATTAATATTGGCTAGAAAAAAGAAAAAAATACAAAATTCATAATAATGATATATATCTGCTTTTATACAGTGGTATACAAAAGTATAATAAAGTTCTTGTTTCTAAGGCTTCCCGGATCTTAGGTCGAAATTTTGATGTCCTAAGTACAGCAACTACACCCTTTGTTTTCCGCATATTACGTTTTTCCGCATCTAGAGTCGATTTCTCTTGGTCCAGCAGAAAACGTTAGAATGAGATTTTATCTCTATTATACATAAAACTATATATACATATACATAGATTTTGTATCACTATCGGCAAGGTTAATGATAATTTTCGTGCCCTATATAAGGATTTTAATCAGGAAAATCAGAGGTTAATATATATCTAGATTTAGTATCTGAAAAAAATCTGCACCATCACTCTCAAGATGCTATACTCATTTGACCTTAAACTCAAGGGAACGAAACAAACCTATTGATTAATAGATGATATGTTTCTACGGCGGTGACCTTTGCAGCATTTCAGTCGTACCAAAAAACATATAGGTAGTCTCACTTAATATACAGCTCTAAAGAGGACGGTCATTAATTTCCGCGACGTATGGCTTGGCTGAAGGGCAAAGGTTAAGAACTGAATAATCGCCTTCAACCGCTAATTTCAACGTTTTGGAAATCAAATTTTGGCATTCCAAAGCATCTTACACAGGCGACATGAGCCTTGACCTTATTTTTCGCAATGGTCAGCTTTGTGTTTGTTTTGCAACTCGCCGCTTGTTAGACTACTTTTTTTCGGCATCAATTGATAAGCAATGACGCATCATCTTGTATGAGGCTTAAAAAATGCAAATCATTCTGATCACCTTTTGATACCATTATAAATATTCTTTTAAACTTATAAATAGTAAAAAAATCTTGAGTTTGTCTCTGCGGTCAAGGAAAAATGTGTTCATAGTTTTCGTGGGCATTGAGCGTGTTTAAATGTCCATGAAGTGCTAAGAAGGACCATGGCACAGAACGTCATTCTTTCAGAGACGCGGAAAAGTAACACCCCGATGTAATATATCTGAAAAACAAGGTTAAATTATTTGGATATAGTCATAGAATGATTTTCTGAGGAATTATTTCCCTTTCCACCTGTATGATGAAATACTGACTAGCATCAATCCTTTGCTTTATAAAATCAAGAGTAATGGTCGGGTATAATTCAGCAATATTCTCATAATTCGAGAGCATTTGAAAGGGATTTTCCAACAATAAAAATATCGTTACCCAAATAAGATGATTCTTTGAAATAAACAATCGTTAACTTATCGGAAGTTCAAATATATTTTACATCAGAGAATAAGATTACGTTTTAAGGTTTACAATTTGCTGCAGCAACTTACAGGAATTTTCATTTCCTTCTAATTTCGTTTAAAAACTAATCAAACGAAATAAATTCCTGCACTATCTATTTCACCGGTTTCTAAAAACTTCATCCTTGAAAAATATTGAACCTTAATCTCGTAAACATATCTCCTTTGCGAACAGCTACAAAAATTACACGCAAGCCAGAACAATGAAATAGATTTGAAAAAGATATGATTATCATGACATCCAACTAAAGTTTTCATTGGATTAACGCGATTTATTACACAATTCGTAATGAATAGAATAATGAACCTGGTCATTTTAACAAGTTATTTAACCTTGGATATCATATCTAAACAAAATATGATTGTAAGTAAAATTTAAAAAAATAAAAATGTGCGACTATTCATTCTAATCGTAGCTAGATTAATGTGATCGATCAAATGTAGCGAAGAAAAAACTTCGATAAATACAGAGCATAATTTTCAAAAGAACTTCGTTCCATTTTATTACTAGATCGGACCGTAAAAAGTTTACGTTCTTAGAAGTAGGTTTCGGTTAACGACACTTTGAGATGCAATGTTTTTTCCACACTGAACACTGATTCTCCTGATTTTACAAACTTCTTCAGAAGGCTGTCTTGATAGCTAACTACATTCGACTGCAAATGAATATGATGAGTCAGCAGCTTACTAAATTATCAAAGCTCCTTGCGTTGAGTTCGCGTTAATTTTTTTCTTTCTATTTTAATTTATTGCATACTTCAGAAAATATTTCTCTCATTCTAAAGCAAGAAAAAATAAAAATAGAGTGCTCTTTCATTACTCGTGCATTTTTACGTCTCTTGATTTTAGGTTAAATACTGTAAAAACATTTATTTTCCCTGAGAAATGGAGAGGAGGATGTTTTTCCCCATCATATGCTATGGGCAGCAGCAATAAATTCGTAACACTGCCTAGCGTCTGACCACTTTCTATTTCTTGCTCTCATAACCGGGCGAAATTCTTATGCGATTCGTAAAGATCGCTTGATGTGAGAATGGAAAATTTGGAGCAGAATTGCCACGAGCAAAAAATTAGCGAGAGCTGCTAAATGCCGTAGTTTCATCGTATTAATGAAAGTATTAAGTTTACGGATAAGAGATTTCAAAGGTTTGCGGCATTTCTAAGAGATGCTTCTTCGTCTAATCGCTGGAATGTTTTCATCTCTTTTCTGAAACATATGCTATCACCTTCGAAAAATTTTAGGGGGTGATTGTGCAACTTTATCTCTCCATTTCTCACTGAAAGCATGAGTACGTATTGCCGAAAAATATTTGACGTTGAAATGAAATACATTTTCGGTTTAGCAAAACAAGGAAAGTTTACAATAAAAGAAATTTATTTGAACCTTCTTATTAATAAGATAAAACAAATCTAAAATGGCATCTCTGAAAGTAAAAATCTCTTTCGAAATTATAATTGTTACCACGCTCTTAATGAACTCATTCCCTAACGATATCCTTGAATAACATCTAAACTTTAATAACGATATTTTGCTTAGTCGCGTAATTTAATCTTCTATCAAAATATTAACGTAAAGTATAGTATAACAAATAATCCACTCCGACGACTCACAAAAAAACTAACATATTTCAGACTTTGCGATTCGACAGAATTTTTTGAGTTAAATTATTTAGATTAGATTGAAATAATTAAATATGTCCAATATAGCTTTTCATTGAGCAGAATATATATCGCTACAGGTCAGTACCCTTAGATGCCAATGGCTTGCCTCTTCCATCTTCTTCTCCTTCACATATTTCTTGAGCAATACCAGATGACCTCCCCAATTCCATTCCATTGCTTTTTTGGCCACAGGAATGTGAGGTCTTTCCACTTATAACACGTTTTTTAAGATAAGTCAACAAATCAAACATACATTCCTGTGAAAGTACCGATTACCGATTACACTCAACAAAACGATTGCGTAAATTTTCCGAAACAAAAACAAGGAATATTAAGTTCCTTTAATTCTTGCCATTGGCTTTCCACGAGGTGATGCCCGATTATTTCAACTAAACACGTTTTACTTGCATTCATTTCTTTATAATTATTCATTCATGCAAAGGAATAGTACGTGAGAAATAATACAAAATATGGTTCAGTGGAGCTTCAATTGACGAACGCCTCTCATCACCAAAAAATCGGTCCACGAAAAACTTTCTGAACAGAGAATGATGAGGAACGGTGCATGGAATTACGACCACGCAAATCAGCAACAAAGGTTACAATATGTACCAGTTTTTTAATTCCTTAATTGTTATTCCGACTCCCCGTTATTTCCACAAGTGCAAAATAACCTCAACCGTTGAAGGACTTCAAAATACTTTTGTATCAAATAAGTAGCTAGGCTTTATGCATGTAATATTTCCAGAAGGGGTGAAGTATAGGCCATTAAAAGGGGTATTAAGTGAGATCGTAGGTGGAATATTGAAAGAAACATATAATCAAATTAGTATTGTAAAAGTGTCAATAAACAATTATTTGTGGTCCAGGAACATTGTAAACTATTACACAATGATTTCCATGGCAAAAATAGCCTCGGTTACAAACATTTACAATAATGAACAGCCTTATGGAATGAGTCAAATTCTTTAAGTAAATTGACGTAAGAGTATTTTAGAATTAGCAATAATTTATTACTTAAAATGTAGATGACAGCAAAGAGAAATCAGGCTTCCCTTACGCACTCTGAATACTTGTAAAACATTGATTCGCCGGTATTCGTTTGAAATTTCCTTCACCTGAGATTAAAGCAGGTAAATCATTACCAATTATATACCTACAATTGTATATACACCAGAGATTTCATTTAATTGGCACACGATACACAGACCGCAAAACCTTGGAACTGATTGACTTCTGGAGTTTCCTGGTTTGATATCTTCTCCATTAGAGGAAAGTAATTTTTATTTTGAGGTGATGCGATTTGGAAGATGTTAGCTTGATGTTAGATGTTTGAAGATTTGAGATTCGTTGGGATTCTCCAGATGTTTCCCTTGTGGTCGACATGTCAACGACCTCTTGTCTCCTCGCTTCTCTTTTAGAGAGAGGGAATATCCTTATGAAATGCATCTTCCGTTATGAATTAACGGGCGTTCCTTTTAAATTTTAAAAGTCTAGGTTAACGAACTGGCTTTGAGTAATGTGTCCCATTCTCTCAAACTGCATAATTTATTTCGAAACAATCGTTGAACTAAATCATACTTCTGCTGATTTTTACCATCACCATCTTCAGGTGATGGTAAAATGGTTCTCTCACCCTCGTGTTTGAAAATATATTTCCCTTATTTTCTTCGTCCTAGCATAAAAAAATCTAGTCCTATTTACTTTCATTAATTTATTCCCGATCTATTGATTTTACTGGAAAAACAAAGAAATAAGATATTTTTTCTCAGTTAAATACCTAACCAATTTCTCTTAATTTGTATTCGTACAATTATCAAATACGTGCATTTTACATACAAGAAACATATCATTTTATCAAATCCAGACACCCACAGGTTCCATTAGGGTCGTCTCTAATTCTGTTCGATCCGCTTTAAGTTTTTCATTACATTGCTGGATGAAACATCAATTTTTCTCTTTAAGTAGGTTGCACCTATTCACTTTAACACTAATTACAAAGTTAAGTTTTTTTCTACGATAGAGCCTTACAGTTATGTCAGACGATAAATCCACTTCAGACGAAAAGGGTGACTAGACAGGTAAAAACATATACCTCTCTATTATATGAATTAATTTAAGAAATAGATATATCTTTGTAGAAATCACTGTATTATTTCAAATGCGTCTAAGAAATTTATCGAATGTTTTTCTTTCCTAAACTTGGGAACGAATAATAATTCAAATTTGAAGTTCCTTCTTGTATGCATTATAACTCTGAGGCTGGTATACAATATACAGAACAATTAAATCAATAAATAGATTAGTATCATAAAAATATCAGAAACTTAGAGCCTATCTATGTAATTAAAGGTTCGTATTTCTTAATTTACTGTCCACGGGAGGTTTTTGGAGGGGTTTCCCTCCCGTCCTTGGGCGAATGCCGGACTGATTGTATTTTTATATCCCCCTCAACCGTTGCCAATTAGTAATCATACCAAATTGCAGAGTATAGATTAGATAAATAAATAAATCCTTGCAACCCTCGTGGAAAGCATGCTGTTGATAATATATCTGATAACAGAGAACAGTTTTCAGCTCTGACATTCGAAAATTGTGAAGGAAAATACTACGTATAAAAGAAAGGAAAACACTTATATACAGGACTTAATTTTGACTGTTTACTCTTGCAGTCTCCATATGAACCAACTATGACTCTGGTGTTTCCACACTCACACAGCTAAACATTCTTGTTTTCTTATAAACATCGATTCTGCTGATGCATGGTTATCATCGTTATCATACCTGGACTCCGAACAAAGATATGGATTTCCAGTTCGGTAGCTCCTAAATTTACGAAATCTTTAGCGAATTCATTTCCTCGAGACGATATCCTGAAGTTACGAATGCAATGAAAGCTGGTTTCCCGTTTGCTGGCAGTCAGCGCCAATTGCAATCTTTGACTACCTTCTTTAGCTGCTCGCTATTGACTCTTGGTGCTTGTATTCAAGGTGGCATATATTATTTTATCTCTATTTTTCCAATAACGATAGTTTTTCAAGTGAATTTGAGACAAATCCACGCCAAATAAATGTACTTTGCGTTAATGTCTATGTCTATTTAAGGTCCCCCGCAAGCCGCCTTTCGGCGTGTGGCAGTGGCTGCAAGCACCTTAACTCTATTTTCCTAATCTAATGCATTCGTGTATCGTTCGTGGAAAAAATGAAATCATGAAAAGATTCGTTCTAGCATCTATATTTCGTTGATCTTCCTCGCAGTATTAGAACGGCCTATATAACAGGAAGGTCTCATTATATAGGTTATATCTTCCGAAAACGTAATTTCTCTGAAATTATTAAGTAAGTTTATCCTTTGAATTAGTATTTTATCTTCTAATGCCATCCCGCGTCCTGTATTATCTGAGTAAAACTCACTGTTTTATCGTAGCAATTCTTTAAAAATCATATCGCCGTTCGTTATACCTTTTCTAAATCCCGAATATGACTCTGCTAACCTGCACTTGTAATAGTTATGTAACACCGATTATTTCCCTTTCTGCAGGGGGTTCGGCGGAGATGACAATGGTCCAATATTCCTGACTCCGGATGACAAGGAGGACACATCCAATGGGTGCAATGAAGAAGATTCCTCCGGCAACGAGACATCTCAAGACAACGACGGCGACGGCTCAATTTCTTCGATGGTCAGGAACAGAGCTCAGAAAGTCATGGCCGTGATGAGAGAGGCAATCAGAGGAGTTCCCCAGAGGCTTAGACACATCCCGCTGCTACTGGGCTACTTCCCGGGACTTAAGGTTCGATGTCTAACAAACCTCTTAATAGCTTATAAGATCTCTGCCCGAAATAAACGGGGCTGATTTAATGGTTTGTGAGAGAGGAAGAAAAGCTAGCGCAGTCTTGATTATCAGTCCGAAGCGTGTTTGCTTTCCCTTCACCAACTTCTTTTTGTCGTTTGGACGAATTTCGTTACGTAAGGTTTTTTTCGTGGCGCGGATATTCTGCAACAAGAGAATAATAGCAGTGCGAATTGAGAGGGAACCGTGTCGAAGATTAAGGGGAAGAGTTATAAGGCGTTCTCTTTCGGCCTTGAGAGACAATTAGGTATCTGGCTGTTCGAATTAGGCTTTAAAGTGTGGAAAATAGTCGGCCATAGCATAAAGTCTCGTTAAATTAGATCAGAATGAAGGTGGTATCAAGAAATAGAATATTTTTCCTCCTGGCATTTGATAAAGCCTCCATGTTAAAATCAAAACAATGGAATTGTCAACAAACTCTTATTTCGGTTTAAGCAGCTCTACTTCCATATTGTTTAATTTTCATAGCGGTGGCTATATCGTTGATTGACACAAGTAATTCCTTCGAATACAAGTTTTGTATTAAAAACTTTTATTCATCAAGAAGTTCCACCAGATCTCTAAGGACAACATTAATTTTAATTCCTCTGAATCTTCATTATTAATTCTTCATAATTTCGTAATTATTCTTAATTATCTTTTTTTGTTTTTGGACTTAAAAATGTATACCTGCTGCGGACATAATTACATTTTTATAAATCTGTTATCAATCATAAATAACAAGAATAAATTATGTCAAAAACATACTCAGAATAAAAAGTATTCATAGAAATTCAAGGAAGTTTTTCAGAAAAAAACAAGTAAATAATAATCGAAGATATGTGTACTTTTCATTATTAGAACTGGACAACCGACTTTAATTATAAAGAACCTGATCTTCGTTAATTTGGAATGGACTTCCACAACAGCTCTACCAGATCTGTAGTCCTTAGTAAATTCAAGTACCTATCAATGGATCATTTAATGGTGGTGGGTAATGGTTAATAATTCAATGGCGGTGAGAATAAATCAATAATGGGTAAATGATTACTTATCTTAACTGAAAAGAGCTTTAAAAAGTCTGAAAATATAAACCTAAAAAGGTAAAATAAAATTATTTCAAATAAATTTATATTATGAAAACAAATTCAATAAAATATATATCGGTTCAGGCGAAAGTAACGAAAACGAAGAAAAATTGTAACTGCGGGAATTGAAGAAAAATGCCATTTAATATGCTTTATGATAACGCTCACTTAGCTGATTTCATTACCACTTCACTGAGGCCGTGACGTTCAGCGGAACATATATTTGGAGAGATGAATGCCCACATTAGTGTCGCGTAATTAACTGCTCGATTCTAGGAATAAGCGGAGAAGAATGAAAGCTCTTTTCCTCCTCCAGGAGGAGTATCTTGCTTTGTGATTTTTCCGGGTTCCTGAGAAGTGAATTCGGAGACGGTGATGAAATGAGATAACGAACAGAACCCAAAGTTTTAGTAACCTTAATCTTCCATGTAAAAGCGATAACAATGTTAAAAATTTCTAGTAATTTTCATAGAAAATGTGAAAAATATGAATATGTAGAGACCGAAAATACGAAAAAGTAAAAAGCAACGGATGAGTTCGTTACATACATCGATTCATATTAAAGTTTAAATAGTTTCGATTAAAATATGATTATGATAAAAACTAACAGCATGATAATATGCCTAAAATTAACGAAATAGATATAGTACATTGAGTCCAAAATAAAATATAAATCATTATTAATGAGACAAATAATACGAGCTGTGTTTCCTCAAATTTTAGTTCCGATGCGAGAGAAATGTTCACAAAAACGTTTCGCACCCTTTATTTATGAATTTATTCTGTACGTCCAAATATAAATATTAAATTTCAATCATTATCCGCTATTTTTACCCAAAGCTAATGGGTTGTTTTCTTTGGTGTAATTTATATTGAAGAGGGTTTAAAAAGTGATCATGTCGAGAGCTTCTGGAACATTTAAATATTCAAATAGAAAAGAAAAAGTGATTATAGCTAATGCTAGTAATTTTTATCATTATTTAATGGTATTAAACTAAAAACCTTCAGTTTAACATGGGAAAATCAATCAATACATGTGAATTTAATTTTTTACCATCGTGGAGCAAAAGCTGTTCGAGAACAATTTTTTTTCAAAGCAGTGAAAGGTAATTGCATTTCACCACATGTTAGCAGCAGCAAGAAACGTTAGAAGACAACTTTCTCACGATGCGACAGACGTTTACTAGCAACCTCGCGTGTAAACAATGTGTTTGTTCAAGAGTTGGAATTGACTTCCGGAAGGAGCACCGAAATTCTGAGTATTCTTATATTCTGTTGCTTTCTCTTGTTAACAACAAGTGATGCAAAATTCACGTATGCATTGTGTGGTTGAAAAGGATATAATAGAAATTTAGAGGGTAGTTGATAACCGTTGAACATTAGATTTTTACCACATACATCAAACAACTTTCGGAATTTAAAATTACATTCCAGCAGAAGCCGTTGTATTAAAAGTCCCGTCCCGTCAAAAGGGTTAAATAAAAATTATTAATATCTAGTTTTAGATAGAATTTAATGTTTCACCAAAATACGAACCACTTCAGGAATCAGCATTAGCTCAGCTAAATTCACACTGGCAACAATTTTGAGGAAAATACAATAAATGCTTCAACTAAAATGTTACGAGAAATCCTAATGCGAGAAACGGTTATGAAGAAAATTTGGAAGCTGACTACGGGATCAGGACAGTTATCTACGGATTTTTCAAAATATGCGAGAGACTATTGACTTAAGACCTGAATTTAATTTTTATTTGCCTAGTTGGCAGGCGAAATCTCGGGGAAAATTCGTGATTCTGCCGGATTACGTCATAAGAGCCGTTTAGAATCCAAGTCTGACCGTATGGTTGGTTTCGTTTTTTCAATCTATGGTGCAATACGACGAAAGTGTTGGAGGCCGATCGTAAGATAGGCGGCAGATCCAACGGCGGTACATCTCAACCAGTCGCTGCATAAGTGAATTTCGTAAAGGAATAATAAGGAAACATTGGCGCGTTGATGAGTTAATAGCGAATTCCATGCTGAACCTTCAAGCTATAATAGATTTTGAAGCAATGTCCATTCAGTTTCGTGTGTAACATTTCGTTGCGAAATAACTCGATCGAAAGAGAAGTTTCTGGGCCGAAACCAATTTTTCCAGCGCCATTTCGACATTATGGTCAGCTACAAAAACAGTTAGAGCAGAAGATTATTTAATAATGATGGAAATGTTTTCACCCTATTTCAAATCGGCCTTACGTCCTTGAGAATGTTATGATTACCTTTGGTCGTTCAAATCCAATTAACTGAATTGCTCGCAGAATGTTAATTTACATTCGAAGAAGATTTTCCCTCTTGTCACGAGGAGAAGGATAACTTCAATATTTCGGCAAAAGAAGGTTCGAGTTCGTATTTTCGTGTTTTGATGTCGGCAACTATTAGTTTACATCAAAATATTTTGACAAAGAAAGTTTGGTTGTTTGTTTTGCAATGACGAAATTTATCAGTTCGCGTCAAGAACTTGTGACTGCTTATGAAAAGCAAAATGCAAAACGTTCAAAAAGATTTCTATCTTCATAATCGGATTGAAAGAAACATTGGTTAATGATTGATAGTGATATCAGAATGTTCCTTAGATATTTAGTAGATTCCTATCGATGACATGCTGGCTAACAGGTTTCTGAATAGCATGATTGGCAAGAAACTTTTCAAGGACCTTTCTTAATTATGGCGCAGCAAGATGAAGACATTTGAAACTCAACTACTAATTATTGTAAATAACAATTGAATTTTCCAGTGATCCAGTTGACAGCAGATATTTAAGATTAACTAAAAATATTTTTTATCTCTTATACAAAAATAACACTTCCATAGCCTACAATGAGATAAAAATATACTAGGTCTTAAGGAAATACTCGTATGGCCGTGATAGAACGAACGTTTCCTTCTCCTCCGTTCCAATGAGTGAACTAAAAACCTCACCGACAATCGAGCAACCTTGATCTTGTTTCTAGCATTCTCTCTTCTAAAAATTCCCAACCAAATTCCGGGAAAATCGTCAACACTCAACTTTTTATCGCGTGTTTATGCAGAAAAACGCTCCACCCATCTTTCAGCGGTCTCCAAATCAATGCCCTGTTTATATAAGGAAGTGCCGCATAACAAAAGCTGCAATAATTCTGTTCTACTCATTCATAACTTCCAACAACGATGAGTTTGAGGAACTTATGTTTTTACTCTTGCTTTTACTCAACTCGTAAGTTTGCCTTACATCTTTTAAGATGCTTGTGAGAGAAATCGATGAGATGATGAGATTGTACTACGCTCCCCATTCACATTTGGGCAATTTAGGTTTGAACTCTTAACTAGAATAGCTGAATTCGATATATTGTGGTGAACTAATTTGTGTGGAATGTTTCTTTGGACCTATTTGTGTGGAAAGTCCTTGCGCTATTACAGATGATCATCGGAAATAGATGATATATTGAAATGTGCTGCAAGAAAATCTATGCAAGCTACTGACCGAAATTTTTCATTACTCTGTTGTCAGATCGTATATACATAACAATATGTCTTCATTCGGAAGAGATTGAGATTAAAAGTATCCTCTTTTATCCAATCGTCGTAAACTCATCGTTATAAATTATAAAGTAATAAATTTAAAATGGTAGTATGGGTAAAAATGAAACGAATTGTTCATGTTAAAAAATCTTAGAAATTCTCAGGAAAATAATTATCCACAGCTGAAAAATACCCACGAACCAGGGGGTGTAAAAACCCTGCGCAAACCTACCGATATATAATATAAAAAATCTAGACAAAAATTCAAATCGATACGATAAAAGAAAAGCAAATTTTTCAGCAAGTAAAAATAACTATCAGAGGTAAATATTAAATTATAGTAACCCTTTGATATATCTTAGTAATCGGCATGAACTTCTACTTATAAATAAAGTGCCACATGTTAACAATGCACTAGAATAAAATCAACAAATTACGCCTCGCAGGTTGAGCAGTAAAGTTAGCAAGTTTTCATTGTTAAAAAAATGAACTACAATATATCAGTATCTGTTAACAGAAAATATTATTTTATAAACTTTGCTTAGCAAAATCGAGATGTTTCATGCAGTTACCCCTCATTACTCCTTAATTAAACAGTTATGTTAAACAGGAACTTATGTGTAACATCTCAATCATGTATGTGCATACTTTTATTTTCTGGGTGTAATTCAGACCACCAATAAGAATGTGAAAAAAGCACATTAGGAAAGTGTAGAATTTAACGCCGATGAAGGCGATTACTGTTTTTGTGCCATGAAGAAAAAAGCGTGTGACCTCAAACTTTTCTCGAAATGCAAGCGGTCGTTGACGTTCAATTTGCAATTTTCCTATCGGAGATCTTAAATTGCAGGAAATCCGAATTTACCAACGACGTTGGGTGGCCAAAAAGTTCACCGAGCGGAACAATCACCGTTTTGAACGTGCCACTCTCAATATAGCCTAATTACGAATATTGCGCACCTCGCAACTTAGCTTTCGTTTTCCATTCGGCAAAGAATTCAACTCTGTCACACTAACGACAAACCACAGATGAAATAAAGCTATTGAATTTGCCGAAAATAAAAAATATCATATCCCGCAAGGATCGGTGGCTAAATTCAGAAATTAAGCATAAAAATATTACCTTATGAAATAACAGATCAATTGCATTGTGGTTTTGGTAGCATTAATTGTAGAAGCCGTTACTTGGTAAAACTACTGTCTTTTCTGTGAAAAAAGCATTTTTATCAAAAGAAAATTTTCTCAGCCGTGGCCTGATAACTATTAATAGTTGAAACCGGTCCGGTCGCATTAAACAAAATATTTTGTGAAACGTCCTCTTTGTTATTTCCACCGTTTAGTTGGAGATAGCTGTACATTCTTTTTACAGAACAGACTAATGGTAGTATATAATTATGATGTCCCAAACATAAATACAGCATATTCATTACAGCAGTTGCTCTGCCATATACGATAGTCGTTTTGATCTGATTTCAATGCACCATCTGGCCAGTTAACACGATTTTTAAAACATTCAAACGATGGAAGTTATACTTAAAAGTGCATTTCTGTTATTGAATTAATATATGTACTCACTTATCTATATTTTTTGCGTAATTTATGAAATTTTATTTTATCTTGACATCCGGAGACTACCAGGAAAATTTAGCTCCTCAAAGTATCCGGATAATAAGAAGCCTACCGTATAATATACATCTCATGAATTTAATCCAGTCCGTCAATCTTTTGGCTTACAAAAACAACATCCTGTGTTTTTGTTTAGTGAAACTTATGAGTAATATTTCGTGATTCCTTTCCACTGAACAAAAAAATTTCGCTGTGAAGTGAAAACACGAGATGTGTCCATTTCATCGCTCGAGGTAATTTGAAGCATATGGGGCACTTAAGTTGTATTACACCGTTGATGCCGAATTCATGATTTTTAGGCCTTTAAATTCGTCACCTCTTACTTTTCGGCACCCCGAGCTAGCAGCTCAAAGGCCAGTCCATTCAAAGATAACTGCTCACCGTGGGCATGTAGAAAAGGTGGCGCGCAAAATTACCTTATGCATCGATCGTATCTTTGCGGCATTACGTATCTTCAAAAGTGACCACGGTGATTCGACCAATTTATAAAATTACCGCTACTTCCAAAATAACTTCTATTAAACTCGCTGGATAAAGATTTCTTGACAGCTCCTTGCGCCATCACCTGAATGACGGCTTTATCGCTAAATCCAAGGCTCCGCAAGCTTTTTGTGAACGTTGACCCTTTTAGTAACTTCTTTATTCTTCATCGACTTCTCCTTCTTTACTTCTACGTAATTTTAACAGGATAATTGAAAATGACGCTTATAGGATGTTAAGTATATGTTAGATATATCTGTTTCACTGTTCGTACTTTTATGTTCATCAATCTTGTATAAGCTCCCGGATAGTCATGTGGACAGCGCGTTTGCCTTTGGTGAAAGCGGTCCCGGGTTCGATTCCCGGAGGGAGCCAATGTGCGAAATGGCCTAAGCTGTCGAAGCACTTTTAACAATACTACCCCAATCTTGTATAATTATTCCAATCTGATACTTTCTCTTGCTTCACTAAAACAGAAATGTAATTTCTTAGGAATAAAGAACTTTAATTTTATTTTTATATTGATATTTTTTTAATTGACTCTAAGTCGACTTCCGGTTAGTCATTGATTTTTAACAATGTTATATTTTCCGACCTCGGATGCCTAGTGGTTAGGGCGCTAGTCTTGCAACGCTGAGGTCCAGAGTACAAATTGGTTAGGGTATGGTTGTATGTATGTGTTAAAAATGGTCATGATTGAGTAAAATACACCCAACCATAAAGACGAATCATTATTATTGACCACTGAGGACTATAACAGATACTTAGCGGAGCCCAGCCTTAGGCATTTCAAATATTAGGTTGGCTGGATTAATTATAATTATATTTATTACTACCAACACAACGACAAACCAAATTATAGTCATTTCTGTGACGTAGGAAAAATTGTTTTAGATCTTATCTCATTGTTATAGGTTTATTATTGCGTTATTTAGCTGGGAATGTTGAAATGTCATCACTAATCCGGTCGTGTGTTTAATAAATACGAGGAAAAAGTATCATTACTCTTTCCTTCATTATAAATTATTCCGGTTCCAAATGTAATTTGATCAACCTTAAACAACGAGAATAGTCTTTTGGTATCACTGCCCCGCCACATACATAAAGTGGTAATAAATTATTTGAGAGCTAATTAGCTAAACTCAACTTTTAAGTAAAATAAATTTGGACCAAGTACTTCGATGCTACTATAAGAGCTAGTTTCACATGCTCTCAACATTTCCTTGTTTTTCAGAGGACACAAGAGGAAATCTCTGCTTCTACACCATTTCCTTGCGTGGTGAACGCTGACGCAGCTTCCAACTACAATCCTCCGAATAGCGTGCACCGGCTGAAGCCCGGAGACTTCCGAGTGGTGGCTGCCATCGGCGACAGCATTTCCTCCGCGCACGGAGCCATGGCGACTTCGGAGGAAAACACCAGGGTCAGCTTCCGCGGTGTGTCGGCAACTGGAGGTTAGAATCCGCCTCAGGGGAAATCAATCTCGAAGGCTGTGTATTATGCTCCCCGAAAAACGTTCGTAGATGATGGAATTTCGAGAACGCTCCATCTGATACGTGACTTCTTCTCGGTGGAGGGCCGTAAAGCTTCTAGATCAGAGATAAGGTTGTCGAAAATCTTTTGTAACGATGCGGTGTGTTCTATTTGTAACTCGTTTTCTCATCATGGTATGTTCTTTGTTCGACAGCACGTGTTTTGAAAAAAAATGGAATATATTTAGAAGATGTACACTACAGAAAATGTGCATCGATGAAAAGTACGAAACACGGAAACTTTACTCGTAGTCAGCTAGCAAAAGAAAAATGATGTCACTATATAAGTTATAAACCTTTTTAGGATATATAAGGTACTCTACTTTCAAAGAATTAAAAGATATTCCGAGCGTTTTTCATTTCAAATTCAAAATTACTATACCACCTTTGGAGGTACTTCCCTGCAACTTACTCATTCAAACGATGTTACGCCTAAAACCTCTTTTATTCAGTTACGGTAATAACCGAGACGAGAGAATTTTTGTGAAAAGAATGGAATCAGTAAATACGAAATGAGAAGTGTAGTATTTTATATCTCAAGACTTGAAAGAAAACATTTACGCTACATGTGATACAAGATTCAACAAGAAACTGGAACAGTGGAACTAAAATTCGAAAGAAAACAAATACGAAGATCGATGTAAATTCGATAAAAAATATTAACTTAACTGAACCATTAGAATATGTTTTATCGAATGATATACATTAAACATGATACATCAACTGAATCTCATTATATCCACTCCATTATGATGTCTTACATTACTTAATCAGAAATTCTATCCATAATCTAATATTCATGTTAATATTTAGAGCCAATGAATGAACTTTCTCGTCTTGCTTCATAAGATGATTATTAATTCATATTTTACCTGCACAGAATATCTTATCAGAAAAGGGTAAAAGCTGTTTTTGGGTATAAAAATCATGAAACGCTGTCGAAGACAATTCAATCCTTGGATGACTTCGCTTAGCCCTATATGCAGCCATATGGAGGCAAAATCCAAAACAGCTATCAATGACCGAATTGACATTTCATGGTGGAATAGAAAGAGAAATAACCATTCACATTCGAGAGGTCCAAAGGCGTAGAAAGCTGCTTCTTTTGCTTGGCCCCGCACTCGCGGATGCAATTACCGCCGAAGATTTACCAATGAGGAATAATCTTCTTCATCAGTTAGAAAGTACTCGTTAGCTGAGCATGAAGTATTGAGAAATAGATGTCAAACAGATGTTTCTGTTCGTTAATACATTAATAAAATTCGGTCCTTTTATGTTTCTAAGAGTTTAAGTATACGATCAATGAAAATATAAGATTTATTAAATAATTTGATTGTTAAAATTGCATTTCCTAAGTGAAAATTTATATAATTTCTTCATGATCATATGAGTAAGAGTTTAATAATAAACTAATGGTAAATTCTCCATTAAAACATTTTAATTTAGGATTTACTATTATACCATTTTAATTTAGGATTTACTGGTTATATTATTATATGGTAAACAGTAATGATTTCGTGACATAAGTAAGTTCGTGATAAATTTCAAAACATCCGTTATGCAATTTACAGCGGTTATATAGGCTCTAATTTTGACATAAAAATTCCATTGCGTTTACTTCTCTACTTAAAAAATCTCTTTTTTATAATTTCAGTATAAATTGCGTAAAAAATTATCACAAACCTACCAATGTCTTTAAATTACCACTGTTTACACTTATATGAATATCG
This sequence comes from Sympetrum striolatum, assembly GCA_947579665.1. Classification (NCBI taxonomy): domain Eukaryota; kingdom Metazoa; phylum Arthropoda; class Insecta; order Odonata; family Libellulidae; genus Sympetrum; species Sympetrum striolatum. The sequence goes on from OX388346.1 coordinate 80,227,402, forward strand.
GTTAAACGAGACCGAAACAACGATTGTGTGATAAAACTCATATTAAGTTTGAATACCATTATATCCCTTCAAAAACTACATTTCTCGGACCAATATCGATCACTTTACTTTGGAAGTGATATGGAAAGAATTTAAACAAATAAATATGAATGTCTCTCTTGCATAATGCATTAAATATTACTCAAGTTAAAGATTTAATAAATGTTCTTTTATAAATTCTTCGATTATTTTCGTCGTCCGGAAGTTAATCCTCGTTTTTCAATTATCGAATGGTCACTTATAGAATCGATGATAAAAGAATAATAACAATAATCAAAAGAGGAATGATGTCTTAAGTTTCTCATGAGAGTGCTTGAAGCCATTAAAGATATCGTGCCTCGGGGCCTAACTTGTGAGCGAAAATGTTGGGAGGCGAAATCGTGAAAACTCCTTTTTTTAAAAGGGACAGGTTAATTATTAACTTAGTGACTTATCGAAACAATGCGTGATAGTTTGTTTATCAAACAAATAACTACTGCCGCCGATTCTATAGGTACTCAAAACTGTGCCAAATATTTTCTTATAAACTCGACGAATGATATGACAGGCTAATTGGGTTTTGATTCTAAATTATAGGTATTTACCACTTCTGGAGAGCGGTACTTAGGTAAATTAACAATAAACAAAGTTTGTCAGAACTACTCGGAAAAGGCCCATGGTTAAGCAATGAAAAGTGATTAAGTTGGTTGGCTTCTTGGTTCCGGGAACTTCTTGACGTAAATCGTTACTAGAAAGATGTCACTGCGCACACATAATTTTCTGATCTGATCTTTCTTTTAAGCTATATCATTTTACAATTGGAAAGTTCTTGTTCTTTGACTATGAATGAAAGTTAATAATCATCTTTTGGATGATTGAAGCACATAAATTATGTGGACACACTAGAGATATATATGTACAAATGAGGTTCTTTCATTTTTTAAGAACGATGCATTCAATTTTATTATATATCGATATTTCTATTTTGAAGACGTTTGCGTACGTAAATTAGATATAGTAGTAGCAGTACGTGGCCGGTGAATTCGTCCGCGGGGAATTGATCTCCCGACAGACTAGTACGCGGGGAATTGATCCCCCGCGCTGATGTTATACAGTCTTTTGTTAATAACTACTGTTATTCAGTCATATGTTAATCTACACGCTCTGGTTATTGGTTAATGTTATAAATAAATTAACCCGGGGGGGATGGGTTGGGTTTGGTGGGGTTGGGTTGGATTGGTAGTACAACGTCAGCGTGGGGGATCAATTCCCCTCGTGCCAATATGCCGGAAGATCAATTCCCCGCGTACGAATTCCCCGCGTACGAATTCCCCGCGTACGAATTCCCCCCGGATCAATTCACCGGGCGTCGTAGCAATAGTATTGTAAAAAGTGCTATCATCAAAGCTGAACGCGATGCCAACATAGCTCTCCGGGAGCTCATTAGATATAGATCATGCTAATAAAGTAAAAAACAATCTGGGCAACCTTGTCTTAATCATTAATAAAAATTAGGACATTTTTACGTGAGAATATTGACCAATTTTCCATTCTTATGGGTGCAGCGTAGGATCTTCTCCTCGCCAGCCGCTCATCGGATGTGTATGCTAAAAGGAATCCCGTGATTTATTCCGAATATTTGAACGCGCAGTTTTAAAAAAGAAAATTTACGACAACACTTTCTCCGGCTCTTTCCTTTCACTCTGAGTAAGGCGGGAAACCCAGCCGCATAAACTTATTCCTTACGAAACAGCGCGGAAGAGCCATAGCCGCCGAAAATGCTGCAGCTAAACGGAGAAGTTTTCTCCAAAAGCTATAAATATGAACACTTCGGTTAAGCTGTTAATTGTTTTGCGCGTTTCATCGGATAATTTCTTTTTTGTATTCGCCGCTTAATCACCCATCTGGATATGTCCATTGGGAATGATGTCTGGATTCGGCAAAAAAAATATTGATTCAAGATGTAAGTCCCATTTTTCGGTTAAATGGGTGATGGAAATTTCCAACGTTAATTAATTCGAATATAATCCTTTGTCTATCTGCCTGATATTTCACTTCTTCATGTAATCTATACATTTATGCATACAATATACGAATACACATAACTTTATCCTGCATATAAATTTTAATTTATTCTAGTCGTTTTCCCTTATTATTTTGATTTACTTTTGCGTCTCTTTCAATCTCATTCCGGTAGGTTTGCGGTTTCATTTCAAAACGGAGTAATTTTTCTTCTTATCTTAATTTGCGTCTGTTTCGTTATCGTACACTCCTGGCCAAAATTAACGCAGCACCTCCCTAGCGATCCTTACGGCCAGTGCTGCGTTAATTTTGGCCAAGACTGTACAATATTCAATAATATCCTATTTCTTTCTGTGTAAAAACCTCTGGATACAACCTTCAAATATATGAATAACTGCAGCCATGTTTCACATAGTGAGTCACAATTTCATTAAGTTTGAGTCGAAATTGATGAATAGTTAATGAGCTAAGGGTATCCGAAAACATATTGACTTTACTTTTTATAGTAAAATTAAACTTATGGTCGGTTTTAATTTCACCTCTCCATTTATTACAACTTTGTTTCTTATTATTAAATTCATGTCAATGAATTCATTATGTTTAATAATTAATTAATTTAATTAATTATTAAGTAATGTCATCTGCATAGAAAGGAAGTTTCGAAGATATTGTTATATTCTAAATGTTTACGGAAACATTACATTTTTGAAATGGGAGTCAAATAAGCAAGTAGCACTGCTTCACAATAACAAATGAAGCGGAATAATGAAAATGATAATTTAGGCTCCAAATTACGGAAACCCTAAATATTATTCGTGACCCGCATGGCATCAATTTCCATTCATTATCGAATGTTCACAGGTTACATCAACGTTTAATAACTTAAACAAGGAATCGAATCTGAGAATGCAAATTTCACGATCTTATGGCCTGCAGGGCATTTGTCCGTAGGGACGGGAAGGTATTTTGGATTTAGGGAGAGTTGGCAGCGTTATGCCAGGAAAAGGTGGAGGGATACACATTTCCAAGAAACGAAAAGGAGATCCGTGAGAGAATTGGCAAACTAAGAGATCACGAATTCATTTTGAAACTCAGCCATAAATCACTCGCGTGATTGAAGGAAACATTCACAAATTCACGCTGATTACTAAAAGCCAAGACCTTCTCATCGGTTTGCAAACGAGGAAATCTGAAACCAGTTTCCTTCCTCGGCAGCATCACGCAATCCGCCGACAAAACATATTTAGGAAAGTTTTGTGGAACATAAGTTTGCAAAATCCATATTCCGTGGTTCTTACATGATTACAAATTTATATAAATTCGTGATTTTGTAAACCATAAATTTTCTGGTACCTGCCACTATTTAGAAGACACAAATCTGTCTTGTACGAATTGATTAGGAAAGGTGTTAATTAATGTTTATCGCCATTAAAAGAAACGCTTTTAGTCCAATTATAAAACTGTGGGATAAATATTCCAATCGAATCTTATGAATGATTTTTCCCTGCGTTTTTACCATACATTATTCGTAATATCAAGACAAGAATTCATAAACCGCATATATTTCTTCACACTCCAAAGTGAATTTTAATATGACACCATTATACAATTATTAGATACGTAGATGAGCTGCTATTCACCATTTGATTGATATCTTTATTATCATTGGTAGTTCCTCTCTGTAATTACGTATTAGCCGTGGTATTTTTAAGACATCATCATCGTCATATCAATAAACTCACCACGAAAGCAACATAATAAATCTATTGCAGTTAAAAAGCCAAAAGTGAAATTAATTAGAGAATAGAAAATCACGGAATATTAAAATTAATGAGCTTTCTAAAGAATGAAAGATATTTAAGCGGTATTTAGCGTCGATGTGAAAGTCCAACAGATTTTCGACTTCCTAGTGCCGAATGATCAACAAATCGGAATCCGGATGCCCAAGCCTGTTTGATTCTCAGAGAACGCGGAGTTCCCTGCATAAAAGAACGTATCAAGGAAAATCTAGCGATTCTATAAACTCCAGGTGTAACCTAACATATGACCTGAAGATGACCGTCATGGTCGAAACCGGTCGTATTTAAAATAAATTTGTGGAAAATACGAAGTATGTGTTTGAATTCTTCTAGCGATTCTATTACTAAAACAATAAACGAATGAGAATGATTTTATCACGGGAATAAAAATTACGCTTCTCTATATTATCTTCTCCTTAACCACCATTTATGGAACAATGAAGATATTATGTAAAATGAAGGAAACAAGATAGTACCTTATCCACACAATATTTAATATGCTACCGGAGATGACGATATCTTGTTTCCTTCATTTTATATAATGAATTTCTACCATGTCTCGCCTGACTCTGTGAATTTCGATGAAGATATCAGTTATACGTGCACTCAATTGCTCAAGCTATTAATTGTTTATGAGTTAAATATTAATTAGTTTCAATAGCTAGGGCAGGACGTTGGCATATACTGGAAAAAGAACTCATTCATTCAATAAATAATATTATGATAGCAAAGAAATAGATACATAATGTGCAGATATAATCTGAAATTTAGTCATAAACACCATTGGATGCATCAAAGAAGATAATCGTTAACAGTCCGTTTATAAAATGAGTAATCTTTTCGATTATTTTTACATTTACATCTCTTGGATCATAGAGAAACTAAAAAATGAACCTCACAATCAGTACAAACTCATAAGCCAAAAACACTGTAAGTTATTTTTTATCGGCATTTAAACCACTTTAGACAATTCTATTTTCTCCGTTTCAATTGCACCATGAATTATATTTTTGGCTGAAGGAAGAAATAAGAAAGTTAAGAGAAGGATAGGTTTTTGCTGAGTTGATGGAGCAAAATGGAGAGGTCATGCAAGATTTTTCAATTAAGTAGTTACATTTAAATTTTCCCTAAACGGCGATGCAGTCTGAGAAAACAGAAGAAAGCAGAAGAAAAGCCTCCCCTCAACGTAGGAAGAGGTTCCAACGGATCCTACGCCTCTTCTTCAATTCGTTCCATCATAACTCGTTATTTAAACTTCGATCGAACCTGATTAACAAGGGAAGTGAAGGAAAATGCGAACAGCATATAATGAAAATGCGGGCATAGAACTTCCTTCTCTCTCTCCGAGAGCCTCCGGATGTAGATATTCTAATTCGACAACTACTTCCTCATTTACGTACCGTAAACATTAGGAAATGACTGCATAGCGGCTCAGTTCTAATTGATTGCTCCGAGCGATATCATAATTCGAGGAAAAGGGGCGCTCCTCGTTCGTATTTGGGCGGATTTGCCGTCGTCGTCTCTGCGGGAGGAGGATAAAGGAGTCCTCGGAAATTTCACTCTCTGTTTCTCTTTCTCCGTCACACTTTCGCCGTGACAACATCAACAAGAGGAGAGGAAGGAAACCGGAGCGTGCATTTCCCCTCCTGGACACCTTCCGAGCACACGCGTGCGATAAACTCTCGTGCACACAATGGGCGGAGGGCCGTCTGTTGACAGAGTCGTGAGGAGATACGACGGTTGCCGAAGAAATTATTAGAAGAATGCGCCAGAGACGAATTGCATCCTCGTGTGAATAGCCGCGGTAGAAATTTGGGAATGAAGAGTTCATGTGAAAGCTTTTCCTTGCGTCGGCGTGATCTGCTACATGTGAGAGTTGGTTGATGGAATAAGTTAACGAAGATATCCGAGAAGGAACGAAGATGAATAAGTCTTGACTCGAAGCCGAATATACCAATAGTCGGTTGGTTGTCCTATCTCATGGAGGTATCCGGCAAAAACATTATCAACAGGAGATATGAAGATTCGGGTTCGAGTCCCGGTCCCTTCTAGAATTTTTCATGTTCTTTTTTCCTCCAGAATTTTTCCAGGCTGACATCTTAACGTGCAAAACTATCTTACGTCCTTTTCACGAAGTTTGTTTCAAAATTTTGAGATAACATCTAAATCAAACCTAAATTATATATATAAAGAAAATCAATATAGCAATATTCTATCTAGATATTTCGTTATACACACCACACACTGTCTTATCTTGATGAACAAAACATTTTTCATTCGCCAATTTGGATATCAGGATAAAAAAACTTTAACTGTCATGTTCGCGGCTTTGATATTCTGAAAACTACTACGGACTTAATGCTACTAAGTAATGGCATTTATTTCAATTACTTCTGATTGAATACGACGTTAAATAGATACGTTGGCCCATTGTGCTACGAGTACATTTCCAAACATAGCAGTATAGCTCAGTCAGAGAAACTAGGGAAAACTACCGCACTCCTTATCCTACTAAGTAAACCTCATTTTCTTTCTTGCAATGGAACCCCTTAACTACATCTATATTGTACGGAGAAATTTTTTTAACAGTTTAATTTTCCTCACATACCACGTGAAATGAATTAATCATTGCTTTGCATACAATTTGGCAAAAATGAATATTTATAAAGATATTTTCTGTACCTACATCTTCAGAACTTAAACAGAATTTTCTATGAACTTAGAGGCTAACATTCAATAGTTTAATAGATGTTTACGGTACCAAATCAGTAAGTATCAATCAATCAATAAATAGTTTCACCTCCCTATTAGTACACTATTAATACATCATACCAAACGTGAAATAACATGTTGTAATTCTTCGAAAGAATGAAAATTAATTGAGAATTTAAAAATAATCTCCACTGAAAGACTAGACTTAGTAATCATAGTTATGCAAGGCCGGTAAATTTAGAAACTTTTTTCTTTTTCATGTATTATAAAATATCAAATTTTAATATAATATTATATATTCTTATATAGAAATAGTATAAATAAACTCTGTGACATCTTAGGGAAGCAGCTAAAATACCATGTTACTTCGGAACTTATTTTGGAATTTAAGATGCCTCCAAGATATATTTTCATTGCATCCTAATTTACCTAAGTGCTAAAACATACATGGACGTGGAAGAGAAAGTGCTATTCTTAAAGTGTGTAGAAAGTTACCCAAAAATATGTAAGCATTGCAAAGGACCACCCTATCATGACGAGAAACCTTTAAGTGTTGGAACAAGCGTGATATGCAAACTATCAACTCCCCGCGGTTTTATCCAAAATACGCAACGTAATACTGACATAATTTACGTCTGATGGGCGTTGCTGGAAGATAAACAATCTTTGTCACACTTTCTGGTGATGATAGGCCGATGACATCATATGCCAACTCTCATCGATGAATAAATGATAGTCTTACCTTTTGTAGTATGCTGAAACCGATATCGAAAGATCTTACAACATCGTCAACTTAAAACATCCTATTTGTATTATAATAAGGGTGTCATAAGGGAGACACCCTTCATATACTTTTACACGTAAATATGCACCGGTAGCTGCTTACTACGAATAGCATTGGGGTAATACAAATTAGCACATAATTATCGCTTTATCAGATAATTTGATTTATTTGGGACCGGCATAACTTACCTCTAAGTCTACCTAAGCCTTCAATAAAAGTATCTACCCTATAAAGCAGCAAGTATAGTCTGAGTTTCAGCGCCAACTTTTCCCATCATTCTACCAAAAGCATTTCGGAAATTTCACTAATTTTAGGACAATTCTTAAAATATTACCTCTGAAGTTTTGCCTTTTCCAACAGATAAAAACTATGCTTTCATATCATTATTATCATAACTTAACCTATCACGAAGCAATGACAAGATCTCCTTACTAAAAGAATGCTCGATTCAGACGGATTTTACTTTCTTTAAAGCCTTACGTAATGATTCATTTGATGGCAATCCAATTCAAGGCAACTTTCTTTCATTGTATTAAGAAAATGAAAGATTAGTATAAATAATACTTCTGCTAGTTTTGAAACTGAAATTGTCGATGAATATTAACTTCAGATAATTATTTAATAGTCATTTACCTTCCTGGTACATTCCTTCATCAAAACAGATGCCCGACAAAATTTTAACCGGAGGAATTCCTGGTAATTTCAAAAATATTTATGATTGAAATTGAAACATTCCTATCAAAAATTGTCCAGCTATGATTCATTCAGAAATCATAATTTCTTATCACTAAATGGCATATTCGCATAATATTTATACACATTATTTGAGTCAAATGTGATTAACAGCCTGATTTACATAAGGTAGTATTGTAAGCCCCATATTATCTGATTGATTTACTTAAGTACTTAAGTATAACATCGATATACTTAAGTACTCAACATTTTGGAATGCGAAATATTATTAAACTTTATTAAATTAAATTATTCCCTTAAGAATATATATAAATTAAAATAAAAGTTTTTAATACAAAACTTCTACTAGTCCACAAATTAACATAATTATTTAAAAAAATAAATAAATTATTTTAATTTGTGGACTTGTACAAGCTTTTTTTTAAACTTTTATTCATCCTGAAGTTCAAATCACCAGATCCACCAGATCTCTCTGAACAATATCCATTTATATATAAATTGTTTTCGAGAGGATTATGGAAAAATATCTTCATAAGAGAGATTATATATCTTTATAAATACATCATATAATATCTATTTAAACGAATCTTAGTGAATATATTGCATGAATATCTTCGATGTTGGCGAAATATCTCCTTAAGCGAGACTGGCTATTGTAAAAAATACCTCTGTAAAGATTTGCCCGAAGAAATCATAGAAGAAGCTTGATTTCTCTTAAATTTCGTATCAGTGAATTCCATCAGAACCTTAAGTGGTGGAAAGATGGATCACCGTTTTTCCAATGGTTGAAGAGTTTCGCAAGGAGCTTCTTATCGGGGATCTGATTTTGCGAAGAAAATCGAATCCGAATGATAGAATTTGGAGCAAGTTTTCGTACGGTAACTAAATTCACAGAGCCAGCATATTTTTTTCAACCTGCGATGACTTAGGGAAATTAGTTGAGATATATATTACATGGATATTGTGGAACGTGTACTATATAGTGGAATTAATTAGTTAAATTTAAGTTTTCTGTCGTGTTTCCCAACTAATTTTTCCAAGTTGATGGTTAAAGACAAACGTTTGGCGGGTCTCGATCAAAAATAGATAAGATACTTCCGTTTATTATAAATTTCATTAATAATATTATATTTTAGATTTATGAAATATGTTCTTCTTACTAAAAAGCTCGACATATTTCGTCAAGCCTGTTAGTTTCGTTTTCTAAGGCTATTTGGTGTTCCGGTAAAAATAGTTGGTCTTTATACACTTTTTGTCGAAGCTGATTTGTCGAGGGTGATAGTCATCGAGCGTTGAAATCTCCGGAACAGGTGGCCAAGAGACATGGCGTCAGTACCTGACTTTGCCGAATATCCTCAAAGTGTTCAACCCTAACCTCAAAGGATACGCAACTGCTTCTGTACCAACCAATGATCCAGGTTCCGGTCTAAATCTAGCCGAGAATGGGGCCCTGGACGAGGACATTCTGTATCAAGCTAAGACACTGGTGGGAAGGATCAAGAACGACCCAAGCATCGACTTCAGAAGGGACTGGAAGGTAAGCTTTAGTTTAAAAGGCTCCATCTAATTTGTGAAATAACACGTACGTGCTAGTTCAAATTCAGACATTTTTATTCCCTCCTTACCGATAGTAAGTTGTCCTAGGTATTCCAATACTTTCAGCAGTATTACTTATCTCATTTATTTATTCTTAAGCTGTGGATCTGTAGTAATGATATATAATGATTATATAATGATATAATGATGATTGAAGGTTTATCTATAAGAAAATTTAATTACACCTCGACCACTTAGACGATATTTTAGTGATTTGTGTATACGAATGACATTAATTAAATTATTTAAAGTCGCGAAATCTTTTTCCTTGAAACTACAACAGTTAAATTTATTGCTCGTCGTTCACAAAGCGCATTCAACTCCATTGGATATGAAGTATCAATTGTCTTCCAGAAAAGCGGTTAGTTTGTCTTCAATATGACGGATCAGGAACATTATCAATCTTTACTTCCTTTTCAAACTCTACTTATGTTGGCTCACAATCAGACTTTGATAGACTCTGTAAATTGTCACTTCAGTTCTTCGTTTTGTCAAATCAGAAAGTAATCCTGTTGAAATAATGACAGGCTTTGGTGACTTTCTTTTCGTGTTTAAAAAATAAAGTTGCGATAACTTGTAAAATTATGTAAATATCAGCTGGTGTTTCGAACAGATCAGCTTGCGACGGCTACGACCAGCAAGTTTTCGGGGCTTAACCCGTTTACGAGAACGTGTAACTGATTGGTTAACTATACACTTTAAAAGGAGCCTTTGGGCTATGATCTATATAAAACGGTCGTCATGTACTGTTGCGTCCTAAATTAAAAAGGAATTTAAGTTTGAATTTTACAACCTGAGGCAGGTGTAGGATTTCCTTGGCCAGCAATCCAAAAAATGTGGTCCCTAGATTTTGTTGGATATTATGTAATGGTTTGATGCCGATATCTTAAATATACTTCCAAATAAATATCACTAAGAAGGAGATTAGATAACTTCTGAGTATATATTTCTACTTTACCAACATTATAGCTTATTTGATTCCGTATCAAATTATCCCAGAAAGAAAAAAGGAATACAGATAAGTATTCTTTTTAAAATTTATTTAGTTCGGCAAAAGTATCGTTAATTGTAAAGAAATTCATTATGGAAGAATAGACCATAGTAGGCCATATCTTTGGCCGCAAACAGTCTAATTCGACTATTTATTGAGATGATCCTGAAAGCTTAATAGATTTCTTTACTTTAAAGAATTATCTTTACTATGAGCATGTACAGTTTGTGAGGAGTTTTATTCCTTTGATAAACAAGCGAAATAGAAACAGTAAATAATTTTATCCAGTTGAGCGCCTATTTTTCTCGGTCAAATATCATCGTAATCGATCACATCTATAGAAAGTCTCCCGAAACAGAATTTCTTATGAACATCAGCCTACATCAATTTAAGCTGATTATTAAAGCAAACCCATAGGTAACAGTGAAGGATTTACTATTTAATTTAAATCCCGATGCTATCATTCACTGAAAAAAGTTCCAACACCTGCAAATGTCTAATCTAAGCTACTTTTCACATTTGCACCAACTTCTTGGTAAAGCATGCCATTTTAATTTCAGGCCGAACTAAAATAAATCAATGGAAACAATATGAATGAAATGAACAATATACAATTCCCCATTGAAAATTAAACTTATAAATAATTTATATTTAAGGGTATATTATGCTTTCGAGAAAAATAGAGCCAACTAACTGCTTACTTATACCAGAGTTCCTTGGCATAATGATTGGAATATTCTGATCTGATTACTTATTATCCCCTATGATTTTTAAAGCTTTACTTGAAACATTACCGGAAATATACAATAGCATGGTACACACTTTTGAGCATACTCTTACGTATAAATTTTAATTTCAGAAAAGTTCGAATTTTAAAAGATAAAGAAAAATAACAGTTCATTTTGACTGGGATTACGATCGATTGTAAAATTTTAAGGCAAAAATAATCCAAATAAATTCAAAAATGGGACATTCTAGTTGTAATAGATTGCGAATTTTTTTTAATGACCCCATAGATACTACAAAAATAACATATGTAACGTGATCTTCCAATAAATACCAACACATATTCTATTAGTGAACAGTCTTACTGAGAAGCATGCGCCACGGGATCTTCCAACCGAACACATGGATAATTACTTTAATTACGCTGTCGAATCATCGAAACGAAAGATTCAACAGGTGGTGGTTCAAGAGGGCTTTCGCCGGAAACGTTGGCGGACCAAAAGATAGGAAGATATTTCCATACTTTCTCTTCTGTGGTTTCGCCTTTATATCTCCTGAATCAAACTCGCTTATCGCTCTCCAGGCAAGTGAATCTTGAAATGGAAAAACATATAAAAGATTCAGGTATCGTAAAGTAATGAGATATCCCAACAAACCATGAAGTTAGATTTAAAGAAGCTACATATTTTTGTAACAGTGACAACGCTAAAGGCTTAGATTCCTTTCTTCGATGACGTATTACCGATTTCATAGGAGAATATATAGCTCGGGTGTAAGAGGTAAGAATTCTTAGACTCTTTTTTTACAACCGATACTTATATAGATCCAACTATCAAATTTACGTAAACAAACAATCTTGTTAAATCAATCATAGAATGAATTTCATTTTCTCACAATTTAAACTGCGTCCGCAAGTAATTTCATGCCGACCTCAAATTTATATATTTTTAACAATAATTCGTTCTATAAATAACGTTGGAGGTAAAAATTATAATTTGTAAAAAACATCAATAGTTGCGTATTTTACAAATATGAAGTTGAGCATCAATTTATTTGTCACCAAGGATAAAGACTGACTGATCAAATATGGATTAACATAATTTTGGAACGATAAATCCGACCAAGTACAACAGAATGGGGGTGACGCAAGCGCCAGAACCGGGGCCTTTAAATCATATATTAAAAAATTATTCGTTTATCACTCTTTGCATTGAGAATGATCGGAATTACGGCAATCATGTCAGAATTAGGTTGAGCAGAGAGAACGAGCTTAAAACTATAGACAAAAAAGATTCTGAGACGTGTAAAATGCATTTATCGGAGAAATCTCAACGAAAAGCTACGACAGATCGTTTAGCGATGATTTTTCACTTTTCCGGGGTCGTTGAATGCCCGCTGCGCATATCTTTAGGGATCGCAAAACAGACATGCTTTGCCCTCATTGAATGAAAGAGTAGCGGAAGTTCGAAATAACATGGGAGTGCAATCAAATCATTTTAAATACAGCGATGAAATGCCCAAACTTCCTCGGAGTGAACAAAATCATTGGCTGTTCCGTCGACCACGGGGCGGCAGAGCCCGTTCACAGATTTATAGGTCAACCAGTAGATCGAGTTTTCACTCAAACGCCCCTTCTTATTTGCTCCAGTATCCAGTAAAAATAAAACAATTCAAACCTTTTAAAAGTGGGATTACGAAAACCCAAAGAAGAGAGGTTTGAAATCATACCTTTGTTGAATCGCGCTGCCAATGGCCTGAAAACGAAATATGATTCACTAGTACTCGTTATACCCCCGAAATAGCTTCGAACATAGCATAAGTTGATCTTAGTTATCCGCAAAAGTACTCATCAGGGTAAATAAATTCTTATAATTTCATCATGTATTACTTACAGTACAGTAGTATTACTTACCTAACTTCAGAACATGAGCCCGGATAGCTCAGTCGGTAGAGCATCAGACTTTTAATCTGAGGGTCCAGGGTTCAAGTCCCTGTTCGGGCGAAATTTTTTAACATCGCCTCCTGTCCTCGCGACTTACTGCGGTGGTGTTGTGTAATAAATAAATAATCCGATATTATTATTATAGTATAAACTGTTGGTAGGCTGTAATCCTAGTGACAGTTTTTTTCTATCTACATACCTATATACCAGTTATAAACATAATTAATATAAAATAAATACATGATAAATATACAATTCCCACAGAATTATTACATACATATATTATATTTAACTTACAACTAAATAATTAATATATAATGTTATTTGTAATTGGTTTTACCGGATTTTTCGGGGTTCATGACAGGCCTTCTCGGCTACCGTAGCGGTCAAGAGGTAGAACCCAACCGTACATCACCCTGTCATGCAATCCCTTACTTCTCCAGAGGTCCCTAAATTACTACGTTACACAGTATTACACAAAATTACTATAACATATCAAAATATTTCTTTTGTAAGATTTTTTGTTTTCAGGCAAGGGCCTTAAGAGTGAAAAAAATTTCAGTAGTAGTAGTATTGTTAAAAGTGCTTCGACAGCTTAGGTCATTTCGCACATTTGCTCCCACCGGGAATCGAACCCGGGACCACTTTCACTAAAGGCAAACGCGCTGTCCACATGACTACCGGGAACCCCAAAAAAATTTCAATTTGACGTAAGTTGACCATACATATTTGCTTACTCTGCCAATATAGATTTTCACACCTAATAAATCTTATTAGACGTAAGCTTAGAGTGAATATTCTCAAACAAAATCACAACCCCCTTTAATATATTTGGTATTTGTATCAAATATATGATGGATCTATACAATTGCAAAATATATTATCGATTACAATGTTAATTTCCTTGCAATTTATCGTTCTTATTTAAACAATTTTCATTCCTTACGCTATGGTTCACCTAAAAAAATATGAGCACTCACACGGACCACCCAACCATTACTCTCTTTCCATTTTAGCATTTTTTACAATTATTTCGTGTGAGGCAGACGTATATAGAAATGAAATAATAATGTCTCGCTGTTTCTTTACTTACAGTTGGTGAACATTCTCGTTGGAGGCAACGACATATGCAACGAGTACTGCTTCGTGTCTAACGACAAAGACTCCCCAGTGGGTCACAGGAGAATGTTGGAAGCCACTCTAAACTTCTTGAGGATAAATCTTCCACGCACCTTCGTAAATCTTATCCACGTACCCAGTTAAGTTTCATTTTAATTCCTCTTAAACGTTCGTTTAAAATAAAGTTAAGGTTGCAAAAATAATCCTCAAATCTGTACTTGACTATTTATTAAGCCCATTTTTATAAATAATCACAGATAGTATTCATAACTAAATCATTTACAGACTGAATATCGTTTCTGACCTCCCTCTTTTTAATTTTTTGGGCGTCTCTCAGTAGAGGATATCGGCGATGTTATATTCTCGAATTGTCATACTCTTTGGTTAAACGAAAATATTGGATTTCTTAACATGTATTCAACAAAAGCTGCCATTACCTCACTGCGATGTACCTCTACTTATAATAAACTCTATCTATGTTAGATTTATACATTCCTATCTTCTAGAAATATTAGGTAAATTCTATAGTTCTAATAAAATTCTTTTGAAGAAGTAGCTTATATTTAGAATACATTGCATCCAAAAATACCGTTAATTTAAATTTCAAACTTAAATCTGCAGATTTAAATATTCAAATCAATCCCTCTTTGGAAAATATACTAAATAGTGAACGTATGAATATTTATTTTCCTTTTTTTTCCTCATCTTCACACCTCATCGTACGTAAGATTCTTATTCCGCCATTATCCTGAGTAACCCACATAGCCATTCCCTACGTCTTTAACCGTCTTTTTTGTTTCATCTAGACATCATCCACTTGAGGGACATGAAGAACATTCCCCTACGTTGTCATATTAGGAGAATGATCCTGTGCTCCTGTCTCTTTGGTGGTGCTGACAAGGGGAAAGCGGATTCCGTTGCAAAGATGGTCGAAGGATACTGGGAGGCTGAGAGAGAAGTGGTATGGATATAAGGATGAATGACAAATAATGCTAAAGGAGGTGATTCGGGAAACACGTGCTTGTCATAGATAGTTATTGATGCCATGTGCATTTTTTAAGACATGAATGTACACTCCCGGCCAAAATTAACGCAGCACCTCCCTAGCGATCCTTACGGCCGGTGCTGCGTTAATTTTGGCCAGGACTGTACATGTAAATTGGTACATCACATGAAAGTTCGCACACAGGGTGTGCAAACTTACAGATGATGAAGGTATTTCCTCACGTAAGGATTTTTACCTCCTTGCGCAAGAAAAGTAGGTAGTAAAGTTCCAATGAAAGATTAATTCTAAATTCTGCCAATTCTATAGCAGACGAGGATAGTATAAATGAAACAAAAGGTAAGCGCCTATGCAAGTATTTTCAGATTTTAAAGGAATTTTGGAAATCTCTACTCCTGCTTTTTATTCCTAGAGAAACATTTTACTATTCTGAAGTCTCTTTGAGAACAAAGCAAATATTGAATTCTCATTACCGTAAGCACTACATAACTTACGTGATAAATTCATTTCTAATATTATTAGAAGTAATAATACATTCTAATTATGAATATTTTATGACTTAATAAAATTATAATTCTTCGATAGTGCTCCTCTAGATCCAATTTTTCAAACTCTTCAAAACTAGGAGCTCAGAAGTTAAATTCAATTTAGCGGTTTTGAAACCTCAATCAGAGAATTGGCCCTTACTAGTCAATCGATCAATTAAGTTTCTATTGATCGATATCCATGAGATCGAGATCGTTGCTCTCCATCGGCATTTAATTTCAATAGTTCACGTCCAACATGAGGAGACCTATAAAATACCATACCCTTTGTAATTTACTAAAATCACGATTATAGTAAATTGAAGAAAAGGGGAACTTATTTAGTTCTGGAAGCGTAAATAAGACTAAGCAAAATTGATTTGTACGTTAATGAGACATAGAAATTACAGGTCATGGCAACCTTATGTACAAAACCTTAAAACACAGGTAACCGAAAATCCCAACTACTCGTAGGCAAAATAGCTTTTTCGTCTTCACAGTAACGGAAAATGGCATGGAAATAATATGAATAAATCAAATGATAATAGTGGAAATTTATGCAATTCAATTAATTTCTGAAACATAACCGGGAATTTTAGAAGGAGAACAAAATGAGTCTTTTGAATTTTAATTAAAAATTTAGATCCCCCAGCGAAAGAAATCGACGTAAGCTTAAAGTGTTAAATTACCTTTCAAGTGTGTTGATTGGGATAAGAGATCTGATCTGCAATCTGCTTTTTATAAAGGTGTATGGAAAATCGATCAACGTACGTATCCAACTTTCCGATCGATAATTTAGATCAATACAATTGATTGACCCAAACTCATTGAGAGAAAGGCTGCTTGAATGAAAATCGCTTTAGCGGACCCAATCTTAAGAAGCAACTATTCTATTTTCCCAAAGACATATTTACTTATTTATTAAAATTACGTTGCAAGTTGGCCTTCTGGACAGGTGGCAATGTTAAGCCTACTTAGAAAGGAATATAAAAATATAATTGTAAATGCAATATGTGTATGATAGTAGAAGTAAAATAGAAGTTTTAAGAACCCTGGGTTAGATTAATATTATGTACAATGTCACTCTAATTAACTAACAATAGTAGAGCCTGTTCGAAAACAAATTTCTTCGATAAAATATAATTACAGTCAATCGAATCACGTCGTTGTTTTAAAGGGACGTTTCTTTTGAAGTGAAAAACAAATTACCAAAGCATCTTCATAAATTAAAGGTGCATCTATGAGAGCCACGTCTGATCTATTTACCCTTAATGGAGTACTTCTCATTGTCAGACTCACTACTAAACACTTTAATGTGGTTGAAGTATGTGACATTTTTGAACATGTATTCAAAGAAATAAGAATCATCAGTAACCTTGAATAGCAAATAGATCTTATTGTGAAATGATTCTTCTCTTTGACTTCCTCCTTTCTCTGAATATCGATTTCAGGAGAGACCTTTAGCAGTGATTTCGTATTATTCCAGCAACGGAAAGTGCTGAATAACGATTAGGTAAAAGCATCAGTAATAATTTACCGGACTATTTTAGATTGATCTACCGCAAAGAGCGGGTCATATTTCACCATACACAAATCTTGCTCATCGAAACGAAACATTGCACATTGAAATCGGTGAAATTTTCATCCGAAGCAAGAGAATTGTTCCTGTTTACCTCTTTAAACCTTTTTATCGTTTCCGAATCAGCATTTGATATTAAATTGAGAGTATAAACTTTCTTCACAGATATCAAGCAGTCAGTCGGATCCGGTTATAAAAGCACTAACTTCTGGTTTTTCCTACCGTGTGCCAATTTCCATGGGTAATAGACCCAATCAAAGGATTTCGATTCCTTCTTAATTAAAAGGCGTCTTCAGATCTCGCCAACGTTAATCTTGTCAAACCACAAATCTTGAGAAAATGCTTTCACGATTGTGTAGGCTCTTCAAAAAGGTTTTCATAATGAAACAGATGAAAGTCCGAGATTTTAATCCTGAAACGGCACTTGTTGCATCACAATTATCCCATTGTTCGTTAATTACTCGACTCGGCACACGGTTTTAAAGAAAGTTCCGTAAGAAAGAGGATTTAATATCAAGATATTTTTCAGCCTCCGATATTAGGCGATTAATCTTCATTAATCAGAAAGTTACCCTTCGGTTAATTAATTAGTCACTGAGGCTGATCGTTCAGAACCACTTTCGCCGATTCTCAAATAACTCTCGTATCAATGACCTACGCATAAGACTGGGTGTTGATCAAATAAAAAACATCTTTTTAGTAGGCACAGTATTTTCGTTGACTTAAAAACGGATAACCAAAAATGTTCACCATCACTTTTGCAAGTCCGTTTTATAGATCAGATTTTCTTCCTAGATATTCCTAATCTTCGTTATCTATGAATGGCGATGGAAAGATTATTTAATAATAAAATAGCACAAAATGATTCGAGGTCCTATACAAATTTTATGGATAGCAAACTCACGAAATATTCAGCTGGTATTCGCTGAATAAAGTACAGTTTTAATACAACAAAGAAAAGGGATAGCTTTAATTGATTCACAGTATAAATGTTTCATCGGCGACTAGTTTCGGTTATTAATAAAACGTTATCTTTATATTTTTTGTTTTAAACTGTGCTTTATTCATCAAATCCCCGCTATATCAAAATTTCATAGTGACAGTTACTAGGTTTTGAAGTTACACTACTATTTTACGAAAAATTCGACTACCAACGTGAATATTATAATAAAATTGAAGAAGTAGTAATATATGATTTTAGGTGGAGTACGACGGGAGTAAAAATAACCTACGAGAAGAATAGTATTATGAAATTACTTAAAGGCAAACTATTCGACACTCGAATACCATGAATGGTATAATTCAAGAGGAAAATATCATCTCGAATATGTGGATAAGTAGAATTAATTTGCGAATCAATCGATTTCATTCATAAGGCAAAAAAGAAAATAAAAAATCGGAAGGATATTGTGATAAGATTACCTGCTATAAAATATTTTGTCAAGGAAGATTTTAACTGCGAAACAAAGACGAATAGTGAAA
Source organism: Sympetrum striolatum (assembly GCA_947579665.1). Classification (NCBI taxonomy): domain Eukaryota; kingdom Metazoa; phylum Arthropoda; class Insecta; order Odonata; family Libellulidae; genus Sympetrum; species Sympetrum striolatum. Next base: position 80,246,392 of record OX388346.1, read on the forward strand.
GATCACAATTAATAGATAAGCGAAGAATGAGAAAGGGAATTTAATGGTTTTTAAGAGATCGATATCACCATATTTCTGCTTGTGAAATCCGCTCCACCTGATAACGTTCCTTCTGCTTTCTGCACAGTTGGTTCGCTTAGTGTAAAAATTCTCAAAAAGAGAAGGCTACACCAAGTAAGCACCTAAGGAATACACTAAGATGACGTAATACGTGTAATTGAGAGTTTTCCGAGTTACCATAATAATATGCTATCTTCACTCATCGGTTGATGCTATTATCACTATAAGTTAGATAAGTCATTGTATGATGATTCAAGCGAAGGACGATTTCATTCCATCCGTATCAAAGCACAGGCTCCAACAGGATATTGGATTCATAAAACATTACAGCTCATGCTTGAGGATTTAGATATAGTCGGACACATAGATTTTAATTCGATTAAATAAAAGTATCTTTGTAGTTGATTTTTAATGTGTCAATCCTTGTATTACCGATATTGAGAGGAAGCATTGAGTGAAAAAAATTTAAAGGAGCAGCTGGGTGGAGCAGTTGAAGATAAATCAGGTTAGTGTGATAGGTGGAAAAGATCGTGACCTCAAAATTAGCGTAGCCCAACCCTAAAATAGCATACCCAACTGTTTCAGCGGAATACGATTAATTTGAAATTCCCAAAAGACTTAATTAATCTTATTGACTGAAAGTATCTTTATTCTGCCGAAATGTTTACATTTAAATCATAAAACATAACCGATTATACCCAAATCAAGACGTTCAATTTTAACTCTTTAAATCCCATAAAATGTACACCTTAAAGTAGAATATGTTCTAGGAACCATACCTTATCAGCTTTCGCGGTTATACTATGATATATTCTGAAATATCTGAGGTGATTGGATTTTTGATCTAGTAAATACGAACAAAAAGTCGGTTCCTTTGAAGCTTGAAGAACTTTTCATTCATGTTGCTCTGATGAAGATATCGTGCTAACGACCCACTTTTGCAAGATAGAGCTACTGATCCCGGATAGCTTAGTAGGAAGAGTGTCAGACTTTTAATCAGAGGGTCTTGTAATGTAGTAACATTGATGACTTATGAATAGATCGATAAGGAAGGACTTTTCTTTGAGATGTTAGGTAGCTGTTCGAATATTATGCAACTAAATTCGTACATTCACATTAAAACGCGCACTGCTTATAATTGCTTTAAACTCGAGTATGTAATAACGAGCCCGGATAGCTCAGTCGGTAGAGTCGGTATTACTTTTAATCTGAGGGCCCAGGGTTCAAATCCCTGTTCAGGCGAAACTTTTTAACGTCGCTACCTATCCTCGCGACCAACTGCGGTTTTATGTAATAAATAAATAAATAATCCAAAATAGATTTTCACATCTGATAAATCTTATCGTTAGAATTAAGCTCAAAGCGAATATTCTCAAAAGAAATCCTACCACCCTCTTTAATTTATTTGGTATTGGTATCAAGTACATGTTCGATTAGACCGTTGCCACCAGATGCCAAATTGCACCGATTGCATTAAATAAATAAATACCAACGGAATGTGCGCGGGTTGCATGAATACCATTGATAAAGTTCCTTTTCTCTTATATCTAAGGATAAAGTTATCAAACCTTTTGTTGCAAAAATCAGAATACCGGTAAAATTAGTACATTTTTTCAGTCTTTCGGGACTGAATGCAAGGGGCTTAATTTCGGAACAAGCGATGCAAATGGTAATTTACAATGACCGTAAGATTTTCTTAATGATATTGCTATAATCTATGCACGCACCCGACAATAGCGATGTTCTAGAAATTCTATTCAACTTTTACATACCTGTTTTAACTTATGAATCGAATTTCTATGTTCATTTACAATATTGAAATTACATAAAATCGACTTAGATCTGAAAATAGGATAAATAAATAACCTGGATAAAGGTTAAATATTATTTTCCTTTCTCGATACAAAGGATTTAAGCCTTGTACCTTGTGTTTTCACATCTTCCTTGGAGCATCAAGAGGTAGCTCAGCTAGAACACACATAAAAGCAAAATAATTCAGTCTCACGAACAATAAGCCTTCAATCCATTCCCAATACAAAAAGTAGGCTCTCGATCCTAGATTTAGGATAAAGGTTGATAACATGAAAGTCACCTATTTTACATAAAATATTCTCGCTAAAACTCTTCCGTTCATTAATATATGGTGTCAGAAACCATTAATTGCAAATGTCATTAATGCCTCATTATAGTCATCAATATCTCCAGCGGTTCATGCTTTGTTTGACATTGGAGCCTTCTGATTTGTAGCATGAAGGCACCGATATGAACGTTAGGAAATAATACTTATTTCGAAAGCAATAAATTTATATTTTCTTTGCAGGCTTCTCAACCAAGATTCGAGACGGACGAGTTTTCTGTGGTATTGCAGCCATTCTTCAGCGGACTGGAGCCTCCGCCTCTGGTGGAGACACGCTTCGGGACCTCTCCAGATTTGACTTACTTCGCTCCGGATTGCTTCCACTTTAGCCAGAAGGGGAACGCTCACAGTAAGGAAAAATCCCCCATTTACTCGCATACTAGCATAAGTTACGAAGTTCCTTTCTGATTTATTTCCGTGACTTGCTACATTTCCTAATTTCAACATGAAAACTGCACATCATTCTGCGATTAAGAACAATGGTTACACCATAAATTCTCACCAAGAATGCTAGCTTTACATGTTCAGCGTGGAAAAATAGCTAAATATTATTTGCGTGGAGGGGAACAATCCTATTTTGAAAAAGAATAACGTTCCAATCTATCTAAAGGGGCCCAAAAACCCTTTAGACGTCTATAGTAGTAGAGGTCACACCATCATCCTATCTCATCTCACAGACTCATAGAAGCAAGTAATAAAAATCTAGAAATGTTAGAAGGCTTAGTAAAAGAAATACCTATACAAGAAAGCATAAGGTCCAACGGAGTAAAGTATCCGAACTTAAACAGCCGGTTAATAGAGCGAGCAAATAAGAAATATCGGAAGATGATAACTCCGGTAGTTCCTTCCATTTTGCAATATTTACGTCTCCATTTAATTTGTTACGCTCTCCCTCAGGCAGTCTGAAGAAAGTTTTTCCGCTAAGTTCCGTCAATTCTTCGGTTGAAAGGGCAAAGGAAGATTGAAAGTCCCACATATAAAACGCAACTGACAATTTTTCCGCAGTAAATTTCCCAAGTACAGGAGATTTGATACATCGCTTTAATCAATATATCGGTACTTCGCTATAGCTTTTACATTAGGACATTGGAGCAAGAAAGAAATTTTCTAGCGGCTCTTCAATGGGATGGATTTTGTAATAAGTCAAATATATTTCGCCTCATGAGGAGAAATGTAATTCATTCTTAATATCTTGAACCTTAGGATAATATAATTTAAGCATTGAAATATATAAAAATAAGAGATTCCGGATAGGTATGTGGGCAGCGTGTTCAGCTTCGGACAAAGCGGTCCCAGGTTCGATTCCCGGTGGGGGCCCACGTACAAAATGACCTAAGCTGTTGAAGCAGTTTCAGTAATACTACTAATAGTAGAAAACAAAATCGAAAATAATCAGTAGATACAGGCTTCTTAAATTTCATTCTTTGATTTACTCGATACTGTGAATAATCAATATCTACGCACTTAAGTAAATGTTAACTTAACAATCAATAATTGGATATTCATTTTGATATCACAATTTAAAAGGAGATGTCATCTGTGGTTGCAACTCCTATTAGCACGACTCTCTAAGTACCTAAGTTTGGGTAATATGAACCTAAATTTTATTATAAATAAATTATTTTGAGTAGTTCAAAGGAAAATAAAGGATACCATAATAAATTACAAATTTGTGAAGCTGAATTTTCTTTACATTAAATATTGACATTTAATATAGGAGTAAAGCCCATATGAAAGTCTAGGGTCACTATATGAATTATTGGTAGGTTATGATTGTACTGGAAAAGCTCTACAGCATCATCATAATAATTTAAAGATTCAGATAATTGTAAACTAAACTAATTTAAAAATTACGTAAATACGATATACTGGTATAAGAATGTAGTTTGATTTGATTGCAATTTTCAAATCTACTTTGGCTGTAAATCTGTAAGTAATTCATAAACTTGCCTACTAGAGATTAGGATTAATCACCAATTATACAATTAATAGGTTTACTTGTAAAATATAGAATAGTAGGAGCAATTAATGCTTTCATTAACATTCCTGCACACTTACTGACGATTTGATTTCTTTGCAGACAAAAGCTTTAAGTTCAGACTCAATTCTCTCAAGACTTATTTGCTAGTGATATGGAATAACATGCGTCTCATTGCATTTTACAGTGGCCTATGCTCTTTGGAACAACATGCTGGAACCAGTGGGCATGAAAAGTACTCCAAAAATGAGTGGATATATGACAAACTTTCACTGCCCAACTAAGGATGCTCCATTTATTTTCACAAGGAAAAATTCAGATTCATTCATCAAAACTGGACGCCAATAAAGTTTCCACATAATTTTATCACAATAGTGAACAAATATAAAACATGGGCAGACAGTGGCAACCCCTGAACTGGTTATCAAATATGTATCACATCAAACGGAAGTACAAGTGAGCCATTGCAACCCTGAAGACTATCATCTGGCAGCAACAATGAGTTGCAACAGTCTTTCAACAGTGGTTTTCAGCATAAGGACTGATTGCATTAAAATTAGGATCTATGAGAAACCTGGTAACATCTCAGGTGATTGATTTCTCAAAAGATAGACAATATTTACCACAATGTGATTTGGTAAGATTTTCTATTTGCAAGAATGACCTCTATTGCTATCAAATTATTTTCTGAAGTGAGCAGAATGAGGTCTAAAAAATCGTTAAAGTATATTTCTTGCCTTAAAGTGAGAAATGCAGACATTGTATATATTTAAAAATATATTTTTTATATATTTTTGTTGTTTGTTAAGGTCAGTTAATCTTTGACTATTGGAGATAAGCTGACGATTTGAGCTGACGCTTGAATATACTGGTATGAGTACCATGGAAATTACATCATTTGATGTGCTAAAGCTGAAATTTGTCCAAGAAGTTATGCTTCCAGAATTTACTCACATTTTGATTTGATAAAAGATTATACATAAAAATCTCTTATCTATTTTTATGAATACTGTAAATATAGAAATATATTACCGTAAGAACCTGATAGTGTAAGGTAACTTTCACATATTACAGGGATTTGATTTTCTGTAGCATAAGGACTCCTGGAAATTTTTACTTCCATAAGGACAGAAAATAATTAATTATACTATGGTGTAGTTAGATGACATTAAACATTAAGAACAAAGTTCAACATTTGCATGCAAAATCTCATGTTCAAAATTTTAAAAATGATTAGTTGTGAATTTCACGTATAATATTATCACTAATCATTCAATGACAATATGCTGAAATAGAGCTTTAGAAGTACGTTAAGACCATATGTATGTTTTTGTTATCTGATTAAAATCACAGTGTATTTTTAAGGAAATAAAATTTAAATAAATAATATCCTCTTTGATTTTCTATCTACCTGAGTGATACCATAAGAGTTATAACAATGTTTACAAAGATTGAATTTCAAAAGTAACCAATAAAACTATTGTTTCTTCAGGCAAAGGATGGCTCAGGAGATCAGAGATTAAATTTTAGTGTATATAATTGCAATTAAACATTTGATTACTCATAAGCTGTAAAGAGAGAAATATTGGAATACGGCTGTTAATGAATTAGAGGTTTAAAATCTCCAAAAGCCATCTTCGTAGGGCATTCCTCCTCTTACTTCCCGGTAGTCGGACAAAGCTAGAAAGGAATGCGGAACCCAAAACTACTTTTCAATAGCAATTTGAGTACAATTATAGTGCAGCATTCCTTTCTTACTTCATCCGACTACCGGGAAGTAAGAGGAGGAACACCAACAAAGACGGCTTTTGTAGATTTTAAACCTCTAAACTCATATGCTGGTGAATAACCAGATCCTTTCTTATATAACAAAATACTGGGTTAGTTGAGATCATACTTGTATTTGTATTTTGGCACACAGTAATTTTATTCACACAATACTGTGATCACTCTGATTTAGCAACTAATAATGGAATTGAAAAATAGTATTCTTCTTAAATTAAACCACAGTAGCTGCAGCATAAATATATATTTATGTTGTATATAAATATATGTATACTTACTGAAAAAATTCACAATTCCATTAACATATGATGATTTGCAGCTGATTTGCACTTAATACCAGGCATGGTGACGGAGTGGTTAGCATTAGAGGTGGGTACAATCAAATAATTTGCTTGTTTGCTTTAATCGCATTATTCAAATAAAGCGTTTTGATTTTTCACTCTGAGCGGAGGAGAGTGAGAAGAGAGGAAGTGAGTGAAATATTTAATAGATCTATTCAATTCTTTCACTAGTTTACTTGATACGCCTTAAAGAGGAGAGAAGCTGTGCATTATGTGATTCCATATAGGGGAAGTCTTACAGAGATATGTGATGATGAAATATGAATAAAGATATTTTATATACGAGTAAAATGTAGCTTGCATACTGCAAGCACATCGATAACAAAAGTTTTTTGTCGACATCACATAGAGTGAGTACTCTAAAGAAAAAAAAATGGTTGGAAAATATTCTTAATTTCCGCTGCAATTTATTCGTCTGGCATCGAACCCAGGTCTTCCCGGTCATACTTACTATGCAGCACCATAGAAGATCACCATCTGTAACTATGTGTGAAAATTCAAGTAGAAATATTAACTGCAACAGCCTCAAACGACGTCCTACGTTTCCCTTATATTTCTTATGAGAGAAATGCTAATGTGCTCTGGCATCGAACCCAGGAATAGTACGGTGTTATCTAAATTTTTTTCTAAAACCAATTCTTTTCATACATCTTCCAGCCGAGTACGAACTTCCTATCATTTCGATAAGTGCATCAAAAAAATAATGAAATACTAAACCAATGTATTTAAAACGGGAGACATATTTGCCGCCCGGCATCGAACCCGGATCTTTCTGGTAATACCTCCTATGCAACATAATAGAAGATCACTATCTCTAACTATGTGTGAAAATTCAAGCAGAAATACTGGCTGCAACTGCCTCAAATGACGACTTACTTTTCCCTTATATTCCTTATGAGAGAAATGTTAATGTGCTCTGGCATCGAACCCAGGAATAGTACGGGCTTAAGAAATTTTTTTTCTTAAACAAATTCTTAATATATATGTTCTAGCTGAGCGAAAAGTTCCTTACATTCCGATAAGTGCATCAAAAAAATTAATGAAAAACTATCCCCATGCATTTTAAATGCGGGATTTTTGCATCGTCCTAGCATCGAACCCAGGATGTTCTTATTGGTAGTCATAAATGTTTTTAATAGTTCTTGACCATATCTGTAAGCTCCTTGAATTTCGATTCTCTACCTGTCCGGGAAGTATTATTTAAAAAATTTTGAAAATCGCCACCATGTATCCTTATGGAGAAAATCGGGACTTTGGGGCCTTCTGGAATCGAACCCATGGCACCGAGGTTCAATGTCGGATTTTTTCTGGAGGTTACACGTTATGGCCATAATGTGGTAAAAATCAAGTCGGTGGCACTTGTGGAACATGGTTAGACTTTTGATCCCCTATATATAACTTATAGGTATATCCGGAGAAGCGTCTATATATAATAGATACAAGTAAAATGTAGCTTGCATACTGCAAGCAGATCGACAACACTAATTTCATGTCGGCATCATATCGGGACGGTCCTCAAAAGAAAAAGATTGAAAATATTCTTAAAATTCACTTCAATTTAATCGTCTGGCATAGAACCCGGGTCTTCCTGGTGAAATCATCCTCTAGCAAAGCAATAACTTCCTATCATTTCGATAAGTACATTAAAAAAATGAAAAACTAACCCAATGTATTTTATATGGGGGATATATTTACTGCCCAGCATTGAACCCAGGTCTTTCTGGTGACACTTTCAAAGCAGGAGAATAGAAGATCACCATCTCTAACTGTGTGTGAAAATTCAAGCAGAAATATTGGCTGCAACTGGCTCAAATGACATCCTACTTTTCACATATATTCCTATTGAGAGAAATATTAATATGCTCTGGCATCGAACCCAGGTATAGCATAGTCTTATCGAAATTTTTTTCTTTATCAGAGTCTTAATATACATCTTATAGCAAAGCAAGAACTACCTATCATTTCGATAAATGCATAAAAAAATGAAAAACTACCACAATGTATTTAAATGGGAGATTTTTGCATCGTCCTAACATCGAACCCAAGACATTTTATGTAAAAGTCATTTATGTTTTCGATAGATCATGACCATATCTGTAGGATCCTTGAGTTTTGATTCTCTACCTATCCGGGAAGTATTTTTTAGAAATTCCCAAAAATCAAAGCAATACATTTAAATGGGAAAAATCATGATTTTAGGGCCTTCTGGAATCAAACCCATCACACTGAGGTTCAAAGTCGCCTTTTTCCTGGAGGTTTTACGTTAGGGCCTACACGCTGTAAAAATTTCGTCAATGACGCTAGTGAAATAATTATATGAAATATAGATATTCAGTAGATTGTAAAAAGTTTGTGAATTATACTTGAGATAATAAAGAAGATTCAATGGCTGAAATATTTTGAAGAATCATACTATCATAAAATTTCAGAAATATTAAACCCAATGATAAACAGAAATGGAAAAAGTGACATAACTAGGACTCAAACCCAGGCCTCCTACTTTTCAGGGTTTGTCTAATGTACTATTAATTTGGGTGGTTACACAACTTGTCCAGAAAGTGGGAGACCTGGGTTTGAGTCCCAGTCATTCTTCTATTTCTCACTTGGTTTTATAAGGTGTACAGCTATGAGTGCAAAGCTACTTCCTTTCTCAGGTTCACAAATATTTAAGGCTTGATTATTTAATTTCCTAGTCATTAAAGTGGAAAACTTTGCATTTCCAGAAAATGCACAAACAAATGTTCATTAAAATCAGCAGAAAATGCTAAGTCTACCCAACACAAATTATGTTTCATAACAAGAATTTTTTTAAAAGCATTAAAATTCTCTCATTCTCCATGCAAAGAAGGGCTAAATAACTTCTTTGTAAAAGATGTATTACCATTCACATAAAAAGTGAATTTAATTCGAGAGATTTCCTCACATTTTTGTCACAAGAAAAAAGTAAAGTCTGAAAATTATCAGAACTGGCTTCTGAAACAGAAATAATTTCTTTCCAAATTAACTCATTTTCTTGAAAATCTACCAAAAATACACATACATAGAATGCAATTTTGTGTACCTTTCAAACACAAATTCATTTGGTTTCTATCTTTTGTTACAAATTGACACATTAGCAGTCTCGGAGATAAAAATTATGCAAGCTGCAATGCTTTAAGAATATAATTTAATGTTTTGACTTTTACTAGACATGCTTGTAGATCAGTCTTCCTGTACCAGGTTTGGCGAACCTTTTGAGGCAAGAGTGGTGGTGAGACCATACAGTGAGAAAGTGTTATTATTAATATTTTAATGTCAAAAATGTGATTAAGATCTTTTTTAAGAATTAAATGGTCATTAGTTATCACTACTAATAAACAGAATCCACATTTATTTAGTGTGGAGCTTCATTTTTTAAGTGAATAATGCAAAAAAAGATTATGTTGTAGGAGTTTCGTGTGCCCAAAAAATTATGAAACTATTCTGTATAGAAATATTTTATAGATACTTGTTTCAAATTTGTTCATCAAATATAAGCTTTATCCACATACATCAGAACATTTCTAATAGTTATTAATAAACAAATATTATGTGTAGATGACAGATTTTTCAACACAAAACAATTACTGTCATGCATTCATAATGCAGGTATAATAGATGTTGGAAGATGTACCTACATATACTATTTAATACTACTTTCAGCCCCTAGCTGCAAGGCTTCAGACCCATCCTTCCATAATAGTCAGGGTAAAGGATTGGCACTTGAGATACTTTACAGCCTTCTTTACAGAAAACTACCTATATAATACTGCAGTGGGTTTGTTAAAGAATTGTTACACTCCTTGTCAGCAAGGCCTTGGAAATGAAAACCTTCCATTTTGCTGATAATATAAAACTCTTCAACAATATTCTACCATCAATATTACAATATTTAATATACTGCTGTATTTTGGATTCATCACCAAAGATTTTCCCAAATGATTAGGAAAAATTCCTCATCCTCATTAACATTTGAATTTCATTTAAAAGTTTAACTGTATCAGCAAAAAAGAAAGTTTTCATTTCCAAGGTAAAATTGAAAAAAAATAATTCCTTAGCTAAATGAGTGAATTGTCATCATGTTTTCCTTGGCCCTAAGCTGAGAAAGGGGCTAAAGATTAGCTAGCTGGTTGCAGAGAGCAGAGTCCCACTAAGGAGGACACAGAAAAGGGTAAAACAGTATCCCTGGCACACACAATGCTTTAAAGTGCTATGTATACAGCCTAAGGTTTTCCTCAATAAGCATGGAAACCTCAATGCATATTTACAAGAATTCCTCAATTACGAAAGGGTTAAATCTCACATCAAAACATATATATGTATCCATTTAAAAGTATTATTTTTTTGGAATAATTATATCTCATTAACCTGTTTACAGCTGAATTTTAATGAACATATTTCTTTATTTATTAATGTGCAAGCACTTGTGAGGTTTACCTGTCTGGGTTTAAACAACTTCGCATCAGCTAAGCTGTTTTATAAAAAAAGAATGTTTGAATGCTTATAAATACAGAACTGAGGCAATAAGGATAGGTAAATTTAGAGCAAAATTCATTGCATCAAAAAACATAATCGGGAAGTTTTCATTCCTACAAGGATAAATACCAGGCAGGGTATTTTATTTTTCCCTTCCTCCAAAGGAATGACTACCATCTGGCCTGGTGCCTACTTGTAGTCCTTAAGAATAATAAATATACAGGGTGCGGCAGAACCAATCACGCAGTTTTGAGGAGTTATAAAAAAGAAATCTGGGTATATAAAGAAAAAACGTTTTTATTTTCAAAAAAAGTTGTTCATGTTGGAATGGAATTTCTAGTTTGTAATCACCCGCTAGACGCTTTTTCATTTCCCTATGTCTTTTGTTTTCTCCTAACTGTAAACCGGAAGTTCTGAATAAAGAGCGGCAGTTCGCCATGTGTTTTCCACCTGAGTTGTTCTATGATTCCTAGCTGCTCTTAAATCCTATAGCATCATTCATCTTAACTGCTAATTCCAATAGTTAATGGGCCCAGAACGATATAGTGAGATAGTATTGCGAATCGAGCGTGTATAGTTTAATTTTTAGTTTCTGTTTAGGGTCAATTTATCGACTTAGAAACTGTACGAAAATGGCTGAAGCACATGGTAATGGCTCGACAAACTCTTCGCTGCTATCTATCTCAAAACTCGAAGGTAGGGAAAATTACAGTGACTGGAAGTTTGCTATGAGAATGTATATTATACATGAAGATCTTTGGTCTTGTATTGAAGGATACGATCAGGCCAGTGGCGCAGCCAGGATTTACCAATGGGGGGGGGTCTGAGGAAACGAAAAATGCCTACTTTACAGGGGCTAGTATATTCATGCCCGCTACTTACTACAATATATGTCAATTCTTTCAAAAACTAAATACATTCAAAACTAGAGGAGTTTAACGCTTATGTGGCCAACTTATTACACTTTGCAAGATAGTAGTTTACATAAGCGAACAATTGGAAACTTAACAAGTTTGTTGTTTGGATTTCTGGTTTGGATACGTCCAATATCTATTAAAAACTCATTTTTTCTATGCTGAAGCTTTTTAGTGATTTAGATATAAACTTTCCGAGTCTTCGAGAGCTCTTTCTTCCTAGAGGTTGCAAAGCGTGGGAAGGAAAAAAAATATCTACGGTTATTTGGCAAGCGATATAAAACGTAACATCCACTCATTTGTTCCCCCACATTGGCGCGCCCATGCTTATTTCATTATCTTTCGTTATTTGACTATATCATCAGCAGATTTTGGAATTTAATTGAAATATCGCCTGTCAAGAAAACGCCATCAAGCTATAAAAATTATGATATGAAGTATATATACAGCTTATTGCACAAGGTTTGTATAAGAAACAAAAAATCATTTATATCAGATGAAATTTTCTGCCAGGCTTACAATTAAGCCTGATTTCGTTATTTATGTATTAGCTAAGTATTTCATTGAATGCGTCTCATACCGAAAATTAAAAATTCGGCTGCATTAAAAAATACAGTAGACTCTTGATTATAGTCGATATTATAATTGAACTTGCAGTATTAAAGTCACATACCAAGGTGAAAAAAATGAAGACGTCAACTTACAATTATTTAGACTAAGTAATAGGTGGTTTAACCAGCAAAGAGCTGATGCAAACCCAGTCTTACGCACTGAGTGTTCAAAGAAAACAAATATTTTCCATGAATTGAAATTTTGAATGGGCATTGCATGACCAAGCGGTTAACAGGATAAGTCATGCATTTCGTGGGATTCTATCACCAGAGAAAAAATTGGCTGCATTGAAAATGAAGCTGAAGAATTTAATTCACAGTTTTAACAGTTTATCAAGTTTAATTCAAGTCATCAAGTCACAGTTCCGATAAATATGTGCGTAACTTACGCACACAATACCTTTCAGCTGACAGATTTGCTTCGAAAATGGTATATTATCAATAATATCATCGCAGATTAATTTTTACTGAAATCTTTCATTGCTTCAATACTTTTTCAAATGTTTACGGAAATTCGGTTAGCGAAAATGTTTATTAAATATACATCAAATTAACAGGCAATCATAAAATAAAGATCAGTACATTTTCTATCATCCCGAGTAATGAAGAGTCAACTGTGTGCAGACTTTTAATCGTCTAGAATGCTTAATAAAGGAAAAAGTAGCTTTTCAATTGTCGCTAAACTCATCTTGAGATGTGTCCTCTGATAACAGCCCTAAAATAAGAAAATACTAATTTATGCATCTAATAATGGTTATATCACAAAAAAACACATAGCCATTAACTTAAGTTTTTTCCGATAGCGGCCTCGAGCTGTTAGCGGACTGTAAAAAGAATTTTTGGATGTCCATCTGAATGAAATCCAAACTAAACTCTCCTTCGAACTCTTGTGAATTTTTCGAAAGCACTACTCACAAGCCTATCTTTGAATTTACACCCTTGAAACAGTCACAAGCAAAAGATCTAACTGAGCGTTTTATCAATCTGTTTGTTTCTCAAACGTAATCTTAATCTCTGTTTTCAGGGTGCAAGTTTAGAATTACTTCTCGAATGTTCCCTTGTATTTTTTCGAGGAGTAAACAAATCAGCACTTTCGAATTTTTCTCATGGGAATCTTATGGTGTGAGTCATCTAACTAAAGGATAGGCTTAAGAAGTGCACGTGTTGAACATAGTGTGCGAAACACTCGTATCATTGCGATCGATAGCATCGATGCCCCATTGATATCGGTGTCTACTCTGCTACCGAAAGCATCACCTTAACTGAAATCGGAGCCATATTTACGGGTAGGCGAAGCTTTTGCTGAATTTATCAAGCAAACACATGGCAAGCAGTGTATCTGTATGATTTGCGTGATAACCCCCCCTCAGCGAGGGGGGGGTTTTGTACTCTTCAGCAGAAATAAAAGTACAAAGCTAGTCATAGGACTTGACTCTTGGGGGGGGTTTGAACCCCTAAAACCCCCCCCTCGCTGCGCCACTGGATCAGGCGGATACAACTTCGCAGCCTGTGAGGGAACGGAAGGATCAGAAGGCCCTTGCGAAAATATACCTGATGATTAAGCCTGCTGTGTATTCTCACGTTAGATCGGCAAATTCAGCGTTGGAGGCTTGGCAGAATCTCGCAATAGTTTTCGAAGACAAAGGGTTGAATCGCCGCTTGCGATTGCTATGATCCTTGTGCTCCATCAAGTTGGAGAAATTCACGACGATGGAGGATTACGTGAATGAAGTTATGAGCCTTTTGCAGAAATTAGTCCCTGTGGACAAACCCATGGACGACGAGTTTCTCGGAGCAATCATGTTACAGGGGCTGCCAGATGACTACAAGCCCATGGTGATGGCTTTGGAAAGTTCGGGGGCAACCATTTCCAGCGATTTCGTTAAGTCAAAATTGCTACAGGTTGACAAGTGGGGTAGCGGAAGGGATAAGACGGACTCAGCCCTGTTTCTCGAGAGAAAGAAAGGGGACTCCGAAGATCGTACGCTGCTGGAATTTTGGAGAATCGGGGCATATAAAGCCAAAATGCCCGAGGAAGAATTCTTCTGTAGCAGCACGATCGACGCCAGGCATGCAGAGCATCGAGAGGAAGTCCAGAGATAAGGCATTTTTCGTCGCTCTTGGTGTTTCGACAGGTTCCAGTGACTGGTATGGGGATTCGGGTGCCACAACGCACATGACATCTAGAAAGGACTGGTTTGTGGATTGCTGCCATAAACCTGGTTTGCAAGTGACTGTTGCGAATGACGAAAAGCTCACTGCTGAAGGTATTGGTGACGTGACTGTTAAATTTGATGGTGACGATGATGTCACAACCATTTCAAATGTCTTATATGTACCAAATTTAAAAGTGAATCTTTTGTCCGTTAGCATGTTGATATCTAAAGGGTATGTTGTTGTGTTTGATCGTAATGGGTGCAAAATATTTAATCAGGAGGATGTCAATATTGAGGGAGAGACAAATACTGTTGCCTCAAATGTTGTTGAATATTTCGATTGAATGTTGTTGATGAAATTGCAAATGTTGCTTCTACAAGTAAACTCTCTTACAGATTGTGGCACAATAGGTTGGGACATTTAAGCAAAGTCAAAATGAATGAACTCACGGATGGATTGGCCACAGGTATTTATTTTGTTGATGAGAGTGATGATAATGATGTTTGTAAATCATGTGTATTGGGGAAGCACTGTAGGGCCACTTTTAAGAGTACTGGTCACAAATCTTCATTAAGACTTAATCTTGTGCATTCAGATTTGTGTGGACCATTCCAGGTGCCTTCATGGAGTGGAGCCAAGTATATGTTAACTTTTGTGGACAATTGCACTTGCAAAATTTTTGTGTACTTTATAAAGAGAAAGGATGAGGTCTTGTTATACTTTGAGGAATTCAAAGCTATGGTAGAAAAGGAGACTGAATTATGCATCAAGTGCATTCGCACTGATAGTAGGGGAGAGTATGTTAACCAGAGATTTAACAGTTTTCTAAAGTTATATGGGATTAGGCTTCAGCTAACCATCCCATATTCTCCTGAGCAAAATGGTGTTGCGGAGAGAATCAACAGAACTGTAATGGAGAGAGCATGATGCATGATGGAGGAAGCTGGATGCAATAAGAAAATGTGGGCTGAAGCAGCTAACACTGCTGTCTACCTGATTAACAGGTCTCCTCACAGTGCCTTGGTAAATACTACTCCTGAGGAAAAGTGGACAGGTGAGAAAGTGGATTTATCTCACTTGAGGGTTTTTGGTTGTGAAGCATATGCGCATATACTAGATGTAAAGAGAAGGAAATTGGATGCAAAGAGTAAGAGATTTATTTTGTTGGCTATTGTGAGTCATCTAAAGGATATAGACTCTTTGATCCTGATAACCCAAGTAAGATATGTAGGGCAAGAGATGTCATTCATTTTTAGGAAAAGTTTAATGCTAGTGTAGAAGGGGTTGTGTCTGTGGATTCCGAATTTCAGATACCCTTAACTGAGCAGAACCTCAATGATGAGAGCCTTGATGGAGATGGTCAAGATGTCTGCCCACCAATAGAATCTCATGAAGGACTTCCACATGAGGAAGAAAGGAGATATCCTTTGAGTGATAGACAGATAAAGGCATTTCCTGGTTTTGAACTGTACCTAGCATTAGATGAAACAAAAGAGCCTACATCAGTTACTGAGGCCCTAAATGGTCCTGATCAGATTCACTGGAGAGAAGCAATGGAAAGGGAGATGGATTCTTTTTGGGAAAATGATGTATGGGACCTTGTAGATAAACCAAAGGGTGGAAATGTTGTACATTGCAAATGGGTTTTTAAATTAAAGTATAATGCTGATGGAACAGTGAATAAGTTTAAGGCTCGCCTGGTGGCTAAAGGTTTTTCGCAACGTTATGGTATTGATTATCTCGATATGTTTGCAGCTGTGGTGAGGCATGATACCTCAAGGTTATGTTTTTCTTTTGCTGTTTCTCATGGTTTGCATGTGCATCATTTGGATGTTTCCACAGCTTTTTTAAATGGTAACTTGAATGAAGAAATATTCATGTATGTACCAACCAAAGGATTTTGTTTCAGATGCAAGTAAGGTGTGCAAGTTAAAAAAGGCTATATATGGTCTCAAACAGGCTTCACGCTCATGGTATGAAAGAATGGATGAAGTTGTGTTAAGTGTTGGTTTTAAGAAATCTCAACTTGAACCTTGTGTTTATTTTTGGAAAGAGGGTACATCCATTGTTATAATATGTGTCTATGTTGATGACTTTCTTGTATTTATTAATGATGTAGTGCAGGTAAAGAGACTGAAACAGAAGCTGCATTCTTGTTTTAAGGTAAAAGATTTAGGATCTGTTGTGGATTGCCTGGGAATGAGGGTACAAATAAGTGATGGTAAAGTTAAGTTGGATCAGACTCAGATCATTCTGAACTTACTGAATAAGGTTGGGATGTCAGAATGCAAGCCTGTGTCAACTCCAATGGTTCCTGGTACTTGACTGACCAAGTGTGAATCCTCAAAATGTGAAAGTGTACCTTACCAACAAGTGATTGGCAGTCTGCTTTATTTGTCAGTTTGCACTAGGCCTGACATATCTTTTGTGACAAATTATCTTAGTCAGTTCAATAATTGTTATACAAGTGAGCACTGGCAGTGTGTAAAAAGAGTGTTAAGATATCTTGGGGGTACTAGTGACATGGCTACTGAATTTGAAGAGACTGAAGGAAGTCATGATATTTGTGGTTTTGTCGATGCCTCCTTTGCTAATGATGTTAGCAGGAAATCTGTTACAGGGTATGTTTTTGTGAATGCTGGTGGACCAATCTGCTGGGGGAGTAGAAGGCAAAGTGTAACTGCTCTTTCCTCAACTGAGGCAGAATACATTGCTATAGATTCTGCTGGTAGGAAATCAGTTTATCTGAAAGGGTTAATGTCTGAAATATTTGTTAGAGAGGGTCCAATTCATTTATGGAATGATAACCATAGTGCATTGAAGTTAGCTTTTGATAATGTTCTGCATGCACGAACTCAGCATATTGAAGTTAAGTTTCATCACATCAGGGAACTTATTAAATGTAAAAAGGTGATTCTTGAGTATAAAGAATCTAATGAAATGATTGCTGATGTATTCACAAAGGCACTTAATGTTACTTTTCATTGCAAGTGTATTATGCTTTTTGGAATGTGTATTTGCTAAAAAATGCTGCTGGTCGATTAAGGGAGAGTGTTGAAATGGAATTTCTAGTTTGTAATCTCCCGCTAGACGCTTTTTCATTTCCCTATGTCTTATGTTTTCTTCTAACTGTAAACCAGAAGTTCTGAATAAAGAGCGACAGTTCGCCATGTGTTTTCCACCTGAGTTGTTCTATGATTCCTAGCTGCGCTTAAATCCTTTAGCATCGTTCATCTTAACTGCTAATTCCAATAGTTCATACCGTTCATATTTATTCACTTTTGAAAATTACGTCCTCAAGATGGTGGCCGTTAGCAGCGATACACTTTTGAAGACGATCTCTGAAGTTTTGAACAGCTCGTTCACAGATACTGTGGTGTATAGCGTTCACCTCTTCAATAATCCGCTCCCTTAGCTCTGGTAGGGTGTGAGGGCGACGTTTAAACACTTCTTCCTTCAGATATCCCCAAAGAAAGAAATCGTATATGCTTAAATCTGGTAACCGCGTCGGCCACCCCACATTACCCCTCAAAGAGACCAGTCGCCCGGGAAACATTTCTCTCAAAACATTGAGTATATTTCAGGCTGTGTGAGCTGTAGCCCCATCCTGTTGGAACCACAAGTCCCCTAATCCCTCTTCTTCAACAATCTCTTCCATTCTGGGCTGCAGTAAGTTCTCCAACATGGACACAACGTCCAAAATACATGGTCATGCCTTCCTCCTCAAAGAAGTACGGGCCTATCACCCCAAATTGTGATACGGCACACCACACCGTTAGTTTAGGGGAATGTACTGTCTTTGGTGAATAATTCAGGGGTTATATTCAGCCCAGTAGTGAAAATTTAGTTTATTCACAGTCCCACTGAGCTGAAAATGAGCCTCGTCGCTACTGAAGAAAGCTGCCTCAGGAGGGATCTGTGCAAGCATAAGATCACACATATGTGCTCCAGTACAAACCATGTTGGCTACAGAAATGGGATCCCCGACAGAACAAATGGAGACCACGTGCAAATTCCTTCCCACACGACCGCCTGAGCATTTAACACTCGAAACTGCTTAGTCGGTTCTGCCGCACCCTGTATATAGCACACTTAGAGATAGTCATAATTCAAACAAGCATTATTGATCTACCAGACAGATATCAAAAGCAAGATTGAAGGCATCTAACTGAAGTTCCGTTCTTCTGCACACTATTCATGTTAAACACTGTCATATAAAATCATATCTCACACCCACTCACTCAACAAAATTTGAGCAATAAAATCAGCAAGAAAATCTAACTCTTTCACATAGTTGGTAATGTGTACAGTTTTTCTTGGAGTTTATATTTGACTGAAAATTTAAATCAGTCCATCACAATTCAAAGCATCTTAATTTTTTAACTTGCTCTAATAAATATGGAAAACAATTTAACTAGTTGTTTGGGCAAATTAATTGTACCCTAATAAACATTAGATGAAGTAATATGAATTTTGAACAAACTTACTCAGCTGGACAAAGACATGAACAGTAAAATTTCTGTGATTGATATTTTGCTGTGAGTGCTGAATCATAACTTATAATCATGAAGGTAAACCTAGAACCTTAAAAAAATTAATATTAATATGCAACACTTTATCAAGAATACTAGGTAGATTCAGAAAAACAAAAAGGATATCTTTAGGCACAGGTTTGAAATGGTTGTAATTAGAGTTGAAAAAATGTATCTCTGGATGAGCAAATGGCCTAAAGTGAAACAAGAAATTCAAAAATACAGGGAAACTATGATAATATTTGCTGACTGACAAAATTCACATAAATAGATATCCTCAATCATCATCAGACAGACAGTCATCAATCCCATTAAAATATGGAATATATAATAATAAAAATTTGCTAAATATTGCAAAGATTTATGTATTTGAACTTTCCAGAGTTTGATAACAATTTTACAATGAGCCTTCATACTCTCAATTGGACAGATGATGTTTCGTGTCTCAATTATAGCATACACATTTTCAGGATGGAAAGAATTCAAAGGAGAGTTGTAAGAATAATTGGTTTTCATTGGTAAAAAAACTATATTTTGTTGTTTGATTATAATCAGACATTCCTTAAATGTTGTATCGAGTTTAAACTTGAAACCCATCAAACGAAGGGTTAAAGAGGATTCATTATTTTTAATTCAAATTACTCAACGGTTTTGTCATTTTTAGAAGATTTAATTTCTGTAAACATCACCATAGTATTCTTCACCTCCCAATATTGTTTGATGTATATATGTAACTTATACTGAAAGAAATAACCTGTTTCATAAAAACATAAATTGTTATATAAATATTTCACAGAAAGAGACAAATAATTTTTATGATAAGCTTGATTTCTTTCTCT
Organism: Sympetrum striolatum; assembly: GCA_947579665.1. NCBI lineage: Eukaryota > Metazoa > Arthropoda > Insecta > Odonata > Libellulidae > Sympetrum > Sympetrum striolatum. The sequence goes on from OX388346.1 coordinate 80,266,240, forward strand.
ATTTATACCTTTAAAGGATATGAACTTGTACTGCTTTAGTTTCTTAGCATTTAGCAGATTATATGATAATTATATTCAAGTCTTCCACTCAAATTTGTGCATGTTCTTATTCCGACTCATAAAGGCCATGTTTCCTGTTTGTCCGCAATTAGATAAAATCTGAGAATTTTGAGCCATAATATACTGTACTAATTTAAATAATAACATCTGAAGCTTTAAAGCCATGCTTGCTCAAGTTCAGTCAAATATTCTTTTACTTCCATTGTCCAGTTTTCTTGGTACTTTTAATTTCCAAAATGCATAAAAAAAACATTTCAAAATACACAGTAGAGATAGATAATTCCTAAGTAAAGATATTCTTTGAGATAAAATCCAATCAGAATCTGTATATATAGAACTACTGGAAAGGAAGGTCAGGAATGAGTGCTAAATAGATTGACATAAGAATTGTAATTCAATAACAAATAGCTATGAATACTTAGTATGAGCCAGGTAAGTTATATATCAAAGGCCCTATAGTGCTACAAATGCATCCCCACTGAATCACACAAAATAATTACTCACAACATTAATTTAAACTTAATATTATCAGTTTTTATTTATAGCAAAAAATGAAAAAGCACTTATTAATTATAATAGAAAACTATTTCAAAAGGAAAATTCCCTTATTCTATCCAACTAGTAATATGTATTTTATATGTGTTTAGCTACTGAGTCTCTTCTTTTTAACAAACATTACAATCCAGATCAAACTTTCACATAAGTTTGTGCCCTGAAAGTAGACACAATGAATCCAACCCAAGTGGCTGAATCAGAACTCAGTGAGGTAAGGACACCAATGAGTTGTTACTAATATTAGGTTTAAAAGCTTTCCTGAGCAATTCACAGCATTGAGGACCAGTATAGTTTACAGCTGCTCTTCAATAATAATATTTATTTGCCATTGACCATGAAAATTCAAGTATGAGAATCAACAGGAAAAAATGAATACAATACATAGGGGCAAAAAAACACAAAACAGTATACAAATGAATCTTAGAATCCTCTGCGATCTCTAACAGATGATTTATATGCAAAAGCCCCCATCCCTCATGTGTGAAGTTTGTCTCAAAAGGCCATTGTGTCAGATAGACATATTCCCAGACATTGCACTTGATGCTCTTGCGAACTCTTACTACCTAATATGTCCTCATCCCCTGGACTCATCTTGGATAGAAATCCCTCTGACATTCATTCCCATGACTTAAACAAATTCTAACCCAATATGCAGAGCCAGCACATTGCATCACCATACAAAAGAACATTTAACTATCCTGCATAAAACAAATGACAGCACAGACAGCAATATAGTTTTAGACATCTCTTTAGAAGATGGAATTATCAGAAAAAACACATTTCATAAGGAGCATTCAATGAATACACATTCCAAGTTTACTTCTCTTGCAATTAGTTGATTTATTTGATAATAAACAGCCGAGGATTATTAATCATGATAACTTATTTTCTAATACTGAGAAAATGAAATAGGAAAAATAAAAAAATGGGGGTCGGTTGGTGGGCATTCGAAGCACAGAATATAATATACACAAAATTACATTTGTCATAACCTTAAGTTATTTTAGATTGTTAAAGTTTTTGAAACACGATGTCTTTCACATTGTGTGGTGTGCTTCATTAACAACATCAAAAGCATTTAACCTGTTTCCAGTACCCCTTTAGTTTTTTTTACAAAAAAGCAAGTTCTTTGGGGGTCTTCATAATACAGAAGTGAAAAAAGTGACTTGGCTGGGACTCGAACCCAGGACTCCCACTTTCTGGCAGGTATTCTACATTCCTTGAATTTCTACAATAACATGCTTTACATTGAATCATTCTAGATTATTAGCACACCAGTTTCCCCATATCTGACATTTTTCCTCTCCCCAAAACAATATTTGTGACTGCTGTTTCACTACAGCATCAGCAATTCTTCAATAGAGTTCTGAATTAAATTTTCAGTTTATATAAATTACATGAATTTACCAAGGATAAGTCTAACAAATGGCAAAACTTCCATTACCATTTCAGAATTTCTTAAGCACCCCACTGATCCTATATATCTAATTTACCAACTGCATAACTGCAATCACTTAAATTATTTCCTCCATTCACAAACTGACGCTTGTGATCAGTATATAAATGTGTAAATCTCATTTGTAAGAATGATACATAGCTATTATTTCTATTGCTATTTCTAGATCACCACCAACATTTTTTCTCAAAATATGGTAATCTCTTCTTGTAGTACTGTACTGTACCACAAGAATCAGTTTTATCATTTAAGAGAAATTCAGTTTAAGACCTGTGCCTTGATTGTCTGAACACAGGACTTACTTAAATACTTATCCAAAGGTTTAAACCTAGTTTATTCAACAGTCCTACATAGCCAGACCAACCAACCTACTTCTTTCTGATATACATGATTAAGTCCAAAATGATTCCAGCCATGCAATCACAAAGTGAAAAGCTAAGTTCCAAATGTATTGCCCTTTGAATGAAACTAAGGGCTTGTCTGTCGATAGAATTTTGCATCCATGCACTATCCATGGGTAAAAAACCTGAGAACATCTTTGCTTTGGAAGAAACAATGGAATGTTACTACTTTTGTAATACATAGGCCTTTTTTTCCATCATTGAACACTCATGGTAGGTTGGCAGTTATTTGCAAAATACAAACAATAGAAACCAAAATGAATTGTTCCCTAAGCATACATAGCAATAAGACTTGGGATTTCCGTCTATGAATATAAAATTATAGATATTTGCAAAAATAATCATGCTCACAGAATAAGAAATATCTCAAATAATGTTTCAATGATTTAAGTTTACCAAATACACAAAAAGAGATGATAAATTACAACTTTTCAAGAACTTCAGCTAATGGAAGTGATGGAATTAGCCATTACTGTGTGGAACTCAATTACAATTAGGTAGATATCAAAATACTTGGGTTTTCTTCCACAAAAAAATTTATGGTGAACGGGTTTAAATTAATTAAAGTCATCATAAGACCACGAATGAGAATTGTTGATATTGAAAAAATTGTTTCATTTTTCATTCAAAAGATTGGTACAGAAAAGAGAAAAATGTATGAGCTACTGAGGAATGAGAACGCTGTATAGTGGAACTGATTAAGACCTCTCTTTATGGAATCGCAAGTGTTACTCGTATAGTTATTGTGCTTCACTTCTGGCATAGTCAGGAAAGAAAGGACAAAACAACTCAACTCCTCACCCAGCCTAGTTAGCTGCATTCCTCTTCCCTAGCTGTTGGTAGGTAATGATTGAGGAAGAGAGGTTCATACAAACCGGCCTTCGAGTTGAATACTTGCTAGAACTACCTGAATGTAGCGTTGCAATGAGATACATAGCAGCAAATCTAGATTTTATTCTCAAATTAATACTGGTATTAACAGAGATTTAATACCACCATGTTCTTTAATTCCATTTCATCTCAAACGAAACAAGGAAGAGAAATAAATAATAAGAAAGTAGCTGAATATATCACTTGATGCAACCACCAATCGAGGTTTAAAAATTAGATGAACTGCATTACACAAGATATCAATTCTGGTAAAATTTCACTTTAGGACTGAATTTTACCTCAATTCTTATTAATTTAAGTAACATTTAAAAATTATCGCTACTTGAGAAATTACAGTGAAATCCCGGGTAGAAACTAGAAATTTACCTCCCGGTTTAACGTTCCCTTTTCCCGGCTCACAGGTTGAATTTTGGTCCCAATTACAACTTTTGTACCTCGAATCTTACCTTTCTCATCATCTAGAGTCGATTTTCCTAGATCCAGTAAAAAAACTTCGATCGATATTTCACTCTATCATTAGAGTTCTCGATTGGAAATTGTACACGCTAAGTCCCAGTAAAAAGTATATAACATTTAAAAACAGCATCCACAAATTTAACTAAACACATTCTAAATTTGGTCACCGACCCCGAAAGTTACCAATACCTGTGCAAATACAACGAAGGTTGTGGGATTATTCAAATAAATTCTGTTGTAATAACGTATTTTGAACCTGCGAAAGGGGCGCCAATTCTAAGCATCCATGGCCGAAACTTCACATTCACGTCATGTTCGATAATCGATTAACACTTCGGCTAGTTCGAATTTTATCTGAAACAGATATTTGAACAAATATTCAAAGGATAAGAATGAAAACAGTAGTGAACATAAAAGATATTTTTTATTTGTCGATTAACTCATGAGACGCTGAGTTTATCTGATATACACAAATAAAACTTTCAGTTGCGAACAATTCTTCACCACTTTGTCCAAAAGTCTTCCTTGACTGCTCTAACATTCAGGAACAAATGTTGATATGACTGCAAATGCAGCATTTTCTACTTAATGATATTCACAAGAACTTTCAAATATTCAGCCTTAAACATGTGATCGAATATAAATCAACTAGTAGCGGGGAATTCCGGTCTCACTCTGTTTCCAATACGTTTCTTGAATACGTATAACTTCTTCTTTCCATAATCTTTCTGATGCAGTTCTTCTTTAACTTTATTGGCGATATCCTCAGTTTCAAATTCGATGTAACAGAACCTGAAAGAAAGCAACGATGTAGTTTTCAATCCAAATAAAGAAAACATGGTTAGGAATAAAAGTTCGTTATTTACCTTGTCTTTTGGCGCGGAAATTTCACCGATACAATATCCTTGTGTAACTTCATTACCACTTTTTCGTCCCTGATTTTTTCGGGAAAACGTACATACAGCCATTTAGAAGCATCCATATTTAAAAGCAGAGCGAAGAGATCTTAATTATAACAACAAATTCACTTTAAGTAAGAGCTCAAAATTTCTGAACAACAATGAATGCGTGCCCAAGCCAGGATAACGAATTTGATGCCTCTTGCGGAGCTTACGGTACTAACGGCAAACAGCCAATAAATTCAAAAAGTTGCCAAGTTTACTCGATAGGTGAAGCTAGTATCGTTGTTCTTGGTACGAAACTTAAATCTTACTAATTTTCGATTGTACCTGAGTCACATTATATAGAAGTACGAACTTTTTTCTTATGCTATTATAGAAGAAAATGTAAAATCTAAACTTAAGAATATTAATATTGACTGTACATTTCAGTTCGAAATAGGTTATAAAGAAGAAATCAAAACATATAATTTTTATTTTAAATAGACAATTTTAGTCTAAACGTTAGTGTTAATTTTTCCTTTTGGCTGCCACTTTCATTGTAGTTCGCATGTTTAGTTACAACGTAAGTGCAATGCATTCGCAATGAATTAAGTGAAATAGAAATGCTACTAAACAATGGTAATTTACACATTCTTTGTTTCTGTGAACACTGATGGTTATCTCATGGTGAATTTTCATTTTACGGGTTAATCAACTACAAGCTAGCCAGCATTTTCTGCCGTGAAGTATCAAAAAATGGCGGTGTTGCAATATACGCGAAAGAAGGCATTCTTTTTGAAGAGATTGATGTAAGTGAATTTTGTGTCGAGTTGCACTGTGAGATCTGTGCAGCTATGCTTCCGATGTTTTCCCTAATTGCTTTGTCTGTGTATCGCTCTCCAACTGGAGATATCAATATTTTCCGAAATTGACTAGAAAATTTACTACTATACCTATTTATCAAAACTAGCTTTAAGTTAGGTAAGTTTAAACTTGTTTGTTGTGGCGATTTTAACTTGGATATTCGTATGTCTTCCCCAGATGTGTTATCCTTTAAAAATCTTTTTATTTCATTTAATTTATATCATTCAAATGAAAATCCAACCAGATTTGAAGCCTACTTGGATAATATTTTCTTAAATTTAGACAAATGGCTTTATAGGACATCAATCTTCGACCCTTGCATTTTTGACCACTCTTCCTTGGTTACCAGTATTTCTTTCTATAGTTTTGATAAATAACAAGTCTGATGAAGTGCCTTGTACTTATGCATCACTTCATTAGGAATTGACAATTTTAGATTTCTTCTGAAAAAAATCCTTACTGCTAACGGAATCACTGATAAATGTTACGACTCTTTTGATGAATTCATTGAATTTCTGCAAGAGGCTGTTCATCATAGCACTAAAACTAGACTCATCAGAGAAACTACTAGCAAAAGTAAATCCATAACCAGCAATTGGTTTGCATCTGAGCTTTTTTCTATGAAAAATGAATTATTGAATTTGTATCATACTTATACAAGTAGCAGGAATTCACTCACCAAAGATAACTATTTCCAGTTTAAAAATCATTATAAAAAATGTTTACAGGATGCTAAAAGCAGAGCCATTGAGTCTTATATAAACATCTCCCATAACAAATGTAAAGCAGCTTGGGCAATTATAAAAGAGGTAACTTGTCAGAATTAATCATTTAATTGTCCCAGCATTAGTACAGATGCATTTAACAACAGTTTTCTGGATTCCGTAGAATCTCTTATTAATAATATTCCTCAGTCTATGTTCAATTATAAAGAGTACTTATCCAACTATATGGAGTTGTTGCAGCCAACTTTTCCTGGAAGCTTATTTCTCCAGTTGACATTATCAATATTATTGTTTCAAGAATGGCCAACTGCAAAGACATCTATGAAATGACACCCCATTTGCTTAAGTCTGTTTTAGACTTGATTGCAGTGCCACTATCTAATCTTATCAATGATTCACTAAGGTCTGGACTTTTTCCCGACCAATTTAAGGTTGCTAGAATTATACTCATTCATAAAAAAGGTTCAAGAGATGACCCATTAAATTACAGACCTATCTCCATTCTCCCAGTCATATCTAAAGTTTTTTAAACCGTTATGTTTAATCAACTATATGAATATTTTGAAAGTAACAACCTATTTGCATCCTCTCAGTTTGGATTTCGTAAGGGAAGGTCCACCTCTCATGCAATAGAATCCCTAGTGGATGTAATTCATCAAGCTTTTGAAAGGAAAGAGAGCACCTCGGCAATCCTATGTGATCTAAGCAAGGCCTTTGACTGTGTTTCCCCTCAAATAATTCTATCTAAATTATATTTCTATGGAGTAAGGGGTCACTCCTTTAAATTAATGGAGTCCTACTTGCTAAACAGAAATCAAATAGTAATTTCTAATCGTCATAAATCTCTTAAGAGGAAAGTTATATTTGGTGTTCCTCAAGGCTCAGTGCTTGGGCCTTTATTATTTCTTGTTGCAGTCAATGACCTGGAATTCTGTATACCTTGTAAAACAATCCTATATGCAGTTAGTCCATCATAATAATGTCCTTCACAAATCTCATTTTAAATCTGAGACTTTACTAGGTGTAGCCAAAGACTAGTTCAGTGCCAATGGTCTTATTTTAAATCTCAACAAAAATCAATCAATTACCTTCTCTTTGAGCAAATTACCTGTTAATAATGACTGCGTGAAACTCCTGGGATTCTTTCTTGATCCCAAATTAACTTGGAAAGAACATATCAATAATCTCTGTTGCAAATTATCAAGAGTAATTTTCATGCTACGCAGACTAAAATTATCTGTTTCCGATGTATACCTGCGAACAGTATATTTTGCCTTTTTTCACACTCATGTAATGTATCGAATAAGAGTGTGGGGACAATCTGCTCATGTTCACAGTATATTACTTCTCCAAAAAAGGCAATAAGATTAATAACTGGCTCCTCCATAAGAGACCATTGTAAGCCACTGTTTCTTCAACAAAGGATTATGCCAGTATATTCCTGTTTTATTTTTGAATCACTCCTCTATGCCAAAAACAATTTTCATAAGTTTAACCTGCGTTCCAGTATCCACTCATACAATACTCGTCACTCTGAACTTATTGATATTCCTCAACATCGACTCAAGAAGACTTAAAATAGCCTAAATTACTCTGCAATTAAATTTTTAATAAGCTACCCTCAAGAGTGAGAGATACACCTATCGAAAACTTTCAGAAAGTCATTCATGACTGGATTTTATTAAATCCATTCTACTCCATTGACGAATTTTTAAATATGAATATCAACATAGTTTAATTCTTTAGCCAACATAACTAATATTATGTTCTTTCTAATTTATTATGCTGTATAATTTTGTTCTTTGAATTAATATGTCCTTTGTGTGATTTTTGTGTTTTATGTTTCATTGCTTTGTCACTCCAATTTTGTTTTACATATCTGCTGTATATCACCTTATCTGTTAGTTCATATGTTTGACTATGCCTATACCTATTTGGTCTTTGGTAAAATAAATATTATTATTATTAAGTTCAGCGCTACATCAATTTGCTCATATGGACGATGGTTCTCAAATCATAATAATGAGCCCACTTTGTAATTGGATAGAATATAGTATACAAAACAAAGAGAACTATAAAAATAGACAACTTTAAATTGAGGAAATAAAAAAATGTTTTTGGCTTATGAAACAGTGGAATAGTTGTGTTCTGGCAATTACTTTTGAATAAAGATTTCAATTATGCCTAAGTGTCCTTCTGTACCTTTTCATTTGAACACCCCTTGTATATGCAATAAAAAGTGGTCACACTGCAGTATAGTGGGGAGGTCAAACTATTCAGTTTTTAACATAGTACATTAGCCAAATGTAAATAACATTGTATAATATAGCACAATTTCTATGATACTACCAAAGGAACTTACTTCAAAATTTTTAGATCTTTTGGTTACAGATATTTGTTAAAATAGTGCAAATTACCTATATTGCATTTAAAATGCAAATATTGAAAGAACAGCCAAATTCCTGGCCTAAAATTTGGGTTCTTTCGAGGTTATGCTTGACAAATATATTATGCTATATGACAAACTCTGTCACCTTCCTCAGGGCTGCTCTGAGGTGCCGTGATAGTAGGATCAGTTTGACAAAGGTAGGAATAACCTCCTTGTCACGGCATCTCTGTAAGAATGCCAGTTGGAAACTACTGCAAGGGGCACGTTTTCAAATTCATCAATCTGACGAGTGATGGATTACTGATTACTTTGATGGATCAATTATTTTGTTGAATTTAAGAACAGTTCGTTGGTTTGTCTGCTGTTTGATAATATGGCTACTGTTGCATTTACAACTTGTTTCATCTCCATAATTCTTTAAACTCTGTTGAAATGTAATTCATGGCATCATTTTTGTTTGTTGCATTATAAATACGTTATATTTCCCATTGTAAGTTGCCATTTACTAGCTTTTTATGAGGGTTTTGATATTAACATTTGAATGACCCACTACTGCCATCAGAACCATCGGCTCTTCATCGGGAATTATTGTTGATGGAAGCAATGGACATCTGTGGAAAGCATCATAATTCCATTGGTGAATAAAACAACGGTTTGTTGGATCCATCGATGAATTTAAAAACGTTCCCAAGCCATCAACCAGAAAAGCCTGAGATCATTCTGATGAACATGCTGCAAATTCCACCCCCATGGGTAACCTTTGCTGGCTGCAGGCATAGTAGTGATGTAGGAAAATCGGGACACAGGGAAAACACATGACATGAAGGAGTTGAATGATGGTCTTCCAAAGTCAGGAGAGGTGTATTGGGGTTAATCAGTAGCATAGAAATTTTTTGTATGCCAATGCATTTTCTCTATTCCTTAAAAAAGTATGCACTAATCTGTAACAAGCAAGTTAAAGTTCTAAATTTTAAAGTGCTACCTCTATTTTTCAATCATTAAGAGACTTAAGCACTTAACTTAGAGAAATAGAAAGTGAGGAAAATGTTGAAGATGATGAAATTGGACCTGGGATACTAAACAGTGAAATAGAACAGGAATTGAGGGATATGAAAGGAAATAAAGCAATAGGTGTTGATGAGATCCCAGTTGAGTTCCTCAAGAACCAGGGGTACAAGGGTATGAAATGTTTCTATGATTTATGCAGGCAAATGGTCTGAGGCTTTTAACAAAACCATCTTGATTCCTTTACTAAAAAAATAATGCGACTGAATGTTGGGATTAACGTACAATTAACCTAATATCTCAAGTGGCAGAAGTACTTCTAAGGGTCCTGAATGAACATATCGAGGGAAACATTAAAGGGCAAAACGGAATGGGAAAGTAGAGAAGTCTGTATGGTATGTAGACAATAAACTTATTGTTTGTGATTTTGAAAGGGGCTTGATTAAATAATATTGAAAATTATTATATAAAATACGCTTAGCAAATTCGCTAAATATTAAGCAAATGGAAAGATAAGTTAATGGCAAAGGTGGGTAGAGAAAAACTAGAGCAGGTAGACATATTAGCTTATTTGGGAGGGAATATGAAAAGATGAGGTTTGTAAAACAGGAAGGAAGGAATTGACCAAGGAAGTTTTCATGAAGCCAAGGGAATTCATCACCAAGGTCTTAATAAAACGTGAACCTTAAGGAAGAAATCAAACATTAGGAGGCCTTCGAGACATGGGTTGACATAGAATGGAAAAAGTAGGCTGAGATGATAGGAAAATACACACAAGAGCTGAAGAGTTAGGGAAGAGGGATTTAATAGAAGAATCTAGAGGCCAAATTTTGAGAGAAGAGGGCCAGCTTAAGAGTGATCGAGGGTAGGGAAAAAAAACAGAGAAGACAAAGAGAAACGACGTTGGATGACTGAAAGGGTGGAATGAACTATGAGGACGTGAAGGAGATGGAATTTAATAGGGATTTTTGTTGCACATGAGCCTACAGAAGGGTAGATCACTTATGTATATATATATATATATACACAGGAAGATACTTTTTAAAATAACAATCTATGAAATAATATATGTTTGACAACCCCAAACAGAGGAAATGAATGCTGGTCAGACTACCGTGAGTAAGAAACTTTATTTGATCACAAAATTACATTACACTTGCATATCTAGCATAGTTCAGTCAAGTTTCCTTTACCTATTTCCCCAGAAACTTTATCCACTGCAATACTTTCACAGGAACTCAATTACAGTATGTTATAATTGAGCCTTTCAGACAAATAAAATTTGAAATAGACAAAAAGTCTCAGCATGCAAACCAATTATGGGATTGGAAACCAAGTGAATGTTATTTGATTGATGCAATTTTAGCATTAAGAGTAACAATTTTCACTGTCAGAGCTTATCCATGAAATACGGCTGGCCATTATTAGAGCGACGGGCAGTCAGTATATCACATCCTCTATCAGTAACCAACAGAGTATGTTCAAACTGAGCAGAGAGCATTCCGTCTACTGTAACAGCTGTCCACCTGTCTGGCCACAACTCATCTCTCCAGTTACCTGTTGAAAATAGAATTGCATCATTAATTTGCTCCAGAAGTGAGACTGAATTTTTCATGCATTTAATTAACAGGATTACATCCTAAGATAATTTCCTAGAGAGTGAAGATAAATATCTTGGAAATTACAACTTATAAACTGTAAGAAGAATTTGTCTTCTTTTGAAAAACCATTCTCAGATTCATTTATTCTTAAGAGTTACTTTTAATTTGGAAATTTTAAATCATGAGGTCTTTCAATGTTTTATTTCCAAAGTCTTCTATCACATAGCAATTATACAATTATCAAAATGAATCTAATTACCTAACTTAAGAACTTCAGCACAAAAATAACTGAAAAATTTTAACTTTGATATATTAAAAATAGAACATCATCTTCTAGAAATCTTTGAATTTGTTGGGATACACCTAATTACAGTGAAATCCTGATCTTACATTTCCCTGGATCTTACATTGAAATAATGAGGCTGCAACAAAAGACAGGAAAACAACATTTGTGTGAGTTTTACTTGTGAGGATCATGTATGAATTACGACACAAAGAAAGAAAGCTTTGATTATTTACGTATTTATAGGTTTACATTTTAAGTCGACAGAATTTTATGCCAGAAGTTAGATATACATAGACTGAAACTTATCTTACATGTTACTTCAAAATGAAGGGAGAATAATAACCATATGTATTTGGCAGCCATTGTGTTTAACCATCATGAATTTCATGAACTAAATTCACCTGTTATCAATTATTTGTATATAATGATTATCAAAAAAAACATTAAATAACAAGAAGTTATTATATTATAGTCAAATATTATCAGTGATATTTGTCTTTTTACATGAATTGCTTGAATTTTCCCAATCACATGATATGGTGAAGTGATAGATAGATAAACTGAACATTGAGTTCAATGTATATAATCCTTGATTTTAAGGATGAATTTAAGTATGAGCTTACCTTCAGATATCATTGGCTCAATGGTAAAGCAATGTCCATACTTCATGATCCCAACTGCTTTGTTTTCTGAAAAATAAAATTATGAATCATGAAAACACTAATTCTATTCTCAGCAGCTCTTTCTTTTATCTGAGAAGTTCAAAATCTGGACTCCTCTGTTTAAATTATTTGAGACAAACTTTCTAAGGAAAAGAAAGAATTCTAAAGTTAGGCCAGGGGATAATCCGCCACAAATACTTTATTTAACAGCAATTACTTTAGAAGTTGTAAATCAAAATGAAACTTCTAAAACAATGAAAATACTTTTAAAACTACTTTAAGTGTTATTTCTTTTAACTTTATTAGTATTCTTGCAGTAGAATAGATTATCCGTAAATTTATGATGAAAGCAAGTCTAGATTCTGCATTTTTTCCAAATGATGCATATGTTCAGGTAGCATTACTATAGCTAGAAACTCATTATATACCTAAGAGCATTCAGATAAGCCAATTATGAATTAATGAATCAAATTTAGCAAGAGATGGCAAAATTTGATTACTCTAATAGAAATTTAATGAAAAATTGGACTAATGTAAAAAGAATTATCAGCAAAACTTACTAGCATAATGTGGTATACTGGGAGCAGTATGGAACAACTTATGTATTCCATGTCCACAGTAACTTCTAACCACCGAGAATCCATTGTTTTGTGCATGCTTCTGAATTATGTTGCCAATCTCTCGGTATTTCTCTCCAGGTTTCACTGAGGTAATGGAAACAATGTTTAGGAGCTTTCAAAGAGTAAAAACAAAGCAAAGAAATTACAAATAGAAAGCCTCAATCATCCAGTTATATATTCTAGGCATTTAACATTTGATTTCAAAACTGAAGTCATTGTTAAACATGAAATCGGAAAAATTCACACAGCATTTAGATTACTAATATTGGTTTGCTGACCGAAAAAGCTAGAACTTGAATATGGTCATGAATATTGCTGCATCAAGCAATCAAGCACTTAGCATAGCTTTCATTTCCGTTCCTTTTGATATAACAACAGAAAACTCAATATTTTTTGCAATCTTAACAAGCACAGGACAACCATGTCAACATCAAAAATGAGTGAGTATCAACAAACTAACTTACATATTAAAATTATGAGTGTCTTAAAACTACGCAAAGGACTAAATTAACAATATTATGTCAATATGATATTTACATAGTTTATGATGTGATACCATATTTGAAATTTATAAGTCTTATTAATTTATATTGATTACAACTTACAAAGTCAGCCTTAAATACTAAACTAAATAAAATGAGTTCATAAAGCTTTTTCAGTATTGGGACATCGTTAAAAAGTTTGAACACAATGAATGATTACAAGAAAAATATCATAAGATGTCTGACAAGAAAGTTAAGATCGTGGTTATATTTTTCTTTCCTTAAAAGAACATACTGTATACACCCACGTATAAGATGCAGCTAGGTTATTGGGACTGTATTCTACAATTTTTTAATGTACCCATGTATGGTATGCATATTTCCGTACAATTTGATTTCTGTCACTTTAATTCTGTCAAATAAAGCAAAATTAACTTTATCTAAACAAGATATTTCAATGCCTTAACGCCAATTGCAACTTTCATGTCACAACTTAACTTAAAAACTGAGTTAAGTTACAGAAAAGAATAGCATGAGATTCGGTTGTTTGAATTAATGTGAAATTAAGAGCGCCTTGTTGACTACATAATGTACACAAAGTAACAACTGACTACAGGAAACAACCTGGAGTCAGTTGTTTCTTTCTGTTTATTCCTTACGTGTAGATACATATATTATGCGGTCTTTCATCTATTTTCAACAACAAGTAATTAATTTCTGTTTATTTGTACATTACGCGATCCTCTGTTTGACGCAGCAAGTAATTAATTTCTGTTTATCATATCTTTACTTTGGACAGACAAAATGAAAGTTTCACGGCAAAGTTACACTGCTAAATTTAAACTACACATTTCCCAGTATGCAATGGAACATAGAAATCGAGCTGCGGGGCGAACATTTGGACTAAATGAATGAATCGTAAGACAGTGGAGGAAAGTAGAGGAAAATATCAAAATGATGCCTAAAATAAAAAGAGAGGCACGCAGTGGGAAACCATATCACCCTGAGTTAGAAAAAAGTTTATTGCAATGGATTACAGACACAAGAAGGGACTGTCTTGGTGTGAGTACATCTGCTGTTCGTGTTCAAGCTTTGGGATTATCCAACCAACTTAAGATTAAGAACTTCAAAGTATCCTTGAATTGGTACCATCGCTTCTTCAAGAGGAACAGCTTATCAATCCGCCAACGCACAACAATTACTCAGTGATTGCCCGAGGATTACTCTGAACAACTAATAAAACATCAGGCATACGTAATTAAGTTCGTGAAGGAGCATAATTTTCCATTGAATAAAATGGGAAATGCTGACCAAACCCCACTTACATTTGACATGCCGTCAGACTCAACGGTAAATGAGAAAGGTGCAAAAACTGTTCAGATAAGAGGAACAGGAAATTATAAAAAGATTCACGGTTATGTTGGCATGCATGGCAGACAGAACAAAACTTCCTCCTTATGTTGTATTCAAGCGAAAAACTACCAAAAGGCAAGTTACTTCCTGGAATCATAATAAGAGCCCAAGAGAAAGGATGGTTTGATGACAAAATCTTCGATGACTGGATAGAGACAGAGTGGAAAAGAAGACCTGGTGGAACGCTGAAAAAGAGATCGATGTTAGTCCTAGATGCTTTTAGAAGCCACACTCAGCCAGAAGTGAAGAGGAAGCTTCAAACACAGACCTTGTGATTAATCCAGGTGGGATGACTTCAATTTTGCAAGCAATTGATGTTGTTGTAAACAAGCTTTTTAAAAAAATGATGAAACGTAAATGGTCAAATTGGATGATTAAGGGCGATCACTCATTCACAAAAGGAGGAAGAATGAGGAAAGTAGAAGTATTATCACTAGAGGCACGAATTTTTCGCGAAACGATTTTTTCGCGGAATGACGCGAAATATCAAGATTATTTGGGATAATGCAAAATTTATTGTCCTAAGCGAAAATAATGCGATTTTTAAAGAATTTTAACTGGATATTTTGCAAAAATGTTGCTTATGTAGCAAAACCTCTACCTATGGAACGTCTTTTCATCGTAAAATCCTCATCGTCGGCCAAAATTCAAGCATGTAACAGAGGGAAACATCTTTGTATCGAACCCCATTATTTTCGACAAACCTCCGCACTTATATAGTATTAAGAGTGAGACCTAGAGACCGCGAAACTATCTCCACCGAATGAAATATTCCGTGTTAAGTTTTGTTCATGCTCTCACTTGTTTTCTCATTTCTGCAGGAAATATTACTACTTCCGACTATTAAAATCTATCATTTTAAGCCCTGACGGAAAATTTCCAATTGAATTCATTCAAATACCCGTACAATATTAATCATTGGACGCGTTCTACATGTACAAATCCAACGATTTTACACATCTTAGTGACCTTTAATTGTGAATCAATCCATCAAATAAGTTATGTTAATCATAATCCGTCTTGTATTCTCATCTTTCTTCGTCCGATTATAGATAGGTAAATTCCGTAATTTTCAATTGAGGTAGTAGTAAAAAATTGCCATAATTTTCAGGGGCAGCGGTAATTTACGAAAATTACCGCTGTAATTTCCGAGTTGCACGTCTCAACGTCTGAGCGAGCACCAAATTTCAAGCAGTTACCAAGCAATATTCGTTTGTTTTTTTTTCTCATTGTCGCAGCGCGATTTCTAACTTTGTCCCGGCACGAATGTCACATTAGTGATTACATTGTAGTCCCCGCGGAAGCCGGGTTCACATGGGAGTGGAATAGAAGGAATGGATTGTGATTGGCTAGATGCTTTTCCACTAGCTGTCTGTTCCGTATATTCCACTCCCATGTGAACTCGGCTTGAGACATCCCTACATTGCATAAATTGACCTAAGGAAAATGCCGAAAGCAGTAATTGTGTTTGACCGCGAAAATCAGTTTCGTAGTGAAGGTTTCTATGTTTTTGATAAACAGAAGAAAATATTAATGTGCAAATACTGCAACTGCCGAATTGAATGGGCACGTAAAGATACCTGTACTAAGCACTGTGAGGGTGCAGGACATAAGAAATTCAAAGAAGAAGCAAAGGAGAAGGGTCAATCGGTGAAATGGCAAGCTTCACTCCAAGAAACCTACCAAAGTTCTAAAATGGCACGAGTAGAAAAAAATCATTTCGTCATGGCCACCTGTAAAGCATTTTTGGAAGCCAATATTCCAATGGAAAAACTATATATCCTCAGTCTGCGATCGTGGATGAGTGAATACATCCCAGGTGAGCAACTATTTAATTTTTCTCTATATTTTTTAGCTAGTTATACTGATCTTTTTCCATATAACCTTTGGATATGGCTTGCTTTAACTTCTAAACTTAACCTTGCTATACTTAAAATTATGTATACTATCTGTAACTCTGACGATATGGTGTTTCTCTATTCAAAAGATACTACTGGGCTGGGCCAGATAACATGGAAATTTTGTGTTGCAGTTCATATTTCGTATTATTTCAGGTGCTGGAGATTTGCCTTCAGCTGATATGATGCGGAAGACTTACATCCCTCAAGTCCGAGAAGAAGAGGAGGCATTTTTGAGACAAAAAGTAAAAGACCAACAAATTTCAATTCTCTGTGATGAAACGACAGATAGAAAAGGGCAGTGTGTTTTTCTAGTTTAAATTAAAATCCTAGAATGTAGTGACAGCTCCAAATTGTATGTTGGGGGGGCAAAGATTTTATCCAATGCTAATGCTACTGAATGTGGTCGGGCAATAATGGATGTTAATAAGTTGGAAATTTCTTTAACAAATGTTTCTTGTATCGTTACTGATTCTGCTGCATATATGAAAAAGTGTGTTGACAGTCTGAAAGTCCTGTTTGGTGAGTCCCTGGTGCACATACAATGCTGGGCACACAAACTTAATTTAGTGAGCAATATTTTTCAGATTCATTTAAAAGAGTTAAATGAGTGTATACTGCAGGTGAAAAGTGCATTTCTGAATACGAGAAAAAGAAAACATGCATACCTTGCTTTCGTACAGCAGAAGTATTCAGAGGGTGAAAAGAAAGCTAAGCTTTTTCCATCTCCTGTAGCTACTTGCTGGAATTCTTGGCACAAGGCTGCCATTTATGTTAATGAGTATCTCTCTGATATCCGAGAATTTTTCTCATTTGTGGGTGAGGGAGGAAGTGCTGTACATAGGTTAAGTAGCCTGACCGAAGAAGAGGTTGCTATTATACAGTGCCAAGCAGCATTTGTTGTTGAACATTGTCAACCGATTGTGAAGTTGCTAGAATGCCTTGAGGGTGCATATCCTTATTCATACAAACTACAAAGCCAATTAATAGACATAGGAAATAGGCTAAAAATTGTAAGTGATGGTAGTTTTGGGAATGACACATCTGGTCTAATAAAAAATCTCCCAAAAAAACTTACACCTGTGCTGACGGCAGCATTAACTAATGCAGCCACGAAGGCAAAAATCAAGCTTTCACAGTTACAGCATGGAGATACTGCCAAGGGATTTCTTCATTCTATTGGCCAACTTTTTGATGAAAGGTTCATGAGATCCACTACAAATAATGATATTATCAGGGCCTCAAAGCATCTACCATTAATGGCAGCTCTATCTTCACAAGTGGTTCTTAAGGGTCATGCTGCTGTTAAAAGTGCACTCACGAAAGCACTCTCTAATGGATCTGAATTTGACCTCATGTCAGAATTACTCAACTTAAAAAAAGATCATGCTGAGTTTGTACATGCAAGTGTTAAATCACTGTCGGTACCAGTGTCTAATGTGGACAGTGAACGTGGATTTTCAGCATATACAAATATTGTAAGTGACCGTAGAACAACTTTGACACCAGAAAATGTTGAACTTGTGTTATCTTTGACATTTGGAGATTAATTGTACTGCAAAATATTCAGATGAATGATTATATAGTGTATTTTTGTGTATTTACCTCAATTATTGTAACCCTATGTCTACGTTATACCTATGTAACCCTTTCTGTATGTTATAGACAAAACCATGCATGTACATTCCAAGAGTAAAATAAATATATTATTATTAACTGTTGTAAATACATTAAAATGTAAATAAATTTTCTCCAGGACAGCCATCAATATAGTAATGCAAGGTATCACCAAATGGCGGCTGAGAAATCTTGGATGAATCAATATTTTTTAAACACCGAAATTTAGAGCCATTTCCCATTTTTTATCCCAAAATGGGTAATTTTTAATGACGAAATTTGAGAGTTTTATTCACCACAAATTCTTGCCTCTAATTATCACCATCTGCAAGTGGATTGTGGAAGCTTGGGCTGAGTATAGCCACTATAGTAAGGGGGTTTAAGAAATGCTGTATCAACAACAGTTTAGACGGCACAGAAGACAACTTACTGTGGGAGGATGATGACAATGATGCCGCGACCATAGAGAACGTAAAGATATCTTCCGCAGAAGATTCTGAAGAATCCAATGACAGTGACCAGGAATTTTTTGGATTTCGCATCTGTTAAGAAGGCACGTAATAATGTTTTCTCGATAAGAAACATCCTGATTGTACTCAAGTATAATAAGCAAATAAATGTGATATTTTTTCTTAAATTTAAGTTTTTTGTTAAAATAATTAACAATAAAATGCGTGAGAACACCCTAAGCGTTTAATACTGTCCTAATATCGAACACACCGAAATTCGTGGGCATTTCACAATCTTGATCTATCATAATAAATACCATGGAAAATCTATACCCTCCTAAAGATGCACCCAGCATTTTAACCTAATTTTTTTGTGAAAAAAATGTCTTATACATGGGTATATACGGTAATTCATGCATTAAATATAAATAGCTAAGACAATAGTTTAGTCACCTATTTCAATTGACTTTTCAAGGCATTCCCATGTCACCTGCGTTAGTTTTTTGGCTGTAGGTTTCACATCACCAATCAGGAAGGTTTCATTCAAATCTCCATGATAACCCCTATGGTAAACAGTGACATCAACTGAAATACAAATTAAAAAAAAAACTTATTATACTGATCAATAAATATTGAAGACTGATAAAATATTATCATATAATCAATGAGGAAATTAATTACCATAAACAACCATGAGAGTAAATGTCATTTATCATTTTCATAACAGGAATAATTATTACTAAAATCAATAGTAGACAGAAACAAAGCAGGAGTGAAAAATAATGACATGACAGGGATTCAAATCCAGGTCTTCTGCTTTCCGGGGCAGATATTTTAACCACTTATGTATCTCATCATATCACTCTGTTAACAGACAAAATTCACTCATGAACTTGAACTTCAATTTTTACCCGATTAATACTTAATCAGATCAAGCATGATATATTACTCAAGGACAGCCCAAGAGAGCAAACATTTCATGATTATATTTGGACAGTTTTTAGTAGTAATTTATATTTTCCTCATATAACAGTGAATATTTGTCACTTATGACAATATCTTCTAATAATAAGATGCTGTCAGCAAAATGATGTAACTTATAACTCCATTTAAGAAGTTTTTGGAGATTTAACAGAACACGTAAGTAACATAACAAACCATTCTCAACCTCCAAAGACACAATTTTTCTTTCTTAAGACATTAAACATCAAATAAAGAATACTGGCACTTAAGTTTTAACAGCCATGAGACATACTGCACTTCCTTGTTCAATGGAAAAATATATCTACATATATCTATTATAAATTTGGGAACACGAACTTGACTTTGAGTATGGTACATTACAGTTAATGAAAATTCCTACAGAGGTACAAACAGATGTCAAAGGAGTATCTTTATTGTCCAATTCAAAGGAAAATAATCATAGATATTCATATTGTAATGTTAGTTTTATGGGTAGAATTTTATGGTTAGCGAGTTCTATGGACCGCGTAAAGGCAGGAATGCGCCACACCCTGACCCTGTTTCGACCATCAGAGCGTTTCCGGGGTGCGGGTGGTTAACCATGTGTTGACCATCTGCATAAAGGGAATGGGAAAAGCGTTGGTCGAAACGTTTGAACAAAGTGTAGTGATTGGGTGAGAGAAACCGACACTAAAGAAGACGTGGACTTCTGGGCGTCCTTTTCTTTAGGAAAGAGGCAATCAAACAATATAGCTTGACCAGAACGGTCCTCAAAAACCCTGGACCCACTCCTGTTGTGTTTTTAGTCCCTCCTTTTGTGTGAATTCGTCCCCCAATTATCGTGTTTTGTGTATTAATATGTGTTCTGTGTGTTAAAGTATTATAGGGTTGTATGAGGTTTATTGGTGGTGGTGTTTTTATGGTTCGTTTTCTTCATCTGTGTTCGGTTGGTATTTTCTTGTTTGAATAGATAAATCAATTAAGAGGAATTGTAGTTTTTATTTCCTTCGGAAACCGAGCGACCCTGAGCTCATGCATTTCGCGTTAAATTCAATTAATTTCTTCTTTTAAATATTGGCGCCCAACTTTCGATCTTTTGATCAGTAATTTAAATCTTTCTAACCTTTTACGCCCCGCGCGGCATTTTTTATTTTATTTTAAAAAGTATCGTTACAATATAGCATCTGTAATTTAAAAATTTTAATTTAATGTAATTTGTTATGCATATAGTTTGAGAAAAACTATATCAAAATAAGAAGTAGACCAAAGGTAGACCAAAATCCTTATGCAATGATATTTTATCAAAAGTAAACAATTATTGATCACTCATAAACAAAATCTTTGATAAAAATGCTCTTTATCAATGAAAGCACACCTCACCATTACAAATATCTCCATCTAGGAGGGGCCGCAGGTCAGGAATTCCATGACAGATAACTTCATTCACAGAAGTGCAACAAGAGCGTGGGAACTCGTAGTAATTGAGAGGAGATGGGTAGCATTCCCTTTCTATACAGGCTTCATGAACCACACGATCAACCTCATCAGTTGTCACACCCACCGCTATTACCTTAGCAGCTTCATCAAGGACTTCTCTTCCCAACTGAAACAAGTAAACTTCATTAAGAAATAAAATTAGCAACTTCAAGTCAAAATGAATTAGTATAGGAGGATAATACTAGCAATGAGGCAGGAAAACTGAATTATCTACAGAAGACATAATTAATTTTATCTTTAAGCATAGAGGCATACATATATTTGTGACTCACAACTTTTAAATCAAGAAAAGCATTCTGAATGAAAAAAAAAGAAATTTAACTGAAACTTTTCTAGATAAATTAAGATCAAAAGAATACTACAATGCTTCTAGTAAAGTGTGCATTGCATAGAAATAGTAAACTATAAATAGTACGTGGTACATATATCCATTTGAATTCAGCTCATTTAGTGGGCTCATTTATTAGTGAGTTTATTCCATACTAAGAAACTGTTGTCTAGGAGAATTAATTTGTTTTCAAAATACTAATCCCTCATCTCTGGCAATTCATATTAACTTAAAAAAATGCCAAATTTTAATCTTGTTTAAAAATATATATACTCATTATCTACCAGTAGAACTGAAGTTATTATTCCAAGATAGCTCTCACTAGTTTTCAAACAGAACCCAATAAGAGGATTCATATATAAAATGATGCAAGGTTTAACTTTGGCACATTATGAATTATAATACTCAGCTTATTTTAAGTAAAAAGCAATATGTTTGAGAAAGAGATCCCTAATTTTGATACTGATAAAAAAATCAGTTTTAAAAATTGTATTATTGACTTCTACTATTTAATTTCTCATTTAAATTAAAATAGATGCCTGAGACTGAATGGGTTATCATGTAGATATGTTCAATAAATCCTAAAAAAACTCATTAAACCCAGCTCGGACTCCAACATACAGCAAAATATTTAAGTACAGAAAACAAACATTTTGCATAATCTACTAGTATGCGCTAACATTATAAAGGTCGGACATGTAAGGTTCATTGACCCAACTGAATGTCTGGGGAGATATAACCCTATATGTATAAAAGAAATTCTTAAATGACATCCCACCTTGCATGCGACTCTCATTCCTTCAATTTCTTCCTCAGTTAATGTTCGAATTTGAGCAGAGCCTCTCATCTTCTGCTCAGATTCAGGAATACCTTCTGGATGGGTTGCATAATCAGGTCGTGGTATGTGGCCTGGTACAGTCCTACGTTTAGATTGAGGATGTGGACGCAGCTTACCTAAATATTCAAACCAAGACAATGAAGTTATGAAATTCCTTGTAAAAAATTGAGAACGTATGAAAGTTTCAAAATAAGACGATTAAATTCGGATGACAAATAATAATGAAAGATTATCTGAACGGATTCATTGAAAGCTTAAGAGATAACCTTAAAAACGATAAAGTTTCAATGAATTAATCCAATCGTTCAACTGCAGTTAACATAGTAAATATTTCCGTAAAATCATTAAGATAATGAGTGGCTATTTTAAAATCTAGATCTAAAATTTATGGTAACAAAAATAATGATTGTTCTCACCGGTGAATCTATAATTTGGCCATATTGGAAATTGGTCTTGGTCATCTTTGGATTCTACACCCTCTCCTTCTGCAAAATAAAAATCGTTCGCAATTATCATAACTGGAAGAAATTCTTAACATCAATTTAACACAAGAGTCGTGGAGATTTTGGAAGCGTTGATTCCTTCGGGAAATATAACGTTTTCAAAAACCAAGCATGATTTCAGAAACAGTCGAGAGGTTAAGTACGAGAATAATATGTTTTAATACCATGTAAATATAGTTCAATAAAGGATCACACTCACTGGCGAGCTTGTGCAGAAGTTTGTGAGATTTCCAGTTTCCTTTAAAGCAGTCCTGGAAAAGAAATGGTTCATAATTAACTAAATAAATCTCATCGACGTTGAATTATTACCACTAAGTGAAACTGTTACATGATAACAAATATATTTCAGAATTTAAAGAGACAGTGGGTAAATTTCCTTAACGTGCAACATGAAATACATTCATCATTCATTAGAATTCACTTTAGTCATAAGAAATGCATCACAGAAATTATCATCATTCATTTGTAAAATACCAGTATATATTTCAGATTTGTATCGAGTAACACATATATTTCTGAAGAAAATCATTTCCGTCCTACACTTTTTTCAGTTTATTTGTTAATGAGCGCGCGAAAGAAAAACCAGCACATGTTGAATAACCGACATATACTAAGAGTCTAAGGTATTTACTTGAGTGCAGAAAAAAGATCCTTGGATTCCTAGTTTTAAACACGTAGGGCACTGAAGTTTGGCAGGAGCATAACACCCAGGTGATTCACATGTCTTAGTTATGGTCTCAGAGGTCGCCATTTTCCACAATTGCTCATTTGAAGTAGGTAAATGGTATGTATTTCCACCTGGAGTCGACACTGTGTAACCTTTCATTTCGATCTTCATTTTATAGGAATCGCGCGGAAGTTGAATATGCCAGAGAGATGACATAGTTCATTCGAGGTGGAAAATGTTCCTACATTCGAAATTAAAATCAAAAATGATCTTAGCAATTAAGCAGAAACTCTTTCATATGAAATGGGGAAAATTTGCTTTTCCTGCTCATTATTTACTTTTTTCATTTTCTTTGTTCTGAAACGTATTTCTGTCTTACGTAAACGGCAACTATACCTAGAAAAAATAACTTATGCACATAATTTGGCATATTTGATGCAAATTGTTTAAAGTTATCAATTATAATAGATGAAAAGTCTTAAATTTTTAACATAACTTTTGTAAACCTTAACCGTAACGTCACATAATAATAAATAACGTGGAAAAATTTTTCACGCATACTTCAGTTCGATCGTTTTGAGCTCTCATTTGACCTATAATTTAATATTGTTGTGTTATTAGGAACTCAGTAGACTGGAATAAGATTGAATTAATCGAGAAGGTATAAATTCGCTTCATAAAATGGCTCGATTCTATAATAATAATTATTGTCTTTGATTGGACGGAATTGAGACTAATAGTCTCTTATTCCATCTTAACCATCGTAATTAATAAATGAATTTAATTAAAGAGAATAGTATGAGAAACAATTAGAAGAATCAATTAAAAAACCTAAGAGATTCTTAGGAAAAAAGCCACATCAGGAAAACACCCACTAAGAAGAAGGGTGTGAAAAACTTGCGATTTAAGGGAAAATAGTCCTTAAAGGAAAATATAATTTTACGTGAAGGATTCAACTTCCTTCCTCTTTGTCACCTACGAGTATTCGGAGGCCTCATTATTTTAACGAAAATGATAGCAGGGAACTCCGTCCACTGCGTAAAACTCAGAACTTTTAAAAATCCAAGCTCCATCAAGAACCATGAGAATATACTATCCATTTAATATTCCAGCTAGCCGTGTTAATTACTATAAACACTCAAAATTCCCCAGAATACTCTCAAAAGTAAACGCTATCATTAGCACATTATTAATTACAGATATTTTCAATGATTATATCATTTGAGATATCCCTGATAAAATGGTTCGAACAATTTGCTTGAACTTTTTTAAGGCTTGTATTTTGACGACTGTGATTATCTTACTTTACTTTGGGCTGTTTGTAGAGGTTTTACTCTTTTATTTTAATTTACTTAGTTCTATTTTGATTTTTCGTTATTCGACGCATTTATTATTACTTTTTACTCTCTCCCTATACGTAGTATAGAGAAAGTATTGTATTCGCAAAAAAATTCGACCTCCAGATTTAACAGAAATAAATGTTTTGGGGGCCATAGAGTTCGTTTTCGCTATTTTCCCGAACATGTCTGTCTTTGTGTATCTGTCTGTCTGTGGTAAAAAAGTTTGTCGGCACTCAATCTTAAAAAGTAATTATCCGATTATTTCCAAAATTCATATTTAGTATTTTCCTAACAATGCCAAGAGTTGATTAGTTTTTGATGAATATCGCCTAACCGAAAGTTGAGGTTTATCCTGAACAAAATTTTGTTTCATTCATACCTCTGTCAGAATGCAATGTAGGTATAAACAATTGCATACAAACGTTATAGATAATGTACATTACTACAACTTTTGTTTGAAACATTTTTTTGTATCACTGATTGTTTAGGAGTTATTCTTCAATAATGATTAACCGAAAGTTGTTGTATATCCAGAAATTGAAGTTTTTCATACATATCAATGTCAGAATGCAATGTAGGTATATACAATTACGTACAAAAGTTATAGATAATGTAATTTACTACAACTTTTGTATGAAACATTTTTTCGTAACACAGATTGTTTAGGTGTTATTAATGAATACTCGCTAACCGTAAGTTGCTTTTTATCAAAAAATTGTAGTTGTTCTTAAATATCTCTGACAGAATGTGATGTATTTATATACTATTTGTACAAAAGTTATAGATAGTGTATTTTACTAAAACTTTTATTTGAAACATTTTTCTGTAACACTCATTGTTTTGGAGTTATTTATATATTACCGGCATAGGCTTCTGTTTTCAATAAGTATGGAGAAATTCATGTGTTGGCCACATCAGATTTTTATATATTATAACACAACTTTGTGGGGCTATCTGTTTGTATTAAATGAATAAATAAAATAAATAGTCTTTAACGTAAGAATTTATAGTATCTTCGTGCTACTGAATATTCATTTCTTTCAAAGAAGATGAGTATTAAGACATTGAAAATCCACAACAGCATTAGTAAAACTTTTCTTCTGTAAATCTTAGATTCGAATAAAAAAAATAGAATACAGTTTAAAGGTCAGTTGTTGCGACTTTCCAATTTACTCGTATTTTTATAATTTAAGTAAGATTTAAAAAATTTAAAATCTCATTATGAATGCAGAAATTAATGCTTTTTCGTGTTTCAACATTTTCCTTCATTACCGTTTATTGGTGCATCAAATACTCTCATATTACATTTTTACCAATTTTTACTGCCTATTTAAAAAAACTTTCATGTTTAATTTTCATGGAAAACTGCTACAAAGAATCTTCATTCATCTAATTAGCGATTTTGTATATTCCTCCTATATTCTATTACGATTATACTCCAAAAAGATTTACTTTATCGAAATGTTTATCGCGAAAATCCTCGTAACCCCGCGAACAATTCAGAGATAACAAGAAAGCGTAAATCTTATTTCGAATTTCGGTTTAATCAGGATATATTTGATTGTTCATGCATACATAATATGAGCATGAAGGCAGAAACAGGCCCGATTAGTGAATTCCTCTTTAGTGCCCGCAACCAGGCATTGAAGTCTCCGCGAGGAGGGCCGTCCATGCGCTGTCTAAAAGAGATCTCCATTGGATGAACTGGGAGAAAGACCTTACGTGATTAGAGAGACGAGCAGTCATTGACGAATCACAGTCGAGAGAACTTCTCTCGAGCTCTCAACCTTCGAAGACCGGGAACTGGCAGTGGAGTTGGCGCGGCTGGCGGGTATGTGGGCTAAGGGGCCATGTTAGTTGGAGTCCCAGGAGGTTGGGTGTCGGTCATCGAGGAAGTAGTGTCTGTGAACGGCACAGCAGCGCATTGAGAAGGCGATGTCTTGCGAGCAGTGTCCGTGTTCTACAGGGAAGTCTGGATGTACCACACTTCGATGAAGGCTTGAGGGAGAGAAATCGCTCACTAGACATGGACCCGTTATCTTCGCTCGCATGTGTTCTGTTTTTGCCGCGTAGAACGCTATAATGCCTGTTGTAGTGCTTCCGTGATAGTGATATAAAGTTAACCCATTTTATTATTAGAAGATTGTCTTCCAGTTGATTGGGAATACGGCCGAGCGGAATATGAGACGAATCATTCGGCTGTCTGGCTAATTAGTGTAAATACTCGCGTTTCGTATAGTGCTGCTATATTTGAGGAAAGTGTGTGTTAATATCATCTAGCAACAATGAAATACTTGTGGGGATATTACTGCTCTGTCATCTTCATCGTCATCGAGTTCGGAGCCAAAGGTAAATAAACATTTTTATCTTTTAAAAGTGCTTTTGTTCTAGTATTATTGTGTCAATACAGGGAATTGAATCAATATGTTTTTTATTTAGTTTAATTGTAGATACTGCTGCTTTTTTTATTTTTGTGTATAGGATAATTTTTTGTTTTCATAACAACAAATACATGTTTACTTTTTCGTTATTTATGTTATGTAGCCAAAAAATATCGATGAATGGTAGTTCGTAGAGTAAAACAAGCGAGTAAAATTTACGACCATGCGCTGACAGCTTTCTTTTCAACCTCAACAAGAATTCTTTCTATAATTTGGTGACGGTGATGTGAATGAGGCCACCTAAAAGTGCGCTTCAGAAATATCGTGCGTGATAAAAAGAAAAATCTACATAAAAAGTTTTATGAATTAAATTGTTTATGCGCATAGAGTTGTTTAATACAAAAATCATCAGCCAACAGTAAATGTTAGTTCCTAAAACTTTTTTATTTTAGCGTTTATAGTATCAATTCATTTCCAGAAGGCTCGTTATCGCTATTTAACCTTGCCCTACAATATCAATTTGCATGCTTGACCACTGGTTAAGGTTATTTGTTCGCATTTCTGATAAGAGACGTAATAATATATCGTGCTGAGAGTATTACGTCAAGTCAACGGCCGACAAAAGTAGGTTTCCGTGACGGCAAACTAATCGGAATTCCAAGACAGTTTTTTATTTATTAATATTTCGTTACTGCAACATCCAGAGTGAAGCGGTTACTTGCAAAATTTTCTCGGAAGTAATTAAATGTGAGCGCTGCTTTTTATTTAGCACTCGGAACAGGTTTTTACCAAAATCGGAACAGATGCGTACCTATTACGCTTATATTTGGATGGCACCTTTTTCTGGGCTAATGTTTATTTAACTTCCACCTATTGAGTTTTTTGATTACATAATTTAAATTTTATAATCTAAAATAGTTGGCTTGAATTTTTGTTTATACGTAAGAATAAATGATCGAAATTTAGTGAACATTAAAGCGATGATTCGTCTAACGAGAAACCTCGCTGAGGAATTTTTCTTTAGGTGAATGCAAAGCCGATACGCAATTTTTTGTGTACTCGCATGTTTGCTTAATTTTGAATTATAGAAACACATAAAAAAAACAAAATAAATAATAAGTTAGCGGTTACTTTTTCAGTATTTGCGCTGTATTTATGCCCATTTTAAAGAATTGGGGCATAATTAATGCTCCCTTGGTAATGTAATGGTTTGTATACCGTATATTATAGCAACTTTTTCCTTGTCCCGGGTTCGAATCCTGGTATTGTAAAAGTTGTTAGTACACGTTACGTTTTCTTGCTGTACTTGTCGTCATTGTAATTTGTCGATTATGGCTGGTGATATGGCGTTGACGGGAATAATACGATTATTAAATGCTATTATGTATTATATAATATGGTTTGGAATATACCCTTTCTTGCAACGTCCCTTAGGTGATGTGTTAGTGCGTCCAAGCACCAGGTTTGGTGTTATTGGTCATGGCAGTTTCTCTAATATTATAAAAATATCGCATTTCAATTTACTGGGGTATTTCCTGAACGGATTACCACAGTTAATGGATTAATTTTCTCTTTTCTGTTAAACTAAAGGACCTTTTATCATTAGTATGTGTTTGACATTAATCTAATTATATGCAAAGTTTTATTCTTATGACATACTCGTACCTTGAGCTTAGCTCACTCAATTGTATATTTAAATATTCGTGTACTGCATAACATTTTTACAATTTATGGAGTTAGCCTATAAAAGATTCTTAGATTTCTTATCTTTACCGGCCGAGTTGGCTAAGTGGTTAGCGTGCCAGCGCTCCAACACCAAGATCCCGGGTTCAAATCCCAGCTAGTCGGATTATCTGATAAGGTAATGGTTGAGCGTATTTATTAATAGTAATTTTTATTGAAATTGATATAATCGGGACATTTATTCCCGTTTCCAATGGAGAAGTTACTATCTGAGAAATTATTATTAAGGTAGAAAAGTCTATTCTGTCAAATCCAATCACTGTTCATTTTCTATACTATTCCGAAGTTTTCCTTTCGTAAATTCAATTATTCCTATCTTCCGTCAACCCTTTCGCTTAAACAGTTAAAAGGAAAGTGATTATCTTGCAGATTATATCTATTCCCTATCACCATCAAGCTGCATCGGCATATATGAATACTTCCTCATTATCTAGATTCAATCCTCTCAATCAACCGATGTAAATTAATCTCGTTAGTTAATAAATAATGAGGATAAGCTCTTAGAATTGCATAATGGAATCCCTTAGTAGCGTTCTATAAAGAACGTCATTTGCATAACAGTCTCATGATTACCTTCGAGAATGAGTTTCGCATTAGCTTGGTACAATACACACATTCTGCTTTCCTTTAGCTATAAACGAGAGGAGATACAGATCTTACTTTCCTACGCTACACTTAATTACCGTTGATTCATACTGCTTCATGTAGATCTTTCTAGTCGTCTCAATGGCCTATTGAGGAACGGCCGCCCATAAATTTCGTCGATGTTGCGATGTGCCGTTGGGTTTAAGTAACGGATGCCATATTGCCATCTCCTCGACGCTCAGCTTTTTTGCGTCCAGAGGATCGCGACTTGTGGGACAAGTACTCTTAACCGCTTTTCTCGACTTCTGCCGACTGCAATTATCATCGTGTTGCATCCTCGGAATGGGGAATGGTCAGCAATGCTCAGTTAGACCGGTGGATTTAACCGTTCTGCCCAACGGGTCGCCCGATTTGGTATTTGATACCAGTTTTCAGTGTCTCGGTGGAATTATCTCGCTGAATCGAGGAGTTTATGCGTATGGGACGATTATGACTATTTCTTGTAGAGTGACGGAATTTCCAGATCTAAGTGAATCTGAGGATAACCGTAACCGAATTTGTCAGTGTATGAAACTGTTTGTATTCTGGAATGATGAGTGTCGAAGCTTATTCCCTCTCTAAGTTTAGGCGGATTTGATGACACATTCACTGAAATAATTTAAAATCTTTTTCAACCATTGCAATTGACGGTGCTTCATCTTAAAGACAAATGATAAATTAAACTTACTTAAATAAGTAATAGAATTACATTATAATATCAATCGCTTCAGATTGATTCACATTTCTTTACGTTAAGTTAAATTATTAATAACTTTATTTGGATAAGGTAAAGTTTAATGTATCTTATGTGTTAAAAATAATTTTTGTGGAAGCTTTTATTTAACACTGAAAATTGTCAGGGAAGTTATGATTTTAATTCTTATCGACAGTAAGTTATGTTTTTAATGGTTTTGTTTAAAGGAATCTTGCATAAGAAACGTTTTGAGAGTTATTATTAGGTAAAGTTTGGCATAAGTATATATATACATATATATTACAATATGTATAAAAATTAAAAATGATGAAAATTAAAACAAAAGGAAAGGATTCTACGAAAAAATTCTCCGCAACTGAAGGTCGATAGAGCGAAAAAACCACGTTGCAGGAAAACTCCCGCAAAAGAATTAAATATTCTCCCAATTACTTCTCATGAGCAGAAGGCAAAGTTAGTATGCATAACTTGCCGAATTAAGTCAGAGATTACTTTGATATTTTCATTATTTTCTTGTCCCGTGGACCCAGTTTTATTTACGCGATGATTTCCCTAGAGCGCTTCAATTGTATAGTCGAAACTCTGGAAAATATTCGTTCCATACCACAGGTAAATTGATGTATAATTTATATAGCTACTAGTTTTAAACAAGAATAATGAGCAGGGTAGATTAAATAATAAATAAACGTCTATCTTTATTTCAAGTTTTCAGAAATCGAAAAGTAAAATCAAAGCGATTTTCGATCCTTATGGGGATTTTAAAGGTACGTCATTTCATCTCGTTGCAATAATTGCAATGAAATGAAATGGCAAGAATAATGAAATAAGTCAATCAATTCTGCCTTCACTTGGTGGAACTTCATCTTAAATGCACAAAGTAAAATAAATTTTACTTTATTCCACATGTAAAAATTAATAAACACATAGTTGATGGCGTCATAACTTTTAAATCGGTTATGTGCTGTGTGGTTTTGTTGAATTTGTATTTGTAGAATAGAATAAAGTTTATTTTATCTATGTTTCGAATAAAATATGTTTGGATGGAAATTCTAAAATTATTTCACATAAATAATTTTAAAAATTCTAACTCATTCACTATTATTTCACAGCAAACTCCAATATCTGCTAGTCAACTCCTACGAGTATTTACTTCTTGATAAGGAATCGAAGGCCTCTTCTCGCGTCGTATTCCGTTCTGTAACCTCTTCATTTATAATCGAATACTTGTCGATATCAGGAGGCTTGTCCAAAGTTCACGTCCTTGGTCCCCCCCCCGTCACGCATCCATCGGCAATCGCGATCCTCCCGCATCCTCTCCTTTCACCGCGCCTCCACGTCTTCCTCCCTGGGCAACATCCTTGACGCCTCTGGATCATGTGTCCCCTCGGTTTTGCATGCATGGCGAGTGCCGGCGATACACGCGCTTTCCCTAGCGTCTAGGTTCTTGAACCCTGAGTGCACACGCGGCTAAATGCGAGATATTCCTCTTGTCAGTGCTCATCTGCCGTGAGGGGGTTCTTTCAGTTTTGAATCTTTTATCTGGAGCGATTCCGCCGAGAGTCGTAAGAGTCGATGGACACGGAGATAGGCACTCGTAAAACCCGTCTTCGGCTCTTTACGCGATGTTGGCTTCCAAAAAAAATCTTTGCGCTTCCATCGAAATGTTTACGCAAGCGAGGCGCGTTTTGAAGCTTTACAAGTCGACGAATTTCACATCGTTTCGCGCTTGATTAAAATTTGAGAAAATGGCGGTTGCTTTTCTTTTTGATTGTTAATTCCTCAAAGGATGGATTTACTCTGTGTGTTTGCGGTAGTGTTTGAGTTTACAGGGAATAGACAGGGTATAAAATCAAGGTATTCAGGCCTAACTTTAGGAAACGCCACTTAAATTAAAAACAACAAAACTTAGTATTTTTCATTTGGTTTATTGGAAGAGCGATTCCAATCTCCAAGATTAATTTCCGTGTATTACCTGAAGTTAAGAAAGAAGTTTCCGTTACCTGAAGTTTTTGTTTTAATTATAGCATACAAGGTTGTTTTTGTTGAAGTACAAAGCTGTGAGTAAAATTTATTTAACTAAGATAACTTATTCTCATTCGGAATTTATTCCAGTAATAATATAAAACAATACAACCCTATTATATTGATGTTTGTCTTTTCGAATGTATGTGGAATATAAAAATTAGAATTTTATAACAGGAATCCTTTTTGAGAGAAACTGTAATGCAGGAAATATCTAACGAATAATCCCAAGCGTGATGGGCAGATTTTACAATATAGGGTTAGATGCGTCTTTTAAGTCTTAATCTCGTTCTGAAATAGAGTACCATGTATACACGTTTATAAGCCAAATTTTTCTTGTTGAAAAAGCCCCCCTCAGCTTATACTCAAGTTATGATCCCACTTACCTGCTCTCCGGTGGAAAAATCTGCAACAGCCGGAAGTTCGGCTTTTAAATTTTTCTATTGCTCAATTAGCACTTCTTTGTCGATTTTCTCCGCAATTACGTGCCGTCCGTCAGGAGTTTTTATTTTGAAATTTACCAGTAGATGCTAAAATCCCCCCACAGGCTTATACTAGAATCAATTAGTTATCCAAGTTTGTGATAAAATTAGGTTTCTCAGCTTATGTTCGGGTCGGCTAATAATCGAGTATGTACGGTAGTTAATTATTATTGCTATTGCATATTTAGATACTCCCCCGCAGTCAGACGCTCTTCAGACCTGAAGATAGCGGAATCACGATCTTCTCCGAAAGATAAAACGCGGTAAAAGTGAATACGTGGTCATATCGGGAGATAAGAATCGCCGGAAACACGGACCCTTTTAGTCGGGTGGCTGTGACGGCGGTTGTGCGTGCAGCTGTATGAAAGGAGAGAGGCAACGTGATTAGAATCAGACAGGATTTTAAAGGAGAAAGGCTTCATTGCTAAAGGAAGGTGGCGGCTTAGCTGCAGAATTCTCGATGCGACATCTCTTAAGAATGTAATGGACATTTGCAGACAGAAACTACCTTCGGACAGCAGGAAACTATTTATATTTGGAAGGCGATGTAAACGGCGAGAAAACCGGAAATAGTTCCCAAGAGACTTACAATATGGTAGAGAATCAAGCTCAAGTAACCATAAGGAATGAGAGATGGTTTCCTGCTGAGGAAATTTCACAGTGGTATTTAAATGATACACAAATGTAGCTGGGCCTGTTACACGCTCACATTCAGCCGAGAAGGCCTGTGATGAGCTGCGAAAAATCCAATAAAAACAGTTACAAATAATGTTATAAATTCATTATTTAGTTTTTAATTAATATAATATATACATGTAATCATTCTATGGGAATTATATAATTATCGTGAATGTATTTTATATTAATTATGTTTATAGTTTGTATATCTATGTATGTAGGTAGAAAAAAACTGCCCCAGGTTTGCAGCCTACCTACAGTTTATGCGATAATGATATTATGCAGTCCTTTAACCTTCCTTCAATAGCTACAGAAAGGCTACGTAAAAGATATCTCGAATTATTTTAATTCAAATACACGTTTTAAGTCAACGCCTAAACTGGCTTCGATTGTGAACGAGATTTTGAAGACTTAATCGCAATTTTCATCCAAGTACTGTGTGCGGAATCTTTTGAATTAACCATGAAAAAGCACCCTTAAAGATTTAGTGATAATTCTAAATTAGTTTTGTTTATTGCTAAGAACGATTTTGATAGCCTTTCGAAAAGTGAAGTAATGACGTTGGTGATAAATATGTTGACTGATTGTAACGTTGATTGATTATGATCATGACTTACTTCTGTTGATTGACACTTGCATTTCTCACAATTTATTTTCGATTAATCGTTTTTACATGAGTTATTTTGAGGAGTCCTATCTTATCCCCTCTCTTGTCTGAAGTGTTCTTGAATATATATTTCGGATTTTAGGTTTCAGATCAAGTTGTGAACGGTGGCTCGAAAGATATATAGGTCGAAGTCTTACTATGCCATTACAAACAGCCATAACGCTCAAAACAGCAATAAAAGGAAAGCAGTTCATGAATAACGTGGTAATCGGATAGCCACATGGAACAGAATATGCCTCTAACGAATGTATTCCGGCATTCAGCGTTTTATCCGTCTAGTATTTTATTTGAGTCTCACGAATGAATACATTTGCAATCTGCCCTTTAAACTCCAGTATCTCCCTATTGTGTTTTATTTCCTTTTCGAATTCCTCTATTTTAATAAAAGTACTGGTATTGAGAGAACAGAAAATTTCAGCAGTCTTAATAACGAGTTTGAAGTTGCATCCAGCCGTGGCTAACTCCTAAATTCCTTATGGTGCTAACTTTGCCACTCCCCTAACGAATTTCCCACCCTAGCGTTAGAAATTTGTCTTTTTTGACCAGTGCTTCTAATAATAAGACCGTCTGGGTCTACAGTAGTAGTAGTATTGTTAAAGGTGCTTCGATAGCTAAGGTCATTTCGCACATTGGGTCTTGGTCTACACCTAGCATTTTATTACAATAGAAATTCAGTCGATCCAGATATACATTTTATATTCACTTCCCTGTTTAGCAGAGGGATAATTTTGATAAATTTAAGAAGATTGCTTGGAATGAGTGGCTTGAAGGAATATACAGAAAATAACAGGAGCATAAACTTTTCTTACTTCAGTAAATATAATGCTAAAGACTAAAAATTTCAACAGATCCATTGAATTATTGACAGATTTTTGATTCGTGTAAAGTATATGACACTTCCATATCGTTATTGATGGGATATTTCATTTTGTATTTTGGTATAGGGTAGAGAAAAATACGTCTTTCATACTTTACATACATTTTTAACAGTCTTGTTCATGAATTTAATGACATGGTGCTCATGCTATGTAAATATAATAATTCAGCAACTAATTGGACAAGTTCACAGAAACAAATTCTGGAGTAAACTTGAATATAAAATTTGTGAAGTAAATATTATTTGCATCATGTGTAGCTTAAGTAGATTATAGAGGTAAAAAGAACAACTTGAAAATATTAGAGGATAGTTTTTCAAGTCGAAAATAATGTATCTTCCAGTATTTATCTTCTAATAATATGCTTCCTCCAAACCTCATCAATTCCCTTTATTGTGGTTGAGGTTTCTCAAAGGAAATTTAACCAAAGCACAGCTGAGCCCCGCAGAGACTTATGGGCTTAATAATGTCAAGTAATATTTCAAGCGGAAGGGGCCTTTAAGTGCGCGCAGCTTCGGCCCGAGTAATACCTAAGGTATTGTTGTAATGAATTATTCCAGAGACTACTGTTTGCTATCCTAGCGCGAGCATTTTATCTGCATGCGGACTGTAAGATGAATACAATTGTACGTCCAAATAGCTTAAGCCTATATATATCATGATATTAATTTTTCAATTTTCTAGCTCCCTCAAGAGCAACTCCCGCATCCGATACCTTCTATTTGAATATTCTACGTTTGTCAATAATAAAACGGCCACTTTTTTCGGAATACCTTCAATTTTAAACTCTTTGCCTTCAAATAAAAACTTAGATCCATTTCATCTACCTCTTAAATCAATCCTGCATTCCGCTGTAAGTGTTTTTGCAGTTTTACACAGTTTTATGCGTTACTGTTCAGAATCTTCCTACCTTTAAAACTAAACTACTGAGCAATATTTGCTATGCATGTTATCTCTAGTAAACAATCAACTTTAAAATAATTGCAGGTGATATCTTCCATAATTTTGCTACTTAATGTTCCTGAACTAACCGCTGGTTAACATTAAAATTCAACCGTGAAAATCATGACTGTATAATGAGGATAGCAACTTAACGATGGCTGAATTAATTAAGAGATTCGCTAGAATTAAAAAAATATTATAAAATACTAAATGTAGTTTGTCTGATTAATCCACGAAACATTTTATATATTTTTGTTCTATCGTTTTATACTCGATGTATTTCTTTAATTATTTGCTCTTACATTTTACCGTTGAAGGATGGAAAGTAAAAAGTTTTTTCTATTGCTCATTGTCAGTTATGGTCTCGTGCTCTTTGCTGTGTTAACAAATAAATAACCCAAATGACAATAGCCGTCATTTTGGCTTCAACTTCGTGGGAATTAAGAAATCCTAAAAACATTTTCAAACCGTTCTTTAACAATTGTCAATGAGAACCTTTACCTCAACTCCTCTCCATTACTTCCTTTCGCTGTGCAAACTCTGTCTCCTGTCATTTACGTAGTTTAGTCCCTTCTCCCCCACTTACCTCTTAATCCCCCTTTCCTTGCCCTATCACTATATAAGAGGCTGTTTCTTATTCTATGTACTGATAATTACACCATGCGTTGAAAACTAGGCTGCTGAAGAGTATATATTCTATGGTAACATGCAAATATTGTATTGTTCCTATTTCATTAATTTTAAAGTTTGTTTCCTTTCTCAGATCAAATTTCATTTGCAAAAGGAGAAAAAATAATTACCGTATATTGCAGAAAAGACGAGCTATGAATTTTCGTCAAAGTTAATCATAATAGCATATGTCTGTCTTGCAAGACGACCCCAAACAATGAAAGACCTAAAGATTTAGTTTAGATCAGTGATCATCATCTAGATAGTAATACTGTAGAACGTATATGGAATTATGTCTTATTTGTGCTTTATCGAATGAACAACTTTTATTTTCTTACATCTAGTAGCACTGCCTTGCGATTGCTGCTAAAATTCGCTCTGATTATTTTTGTATCTGTCCAATAAGGCGACGTCAGATTTTGGGAGCCTTTTTAGGATTAAACTATCGTCTTCTCTGCGGAAATATAATGTAACGATTTAAGGTAAGGTATTTGTATTAACATCCTATGTTTTATATACGAATATGAATTTCGGATAATAATGAGATCCTTTGCGGTGCATTATTGAACCAGGAAATACTACCGCACCAAAGGAATACAATTGAAATCCAAACAGGAATTCCGTTAGGGCATACATAAACACCTTGTAGGCAGGCCGTAAGTGTACTTGGCATCCTCAGGAAATCATCATTCATTGCCGAGCATTTAGTGGAAGGTAATCCCATCAAGTAGACATTAAAAAGTAGAGGGTGAGATTTATTATTTATCTCGAGGAAGGTACAAGATCGAGGATTGATATGTCATCATGGTCCGATTAATTCAACGAGTGCCACGCGGAAATTCTAACTTTGGAAGCTTTGCGAATCAGCGGTTTCGCGTAATAATGTTGGTCGGATTGGCCGTGTCATGCTCACCGACAGCTGCGGACCGCGTAATCAGCCTTGCGATGCTGCGCTCGCTTCCGAGGCCGAGCACAGTATACGCCAATGTTGACCGCCGGGCGACCAATGGATTGGCCGCAATCCGTAGGTGAGGCGAATACTAATAAGCCATTTGTTCCAGGAAGAAAGGTTTTTTCAATCCCCCGCAGGGACGAATGGTGGCGTGCATTCGTCTCTCTGAATCCGGATGGGTGGACAAATTTCGATGTCCTTTCAGGAGACGAAGTACCTCCTCTTTCGTTCTGTAACCTTTGGGTGACGTAACTTACTGCAATAGTTACAGCAGTTTGATTAGTTGGGTGAGGAATAGGTTCATTTAGTTGTGATTCGATTTTGATCCTTTTTTCGATTTGGAATTATAACAGAGAGGTTATTATCTTCCTAAATTATGTTTGATTTGGAAATATTACTTTAATCATATATACGTTATCAGCGACCCTAATCAGTCACGTTCATATTTATTTGCATTTCAGTTGAAAGTGAATTTTAAGTAGACAAATTGGGAAAAATGGGCAATTAGTCTTTTTATTTTGTGATTTGTTCTTATAAATTTCGATTTGTTCTTAGAAATCATCAAATTAGGTTTTCTTTTCAGTACGATAAATTCGCAAATCAAAGACTTTAACTTCAGTTGAGCGATGGAATGTAACCGAATTACAGTAAATGTGCTAGTATGGATGAGGAGTCATTTGGTAGCTATTTGTTGCTAGTATTATGTTTGTTGCTAGAGTAACCTTATATATCATAATTCTGCCATCAGTAGCATTTTGATCCTTTGAGGATTTGTACAAGGTGACGAGAGTTCGCAGACATTTAATATATTTGCTCGAGAGTGTACTTGCGTAAAATTTTGTTGATTTCCGGGTAAGGTTAACAGTATGGAAGTATAGGGCTCGCAATGTGATATTATTCATCCAACGCATTATTTTGGAAACCAGAGATTTATTATTCGGAAATTAGAGACATTTATGAAAACGTTTTTGATTCCTTTTGCTATTATAAAAATAAATTAAGGAAATTTATTTGAGATGTTTTGGCGTAGATTAGGAATATTTGCATATTTTCCTCCATAAAAATTTGATTCAATATATCAAATAATGCCTACCATTGTATAATTCTGTACCTTTCTGGGATTATTTGAGCAACTGTGTCCGCATAAACTGCGTTTAAAAAGGATTCCAATGTCGTTTTTCCATAGTCGTAATTGAATTTATAACGGTTTTCTCTTGTTGAAGTAACAATAGTTTCATGCCGATGGTTATAAGATCGACTCCGCATTCCGTTTAAAAGGAAAAATCATATCATTGAAATTCCATTCGGACATGGAAGCGATTCAATTGGCAAGAAAGATGGAAAAGGTGTTTGTTCTCCGTCCAAGATAGCAAAAAAGTTGTTTACATTGAGCGACCAGTCGCCCCTCGGTTCCGTTTCCGAGAAATGCTCGCTTCTTATCCAAATGTCATTTCTTCGATTCTATTATTTCAAAAATGGAATCAAAATATCGGCCTCTTCCGGGAATCGCTTCAAGATCCGGTTTAATTATTTAAATACATCGATTTTAGATGAGCACCAAAATCTGCTTCATTAAAAATATGTGAGTTTTCTCTGAATAATTATGGTCATAATGTTATTTCTTAGTATGTGGAATTATTATTCTGCATCTCTGTTTTAATTTTAAACGAAATTTGTTAGCATATAAACAGCAGATGTAGCTGATATTATAATGGGTTATACGCTAGAGGATATAATTTAAATTATGATTTTCAGTGAAAATTATTTGAATAAGTGAACATTTTTAATCGAATTCAATTTGTTTTTCTAAGAAAATGAAGTATGCACGTGCACGTGGATGATTATAAGCTCGTAATTTGAAAGAGGTTTTAAACAAATTGTATTTTGACAGGCGATTCTCAATTCATTCCGAAAACCTCCATACCACCAAACCTTTTCAATCAAGCATTTTAGTATTGCATTTTTACTTGTATATAGGCAATTCATTTCCCTTAAAAAATTGCATGTACCTGACAGTGATGGCTATTGAATGAGTGAACATTTTTCAATTTTGCTGCAATTAATATTGAATAACGTGTTTCCTGGTGATCTTTCACAATAATGTATATATAATTAGGCTATATCAAGTAATTAATTATTAAAAGACTAATTTAACCACTAATTTATGTGTCAATTGATTTGAAATGTTATTTCATGAAAGGAGTTTTGAAAAAAAACTTATTTAAATGAATAAATCCAAATCCTATAGTTTTTTGAAAGGCAGTCGAAGCTTCTGACGAAAATTTACATCTCCTATTCTGTAGTATTCTTGAAAGCAGTAAAGAAATTTAAACATTTGCCAATTTTTTCCCTTTATAATCAATGGAAAACATACGAATTTATCTATCTGAAAACTTTGATATCCGTTAATAAATATTTGTTACCGATTTGTATTTGATTAATACGATTCGAGCATTTGAAGTCGTCCTTGACAAGGTTCCACAAAGAAACCTTCCCACGTCTCAGTCAAGGTAATAAGATGAAGTGCTGCGTAAAATTCAAATAAAATAAGTGATATCTTTTGCGGAAGGCTCAATGGATCATGGAGTTTCTTATAACCATTATCTATCCGAAGAAAATGCTATCGAATCTATATAGTTTAAATTGTTTACTTAGGTAGCTAGTTATTACGTTAACATTAAATTAAACGAATTAACACAACTCGTCGATTTATCTCTCTCACATTTTATCAGTGGTCGAATAGTAAACCGCTATCTAAGTTCTTAGACACAGATGGTTATTTATTCAGAAGAAAACTTAGTAAGAAATCTCCTTGATACAGATAGTTTTTGTTTTAATCCGTTCCGTTTGTTTGCCATCCTCAGTGATTTAGTGTAATTTTGGGAAGATGGACTTAAAATGAAGGGTTCTGACCAATTAATGATGCATTTGAAATTGAAATTGAGCTCGCCTTCCAAATGAGCATTTCTCGAGAGTTTGGCCTCGTTGAAAAACCTTAATCAATCTTTTTGGAAAAGAGTTCAGTATGTGAAATACAAATCACGAGAAAGAAGATGAATGCTCTTGCGCTAGTTTTTCAATTAGTTCAGTGTAGTTTGTGGTGCGTGTAAGGCTTGTGACGCTAATTTTGTGATTCATTATCCAGAATCAAGTACGAAATGAAACAGTAAATATTTTATCGGTCAAGTAAAAAATGAGTAAAATCGTAAGTAATTTCAGCCACAGACTTTATGGTGTCAAATTTTGTTATCGGCTGAAATAACTTCTAACTGAAGTTATTTATAATATTGTATTTATGTGTTAAAAGCCGATTGTTTTGAGGTAATAATTGGGAGAAAAATGCAATGCTAGTGAATATCGGTTTAGAAGTCCCTACTTGTTCTCGATCGATCGATAAATGTTGATTTAGGTAACTTCCTCGTACACTCATCTTAATACAACAATATTTGTGCCTTAACTCCCTTGTATTAACCATTGAAATGCCATTTTATCGCGATAATCTATTCGGTGTAAAGTTAACCATGACAAATTTCTATATTTCTTTTTATTTTTAGTACCTCCTTATACTCTTAGTTTGTTTGTTTATAAAATCCGCCAAGGAGGTTTGAACCTGCCATTTGATCAATGCATAACCGAAATTTCTTGATCTTGAAATGGTAGTGAGTGGTTTATTTTATCGATCCCAGATCGAAAATTTACAATTATTAAATTCCGTTGGACGTTTACGACCGAGCCTTTAGAGATAGCTGCGCAAGTTATTTCTACCCTTACTACGGGGATGGACGCTTTAATGTCGAAAAAGCACTTCTCGGCTTATACTCGAGTGCTTATACTCGAGCTTCTTTTGCCTGTTCTCCGAAGGAAAAAGTCTTCCGTACTCGGAAATCGTCTGGTAAATTACTCACTTGCGCATTTAATAATTCTTTTTTAATTTTCTCCTCAATTGCTTGCCGTCCGTCGAGAGTTGTCGGATTGAAAACAATCATGATTGATTGAATGCCATGATCGGGCGACGTCGGGAGTCGCCGGATATCCCACATTATACTTGAACTCAGTCAATTAGTTTTCCCAGTTTTAAGTGAGGAAATTAGTTGCGTCGGCTTATATTCGGGTCGGCTTTCGCTGAAGTATATACGGTAGTTACTTGATTAGGAGTGGCATAGCTCAATGAAACGCTGCGATCAAATATGGTCGAGGTGAAGATGATTGCAGTGAGAGTTATCGTCACCCACTTGGGCGTCATCGACAATGCGGTCCTCGCTGCAGGGTCAGTGGGTTTGAAGGGCGATGGCGAAAGCGGACTGTGGCCAAAGAGGAAAGGCGGCGAAACGGGGTCATCCGATTTATCCGACGGCAGCCGTGAACTCCGGCGGCCATTCAAAAACGACGTGTCCCGTACGTCCTTTGATGGCGTCTTTCGACGACTTTCCGGGGTTCAAGGACGGATGACTTTTTTTGTTCTTTCAAAAGCGGCTGTGCTCTGCTTCCTCCCCACGGTGTGTTATTTATCATCCAACCGATCTCCGGAACTGTTTTCGATCGATTGAATGGGTTGAGAGCGGAAATGCACTTTGCTGTCGCTCATGTATGAATTCATATTAAATTTACATCAATGCGGACTATTAAAATTCAAGCTGATTAATTTGAAAACGGCTACTTATTGGTAACATCCTTCGTGGAATCAATATTGATTTATATAAAGCAAAAATCAGGTAGCCTAATGTAGTTCGTTACGAACGAAGGCCCAAGTGTGACGGATGAATGAAGTCGAAGGAAACCTATGGTTACCTTCATATCGGCAGTTACACATAATTTTTATCAAAATACGTTTGTGCATACACGAGGTTTACATTATAACAAATTAATAAATGAAAAATACTCAACAAACTCTAATAATAACACACGAATGAACGTTTTACGCAAACAGTCTATATAGGAAAAATTATGTGATTACGTTTCGTTCCTTTATCAAGGAATTTATAATGACTAGTGATCGCCCAGTGGTCGAAATTCGACCGTATTTCATTAAATTTTTAGTTTGACGTTATTGAGGTTCTTTTGTTAATGATTGTACATCTTTGATGATTTATTATAATTTTTTTAAAGTTTGTTCTATTGCGTCAGCTGCAAGCCTGTACAAATACGTCATCAGGGTGTATTGTTTGCCTTCATTCCCTTCAATACCTACGAAATTTAAAATTTAATGTTAGTAACAATCGAAAAAAATCAGTGACAGCTAGTGGTTTTATTTATTTTTAATAAAATTAATTGCTAATTTTAATTTTCCCATGTTATTATTGAATCAAATGAAAGTTAATATAAATGAGATTTGATATTCGTATAGGTATAAGATATATTGTATTTTGATTACATTTCAGTGTTGTTAAGGTACTTGTATGATTTTATTTTCTCTGTATTAATTTTCGAGTTATTTGATATATACGTAGGAATTGAAAAAGGAGGTTTAGCTTTGCTAAGCCATATTTCAAAAGCGATATTTGCTATACTAATTAGGTTTCGTTAAGGCTGCACGATATTTTGAATCATTCAAATGATATAAAATATGAATAAAAATTAATTAAAATACGTGCCTCGTATTTTTTGAAATATATTTTTTATTAGAGCAAAGTATCCCAGCCGTTAAAAAATGTTGTCCATTGAACTTAAATTAGTTTGGAAGTAAATTTAATGATTCAGAACTTCTGGGTAAACGATGTTTTTTGTAAAAACTGAAAAAAAATTGCGTATATATCATAAAATGGTATTCGGATTTGTGTTCGGTAATTCGCAAATATATAATATTTTATTCGGAAATATAACATCTCATGTGTAACCATGTGTAAAAACTGGCTGCTTCAATAAAATTCCAATCAATGGTTTGATGTGAAATATTTAATTTAATGTATTTGTAGAACATATTATATATAAGCTAGTGGATTCCATTGTCAAAAATGACGGAATTAAAACTAAAAATATGTTGTAACTATATATTGATATTTTCTAACGTCAAAGCGTATTTTCCATTGACGCAAATAGTGCTTGTTTACTGTTATAATAGAGTTTTCGTTTATTTGGTTGCTACGAAAATTTCACGTTTGCATACATCTCAATTCATAATTTCACATTTGCCTTTCGATTGATTTTGTGGGCAATATTTTCCATGTTTTTAAGAACGAAAATATTCTAATTCTATTGACGAACAAA
This sequence comes from Sympetrum striolatum, assembly GCA_947579665.1. Lineage (NCBI taxonomy): Eukaryota > Metazoa > Arthropoda > Insecta > Odonata > Libellulidae > Sympetrum > Sympetrum striolatum. The sequence goes on from OX388346.1 coordinate 80,310,038, forward strand.
TTGTATGCACGAAACCAAATTTTAGAAGTTGTTATTATTTGTAGTAGAAAAATATATAGTTGGATTTAAATTTCCAAAGTTTACTAATGTATTTATTTTCGTCTTTAGATATTTTTTTATGAGCAATTCTTTCCCATTTATTCACATGAGAATTGAGTTCATCAATCACCTTTGTCGTTTCGGAAACATTCTTAAAAATCACCGATGTAATTCAAACGGAAGTTTTGGCTCACACTTGGCATCGAACTCACGCACATATGGTGATATTTCTTCCATTATTAATATAGAAGAGTAATATAGAAGATATAATCTTTTGGTCCTTCGTGATTTTGAATTATTTATCCTACCGGGAAGTTCAAAAGCACTGCATGTCGGCCGTAATTTTGACACTGCTACTTATGTATCATTGTTTATATATGTTGACATTTAAGTAAATTACCCTCTTTTTCATGATTTCTGGACATGATTCCCTACCGTTAATTCGGTCTGGAGATTCACACCCCGTTCATTCTAATGAGGAAACGCATAAGCTCCGATTCAACAATCGCCTAGGTCGTCAGGGGACCTGGTTTGTTTACTACGAAGAAATTTCTCACAATTTTCGTTCATTTTGCCATAGTTCTCTTAATTTAGATTCGAATATGATATTTTATGACCAAAATAAGAATTCGTATTCAATATCCTATTCTTTTGGTATTTATCTCGATTTCGTACTACCATTATTTCTGATTTAATTCTGCAAAAGAATAAATGTCTGCAATTGATCAAAATGAGCTTTAGATGCATTTCTTATGACAGACGATTCAAATCATTCAGAGTCGAACCAAGAATATTTTGGACAAAGATATCAGCTTTCGCCAATCCTCCTCTGCATAAACTTGTAGTAAGCCGAATCTCATACTCCGTGCGCGAAATACGCTCAAAAAAGGATACAAAGTTTTCCCTTTGCGTATTAATATATAAATTACTGAAGTATCTTTCAAAATTTAATCGATTTCTGTGGGGAATTGGTACAGTTATTCTGAACTGGGACTTTTAAAATACGATTATTAATCACTTACGATATTTTTTCTTTTCTATGAATTTTCTATAAGCAATGGTAAACCACCTTACCCCTCATCTTGTCTAGTCGTCTTATACCTTTTCCAAGGCTCATCATAATAGCGCATTTAGACGTATGATTTTAAAGACAAGCATGAATATTCTCTAAGACCATAAACACGTGTAGTGCCTATCGTATTGAATACGTGAACCAAGGCTGCGATATTTTACTTCCTGTTTACTTTTGGACGCACATTTAGCTATTGTATCGCATGCCCGTTGCTATATAAATTCATTTAGAATTCGATTAACTCATGATGATTCCGTTTTAAATGTTTGAAGCTTAATCAAATACAGTTCGTCAGCAAAATTCTGACCGAAAGAATAAAATTTCAATGAAAAATTTTATTAGTGAACCAAATTTGAGATCCCTTCCAATATTTGTGACTGTCTGTCGTTGCTTGTATTCCAATTCCTTTTAAATGCATTTTGACCAGCACTTTTGCGTTTCGCTGTCCCTTTTTCATCGAATTTCAGAATTTTTGAGGTTTTATTGTGAGCGATGAAAAAATTATTTTCCGCCCTTTTGTTTTGTATTAGACCCATCTACAGGTTATCAACTACATTGCCTTGTTAGAGATTTAAAATCTCCAATAGCCGTTTTTGTCGGTGTTCCTCTTCTCATTTCCCGGTATTTCGATAAAACAAGACAGGACACCGCACTTTTTGAGAGCATTCAATACGTTTTTCGAATGCGATGCATTCTTCGTACATGTGCTGCGCAATTATAAAGATATGCATGAATGCATACAACTGTACTTTGAGGGGAATCAATTTAATTTCTTTTGATGGAGATTGAATTAGAACTCCGTGTTAAAAGCTTGATGAAACTAGCATTCCGTAAAATGGAAGGAGAATATCTGATTCAATAGGCATGTTGCTAATATGAGGGTGCGGAATTTACCCATCAAACATTCTAATATTTCAAAAATTTACGGTGTCCTTGCTGGATATATGCGACTGAGTAGCAGTTTTTGAACATTTAGTTAGCATGAGAAGTACTGAAATTGGATCAAATACCAATATTCTGTAACAAAGTAGTGATCGTGTCATCTAACAGAGAATTACGTTTCGATTCCATTTAATTTTGTGATTTCCACTCTGATGGTGTTTAAATATGACCATAGAACTTTCAATTTTACTGTAATGGGGAAGTTATGCCAAAGTATCTACTACCTAATCTATTTAGTTATAAAATGATAATTTTAAACTTTTACACTATTAACAATTGATTGTAATAGGCCAAACTGTTGAAAATAAATCAATAAATGCAAGCAAATGTTATATTCTAGATAATAGATGTAAACTAACAAATGCAAACTACGAGTAACTACGAGTACGAGTAATACAAACTCGTAGAACTTACGGAATAGATGAAAGCAATTAGATGCTCTTCGTTTGCAATGTGAAGTATTTGCTCCAATTTCGACACTACGATTTCCGATTAAAAACAAATTCCCTTGGAAATTCTCCTTCGATTGACGTTCAATCATCGGTATCACCCATGAACGCTTTATCATTTTCGTTTGACATTTCAGTCGATTTTGTAAACTTTGCCATATGTTCTCCCGGTCAATTAAATGAGAGTATCGGATCTAAAATTCTCGGAAAGCCGTGAAATATCGGCAAAATTTGATTGTTAGATTGCCATGGTATTTGTCCGAGAATGAAATTTGCGAAGGTGGATTTTACGTATCGTGGGCAGAATATGGAGCAAAAGTTATCAAATTATTTCAGCAGATTCTTGTGATTGAAAAAAATTAGGCCGCAAAGTAATCCTCGGTGTCATACCTGGTGAATGATTACCTGTCTGTATGTGTGTGCATACATCTAGATTGCATGTACGTATACTTGAATTCTATTTTCATATTATTCTAAGAACTGACGTTTCTACGTTTCGTACAGAATATTTTTTCTCAAGGAAAAAAACCTTAAATTATTATTTAACTATAGTTAAAAGAAATTCGAAAAATATCCAGGAACCATGAGCACAAGGTGACATAATTTCTAAATTAAGTCAAAACAACTTTTTCTTTGATAAAGGTGAATGGGCAAAAGTGATTATTTAGTATGACCATATTGCCGTAATAACCTACTTTCTCCTTTAAATTTTACTTAATTATCCTTATGTTTTCACAATCCTTCTCTTTCTGGTTCACTATTGATTTCATGGAGGGGTGTATTCTTTCCTTAGTGAAAACTTAGGTTATTAAACCTGCTAAGCAGTTTTTAATTTCATGGTTTCTCTGCCATTTAAAAAAATAATTATACCCAACTTTAATTTTATACCACCAAAATTTCCTTGTCATTTATTTCTTTTCTAGCCTTTCTACAATCATGCCATTTCGACTTTCGCTATTTTCTTGGAGGAAATCAATTTCGTTCTTAATGTTTAGCTACGTGATGCCATCTCTGCTGTTTCCTCCCCAAAGATAAGATATCGCAAAAAGATTAAAGCAGAGTTCCGGGTGAAAACCATGTTACGTTTTTATCATTCTCGAAGTGAGCCTCGGGTGTACCTTGGGACCAGCATACAAATGGTGCGTTTTTGGCATCTTCAAGTTTTTCTGCAAGGAACGTCCTTTTATTAAGATCCATATCTCTGAAATTCTTTCCTAAAATATCAGCCTTATCTCTAATTAAATCTTTTATCTCGGAATGAATCAGAAGAGGGAAATATTTAAGAAATTATAAATTGATTCAAATGTTAACCATGGTCTAATAGTCTGGGGTAAATTTATAAAATACTGTTTTACACTGAAACATATACATTCTATACACTCTTACTATATTATATACAGTACTAATGGTATAAATTCAATATAAATGAGTATTAAATAACAGCATCTAACAACAACGATGCAATTGATACACTTCATTTATTGCCTAGCTACAATATATTACTATTACAATATAATTGCCTCCAAGGTAAAAGTGTTCATTACTTAACAGCTTTTACCTAACAGAACACTATTATAATGGGTAATTTCTCTAAAAATAATACATGTTTACGTTGAAACTAAATTACTCTATACAAATTAAAATATATTTTGTGGTCATTATTTCTGTGTTTCAGTATTTGGATTCATTTTCAGTAAAATGGTTCTGAAGGAATAAGGAAAATGATTTTTTTCACAAGAGGGATTTTTTTACAGTTATGAATCTGAAATGCTCATCGTCTGTTTCAGCTAACTCGGCAATCAGTGCTTTAAAACAGTTTAAGAGTACGTTCCTTATTTCATATGCTTGTGTTCTAACATGTTCGTAATACTTATTTGTTGAGCTCATATTTGTGGCCTTTTTCCTCGTGGATTCATGGTAAATTTAATATCATTTTTGAACAGGAGAAATTAGTTATTGCACCTTTGTAAAATGTTCATATTTATTTTATAAAATTTGCATGATTGCTCAGTTCTCACTTATGGTACAAGCAAATAAGCTCAAGACTGAGTATGGTCCGAGATGCCGAATTTGGTGAAAATTTTAAATCATCGATCCGAGAATATATATGGTTATTTTTTCCATCCCTATTCCCTTTGCAACGGAAATCAGGCCATTTAAACGATTTTTTATCATCTGATAAATTTAAATTTTATTCCATATTTAGGTTACAGTATATCGTAGATATTCAAATATTGTCGGCTCCTTCTTGTGATATATTTGGATTATGGCGAATCATGTCTCAATCGAAAAATCTCCGTCAGTTTATATAGCGGGTGCTTGAGACATTGGTGACGCCCGTTCCAGAAATCGAATTAGGTGCGTCGGGATGAAGGAATCAACTTTTAGATCCACATCTAAATCACGAGGAAAGGGAAGCGAAAAGTCGATCATAAACAGAAACGCCTTTTCCGCACACGTTTCCAACCCGTTCTCCAACTTTCAAAGCAACGGCCGCATGCAGTATCGCCGGTCTCTCGCGAAAGAAACTTTTTTTCGGTCATTCAACATCCATTACCTTTTGCGCAACCACCATCATTTCGATAATTGGCATTCAGCGCACGACCCGCTGCTATTCTTGTCGGAGTAGATCGAGTGTGGAAAGGAGTAACGGTACGCGGGAGGAAGGAAGTGAGGGATGCCCGGGAGGGATTCATAGGCATTGTTTCCCTCGAAAGAGTCAACGTGGCCATCCACTTCTGATTCCCGCTCTCCTTCAATACGCTTCATTTCCCTCCTCGCTTCTTGCATTTCCCTTTTGCATCGATAGACATACATCTACGCATTTGCAGTCTACATCCATCATAATGCAGACAGTTACTTAAAATTATTACTTACTAATACTTTGAATTTACTTTTATGTTCTGCTTTATTCTATGTGTATTTTTATATTGATTGTGTATGTTGTAAATGGGTTTGATACACGTAATAAATTTATTGTTATTATAAAACAAGGACATCAACATGATTACTTAACGAAAGGAAGAGGTAACTTGAGGACCCCATCTCATAGACTTAGTTTAACTGGAAGAAGCTTCGAGGTGATGGCATAGGACATAGAGCATGTATAACAAATTAAAAGGTACAATGTTGCAAAATTTTACGAAAGCCTATTATAATGCGAAGGAAATTTTATGCAAGAAATATTTATGATACTGAATGAATGCCTTTTATGTTGTAAATGATATGCTATGTCAAAAAATGAAAATGTAGAAGTAACTTAAACATTGTAATTCATAAGTTTATGTTATTGTAATTATTATTTTAATTATATTGTATTATTAGTTGTACTGGGAATTCTAGATTTTCAACGTATCCTATATGTACTTATGTATATCTTTGGACAAATAAGGTTATCGTTATCGAAAGCTCTTCGGTTGCGGGTGGATGGAAGGCGGACCGTTAGTCTGCAGTCGGAGGGCAAAAAAGATCGTCTTTCGTGCAGCACGAAAAAGGGCGAGTTTCGGCTTCGGTGGAAGTCGTTTTGTTTCCGAATCTCGTCGCTTTCGAAGGCCGGATGAGAAAAAATGAAGGAGGAGTTACCAGCCGAGTGATTATGCCGGCTTTGGTGGGCCGAGTTAATTTCCTGTTCAGCACAGCCTCTGATCGTAGTGCTTCAGAGATATCGCTGATCCATCCAACGTTACCTACATGCGTATCTATCGGGCTGTTCCCTTTCTGTAAACACAAGCTGATGACCTCTTGTATTCGTTGCTCTCCGTCAGACAATCCCACCTCTATTCTCCACACAAATTCTCCTTTACTTGTCGTACATACTACGCCTTCTCATCAGTATCTCAGTCGCTACATTAAACTAGCTTTTACATTTCTCTGCCTCTAGTGCAACGCATGTTATCTTGTTTTATTTTGTTGTATGAAATAAATTGCAAAAGGCTTTACTGTGTGGAAATTCATGGCAGGAAATAAAGGGATAAAGATAACACTTTTATAATTCTATTAGATTGTGTCGTTTTCACTCCTTTATTTTGCTATAATTTTTCTTAGTTAGGTGTATACACATTTTATTATTTTAACCAATAATTCACTTGACGACTGATGTACACTCCTGGCCAAAATTAACGCAGCACCTCCCTAGCGATCCTTACGGCCGGTGCTGCGTTAATTTTGGCCAGGAGTGTACCTTCTTTATCTTTTAGTTCAGTATGTTTTGCTTTCTATTTCAAATTGTAAAAAAATATATTATCAGTGTTTCAATATTATTATTAGTATTTTTTTATTTTACTTGTACTCAATAAGTTGTAAAATTGTGTTGTATGTATTGTAAAACAAATCTTATAGTTTTGTATGTTTTTCTTTTTGTTTTAAATTGTATAAAAAATAATATCATTATAATTTTATATGAATCAATATTATTATATTTTATTGCATTTTTACTTAATAAGTTGTAAAATTGTGTTGTATATATTGTAAAAACAACTAAAATGAATTAAAAATAAAAATATATATCCAGTTGGGTACCCGCCAACAAACCATGTTTGGTTTGGCAGGACCCAAAGGGGTAAATTGTATTTCAATAAAAATATATTTGCTGTCCAAGGTTGATTTTGACATTTGGCCTCTTTTGAGAAAGCAGTTTTTTTAATTAATATAAAAATTGAAGGAATGTTTATTAAACATTAAAATTTAGATTCTCTCAGACTTCCGAAACTGTTACAAAGAGCATGTGGTGCCACTTGCGGACATTTTAATGTTACAAGTTAGTTTTACCCTAAGAGTGTTAGAGAAAAAGTTGTGTTGATAGTTTCTTCCCAAATACTCTTTTATGTTGCAGTGCGTCGAACTTCGAAATCTGGAGAGCCCGATTCGTCTTCCGCTTTTGCAATACCTTTTCATTTCCCTTAGAACTACTCTCAGAAAATTCTTTCAATCTCATCGAATCTTCTAACCTTATCCAATTTAGTTCAGCAATGGGTTACTGCTATTAGTTACAGAACTTTGAGAATAGACAGGAACAGGACAGTTTGGTCATGGATGACGCAGTTGGGAGTTAACATTTGAAAGTATAAAGATGTATTTTTCTTCTATGTAATAATTTATTGGGATACTGTAAAAGAAATATATTGTGCCCAAGTTCAAATAATAGGATTTAAAAAAATATTTGTTAATTAATTGGTATTTCTATCGTGTTATTACTCATGAAATTAAGCGTAGATTAACTCTATTTGTTTTCATTTCATTTCATATGGAAAATTGTTTGAAGATTTTTACCTCAGTAGCATCTGTTTATTTAAATAAGCCGTTCCTAAAAGGAACTCGAGTCTTGGTTACTTGAGCCAATACACTCGCACTCCGGCTTTCCTGAATAATCTTGAATTAAATTCAAAAGAAAAGTTTTATTTAGATTTATAAAGGACTTGCTCTCTCCGTGTACATCGGTTTTCCATATTTTAAGGGGCACCGCGGACTTCCGGTACCTTTGAAGTATTTACGAAACTTCAAACGAAATTCCCGTATCTTTCAATCGATACGAGCTCGCTACGTAAAACCGGCCGTAAATATCTGCTGCGAAAGATTCCAAGTTGCGAAAAAATTAATCGCTAGAGGGGTTCGGCGGCTAATTAATTTGGTTCGAAAACGGGATTCCCCTCGATTAATTTCGCGAGTTTTCCCCTTGGGTTAACTCTTCGTGGAAATCCATTTTCCTGGGATCGGTTGATAACGAGAAACTTTCAAAACTGTTGCTGATCCGCCGGCCCTTAAACCGTCTGCATTCAAAAGGTATCGAGACCATAGCGGTTTTATGCCCTCGGGAAGATTTCTTTCTCTCACGTAAAATTAAAATATTTAGTTAATGAGGAATTAAAATATTTGGTATAGTACCGAATCCTTGAAGTATGAGGACAACCCTACCCATTAACATGAAAGTATGAAAAACCTTAGTATTGATCGTGGAACGTCGATCAAAAGACTGATTGGACCTCTCATTGAATGAGCGACGACGAAGATGACAAATGTTTGGTCATTTGTTTAGTTGATAACTTTTAAATTGTACCCCACACGGTATAGGTTAGTCGAGTTATATTTGCTGTTGTCTATGACTTCAAGAGCAATTTATTTCTTCTGTTAAAATGGTTGAAATGGTAGAATATTATATTGAGATTTAATCAAAGAAAAAACACAACGGAAAATATTTTCTTTTTCGCCGTGATGGAAAGCATAGCTTATGGAAAATTTCTATTTTTATTAAAGTTCCTATGACCATTTTAAGTAAATAAACTTTTTTATGGTAAAAAATTAATACAATGTATAGTATAATTAATAATTTTTAATATGAACAATAATTGTGCAATACTAATTATGATTTCTTTTAATACATTTTAGTAATAATAAAGAATTATTTCTCAATTTTTCAATCCTCATTATAATAATGATAGTAATATTATAATAATTACAACATACTGTTTTGCACTGGGAAAAATCGGCTTCAAAAGTAACGTTTTACCGTTTACGATCCATAAAACTCTTCTAACACAACGTTTGGAAACCAAAGCTAACATTTACTTGAGTGGTATTTTGCATGCATTTCAAACGTGTTATTAGCGGTTTAGCCTCTTAAATAAACATTCAAGAACCAGATTTTTCTGATTGTGTTTGGTTGACGAAAGGAGATGAAATGTAAGCCATGATCAAGCAATTCTAGGAAGTAACAGCTTTCGGTGAGGGAAATATTTTTCTTAACAGTAAGCTAATTGAAAAATTCCTCGGTAATCGTTAGAGTATCCTGCTAATGTAAAATACCTCTCATCTTAATGGTGAGGGAAACCCAGCGCAAGTGCAAATTAACCCGCGCGTTAACGACGAGGGGGTCGGGGGATCAGGTGGAGAAATTCGATTCGAATCTAACGAAGGATCAAGGAAACTATTCAAGTCGTAAATTTCTATCCGATAAAGACTGATCCGACAAGTGGTTGTCCTTGCTCACGTATATGGAAGTTTCTGGTAGTGAGCGATATGTACTATGCACGATGATGAATGTTGATGGCCTTCGGCGTAAATATTTGTCGTTAGTTTTGGGCGAAGGATGTTAGTTCACATTTGAATACTAAATTTATGAAAGTCATCATATAATTCATCCCTAAGGTCGGTTAGTACCTCATATCCTCTAACATCAGCTTCAAAGAGCTATTAAGGGAATGAGGCTTGCTAAGCGGGACGAGGAGTGAGGTAGTTTTCCCTTGCTTTCATCGCCAAGCCAGAATTTTACAAGCAGATATTCGCATGAGTGAATCCAAATAACTACGTGTAACACTCTTCTTGGTATTCCATAAGGAAAGATCTTAAATGGCACCGTTTTTCAGCTTCGCTCATTCCTCAGTAGCTTCCATATCGTCAAACTATAAACAAGACTATGATAAAAGTAAATGAAAGATACAATTTATCTATCCTGTACCAAAAAACGAATGAAAAATATTAAATTTATCTGCAGGAACTTCACTGATACATCGAAACAAATTAAACAATGAAGTTATTGATTGGTTATAGGAAAATAAGGTGTCCCACTCTTTTCGGAATATCGCAAACTTAAAATGGAATGTGCGGTTTTTGTAATTGGGAGGAGAGTTAAATTTATTTCGAGTTATTGCGTTATTAAGACGCTATTGCAGTTGCCTAAGCGACCCAAGTTAAATTGGAAATTAACTTTGTAGAATAACCTTAATCATGACGTTTTGGGACTCAGGTTAAATAGATTAGTCTCGGCTGTCTAAATGTTTGGAGTTGCATGGCGGGACGAGATCGTTAGACCGTGATCCTGTGTGGGATTGCTTCGAGCGCGGCTTCCATTCTTACAGCAGTTGTGCTTACCTCTAGTCCATCCCCACCGCCCACCTAAGTTGGAGCAGGCCGTTCGGAATGTTTATAGTGATTATGATTTGCTATATCCAACGCTATCGGAACTCACACGGTAAATAAGGATCCTTATCAACTCCCTCGGGATTGTTTACTTCCTGTTCATATGTCCGACATGTTTAAAGGTGTTTCCTGTAGATCATTTCCGTGTTAATCATCCCACTCATCTCCGATGCATCTTTTTCCATTCGCACGTTCTTTATCTTGCCATCACATACTAGAATGTGTCATAAAATGAAATAAATGTACGGAGGCCTAATGTAGAAAGCCGTAGTGTCAGAGAAGTAGGTTCAACCTCAGATTTAGAGACAATTCAACGTAACGCTCGTTCGAGGAGATCTCAGTACGAAAAAATCTAGGGTCGACTTTCATTGGAAGTACGTGAAAAATTCTCTTCTGAAATCAGGTATAACCTGGCTTTATAAGGTAAATTCCTTCTCTTTCTCGCGGTAGACATTACGATGTTTAATGTAAATAATTTATTTTGTACGTTGAGATGTGAATATTTTTTTAGGTGTCAAGATCAAAAATACAAAGCAATATTCTTAGAAGTGGAAACCCGCTGAAAATAAATTATTGAATTCGATCTGCGCTAACGAAAGCGAGTAGGAAGTGGTGATCGGTTGGGTGAGCGTAGTGTGATTTGTGCTGTCATTAAATTGGAATGAGCGAGAAATAATCGTTACGGGTGGAATTACGGGTTAACGCTTCTTAAACTTCCTCGTGTTTGTGCGCCCGAACGAAACGAGTCCAGAACTGATGAACCAAAACTTGGGGTATGGAATTCCACCGGATATTGCCAGCGATACCGAGATTAACGGAGATACAGTTTCCCGGAAGGCGTAAACGGGAAGAAAACCGAATTTTGGACACCCGAAGACAGTGGTTTCCAGGCTCCTTTACTCTTTCAGAAAATCTTTGAGAAAGCGGAGGATTTTCAGCAACGCGAGGTGTACAAAGACAGTGTTGTGTGTTTAGCGCATGGGATATTGTGTCGAATGTATTCAGGTATTTTTATGTCAATGTTTGATCAATATCTGAGTCCTTATTTTCAACTCTAAATTTGAATCCTTCGTTTAAACATTCCACGTGTACACTTGGAAGTGAACCATCAATCTAAAAGCAATGAATCCCCCAAATGTGGTTTTCGCTGGGTAAATTGTCCTTCGTCTGATTAATTTCATTGTTTGCATATTATTTTTCTTAAGGAAGCATTAAGATGCCTTTGGTACGGTGTCTGTCGAATTTATGACTTCATTTAGAATCAACGAGCAATACTGCTAGTCCAATATGACTTAACAAATGCGTTATATTTAGTTTTCTTTTTATTGTACCCTATATAACAAATATATATAATATACCTGAATGTATTATTTACAGAAATTTATTAATGCTTATGTCATCATACATACATCAATGAATACAGCTAATACTTAACTTGATAGTACAGTAAAAATGTTGTTGATCATTAAATTAATTTAACAAATAATTTAAAAATTTAATTTTTAAATAATCATTATAATACCACAAACGAGGAAATATAATAATAATTTGTGGAAAAAGAATTTTCTACGGAAATGATAAACTCAGCAGTTCAATTTCATACCACTTCTAATTTAGTACGAGGAAAGGAGAAAATTGTACGTGATTTTCCTAGAGCCGCATCCTCTGCGACGCAAAGGAAGTGGTGCAGAAGAGTGGAAATTCAATTCATCCATCAAAAGTTCTTTATTGTGATTAAAGTGAACACCACTCCAGGATTCATCCGTCGCGAACGTCATTCATCTTCGTATTTTCTATTTATGAAGGCGTTATTCGTAGCTACAACCATACATTCCGTTCCTGCGAATACATCGAGTACCATAGATTCCGTTGCTACGAGTATAAACATCCCGTTTTCACTTGCATTCCGAACGACACGATTTTTCCGCATTCCTCGATGGAGCATTTGATTGCTGAAAAATCGGGCGAATGGGCCTTAATCAAGTGGAATCGGAAGTCTGCTCTGGTTCACTCGCCGCTAACGAAGCATCTTTGATGGCGGAATCAATGGAGAATGGGAAGTCACACCGGAAACGAACCTGAAAACCGTGACGCGCTCAAAGGTGAAAAAATGCTGTTCAGCGATCACGCAATTCTGGTGTAAAAGACGTGTACTAGCCGCGTAAAAGACGTGTATGAACCGCCGCCATTAAAGATACTTCCCCCGCTGGTTATCGACGAGAGTTATATAATAGCAGTCTTCGGGATATGCTTCAATTCCGCGGGCCGCAGGAAGCGTTTAAATAACGGCCACGGCATGGATAAATCACGGAGGAGATTAAAATTTAAATGAGCGGGAAGCGTTGGTTAAAAGGTGCGACACGTGGAGTAACTATTGCAAAATGTCGGAGTGGAAATATGTCGGCAATGCATCAAAATAGTTTTGGGGCAGTACATTTTAACGATTCACGGCGAAAGAAATGATATGTATATATAGTGTCTGTCACAACATGCGGCATCTCTGTATAAAGTACGACAGATTTTTGTATCTCAATATTCTCTCGTGAGAGAATAATTCCACGCTTTCACGGATCTACCTTTTCAAAATTAAAGCTGTTCTATTGAAAATTCATGCAAAATATAGAAAATATTTTAATTATAAATTTTTTCAATAAAGTCGAGTTTTGATCTGATTTTCAAAATTGAGCTTGATGTGTTTTAAAGGCTCAAATCGTTAATTTTATTTTCGCAGTGCTTCAATTCGTCTCAAATTCAAAGATACCTTATGAAAATAAAAGGGTGAATTTTGGTTTATCACTTTCCATACCATCTATTGAAATGTTCATTCGTATTTAAGTATCATTTCCAGCGTTTAATTTAATTTATGAAAGTTGAATGTGTTGTTAATCATTTATTATTAAACAGCACTAGGGCAGCATCATGAAATAATGTGTGCCAAATTATATGCAGAAATTTTTTTCTGTCAAATTTATTAACTGTTCATTTATTTTTATCGTATACTTGAGAAAAAGACTTAATTAATTATACTATGCTAGATGTTATGCTTTGTTGAATTCAATGGTTGTTCATAACAAAGAATTGGAGTTGCTCACCCCTTGCCTGCCTAAGGATTGGCTTCAGAAGTAAATGCGATCATCCTACTTGAGAAATCATTGTTCAACAGTTTGCTATTCAGAATTCCATATTCTATGCACATCACGTTTTGTAAGAAATATCCTTTAGTTAAACTCTAAACTTAGAAGTAGGATTGCTTCCGGTGAGATCTCCATAGTGTTTTTTTTCATCATTTTTTCCACATTCATTCAGAACGAATTATAAAGTATTCAATATCCAGCTGACTTTGAGTCTTAGCTGTTCGATTTTATTCTTCGTTATCCGAAGTATTTCCTGTTTGAAAGCCGAAGAAAAAATTTTACAAAAGCTTTGGTAACAATGGAAGTGTATTTCCAGGCAAACTTTACCCACGAGAAAGGAAAAATCCGCGGCCAAAACGTATTCCCGAGTAAGTATTGAAATCACGTACGGAGAGAAATTATTTTCCCTGAGCCTGGGCTAGAATTTCCATCGCAGAATCTTTTAGACTCCCTTCAGTCAATTCCTTTTCGTCTTGCAAAACGTCTTATTCCCTCTATTTTCCGTTCAACTTTTTCAACAAGCCATTTAAGTAGTCGTATGTGATATTATTGGTTTCAGATAGAACGCATTTATTTCGTCGCTTGTACTTCAATTCCTTATTCCGGTGCAGTCAGACTTTTATTTTTTGCTTCTCTTCTAGAAGATGGATTGGATTCCATTCTAGTTGTAAAAGTGTTTGCGATCTCATTGTATCTCCTCGCAACTGGTGCGTGGGCAAAAAATTAGGTCTTCGCTGTCTTTCTTGTGCGCTCCGCCGGTCTGCGAGATCGTATATTTTCGGTTTACGCTGATTAAGTTTTGATGAGGGATTCACTAAAACGGCTTTGAAAAATGCGTGAAAGATTTTCCCACATTTTCTTATCGTTCGGTATACTTTGCTCCATCGTTTCAAGAGAGAACGGGTATATAATCGGTTTGACGCAATTTGTTTTCATTTATGTACGCATTATTACGAAGATAACTTATTTAAGACAATTATTATTTCTCATCACTCAATACATGTGGATTTTAGTGTGCATGTCGTCGAAAATCTAAATATAGATGATTGTCGACTTATGACCTAGTTACGTTCTCAGTGACAGGTCGTGAGTAAATTTGGAGGTAAGTCGAATTAGATGATCAAAAGTGAATTATAATGCATTCAGATATTTGACTCATTTGTCTATTTCAAAAGTTTTAATATAGAAATTGACCAAATTACACGAACATATTTATTTAATATGGAAAGATTGAATTTTGACTCGTATCGATTTCTGAGTTTAAGGCAGACATATTTATATAGTAATTGCGATCGATTTTAAGTCCCATATGTACTAAGTCAAAAACTAACGTAAGACAGCAAATGCTTTGCTTTGAAAGCAAATGAAAGAGTTACCTTGTGCACCAAATAAAACTTTGGCCGAAACAAATGCAAATTAAATAGGTAATTGTATCTGATGTTCGAAAAATCACTCCTTATGTTTTCGTAAATTGATGTTTCCCGGATTGTTATATATATTTCAAAATTAAGGTGTACTTCACGAGCTGGTTTTAAGTAATAATTTGGACTAAATATTGGAAAACCTTGGCCATAACAATCAAAATTTAAAATTTGTATCCATGTTATGTGTTTGATGTTGAAAGTTATTTTCAGAATACAACGCACAGTTAGAATAATAGCAATAAAATGACTCGGAAATTTCCGGGTTCAAGAGAGGGCCCACGCTATGAACTAGGCCTCCGTTTGACGAGACGTAAAGTCAAAGATAATGTAATTAGCGGTCTGTTGAATAACATCGCACCTTTCAAAATAGAGGCAGAACCTTTCCCATAAAACACCCACGCCGAATTACTAATGAGTCTCATACACAGCCGCACCATCTTCGAAAGGCAAAATTCGTCGAAAGCGTTAACATTTCCGAGGGCCCTCCGGCTGCGGACACGTGCTACGGACGTGCGCCATTGTTTCTTTCCGAATGAATGACACGTACCTGTTTCTCCATTCCGACTCCGCATTAACATTTGCCGAATCTTCTTCGTTAGCCTTGGGGTTTCAAGGCGATGGACGTCGAGGAGCGGTCAGCGGCGTGGGTTCGCCCCGCGTCAACGTCCACGGCGGTGCCCCCACCGGAGGGCATCGCGAAACGATGTATTCCACGACCGGTGACGTCAGATTCTCACTTTGGGAGAAAAGAATCTCGTCCGTGGGTGAATCATCCGCGACGAGAAAGCGTCGTCGTAGGGGAGTGCTAGAGGAAGTCTCAACCGTTTTTGGCTCGATTCATTTGTCAAGAATCCCAGCCATGGACTCATTACTGGTAGAAGCCTAATTTTACGGGTTTGAAATTCCTTTCGTATCAATCGAAATCGACTAATGATTGTTTGATGATCTCTTCTCTCGTTCATCTTCCCTAACCGTTTATAATTCTCAGTCACTTTCTGACATCATTCTACTTCCTAGGCTTATTCCGATTAAAAAAAAGGTTACAATACGTTATTTTAACTATCAATCAATTTTAATCAACGAGGATCTCTTGAAATAAAAAAAAAATCGTTTATCTTTACGAAGCGTTTGGAATTCTCATTCATTCTCTGACGTCATGCTACTTCCTAGGTGTAAGTAGGTCAGAGAAAGGGTCGCAACGTATTACTTTTGAATTAGATCAGCGAAGTTAGCTTGGAATTTGAAAATGGAGAAGATGGTGGTATTTCAATATAACCAATAATGGCGATGTAGTATTTTAGTTTTATTGCAATAGTAGTATTGTTGAAGTGCTTCGACAGTTTAGGTAATTTTGTACATGGGCACCCATTGGGAATCGAACCCGGGACCAATTTTTCTTAACGATCGGAAAATTTACCCCTTTTTCCATTTGAAATGGGCAATAATTCCAAAGTAGTTTTATTTTCTTTGACTG
This sequence comes from Sympetrum striolatum, assembly GCA_947579665.1. Lineage (NCBI taxonomy): Eukaryota > Metazoa > Arthropoda > Insecta > Odonata > Libellulidae > Sympetrum > Sympetrum striolatum. The sequence continues at coordinate 80,326,483 of OX388346.1, forward strand.
GACGTAATAAATAGCGGCAAAGGAATGGCAACGTCAATGAATATTGATACAATTATTGCAAAATTCGTGATTAAATTTGAGTTAGAAAAAAGGAAATGAATTTGGAATACTTCAAGTGTGAATTTCACTCTACGAAGTCAAGTAAATTAATAATGTTTCTGGTATAAATTAAATTTATATTCTTTGTTTCCCGTCTCTTGATTTATCCCTTTAATTTTTATTAAGATTATTATTATAGCCTTATCACTGTTATTATTGCATAAGATACATTATATATTTCATTTTTTATTTAAAAGATAAATAACTTATTACGAACCTACCAGTTAATCTTTATTTCTAGTACACTATGTAGGACGACTATCTAAGTACTTGAATTAAGTAATTGCATTTTTTCGTAGTATTTCCAGTGAAAAGTAATTCTTTACCTGAATTCCTGACCTTGTTATCATGTTCGATTTGAGGTTTATAGGGTTTTAATATTAAATTTCGAGTCGGGTATCTTGCATTCTATAGCTGCTATTGACGTAAAGGTATGATGAGTTTCTTCCAATTTAACGTAAATATATCTTTGAGAAGTTTTCAAAAGGTTTTTAAGGAACATGTTAGCGCAAATCTTTTCTATAAAGGAAAATATTTCATGATAATAGGACTTAGTGAATGTAAAACCATAACTTACGTGAGATTGAAGGCAGCACATGCCAGAACGGAATGTCTTTCTATAGCTCCCCTACTCCGGAAGTTATCTTTACCGGAAGCATCATAAGTTAACATCAAAGAGCAATCTTTTGAAATCCCTTACTGAATTTCTATAGCATCTTCCACGTGTCTGCTCCCAAAGTTTTTCCCAAAATCTCCTGGCGAACTTTGCTACAAAACCCACCAATTACGGAGAAAAGGTACATCTACGGTAGTCATGCCAGCTTACTTCCCAAGGGACAACATAGTGCTTTGAGGGAGACGCTTATTCGCAAAACTATCGCTTACCCCCGAGGAAATTGTATAACTTTGCATCCACGTCGAAAGGGACACGTGGTCTGATACGCACGTGGTATATTGGAATCCATTTTAAAAGTAATATCTCCACTCAGTTCCACTACGCTTCGAAAACAAATTTATTTCGTCGTCGAGTGCGATCTTACGAGATCTCGTATATGTGCAGGAGGCTGAAGCGCGTCGTGAATCACGGCGGAAATGCAATTTTGGTCGATGAAAGTACTCTTTTCAACGTTAAAATGCCAATTCCGCTCACAATGACGACTAGCTTGGACCAATGCCCACGTTGCACAACTGTTGGCTGCCCGGGAAGCCTAAAGTTCGAGGTCTACCGAAACAAGGTTATTGCGTATTTCCGTGGGGGCAGTCACTCCGCCCGGGGCGAATGCTTATCCCTACCCACCGACCATTCGAAAGGTAAAGATCGTGGTTGGGAGAAGAAAGGGGTCCGACCGAAGAAAATTGCGTCCGCATGGGTTACTGCTACCGATTTTTCCAGCACTTATGGTGGAAAGCGATTGCATCATCGGAGATAATCGAATTTCTCGAATTGAGTCGGTTTTGCGTCTTTATAGCCATAATACGATCGATAAATTCCACTTAGATAGACCGTTAGACATCTTAGTAGATGTCGATTATTTCGATATTATATGTAAATGACTTCGATATCAAATACTGATTTGTATTTAAACTATAGAAAATGCAGGATTACAAAATATAATATTGTCTCCCGGAAGCTCAGCTATATTGATAAGTCTGTAACTTTAGTCAGACTAACGATCGATTTATAAATTAGAAATTTCGGCCATTTTAAAATCTATTACCAAGTTATCATAACTTAAGAAAAAGAGATTTTTTTTGTAGAGTGCATATTTATTTCAATTCGAAAATCTGAACTTATTTATACACTATGAATGAGGTTAAAGTGGCAGAGAAATCAGTAGTTAGTAGCAGTAGTAGTAGTAGTCAGCAGTAGTATTAGTCAGTAGTAGTAATAGCTTATGCTTTTCCAGTTAGATGGTGACAATTTATCGTCGTGCCGGTAATTATGAAATATTTCGTTATAAATTGAAGTATATTTTCATTCGTGTAAAATATCTTATGTGTTCTTATGATAATATGACTTTAAAACAATAATTGATCAATAGTAATAAAAACCAGCCTAATTTGATCCAAAGCATCAACATAAGTAAAATACAAGTCACTATTTCTCACTTCTTGTACAGTTATGAATAAAATAAATGTTTTTGTGTATCTTCTCGTGGATTGTTTTTAAATTACTGTTACTGTAAAACATATCAGTTGTTATTGTTAAAAACTTAAAAACCCAAAAAAGAAAGTTTGCAAAAATAACTAGGTCTCTTGACTCGATTTATTTTCTGCTTCTCTTACATACTGATTACACTGAAAGTCGATAGAGAAAAGGAAAAATAAATTGTTTGAGCGTTGCGAAATCTTCGCAAATTGGTGTTATTCTCTAGCGAAATAGAATATGAGAGAGTTGATGCACACTTTCGACCCAAGATGGGAGATCAGGGTTTTCTTATCTATTATCCTGCAAACAGGTGAACTTCATGTTGAATTTGTTCTCCGTTACATATCGGTATTTCATCCTGAAATGGCTACGATACTTCGTGAAGGCTTTTTCCATAGAGGTTTTGTTACCTTTAAAGTTTATATGGTATAATTTTCATCAATGGACATTTTTCTGAAGTATATTTTGAAATTTTTTTGGAAAAATGTTTGTTAAAAAGATACCATATTCTATGGCCCCAGGCCATGAGCATTTGGACTGTCGAATTGTTTAAGGACTTTGCGTACTAAACAGCTCGAATTATCGACATTGTTTCCTGAAAGTAGAACTACGTTTACAATGCAGTAGATATATCTAAATTAAAGCTTTCCGGCTGAAGTTGTTGTTGTGGTATTGTAATCTGGTGTTATACATTTTAATCCTCTATAAGGAATGACAGTTTTCAATATTATCGAAAAAAATATTTTAACCTTTCGTGATTATGAATTACGTAACAAATATTTAGAAGGGGATTTTGGAATCCTTGTAAATGATTATCACGAATATCTGAAATTCATTTAATGTTTCCCTTTAAATTATCATTGCTTAATTTTCTTTTTGTTTATCTCCTATTATTGACTCTATTTACCTAAAATTATTCACTCTATAAATAAGGCTGCTCGAGTTTAATGTATGACTTCATTTGACAGCGTGTTGATTCCATTTGTAATGTTTGATTTTAGTAGATAAATTATTTGTAACATATTATGGATTGTTTACGTTATTAAAGTCATTAGAAAACAACTGTAGCATTTAAATGAAAAATTCTGAGTTATTGTACATATTTTAAATAAATGTTACCGTAGCCCTATAGTGACACAGATAATACTATTATAGGGCACACCACTGACCCATTAAAATATGAAGTGCGTTTGCATTATATCTCCCCAAGCGTTCCATTTCGTACGATTTACAAGCCGACAGGCCATGTTTAAAAAATTGGGTTGCAATTATGCGAACCGTTATTCCCATCGCATATTTATATCGATGAATTTAATTTGTCGAGGAGATTAAATAGCGCGATGAGCAAATCCGCGAGGAATTTTAACGGTGCAGCGGCTGAAACGTCCTCGTTAAAGCGACGATAGAGTCCCATTTCGGGCGGAATACCTACATAATCCAAATATCGCGGATTTTCGACTCTCTACTCTTCGCTCACCGACTCTTTTATCGACGTTGCTTCGCACTGGAAAGTGAACCGCGATTCTCACTGTCCGGCGATGAACTTCGATCTTCTCTCTCCGATCATTTCTCTCTTTTTTCTCCTTCCTTTTATCATTTATCTATTCATGCTTTGTTCATGATTTTCATGATTATTCATTTCTTGTTCATAATTCATCTTACGATAGTTTATTCCTATGATCAAACGAATTGACGAACTATTAGATAAACTTATGATTGGATTACTTGTTAGTTTAGCATAAAAACAAAACCTGGCTGTGAATCTGATGTTCATACCATTACTGAGTATAGAAATTTATGCTCAACATACTACTTACTACAAAAACAAATTTTTCTGCACATTATTTTTTCTGTAAATTCCTAATAAAAATTTTATATTTGTTTTGGAATCTGTATTTCTCTTTTTTCAGCCTTTCCTAGATTTTTGCATATTCTATACTCCCCTTTCTTATTGTGGGAGTTTTAAAGCCATAAGTATAGATATTTCTGTGATAAAAATTATCTCAGTTTTTTATTCGCTCGACAGAATTTACCTTTCCTTCCATATTTAATAATAATGATTATTCATTTAACATCATAACCCTCACTTACAAATAATATATTTAATGAAATACATCATACAAGAAAATAAGAGGAGAATTAGTTGAACACAAACAATTAAAATGATATGAAGGAAGAAAACTAAATAATTATAAAGTACCTATAATGAAGTATTAATTATATATTGAATAAACGTTGTGTAATATTTTATATAGAGTCAGTTTAAAAATCCACATGGTCAGAAAGTTCCTTAACACCCTTTTTTAGGGATTGGAAAAACATAATGAAATTAAGTTCTGGAAAAGGATCTCCTAGATGGGCGATTAACGAGTTTATGAAAAAGAACAGCTAATCCACAAAATGGCTTCTTCTTAATTTCCATATTATGTATTAAAAATCTATTTATATCATTGGTTATATTCTCGTTTTTATTTGACTAGTAAATGAAAGATAGGACTCCCTTGTCACCATTTCGCCCAATAAAGACGTATGTATGCAGGTATACATATGGCGTCAATAATGGTCATTTTGTTACGGGAAACCGTTTTGCGCAACAATGATCTTCTCGTGGATGGCGTTTTTTTATTCCACGCGACCGTTATAATTTTTGAGAGAGGAACGTGTTTTTTTACGCCCCCGGTGGAGGACCAAGGGACTGTAATTGACGTGAGAGTTTTTGCACTTATTTTTCGACCCGAGGAGGATCTCTGTTCTGGAAATGAAGGCCGTTTTACTCATCTTTTTATAATGGAGAGTCGCATCACAAGCGTTGGCGATGGATCCCATATCTCCTCCCACGTAGATCTTCTATCTTTCCATCTCCCTTTGATTCCCCCGTCTCTCTGATATTTCCTTCCTCCTTTCTTTCTCTCCTAATTTCTCATATCTACGTAATTATCCCTCTCGATTCATCTTTCCCCCGTTTATTCTCTTCTCAATATCATGGCTTATCTCTCTCGTTCCCCCCGTTTTGATTTTCATTTTCGTCCGATTTCTACTGCTGATACTTATACATCCTTGGATTCCGTCCCGCAAACGTTTTCTTTTTTCAAAATAAATCCTCACAGCTGTGAAACTCATTTGTGAAACGTGATTTCATCTTTTCAATATGCCTGCATGAATTTCATCCTTTCCATTTTTGCTTGAGGCGCGATGATATAATTTCAGCCCGTACTCAGTGCTCTTAAACAGGTGAAGAAGGATATTCAGGGTTTCTATTCTTCCGACTTGCAGAGCATATGTTTTCCTTCGTGTTAGTTTTCGATAATCGCATGAAACAGTCGCTTATAAAGAGAGCGGTAGCATCAAGACTACTAGCCTCCTTTCCGTGATTTTTAAGTAAAATGTTTAATAAAGAATGAGAGGTATTTTTATTCAGTTTCAATCTAACAAAGGTGAATTATCCATCTTCCATTAAATTCGAACTACTGTTGGATTTAAGACAATGTGCCCCCAGGCTTTAAGAATTCATTGCTGTTTTTTTGTGAAACGTAACGTTATGATCTTTTCGTCAAATTAATGTTATTTTGGTGGTAATTTTTCTGCTTGAATTTTATTTGTCGTGAAAACGTATTTAAACCAAGGTACCACACTATCAAATCATTTTGGAAGAGGTGGGATAGCACTTTCGCTGTTTTTAACGGTCAATAACAAAAAAACAGAACAATATTTGGCGATTTAATTTCACCCCAAGCTGCTTGTTTACTGCTCCACTGAAAGGAAATTTTTCAAGGCTTTAAATAGTCACTAAATTGTCGTTAATTAGTGTGAAGTTTAAAATCTATTTAATAATCTTCAGGGTTGGCTTCAGGTATCTTAGTATTTAGTATAAATAATTGACCATGTTTATGGCTAATGTCGTTGTTGTTGTAAAAAAGATTCTTATGGGAGAAATTTCCAGTCCAACAAATCGTGTGACTTATACTTCACATCCAGTTAAGGATGAGGTAAATGAACGAATTTAGGAGATAACTCCTTTTGTATATTCTCTCTACTTCTCTGTTACACTCTCCTCCCTACCTAGTATTCCCTTGTTCTAAAATGTCCCATCGCAGATATTTCGCTTCTCTCTTTTCCTGTATCGTCTCTCCAATGTTGATCCAACACTACCCTCAAATCAAAGAAGGGAAAACAATGTTAAAATGGAGTTTCCAGCCTGTATGGCGTGCAAACCTCCACGGGGAAGTTTCGTTTTGTGTGCAAATGTTTTCCTTTCTCCCATAATCGCCCTTCTCTATCATCTCGTCCTTGCATATCCGCTTCCCGCTCCATCCTACGCATCTATAACCTTAGCATTTCGTCTCGTGGATTCCTACGCTTGAAAAAGATCGTAAAAGAAACCCAATGGCCTCGAAAATGTTGCTTCCAACGCTCTTATCTGTTTCCCTCTCCGACACGTGGTAAAATAAAGAGGAGGATTCGAAGCGGGAAAGGAGGTTCGGAACCCACTTTAAAGATCGCCGTTCTCTTCTTCCCCAGGGCACGTCCGTGGGTGTGCAGCTGTTATGAATTCGTTTTAGAGATACTCCGCGAAATGATCGTCATCTGCAAATTGCCGGAATAGATTAGTTTTGCGTGACGTTCGAGGTGGGGCGTTTAGTCAAAAATTAAATTGGATCGCCGTTTATTAGAATGATCATCGAGAGAAGGGTCGGTTTGATTGGGATCTCAAGTGAAAAACCTTCGTATCAGTTATCGCGGGGGCGATGAAATCATCGCTGTCTTCCGGGTTTATTTAAGAGCGCTCGCTTCAACTTGTCGAATTAATGTAACTTTTTTTTGTTTCCTCTGATATAATTAGTTACGATGTAACCTTATTATCCTCTTGATAGGCCGTCCCTTCCTTTTTAAACCTCACTGACCACAAATATGCGGTTTTTCGAAAGGTGAAAACATGTAGTTATTTATTATCCAATACCACCACCTAGAGCAAGTGGGGACGATATCTATCTCTACATTTACCAATTAATACAAACAATGTTTCCAAATTCCACTTATACAAAAACTGAAAATTGATATAATCAGATCCATTTGAAAACATTAGCGATTATAATATTTATTTATATACAAAGTCCGCCGCAGTTAGACAAAATACTAGTGGCAGATAATCCCATAATATACAAATATAATTAATTTCAAAATAATAATCAATAATTCATATAGCTAAATATATTAAAATTATTAAACAGTATGCGAGTAAACTATACACATCATAATGTAATGATAAATAATATTATTAATTAATAATAATAATCGTGAATAAATAATAAATCTTCATTGTCATTTAGGAGTACATTTTTCCTGATAATCATAACACTATTTCAAAAATACAGTTTTTTTAAACATCAAAATATAATCATTAGTTTCCTAACTACGCTGAATTATCATTTAAAGAGATGCCATTTACAATATAATCTACAACTACTACATGCACCAATGAAAGCGTTTGACAATGAACTCAAACAATTCCCAAGAAACTCTACTTATACGATTACAGAGTATCAGTGAATAGCTTGAAAATTAAATATCCTTGAAATATCATTAACACCACTTACCAATATTACTCTAAAAATAATCCTTGAAATAACATTATAGCTTGTTAATACTACTTATCAAGTAAGATTTTTCAAGGTTCCTGATAGGCCTTCACGACTGTATGAAATAATAATCGTAAAAAATTAAATTTCATTAATACTTGTGTATCACTCATCTTATTGCTTGTCGAATCTATGTTTATGGATCTAAGACGATTCAGATGTAATAAAAAACATGAAGTTGAAAATGTCAAAATTTCTCCCCGGACCACCAGAAGAGAGCTTCTCTTTGAGCATTAGCGGTCCACGGACTACTGGTTGGTGACCGTTGCTCTAGATTACTGCGGGATGTGCTTTATAGTTCACATCGAACTGGTTTTAGCAAAAATTTAGGTTACGTGTTTTCAGTTGATACACAAAAACTCCATCCAAGCCATTCGCATTGATCGTTGTGTATTACTTTTAAGGAACTAGTTAAACTTTACGAGTTTTTGGTGTGATTTTATTGACCTTGTGGAGATTTTACAAAATTTTCCCTGCTTCCAGTTTCTTTGAATGCAGCAACCTAGAAATTACAATGCTTTTAAGCTGTTCCTGTAATTTACACAGTGCAGTTTTTCACAACATTATGCATATTTTCATTCACTTTACATTACATTTACATTTACATTCACTTTACATTTTCGTTGGTAGCTTTGGATGTTTCCAACGGATTGCGTGTTTTCTCTTCATTTCTGTTCTTCAACCGAGGCAATATCTGGATGCGTTTCAAAAGCGTCGATTTGCAATTACGCGCTGAGTTCTTGTTATCTCTCCCCCATGTTTGACGGGAGGGATTTATACATCAAGGACATAAAGCATCATTACTGCTTACGTATGATTTCCTTTGAAATATATTTCTAGCAGTAGTCTCAGAAGTATTATTAACATAGATATTCAGTTTTTTAATGCTGTTCCATATTAATTTGACAGTCATTTTAGTAATTGTTTATATTCTTAGTCTCAAATCTCAGTGGACACCTTCAACATATATTTCATTTAAGACGTAAAAGAGAAGGAATTTGGGTAGTTTTCCTTTAAATAAAATTGATATTATATAGGATATACGTTATAGATATTGATTAAATTCGATTTGACTGCAATACTAGATTCCCTCGTCGCATTCTTTGCGATGAAATTAAAGTTCACTTCCTCAATATGTACTATTTCAGCTCATACTTAGAGTTTATTGTTCCTTTTTGTTATCAGAATCTTTGTCCTTTTATACAATTTTAGGGAAACAAAGGCAGTTCGTTATATTTTGTGAAGTAAAAGGAGTGCCATATATTCGTTCACGCAATTAGTTTATAGATAACAATGGCTTGACTGTATAATTTCACATTTTGATTTATGCATATTTTATAATACTTATCTATGATATATCGCAAGAATCATGTTCACCGTCACTGTTGAGAAGGAGGAAATATTAAGGAGGAGGAAGCAGCTGGTAACCTCGAAGCGGAATGGCTTGGGCGTCATGTTTGCTCGTATGTAATAATTGATCGATATCCATCTTCGTCGTAAGAATCCAGGGATTTAATCTCTCCCAGATACAGACGGCGTTCGTGCGCATCGCCGCTCTGTTCGGAATTTCGGCTGGATGTGAACCCGGAAAGGCTCGGAAAAGAGCTCGATTCAACGGCGATAATCTCTCCGTGATGAATTACGTCGCTTCGGTAAATTAGAAAGTAAACGCTGCCGGCGTTATTCCCCGAAGGTCGACGGGTTGTTTTTTAATCCGAGAACGGATCCCAAGTGACGCGCTATCATTTCTGGGACGTCCCGTCATCGCCGCTTCAAAACTTCCCCCCGGTGACGGATCATTCCCGGTGGTTTCCACAGTCGCCGCGAACGCCACCATAGTCACAAAAGATTTGAGGACATTATTGTTGACAATTAAATCGGAATATGTGCAAGCTATATACAGATATGTATATTATCATTAAAGATGTGAAATGGAATTGCTGCTGCTTTATTTTTAACATTTTTTAATTGTTTTTTCTTTATATTTTATATATTGTTTGTGTGGGTTTTGTTCTTTATTATGTTTTTTCGTGCAGACAATTCCAATGTTAATATATAAACCTTAGTGAATTAAGCAACTAAAAGGTTTTGGCAACTTACAGTTAATATGAACGGATCTGAAAGTTAAGTATATAAAACAGAAAAATAAATAAATTACACGTTTAAGATTTTCTTTTGTTTGGGGAATACTTTTACAAAGCCTTGTACTAATGATTTTACTATCCCTAATTTTGGAAGGGATGGGTTCTTTTGGTTAATTCGTTTTTGATGGAATTTGTTGACTAGTTCTCCTACAAATTGGGAAAAGGGAGAATATCACGGTATTTTTGGCTTTCCGGTGATGTAATTAACATGTTGATACTTGTAACTAGTCTTTGGATTTCAAGCGCTTTTCGACATAGTACGATATGGGCTTTTTCGTCGCAACCAGAAATGTTCTACATAACGGATGTTTCTGGGAGGAATGGAACGTACATACGCAAGGGGATATGGGTGTTACGAGGAGGCTGCATCACATGCAAAGCTCCGTGGGGGTCTCGCTGACACGCTTTCGTTCACATTAGCATTCTGGGAGCGATTCACGCGTATCATAGTCGGAATATTGCAAGTTTTATTATAAAAAGGGGAGCTTACGGATAAAGTGCTAGTTTTTTTAACCACCGGTGTCGACTAAAAATGGTTCGCTCAACAAAAATGAAATGGTTGATCGAAGTGATGGCTTAAAATAAATAATCATACATGCAAACTATGGAGTCCCATCTTCCATTAACCCTTGTCTAATACAATTTAAATAAATAAAAGGATATAGCCCGCAATATGAACAGATGTTTATCAATTAATGTGGAAATGCAGAAAAAGTAGGGAAAGAAAGAATGGTTTTGTGAAGCAAGTAAAATATGTTGTGATTTTGATCACGGGAAATATAAATAAACATTCCAGAAAAACTCTACAAGATTAAAGAAATCTGCAAAAGGTGTAGGAAATATTGAACTAAGTTAAAGATAAATCATAACATAAAGATTAATACATTTCCCCTGTTTAATTTTTCTCAGTCTCATAATGTTAAATCGTAGGAAGAAAATCAGCTAACCGCTGGAGTTAAATAATGATCTGCTAATTTACGAAAGTTGTCATCATTAATAACTTCTCATCTCTTGACTGAACAGTGGCTCATGTTTACAGTTCTCTCTCTATTAATCCCATGAACTGTTCACATCATGATGATTTACTTGCTATTTCTTCTATTTACTGATGTATCTCCCAACCCATTTCTCTGTAGCCTTGTAGGGTTTGATCAGGTCTTTCATCATAAATTATCCTCCTAAATGTTTACCAATTCAATTAGTTTTAATTCCTATAAATTTATCATATTTTCGTGACTACGTAGATATTATTGCAGGTTTTAATTCGTTGGTTATTTAAATAACCATTCCCCTATTTTTCAAGTCTTGATATATTTTAGATAGGTATCTATTTGTGTGGATAACCTGTGCATAAATCTTTTATTGGCCCAGGACGCTATGTCACACTGTATTTCGTTCAGTTATATTTCATGCTGGCTTCGCAATCAAACTTTGCCTCTTTCTCTCTCTGGGAATCGCTTCTCACCCTCCTCGTTCAGATTTATGCTGTCGTGGCCGAGTTAACAATGCGACAACCAGCGACACGGATACTATAAAATTATGAATTTATGGTTTTCTGGATCGCATTTTTCACCCGTCGACTTTCCTCATTCCGATTCTACGCAGCGGCACCTCATATAAAAGACGCATGACGAATTTTCCAAACAAGGATCTTCACGGGCTATTTGTCTTCATGTCGTCGTAAATATTAATTTATCGGGTAAATTTGAGGTTCCTAAGGCCACGAAGGGTGATGATGTCGAGGAAGTGGTTTTAAGCACTTGATTTTAAATATTTTTTGGTAAATTTTCGTTTTTCATCCACTGATATAATTATAGTGTTAGTCGTATCAATTGTTTTGACAATGGAATTTTCTTAACGGTGCTTTCAGTTGACGATTGAAAAACGTAGCGTTTAAAAACTGCAGATAATCGTATTGCTAGCATCTTGCTTAAGGTTTTAACCTTCGGCATATTATCTAACAGGTTCTATTGTTTCCTCTGTCTCTATATTCTTTCAGTTTGTCATATTATTACCATTTTTCACGTAGGCATTCAGTGCCTTCTATTGGTTTCTTGTCCTCATGATTCATTCCGTTTCTGAATGAACTCACCTGTTGGGATTTAACCTTCATATTAGTCACCTACAATTTATCAGTGTACTCATAATATGATTTCTTAATTATCCAGACTCATTATGTTATAGCGGCAGTTGTTCAAAATGTTATGTTAACCTTTCAAGTTATTTTTGTGGATTACTAAGTGAAAGATCATCATCACGTCATCACCGTCTTTGGTAGTCTGCTTTCAGAAGTTCTAGGTTTCTTTTTTTCCAACCATTTCTATCTTTTGCTGTTATCTTCGTTTCTCTCTAGCTTTTTCCTTTCTTTAAACTATTGTTCATATTTAATCTTATTGATTCTCTTTTTATCTTCTTTCTACTCTAGATTCTAAACATCTCTCAACAAGTATCCTTCTTGTATGCCCAATCCAGTTACTTTCCCTTTAATTGATTTTTATTAGTGATTACGACTATTACAGTTGGAAAATCAGTCCCGTGGTTACGAATAAAATTGCAAAATACCGATATGCCTTTATGCATATCAATTCTACAGTACTATGTAATAATATAATATACAATGATATACAAAATACTAAATTCAATAAATTCAGCAATGACTATACACGAAACTCAAATCATGTAGCTACCACAATAATATACTACACTACACATTTATCTTTATGTATATTTATTTTTTATACAAGCTACTTTGATCTATATTACGTTCATTACATTGAAGTCAATGATATATTGTACATATCATGTGACAATATAATATTAATTAAAAATGTATCAAGCCTATGCTTTTTTCAAGTACGAGTTGCTGGGATGGGATTTTCCATAAAACGTATTTCTCACTTGATGACATTTCCGGTTTCCAGTCCAGATTACTTTCTTTAATCAATTTTATATTCAATGCATTCTAGTCAATATTATATCACGTTATATAAAATGATGTAACTTATGTATCAATATAATGATAATATTTCATAGCCATGTCTCCTTCGATTAGTGCTACTGCGTGTCGATGAACGCAATTCCCGCTTTATAACATTACCACGCAACGCTTTCAAACTTTGAAGACCCTCCTTTAGATAACACGCCCTTCGCACAACGACCATAATCGCATTTCCCAGAGATTAATTCATTTTATACTTGGTTATTAATAGGCGCCTATTCGGTCCGCAGTCAAGTCCCGATACTCGTTCCCCGCCGAAATTTCCTTCGATACCCTTACATATTTCATCGCTAATCTCATCTGGATGGAGAACGCGTTCTGCCTCCTACCCAGAATTCCAGAGCCGGTGTTGGAAGGGGGAATAAAGAGCGGGAGAGCTAACGGGAGTTCTGCCGATGGGGGAGAGGATGCTCACACGGTTGGCTCCATTCGGAGGAAAGTGGACAAATGGAAGTTTCGGTATAATCACAGTTCGTTCTTCGCCATGGTGACAACGGACCCACGGATTTCATCCGTCGAAAGTATGCTTCGATTTTAATGGAAAGAAGAGCTGGCCGTGGAAAAGGGGTCATCGATGTTGCGTTTGGATGCGCGCTCGCCCGCTTTTTTTTCTGTGGCTTCCGCCCGAAATGCCGTGGACTGCAGAATCGGACGACCTTATTTTTCCCAAGCGGAAGGAGTTCGGACTTTCGTAATGTTTGCCCGGGTATCACTCTCCTCTCTCCGTGCATTTTAGGTGTTTTTCCGATGCGATGGTGCCGAGAGTGTGTTACGAATTCGCAGTCGTTTATAGGTGACAGAAATCCCCGAGCGTCTTGCTTGGGGATTATCGGATCAGGTGGAATAATTTATCTTTTTGGGCGCATGAAAATGTGTTCCTGTATCGCTGTGTCGCGGATTAAGGTTTCGCTAAAAGGTAACCTTTAGCCTAAGAAAAAATAATTTTTCCATGAATCTGCCGTTTCCATCTCCTCTTTTATTGTATTATGAAAGAATTGAGTGGTATATTAGTGAGGTAAATTGCCTGCAGTTGCCACATTGGTTGCGGGCCCCTTATGACTGTATCCTAAGTAATTCGGAAAACCACCCGAACATGATTTTTTGGAACGAACTGTACATAACTAAAACATGTTAATTAATTTTGACTATGATATTTTAACTGCATTTTGTTTTTCGATTTTTTTCGGTTGAATGCAAACGGTTGCTTCCTGTAACAAGTTCCAAATCGCAGCCTATTTGCTAATAGTGATTATAAAAATATCGCTCATAAATGGAATCAGAAATCGCAGGTATTAAAAGTAGTTATAAAATAATATATACTTTGATATTAATTCATAAAATAATGGTATTAGGTCGCCTTCTAAACCGGTATTTTGGAATGAGAAGTCTTGAAATCTTATTACCATTTCTCTATCAGCTTTTCATATTGTTTCTTCTCATATGATAGCTGCGGAGTTACTCTAATACAAGGATGTAAGAGATGGTATTTCCGTTTATTTATTTAAAACTATGACCATCTGAATAGTTTTCGCACAAGTTTAAGATTCTAGCGTACTTTGCTTAAAGCAATATAAGTGCGTACTAGTATCCATTTACTAAACTAGACACATTTTCCTCAAATTTCTGTCGATGCTCAAACATTTTTCCGCTACTTTTCATCAGATATAATTAAAGAATTACATCCTATCTTTAATTTTCAGCTTTTGGATCAAATCGAAAAGACTTAACATCTCGTGAAAATAACTCTTCTTATATAGTCATCATTCGGAATTGTATGAAGACGGTCAATTCTGAAATAAGCAGTAATGCCTACAATCATAGCTCTTTGAATTTATTTCTTAATAGAATGCGAGACTTTAAATGTCATATTAACGGGACGATAAAGTGAAATGCCAAGAAGGGATTGCCAACCATTAATTGACGATTTAATCTCGGTATTATGATAATTATATATACTTTTGATATGAAGTATATTTGGTATTATGATAATTATATTTTGAGCATTATTCACGGGTCAGGTCCAGGTCTTCATTGAGACCACAAGAGAAGCTCCTCAACCTACCTAAGAGACTCTTCCTTTGAGAAAAAGCGAGGTCCATTTTCTCAAAGAGCCCCGATGGATCCTATTTGTGCTCCGTCATCTCCATAGCAACGGCCGAGTACACTAGCGCAAAGTCATCCATTACAGCGATACTCTGAGGTTTGGAGAAAGATTGGAAGCAGATATAGCCTATGGAATGAAATGAAAAGAAGAAAGTGGAAGCACGCGGGACATGTGCTGAGGGGATCGTCAGGGGAGAGAATCCTGACAGCGTCGGAAGGATGGATAGTCAGGAAGAGAAAAAGAGGGAGACCAAGGATGAAATAGTTGGACAATTTAAAGAACTGGACTGAAATGAACAAATATGAGGAAATGAAAAGGAAAGCAAGTAGAAGAGAAGAGTGGAGATCCATGAGAGCTAACCTCCTGATAGGAGAAGCTACTAATTGATGGTGATTATGATAATTCTTCCAAATACAAAGTGACATTTATACAATCAAACCGATATTTAAGACTAGGAATGTATCTTTAATTGCTGGGAATCGTTCCTTACGGTGAAGTATTTGTTATGACGTGGATCTTTATTCAATACTACGTCGTCATAACAGTAAATCGAATTAAAAATTGGCATCGTGATGGAATATCAGTCAACAGTCACCTACCAGTGAAATATATTTTACTGCATTCATGTATTATGACATTTTAATTTTCTAATAAATCAGTCAAATTTATAAACTATCAAGAAATTATTTTATAATGGCTCAAAATGTAAAGATTAAAGAGTAAAATATCAGTTCGATGAACATAATAATGAAATAATAGGAAATATTACTTAGCATTGAACCATAATGGTAATGAATCCCAAATAGAGTAAGAAAAATTCCTTTCCTTAATTATCAAGTTGTTAATTACCACCAATAAAAATTAAATTAGATGATAATTAATGGTGGCATGTTTTCAATGCAGAGATGAGTGTAAATGTGTCGAAAATTAGGTTATTAAAATGAGCAGAGTTAATTCATTTACCCTTTTCTCATTTGTGAAGCAAACATTATTTGCTATTCTAACATTATTAAGGTTTTAATAAAATACTCAAGTTATTAGTAGATAATAACTGATAATAAAACTTATTGTCTGTGTCTATGTAAAAACCCTGCGAGCCGCCTTTCGGCGTGTGACAGGGGGTGCAGGCACCTTGACTCTATTTTCCTAATCGATTCCTTTCGCGCGTTGTTCGAGGAAAAAAAGAATACTTGAAACGATTCGTTCTAGCATTTATTTCCCTAATCTTTTGGGCAGTATCAGAACGGCCCATATAACAGGGGGGTCGCATTATATCGGTTACATCATCTGAGAACGTAATTTCTCTGAACTTATTAAATAAATTTAACCTTTGAATTAGCCTTCTATCTTCTAATGATTCCCATCCCGCGTCCTGTATCATCTGAGTGACACTCGCTGTTTTATCGTAGCAATTCTTTAAAAATCGTATCACCTTTCGTGGTACATTTTCTAAATCCCGAATATGGCATTTGTCGGCGGGGTCCCATACACTACATGCATACTCAAGGTGAGGCCTAACTTACGCTGAGTAACATCGCATGCGAACTTTTTCTTCGTTATTGTTAGAGAATTAAAACTGATATAGGGTCGTAATTCAATGTTTTTAGAGCGTTTGAACTCATTATTAGTATTGATAATCTCATTCGGATCGATAACAATTGTTTAAGTTTCACTTTGTGGTATTCATTCACACAAAACGGATTCATGGCAGAAACTTTTACTAAATCACTAAATAGGTAAACACAGAATTTCACATACAATAAGTGTAAGGTCACCTGATGATGTAGCTTCATGACGAAACCGTAGTAGTGTTGTGTGCTTATTGTGTGGGTCAGTAAAAGTTTTTGTCATCAAGCTGTTTTGCTGCACATCAGCTTTAAGAATAGTAAGTTTATTTAGAATGAAAGTCTAATATTTTACAATTTTCCTCAACGACGTTATGAATTACATTAAATTACATAGCTTATACATTTCACAAATTTATGCATTACAAAATACCTTAAAATATGTTAAAATTAAATAAGTTTTACATTACACAATTAATAAATATATATATAAGAGCATAATTAAAGAACTATATACATTCATAATCTAATCTTTTATTATACCTCGCTTCTTTCTATTAGATATGCATTCTCTCTTAAATAACTCTTAATTTTCTAAACTTTTAACTTGTTGAGTTAAATGCTGTTAAATAATTTAAATCCATCAAACGAGATATATTTCCTATAAAATTTACTTGTATGCCTATCAGTGTGTTTATTATTTGATGTTCTTGCGAATGTTACAATTTATTATCATATTCTTACTTATTGCATAGGAAGCTATTAATGTATACAATCTTTGACATTCCTGCGTCATAGTTGTGAATGCTGAAACTCGATACCAGATCCTTACATATTGTATAGGAAAAGCTCGGCGACAGTGAGTGACAATCGTTACGAGAGAAAAACTCTGTATAGTCACGTTGATATCCCTGATGAGGCATGAGAGTGAGTGCATAACAGACTCGCACGTTGCGTCAACGCATTGTCATACTCAATTGCTGTACTGCTGTATTGTAAAGAGAAATCCGAGAGCTGCACGATCGGTGACGGCATTAAAATACCCGTTGCGCAAATACGTTCCCAACTGGATTTCCAGCCTCCCTCGAGGTGGAATGCTTATGCTAAGAGGCGGCCCCTTTCAAATTGATCGCAGGACCACGTTTTTTCTCTCCGAAAGTTCGCTTTTTTCGAACGGGTACGTGGCCGAATTCATTGGCGATCACGCGATGCGTAAAGGATGTAAATTTCCGTCTCTCGACGCTCTTCTCCGGCGCGTTTGCCGGGAAAACAACGGAGTATCGAAAAGGCGCCTGCCTTGCTCCGGGATATTGTCCCTCATCATGGGCTTGTTAATTCCGGTCCTTGTTTGACCATCGCCCCTTTTTGGTTAACTGTTGGGGGACCGCCGACGGATGCCAAGTAGGCTGTTTTGCTTCGGAAAAGTTTTGTTTTTACGGGAATTCGAAACGTCATGGGTATCGGAAGCCAATGTTAATAATTATGGAGGTCGATATTAATGTTTTCCCGAAGGAAATAAATTCTAGTTGGCTGTTTTTTTACTATTGTTGGTGTGGGCAAGGGGTACTTGATTCTGGAAATTATTTGGTGTTCTGAAGAAAAGCTATCACTTAAAAACTACGTAATAAAATTTGGGCACGAATCATTTAAGTATCATTAATAATCATTTTATCAAATATTCGTAATTTTATATTTTTTTTGCACATTTTATATTTGTATTTTTAATATATATGTAGGTTAAATGGAAGATGTCTTTGACATTCTTAATTTCAATTTTCGCCCAATTCAATCATCCGTATGCAAGTATGTACGTATTATAGAAGGCATATACAATAACATTATGATATAATTTACAAATATTTAGATAGAGTTTATTCCCTTCCTTCATTTCTAACATTTGCGTAGTAAGTTGGGTTTAGTGGATCAGATCTCTCCTTTGCAGTGAGTTCGATGCTTAAATAATGGACATAAAAAGATAAAATTTCAGTGTCTACTAAATGTTTTGTGAATATATGATGAAATTAGTCATTGCATACAAATACAAATGCTTCTGTGAACTCTTGATAATATATAATCATGTATAATCCAAATCCTATTTTGCTGTCAGAATGAATTTTCCATAATATTTTACCTCTTACCAATGCTTACCTCATATACTCTTAGAATAAAATTCTATATTTTCTGTGAGCGTGATCATCTTTCGAGAGGTTGCGATCACGACTCAGCTGTTAGGCTCGATCATTATTTCACGATCTTGCATGATTAACAGGAACGCATCGCGTATAACGGGCGTGGTTGCGATGGAAAAGGGAGAAAAAGGTAAATTTGCCTGATACCCCGGGGCAAGTCGTTTTTCAAGCCGTGAAAAATTTAACTGGTCCCATAGCTGCGGCCAATTCACACAACTGCTTCAATTGGTTTCGTGTATACATAAAATGAATAACAGATGATATGGACAATATTCTATCGAAGATAGGTGTTTGCACTAGTTGATATCAATGCTGTACAAAAATATCCAGATAATATACTTTCGAACTAGATAAAAACAATGTCGGAAAATCGAAACTTACCTTCTGATATTCGAAGGCAGGATACAACCAAAAATAATCAGCTAATATACTTCGAAAGACTCAGTTGATCAAATAATCAAAATATTATTTTGATAGGATTATTCCGGCTGGACTAGGATAAGTTTTTATGGCCTATTTATTAGATTTTAGTTTCGGGATGACATAATTTACTATATGTCTTATTTAAATATTTTATTTTGAGACAAATTCCTTACTCTTCGCTGTCTGATGAAATTTCCTATAATATAGATGTATCTTGGGTAGCGCAGAATACTTTATTGCAATCATAAAGCTAAGATACTTGTTCGAAAAGTTAGAAATTTCTGTTGCTTTTCCACTTTATTTTACATGCAGTGATAGTAGATAGACCTCTTGATCTTGCCACAGGCGCCAAGGTTTTATTTTGAAATTAGTATATATAGTAAATATATTAATAATAATTTAAAAAAGGTTTGAAATATACTCTCATTATGTGTAATATTTAAAATTTCAATATTCCGTGGAAATTACCAGAAATGATACTGAATGTATAACGTGAGTTATCTAAGTTTTGTTACCTATTTTCTAGCATGTTTTGAACCAAAGTAATAAAATTATTTCTTGCTTCCCGTCATCCAGTTCCGTCTTATTTAAATACGCATTCTTTTATGTCCGACCTTATATGCCGTCCTCTGCTCCTATATTCTCAGGAAATAAAAAATATAAAATCCCAAAGCGAATCCACGAAATACTTATAGGTCAAAATGCTCAAAGACGAGTATTTCTAGGGAAGCACTTTTACACCTGAGTCAACATACGGCACGCCGCTTTTCGCCTTCGCTCAAACACTTTTAAAGCCGCGCATATCAGTCCCTTCCCAGCTCGCTCTTCCGCCGCGGTGCACGCGTGCACCATCTTGATTGCCTCAGCCATTTGCACCGGAAGTGTAAATGGTCGCGCGACGTATTTTTCCCCTCTCTCACGGCAGCCCGTTTCCACTTTCGCGACAATGGCGTGCACCTCGGCGGTGATGTCTTGCTCTGGTGCTAGCCCACGCCGATGACCCACTTTCGTCCCTTGTTTCAAACGCCGCGTTCTTATTCCGTCCATTAACCCTTTGCGTTGCCAAGTATATGCGAGTACCACACTCTTTGTTCTTCTTTGCGATTGTGTCCCAGTGTATACTTCATGGCGAGTAGGAGTATGTCATCCAACCCGTCAAAGCCAGAGTTGCCCCTTCTTTGTTCTGTACCCATAACCTCCTGATGATGCGTGATCGTTTGATGGAAGTAGAGGAACAATTATGCTTGTTTTTATGCATGGGTGTTCTCTTAAAAACTAAGGGGTCACGATGTGCGCAGTATCGAAACCCCGCGAGTTATTAAATGTCATCGCGTGGTGGGATGGAGGTTACTTTCTCTTCATCCAACATTCCTGGTTTCAATTGTAGGTTGCTATGTTTTTCCCGAAGAATAAGCAGAAGATGGTTTTACAGCAAAAAGCAATATCTTCGTTTAGAAAATTTTTGTTGATTGACCTACAAACTCCAGATATTATTGCTATGATTTGACTATTTATTTGGTGAGGTTAAGACCGAGTAAATAGGTCTTCCTTTACTCCTAATCTCGTGTGTCGTTTATAGATAAGTGCATGTAATATTTTATAGTACTTAAGAAGTATGAGAAAGAAAATTCCTTACAAATTTGCTGGTTTGACTACTTTAAACGCAAAATCGGGCGAAATATTCTTGATTTTGGAAATAATTCGCGGCCAAAGTTTCATCTTGGAGTCTGCAGACCGAGTTTAAGTTACTATTATGGCAAAAAAATTTCAGAAAATTGCGTATACGATGTAAATTAAGTATAGCGATATTTTATTACAATTAATATAAATAATGGAACTCTAATATGGTTTATTACTAATGTAAAGCTTATGCTTGATTGGAAATGTTGCAATTCGTTAAGATAAAGAATGACCCTATAAAATACTTAATGGAGCCTATACTGCTTTACGATTTAAATTCGAAAATAAGAAGTACAGCAAGGTATTTAGCAGAAATACTTACTTCTTCTTTGGATGCTTTAATTTAAGAGCATAATTTTATATATGTAACATTGTATTATTAAGTATGACACGTACTATAATAATGATTTATAAAATCGTCTTAATGCGTGTTAATGAAAATCCACCAACGGATTTTATGAATCCTTAATGCATTTTCTAAATCTTTTGTTACGATCAGACTATTTTCTTATTATTTTTCGAATATTGTATATTTAATGAAATTATGGTGATTACACAATAAGCAAACACAATGAAAATTGGTTGCTAAACCTTCCTTTGGTAATAACTTAATTTTGTAGTCTTTTTTTATGAAAGGTTCGGATATACAGCTCAATTCCCCGAATAAAATGAGGTTAAACCAAAGTATTAATATTTATGACGACAAAATATAGGAAAACATCACTGAATTTCTTACAGTGCAGATTAATGTACCGTAATACTCCACTATGTTTCAAGCGTTTTCTACGTAAACTGTTAAGTCTGCTAATTATACATTCATACCTTGATGTGGCTGAGAAACTCCGCATTTAGAGAAAATATTTTAGCAATCGCGCCGCTGGAAGCTTATTCTGACAAATAACGCTGTTGAATTTTAGCCTAGAGGTAGAGCAATTTGTATTGCGGCGAAAAGTTTTATCGGTATGGTTGAACGCATGACCATTTTACGTACTTTTCTGGGCTCAAATCTCACCTCAACACTTTAATGGAACTTGAGAGTCATAAACATGCCTGCGGATTGATTAATAGTAGCAGCTGGTTTCCTGTTTTTATTTTTTAAAACGTTTGGAATGATATGGATTGCTCTGAAAGGAAAGCATTCACAAATACGGCGTGGCGTACTTTGCCTAATGGCTCTTTTATGAAGCGTTTGCCTTTGTGCCACCGCTGTGTGTTCACCTTTTCGAGGGTTTCGCTCTATGCACGCTGTTGCGCGCCCGTGGAGATTTTCAACCAATATTAACTTTGTTTTTAAGCTCTGAAAATATTATAGCGGTTATTCAACGCTTTTATCAGCTTGGAAACACTATAGGCTTGAAGCGAGGTTCGTTTTGGTACCTTTTCTATTCTTTTGGGTGAATATAATTCAGTGGGTTATCCATGTTGTCCATTTTCGTGTAGTCAAATACCTTTCCATTGCACCTTATCTTACGCGCAGGGAAACTGATTAACCGATTGTGAGCTGTATTAATTTCTTATTTATTATCAGTCACACTCAGAATATATTGGCATTTCATCTGACATTTTGTTTCATTTCGGTTCATATATCGTGTGAGATTTCCTTGTTTTCTTTTTATTATAACTGATAATGTTTTCAACTGTAATATCATATAGAAATTAGCTCTATTTTACATTTTTTCAGTGAAAGAGACATTTATGACAATAATTCAGCGCTGCATTCAAATAAATTATTTAAAATACCCTATTTCTTGCTCGTTTTTGAAATTGAAATTATAATGTAAACAAGGAAAGGGTTAAAGGTTTTTTGCACATTAGGGTGGTCACCCACGAATATCTATTATATATAATTCCTTCTCCGGATTCATTCATGGATATAGGGATATAGGTATATAGATAGGATACTAATTCACAGGCTACACCACAAACGTCATTGATTTGAAATTTTTACGACGTATTGACCATAACGTGTAACCACCAGAAAAATGAGATTTTTAACCTCAGTGTCGTGGGTTCGATTCCAGAGGGCCCCAAAGTCCCGATTTTTCCCATTTAAAAGCATTGCTTTGATTTTCGGGAATTAAAAAAAAATATATTTTCCGTATAGGTAGAGAATCAAAACTCAAGGAGCCTATAGATATGGTCATAATCTATTGAAAACATTAATGACAGTCCCAGAAAATATCCTGGGTTCGATGCTAGGACGATGCAAAAATCTCCAATTTAAAATACAATGAGGTAGTTTTTCATTATTTATTTTGTTACACTTACCGAAATGATAGGAAGTTCTTGCTTAGATAGAAGATGAACATTAAGATTCGGTTTAAGAAAATAAATTATATTAGCCCATGCTGTTCCTGGGTTCGATGCCAGAGCATATTACAATTTATCACATAAGAAATACATGTGAAAAGTTGGACATCGTTTGAAGCAGTTGCAGCAAATATTTCTGCTTGGATTTTTATACTTAGAAATTGTGATCTTCTATTTTGCTGCATAGGATGTATCGCCAGAAATACCCGGGTTCGATGCCGGGCGGTAAAATATATCTCCCATATATAGCACATAGGGATAGTATTTCATTTTTTTTTCATGTACTTATCGAATTGATAGGATGTTTTTGCTTAGATAGAAAATGTACATTAAGATTCGGTTTATAAGAAAAACAATTAGATAAGACCATGCTGTTCCTGGGTTCGATTCCCGGCCCCCTCAGACTACTTTCAAGTTCGTTTTTCCCTGGGATAATGTAAACAGTAAAGGTCTGGTTTAGTGCCAGTTTGTGTGTTAACGGAAGTAAAGCATTGGAGATTTAAAGGTTAGGAAGCACAGCGTTAGACGATCTAATCTTTCATTCCATTGACAGGTGTTCCGCGACGTTTTTTGCGTTCGTGTCCTTCTCAAGGCTCGAATCTACTGAGGGCGAAATCTGGCAACACCTCCGAACTTGGCGATTTGCATGAACACGAACGGAGAATTTTCGAAAGTGTGAGTCATGAGAGATTTGTGCGACGGGATTGCGTCAAATATGGGCGACGCCCCGTTTTATTATCCGAGATTTCTGGTTGCAGGGCTCGTCAGGCCGTTTGTAATTAAGAGCCTTCAATTTTCATACGCTGAGGTGGGGTGGCATAATAGTATTGTTTTAAAAAAACAACCGGTGAACGGAGAGGGAACGAGTGGTTAAAATATCTCTGGTTTGAATTTAGATAGAACACGTATGCGCTCATGGACCAAAGTATTCAGTTGAGGAAATCACAATGGAATGAAATAGTTGAGGACAAGGGCTTTGCTACCCGTTGAGGAAATTTTCATATCTCTAAAATTACATCCTTTTCTCTTCCACCAACATTAATTTAACAGTTCCAACGTATATGCATGACCTTCTTTCGTTAAATTTTTCATTCGTGAAATCCCATTTTTGTGTTTAACCTTATTAAACTTCCCGTATGAAAATTCTGGACTTGAAGGATTGGAATAGACAAGAAGTAACTGAACCTTGACCTGTTTTAACAAAGAGAAGCGTAGTGACGCTATGCAAGGATGATTGTTAAACGCAAATGCGAATTAAGATTTATAAATCATGTTTGAAACGTTATCTACAGTTTGAAAATATCAGTGAGAAGAGTCATTCCATAAATGAAATATCTTAGAAAACTTATGATGAATTTTGAATATAACTTTTCTGGAAAATCAGGATGGTCCAGACTTGTGAATTAATGGCAAAATGGCTGGCTAAACGAAATGTAAAACTTCGAAAATGTATTCGTAATTTGCTCCTTAGTTGTACCTGTGCACTTTATAAGAAGGTGTAAATGTGAGAGAGAAAATCATGAGTAATAGGAGAAATTTTGCGTTCGTGTAATTTTCATTTGATTATATTTTTATCGCCCTTGTTCTTGATTCGTTACTCGGATTAATTAATTAATTAATTAATTAGCACTTAAAGTGGAACTTAAGGCAGTGAAAACCTTGAGAGCCCCTCTGTAAATGTATTCATTATTTTTTCCCGCTGTTCTCTGTACCTTTAATTAGGAAATGAAATTGTCAGAGAAAATATGATAAAGAATAGGAAGATTGGTGTATTTTTCAGGTCATAATTAATGATGTTTTCATCGTCATTGTCCTTAATTAGTTACATCGATTCTTTAAGTATTTACTAAGGAATTAATGTAGAACTTACTGCAATGAAAACCTTGAGAGATACGATAATAGCTTGCTAGTATCCTGTGGATCTGGTTAATTTCCAAGATTTGGTTATCAACGACATGTTAGAGAGAATTTGCGAATTTGTACCTTCGGTAATAGCATTAGAGCTGTTTGCTTCCAGCATCAAGTACTCAGTACGCACCCGATTCCGCTCCTATCAGTGCTTAATCCTATATGGGATGCTCTTTGTTTGCTGAAATCTGAGCTGTATCCAAATAGAGAATGTACTCATCTGAGAGTTTCACGTCATTTCTCCCTAAGCAAGGACAGCGTTGCATTCCCACTCACTCCTAGCAAATGGTGAGGAAAATAGGCGAAGTGGAGGAAGGAATTAACGGTGAAAGCATCTGGGTCCAGGAGGAAGTCGTAAAAGGCGTCAGGTGGTTCGGATCACCGAAGCAATCAGCCCGAAAATTCACATTGCCCTCACGTAGAGTTTCGGTCGAATGGAATTCCTTCTAAAGGATTAAAGGAAAAACAAAAGGCAAACGGACCGCGACGCCCGTGCGACTGTCGACGGATGACGCTCTCAAAGTTGGTTGGAGAGTATCGGGTCCTCCGGGTCCATCTCGGAACAGGAGAAATCACGATAATCACCGGAAAGAAGGGTATCGGAGGGAAATGGTGCGGTAAAGTGAGTGTCTCCGACTCCTGAGGCATTGCCCGTCATGAGCGGTCCATGCGGAGTGATAATTCCGCACGTGGAACAGTTGGAAAAGCTAAGATTTCTCCATGATGTGATTCAAGTGAAATCGCCGGTAGAAGAGGAGACTTCGAGGAAAGATTTATTAGGTTGATAATAATTGATCTTATCTCCACTAATTGCTCCCCTATTCCGCTAATTTTTTCTGCTGGACTGGGATCCCTAGAATGTTTTTACTCTTTATTTTCGTTATATAAGTTTGAAGGTGTAAGCAATCCTACGAAAACGACAAGAAACAAAAATAAATAGTGAGAAATGTTGGAACTTCAAATGTAGATATCTGCTTTGATATCTCATGTGGCCTTGGATATAATATTTCAGAGGCCATTCCGTACGTTTTCATTCTTAGAAACGATACACTTTGTTTTTTCCTTATTATGGTCGTGAATTAGATATTTCTTTTCTTGCAAGCAGATAATCGTACTTAGGACAGTTATCAATTTGTGCTTATAAAATGAATAAACCAAGTAGTTTTTCTTTATAAGAGAAAAGGCTAGTATCAAAATTATCAACGATAAAATAATTATCAAAGAATACATTAGCCATAACAGCAACAGTTAAAACTAAATTCATTGGACAGCAGCCCTATTAGTTGCCTTTGAAAGGACGTAAACTTTAGGATGGTCTTATTTAAAGAATTGAAATTAGGCATTACATAGTACCCCCAATCACGCCAGGTTATCTCAACTTGTTTTTTTGTAGAAAATATTCTAGTTTACTATCTTTCTGCTCGTCTGTTGATTATAATGACTTGTCCTTGACGAAAGTCATTGAACTTCTAAGTTTTCCTCTCTTTTAAAAGGACTTCGTTTTATGCCGAAGGATTTTTTTGTGAACACAGGAGCTGTCAAAGATGCAGAATGATAGAAGATGGAATGAAAGTTAATACGATTTGGGAAAACTGAGAAGTTTGAATTGTGGTACTCTCTTAGAGAAATGTTCGAAACCCTTTTACATTCCTTAGAGGTTTAGCACAGGCAATATTTAAAATGTATAAAAATCATTAACGATCATCGTACACCGGACTTGGTGGAAAGACATAATTAACGGAAAGGAAAACATACTTTATAAATTTCTCAAAAGTAGCCGAAACCGGTACTGGTCAAATTAAATACAATAGAAATTCAGAATTTTTCTTTTTACTTCAAATTTTAAGATAGCCACCTAATCTGTATTTTTGAAAGAATAGCTTCCAAATATTGAATTCTGCTGTTTATATTCATCAGAAGTGTTGGAGAACATTCGCTTTCAATTTTTTCAATTCAAGAATTGAGTAAATGGGTATGTAAATATCACGCTACATCGTTACAGCAACAGAACTGTGGCAAAATCCAGAGAAAGGAAAATTCGCGGGGTGTCTTAATTGCAAAGGCTCTGAGACCTATCAGAAAGTGAAAGGCCGTTTAAATACTCATGTGCGGGAAAAGCTTAGTGCTATTCGGCAGAAGTGAACGAAAGCAGAGTCCCAGTTGTTCGTTTGTTGTCATTCCGAAGAGAGAAATTAATAACGCAATGATGATGGGTTGGCTCGAAGGAAACTATCGGATAACCAATTCCATGGATTTCACGTTCTGCTCCGTCAGCCACTTTGTTGTGATCTATATAAGTGTTTACAATGGTCTTCGGAGACCTCGCCGTCTGCGAAGGCTTTTTGCGAAGTTTCCTTGGAAGTGAATGGCCGTATTTCATAGTCAGACCTTGAGCGAAGAGACCGTTTCCCCCAAATATTATTCGATTTCCTCAGTTAACCGGAGATGTTTGCCCAATGACAAAATAGAGCGGTTTTTGGAAATGGGATAGACCTTGTTGCCATGGAAATTGTGTTAATTAAGAGGTTGGTATGAAATCCCTCACCTGATTGTTGTTGCGGAACGATATAGGATCGTTAAAGCTAAAGGGAAAGGACGTTTTGTTGTAGTAGATTCTACGCAGTTGGAGATGAGAATATTTTTGAGGAAATGAGAGCTCTAAAGGAGCCTTAATGAGGCTTCTGCTCGGAAATAGAGGATTCCGCTCATTTCGGTATGTGGAAATTAATTGGGAAGATTAGGTTTTTGTCCAAGAAAATTAAGAAGGTTAATAAGTTCCATGGTAATAAACGGACTTTTATTACTTTTTCCTCGGCTAACACGAACTCATAGCGGATTGGTGCACCTTTATTCCAAAAAATGATAACTTCCCACGAGGTTTAACGCAGGCATGAAATTTCCAAGCAATGGTAATGCAGTGAAGCGGAATAGAAACTTGCTCTATCTTAAAAAGCAAATATCCGATCATTTCCAAAATTCATATTTAGTATTTTCCTAACAATGCCAAGAGTTGATTAGTTTTTGATGAATATCGCTTAACCGGAAGTTGAGATTTATCCGGAACAAAATTTTGTTTCTTAAATATCTCTGTCAGAATGCAATTTAGGTGTATACAATTACATACAAAAGTTATAGATAATGTACATTGCTACAACATTTGTTCTAAACATTTTTCTGTAACACTCATTGTTTTGGAGTTATTTATATATTACCCGCATAGGCTTCTGTTTTCAATAAATATGGAGAAAGTCATGTGTTGGCCACATCAGATTTTAAAGTTAATATCATACTTATTATTTCATAAATTCTTCATATTTATCTAAATTTCGCAGATGTTACATTAACATTACCTATTAATATGGTGACATAGTTATGAACCTGTTTCAATTCATTATTTTTAATTAAGAATATTTTTTGAATTCCTTATGATTCACGTTTGTTTTTACTGATTCATTTCCTTACAACTTTTAATGATTAATTTAGGTATACATATGTTTTCTGTATCTTTTGCAGTTTGGAGGAATATATAGCATGTTGAAGTCAATAGACCCATTGAAAAAGCAAAATGTTAATTCATTAGGTATTTTATTTATTTTTATTAAATTCGGTCTAATATTCCTACGCATTCGTAATTTATGCATTACAACGTCCTCAGTGTTTGGGTGATATTTCCTATTAGAACTATTTCTAAGTAGATCTAGCAATGAAAGTAAATTTGGTAGCTAAAACGAAATTACAAATGAATGTCGTGCTGCAAGTTCAAATGCAGCAGCAACTTTTGTGGTATGGACTACTTGTTCTGAATTCCCTTCCGGATGTATTAATGGTTGTAATCAGCAATAATAGAGCGACCAGAGAAATTCATAATTGAGTAAGTTGGAGATGAAGAGATTAAAGCAGAGATTGAACCAGAGAGGGTTCCGTGTTTTCTGACGATATAAGCTCAGCCTTCCTGAGAAATATTATACGATCCCGGCTAAGATGACCAGCGCACCTGGGGTTTGTTTTATGGCATCCACTAACTTCATAATGAGGTCTTTCTATGGGCGTTCCTGAATCTCTCTCGGTTGTTCCTGATCGTTGTAATGAAAATACATATAAATTAGTTTTCAACTGAACTTACACAGTTTCCTGTTATATATTTATTTATATAAATCCATAATAGCAAAAATTGTAACATTAAGTTAGCATAACCATATTAAAGAACAATTTTAAAAAGGGCGTATCATATTGAAAGTATACAACAAATTTTAAAGCTGTATCATTAAATATCAATAAATTTGAAATAATAAGTTCGAGTGGTTTTGTTTTAGAGAAAAATTATGAAATAAATTTCTCAAATCAAAACTATTGTAGAGGTTTAAAATCTTCTGTGGTGATTAGGTACCTAATCATTCCTGAAGATGTCCTTTCTTGTTTTCTCCAGATACCGGTGAATGAGACGAGAAACGCCGACAAAGACGGTTATTGGAGATTTTTAACCTATAATTCCTTAACAGCCGCGTTCCAAATTTACTTTCTTTACAAAACAATTAGTTTCATTCACAATGTAGATGTAGCTAAATTAGTTTAGGTGATAGAAATTAGAGGATTAGGGGATAGAAATTCACGAAGATCCCCCAAATCATTAAATAGTTAATATCTGATTAAAGAAATGAAGGACATTTTGTCGCTAATCCAAAAAAATGTGTTTTTACTTCGAATCGCCCTCATGAATTATTTTATGCTTTGAGATTATTGCATAGAATAGGACATGCATAGAGCAATCCTCTTGAGAAGAAAGTCAATTGGAACTCGTTAGCCTTTTTTCAGATGATTTTACGTTTCAATGTTTTGAGTGGCCGCCTGCAATTGGCACAATTATCGCAAATAATTGACCATTTACTCCGACATTTTCTACGATTGGTCACTCTGCTGTAACGGCAACATTTTGATATATTTTTAGAAGTGAAAGTTCTGTGTTATTATATTTATCCTTGGATGTTGGGCGATGAACGTCTTTCTTATTCTTAGAAGCTAGGAAGAATCTTTTCTTTGAAAGAATGAGGAATAAGAAAGTTTAAAGGAAGTTCGAGAATTGAGTTATGATTTTAAGTTGCTTATTGTACCCAACTCTAATAATCAGACCAAAAAACATGTAGAATTTTGTAAAATTCAATAACTTTATAAAAGAACATTTTTATGATGAAAAACATTGATAGAATAATTTTATCGTATAAGATATTCCACCCTTGTAGAATATCTAGAGATGTATCTAGGCAATGGGTCTGCTGCTAAATTCATTGACTCTTCATTTAACGTTCGCTTTAAACTATGGGCTACAAAAATACAGGCTCTCAGATACGTTTCCCTCACAATGTTCTCCTTTAAATCTAAGATGAATATTAAGAATCTGAAAGGAAATGTTTGCACTTTCCTCTTACTAGCAGCTTTTGAGCTTGAGGCTTCTAATTGGCCGTAATCCGATAAGGTATATGACCTTTACTAAGGAGGATACCGGTTAGATTCTCTCGTAGATTTCATAGTTGCTCCTTGGATGGAAACTGAAATCAGATCCCCTTTCATTGCTACTAAAATCTTCCGGGGGAACTTCCTTCACTCATTCCCAAGCAAAAATTCTTTTATTTTGACCAGTCTTAGCAGCGTGGAGGCAGTAATATTTTACTACCTTGCTGAAGTGTCTCTCTTGATCTGGAAAGGAAATAAATCTGAATCTGCTTGTGACGTTCGTGTAGTAATTCCATTTTATAAAGGAGATTCAATAAAGTCGATATATTCCGGCAGAACTTCGTCATAGGTCTTTTATTGGAATAGGGATTTTAAAGATTGTTTCATTGATAATTTTTACCATTCGAGGCCTCCAGAGAGCAAGAAAGGGCAACGTGTTCGTCTTTGATGAAACAAGTCTCTAGTTCGATTCCCTCTAGATGACCCACTTTTATCAGTATTCCACCAGTAATATGATGAAAATTGTAGCTAACTGATTTAAGAAAATCAGGTAAACTCAGCCAAATATAAAATTCATTGGAATCGATACGCTAACTAAATTAAATAATATAATTATAATTAATATGATTATCCAAAAAGTGAAAAATAGCGACTTTGCTGGGAATCGAACCCATGTCTCCCGCTTTCTGGGCAGGTGTTCTTACCATCTAAGCTACCGAGCCAGTATTTTTCACTTCTTGCATATCCTTGGGTTAAGTTTCCCGCTTTCTTGTGCATGTAAAACTTCATTTCCATCATTTTTATAAATAAGACGATAATGATGTTATCAACTTCCTCAAGTCCCATCATGCCTTCTCGTATGTCCCTCTAGTGGTGCATATATCAAAGATTGATAAACACAGGTCTAGATATTTGTACTCACCGACAAAAAAAGCGGTAACAAAAATGAATATCGGGGATCTTTCACCAACCATCCTCCAATGCGGGCTTTGAAGGAATCGACCAGCTCGTTGCCGTTGCCTCGGCGACCGCCATCCACTCCCTGGAGAGCGGGATTTGCGAAGTGAAAGGAAATACCATTTTCCTGCGGCGATCCAGTCAAGGGAAAGCAGATAAAGAAAAAGTTGCGGTGGGAACGTCACCTTCGTCGGATGCAAGACTGCGCCTTTCGTAAAATTTCTGCGGCGTCCGTTGGTCCATCCGACCGCAGTATGATCTCATTACATAAAGTTTCCTCGGGAGATTTGATAGAGACGTTCCTAGCCGGTCACCTCCCTTCGGTGGGCATGTTACTTTGGACAGGTATGCTGTCCGAAGAAATTATGGCTCGCTACGTTTGTCTTGATCCGAGTGTCTCTCCAGCGAAATATTAGTCCATAATAGGGCAGGTAAATGGGGAGAACGAAAAAGAAATGTTGGGTGGAATTGTTTATATTATAACATGCTGCATAAATCATTAGTGGATAATTAATGAGTGCTATTTCTAAAAGTAGAGCCAACGATCGTTCATTCACGTGTTTTATATTCGTGCTCGAAGACCATTAATTTTCTCCCTTATGGTGCACTAGCTCATATCATTTTGAATGGTAATGGAGCTTATCTTTCAAAACGTATATCTTACTAATATTCTGTCCGTGAATATATTCAGTAAGAATGAAAATATTCACCTAAGGATATCGCAGCTTTGTAACACGAACCACCGCTGAGCTTCAATCAACATGCTCCATCTTCTCGAGGAAAACAAACCAATTACTGCATGCATTTTTAGTTCACCCTCTGTGATTACTCTTATG
Source organism: Sympetrum striolatum (assembly GCA_947579665.1). Lineage (NCBI taxonomy): Eukaryota > Metazoa > Arthropoda > Insecta > Odonata > Libellulidae > Sympetrum > Sympetrum striolatum. The sequence goes on from OX388346.1 coordinate 80,358,929, forward strand.
AACTGAAACCTGGATAGAACTGCACAATATTTGCGATATTTTTTCTTGGGAACTAACGTAATCCCTCGAGTTAATCGGGAATATCATTTTGAAAAAGCTGAAAACTTGGTGTAATATATATATTTTTCTTGAAAAAGTAAACAATGTCATGCTGTTACCCATCTTCCTTCTATAATTTTAATGGTTGGAGAGTGAGGTGTACTTAGCCTTCTATGTGTTATTCTTTTTTTGAAGTTTCCAAGTAAAATAATCAATTGTATCTCTTAGGTGGTATAAATTTATAGATTAACTTGCTTTGCATTGTCCATATATTTATTTATTTATGATTTGTCGCAGTTTGACTGGCCTCATGTGGCATATTAAATAAACAAACAATGATTCTTGCAAAAAAACACGTTCTTTATAATACTTTACTAATATTTAGGTAAATGCACTATTAAATTACCTTTTGCAAATATGCCATAGTTATGGATATTTAATATTTATTAGTATACAACTATATCTTGCTATGTTACATTTCAATTTATCAAATTGTCATCTTTATTATTACAAATGTACACGATTCACTTTAATACATTAGAATATGCACCAACATCTTTCTCTCTAGTGGTCTTCGATATGAGTTTGAAGACTTCTTCAGGCAACACATTCCTCTCCTTAACCCCACTATAAATCAAAGAATATTTAATAATAATAATCATATTAATAATAATTTTTATTCATCCAAGGACATACATATACATGCATAGAATAAGTCATCAATAATCACGCCAACACAACACAGTCAAATTTACATTTACATAGAAACACCTTACATAGAACAATAACACAGCATGTAAGAACATGCATTAGAACTGTAATACAGCATAGGTTTTTATCATTAATAACGCATTTCATCTCTTTAACATACTACTGGTTCCTCTCATTTACAAATTCATTTATGAGATGAGATGGAATCCTCAACTTATGATGACGCCCCAGAGGTTATATCTGAAGAAGGAAATTTAAAGATTTAAGAGACGATAAAGAGCACAAGTGCATTGACATCCGAAAATGGCAGATGGCGCAACGAGTCATTTCTCACGTAGGCTCAGGTTTCTCATTTCGAACTCTCCTTTTCTCATGAAACGAAAATGTAAAATGAAAGTACTGCTTACTAAAATCCGTCCTAAGTGGCCATTAAAGTATGTACCCGCAGTTTCGAATGTGTGACCTGACGCCACTTAAACGAAGTTCCTCTTTTACAACGCGGACGAAAATAGCCGCAAATCGTGATTTCCTTTTTCGTTTTAACGACCGCATCAATGACTCGAGCATCCTCTTATGTGCAGTGCTCGATTCAGGTAAGGGAAGGCGAAATGTATGCTTTCATCGAGGGCAGCCTCCTTCGCATTTGGAAAAAATAATCGTGCCTAAGCTTCGGAAATATATGTCGTTTTCACAGTAATTTACCCGATATCCATCTTGACCATGTACATACAACATGAAAGGGAAAGTTAAGCCGCATGTTTGGAATTTGTGTAATTTATTTAAAAGCGAGTCAGTGATTTCGCTCCGTACTCATTAGCATATTTCCATGCCATTCCCGTGAAGCGGGTTTTTTCCCTTTCGGGAATGAATATGGATGAGTTAGCAAATAACGAATTTGCGATATAATTTTGGGAACAAGGGTCGTATAAAAAGGAGAACTTTAATTTAATACACATGAGACAAGTTATCTCATTTTGAGGTGGGGATGTGAAAAAAAATTCTCTCATGGGAGGCTATCATATACTCGCTGCTTGCTTCAATCTCTCTGGAGAATTATTTATTTAGCATTTCAATCTTTCGGTTGAGAAACGCTGAGCGTTCTTTGATTTAAAATTTTGTAATTATCATGCATGCCTTTGGGTATAAAATAATATTCATTTCCTTTGTCTCTCACTACTCTGAAGCAGAAACATTTTGACCTTTCAAACGTATTTCAGAGTTGCTTAATTATTGACATCTTATAAATGATATTTATACATACTCTTCATTAGCTCCAAGTCTTTCTTTTCATTAACATAACCCGATCAATCTTCATTTAATTTTCCGACCGTAAACGATCATTTTTCAGAGGGTCATTAATTGTGATTAAATTTAGCTAAAGAAATCACGCCAATAAATACTATTTTTCCAGTGCTATAAGTACTTAAATCTATAATAAAAAAGTTCAAGTTCAGTTGTCTACATACAGTGAAAATTTTTTAATTTTCTGAAATAGTTCAAATTCACGTGCTAGACAACGTGTTTCCTGCCCTAGCCTTACTTCTATAAATTACTGGTATGACCTTGATACCAGGAAACTCCACATATAAAACCACTCTATTAATTCAGTGAATGTTTTTTAATCAACAACAATTTGATATGAATTTTAGAGCATATCGGCGGGGTTGTCCGTCTAACAGTGTGCAACAATCTTTCTATTTCCACTATAATGAATTGTAGCAGTCTCAATCTTTCAAATTAGGGCCACTTAGCGTTATAAAAAGTACAAGGAGAAATAGTACAAGGTGTACAAGTGAAATCGTAATATTGTAATATTTAAACTCACGCGGTTGGTGCAAACTAATGAGGGAGGATACGAAATGTTTCCTTTTTCTGATAATAAGAAATAGTCCCCTCATTATTTAGCAAAAAAATCACTTGTTGGCTATCATCTCTAAGGGAATTCTTAACATCAAATCTAGAAATAGATTTTCAGGCAGCTTTATTTGCGTTCTTTGGTAGTTTAGTACGGTATGTTACATCAAAGAGAAAATAGCACTCCAAGTTAAAGTCCTAACTAATGGAGTAAACCAACTCCGTTTGAACTCGCAAAATGCCCTTTTAAATGGTCGCTGAATCCGAAATTTCTCCCTGTACGAGTGAAAGCCACGTTGTATCTTTTTTCCTTTTCCAACTTATCAAAACTAAATCAATGGTTTCAGCGGTGAAATTTAGCTCGGGTGATTTTATTTTCGGAGCGCGGCCCACGTTCGTATTTATTTTAACTCGAATAAAATTTTCCAGTTTGTTTACTCTTTTATCTTTCGCTCATAATACGGAATTGGTGCTTCTTCAGTCTTTTTTATGTCCCGCTTCGGGTGAATTAAAACAGCGCGTATTCCCGGTATCGCGGTTTCCTTTCGAGTATCATCCCGCAAATATAAAGCGGAACTCCATTTCTTTATTTTCGTTTCTCTCGTTTTAACCGAAATTTCCGTTCCTCTTCTCGTTTCATTTAGGCGAGGTAATTTCCTTAATTTTCGAAACAAAATTTCTTGTACATTAACGCGGTAGTTTTCAATTAACATGAATTCGTCGCATTTTGGATTATTGATTTTTAACTCTTGTATTTTAAGCCACAAAAGGGCAGGAACGGTTTGAATTACAAGGGCCGTGCTAAGTAAGGGTTGATACGAATGTTATTGAGCGATGAAAAACGTTTCTATCCCCAACTGCCTTAATGAGGTTTGTCGTTCCATGTGATAGATTGAGCGTCAATAAGGGTCAAGGTCGATTCTCGTGAAGTGAAACTCTTCTTTTATTTGTTTCCCCATATTTTTGCTTTAATTTCATTCCATATTCAAGGCTAAGAGAAATTGAAAACTAACTTAATTAAAAAAAAATAATTAATCGATTTCCGTTTCCCCCTTATAATAGTGACGCCGTGAAAGTGAATCCAAGCTCTTAATTGTTATTTTTCGGATAATTAAAACTAATTTGACACCGTCTTCACTTCGAGAGGTAGCAGCATCATTAAGATCGCACTGGAGATATTTACTTATTTTTGGAATCCATCTCATCGCTTTCATGATTTTGACACCCTCAGCCCCAGAATACGGTATTTTAGTCTTCAATTTCGTAATAAGCGTTATCATGAATTATTTTCGTTCCTTCTTCTCGAAAACTTCGGAGATTTTGCGGTATCCTGGAAAACAGTGTTTCCCAAACTTTTTCAAGCCACCGTCCTCTTGGTTCCACAGAAGTATACCCAAACTCCCCCCCCCCAACCCTTAATCTTAAAAATTAAAAACAGAATAATACATGAACAAATTGACCATAAACATACCCAGTCCACAGGCTCTCCCCTTAGGTGTAATGTTAGTATTATTGGATGCCACGAGAAAGAAAATTGACTTTATTAAGAAGGATGTAGATCAATGTTGTCATAGACAATCACTTATGGCTACCGTTCAGTGCCCTCCTGTTGCCTCCTCTTCGCCCCCTACATTAAAATAACGCCCCCAAGGGGCCCACTTTGAGAACCACTGCTGTAAAATCTGTGTTCCTCTTACTGTTCCATCTTCATTTACTCCGTGAGTTTAGAAATTGGGCACGCAGTAAACCTGATTCTTAGGTCTTGCTTCAGTGTTGATACATACAAACATTTATTACAAAGCACAGATAGTAAAAGATAGTTAGGTAAGACTTATAAAGAAAAATACTTCTAAGAAATGCACGTTTGTATTCAAGGCCCTCTTGCAACACGTAAATCTATACATAATTAAGATATTTTTAATTAGATTTAAAGCTGATTCACGAATATATCAATATTAGTATTACCCTAAAAGATTGTAGACACTATCAAACTACAAATTTTAGTAAAGACTTAGTGCCAAACTTAGTGGAAAGACATTCCGCATTATTAGCACGTAATGATGAGTAAACGGAATTGGCCTTAAAAATTGAAAATTTTGCATAAATTGCGAAGTTATTCTTTATTCTTGCACTATCAAACCACAATGCAGATCGAAACCACAGTTAATTCTGCTAAAGAAAGGAAGGTTATCAGATGTCAAATGATACCATAAACTCCAAGAGCGAAAACTCGGAAAGAAACTCTACGATCTCTTCTGTTCGCCACCGACTGTTCGGCTGTTATATTCAGAAGCGAGCAAAAGTCGTCGGCTTTTGAACGGTTGTATATGTATCCTTATGTGTTTCAATCCGCTTCCTTCTCTCAGAAAAGGTTTTTCGTTCTTTGTTTCCTTCCAATATTGCGAAGGATAACTTAAGTTTCGACTTAATGGAGACGATGGGTTTTGAATTATGTGCTTATTTCCTGAGGAATGTTACCAAAACAATATTGGATTTAATAACTGTTTGCTTCCATTGTGATCCTGCAACCATATCGTGATGTATAGAATATTTTATTTTATTCGTATTTTGGTACAGGATAGAGAGATAGGTCTTTTTCATCACCTATTTTCCCAATCTAATTCATGTCTGTGATGACGCGGAAAATACTGAAGTATTAGTGATACTGAATAATTGCTTTTATGTCCTTATAGATTGCCAAGACAGGTAGTAGAGCCAATTTGATTCACTTACATGAGCATGCTCCACTTATAATATACTGGGTCAGTGAGAAAAGCGAGGGCAAATTACCTCACTCCTCATCCTGTCTAGTAAGCCTCATTTCCCTCTACTAGCTCTTGGTTACTAATGTTAGAGGGAGTGAGGTACCGTACGGTTGAATAATTAAAAGACAGGCTTCTATTCAAATTGGTAGGATGGAATTATTGCCAGAGGTGGATTACATTTAAGGTCATATTAGCTCTTGCTGGGTGGTCTTTTGTAAGTTCCCGCATCCATACAGAATCGTATGTAATTCATCAATTTGAAATGTCAATTTTGATTACGGACTATACCGCTAAACTTTCCAAAAAGAGTCACCGGCGTTTTTCATTACTTATATGCCAAATTTTTATATTGTAGTGATCTACCGTAAACATCATGTTCAGTTAACTCTGAGTTGGGAAATTGGAAGGTTCTAATATCGCTTGTTTCACCATTCTTTCTAGTGAGTTAATGTGTGATGACAAGATATTGAAGATTCTATGGGAATGGAGAAAGAGAAAAAAGGATCGCGAGAAGGTCAGAAGAGAGAAATCCAATATGAAAAGAATCAGATAATATTTGTCCCGAGGCTTATATGCTCATCGAGAGTTCGAAGAAATCTCTTTCTATTCCGATCTCACTGCTGTTTGTTGACCCATTGAAAATCGGCCTTCTGCCTCACATCAATTAACTCCCTTTTCGGAGGGATGTTTACTCTTGCGGAACATTTAAATGCTACTGATATCTCAAATGGCAGTAACATTTTGCAATGCTGAACCTTACTAGAAATCGCTACTTGTTCCTTCGTTTCATATTTGATAGGTGAAATCTAGGTCGATGAACGATGTCTTTATAATTTGGAGGCTGAAAAAAAGAAAGTGAAATTTCATTATTTCGGTTTCATATAGTTTAGGAAATGCACGTATTAATCCTCTTTCGGAATAGAGTTTTCGATTGTAAAATCAAATGGGGATCTTCCTTATACTCTTCTTTGTCCCATTGCAACATTATCTCAATGTTGTAAAATAGTAAGTTAATTGCTCTTAAATCACCTCGAATTCATTCATTAAGCTTCTTTCCATTTTAAAGGAGGTAAGTATTGTCACTATATCTTATCAAGAACAGAAAATGTAAAATAGTGAAGATTGTCACTCAAGTTAAAACTCGCATTGGGTAGAAAATATCATAAATTTTTTTAGACCGTTGATTGAAAATATAGTAAAATACATTGTTTTCCTCTTATATTTTCTAGAACTTTTTGTTAATTCTTTTCCTGTTGAAAAAAGTAAGTACAACTCATATCATTAGCCCTTCGTTGGAATGATTTTATAAATCCCTGAGAGCGAATACAAGTTCATTTTCAGATTATATATTAATCACATTCATTTCGTATTTTTTGAGGGGTTTTATTCACGAAAAGGTGCGAAATGACCTCAGCTGTCGAGGCACCTTCATAAATAATACTACTACTACTTCTGGGAAAATATTGTTTCATAATCCTTTATAATTTAAGTTTTTCATTTCTGTTTATTACGATCTTAATAAGGGATGATAAAGGAAAGAAAAGGGAGAAATTTACCGTTATTATTGCGAAATTTTTGAGTTAGATTACGCCTGAAAGTTGCTTAACGATGTTAATCTGGAGGAAAGGAGCGAAAACAACCGCGCAAAAATAAAACGTAGGACTTCGTGCGTATTTAAATTTCAGGGCCCCGTCGGGGTCGTGATCATTTCGGAAGGTTGTCTTTAAAAATGAAAAGGGGCCGAGGGAGATGTCTTTAACGATTGGTTTGGGAGACAATCCTTTTAGTGTGGGGGAAATATGGAAAAGTGAAGGGGAGTGGCAGGAAAACATTAGGAAGAGGAAAGAGGGCAAATGGGGATTGAGGAAGACATTTAAAACTGATCAAGAAAGGTGACAGGAGGGAGCAAACTATCCTAGCGACGGAAAACCCACCTTTAGAAATTCAGGTAGCGTAAGCTAGTTTTGGGCGGTTATGAATGTAAATCAACTCGAAGACCCTCGTTCAGCAGAATCTGAAGGGTAATAAAGGCGATGGAATTAAAAGAATTCTATTCCTCTCAGAGGAATTGAGTTCCAAATAAATTGACCCTTTATTGGCGGGGTTAGGGCTGTGTTGGCTTCTCTTCCACATCACCTCGTATGTCGGTATAATTTGTACACATAGATATTAAAAGAGACAGGAAGAGTACAGTGTGGGAAAAAATCTTTGCAACGAAAGGTTGACAAAGAATAAACCTACAGGTTAGAGACGTAAAAACCCACGAAAACACAGCAAAGAATAGTAATACAGTAAATTTTAAAGTAAATGTTTAAAAGATTTGAAATCGGATTGAATATCAGGATGAAAAATATCGATTAATCACATTATAAAATTCATCAAAAGAATAAAAAAATATTAAGGTTAATTATTCCATAATCATTACCTGGGTCGCGTAATTAAAGTATATGTGGAAGTAACAAAGTGACTTTTATTCTATAATAAGTAAAACATTCCATATATCTGTTTAACGTAAAGCTAATTGAAGACCTGAGAACTGAAGGCTTGAAGATGATTATGATTAGTTGAAAATAGTCCCCAACTAAACTTAGATCATTAGCATCTTTTAAGTCGGAGTTTCGTCAATCATATATCACGTAATAATCTTCCGATAGAATAAGCAATCTTAGGACATGACATAAAGCATCAAGTTCAATGAATCGGAAAGCCATTAAAATACCTCTGAAAGAGTACTTTTTAACCAAATCTTCTACTAAAACAATTCGACCCTCATCCGTGTTGGATTGCAGCTCATCTTCGTTTGCAGCCTGGGCTGGAATATCATCAACGAACTGGGAAAATGCTTAACAAGAAAAGAGTAATTACAAAAATCAATGGCAAGAACTAGACATTACCTGAAAAAAATTATTTCCCAGAAAAACAATCAAAATAAATAATTAATTAAAAATGTAAAAGCTAATCACGAGAATAAATAAAACGATAATAAAATAAACAATCAAAAATATACTAATATCTTAATTAACATATATTAATAACCAATACTAATCATAGCAATAGCAGTAGTAGTAATAAAAATTAGCCAGTAAAATTTACTGAATAAACAGTTTTTATGTCGCACAAGATATTTCTTCTCATTTTTCTTGACGATTAAATATTGGTCTGAAGATGAAGAGAGAAAAAAACACGTAAGGTATCTCATAAAGATATCCTCTGCCATTTAAGATTCTTCTTTGGAATTTTCGTAGGGGAAATGCTTTCGCTTTGTCTGGGAAGTTTGATTACCAAGAACTCAATATTGGATGCCATTTTTAGCTAGTCGTTTCCGGAAAATGTAAAAATCAGCTCCACGACCGAAAGTGAAAGAAGGGGGATCAATTAGAAGCCTTTTAATTAATTAAGACCTTGTTTGGTAGGAATGAGGTTTCGCCAATTTATTGGAGAACTATATGGACACAGATTTTCGAAAAGGAAATCGTTTATAAAAGGGATCATGGGAAAATTGCAGTTAAAAGTTACTAAGTACGAAGAGCTGAATTGGGTCCCTCTTTTACGTTGCCGTCTTGAAAATGATTTCTATAATTACCGATTCTTATCTGGCGATTTTAACGGACTTCCAGGGATTTAATGTATGCACAATTTTTATCGTATTATATTAAAATATTTGTTGAACAAAAAATCTCCTTTATTATTAAAGTAACAAAAAGATAATAATAAGAAAAGTAATATAAAATCAAATAATGAAAAATAAAATAAAAAATCCTTATAAAACAAATAAAATTTTATTCGTGGTAGATTAAGAGTCATATCTTCCACCTAACCCATTGTCACAAATTATTCAATAATTAATCTAATTTATTTTATTTTCGAAAATAAAGTAAAGATTAGTCATCGATAGATTTTTTAATATCTTTAATTTTGGGTACCGCCATTTTTTTCAACTTACTATTGTGAAAGTAAGTTAGTCAATCTGTGGAAATATCTGGTACTTTTATCCCTAAACCTTTCTTCACCCGTCAAATTTGGTAATGTTTCCGTACGGAAAAGGTCTCAGCGATGCGATTTCCACCAAACTCGATCGTGAGAAGATGGAAAATTTCTCCTTTGGCGGAAGGGACTCTCCCCAGGGAATCGAAGTGTGAAGTGAGGGAGGCAATACTGGGAGTGTACTTAACTGTACAGACGTGGCTCGAATTGAAGTTTTTATCCCCTCGTCGCCGAGAAAGCGCCATGACGTGAGTGCAAAGGTGTTTTTTCTTCGAGTGACGAGGACGGAACTAACAGGACGGGACAGAAAAACGGTAGCACAAAAGGGCGACATAAGTACATTGGTTCACAGTTACGGTTTGAGGAGCGCATTATCTGTAAACGGGTAGCGAAAGAAGTGCGCTAATGTGGTAGATACAAGCGGATTCGTAAATAGCTCTCAGTGTACCTAATCGAAGGAGAGATGTAGGAGGCAGTGCTGGTTTAGAAAAAGAGGACAAAATGAGTGAGTTTGCTCCAAGCATTATCTGATTAGGAGCCCTACTATCTTCCTCCTAATTATTAGCACACACATACCGTATATATTCGTGTATGGGCAAGTATCAACGGTAGATTGCAAAAGCCAACGTACCACGGCAGGAAGGATCATAAACATAAAATAAAACTCCTTCCATAGAGAATTAATATAAAAATCTTAATTTATTATGGATTGAGCAGTAGAACGCATTTTCTTCACGTATTTTTGAGGCCTCTTCGTGTGCGTACTTTTATGGAAAAGTTGAAGAACGTTATAATGGGTAAAATGATGCTATTGCCGTCCTCCGGGAGTTGTCGGATTGAAAACAATCTTGTGTGTGATCGGACGTCTTGATAGGGTGTCGTCGTATTTCCCACCCCAGGCTCATACTCGTGTCAATCAATTTTTTTCTAGTTTTTGTGATAACATTAGGTGCCCGGATTATATTCGGGTCGGCTTATACTCGAGTATATACTGCATTTATGTCGATAACTGGAAACTGAAATGTGCTACAGTTTATCTCGTGCAAATATCGCGTATTCCTCGGAGATTCGACTTCGCCGATTTGCGATTATATCTGATGGGATACTAGCATCGTAATTCCATGAAGAATACGTACACACAGACATCTCCGTTTCAATTTGTGCTTTGCTTGGAAGACCTTTCTCTATTGTTTGTTTTTTTCCCTAGCGGAAACGTTTGCATGGCCGTGACAGCAGAAATCTCTTCGTTATTTTCCTTCGTTGTTCTCATCTCAGTTTCTCGAATTTCTCTTCATGGCTGATTCGGTTTCTTGTTATCTACTTTCTCTCTTTCTGGGAACTTAACGTCGCTGTGATTTCCTCTCTTATGTTATTTCGCTGGAATTGAAGATACGACAAATTCAATTCATTGTCTCCTCCAAGAGATGTTTTCACCGAAGGAATAAGTTTTCTTCAAACATTTTTTGTTAGCCTACAAAACTCATCCTAGAATAATTGTGTAATTTTACCCAGGACTCGATTATTTGTATATAGTAAAACTGTCTTATATTGAAAATTCTATCTCTAATCATAAAAATGAAATGGGTAAACTATGATCGTGTGATAGACAAACATTGTTGCTGAGAAACAAGAAAAGTTTATTTTAGTTTACGGTTTTTAATTGTCTCTCATTATAGAATTCTAGGATAAAAACTGCGGTTTTGTATCCACGCTGATGTTTGTCCTCAACTTCAAGCCAAATGACCCCAATCAATTATTCCTTCTAAGAATTAAGTGGTGTAATTTTTCCTGCAACTCATCCTCCCAGGTAAAGAATTCTTTCCCAACAGTTGGGAAGTCCCACTTGTGGGACTTTCGAGGATACTGGGCGAAACTCAAGTTGATATCGTTTTATTTTATTAATTTCAAAAATGTAAACTTTCAAATATACCGCTAAATTGAAATTAAATCCACCGAAAATTTCACTATCGTTCACCAACAAACATAATATTCGTAAGTATTTATTACTAAAGATGAAAAAACTACATGTTTGCCAATTTTTGCGACTTGACCGTTTGCAGAAAATAGGAATTTAGATTCCAGACCATGAAGGTTGGAAACATTGATTTATAGTCATTGGTAAGAGCTAATTTTTGTAATTAAATACTTTTTTAAATGTTCGTGTTTCGTTTGTTAACTTATTGGAGTTATAAATATCGAACAAATTCTCGGTTTATTGTAATTCCCCAACTGATTTCGTTACAATTAAATTGCGAACGAAAAACATATTTTATGTTGGAGAATAGAAAATTAGACTGTTTTTATTCATTTTCTAAAATGGCTTTCCACAAAGTAACGCCTTATCATCTAGATTTCATGCTGGAGAATATAATTTTATAGCTGTTCTCGAGCACGTAGTAGAATCATCTCCTTCGTAGATTTGGACTTAATGAAATTTTTATTTTTGAAGAACTTACTATATTACATCATGGCACTTTTAACATCCAAAGTAATAGATTTCAGTTTATTACCATACATGGACGTTTTCTCATAGGGATTGTACGTAAATGCACAAACATTTTGTATCCTTGAAGTTTCTCATACAGGAAGATAATATACGTTTGATTTTTCTCATATCCGTACCAAGACGTGCTATACACTTATTTGAGGTAAGTTTATTGCATTTTTATATTATCTTTTGAAAATTTACCTCTTATAATGCTTTCAATAATAGCATCCATCCGAAGAATTCCGCTTCGTGTACCAAGTAAGATCAATTTACTCTCACAGAATATTTGAGCGAGTAAGCTGTTTGTTATTGAGCTCGCAACTTCCTGTTATAAGCATCGATGTTTCGTGCTAGGAAATAATCAAATCGCACATTTTTTAGAAATGGACCAGGGAAATACAAATTCACCAAGCTGAGCGATATTACCACTCCTTTTTCACACCAGGGCAATAAAAATCCCCTTTTATACCCTGGCAAGTGAAAGTAGGCTTAGCAGTTTTCTCTCTCCTCTCTGGGTTCTCAATTCCCGCTCGTGGTTTTTGCAGAGAAATTTTTACGGCCGCAGAGGGGATTGGCTGCTTTCCCGAACGGCGAAATTAAGCATTTGTAAAGGGAAAGGATCACTGCCTCCGATTTATTGCCTTGTTCGGAAAATTTGCAAAAACGTTTTTCGAACTTCTCGCGGAAAATTGAAGATTTATCAGATGATGGCCAAAATGAAAATATATATCGGTTCTATCGTTGTCTTCCTTTTTCGCGGTTTCAGTTTTACGAAGCAATTCTAAAAACTTTGCCAATCACGATCTTGATGATGGAATCAAAATTGTAGTAGCTTTTTTGTTTAATGGTAAGGTTCTGGGGGTTTTACAGTTAACTCCCAGTACCTTACCATTAACCGTTTTTTTCGGATGTTATAGTTTGAGTGTCTTCACTATCACTCTCAGATTTTCATAATTTACTTGATTGGTCCTGTGATAACTAATACTCAGAAAAAATGGAATGGCAAATTGTAGTCCTAAGGATTAAATAAAAAAATAAATTTATATTTCCGAACAAATGAAATAGAAGTTTTGATAACCTCAGATTTAGATGTACTTTACCATTCTCTCAAAGGATGGCACATTCTTATATTTTCCAGAAATAGTTACACGTATGGAAAATGTAGGATCGATAACACATATCTTTGTATTTTTCTTCTTTCCATAACATATCATTTATTTAAATCTCAAAATATTGAAGCAGATAATGAATGAATTGCTTTACATAAGAAAGAAGATAGGTACTTATTATGCGTGTCAAAGGAAAATTTATAAAGAGGATAAGAGACACAATAAATACGCTAAGATTAATTGATAAGGCCACAATAAATATGCTCTAAAACGTAGAATACAATCGAGACAGATAAGAACATTAACGTAAATAGTTGTACAAATATATTCAATAGAAACCATTCGTTCAACCAAAGACGAAGCTTCATATTTCTGCGAAAAACTTTGCTTAAATTATAGAATTTCCTCTCTCCGAGCCAAAAAAAAACTTTTTTACTATATAAGTTCTACAAAGATTCCGAAATAGCTAACTGTTTTAAATTACGTATTAAATAACACAAACTAGGCAATTTTAAAAATCAAGTTACACGTTATTATGCTTTTCTGCACGTCCTTTTACAATTTTCCAATCAGATTTATTGAAACTAATTAAGCCATTGCTTAAGTGGACCGAAAAAGTTAATTAGGGTTCGAGGAGGGTTGCTATGAAAGACTAAAGTCTCGGGAGAGTAGATTGGATGGGTGAGTTCCAGCAAATTAATTTTCGGATTGATAACCCTTGAGGATGAGCTATTACCTTGTATCCTCTTTTTAAAGTTTGTTCAATTTCATTCTAAACTGGCCGCTGAAGGTTTGAATTTGGCCCACTAGTCGAAATTTCGTAATTAATTCTTGACATCAGAAATTTGTATCCTTCGAGAAAAAGTATAGCTAGTCGAAAACCTTTTACAGTCATTCGTTAAAATTATCTTTGTTTAAAATAGAGCGCAGTCAGGAAGATCGGCCTTGAGTTTCCGGAGCTTCATCTTCAATAAATAAGAATGATAAACACATGTCCTTATACAGAAAAAAAAATTAAAGACAAAGTTGTTCATCAATATTGTGCTTTAAATAAAGCTCAACGTCATTGGTGTATTGAATAATATAATTGAAAATTAAAATAAAGTAACTTTAGCTGTACTAAAAATAAATCTTAATGTCATTGGTGTATTGTACAGTATAATATAAACTAATAACCATCTGAATAGCCTATCGTATTTCTGTTTGCATGCATCATTTCAAGAATAATTTCAAATATTAGCTCACTCGTTTGTGCTTTTCGGTTTAGGCAATCTTCAAAAAATAGTTTTGCAAAATACGAAGCATTTGTGCGAGGAAATGGTTGTACGTCCAGTCAAATAATTTAGAAGGAACCAAGAAGGATTGGGAACTGCTAGAAATATTTTCTTTGAGGGATCGAAAACAGGAAAGGGAGGGAAAGGACAATACCCTGTATCCTTTTAATATGCTTGAGGCCGAGAACGTAGGAATTCCGCGTCCAACGAACGGGTGGAAGGCCTTATGCTCGCGTGTCTTCCGCAATAATCGCGAAACAGTGAAAGTCTCGAAGGGCGCTCAAGTCCCACGCCCTTCAAACAATATCCCATGGCGATCGTTTTGGGAAACGGAATTCGAAGAGGCTTACTATGGATTTCGTCAGGGAAAAGCCGTTTTCTCAGCCGAGCAAAACATTCCGCGGCTGACAATCGCGATCGTCTGTGAAACTGCATAGTGTGCAGTTTTCAGCTGACTGCAACCTTACATCGAAGCGTTGATTTCTCCTTGAATTTTGCGTCATTCATCGCCACACCTCGAAGGCTACGTCATTCAGCTCGCGACGTTGAAGCCTTTTTAACCGCCAGAGTGGGTTCTCCATTAACGCTCTTCCAGAGATGGCTGTAATTGACATTTATATTCATCGCTCCGTGAAGTAAGCGAAGAGTTAAGACGGAATTCTTGTCGTGGTTTGTATGTATATGTCTTTTACCTGTTCTTTTAGATGTACACATCTTTTGTCTCAAGAGATGAATACGAAGAGAGAAATATTTTAATGTATAAATGGAAGCGGGGCTCGTCTGCAGCATCGTCTTATATTTTACTGCTCATTCTTTCCTATTTCTACATTTTCCTCCTATTCTTCAACTACTTCCTCCATTGGTCTACTTATGTTTCCTCTGAACTTCATCTTTTGCCTTCCACCATCTGGAGCATACATCAATGCTCTTGTAGACTATCAGTGTCTCTTGAATATACATCATGAATCCTCATTAATTGAACAGCAAAATCCGCCTTTATTACGTGCCTTTGCTATACAATCCCAATTAGAGTACCATCTCAGTATCTTGTGTTCTATTTCTTTGGATACGGTCTAATTTAATTTACGGAGGATCCTTTTATAAAATTTTTCCTATTCAAGTTGAAGCGATTCTTTTGAAACGGGCGTTTTTTCTTTATTAACGCGGATATGAAAAGTCATATTTTTTCCGTAATATAGCATTGAAATTTTATTGCCGAAATGAAAACGTCTGCAAAATGATTAATACTATATCCAAGGATGTATAAAATATTTTTGTTGTAATTTGGAACAGCTATGGTATACAAAGTACTCAGATCTATGATAAATTATACCATTTGATAAGAGTTATGTATTATAATAATTATATAAATAAATTCTTTCATTGGGGCGAAATTGAGACTTTAACGCCTCCTCTTACATTTAATCCATCGTAACTTTAAATAGAATTAATTTAAAAGTAATATTAAAAGGTAATTTAAATTAATAGGACAATTTAATTGCAGATTTAAAGACCCAAAAAAAGGTAAGGAAAATTTATCCATAGTTTAGGAATATTAAAATTAGCTATATTATTATAATTTATACATTTATTTAATTCAATTATGTGTTAATATTATATTCAATAATAATATTTCAAATCAATATTGCTATTATGCCATCTTCAAGAAAACACCAACAAAGAAGGGAGTATGAAAACCCTGAACAAATCTACTGAAAGAAATAACTAGAAAAATTTTACATCGACAATTAATTCACTGAATAAACTTATCCAAATGTAGTCGCAATGTTACAGTTTTTAGATTAATATTTCGATTTTAGATTAGTTGATCCGTACGATGGCTCATTACCTCTCGCCTGCAATGCATAAGTCGCCTAAAAAATGACACTTAGTCAAGCGATGACACGAAGTAGCTTGCGGCTACGTTTTGTTTATGCATTCTTTATTGAGCTTCATTGATCAGGAAACAAATATTAACGAAGCACCTGCCACGCAAATTGAAATATCAATTAATTCCGAACGGAGGGAAGAATTAATTTGTGGCGAATTTACACGGAGCTTTCATTTCCAGCTTCGGAATCAATACGATATTTTCCTTTTATCTGTACCATCAAAATGGATGGACGTGCTCGAAAAGCGGAGGGATCAGGGAATAAATATTACCAAATCACCGAAGAGAATCCGTGATGATTGGAAACAATTGACGGAAGAATGATTTGTGGTTTTAAAAGAGGAGAGCCTCACTGTAATCTCTTAGAGTGATTCTAATCAACAGATGGAAATATTTTGCGGGGGATCACATATCCCAAGATGCGGCAGCCTCACATTTAAATATTGTTAAATATGAGGTAGAACACTTTAAACATAAATAATATTGTCTTCATAGGAGAAATTTCTAAATTAGTATGTAACCATGTATATACATCAGAAAGGAATCGACGGATCGATCAACTGCTAGTCAGGTCTTGTTTATTGAACCAATACAAGGCGACGAAAGCGTTTCTTAAAAGCTTTTCTGTTGACAATACATTCAGGAATACGTTTCAAAAGTCCTACTCTGAATCTAGCATATATACATGGCAAATCCGGTCATGATAAGGACGTATTTGTTCTTGCTTTTTACTACCTGAATAACTTCATTAAGAGAAGGGATATGCATCTTAGTAAGTAATTGTAAATCTCTTACGTGTCTAAACGAGTTAAATCGAGCCATAAAATGGTAAGTTAGTGGATAGTGTATGACTAAGACGTTTTTAGCGTTGATCCTTTCCTGGATGCATCGAAATTTCCCATTAATTCCTCCGAAGTATGAATCATGAAGTAATGATATAGTTTTCCTTTCTCGCAAGCGTAAAAGGTGGTTTCTTGGATTGATGGATTCTTAAAGTTAATATCTATAAGGAAGTATCGCAAAAACATGATAAATTCTGGTTCATCTTCCCGCAGTCTATTAAAGAAGATAGGATGGATTAGGTATGGATTTTGGTGTCACTACAGCCCCTACCATACGCCATTGGGACCTCGCGGGGTATATATGTTTATTTATTCAACGGGATATACCCATTTTAATACAAAATAAATATAGCATGTCACAACAACATATGAAATCGTTGATCAAATATCATTTGACCCAGGAATATATCACAATAATATAACATTTGTATAAAAATACATAAGTTTATATTTTTATACATACATACATTATATTACAATTTAAACCTGTAACAGTAGTATAAACACATGTATCACATATATTTAGTCTTAAAAGGCTATGAAATAATAGAACATACATGTATGAATCATATTTGATGTATAATTGGCCAAGGAAAGGTTTATGTTAAAGGCTTATCAATTCATTACGGTGAAGAATTTTTTAGTATCATTTACATGAAGTTTAATCGTACAAGAAATTTCTGAACGGGTTTCCTAGCTTCACAATCTTAAGAAATGCATTTTTGATGAATGGTTTCCAATCTATTCCGGTGATCAATTTCTCCGTTATTATATATATAAGTATAAAACTACTCTCTTCTCGGATAAGTATGACTCTGTCGGATCTCATTTCGGCGTGACTGCAGGATTAAACCTTTGAATGCTTGGGTTAATCCAATCCGACGGTTATTTGCCATCTTCATTCTTGTTAGCACGGCCCACCGCGGAGGAAGCGTTTTTTTACGGAGTTTCCCAGGTAAAGGCGGCTGAGGAAAAGGGATTGTTACTGCGGAAGGAAGCGGTGGAGAGATAAGAAGGTGGAAGACAAATGAAGGAGAATTGGAGAGCAGACAGTGGCACCGATAGCGTAGATCCTCTGACAGAAGCGCGGGAGATGCGATGATTACGATCCCAGAAAGCGATAAATTCGACTGCGTTTGGAACCTCCTCCTAGACAAAACATAGCTCCTCTAGATTTTTTTCCCTAGCATGCACACTGGCATACAAATGGGAACGGTCGAATCGCGTTTTTATTGTGTCATACGAAGGGGCGGAAGTCAAGGGTATACTTCATCACCATCTTTTTTAATATATGTGCCGAGGGAATGGTGAAAGAAGGTTGGGAAGGAATAGGGAAGGAAAGAGGTTGGTGAAGTTAAGTGAAGTGAATTCAGGAAGGTATGCAGATGATAAAATTTTTGTGTATGATTCCAAAAAGGCCTATAAATGCTAGTAAATCACTTGACGATTAACTAAGGGTGTTTGGGAGTAGTATGTACCGTAAAGAAGTAAATTAGCGTAAGACTAACGCAATTAGGTTTACTAATGGAGATAAAGCTAAGTTAGTAATAAAGTTGATTTGAAAATACTTGAGTAGGTGGATAAATTCTCTCAATTGAGAAGTACTCTTTCTTGGGATGGAATATGCAAAGGAGAGGTTCGTGAAAGTAATGAGTAAGTATAAGTAATAGGATTTGGAAAACTGCATTCATGCAATATTGATGACTAGAGGTCCTGATAAAGCAATCAGGAAAAGACTGGTTGAATTCTTGCTGTGAAGTACTTTGCTACATGGGTGTGGAATATGGACCTTTAAAAAAGAAGTCAAATGTTTACAGGCCTTTGAGATGTGGGTTTGGCGCAGAATGGAAAAAGTAAGCTGGGTTGATAGGGAAACGAGCACGGGCATGCGCTGGAGATGGTTGGGGAAGAGAGGGCTTTAATTAGTAATTAGTTGTTGGTAGACAAAATAGGTGGTTAAGATATTGATAGGTAAAATATTGATAGGAGATGGACTGCTACTAGACTACATAATAAACAAAGGCAGAAGATGCCAGATGAGACAAAGGGTCTGATAAGCTACCAAGAAAGTAATGGCGTCGAATTGGGATTTTTAAGCCTAATAGTACTCAAAGTAGATACAATGTCAATATGAAGGTGGCATTAGCATAGTCTGTCATAAAGCCTGTTCCGGCGTTATATCTCTCATCGGATACTTGTCGAGCCTTTTTATGCGTCCAAATGAAAGGAATGAAAAAACTGATCTGGTATCAGCGAACGTAAAAAATGGGGTGTGATTATCTTCCTGGAATTGGGCGTGACGAGAATTAAATTTTTTGTGAACGATTGGAGTGTTGCGCCTGTTTCAATTCAGTGGAGACGACGATCCACATGAGCTTATGTAGGACTTTTGTCACACTTTGGGAGCTAAGGGATCAAAAGGCGCAATGCATTTCCATATCAACGGATCCAATTAATTCCCGCTGCACAAACCCTCGTTTCCTTGGAAATTTTAACTCTATTTATATTCAGCGTTCTATAAACTGTACCATATAACGTTGCTATGGAGAACTCTTGGTAAGGTTTCATTCACATGAGAAGGGTGCGGTGCTTACAAAAAAATTATAACATACCGTAAAGGAAGGTTCAATAATACAATTTAATAAAAATAGTTCCAGAAACGTTCTATCAATTATTTTTTTGACAGCCTGATATATAATAAACATGGCTTATCACCCAAACCTGAAAAGTGTCATCTACTGTGACTTCAATGTCTTCCTGTTTGAAAACATGAATTATTCCATGAATCATTACTCTGAGATGGTGCTTCTTATATAGCTTTTGAGGGGTTTTAAAGACTGGAAAGAGATCTTCTGCATTTGTCTCTGTGGAAGGTTAACACCCCTCACTACTTACTCTATTGCATATGGTAAATATTTCCGTAAAATTTATTTGTATCTAGGTTTTCCACGTTTAAGTTCACTAATAGCATCCAGATAAGGGTTTTGAGTCCGAAAGCCTCGTTTATCTTTCTTTGGGATGCAGAATATCTCCTTCATTCTGCATGATGGATTTCCACCATATCTCGCCCGATTCTGTGAATTTTTCTTTGGAATGTTTTACCGTGCCTTAAAAGGTCAATGCATCCCCTGAATTTCGTCTTTCTCAAATTTCTTGTATCCATTCTATTTTACAGAAAGTAGGAATGGAAAAATATTGGTTATGGAATCATTTTCATACATTGAGTTCATAAGCAATTCGGCCAAGGTAGCAAAAGGCTCCTTTAAGATTCTTCATGTCTTTCAAGGAATCTCTTACGTCAAATATCTACCACGAAATTTAAGTAAGGGCTCTATACTAGCCTGCGGATAGCTCGTTCCTCTGTTGTAAAAGCGATCCCGGGTTCGATTCCCGGTGAGAGCTTATATGTCTGAAATGACCTAGACTGTCAATACACTTTTCGCACTACGTTACAGCAGCTTCTACGAGAGTTCGACGTGCTTTTCGTTTAATTTTCAGCAGCCGAATTTCCAAGCTATTTCACGGAAGTGAATCATCACTGATTATTACGAAAGGGGTTTTTGGTATTGCAACTTTCGATTAGAGAGGAGTAGCCGCGCTGTATCCGGGGTGAAACCTTATCACCATTTTGTGCACCGAAATCTTTCGTTGAGAGTGAAGTGCCACGTAAAAGGTGTCGGTCTGAAAGAAAGCCTTTTCTTGATTGATGGGAGCGCATTGCATAGGTTTCCCAAGAGCTCGCTTTCACGCCTTCTGATTCGGTAAGAGTACTTTTGCTCTGAAAGGGAAAATCATATGCGCGAGTAACGTAACGGTTCTTGGGAACGAAGCAGGATGGCCATCGTTAGCTGCGACTAAATTAGGCGAGTTCCTATTCTTTGAATAAACTGGGATCCTCCCAAAGGCTTTAAGAACGTGAATTCTCAATAAAAATAACAGCTCTTTAGAGGGATGTGCCCTGGGGGGAAAATGTAAGGATCTAAATCTTATCAACCGAGGGATTCCATTCTCGAATTCTCACAAAAGGGAATTTCAGATGCGGGATTTATTGTGTCCAACCTTTTCTCGAAGGTAAGAGTGAGATAGCTCTTCGCCCACAGGCTTTCTTTTGTCATTCAGAGGGAAGGCATAATAGGAGCCACGCACACCTTGCGTCTGACCTCCTTCCTCGAAGGAATCCGATGTTTGTTGTCCCTCCGGGAACGCCGAGCTTCCGCGGCGTTGCCAAGTAGTGCTTCATAGACCCGTCTAGATGGCTCCCCCGTCGCCGTAATTCCTCCGCGCCTCGATTTTTCGTGACGGAAACCCTTTGTCAAGGATACTGGGGAATCCCGCTCTTACAGTATTCAGAACGAGTGTGAAAGGTTACGGATGCGAAAGAGTTATGCCTCGATTGATTTACGTTCGGCTGTCGAAGGCGTGACGCATATCGTTGTTGTTTTTTCCCTCCCTGAAATAATAAACGCGGTGCGATAAAGAAGGCTTTGGTTGGGTGTGGGCCAATACGGATGCGGATGTGAAGTATTTGTTTGTCGGTGAGACCACCATTCGGTCGTTGAAAGAGTGGAGGATTTCATATAGGTAGTCGATGTTTATGATCATTATTAGGACTTGGAAATTACGGGAGCGGATATGAATTTTCTTCTCCAAATATTCTTACCTTGAAGGGAAACATGAATAAATAATGAACAGCGTTATAAATACTGAGACACATATCATAAAATTATGCTGAGAAATGTGATCACAGTGATACTAATAATAATAAAACGCCCTGTGAGTGTGAGAGCAATTGGATGGAGAATTATTATAGAAATATAAAAATGTTTATTACTTTCTCATATCTTTCATATTTATTTTGTTTCTTTATTATAATACACCAACAAGCAGCAAAAGTCCAATTAACGTTGACGATCAACAATAATAATAATAAACTAATCATAACTGCTTGTTACATTACGTAAATAAGAATATCGGTTCATTCAAATGAAGAAAACTCATATTTCAATCCAACAAGGTTCTATACATGTATTCTATCAAAAAAGTTATTTCTTTATTATTCAGCTGAGATCTGTAAATATTACAGAGTTTTGATTCGGAAATTCAATAGAGGACGCTCTTTGTTGTCACTGGAAATCGATCCAAAGAATCTAAATCCTTTCCTCAAAGAAATTTATGACAGAATAAATCGTGTTGTTATGCATCCACAGACAAAAATACAAATTTCTTTTGATAAAAATAATCATACTAATTTGTGAACTTTAGAAGAAAAATATTGAGTAGAGAAAAAGAATAACGCTCATATTTCTATCAATGCAAAGATATACAAAGAACATTTGAGGCGATCTGTAATTGTATATTACAACAGCGTTAATTAATTTTTACATCCAAGGCTCTACAGAAACCTTACATTTATAATGACTGATTTATGTGATTTTATTAATTAATGTGATGTGAACGTCTCCGATAGCTGAAGATATAAAGGAAACAGAACAAAACGTAGCCGAGACTCGAAATCGGATTTTCCACTTTCTGGACAGTTGCTCAATCCAATTGAGTTCCTGATGCTATTTTGAGTTATATTTCATCTGCGTCATCATTCTATGTCAATTCAATGTAAATGCAAGTAATGTTTGGACTATTACGCTCCTAGTGAGGGAAATCCTGAATGTCTTTTATCGATTTTATCGTACGATTCTGACAAAGGGATAGAAAATGTAAAAGAATTGAACCTTGAGAATAAAACTTCACCTTTTGCATACTTTTACCAATCAACGAGTATGTCTTCAATGTACTCGTAACTTTATCACGCGGAGATGTGTATTCAGCAATGAGTAGAGTTAAGGCTCACTGAAGTGCTGTTTAACTTACCGATACAATTTGTTCGATAATATACATGGACAGTAAAACGAAAAGGTAGAAATAGATTCTTGTGCTTATCTTTGACATTAAGTGGTCAAACTTTTGTGATTCTTCATTTATTAGTCAATGAAACGTGTTACTGTTCCAGTTTTCTGGCTTAATATTGTGGAAAGTCATTTAAGTAAATCAGAGACGTACTTTCCGGAAAAAAATTATTTTATACGACCTGTTTCGATCCAGACGGTCATGGTCGAAACTCGTGAGAAATGTTTTTGTGTAAAATAGGTAGTACATTTTTAATTTGTTTATGTTACTATTAAATGCAATTTTAATATTTTAATTCCAATTCTTCCTCTAATAAAAATTGCAAAATAGGACCTTTTCAACGAGGAATTTTCATAATCCTCACTAATGTTGGAAAAGTCTTAACTCCATCAATTTCTCGTCGGTTGCCGAATTCAGTGCATTTCAGTGAAAGTCTGGGACCAACGTGCTTTCGTTCCGTGAGACCGAAAGTTTCCGGTTGATTTAGGAAGAGTAGCACCTGCTGAAGGTAGTTGCCCGCTGTTGTCGTTCCACTTAAGTGCGCATCCTTCGAGGGTGGCCTTGAGACCCTCTCAAAACTGTCCGTAACATAAGTTTGGGGGTTATCCCTAAAGGAGATTTACTCTCTACGGCATTCCTATCAACACCGCTCAACCTTCTAGCTCGAGGATCCGGCATAAGTGAAGCGCCGAAGGCTTTTCCGTCAAGTGAATGTCTGGGGTTAAACACATCGGGAAAATCGGTAGGAAAAACACTTGTGGTTTTTATCTTTCAAGTGAGCAGCATCATGAAGTGGGAAGGATAGAAAAACCAGCGAAATGTGTAGGAAAGGTTGATTAGGAAAAAGATCTCAACATAAAGGATAGTGAAAGTTGCAATATATCATTGTTGTCGATCGTTTACTCTTTACTAGCCATGTTAATGTGAAGAGAGGAAATTAGGAAACCCTTAAAAAGTGCGGCGTCTTTTTTTGTTTTCTCGGAATACCGGTGAATGAGTTTTCTTGAAGGTAAGAATTTAATTAAAGTGATTCGTCTAACTCTACGATACCCTTCAATTACATTATTACTCGTACATCATAGAGATTCCCCCTGATACCCAATGAAGGGCAGTTTGAAGCGTGTTGATGTGCACGTGTGTTTCGAGCAGAAAAGGATAAGTATGTTTCCTGAAAAGCGGAATAAGAGATATTACATGAGAGAGAGGTCAAAGAGTATTCCGGATAAAAGGTATCGAGGAATGAAGAATGTTTCCAGGAAGGAATGTAATTGGGTTTTATGAAGCTGCTAGGTAGCAAAATTGTCGCAGTGAAGCCCGAAGTACGTCAATAAGTTTTTATACATGTCGTTGTGATATTTCACCTTGTTTCATCTAATCTTGTTGGTTGCTGGGTAATTGAAAACCAGCAATATTTCCTAGTAGTTATTGTGATATTCTAGCACAGATGATAATATCGTGAAAAGATTCCTATAAACTACTTTTTCATTGATTGCATTTCCTTGACGTTCCATCTAAAAATAGAATTAAGAAAAACAGTTTCTAAAGAAGAGATATTTTCCTCTTTATATAAATATTTTATGCTTGCATTATGAAATGCTTAACTAAACAGTTTAATTACGCAGTAATTAAGTGTTAAGTTAATTTTGAAGAGTAAAATAAAATATCGGTGGCTAGTATTTTATTCACATTTAAGCAAGATTATTTCTGATATTGGAAGACCTACTTGGCTGAATTCAAAAATTTATATACGGAAAGATTATTGCATAAGTGCTTTAACTGTTGAATGCTTCTAAATGGCTTAAAGAGATGAGATTGGAGGAGGGAAATAGTTAATGATGATATTCATAAAAAAAGGAATAATTTATAAACACAAGATAATATAGATCACAAAAAAGGACAAATTGATGGCTTCCTGGAAAACGATCAAATGTGGGCTTAAATATCACCTATTGAAAAAAAATATAAAATCAAGTGAGGGATGTAATAATGAGGAAAACTGATAGACGGAAGATTGCAACCAGGAGAAATTCGAAAACGAGGATGAAGGCGGATATTAAAGGGGGATAATAACAAGGAAAAAATTCGCAATCTATTCTTGAGCATGAATCTAAAAGGAATCGGTGTCTCAAAAGATATCATTGCGCTGATAAACCTCTGCTTTCCTCTAACTTCAGAAACCTATAAGAGAAATGCTTTATCTTCCTCGGTAATCCGTCGTTCTCATCCTAGAGCCGAGGAGAAATGAAAATATGAGTATCGCAGGAACTCGGAATTGCAGATTTACGGCGCATCATCATCGCAGTCACTTTTGAGCGCGAAAATTGCATCCTAATCCGGGAGGAACTCAAAGGAATTCTTCTATTTCCATCAAGGATCGGCGCCCAAAAAGCAGATTCCTATGCAGCTTTAATTCTGAAATTTTCTTGCTGAGCCGCTGTGATTTCCTGGAAGGTAGTTTCCCACGTAAAATAGAGTACGTTTCTGAGTTGAGAGAGGGTAACAAGCAGTTGTCCTTTCTGCTTCTTCCATCTTCTTGGCGATACCGAAGTTGAAGAGATTTATAAGCTTTTCAATGCGTAAACGCAGATAAGGCCCTAGTGAGGCAGAGTTGGAATTTGGGAGATGGCAGCAGTGTTTTCCCCAGAGCGGATGCCATTGTCTGTGGTATTAGCGAGGGAGGTGTTTTCAGCTGGGTCAGCGAAATGAGGTCAAGGACTCCGTTCGCACGCATGCTTTTGCTAGTCCAATTAACGAACCCGACCCGAACTTTTTCCACGGGAATTCGAAAATATGCATCCGTAATAGTCTGCGCCCGGTTGAGTTCGCACCCAAAACAGGATGAAACTTTATCCAATTTTTGCTCTCTTTTTTGGACCAAGTTTCCACTTGGAGAAACGCGCTTTTTTGCCTCGCTTTAATTTTTTGGCCGGGCCGAATTACTAGCGTTAGCCGGACCGAAATTCCGCCGAACGTGTGGATTACTTAAATAAAAACGAATAAGGCGAAATTTACGGTTGGAGTAGTTTGCAGGGACCATTGAAAGCAATTAAACTTTGTTGCGTATCATGAGCCAGTGGGAAAAATTTTTGCTTTTAGGTGTGTATTGTTCATGGTTCACGATGGATGAATTTTAAATCTTTTCCGTTTGTGTTTCCCATCCTTTTCAAATCGCTGTACACAGGGGAGAGTTAAATGTGATATTTTATAATCTACGATTACGAAAACATTAGTGTAACATCAAGAGAACTAAAATAATGGTTTAATTCGATATTGAAAAGTTTAGCTTCGTAGAAATGCATAACAAAACAAACTTACATGTTTTTTTTTTCAAAATAATATATGTTAATGATGGAAATTAAATTTTAACTTTGCTCATGTAAGTGTGCTACTTAACCCAAAGTTATACAGAAGTGAAAAATATTGACTTGGCTGGGACTCGAACCCATGTCTCCCACTTTCCGGGCAGGTATTCTAATAAATAAAATAACATACTAATACATTAATAATAAATAGCTTTCACTTCTGTATAATAATATATGTTGCTTATTTTATCGCATATATACATTACAGTGCAGCCAACATAAACCGTTAGTACTGTATTTAGATATACATAAAAACTAAAAGCTGTATTGAACAATATAAGTTGAATTTCATATGCTATCGATATGTGGAACGCCCAAGAGAAATAAATTAAAACTATTAATTATTTTGATTTCTTTCGCTTTTTTATTCTTTAAGTAAAGTTAGACACTCGTTTTCCACCATTTTCAAACTTTAAAACTCCTGCAACTTCTTGCTGCATAATCTATCCTTGAGGCTGAAAACTAAGTATTCTAATGATAATAAGGATGTCTAATTGATGTATCGCAATAAAATGTATTCCTTTGAAGAAAGATCTGTTTTGCAGATTAGCTCTGAGTACATTCTTCCTTGTTGATTTTGTGATTGCCTTTGTTCGAAACAAGCTGGATTTTAAAGTGCAAAATGCGTTGAATATTAAAGAAATTGAGTTTATATTGATTATCAGTCGTATTAATAATGTGATGATTGAAATAGTGGAAGAGAATGAAAGTGATTTTTTGGAAAACATCATTAATATTAAAGAGGAAATTATGTTTTTACGAATTCTGTTAAACACCCTGCGGGCGAGTAAAATTATTGAACTTAATTAACTTTTTAAATCATGCCTTTCTCTTGTAATTATTCAAAATTTCATTCAAATATCGATTAATAAAAAAATTCTCTGGAGCCCATTTCATGGGCTCTTTTCATTCCAGTTTTATTAAAATCTTTGAACTGTTAAAAATATTATTATTTAATGTTATGTATTGGTACAGGCCTATATTCGTAACTAGATAGGATTATTCCTCCGATTCCGACTTTTAACCCTTCTTAATTTAACCAAACCTGTACAAGATAATCCTTCACTGAACTGCAATAATATATATTTCACATCTAGATAGGCTTTAAGAAATGAAGCTAGCCACAAATTTCCATTTTTCGAGTGCAAATTTAGCAGTATTCTGTCTTTTGAAACGTCTTTCCCTTATCTTACTTCATGGGGTATATGCAACCCTGAGAGAGAGAGAAATCTCAGTTAGTATACCTAAATCTTTGGTATTATCTATCATAACTTTGCGATGACATGAGGTTTCTGAGGTAAAGCAGAGAACAAACAAGGAAATTCCGCCAAGTTCGCATCATTTGCAAGTGGCCCTTTCTCTCAATGCCTAAGGGAATTGCTTGCTCTCTTGTTATTTACTAGGAAATGGTGGCTTTATTTGGGTAATAGCTAATGAAATCTCTGCAGTAGAGTATGCAGCATAAGAGGCAGTTTACGTAATTGTTTAAGAGTACTTTAAAGCTTACTTCAATTTGATTGGTTAATATGTTTATCTGAGAGCAATCAAGAAAATTTACCGACATTATATGCAATTTTAAATGCAGTCTATTCAGGCTTTCATTCTCTCCTCTATTTAATTTCCACCTAGGAAATTTACCCTGCTTAAAGGATTGAAACAAAAAATACTGACAAAAAGTTTTTTTTCATTATTTCAGTTGTACGCAATTCCATACAGCTATAGAAGAATCATTGCATAAAACATAAGCAATGATAGGATAATTACCATTGGATTCCTGTTTTAACGAATGACTTACAATTGAATTGCAACAGATTTAGACTAACTTTTGATGACGTTTCCCTCTTATATTGGTAATGAATTTAAAATTATCTGTAAAATTTAAATCGAAATCAGTTTAATTGGTTGCAAACGGTGGAAAGCCGTACATAATTAAATGGTACTTAGCGGTTTAATAACTTAAATTTGAGGATGATTTAATCACCGTACCATGGCGATATTTTGAACAAAAATTGTTCAATGGGCAAAACTGAGTAGAAACATGAGTATCATCTGATAAGCAAATGATCGTTATTTTCTTTCTTTCGGAAAAACTATTAACTGTGAAAATTTGCCATAAAAGCTGATGTTTAAATCGAGTGAATCCGGTTCATATCCGCTATGGTGGTAGCTCTGCTTTTCAGCATTCTTATATCCGTATTCCTTTCACTTTAGTCGTAGCTGGAGATATCTTAGTCACGAAGGAGACTTAGCTACCAAAACTTTCAGATGAGTATGGGAATCCTTTTTCTTTTCAGTGACGCAACAGCTGCGTATCAAAACACATTTCAAACACAAGTTGTTCCAAAACGTGCCAACAAGCCATTGAGATGAGCGTGTTAAAGGTATTCAAACTCACAGATTATGAGAAATGTTTCCTGTAAGTCTTTTACGAAGTGAGGGAAAATCTTTTCTTTAACTTCAATTTGCGCCCTGATCATTTGGTTATATAATACATTTGTCTATAGGAGATACTATTTTCTAGTAAAACGTATATATGATGTTGGTTCGATATTGCTCAAGGCCTTCACTTTTTCATCTTCTTAATCTTATGCTTCCAATTAATGCTATGATAATTACTGCTTTGGGAAAATATTGAAGCAATCAGATGAAAATAATTTCACAATATATCCTCTTCAGTATGCGAATTTGTATTCCGCGCTGGTAAAACCTCACTGAGACAATTAATCAATTAATAATATCTTAACTATTACATGAACTCAAGCAAGATATTTTTCCTCTATAAACAAGTCATTAAATAATATTTTTATACCCATTTATATACCATGCTTCTCGTAGGCGTAATTATTGATTAAATCGTTTTTCTCATAATTAAAATGAGATATTTTCCCATAGTTGTACAGTTAGTAGAAAATAGTGACTAGGCTGGGACTCGAACCCAGGTCTCCAACTTTCAGTGGTTAGCATACATGACCGGAGAGTGTGAAACCTGGGTTCGAGTCCCAGCCAACTCACTATTTTTCACTTCTCGTAACTCCTTGAGTCAAGTTTAACTTCAATCCCATCATTTGAGATATTTTACCTTTAGTAAGAAAATAAATGAGGTCAGGTGTTATATTTTTTTAATGATAACTTTTCACCAACCTTAATTAATATACGTGGAGACATGAACCTGTCTAGGACACGAAGCCCCTTTAGTATCCACTCTTTCAGCCTTAAGGTATGTTTCCCAGCCGTTCGAAGAGGCTTATTTCCCCGTAGCCTGCGTATGTGCGTAAATCGAGGCGGACAATTAACTCCTAATTGGAAGTGAGAAGGGACGCACGGTTTGGAGGCGTTGGGGAGCCTCCCTTTGACGTCACGCTGCTTTCACCTTCGTAAGAGGACGCTCCGGTTCCGGGTCCACTTTTTAATAAGGTCACGGATGCATTCCTTAACGCGCTGCGGGAGACGGACGCTCCGTGGACTTTCCCATCCGACGGATGTATTAAAGGGTTTTCGTTTTCCTCTTATGAAAGGCGGATGTGCTCTCTCCCTGAATGAATCCTTCATCCATTCAAAATTAGCTGGTCAGGCGTAATGGAAATGCCTTCCTTGTCTCTGGGAAGGAAGCTGTCTTATTCTAGGCGGTAGGATGGGTCGAGGAGACCTACTGTTCCATCCATTATACTACCTTTTTTCGTTAAGGTTTCGTCACTAGGTTTTTTTACGTGATTGATGAGGCTGCCCCAGAGCCTCTACATTTTCTGAACCCCAATTTTCATAATATTGGAAAATTTTCTCCCTTTTTATGTTAGTATTGGTGAGATTCTAGATGTGATAGGATTTTATTAGCGTTGCAATCTGTTTAAAGTAGCTGTTGTTTTTAGTAAAGCTTCAATTTCTAATTCACTACTCAACGCATCATTCCTACTACTTTACTATTTTTTCTTTGGTTATTACGTAGTATTCTGTTTTTAGAATGATCTTTAATTATTCTTTTTGAAAGGAAATGGCAGTCTCTTTGTAAAGAAATGGTCTAAGTTGGCACTTTTTAAGGAAAGCAAAAGCTTAACGGAGATCTGCGTTGATAAAAACTTTAAATTATTAATACCTCGCAACTGTTATTAATAAGTTATGTATTTAATAAAAAAACATGCACGCATATAACTAATACTGATTTTGATATCCTACTTCATTGAATAATATTCTAGGTAAAGTTGCTAATTTGGGTAAGATATAAAGTGTGTATAATTTTGTTAAGATAATAACTTAAATCAAGAGAAATAAACTCACGAAAATAGTTTTAAACTAAATTTTAGGGGAAACTCCATTCTCCAGGTACATCTCATAATTTCCAACTTTTTAAGTTTTAAAATAATTTAAAACTTCATCAAATCGAAAAATTTAAAACTTCATCAAATGAAAGATAACTTAATTTACTAAGAAAATATTTTTCAGCACTTATGATTGTAGGTGAATAAACGTTTAAGGTACAGATTAACATTGTAAAACAAATGTAACTACGGAAAGAAATATTCAGAATAACAAATTCGTGATTCGACAGAACTTTGCCTAAGAGGTATACTTTGATAGCCCTCTGTAAATCGACATATAAGTATAAATTCGATTCCCATTTTGTTATGCAAAGCCTTCTAATGCTTGGAAAATGTTAAGGCGCATTTTTTCATTGAGGATGAGGATGCGGTTTCTTTTTTCAAATACTTATATCATACTTTCTCATAAGGATTTGTAGTTATATCCCAAGGGGAATTAAAGTTATTGTGAAAATACGAGCATTCCTTGAACTTACGGAATTTTTGCAATTTTTGAACTAATGAAAACGTTATATTTCTCTCTATATAAGCTCTCTAACTCTGGGGGTGTTCTTCACAAACCCATTGGCCTTTTACTTCAAACAGTTTCGTGCAATGCTTTCTCCACGTTTTTTCAGAGGTATATTCTCTCCGTGGAAATTCAATCAATTTTTGAGATTTCGATCTACAGTTTCTCTTTTAGTTAACGCACATCGGGTCATTTGTTGGGCGCCTACAAATATTGATGCCTCCAGGATGGCCCTCGAGCTCATAGCGGTCGCTCGGCTTTGACCTTTGAATTTCGCCGTGGGGGTTTTCAATTCCATCACGGAGACCATGATTTGATCCCACGAAATAATTCTTTTATTAGTGCGAGATGGGATTCTTCTTATATTCGCCGCAGTAAATCCGAGGCAGGACCTTACATTAAAGCGGAACATTTCAATGAAAATGATGGTAGCCACGGATACTAACTCCGGTTCCGAATCTGAGATCAAATTCCTTGGAAAGGCAATAAAATTTTAGGATTATCTTCATGAGGGGCAAATGTGATTCGTTCCATAAAGCGCATATCTTTATTTCTTTAACCCAACCCTCGTTCAGCCTGTCGGCTTTTCCGTGGACGTTTTTCTGGTTAAATATACGTAAAGATTTCAAAATGGGCACAGTTGCATGATAATAGTTTCTTGTGTTATTGCCATCATGATAATCTAAGGGATAATGTATTAACGTAATAAAATTAATTTGTAATGATAGTAGAGAATGAAGTAGAAACTGCAGGTGATTTTGAGGGCAATAAATTGAGTGAATTAATTGAATAGTTTATTAAGTCTACATTTGTTTTTGAACTTGAAAATTTTATGTCAGAAACCTTGATTGCCATTAAAATGTACTCTACGAAATTCCTTGAAAATCTTAGTCTCTGAATCTTATTAAAATCTGTGCTTCACGAAATAATGTAAGTATATTTTACGCGGGTTTAGTGGAAAATAGTTTCTTTCACTGGCAATTAAACTTCTTTCTTCATAATTGTATATCATTGTGTTTTAATATTTCATCACACTATTGCTAAATTTATAATTTTACTTCTGTATATGAACATATTTGGGAAGATTTTTACCGGGCACTTTAAATGCATAGGCTGATTTTATAATTTTAAATAAATATTAATAAATAAACAAATAAATTGCAGTTATTATATTTAATCCATATTAATATATATTTCTGTGGCACTTTTTTCAGAGGCTAGGTATTGCAATTTCATTCTTATTCTTCTCCTGATTTAATAAAGATACTTGAAGTAAGTTCACGCTCTCGGTGTTACAAAAACTCAAGAACTCACTAATATTGCACTAGTGTCAGAAGCGTATCTAAAATCTGAAGTTATGAATTGAAATCTCAGCGATTCGGCTCCGTCAAGAATTACAACCGCAATAAATAAGCGGTGTCTTTTCGTAACACTTCTGCACACATTCTTCACATTTTTCATCTTTAAGGGCTCTGACGTCTGCGTTCCTGAATATCTCTCTGAATCTTTCCCCCGTCGTCAATCATAGCCGAGTGACCTTGAGAAAAGAGTCGCTTTCTTAGGTATTTTCGGTGGAAAATCATTTCTCAAATCTCTTCTCACGATTCTTATCTCCCGACGACGCCCCTTTCCGATGGACAACCTGATGATTTCCCACCTGTTACGTTCCTCTCTAACCACGAATAAAGGTTCGTTCAAAGCCTCCTGAGGAATCTCTAAGCCTTCTTAAGGAGATGTGCCTCTTAACCGAAGGGAATCTTTCTTTCAGAATCAATCTCTTTTCTAATTAAAAAAAAGTTGGCTTCGTAAATGAAGAGATTTTCGATTTCACGCCTATGGAATCACATCCACATAATCTTCATTCTCTCGAGATATTGGAGAATAAATCGCGCGTTTAATCCTAAGAGATTAGGTGTTGGAAGTTGACATTTATGCCCCTTGAAGGGTCGTGATCATGATCTAACTTTAGGTGGAGAGAATGAACTGAAATTCTTATGCTGTACTTCAAAGGAACGATGGACTAGATTGTAACTGTAATGATAAGATATTTATTTATTTGTTTAATTGTAAGGACTACAAGTAGGCTCTAGGCCAGGTGGTAGTCATCTTTTCTTAGGGAAAGAAAATACATTACACTGCCCCAAAAACCTCACAAAGGCAGTACATCATATAATTTACAATTAAATTCATACAATTAAAGCATACAAGTAATTAATATATACAATAATGCAATTAAAAACTTATAAAACTAAAAGTTACAATATTGCCTATAATATTACAAACAATTATAACTAGACGAGAGATAATATATGTAAGCAGTGAACAGAATATAGGTAAAAACTTTGCTGAATATATTCAAAGGATTTATAAGCTATATACTACGGATATTCTTTTAAAATAGTTCTCGGGTGAATGTGTATTGATTTGGGTACAAGGGGGATATGAACTGAAATTCTTGTGCTGTAAATGAAAGGAACGATGGAAAATATGCTGTAACTGTAAATTTGGGATATCTGAAGTGTGTGAGCATTAGTTTGGGCACCAGGGGGATGTTGTTCGAATTAAGAACTGTAATATTTGCGTGTGTGTTTGTATTGAGTTCTAGACAATGGTCGGGGCTGCCACCTAACGATAAAAATTTAACAGGAGCAAATTATAACTATAAATTAGAAAAATAATGAGCCAGGGAAACATGTTGTTTTTTATTTTGCTGTTTAACAAATATAACTATGTAATGAATGAGAGAAAGATATCATAAGGAAGTTTAAAGGAATAAGTAGCCTTTGTTCTAATAAAAAAGTTAAGTATGCAGTGTTTCTATTTGATGAAAAAATTATCGGAAGGAAATTATAGTAAATGTTTCCTAAATTTATGTTTTCATTTAAAATCTTTAGGAGTCTGTTGTTGTCACTTACTTTTTGTATTTTTCCAAGGAGCCATTATCATATTAAATATCATATTTAGTAAATTCCTTCTTGGCTGAAGAACTTGGTACATCTATCTCACTAGGGTACTTCAATATGGGAAATCACCATAAGAATCTTCATTCCATCTTTGAGATTTATATGTTATAGGAATAAATATCTTCGTCCACATTTCATTTTCATCGACCAATAACTCGCCAAGCAGCGACCCACGTGTTTCGAATTCATGACATTTATCGGGGTCATGATCATGATATAACCAACGAAGAGGAAAATAAACTACGTTTCTCGATTGAATTTCATATTGAGTCCCACAAAAAAATGTGTTTATGGATAAAATATCCTGCCCTTGGGCCATTGTATTTCATTTTTTATAATGTCAAGCGATCTTTCGCGGAACCGTATTAGACGTCGTCAACGATGATTCCACTCGCTGTTAACCGATTTGAGGCTCAATATGGATTTTTTTCTGGATTAAAGCGGCCATTATTTTGAAGCTGAGGTAGCTTTATGGATATTTATGGAAATGAAGAATTTTAGCATCACTGCAACCTATATAATGAAAAATTTCTACTTAGGTTTTTACCCTTTAGCTTTCGTTGGACCTAAATCTACTTTTATTACGGTATACTTCAGTTAAGACCTTTGAAATAACTGAGAGATGTTCTTAAATGTGCAATGTAAGCAGAGCATACGGTGATACAACATGGATGGTCTTACTCTTGACTGTAGTTATCAGTGTGAAAAACAAGGAAGTGTAGTACTCTTGGTAGCAAGAAAATTTTATCTTTACTTGATAGATATGTTTGTCGAAGTTATTAACATAATAAGAAAGGATGTTCTAAAATGCCTCAATTTGGGTGACTTTAGATACTATCGCTTATCATCCTTTTCATTAATCATTGTGTCGTATTTTTTTGCTTTTTTATTGTTTTATTTGGCTATAGACGTCTTTATAATTGGATGTTTTGCTTTTCATTTTATAAATATGTATAGCCTTAATGCTTTTTTTGTTTTGAATGCTTAATATTTGTTAACTTATAATGTTGCTCTGGTCGAAATAAACCTTATTACTTCTTTTATTATTTTTCTAAGGCATTCCTAAGCCCAAAGAAATTTTTGTTAAAACATTAACATCCAATAGAAATTTTTCCCCATATATTACCGTTCAAAAATAAGAAAAGGTAAATATTTACTCTTCCGATAATACTCAGATAATTTGTTTGTTAATACCGTACCCGAAATATATTCGTCAATAAATGTTATTTTTTATTACCTTAATTATTTAATAAATTTAACATTTTTAGGGCTCTTTAGCTTTCGTTGAAAATACCCGTATTTTAAATGTCTAGACGCATGTAATATCTTTATCTTTTCTCTTCCACTACACATAAAGAATGCCGAGAAAAAGTCAGCCAATATTGGCTTCTTTCTCAGCGGTATCCAAATCCATTTCTCCCTCCCTTCCGCTCATATTTTTTCTTTATTTTCCCCAAAAACCTTTCCTCCCTTTTATTCCGACCGTTGTACGTGCCTCTATTCGCGTCTGAGCTGCCGTCCGTTCTTATCTTAATGTTTCGAACCTAGGTTCCCTCAAATGCGATTATTTTGTCAAGGCCTTGCTGTTTCGTGTATAAATTCGCGTCGAAATTCACGGCCTATTCCCCATCTTTGCATGCCAAGCGGGGATACCTGGGAAGCAGACAATTTCCATAAACGTTTTAATAACGCAATTTTCATCTCATATTCATGAGCTCGGTTTAGCGGTGGGACTTGGAAACCGAAATATTAAAACGAGAGGAAAATGCTCTGATCGCTTCGGCGATCGCGATGCTGGTGTATGAGGTGCAGCGGACTACCCATGCGATACTTCACGTCTGAAATAGCTTTGTCTGAATTCGTCAAGAGGAAACGTATGTATTTTAATGCGAGAGAAGTAGCTCGGGCCGCTCTGAAAAATTATTCTCCCCAAGTACACAGTGTTGGGAGCGAGCTTCTCCAAGTGCGATACGCGGTTGAATTTACGACCGCCTGGATAAACTAGTTGAGGATGAAATACCTCGGGTTATTAATCCAAGGAGGCGTTTCCCTTCGAAACGCTTCGGAGAACGTCTTGCGACTGTTTGCGATGTTTTTTCTTCGGAAATAAAATCGAACTAATCGAGGAAGAGGTCGTTCTTCACCGGTTGCGTAAGAAGGAAGGATAAATTAGCAATCGCAATGGGAATCATTGTGTATTGACTTGTTTTGTAATTTAGATGAAATAAGAAGTCGGTAGATTTTGTTATCGGTTGTATCAAAGGAGGAATTGAATGAGTGGTATTTAAAATATTATTTTACTTGTAAGAGTATACATAATAAATATTTCGCAAAATTTGGATTGGTATTTAGGGTTGGTGTAGAGATTATAAGGTAGGAAGCCTGTGTAGTATCTAAAGCATTGAGTCTCATCGTTCACTTATCTTCACATCCTAAAAGGACGGCAATTTGATAAAGTATTTAAGCTGCATAAATATGCATAAAAAAGCTTCATTATTGGTGCGCATATTTTCGTGATGAAAACTTCCTCGTCAACAACTGTTCTTAATTTAGATACCAATTTATAAATACATTACTGATATAATTTGAATAATAAAAGCTACCCCTAGCAACAAAATTTACGTGCTATGAACCAATTTGAACCAATGCTGATGGTGTAGTTTCATTCGGAAATACTCACTTCAGTTAATCTGCAACTTCACTTTGATTCGTAAGCTTTGCTTTCACCTGAATCATCATACTTATATTACATATAAAAATGTATCTATTATTTTAATTCAGCTAATTTTGTTACTTCAAGGATGCTACATTTGTCAAGGATTTTAGTTTGAGGTTTAAAATCTCCAAAAGCCGTCTTTGTCGGCGATCTTACTTCCTGTTTGTCTAATAATGCAAGGAAATATTGCCGCACTATGCTTTCTCCGACTACCGGAAAGTAAGAAGAGGAACGCCGACAAATATGGCTTTTGAAGATTTTAAACCCCTAATTCATTAACAGCCGTGTTCCAATTTTTTTTTCCTTACAAAGGATTTTAATGAAATATTGCAATATTAGAATCAAATAAAACATACCATTTTTACTAATTTATTGCAGTGATATTTAGTTTAGCAACATTCTTTTATGTGCTCAAAGGTAATTCAAGGGAAATGTACAAACTTGGACTCCTTTAAGAATAGTTTTCCAAAAAATAGGTTGATAGTTCAATCTAACTTAATTTAAATTCTCCTCTAATGAGATATTTGTATTGTACGAAGAAATAGTATGTTTTGTAAACCATAATACTAGAATTAGGTTATTAGTTCCTATAACGTAGAGTCTGCTTCTATGGGGGAGTATATGAGCCGCAAATTAATCTCAAACTGCCTCCGTGAAACCGAGGCGCCAAAGGCATTGCGGCTTCGGCGACACCTTTAGGAGAAGAAACTTTGAAACAGAGGTAAACTTCCTCCGCAACATCAGGCACGCTCTCAACGATCTATCATTCTGCCCTTTGACTTATTTGCGTCTTCCTGTTGTGGTAAAGATTTCTACAGCAGTTTCAATCATCTCCTTCCTTGTTTTACGTCGCTATATTAAATCACTTGATTCATGTAGTTAAGTTGGTCTAAATGAACACTAATTATATTTGCCTGTCACTTCTGCGGGTAGTTTATCATTTTTACTCTACCTCTGTAGCGTATAGCAGTAGTTAGATCCTTTACTTAAAACGAAATTCGCTCTTTATAGAATCTCTGTTTATTTAACTTCCTAAGCTACATATTTGGCGGAAAGAATATAATCTCTTGTAATATATTCCCAAATGTTTTTCTCAGTTTAATTTTTAAAAATTCTTATGCTATAAAATGAATGGCCTCGAAAATATCGTTATCGTTTAATTTTATTTATAGCAAATTTAGGATAAGATAAACATATCATAAGGAAGTAATCATGGGATGTGAAGTTTATGACCAGACAAACGGAGTTAATTATAATTTTTGAATTTCAGGGAAAAGAATTTTCGAAAGGAAATAATAGTAAAGGTTTTCGAAATTTATTTTTCTAAGAAATCTGAATGGAAATCTAATGGAACCCATTCTGTTGTTGTCACTTATTTTTTTGTATTCTATGGAGGATCGCCTTTGAAAAATTATAGAAGAAAGGTAATCTCTATCTAATTTCTATGAAAATCTTATCATACAAATTACTCAATATGTCAACCCGTAATACTAACTTTAGAGTTGATATTGAATCAGCAATTAACGCTCATATTGCGTTAGTTCCGCTTAATAAAAGAACTCCGTTTATCTCCTTGATTAGGGTATTTCAAAATGGGAAATCATAATAAGGGGCTTCATTTCATCATTGAGATTTGTATTCCTTAGGAGTAAACATCTTCATTTTTATGGCAGTATCATCGGTCAGGAACTTTCTAAGAAGCGACCCACGTGGTAGGGGTTGACGACCCGTCGAGTTATCATATATTTATTTGACAGCTTCCTTTTCATTTTTCACTAAAATACCTCTATTCTGAGAGCTATTATACTACATTATCTTTTTCTGTGACAACAACGATTTTCTACTCATCAAGGAAAATAAATTTCTCGTAGCAATGCTGTGGTTCATATTAAGATTAAAATTGCAGATTATTTTTCTTTTTTCAAATCGTACCGGAAGGAAGGAAATATCGTTCTTGACGCCAAATCTCAAGTTTTAAATAACTAATTTTCGTTCGTCAATCATAATGTAAATACATAAATATGTTGATAGTTGTAATGTATGTATATTTTAATTAAATTTATTTACAAACTGCTAAGTACGAGTATTACTACTATTTTTTATAAATTATTTTCAACCTTATGCTTCGCATATGATGAAATACGGACTTGGAAGGTGGTTTTCCTAGACTTCTAACTTTCAAGTATTATTTTTCTAACTTTTTGATACTTTTAATAGGAAATCCTTTGAAAAATTTTATAGGAACAAAGCTTTCTTTCGTTATTTATCTTAGAACCCTGACTTTTAAGTATAATTTCTTTTTCTCATTTTTTGTACTTTTCAAAGAAAATCGTACTCAAGGGCTTTCATCGTCCATTTAGGTTTATTTGCACACATTTAGTGCGGGCGACAGCTGCCATTAATTTTTCGGAATTTTTTCTTTGATTTTATATCCGCATCGAAAAAGCTGACGAAATGGTAAAAAAAGACCCCAAGTTCACTACCACTCTGGGATTTGGGTTCAATATCCGCAAATAAAGGCTTTGGATGGGGATCACTTCCGGCGGAAAAATCACAAAATTGGTGGTTTCGGAGGGGCCATTTACAAACACGAGATTAATTTACTCAATCGTTCCCCAGCTGGCGATCAATCTGCGATAGTGGCTCCATTTGCATTGTATCATTACTCTAATGAATATCATTCCGGAATTAGCTCGACAATTGTGGGGTATTTTGGATTTGGCGTTCGTTGGACCATTCTCAGGATATCTCTCACTCCCTTTGTAAAAGATGTTGCTTTCCTGTGTTTTAGATTTTTAGGTAGAACTCAATTTTCAAATGAACAGTTCTTGAACCTCAAATTTTTTATTTGTAGTTTGTCATGGTAAACTTATTTATTACTATACGTATTATTATATTAGTTATAATTAACTAGCTGTACCCATTCACACGTTGTTGTGTTTAGAGAAGTGTGATCTCTTTCTTGCCTTGCTTGCCTCTGTTCACTCGTTTCTAATGATCATTCTTCTCTTCTCCTTTTTGCTTGATTTGTAGACGAATGGCACTTCGCTTTGGTAGCATAATTGTAGGGTTAAATAAAACGTATTTCCAATTATTTTCTTCAGCTGGAAATTAATAATATTTTTATTTATTCATCTATTAATAATTTATTCTCATATTAATAATTGCAATAGTTTTTTTACTGCATTTTGTATTTATTAGAATTTGAGGGCGAAAAATCGAACGTCAAATGCATTAATGTTCTTTTTTGTAATTTAAATTAAATTTTTGAAATCTTAAAAGAAATACAATTTATGTATTTAAAATATTTTAAATTTTAATATAATTTGTAGTATTTAAACAATAATTGAAACATTATAAATAAATAAATATTTTATCACAGCACCTTTTCAGTTCGGAGTAAGATATGCTAAATTATGTGCTACTCTACAGTTCGCATCTCGCAAATCTCAAAGAGAACACATATTAGACTGAAGAAGACCTAAAAATGAAATTCAGTCTCGTCAAAGGCATAAAATAAATTGAAATGATGAAAATAGATGACATTTGTAATCAAAGTCGGTAACGTCATCAACTCACCAAGTTGTCCAGTACATACAATCTCTTGAATTTATCAAAATATCATTTTCATTAAATATCAAAAACCGTTTACTCCACGATAATATACGTAAATATTTACGTTGCTATAAACAAAGATCATTTGAATACTGGAATAAATTCTCAATGTGTTCTTATGAGAAAATTCAACAATCGCATTCGTCGTAACTGAGAAATAGTTTGTTTATAGCCTCAAAATTCATCAAAATTATCATCTAATTATTCAAAGTCTCGTAATTTCTGATCGTAAACTATATTTCATGACCATAATAAGAAACCTTATTCAGTTTTCCTTCTTTTGGTGCTACTTTTAAATCCATACGTTGGTTATTTCTAATTTAATTTTGCAAAAATAAGGAAGCATGCAAGTGATAAAATCGAAGTTTACATGTATTTCTTATGGGGACAGGTTTTCCCTTCTGGAGTCGAACTGAGTACTCCGATTTAAAAGAAAATTTTCAAAAACCTTTCCGAGGATATACCTAATAATTTCCCAAATTTTCACGACGATTGGATGTATGGTTTTTGAATCTATCGAGTACAGACAGACAGACAGACAGACACACATTCATTTTTATATATATAGATGATAATAATATAATAATTTTATTGCGTCACATAACATTCAACAAAAACAGAAAACATCTGTCATGATTGGTGACAAGTCATACAGTAATTAGTGATAACACATAAACCAAAGAGAACATGAAAAGTATTTAAAATCAATTTTACATTGGTTCCACCTATACAAGCATACATTCCTTGAAAATGTTTCATAGTATTTCACAAATAATTTATTATTTAGTTACGAATTTTAATTTTTTTTAACATAGTATTTTTGTATTAAATTAAAATATAATTTATGCTTAATATATTATTACTTTTATATTAAATGTATGTATAGTTTATTCATTGCATAGCAT
The DNA here is from genome assembly GCA_947579665.1 of Sympetrum striolatum. Taxonomy (NCBI): domain Eukaryota; kingdom Metazoa; phylum Arthropoda; class Insecta; order Odonata; family Libellulidae; genus Sympetrum; species Sympetrum striolatum. The sequence continues at coordinate 80,400,172 of OX388346.1, forward strand.
TTATTTCTTTGTATTTAATAAATACATATCATATTTATTATATCTATTAACATTCAGGATTTAGCTTTATCAGAATTGCCTTCAATATGATTTATATTGTGATCATTGTCACCAATTTTAATTTAACTCTAACTGTGTTTGGCTGTATTGTGATTAAATTCTTATCAATTTGATATTCAAAATTTCTACCACATAATTTATTTTACAATATTCAGAGTTATCGCGGTTTTTTCACCCCCTTCAATGTGGGTGCTTTTCGCAGGGGAGAGTTGCCTTTATTGTACCGGCGCCTAAATTCTATCATCGCCGTAAAATGGAAAAAGTTCGTAGTTACCGAGGTCTGTCGTGTGTACTTGCAACTAGACGTTACTAGACATCGAAATTCCAATCGTCATCTTTGTCCGCTCGAAAACGGTCTGTTTGTAAGAGAGTTACTTTTATTGCAGTTTTAAAGCAATTTATTCTTCACGTAGCTAAAGGAATAACGGTATTAGGGTATGTGTAAACAAACTGTATTACTTATCCGATGAATATACATAAACATGCTTAAGTTTTCATATAGATATGGTTTATGGTTCTGTAACTCAAACGGTTAGTTTGGAAGGAAGTGCAGGAATGGCAGAGTTGCCTATATTGTACCGTTTGCAGTTCTATTTATTGCACCGGTATAATTAAGGATACCGTAGTGCCTTTAAATAATAATTTATTTTTATTATAAATAACGATATTCTTAGATGATATGATGCATTTCTAATGCGTTATTTACAGTGAATAATTAATTAAATAATTAATTTTCAGCACAGAATGGGAGCAAAGATTAACCAAATTTAACTGTGGGAGCATATTTGAATGGAGATTACGGTTTAAATGAATGTGAACTTAGTTGGAACATCTCAAAGACAACTATAAAAAGACACGGTGGAAACAAGAACATGAGCTCACCCAAATCTTTCCATCGACTCCAAGAATAGACCCACCGCTCAGTAGCCGTATTTAACTTTAATTGCCCTTAGCAGATTGGTTTTAGCGAGAGCTCTACGTTACAATTTAAAAGGATCGGATGAAATGTTTTATTCAGAAGTTGCAACCACAAGCAATGCCAGGTGGTTGTTGCATTGTGCAAAATACTCTGTCAGTACAATATCAATCATTTTACTAGGAGGAAGGAGGAGTCCGGTCACAGGTGCCCTTTTTCCTATCTTTGCTAATGCATATCTCATATCTATAGACGTCGCTAACAATCGTGTATTTACATGATTGTTTGCTACGTCTATAGATTTATGAATGGGTTATATTTTATTATTGTTATAGGCAACACATTATTGAAATGTAAACCCAACCATGCATATTGATATACCACTTAAATTTACTAATTTAAGGTGTAATTATATATTTTTACGTGTTTCTTTTCATCTTGTAGTTGTTAGAATCGGTAGTTTTTCGCAAGTTATATACCCCTCCTTCCTCATGAGTATTTTCCTGCACTGAATAATCTTTTTTCGAATCTCTTCGGTTTTTTACATCCACAATTTTTTAAAATTTTTCTCAGTCTATCTTTTGATAATTAATATTGTACAATTTGTGACGATGGGTTGGAGGAGGAGGATATTTTTAGGCTCGATATCGTCCACATAATGATGTATTATTGTTATTATTATTAAATTTGAATAACCCTTTTATAACGTGGAGTTAAAAGGTGGTGCGGCCAGGGGTGAGACCCGAATGATTCTCACTATCTGAGAAAAGACTTGGATTTAATTTGTTGTTGGTTATCAAAATATTTGTCGCTTGTATAAGTTTATATCTATATTGTCACATAAGTGTAGCATTTTTCTACAGAGATACAATTATTTGGCTGAAATGACTAATCACACATATTTACCTTTCTTTCCAGGTTAGTAATTGATGACTCACAATCAGGATGAAGGTGCTAATTTTTGGTGGACAAGTTATCTCTAATATCTGCATATGGTATGTTAAACTATTTTAATTTCGAGTAATTTTTTAAAATTTAACATGTAATATTTCCCTCATCTTCAAGAAATGAAAACTAGGCCGCATATTAATGCTTTCAACGAGGAAAACTTTGGTCTTTTTTATGAAAAAACGAAGTTTTCTGCACTGTTTTTTAAGTAAAACAATTACTTATCCCTCATTAACCTAATTAACACAACATTTCTCGTGCTATTCCCTCCTACTCAAGCGAAAATCCTTCTTTTTAACGCGAACAGAAAGCAGAAACTAGGGCAGAGTACTCTTTATTGAGGAAGACAACACCTAAGAAAATAAAATCCGTTTGTTAGTGGGTGTCAAATCACCTCTCTACGGGAAACCCATTCGTGTATGGAGACCCATATTTCCTGGAGAAGAAGCGAAAGCACCGGTGGCGAGCCCACGCTTGTTACAATTTTGCTGCATCTCCGCGCGTGAGAGAAGGTTCGGTCTCGGCGAAAGGTACTGCAGCTTTCTCTCCACTTTGGGGTCACTAGTTCATATCTTCTCGAGCGGAAGAAGGATTTTCTTCTCGTCCACAGTCTCCGAGATCGCAGCCATCCATTTCGAGTCGGTACAAATGGTCGGGAGACACGTCTCTATTTTTTCCACTCGTAAGAGATCTCGGGCGGAATCGGGTACATAAATCACGAATCCGTGCCCATTTGTTCAATTTTTTCGGTTGTGTTAGTTCCCCGGGCGACCGCCTTCGGTGACACTTGGCTACCGGTAAAGGATTCTTTATTCGTTCCATAGGTCTACACTTTGGGATGCCAGGATAATTTTCAATATCTCGGATTTTACATCATTTTCGCTTTGAAGATTTAATTATTTTCCCATGGCTCCTGCCGTAGCATACCCCAGGAGGCTCTTTGACAAAGGATTTATTAAATTAAATTTCGTCCAATTTCCTAAATTTCCTCCAAATTTGGGATAGTGAGCAGAATTCAATGGAACACTAAAATGATAAACATTAACTTAGAGCATAAATTTAATTCACGATGATGGAGCATTAAAGCAAGTTCCACGATGCTGTCACTCGCCTTATTATGTTTGAATTTTATGAAAGTATTGCAAATACGCTGCTTTCGATATTAATTAAAATCAGAATTATATATACTCTTAAATGCGGCTCGGCTTGAACTATAATTGGACTTCAAAGTGATGTTAACCTGTTCCGATTTCAAAAGGTTTTTCTGTGTTCTAATATTTCTAACATTATTTTTAACTTTTTATATTTTTTTAGTATAGATACTTAGTGAATGGCAAGGGGTATAGACAAATAGTTAGAACAAAGAATACATTCATCGCGTTTTTGTGATATCTTTGACGGAGACTTCATTTTGCTTTAATTTTGAGTAGCCATGATATCCAATTTACGCAGTTTCCCTGGAAAGTGGTAACTATTTAAACCGGAAGAATACGAGTGCCGTACCATATTAACCAGAAACTTAATGTACCGGTTAGGCTTCGAAAACCTAACCACAGGGACCGGATGTTATGACTAGTGTCAAACTGGATTAACCTTAAGGTGCAAGATATCAAAAGGGTTTGGATATCCAGCCGGAATTGATATGTAAGACGGGTTCGTAACGTTTTAACCGGAAGTAAAATATATCATCAGGTTTCCTGGTATTGTTAGCGTCTCGGAGAAATGCGAAAGTATTGACCGGTTTATTTTATTCAATACATTTGGACCCCTAGATCCTTATTCATCAACTTTCTGGCAAATTAGTCACGAATGAATACCTACCTTCAATTAAGTCTCCCCTCTTATTACACACTCTCCCTCACTTGCCTAAAACTTCAACCTCATAATCCATCCTTTCATGTACTCCTCCTTCCCCTTCCTAACTGACCATATATAATGCCTAGATGTCTTCTGATCATCACCTGATGATGGCCGAAACGTGCCGAAATAGGTCGTTCTTTTGATTGAGTATTCTTTTAAATCCATAGAATTGTACTTGTTGTATTATATTACTTATTAATATTAATAAAACGTCTTTATTCGGTCGAGATTGAGACTAAGAATCTCCTTTTACATATAACCAATCGACATGCATTATATAAATAATCAATTTATAGAAATGGTATGAAAAAAATGAGAAGAATTGTGGATGTAAAAAAGCTAAGAAATTCTTAGGAAAAAAATTTTTCCACTGTAGGAAAACACCCACGTAAAAGGGTGATGTGAAAAACCTGCGCAAACCTACCGTTAGTAGTAACTAAAATATGGCAAGAAGCACTGCAAAATATATAAAATAGACTATCAATAAGTCCATTTATTAAATACATCAATAAACATAATCACGTTGACATATGAATAAATGTTATAACATACAAAAGAGCATAAACGAATTAGAATGAAACAACTTATTACCTGTGAAGAATAAAAATAATCTTAATTTAAAATGAACTTCCACTTTGCGAATGTGGATTTTATCGAGTTTATTAGGACACCTTTGGTGTAAAACCCCACTTTGGAGGGCCTCCGTACGGTTCGCATGAGTTTTCCGAAGAGGCTTGGGAGAGGTCTTGTCCGCCTCGATTTCTATCTTTGTACAGGCCGTTCACTCGTAGTTCTCCCATATTGAAGGTTTTTCGCGGCGGTCTTTCAGGGCGGTGCAATTCCGCGGGATTTTATCTTCAGAAAAGCTGTCGTCCGTCAGTTGCCCTGGGCGAGTGAAGTTTTTATCTACCGCAATCCCTTGCCCAGTTCCTTTGTATTCTCGGGTATGACTACTTTGGTTATTTCACTTTCTCGAGACTAAGAAAAGTTGAGAGGCAGTAGAGCGCAGGAGGCTTTGGAGAGACTTTGCTTGGATTGAGGATCGTATTTTTCGCGTTTTGCATCCGAATGGCTCGTTTGCCTCCTCGTCCGTTTCATCCAACGAAAATGCAAAGTTTGCTAAACCCGTCAAATTCCATCCGGGGATTTGCGAGGGATATAGTGGCAAAGGAGAAGGGGATATTTCAACTGTTTTATACAAACGTAAATATCTGGCTAGAAAAATGAGCTCCTTAATCTTCTCCTATATTTTTTCTCTCATAAAATTTTTGCAATTCACATTTTGCGGGTATCGAGAATTGTCTTTCCGATTCAAACGGTTTCTCACTGAGCGATGCATTGGAAGTTTTTATAGAAATTTGAATAATGTAATTTTCTGTTAAATTTTATAACTTTCTGTTATTGGGTACGAAATTAATAGATTTTGAAGTTAAGTCCAACGAAATGAGCAGGAATTTCCTTGATAACTTTGAGGAAAAACTAAGAAAAATTTATACCCAATTTTTGTTTACCATACTTCTCACGGGCATATATTTTAAAAGCGGACTTTAGTTCAGAAATAATGTTGTGGGACTCTTTATTCTTGTTGTTATCTTATTGTAATATTTCCAGTCTACATTGGAGATCAACGCTATCTGACATTTATGAAAGTGAAATTAATTAAGTTTAAAATTCGTTTCGTATGTTGTTAGGTTGGCAATGAATACATGAACAATGAAATATTTAATATTTCTGTTTTAGTGATACCTTGAAAGCTGTTATCAAGCATCGTATAATATTGTTGATAATATTTTGTTATTTGTTTTCTGATGGATTAAATCGTTTTTAGCAGTAAGCTTAATGCAGAACTAAGTTTATTTCTATTAAACTTGAGCTCAATTAAAACCGAAGCTAATCAAAGGCAAAATTGATTAGTGACATGACCGATACTCGAAGCCATGTCCCCAACTTTCCGGGCAGGTATTCTATGGTATTATAATTAAAATTAGTCAGTACGTAAACCTTTAGGCTCATGAAATGGCTGCATGCATGAAGACAGTGATATTAATTTTTTATTTATTACTTAATTGTATAAATCATCCTTCTAGTTATTGAATTTAAGCACTTTATATACATGATTTCTTCCTGTGAAGTCTGAAATACGTTTCTGTACGTCGGTGTTGTTCTCGATTGACGATTTTTACTCGGACTTTCCTGTCACCAAGGGCGCAATAGCATCTCCTCTGAAACAAAGGGAGGGACTGGAAAGCAGCGCTTGGATGAAATAGGACTTCCATTTCAAGTCCATGCGGATTCGTATGTTTCTTTCGTTTCCATTCTCGCCCAATGCCCGAAAGATTTCGCTGTTTTTCCGCTCTGGGACGACATTCTGAATGTTTTTCTGTTTCATTCCCTTCTTTTATGGGGTTTGTTTTTCTTCGTGTCTACAAATACATTCGTTTATTTTGGGAGGAATGGCCCATCCATGGCCTCCAAAATTGAAAACACAGAAATGGGGAAATTCGAGGATATTTGTTGGTTTTTCAGATGTTGCAGAGAGATGACTTCTGCTGTGGAGCCACCTTCGTAAAAGTGCCTCTAAGAGAAGAGAGGGAATTTTATAGAGTTGCTCGTGTCAGATATTAGGGGAAAATACCCACCTGATTGCTATTAAATTATTATGGAATAACCATTGTAGCAGTATTTTCAAGTGTAGATCATTTATGAATGTGTGGATTTAAGAGAGAGCTCACGAACGAGGTCACTTTGTGGAATTTAGATGACATATCGAGGAAGTTGTGATTAAATCACAAAGGTTTTACAAAATACAGTATCCAATAACCGATTCTGTTAACAAGATGAATATTAAATGTTGGGATCAAGTTTCAGCTGGCAAAAGAAATCATCAATGCTTAGCTGTCGCCAATGTTTTAATATTAATACTGTGGAAAAGTTTAAGTTATTAAATCCTGTTGTTCAAAAAACCTTAGTCTTTCAATCGAAATTTTTTTATGTATATTAATGAATTTTATAAATTAAAACTGAAAATTTTATAGTCAATAAAATTCTTTTCATTACTTTCTAAGTAAGAATTCAATTTTCTCGGATTGTTTTCTTTTCTGATGAAGAACCTCGGCCATTCTCAGGAGCCGTTGCAAGCAAATAAATGAAAATTAATCGTAAAAAATACACTCGTAGTCGTTATTGCAGTATGGTCAACTGCTTCCGAGTTTTTAAATTAAAACTATTTCACAACTAATCATCTTGCCATTTCACAAAGTATTTTACCTCGACTTTCATCAACGGCTCTTTACGCGAGATAGCGAGTTCTGGAATCGCGCATTCAATTGAACCGCAACACAAAACATGGCAATAAAACCCTCCGATGGTCAGTTCTCGACTCTGTTTTGACGTGGAATTCGCTCCAACTCTTTCCTATAACCGAAGCAATTTGTCGCTTACTACTTCTGAAACGGGGGCCCATTCCGCTTAAATGCGGTCCCACCGTGAAAAGGTGTATGCGAGGTATGAGTGAAGGCTTTGGGTGACGACACCCCTTTCTGAAACACCTACGCCTTTCAGTACTACGTTCTTTGGGATTCTGTGCGAAATCCAATCACTTCTTGGGATCCAAAAATCATTTGGCCGCCATTGCTTCCTTACTCTTTCTCCTTCTCACCTCACTACTTTTCCATTCCCTGTCACCGAATACCTTCCTCGGGTCTACTCCTTAACCCCGTTTTATGTCCTTTGACGCCTTTGTCCCCTTTTGCATCCTTCCTGCGATCTTCCAACCCCTTCCCATCTTCAGCAACACTTTCCCAACTTCCTGTTACTTACATACCTTTACATACATACATTTTATGATATTTATTGTTTTCTTATGATGTATGATAGTAATTTTTATTTGATTTGATTTTATAATATTTTTGTTATTCGGCTTGAATAATTTATCTTTTTGTGAGTTTTGTGACATTCATTATTTTTTCATAGAGTACTACTGCAATTTTTCCTTTTTAAATTATTTTATTATTATTTTTCTAATTTCGTTATAGTATTGTTTTTTTTTATTTTCCATGTTGTAGACAACTTTCGTTCATATCTTTTAGCTTATACTATCAGTAGGTTTGTACAGATTTTTCATACCCCCCTTTTTTGTGGGTGTTTTCCTGCAGTGGATCATTTTTCCTAAGATATCACCTTAGGTTTTTTTACTTTCTCCATATACGTAGTATAGAGAAGGTATTGTATTCATGAAAAAAATCGACTGCGAGATCTCAACGGAAATACATGTTTTGGGGTCCCTAGAACACGTTTTGACCATTTTCGGAATGATGTCTGTGTGTATGTGTGTGTGTATGTATGCGTGTCTGTGCTTGTGGGTGCTCTAACGTAAAAACTATAAGTTGTATCAATACCAAACTTCATATATAGCATTTTGGTTGGTGTTGTCAGAGTTGATAAGTTTTTGGAGTAAATCGGATTACCGAAAGTTGAGCTTTACTTATCGAAGCTCGTTTCCGTTTTTGCAAAATATCTATCTATCTTATATTTAGGTACTATATACTATTATTTATAAAAGTTTTAGAAAATGCAATTTACTATAACTTTTGTATTTATCATATTTTAGTATCACTGATTGTTTAGGAGTTATTCAAGAAATCCTGATAAACCAGAAGTTGCTGATGTACATTAAGGGCGCTCTGGACGCTGTAGGCGAAAGTCCTATTTCACCGTTTTTCATCGAACATGTCCCGAAAAACATTATTTATTATGTTTGTGACGTAAAAGACAATACAATATAAATTAATCACTTATCTTCCAAGTTTAGATTGAATATAGAGTTCAAAAATACTGTCGTAGATAAATATTTACATCTTATATATGGAGAAAGTCGTGTGCTGGCCATCCAGCCATTTACATCCATTCCTTCTAAAGTTCTTCCCTCTATTTCTATTCACCACACAAATTTTTATCCATATAATATCATTGACGAAACGTTAAAGAGAGTCTCAATCTCGTCCTAATACCCTATAGATTTCCTTCCTACTTCCCTCAGTTCTACCAAAATCTTTCCCAACCAGTTTCCATCTACAGCAACGTTTTCCTCATACTTTCTCCTTCCCTCAATTTTGATCGCGTATTGATTTTCGTAATTCCTTTTCCATCTCGCGTTTTCCTTCATTGCCTCCTCGTTTTTGTTCCTTCCTCTCCTGCTTCATTTCGTCCCCTTTCAGCCGCATAATCCCTAACTGCAGCTCTCCTCCATCCAAGTTCTTTTCTCTCTCCATTCCAATTTCTGCTCTTATCTCTCCATTCACGTCCCTGTCATAACCCTCTCGCCGCTATCACACACGCTAATTCTCATTCCTTTCCTTTCTATTTTACGTTCCTCTTACGTCATCTTTATACTGCCTTTCGGAAATTTCGCTCTGCTCGCGACCTCTTGCTCTTTCACAATTTTGGACTTTTCCCTTCCTATAAAATTCGTAGCAATAGGTGCTGTCTTATGGAAACCCATTATGCAGTAGGAAGAAAACTTACGAGAAATTTTCCCCTTATTTTACATACCTCAACAACATTTACACTTAAATCCTTCAGCCATTGCTATCCATTCCCGTTATATCTCGTTCACCTCCTTTCTCTTATCCACTTTAAATCCACCGTAAACTTCTGCAACCTTGTGCTTTTTGAAATATGGATGATAAGGCGTTACTTTGTGGATATCCATGAAAATAATGAAGAGAAAACTCGTTATATTTTCCAAAAATTGTGTGGACAATATTCCAAGTTTTTTCTTCATTATCTTGTGATTCTTTACCCTGCATGTTTTACTTTCTCTTATTAATAGTTTATTCCTTATAAAAAGTTACAGTGATAGGCGACTCGTTGTGAGAGTCATAGATTGTAGAAAAAGTAAAAGATCTTTTCCTCATTCAAGATTTCTCTCTCTTCTTAATATGTTACCCTTTCAACGGCCACTATTTATTTGTTTTAGGGTAAACATCGTTTATTTCATGACAGTGGTGTGTTACTAGTTTTCAATCGTCCCTTACGAAATTTTCAATAGTTATATACCAGGGATCTATCACGAAGTTACGTCGTGTCAAGAAATCAGTTACTGTTAAAAACACAAGAACTTTATATTTTTGAAAAAGAATCCATTCCCTTTAAAATCTTTTTGGGGTCGTGTAAAAGGAAATTGTGAAACAATTACAGTATTGTATTGTATTTTATCGTCCATAAGGAAAGTACATTGCAAGGATTCGTGAGAAGAAAAAGAAATATATGCGACAATCAAATTTCAGAAAATTTACTTTATATATTACAGTATTTTAGAATACATTACAAGAGCAATAAAGCCTTTGTAACAAATTTCTTATTTTCATCCACAAATTCTAAAAAATTATTTATAAAGTAAAAGGGCCATTCATTAACAAAACCTTTTGATTTTTGGTTCAAAGAGGAAAGAATATTCTATGGATATTGTCTTAAATTAATCAAAATATTACGAAACTACCAATTTTTACCATACGACTATTTTATCTTTTGTCTTGTTCACTATGAATCTGTTTTACATTTTTATTACCACTCTCGTGTTATTTAGCCTTGCACTCTTACCTCATTTTTGCCTTTCTCTCGCCTTTCGTTTATTCCTTAAATCCTCTCTTTCCTCAACTGTGGTCATGGTATGCCTTTTATTTCATTCCTACCTCGCCTTTGATTCCTTTGTATTCGTTCTTTTCAGTTTGGGGTTTTTTCATTTTCTTTTAGGGCCCGCCTCCCTAGGAATACTTTCTCTTCTTTCTCTTTTAAAAGGTATCAACATGTACAGTATTATTGTCACCCTCATCGCATTTTAGCCACACATACGCTCTTGCTTATCTCCCTTTCCATCTTCTTATTCATTTTACTCCATTTCTTTCTAAATCTCGTTTCCTCTCCCCTTTCACATCTTTCTTCCAAGTCCTCACTTTCACCTTTCACGCGCTATAACTCTTCTTTGATTCGAGCGTCATCCCCTATACATTGCCGCTACAACTCATCCAATTTCCTTTTAAATCCCCTTCACTCCCTTGTCCTCATCTCTCTCCTGACATTTGCTTTCACAATTGTTTGGTTCTATTCCCTTTCCACTAAAATTCCTACTGCTTTCTTCTAGAAACGTCCTTGCATCACTATTAATGTCTCAACGCCCTCAGACGTACTATCAGGTTTGACTATATTCGTCACATATTTATCTTATGGAAGCTTTATTTTCCCATAATTTTATATATTATAAATGTATTTTTATTGAGGAAGTGTTGGTTTTTGTGCGATTTGTTATTTTTTATGTATATTACATCAACTTAAAGTCGAAGTACTTTTATCCCGAGTTTTCACCCTTGATCATATTTAAAACTGCTAATACTCTCTATCAAAACAATATAAAATAATAAATAAAACTATGAACACTAAACATCTTCCTCGGATAACGGATACATTTTCAAGACCTTATATTTTAATCCTTGAAAGTTCATGTGGAATGTGTTTAAATATAAGATATTGAGAGTTCGTTGTTTTATTTCGTATGTCTCCCTTCCTCAAAATTTAACATGAACATATAAAATAACATATAAAATTCTGTTTATTTCTCTTAGTTTCTTTCTGTGCCATTTCCACAAGTACAAAATACATGCTATTTAGTTTGGAGTAACTGAAAATTAGCAAGGAAATTTTTAAGGGGCAGCGTAACGTTAGAGAAATTTGATCGTGCAGCCCAATTTGCGTGTAACCTTTTAAACTTTTAATTTCCACGTGACGAAATTGTCGCTCATGAAATTGAGAAAATGTTTGAAATTTTCATTCATTGTTGGTTTCGGGACGATATCTTGAATGGAAATTTAGTCGTTGCTTTTTAATTTCGATAGTGGAATTCGTGGTGACGAAACGGCAGCTGCGAATAAACCTCATCAGTGCTTTTACCCCTTCTCCGCCCTTATCTTCGCTTTCACCTCCTTCCCCTTCCCCGCATTCTTTCCCAGCATTTCTCCCCTTTTCCTACCCAAACCCTCACAACCTCTCGCCGCAACCCCTAAACCATTTTCCCATCCCTCGCCCGACTACGGCCCCTATCTCTTCCACGCCTCACAAAATTCTCTCTATATTTTTGCCTCACGTTCCCCAACCACTCCTTTCTTTTTTACCCCCGGAAATATATTCTCCTCCCCTCTTTCCCATATTCCTTCCTCTGAAACCTTTATGCAGGCCCTTATGTGCCAATCCCTTTCGCTCTCCGCCTAGAAGGCATTCGATACTTCTTCATTCTCGCTCTCTCTCTGATCCTTTATCTTTTCTCTCCGTGTCCTCCAAGCGTTTCCTCTCTCCCGTTTTTTTCTAATCCCCCCCCCTAAGCCTCTGTGGAAATTTTAGCTTCCCTTTTCCGCTCGTTTTTTATTCGACAGTCCACTGTGCGCCTTTAAGAATTTTGGCCGGGATGCCTTTTGTATCCCTAAAATGCAACGAGGGCACATTGGTACATTAAATCAATTTTACATCGCCTTAGTGTGTACGATGTCATGAACGGCTTTGAAAATTTAATTATTTTCCGGCGCCTGTCATAGCGTATCCCACGAGGATTTTTGACGATGACAATTTTTTATCGGCTTAATTTTCCTCCACTTTTGTTGGGTTGGGGAGCAGATTCTAAGAGCGCGCTAAAATGATAAGCGTTAGCTTTATTACGGTCTCTTGGTCGCCACGCCTGGAATCAAGGATACATTTTTTGTTGTGTTTTGGTATTGAAATATCTCTAAACGAAATCTAAATTTATTTTGATATATTTTTGAAGTCTTAAGAACCTTTCCTATTTGAAGGATAATTAAAAATTCATCTAAAAATAGCTGCGTGGGTTCACATTAAATATTACCGAGCTAATATTCCCATGTACTTCACTAATTGTTCTTACATCTTTACTGTTTCGCTTTCTATCATTTTTTCCGAAATTTGCATCTTATGAGCTCACAATCCAAATTTAGCAATCTATAGTAGGATTTGTATAATCATAGGGTTTAAAACTAGAGCTCTTCCTATAGAAGAGTCAAAAATGAATCGTGGGATTTAGGCATACAGAATTTGTTTTCAAATATCCTGTGAGAGAAATTATCTTACAAATGGAAAGCTAATAATTTACACGATTATTATTAACTAACTCGACGCATCAATGCATTGATTTATATTTTTAAGTTGTCGTCCATTCCAATCGTAACTGGCTTACAAGAGTTGAATCACACCCTTTTCCGTGGAATTTGCTAAAAGAATCTGTAATAGCGCAGAAAAAATATATGAACGTGTTACAGGATTAGTGTAAATGAACTTTAGTTTCGTTGCAATAGTTTATGGAAATTAGGTAGGCGTAGTAAAGGGTTAGATGAGAGAAGAGACTTCCTAGTCTCAATCTCGCCCTATTAAAGTCTTTTTATTATCATTACTATTATTATTATCATTATTATTATTATTATTATTATTATTATTATTATTATTATTATTATTAGTGTAGGCAACCTAGCAACACAATCATTTCCAGCGAATTGGGTAGGGAGATTACCCTGTGTTTGTATATTTTTCTTCGTCTTACATCTATTTTCTCCTTCCATATATTTTCCTTGCTGCTCACTCATGGGCACGAGGCAAATATTTCCATCCCCTTACATAATGTTTGCATGCAAATAAATCCATGCTAACACAGGGTAATCTCCCTTCCAATTCAGGTGAAACTATGCTGTGTTGGGGGTTGCCTTCACTCCGCCTACCGTTCTTTCATAAATTATTGCAAAGAAAATAAGGCCGGTGTACAGGAAGCTCCTTAAATTTTTTGTTTTTACTTCCTGCGATGCCTTCAGTAGTTTCATGAAAATCCACGGGAATAAGTATGAGTCGTTCCTCGTAAGAAATAAATGCTTGAGCAATAAAGAATAGTCTTTATATTTATTGTAATATTTCGCTTTATATAAATAAAAAGAGATAGTCTGACCCAGTTAAAGTTAATTATTTTGTTGCTTCAAAATGCCACCGAGAAATGAAACTTGTATGGAAAATTTTTAATCGGATATCTTTTAATGAATGGATTTAGTTGAAGGAAAGCCCTTGGAATGGTGCATGTAAAATTTTCTAATTATACGATAGTGTTCTTCTACTCTTAATAGTAATCATAGCAACTGAGGGGTACAAAGAAAGGGTTTAAGTGAATGCAACCTCTCCATACCTTGACTCTTATCTCTCAGCTTACGTATAAAATTAATTTATGGAGGATTACGCGTATATGTGATTCAATATTTGAGTAACTTAGAAATCAATTTTTGCCCTCCATCCTACAGAAGCAAAAAGATATACCTCTTTCATGTGTTATCAGGGAAAGGCTGCGACTCAGAATTTCATAAACCGTTATTGTGCGGGACCCTTTAAAATGTTCGGAGCTGCCGAAAATTATCAGTGTTAAATATTTCAACGTGGAACTAATGTTTCGATCATCTTTAAATTATCTTTAATTATATTATTATCTATATCTATATCTATATCTATATCTATATCTATATCTATATCTATATCTATATCTATATTGTTATTATATTTAATTATGTCTATGTATTAAAATAATGCTATAATAATATATATTTACTTATTAATTATATGATAATGAGAATACATCATAGCCATTAAATCTCCAATTGAGTTTTACGTTGAGCAATTTTTCTTTGTAATATCATGAAATACATTGATCTCGTCTCTGATGCACCGGGGATCTCTGCTCATCTGTTCAAAGGAGAGTACATTTATTCTTTCCTCTTATATTTTATGAAGTTGTTATTTTCTTATCTCTTTTCTATGAGCGTGTTAGGGTGCTCTAAAGTTGAAGTTAAAAATGTACTTTTTGTTTTGACGTTTCAAATTGCCTTATTTAATTTGCTCAAAAACACCGAAATGTACAGAGCCTGAGGTGGCGTATTTTCGTATGCATACTGTTCTCCAATTGAGTGGCTACTTTCTAGAAGTGAAAACAATAAAATTGGACTGAAATTAGAAAATATACTTATTCTATCTGTGTTCGGTTATCCATTTATTTTTGTCTTTTCGAACGTTTTAGGAAGTGACAATCCAGAAGAAAAAAATTAATTAATTTTGCTCCAGAAAATATATTAAAATATTTTATCACCGTAGTTCACTTTCGAATGCGATGGGTTTCTTTTATTGGACACGTAACGAGACTTACCGTTCAAAAAGGGCGTTTAAATGGAAATTACTATTCTCTTCTTAATGGCTTGCACCTGTGCAAAATTGCCAAGTGAACGTCTATTAAACGGAGTAAAATTCGTGAAAGTGATCTTTTTTGCCACTTCTGGAAATTGAAAGAATAATTTTTTGTTCTATTCGTTCACCTTTCTTACGTTCACTTCCATACAAGTGGATTTTTATACCTTCTCCTCGAGGTCAAATGGCGAATATCCTTCCCATTTCGACCTTCGTCGTTTCTTTCGCAAAAACGCTACCTTACAGTGTTCCTCACCTTTGAAGTCGTGTTTTAAAGCCCGAAGTACGTGTCGAAAATCTTTACGGGAGCGTCGCCGTACCGTGGTGATCGAATTCATTTTTTCATTGTCCTTTCTCACGTCTGAGATGACAGACCATAAGAGAAAGGGATGGTGATATATGGAATGAGGGACTTGTATATCAGGGAGTTCCATGAAAAGCATTAAGCGGCATAGGAGAAGATACTTATCTAGGCCTTGATGTCGAAGAGCTGATTATTAACTGTTTTAATAACGAACTTATTAATAATAAATAATTGAGCTCGTTTAAGCCAGTCTAGTTTAATATAATTTAAATTTAGTTTACGTATTTAAAATGAAACCGCTTTTAAAATCAGATGGTATTCATTTTTAAAGTCGTGGTTTGAGTGAGAATGAGTTTTGATTTTGACCATGAACTTATAAAAATAATTATTCACATTTTCCAACATGGAATCAAAATAGAGGCTTCCGTTGTGATATATATTTTTATTGGAATACAGATAGAAGAAATATAAGTCCGTTTAGTGCGTTAAGTGAGTAAAGTGAGTTTGTAGTCAATCTAATAAACGAGACCTCGCTTTTTTATACCTCCATCACCAAAACTTTTGTGTTTACATGGGGATATACTCATATATATTATTGTTTTCTAAATATATCTTGTTGTGTGGATTATAAACCTATATTTCAACATAGTTGAATTTTACCTGAAGCTTTCGAGTGTTTTAAATGTTTACCCAAGGGGTACTAACTTTAACTCAAGGGGTTTTCCAAAAGTCATGTGCATAATTTTTTTGCACTCCATAATTACTCTTATAAAGATTCCAAAAAATATTAAGTAATTATCTAATTACCTAATATCACCGTTTCAAATGGAGATTAAAATGTGGTTTTCAGCGACCCTCCATAAGAGATTTGCCATCATTTTTTTATTTTAAAAATTATTTCCGCCAGAATATTCGCAAAATGGAATGTTGTAAAATAGTATCTCCTTTATTATAAATTATCATAAAGTAACCAATATATTATTAATAAGTAATTCGTTATCACAAATAATTACAAAATATTATTTTTTATAAATTATTACCTCTAAAAATTATAATATTTTAAAGCTGCAATTTTTGGCTTAACAAGCGATGAAATTTATAATATTAATTATTTTTAATTTTACTAAATATCTCGACGGATGAAAACTATACATTGTTTGCCTCAAACTTCTGTTTTACTGTAATTGCCAAAATGGATTCGCTTTTAAACCCCTCTATAATAAATTCACTTAAATATTAATTGTGTGCTCAAGGTGAAAATAAATGTTCTATGCAGCGAAACTTCAACTATTTCGAGGCTTCAGATACTTCCGTTCCACTCACAGATTTCCTCTCCGTGGATGCTCACCGAATTTTCCTACGTCATAAGCCTTCATCCCACACTAAGAAGTTATTTCAGACATTTACAAAATATTTTTTTTTCAGATGACGCTTAAAACCGCACCTTCTCCGCAATTGAAATACTCGAAACTTCAGTGAATAAACTGTAAGGTAAACTAACTCCGTTAGCTATTGCTTGTCGAGAAAAGCTACTCCCGGAGTCGAGACTTGAGCCGAAAAATGTTCTTCTCTTTAATGATTGCCTTTATTATGAACAAAGCTTGAATAATTTTAGTAGATGAACTTCTTCAATAACAGGGACAAAAAAAATAAGTGATTTTTTTCAATAATTTATATTTAAATGTTGTAGTTTATTGTGAAATAGTGAAATGAATTAGAATTTTTTCTATATTTTTAATTTCTAGTGTAATGAATGATAATTCGGCAAAATGATTAAAGACTTAATAAATGAGCAAAGGAGCAAAGGATTTTGATTAAAACTTTCTATGTACTAACTGTTTTAATGGGATATAGGAGGTGAATGTGTATTAAAGTGGGCATCAGGGAATGTTGTTTGAATTAAGACTTATTGTTGTATTTCTGTGTATATTTGTGTTGTGTTCTAAACCTTGTTAGGACTGCCACCTGATGATAGTTTAACAGCACCAAATAATAATAACAAGTACTCTCCCGCTTGTCATTGAGTTTAGTATCCTTTCCTTAGCAACGCGAAATAACTGAGCGAAGACTGAAGATATCAAGAATGATTAGAAAATGCAATCTCTTTGTATAGTTAGGTTGTGCTCATCAGCCGCCTCTGATCTCATTTGTAAAATGGCTTGACTTGTCTTTGGATAATTGATGATCTTGTCTCTGAAGTGAAGTTATTTAAGGGCTTCTCTCCACAGCTGAATTGATAGAGAAAATTAATCAGCATCGACGTATATTCGATATACGATCTTCTTTCCAATCGCGCTGGATGTCTAGTTTGCCAACATAAAACAGAATCGAGTAATCAAATGATCGTGTTCCGAGAAATAATTTAAACAATCTGCGTTCTATTCATGACTGAGATTTCTTCATTCAAAACTCACCTATAACTTTTTATTGAAAATATGAGATATTCTGCGATGAAATGAAAGGGCGAACTTCAGTAGAGTATAGAGTGAAGACTTCAAATCAAGGCTTGATTCTTATTAAACGATGTAATCGAAGAGCTTTTAATCAAATGTAAAAATTATATATCTTACCGAAGATACAAACGAAAAAATAATTAATTTTCTCAGAGCTGCTTCTTTGCTTCTTTTGTATTCCCAGAAATTTTATACCGAAATTTTCTGGGCAACTTTTCTTATTTAATGAGAAATCCAAGACAAAAACCTGATTTCTGAACGTGGAAATCATTTACACAGTACGATTATTTTTAAGTAATTATATCTTCATTAGTTAAAATTTAAGGTATATTTCTTACGGTTAAAATTTAGTCAGTCATTTATGTAGTAAAGTCTATTATACATTCTTCGAAAGAGAAGCTCGCTGTGTTGGGGGATTTCTCTCCGATTTATCTTTTCGGAGGGTCGGAAATCATTAGATCAGAAAATAACACGGTCAGTGGATTAAAAATCTTTCTGGGAGCAATCGTACCGAAAAAAGAACAGAAATAAGTTTTTTTTTGCAATCAATAAAAGTAAAGGAAGGAAATTTGGGACACTGCTGTTAAGGAATTAGAGATTCAAAATCTTTAATAGCCGTTTTGAAGAGGGAACACCGACAAAAACGTCTATTGGAGATTCTGAACCTTTAAAACAATGAAAGTACAACTTTATTTCCTTGTGATTCCCACTATCTTTAATTACTGTCGAACCAATTCATCTGATTTTCTGATAGTTGTTCCATTTAAGTTGTTAAAGATCGCAAACCTCAAATTATTTTCCATCTTACTATTTTTGTAGAAAAAAGTCTTCCATAATAAACTTTTCTTTTTAAAATACAGAATACTTCTCCAATTAGTCTCGTTAAGAACAATTCGTCCTAGTCTTTTTTGCGCTCTATCATTCGCAAATCCGGTGAAAGTTACATTCTCCGCTTCATGAATTTTCAATCCTCGCCTACTCTTCTTTCTACTCATTATCATTCCCGATTTCCTATTTTTTGCTACAGTTTTCACTCATAATGAGGATACAGATTAAATTCCACCTAGTATCTTGTTATCTATTTTAGGAAGAACTTTATAAAGGAATTACTCCTTCATAAATTTAAGGATGGTACTCAAGTTGCAGCCTTTTTTCGGGATCAGGCAGACTGATAAATATTTCTTCTTCCTGCGGAGTAAAAGTTATCTCAATCATCAAATCTCCTTCGTCAAATTCTAAAATAAACTTTCATTCAAGGCTGTGATTCAAAAGCGGTATTGTTTAGTGATTAAAAAAAATGCGTTTAACTTGTTTCCAGGAGTATTTTGTTTGAAACTCAACGGAATTTGTGTGGGAACTTTAGACAAACAGGATGCAGGACTTTACAGTGACCTTATACCGTTGAGTGGGTGTTACCCTATCTCGGTTTATTCTTAAATTATACACGACCAGGAAGTGGAAAAGGGAGGAAAAATAGTGTACTTATTATAAATTTCAACCATGTTTTATAAAAAAAATATTCACTGATTCTTTGAAGTCATTAAAATGCGAACACTGTTTCTGTTTACTTAAAATTTCTTTCAAGTTTTTATAAAAATGTGTTTTGAGCTTGTCTTGCTATATTCAATATACTCTGTATATATGTCATAAAAAAATCACCCGGAAAGCAGATGCTTTAATAGTGCCTTGTTTGACGTACTGCCTTCGGGAAGTGTTCAAGGGATTTCCCTACCGCATAAGGTGAATAGAAGGTAGTTTTATCTTTCCTTATTGATAAAAACCAACTTCCCTCTTCTTCGATTCGAATTCCTTCGTGTAGGGAATTAACCCCGTTTACTGCGTCACTGCCTGCCTGTTTTAGAAGTTGGAAATAACCATAATTGGTACTAAAATTGATGACATTCATATGTTTGAATCAAGTTTGAGTAGCAAGGAAGTTGAAATAGAATGCTTAAGTTCTTTTTAATTATTTCTTATGAGGAAGATAGGGAAATATCAGTATTTTATTGGTGTAATATGAAATTAATTATGAATGTTAATATAAGTAGTATTAGTAAAAGTGTTCGTTCCTTTTTAATGTTAAATATTAATGATTCCTTCGCATATATTTTTAGTGCTTTACGATGCCGGTGATTGACGGTAGGAATTTGTATTGAAAATTGCCTCTATATACTTGCATAGATCAATTGCCTATTTGTACAGAGTACATGCTAGGCAATTTTACACGCTAAAATGGATCGAGGAGTTTCCCGGTGCCATCTCAGCTCAATGTCCATCCCTATCATCAAACACTTTTCCATGCACATTTTAACTTCGATGTCGAGGTCTCTTGGCATGAGTTGGACGAGCCGAAATTTTTGAAAACCTGGCTCTTTCCATCGAAAGGTAGGCGACCTCTAATTCCAGAAGATGCCCCTCCATCGGCTGTTTTAACTCGTGAAAGCGCATTTTATCGTCTCTTTTCAACCGGAAAATTTCGGGCGCCACGCCACGATTCCTTTCGATAGTGCTTTCCTATGCCGCATAGAAATTTCAAGATCCGACGGATAGAGTGAAGGCCTTTCTAGGCGTAGGTGAGGCTGTCGTAGATACTCTAGAGCGGGAGGATGGATCGAGGCGCGTGCGATAATGCAAGATGGGGAAGAGGAGACGAGACTTACATGCAAACACACTGTGAGCATTGCTATGCATTATGCATCGCTGTCAGGAATTTTCGCCCAAATCTCTTATGGTACGTGTCAGCATTGCGATTCCCCGGGAGTTGTCGCCACCCACCTAAGTGGCGGACGCCTTTGACTTCTCGCAAAGCACGAGTTGACCCAGGGCTGTGTTTGCGACTCCTAAAGCTCCTTTGCTTGAAATAATCTGGGTATCTGCCGTTGGGAAGCTATCTGGGCGCCTAACGAGAACGGAGGTCCTAGAATTAGTAAATATTAGGGTGATTTAATGAGATCCATCTGTATAATTAATGGTCTCCCATGAAATCTGGTGGAACCTCATTCTAAAAATATACTAAGGAATTAGAAGATGAAGTCCACAGAATAATATATTTATAATATTAATATATAAACCTGAGTTACTATTGGTTTCAATGATGATAAATTAGTTTAATATTGAGATAGATAATAATGATAAAGGACTTTATTTTTGGCGAAATTGAGAGTATAGTCTCTTCTTACATCTAACCCTTCGTCATATAAATATAAAAAAAGACATAGGTTGAAAAAAGTACACGGAAGAAGTTTACTCCGTGGAATCAAAATAAAAATCTCAGAGCCTAGGAAAAAATATCCAATGCAGGAAAACACGTTCAAGAAGAAGAAGAAGGGGTGTGAAAAACCTGCAAAACCTACTGATGGGAAAACAAACTTTAGTGATGAAATCATATGAAATGATATTTGAAAGACAAGAATACATACCGATAATATCATACAAGAACAAAAAAAAGAACCTGTTCTGTAAGTAGGTAAAAAATAAACTGATAAATATACAAGTATATGAACAATTAATCGGAAACGGTCTAAACAATTAAAAAGAAAAAGGAAGAACATGTTAAAATATAGAAGGTAAAATACATTTTAAAATACATTGATTAAAACAGCGGATTAGGTAGGGTAATTGTCAGAATAAAGAATATGTGATTAGAATTCCGTCGTCATCTATACAGTGAATTCTGACATAATCAAGAAACGTCTCCAAAGTCGTTCATCTGGAGCTTATTTGGATTCTTATCCTTTCTTCCCTTATCAACAATTAGTCATGGAGAGGAAATAAGGTATACAAGGCGAGATGAAGAGTGAGTTAACCCTTGCTTTTCTCCCTGAAATGAAATTCCTTATATGGAAAATTAAGAACCATACAAGGAGACTGCATAACTCTTGTCATCGAATTCTTAATTATTGGCAAAATAAATGCCATTATCAATACCATTTTCACGTCAATAAAATTGACAGTACTGTGTGTGGGTAGCTGGCCGTAGGTGTCAGAAGCTCTCGTCTCAAGGCCTTGATAAGAGCGAAATAAAAACCTTCGTTTACACCTTTCCCCCTTTTCAATTTGCTTTCACGCAATTGCGAATCCGTACTCCTCGTAATTATTAAGACTAGCCGCGTCAAGCAGGATTTTCGCTCAATCGGTGTAATTATTTAAGAAATCGGCTTCGTTGAGGGAATTGTAGATAGAAGTGAAGAAAAAGTCTGCGAGCTATGCTCCTTTTCATTATTTAGGCCTCACCTAGAGAATGCATCTTGACGTATGAGACCCGGCTGAGAAGTCTTAAATTCGTAACTTCAATAAAGTACGAGAGGCAATACGTTTGCTTTGGTAAATCAGTGATCGTCCTCAGATGCTTCAGTACGCATGAGAGGAATCATTGGGGAATTTAAAGAAGGGCTCAATTTACTTAGCTAATTCAGCAAAAGTAGGTTCTCAGAATATGTAGCTGACATTTTTGTCCTACCTATTATATAGGCCGTTATAGCGAGAAAGATATTCTAGAACGAATCGCCTTATAAATTGATTTGTTCCGCGAAAGACAAGGCGAATGGAGATTTAGAGGTTGCGTATGTAGATGTAATTATTCAAAGTTTTGAATTTTGCATCTAGTATCAAGTTAAAACGACTCCCTTTAATTCCCTTTGACACTCAGGTCGAATTCCTTGGGAAATTCACACGCAAAAATAATTACCGAGGGATGGGAAAATAATTATAAAGGCCTCCATGTTATTCATTGTCTATGATAGATATTCTGATGAGCTTCGTGGATTTTGAAGCAAACCATTCAGATAGTTTTCAATTTTATTGTTAGTGCATAATTTAGATTTGAAGCGAACACTTTTTATTCTAGTACTGTATCTGTTTGCAAAGAAATGCACCGAAAATATTTTTGGGGGTCCGCAGACGCTTAAAACAATAGAGGATACCCAAATTTTTTTAATCTCCTTTATAATTTTGCTACTGAAATTTATATGTCAGTGTGAATGTATTAAACTAATATTTGTTTCCTTTGAATTAAAAAACAATTTATTGTTTTTTAATTCAAAGTTTTTACCTCTTTCAAGGGGTCCACCGACTCGAAGTTTGGGAACCGCTGTTGTAGATAATTAGCCATTCTGTTGAACAAGTGTTTCGAATCGGTTTGTATGGCGAATTCTGCATCTCCATGCTGAACCTTACAAATTTTTCTGACGCAAATTTTGTCGTTTGCCATTTTTAATGATTCTTAGCTCGAGAGTCTTGCTGTCAACGACTATAAAAATGTTGGCGACGAGTCCTTGATAATCTGGCCCTGTAAACCGCAGGAAAAAAAGAGAATCGCCTCCTATACCCACTCACCTTGGATCTCTTAATACATCGAAAACCGCGGATTGCCGCTTGGCTTACGATGCCAAACTAATCCTTTATATTTTATTGTATCTTTCTGCCTTTCATCTTTCAAGAATGGAGAGAGAGTGAGTGTTCGATCTGAATCGATAGTCATGGAGGGAATGAGTACCTATTACGATACTGATGAAAGTTTGATGGTGCCCTGGAAATTGTGCGTGAGTGACTCTGAGGGGTTTGACATCCCTGCCCATATTAATGCGCTGAAATGATCTTTAATCCAAGATCTCTCGCTACTGTCAATGAGTATTGAGCGTTGCTTCTTTCAATCAGAAAATTATTCCTTTTCTTAAAAGATTGGAGCTGGATTTAGGGATGATAATCATGCTCTAGAATTACTTCAATGCTTAATTTGGTGAAATTTCGGGTAATTATATTTTCCTATCTAGAATGTGTTTTAAGGGTGGTTTCAATCAAATGGCTCTCTATGAAGACATTCGAAGAGTGAAATTCATAGAATCAGGCGATATGTGGGGGAAATTCATCATGTAAGATGATGGACTCAAGATATTACTTTTTAGCCCGAAGGTGACGATTTTTCGTTGAAACCGGTAGCATTTTAAATATCCTGTGGAAAAAGTACTATCTTGTTTCCTTCATTTAAAATTGGAAGAGTATTTTAAATTGAGGATGTATCGTAATAAATTTATAATTGCTTGGGTTATTCATATACGCTTAACTTGCACTTAATTTTCTCTGGAAACTGTACAATGAGTTAAATATACAAGAGAGAATGCCTTACGTTTTGAGCGTTATTGATTCCAGTGGATCATTATTCCTTTTCTCATACGAGTGGAATTTCATTTAGTAATGACCATCCTTATCTTGAATATTCTCACTACTGTGAGCTTTACGAATTTAATTTGGTGGAATAAATTTTTATTTCCTTTACTTGTATCAATTTTTTGTGAATAGGTTCTCTCTATTGAATATATCTTTCTAACACTTTCTAATTGTAAGCTCCAATCGAAAGCTTTTCTATGGGTATATATGTAAAACAACATATTATAAGTATTCAATATAAAAAACTGGCGCTCTACTTATTTGGTGCATACACATGCTAATGTAAGACTTTATTTTATCTTTTAAATATCCAGTGAGTTAAATTTGTCTAGAGGGGTGCCTTCGAATATAAGCGATTCTCTGCTATTACAGATTGTGTATTTATGTAGAGCCTATTTGTTTTGAAAAAAACATATATTTTCCTTCGTCCATAAAGTTCATTTGATTTTACGAATTCCAAAAATTATGACAATATCAACTGACTTTTCGGCTTGTTTTGATCTGAATTTTTTGTTTATCCACAACTTCTAGGATGTATTTCGGTCCATTGCGTTGTTTTTGGACGGGACGGAGAACTCCTCCTGCGATGTTAACTTTCCTCCCTAGTTTCGGCGTCAAAAAACAAAGTAAAAGAAAGTGATTGTCTACTTTTCCATCCTTCTCAATAGAGATGTATCCATAATTGTTGTTTATTTCTGAAATGGTGCAAGAATATATGGGATAGAAATCCAGAATAAAATTAGTTACATAATCCACGTGACTTACGGTACCAAAATGGTCGCATGCGATGTTTAATTTTTACTTTCTCCCTATACGTAGTATAGAGAAAGTATTGTATTCGCAAAAAAATTCTACCTCCAGATTTCGACGGAAATAGATGTTTTGGGGCCCATAGAGCATGTTTTCGCTATTTTCCCGAACATGTCTGTCTGTGTGTCTGTCTGTCTGTCTGTGGTTAAAAAGTTTGTGGGTGCTCTATCTTAAAAAGTAATTATCCGATCATTTCCAAAATTCATATTTAGTATTTTCATAACGATGCACTATGAATATCGCTTAACCGGAAGTTGCGGTTTATCCGGAAGACATTTTGTTTCTTACATATCTCTGTCACAATGCAATGTAGGTATATAGAATTACATACAAAAGTTATAGATAATGTACAAAACTAAACCTTTTGTTGAAACATTTTTTCGTAACACTGATTATTTAGGAGTTATTCTTGAATGATGGTTAACCGGAAGTTTTTTTATCTAGAAATGGAAGTTTTCATACATATCTCTGTCAGAATGCAATGCAGGTATATAAAATTACATACAAAAGTTATAGATAATGTACATTACCACAACTTTTGTTTGAAACATTTTTTCGTAACACCGATTGTTTTGGAGTTATTAGTGAATACTCGCTAACCGTAAGTTGCTTTTTATCCAAAAATTGTAGTTTTTCTTAAATATCTCTGAAAGAATGTGATGTATTTATATACAATTTGTACAGTAGTTATAGGTAATATATTTTATTACAACTTTTGTTTGAAACATTTTTCTGTAACACTCATTGTTTTGGAGTTATTTATATATTACCGGCATAGGCTTCTGTTTTCAATAAATATGGAAAAAGTCATATGTTGGCCACATCAGATTTTTTAATTATGGAAACATTTGTTTATTGCACACATATCACAAAAACATGCTGTACAATTTATTAGCTGAATGAAAAATATTAAAAATACAGAATAATAGTAATAACAATCTTACTCACTACAAATCTACATTTATAATTATATGATTTCAGTAGTTACATCGATATAAATTCAGATAGATACACAGTCACTTATTTTTGCCTTAGAATAATTTTTTATTCTATGATAAAGTAATATACATAGCTTTTTATGCTAAGAATGGATTATAGATTTATATATTTCCAGAATCAGATCCCCTTGAGCCAAAATATCTCGTAAGGAGTAATAATAATAACGACCTTATTTCAGTTTGATCGAACCTTATAAGTCTCATCTTATATCTAACCCTATTTTGTTGAACGCGAGTATTCCAAGAAAGAAATTTTGAGGATAGGGAAATAGAAAAGACAAAAAGAGGGAAACAGCTTGCGGATTTACAAAAAACCCACTTTCACTCAAAAAAAATTAAAAACCCTGCAGGGATACGCCCTCGGTAAGGAAGGCATGAAAAACCTGCGAAACCTACTGATAGTTGCTACTTATATTCCAAATGGATAAAGGAAGTGGAAAATAAGAAAAATGATAATGTCAGAAACAAGCCTAACATGAAAGATTGAACATAATTGCGTCTATTTTTTGTATGGATGTTTATTGGAGATGGTTGGCAAACTGTCTTTTACATCAACGGAATCCTTCGTGAAATTCGTCCTGGAATATCCTCGCATTGAAATAAGGACGCTCTGGATTTACGGTTTCGAGCGGTGAATGGGAGACGACCTTTTCCCCGTTCGCTCGATGTATTGGCCTTTGGAATCTTACGGGACGCCGACTGCAAGAGGAATCATTGCCCATGAATAGGAAGCCCGAGGTCGTGTCTCAGTGGGATTTATTAGGAGGGAGTGGACGGCCTTAATGAAGAGATCAGAGACAAACGCTGGTGCTCTTAGAGCGGCTTAGAGAGCTCTCATGAGACTTCTCTCGTACCCTCTATCGGCAATTTATCAAAATTTAAACTTAAAGATGTGTGAATTTGGTAAAATTTTTGTAAAACTTTGTAAATTGCCACACGCTATTTAGTTTCGAAAAAAGGCAATAACAATAAACATCGAGGTATTTGGAATATGGACTTACCCCAGGATGCTTAAAATATCATGCACGGAAAGAGTAAGTAATGAAAAAGTACTCAAACGAATACAAAAACAACAAGAACTTTTATTAACAATTAAAAAAAGGAAAACAACATTTGTAGGACACCTCCTAAGGAGCGCTTAATATTACCTCCTACAGTTAATAATTGGAGGGAAAATCGAGGGTAAAAGAGGAAGAGGACGGAGAAGAACACCTTGGATGGAAAAATTAAAACAATGGGCTGGATTATCAACTGCTGAGAGACTATTACACGCAGAAACCAGTAGAAACGAAATGCTAAATGTGATCGCCAACATCCATAAATAGATAGGCAGAAGAAGATTTGATTTCCATTCCTCCTAACTTTGGTTGTACGTATGGGTCAATTCTTCATTTTTCCACATTGCATACTCGACAATTTTCATAACTGTCTTTTTTGGTTACATGATAAAGAAAATGCAATTTTTATCTACTGTTTTCCCCAGAATAATACAAATCAACCGAGGTATGGGTGATGCTGTGTTGTGCTAACGTAAGTTTCTCCTCATTAAATTATATGGAACGTAGTTAGCATGGTGAAACAAAACTATTCATAAGCCCCACATGTGTTATTTATTACGACTGGTCACAAGCGTAGTCTGCATAGAGAAGTGATAGTAATGGGCACATATAATGGAATTCACCCCAAGGGCAATGGTATACATCGAATGAGCTTTTACTGAGGGATGCGATCTGCTGATTTTTAGTACATAAAACAAATATCCCAAAATGGAACTTTATTTTCTGTGGGAAGTGTTATTGATTCGCTAATTTTGTCACTCTTATAAGGCCTTTATCCACTTTTGCCTTATGCAAGAATATAAGGGTAAATATTCCTTATATTTTCTTGTAATCCTTGTTTCCTTTCCAAAGCTTTGGGGAGAGTTAGAAAACGAACCAGTTTTCCTACTGATGACAGGCATTGTGTTATTCTTTCATAGCTCACATTTTGCCTCCCATTGTCTTCTTACTCTCTGATTTTCGCCGATGATGCCTGTCATCTGGAATTCCTTTCTTCCACTGCGCCTTATCCCGTAACCTTTCCCCTTTTTAATACCAACTGTTCTTTCCTTGCATTTCGTTTTTCTAAACATTCCCTTGATTTTTCCCAGCCTTTGTCTTTCCGAATATATAAGTTTTTCTGACAAGGTTATTTTCCCTACCGTTCTCATTAAATAAATTATATATAAAAATGAATATATTAATGAAGGTATGTACTATTGGGTGGGTCTATCATTATATCTGTAATTAATTTTAGGATATATGTCGGCAATGTTCACTACTTGCAGGAATATATTATTGGTGAATGCTAGAACCGACCCTTTCTTCGAAAAGATAAATAGAGAATGCTGTAAATGGTATCTTTAAAAATACGAAACCAAATGCGCAACCATAGTGATTTTTCATATTGACTTGTAATACCTCATTTTGAATATATCTGACCCGTATATATATATAATCTTTTTATTAATTTCAGTATTATATCCCTAAATTCTAAATCTTATGAAGTAAATCACTGATTTGATTTGTATTTGGCAGTGATTAAAATACACACAATTTTATTTACTAGTCTCCATAACTTTACTTTTTGAACCACGTATGTAAGAATTTCGGAATCATTTCAAATTAGAATTAATCAAAGTATAATTCAAATTGCATTACAAAAGCTTTTTCTGTATGTAAAGTCCCATCGGTGAGTTTGTATGAAAAAGGTAACTGGAATTGAATAGGTAAATTAGCAGCTGAATTGGAATCGAATCGCTAAATATTAGCTTAGTAACTAAATAATTGTAGTCATTTTACAAAGATGAGGTATATTATATGCACAAGGAAAGAAGCTAGTTTGAAATTTAGAAAGGAAAACTGAAGAAGATTTAAGACAAAAGGGGATATTCGATCTCCTTACATATGTAGTGAGACATCCTTGGTTAGCTTCAGAATTTAAAACATCACAATAAAGTAGGATAGAATGAGTGGTTTTGAATAAATATTAGTTTCAGAAAACTATATTCAGTGCATAAAGAGGAAGTAGATCAAAGCAAGTTGTAAACTAAGTTTTTTCCGGAGCGGTGATCATGCAATTCGTTTATTGACCCGCTAATGTTCAGAAAATGAAAGGTCAACTTGAATCGTTTTTAAAGAAATAATAAAAAGTGTAACACCCAAATTTCTCAGCGTAAATCCTTTTTTAAATTTCGCCTCGTGGACAATTTAGTTTTTTTATGAGCGTTGAAAGTAGAGTCGGATGCGTCTTCCTCTTTCATATTCGTTGAGAAAGTCTCTAAAAAATACCGACTGCCAACCTTTGTGGATTAAATTTCCTCCTCAGAGAAAGTACAACGAAAGCTCTCATCCTTTCTTACGGAATGGAGTAGTGGCCCAAAGGGAGAGAGGGTGTATTTTCGGGGTCTTTCATTCAAAAAACCTGCCCTGATCAAATATGAATATCCCGCAGGTGTTTGTTCAACAATTTAATCTTCTGCCCAGGTTTTCCCCTGAGTTAGGAGGAATTTCCGTCTCATTACAATCTTACCACTGTTCTATTTATACCCTTTCATTTATCAGAGGAATTGATCTTCCCCCTTTCTCTTCCTCCTCAATTCTGAGCTCTGTAAACCGTTAAATATTAATTTCTCAGTGGTATTTTTTCTTCAGTATATGTATAAGCATGCTAAAATTATTAATGTGTTATTTTCAGTACAATTATTAATTGTGGTATGAAAAGGTTGCTGACTTTTAAATAACGTAAGCAAGTAAAATATAATATAAAGATAAACACAAGAAAATCATATGGTAGTACTAACATCAAATTCTTAACAAATATGAAGAAATTATATACGAAAACTCACTTATTAGTTATTATACAAAACTCATTAATAACAATATCGAAATACATTGTTAAATTACTGAAAAGATACGTAAAATAAGAGACACACGCACTACGTAATTTGTTGAGAAAAAAATAAAATTTACCCATTAGGCTCTTGCCAACCTAATATGGTTTGTCGGTGGGCAGATATATTCAAAAACTTAAATTAACATGAACAATGAAGAAAACAAGATAGTATGTACTTTTCCTTCATTTTACATGACGAATTTACACCACATCTCGGCTGATTCTGTGAATATCATCAAATTAACATTCTGAGAGAGAAGAGTTTCAACTTATGCTTAATTTCTGGAAGCGAGTTTAATTGGTCATGGGTAAAATAAAATTGTGGAAATTTACAAGTGTTATTCTTAATTACCTCAATGGCTTTCCACAAGGTAACTCCTGAAAATCTAGATTTCATTGATTGTTTAAGATCTGTGGGCAAACAGTTAAATAATATTTCGCTATTAAATAAAAATATTCGTCCGCTATTCTCGTCTCAACTTCCAAGTGCTTCTATTTGCAGAATGCAAGAAGAAATGCAGAGAAAAGGTTTTATAGTCTGAGATAAGAAGTTCGCCGTGGGTTCCCTCTCGGTGCTGTTTTCTTTCACTCCCATCCGCTTTTCATCAAATAATATGAGTGAGGCAACCGTATCATTTTAGACTTCTTTACCCTGTATAAATAAGATTCTACTCCCCAGGGGACGTAATTCTTGCTACTAATCGGGTTAAGTAATCCGTCGTCTTTTTTTGGACTGGAAACCAAATATAAGTGTGGATTAATTCTCTTTTTTTGCGTTGAATTTTTCAATTACGCTCTCCGCTAAAATGTTAATACCTTTTTAGACGCTGATTCGTGCGTCTCTTACCCTTAAAATCCGTGCCCATTACGGCCAAGTGATAACACATTCTACTTTTCTCTTATCAATAAGACCTTTGTCGGAACAGTATTAAAAACTTGAGAGACGTAAGGCTAGTGCTATTTTTTTAATCTGTTCAGGAAAACAGAGAAGAAGCGAGTTTAATTCTCAGTTACTGTTTATGCGATTTTTTAGGCATAGAAAATATTATTCTCGATTAAGTTTTAAGTGAACTTTAACTTTCTATTCAAACTATTAGATTCGTGTGTCTATCTCATAAGGACGATGAGATTAATACTATTAGTGCTGTGGATGATAGAGCATGAAGAGGACTGTGGATTCCTTGCATTGGTTCGCCAAATGTATCATAATGAATATATAAATAGCTTCCAACATCGGGAATCCGATTCGAAACGTTATTACTATGGTTATGTCATGGAGATTAATAAGTCCATTTTATTATATATTCATGTTTTATGCTTCAAAGCTTTATTGTGACAAATTCATAAAAACACAACAGAAAATGACTTCAATACAGTGACGATTCTTGGAGGAGTTTTCTTGGTCTTAACAGCTTTGTAGGTATTTAATTAATTAGACCCATAATTCTCGCAAGACTTCATAATTTCTCTCTGAGAAAATCCTAGTTGATTTCATCCATTTTGGTACCTTTCCATTTCATCTCCTGGCAGTACGGTCAGGATTGTTGTACCATTCTTTCTGCTGGGACACTTCTGCAGGATCTGCCAACCGCGTTCGCAGGTGTCTTCTTTCCTCCGGCGTTTCCAGCTCATTTCCTACGCCTCTGACTCGAACCTTGCAACGGGAGCCAATTCGCGCCCCTGGATTTATCCATTTGATCTTCCCCAAGGAGCAACACAAATCTTCTCTAGAATTCGATACCTCTTCATCGGAAATGCTTCTTTTTCGCGCGGGGAATTGCGACAGCACGAAGGCGGTTCACGTCTCTTGCGGTGCGGAGGCGTTCCTCCTTGGTTTACTGCGTTCAACTATTATTTTCCCTTCGATGAGGGTGGAAGGAAGGAATTTTGCTACTAATTGAATGTCATGAAAAGGATTTTTTTAAATATTAGATTAAAATATTTAATTAAAATATAAATATTATTCAAATTAAAGATGCAATACCTATAACTTAAATTAAAATATTTAGACTAAAAATTCAATTCTATTTAAAGTAAACATTTCTACTTAAACTAAATTTCATTAAAATGAAAATATTTAGATTAAATATTGATTATGATTTTAATTGAAATATTTAAATTAAAAATAGATATTATTTAAATGAATATATTTAGATTAAAGTTAAAATTTTTATGAAACATTTGAATGAAAATAATAAGGTTCAAAATAAAATGTAATTTCAATTAATATATTTCTATTATAGTATTTAGAATTCATTTTAAAAAAAATAATGTTTTAGCTATTAGCCGTAGAATTACAGAGGTAACCAATGTCCTGATGTATATTTTATCAATGGCTTTATCGTACCAATAGTTTGCTATGCATCATCAAAGCAAATATAGTAGTAAGTATAATTTATAGATAGTCGTGAATAATTCCACGTAAAGCTATGTAGGACTATAGTGATTATTTCAAATATTGTCAACCAACTACTATTGTAGTCAAATTTTCTTTACTAATGGTAATTATAAATGATTTTATTAGAGGAGGAGATTAAAGCTTAAGTCTCAACTTGCATCTAAACCTAAATACTCTAATGGAAATAGTCATGATTATTTTTTGTTGAAAATTTTCATCACTTTATGCGATCCACTGTTTTCAATATAAGTGAATCCTTTTGTATGTAGATGTTTCAGTTTTAGTAAAGAATTTCTGAGAGAAGTTATCAGGAAAAGTTTATGAAGCAAAGCCAAGAACTAAAACAAAGCGCTTATTCTTTGGAACCTTAGATTATTTTTATTCCGTCACTGTTCAAACTAAATGAAGGAAATAGTTTGCAAAGTGTTGGGAAATATTAATGAATTAAATTTACGAAATACCATTTATGTAATATCTTAAATAGAATACTATAAATTCCCGTTTTGTGCCTATCAGTTTTTAGTTTCTGGTACCAACTGATTAAATATAAAATATCTCCTTTATTATCGAGATAGAGCTTTGAACAATCTTTGATTTGTTAGATACGTGCTGTAGAGGATACATCGTGAGTAATTCGTGGAACACAGAACACAGAACCTGGTGAAACTTCTTCTTAAGACTCGAGGAACAACTTTGTATACCTCTCATGTTGATTTCTGAGAGGTACTCATCTCAAGAACGGCCATGATTACCTTTGATCTTATCTATGAATCCTTCAAAATGTAAATTCGATAATCAACTTTTGATTTGGCTACCAATGAGGATGCCTACGATCATAATCTCATATGTTGTAATAGGATCATAGCTGAGGCTTATTTCGGATGATACGCATGTATTTTATCTTTAGTCGAGTGAAATTATTACATAATTAATGCTTATTATGACGACACACAAAAGGCCGTATCACATTCTCCATACTCGTGAGAGTAAGCGGATCACATAATTATCCCTCCGGATTATTTGATTCCAAATCGCAAACAGTGCTCATATACATTTTGATGCTAAAACCTTTCTAACCGGGGAACTCTGAGATTTAAATTATATCAGAATTACTCTTTCATTGTGTTTAGAAACTCCTCGTGTGTGATTATTCCTTCGTATTTCTCCCATGGATATTCTGCGTACCACCGGATTTAACACGCATTAATTGGTTTCTTTGCTTTCCAAATGACGCGGTCCGCAACGAAACCTAATTCAAAAGTTTTCACCTCTGTTTGGTCAAGCCTTTAAGTCAGCGGCTGCGGAAAATAAGTCTTTCATCCATGTCCCCATCGATTACTTTTTTTCAAAACAACTTTTCAATTGGCATTGAGGTTCTACTAACGGCTCGTTCGCCGTATATCTTGGTGGTCTTTTGATCTATATTCGAGAACTACTGACTTTGAAGTTAGAAGTATATGGTTTATCAAAGAGGAAGTTTTTTTTTCAATGATTGTTTGATACCTTGTAATTCAATGTAAAAATTGGACGTAGTAAGACTGAATTGGAGGCGAATGCACAGAGAGCAATGGGAAATGCGCGGCAAGGTTGATTCGTTTAACTTTACTCGCAATTATAAAAGATATTTGGTGTAGAAATCATAAAAAATAGGCATGCTGTCATAATTTCACATCGGTATATATTAACGATGCAATAATCATTATTATTATTTTAATTATGAAATTAATTTATATATTTGCAGTTCAAAATCGGTATTCAGGAGTCAATAAGCCTTAAAATAAATTAAATTACCCATAGAATTATATTAATTAATTACATTATGAATGAATTACCCGTGGTAATATATAAATCAAAATTTTTCTGAAGAGTTCTTCACGTAAATTAATTTTCAGGCTAAAAATTTGAAATGGTATATCTGATGAAATGCATACTAATGTTACTACACTAATGAAATTAATCATTTATGTGCGTATTTCGTGGATAATGACTTCTCTGCAATGTCAGCGTTTTATGAAAAGCGTTTATTTTTCGAATATATGGTTTCAGCATCGTTTTAACTGCGCAATCATGTTTTTCGGCGTCCATTCTGCAGCGAAATCTGAACCCTCTTCAATTAGCTCCTCTTGCTGGCTGCACCCAAATTCGGCCTACTCGAAATGCTTTATTAAATTTCAGGGATAATGAAACCGATTCACTTCAATTAAGGTTAAATGCATTTTGTCCGATCTTCTCCGATCCCTTTATAATTAAATTACCTTAATTGCAAACCACTGTTTAATTGAATATATTTACATGCGATTAATTATTTTCAGTGCAATTAATTATTTAACACACCGCCAAATTGAAGTAGAAAGCAAAAATAAAGGGTTGCATGCAGTGGGAACACAATCTGATGACAGAAATCTCTTCTGCTATGTCGTTAAAAGAGTTTAATTCTGACCGTCGATGAGTTTTCAGTACACATGAGAAGGATTCAACTTCTTTCAAGTGATTTATAATGCGGTTGGGAGGGGACATACGAGCAATTTACTTAAATTTTCAGGTTGCTGCAGGAATGAATAATAGGTATATATTAATGAATTTTATGAAATTTTTTGTAATATCCTAAATGGGATGCGAATTTCCCATTTTGTGCCTATCAGTTTTTAGTTTATAGTTCCAACTGAATAAATATTAAATTCCTCCTCTATTATGGAGATGGAACTTTTAAGGATCTTTAATTTAAAATCCTCGGAGACGGTTGAGATGTTGTGAAAGTTGCACTTCAAAATGAAAATAGAGAGAAAAATACATTTCCACAGGGAAATTATCGAAGCTTACCTGTTTCAGCATGTAAATGGCATCTTCAGATCTCAAACAGAAAAAGTTAAATAATTATTAAATTTCAGTGGTGATTTATAAAGGGGAGGGGGCACACGAGCAATACACTCAGATGGGAATGAATGGGTCGGTCCTCACCGCGAAGCCGTGCAGTTAATCAGAGAGCGTTCGTTGGATTGATTTTCCGTTCAGGGATTCTTTTTGTGTTGGGGGTGGTCGGTGGTGGAGGGAGGCACGCAACGAGGTGTGTTTGCGACCCTGAAAACTAACGAAATGAATGGACGATCTGGAGCAATCAGAGGAGAGTGGTTTGATTTTCGTTTCCGGGATATGTTTTTCAAGGGTAAAGCCGAAGCCCGTGGATGGCAATGCACTTTATTTCTTTATCTTTGAAGATATTTTTCGGAACAGCAAAGGGCACAGCTGAGCTATACACGGAAGAATATATGTGAAACCATTCTCAATTGGTGATAACAAAGTGCGGTGTCCTGCCTTGTTTTCTCGGAATACCGGGGAATGAGTTTTGGAACGCCGACAAAAACGGCTATTGGAGATTTTAAACCTCTAATGGTATCTTTGAACATTGTCAGTGCAAGCCGATGTTTTCTGTTGATCCATCTTGTAGAATCAGGATAAAGACTTAGTCCTTTTTCAACTACAGTTATTAATTTAAATTAAAAAATGGAGCTAGCTTCAACTTTCCGCAAGCCTACCCACACAGGACAGATCATTTCAGGTTCCTTCCAAACTTTTTTACTTCCATAAAAGTTCCATTTTTCATTCCCTCATCAATCTCTTGTTTGAATTCCTCTCTATGAAAAGCTTCATAAAAAACTGCCAATCATTAAGGAAATCGCGGCCAGAAATGCTTTCAACATATTACATAACACATACACATATATTCATAATGATTCCAACCAGTTTTTTTCCATCCGAGCCAAAGCAAATGGGGAATACCTAAGGGAGTGAATTTGCGGCCATGGTTGTGTTAGGTGGAAGGTATTAGGAAGTGTCGCTAATGGAAAATGAAGCCGCTTCTGCGATTTACTCTTCTTGAGGTATTTTCGAATTCGAAGGGTGCTCTGCTTACTGGAGCGAGGCGAGATTCAATAAGATACAAATGGTTTCTCGATATTCAGAGCAGAGCGGGTTTATTAGAAACGCTGCGGCACGTGGACTGGAAAGAATTTTATCGCGTGGAAAAGTATCAACTCGCAGCTAGATTAATTAGAAATAAAATTAAAGTAAAGTACATATTCAGATGATGACTAGCATGCTATTTTTGTTTGTTCATTGTTGCTATTGCTCTGAAGGTACCTTCTTTGAGGAAAAAATTGTCTGTATCAACATATTCTTTGATGGTTTTTGGTGCTACTAATTCCTACTTACTAATATGACCATCAATGGCCTACATTTTGCAGTATAAATATTACATCTTCTAAATTTAACAATAATAATCAATGATTTTAAATATTAACTAATTTTATAATTATTTCATACATGTGTGATCTACCTTTTGGTAGGTGCAGGTAGATAAAATTTTATAATAATAATGATGATAATAAATTGAAAAAAGAAAAATTGAGAAGTATCTAAAAACCTGATAGATTCATAGGAAACAAATATCCAGTTCACGATAACACTCACACGGGAGAGGGGTGTGAAAAAACTCGTGAAACCTTAGCGATAATAACAACTAAATTATGATAAGAAACATTAAAAAATATATGAAAACACTATCAATAAGTGCATTTATTTAGAAAATTAATGATAACAGCCATTTTTTCTCTGCGATAATTGTAGTCAATATATGTGAAAATACATTTTGGAAGAAGTAGCTAAAAAGGAAAGTCAACTTAATACATGGTAAAATTCAGATACGTTATCCATACTATACTGCATAAATTAAGATTTACTAATAGTGTTGTAATATATAGCAATTTTGGAACAAGCTCTTGCTTTTTGGCAAGTCACTCTGAGTAAGGTAAGAAACTCTCATCGTTTCTGCGTTGATTACAAAGTCCCTTAGAGAATCGGTACTTAATCAAGTTCTCAGTTGTTAAATCGTAAGAAGTTCTCGATTCTGCTTGAAGTAGTTATCCTCAAACGGAAGTTATTCCTAAGAAGAATCAATAAATTGGAGGTTATCTCTCCGGAAAATGAGGGTATCCTATCAAGCCAGCCTTTATACGTTTCAGAGATTTGTCTCATAAAACATTGCACGAGCTATTTTTTTCGAATATACTTTGTATTTTGGTGTGTGGTACTAAAATTCGAAAGGCTCCTTAGTTTCATACGATTCTTCTATTGGTACTTGAACGTTTCAAGCACAAATCTTTGGAGAGAGTACGGTTTTCTTTGGAATAGCATCTCTTTCCTCGTAATATAAACGAATATTTCATCATATTCAATGACTCAGCATTGATCAGCTTCTGCACAATTTTATGTATAGAATATTTTATTAATAACTTTTTATGTACTTATTTAAAGGGATGCATAAGAAAGGAAAGGGTTAATTCCTAATCATTCCCAGGTCCATTCATGAAGGTACGGTAGCACACCTTATGGGATTTGTTGACCTCGTGAGAGGATCTCGTTGCCCATTACAGGAGATTAGGGCATCCTATTATGCACGTTACTTAGGCTTAAGTTTGTACCCGAAGGCTTCTAGAGTCCGCGAACAAGATTTGCAGAAAATGTATGGATTTAACATACTTTGTAATGGGAGCTTCTAAAAATCACTCCTTTGTTTTATAAATATAATATACCCAAAAATTTTAAGGATTCAATATTTTATCTTTTTTTGCGTAAGATGGCTAACTACTATACTAAGCTAACGCTAATACTTGAACGCTATGGAAATCACGTGGTTACTTGACATTTAATGCTAGATTAGTAGTTTAAATGGCTGGAATGGAGCAAATTCAACTTAGTGGATGACATATCCTTTTTGCCAAGAGCTTACAGTTTTTCATTTACGTTCTATTCGTAATATCAGATCTATGGTATGCCCGCAAAATTGATTCTCAAAAATACTCTCATCCAGCAGTCATTTCATGTCTGCTCCTTAGATCCATTCAGTTCATGCTATTTTTTGGAATTTAAAACCCTTATTCCGAAATTATATAGAACCTAATCTTTAATCACAAAATTTAAACTGTCAGATTTTTAATGACCACGTTGATAAATTCCAATGCAGTCGGAATAATCATTTACAAGTAAATATATTTATTTTCATCCTTTACATACTTTAAACACGAGTAAATTGTCGTTATCTTAAGAATATTATTGAAACATGCAAATATCACTAAAAACTATATAGATCGTTTTATAAAATATATCACGTATTTATTTTATCAGAGAAAGATGTGCCAACCCATATTGTAAGACTTAGAAACCCTCTTTTCACGTAATTTTGTGGACCCCTACGCACCAGTTATAGATTAGCTATTCTTTCTAAAGGAAACGTTCCTCTTTAATACTGCGAAGATATTATGATAATAACATTGTAAGGAGAAATATATTATGTCAGTCGAAAATATGGTTTCCAAATTCCACCACGACTTCATCCAGCTGATGGGAATGCGCTGGAAATAATTAATGGACAGCTGCTCTGAAATATTACGATAGTTAGTTCAATAAGAGTACCTTGAAAATTAGCGTAGCAGATTGATTTGATTTGATTCTGGAAACTTTCCCTATTCGGTTTAATTTATTCCAATGAGAATATTCTCTAGAATAGGATTCATGAAGTTCTGCTGAGGATAGTTAAATATTCTTGGCTCGGAGGGGCGAACATGAATTTTAGTTCCGAATAGAAGGAAAGATTCCAACGTTAATTAAATCTCCGTATCTTGAAAATTGTCTTCTCAGGGGTCTTTTTGAATCGGGACTATTAATAGAAAGAGTGTACTGGAATCAATCAATTCTCTATGCTCTTTAAAGGGAAGACGGAGCTATTTAACTCCTAATAGCATTTATCTCGGAGTACTTAAATCCAAGCGAGAGCTTCGTCATATTCTTGAGTAGTGATTAAAAATAAAGCCTTCTACATCGAAGGGATTTCTAAAATATGCCTACGTATTGAATTCACTCTGAAGATTTTGCTGACAAAAGAAAAATCCGTTTTTATTTTTTTCCTTTCCACTTACTGAGTACCTCATACGAATTTTTCGTGATTTGGAAAGGAAATTCAAGCAATACTCGGTAGAATCGTTTGAAGTTGCATTAACCTCTTAACCAATACACCACTTTGATAATTATCTTTTTTGTTGTTTTAGAAAATCATTCCCATGACTTGGTTCTTATCCTACCTCCATATCTGCCAATATCTTTATTGCGACATTTCTGTTCACTGCGATTTCACTACACTATTTTTACTCTGGTATAATTTTATATATACATTTTTCTATCATGTTAGACTCAATTTTTCTCTCCTATACCCAGATTGTATTGCCTGAACTTAATAAATCTACAAGTGATTAAGTTCTAGGGTATTTTAAAATTCCATATCAATGAATACCATTTGTTGTAGAATCAACAACTTCGTCCTTGACTTGGTGGTATCACTCCTTAATAAAAGGGTAAAGAAGAACTAACTTTTACAAATATGTACCACTCTTCACCCTTTTATTTTAGAATATAATTTGATTAATGTATCTGGATTTGCCTTGCAAAAATTGTCACTTGTCTAAAGTGGTTACGTTAAATTTATTCACTTCGGCCTTTACTTGGTGAAAACAGGATAACATAAAGTTTGCTTTATTCTACAAATACAAATAAAATATACGATAGAATTGCATTTTTTACTGTCATGTTATTTTTAATCAATCCTCAATATCCAATTAAAGAAACAGGTCTTCACTCCAAAAATGAATTATACTACAACGCTCATCATTAACTGCGATTATTTTATCAATGAATGAAATGAACCGAATGTTTGTGGCTATCTGAAATGATTTGGAACGAAACTACATTTTAATGTTTATCAATGTAGGAAATACATAGTTAATTCTCTGTATTTACATCTGTGAACTACTTAGTGTTGGTTCTGATAAAGATATCCGGACAAATGTTCAGTGTATAATGCATCCCTTTAACAAAGAGGTCTCGTTATATTGTAACCTATTCAGCTCCTGGTTATGCCTACAGTGAGTATGGAACATGATCCGTCTTAAAGATTCATGGAATTTGAATCATAAAGGATCCTCCGGACTATTGCCGTGAGATCGAATCCGCCTCCATCGAGTTCCCTCGTCGATCGCATTCCATCCAGGTACAGGTCGTATAAAAACCCCGCCGTTCGCCCCAAGCGGTACAGGTTCACTTCCGACGCGGGAAAAAGACGCCCCCAATGTCCTCTTATTCCGGTAACGGTCGAGGGCAAAATAATTGAAGGAAAAGCACTGCGGTCTCCGTTAGGCGGCCTGTCACCAGAGCGGCCTTCGCATTACGCTCAGGATCTCTTATCCGTAATCCTTTCACCGCTACTTCAACCCATTCTTTTACCTCTCTTCGTACTATCGTATGTATTCCCAGTGCTTATTTTGTTTTCTTCTTCATTAAATTTCATCGGACAAAGTTTCCTCACGAAATACTTTGTTTACCCTTTCTTCCAAGGTGTACGAAGAGTAAACTCGTTCCAGATCGTGCCTTAAAAAGTGTCGTTTGCCCGCTGCGAAAACTAAATGTTCCCATCGCACGTGTAACATCCGTGTCTCGATTCCTGTGCACATTTTATGTAACGTAGATTTAAATGTATATCCCGCGAGACACTAGTGTCATATGAAAGGGGTGTATTAATATCAATACTCTTACCTAATCTACCATCTTATCTTCCCTTGTTGTCTGCGGAAATGAGGACCACAAGTAATTTGTGCAGCGATTGCTTTCTCAGAATAGATTATTTTAGATGCCACTCGGAGATCGCGTTCGTTGTTTACTAGCTAATGTTAGTTATTTCACTATATTTTATACTTTTTATGGCTAGTGTTACAGCAGATATAAGTAGTTCAGGGATTTTTTTTAAATAAAACATATTATTTTTCTTAGATTATATTTATCCTAGATGAAGTTATCTACGTTATTTTTCCTGTTGGCGGATGTTTTGGTGTTTGTGTTAGAATTAGATATGATGTTTATTTTCTGTTTATATGTGGCTTATTGTTACATTCAATTTTACATTAACGTATCATCTATCATAATTTAATACAATGCATGTATGTACTAGATCTTCGGATATGTTAGCAACATTTAATGGAAAAAGAAACTGTAAGAGATCCTGGTCTGATAGACATAAATCTAAATTTTAATACAATTAGATATCACTGTTTTGTTGTGATGCTATAGAATAATTTACGTACTGAATATATCTCTTCACGAAGCAAATTTTTACTGTAAGAAGTTCAACTATCCGAAAGAGTCTTTTAGAGAACTTTTCAGAGTTCGAGAATGTCGTAATATATATTATCTCTTTTCGTTTCAGAGGTCGTTGCTTGAATGAGCCCAACCTTTTTCGGTTTCCGAATCACCTATGAATAGGGATTTAAAAAAATGTCTTCCTTCTATTTTTTAAGAGGTACCCTTTAGCTAATGGACGTAAGCCGCTCAAGAAAAAGTTTGCAGAATAGTTCTCGGGATAAATCTTCCGTGGAAGTTGCAAAAAATTCGTAGACTCTGAGGCTAGCTTTTCCTCACTTATGTAGTCATCCA
This sequence comes from Sympetrum striolatum, assembly GCA_947579665.1. Classification (NCBI taxonomy): domain Eukaryota; kingdom Metazoa; phylum Arthropoda; class Insecta; order Odonata; family Libellulidae; genus Sympetrum; species Sympetrum striolatum. The sequence continues at coordinate 80,441,813 of OX388346.1, forward strand.
AATGTAGCTTCAGAGTTGCTGTTCTTCTTTGCAATTTATAATGAACAAAACTCTAATTCAGAAAGATAAATAGAGTATTAAATACCTTACTCTGATCTTTTATTACTTCATAATTAACGGAAGGTTTATTTTTCATATGGAAGTCTCCGTCAGGTTTTCACGTTTTCAGACAAATTTTAATTTCGTAAGAGATTATCTTTTCTGCGTAATCGCCTTTTCACGAGGTGTACTGGGCTGTTTTACTTATTTTATTTTTTTTAAGTGCTTCTGTACATCATTACGGCAATGCCTTTCTATGAGTTAGAGTTTGTTATTACAATCTGTTTTTACTGTGTATTATTTTCTTCGCCAATGTCATGTTTGTCCATGTATATAGTAGTCATCGCTCACCCGAAGGATATTTAGGAAAATAAGGGAACTTTTAAATAGGACTGGGGTAAAGAATTGTCTTTCGTAAGACATTTTTTTCCTCTTTGTAAATTACTAATATAGTTTTACACGCCGTTTCGTCCTGAAATATTTTTTCTCTTTAATCCTTCGGAGAGTAATAAAAATTCTAGTAGCATTTTCTCGCGTAATTAAAAGAAGGCAGTGATTTAATTGAGGGAGCAGATTATTTTACGGGGCTGCATTTAGTGATGTATCTAATGAGTGATTGCATTTTCGTATGTACCTACTCGTTAATTAGTCTCGTAATCAGTAACGCTCCGCTTACTCTTCTGGTATAGAAGCAATTCGGCATCTATACCTTGCCTATGGGCTTATAATTAGTTGGTACTAAACCAGCATATTTGATTTACGGCTGACAAATTCTTCTTCCATCTTTGTCGTAATAGTAATGTCGGATATGTGTCTTCAGATATTTTTATTATGTATGAATCGGGCTTATATGCTCCCAAATCCATTATCCAATTTTCTGTTTTCATTGGGTTTAATTATATTAGATTAATTTAATTAATTATATCGACTGTAACGAAACCTAGGTCATTTTTATTAAGATTATTTAATGGACTCTACAAAGTGAGTTCTTCTTTATCTGTGATTATGAAAGAGTTCCACAAAGTCACACCTCAATCTGTCATGTTTAATAAAATTAATTAACTGTGGGCTCTTTTAATTTAATCGAGAGATCAAGATAAAATAATAATACCATACAAAAGCTGGCCATCTGTGTCATTTTCAGTGCCCAAAGTTAATTAAATTGTATCAATTCGATGATATCCCTGATTGTTATGTTATCTTTGTGAAATTAGTTGAATTAGTGCTTAAAATCAACGGGAAGGCTAACTTTTACGATCTATTATGAATATCTTATTTTTTCTGATTTTCTATTAATTCTTTCATTTTTTCAAGCTAAGGTAATTATTGCATACTATCGTTGGGCTCCACAATGGAATCCCTATTTTTTAGGGTTATTTTTATCTTTTATGTCCATATTTAAGCGTTGTGAGAGGGTACGTGGTGACGACCAGCATAGTGATTCCTCCTTTTCTCTTTTGGTCCATCAATTTAATTTGTCCCCATTTATTTTTCGTTATCCCCGTTAAAGGCCGATTCCTATTATTTTTCATTTCTCGATACTGGTTACGGAAGCGAATAGGCCAGGAGAGGCGATTAAGCACCTTTCAATTTTTAAAAGTTGGTCGAAACCCCATTTCGTTTTCCCTAGAATATTCTGATTCAAGCGGGAAACTCGACAATGGCCTCATTTTATGGCGAAATTGATATGAAGAATAAAATACTCAAAGGAGTGCGACCTAAAATCTTCGTTTTGCGTCGGTAATCGAGCCTCTTACGCTTGCGATGGTCAGCCGAGGACGCTACTCCTCTCTCGCAATATCAGTAATTCGACTTGGTTCCCCCGGACGGTGGCTCAAACACATCTTCCATTCTCTTATTTCCTCGCATTTCTACCCCTCTCGTACGTGGTAACCTTAATTCCCCGCGGACGTAATCTCATCGGTCAGCAGCTGAGTGCATTCGGAGAGTGAAGAAACGGTTTGCGAAATGCGGTATGATTGTTACGTATAATGGGATGTTACGGGAAACGTTTCCGAGAAATGGGGGATTTTACTGAGTTGGCTATTACGGGGGACTGCGAACGGCATTCGGGATAGGCTGTGGTTTCGCCGATGATCGAGTCACAAGCGTATCGGTTTCTCCACTTTGTTCCCGGAATGGGGCATTTTTGTCGCGAGAAGTGCTGTGCTGGTGGGATATGAGACGGCGAGAGGAAGCTTTTGTTGTCTGAATGGAAGAATCCGTTTCATCCGATATGCTTAGTCCGGCTTACGCTCGGCGATGGAGCGTGTGCCATGATGCACGTGCTCTTTTCGAATCCCTTTTTCGTGACCATTGAGAGGAATAAAAGTAAACGTTTTGAGTGCTTGTTATGCGGTGAGGCATTTTATGAATATTTGATTCGATTTTTTATGCTGTGCAATTTTATTACATATTCTCCTTTTGTACATTCTTGTCGAATAAAGCAAGTGATTTATTTGCCTGAAAAGCAGTAAGCATTGTAAGTTCAAAACATTAACCTGAGGAAGTGAATTTCTAATTATTTTTCTTCATCTAAATTCAACGTTTAGATATATCCCTGCCAAATTCAATTTTAGAAAGTAAGCTAAAGCCTCTCGATTAGTAATAATAGTAAGTATATTTATTTCGTATAAGTAAAACACGTGTTAGATAAGTCAAGAGCTATTTAGCTAGAACTTCTTAAAGAGAAAGACTAAGGTATGCGTAAGGTATTAATTTCGTTTTCATTTATTTACTAAAGCAAATTCAACAATCATCATTGGCAAATCATTGGCGTGATTTAAATATCTCGTGGAATGTATTAAATTGATCCATGTTTTATATACAAAAAGAAAATATATAAAAGGTCGTTATATAATACAGAACTCTTGAAAGTAATTATGAATCATTAAAAGTTAAATCAGGTGTCACGGATTATATTATATATACTATACGGAGTATATTTATAACCTTTTTGAGATTCAGTGTGATTTCTGGCTTTATTTAGCGTAAATTATTTTATTAATCGAGAAAAAAATCAAAAAGTACTTGGATAGTTGAAGAAAATTCATAACATTAAGGATCAAATAACGTATGGAAAGAAATGTTTGGGAAAAGGATCTGACTTGTAAAAGAGTGAAATTATTAGAATAAAAGAACGTAGATGGAAATGAAAATGCGACGAGAAAGAGATACCGAGAGACAATGAATGGATTAATATATGAAAAGGGATGCGAAAATTTAACGAAGAAGGATGTGGGGAAAACCCAAGCTACAGGAAACAATTAGGGACATTTCGAATGAGGGGCGGAAAGTCTCCTTGGGAGGATGAAGCTCTAAAGCACGGGATGAAAGGCAAGGAAATGAGCTTAAATTTATTTCGACATAACAGAGAGATAAGGACATTATGGATCCGTGAACATAAAAGTTTATGCTCACCAGATTCCAAAGATGTGGGGACGAGGACTTAAGTATCAAAATGTAGAAACCGGAAAGTAAGGGGAGGCTCGATTCATAAAAATTATTTGTATGGAAAAATGGAGGTGCAGATGGAATCACAGAGATATCTCATTGTGTTTCATATTGGCAGAATCTTTCTTGGCATTCGTTGACTTTATATAGAGCACATCTACTTTAAGATTTTAGGGTGTTAGAGATATTTCAACAATGAGCTCATTCAAGGGGTGAGGGATCAAAAATCTACGGTGAGAAGTCAAACGTAAAGACAAGCTGTAAAGACCTAATGAACAAAGGGCATTGTGGTATATGATGAAGAGAATATGTATAATATGCAAAAAACGTACAGCCATACCATATTTATTACCTTATGTTACCTTAGGCGTTTATTTACATCTAATCATTAAGGGTTCTTCTCTATTTATATTAACGGATGCATTATCTATGTTTTAAATATAATTGACGACAGTCTAGATGGAAGAAGACACTTATCAGTACATCTCGCGTTAATAAAGACTTTACAGACCTTATATACTAACAGTAATTTTAGTAGATTCAAAACAATTCAAAAGCCCTTAGGTTAGTTAATATTATATCAAATGGAGTTTCGAATTTCTGCTTCTTTATCAATTTTACGGCCCTCATTACTTCGCAGCACACCTTGGTTATGAATATAATATAGAAATTAATGGATGTTTCAGAATTCTCTTTTAGCTAGAATAAATTTGTCTAATACTTGAACTTAAATATGTATTGAAAAGAAAATTTTAGGAATTTTTAATATTTCACAATCATTGTTTTGCTTGAATTGACTTGTCTACTACTCAAATTTGAATAGATACTGTAAAATAAAATTTTTACAAAACGATCGGCTGAAGAGCATTCTTTATAGCAGATCTGAGAAGAAGAAATTGAGAGATTTGAGAAGGCGATCCTGACCTTTCTTGTAAGAAGCTCAGCAGGGTCACAGAAAATGGCGTCTAGCTAATTTAACGAATAGGAGAATGTCGAGAAGTAGTCATGGGAAACCTTTGTAAATGAAAGAGATATTTCAAAATTTCCCAGGAGAGGGTCACATATTTTCTCCTTTGCAATCTAATGCCAGATAATCTAGGAAATCAACGGACCAAAGTCAAGGAATTTGCCAAAAATACGAAAGAGAGAATCTTCGAAGGATACGGAAAGAATGCTAGTTAAAGCGTTGGAATCTCATAGTGGGAAAGAAGACGGTGGAAATGTTAGAAACGAATATTGGCTGAAAGTGGAGAAAGTATACAGTGAGCCGTGAAGCAGAACAAGAATATTTGTATTTAAAGGAAGGCTTAATTTGATTTCCTAATATTCTTAATTTCAGGAATATAAAGTCTTACATGGGATTGAACTAAGTGCAGTATTTGAAATAATTATATTAATACCCGAAGTTTTATTATACCTTTAGTTTTTTTAAAGTAATTCCGTTCGGTTCAAGCCAAGTCGAACAGAAAGAAGTTTAGGCTTGATGACTTGCTTAGACGTTCCAAGAATTCAGCATAGGGATAGAATTTCTTTTATAATTAATTATATTTGTCGCGACGGCACAATACTATAACCCGACAAAAGGGGAGGACCTATCATATAATAGTGGACTGTATTTTATCGAACAAAACGAAATAAAAGTGAGCCCGTCGCAGGGGATGGGAAATCACCACTCACCTTGCAAGGTCCTCCATAGGTGGTTATCGACGATGCTGTCTCGACCGTAGGACTTTATGAAGTGACGCGCACAACAATAAAAGAAAACACAGAGCACCAACTTCTCGCGCTCTCTACAACAATAGCATAATATAAAAAAAAACAAAGGAAGGCGAGCGGCGATTCCGCTTCCCGCGGCAGGCTCAAATAATACTTTTGTCTAAACAATATTATTTAGTATTAAATTAAATATTCTTTCGTACATTACTATTTAGACCTAGATAGTAACGTAGAGATTTATATAGTAGCGTAATTTTAACCACGACAATTTAAAACATCCAGTTTATTTATAAAAAAATGTTACTTAACAAATTAGCTATTCTCTCCTACATTACTGTTCAGTTGAATCTTTGAAATAATGTTACATGCAACACAATGGTTAAGCTATAAAGAGAGGAGAGTTGGGACACTGCGGTTAAGGAATTTAAATCTCCATTAGCTGTGTTTGTCGGCGTTCCTCTTCTCATTGCCCGGTATTACGAGAAAACAAGAGCTCTCAAAACGTACGTTGCGGTCTTTTTTTCTCGGAATACCGGGGAATGAGAAGAGGAACGCCGACAGAACAGCTAATGGAGATTTAAACCTCCAATGGTTTAGTTAGTAACGCATTTTCAACCGCAAAAACGGAAACAATGTTGCGCTGTTTTAGATAAATATGCGTTAGGATTAGTAGAAAAAACATTTCTAACTTTACCACAGTACTGTATCAAAACACCATGGGTTCAAACTCTTTGGTCATCATCAGGTAAATTATACCAAGGTATGATGGCCCAATGGGTTGAAACCATCGTAGTTTAATACATTTTTGTGGTAAAGGAAGAATTTTGAATTTAGAATTTTATATTGGTTTTCAAATTAGAGAGCTATCGCAAAGTCGAGGCTAAGCTATTACGTTCTGATACCTTAGGATTAGTTTAGCGATTCTTAGACGTCTGTTGAATGAAGTATCGATCCACGGATTTTTATACCTTCGATTATGTCCCAAAAATCGAGCGAGAGAGTGCAGCTGCGCTTCCTTCCATATAAGGAAAACACAGTTTCCTTAGAGTCTTCATCGATTTCCTATGGAGCCGAGTTAGCCTCGAAAATAAAACTTTTAGTACTCCGTCTTCCGTTCGAATGACAAATTATCCCCTTCTGCGTAGGGAAAGAGAGTAATAAAATGAAACAGTTGCTCATCAAAGACGACGATCTCGCGTTCTTTTCCGTTCCGCAGAACATATTCCCGAAGTCGAGCTTCATTTCCTTCAAAGAAAAACAGCTTCGAAATTCATTTTGGAAGACGGCGTCCGGAATTTCGCTTGGGTAGAAACCGAATTCACTGAAGAAGTTATTGACTGAATCTCAACTACTTATATTGAGCTAATAAAACAGCTGCGTGGGCTTTTGAGAGATGCTGGTGAAACCAGTAAGGAAGGTTTTCTCATAGGCAATATGGAAAATTTGAGTGATGGGAATTTGCATGGCAAAAATAGTTGGGATGAAAATATGAAGTGACGACTAAGCTCTTTAAAATGTTTCAGTAGCTCATTTGCTCACGTGAAATCGTGACTCTTCAATTGAGAGGTATCCTTGAAAATCAATGGTTGCAGAATCATGAATAAAGCAAATTTAAAGGAAGAATCGATGAGAATCTTATGTAAAATGTGAGTTAATTGTGAATTATCTATTTAATTGTTATTTTCATATGTTATGACTACAAATAGGCGTATTTCCAGTTGGTTGTCTGATGAGCAAATAGAAAATAAGTATCCCTTTCTGGTATTGTCAGCCCTAGTCAGGAGGAAAACCTATCCAAAGTCCCGAAGGCAGTATGTCATACAATTTTACACAACAAAAAATACAATATTTCTACAAAGATAATATATCAATTGAACAAACATAAATTCCAATTTCAAATACATTAAGTGAATCGTTTGGAGCAGAAATATGCACTCCTCTTTCGTAGGATATTCAGAGACTAATTATTTCTAAAATGAAGGCCTGCAAAATAACAAGGATTGCTTTGTATTACAACATCATAATTAGGAGGTTCTTTAAGGAATAGGAGGGAATGAAAAGTAATTCTAATTACTGGTGGGGAGCAAGCTTACGGAATACATTATGAGTTCGCTAAATTCTAAGGGAGGATTCCGTTGAAAAGGATATGAAAATAGGTCATTCCACGCCAATGTGACAAGGAAATCGGCAAAATTGACGCTTGAGGTGAACGATTTTGATCTAATTTGGCAAATCTCTTTTATTTGATAAAAAACTGAAAATCCTTAGAGGAGGGTTGTATGCGCAATATATAAAAAATGAGGAAAGTCAAAGATAGGTTCATCGTCAAAAAATTATTTGAATATTTAAAATTGTTATAAACTTTATTAAATTGTTTACATTTCATACAAAATTTCTATATTTAACTTTTCTAACATAAGACCTTTAAACTACGCCATATTTTGTATTTTTAGCTTCTATATTACCGGAAATATGGCCTTTAATACGAATGCGCTTTGTAAAATTTTAATTAAAAAAAAATGAAATATTTCGTAAAGAATTGCGTAAATTACAAAACGGCTCGGCGGTTTTCATTTCTTATCAAATCAAAGCAATTTGCCATTTTGGTCAAAATTGGTCACCTCAAGGGCCATCATCTTGTCGAATTGGCATGGAATTCCTAGGTGGCCATGTGGGTAACTTCTGTTGAGAGTAGTCTAGGGTTCCATTTTCGGTGTGGGCTCTCCTGCAAATGCCCTCATCTATCAAAGTGCATTCAGGAGGTACTACTTCTGAGGATATGTAAGCGTTTAGAAGAGCTTTAATGGAAATATTAAACAGGCTTTGGACTTACTATGTTCAAATCAGAACATGACATTCATGATGTTCATGACATTTATAAACAGTGAAACGTGATGTAGAAAATTTCAACCTACAAGGAAAAGGATACTTCTTTTACTCTTCCACAGTATAAGTGGAAGCTCAGAAAATTTATTTCTATAAGTTTTATTTAATTTATAATTGACTTTCACGTGGTCTTCGCATATCGAGTTAATTCAATCTACGAATTTGCACTTTAAGAAATTGCAATTTCTCCTTGTGATTCTCATTGTTTAATAATTCCCTGCATTCCCAGTTTTTCTTTTTATCATCTCCGCACATGCCTTCAGGTCTTATGCTCTAATTACTCCGGAAGCAGACCGCTATTCTTAAGAGGCGCTGATACATCACAAATGCAACGTAATTGAAGGATCCATTCCCGGAATCGGTAATGAGAAATCGTCACCACAGAAGGCGTCGGGAATTTCATCTTCTAAGGGTTTCTCTTTTGAGTTGCAATCGGATAAAAATTTTCTGGATTTATAAAATATGTCGAGGTAACATATCGAGGACCAAAGGAAGTCGTTCGGATATAAAAAGTCGTTTCCACTTTCCGGATTCGGTTTTGTACTGGTTTTGCTCTCCTCAAGCGTGTTGATGCTACATTTTCCGATGACGCTATTGCGAGTAATAAGGGAAATCCGATGAGGAGAAAAGGTACATCGGTGAAAGGCTTCTGTGGAAGGCTTTCAACATGATATTCCATTTTATGGCTTCCTGGGGGCGATACAGGTCACCCTTTAAGCGCATCTACCTTGCAAATCAGGCTTGTTGTGGTAGGGATAAGATAAAAATACTTATCGTTAAATGAAAACTTTTTCTACTTTTGATTTGATTGATATTTATTGAATTTTTCTAATATATTGGTTAATTATCCTACGAGTTTTTTACTTCATTACTCACTAAGGTAATTATATTTGATTACGTATTTCATTAGGCTACACATAAGTATGCATTCCGTGCTATAAAAATAATTCATTATCACTAAAAGCTCAGTTCACGCGATTCTTCCATGTTTGTGGGTTGAGGAAGCATAGTTAGTTCTTAGACTGTATTCACAACTTTTTAAAGTCATTTTTCGAATCGATTAGTGAATGAGTATTAAGTATTTATTAATACGAACCCTTATTTTTCCTTCCGATTTGATAGCTATTTCTTGGATATTTATGATACATTTGTTTCCCTATCTTTGCTTTCATAGATCGCTTATCATATTCGTTCACCAAATTAATGTTGCTTCAACCTCAAAAAGTATTTCTTAATATCAAAATTGTAATTATCAATCAAAGCCCATCCATTTCTTGGATTGATGTGTGAATGCTAAATATTTAGTGACACGAACTTCAAGCCCAATTAAAAACCATTATCATATTTGTTTTGTTTTACTAATAATTACCATTATTTACGTATTTGTTTTAAGAATTGTGGCTCTTATTTCTGCGTTTCTTTTCCTTTTTTAGCTATCTGAGGGGCTCTTCGCTTAGTGAATTTGCTCCAATTGGCGTAGGAAACGTTTTGACGCTCCAAGTTTAACACTGGAAAAAAACAGCAAAAATAAAAAACTTTGAACTCCAATATAATTAATTTTCTATTTTTTAACAGTTCACGCTCCTGAAAACTTTTCATCGCCGATGTAAATAACTAAATTAGTCTCCTGAGAAAGTTTTTGTGTTCCCGAGTCATCTCGAAGTTTCGAGCTTCAAAATTGAGATGCGAAAGCTATCCATTCAAGTCCGAGAAATTGAAAAGTCTTTCCAATATTCTACTGCGAGAATTGTCTTCTTAGCTTTACAGTCTTCTCGTGGTTGGCCGAGGACGAAGCTACCTCCTCAGAAAAGCGGAGTAGATTCATAGTGAAGGCAGTCGTTGTTCGCAATCGAGCGAGTGCTCCTTCAGAACAATCGTCCATCTTTTTTTCTCTTCTTTCACACGGTTCGGATCCGAAGTTTGCAAGACTCCGTTGATGAATCAAAACGAGCCGTAGTTTTGCATGGATGGGAAACAACCGGGAACGATAGAATTAATCGAGCGAGTCCAACGGGAAACGCCGAAAATCGGAACGCTGAAATCGGTAAATAACCCGGACATTGGATCAAAAATGGTTTTCTTGAGTGCGGAACTTAAAAATTCGCATAGTTACTGCAAAAGGATCGAATTTCGTGTTTACGTTTGTCGTTTTTTTTAATATTACCAGGTGGTAAAAAGATATAGGGCGGCAAACTTGAGAAATTTTCACAGAAAATGAGAGTCTCGGTTTTTTCGCTGAAACATTCAAGTTCGTTGATGTATAGAGACTTCCAAGAAAAACTGAAGGAAAAAACAAGGGTGCAGTAATCTAGCATGACTCTTTAACTTTTGAAATGTTGAAGTTTTTGGGCTAAAAGATGAGTATTTGCTCATTTAAGGCAATGAAATGGCGGACTTTATTTTCGGCCAAATTTTGAAATTTAGCAAGGAAAACAACTTGGTAACCGGTGATGGACTATCAAGTGTCGTAGACAATGTCAATCTATAATTAACGGCGCGCCGTTAACTATCTCTCTCTCAAAAAAGATTTACATAAACTATTTGCTCCTTCTCTTTCTGGAAAGTGAACTTCGTCTGTTTTACTATCTATTAATCCTGAAAAGTATTGCCAAATGATTGTTTGAATAGATTTCTTCAGGTTTATGCAGCTATCGTCTATATCGAATGTTTTAGAGGAATATTTAAACAATTCTGATAACGAAGTAAATCGTTCAAGGAAAAATAATTCAGTATATAATCTCTCCTTGTAAGTATAAAGATTATTTATATCTAATAATATCTAAATGATTCTTAAATGTCTTATTTAAGGACATTTCATGCAAATTAATATTTTTATTTAATTAAAAATATTATAAAACCATACAGGGTTAGGAGTGTCTTTGTGATAGTCATTAACTTGCTAAAACTCCAGCAGGGTAAAACTTTAATCCTATGGTATAGTAAAAGTTTACCCTGTTGGAGTTTTGTAGAAATAGTATTGTTTGGATTAAATAGTTCCTACTAAAATAAGTTATGTTATTTAAACAAGATATGTAAATGTAAATTCTTGTAAAATAAGTTACTTAATTTTTACAAGATTTTTTTTTCAGTCAAAAGTATGAAGGTTTTCACTGCGTAGATCGCAGTAGAGAAATTGAGTAGAATTCCATAATGGTGTTATTAAACGTGACCTCAATTTTCCAAAATTTTACTCCAAAGGATAATTCATAATCCAAATATAAGCTTTTATTATTCTCGCGTTGCACCTTCTCTTCGAGGTGAATTCTCGAAACTGCTGAAAATAATATAACTCGAAATTTCAGTGCTCCACTTAAGCTGTCGCATTCATGACGAGCTAAATACTAAATAGTGAAAAATATATTCTGTTTTCGTCCAAATATTTCCCCATCTCTGATTTAATATAAAATAATTCTATTATGTACTTCGCTCCGCGCTCAGGAGTACAGCGACATTTGGGAAGAAAATTGTCTGGCTACGTTTAAAGGAAATATTTGTATTTCTTAGTGTACGAAGTATATTAAGAGAATGTAAAGTTTCTTCTTTTATCTATAATATTATTCGAAATATAAATAATGCATATGAAAATTTAAATAGCGAAACTAGTTTTTATTTTAGGAAAAAAGATTTTTAATATCTAAAAAAAAGATCCACTGCAGGAAAAAACTTACAAAAAAGGGGGTGAGAAATACCAGCGCAAACCCACTGATAGTAAAAGCTAAAAGAAATAAAGGAAAATTGCGTATAACATGAAAATCACATCAGTACGTATTACTATAACAAAAATGACATACAATAAAATAAATAAGCAAACACATACAGAAATTCACTAAGAAAAGGAAAATGTAGAAATCACACTGAATGAAGCCTTTTAAACATTAAATATCCAGTAATTAAAATCTCTTCAAAATTAAAAGTAGGGATATTCAATGGATAAAGTACTTATGAAAGATTGAGAAAATTAATAAATACTACATAGGACTGATTGCTCCGAGAAAATTTTATATCAAGAAACCGCATGCATTCTAGGACAAGCGTAGAGAAATAGTGCTCAGTAGGAATCCCAATAGCATGACCAAATAACATAATATGAAATCAACCGGTACGTATTTCCATTAGCTTTTTGAGGATAATATATTTCGAAAAGGTTAAAGTTTTCGCATTTCATTGAGGATACGTAGTAATTTTCCTTCTACGGAGAAGTAACAACGTGGTTGTTAACTTCATTCGATGATTCCTTACCGTCATTCGTTAACAAAAGGACATTTCCGTGTTTGTGGGCGAGCTTGAAGCACGCGAGTCGTTTTTCGTAATTTCAACTCCGAGACGTAGTTATTAAATTCGTTTATAAATGTGGATAATTTGCTAGTTCAATAAAAAGCACGGAATTCAAGAAACATGAATCACGAGAACGTCCTCTCTAGATTTTATTGCGGAGACCCTAGCCTCGCCATTTCCGTGATCTGTTCGCCTCTGACGAAACAATGCCCTAAAATATTATTGGGCATTAAAACGTTGACGGCTCATTCGTAGGATATACATCAAGAAAGAGAGACGAATTATCTTCACCACACCAAGGAAATTTTTCACTTTAAATGTAACATTCTTCGCAGCCTATGGAGATATAGGTCACTCGCTTCAAATTATGCCATTCTTTTCTCTTACAATCTTCATAATCTCATAATTTCTAATCTTAGCAATGACCATCATATCTCTCTAGTACTTCAACCTAAAATTCTCACAGCAATTTCTGCTTCCGCTATTAATTCCAATAATGCGCTTATGCCCGCATGTTTGTCCGATCAATTTGTCTTGTCTTTTAAACGTCTTTTACTACTTGATTGTGTTTATTTTCTCGTAAAATTACTTCTTCATCAGCATCACGTTCTTAACAATTAATCACCTTATTTTTTTGTCATATGGCATCTTTAATCCTTCCGATCTATTATTCTTTGATACTGTTTTCCATTAAATATTTCTCTGGGAACAAGTACCATCAAGAAATATTTAAAGTACGTGTATGCTCACGATATCTTTCGACAGTGTGTAGTAATTTCCTTTAGCAGCTATTACATACCATGGAAAATGTTACTAAAAGCATATATATGCTATTTTAAGGAAATTATTTTCAAGTGAAAGAATACAACTTGGTCTACGAAAATTGTCAGCCATGGAAATCTATTTCGAGAGGACATAAAATGTTAACATCTGAAAATTTTGAAATATCGTTTTGCGAACTAAACGTATTCACTTTCGTAAAGAAAGGATATTTGGAACACGGCTGTTAACGAATAAAATTAAAATCTCAGACGAGGGTCGCCTACAAAGTCTCATCCGCCGTTGTTGGAAGAAAACAAGAGAGGACACCCCTCTTTAATTTATGTGAACAACGGCAGATGAAAAGAGAGTCTCCAACAAAGACGGCTAAGGGAGATTTTTAACCTCTAACTAGTACTTACTTTATACAAAATTTCTCCAGCACTGTTGCTCATTACCAGCTCTAGCCTTGGGATCATTAGCAAAAGCCTCAGTCGTTCGGTTTAAATTAAACAGAGTGAAGTATCAAGCTAATTGAGGCACTAACACCAAACATCCCTACAACATTGTGTTAACTATAATCGTATAGCTCACACTATTTCTTCACGCTGTTTCAGCATTATATATTTTTTATTTATAATGGATGACCAGATCAAATCTTGAGAACATCTCTTAAAATAGCTTAAACCAGTTCTATTTATAATGCAAATACGAATTTTTCTCTTACATAGATTATGATTCGGAGAATAGTCTTTCCTCTTCTTTCGCCTAACCTTCATCTGCTCTCTTGCTCCGATGGATGAAAAGCCGAATTTTTGCAAATTGGGTTTTAAGCTCTATAAATATACGATCGCGTCCGCCGAAATTGGGCTCCCGCCATAGATGGTCTGAAAGTGGAGAAATCGATAACTGTTGATTGATCCTGGTTTTCCATCACAAGCAAAATCCGGCGTAAAATGTCCCGTCTTCCCTTTTAATGGATCCTTGGCGACCCGCGAATAATCGATCAAGTTCAATGGGCTATCTCCGTGCTCAGTGGTTTGGAAGATCAATACAGTTCTGTAGGAACACGGGATACATTTTCATCGGCGCCGGAAACTCGATTAAAAAATTCTTCATCGGAGAATACGCGGATGAAAGACAACTTTGCACATCGTGGAATTGCGTCAACAAAGAGGTCGTAGCACATTTCCATAATTCGTCCGAAACATTCGGTTTACTTTCCATCTCCATTTTTACGAGCTTAATTCTAGTCAGGGATATCCGAAGTTAAATTTAAAACGCATTACACCTTTCACTATTTCGTATATCAACACTAGATTCCACTTAACCCTCCAAGGACGAGAATTATATTTCCTAGAATCATTCTTTCATATCACTCTTAATGCTCAAATTAACTAAATTTATCAGAAAAAAAAAAACTTGGAAATTTTGCGATAACATTTTCTTTGCCAATTTCCGGTCCCATATAGGTACATACGTCAGTCCTCTCTATTACCAGCAAACTACTACTGAAACTACGGAATATTGTTAATAAAACAAAGGTTTCACAAACAAGACAGTAACATTTACTATTCAATGTCTGTATGTGAATAGTAAAATTTAGTGAGTTGCTTGTGAAACCTTTGTTTTAGATAACAATTTTTCGATTATGTCGGAATTACACAAAATTACAGCCTCCGCAAATTTGACTAAATTTACGCTTAATTTACTAGGCTATGAAAAAATAAAAAATCTCTCTCTGCTATTGAAAATGGTTTACCAATATTTCAGGTATATAAATACCCATAACAATATTCCGAGTGAATGAGGAAAAAGAAAAGATACTTAGAAGATAATTAATCCGGACCTTCCAGTTGTTTCCGAAAAGAGCCACGAATGCCGACAAAGACGGCTACTGAAGAGTTTTAACTTATGATAAATAATACTATTCTTTGTTGATTCAGCGTGTTTTCTTTTCCATAAAATGTTCCAAGTGCTTTCCGTATTGCTCTTGAGAGAAAATTTGTTCTTAAATTGATACCCTCTCTGTTTCTTTTTAGAGGGAGATCGTATTATTTTTGCATCCTTTATTCACAGAACACCTACATACTTTCCTGTCCTTGCATATATCTTTCGCCCCAGAGACATTTATGCATATTTTATACAGGAGAGGGGATCTTTTCGAACGTTCTATTTTTCCGCAAATGGAAACTTTCCTTTCACGTGTCTTCAGAATTTCATGCGATTCATTTCACCAAAAACCTTGAAAAACTTCCCAAAGGCCATTCAATTCGATCACAAAATTTAAAATGTCAACTTGAACTGCCAAGCAATAAAATGAAATCACATATGCGAAATAAATTATCTGTAAATTTTATAACCATCGATTAAGTTGTTTTAATAGCTATGGAATATTTAACAATATACAATATTCAATTTACAATGAGTTAATTCCTACAATATTCCTTTAATTCCATTTAAAATTCTTATTTGATATCAAGAAAATACAAGAATCATTAAAATACATGGAAATTTAAAATAAAGTGAAGTTAGGGAAAAAATATGTAATTTCTTACTAAAAGTAAAAGATTCTAAAGACATATATTCCTATAAGATATAGGATTGGGATATCAATTTCCTGGAACCAATTTGAAAACATTCAACTATTTCCACATTCTGATAGAACAGTGCGAATGTGGGAATTCGTCGTTTCTTAAAGAAATTAATAAATACCGATCATTGGCTGCGAAGCATATTATTAACTTGAATCTTAAAGATTCCAGTCAATGATTCTTCAAGAAGAAAAGAATAAAATAGTTTGAATCAAACACTAATCAAGGAAGATTAGGCACGATATTTAGCGCTGAAGCAAAATTGGCATTAATTTTGCTTTAGATTCAATTTGTTTATATTAAATGATTAAAAATTCTATTAAACCTGAATATTTCATTAAATTTATCCAAGTTTTTTCGATACAGCTCGGCTGATTACCTCAAACATCAGACGTCAAGTATGTTTCAAAACCTTCACTTGGAAACGAGATTCTTTTCGCGCCGGTATATCATCTTATTCTAAGCTTCAGGGTCACGTCTCTTCGTTTTTGTGTCACCAGAGTGCAGCACTATTCACTTCAGTCCCTATTTCAGAATGACAGGGACATCATTCTCCACAATATCTGCCTCGATGATTGTGGAGATCGTCATTTTTGCCTTTTCAGAGCACGTAATGGCGCTCTTGCAAGGCTGCCTGATCGTAACACATCTCCCGTACGGTCTCGTATTTTCCATTTAAGAGACGATTTTCCGATTTCGATGCACGGCTCTCGCTTTTGTTTTGTCAATTTCACTCCACGGGCACCGTTATTGTCCCCATTTCTTCCTAAACTTGAGTCGAAGATGGAGCGAAATATTTTAAGTAGTCGAAATCGTTACAACGGCGCAAGTGTAGTAGTCTCTTGCGCTGCTTTTAAGGCGGCCCCTTGAGTACTTTGCACTCCACGTGTCAACGATTACTGGAGGAAGGAGAAGTAGTATGGGAAATAGCACGCGGTAATAGTGTCGTTAACGTTTCTGTCATACAATACCCTTTAAACAGTCAAAATTTAATTTCGGCTCGATTTTATTTCAAGTTAAATCATGTCCATAACTGAAATTCAATAGTAAATATTAAATTTGTGAATAATAAAATATATGAAATTCTCGCGATAGGCACAATATTTCTATATTCTAAATTTGCAATTACATTCACAGTTTCAAGAAAATAGGACAATAAATGAGACTAGTATTGCAGATGTATAGTATTTATACTTTTCACGCAAGATATACACATAATAAAAAATAAATGACATAAAATAATAATTATTCTATAATTGCATAATAAATGTATATTTTAGTTCTTCAAAACATATTAAATTACATAGAGCAATCATTCAAAAATATAATTATTTAATCATATTTTCATTTAAACATTCTGAAGTGGTATATTTATAAATTTAACAAAATAATTTTTATTTTAATGCAGAATATAATTCATGACTACAAGTACGCTTAAAGGGGATAGCAAAACAAACACCGAATAATTTAGATTTTTCACTGTGTTTTATTTAATATAAAGAATTCAGTGACTTGAAGGAACACATCCCATCACCGATATTGATTTTGAATAGATAATGTAACCAATAATTGAGGCAATACTGTTATGTTCCACATCCAAAAATGTCTTCCAATATTTTTTCCAGTTATCTATTTCCAAATTAATCTCTATTTACGGGGCGTATTTAATATCACGATGATTTTTTTAGAGAAGGCGGCTTTTCAGTTTTAATCTCGCCTGCCTAACTGTAGTAATTAGACTTTGAAGGACTTCAGATATCGATTTAAATTAATCTACCAGGCTGGTAATCGTTTCTGCTGGATTGACATAGCGTTTTAATTGAATTATATCCTTTTTTACAATGGAGTTGTATATTTAAGCTTTTATAGGTATCTCATGAAAGCGTATCGGCGCATTTTCATCAAACTCGTTTATAGTTCCAATCTTTTAATCTCCTTACTTAATGAGGTGAGACATGAACTCTATTAAGCAGTGGCAGTAAAAATACTACAGAAAACTAATTTGAGGCAAAACACTTTCAGCTTTTTACCTTGCTTCCAAACTTTTAATCGATTCCGTCGTGGGCTTAAAGATGTTGTTGCCTTAAGCTTAAAAGCAAAAATAGAGTTACTGCCTTTCTTGCTGAAGTATAGGATTTACGAGTATTTTGAAAAGTGTTTTTTTGTTGCGTAAAATAGTTATTTTATAGAAATTTTTTTATTATTAGTAATCGTAGCGTAAATATAACATAATACTATGAAATATATTTGACTTAAAGTTGCAGTAGTATTTTTTGTCTTTACGTAAATGCGTAGAGTAAACTTTAATCAAATGAATGACTAGTTATGTTTTATTTTGATTTGGAATCCTGATCATTTTTACCTATGCTTTAAATGGATGGTTTTATTGATGGGTAATTTTAGAGAGAAACTTGATGGTACTGCAACGTAAATTTGTGTCGCAATAGCCAGGCATTCATCGCGAGAAACCATTTGCAATTTTGACTTTCCGACATATAGATATAAGTTTGTCCCACGTTCTCTAGTTGGCTTTAAAAGGTGGGCGAAAGAAGATAGATGACAGAAAGTCTAATAAACGAAATAAATTTCATTATATAGGGAATATTAAGACAGATAGACCAACCGAATATTAGAAAACTTATTGTGACCGAACAAGTAATAATTACTCACACAACCAAATGCTCACATTGATAGGTCCGTATATTGAGGCATTCTCACAATTTTATTGCTTCCAAAATAATTATTACTAATATTATCGCATATTAAGAAATAAAAGTGTATTTTTGTTTAACAAAGCCTAGTTAATATTATCGCATAACCTTAAAATAGGTTAGATGAAAGAGGAGACTTTTTTAAGTCTCAATCTCGCCCACATAAAGACGTACAAAAACTAATATATGCCTAGCTAATGTTATTAATTATTTGCCGTATATTGTAAATAAAAACCTACATTGTTAATGCCTATTATTTGAATAACAGAAATACGAAGATAAACTATTATCGCAGTAATAAAACTATTCGTGCTTAAGTTCCTCACAAACTCGTTCCTGATTATGTAATTACCCTGCCATGTAAGGCATGAGTGAAGTCAATAGAAATTGAATTGCCATTTACCTCGTGCGGATAAGTCATGTAACCAAGATTTGAATGTAGGGAGGGAACTACATGTATAAGCGCATCTCTCAGTTACTCGACCAGTACATACACGCGCTACGTACCCCATCAGTCACGCTCTCCTCCCAAATATCACGAATCCCACACTCGAAACTTTTGCTTCCTTCTGCATCCCCGTGTCGAGCGGCCTAATAGGCATATCTCCATCGGAGTTTCTCACGCATTAATGAGGTCCTATCGCCAACGACTAGCGGCACCATTGTGCCCGTCACCACGGTGTCGCCGCTGACCGCAGCCCTCATTCGAAAGGGCGCCACCCTAGCGTCACCCTTGTACAGCGAAAATTGTTTCCATTGTGTAATTTCTCGGGCACCCATTACGGACGACAACAGGCCCACCTCGCACAAAAAGGAAGGCAATTTGATGCGTGCGCGTTACGGCGGAGCGTAGTTCGGCGCTGTTCATTGTATCGAGAGAATTCGATACGGGTGTCGGTGGACCAATTGGAGATCCGTAAAAAAATCTCCCGAAAGGAGGGCGGAAGATAGGGTTTGTAGCGGGAGTGAATGGAGAATTTTCGTAGCGATATCACTGGGAGCCGTTTCGTTATCCCTCTATGGGTCAAAAGAGAAATGTCTGGGTCTCCGGTCCCAGTGACAAATACACTTTCCTGGGGAAATACTTTTTCTTTTTGGAGGTCGGAAGTAATAAAGTAGAGGATGAAATTGGATGGGGATGTACGTAAAAGGCAGAGAAGTGTTAGAAGAGCATCTGTGGCTGGCAAGGGCTCCTCGAGATCGATATGTTTCCGGGGACCTGCCTTCAACGCGTGGATGTGGAGTGATATGCTAGATAAGGGAATGAACTAATGTCGCCTATTTACAAAAGGTGAGAATCATCTATCAAGTCTTACGTATCAAAACTGAAAGGGGTCCTGCTTCGTTCCCTTATTGATTTAAACTCTTCTCCATAAATTCCATACATTTCCTATATGCTCCCAATAGTAGTTAGAGTAGTAGATACATAGTTAAATTTTTCGTGTTTTACTGTTTATGCTAGTAATGGTTGCTAACGAAAAGTTTAAGAATCATTCTTTTTCTCAATTATGTTGAATAGATTACAATAATTTCTTATTTTTTTTAACTGTCATGTAATGCTGCCTGCCACTTTTCATTTTTTTTTTCAAATCTGTGTTTTTTTGCGTTCTATCCGTATTTATTTTGAAATATATTTTAATTAATCGCTGTAGGATCATATAATTCTGTAATAATAACAGGTAATACAAATTTATTTGAAACCTGATTTTTGACAGTACGCCTTTCGCAGTTTTCTTAACATTATTTTATTCGTATATGTTTATTTTCAGAAACTCCTATGAACCAGCAAAATTCGCCATTTTTTCTGAGCAATGCGTTTCTACAATTACGACTGTACTAATTCGGAAGATCGATTTCCAATTTTAGTTTTTTTAACACTTTGAATCTCCTTTTGCGTAGGTTTATTAATTTAGTTATTTAATATCAAAATATTTATAAATAATTCCTTTTTACTTTTTTAGAGCGTTACACTGCTGGGCCTAAGCCGTGAGAATGAATTTTAAAATCCAGGCAATCCACTCACGATAATATTTCATTGCAGGCGGGTTGCCTGGATTTTAAGATTTTTTCTTTGAAGTTTGAGTCCAGCGGTGCAACCTTTTTGCGAGTAGCAAATTAAGTTGTATTGAAATTGAAATTTTTTCAGCCAAAAAAGCAAATTGAGAAAAATATCAGGATTAAGTGATGGGACCGCCCGCCAAGCGGGTTCGAGTGCAGCGCGGGGTCTGAGGCTCCCGCAACACTAAATGTACGGGTTCGATTCAAACGAAAAATCGAAGTTAGGATGAGGTGAAAAGCCTCCGGTGGGGAATTGGCGGCCCACTAATCCCGTAGGGACCCGACCGGATTCGAACCAAGCAGCGCCGCACCCTAGTCGCACCTTGGTGCCTCGACCCACTGCGCCACCAGTCAAACGCTTAAAGCTGCGCAGAATATTGAAGTGTTTCAGGGAAGGAGGGGAGGGAATTGAAAACGTGCTTTTCTTAACATTTACTTTTAGTTTTTCGTAGGATTCGCTAACGACTGACCAGCTGTCCTATCTTCCATATTTCTATTCATAATCTATTAGATAATTTATTTTCTTGCCTTTTCTTGTGCTGATTTTTGGCTAAATCGGGCTGATTAAAATAAACTGCTACATGGTCGTATGTTTGACTCGGTTATTTGCAATTGTAAATACAAATCTCAGAAAATTGTCTCATCTCAAATAATTTATTTTAAGTTTCTGCTTTTACTTCTACAAGGAGTTAGAATTCAATTATATGTATTGAATAATGAGCTGTAAAACTGCATGAGCTAGCTTTCAGCTTACTATCTGGTCGAGTGGACAGTTTGATCATAACCACTCAATTTTATATATTTCTTATTGGTTTGAACAAAACTATAGAAATTTTGAATTGCAACAACTTTCCAAGAACAAAATTATAATCTTTATTTACGATCCCTTCTTTTGGTGTTCGCATTAATTTTGAACGACTATTCTTTCTAATATAATATTGCGATTGAATTTCAGCTTACTAACCATAAAAATGTTCTTTGCATGTATTTAACATTGGTACACTTTGACTTCAGGAGTTTATCAAATCGTGCTTGTATTAATAATAATTATTTTATACAAATAATTTATTTCTAGGCAAGAGGTAGTAACTGTATGTCCACAAAAGAATCAAGTCATTTCTTATTTAACATTAAGATATTATTCACAAGTGGTTTTAATGGATACTATTCAGATAAATTGCCAATAAAATTGCTAATAAATAAATTAAATGAATATACATCTTGCCAATCATAGTTATGAAATATAACATCGAAGTTAATTAAAATTTTTGGCAAAATTTGTTGATTAGTAAAACTAAAAGGATTATAGTCTTCTCCCCACCAATTAATTTTACGACAGAAGTTAGCTGCGTAAATTTGTAGGTTGATTAAATGAGCCTGACTCAACTTCTTGTTTGGTAAATTTATCTATCAATCTTTCCATTTTCCTGGTGGAAGACCCAGGTTAGGTATAACCTCTGTATTGAATAAACTCAATATGGGAAGGCGATATCTCGCTGTAGCTTGTAATAATGGCGTGACGATGCTATCAAAGCATGTCGCATCAAATTTACTTCTACTCTGCATGCCAACGAAGCGTTTTCCTTCCAACCCCATACTGATATTCCTGTAATGAGAAATTTCGGAAGAACTTATTTTTCTCACTACCCCGGCCTCCACTCAGATCAAAGGTAATATCGTGAAAAAAGCGGGCAAAATTTCCAATACGCCCTTCTTTCCAAAGTGTTTTCCAATACACTCTTCTTTCCTAATATTCTAAACTTCTCCTCTCGTTTGTCCATATTTAAACACCAGAGCGAACTTTCTCCTTCCTTTATTATTTTTCTTTTGGGAGGATTCCGAAGCTCAAAATTCTTTTGGGTTATTATGAAGCTTTCTTGACTAGTTTAGAGATGAACTGTAAATCTATGATATTGTAGGTCAAACCTTTCTCATCGTCAAGCCATTTTGTCAACGAAAGGTTTTTCAGCTAATGTAATCTTAAAAAAGTATGGAAAATCTTCGCCAATGCTTCGATTTCATGAAAAGTAGATACTTATGTAAGCAATTCCCATGGACTATCTAATCGTTCCTTGTAAAAATCTTTTTCGAATCTCGAATTATTTGTATTTAAAATACTTGTTAATTGATAAATAGAGAAGACCCTTATACCACATCTGATAATGTCGAAACGTATCAAAGTGGATCGTGTTAAATAATCTATGGGTATTTTTGTAAATAGGAAGTTGATTGAAGTTTTAAAGTTATCAATTATCAGCTTAACTTGAACGCCAAACATTTCGATTTATCTTCTTGCTTCATCTCTAATATTATATTCCACTGTAGAAATTAGTTTTTAACCAGAATTGGAAGGCTGACTATAGGGAAATTTAATTTAAGGATTTCTGAAAGTACTTACATTGTGCTGTGTATGCAATGAGTTCTTCAGTCCGGCAACTTGTAGCCAATGTTCTTTTTCAATCATACGAATTGTCTATATCTTGGGTGGGGAACCTGCTGCTTGCCGGCCACAGGTGGTGTCTTTGGAGTTTCTATGCAAAATTTGAATTACTTCTTGAGGAAAAACTAACTTTCTATTCTCATTTGAGGATTTTTGTGTAGAGTAAGATAAATGTATAGTTTTAAAATCTCGATTCCCACACATCTCGAAATATCGACGATACCAATTCGAACATTTGTAGCTCTTGATCTATTGAAGTTTTCGTTACCTTGGTATTCATACTTTTCGAAGTTTCAATCTTCTGGATTTCGCTTTCAACTTCAAACATCGCTCTTTCGTGCGTTGAAGCCTTACTAAATCCACCCCCTGCATTTCTCCTTCATGTCCCACTATCTCTGACCCTTTAATCCTCTCGTATCCCTTCAATACACGCATGCCATCACCATCCCGACCATAAAGGCTTCTCATAATTCATTCTGCGTCCGGTGGTTGCGGCGAGATAACCGCTGCTCCTCTGTAATAGAGCTGCTGCACCACCGATTGCTACGCGGAGAAGCGGATGGATTCTGAAATGGAATTGCTTTACGTTTTTTCTCTTCCTGCGATTATAAAAGAAGTGAAGAGCGTATGTTAGAAGAACGTGGAGATTGTTAAAGGCAGTTGATAATAGCTTAACTCATTTTTCTGTCACTCCGTAAAAATTTTCTATCCTTATGGGCATAATAAGGTGTAGGTTGAATAATCCCATATATAGAGGCCGTAGGGAACACGTATTTGAAATCGAACCTCTGCAGCAATGAACGAACTGGGGAAGGTATTCTTTTTTAAAAAGAACTGTTAATGATTGGAATGGTTTACTCTCGGAAGTTTTTGAGCCTTTTCATGACAAGTCTTGACAATTTAAACCAACGTTAAATCCAGTTTGTGTAAGTTATGTACTTAAATCCTGTTTCTAATTATCCTGTTACTAATTAATCATGTTTTTATTTAATCCTGTTTTTAACTGACGTGTTGATAATGTAATTTTGACTTCGTTAATGCAAACAAAGATATGTATTAGCTGGCTAATGCTTTGTCTTTGTTTTACCTTGCCACCAGGCTTATGGCCTATTTGCAAGGAATTTTTATAATAGTAATAATATTTTGTAACAGAGGGTAGTCATGGAACGGATGCACCTCTTTAATGGCACCAAAGATGTCATCTTTCGTTTATGTGTTTTTATAAGAAATCATTGTATTCACTATTTGTATAGGTTGTAATGGATAGAGAATCTCTTGGTTAGATGTATAAATGATTTAAATTAAGTTCTTTGTAGTTTATATATTTCATTCTTCCTTGTTCATTCCTGTATAATCATACCTATTTGTATTCGGAATTATAGGATACAAATTCCATCATTGATGTTCAATGATTCGTTGATATTATAGAAATGTATATAATTTGTATTTTCTCTGATGATCTGACAAACCCTTATCCAAAACGGAGAGGAAAGCAAATCTATTTCTTAATTTTCCAGATTGAGGGTGGGTAAATTAATGTTCTTTTGATTAAGTAACCATTGCATACCACTGATCGTTACCCGGATTGATCTATATTTATTTATTGCATCCACTTTGGTAGTTATATGTTGATGGGTTTTGAAGTTAAATGTATATTTCTGTAGCCGAAATATTTCGAAATTAAATTGCGGTTTGCGGTTGCTTTGGTATCCGAAATAAAAGGCGAAAACAGAAGTGATTGATAAAAGTCCCTCTTACCAAGAGGGTTTAAGGGCGTGTTAAAGTATCCTTATACAATCCTTTTCTTTTTCACGAAGTTATGTTGAAAGAAAAAAACTTCGGTTGTTGTGGTCGCCATCTAATACCGGAAGTACCCACGCCCGGAACCGAACCTGCGTCAATAAGATTAGCACCAGCGGAACATACAGTACTTAATCTCCTTTGAAGCCCTTGGCGTGGATTTTGAGTTTCAATATTCATCAAGCATACTCTCATAACACCTCACAGATATTTTCGACCGTTCTCATCTACCAGCATCCAGGAAATGCAGCGTAAGCATTGACATTAAAATTCGTGGAAACAAGCACATTTTTTGAAGAGAAAATCCTGACGAACATATTTTATATTCCCTCGTCTATTCGTTGATGATTTTCCTTTGTGTGCGATATCAAACAGACGGATTAGGGAGCGGAAGTAGAGGCCGCAGGATGCTAATCCAATATTGTACTAACATCGTGGGTTTGGCATTTTAGCCATCTTTGTTCTCTGGTCGTTGAAATTTCTGTATGCCTCAGGACGGACTTTATTGGAAAGCTCATTCGTTTATTTGGGTATGTAGAAATTAATCTCTTGTACTTCATTGGAAGTGTATAATCTTCCCTACGCAAGACAGCGTGAGCCAATTATACCTGCAAATGTAGACAGGATATTTAGAGTCCGAATGGATTAAAAAATAAAATAAATAATTGTTGGATTAGTATAGTATTTATCACTCAATTTTAGGCAAGAACTATCAATATCTTGAGTTCTGATCAAAAACTAACTCTTCAAAAAGAGTAATTATCTTGCTAGTTTCTTTGTCAATGGCGCAGAAAATAACGAGTGAAAAAGAGATAGAAGAAGGTTTTAAAACAAACTATTATCCGAATTATATATTAAAGGGTTTAGCAAAAACTTGCGTCAAAGTTTTGTTACAGGTGCGAAATATTTACGTTTACGTTAAATGTTGCAATACTTGTAACTCGTGGCTTTTAAATTTGGGCGTTGCTTTCAGCCGTGAAAGTATGGCTAAGATCGATAAAGAATCATAAAAATAACAGGAAAGGTGGGTGTGTCTCATTTTGAGCTGACATATTGGTTAATTTATGAACTCGTGTTAAATGGTAAGAAATGAAGATTTATAGTTACAGAGTTAACCTTCTGTAAAATTAAAGGAGCCTTTTTATAAGTTATGCATATCTTTGCTGTTCGAGTTCTTAAATGTATTTTTGTTTTGCCAGGCACGTGGTGACTTTTCCAGCTTTCCCGAGTCATTTATACTGCCTTCACTGCTACGGAAGCAAGTCTCATGTCCCGAGGGTACAGTTCTACTTCACCCCTTGCAAGCAATCACCTGCCTCGAGTCATTCCCTGCACGTGGCGAAAGGTTTAGAGTTGGATTTGACAACTTCTTCGTTGACGTTACTTTAGATCATATAGATAATGAGTATGATAGTATGTGTATGGGCTGTAAATCACCCTTTATTCGATACTCATTTTAATTCATGATTCACCATCATCATTCTTTATCATAAAATTCACCTAACTTTATATATATATTTTAATTTAGCCATAACATAAAACCTGTGTAATAACGGCCTATAAATAGGTGATTTATTGAAAAATCAATTCGAAATGACTTACTTGGGTAGAAATACATGACGAGGAATGTAGAAACACTAGCGCTGTTATATATTTTTTCAATGTTTATGGAGAAGACTACATATTCCTGGGTATACCCATTTCATATTCTGCTGATAAGTTTAAGATTCGGTACGTATTCCTTATATTCGTTGCGACTGAATTATGGGTTATACGTTTCTTTTAACATTATCAGGAGATTTTATACTTGGCGCAATATCCGTCAGACATATAGTCTCAACGCTTCCTGTTCTGATTTCAATTAGAATATAATATAATATGTATCAAATAACTGCCTTGCAGAATAATATATTTGTTTATCAAAACGGTTTTAAAATATTTCGAGAATACTACATGGTTTATAGACAATTTTTTGTCTCATATCAATTGTCCGATTATTTTGAACTAATATATCTATATATTACGGACTGCAATGAATAGATTTAATCTTTCCTTAGTATAATAGATCATACTTTTTCTCTAGCTACGCACATATGGTGTGATTGTTCCGGTTTCAGAGTTTCCAAGTAAGCATCGTAAGTTCACTTAAAAAAATGCATGGAAATGTGTGATTGCCATTTCTTTTGAAATATTTGATTATTTAAATTAGTTATCTTTTTAATTGATAACGCGATCAACAAAAAATCAAGGCTAAATAGAATACTGTTGCATGTATACCAAAAGTAGCATGATACGTGTCTCTTATGAAATGCTTTTAATGAAGTCACTCTAGAAATAGAGGTACAAAGAGTGAAACCACCTTTTCTGTTTATAGCGGATGGAATTATTTTTTGGGGAACGTTAATTCTGTCGAAAGAGTACAAATTTCACAGAAAGAGTTACCGCTAACAGGAGAGGAGAATGAAAACTGTTGACCACACAAGTTTTGACAAATAAGTGCATGGCAATGTGAGAATGCCATTTATTTTGAAAGATTTAATTGATATTAGTTAGTTATTTTAAAATTATTTTAAATGAAATCTCGATAGAATACTTTCCTGTATATACCAAGTGGCACGAAATACGTGGAAAAGCTTTCAATTGAGTTATTTCTGAAATGGAGTGAAAGAAGCACCTTCTTCCTTTAAAGTGGGTGAAATGAATCTTTGGGGAGCGTTGTTTCTATCTAAATATTTCAAATTTCGCAGAAAGAGTTGCCGTTACCTGAAGAGTGGAATGTCTTGCTTTGATTTATCTTCTATTTTCGGATCACCTCGGAGAAAAATTTATCCCGGGATAGCCTTTATGGAAAGTAATTACCGAAAAACAAAAAGATCATTTTTTAACGGGCTTGCGTCCCGCTCTAACGGAAGAGGGATGAAAACCCTGCCGATAAAAAAAATCTGTTACCCTCGCGGATGACGTCATATTCGTCACATGTAATCCGACCTTTTGGGCCACCTACGCCAGAGGCGTCAATTCTTTAACCTGAAAAGCGCGTCGTTTTGGGAACGATCAAAATGTCACCGCCGACAAAAAAAAGCCCGAAATACCGATTTTCATTCTAAAGAGCCTTTCTCTACGAAAAAAACTTACGGTTGTGTATACGGCTTATATCAAAGTTCTTCGACCCTCCCCCGATACATCCAAAATGATGATTTTTAAGTAGCTTGCGTTAAGAAAGTCCGGTTTGAAAAGGCAGGGCCGCTGAGCTCCTTCGTGGTTCCGAAACCGCGGAAAGTTTTAGTGCCTCCGCTGAATACAGATTTAATGTTTCGTTCCTTCGACTGTTGCATATTCAGTAAAAATTTTGAGCATCTGCGTTGGATCGGAAAAGTTGGAATTTATATGTGACGAGCTTATTACGGAGCTGAGAATGTTTTCGTTAAAAATTTTGCAATCTTTAGGTATATTTTTTACTTCGTACAAGTGTTTTAGAAAATAATATAATTTGGATTTGTACGCGACGGCATTGTATGAAATTAAAAAAAACTTCTTGTTTCTTCCTCTACCTTTCTCTATTTGCATTTCCTCGCTCTTTAATTCCTCTTATTGATTCAATTTCAATAACGACCAATTTAAACCGCAAAAGTCCTTTCTATCCTTCGAAAAATTTAAAAATCTCTAATAGCTGTCCATTTTTTACTCTAAATAAGCATTTGCTTTAAAAATCAAATACAATTTCTCAACAAATCTGTTGGGAACTTTTTAATATCAATATTAATTTAATTATCGAGGTGCTTGCTCGGGTTCATATAGATAAATAAATATCCTAAATAAATACAAATTCTAAAACTTGTGAAAATCTTCGTGAAGAAAGAGTATTAGGCAGTTCAAGTTCTTCAATTCTCAAGTATCTCTGAGGACGAGTTTAAATTTGAAATGAACCTCATGCAATTGACAGTAATGTTACTTAAAAGTTTTATGCAAACGAGAAATCGGGAATTATCTCAGCTTCAAGAAAATTTTATCCATTGAGAAATTTAAGCCCTACGTCTGAGTTGGGTGTATTTTGTTCTTATAGAATTCAGGTTATTCTGTAACCTTACGTATTATGGGACGTAATTATAATATAGAGTAACTACATATTACTTAAAAGTAGTTGATGTCTGTCTGTCCTTAGTAAATTCAGGCGAATATAAATTCGGAATCTCCATCTTTCATACAGATAAAGGAACGACTATTCACGAATGAGGATATAAAAATGTTATAAATGTTTGAGGCAATTCAATAACAGGTTTTCCTTGTGTGGTACCTGTATTCTACTTTTTCTCAACTATTCTTATTTTCAATCTCTTCTTTCGTTAAGAGTACGTATATATATTTTACACATAAAAAGGATATAATTAATATAATTGTTAATATATTATATTATACATTACAACATGATCGAAGTTCTCTTAAAGGATAAGCGGATCACTAATGGCTTACTTGTGGCTTGCCGTGGCTTACAAGTTGGGAATCCATGTCCTAGGTCATACTAAATCCCAGAGCGTGGTAAGGTTTACACGTGTACGCAAGTGTACTCGTGTAATTTAGTTTGTTTGCTCGTTTAGTTAACATGCACGATCTCAGTGATCAAACAATCGGAGTACAAGAAACACACGCTGGAAATATATATAAGTATAAATATATATGTGTAAGATTGTATTACAATTTATTGTATGTATCAGTGTCTGCCCTGTAATTTTTTTGTTGGGCGAACTTAAAACACAATAAATAAAATAAAAAGAAAGTCATCGCAAAGAGTTTCCAGTAGCGCAAAAGACAACAGATTTCCGCCCATCGAAACGAGTAAATCCGTCATAATTTGAGATTCATTTTCTTCTTAGGTAAACTCAGGAAGGGCAAACACACGTAACAAGAAAACGAGGGTTTAAAAATACCGGGAACGTAAGCCGATAGTCATTGGGGAAGAAAGTCTCCCGCGGTGCAAAAAACAGGACCGAAACTCGCAATGAAGGTAAATCTGTTATCATCTGTCTCCATCTGATTCTCTCTTTGCGTCTTCATCCTCGTGGAGAAAAACAACAGTCGGAAAGTCAGCTTTTTTGTCTCCCTTTGGCTCCCCTTCCTCGTCCTTGGCGAGGGCCAATGGAAGAGAGGTAATTCCCAGAGGAAAGAATCGGACAAAGTTATTGCCCAAAGGGTGAATATAGGGCGTTTGCGAAGTGGGCGGAGAGTCCACTCCCGGTGGGGTGGGTAGGGCGGGGTTCGAAAGGAATGCAGACCTTAAAGAAGGAAGGGTTGGGGTGTAATGGCGAAGCCGAGAATTCCTTGGGAAAGAAAGGAAGAACGGTGAGATAAGCCTCTATGTGTGTGTGTGTGTGTGTGTATAGGATGGGATTTTTTCTCCAGTCGGGAAATATCAAAGATATCGAGTATTGAGGAATGAAAGAGATGGGGATATCGCTGTAAACGGAAGCCTAAAGGAATCGGCGCTGTTTTATTTCCGAGCTGGTACGTCCATATAAGTTGTTTACCCTGGATATCCGTACTTTACCTCACTTCGCCTTTAGGATTTCTCCGTTAACCTTCCATGCAGCAGTACAGAGAGGAATAAGACTGAGATTTACCCTGAGGAAAAATCCTCGCGGCTCATTTCGTTTCGAGCTTTCAATAAAGTTATACGCGTACGAGACTCTCTAATTTTAGGTTGTTATTTTATTTCCGCTCGATTTTCAGCGAGTTTCTTTTTAGTTTTTGTAACGGATGATAAAGTGGTCCCTATTAAACCAGTTCCCGGTTACTTTGATTTCCCCCGAACAATCGCTGTTTTGGATGTCTGCGTTACCTAAACAAAATTCCAGACATGGTTTTGTATATTTCCGGGTTGTGACCAACGATTATGGTTTCAGTCGTTAAAGTGGTCGATTCAAAGATACTTATGATATACTTATTTTTCTGATTTTCTTAAATTTGAGCGTTAACAGTTTGGATGTTTCAATCCGATCAAGGTATTGGTGAATTTGAATATCCAAGCTTCATTCAGATCTTCAGGTAATTAATCTACAACTGTCATTAAGTATTACTTATAGCATTAGTATTTATTTGAAAATGGGAAAAAAGAGCTGTAGGGGAGTATTCTTCATGATAAATCTACATAATTTAGCTTATTTATCGAGGTCTTGGATTGTTAGAATCGAATTGCACATTGTTTTTACCACTACTTCCATATGACCAATGTTTTAACTCCAGTATCAAATGAGAGTCCCATTACCTACGATATCGGCGGTACTCAGTGAAATTTATTCTATAGAAAGAGCAGAAGTATTTACTCCGACCAATGTTGAAAATTGCGTTTCATCGGGACGGAATAAAAAGCACCTCATTAAAAATAATTTTCATGGAGCAAGCTTTTTAAATATATCAAATAACTTCCTTAATTTACGCTCAATTACATGTGCCGAGTGGAGCAATTAGCATGCTAATGGTATTTTCCCCGTGGACCTCCCATGCACGTAGAGCCCCACCCTGTCGTCCTTGGTTGAAACTCCCCTTCCCAGAGAGAAGCAGTCCAATTCAAAATCCAACTTTGACTAATGCAACCGGACGAAATAAAAGAAAGTTCGTGAGTGCGGCGAAACCGGCTTCCCGAGGCATTCGGTGTTGCAATGTTACAAAAATCTTTCACGCGTGCAATACATTACCGCCACTTACTCGATACGCCCTTCCTCTTAACAAATTGCTCCGATAACAGACTGTGAAATCGAAAATCCCCGGATGTGGTCCGAGTTGATCTGATAGTGGAGTCTCGTTGCAGAAAATGCTCACGTACGATAGGGAAGAGCGATGAAGCGGATGCGATGCATGAAAGAGACACATGCAGTGGAACACGATTGTGCAGTAATTGAAATCACGTGTTATAGGTGAGGCTAGGCATGAATGTGTTGTCACTGAGCTATCGTAGCATTTCCATCAAATAGACCTATTGTATAAACATCAGGTGATAGGGATATGGAATATTGGTTTTAATTAAAGGGTTGAATAGGTGGATGCTACGTAGTATGTTTGTATCAGATATTACTTATTCTTACGAGGCAACTCAAAATTTCCTCACCTTTGAATTATTTTGCCGTTTATATTAGAGAGATTATAAATAACATGCATCGGCAACAGAGGAACGGGTATGATTGTTGGTAGAGAGAAGTTCTAACAGACCTAATAAATTTAAAGGGCAGCAAAAAATTACGTGAGAATTTCAGAAATACAATAATATAAAACGGAAAGCCATATAAATGCTTTGTAATTCAGTTTGAAAGTTTTTGCTTCAATTCTTATTTCTAATCAAATGGTACTCCGTTATGAGAAGTATAATTAAGCAAACGGTTCTTTTCTATAGCTCTTCATTTTTTTTGTTTCATTTTTAAAATGCACCTGTCATTTTCGAGACATCTTGTTGCTTGTATTTAATATCAGTTATGTCACTGTTTAGATTTGGCAATTTTAAGAACATAATTCAATAATATTCTATTGAGGCAACTTGGCCGTTTGATTGATCATAGAGTGACGTGGAATGAAACTTTTCTCTTCGTGATCTTAATTCATTTCGTACTAATCAAATCAATTATACAAGGTAGTGAGAATAAACGATAAATGGCTGTTTTATAAATTACATCAACTGAGTATAAAATATATACCCTAAAAATTTCGATAACTAAAACGAAAACGATGGAATTCTTAGGAAGGTATCCAATTAGAACAAACATTGTTATTGAAAACCAAGTACTGTAACAGGTATCCAATTTCCAACATTTAGGATGTGATCTAACTTATGGATATGATAAAGATATCATAAATAAAAAAATCTGATGTGGCCAACACATGAATTTCTCCATATTTATTGAAAACAGAAGCCTATGCCGGTAATATATAAATAACTCCAAAACAATAAGTGTTACAGGAAAAAGTTTCATACGAAGGTTGTAGTAAAATACATTATCTATAACTTTGGTACAAAATTGTATATACCTACATTGCATTCTGACAGAGATATGTATGAAAAACTTCTATTTCTGGATAAACAACAACTTCCGGTAAACCATTATTCAAAAATAACTTATAAAAAATCAGTGTTACGAAGAAATGTTTCATACAAAAGTTGTAGCAAAGTACATTATCTACAACATTTATTGGAATTGTTTATGCCTACATTGCAGTCTGACAGAGATATTAAAGAAAAAAAATTGTCTTCCCGGGTAATCGGAACTTCCGGTTAAGCGATAATCATAAAAAACTAATCAACTCTTGGCATTGTTAGGAAAATACTAAATATGAATTTTGGAAATGATAGAATAATTACTTTTTAAGATAGAGCGCCCACAAACTTTTTTACTACAGACAGACACACACAGACAGACATGTTCGGAAAAATAGCGAAAACGAGCTCTATGGGCCCCAAAACATCTATTTCCGTCGAAATCTGGAGGTCGAATTTTTTTGCGAATTTTTGGTAAAACAAGAAAAGAAACCCAAATTAAGTTTTACAAGGTGATAGCAGTCCCTACTATGATGTATCCGTAAGAATGTTAACGAAACAATCTGGGAAGACAAGACTTAGTGGAAAGTACTATACTATTTAAATTTCTACATGATTTTCAACATAGCTCAATATTTTTAGGAAATGGGAGGGTCAAATATTCAGGTGAGATGGACTGCTAAATATAGTTATTGAGGGTTGACAACAAAAGGAAAATAAAAGAAGAGACTGCAAAGTTGGGGATGATAGATGAGTTAAAGTGTGGGATTAATTATTAAAAACCAAAGTAATTGCATTGAATAGGGAACATTGAGGCACAATAACCTTCCAAACGGTAGATCACTCATGAATGTAACATCCCTATGGATTCATGTGAACTTTTGTGGACTGTCAAAATTTACAAATTTTAATATCTTTGATTTGATTCGAATCGCTGAAATTAAGCACTCCAAATATCCTTGGTCATAAGCTTCCTTATCAAGGTTGGCTATTCTAGCCTACCTGAGGAATTCAACCGAAATATCACGGTATTAGGGGGTTAGTCGGAAAGCCGATTGAACCGAAATGGCTTTCGGCCCATACTTTTGCTAAAGGCGCAGCAGGTTCCGCAGACTGGTTAAACAAGTGGAATAAGTTCTTAAGAAGGTCGTCGTTTCGACCTTTCTTTTGTTAACTGACAAGTCGGCTCCACTCCATCCGAGTCCATAGAAGGCTCTGGATAAGCGGATTTTTTCCTTTTTAAGG
Source organism: Sympetrum striolatum (assembly GCA_947579665.1). Taxonomy (NCBI): domain Eukaryota; kingdom Metazoa; phylum Arthropoda; class Insecta; order Odonata; family Libellulidae; genus Sympetrum; species Sympetrum striolatum. The sequence continues at coordinate 80,475,806 of OX388346.1, forward strand.
AGAAGTTCACGGCGACATTCGCATTCTTTAACTGAACTTTGTCGGACGGCGACGGAATCGCAATGAACTGTACCGTTGTCTCGGACAATTGGGGGAAGGATGCGATTATTCTTTTGGGGTGACTTTTTACCGTTTCCCGTCACGGGTTGAATCCTTTATGGGGAGCTCGAATAGCGAGTTCTTAGGGCGAAAACTATTTTTAGGGGACACATCTCGTGCAGGAATATCAGTCGTATACGTAGTTTCAAATAGCGAGTACCAAAATATTTACTACTGAAATAACACATAATGGGAGTATATTTTTCACAAATATTTCACTTTTGAAATTGAGGTAAGGTATACGAATCTACTGAACATCAATTAATCTTAGTTAGGATAACCTATTCTAATAATAGGGTTTATCTCCTTCAGGGTAAAAACTCTTTTCCTTAATCGCTTAACGATTTATATCACAGTTAACTCTTTATTCATTGTCAATACAATTTCACGAAGTGAGTGATTTCACACCCGATTTCATTGTTTGCAGTTTTCCTTTATTTATTTAAATAAATTTCATAGCAGCATATTGACTTTTAATTGGCTATAATAACAAAGAAATTATGATATATAAACAGTATATTTGTAGTTGTATGATTTTTTAGATTATTCATTTGTTTTTGTTATGAGTGATAACAGAAGTATGCATTAACTTTTACTTAAGTATAGAGTATATTAATTTATTAATATTATATATATATATTAATATAGAGTGTATTAATTTTAACTTAAGTATAGAGTAGTAAAGTATGTACACTCCTGGCCAAAATTAACTCAGCACCTCCCTAGCGATCCTTACGGCCGGTGCTGCGTTAATTTTGGCCAGGAGTGTACATATAATACAAAAAATATAATATAGTATAGTGCCATAGACATAGTAGTAGCAGTATAAAAAATTCCTTGGGGAAACACGCTCAAGAATTTAGAATTAAAAAGACAGGAAAGTCGTTCCTCTTGGCAGTGCCACAAATTTCCTTTAAATTAGTAATCGATTTGGGAACAAAGGCATCTTACTTAATTTCATGGAGATTTTATCTCGTTACTCCAATTTACGTTGTGCAGGAAAGGTCATTCACAAGGGAAGAGTATATGCACTGTGTTCCCACCTTTCTGTCTATTACGGGAATGATAAAAATGAATTATGGGAAGCCATTTCAGAAGATAAAGGGGGTAGAGTAAATCTGCTTCCTGTTACTCTTATTTCACTCGCGTGGACCGTTATCTTCCGACGCTAGCTGCGAAGTGGCAATTACGGCATGCAATCCTACAGTTAATTAAATTTCGAGATTGAATTTGTGCGACGAACCATTAAAATTCCACTTCTGTTTAGTTCAAGATTTTCAACAGTAAGTTAACCCAGTGCTTCATGTCAAGGATCTATGACTTTTGTATCCTCTGGTAGATATCGTCAATTTGGGAAAAAGTTGGACATTTTTATTTATTTTTATTTACTAGTAAATATCAACAATCAGCACGAGGCCAATTACAGTTGACGATATAACAAGAAGCAAGGAAAAATCAAGAATCAGTGAGAACAAAATATAACAACAAATCAACAATATAAAATTAATTTAAAAAATGAATAAAATTATAAAAAGTCAATCTCTTGCAACCATATTTTGTATGGATTTAAGAGGAGAGAAGAAAGGATCGTTGGAAGAAAGGGAGTTGAAAATTGAAGGAATACGGAAAAAGAGTGATCGTTTTACAGTTGATAGACGAGGAGTACTTAGAGAGAAGGTATCAGATAGGCGAGTTGTTCTCGAAGGAACTCGGAAAGAGAAAAGAGAGAGTAGGAAAGGAGAATTGATCTTGCAGTTAATTATATTATATAGGAAGTTGATGTCGGAGGAAGTATGAGAGGCTTTGATAGTAGGAAGATTGAGGCGATTTAGAAGATGAGAATTAGGCATGTCTTTGCAAGAAGACGCTCGAAAACGGACTATTTTTAAAAAGAAGTTTAAGACATGATTGAGAGTGGAGAGGTTAGAATTGGAAGACATGGTCCATATTGGAGAGCAATAAGTGAGAAGAGGAAGAACACAGCTTGGGAAGCAGGTGCGAAGAGAGACTGGGTCCCTGATGTTCGTAAATCTGTATAGCATCCCCAGGCGAGACATGGCTCTTTTTTAACATACTTTATATGCTCAGAGAAGATTAGCTTTTCATCAATATTTAAGGAATGTGTTAAGTAAGTGTATAAATGAATATTCTAATACAATATAATTCCAATCTAAAGGTCTTCTCGTAAAGCCAAATATGTGTGTAAGTTCTATCGTTCGATATAAAAAGAAGTACAATTATATTTATGATATAAATCCAGTTTGATAGAAAGCCTAAACAACGGAATTCTTGTTTTAACTAAAGGAATCCATCATTTGAAGCTTTCCCAATGGAATAGTTTAGTTTCGAATCGGCTCTTTTAACGTTAAGTAAGAGATTCTCCGTAGATGAAAGTAAGTGTATAAAAGATTCACAATGTTTATTTTAAACTTTAAGTAAAGCATTCAATATAAAAGCTCCTGCATTAACGATGCTTAATTGAAAATTTGCGGAATCAACTTACCGGCGAGGGCGTTGAATGTTCTGAGAATTCCTTTGAAAAAGATTCTTGCGGGGTATAGGAGTATTGCGCTAATTAACTCTCATGCTATTTTATAAGGAAAGAAAATTTAGAGTAAGATTAAACATAATATTTAGACATAATAGTAAAAGATAATACATTTTAACGGCCTCTTTTTACTTTATCAAGCCTTGGAATGCCTCCTTCTCTATGATGATGTTGCTTTCGAGCTAAATTAAACGGTGAAATCTTATTACAGGAGCCGTATATTTTTAATCATAGTGGAACACTCCCGCTGAATAATTCGGAGGCAACCGTTTACTATCCACGTGAATCTACCTTTTGCATTTGATGTTTTATGCATCGCCTTCCTCTTTTAGTCACATGAAGTAAATTTTGATGATGGGCGTTGATTTAGTTTGGACTCACGTTATGGGTGGCATTTCATTTAAGATTTTTGTTTACAACTTGTAGCCTCTGATTTACCTTCGGTCACATTTAGCACATTTGCTATAGCACATTTACTATGGGAAGATGCTAGTTTTCATTTAAAAATTCTAATCCGTTTTACATCGAATAAAATATTAGGCAATAAGAGTATATAATCTTTTTAATTTTTCGAATAGTATCTATTATACATATTATGTTTAATTATTCTATGCACATAAAAGAATCCATTGTTCACTTAGCGAATACAACTGCGCACTTATAATTCTCATTTGTTTTGTTGTTATAGATAATTGTTTACTAAAATATTCCACTCGAATCTGTAAATAAAGATTCATGTAATACCACTAAAATGTATTTTTACTTACTAACGAAACTTCGATTACTGTTTACATCAACTAATATTTTCTAAAATATCGCTTATTATTCCACTGAACATATACTCCATTCCAATTTAATTTAAATACAGAGTCAGCGTAAATGAAAATCATAGATGAAGAAAACACTTTCAATTGAACGTACTTAAATTATATCCATGATTCAAGGAAAAGAGGAAATAATATTATGTATTATCGATAACTTCTATAATTCTTATATTAATATGTTGTCCTGCGTTTATCAAACCATTCGAAACTCATTTGTTTAAAAAAATATTCTGGAGAATAAATATCGTGAAAACCCACGTACTTTGCTATAAATTAAACTTGGTTTCTACTGACGCTTAAGCAATATTGAAATAATTAATATCTCTTCTTCTGTCTGTAGTCGATCGAATCAGAATTGAATCCAAGGCAATAATTATGATCTATAAGGTCTTTATTAAGGCGAAATTTAGACTGAAAAGTCTATTTTTCCATCTAAACTTTCGTCAATGATATTATATTCATAATATGTTTTGAGTAAGTGGATAGTAATAGAGAGGAAAACTTTTGAAGTAGTGGATGGAAAAAGAACCTAAGGTGATATCTTAGGAAAAAAAAGATCCAAAGCAGGAGAACACCCAGAAAGAAGGGAGGTAGTGAAAAACCTGCGCAAACATACTGATAGAACAAGCTGAAAGGTGTAAAAGAAAGCTATGCATAACATGGAAATTAAAAAAGCAGTACTGTATAGAAATTACAAATACAATAATAAAATAAAATCAGAAACAGGAAAAATTGCAATACTAAAAGGTGTTAAACTCTTCAAATTTCTAAATCGTCAACTTCTCCAGTCATGAATTGGTAACTGACTCAACTCGAAGCTAAAAATGCCTGCTTCATTGGGTTAGGTTTAGGAGATCCTTTTAGCCATTTTTCGGTGCACCGATCATTCGTTTTTTTTGTGGGTCCCAAGCAGGTGAAGAAACAGAGTCTGGATGAATGTGCTGTCGTGTTAATTTCCTCTCATTTCCCCACGTCACTTATAGATTCGATCGTTTAATTAGAATTTCGTCCGAGTCGGAATGGAAGGTCTGCCCAATGAATCAAGCTAACAGCGACGCCTTTAACAAAAACAGGGCCGGAACGACCTTATTTACAGCGGACGGTAGCTTAGTTACCATAAACACGCTCGGCTGCTTCCCTAGGAGCAGGATTAATTCAGGGAGTGGCTCCTCAGGGAGTGCAGAGGTGTTGAGAAATGTTGAGGGAGTGGACGAGGCGTGTTATTGATGGAGGAAGGGGATTAGGTCGACCTCGCAGATTGTTAGGGGCCAACGGTCGCGGATTAGATGGGGAAAGACGTTAGTAATGATTAAGCCGATTGATTCTAATTTGGAATAAGGTAAATTTTCTATTAACTTTGACAGTTTTCGTCAGGAAAGACAGCTTTTTGTGCGCAACCACGCAGCCTTATAAAGACGCATCGTCTACTGTTTGTGCGCTTTCCCTCAACGGTTCAAATATGAGTTGTTATTATCTTTAATATCATAACTAGCTATGAGGTATCATTTGGCCAATTTGTCCACCTTCTTCACTAATTCTTCTAGCTGAATGTGCAGTTTTAAATTGTACTTCTTCGAGGATATCGTGTTAGGATATTATGGTTGATAATATGCGAAGCAATTATTTCTGATGCTTGCTGAAAATGTAGAGTGATGGAATGCAAAAAGAATTGGTGAACTTACTTCAGGGTTATATAAATATAATATTTATAAATAAGTACGCCTCTCTTAATTTTTTCCTGATTAATTTCCACAATACCTTACCAATAATTTTGAGGTTGCCACCCTTCTCTTTAAAACACTACTTCAAGCAGTTCACTACTCTCAATGTGTTGTTGGTAGTAGTAGTATTGTTAAAAGTGCTTCGACAGCTTAGGTCATTTCGCACATTGGCTCCCACCGGGAATCGAACCCGGGACCGCTTTCACCAAAGGCAAACGCGATGTCCACATGACTATCCGGGAGCCTAAATGTGTTGTTTTTTTAAAGATATCGTGTGATATCTTCAAGCACGTTAAAATACATTTAAGGGTTATATTTCAATAAGTATTCATGACAAATAATAATATAAAAGTCTTACAGTTAATTCAGATAGGGAAAACATGACGATTTGTTTAGTTTTTAAACTATGATGAAACTATGGTAATGCATCATAGGTGGACGAAAAGCAAAATATGCTATAATATAGTATCTGGCAAGTTAAATAGAATCATGTAAGAGCTTTGCTAAAGTAGTTGGTTTAAAAGTGTTTAATACTTTTCCTAATTTTCATATTTGGAGATTTTTTATATAGTAGCTCAAGAAGTAGGCTTTATTATGGATATTTCAGAGGTGAATCATGGAGTTTTGAACTCTTCTTCCTTTTATAGGCTCTTTTCAATAGTTTACGGAGGGTTTTCTTTGAGGAAGAAAATATCATTCAATCCAGCAAGATTGTCTTTCATCAAGCCAGTTTCCAATGAGGAAGTTTCTGTCCATTTACTTTGCCTTATTCTTTATTTTGAGACATTTACCTTACTCTTAGCAATTTTTAAAGTGAAATAGCACACAAAAAATGCGTAAAAACGGGTTCCGTTTATTATAGCATGAAATATAACAGTGAGAATAATTATTTAAATAAGTTCCTATGTGAACGCTCAAGTGTTTTAATACAAGCTGTTGGAAAGAATTAATTGCGTAAATGTATACATCGCTGAATGAAATCTGTTTGCCATCTTTCGTTCTGCAGCTTAAATTGTGACTGCAGACTGAGTAAAGGTCGAACAAATTTTAGGACGAAGCGAATCTCTTTGACTCCGAAAGGGATGTACACAAGGGTTATTTACTTAATGAAAAACAAGCCTCCTTGATCTGGGTCACTCGCGGAATTAATTAATTACGCCTTCATTGTGTCTCAGAGAGCATCTTCAAGAAAGAAAATAGAGGTCCTCGGATGGAGAATTAAAAAAAGAGTTAACCCAAGATTATAGCTTCTCCTCATTATCATGGATCGTGAAGTAAACGCCTTCAAAACGGGAAACATATCTTAATTAACTAATTCTCTTGATTCGTAGTTACCTGTTATTACCTTTATTCGTAGTCCCTCTAAGGAAATTTATTAAGGAAATGGGTAAGGCGTTTCGCACGAGATGGCGTGCACCGAGGAAAAAAGGCCTCGTTGGGACTGTTACTTATTTCTTCCGTGTCAGATACCCTCCCAGTGTATACTAGTAGAATCAAAGAAATTTAATTTGTACTTGAAATGTTTTTAAGAAGGATATTTAGATAATGAAGCCTTTATTTGAAACCATTATTTTGGAACTTTTCAGTAAAACTGATTTCACCATAAAACTTTTACCTTATATTGATTCTTTTATTCATCAACTCATTTTAAGAAAGGTTAACGGGAAAATATTAAAATAGAAAAAAAATAATAATTATAATTTTAGGCATTGAAAAACTAATCTTTATGTAGATTTTCTTTATTTAATCAGTGCGCTTTCTCCGAAAGGAAACAGGAAACACACCAGCATTGAATGTTAGTTATTTTACTTATAACATAAAGCATCATGTCACGAATGGATTAACTAATGATACTAATCTTCCAGTCCGTGAAATATGCATGAAATTAATTTGATAGCGATGAAAGAGTTTTTGCGATTGCTTTTAGAGAAAGGTACCAAGTTGCAGTTCAGCCCACGTAAATTGAGTTGAATTAAACAACAAAATAATTTGATAAAAATTAGCATTTACAACTGAAAAATTGTCTATATCAACAATTAATATCGTTTTCACATAACTTCCTGGTTCGTACCTTTTAAAATAATTCCATTTCAATCCTTATAAAAACTGTTGGTTTATGTAAATTAATAGCATGCTTCTATTTGTCCACGTTAATTGCATGTAAACTACAAAGGAGAAAATATGTACGCGTGGGTGGATTTAATTTAATTCCATTTCAATCCTAATAAAAACTGTTGGTTTATGTAAATTACAAAGGAGCAAATATGTACGCGTGGGTGGATCTGTTAGCAAGCATCGATTCTTTATTTTTATGCAATATACGTCGATATTGAACTATGAACATTCGTTTTCCCGAGAAAATTTGCATATGCGAAAAACTTTATAATTTGGATTGAGGAATAATTGCTAACTGCATAAATCTACTGAGAATGCATATTCTTTCATCGTGTTTTTAGCTGCTTGTTAGGTATTTTGCAGAAAAAGCCTATTGGTATAAGGGTTTTATATAACCTTTGATATGCTCTTTTCTAGAAATTAAGATGTTTTCAACATTTAGTGCTAGCTGGTACTCCGATCAAGCATGCAGCAAAGATTGCGAACACACATAAAAATTTAAGTAAGATTGGTTGAAGTCATAATTTCGAGCACATTTCTCTGTCACTAATTCAACCATTACCAATATATATTCCGTTCCGAAATGAAATAAAAAGAGAAGACTACATCAGCACTCAGCGCAAGTATCATCTGAGGACAACTGAGAAAGCCGAAAAGTTTGTGTATCTCGTATAAAATACACACTGGAAACTTTATGTTGCAAATATTGTTGAGGTAAGCATCAGCGATTCTTTTCCTGAGATTCAGAGTTCCGAAAATATAAAACTCATGGCTCTAAGTCGTCCCTGGCTCGTCATCAAACACTTCTCAAAGTGCCAGAATTCCGTTTCCCTTTTTCCCAAGAAACTTGGCAGCGAAAATAGGCTTAGAACATGCGGACACACTGATAACGACCCCATCCGTTATTTTCCACCGCATTCTCAAGAAGTTTGCGGAAATCGCAATTCAAGCCAGTAAAAAGATTCACATCTCTTTCCGTCGGAGAGAAAAATTGTCTTTGACACTTTTCAATTGAGAAATGACCGGAAATAGCTAAACAGGGGTATTCCTCAGCATGAAATTGCTTTCAAGTATAAGGAGCAAGTTTTAGATGGCATGTACGGAAAATGTTTATATTAGAATTAAATTTGATATATGCTTTAGAAATACGCTGGATAAATATAATGTCAATTTAAAGTTAATATAATGCATAGGATGTGTAATGAAAATTTTGTTATCGTTAACTTTTGATAATGGTGCGTGCGGAGCAATTTGGATGTTTCGGTAAATAATTGGAATTAATCTATATGTGCTTTAAATGGTTATTGAAGGTTAAAACCTTGCAGAAACATTTTTCTCCTCCCTCAAGTTAACTGAATTTTACTTTTATATAAATCTGTAGTTAGTACAAGTTTACTTGTATTGTATCCTTTTTGAGATCGTGTTATCTTTGTGTAAAATGCGCTTGGTTGCCACCCAGAGCAGATTCAAAACTGTTTATTTTACACTTTGATTAAAGCGTTTATAATGAAAGCTGCTGCATCGACGATATGTAATTGAAAAATTGCGGAATCAACTTACAGGCGGGGGCGTTAAATGTTGTAAGAATTCCTTTGAAGAGTATTCTTGCGAGGTATGGAAAATCTTCCGTAATTAACTCTCAGGCTATTTTATAAGGGAAGATAATTTAGAGTAAGATTGAAAATTTATGTATGGAAAATTAGCACACCCTCTTTTTGCTTTATCATGCCTTGAAATACTTACTTTTGATGACGTTGCTTTCGAGCTAAATTATAGAGCTAAGATGAAATCTCATTTCAGGAGACGTTTTTGATATTATTTGAAACTGCAGCCGATACGTTTTTAATAATACTATTCGTATGTAGGAGCTACAAAACGAATCTGATACATGTGGAATCTCAGATGTTAAATTTTTGAGCAATGGGTTACAAACCTAAGCCTAGGTAAGCCAGTGGAAATGTTAAGGTGGTCACCTCGTTTGCGTTTTGAATGTTTTAGAGATTAAATATCGAAATGCCTCCATCAAAATCTTTTGCTTTTTCTCACTTATCCTCTGATTAAGCAAATCATTCCATTTATATATTGAATATTTTAACCTTGTATCTTTAATTTGTAAAAGTATAAAAAATTTCAGTACAATTTTTTTAACGGAATCTATGATTTTGCATTAATATCCTTGGTCACTGAAAAATATAGTGATATGAAGTACTCAGTTTTATGTGTAGAACATAAAACTAGGTTCATAACCTTCCGACAGTTTTTGTAACCTTTTGGACGCATTACCTTTCGACTGTTATTGTAAAATTTTGGGCTTTCCATTTTAAAGGTTAATACGCGCAATCAATATGTACGACCTGTTATTTCAGCCTATCCGTTTCAATGCATGGATACGCGATTTCGTCATGCTATTGCGAGCAGCTGTCAATTATACGAAGTAATAATGAAAGAGAGCTATGCAAAAATCCCTTATTATACTGTAGAAAATGTACAGCACAAATTTTAGATGAAAAAGTAAGAATAAAATAAGTATATACGTGTTCCTGTCAATATTTTTTAAATACACCGGTTACGGTGGGATTTTTAAAAATATGTGGGAATACGTAAAGAGTTCATTGTTTATTTTATTGCTACTTTTCCTTGTCAGGGATTTCTATTCAGTAAAGCCTTCCACAATCGATTTTATTTAACTTGTACAGTCTGATAGGATGGTAAGTATAAAATGACCATTATTTACCATCTTATCGATGTAGATTTTCACTCCATAAAACCTACCGCAATCGATTTGATTGCATTCTGTTTTAGTTTAAAACGAGAGGATTTTTTTGTTTGTTTCTTTTGAGAAATGTTCAAGTATGGGCGTAAATATGCCATATTCCTGAATTTTCAGCCTCAGGCGGCATCGGCCGTTAGATTTTCGAGATTTTTATTTTATAAGGGCTAAATATATATTTCATGCATCAGTACAACTTCTTAAACATTTGGCCCTCCATTGCCCGTGAGGAACATTTTCGAAAGTTTGTTTTGTGCCCTCTGTTTAATCATTACCTCTACTTTTGTTGAAACCCATGAGGATACTTTGTTTATTAATGGAAACTGATACGTTTGTGTTACCTTAGCTCTCTAACGGTCGTGTTTAGTTGATTTTTTCTGTCATTTCACTCAGATGAGAATTTCTTTCCTCTCCGGTAAAGGTGAGAGGTTAATTTGAATTCAGGAAAGCTACGCATCGATTTGCAATCGTACTTTTAAAGAGTGAGGAAACATCCTGCCTATGTGTTGTTGTTAAGAATATTTCAGGAGATATTTATGCTGTTACATGAAAAACATCCATTGGAACTAAGTACGTAAATTACTGAGATATGAATATTATTTCAACTTCAATGTGACTAGCTATAGTATGCACGTAAGGAATGATTATTTATTTATATTTTTGCCCCTCTAAATTCATTTTCCCTATCACATGATCATAGAATTATTAGCGATTACCGGCAAAAGTATTTTAGTTCTTAAAACATAATGATGCCTGGGAGTAAGCTGTAATATTTGGAATATTAATGTGATAGTTTTCTTGGTGACTACTCCTCGTACAATTGTAAAGCTCTCCGTAATTTTTGACGGTAGCTTAAGAAAATTCCAAACGAGATTCTTTAAGGCTTGATGGGTCCCATCTAATTTTATTCATTTAGCTTTTATTTTTATACTTTATCCTAAACACATTTCAGAAGAAAAGGTGAAAACTCACTTCCGTTATTTGATAGCTAAGATATAACTAAACAATGGGTGATGGGTTGTTATCATACTTTTAATGTTTGAGAAAAAGTGGAGAAAGGTACAGTCCTGGCCAAAATTAACGCAGCACCGGCCGTAAGGATCGCTAGGGAGGTGCTGCGTTAATTTTGGCCAGGAGTGTACCTTGACGAGGCCGGGATTCAAGCTCGTAGCTTTGCCTTGCCAGGAAGATTCTTAAGTGATCGTACTTCCGTATTCTAGAGTTTAAGATCTTTACTTATCCGGCAAGGAAAGGTATGGGTTTCAGTCCTGTCTACGTTAGACATTTCCTCTTTCATATTTTTATGACCTTACTGTAAATGCTACTGGTCTTTTTGTGAATTATACCAACAAATACTTGTGGTAAAGAAAAAAAATTTTGGAACACGGCTGTTGAAGAATTCGACCCTCGTCTTATCCGCCAGTATTCCGAGAAAACAAGATAGGGTCGCCGACAGTGACGGCTATTAGTGATTTTTATCCCAAAAAATAGTTGCAGATGTAACTACTAAAGGCTCAAGGAACTTTAAAATTGATTTGTAGAAAACTGTTTAAATAAGTTCTTGTTCAGACATAGCATTTACTAGACTTGTTTCTTTCTCTTTATAGGTTTCACCCAGCTGAGCGACAACACACCACCTGTGATGGTGCTCGATCGAAACTGGGAGATCCCGGACACGGAATCAGTTGGTGCCGTGGTGACCAGAGTAAGGGCGCAAGACAACGAGAGGGATAGGCTGCAGTTTGGGATAGAGCCAGCTCCAACCTCACCTTCTGGGAACTTCACTCCTTTTAGAATCGACAAGGACAGAGGAGTCGTTTACCTCAACCAGTCGCTGAAAATACATGTGAGTGGAGAGAATCTTTAATTTCCGACCTAACATTAAACAGTTAAACATTCCTGTGGAAACAAAGCTTTCGAATTTCTGAATAACTCAACTAAAGGGTTCAATTAGAGGTTATGGGGGTAGATTTGGCTATTTTTCCTCTAAAATATAGAAAAGTCTAAGAATATACACACTTGATGAACCAAGGGAAATGTGGGTGGCCTCATTGACTCCTTATGGAATTCCAAACTCGCAAATTCACTCTTTTTGCCAGCTTCGGCATCATTTGCCCTGAAGAAAAACATAAAGCCTTTGCTGTGGTGGCTTATGCCACCATTATGTTCAAGTCTCCATTTCGTTTAACTTTTTCTTTTCATCCCTTTTTCTTAACAAATAAGTAGTTTCTTTGCGGCGAAGTATCGTTGAATTCAGTTGTCCTTGATCGTGAAGGTAATGAATACTCTAAAGCGCTAAAAATTTCCTAAATATGTTTATGTTATGCTGTTTATTACACAGGATTCCAAAATTGGTGTATTTCAGAGCAGAAACCCAAAATTCACTTTCTTATGGATCTACCCTAAAATATGTGTGCTGATAAGTGATGACAGAAGAAATACATGTTTTTTTTTTACTTTTAGACCTGGAAAAGAACAGGTGGCAAAGTTAGACGTATTATAAAGATCAAAGTTTATATCACGATGTTACAATGATACAAGAAAAACTATAAAAAAATTACAACGGAATGAATATGAATCAAACAAATGCATATTAGTTCATTGCAAATTAATTGAATTTGTATTTATATATCAAGTGATATATTAATACAATTACAATTATTTTCAATAATATACATACATACATTCCACACACCCCTTATATCAATTATTGCACCAAATACTAACAATTACGGGAGTATAAAGATGAAAAGGGTTCATGTCCTTTAAGGAATTACCTCACTTGAAAAGTGTATAATAACTACTTGTTACGAAAATCGAGTGTTGCATAAAATCGTTTGAGTTAGGGCTTCTCTTTCTCTGTATAAGAGGAACATGTAACGATCCCAGTCCGACTAGCATCAAAGTTGGTTAAGGCTTCATTTGATCTGCAAGGGATTCCAAAGGCGGAATAATCGCATTGCATAAAGGCCATTCTCTTCAAGCTTTCGTTAATCCCGGCATGAGGACACAGCTTTGTGGTGCTGACAAAACGTAAATAGGAGCGTTTTCCAAACTGCAAATTACCAATGATTATTGGGAATGGAAGGAAGGTGTCTATAAAATATTCGCGAAGCAATTTACCCGACTAATGTATGGGATATCCTTAAATATTCCACAAGGAGGTCAATAATGTGTCCTTTAATGTGATAATAGGCGCCATGGCAAGTGGAATAACCAGTTCTCCGCATTCTTCCACACCCAGTTGTCGGAATAATTTGAATGAATCTATTTTATTTTGAACGCTCAAGGACGTCGGGCCAGTAATCCGTTCCTTTGATATCTTTTATGCGGACCGTGCCATATATTTTTGGCTAAATATGCCAGAAATTTGACATCTGAATTTAGGATGGCTTGCCAAGTTTCTATTCCATGAATCGAATCGGTCATATATATTCCTTTTTGGCGTCACATTCTCCGTGTACTTGATAGCCACTTTTCTACCGCTCACATATTTTGAAGTCTCAATAATCGCCTTCACTCGCTCATGTACACATCGGTTAATTCGTAGTATGCGCATTTGCTTTCTTTTATTTTTTTTCCGAATTATTAATTTCAGCATGGGTTATTTAAGATGTGTTAGGGTTTAAATAAATAGTGTATTAGGATTTAAATAATAGTTTAGTGATAAAGAACTTTATTCAGGGCGAGATTGAGACTATAAAGTCTCTTCTTATGTCCAAACTTTCGTCATATAAATGATAAAGAAAGAGATAGATTGGAAAACAGTACATAGATGAAAACTACTTTGTGGATTTAAAAATCCTAAGCTGAGGGCTTAGGATAAAATTTTCCACTGCAGGCAATCACCCTCAAGAAGGGGGGTGTGAAAAACCTGTGAAACGTATAGATAGGAAAACAGTATTTAGTGATGACAAACACACTCAACCATTCCCTGATAAAAAAAAATCCCGATCAACCGGGATTCGAACCTGGTGCCTTGGAGCGATAGCGCTTAGCACGCTAACCACTCGGTAAGACATACCAATAATATCATACAAAAATAAATAAAAAACAAGTAGTTACACATTTACATAAGTAGGTAAAAATAGACTGATAAATAAACAATTAATAAAAATACGGTCCAAACAATTAAATAGACAAAAGGTATAAAATAATTAATAAAAAAATATAGTGTGGAAAGAAGATGGTTAGGATATTAAATAGAAAAAAAAATTAAAATATGAAAGAGATGAGTCTTGGGTTAATGGTAGATATCTGCGGGTTTCACCTTTACCTTTTTACAGGTAGAAATTTGGAGGGTCTCCATCCTAATCCGAACCCTTAGCTAGCCTTCGCGGCTACTGAGCGCCCGACCCTCCCATTAGGAGGGACCATTAAAAAACTGACCGAGTGGAATACGATTTAGAAGTTATAAACAATTCAAATGAGCAACAATTCATTATCTTCGTCGTCTTACTCGTCCTAAGAGATATACAAGCGTCTTTTGATCGACGTTCTACGATGAAAATTGAAATTTTTCGTGATTTTGCTAGAAATGACCCGTTGACACATGGCAACGGTACCCCGGGGATGGGATGGGTTGGGTTAGGGGGAGGGATTTCTAGAAATAATCTAGACATTAACCGAGTCTTGCATTAGCAATAATTGTGATATTCTATAATGTTATGTCTAGCGTACGCAGGTTTGACTGATTATGAATAAATTATTTTTTGCGGAACGCTATCCAAATATTATTAGTATCGTGTTATCGGAATATGTACTATTTTAATCTGTTCTTCCCATATTATTTAAAAATTTCAACTATTCTTTTCAATTACAGTAGAACCCCGGTAATCCGGACACTCGCTAATCCGGAACCCTCGGTAATTCGGACGGTCCATTGGGAATTATGCAAACCCGCAACTTCTTCTTTTGAACATATAAACACGCATATCAGTAACAAGAAACGAGAGGTGGACAGACTATTTGAAAAATTTTCCATTGGCTGCAATGATGTGATAGAGATTGAAGTATTTTGTTTATTGTGATATCACACCTAAGTTGTGATACTTTTCAGAGACAGCATTTTTCCATTAGAGGAATGCTTAATATGTGCGAGACTAAACAAATTCAAAAGACAATACATTTTCAGTTGCAGCAGGGTATTACTTATCAAAACATCACGTTCATTAAAAAGCTATGAGAGAAGAGGCGTAAAAAACAATCCTTCCCTTTTATAGACGTCCAATGAGGATGACCATGCACGGGCTATAGAGTTGGTGGTAGCATTATCTATACAATATAATTTTTGAAAAAAAATGTTTTTTATGTTATTTTTTGGAAACCTCGCTAATCCGGAAACCCCGCTAATCTGGACGCCTATGTGCCTGAATTCGTCCGGATTACCGGGGTTCTACTGTATACCCTTTATTTAGACGCTGGATTCCTCTTTATTTTACTTACCGGAATAGCTATATTTGTAGCACGTATTTATTTTATTTTATATTCGTAGTACGCATTTATGTACGCATTCAAAAGAAAATTATTAAATTTAGTACATCTGGGCCCAGGAAATCTCCTGCTATCTATTTATTTTATATTATTATTTATCTGACATACGTAGTCAAAAGTCAATAGTTATATCTCTTACATCTAGATACAGAAATCCTTTTGTTCTCTATTTTTATTTTATTTTCGTGATTTATATATCTCTCTCTGTACAAAATTTGTTAGCTTTGACGAGTGATAGCGTAGGAAACAAATAAAACATCGGAAATTCTCAATTTATGGCTTATCCAATGCTTAAAATGTTCAATATTTCTTGTAGAACACCCTCGGGAAAGAGATCAAAGTGAAATGAAAATGGTTATTTTCTACGAGAGGGAAAATATTCAATCGAAAATGTATCCTATGAAATCCTTATCTGAAATATTGGTAGAGTCCATTCATCTTGAAAGAGCTATAAAATAGCTCACAAACGGAAGGAGATCTCAGTTCCTGGAATTTCCTGACCTCGTTTACGGTTGGGTAAATTTTGGAAGTAGTATGCTTTTGTTTCCACTCATTCGATTGGAAATAATCGAGGTTAAGGGCATGATGGATATATACTATGGATTCATTTTAAGACCATCGGTCAATATAGCCTCGATTCCTTGACAAATTTAGTACTCAAATATATTTCATGACCATTCTCTTTCATTATCTTGAAACTCATGAATAAAGGTAAATGTTAATATAATTCTTGTGTTTATTTAGTTTAGGTTGGCATAATTCTTTTACGAGAAACATCAATATAATTTTTGCGTCAGTGTTTATAAACAATGGCCTGCAGACGAATGTATGTGTTCATATAAAACCTAAGCAATTGAAGTCACGAATGCACATGCATCAAACAAACAAGTAGTTTAACGCAGGTATAATTTACTGGTTAGTTTATCATTAACCTAATTCGTATAATTACAGTCATTGATTATGAATAATCAGTTTGTAATTAAATTATCATTTATTCCTTATTAACAGGTTTATTATTTTTTATTTTGTATCAACCATGTGCCCATCAATATATTGATATTGAACTATTTCAAAAAAACGTTCCCATTTTAAAGAGCATATTTGACTTTCATAATGATAATAATCATTGTCTTTATTTTAATGAGATTGAGACTAAAAGCCTCTTCTTCCATCTAACCCGTCGTCATTAATTATAGAATTATAATTACATTAACCTAAAGAGAAAAGAATGAGAATTATTAGAATTAGTGTAGAATTCTAATTAGAAAATTAGAACAATTGTGGATGTAAAAAAACCTTAGAGAATCTTAGGAAAAAAATACACTGCAGGAAAACACTCACAAAAAAGGGGGTGTGATTAACCACTGCAAACCTACTGATAGTAATAAGTAAAATGATGAGAAAAGTAGAACATGAAAGAAGAAATACGCTATCAGTATGTATTTGCATGGAATACACAAATGAGAATCAGTTCACATTAAAACAAATGATAACAATGAACATAATATCATAAAAATAAACAAAAAAAGGAAAACGTAGATGGATTTGCATCCATCAGGTACAATACGTGATAACTAAATACGTATTGAAAAACAGTATCGATAGTGCTTCCTTCTTGACAATAAATAATTTATTGTCACCTTTTGAAAATTCAAATTGATCAATAATTGAACTTTCATTAACTTAAAATGGACGTTATTTTAATAGAAATAAATAAATACAATTTTTTGATGAACTGTATTTCGCTTTTTGCTTCAACCTTTTTGCAGCTAACTCTAATTTACTGAAAAACCTTGTAATAACTGCAGTTTAAATTGGAAAGAGAAATTAATTCTTAATTAATAAAAAATATATTCATGAATTCCTTTATTAATTCAATGGCATGAAAATGACCACTCCATCCCTGAAATGAACGCTCGCGAAATTTTGGGCCAAGGACATTTCGGATGGATGGAAAGGATTGGATTCGAAAATGAAATATTTTTAAACGTAATTAATTTGAGAGCCTCTTTTCGCTGGCAAGATTAGAATGATTTGCGAGTTATATATGATAACCTAATACCCCTGCATTCTGGCCAGCTCTGAGAGCATGGTGATTTACTGTGTTTTTATCCTTTCTGGCCTTTTTCTGGAGTTCCTTTTGCTCGAACATCTTCTCACTCAAAAAAAAGCTGTTTTTTTTGTTCAGTGTGGAAATCGTGACAAGATATTCTGTTTTGGATTTCCTTCATAAATATTCATTCTGGAATTCTAGATTTCTCGTGTTGTACGTCAAGCTTACGGAGGCTTACGTTACGTTCTGTATTCGAATGCGAAGGCTCGCTTTGTAATGTTATTAAAGGTGCGTGTAGCGATTCTTCGTTTGAAATTCTTCGTAAGATATCGGAGTATCGGTGCTCTGCATTAATTACGAGAGAAAAGCGTGGGCACCAGCTGTCCTTGAAGCCTGGACGTCATGCTGTTTAGGGAATCTCTGATTAGTTATTTACTGGTAACCTTGGGACTTTTCCATTCAGAGACTATGAAATACATTCTCTCTGAGGATGAATGACGAGCCGTCATAATGTGGTGGAGAAAGAGCAAGTTTCGAAGTATCACACTGGCGGAGGTTAACCCGAGCGAATCTATTTCCATGCGGTTCTAGATGCTGATTGAATCTCACCGGGCTTACGCAAAGCCTGTTCTACATCAGTATCATATGAATCTTTATATTCCCCATTCAAGGAGGCATTGCGATGGAGCGAGGAGAAAAGGCGCTATCTAATTACTGGCCATTGTTTTTCAAAAGATACGTTTTGGTAGGAAAATATAAACAATAGGCCATTCAGGTTAGTGAATGGTAGACTCCACAAAACAAAAAAATCTGATTTGGCCAACATTCTCCATATATAAGATGTAAATATTTATCTACGACAGTATTTTCGATCTCTAGATTCAATCTAAACTTGGAAGATATATACAAATACATTTTTTGTAATTTTGTAAATAACTGTATATGAATACATAAATATCAGATTAATGAAAGAATTTTGCAAAAACGGAAACAAGCTTCGAAAAATAAAGCTCAACTTCCGGTCAGCCGATTTACTCCAAAAACTAATCCACTCTATCGGCACCTACTAAACAGCTATATGTGAAATTTGGCGTTGATACGACAAACAGTTTTCATGTTAGAGCGTCCACAAAGTACACAATAAGCAACTTCCGGTTTATCAGTGTTTCACGAATAACTCCTAAACAATAAGTGATACAAAAATATGTTTCGTACAAAACTTATAGTAAATTGCATTTTCTAAAAGTTTTATAAAAATAGTATATACTTAAATATCATATTCATCGAGATATTTTGCAAAAACGGAAATGAGCTTTGAAGAGTAAAGCTCGACTTCCGGTTAACTGATTTACTCCAAAATCTAACTAACTCTGACAACACTAACCACCATACTATATATGAGGTTTAGTATTGATACAACTAACAGTTTTTACGTTAGAGCACCCACGAGCGCACACACACACACACACATACACACACACACATCTACACAAACATCATTCCAAAAATGGTCAAAACGTGTTCTAGGGACCCTAAAACATGTATTTCCGTTGTAATCTCGAAGTCGATTTTTTTCATGAAAACAATACCCTCTCTATTCTGCGTATACGGAGAAAGTAAAAAGACAAAACCTACTTTGGCTTCTCTAATAAGTCAATTTTAACCCAGATCCAAAAGCATCTTAGTAGTTTCTCAATGCAAAGCCCATTATTCAAGATATATCAATTTTTTGTTCCAATGATGTTTAAATATTCAATGGTCATCAAGTGCTTTGGGAATGGAATAAAAGAAACATCAGCCACACCAGTATTAGAGTTCGGTCATTGTTATAAAACGTTTCAGGCAGATACATATTTTTTTCTACGCTTGCCAACTATTTTTCCTGCAAATTTCCTCTCTGTTTCTTATTGCTGATCTTATTTCAGATATTAAAATGGCAGCGATTTTTAGCTTTTCGCCGGATACCTAATCAAACCCTGATGCAGTTAAGCTGAAAACCATATTGCGTTTCCAACAGGACATTTTCTTCCATAAAATTCAATTTTTAGCCGACTTTTTATAAATTGAAAGAGAATTTTTATGAATTTAAATAATAATTTATATAATTCAGCTTCTATGTAGTTTATATTTTTTGTTTAATTTAAAGAGTAATCAATATAACATTTTACGCATATTAAAAGAATTCTATTTAAACTTGTATTTCTATTAACGAGATATTCATTGCTTCATGCCTTATTAACTTTAATCTTATTTATTTATGACGCTACACTAATTAAGAAAATATCGGAAAGTAATTTTGCTTTGAGATATTGGGCGGAATACAATGATTAAAAAAAAAATTAATCATTTATGAACTCATAAAACTAATTATCCGACTGAATGCATACCCCAATGTCTAATTATTACAAATTTCGTTCAAATATGTTATAAATATTTTGTGGTGGATTTCATATAATTTTAATTAACTCTGAATGAATTAGGAACAATTTGTGAATTTTAAAGGAATTGCCAATACCTACGTTTTTATATAAATATTTCTGCCGCCAAGGATATTTGCAGAAAAAGTGTTTATCATTTACCCAGAATTTTAGATGTAGTAATAGTCATTCTAAAAAATAAAGTAACATCTTGCTTATCAATATTTTGGACTTTTTGTCATTTATTTTTGTTATGTGTTTGGCACAATGTTCGTAAGGATGCATGAGATTAAATGAAGTGAATGATTTTTTAATCTCTGAGATTGAGATGAGCTTCAAAATTTTGGTGAAATTCAAGAGATATTCCTCAATATTAAATTGAATTTATTTCGTATCCTATGATAATCTAAATACTTGTGAATAGACAGTAGTATGTACTAAACAAATATAATAGATAGTAGATAGACGATTACCACCAGCTGCTTGATTAGCATTGTACGCCTATTTCATCGGATTACACGAAGAGAAAGTCTGTCCCTTGCCTTTATGTCTCTTCAATATCTGCAAAATCTCCAACAATGCCAGAAATAAGTCTATCCAATCGAGACGATGGAATCCGGTTTCCTGAAAAAAATTTCCGAGATTTCCTGGAGAATGATCGGATTTAATGCAAACTCGTACGATACGTCCTTTCGTTTCCATCAACATATTTCGCGGTTTCAGATTCAAGCGGCATTTGGTTGCGGTTTACTATGAGGCGGGTAAATTTTCTTCGGCTTCCCTCTGTGGTTTCGCCATCTTCCTCGTTTTTTCTTTGCTTCTGATAAAAACCCGGACGAAAGGAAAGAAAAGGATCGCATTAAACCTCGCGACTCGAATTCGCTGGAGGTATTGGTTCGACGTTCTCTTTCCTTCACACAGGAAATCCATTGGGAAAGGCTGCGGAGACAGCGAGCTCATCCATACTTAAATTTCCCCTGCGCCCTCTATTCCTCTCTGACCTATTTTCCAGATCTATTTTCCGAGTAGACTCTTTCAATTTCTAGGGAACTAGCCAGTTAATGCGATGTTTGCGAAAGAAAGCCGATATATTTCATTTGGAGAGGGTAGCAATTTTTCAAGCGATACCGATCTTCGATGTAGTGCTTGGTATTCCGTGAGCCTTGCTAATATCTTAGCTCCCGTTTATCTCTTTTATGTGTGTTTTCCATTTTTACGTCAAAGCCTTCCTTTGCGAACCATGTGGAGATTAAGTAACAAAAATTTTGGAAGGCTGTACTTCTAAAATAAGATTTGCTTTCTATGGAAAGGAAGTTTAACCCGAAAAGGACATTTAAGATGAGTCAGCCAGCCAGTTCAGCTACGAATAGGATAAAATCTTTCAAGTACTGTTACGTTCATGTCAGTATGTAGAACCGTATACGTAGAAGGAAAAAATATATTTATTAAATATTATATGCCTCTAGTTTATAAATATCTTAAAGAGCACATCTAGGTTGATTTCCAATCGCAGTCGGATGTAATAATGTAAGAGGGAACATTGCTATAAATGATACTATTTGAAAATATAATTTGCCATTTAGGATGACTTTTTACAGTACATATTCTGAACATATTTAAAGAGTTAACGATAGGGGAATGTAAGAGTTTTGGAGAAGCACAGGAAGGAGAAAATATCAGTTAAAATTTCAGTAAATAGAGATGTCAGGGTCGGAATTATGTGGCAGAAGATAGGAAAGGTATAAACCTTGGAAAATTATTGTCAAGATACTAACAAAAATAAATATGGTCTTCTTATGGAGATATGTTGACTGTAACAATCTGGTATCAGTTGTTTTTTTATCATTACGGTGATATTTTTGGTGATATAATCCATCTTTACCGAACACGGAGGAGATATTTATTATTTATAATTGTTTGGGTTTTATCGGAAGAAATATGATTTTTATTTGAAAAAATAGGGTCGCATATCTATACTTGCAAAAAGTAACTGGGAAGCATGATTGCTTTAGTGATTTTAATAATTGAAAATTGCTGATCTTTCAACCGGACGTACACCTTCATATTTTTTGGAACCCTACAACTTGCATAGTGTACCGTTACGAACAATGTAACTTTATTTTCCGAGGAAAATAAAAAGGTTATCCCAAAAATGACGGGTGCATTTGAAAAATGAAATTAAGAAAAACGAATAGCGATAGAAATGTGTATGGTGCTTCAGTTTTCTTAGGAAACTATAAAAGTTTCATTCACTCAGAATTTCTAAATGATTAAAGGTGCATTTATAATGCATTTCCTTTTCCTTCATTTCATTTACCAAATGAACTCATCATTTTAGGGAGACTGTAACGATTTTGAGTTTCTTATTTGAACTAATACTTCATACGACCGATTCTTCAGTTTCAATTAAATTACCCTTCGTGAACTTGAACCCGGAAAGTAAGCTTCTGTGAAGTGAATCGCAGAAACTAATACAAAAAAACGAAAAATTGAGAGTGGAATTGAAAGTTTGGCAATGACGCAGGAACGCCAAAGTTGGAATGCGATTGATTTCGTTGGTCCATTTGCGGAAATTATACTCGCTCTCCTCTTGAAGGCAGCCTATTCTCTGGAAGATGACTTATCGACGCCAATAGTCGGGAAAAATAACAAACTAGACGCGGGATGCTTTCACGGTCGACGTTTCATTTCCATCTGCTCACTCCGAGAGTTACGACTCTCTCGGATGGACAAACAAAAATTACGCGGATTATCGATTCTTCGCTCGGACAAAATGGAGACGAAAAAGTTGACTCACTCTTTTTTCGGAGTGGGAGTTTGGTCATTTTGTGCCTCGGGCAGAGAAGATAACCTTCATTGCCGCCCACTCTTTCGTAGAGCAGGGGAATGCGCACGGAGAGGATTCGCAGCTGCTTCATTATCTCAGGTCATTTCAGCAGGGAAGATGCCGGTCCAATTTAAATTACGAAGTCTGGACTCGGATCATTGCAATTACTTCGGTAACTTTGTAATAAAAAAGTGGCGGTGTTATAAATGAACCAGTTTGGAGTAACAGAGGATTTGATTAATTTATATCCAACTTGGACTATAAAATTACACGTATTTGCCTTTTATTTTGCATATTTGCATTTTATGTCGATGGACAAGTTTTTTAGCATTAGCGATTCTATAACTAATATGAGAAGATTGGAGTTCGTGGAACGTCATGACAACTGAATGAAAGGTAAACTTTATTTATGATCCTCAGTATATACTGTGGAACGCACGAAGTTAATCTTCATTCATTTATTAGCTGTTCTTAGGGCGTAATTTTTGTGTTGTATGTTTATTTCACGTGTGGATACGTATTTTGAATACAACCTGAGGGAGCTTTAATGAGTAGTTTTCCTCCCTTTCTAGGGCAAATGCTATGAAAAATGCCCTCATTTCATTGAATTTATATTTTCAAATTTTATATAATTTAACTTTATGAGTAATATGAAATTTGTTAAAATTGTACCCATTTCGACCAAACCATACACCCACTTAAAGAGTCAAACCTTTAATAATAATATCAATATTTTACTCTGATCAGAGTATTTAGGTGACCACAATATTTTATGATAATGAACAATTCCTTCTTCTGTTAAGCTCTTACCTCTCCTTCTACCATTTTCTACTGCTCGCATCGTCTCAATCTACCAAGTGTCTTCTTCTCTCAATCCATAAACATTTCAATGCCTTTTTGTTTGTGTTTGGTTTCTATTGTTAGACCTGGTAGCGATCTAGTGGTTGTTGGTCTGTCAATAAAAATTGTGGAAACCGAAATATTCTGGTCACATCTGTTAACGATGAACAATATTGCTAGGTTCCACGAAAGAAGGTTGAAGTATTCAGTTTTAAATAGCATATTTTTACGGATATACTGTATCTACAGATAATTTTCCTTTTCATAAAAATTTACAAAGGAGTTAAAATTCACAGAGGAGGCCAAAATATAGTGGAAATCCAACAATATCAAAAGAATTGTTGAAAAAAACAAAATTTATATAAAATAAAAGTTGGGTGGAAGTCAAAACTGATGAAGAAGTTCATCGTGCCGTCCGAACGTGGCCTTGACCCCCAATTTATTCAATGCCCTTTGAGCCATCCACCTGTGGAACAAATGATTGTAAAAGCAGGATGACCTCATTGAGAGGTGAAGGAGTTCTTACGCTTTGTAATGTATATTAGTTCATGAGGTAGATGAATAAATTGTTTACGTGAGATCTCTCGTAGACTTACTTTATGACGCTCTCTCACAGTTTTTACAGCTATATTCTTCGCAAGTATTTGTATTTGTATTTCAGCTCCACAAGGTGAAGGCTGTATATGCTGATTGTATGTTCTATTTATCTTTAAATATCATTTTTTACGTTTCGGAAATAATGCTTGGAGATATTAGAATCATTCATAATTGATCACATAATTCATTGTGTATAATCTCTAGAAATATACAAGGATGGTATTACCACATCGCTATGATAGTAAAAACCAAAATTCTATAGATTCTACGCGGATGCTTTAACCATTTCAGCTAGACTCACTTACTTCTTTCTGATAGCGCCATAAATTCTTCTTACACTCCCTCTATCATTTGGGGAATCATATGTTTATGATCGAAATTGGTAATTCTAAGTAACTATGCTTGGTTGGAAAACATACATTGACGTAGGATTTGAGATTTAACCCCATTTTTTGCGGCTATTCATTATGATCTTTCATTCGTCCATAAACGGGTCCAATGCATCCTTTGGGCGGATTGGTAGTCAAGAGAGACGCGCTGAGAGAATTTTCAGTCGATAAATTTGCTTTCGTAGTCACATCGTTCTCGTCGGACCAAGAGGTTCTCCAAGGAAACTGGTCGACTATCTCATATATAAAGAGCGAGAATAAAGGGAGAGGATATCGAAAAAATATTTTCTTATTCGGGAAAAGGGAAAAGTTTCAAATCGGAACGTTGTGTAGGCGTTTCCTCTTCATTCCGGAACGTGGGAAAAAGTTTTAGGGCTCTTCCTCCCACAAACCTCTCTTTCCATCCCATTTGAGCAGTGGCAGATTTTGAAAGGGAGAATTCACAGATATTGAAATCAGAGTAGGAATTACTTTTCATTTAAGGTTGTTTTCGGATTCCTCAATTATTTGAATGCGTAATCGATGAGCATTCTGGGGACCTACCGCCTTACTTGCTGTACCTATCAATGTTTCTGAGCAATCCTGTTTTTAGAAAGGTTTAGAGAAGCAGAAAGATTATTTTCTTCGTTACGTTGCTTTACCTGGATTGTAGAATTTAAATATTCATTCATTTTCTTAAAGGTTTAGTTTAAAAAAAGACGAGACGCGATTCTCATTGTGAATGAAATGTAAGTCATAAATTATGATCAAGAATTTTCAAAACATTGTTATTTCACTTCCACAATTTACATGGTAAATACCAAGTCATTGAGAATTTAAGAGTAAAAATCGATTTTTTTCTTCTTTTTAAGATTAAGATTTTCATTTTAATAAAAAGCATTTAGCACAATACCGTCGTCCAGATGTTAAATTTCAGTCTCATTACATTTCAGTTTCAGTGGAAATATTCTTCTTAACTCAAGTTTAATATATCTTTAAAATCGACGTGAGCTAGCTATATATATCGATCCACCGAGTTGTAGTAATATTGCGAGAAAAAGTCATGCTTTAAAACTAGAAACTTTCTTAGTATTGAAGAGGAGTGAATATTCTTGGAATCATTGGCATTTTCCTTTCAGAGCAGCCTTTCTCTCTCTTTTGCTACTTATGAATCTATTGCTCTGAATTCCACAGCATGTAATGTAAAAAAATATAAAATTACAATTACACTGCTCACAACAATTAAAGGGACAATGTTTTGCAAGAGAGTTATGGCCATTTGAATGAGAACACAGCACAAAAAATTTGGATCAACGTCACCGGCTTCCCGTGTGTCCTATTGATACGAGGCAAAGCGTAAACTCAAGAACAAACATCCCTCTTTCTTGGGAAAATTTTACAATCCATTCATCGCAACTCCGTACCTACTGAAACTTTAGTTTTTTGAGTACCAAACATTCGGAAAAATTAGTGGATAGACATTTCGGTGTGAAAATTTCCCAAAAACAGGTCCCTGGAATGGCCAGTTTTGGGGATCTTAAGTTCTTTGAACCCCGGTTAAAACGCGTTTTTTTGTTTGAAGTTTGCACAGATGGAATCGTTTTGGCAGCGCTTTATTATTGCTCAGATATTATTGAGCTCAGAGATACGGTCATTTTAAAATGGGGGTTTTTTTCGAAAATTTTACGTGTCCCTTTAATTGTTGTGAGCAGTGTATTTGATTGGTGATTTTCTCATTCCCTTAAGACAGGCATGCACAAACACTGCCACAGTGGCTGTGGCCCCCTGCCACGCGCCACTGGCGGATTGCAGGGTTTAAATGTAAATGAATGCCACGGGACCCGGCCTGTGGCAACCTACCTCCCCTACCACTACCTCAACCCCTGCGAGTTGATTCCCTCACCACGACCTTGGTTCGATGCGACGCTTATGCGGGAGTGAGGGAGAAAACCTTCTCTTTCGCGCTAGACTAGGCCTTTGCAGTCATTCAGTCTTCTCTAGTCGAATAGCACCATGGCAAAAAGGGTTTCGGCCCCGGAAGGAGGTGGAAGTAACCCTTCCTGGGAGCTTTGTAAACATTGTCATACTACTCTTGTAAAAAGCATAAGCATGAAAACAAATATTAAGTAAATTTTGTAGTTGTCCGAGTTATTGGTTTCAATAATAATAGCAAAGCCCCATTTGACCGTGCTACGTTTGACCATTTCTGTCTCCAAACCGTAAACCGTCCACTGCTCCTACGGCTACCACAACACCGTCATCCGCTGCCGCGCCGCGACTCAGATTCCCCCTCCACTACAACCGAGTTTGCCACGGCTATGAGAGCGGTGGCAGGCGGCTGCCACCGTGGCATTTTCTTTGAACATGCCTGCCTTAAGAGCTGCAATAGGGTTAATTTTGCCAGTGAAGAGATTAACCCGATTTTATTTTTACGGCGGGGGCACCGTAAGAATCGTGAAGCTCGAGATAGCTCTATTATTATCGTGCTCCACATAAGCTTGAGCACGTTCGGTGACATTCGAAACTCTTCAGCAGTTTTCAGCGACGCTCCGCCACGTTGCAGCACCTTATCATGTCCCTAAGTACTTCCTTTCACAGTCACGGTGTTAAGGGCTACAGATTTACGGTTAAGTGACTCGGAAAACTGATAATTGCTATAAAGTAAGTATGGGATGAATCTCACCTCACAAATTCGCGGGAAGCATTCTTTAGGAGCGTCTTTTTCTTCTCCTTAAAGGTCTTACTTAAGACTTTTCTATGTTTTATAACTGGTGTAATAAATTCAAGTTGCTAATTCTCCTAGAAAGTTACTTATACAAATGTTAATTACAAAAATCGAAAAATGGCTGAAATTGTGCAGAGAAGTCTTTAGGTAAACCAGTAAATCATTTTAGCGGTAAATATTTTTGCAGAACGTTCATGCAAGGAAATGCTCTCAGCTCTGAAAAATATAGTTACATGGGAGAAATACACCTATCATTTTTAAATATTGTGTGTGTGAATACTTTTATAATTATATCTTCTATATTCACATCGATATTGTCTGTATAGCTATCAATATTTTTGCTTTATTCCTTATAATATTCCATTCTCATCTTCATGAAGTATAGTAAATTAAAAATCACTGTAAATTAATTAATAGTATAATAAACAACAGAGCTGAAGAACGTTTTGAAATTACTTAATGATTATCTCGATGAACAAATGTTATTCACAACACTGTTGCATAATTTCATATATTTACTGTCCTTATGTGCCTTATATAAGTATTGAATAAATATATGGAATTAGCACAGAGGTTTCATAAGTAATCTCTCAGATATTTGTCATTAGCGGGAGTATCGTTCGATCTTGTCATACCTACGCGTAGGGGGGATTTGGGGATTCTACCGCGCCCAGCTGGACCGCGCAGCGCTTGGGAAAAGTCCACCGCAAACTTGATAGTCCATTGCTGTTTACCTAGTTGATTTCCTTACTTTATCTCGAAATTTGTCCAAAAAAGGTGTCCGCCATTTTGTTGCTTTAAATAACCAAAGAACCATCTTAGAGCATGAAACATTCAGCGAATTGAAATAAAAAGAGTAATGCTAGTTTACTGATCTGTTGTTTTTTCCAGCAGCTTCTCTCAAAAGCAACTATATATCAACGAACTTGAACGTTTTTCCGAAAAATCCGAAACTTCCCGTTTTCGTGAACATTTCTCAAGTTTGACGCCCTGTATCTATTTGACGCCTGAAAATTTTAAAATATGACGAGCGGGAACATAAAATTCAATCATTTTGCAATAACTATGCCAAGTTTCAATAACCGCACCCAAAAAAACCATTTTTAGCCCCTTGTCCAGGTTTTTTCGATTCTAGCCCACTGTGCTACGTTTAGAAACCCTTTTTTTAATAGCAGATAATAATACAGAACATTCCATTTTAGAATTTATCAGTTTGTATAAAAACATTAATCCAAAGCACAGGAGAGTTGATTTGCTGATTTCGGAAAAATATCTCGAAATATGAAAAAAGGGCAAACTTGATCATCTTCTTTGTAATAATTTACCCTTTGAGATGCGATCTTTCTTCTGTTATGTGATGAGCAGAGATTCTGGTGATTAAGCATATCATGTTGTAGAAGACCAAGGCGTCCTTCGCGTCTGCTTTGTGCTGATTGAGACGAATGGTCTATGCAGTGGTACAATCTAGAAACCGAACATGGACCCGTAATGAGGAGTAACCGAATCCAATTAGTTTACTTTTAGCGAAGCCAGCGTTATGACGTGTGGTGGGTAACAAAGGCACCTCTCTATCTGACATTGTTTTGAAGTTTGCATTGGTCTACTTCAGTGGCTCTTCTTTGGTTAAATCTTTGATGTTTCTGAAAAAATAAAAAGGGATAATAAACTTATTGGAAATGTGCATTGATACTAATATTTGGAACCACTGGGGTAAAATAGCTTATTTATTTATTTATTCAAATCTCACATACAGCATATCAATGCCAATTTAAAGTGAAATATAAAAAATATACATATATTAAAGTAATAAATATAAATAGTTAAAAAACAATTGACAGAAAATATAGTGAAAAAAAGAAAACAAACATAAAGGTAGATTTTACAATTATATGGATCTGGTGTGTGGTAAGCTCAGGTTCAAAAATTTCCGTTTAGATAAGGAGAAAGGATCAATAGAAGGAGGAATTGAGTTCATCAGAGAAGGAAGACGAAAGAAAAGGGAGCGCTTGATAAGTGAGAGTCTAGGAGTAGTATAGTGAAGCAATGATGTCAAACGGGTAGATCTGTTTGGAACACGATAATTGATAAGTGAAGGTAAGGGAGGACAGTCATAAAGGGAGTTCAGCAGTGAGTGTAAGAAGGATAAATTATGTTTTGATCTAATGACAGAGAGAGATTCCAAGGATAGTGAAGATAAGATAGAATCTTTAGAGGCTTGACGGAAGGAAGGAACTCTGGCTGTTACAATTCTGAGAAAGAAATTAGTAATTCTGTCTAATGAGGAAAGATGAGTTGTTATAATCTAAAGAGTGATATAATATAATAAATAAATTTTCGCATGCTAAAATACTTATAGTTAAATTTGTATTTGTATGAACGAGATTTTCATAGCTTCATGCCATATTAACTTTAATCTTGAATTATTTATGACGTTACACTAATTAGGAAAATACCGGAAAGTAATTTTGCTTTGTGATATTGGGCGGAATATAATAATAAAAAAATATTCATTAATGAACTCATAAAACTAATTTTAATTAATAAAAATATCTATGATATGAAAAATAAGCATAATTATGAATTGATTAAAATATGTATTTGTGTAGAGAAAAAACTGTGTGAAAAAACGATGCACTCCAAAAGGAATGTCTTTGAAATCTTAAGAGGTATCACATTGTTAATGATTGGGTCCAAGGTTATCCTTATTTTCGATGGAAGGGTTTATCTTGTTAATCTTACGTATGAAGGACATCTAGAAATATAAATGAAAAATATACTTTAGGCAATTATTGTAGAATTATTACACTATACTTCAATACGTAAACATTCTATTTGTCTCATAAACTAAATATGGCATATTCATTAAAAATATGAAAAATGACCAGTTGACAATTGCAGCGTTTCAAAATTCAATCCCATTTGCATGAAGACTTCCCATCTAAAAGTAGCGATCTTATTTATAGTTAAGAATTGATTACACTAAAAAACATACTGAAATTTACAAGTCAAAACAAAGGTAGATAAACTGGCACAATTAATACGCAAAATACCCAAGTAAAAGAAAACAAATTTTTGATATAGAGAGTAAGAATTGCCATTTCTCGTTAAAAAATGGAGTCTTTGAGAAGTATGCTTCTAGCGTAATATATGGAAAGAGCAGGTAGTTGATTCTTTCCTCATTGAGAGGCCACACATAGTTAGTTCCATCTCTTTCTGGAAAATAAAACGGCGCCGAGTGTTGGAAATTTCGGAAGTGGCTGTGCCGAGAGTTGCGATGCAGTCATTTCGTTGCTGATTATTTGGCCTAGTTTTTGAATTTGCATTCAAATAAAATGCAGAAGATCGGTGGGATCCATCAGTTAATGAAATCTTTCACTTTTTGTCGTTCATATTGTAGGACTTCAAAGTTTCGGGTACTTCCTGTAATTATATTTCCGCCTGTCCCATATGATGCGTAGGTTTATTCTTTATGTGAAATTTGCCACAGCTTCAGCTAAATTACTTTTAAGGTTAATTGAATCTCATTTATTTGGTAGGTATAAGCATACAAGAGCATGTTGTATACCTTAAAAATATTTCAACATTTTATGATACACAACATGCTCACATGCATTTTATGGTATACAACATGACATGAAAAATATGCTAAAATGCTTTATATCCGTATATTATTGCTTTTCTGCGGTGTAATTTTTCTTAAGTAATTCATTTATAATTTTTATTAATAAAAATAGTAGTTTAATTCTTTTTTCTCTTTTTTATGAATTGATTTTCATCTTCCTTACTTGCCATCGTAGAAATACAAATAGTTAGAAGTTAAAAGAGACCTTCATAATAATAAAATCACTCTCAATTAGGTGTGTTCTGTTATATATTTATATTAGATTAATTCTGTATAATAATAATATTCATTTAGTACTTTTGGTATAGATTAGGAACGAATAATGATTTCCCGAATTCTTTACTTCTTCAAACAGAAGATTGATGCTTCCAAAGAAAACCATTCTTTGTATATTTTCTCGGGATTAATGTTTACAGTAATATGAATCCAAATATTCAATGTATGAAGTACAAAGTGTCTCTTAATCGTCAAGAGTTTTCAATTATTTTCAAGTCTCAATCACAGGAACTTAATTTAATAATAAAGGAATTTAATTTAAAAAGTTAGCTTCAGTGCAATGATATTGTGATTTAAACTCAATATGGGAACGCGTTACGGTATTTCTTTCATTTTGTGATTTCGTTAAATAATTAAAGATTAATGAAGTACACTCCTACATTACAGTTATCCATTTTCACTTCCGAGAATAATTGGCTGAGGCTCCGAATATACAATTTTGATATATTTTTGTGATTATTAATTAATTAGCGAATTTCTTAGGAAACTTCAAGACTCCTTTATTTGATTTTAATTTAATATTTTGCTAAGGGAAGCATTTCTGTTTTTCCAGAGGATGAAGGTAATGATCATCACGCTTCGTTTGCTCGGATTCCTTTCTTATGGAAAGCTTTTACTCAGAAGCTCAGCCTTGTAATTCAATATCCAATTCTACCGATGTAGAAAGTATTGACTATTCTACTGGTGAAAAATCAGCTAATACTTCCTTCTTTTATAAGATGGTAAGCAGTTTCGTTTATTTTTTCAGTAAACATACTATCAGCGGATTTTTACAAAAGTAAAATTAACATTCAATAAATGACGAAACGATATGATATAATGAACTAACAGAAAAAGATAAACCGTATAGCAACTGATGTATAAAAGGTATAGTTTTAAGTCCTTTCATTTAATGAAAACTTTCAGAGTACTAATTCAAAGTATTCATTCGATAAGAATATTTAACCAGCAACAACATCCGGAAGTAATAGCTTTAAGAAAGTTTACTTAATTACCACATAATTGGATGTGGCAGCGAATAATTGAATGAATTCTGCTAATATACTTCACGCAATCATAGCATGAATACTTACACGAACAAAAGCGAGATATCAAAATCCAACATGTGCAATTTTTCCCTGGAACGTCTCTATTTCATCGGAAACTCAAAAAAGTAATAAGATATTCCCTCGCCGCCATATTTTGCTTCTTCTTGATAAATGTTGAAGTTGAAATTAACATTTCCTCATTCAATTTTTCGTTGCGAATTTATTCCACGCAAGAAAAATCTCTCTTAAAGTATCTGTTTAGCGATAAGACAATCTGTTTAGCGATAGAAAAGAAGTTCCGGTATAAAATTGCTTATGATACGGAAGTGAACCTGACGGAATCGCCGCTATATGTACGTTTAAAGTCTATATTAAAGGAAAGGCAATATTGAAAGAAAAATTAGGTAGCGCATAGTTTTGGAAGGGGATCATTTTTAATATCCCGATTGTCTCAGTCTTTCCTGCATTAAGTTCTTTAATATGGCGTAGAGATCGACTCGGCACATTATCGATCCGACTTGGATTGGGGAATCGGAGAGAGGCGTGGGCTTGAGCCGGAGTGGTCCTCATCCGAATTCCTTATCTCATACGATACTAAAGGCGGATTTAGATTGGGTTGGCGAAAGAGATTTACGACAAAGATTCATTTTTATGGAAAGAGTTTCGAGTGAGCTTGAGAAGCTCATAATTATCGATATTCCGGAGGATTTGGCGGATTCTAAACGATTAGTTTCGTTCAATGTGATATAAGCGTAGCTGAAACATAAATCATGATTTTCGAAGTTTCAGGATATAACAAATAAGTAAAAGTCTCGAGAAATTACTTTTCTAAAAAACATACTTCAATATTTACTTCGCAAGGTTGTGCAATAATCAACGCTAATTCAATAATGCTGTGATGATACTATCGTTTTGAGGTCAGTTTTAAATACATGATATCATTATCTATACAAGTTATATATATATATATATATATATATATATATATATATATATATATATATATATATATATATATATATAAGTTTGTATTATAGTAGTAGTATTTATGCTGTTGCTATAATATCAATATTATTAACTCTCAGGTTTAGGTTGGATTTTTTACCTTTAGTTATGTTTAATGGGATTTAAGCGAAGCATCAACTCACAAACTATGATTTTCAGTTTCAAACTACAGTGAAACCTGCCTCAACGGCCACCTCCAGTAAGCGGTCACCTCCTCAAGGGGCCATTTTTTTCGGGAACGGAACGAATATCCCGTATAAACAATGTAAATTTCACCTCCTTTCAGCGGTCACCTCCTTAAGCGGCCAGCGGTCACTCTATGTTAGGCCTGCGGCCACTATTTCCGCGACCAGAAACTCTTCTTGCTTTCGAAGTTTTCCGATTTTTCTTTAAACAAACTTATTTACTAAGACGCCACTATGTCGTATTATGGTTCTTGGTGTTAGAAATCCTGGAAATCTTCATCAGAATTTTTGTCTATCATGAGGCTCTCTTGAATTGGATGATGCTGTCGCAAAGAAGCCACGCCAGACACCAATAATGTTGTGACGACCCACTGCTGACAACAATTAATAAACCAAGAGTAAAATAGAGAAGATTTATTTCCGTGACAGTTCACCGTCCCATGCACAGAGTCGGAGAGCAAGTGAGTACCACTGTAATGGATGAGGAAGAAGGATGCGACCCCGGGTCTTTCGACCAAAGAAATCGCTATGAAAAATGCCCCTCCTGTGCGGAAGCACACCATGCTTTTATTTACTGTCAGTGTTTTCAAATCCATTTTACCTCCAAAATATAGGCATGTTAGGGATGAGCGGTAAGGTATGAGCATACGTAATTTTTTTTCTGCGGCTAGCGTTTTCTGTCCCTGTGTAGCGTCGGCCGGATAGAGCACGGGTACTCAACCTGGTGCCCGCGGGCAACCAGGTGCCCGAAGCGACCTCGTACAGTGCCCGCCAAGCTTCGGTAAAAATATTTTTTTATTTGTTACAACATTATTTCTTGGGATTGCACTATCGGGGAGGTTTGGCGGGGAAGGGGTCAGAAACTTGGTTGGCCTGGTTTTAGGTTTCATAAACATTTTACCCCTCTTATCTTATCGGCTACTCCCCGGTCATACCTCTCCGATAGAACCATGCTACGCTATAGAACTCCAGATCGTCTCCATTTGAACGGGCGTAAATAGGGAAGAAACCGAGTGATTAATTCGGATACTCTCAGTTTCTTACTTCATCTGTCTCTAGTGTTCAACCACATTGCTTCAGTAATATACAGCAGTAATCAGTGAAAGCGGTAAAATGAGCGGAGGCAAGAACAAACTCGTCCTGACTCTGGAAGAGAGAAGGAAAGTTATTTTGGAGAGTAAGAATGGAACTTCGGCAAGAAAATTGGCTATTACTTTTAATTGTGGAAGGACACAAATAAATAACAATTTGAAAAACAAAAGCTGCATTTTGAAGGACTGGGAGGACAATAAGAATCGCGCAACGAAAAGGAAGAGATCGGCGAGTGCCGAGAAAGTGAAAGAGGTTGTGTACAAGTGGTTTACGTGTGCGCGAGCAAAGAGATTACCTGTGAGAGGACCGATGATCCAAGAAAAAGCTCGTAAAATAGCGAAGGTATTGGAGGTGATTAATTTCGTTGGCAGCAATGGTTGGTTAGAGTGTTTCAGAAAACTCCGCAATATTGCATATCGTGCAGTGTGTGGAGAATGGGGAGATGTAAATCCGAAGGATGTTGACGATTAGAAGAAAAAATTAGCATCCCTTTTAGATGGTTATGCCCCTCGTGACTTATTTAATGCTGACGAGAGTGGCCTTTTTTATCGGTCAATACCTAAAAAATCACTTACCCTCAGCAATGAGATGTGCAAAGGAGGAAATATGTCTAGAGAAAGATTAACAGTGCTGCTGTGCTGTAATGCGGTGAGAGAGAAAGAGGAACTCTTGATAATAGGGAAATCTCTGAGACCTCGTTGTTTTAAAAGAGTTGATGCTCAACAGTTAGGAGTAAATGGCATGCGAATAGAAGGGCATGGATGCATCGGCAATTATCGAATTTTGGCTGAAGGACTTCAATGCTAACAGCAAATGTCTATGAACAGCTAAAGGTGATTCTGTTGCTTGACAACGCCCCATGCCATCCAAGCGTTTCCCTTACAAATATTAAGTCGTTTTTTCTGCCTCCAAACACAACTGCCAACTTACAGCCACTAGACCAAGGGATTATGCAGTCGTTTAAGCTCCAATATCGGAAGCGAGTTCTACGATCCCTTGTTTCCAGGATGGACAAAGCCGACAACGTCTCCGATTTATTAAAGCTCGTAAATGTTAGTTATGCTCTGTCCTGGTCAATTTCATCATGGAATGCAGTTAGTGAAAGTACCGTCAAAAAGTGCTTCGGGATTTGTGGTATAATCACCGACAGGATTGACGAAGAAGCATCGCAAGAAGAACTGAGAGAGAGTGAGGAATTGCAGTCACTAGTGAGAATTATTGGGACATCATACGATGTGGATGATGAATTGAAAAATATTGACTGCTACGATGATCTGAGTGGAGACTGGGAGGCTAGACTAATGGAAGACCATTAAGGTAATCACTAAATAATATTTAATTCGTGAGGGTTTGTAATGAAAAAAAAAGAAAACAAGGACCGATATCGATGACAGTATTCCTTCTCTAAGTAGAAATAATTTTAATAATTTATGATATTTTTGAATAAATCACTTCTATTACCTAAATTCATATATCGTTATTATATTTGAAGCTATTTCAGAGAGCTAATTCAATTTTTCTAATTTATTTAAATTTACATTTATACTCAGAGAGCTTCCTTGTTGATAAGTAATACATAATAATAGTATGATGTATCCTAATAGTATATATTTTCGCAGGAGTGAGCACATTTAAAAAAGACGAATCCACAGACACTATTTTCGTAGATAGTGAAAATGATGATGACGATGAAACATCGTGTTCAATAGCTGAAGGAGTGCAAAATCTACGACGCATGCGGTCTCTCTCCAAAGGGTTAGATCGACAGTTTAGGGAGAACTGGCAAAAACGCTTAGAAATATTAATCTATTGAACTTTGTGCCGCAGAGCAAAAGTGTTTTAATTCTAAAAATTCAACAATTAAATACAATTGTGTTAATTTAAAACGTTAATACAAATAAAAAAGTTTAAAAATAATATAATTATTCATCCTAAGCAGACACGTTCAAATCCATCCATTCCATCGATTCCTTCAGGCTACATAACTTCACCTCTATTCAACGGCCACCTCCTTAAGCGGCCATTATTTTTTGTCCCCATTGGTGGCCGCTGAATAGAGGTTTCACTGTATTATCAAATAAGTGACAACTTAAGGAAATTACTTCATTAAACAACATACTTCCTCATTCATGTCGGAAAGTCATTTCATTATTTATTCAATTTATATAATTCTACAACTGTTTGAAAGGTCAATTTTAAATATACATTACCTATTCTTTAGCTTTAGAATAGTGGGTGAAGCAGTGCGAACAAATCAGAAAACTAGATATTTAAGAACTAAAATACCAGGAATGGTTTTAACTCCATGGACGTTTTAAATTAAATTTTACTTGAGGAAGCGTGCGCCTTAAACCCAAAGTTAAACGAGAAGTGAATATTAGCGACATGAATGGTAAAAACCGAAATGAAACTCCTAAAGTATCCCTTAAACAGAACTGGAATTGGGGTATGGTGGTTTAGTGGTTAGAGTACCTGCCCGGGGAAAGGGAGAGAGAGGATTCGTGTCCCAATCATGTCGCTTTTTTTCCTCATTTGGCTTTATCTTCATGGTCTTCTAAAATTCTCTCATCATTTTAAGGAAATAATATCTATATGTTACTCATTTAAAAAAGAATGGACCTTGGGCGTAGTCACAGCGTTAGCGCATCCAGATATTAATTTATTTCTCGCAAGTCGAATCGCGACATAATATGATTTCCTCATCTGCTTGAAGCAACTGAGATGTTACAGAATTAATTACGAAAGTTTGGGAGACTAATATCGGAATTTTATCCCGTTAACATATCTCGTTTTTTGTTGGTGCTTGATACGTATTGCCAAGGTATTGTCCTATATTACTTTCACTAAATACGTTTAAAACTTTTCATCGAGTGGCGAGCTTTAAAACAAGGTTACTGTTATTTAGAGAATTTTTAATTAGAGGGATCGGATTTCATTTCTACGCGTTTTAGAGGTTTGCATAACTCGATACTGCATAATTTTCCGATAAGCTCCCGGAAGAATTTCCCGGATTCGGTCATATCTCCATCAAACTAGCTCACATTAACTCATTAGGAAAGTGCTCCGAAAGTAGATTAATGTTTCCATGGTTCGTAAAATTTTTTAATTCTATCTTCTTCACCTTACTGAATTTGGACATATTTTCATTGAGCTACTCAAATTTAAACATTGCTAAGTTTTACCTAGGAATTTTGTGCTCAAAATTGTTATTATAAAAATTTTATCAAAGTATCTTGTCTTAAAAATCATCTTGAGAGTCGATTATCGATGATAATGAAATTCTTTACATGATAATCACATAAGAGGTTCAAAATCTCCAATGTTCGTTTTTATCAGCGTTCCTCGTCTCATTTCCTGGTATTCCGTGAAAACAAGAAAGGACACCGCGCTCTTGTCTTCTCAGAATACCGGGGAATGAGAGGAGGAACGCCGACAAAAACGGCTATTGGAGATTTTATTCCTCTAATTCCTCAACAGCCATGCCCTTTCCTTTCTTTACATGATAATCACAAACGCTATTTGCATGAAAAGTTTGATTTCTTTAATAGAGGAAGAATTTCTTTAAAATGGCAATTCTACAATGCTCTTTATTAGACGTTCATTGTAAGAGTAGAATCATTGTGAGAAATACGTCAGATCAGTCTTGTGAATTATCCCGATGTACACCATAAAATGAAAAAAGGAATATCTGACGTGTGAGCAATAAATTATTTCGGAAACAAAATTTAGAAAAATATAGGAATTAAATGTGAACATCGCTAGGTAATAACATGGGAACTGAAGTTTTATCCTCCGGCTTAAATTCTAGGCGAGCTGCGAGGATTGAAATATCTCTTTTACCAGCGAAACTCTTATTCCTTTTATATTCGATCAAAGATTATTTTTCTTTTACTCGATCGTCCATTTAGCCAGGGCTTTATTAAATCCTCTAGTGGTGAATGCTGAGAGATATCTCAATAATTCAGATATATTAGAGTTATCAGAACGAATCCTTTATAAGCTTGGAACGATAGAATAGAGTCAACTCAAACTCAGTCAAACTTTTTAACTTAATAAAGGAAGTTGCGGGTAGCGGAGAGGAAATTTATTTGCTTCTGCGAAAGTTTATTCCAGTGATTGAAGTTTATCTTGTCTTCTCTGTGATAAGTTGAGGCTAGATTTCATACTTTTCTTACAAAACCAAATTGCGTTTAAAAAGCTAAAAAGTTAGCGAAAATTAATATAAAATATATTCTTCTCACGAAGAAATATTATGGATTTTTATCATTTTATTTTTTCCTTGTTTTTTTTGTTAATTATCTTCTGACTTGAAATAATATGCAATATATTTGTGTGTAAAAAAAGCAATTTGCGGTATAAGTTTACCGTAACAAGTTTATAATTTCCCTATGTTTCCAAAATTTTATATAAGAGTTTGTTCCACAATTAACTTGACTTACAAGAAATAATTTTTCCGTTTATTACAGTGGTGCTGATTTCGTGTTCACATTGTACTTACGAAATAAACGGGAGTTATCCTTTTTGTTGTCTTAACACATAAAACAAAAGTTTATTCCATAAGGAAACGACAGCAAAGAAGTGGAAAGTTGGGTATAACTTCTTAATCCGAAGACGTCCTTTTTATGTTTACTTATAGATTTTCCATGTGTTGACTTACTAACGGACTTAACTCCCCAACTGTCGTTTTTTTAGAATTTTCTGAATTTTTTAGAATTTTTTCTGATGAAAAAAGGGAAGAATGGCTCGTTATAACTTGGATAACTATGTTCAAGAAGTAATCCTTGAAAAAAATGATGGCCATATTTTTTCTTCGTCATATAGCTAAATTATATCACCGCTTTTTTCTTCTGTCTCTTAAATATTATACGGTTTTACCAATTCATTTTGAAGTTGAATTTTTTCAGTTCTCGAAAATAACCATTCTCAACTGTACGTAAATTATTCAACTAAAAAAACTCGAAATATAAAGCTATTATTTACTTGGATATTAAAACTACCTTTGTGCAAAATAATTATAGTCCTCAAAAAAAAAAACATCGGCAGCAGTATCATTGTTGAACATAATATTCACTGCCAGTTTTTTGTTTCGTAATAACACATTCCACCCTATAAATCATCTGACATATTTTACCTTAGTTTTTCCAACTACGTAGTTTACCAACAACTACTACTACGAGTACGTTTTGCAATCAATGCAACTTACTTTTCCAATTTACGATGCATCTTGAAAGCCTTCAATCTCTTAATTTCCCCATTTCGTAAGGTTCACGTTTCCCACTATAAATATTATACAAAAAGATTCCAAACTTTTGGCTTTAACGCTTAATGTATGCAATTCTAAAACCTTATCCAAAAACGGTATCTCTTTAAAGTATCACATCTAAGTACTATTTACTCTCAAGCCTCTCAAGAGTCATCCAGTTTATTACAAAATCCTTTCCTATGTCGGTGCCTAAAGGAAGTATTCAGTATCCGTCTGTATATAATAGGAAAACTTAGCTATTCCTTTCGCAGTTCTTAATCCTACTTGTTGAGTCGAAAGGTGGTAGGATTACAAGTTTACCCTTACCTTCCCGAGCCTTCAGTCGAAAGAGGTAATACGGGTACGATCTCAAATTAGACTCGTAAAAAATCTAGTTTTCGCTGATTGCCGCTTCAGATAATTACAACCTACTGAAACTTAATAGCTCGATTGAGGAACAGCTTAAGGTTTAAATCACAGTAAAAGTTGAGCCCGGCTGAAGGAAATTATCCTCTATATTGACACTGCAAGGAA
Source organism: Sympetrum striolatum (assembly GCA_947579665.1). NCBI lineage: Eukaryota > Metazoa > Arthropoda > Insecta > Odonata > Libellulidae > Sympetrum > Sympetrum striolatum. Next base: position 80,516,187 of record OX388346.1, read on the forward strand.
AATAACAGCTTCCACTCCCACGTTTAGGAAATCTCCGATTTGATCTCTATTTCCGAATGAAAGACGCTGTTTCACTCGCAGCTTTTCACGTATTTTGCCCATAGCAGAGGGAGGGAGATAAAGGAAGTAGGATTTTTGGAAATTGCCACCGATTCCCATTGTTAGGCAGCTTTTGAAACGGACAGGTTTCCCAAAGAAACTTCTCAGACTCAGATTTGCTGGTTTGAGACAGCTAGGAAAATGACACTTGGGGAAAGTTTGCACCAAAGAGATTGAGGAAAAGAGGTAACCTTTGACCCTTAAACCGCTCCGTTTAAAGAAGTTTCCTTTTCACGATAGGTACTCTCAACTTGAGGAAAAATGTCTCTCTCAGAATTTCCAGTTTGGATTAATGAGAGTACATTCTCTGGAAAGTATTAGATTATATCACATGGTGACAGGTGATATTGAGAAATGAAAATAGCTGAGAGGAATTCGAGAGAGGATAGAATAGGAGACTATAAGTAGCTCGAATATGGCAAACAAGGAAATGAGACAAGTATGATAGCCTTTTTCCCAGCAAGAAACTGATCCTATCAATTGAAATTTATTTTACTAACTTAAATTACTCATATATTTTCATTTCTGCTTTTGTATTCTTTGATTCATATATATTACACAGGGAATAATTTAAATGGTTAATTTTCTCAATTGAAATTAAGTTCACACACTATGTCTGTTTGCACCTATTTTATCTCCGAATCGTTTCAGTTTTCTTGAAATTTACTGAATGCTAAATATGCTAGCGTTATATTTGTGAATTCTGGATCACGAGAAGGAGTCAAAGAGATAAACTCCATAAAATCTCTTCGCAATTACGTTCGATTACGCCTATAATGTTTAGAGTGCATGATTTTACTGAAGAATGAAATATCAAGATTTGCAAACATTACATTCACTCTTCATTAATGGAATTATAAAAATCTAAATGAAACTAAAGAATGCCATCATTGATTCTATTGAGTAAAAAAAATCTTAATAAATGACAATATAATTCATTTAATTAATTATATTTTATAAACAAAAGAAAAAATATAGCAGCTTATTTTTAAGTAAGAAACTGATGTTATAAACTGTAATTCAGTTGCTTATTTTGCCTTCAGGGAATTATGTAAAAAAAAGATTTCCTCCATTTTATATAAATATACTAGTGACGCGTATTGGCGTCTATTTTACTCCCGATTCGTCTCTTTCCTGCGTAATTCTGTTTTCTTGTAATTTTAATGAAGTCTAGTATTATTTTCGAAAATTATGAATCCTAAGTAGAAATTAAGGAGACAATCTTCAAAAATATCTTCCTAGTTTCATTCGGCTTCCCATTTTATGTTTTAAACGCACGATTTTATTGAAGAATGAAATATTGAGAGTCGAAAATTTAACTCTCGCTCTGTTTGAAAGGAATGATCGAAGTTTGTACGTCTCATTTTATGATGCTGACTACGGAAGTATAGATTTGAGAAAAGATTGACTTCAGAGTCAAGTAGACGTGTGAAATTACATGTGAATAGTCCATCGCAAAATCTGTGCTTTTATATTATGAAATCGTCCTTTTAGAATGGTTCCATTTTAGTCTCTAAGCTTAAGCGTGTTTCTAAACGCCCACACAAATGCTTCATAAATTCCTCCTCATAGAGTCGCTTGAACAACAATGGTTAGAAGGAGCTTAAGCCTCGAGTTTCATAGGCTATACAATAAAGCTCTTCAAACTTTTCCTTGTAAAGGTTTCTTGGGTTATCTTAACGTGAATTCTTAATGAGTTCTTGAAGAACAAGCTGGATTTTCTATCCGTCATCAAGTTTCTCAGGTCTTACGCAGACGGGTGGACGTGGGCATAAATATCTATGAGATCCGCAGCTAAGAATAGACTGTATGGATTATATGCTAGAATGTGCAAAAATACCGACCCAACTCTCTCGGATTCTCAGGGCCACTTCCGGGTATTTACAAATTTTTCGAGAGTTTTCCCCCGAAATTTATATATTTTTCAAAGCCAGTTTATTCATTCATTTATTCATTAAGTACTTGGTCTCGAAATAATTCTTCGGAAGGGGTGTATCCTGAATAATTATCTGCACATCAAAGCTATGCCTCCAGGTAAGAGGTTTCTCGTTTATCGCAAAAACGAGTTTTTATACGACCTTCCAGTATGATATCAAATAAAACGTATTATTTCTTTCGATTTGAACAAATTCAGGCCCATGTTATCCTTTCAAATCCATCCTTAATTGTATAATTGCTCCTTTTGACAGTTTTTAGATATACTCAATTTAATTTACTTTTAAAAATTCTGAACGGTATGGTCGCAGCTTTAATTTTGCAAATCTTTTACTCTTCCTATATCAATGGACATTCCGTAATAACAGGCCATTCCTACAAGTCATCTGTAGTCAGTGAATGCAAGTGTGCTATTGTCTACCTCAATAAATCTTTCTAACAGTTCCCTTTAGTGATTTAGATTTAATAGAATCAAACGATGTAGCCTTAAATTTGTCGAAGGTCTCCATCATAAAGAAAAATAAAACAAAACAAAGATGAACAAACACCTTGCCGCAGAAAATTTTCATTTTACTCTCGGTCATCGGTCATTATTAGGTCAATGAAAGATCATGACAATTAATAAAAAAATTAACGCTGATCTAGCTTGCCACCAGTTTTATAAGAATGGTATTCTATGATATATGGATTTATTCTTTGCAATACAGATTTTAGCAACAACTTCCAAGGAATTTGATGAGATTAAAATTCCTTGTTTTCCATAACCAGTTCGTTAGAACTAAGCTAGTATGAGAGATGTTGAATTCTAATCTGTACAAAGAACTACTATATTTAATACTTTCCATTTGGGAATCAACGGGCACTTCAGCTAGTTCTTTCTAATTTACTTTTAGGCTATATCAGTAAAGGGGCAAAGTTCCACCTTACAGAATTCGCTTCCTTAGAGTGGGCAACCCTCGTCTGCAACTCGTCGTTCTTTCAAGTATGATAGAGGAATTGGATGTGATATTTTCTCGCATTCGAGTATATTGAATTCGATCATCTCAATTGCCGCCACTCCCCCCCCGGAACGGAAAAGTAGGCTTTCCCGTAGCTTTCGCCGGAGGGAGTATTTAATTTGTTGGCGAATGAAATATTGCCGCGAAGCGTTTGTCTCCTCCGAACCCGTCATTCGGAGATTATCAGCCCCATTCCTTTCTTCCGATGTTTCCCGGCATTCCGTCCCTTCCATGCGGAACCTTTCCATTATCTGGGCTCTGTCGGAAATCCTCAGATGAATAGCTCTGCCCTTGATCTTTCACATTTTTCCCGTCGACTCCTTTTTGGCGCGCAAGTAGTCTCCAAACTCCCCGAAAGTGACGGAAGCTCGTTGTTCCCGTTTGCGTTTCGTAAATTCATTCGAAACGGCTTCGAAAAGAGATGGAAATTAGTTTCCACTATTAGGATGTTTTCCTCTGTCCTCTTTCCTCCAAGATTATGGTGGAAACAAGGATTTATTTGCTGGGAAATTCGATTTGATCTCGAGCTCGTGTATTTCTTTCTGGGGGTGCTTCGCGAACTGGGTGATTCAAGGGGATATGCCGATTCGTAATTCATCATTATTATGCTTTTACGGCGAGGCCCATCTTCCACCTAACCCCTGAAGTTAGTGTTAGTAGTATTTAGTTCTAGTTTCTGCTAGTACATATTTGAATATTAAATCCAAAACTGTTCCAGCTACTATGTTGAATGGGATATTGCTCACTTGCCTTTTACTATAGAAAAAAGAAGTGTTACTCGTTGAGCTATTGTGCTTCACTTAGGCATGTTCCACTTTTAAAATTCTGGCTTGCCGAAGAAAGCAGGAGTAAAGTAATTCATATCTCATCTTGCCTAGAAAGCTTCACTTTCCTCTGCTGCCTCTATGGGCTAATGTAGGTATGTTTGTTCCAACCGGCCTTTGAGCTGAGTATTTCAAAGTCAGACATAGAGAACAATTAAGTACAATTATATTACATCTAGAAAAAACGATCAACACTTGAAAATTAAATGTTGGATACTATACAATAGTATAAAAATTACATAATAGCTATAATAGTAATTACTGACTAATCGATACAAAATAGTTAATAGATAAAAAACAGAAAAACAGAATTATTTGATTAGTGCGAGAAGACTCCTCTTATGGCTTATGGTGAGACGCGGGCAAACGCTCACGAGTGCAAAAGAATACAGCGAAAACTTCGAGATATTAATAACCACTATCATCAAATGCCTAAATCATATTTAATTAGAATTAAATTAAAAAATAAATTTCCCACCAGGCAAAGTTCCTTTCTTTCTTCATATAATTACATTAATTATAGTAATATTTAAGTATACTTTATATCGATATCTAATTTAACGAACTTAAATTCCACGCATGATAAAAATTATTATAAACTATTATTGTCAATTAATATGAACTTTCAAAGGTATTATACATTCAAAAAATTACATATTTATACACAGGAAAATTTCATATTACCCGAATTGAAAATAAGATTCTTAGTAAATTATACGATTCTGTGAATGGTTTCTCGTAATCAAAACCAAAGGGGTATATCAACTCCAGAAGGTTTCAGATTCGAGCAAGAAGAGGAGAGTATATAGAAGGTTATAGCTTGTTTGACTTTCGCTTTATACTCCTCGAATAGGTTCGGATAATCGAAAGCGGCGAGTTTTTCTGCTGAGCTTAGCACTTACTGGAACGCGTGTAGAGAGGGGCGGGCCGTGGGGGTTTATACACACTCGCGCAAATGCGATAAGGTATTGAGGATTCCGACGTGTTTTCGCAGAACACGGAGTGGAAATCGAACGCTGATAATAGGGCCGCAGTTGACGCAAATGTATGGGACGCGGAGTTTGATGCTTTTTGCAGCCGAGCGGTGAAAAGCAAACGAATTTGTACGTGGAAACGCATGGAACCGACGCCGGTGAACTTTGATAGCGTTTTTTCAGTGATTTTCGCTATCATGAAAGCGATTGTGACAGCACCCGTGTGGTTTACTGCTATTGTTGTGTGAACATCCATTTAGGGATTTATTTCGGTTACAGATGTATTAAAGGCGTGAGAGTTAATACGTTTGTAATCAAATACAACTCCGACTCAAAATAGTTTTCTCTCATTTATATTATTACCTACAGTGAGCGATATTCAGTTTTCTTTTATTCAGTTTTCGAAGCAAGAGCTGAGTCATTATCAAGGATTTATCAAGTCGGTTTCAGGGTTTGCATCGGCATAATGTCAATATTTCACTGGTACTCGATAGCGCATTCGCAATTGACAGTTGTATGTGCTCCTCAAATGGGGTTGATATATTCCAAATTTTATGCAATTTTCGTGTTTTAATTAAACGAACATTTTTCCAATATTTAATGAAAGCATCGGGTTTAAATTAAATTGGTCTCTTTGAGGGAGTGTTTTAATAACCAAGTAAAGAATATTATTCATTTTGAGTTCGTATAATGTTTTATTGTTCGCATATTTCCGACTTCAGAAATTTGTTTGAAAGAAAACGTAATGTTGGTAAATAGGTTGTATTGTGGGTTATAATATATTAATTCCATCATTGTAAATTTTCAATTAAAGTTTTATCTCAAAGATATGATCGCTCCCACTATTCATTCATACTCTTAGGAAAGTATTTCAATATTTGCGCATTATATTACCCTAACAATGCATAATCATTTTTATTTAATTTAGAAATCATAGTATTTTGACATGGGGAGTTTTTCAGACAGTTTCCCAGTCGTTCGAATTGAAAAATTCATCCCTTTTAAATTCCATTCATTCAGAATTTATCTACTTTTTCTTTATTTTTGTAATATTTGTTTTCCTCAAACCTAAAATATCTCGTAAATATTCGTACAATTTTCATCTGTGATTAATCGATTTTCTTTGAAACTCAAATAATCGTATAGGTAGGTAAGAGGTACCGATCCGAACCGAACATCCGATGCTGGCGGCGACAAACTAAAATCTAAAAATTTAAATCTTTGAGATAAACCTCCATTAGCTGAAGTAAATTGAGTTAATATTTTGAACTATTCAGATATTTACTGTAATTAATGTTCTCATAAAAACGTGAAATGACGTGTTTATAATAGCTTATGAATTCCGTTAAATAAATTCTTTAGAATTCCTTTAATCCTAAAACGTAAGAGGAGGATATAGCTTCAGTAAAAGTTTGCAAATTTCTCCAACAAGGAAATTTCGAGTGATGGTGTGAGCGAGAAGCATGATTAGCAACTAGGTAGTTCGTTAATTATTTAATAATCATTCCAGTAAATGTGAAAGCTGGAGAAAGGGAGATGAATCTATTCTTGATATCATGTTATAAATGGTGAAAGTTGCTTTCTTGAATTATCATTGAAAGCTGTTAAATTCTCGTTTGCTGTGTGATGTAGTGCTTTAACTTGATATTCTGAGTCCTTTAAATGGCGTTGGAGTAAAACGAGGCTTCACGTGTTGTGAAATTGAATTTTCAGGGGAATTAATTGAATTCAAATGAAAAAATGATTATTTTCTACCCGCCGTTGCTTTCCCGGAACAGATGTATTAAAATAATATGAATCAATTTGATCTGGAAAAATAAACTTCGCAATGATGTGATATTGGTTGGATTCCGCTTCGAATGAATATCAAAAACGCTTCAAAATATAGTATTCTCTTCTATTTTCAATCTATTTAATTTAACTCATCTCAGTTTTTATGTCATACAGGTTGATGAATGTTTGTTTCATAGGCTTTCGTTAATATTTTATTGAATAGGGTTTCTCTAATGTGCTGTCTATTAATACATATTTAATTTAAATTGAAAAAAGATAACTCTAACTAAATTATAAATCATCTCTGCAGAGACTGTTAAGTTATTAACATCTATTATAGTATAGGATCTATCTCTTCTAACTAAATACGGGAAACGTCTTAGACATTTTAAGGAGCTTTAAACATGTTTAAATATTAACTGATGTACTTTTTTGTACCCGTTAAGGAAAAACAATTTGAGGAAATAAGTTCTCGTATACAAAATGAGGAAATATTTTGAATCAATTTTATGGATTTTTAAAAATTACTTTATTGTACTTAGATAAACATAAATGTTATAAAGAAAATTCAATTTATTAGACTGAGAACTTTTAACGCTTATTTTTTGTTATATATTCACATTTGACAACCTAATTTAACTTGCTAAATTGGAATTTATTGTGATAACCGAGGTAAAAATACATCATGTCTCATATTGCTTAATGTTAATTGACCGCGCAGTTTTCATCAGTGAAGATGACAATGCTAATTATCTAACGTAAGAGACCAAAATAACTACGCTCAGGATTGCTCATCCGAAAAGCAGAGCCTTTTGTCCACGGGATATTGGGTGCCTAATTTTAGCTCCTTTGTTCGTCCTCTTGTCCGAATAAATATTCGAAAAGTATCAGAATTAGAACTGAGTGGAGGAATCTGCATGGGGCAAGGGTATCTTCGGAGGAAGGTCACAGGAGGGGTCGAGCTCATCGGACAGCTACTGGGGTCACTGCAGAGGAAGTGGAAATGCTTCCTTCATCATTGATGTATGCCATTTCCTTCCTTGTCGCTTCCCGCGAAATGTGAAATATCCCCCTCGTTAGCGAAGGATATGCCTTTTGCAGCCTCAACGAGGATTGGGCGGCTTTTCGAAATATTAACCCCGTCGATAAGCTTCCGTTAACGTCGTAAAAATGTTAATTGCGTCAAAAGCTAAAGCTGCTCTTCTTTGTTCCCAGTTAACCTAGTTTTAAATATCGTTCAACCATACTATTCATTTTGTGATTGATCTCGGATAAGTCTTGGATTTCAGTACCGTCATATCTGTTTCGTTATCGTGTCACAGAATCGGTTTTTCGTCATTCCGTTGCATTTGCCCAATGATGAAACGGAATTTCTAAAGATGTCTGGTATTTTTCATTTCGATCTAGGAAGAAAATATGTAACAATTTTTCACATGTTGCACTACCTTTTCTATTTTTCACAGTGAAGGCATAGCTCAGATGTGAATTTAATTTTTTAATAGCTGAAATTTTTGGAGCAATGTTACTTTAGAAACGGAACATTCTTTTTTATTTATCTAGCCTACAACAAACAAGGATACCTTTGTTATTTATTAGTTTAAGTTGTTCATTATATTTGTTTGCATTCACAGACTTCCGTAATAATAACTTTAATATCGAAAAAGACATTCCAGGAAAAATGTGGTTATATGAAGAAACATCCCAAATTGTCATACAGAAACTTCACCCATGGCTCGGGCCAAAGGATTCGTTAAACAAAAGTTCTACAAGTATAGTAAAACTTGAGGATATTTATAAATATAAAATTATATTGCTTTTAACGGTGTGATTAAAAAAATATTATAAGATTCTACGTAATACTTCACACTGAACAAAATTAAATAGTTTGAATTTCTGAGTAACTGAGAATCTGAGCTAGGTAAAATTAAATGTAAAAAGTGGTACGATATATTGGGAACTCTCCCCTAGATGCATAAGTAGCGGAGGTGAGTTATTATAAATTTGATCCAGATGAAATTCCTACCATTATAGAGTTTTCAGTTGTGTGGAATTATCTTGGGATTTCTCATATACCTAATAAGATTTTTTCTGCAATAATCATTTCGTCGTCTTGCTATTTTTTCTCTCCCACAACGCTGAATTTTCAGATTCGCTGAAAATGTCCATAATATAACGGATCTCTGTTCGGAAACATGTTGGAGCTAATAGTAGTTTGAAGCATTTTTCCCTCGTTCCATATTTATATCTCTTTTCTGCGTCGAAAGAACCAAGAAACAGGTAATATTTTCAGATGAATTGAATCGATATGAAGCTAGAAAAATGGAACGAAATAGAATGGATGTAATTTTCAAAGCGAAATTGATCGTTTTGTTATGATGGAATGCCAATGCATTAATGCCTTACGATTTAATTTTGTCTTTCGTTTGGTTTGTTAATGAATACTCGGATATAATTTTTAATCGCATCTTTTTTCTCTGATTTTGATCAAAATATTTTCCAGAACGATGTTATTTACGTAGTTTATAAATAGGATTCAGCCATAATCATTTCCTCTTCGAGTATTCCGCAATAGTATTTGATGGCTGTTTCAGTTTAATATTTCCTCGAGTCTGTTTAATAAACAGAACTGCGTAGGTTATTCATATTCCAGGAAAACATCAAAGGATATTTTTTTATTGATAGGTTTAGAATGAAGTGAGCAGGAAAACAAACAAATTCATCTTGCTATCGAATCCCCGTGGTTTTGGAAATTAATAAAAGAATTCTTTCCACTGATTTTACCAGCTCAGCAATCAAGATAGTGATTATCGAAATTAATTGGTCGAAAAACATGAAGTGCATATAAAACATCGTAAAATTTGCTCTAAATACAGAGGTCAATTAATTTTAAAGCACGAAATGGTTTTTTCGAACCAATTAGGGGAGAGGAATTAAATATTCATGTAAATATTGAAATTTAGGATATTCAGACGCAACACATTTAATTCTGTTGAGACTGGAGGAGAGTAATTAAGTTTGCTGTACCTTTCTTTTATATCAGTAGCTAATGCGCAAAATGGTACAAAGGTATTAGTTTTGGCTTAGTCAATCACAGTTGCCATTTTAAATGGCTATTGTAACTTCTTATTTTCAAATAAACATGTTTTCAAGAATATATTAAACTTCGCTAAAAGTTTTATTATTTCAGTTTTCCGTCAATAACAAGGAAATCCTTCTTGATGTCGTAGAAAGAAATCCAATCTGAAGAATAATTTTATTGGCTGTGATATTTACCTTTTGATTCCAATTGGATTCCAATTGGGTGCTAGAGACCCGTCGGATTTTTGCTTGGTTTGCGAATGACGTTCAGTCAACTTTAAAACTAGTTAGGAAATTCTTCGTCTTGGTCACGGGGCTTCATTTTCTAACGTAGCTGGATTATATTTTATAATTGTATATAATATAATCCATATTTAACAATATATCATAATATTCAGTTTTGAATATGTCCCACTCGATGTTACACTATGTGGATTGTGGAATTGACCAAAACCTGTAAGCATTAATCCTTCTTTCAATGTGAACCCTAAAAGATTGGTTTCGACATATTTCCATAACAGCTTTTCTTTCAGGCATGCAATTTAAAATTCTTTTTCAACATTTATTAAAAATAATACATAGTACATAATTAGCACTTAGTACCTAATGATAATAAATATTATTTACAAGGGGTTAGGGGGTAAATTTTTTAAAAATTGATTGTATTGTATATTTATTTCGGTTAGTAAAAAATTGAATTTGAATTTCTTATTATTATCTTTCGCTGCGTCCTCAACCGAGTCTTTTCAGAAGGACCCGTAACTCAGGGTAGTATCCCTTAATAATTTTCTTTGCTTGCATTATGCAAGCACTGGTTTATTATATTCCTATGTATAATCATGCACTTATTAACATATCTTTTACGTTCTCCTTCCTAATTATATTTCCATATATGTTGGCGATAAACTCATGCATATTGAGCGATTTTATTATTCATTAACTTGACTTTTCTTATTGTACTACATACATTTATTTATTGAATTTGTCTTTGTATTTTTCCCACCTTCCTCCTCATCTTTCAATTCTTTTATCGGTAGAATGGCGTAGCTTTTTCTCACCCTTCGTCTTGCGTTTTTTCCTGCTGTGGGTAATTTATCCTCAATAATATTTTAGGCTCTTTACATCCACAATTCTAATTTATGCTCAGAATATCACTTTAAACTAATTACTGCGCATAATAGGAACGAGGAAAAATACATTTTGTTGGAAAGAAAAAAGTCTCAATCTCGCTGAAAAAATATTTATTATCAATACTTTTATGTATATAATCTATGTTGCGATATGGGCTAATAGTATGGGGTTCTACTTCCAATATAAACATTGCATCATTAGAACAACTTCAAATTAAAATTATAAACATTTTGATGGATTCAGGCACAAGAAAATTACCTAATGTTTTGTAAAATGAATAACATATTACCAATAACTGATTTATTTAAATGTTATATTATAACGGATAATTTCTTCAGCACTAGGTTTAAGAACAACATATTTAAAAATACTAATATTAAATTGAGACAATTAAGAAAATATGAAACACCAAGACATTATAACAATTATGGTAAAAGAGCATACAAGTATATGGTTCCAAATTTACTTTACAATACACCTGAAGACGTATTAGGTGAAACAAAACTTAGCATTGTTAAAAACGTCTTATATCTTGGCTATTAGACCAGAGAAATAAAACCTAAAAAATATTGTAAATTGACAAATCTGGTAAAACCTTTTTCTGATTTTCTTATTTAATGTGATATCTGTTGGTGCAATCTTTTTAATTTTTATATACCTAAATCAAGGCATCTCTTGACGAGCCGTACATGGCTTAGGAGGACCTGAAATAAAATCATATTTTCTTTCATGTACATCATACTTTACGTGATACCTTGTGTATAAATATAATGAAATAAACTATTATTATTATAGTCAATACAAAATGGTGAAAAGTGGTATTGAGCATATAGTCCATTTTTTGCAGGGAGGGAAGCAGCTATCCCTGTATGTGACCGTGTCGGACGGAAGGCTGACCGCAAAGGCCGAGGTGTGGGTGTACATCGTGAACACGACCGCAGAAAAGGCCGGCAGCAGAGGAGCTGGGAAAGTGATTCCTCCGCGTCCACCTCCGGGCAACCCATTCTTCAACCTCATGCCCGGAGGCAGGCCCCTGCCCACGCAGCTGAGGCCCGTGCCCGGAAGCAACAATTTGGACCGACTGCCCCCCAGGCCCCAACCGCCTCCGCCCCCGGAAACGAGCAGAAATGGGGAGGAGGCCGATCTGTCGGCGTCCACGATCTCTCCAAACAGCATCGGGAGGCCTATTCAAGGTAGGTGAAGGAATTGATGTACCGATAGTATTTCTGAAAAAGCTGTTAATTTATATCTTTAATACAATGAGAGAATATTTATTTGATATGGTTTGAGAGTTTTAAAGGGACCTGAGGATAGAATGCGTAGGAAAATAACTAGGGTTAGACAAACGCGAAACATGCTTTGAGAACTCAATGGTTGGGTCCACCAGTTTGATCTTTTACTTAAGATCCTCAATATCCACAGATAAAAAAACGATAATTTAGCCATGGAACAACGGTTGATTGGTGCAATTAGATTCATATTTATTTATTTAAATTTTATTAAATATTAAATATATTTAATTAAATAAATAAATATGTATCTAATTGCACCAATCAACCGTAGTTCCGTAGCTAAATCCTTGTTTTTTGCGAAATTCTACTAATATACTTATGTAGCATTTTCTTGCGACGGAAGATGCAAAGATGCAGTTCTTAAAAAAATTGCCTTGGCCAAGGAGGCCTTCATTAAGAAAAAGAACTGATGACTTGAGTTCCGATAAAAGGATCGGGAAAAGATTGGTGAAATCCCTGGCTTGGAGTGATTTGTTGTCCTAGTGCGCAATATGGACCTAAAGAGTAAAGAGCTTGCGTATGACGTGAAATTTTCCTTAATTACGCAAAAGTATCGACTCTCCAGACAACCCCATTTATTGCTTATATTCGATCGTTTATCTGCTATATATTTTACCATATGCCTAATTCCTACTCTCTATGTTATAGAATCCTGCCACAAGTCGTACATAAAGACATCGATGGTGCAAAATAAATCCTAATGGTAATAGATTTTGTTCAGATATAGGAATTCAACAATTCTTACTCAAATAATATAAAACTGATCAATAAGCAACTTAACTGTTAATTGATGGAGCTAATTATGATTTTTATTGATAGTCATTCAAATTATGATTTCCTTCGCCAAGTTATTAGAAAGTTTATTAATAATCTGCCTTGAAAGACTGAGTGAAAATCTGAGTTAAAGTTTTAGTTGAGATATTTAATTATCTTAAATTTATAGAGCGATAATAGCTGCAATGCTTAAAAAATTCTATAATCAACGTATGTAATAATTACGGAAAATTAGCCATTTTTTTCTGAAACGATCTCTCCTGAGATTTATTTTCGCAATTACATCACAACTAAAATTTTTCTTCTTTTGTTCTCATCGTGCATAAAAAACCATACTTCCAACTTATCACGAGTGTATTATAAATTTCTGCGTTAAAATTTTATTTCCTTATTATTAGTTATAGTTTTCTAATCACTAATGAATGTAGCAAATATTCTAATTTTGTAATTATTGTAGTTTTCGGCGTAATGAAGAGAAAAACTCGGTAAATTTTCCAGGCTCGGTACTCCTCGGTCCTAGTAGCGAGGTCGATAATGTAATTTTCTCTTTCCTGTTAATATTCGCGTCCTTCCTTTTATGTTTCTCGCTCCCCTTCTCCTTCCGAAGCAAAACAGCTAAGTAAAGGCGGCTTTTAATACAAAGTGAGAAAGGCCGGCGTAGCTCTATGTGCGAAGATGATGTCGTTAATGAAGTAATTAGATGAACACCTTACGAAAAGATTATCTTTCTACTACGCACAAGTCCTGCCTGTCGTATTATCTACTATTAAGGAAAATAAGGGGCATCATGGATAAAAATATAGCCGGCGCCTTGAAGGATTTCAAGATCTTGACCTGAGAACATTTGCAGAAGTGATTCAAGTATAAAAGAAAAAGAGACTCTACAACGAATAGAAGAGAACCGGAAGCCATAAAAAATGATAGAGAGAAAAGAGCCAACTTCATCAGACAGCGTCTGAGAGAGGAATATTGGAGATGTGATTGAAGGGAAGGAAGAGTATTTTAATCATAGAAGGAAAAGGTTTCAGCCGGCTGACGAGTTTTAAAAGAGTAAAGAAAGTTATCAGGATCTAAATAGAACAAAAGTTTTAGAGCAAAGGGGAACTTTGTATGACAAGTAATAGCGGACCTGTCAATAAGTTAGTAGAAGTAGTATTGTATTTTCCTTTAATGCGTGGGTAATTTGAAAAATCCTACCCGTTCCTTTGGGATTCGAGAAAACTGAGTCAGCGATATTGGTGTTTTTACACCTCCTTCCATACTAAAATGGCTGCTTGCAGGTGCATTATGTAAATGTTGAGGAAAATAATGTAAAAGGATTGGTATTTTTTTCCTAATAGGAACGGAACATACTTGCTCATCATTTAACATGATCCTCACTGTGGCTTAGATTGGCATCGTACGATGAAGTTTTGTGTGATTTAATCGTAGAATTCTATTAGTTTATCAAATTAATTCTTTACTTTTTCCGTGTCCCCTCTTCACTGTATAAGCTTCTTCTGCTAAAAAACTGATTAGAGATGAGGTATCGAGTAAAAATCACCTAGGGCTAAATATTAGCCACAAAGTAATGATGATACGTAGATTTCCATTCTAAATGCTGAATCAGTCCGCGTATTGATAGCAATGTTAAGGCGAGCAACTTTGTGAGGAAGCTTTTGTTAGTTAACCTACCCCACTCATAGATGAAATCTGACAGTAAGTGAAACTGGGACAAGTATGCTATGTATTAAGAAAACGAATAATTTCATTCTTCACACACGCAGCGGCAACTTCAATCATAGCATTATTTATATATATTTATAATTATAACCGGCCTTGGTGGCCGAGTAGATAGCATTCCATCTTAGCTATCGCTCCTACCCCAAGGTTCCGGGTTCGAATCCCAGCTGGTCGGTTTACGTAAATTAAATTTAATGCCCTTTTACTTCTTTTGTTCGGCATACTTCTTTCAAATTTGTTAAATAAAGACTAGCGCTGAAATGTATAACGTTACTTGTGTCGTATTAAAGGGAATCGTCCGGCTTCCCAGCTTCAAAACCAAAATGTAGACCTCGTCCCAGATTTCCCTCTAGTTAGTTTCCGTTGAGCCATTGGATAGCATTGTGGCTTTGGCAGGCACACGAGAAATTCTGAATGAAATCTACCTTCATGAGCCGCGCTATGTATTTTGTTTCACGGTATTTAGGGCACTCAATTTGGGTCAGCCTTTGTCTACCTCAATCTCGTCACCATTGCGTCAAATAGGATAATTGGAATTATTTCCGAAATACTCCTTAGATTGAAAGTTTTCACCCGTAGTTAAATTTTGACGTATAAATAATGATCTTTCTATCCCTCACTTGGATTTTAAGCCACTTAAGTTTCTTTAATTCGCTATTTCAATTTAGATCAACGATAGGTTTTTTCCAAACAAAAATTATTTATTTAGGAATCTAATTTTGTTTTTCACTAGTCTATTGTATCGCATCGTGATTTCTGCAAAAGAACAAATTGGGAACTGATTTGTCACTGCCTTTCGTTGAAATTGCCAATACCAGTTCTTTTCCTCGCAAGGAGAAGATCTTATAAATAGATAACTGCTCAAATATTAAGGCTGAGGAGAAGAGATCGATTGTAGGATGAGAGGATAGCTTGTAATTGGAATAGAAGAAATCGAGAATGCCATGGAGAAAATCAGCTTAGAGTTGGAGAGAAAGAAATTGGAGTAGGAAGGGTTTTATTTCAAGGAACAGATGAGCTAAGGGAGGCTTATTGGACACGTTATCGATAATCGTCATTATTAAAGCTGTTCGTTGTGGAAATAGAGGATGAAATCAGTGCTGTATGCTTTGTGATTTTCCATCCGCTTTGCGAAGGAAGATGAGAGTATAATTAATATGTTCTATCCTCACTTTGTGGAATTCAGTATATGAGAGCTTGGGAAAACGTGACATTTATCTTGTTACATTCCAAGTATAATTAAATTTCAATAATTTTTTCCCTTGTATTGTGTTTTCCCCTTGTAACAGTATATACTTTTACATCTCTGCGATTCTTAAATTGCGATATAAAATAATTGTATTATTCTTTTGAACAATTTTTCATCTGGCGTACTTTTATTTTAACATCTGATCTGTCTTATTTCTCTTGCTTGAAAGTGCATTTACATTTCGTTTTTCGGGATTGTTCGCATTGATTTATTTTTCACGTTTCGCCTTTTTTCTCTCCTTGAATTAAAATTTCAACTCTCTGCCGGATTCACAGGTTTTTTACTCATTTTTATTTTATTATTAGTTAGAGGTTTAAAATCTCAAAAAGCCGTCTTTGTCGGCGTTCCTCCTCTTACTTCCCTATAGTCGGATAAAGCAAGAAAGGAATTTTTGCCTTCTCCGACTGCCGGGAAGTAAGAGGAGGATCACCGACGAAGACCTATTTTGGAGATTTAAAACCTCTTATTCATTAACAGACGAGTTCCAATATTTCTTTCTTAACATTCTTATTTAAATATAACTCCAAAAATCTCTTTGCTTGAGTTTTAATAAATAGTGTTATTTTTAAGAAACGAGTTTCAAGTCTCAATCGTACCTTGAAATAAAGTCATTATATTATGTCATTATTATATTTGGTGACTCTCTCACTTATTTTGTTGTTCTACTCTTAAGATTAAATTTAGACTGACATATTCCGAACTCAGTCGCTTACGGTGTTCGAAAACTGACTTTCGGCTAAGTATTGAACTTTAAATATATACATTTATTATACTTTAACTACAGATATTTACATATCCGCCATCTCAAAGGCATAAAGTTCAGTCATAAAGTTTCTACGAACTTTTATTCTTACGTTCACCGATTTGAGAGCCATATTCCCCTACAGAATTTTATTCCTGGAAGCATTGCTCATTCACTGGCCATGTTCCCTTCCAATTTTTTCAACAAGCAGTTGCTTAGGATCTCAACGACGTGCTCAACGCCTTTCGCAGGAAAACTGAGGAAGCTCTAGTTAACTCGTGGTTGTGTTTCATTGCTCTTTTATCCCTTCTCTTGTCTGCTGTCGCACCGATTAATTGCCTTCGACCTCTTCCAGGAAAGAACCACACGGAGGACGAAGGCGGGGGAGGAGTGAAAGTAGGCGCGGGTGCGGCAGAAGGGGGCGCGGCGATCGGGGAGACCGTGGTGCCCGTCGTCATCGGGTGCACGCTGCTCATCTTGTTCGCCGGAGTGTTCGCTATCTTCTTCCGAAGGAAATTGCGGTGCAGAGACGCGGCGCGCAAGGACAAGGATATGGTGAGTCCATCAGAGTGAAGGGTCATTAATTAAGATCTCTTTCATGGGGCGTCCTCTGTGTTTTCATCGAAACTTGAATACGGGAAAATTAAGGGGTCCCTTGTTTATCACCGTTCTTTTTCATTTCTACTACAAAAGGGGTTTTCTTATCAAAAGTCTATGTATCTAAAATAACCATATATTAGGATCTTTTTAAAATTTAATTTTCACACTCATATTCCTACAAAGATGACTTTTTTGTAATGTAGCCTGGACTTTTTTTTCATTTTTTTACTACCAAAAAGGTCTTTATCACGATTCAATCATTCAAAATAACCGTGTGTTATAATCTTGTTCAAATGTCTTTTGATTTTCACAGTTATATTCCTACAAGGATGACTTTTTCGCGATATAGTCTAGATGATAACAATCATAATATTCATACTGATTGTATCATTATAATGCATTTTGATAATCCCGATTTTAATGGATACACAACAAAAATAGGTGATTTAAACCATAGAGTACCTGTTCAAAAATTTGAAGTTAAGAATTTTCTTAGCAAGGGTTGAAAAACATATTTCATTATAAAAATATAGATTAATATCCATTTAAAAAATGATCTGCCAAAATCATCCTTTGTTTAATTCTTTTGGTTAATATCGACGAATTGTAAATGATGAGGGTTAAACGTTAAAATAAATTAAAATGTCCCTTCTGCATTCTTCAATTTTATCTTAAAGTAAATTTACATTTCATAAAATTCAATGATTTTTAAACGATTTTCCTATTTAAGATTTCGATTTCCTATCTTAGTAATATAAATATATTTGTCGATTAAATAACGGAAATTCACTTATATCATTGTCGCTTCCATCAGAATTTTAACGACGATTTCCGGTTTTTGAGAAGTTTGTGTTGTGAAATTATTTTGAACGTTGATTTAGCCCTACCAAGTCCATTGTCCAATTAAGGCCCATTTCCCCTCATCCAGCCCTTATAACAATAGAAAGAACGCATTTCCTGGTAGAGTATTTCTTTCAGATCTTCATTTCATTCGCAGAGACCAATTCGAAGATAATGACAGGCATTTTCTCTTTCTGATTTTTCAACGACCTTTAATATTTTAAATTGTCCACCCATGCTAATAACAGCTCATATTGTATGTGAGAGCCTAGTTTTTCCAGACACGTGTTCTTTGTCAGACAATCAAGGGTCCTCTCATTGTGAATAATTGCCCGTATAAAATGAAGTTACCCTTCATGTTTGGAAGCGTTTCATTCAACTCTGTGTTCCGTGTTCATTGCACCTCGAAAGTCCTGCTTTGTCCCTCTTGTCATAATTTACCACATTGAATGCTTGTAATCAAAAGATAATATGACATGGCCATATGGTATCTTGGTTCATCAATAGTTGTAAATATTTCTCTGTTAATTGAACCCTCTTTTTTCGAAATTAATGTGGCAAATGTGGAAAAAATCTAATATTTCCGCGTTGGAATTTAACTTGAAATTTATTCCCAAAGGAAGTCTTTTAGAGGATAAAATTTATTCGTTTAAATATTATTACCTCAATTTTCTTCCCTGAATATTGTATAAAATATTGGATAAATTAACTTTTTTTACAAGTTTCCAGCTAAAAAAATTGAAGCTTCCTTTCTGTAATTTAAAAATACTCAAAATGATTTATGAACTATAACTGTCTACTCACAAAATTAGTGGTACTGAAATTGGCGATAGAATTGCAGTGATATATTATCAGCTCCAAGATGTATCTTTTATAAAATAAGCAATCTATTCCATTATTTTATTTGATAGCAAATAGACAAAATATTTAGATATCTATATCTCTACGCCGACATAAACATCGCTCTTTTTTTCGAGGTCGGAAATGCTTCGCGTATTTTTTCCTTCAACAGGACAGATGTTTTAGTTTCCCTTTCCCTATTATTTTTAGACATTTCTTTTACTGTATATTTTTAGATTCGTATGGGGACACCAATCTCAGTTTTTTTAACATGTTGTCATTTTGTTTTCATCTGTTTTCATCCTCTCTCGTGTCAACCCGATTTATTAGCAAGATGTGCTACTAGGACTGTATTGTATATTGAAATATTTAGTTCTTTTATACCCCTGGGCACAAAGGTATGCCTTTATAAATGTTTTGCTTTAAGAAAGTGACTGCCGCAGTAGCAAGTTGAAATAACTTAGGAATTTATCACAAGGCTACGCTAAAGAAATTTTTTGAAAATTGCATTTTTAGCGTTTTTTACTACCATTTTTTAAGGGATATTGATTTGCCTTTATTTATTCTTCGATAATTTTAAAATAGTTTTATTGCAGAGATGTGCCAAATATATTACAAAGTTACTGGAGAATAAATTTAATTTTATATGTTAATAGCAATGATAAAATTTAATAATACATGGGTAAATTTTCATCAAACCGATTTTATACAGCTTAAAATTTATTATTAAAGCAGAAGAATTTTATGTTGATCCTAACAGATATTTAAATAACATAAAAAATCGAAAGTTGATCTTCAAACATCTAAACTGTGGGCAATTTTCTGAGAAAAGGTTTTGTTTTTTCCTCTCGTTTTAGTTCGCAATACTCTTCATTAAATTCTGTTGTATCCTTCTATGAGGTCTGCGCATCTGGTTACCATTATCAATGCTTTCAGTCAATATTTACACATTTTCGGAATCAAGCTCAGAGACGAACCGTCTCTTCAAATATCAATAAAAAATAGCTATTTCTCTTATCCTATAATTTCACATTTTCTCGTTCATGAAAACAGAATAAGTTTTACATAAATGATTTCATCCTCGTAGGTTTTCATGCCGGATTTGAGCTTTTATAAAAATATTCTCTTTATGGCTCGTAAAACTTACGTACTCCGTAAGCTGCGTTCAAATGAATGAGGCAATTCCGTTTTAGGCAGAAAAGCATTTATGAAGCGACTGGCAACGTTTGCAACTCGAAGAGTTTTGTCGGCTATTTCGCGAAATCTCTCTTTTATGCCGAGATGATTTCCCGTAAATCTCTCCTCATCTGCTCCTGCTGTTAAATGAAATTTTCGCCCTCTATAGCTTTACAATTACGACTCCCTAACATCAGGGTACATAAAATTTGTTAAATTAATTAAATGTTCATTGATGTGCGTTAGATCAGTTGATATCAACCTTCGAAATTCACCCTTTCAATTAACAAATTCCCACTCTCACCGCGGTGTGGTTATAGCACGATAAATGCCGTGATTTCATTCATGGAGTGTAGTCTGGAATGATGAAATCATTTTGAATCTATGATGTTGTTATTTTACGCATTAATCTTTACTAGGCGGGACATTAACCTTCCAACCATATCGTTATTATAAATAAGATTACTAATTAACCATTTAAACCTGTTGGGACACCCAATGAAAATTTCGCCTTCGATGTAGGAATCTTCAAGGTGCAGTAGATGAATGACACATTGTCAAATAGTAAAGGCAGAATTAAAATCAGACTTTTCATGTGTTAATTACTGTCAAATTTCAACAAATAGCACACAGTTTTATTAAAATATATCTGAATTCATAAGTATTGCTATATTTTTTATAAATGTATGCATTTTCAGAGCGTTGAAACCGGCTTAGCATTATGTTATAAAGTTAACCAAAGAAATAATCCAAGAGTCTCTAATATCAACACTCATATAAAATCCACAAGACAATCAATAGATTTAATGCAAGTTCTGATAGAAAAGATTCTTCCATAATGAAATTTCACCGAGCAGCTGAATGATATTTATTACAAAGAAATATTGTGCGCGTTTTCTTCCATGTGTTCAGCATCCCTGGAATGGCTATAACTATCTGATTTATGATGAGCTAAATGCTCCTTTAATTTCGCAATCACCCTTATTTTTCATCTGGCCCACGTATTGCAAACAAACCGTATTGTTGCTCACATTTATTTCTCGCACGCCACCGCCGTGCGGTTTCGACGCCGCGGTGGATTCATCAATGGCCTTTGTATCCTCGAGAATCACCACTTAACGAGTTCTCTCTGTCTGAAACCCCACGCAGAGCAAGGAACCCGCTGGATCGATCGGCGCCCTTTCCGTGGGTTTGAGGACCAGCGCATCTTCATCGGCTGCCACGTCCGTGCCCCTCTCCAGCACAGACTCCCACAACGCCAACTCCATCCAGCACTGGAGGGCCGCCAGGGCACTTAGCAACAGATACGAGTCGTGGGACGCGGAGGTGAGTGGATTAAAGAGTCCTCACGCACCCCGAGTAAGAAAACGGGGAGATCAACTCGTCTTCCCAATCCCCTCTTATCCAAGTCGGACTTTTAAGGGCTCTTCCGATCAAACGATGTCGGATTCTGGGGAGGATTTACCGCCTGTCAAATGGTGGGACCGAATTTTTGTGGTTTTCAGGGTCATGTTGTGAATTAGCTCATCCCAAAACTGTTACTGATGTTCTACGAAGGGATTTTGAAACAAGCTGGGATTGTCACGTAAGAGGGTAGGAATTTTTCCAACATTTGCCTTATTTTAAATTAAAATTAAAGTTGATTAGAATGAGGGGAATGCCAACTACATTAATATAACTTCATGAAATTATATTTCTTACAATAATCCTTATTATTTCCCAAGCCCTTAGTATTAAATATCCGAGTGAATTACTTGTTTGAGAAAGGAATGGAGTTACAAAGATCCTAATTTTTTTATAATGTAACGAATTATTTGAATTAAGTGTATTGGAGATGAAGGTTTGAAGAATTAGAAAAAGAACTGTTATAATTGTGAACATGAAAAAAACACTTTTATCAGTAGACCTTATTATTCTCATTAAGAGAATTAAAGTCAATCAAAATGAATTGATCAAATTTTAATTTTGCGGCCAATTATAAAATATTGTAAAACAAGTATAACTTTCGTCTTCAAAACTACTATTTATGATATTGTTTTGTAATAGCAGAATTTATAAATAACCTTAATATACTCAGCGGCAGAGACAGGCAATAATCTCCGGAGAATGCTCTAGGGTGTATAAGATTGTAACACTGGAAATTAACCTAAGAAATAAAAATTCTTCTGTACACTGAGCTATAATTTGTAATAACATTTGAACAGGTGATTGCTATTTATAGTTACCAATTCTTATTCAAAAATTTGAATATCATTTCATACACTCCTATTAACATGTGAATACTTGAAGAAAGAGATAACTGATAAGATTATCTTTTATGAACTCAGTGATTCAAATCCAATTTGCTTGTAACACCGTTTGCTTAGGAGCGATACGCTAACATAAAACCACCCTTCCGGAAAATAGATAATCTGACCCAATTTCCTATAGAGAGTTGGACCAAGCCTAGTAGAAAGAGATCACTTGAAATTACGTGACTTCCACCTCAACAAATACTTTTTCTAGCTGCCGAGGGACAATCTCCGACGTTTCGTGCACAATCATTTTCCACCTCGCTTTATCCGACGCGAAAGGCACCGGAGAGTCGCCATTCTCGCGAACTCCATTTCGTATCAGATCCACGAGCGAGTTTATTTTGTTTTCCTCGACCTTTTTTCCTCATCCATGAGGGATTTTCCTTTCTTAGAGTTTTGATGGAGCCCATAGATATGACTTTCTAACTCATTCCGGTGAAGTTCTTGGATTTCACTCGATTCACGGAAATTTTGTTTCTCCAACAGGCGGGGACCGGCGCACCGCAGATGAATGGGAGGGTCGGGGTGCTGGGGTCGCAGATGGGCAACGGAGGAGGAGATGGCTCCCAGACCAGGGGGGATCCTTGGGAGTTCCCACGCCACCGCCTCAGGGTTTTCAACATCCTTGGAGAAGGGTGCTTCGGACAGGTGTGGCGCTGCGAGGCGCAAGATATCGACGGTGAGTTATCCGGAAAACGTGCCAGCTCAGAAAAAGGTCACTCTTGACACTTAATACATTATTTATATTTTTATTATATTATCAAGGATTTTATTCGATACATTATTTCATTGAATTATAGTAGATTTATACTAAATACGAGTAAAAGTAGCTTACATACTACAATCATATGTTTAAAGTACTGTACTTTGCAAGGTTCTATTTGTTTTGAAAATTTAGGATTTAGGAACCTAAATTTCTCTATATAAAAATCGATTCTGTATCCAAGTGACCTGGTATCAAACCCAGGACTTTTTTTAAGAAAAAATTTGCAATGAACTATATTCTTTGTGATATTGTGACCGTTTCTAAAATTCCAAGTCGATTATCGGGAATATATTGAAAAGATATTCCGTATTTGCGTTTAATTGAATGGTAGAATGCAAATCGTGCCTTTGATCAAACCAATGATCATAAGGTAAATGATTAACTGTGATTATGAAACATTCTTTACTTCTGTTCACATGCATGGCCATAGAATTCCCACCTTCTTGGTAAATCAATCATAAAAAATTAAAAAATCCCGCCATGTATTTCAAATAGTAGAATCGCCTGGTGTCAAACCCAGAAACTTTTGGAAGTTGTGAATTCATACAACGTCCAGGTAGAAATAAAATTTATTTAATTCAAATTTTGAAGTCGATGTCTTACCGGGAAGGTCCTTAGATAAGACTTCGTTATCCCCATTTTAAATGCATAGAGTAGTGTACATCGCTCTCTGGGACGAACCAAGGACCATCAGGGAAACTTTAAACATGGTATATAAAATGTATTTATGATATCCGGGTTTCAAGTTTCCATGTTATCGGGAAAGGATAAAAAAATAAAAAATTGCCGCAATACATGTTAAATAGGAGAATATTTGCCCTGACCTAAGGTTGAACCACGGATAATCCTCGAAGATGACTTTGTTGTTTTCGTCTTGTAGAAGTTACGAAGTGTTTTCCTTTAAAGATGTTTGCTTTAATACTGATTATTTCCATAAATAAGCCTCTAAAAGAAGAGCAAACCATTAGGAAATTGTTTTGCATAACCTTAAATATCTTCAATTCATCGGTAATAAAATTTATTGCAAGCTTAAAATCGGCTACGAAATGTAATTTTAATCCCTAGATCCCTATTAAGTTATATTAGTATCTATTTCATTTTTTAACAAGTACTAAGGTTGTTTGCTCGGTCTGGAAGAAATAATTGAGCTGTAAAGTTAGTAAAATAACTATTTAAATTTGAAATTCCAGAATGTGAGGTTTCATTAAGTGAATAACTACAATTTTGTTCTACGGATTATTTTACGGAGACTGAAATAGTTAGGTATGTATATTATTAAAATATCATAAATAATTGTATGGTATTATAAATGTGTTTTGCTATGATAATGGTCCAAATCTGCAAATTTGTGCTCCATCATATTGTTAAGAAATTTCACGTTTTCTAGACAGACCTCTTTTAAATGCATCTAAAGAATAACGAAATACCAAATTTGTATTTTATTGTCAAATAATGTTTAAGTTACGTTAATTTTATTTTAAACAATGGGCTAACCGTTGTCAGCTGTTTGGAAGGATCTCCAAGAACAAATATTTTAAACGATCGGAACCAATTGTTTGAAGGTTCACTCTCGGCACTTTGGAAGTTGTGTTGACAGACGATTTTGTCCTCAATTTAGGTCGAGAGGGCAGCACTGTCGTCGCTGTGAAGACTCTCAAGGAGAATTCGGGGGAGAAGGAGCGTCAGGACCTTCTCCAAGAGCTCCACATCATGAAGATGCTCGATCCACATCCGAACGTGGTGCGGCTAGTGGGATGCTGCACTGACAAAGGTACTGATTTAAGGAAAACGATCCTTCTCTAATTCACAGTGACGATGACACGAAAAATTGTTCTTCACTTGTAAATTGCCTGAAGACAATGTTTTCAAATGCAGGCTTTTGAGTACGTCACCGTTCGTAAACGAATTTATTGCCAAATATTTCGTTTTTAGAAAGTTTATGTTTATTCGGCAAAACACCTCCTGATAAGTTCATCAGAGCTTAGGAGGACTTTACCGGTGAAGGGCAACAGTAGCTTGGCATGAAAAAAGTCTACCATGGAATGAAACTACCGATATCCTTTGCTATGTCAATGTTAAAGGAGATTTTATTCTTACTGAGTGTAATTTACTATTAGTTGAAGTATTGTTAATAATGATTTCTTTCTTCGTCGTGGTTCGCACAACAAACTTTATGTTGCTGAAATTTGAATTTGGCTAGTATATTATTGAGTTTTTTAGCATACATATTTTATATTTAAAAATGATAGAGCAATTGTGGCATTTAAGTTCCCTTTATGCTACATATTAAGAGGGTTGCAAAAGTATAGATTGCAAGAAAAATACTATTTTGTTTCTCCAAAATTGGTCTAGCATTAATTTTAACCTTTATGTCATTTTACAAAAAAACATCACAAACTTCCGAGTTTTTGACGCGCTTGTTACTCATGTTAGTAATTTGGATCAGCTTTAATGGCTGGGGTATCATATTTATTTTGTAATGAATCTCGCATTATATTCGGTTGCATACTCGATACCAGTTGTTTGAACTCATCGGGGTATATTTATTTTTATTTTCCCTTTCAAAAGACGATTACCTTTTAGTTGTTTCTTATTCTGTCACATCAGGCAACTTCACATCTCTGTGAAGAATTGATTGCCTTAATATAATTAATTAATGAATTAACGAGTCCTATAGGAAAATACATCTGTATGATATATTTAGTTTATAACCTTTGAAATACTGCATTAAAATGGAAAATGCCCAGTAGACATGCTTATTAGCATGATCTACAGATTTTTATTTGACTTATAAAGTGTGTTGGGCTTTGAATTCGTTGTAAGGCTTCAATTGGCTTATAACTCTCTCATTATTACTATACATATATATTTATATTATAAACATTATAATTACTCTCAACATTATTATATTGGGTTTCAATTTTTTAGAGGCAATTATGATTTCACCTCTCTACATCGGATCCATTCACCACCGACCCAATTCACCTTTTTTAATGAGTGCTCCAATTTTTCCAGATCCCATCTTCGTCATCA
The DNA here is from genome assembly GCA_947579665.1 of Sympetrum striolatum. Lineage (NCBI taxonomy): Eukaryota > Metazoa > Arthropoda > Insecta > Odonata > Libellulidae > Sympetrum > Sympetrum striolatum. The sequence goes on from OX388346.1 coordinate 80,542,327, forward strand.
TGGAATACATGGTGGGAGGAAAATTACAAAGCTACCTCAGAAGCACAAGGGCAGAGCGTTCCTACGGCAACCTGCACGGCAAGAGTGAGACGCTCACTTCAAGGGACTTAACTTCCTTTGTGTATCAAGTGGCAAGAGGGATGCAGTACCTCTCGTCGCGGGGGGTAAGTCATTTGAGTACACACCACAGCAAACTGATTTTTTTCCCATTCGGTGGATTGAAGGAGGTGCAGTGAAAATTGGCTTAATTTCAGGGCGTTGGGAGGGTATCATCACTGGTTTGGTGGAGGATTAATGAGTGTTAAGCATCTTCTCAACGTCAAACTCCAACGCTGTAAAATAGGGTGGATCGAAAAAACGTTTTTTCGAAATCGGTCAACGGCTAATGCTTAAAGTTAGTGGTTGGTGGTCCTTATAACCCATGAAAAATTTCATCTTGATCAGACTATGTCCTGAGGCTGCGAATTTTAGTCAAACATTTAAAGTTTTATGAAGAATGTCAAAGTTTGTCAATTTTTCCTGATCGTTTCTCAAAGTTTCGGAAGTTATTTAATGGCAAAAAATACATATATTGCTTGTATGTTGCTTAATATTAATGATCTGGCGCGTTTGAGTCAAATAAAATGGTTTCTTAGTTCGCCAAAATTCGTCAAAAATCGCAAAATAAACAGAAATGTTACGGATGTTGGTTATACTGTAGGGAAGGGAGTTGTTATTAAAAATATTTTTCTGATAGAAATGAAAAACCTGGAAAAATTGGCCTATCCACATTACAGGTATAATTTTCTTTCCAAAGCGAATACAATATTCAGTGAGAAATTTTGCCTCGAATTTTCCAAATTTCCAAAATCCAAAGAAACCCCAAAATTGCCAAAAATTCTAATTTGGTTAAAACTAATATTTGTTTGGATAAAGTTACGTCCTTAGCAACGAAAACTGTCACTCATGCCTCAATATGCAACCTATATGCTTATGTGCATTGTACTACCTACCGATACAGAAACAACGTTCAAGAAAGTCTTCGCGTTGAGTTGAAATGTTTGCACGAAAATTTTGAGATTGAACTTTTTATGCCATATTAGTCACTTGTACATACTCTTACTAAGTTATTGCTCTCTCTTTGGTGGAAGATGCAAAAATAAGGTCCGTAAAAGGATAGCCCAGGCGAAGGAAGCCTTTATGAAGCGAAAGGAACGGATGAATAAAGGTCTCGATTAAGGAATCAGGAAAAGATTGGTATAATTCATAAACTGGAGTGTTTTGCTGCATTGATGCGGAACATGAACCATGGGTAAAGAGAAAGGCTGATTGGAAAACATATACCGAGGTGCTGGGGTTAGGAGAGGGCTTTCATTGAAGATATTCAGCAACGACAGAGAAATGGGTGGGTCAGATATTGAGAGAAGAGGGTCTGAGAAAAACGTTAATTGAATAGAATACAAGGGAAAATACTGAGGAAAAGTAGAAGGCCGAATATGATAGATAACACAAAAGGTGGAGTAATGTTGAAGGTGAAGGAAATGGTGTTAAATAGATATTTCTAAGGTGCATGAACCTATTGAAAGATAGAATCTAAAGAAAAGGAATTGAAATATGGCTGCTGATGAATTAGAGGTTTACAAGATCTCCAATAGCCGTCTTTGTCGGCGCTCGGACCTCGTTACCACAGGTTTCCGGAAACAGAAGGTTAGTCTGGTAATCCAGGCTTCCGATTTTGTAAATCGGTGACCACTTAATTCTCCATTCTCATCAATTTATCCACAACAGTTTCCGCTACAAGAGGTGAACAAGATATGTTTAAAGAGAGACGGAGAAGTTTGCATGAAACACATGCTTAATATGCGCGATGGAAATGAAGGAGAAAAAGTCTGCCGTGGCCGGGGGTTGAACCTGGGTTCCCAATTGCCGGTCAGTTGCTCTAACCACTAAGCTACCACGACAGCACAATCTCCCCTTAATTTCCAAGGGCTGCGATGGTGTGTATGTGTGGTTCGCGTTGTTTCCAACGCGCATATTAAGCATGTGTTTCATGCGAATTCTCCGTCTCTCTTCATCGTGCCATTTTCCGGGCTTTCGGAAGTCGCTACAGTTGGACATCTTTCGATGTCCGCGTGTACGGAGGGCAATACCATTTCTTTGATGGACCCTCCACCACACATCCACACCATCATAACCCTTGGAAATGAAGGGGAGATTGTGCTGTCGTGGTAGCTTAGTGGTTAGAATAAAATTCACAGAGTCGGGCGAGATATGGTGGAAATCCATCATGCAAAATGAAGGAGATAATTGGTACCTTTTCCACAAAATTTTGTGGAAAAAGTACCAATTATCTCCTTCATTTTGCATTAGTGGTTAGAGAAACCGACCGGCAATTGGGAGACCCGGGTTCGATCCCCGGCGACGGGATTTTTTCTCCTTCATTTCCATCGCGCAAGATATGTTTAGATAAGAAACTTCAGCGTAAGGTAATGCGTAATTGAAAAATACTTGCATAAATAAGCAAGTGTTAAAAATGCTTTTTGAAGGTCGGGAAGCTTTAAAAAACTAAATTAAAAGCTATATACGCTGCGATTGCTTGATAAATTAAGGAAAAGTACGTACATTTACGAAAGACGTAACTTATATTAGGTGATCTTTCTGCTTCTTTGGACGAACCAATTATGAGCGTAAATTTTAGAGGCATAGATGCTAGGGCAAGTCAATTAAAAAATACATGCTTTCCGCGAACTACACATCATTTAAAAAAATTAATAACTGAGTTATAACCCCTGGTATTTACACCACTTACCACACTCCAAAAGGCAGCTTGTTGGGTGTAAATGTAGACGTAGATCAGCTATTATTACGACCACAATTTGCGTCACAATTATTCGAACACCTCTTTGTGCTTATTTCCTCTCAAACTTCAATTCTTGTTGGGTTTCTCTTTTGACTTCCGAATCCTCAAAGACCACAAGAGGAGATTTTTCATCAGGATTCTCTCTGGTTTTGAGAATAATATCTTCTTCAAAGAGGTCTCTTTGAAGTACGTCTGCCTCCTTAACCTTTTATAGAAAGATGGCTGCTTTTGATGGAGCCGACACACCCAATATTCCTTCAAAGCAGAAGAGATCATTTGGTAACACAGCATCCACATCGTAAAGGGAGCGCCTGTTTCGATTGTTGGTCAAGTCGCTCTCTTTAATATCGTGGAAGAATCACCAACGATGGCAGAAAAAAACTCTAGAAATTTCATTTCCCGAGTCGGACCCCAGTTTGCGTGATTAACGTTACGAAAATGGTTCATTCGGTTAAATTTCAAAGAGAAAAGTCACTCTCTTTGTGATGGGAACGTCCTATTATGTTTGGAGAAGTTTTAAGAAAGGATGGGTTTGATGAAAGCAAATAATTCCGTCTTTCTCCGAGCTATTTGTGATGCGAGTAATGCAAATTGTATTGGCAGCCTTTCTCTAAGTTTTCCTTTACTCTTCGGGGATATATTGTGAAATTTCTCATCTTGTGTGTTTACAAATCTCTTTTGGAAAAACATTAATTCTTATATCGATTAATTCTAGCATCTATTTCTTCATATATTTTTTGAAGATCTCAGAATACACAGTCACACTAGATACACGTTTACTGTAAGGTGAATATTTCTTTTAACGATAGCTTATAATATTTTATTTGTATTATGTTACGATGTTGTATTCACGTACACTCCTGGCCAAAATTAACGCAGCACCTCCCATGCGATCCTTACGGCCGGTGCTGCGTTAATTTTGGCCAGGGCTGTACATAAAATTCTTTCTTTTAGTTAAAGAGTGATTAAATAAAGGTTTAAATGCGTTTGTAGTCCTAACTGTTCTGAAGCTTTTATCGTCTATTTGCGACGATTTGTTTTGGAAGAAGTTATATAAAAAACGACTTCAAAGGGACGATACATTTTTAAAGACATAGCATTCATTAAGAGATGTTTTTGAATTGTAAGAGGAAAGGCATTTACCTTTTGAAAGACCTTTTCAATTTGTTCTATCTCTATTGCTCTCAGGAAAAATCTTTACATATTTTTCATGATATGAGGTACGTCATACGTTATACCCCTAAAATGAGAAACGGGGTTTTTAAGTCTATGCCGAACTAACGGTAGGAACTAATGCCAGAATTTATGAAAAGGAGGCAATTTACTGATATTTCAGCTAATGAAAACTATGATATTTAAAGAGCAGGAAAAACATACGGCCAGTTTTGAGTTTTTATTTATCAAACCGATTTACAAAAGGACATTTATACGTTCGTTTGTGGTGATCAAGATGACGAAGGAATATTACATCCAGGAAGGGGAAGACTTTTCAGAGACAGAATTTTAACGCAAACTTGATTTTATAGCAGAGATTTTTTAAAAGTGCGTTTGTGTGATTCTCACGAACTGCATAATTTCCAATTGAATCGAATTCGTAATTTTTCGGAATTTCGCTAATATTCTTACTTTAAAATTCGATACTGATTAGTATTTATCAAAAAAATTATGGTATGAATAAGTTCCGTATCCAGTCATAATAGATTCATAATTCAATTTACATTGAGTTGACGAGATCATCAATGACGGAGGTTTACTCAACAATGTATTTAATGCCTAGATGAATTCATTATCCTAAAAAAATAGTCTTGGAATTTAAGACGCGAATTAACGGTTGGAAGGTGATAGTATAATTTCGTACTACTTTTATGGAATTTTAAGTTTTAAAAATGGAAATTTTTTTGGAATGTTGATTTCATAGTTATAATTGAAAAATATTCCTTCATACATTTGATCGTGTCCGAATTTATTCGAAATTCCTCCAGTAAAAATAAAATTAATCACATTCCAATGCATTCCCCTTACTTATTTTTAAAATTATTTGATTATATATTATTTTATTCCAAATTTATACGGTTTGACTTTTGAGGATAATATCTGTGTCAATTAAATAAGGTACGTAGTGTTTGCATTAAATTATTATCGATTTACATTTCAAAATTTATGGTTAATAAGAATGACATAGATTCAATAATGCGTATTTATTAAAATGTTGCTTATTTATTAAAAAAATTGAAATTAAGACCCTTCATGCTTGAAAGGGGAGTTTACTAGCGTTAAATATAGTCGCGTATTATCTCGAAGATTAATAACCCATTTCGTATCAAGTGATAATAGATTTGATATCAATTGCTGTGTGCACCTCAACATGTTTCTATCGTATACACACCAGAGATTGAAGTCCAATTATAGTTTACGCGCAAATACCCAATTTTTAAAATGGTATGTCATTTCGTAGAGGAAGAGCCTGTCACTCCAATCGCTCTCGGAGGAACGGTTTCTGCAGTGGCAGATGAACAAGCGGCAGAGTAATAACGCGGGTTTCGGTTTCCGTTGCTCCCGAATTGGATCGGAATTGAAGGTCTTACGGCTGCAGCAGACGCGATCCATCAAAAGAGTCGTTCACTCGCCCGTTAATTAGATCTGCGAACGAAGTTGTGCTCACTGAGATCCTCCTCGTATCGCGAATAGTAGATTTCTCGGAATTTTATGTTTCGTATCAGAGGAGACAAATCGTGGAAAGTGCAGGATAACAGCTGTTGTAGTAATTGATATAGTTTGGAGTAAAGGAACCCGTTTACTTAATAGCGGCTGCGTTTCGCTTTGAAACTACTCATACGTCTTCGACCGGAAATGCAAAATGCATGGCTCCAAGTAGAAATAAGTGAAATTCATTCATATTGCAATTGAGTTCAGAATTACCTTATTAGTAAACCAATTAGACAGAACGTACAGATTTTATTAGTGAAATTTGGTTCTCCATAAGATATTTTTGTTAATCATGTGCCAACGATAAATTTTATCATATTCGATTGATCATCGTGGATATGAGCTCCGAAGAAATAGAGAATAAATTGGAAATTTCCACAAAGCATATTATTTTTACAACCTATTTTGGCTACAAATTCATCACCACGTTGAATTTATTTACAAAGAATGCAGTCACATATATACAATATAAAAGTTAGGAGGGGCTAGTAAGGAGAGACTTTGTATTTGATGATGGCTTCGCAACCATATCCGATCGCAAAAATTAAACATATTTTCGGTATTTACAAATTTATTCTCCATCCCTTAGTATTAGCAATATTTTTTTTCTCTAAGAAGCAAATCTCATTTCCAATTCACGTCGCAAACAGACATCCTTAAATTGGAATTATGTTTTCTCAAATAGCCTACGTCAATCTTTCCTGTATTTAAAAATCAAAGCAGAAGTGAATCGAATAGCAAATAATTTAATTTGTAAACTATTTTTGAGGGACCTTCGTAAGTCACTAATTTAATTCAGGTATAGTTTTTGACTTTTGGCTACACAGTACACAGTAAAGTTCGCTATAAGATGGCTAAAACCAATTTAATATTTTTCATTCGACACACATTTATGCGACATATAATTGTGGAAATAAGTGTTTTATTTATAACCAGATATCTTGAACAGGAGGTAAAGAATCTGGTTAACGCGGGAGGAATCATAAATCAGATCGAGTTTCCTGGTCCACTTCCATGGGCCAATCGTTTAACACTGCTAATTGGGAAGATCAACGTTACGATGGCTTCTCTGCGTTCAATTCCGTGTTTGATATAAGTGGCGCCAATTAATTGAAAGGGCAAAGTTCATGAATGCGTGCTAACGTAACAACGAACTCCAAAGATTTGCCCCTTTATCTCTTTCAAGTTCTAGAATAATTTTCTTACAACTCTTGCATTCCACTTCTTCAACGCGGTATACTTTACATGAAAATATCTCATCCAGTAATCAAATTTGAAAAAGTATAATAGAATGCTATAGTTGATATTTTGATGTATACCACAACAAAAAAATCTATTTTTAAATAGCATCTACTATTGAAGTGAGCGTTAAGTTATTTCACCAAGTTTGCAGAAAGTTTCGCTTTATAAGCTGTACTTGCTTCCAAAATATTGGAGATAGTTTCGGGCTTTATTTTGCGGGGGTTCGTATTAAAAATAATAGTAGAATACTAGTACTGATATTTTAATATAAACTACTTCACAAAATAATACTATTATGCCACTTTTTTGTGGTGTAGTAAATATTTAAATATCAGCTCTGGTATCAAAGCCGAGACCACCTTTGCCATCAAATTTAAGCTGAAATTCAATTGAAAATTTAATAATCGGTAGATTCTTAACAGTAAAATGAAAAATTTTCCAGTAGTGAGCACATAAATTCACGGGAATTTATACTCTATTTACAAACTCGTGCTGTCAAAAAGTGGACTTACGCTGTTTGGCAAAATTAACCCGAAAATATGAATTATACATTCACTGATACTATCGTTTGTTAGCGTTGGGAAAAGGGAGTACTTGTCCCAAAAGCACTAGGGAAGCAAGGCGAAACACCTTGCCCAGTAAGCCTCTCTCTCCAGGGCTTATCTAAGCTAATTGTGTAGGCTTCGGGCTTAACAGAGAGTTGACTATATCAAACGCCAGAGGTATATTTTCATTTATTCTCTTTTACCGCTTGCATACCGAAATTATGCCCGTCGCTCCTCTAGCGGAGTTTCTCTTAATCAAGGAGTGACCGAATATTCGAATCTGTATTCGAGGCTTTAATTGCTGATTTCGGATATGGCCGTCACGGGCACCTCTTCCCTCTCACCGCGAGATTTACGGACTACAACCGCCACGTAAATTCCACTCCCCGCACCGCCATGAATCACGGAGGGTGGCAGGTCGAAAACAGCCCATTCACTCACGCGGTAGGAGGAGCCCCGCATTCATGGGGATTGGCCAAACAAAAGAAATCATTGACCCTCTTCAACCGGTAAACAAAAAGGCTCGCCGAAATGGTTTTGATCAAAGAAGTCGAGAAGGCATAACATCAACGGGCTTGTTAAGTGTGAAATATTCTTGTGCTAATGAGAGAAGCCTGGCATTACGACCCAGGAAGGAAATTGAATGCAACTAACTTTGTAAAACAAAGATGGCCTTAATGAAACAACACAGCTCCGTAAATAGGTGGATTTAATTAGCAGGCTCCGTTGAAAACATCTCTGGAAGTTGGGGCTATGATAAATTCACGCGGGTCAAAAAATGCCGCTAATTCGGGTCTCTGAATGTGTTTTGGGAATGCGTGTCTCGTATTAGAGTATCTCTTGCGTATGCGCGAGGAAAATTGCGTTCGAAATGTTCGAATTTGGGGCTAGTATGAATTCGTTGCGTAATGGTAGAGAATGAGTGCAAAATCGGGTGAATTATTCAACTGAGAATGAAAAAATACTCAAGGAAAAAAGAAAGGTTCGTATGCGTTCGGGGTTGGCCAATTTGAATTGTAATTATAATTTCAGAGGTTTTGTTCAGGGCTTGAAGGTTAGCCCGTTATAAAATGATATGTACGCTCCAAATTGTTATAAAAACTATTTTCTCTCATTGTCTGGCCGTCACAATCCATTCTCACTTGTATTTTAAGTAAGACATAAATTGTCATGAAAATCAAAAAAGAGATTTTTATACCTATAGTTTTTGTTGAATTCTTACATCCAAGTACTACTCGTTGCTCTCTATTGGTGAGGAAGACTTTTATTCAGTTAATCACTTCTGCATCGATACCCGCAACTTCTAATTTGTACAGCAATTTATTATGAGGTATCTTATCGGAAGCCTTCCAAAAATCTAAAAATATCGCATGGACTTGCTTATTTTTTTCAGCAGATTTCAGAACATCGTGGACTAATAAAGCCAGCTGAGACTCGAAAGAACGAGTCTTACGAAAACCATGTTGATTCCTAATTAAGAAATTGGAAGTTTCAAGAAAACCAATTAAAGGTCTAGCTTTTATATGTTCCATAATTTTACCACTTAGTGATGTTAAGGAGAGAGGCCTGTAATTAGCTGGATAAGCATGATCCGCTTTGAGCCACTTTTAATGTTGGCGTGAAATTCGCAATTTTCTAATCTTTCGGGACCTTATCTTCGCTTATACTCCTGCCAAATATAACTTTACGAAAAGGTAAAAAGGAAAAGCCTTTAATGCTTTCGTATGCTATGCCTCCTCAAATACAGCAATCCCCGGTTGGGATGAATACGTCATACAGCACTTGGTGATTTGAGGACTAATTACCTTAGGGAACTTCCGTTCGTCTATTGGGAGTTCAGTAATCATTGGCGACAGGAACCCGAACCCAAATTAACCCGAACTCCGAACACAGCCCACGACTATTCGGCCACCAGAAATATCTCCCGTCACAAGCCGATCAATTCATTACTTTAGGTTTCCGTTGAACACTTCAGTTATTTGAATGAATGATTCAATGTATTCATAGTTTCATATTCTATTTTTACTTTCTACCTATACGTAGTACAGAGAAAGTATTGTATTCGCAAAAAAATTCGACGGAAATAGATGTTTTGGGGCCCATAGAGCTCGTTTTCGCTATTTTCCCGAACATGTCTGTCTGTGTGTCTGTATGTCTGTCTGTCTGTCATTGGTAAAAATGTTTGTGGGGGCTCTACCTTAAAAAGTAATTATCCGATCATTTTCAAAATTCAAATTTAGTATTTGCCTAACAATGCCAAGAGTTGATTAGGTTTTGGTGAATATCGCTTAACCGGAAAATGCGGTTTATCCAGAACAAATATTGTCTCATATATATCTCTGTAAGAATGCAATGTGGGTATATAGAATTTCGTACAAAAGTTGTAGATACTGTACTACAACTTTTGTATGAAACAATTTTTCGTAAAACTGATTTTTTAGGAGTTATTCTTCAATAATGGTTAACCGGAAATTGTTATTTATCCCGAAATGGAAGTTTTTCATACATATCTCTGTCAAAATGCAATGTAGTTATATACATTTAAACACAAAAGTTATAGATAATGTATTTTACTACAACTTTTACATGAAACATTTTTTCGTAACACTCATTGTTTTGGAGTTATTTATATATTACCGGCATAGGCTTCGGTTTTCAATAAATATGGAGAAAGTCAAGTGTTGGCCAGATCAGATTTTTTCCTCACTGGTTTTACTTTAAATAGTTGTTTATCAGGACCAAGGTGTACAATTTTTCAGGGATTATGTAAAGTAGGAATTTTGTTGTTAATAACTGCAATAGAAAATAAATTCTATTAGAATATACTAGCATGTTTTCGTATTGCTTTCCAACGTAATTACGTCAATTTTTTAGTTTTTCATTAAAGTCCGGAGAAATTCAGTCCTTATCCTTTATCAAACCGTGCTAAATAAAGCATTGATATATTTAGATGATTGTTGTTTTTTCGACTATATGAGGACTTACTTTCCAATCAGTTGATAAGTGAATATTGAATACTATTATTGGTCGGCCCTTAGGTTCATCATTCAAAGTGAGATGACTTTCGTTTGAGTAAGTATTTACTCATTTGAAGAGATTTGGCGTATATGGAATTTATTTCAACGAGAAAGAAATAGTTTTGAAAACCAAAGATATATTACTTTCGAATTTTACTGTTTGTATTTACTACTACGACAGAACAATATTTATTACTGATATTTATTAACCATTCGTTTTCGACAGCTTTATATCGTCCTGGGAGCAACCGAAAATGTGGCCTGAGATTTAAACCTCGTGACTTGCCACTAGCGTTTAGTAACAGGTATATTAACACCGAAATTCTCACTTAATCTACCCTAGCTTCTCTTATAAACCGGAAAGAACGACCAGAAGTTTTTCCTGTTGTAGCAATTTCTTCCTTGAAACATTTTTTTAGATGCCTATTGAGATCGCGTTCGTTATTTATTGAAACAACAATTTAATTTACTACGTCAAAAGTTCAGAATATTTGGAAAGATTCCCTCATCTCCTCACGTGGAGTTATTCAAATCTGGATGTTTCATAGGGAAGTTTTACATAGCCGTAAAGCTACTGTCGAACCTGAAACACCCTCTAACGAAACGATCTGCTTTACTTTAGACCATCTCTGAGACCATTCATACTTCATGTGGTTGAATGACACTGTTATTACAATAGAGAACAAGGAAAAGTTTCAAGGAAATAATCGCGAAAACAGATAGTTACTCTGGTAGATATTTCTGCGGAAAATTATAGAAGCTAACGGAATAGATTAGGTAGAGGTGTTGGCGTAAATACGCCGCGCAGCACAGGTCGATGACAGCTTGCAAGTTAGAAATAATAAAAATAGTAGAAGTGTTCTATCTACTTTTAGTTGAGCAGAGTAACGAATATAATTTACATGTAACCTGTAAGAATGAAGCCTAATCGCATCCTACCTTCCGCTCAAATTTTCGACCTGCACTCCTGAATTCGTTCATGCTCCTATGTAGTTCTGAATCAATGCATATATTGTAATGCATGATTATATCTTTCCAGATCATCCACCGCGACCTGGCAGCCAGGAACGTCCTCGTGTCTTCCAACCGAATCTGCAAAGTCGCCGACTTCGGATTCGCCCGGGACGTAGCGGCGAACCACGTCTACGAACGCAAGTCCGAGGGCCGCCTCCCCATCCGGTGGATGGCACCCGAGTCTCTGTACGACAACATCTTCACCGCCAAGTCCGACGTGTGGAGCTTCGGCGTCTTCGCCTGGGAAGTGGTCACTCTGGGCTCCACGCCCTACCCAGGCCTCGCCGCATCTGACGTCATGCGAAAGGTCAGAGACGGCTTGAGGCTGGAGAAGCCAGAACACTGCCGAAGAGAGCTATTCAACGTGATGTACTACTGTTGGGACAAGGACCCCAAGGAGCGGCCCACGTTCGGGGAGTTGGTGACGCTTCTGGAAGGCCTTCTTCTGACAGAGACGGACTATATCGAGTTGGAGAGATTCCCAGACCATTGCTACTACAATGTAGTGAGTTTGAGTGGGGAAAAACTATGACGGTGTGAGGAGGGAGGGGGACGTGGACACCACAAGCGTGGTAGGAGGAGGGCGTACTCGGAGAGCCGTGCTCACAAGGCCAAAGAGGCCGCCGTGTCCAGGCGCAAGGGCGTCCGGAGGCGGAGGTCTGAGGGGGAACCCGACGAGCCCGCCCCCAGGCCTAAGAGACACGCCACGATACCCAAGGCGAAATCCTGACCGCGATTATTATAGGACTATGGACGCGTCTGGTGTGGAGGCAGATGCTGTCCGAAGCCTTCGGACGTTTTCTACCCGACCATTCTTAGTAAATTTCTTGTTGCGGTGCCTAAATTGTTGCAAGCGAGTTGAATTTGAGCAATTTTTTTTTTCGAAAATAATTATCTTAAGGAGTTTAGGATGATTTGTATTCCTAACCCGTTTCTCTTTGGTAAAAATATTTTATTAGCAATCCACAATATTTTGAAAAATTTCTAATTCATTATATTTCATCTTCGGACTATTCCGTGACTCCGCCACATTTTTTGAGCTAATCAAGTGCGTTTCAATAACTTCTTGTCATTCACATTGTTTTTTAATTTCTCCCTCCAAGCCGCTAGCGGCGATAAGGGAGTTTAGAAGTCAGTTTAGTCGCAAAGTAAATGACGCTCGCGAATAATAAAGAACTTGCATCAATGCAATGCATCTCTGCGGAATGATATTGAACTTCATGTATTCACAATTCGTCGATTGACACATTTTTTACTGTTTTATCGAGACATAAATTCGAAATTTCCTTCAATACCAAGAGAAACCCGCTGTTGGTCATCTATCTTCAAACATCTTGAGAAGCAAAAGTTTTGACTCCGTACGTTGAAAGGAATTTTCGCCTAAGGTCAATGTTTTGGATAGGTTTACAACTCGCTTTGCTACATTTAGCCGCATAGTATGGTATGTTGGGTCCTGGGAAATATATTCTTACTGGTCGGTGGCATTGGTTAAATACTAAAATTTGTTTGTTCTCGAAGGGGGAGTAGCTAATCTTTAAATAGATTAAAACCATTTACGCACAGTGTACGTTTGGTTCTTCCAAACTTAGAAGCAAAACATTAAAGAAGAAATGCATACACCCGTCTTCACTGAATGTATATCAGTGAAGTTTTGCCATCGTATTATATAGTTTACCAAGTTATAAATGAGAAAGATGTTTAAGAGCACGTAGAAAGTGTATCCCCGAAGGAATCCTCCCTTTCGGTTCAAAGTTCGATAGAAATCGCCTTCTTCGCCCCTCCTGTTCCTCGTCCCCTTCCCTCCTTTATTTCTTTCTCCTCGTTATATAATACTCGATTATGCGCTCAAGAGGAGTTAGTTAAAGCGTTTATGTATAGTCTGCCACCACGTGGCTCTGTAAGTATTCGATTATTGTTAGTACGTTCATCAAAATATGCTTTTTTATATCTCGTTATCGTCCCATTGACATTTCGGCTAGACGTGCCCATGTAAATACGTTTTATGCATCATTTTCATGGCGATGCATGCAATTGTTAGCATTTTTGCAGTCTCTGAGATCACACGGAACGAAGTTTTATATCTATTCCTTTTTATAATTGTTCAAAGACGGCATTCAAAAGACGCGTATACCCCCCAGAGTTCGTTTACCAAATCGATCCTAGTTTCAATCTAAGAAAAATATAAAAATTATTGTACTTTAATCTTCATATCAAGCTCCAATATGTCTCCCTTCTTTTCTCTTCCTACGTAAACCTGTAGTATATTTAAAAGAATCGGACGTCACCTACACCTGATTCCTTTTTTAACGACTACCATTAGTATTAAATGAATTACAGACCTTATTTAACGTATCCGAATGGAGAACTTTTACTAAATATACGAGTGAGCTCATATAAATGAGCATTCTGTTAATAATTATTTTTATTTATAGAACGATTTAGAAAGGCGTGGTCGATTTTCACATCAATGAATGAACCTTTATTATTTCATTTAACCCGGAATTACGTATTCCACAAATCAGTCGTAGCAATTGTTAAGTTTACAATAAAAGCACGGGGGACTTAAACGGCCATTACCAACCGTTTCATCGTTGATTCCGTTTCAATTGAATCAATTATTACTTGTTACTCTACCCAATTTTACGGACTCTTTCATGCTTAACCGTGAATTTTAATTTTCTCAGTAAAATTTTGGTCGTCACGTTATTCTGTATCGTATGTTTTGATTGAGAGTGTTTGACCTGTATTCATCGCAGATTTCGTTAATCAGAGAGATCCAATACGTGTGTTTTATATGTAAAGTGTAATTGCGCATTTGTGTGTGTGAGTGGGTGCAAAGCCAACGTGAAAGCTTTACTCGTTCATCTCAAGATTGGGTTGAAGAATAAATATATTTGTTTCGAGTGAGCGTTTGCTACCATGGCCGTTTTATCTATATGAATATTTTTGTACAGTCAATGCACACAGTTGTTCTTTCTAAATAAAATATAAAGAGAATTTATACTTTGTTTTTACTTTGTTTATTATACACACAAGTTCTCTGAAAATCCTCGCATATTGGGTATTATTGCTCTAAACAATTTCAATTTCAAAAAAATGCAAGTGATCACCGTCCGGATCTCTGCCGACCTCTAAGATGTTTGAAGTTTTCAGGTAAGTAGTGAACATTCCGTATCAATAGCTAAGGCCAACGTGCGAAAGTTCATTAAATATATTATGTATAATAATTTTACTGGTAGTAAAAGATTTCCATAAAATTTAATATTTTGTACTAAGTGATAAATACCTTAATGTAACTCTGAAAAAAAGTTTTCGGAAATTACATAGCACTGCAAGGTTAAGTATGTGTAAAAGTTACTAATTATCAAATTGACCTAAACATTATCTTGCTTTTTCTAGAGGTTTTGCCTTCTAACAATTTATAATTTGAGTCTCCTTTTAGGGCACTATTTATCCCCCCACGAATAATGTACAGAATTAATGTTAGTACACGTTAATCTGTTATTACACATATATGTGATTCATTGTTATTTATGTATGCCCATCTATACTTCTTTCATTTGCAACTCATGTATGCATCTGTTCACACAATTCATTTCATATATCTCTCTTCAAAGTTTCATTCACCACGACCAGCAATCTCTTTCCGGTCACCCTTTAAATTCTCATCATTTATCACTTCACTCTCATCTACCTCATACATTTTTCCAAACAAACACAAGTATCACTTACTCCAACACACGCCTTCCATATATTCTAGACACCCTTCTCAAACGATTCACTCATACTTTATTTTCGTCTGTATTCACACACTGTCAGTAGTAAAGATAAGCATAGTCTCTCAGCTCACTCTTCGTGACTTCCATTAGCTCGTAGCTCATACATGCAATATAATATGTTGGCATATACTATTATTAGTGAATACGATTGTTAGTAATTAGTTATCTAAAAACTGTACATCACTCGTTTATCTGCCAACTCGCCATTTTTAATACCCTCACTTGTTTTCAATAACAAAACTGATTTAAAAATCTATTACGCTATGGGTAGAATCCCATAGAGCAACACAAAATACAAAAATGCTCAGAGAACAAAAAATTTCAAAAAAATAATGACGACAGAAATACAAAAATATATGGAAAATCAAAAGAGCAAAAGAATGCACTGAGATATGCAAAATATCGTATGTGGAAATACAAAATAAGGAAAAACTTGTAGCCCGATCGAAGGAAATTGCACAGAGATAGTGATCATATTTAACAAGGTGACTAACATATCGCATTTATGGTAACTTTCAACTAACCACTTTTAAATCAATTCGTATACGAAAATATTAAATCACAATGATAATAAAACGATATGAATCCTAACATATGTGTTGACCGTGCAACACTCTTCATCTGCACCAAAGTATGCTAGGAAATACTAAAGCAAAATATAACACGTACTCTCCTGCACTAAATTGATAAAAAGTTACTCTACTTACCATCCAAAATTGTTGCACGACATTTCGTTGCTCTCTTGTCCTTTCCTCGAGACGAAGATGGAACCAGCGGTAATCCTCTTCTCAAGAGTGCCCAATCGGATCCGGCGCTCAACCTTGACCCGACCTGCAAGTGGAATAATCCCTTAGAACAATGAAAATATTTCATCTAAACACTTACGCATATATATCTCATACCTAGGGATTGCAATATCGGACCAAAATGTCAATACGGGTATTCTGTATTTTAGATCTTAATACCGGTAGTAGGAATTGTAGAAAAAGAAAGAAGGCACAGGTATTTCTTTGTTTTATATGCCGGATTTATTAGAGAGAGTAAATATCACAAAAAATCATTTTTAACTTATAATTTATAGACATAGTTAGTTACGGTTAGTCATATGTAGGTATCTTGAATCCATCGTTAGATGAGTATTTTTATTCGATAGAGACTTGGGAAACAAATTAAAGTTCTCTTTCTACCATTCTTTCACCGATGAAGATATTGAAAATATCGATTCCGTTTTGTGACGAAGCAGAAAAATATATTGGATTCTCCAAGTAGTTCGTGGGAGGTTCGTGAGAAAGTGGGACATTATCCACGCGAAAACTTCATTTTCCACTCAAAGTTGACGAGTCATGCAGTGGAAACCCGAAGGCCCTCGCTTTCTGAATGGCGTGAGAGTCTCACTTGGGGAAATTGACAGCACTGGAACTTGTGGAATTTAAAAGGGGCGGACTGAATGCCAATGTCACATTGGCCCTGTGTAATGGGACGAAATTTAAGCTCCCCAAAAATGCGACGGGACTGAAGTGGGAAATTATGTCCCAAATAAAAATTGCAATCATGGGGCATGATTTCGTTTATTAGATGGAATAATGCATCTATACCCCATTCTGTGTATATGATACTTATCAGGATCTAGGAAATTATATATCTAACCATTTTCTCGCGTGAAAAGTTAACTATAAATATAAACTTGCACCGTTTCGAATTATTAACTATTAATGAAATGATCAATATTAAAAATTATTATTTACCAAATATTTCTGCTAAAATGGCTATTTGTGGCTTACAAGGTATTGATATTGATTTGTATATTGTAACGGCAGCGCTTGCCCGCACTTGTATTCCGATTCGTGAGGAGCACTCACCCCCCTTTTTTTTCTTCCCTTCCCTATTTTTAATATTATCAAGTTGTATATATTGTTTTTGTGTGTTCTCTCTTTGTTCTGCTTAAGTGTGATATGGTTATTTCGATGCAAGATATTTTATTGTATGTGTGTGTCTTGCGAGGACTGCACTTCAAATCCCGCGCAGCGAAGTTCGCGAGTGCGATGTTATTCCCCGAGTATCAGATGTTTGTGGCGCCTCCTGAAGCTACCGTCTTCTCCTCCCTTCCCCCCTCCCGACGAACTTTCGTCAGAGGTGGAAGAGGATCTGATAGCCACTTCACATGGGGGTAACGACTTGACCTCTGATAGCCACTTCACCTGGGACAGGCACTCTGACCTCTGACAAAGACCTGGGCAATCATTCCGTGACTGAGTGACTGGACTCTTCCTCACTTCTTCGCCTCGTGACGGACATTTGCCACTGGAGGAAAGGACGGCACTCTAGTCCGACGAGGAACACACCTTCATCCAGCAGCAGTCAGCCCATGTCGGCGAGAGGTTGGTCATAAAAGACGCCGCCAATCCCACGTGTTGGGTGTGCTTCGTCCCGTCCGAAGCTGTCCCGATTCCCCAGTGCCTCAACCGTAGCCCCCCCCCCCCAAGTTACGTTGGAACAGTTGGTGTCCGACACCTTTGACTGTCGCAGCAATTCCGCAGTAATAGGCTGTTGCCTGCACCCCGTTAATTGTCGCAACGAAGTCTAATTTCTGCGACGTAAATTGTTCTCGAGCCAAGTTATTCTTGTGTTTTTCGTTTTTCTTTAAATTGTAATCCAATTCATTCTTATGCCCTCATTTATTCTCCGCGATTGTTCATTTCAAGTCAAGTGCTTTCATGTCAATCAGTGTATTTCAATTATATCGCATGATTCGGTTTGTTTTGTATGTCTTGTATTAGGTTAATTAGATGTAAGTTTCCCTTTCCCGCCCTACTAACTTCCTTTCAAAGTGCTCCTCCCGTAATCGCTTAAATTCAAGAACGATATTTTGTTTTTTGTTGTTTTACTGCCAAATAAACGTGTTTACCTTAAACTATCAAATCTTCGATTTTTGTGATTTTACGAAAATCAACTCCACATCCCCCTTTCCTTGCGTCGCTTCGCCTCAAACCTTATCGTTCCTACGTCGCCCTCGATCTGGGATTCTCTTGCCCCATCACATAGTGCGAACGAGTTCGTCACAATATAGTTATATAACCATTTAAACCGAAATAAGTTTATTGAATGAAATATTACAAGATAATTTCTCGAGGTGGCGATATAACAAGTTTAATAATCGCCTATATTTATTCATCTTATGTCATTCATAGAACAGCATTGAGAAGTCAATTCGATAAATAATTTACCGAACCGAATAAGGTAAATCAAGAAATTTCAGGATTCGTAAGAGGATCTAAAACTATTATGTTAACTTCGGGTACTTTAATATAATAAAAACTTTTCGTGGTGGATATCTTTAATAATAACACAAACAAAAATTGTAAAATACATATTAGGTATCTCTAGATGATGTTAAGAATCATGAGAGGACATAAAACTTTTGAATTAACCTAGGATACTTCCTAGTAAAATAAATGATATCTCTATATGTCGACATCGTGAGAAGTCGATGTTTCGTGAAATTAATATCTTACTAATATTGCGAAGAATATATTAGGTCTTTGCAGATAAAATTCACGCATTCTGTCTTACAAGGATCAGATCTGAACAACAGTAAATGCAAATTTACTATGTTCCGTTATCACTGAGGAGTATTCTAGGATACACGAAATAAATACTAAAATGCTTAACAATAGTTATTTAAAAAGAATCATCAGTTAAAACCATTCGTCCGGTTGGCTCATGGAGGAAAGAAAATAAATAACCTGTATTTATTGGGCAAAGTTTGTAAATAGAAAACTTTCGAGCAAGCAGTGAGCAGTAAGCTATTCAATCAATTTATCTTGCGAGCAACTGAAGTATAAGAACGGATTATCTTTAGGTTTTTACACTTTTCGTGTCGAAATTCCCTCCTCATGAAAGAAGAGGAGAGGGAGGGAGGGAAGTGCTTCGGACGAAACTGTAGGATATTCTGAGCGACTTTAACCGTTCGACAGGCTGGCGTAGTGGTCGAGGCACCTCGGTGCGACGCTGCTTTTATCGGGTTCATATCCGGTCGGGTGCAATCCGGGATTAGAGGGCCGCCAAACCCACCGGACTTTTTTAACCTCACGATTTCGTCTGCACTGGATTTGAGCCCATACATTTAGTGTTGCAAGAGCCTCGAACCCGCATGACGGGCGGTCCAATCATTCATTTCTTTTATTTTTCTCGAATTATTTTTTTGGCTACAAAAATAAGAAAATATCACGTAATTTCAATTTACCGCTATCCAAAAATTGCACTGCTGAACTTAATTTTAAAAAAGAAATTTAAAATCCTGGAAACCCACACAAAATTAACATTTATTTGAATGGATTGCCAGTATTTAAAAATCCTACCAAAAATTGGGCCCAGCATCAGCAATGCAACTTCATGAAATAAAAATGTAGACTTAGATCACCAATGAAATTCTGAAAAAAAAAAAACATTTATTATCGAAAAAAGGATCAAGAAAAGAAAAAATGAGTGGAAAAGAAGTTAAAGATAGGATTGGTGAAATTCTACGTAAAGAATAAGAGCTAATGAATAGATGGAAAGAATAGATCGACTTTTTTACAGAACGGATGACGGAGTAACATTTTTCCTAATAGACGAGGAAGAAAATGTAGGTAGTGAAGAAGTAGAAATTAATGCATTAAAAAGAGGTAAGGGAAGCGATAAAAGAAATAAGAAATTGCAACAATGAGGGTACTATAACATGAATATTATAAGATAAAATTAATATGATCAAGCGTAACTTTGTTGAACTCAACACACATGTTGAAAGAAGAAATACTTAGTAATTTCCACAGCAGGTTTATTGATCGACTAGTTTCGTCAACGGGTTGACATCTTCAGGTGTATATTATAAGGTATATGAAAGCGGAGAATGGCAAGAAGATTTTACAAAATCGATGATATTTTCAATCCAAAAGAAAACAGGGACAGGACAATGTAATGAATTAGAAGTTATTCTACAAAAAATGCAGAAAACAATAGAAATGTATGAATAAAAATAGTAAGAAAACGTTGGTAGTGAGGATAGGAGGAAATGAAGATGTAAAAATTAATAATTATCGTTAAGAACAAGTAAAGGAATTCACATATCTTGGTGGTAAGATAATAGAAGAATGGAAAAGTGAGAGAGAAGCCGGATTCAGATTAGCAAAGACAAAGAAGCATTCACGAGGAAAAATAATATATTTTAAGGAAGGATCCATGTAGAAAGAGACTAAGTAATGTTCTATGTTTTGAGTGTTTAACAATATAGTTGTGATACCAGGACAATGAAAAGAGCAGATGAAAGGTATTTAGAAGAATAAGAAATGTGAATGCGGAGAAAGATGGGGAGAAGGAAATGGTCAGACAAAGTAAGAAAAGAAGAGGATTTAAAGAGAATAGGTCAATCATGGAGATAATCAGGGAGAGAAAAAGAACATGAGTTAAGAAGGAATGGAATAATAACATCAGTGATAGAGGAATTTGTGGCTGAAGGAAGATGAAAGGATGGAGAAGAACAAAGATGACGGAGGACTTGAAAGGAAAAGATGGATGAAGAGATTGGCTAAATACAGGGAGGGATAAAAGTGAACATAATTAAAGAACCTGCCAATAGGCAGAATAATTCTGAATAAGATTACCAATAAATGACTGAATTAATCAATTAACGAAAATGGTAATACTGAATATGAACACGTCCACACTTGATATTTCAAAATTTAGAATTTTTTAAATGAGCGTGTATGACGCATAAATCCATCCGTTTACGCATGAGATTAAGGATGTACGAAACTATTAAACTCAAGTTGGAAGACATATTTACACCAAAATATTAATAAAATAAAAGCGACTCACCCCAAAGACTTAATATCATAACCGGGTTGATCATAATTTGATAAGAAATCAGATATGTAGGTAACGGTACATGGAGGTAACGCTCTTCAAATACTTATCAAAATAGCAATAAAACAAAACGCAATCTTAACGCTAAAGTCAGTCAAAAGGGAGTTCTTAATAAAAACCATTTTTTTTTAATTTTCAGAACCTTGTTTTCTTCCTTACAAATTGACTAATTCGGAAGGTAAGTATGAATTCTAATATTATTTTTTTGGAGAAAAATCCCTCCACTTGGAAAATTATCCTGATAAAGCTTTGAATTCTCATGTATTGCCAAGCACACACTTCACTAAGTTTGCTTCTTTCTTGGGATAATGAATGAAAATAATGGAAAATAAATTCATGATTATGTATGACTCTGGTCAAAGGTAAAAATAATGTGAAAATGTTTCTTTGTCAATTCCTGGCATAATAAAATTAAATAAAAAAATCCGAGTTCAAATTTTTGCTCATCATAGATCAGAATCCTTTGTATCGCTTTTTTATATCATGGTATAAGCATGTACGCCTATTTCAACCTAAATATTTCCGAAAAGTTATTCGGTCTTATTTTTAGTCTCACATTCTCTCATATAACACTATTGAGTTTACAATATAGCAATCGAATTTTAATGAGTTTAATCCTTTTACAAATTATTTTAGTTCGCCGATACGAGTTTTAATTCTTTTTCCTTGATTAAAATCTTACTAATTACCAACCACAACTAATATTGAATTACATGAGCTTCCTTAAAAATATGAATTCAATAAACAGCTTCAAAATATTTCTACGCTAAACACTCTGAAACTGAATGAATTTTTTAGATTACCGATTTTCGAAGAAAAATTTTCAGTTAGAAAGGCAACCCTTAGAATTTGAAACCCTCAATGAGAATTGAAAAAATAGAGTTACTTAATAAGGATGCCTTTTTATGTTGAGGATTCGGGAATAGCACAGTGCCCGCTTTACTTGAAGTGTTAGTCTGAACAAATGCCGTATTTAAGAGAATAAATCTTCCGTAAATAGTCCTTAATGGCAATGGAACGTATTCCCGCATTCCCTTAGTTTCAAATCTCCTAAAGAGAAGCAATATATTTGCAAGTTATGTGAGGCGCACAGAGTAAATTAAGCTTGCAATTGCTCCCTCTAAAGAGGCCTTCAATAAAAGGAGGATCACAGCCTAAGGTAAAGTGGATGAAAAGCACGAGAAGAAGCCAATGAAACCTCCGGTCGCACGTAATTACCTACCAGTGGACAGAGACAGTGGACCTAGAACAGTGGATAAGAGAGTTCTAGCCAATGGAAAAGGACAAGGAGTTTGATCGATACCTGGAAAGATAAGCAGCGAATAGGAAACAATAGAAGCAGCTAGGCGTAGCAGGCGTAGATCTCAAAATTTTGTACAAAACAAAGTATCAGTAATGGAAACTGTAAACAGATCAAGAGAAAAATGTTATTACCTTTTGACAATAAGCTGACTGACGTTCATCGCCAAGTTTCTACAACTCTATTAACTATTTTTTCTAAATACCTATATTAAATCACTTGCGAGAATGTTCTTTAATTTCTAAATTCTGTTGTTTTAACAGCACCTTGTTAGTTTTTGTCGTTTAAATGTATAACCGTTACATTTCAACGTCTGTAAAATTAATTCTGATTTCGAATGTGCTATTATTCGATACAGAGACAATAGCTTAGCAAGCATTGTTGCCGGTTATAATAAAATAAACAATCTCCTTTCTCAGATTATACCTATCCACATCAATATAAAATTCAAAACACCGCTCACTAAATTGAAACCTCCACAGTGCGTCTACAAAACTACGGTATTACAACTGTGTTTCTTAAAGAAAATAAATCACAATTAAAACATTCTTCGTCAATGTATCTAATATATTAATATAATTTTCTTTTCACCCATTAAACGATTTTCCATATATAAATAGAATCAATAATTGAAATGACGCTGAATAATATGAAGTCTATTTTCATGCTAAATTTTTGCAATTATACCTCATTCTTTTATTGTTTTGGGCAAGGGTTTAAGCGCTTCTTTGGGTTACAAATTCTATTTCATTATAACATTTTTTTATGGAAGAGTATGTTGCTGAATCCGGTCTTTGATTTCTTAATATTAACTTTAGTTCATGAACTGTTATCGCTTTATAAAATGATTTTTAATTCTTCTTTTCAATTCCTTCGAGCATCTCCGCCTGTTCGAACCTGATGGCCTTATATTTATATGGCTGTAAAATTACATTTAATGCTGATTTTAGATTAAAAATCATTTTATTGTCTTCTGTATTGTATTCTCAGTTTTTCCCATTTAGTTCATTCAGTTAGAATGAACTAAATGGGAAAAACTGAGAATACACGATCTAAACCATAAATAGGGCGTTGGTTAGGCGTGCTAAGAGTCTATTTGCTTCAGTTCCACACATACGTTCGTATACTCATGCACCTACGCCTTCCAGTTCCCTTTAGATGGGCAAGAAGCATTACTAGTTTATTGGCATCGCATTCGGCAAATTAAGCCATCCACGCAACGGAATTACAATTGAAGCAGCTGAACACTGCAGCCTTTGTGGTAATGACGTCCTCCGATACACTGCGGGATATTCTATTGTCGGCTTTCCATTGAGGAATGGATCTATGATTGGAAAATCCCTTTTCATACGCTCTATATACATTTTGATAGATATAGATAGATATATTAATTCACACCCTTCTTGATTATCAATGTATCAATCACTCATTTAATTGGCATTTGTCGAAAATTAGTCTTCTATACGGATATAAGAGTACTAAAATCCCAAATTTATCTGAAGCTCTATGGAAATACTTTTCCTGCATTGCAGTATATAAATTTAGATGAATTATCAAAAAGCCTAAAATAATTTAAACCCAGCAATAAAATTTCCAAGCCATGCACATTTATTACATGGTCCTTCCTCTAGCTTACCAAAATGTATGACATCGCTAAACGCTATTCCTTGACTCTTCAGTATAAAATTGGTCAGAAGATCTATTTATAGACCAAATATCTAAATAAATTTATGCAATTAAGAAACTGCATTATCTAAGAAGCTAATTCTTACTTCTTATTCATTTCCGAGATTAAACCATAGATTTAACTTGAAACTTTTTTCTGCTAAAAAAATGAAAATTGATTTATTTATTTGAAAACAGAAATTAACATCATCCTGCAGTTCAAAAACTATTTGCGGTAAAAGTATTGATCTTAGCTCCCGCGATGGATTTCTACGCTTATTCGCCTGATATTGTGAGGTTTTTATAGAAAACAATGTACATATAACCTGAAAAGTTACAAGAAGTGTTAGAGACATATTATCAAGACAAATAATGAAAGTTAATAAAAAATGAAATGCAGAGAATACCGTAAGTAGATACATACACTTGTGATAAAAAATATGACTGAACTAGAAAAAAGCAAAATAAAACACGATCAATACAAAAATAACGCTCTACAATAATTATATAAGAGAGTTAACATCATGATTTAGGCATAAACAATAATCTAAAGTAAGTTAATATTATGGAAATACAAAATAGGAAAAAAATAAAAGGTTATACTGGATGTAAACTGTAGTACCAATAACGAATAAAATATTCCTAAGTAAAGAAAGAAGTTTGAAGTGTTTTTCCGTGCAGCATGAAAAAATCAGGAAAAAACGAACTTGACTTATGGTAAATGTAAAATGCTATGATGGAGATAATTAGCGTTATTGATTCTCTAGAAGATACGAAAGGCATCTCCTCTTGAAATTGTGGATAGAAATAGCTTTTCTTAGGTTTTTTTTACATCCGCAATCCCTTCTCACATTTTATTCTATTTTCCTCTAAGTTTCATTGATACATGTAATATGCTTATAATAATGCAACAGCTTAACTACAGGATAGATGGAAGAGGAGACTTTTTTAGTCTCAATCTCGCCTAATAAAGACCCCTAAAAATATAGAAATTCATTGCGCAATAATACATCAAAATTATTCGTAAAATATTCTTGTTTTTAATAACTTATACTGTATAAAATAAATTTCAAAGACTGAACCATTGAGATAATAACATGTTAAGTCTAGCTCGGGAAACAAGCAAAAATAAACTGGTCAAGACTTAATATTCGTAGCTTAATCGAGGCAAACAGTTCCTGGTTACACTAACTTATGAGGGTAACTGCCCCAGTAAAACCCGGAAAAATTCAAAAGCTAATCTATTTTGTTTGCAAACTTTAACAAACTCGATCGTGAGATGGAATTAACCGTTATCCGAAACGCAATTACTTCTCACGGTAAGTGGCGGGGAAGTAAAGGAAACTCGCGCTGATACGTCGAGTTAGCATTTTTCCCCACCCACGCGCATTCCCCTTAATTAAAACGTACGAGATGAATGAACGCCTTTCCTCTTTTTATGTGGTGAAAGTAGACCCGAGTGCCGCCTAAATTTATAGCTGATGCTCCTTTTGTTTGTCGCAAGGAATCCCTTCCGGGACTGGAAATTTTTCACCATTGCCGTGCTCAGGTCGATAGCCCACGGTTTGGAGGAGAATCGCATTCACGAAAGAAAGAAAAAGGACGACGCTGCCTCAGAGTTGGACACAAAATACGAAGGCCGTTTTAGTGGTTTTCCCTCTTCTCAAATTTAGGCGCCCCATGGGTAAGCCTAGAGTAGTGCTTGTCATACTGAAACCCTTGAACTCTCTCCTTTTTTCGAATCCTAGGGAGGGGTAAGAATTCCCGTTGCCAAGGTATACGTTTTACGGCCCATGAATTCCTATTGGACGATAAATATTTTTCGTAATTTCCCTCAATTGACCACGAACGTCGTATTGACTCTATCAAGATAGCCATACGTTTTTCCCTGTTTATCTGCAGATTTACTTAACTTAGTCAAGGAGAGTATGGGTTGCATGGTTGCATATACAGGCATGTTCAAAGAAAATGCCAAGGTGGCAGCAGCCTGCCACCGCTCTCATAGCCGTGGCATACTCGGTTGTGCGGAAGTGTGGAGGGGGAATCTGAGTCGCGGCACGGCTGCGGAAGACGAAGGTGTTGTGGTAGCGGTAGGAGCAGCGGACGGTTCGGTGACAGAAATGGTCAAACGTAGCACGGTCAATTGGGGCTTTGCTATTATTATTGAAACCAATAACTCGGACAACTACAAAATTTACTTAATATTTGTTTTCATGCGTATGCTTTTTACAAGAGTGGTATGACAATATTTACAAAGCTCCCAGGAAGGGTTACTTCCAACTCCTTCCGAGGCCGAAACCCTTTCGTGGTAGCGAGTGAGGGAATCAACTCGCAGGGGTTGAGGTAGTGGTAGGGGAGGTAGGTTGCCACAGGCCGAGACCCGAGGCATTCCGTGGCGCCACAGCCACTGTGGCAGTGTTTATGCATGCCTGGGTTAATATATGTGTCTGTTATGTGTTTAAATGGTAACTCTTTCATTAGCTATTGGAATTTTTCATTGATTGTTAAGTAGACATTCCTGACTCCAGTACTTATAGTTTCCCATATATTTTAGATATTTCTTGTTACGTCTTCTCGTTAGGTGCTTCAAATTCTTTAAAACTGAAAAACAATTTTATGCGAAATTATCTCGCGATTATGTTATATATTAAATTGTGAGCAAAAAATCAATTCCTTAAGATTAACCTTAAGGTTTTCCTAATTTTATATGGTTTACGAATAAATAAGTGAGAGATAATAATATGAGTTTAGAATGTAAAAGTAAGTTGAGTGACTACTCCGAATGCAATATTTATAGTTTCCCATTATCGATAAACGAGATATTTCTAGACATTTTCCCTCGTCAGCTGTTGTAAGCTCATTAAATGACATTACTTTTATATAAAATTATCTTCCGACGGTGTTATAAAATTAATAAAATTTAAAAAAGTAAATTCCTTAATTTTATGTTATATCTAATTTCTGAATAATTTAGTATAGAATTATACGAATGAAATCAAATTGCAGAAAAGTAATATGCATTAATCAGCTGGAACATTTATTTATATGATATTTTGAAGTTTAAAATAAATCTATAAAGGTAAAAGGAAAACTTTCCTTACTTTATTGTTTTAAAAGGAAATTAAAAATTCAATAGATCTGTATTAACTGAATAAAATATATAAATATAAGAGGATATTCTCTTTAAAGTTTTATACAAAATCCTTAAGTTTTTCCGATCATCATAAAGAAAGGATTGCTCATACGGCATTTATCAATTTACGCAATCAATATTAAAAAAAACTTAAACTAAGAATGAATCTCATTGCATATGAAGTTTATAGCTCAAATTGTATTATGTCATGTGTGATGCTTTTTCTCTTTTTAATAGCGTAAGAGAATGAATCATCTTTGGAGATACGTATCTGAGAATTAAATTTTGCTGATTAGTCTACGAGCGCCGAAGTTCAGCTAAGTGAGGGGAAATCAAATTGTTTATCTCATCATATTTATTAAAATAATGCACTTGGTGGAAAAACTATTTGAGGATTTACTCTGTAAATATCTTTCACCATTTTCAAACCTTCCAACCGGTTCGTCATTGATTGGGGGATTTACTGTAATAGAATTCGGTTATTTTATGGTTGAACAACGACAACCGACGGACAGAGATCTCAGTTGAGTGAATCGAGACCATGCAGCGTAAATTCTCGACCTCGCCCACTGTGATTGCCACGTGTTCGCCCATAGAAGCATTTCCCGATAGAATAGAAGTCCGCGAGTGACGGAGAAGCAAACTCTGCTGTTCTTTAGTACCTCGGGACTCAACGGCCGAGTTCTACAGATGCACTCTCAAAACTACCGTTAGTCGAATAAAAGTAATTACAACTGTGAGAAGCACGTAGAAAATCAGTGGCATGTAGGTAAAACAATCGATTCACTTTAATCTCTCTGAACTTTTTGGATAAATTAGAAGAGGGCTAAAGCTTTTGGATTCGCCCTTCTATAAATACCCAATCTGAGGAGAGAACTACCGATATTGTTTGGTTTGCTGATCCATTTAGAATGTTTTGTGTTCATGTTTGTTCAGAATGTGTTCAGAGTATAACAGTTTCTGTTAGAGTTTTGCTATTCTTTAAGCGTTTATGGATTGTTCATTTGCCCTTAATTTGGAAAGGTATTAGAATTTAAAGGTTAATGCCAAAATATTCTGCAACGATTTTTTACCTCACAGATGATTTAAGGACTATTCGAAGTGGCGGCTAAGAGTTTGATTTAATAATGATCATTAATTAATTATATATTTAGAAGCGATGGAATTCAAAGAAAAAATCACCGTTTTTATACAAAATTTCATTACTGAACATAATAGCTGGTTACGTTTAATATTTCACGAAAGGGCTACATTTTTTAATATTTACTCATTATGAACAATCCGTATCTCCAATTGTACACCATATTCTTTCATTCATTTAACTAGCGTGAAATCAACAAAATATAAACGTAAAATTCATTCATCTTTAGTGTTTCTTTTTGTTGAGTGTTCAGTTAACTTAGTCGTAGTTTAAATTTGAATTTGATTTAATTTACTTTGAAATTTCCGGATATGCGAAATAGAAAAACGTCTCTGTAAATAGAAATAGCAGATCGTTAATCAACTCTCAATAAAATTGGCCCAATTCTCCGATAGAGAGAGCAAACTATAATATTGATTCCCTGTCCAATTTAAACATCACAGTACGTGACCCAGTGATAATGGTGTCAATCGCGACCATTTTTCAGACTGATTTGAGTACTGGGAAGGAAAAGGCTATCATCGATGATTTTTATCTCGCAGGCAGTCAAATATAGTCTTATCGTGATTTATCTTGACATTTGGAATTTGTAAACGAAACAGATATTGTAAAACATTAAAGTAAATTGTGTACGTTTATAAGTATAATGTGGTGTTGAAAAATTGATGCGGAACCCAGCAATAAAGGGGTGTTTATTAAGAAATAAGAAAAATTCCAAAGCTAAAGCATATCTGTGAATATAATTGATTATAGATTAAAAAAAAACTAAAAAAGGGGGATAAATTTAATGTAAATAGCTGATTTGTATGCATCTTATACATGTGCGTAGATGAATGTTATTTTTAAATGAACGTATATGCGAGATTTTTCTAATGTAATGGTTTGCAGAAATTAGTATTAGTGTTGTAAAAGTTATTGGTTGTTAGTTGAGACAGCTTCCTGAGTCCAGTCAAACTGTGCTAAAGGATAAATTAAGGATTATTTTCGTGAAATATTTCGTCTCCAGTTATTCTTGTGTTAAGTAGTTGAATCATATTCATTGATTTGTCACCGGAAAGTTATTCTAATGGTGAGACTTAAAGAGAAAGAGCTCCAAAGATAATTTACAAGGAAAACTCCATTTGTCAGATTTTTCATACTAATGCATCAATCTATAAATCTAATAGTGAAAGCAAAAGTTACCGTTGAGCTCTCAGCTTGCGTTAGCCCTCAACTTCGTAAAATTTTCCAACCTCTAAGCCCATCAATCATCCACTTACGAGTGAAAAAACTTTATTTTTATAGTATTCAGTAAATTAATATGGAAATAATGCAGGTATAAAAACTTTGTACTGAAAAAGAATGATAATGGATCCTTTTTAATGTACCGTATTTAAATTAGGTATAAAACTTATACGAGGCGTATCTATAAAATGTCTCACGTTTATTAAAAGGAATTACAAAATTGATGCATACAACGACGTATTCCCCAATTACCATATAACATTACTGGAGTCTTGCTTTCTAATGGTTGAACGCATGGATCAAATCAATTTTTGTCAGCTATTTCGGCACACCCGCCTTATTCTTCTGGCAGAATCAACTGGCTCAAAACGTGTCCCTTTAAACACTAATTTAGCTTATGGGAAGAGATGAAAGTCACATGTTGCTGATTAGGGCAAACACGGTGGATGTTCAAGTGTAGCCATGTGCCCGTTGGGGCAGTCAGCGTTTCTAGGGACACGTTTTGAGTCTGTCGATGTTGTAAGAAGAATGTACAGATGCGTGGAAACAGCTGGCAGCAATTGATTTGCTCTATGCTTCCAACCAGTTGCAAGCAAGACTACAGTAAAGAGGAGGCAATGGGAAATGCATTGGAAGGCACTCGCATTAATTTTGTAATTTATATAAATAAAGGTGATTAATTTAATGAGTCTTGTTATTTGACTGAAACGCCTCGTATGCACGCCAAAGAATTATATTGTGAGATAAAGACTCATTTAATACTTCACGGACATTTTTAAGAAATATTTTCTTTTCACGCCCTTGAAAACGGCGATGACTTCAGCAAAATGTATTTTTGAGAGACAGTATAGTAAAAATGATTGCAGCTTTTTTTACGGAATACGTACCTCAATTTTGCCGAGAAGAATGCTCTTACTAACTAATTTAAAGATGATTCCTGTCCATTTTTATCTACCTAAAAATAGACGAAATTCAATTCGAAGTTCAGAGCTTTCTCAAAAAAAAAAACAGCTCAAGATATCAGTTTTGCTTACATTTTTACCTTCTTCATTTCATAGTATTTTCCACCACTGTTGGAAATAGCATTAGGAATAAACCATGAGCGAACGATTTCCACTGATAACTCTCTTTTGAAGTCCCTTTTTTGTTTTATCGTCAATCCGCTCCATTTCCTTCAAATATCTAATAACTCAGTTTTGCTTTGCGAGCAAAAGAATCGAACGCGTTCTTGATCACAGAAGTAGGATTTTTAAATTGTGACGAAAAACCCTTTATGATAAGGATGCAGCGAAGATGATATTGAAATTAGAACTGCTTCACATCTCCTCCACTCAACCGTGATTTAATACAGCAATCATTTCCAACTGCCAGATCGGCGGAAAGCTGAGAATAACCAGCTGAGGATGAGTCAGAAGAGTTTAGATGCGGAGATGCACTTACGAAAGAGAACGGGAAGTAGGTCATGGTCTAATCCCTTCGATAGTTTCTAAAGGGCTTTCAAAGATGATAATGGTACGGTATGAAATTAACTGCTAAGAACTACGCAAAGCATATTAGAAGAAGAAGAAATCAACAAAATCTTCCTACAGATCGTTCGAATGCTCAATCATGAAAATAAGAAAAACAATTCTGTTTGATATGAAAGGATACGCTCATGCAGTTCTCAATTAACGATAAACGGGATGTTAATTGAAATGCTCAGCTAAGGAAACATAAGATTATCAAGACTTAAAGGAACCGAGACATGGTTATAGAAACAAAAAGAAAAGAACTAATTGGAAAAATCTGACCAAAGAGAGAAAAATCGTTCATCGCAAAACTAAGAAATAGAAACAGAGCGAAAATAAGATTATTCTACTTCATGGCAATAATGTTCATTACCATAATACATCTCCGATCGACTGCGCTCGAGAATTGATCTAGATATTACCAATTAGAATATTAAGCAAAGAGCCTTATGAATTGGTTGAGGGCAATTAAATTACATGTAAGTTTTCCATAAAGCTTATGATGTTCTTAATTTTTGTGTTCAATCATATTCCATTTAACATCAAACGACGAAAAAATTGGAGATTATTTCAGTTAAATCTTGAGCTAATTTGTGGAACATCCTAATATAATCAACATTTGCAGCTATTCTCTTTCAGAGGATTCGTCAATGATGTTTAGGGTTTCTTTGCTAGCTACGAAAATTGTGCAAAATCAACATTAAATATTCAACTGAAAAATTTCAATAAATATAATTAATTGAGGATCGAGAAAAAGTGAATGTACTTCACAAGTCTCTTAACTTGATGAAATGGTTAAACAATCAATAAAAACAGATGATGTTGCGCAAACGAGTTGGCGACCAATCGTGATCCTGAATATCCTATTCATAAAATTATGTGGTTGACGTGATGTGAACGTCTAAATTTCTCTTTAGTTTTAAGTAATTTCTCTTTTATTTGGTACTCTCGGCATATTTTATCTCAGTTGTGTATTTATTTCGCAATTTCAAGTAAACAGTTGAAAATGAAAACGGAATATCCAGTTGGGCTCTCAGATGAAACTTCCGTACCTTATTTTTGTGAAATACAGTTGTGAGAAATGCAGAGAACCTCGTAAAGCGAAAATAAAAAGTCAGGAGGAACAGGAAGCGTATCCACAAAACAATAAAGCACAGATGAGGAATAATAATTAAAAAATCTGATGTGGCCAGCACATGACTTTCTCCACATATATGATGTAAATATTTATATACGACAGTAATTTCGATCTCTATATTCCATCTAAACTTGGAAGAGGAGTGTTTAATTTATATCATATTATCTTTTACGTCACAAACACTATAAATAATGTTTTTCGGGACATTTTCGATGAAAAACGATGAAATGGCCTTTCGCCCCAGCTCCCAGAGCGCCCACAACGTACATAATCAGAAACTTCCGGTTTATCAGTATTTCACGAATAACTCCTACATAATCAGTGATACAAAAATATGTTTTATAAAAAAATTATAGTAAATTATATTTTCTAAAACTTTTTTATATAATAGTTTATACCTAAATATAATATTTATGGAGATATTTTGAAAACCGGAAATGAGATTTGATGAATGAAGCTTGACTTCCGGTTAACCGATTTACCCCAAAAACTAATCAACTCTAACGACACCAACCAAAGTACTATATATGAAATTATGTGTTGATCCGACTTATAGTTTTCATGTTAGAGCGCCCACAAAGTACATAATCAGCAACTTCCGGTTTATCAGTATTTCACGAATAACTCCTAATCAACCGGTGATACAAAAATATGTTAAATACAAAAGTTATAGTAAATTACATTATCAAAAACTTTTATAGTGTATACAATATACCTAAATATCATATTTATGGAGATATTTTGAAAACCGGAAATGAGCTTTGTTGAATGAAGCTCGACTTCCGGTTGATCGATTTACTCCAAAAACTAATCAACTCTGACAGCACACACCACAGTACTATATATGAATTTTGGTTTTGATACGACCAATAGTTTTCATGTTAGAGCGCCCACTATCACACACACACACACACACACACACACACACACACACACACACACACACAGACATCATTCCGAAAATGGTCAAAACGTGTTCTAGGGACCCCAAAACATGTATTTCCGTTGAAATCTCGAAGTCGATTTTTTCATGAAAACAATACTTTCTCTATACTTCGTATATGGAGAAAGTAATTAAGGAAAAGGGTTGAGGTGACTTATCGCATAAGGGCGTGCACCCAGGAAAATTCCCTGGTAAAAGCAGC
Organism: Sympetrum striolatum; assembly: GCA_947579665.1. NCBI lineage: Eukaryota > Metazoa > Arthropoda > Insecta > Odonata > Libellulidae > Sympetrum > Sympetrum striolatum. Next base: position 80,575,624 of record OX388346.1, read on the forward strand.
CTCCCGGATAGAGGAAGATCTCTGGTTCGATTCCCGGCCTCATCAGACCTTTTTCTAGTCCGTTTTTCCTTGGGAATAATTAAATTAATCTGATGATGATAAGATAATAATGATAATAGTTGAAATTTTTAGTACATCTCTGAGCCTTAATTAACGCATTTAATTAAAAAATGCGATTTTTTTTCTTTCCAATATCTTCTCACTGTGAGTTCATTGTAAGCTTTTGCGAAGATATTGAAATACGTAATCCGACGGTGACAGCATTTGATGGTAAGCGACTGGGGGTTATTCACTACCATTAACCGTATATTCTTTTATACTTGAGTCGCTCGGTCTTTTAGCCCTGAGCTTCTTACAGCTTAATAAACTAGCTGTAACTCTTACTATTTTCTCACCCTGCTCGCTGGGTCGAAATTCTCATTTCTTAACTTTGCAGGCCTAACCGTTACTGAATATTTCATTCCTGCTTAGTTAAAACTGATAAAAATATCTCAATAGAGCAGCAATATTTCGGTGTATTGATCATATCCATCATAAATGTTTGCGAATATCTCTCGAGTATCATTTATACATTTTCGATTCTTCTTTATTAAAAAATTGATGCTTCTTATAATTTATACAGGAATCCGCAATTCTTAATATTTCTTAAATATTCAATCATTTATACATTCTCTATAGATTGAGCTACTTTAAACTTTACCCTCGCAAATTTAAGACGGATTATGACCAAAATTACTTACTTTATGAGAAATAACAATTGTAGGATTCATTTGGAAACTCAGCGGAGTAATACCCTACTTTTAGTGTTGAAAAGCTGTCTAACTTTAGAGAATACAAAAGTACAGAAGCCCAGTTTTAGAAACTCTGTTCTGGATTTTAACCTTTGGCTGACATGAAAACTTCACATGATGTATTTTACTCACTGTTTTCTCGCATAAGGTCAGAACTCTCTAATTAAGAGAGAAGAGCTACGACGAGGATCCGAAAATTACCTTGAATCGTTGTTTTTTCAGTAAATTTACATCAGAGAATACATGTTCCTGTTTCAGCGGTGATGCAAAGGTGCTCCAGAATTTTATGCGGGAATAATTTTAAATTTCGAACTTTACGAGACATAAAACTTGAAGAGATTCAGGGCCGAGTAGTAACAACATGAGCAGAGAAATTGAGTTGAGATGAGGGGGAAGGCATTATTCATGAATTGTCTGTAAATAATTTATTTTATGAGAGAGAGATTTTTTACTACAAGGGATTTTTAGTTTATTGAGTGGAGAGCGAAAATGGGACTGAAAATGAAGCAGGTAAAGCAATGATGTTAATTTTGCTCAAAAAATGTTGTACGTTTGGGCCATCAAAGGAGAAACGGCATATTTTCCTATAACGTTAAGTATTACTGATCGCCATTATTGGCGACTTAGTAACTATACGTCAACTATTAAATATTTCGTAATTGCTATCAGGTATCAAAGTTTCGCTGTCAGGAAAATACTTTAAATTCTGCTTCCTATCTAAAGATCTGATAAATCTTAAATCTTAGAAATTCCGAAATCAATAAGAGGATTTAAAAGATACAACATCAGATAATCAATTAGAGGTTTAAAATCTCTGTTTTTGTCTGCGTTCCTCTTCTCATTCCCCGGTATTTCGAGAAAAGACAGGCACTTTTGAGAGCACTTGAGTACTCCAATAGCCGTTTTGGTCGACGTTTCTAGGTTTCTAGGTTCTATGAAAAGAGGAACGCCAACAAAAACGGCTATTGGAGATTTTATACCTGTAATTCCTTAACTTACGTGTCCCAACTTTCCTTTCTTTGCATCGGATAGTGAAGTTCTGAAGACCTATTGCGTCAAACTCTTCATGCAATAATAATTGAAATTTTAGCTCCTACTAATAAATAGGTGTTAAATATGCAACTGGTTTCACAGGTGTCTGTTATCATAAGTTTTGAATGATTGCTCTAAACTAAAAGTCATTATTTAATAATTAATTCGTGGTTGCTACAGGATTTTCTGATATGTAGTCGTGAATATAGCATAAAAGGGAACAATTTACGAACTTAGTGGTTCGATAAGTTGTGGTTTATGTCGAATAAACTTTTAAATTAAGTGAAAATTGCATAAAATAATGATGGTATTATAAAATATTAATATGAGTTTCTTCTCTGATGGATTTATGCGAGAAATTCAAGAAATGTTTTACATTAATAACATTGATCGTTTTCATGACGATGAGGAGATAAAGCTGAAATGTTAAATGATGAAGACTATTTACATTAATTATATTACAAAGTTTGCGGCTGAGAAGTGAATTATCATGTTTAATTTTATAACATGTTTCTTTGCAAGATTTCTCTCAAGTTACAATTGCCTGAGAATTCAAATTTAATCTTCGCTGAATAAGGCCGAAGACGGTAAAGAAGGAATGAGTTAAATACTTGGGAGAAAGTCCTGTGAGTGACTTAAGAAGGGAACTCATATCCGCACACATTGCGAATCAACTCGGTGGGAGTGATGAGAAAGCCAAGTTGCAATTCTGCCGCTGGTTAGTGAGGCTTAATCTTGAGTACTCGTCCAGTATATTCGACCGAAATAAGCTTCATTCCAAGAGTGGAAAAGACCCAATTTTAGCGTTTAATTAAAAATTCCTTAGATGGAATAAGTGTACTATGGTGTTCCTTATCTCTCAGAGGGACAAGAAAGGTGGCTATAGGTATGTTTGGTAACACAAAGAGAAACTTGAGCTAGTATTTGCCTAATTTAGTAAGACTCGTTGTATTTATCCTCAGCAAGATTAGTCACTTACTTAAATCACAAGGTTTCATAATAAGAGAAGAATGTAAATATGGTTTAGTGAGGCAAAGAGCTAAAAATTAACGAATTTAGAGGAGTTACTTAATGACTCATTTTATTTTGCAGGTCGAATACGCCCATTATTTAAATACAACAATATCTTAGGTTTCTTAAAAAGGATCATAACATGATAAAATATAATAATGTCTAATAGAGATGGAATAAATTTATTATAAGCTCTTAGAGGAGTGAATGCAATTACTTATTTTTGGTTGCAGATAGAAAATTTCCATTATTTATATATCAATATTTTCAGTTTAATGAAGAGGTTGTATGTAGTGACAATGATGTTGGAGCAATATAATGATCGTTTTGCGAGATTAATTGCAAACAATCAACGAGTTCTGAGGTGGAAATGCATTGACTAATTTTACATTGAAGATTTCCTGACACTCATTCTTTACGCAAAACAATATCCGAAAGAATGTTGCCAGTTATAGAGAAGAGAACACTGCTTATTACCATTGGATTTTCCAACTATAATGTTGAAATACAGCACATACAGGAAGGATTATTTTGGTGCTCGTTCGATTGATGTCTATTTCTAAAATAACTTCCCAACTGAGATAACAGCAGGCTACTTGCGGTATCACTCATTAGCTCTCAATCTATCTCAGAAGTGATTAAGTTCCAAAAATCGAACCCTTCATAAAAACCCTAAGATCAACGTGGGCAGAATACCACCAAGTTTGAGCCAAAATCAATGAAGTGGCTCGCTTTTGGAATCTCCACCGCTTCAAGGAGGGTAAGCTTCGAACGGCAGAGATGCCAAAAGCACTACCTTAGCTAACGTGAATGAAATTTCCTTTGGTGAAGGCCGAGACGAAAGAATCTATAACGAACCGAACAATTATCTTGAAATTTTAATATAATAATTGGAAACGATGAAACAAAGGAAAAAGTCTGAATTTCTGTCATTGATTATCGCAATGATCATAACTATTCGTTAATATTCAAATTATTGCTTGGGACACTACAATACCCCTTAGGATCACCACTTTAAAAGTCTGTGTTATTTCACACAAAATCCATAAAATGAGCAGATGTACCTCATCTTAGTCGGCCATTGTTTGAGTGGATCTTACTAAAGCTCCAACCCCAAATTTCCGGGTTCGAGTACTAGCAAGATTTAGAGAACGGTTATGAATGTTCGTTACTGATTATCAAAATGAATTTAATTGTGAATATTCTGTTTCTCTTCTAATATTAGCAGCATAAATAAAGCAACGAAATATTTTAGTATCTTCGCCAAGCTGGTTTTCATTTTGTTAATGAAAAAAAGTTGCGCTGCGCGTGAAATATATTCGGATTCAAGCAAGTAATATAATATGAAAAAATTAATAAATTATCAATTAAGCTGAATGTCAGCCAATCAGGTATGAGTAATTATTAACAAAACTTATACGCAGCATCGAAACGGTATTGTGACGTTTGCATTCCACTATAATTTCGCTCAAGAAAATACAATGATAACTACCGCTTAAAAAGCTATAAATTCATGAATTCATTACTTCTACCTATAAATTCCCAATAAGTATTCTTTAGGTTTCCTCTAACTCTAATTTCTCTCTTTTACATGTTATATTTATCTTTGCAAGCATCTGCCTTCCACCAGAAAACCTAGCCTTACGCTCGCACATTCTTTTGACAGACCCCAAGAACCCTCTTATCTCTTTCCTGTCCTCCCGTTCATGTTTGTCTTTATTACATCAAACCCCCCTTTTCAGCAAATACCACTCTAATTATCTTATATAACCTGAAGGTGTTTGTTCCCTTGGAGTTACATTACTGCTGCTAACGTTCGCTTGTTTGTCGCCACCTTTAAGAAAGAAAAATAGAAGTCATTCGAAATATTCTCAAGTAAAACCACTGAAAGGTTCTCGGGGTTTAACCTCCGAAAAATTAGAAAAATGCAGATTATATTACCACTTAATTGTCATATACCTAATTGAGTTATGAAAGTATATTTTTATCACGTGGGTATTGTATATATAATTGTATGTTTGATGTATTTCTTTAGTTAATATCATCTGGGTATAACACTGCCACCAGTAGTATACTACCGCAATTTAGATATAAAATATTAGGGTGTTCAAATGAATAACTATAAAAACGACACTGTGGGTATATTTGAAGTCTTTATCCAAATGAATTACCAGATGCCTGAGCACAACTATATCGCTGTTTCACGAGCCGAAGAATTCCTTGCTCCCACAATTCCTGCGACTGTGACAAGAGCAAGTCCTTAACTAATTTATTGTGTGCTCCCTCCAATACCACACAAGGATTCCCTGTTCCCAGAATAAGAGCCACTCCTTCACTGTGTCCTTTAGCTCGTCATTCGAGTCCCTTTGGGATGTCTTTTAATCAGACCAAACAGATGGAAGTTGTACGTTGAATTTCTGGGCTGTAGGGAGGACGCTTAAGCTGTTCCTTCTTGAATTTGGACAGTACATTTTGTGTGACCATGGAGACCTGTGGATGCGGGTTATGGTAGAGTAGTTGACTTCTCGGACACACAGTCAACCCTATATACGACCTTCTGGTGATGAATATCGGCTGATTTAACACATTCTGCAGTCAGAAATCAAATCAAGTCGAATTTCGTAATGTGAACGCGTTAATTTCCTTACACGCACTGCCACACCAATTGGACGGAACACACAATCAATCAGTGAAGGACTAGCTTCTGTCATAGCCGCAGGAACTCTGGGAACAAGAAATCCTTCGGCTCGTGAAACAGCGATAAAGTTGTGCTCAAGCCTCTGGTGTTTAATTTAGATAAAGATTTCATTTATACCCACAGTGTCATTTCGTACCTTTTCATGTGAACAGCCAAATAATAATAAACAGGTTTTATGTTATTGAAATCGTAATAGAAAAACAAACTTTACGGAGTGAATTCTTAGAATCTTATTTAGGGATAAATAAACCGATTAAATAACATCCAAAATTTAATGTAGTTTTTTGGCCTAGTTAAGTAATGTAAAATAAATAACATTGTCCATGAAGGTAAAGAATACCCAAAAAGTTTCGCTAATAGCCTAATCACCATTAATATATCGTACGAGTACATAGGTATTACACTGAAAACTTAAAATTCGAAATCATTATTGACGAGTTAATGCAATTATCACTGGTTTTATTAACCCAGCAATTGTAGAAGTTGTGAATGTGATTGAGTTTCGGACGATGTTTCGAAAGCCTCATTCATTTGAAATAAACGATAAATTCTAATTACCCAAACCAAGAAATTTCAGAATGTATTCTATACAAATCTAATCAGAGTATTCAATTTCACGGTGATTGAAATCAGGTACTGTGCTGGGGGACCCTGCGCCCAAAAGGAATGGCAACGAGAGTACGAGAAATTCCATTTAGAAATGGCAAAACACTTCCACAAACATATGGCCGAGAGGGTAATCAGGATTGGGTTCCCCGACTCTACGCACTCACGTGCAAACAAAGGATCGCATTCTATTCCATTACTTCCTTAAAACGAGTGGAAGCGGATTGTTCATAAGCAAATACGAGGTATAATAGAATGTGTTTGCAAATGGAAATAGAGTAGCTCGGAGTGATTAAAAATCTTCAACTGCCTGTGGAGAAGCGAATCTCCAAAACTTGCCCTCTGGGTGCTTTCACAGTAATGAAAAGTATTGAGGCCAGAAGGAGTTTCTTCTGCAAAGTGAATCCATCAATGTTTCTCTTACTAGAAACAATATATCTTTCCCAAAGAACTGCGGCAAGAAAACAGAATTTTTATTCTCTCTACTGTATTATAAGTGGGCTTTAATTGAAAATGTAAGTAAAGGAAAGAAACCAGGGAAATTGTATTCTCCCCAAATTTTTTTTTATTTTTTTTTATAACACGCCGGTTTTGACAATTGATCGCTATCATTAGTCTATGATTTTGCAAGACAATCATCTGTCAAAATCAGTCAAATGTTGTTATGAAAATAATAAAAAAAAATTAAACAGAAGTATATTTAAGTTCTCTATTTTCTTTCAAAATTGAGTTCCACGATACTTGGCATCATTTGGAGAAGAAAATGCAAGTACTTTGCTAATAATGCTTTAATGAAAATGCAAGTACTTTGTGATGAAATTTTACTTTACGCATAATGAAGTAATCATAAATAGCTATAAAATTCAGCGGCTTAATTAGGGAGCCAACTAGGGAAGCAAAGGACTTTATTTATATGGGGGATTGGGCTCTGTTACAATTTGGCTGAATTTTGGGCGCAACTTTCAAATTCAATTGATTACCTTCCGATGTTGTACGAGATCAAAAAAATTCTTCTCTGTGGTTCTTATTGGAGTAAATATGAGTGGGAAGTCGAAAACGATTTTGACAATGGATAGTTGAATTTTCTCGTAATATGATTTCTCTTTCATTAAACTAACAAGGAATGCTCTTATTTTGAGCGAGAAAATTAACTGAAAACATTTTCCACGGTCGCCTCACTAAATATAACTAAAGTTTGTTTTGAAGAGCTAGGATTGTATTTAGGTATACAATTTAAATCTAAATTAACCAAATTGTTCCTCGTTAATAGTACTCTTTTGAAAAAAATCGGAAATTTCTAAAGAAGTTACTATAAAAATAATCTACATAAAGAGTAAACATTAATGCTTTTTAATGATAGTAATTATTAATTAAAATATTTATTTTAACTGAGAGTACTTGATGTATATACTTGACTCCTAAATGATCCAGCTGAGATGATATAGAAAGGAATAATGATTATCATAATTAACCCCATTTATTTGAGAGAGTTAGAGGCTTAAAAGTCTCCTCTTGCCGTCTGTAAAGTACGCAGCTCGAAGGGCATTTGGTGACTAATGCTATCATTAGTTAGTCAACTACCATTTACATTAGTTATAAAGAAATAAATATATGGGAATATAGGAGGAATGAGGTTTACTAGGCAGAATAGGGAGTGAAATCCTTATTTTTCCATTGCTCAAAAGGGCAGAATGCTATCAGCGGAAAATGTCAATGCAAGTGAAGCGCAATGGCTCTACGTGTAAAACTTTTCTTTTCAGTCCTTAAGGAGAGGCCATGATCAGTGCAATTATCCACTCATACCTGAGTAGCTTTCATTTAATCACAGCCATGATCAAGACTGTCACAAAAGTAAATGAACGATCCATTTTCTCTAAACTGAACCAAATTACAAATGAAAAATATTCCATTTATCAGAATATAGTAGCAGAAAAGTCTCTTCCTACATCTAACCCTCATTGCAACCCTCATGCTCCAAGTTATAATCTACAATCAGAAACTAAAGAATCCATAATCGATTTTCCAAATTCCAGCGAATTTAATTGAAGAAAAGCTTTACAACTAAACTAAAATTCAGTTTCGAATATTACAATAAAATAGCATTTTGTCGAGAAAAATTGCGGTGAAAAAACGTGAATGAACAGCTGACGATCCGAAAAGCAGTTGTAGGCAACTTAGAAATGTGTAGTCCTTACGGAAGCAAAGCCGCAAAACTGCAAATTTGAGGTTTTTAGGACCTTTTTCTCCATCCGCTCTAAATGCGCACGAACCAAACGAAGCGGACAGAATAGTTGTGAAATTTCGTTTGACGACGCGATGGGATAGGGACAACCGCAGCGGCAAGCCCATCGGAAGTTGCCTCACTTTTGCGTTTCGTTCGAATGACTACAGAAACCGGATATTAAAATGCCGCTGCCAAACATCGAATGCTCAGCTGATTCATTCTGCTCGAGGTAAAGAAGTCCACACCCCACGTTGCCATAGAACAACTTTCTCATCAGCAATGCGTACAAATTGAAATGCAGAATTAAGAATGGAAATCAATATTTTAAATATATCAGGATAATAATTAACATGTTAACCAAGAATTTGTAATCGATACTTGGGATATCGTTTACGAAGTTATTATAATTAAATTTTTGTTGAAACCACTCGCAATCATTTGATGATTACTCAAGGGCATGCACTATGATTTATTTATAAGTAAACAATATTTAAATGGTTTTTAAATAATTATTACGAATATAATTGATGTGCGAAGGCATAACCTTGTGATTAGTCATAGAATTAATAATGTAACTTCGTATTTTCTACATAAAATTATTTAGACACTACCATTTTCGTTTTCATAAAAGAATCTTGAGGTATGGCTATAAATGATTCCATATTACTATTCAGTCTCGGAATCAACCTTACTAATAACTTAAATTGGAGCACGCATATTCAAAAGGTCTGCGCCAAGGCAATTAAAAGGCATGGCTTTATAAAGCGTATTATAGGTAAATACAATGAAAAGGCGAGACAGCGATGTTATTTTACCTTGGTCAGAACCCTTCTGGAATATGCGGCAAGTGTATGGGATCCGGCGGATGAAACGTGTATCCGCGAACAAGAGAAAGTGCAGCGTAAGTGGGTTCGTTTTGTTAAGAAATGCTACGATAAAAAAGTAAGCGTTAAAAAAATGCTCTCAGACGTAGGTTGGGAATACTTGAAAGACAGTAGATTGGAAGCTAGACTGCGATTTCTTAATACATTCAGGGAAACTACATTTGCGGAAGATACAACCGGTATCATGCAACCCCCCTGTTACCTCGGTTGGTCCGATAATGACCGTAAGTTGAGAGAAATAGATGCTAGGACGAATCGTTTTAAAAATTCATTCTTTCCGCGAACGATGCTCGACAATAACCGAGTAAAGAAGTAGTTTAGATTCAACTGGTGTTCACACCTCCTGCCACAGGCCGAAAGGGGGCTCGGAGGGTATTAATGTAGATGTAGATTACATTTCCAATGATACTTTACTTTACTTGAAGACACTTCCACGGAAGTATATCCGGTAGTGACTAATTACTTTTGTGTGTAAATTATGAAGTTGCCTTATTTAAATAAAACGAAAGTTATGCCGATGACGTTTGTAGCTAAAAGTAAAGTTGTTTTTAAAAGAAAGAGTCAAAGTTGCTTACCTTATCAGTACCAAATAGAATTAATTTGCTTAAAGTGTAATACTATGCGAATGCTCATGAATATTGTTTACGGATCATTTCAAAGAGATGAGAAAATGATCATTGAAGGAAGAAAGTTACTTCACAAATGGATACTAGTAGATTTATGCCCTAAAATATCCCTGTTTACTTATTAGTATGGTAAAATCAACAAATGCCTTGTTATTGCTTAAATTTTACTGACAGATATTGGAATAGTTCTAAAGGGTAGTAAAATATTTATTTATATTTTTAATTCTGAACTGAATTTTATTGTAGTAACATAAATTTATTTGTCGGAATAATAGTTTTTTCAGGAAATTTGTGTTTAGTTTATAGATATTAAGTAATAAAAAATTTGCTACCTCCTTTTATACAAGCGTTATTGATTAAAAAGGCCATGGGATCTTGCTAGAGGTTTTCAAACGTATCTTCTCTTCCCGTTTACAGAACAAAGAAGTACACAACTACGAATTGATACTCGAAATGGATGTGCAAATTCAAACAAAAGCGAAAAATTTTCCTTGTTTGATCTAATGAGCACAAGAAACTGTTTGAAGTCGAGAGGAACCGAAACCTTGGGAATTTACTCTGAACCAATTTAGAATAGTTAACCAGGACTCTGCGGGGTGTAATTAGGGTTGCCAATTCTCTCGCTAGCTTCGCTAGGAGAATCTCGGAATTGAACACTCATTTTTCGTCCCCAGCTTTTCAGATTGAGGTGTATTCCTACCGCTTTCACCAAATAAGACCAATATTAGAGGTTTTATCTAAGCATTTTATTGTTCTCTCACTACTGCTGATAGTTCTAGGGCGAGTAGCATATTAAAGAACATTAATATACTTTCTTTTGAGGAAAGAACTAATTAGTACAGAGTATCTCATAATTTCTTGGTGGAATTAGTAGAATTAATTCATTTAGACTAATTGGAATCAAATAGTTATTGTTTCAAATGCCAACTTAAAGGAGATATCTTATGTGAATAATTCTCAACAAAAGTAAACATAGGTCAAACTGGGTCAAATGTATTCGACGAGTGGTCGCTAGACGCCAAAATTAGTCGAATGTCTATGTCAGCCTGCAAGCTTGCAGTCCCTGCAAGTCACCTTTCAGCGTGTGGCAGGGTGTGCAAGCACCTTGACTCATTTTCAATACGCTTTTGCGTATCGTTCGCGGAAAAAATCAATTCTTGAATCGATTCGTTCCTGCCATCAATTTCCCTGATCCTCCTTGCAGTATCAGAACTGCTCGTTTAACAGGAAGGTTGCACTATTGAACTCTTCTGAGAACGTAACTTCTCAAAACTCATTTCGTAAATTTGTCCTTTTAATTAGTCTTCTATATTTTAATGATTCCTATTCCACGTCCTGTATCATCTGGGTAACACTCACTGATTTATTGTAGAAATTCCTTACAAATTGTATCGAATTCTGTTGTACCTTTTCTAATTCCTTTATATGACAATTTTAAATTTTCATAATTCATATTATTTCTGTAGTGATCAATATAAACTGGACACATCAAGAAGATGACCACCACAGAAATGTGAGCACGTGACGTGAGCAGATTCTACTATTTTTATAATTGAAACTCTCAGTATTTTAATTTATTTTCTATTTTTACTCTGTACTCATTGTGTGTTATCCTAATATTTTTGTGAGGTATTATTAATTAAGTAACATTCTTGATGAACTATCACTGAATCTCCTCCTCCCTTCCTTGGATATCTTCCCTTGTGCATTCTCCTCGTTATTTCTTTCCCTTTCAATTTATGTTATTGCTCAATTGACGAGTCTCCCCATTATATTTAGCTAATAAGTTTGGGTAATAGGGAGGAAATTCTGTAAAATAACCTAATAAATAATGCCGGAATTTTCCGATATCCAATTTTCTTTCGCAATTGCTTATGGTTGAGTTTATAATGGCTTTAAAAGTAATTTTTCATATGGAAAGTGCAGATCTATCTCAATAGATTTTTCATTCTACCTCATTTCTTATTTTTTATGCCTAAGGTAGTCAAAAATGCAAAACAGAGAAAAACTTAATTAAAAATTTGAAAAGTTTGACTTAATTAATCACAAATATAATTTAAAACCTAACAAAAACCTATAATTCTGTCTTGAATGAATGAAGTAATTAATAACACTGCCACCTGGCCAAATCGCAGTGAAAATTAAATTTAATAAATCTTGTATCGAATACATAAACGTTGATAAAACTTGTCACCCCAAATAATTGAGCATTAAATTTATCCTTTTACTTGTCTTTCGCTAGTTTTCTTGAAGATTGATGACAAGAAGCGTTATCTAGACTCAGTATTCTGTTTTCGTAAATCCAACGGGAAAAGAATGCGATTGCAAAGGGTTTTCCCTTCTTTTTTATTCCATAAGAGACCAGTTAACGTTAATGCTCATGCAGCCATTCCCCATTTTGGAAGGGTGTTGAAGGAATGGAATGTTTAAGAAAACGTTAAAGTAGATAAGGCACGGACCGAAGACAGCCACAGCGTGAAAACATGTCTTTTCACTGCGTTATCTGCAAAGCAATTTTCCTTCTCTTGGTTCATTTGACTTCCTGTTTCCTTTCATTTCGTTTACCTGATCTGCTTTCTTGGTGTAAGACAAACGCACAACTTACCTATAGCCTTAAAGAACGATTATCTAGCTTGGAATTCGAGCGACTTACGTACTGTATGACGCAAAAAATCTATTTAATTTAAAGGAAAGTGAACGTATTGACTCTTATATATCTAATAATATAATATTTTATATCTTAATTACTACTTGGACGGAAAGCTAATTTATACAAGAATGATATATCCTGAAAATTTCGCAATCGAATTCGAAAGCATGGAAACATTTGAGCTTTCGCAAACAGTGCCTGGTAGACAGGCCATCTTCAACATTCGAAAAGTTGTCCATGGAGGGATTATAAATGACTGTGCGATCAGTAAGCGAAAGAAGGGTGATTCTCGAGCTAAATTAGCTGTTGAAGGAGAGGAGGAGTCCACTAAAAGCTGCAATCTATAACACGGAGAATGGCGGGCGTGAAGGGAAAAATGAAGATCATAAATAAACGGAATGAAAGTTTGGGGATGAGGAAGATGGATTTAGGTTAATATATTGGATAGAGCTGATATTTCAGCAAAAAGAAAGGAGGAAATATTTCTTGAGAAATTTAAATAACGCTAGGTATAAAACAGTTCTTCAGACTTAGCATTATGTATTATATTCATTACCTTCACATTTTTTTATTTAGGGAATAGAGGAAGGTATTCACGTCCTGAAAATCACTAGGTTTAATCAACTCATCAAATTGGAAAGGAATGCAGCAATTTACGGCTCACATTCAATTTAGATCATACATGAGTTGAAGAAGATTTTCATTCTGAAGAAAATCACGTTTCTCCATCTAATTAGGGTAATCATTACGTAAGAAAATAATGATGCTTACAGTTTTTAGAGGAACTCTGAAAAATAGTTTTTCTGCCTCTTGTATTCCGTCTCAACTGCCGCAATATACGAAGGTTGCTATGATCTGGAACAAAAGAAAAAGAGAGGCTTATTGTATTTTCCACTGTTAACTGTATATGGAAGATATGATAGCCGGTTAAGATATGCATCCGCATAAAATTCACAGAAAGATGTGGTAAAAGTTTTATGGAACTCCACCACGTGGACTGAAAGAAGACGATGCACTTTTCCAACGGAATATTGAAAAAATAATGGACGATTCGCTGAAATTAGTCGCGTTTTAGCAATGTAAGTTTTGTGAGAAAAGTAAGTTTTCTTTCATTTCATGTTGTGTGACTATATGAAATTTGCACATCATAGCGCAGCCATCGTTCATACAATTTCTATTACCCACAATTCTCTACTTTATGCATCTAACAGAAATCATGCCACCATGTAAATCATTACTTCAAACTTACCTTTTAGATGAACATTCTTTTTCTCATCTCCAATTTAAGCTACCCGTATAAAAAAATATTTCTAAACTCGATATTCTTGTAATAATTTGCATATTTGCTGGTAAAAGTATGCTTCTGGATTAATTTTAATCCTAGAAGATGGAATCATTAGTGGTTCTAAGACAAAAAAAGAGCTGTTTAATAAATTTGAGTGATATTATGAAATGCTGGTCATTATCTACAACAGAGAGTAGGAAAGCATGTCTAGAAGTGCATAACTTTCCTTATAAAACATGATAGAAGATAATCTTATCTTTGAGTGAGGAAAATTAAGTTCTTATAAGAAACGATTAGCTGAAATTGGAGGGGAAGGAAATTGAGAATGTCTTCCTTGGAATGACAGCTACAGCTGACACTGGAAGAGAATCGATTTTATTGAGGACAAGATAGAGGCTATAAAATTTTCTCTTACATCTCACCCTTTTACATTTGATAAGCTGGTAAGGGAAAATAAAAATTAAGCTATAAGAAAAAGAAGAAAGAAAGTACGGTTATACGTATAGAAAAATTATCAGTGTAGTACTTGGAAAAATTCCTTGGAGGAATACACTTACAAGAAGGATGATGTAAAAAAACTAAGAAACCTACTGATAGTAATAGCTGAATTTTTAATTGTATAAAATTCATTTCTGTTACCTGAAAAGAAACCCATGAGAATAGAAAAACGAAAAGCGTGAAAAAGAAACGTTTTACACAAGAAAACGTATTGAAAATTATACAAAAAAAACAGAGGTTAAAAATGAGAGATATATAGTTTATGATCAAGATACAAAAAAAAACTTAAGATTCACCGATATGAATCGTTTACTGCATTCTGAAAAAAAGAAAAGGAAAACCCTATCAAAACAAATATTACTGAATACCAAATTAATATAATCTCACAGAGAGGAAAAGAAGATATAGCAAGATAGAAGGATATATGTCAGCAAAATATTTGGAATAGCTTCAAAGATAAAAAAGGTACCGGATATATTTGTGGACTATGAAAGGCGTTTTCCTGTTAATATTCTGCCTAAGGGTATAAGCATCCTATTAGTACAAATACACTTTTCCAAAATAAAGAAAATCAATCATTTAAGAAGATATAATAAGGAAAATAACTAAAATAATTTCCCACTATGTTATCCCTTTCACTAGATTGCCCTTTCCCGAAAATCCAATATTCTCCTCCATTATTTTAACCGTACCGCTCACGCTATCGAGACATCAACCTTGCTCCTGGTCATTTCCCTCGACTAACTCGTTTCCTCAACGAACGAGCGTTTTATTTCAAAAATGTATTTACAAAAAAACTTATGAAGCGGTTCGTGTCTCTTGTCGCGTCCAAATTGCTTTCTCTCCGCCAACGCGCTCGATCCTCTCAGTAACTCGTTGAAAAGCGAAAGCTGTGAATCTCCAGTCGGCGCATTCTGCTGAGGGATGTTGAATACTTTAAGGGACGAGCCCATCTAAATGATAAAGCGGATAGGCAAAAATTGAATCATACACCCCATATTAGTTGTAAATTACCATATATATTAGTTGTATTATTTCTAAATTAAATTACTGGTTGATGGTAATAATGCAAACTAAGTATTCTATTCGATTAGACCGTACTTCGTGGAATGCCATAAAACAAATTAACTGAAATGAACTTAATATTTTCCACACTGATTTTTAGAATTAATTTAAAAATAATAGTGGTAAATGCTAAGTTATTTTTAATTACTTATTTATCGATAGAAGTTTATCAATGAGATAGGGTCACTTATAGAAATAAACTGAGGTGTGTAAAAAGCTTTCAATGGTTTGTATTTAACTAAAAAGCGGATGAAATTCCAAGTAAAAATACATTGAATACATGGCTTATTCAAGTCTTGTGATCAAAGACGGTGCTTCTCCAGTTCCAAAAAGTTTCTGCTTAAGAAGTTTACACTTTTTTACAATGTTTTATGTATATGAAGAGTCAGTTGAATGCTATTATAGCTATTTTTAGTATCATACATTATTCCAGTATTCTAAGATCAAAGTAGCGTTAATATATTAAATATATTCTAATACCATAAATTCTCTATTTTACGATAATGACTCTAATTTCTTTGGGTAACACAATATTTAGGCCTCAAATCTTCTTTATGTATCTCTGACGTAGTGTAAAAATTAAAGAGAAATTTCTCAAGATGTTGAAATTCAATTCTCTTATTTATTTTAAAAGTTCAAATTAAATATCCACTGTTCGAAAATTATAAAATTTCCAAACACTCTTAAAACCTTTATTTAAGCGAATTATACCTCAGTTAAAAATAGAATGAAACATTTATTTAGTATTGAAATTGATTGAAATGATAAGAAAATCAGTTTTTTGCAACGATTCACCTAAAGAATATGTAGATTTTGGAAAATCACTTTGATTCCCCATATGTAGATGTAATTGAGAAGAGTTACTGGAGTTAATTCTACATATTTTTCTGAATGACGTCATGAAAATACGGTGTAGTTTTTGTCTATAAGGCTCGACTTCGTGGAACGCCATGACAACTGAATGAGGAGAGTAAACTTTATATGTTTATTATGAAACACACAACGTTTACTCTACTGCTTCAATAATTTTAATCTTGTATGATAACATAATTTTATTACAATTTACTATATTACTATTCAGGACTAAGGCATCAGATTTATATGGATTAAAGCATTTAAGAAGAATTCTAAGAAGAAAGCCTTAATTAATTGGAACGCTAAATAAAGCGTTGAAAAGGTTATTGTCATGATTAATTATTTGTTTATGAATATGTATAATTATTATATAATTAATCATAACATTTTTTGTTTAACTATTCAAACACAAGTAGATCTGTTTTATCCAGAATATCCTTTTAAATGTAGCAACCAAGGAAGTTACATACATACATACAAAGGACTTTATTATACCTAAGGTTATCATTTTAGTGACACACTCTAATTGAATATGTTTAACATAGGCATGAAACACCTGCTTTTAGAAATCCTAGCCATCAAAATCAATATCACAACCAATGTGTCATTTACTTGGATGAAGAAAATCTCATGGTAAAACGTCCACAAGTCTCCCTTCCATTGAGGGTTGAAAAGGGGGTCCACAATTCTTTGATTGAGACTTTCAGTTACTCCATTCATTTCCTCAACCCTTTTACTTGACGCGAGTGCAATATTTCCCCAGATTCTCTCTCTTTCACTCTCTTTTGGATCGATTCGTTCCACAGACCCGCCTTCCTCTCCTTTCACAAGCGTTCTTTTCTCTATGGATTTCACCGGATTCTTTTTATTCCAAACTTTAATAATCGTCCCATTCAAGACGGGCATGACAGCCGACAAGTAGCCCAACAGCACACCGTTCTCGCTCCACAAATACGCAATCTCTTCCCCGTTTCACCGACTGACAAGTTGAATCTAAGCGTAAGCCCAAGGGAAATTCTCCAAACTATGAGATAGGAATCGACTGATAAGAAATTCACGCCTGCGTCTGCTGTATTTGGAAAAGTTTACCTCTCACGCTTAAGGGCACTTTCAAGAGCTGGGAAGGCGGTTGACTTTTTTCCGCCGATTCATAAAAACGTTTCTCCTCTATTTGGGTACGAGTACATATCTTACAAACGTGCATTATTCCTTCTCGAATAACTTGATTGGCGAAGGCATGCATGAAGACATCGTTCTAGCTCTCTACTATCTCTCCAGGTTTTCAAAGTACCTTTGATGAATTTTTCATTGGTTGTACAATCAAGAATCAATCTTGCACTGCGGTTCTGAAATAGACGCTAACTTGGCTCGGTACCACGTCGAAGAACTGCGAATCACATATGAATTATACATCGCCAATAATTTGAAATTGGGAAACGTATGGGTATATTTCCATGAGGGAATAAAGAGGATACAACAGACTGCCTTGAATTCCATACTTGAAAGATGTGTAGTGCAGAATAAAAATACCCGTTACTTTTTCAATTTTAAGGAATTCTTTAGAACACACTGGCGCTATGGGTGACTCTGAAATGCGATTTGAAGTTTGCTACATGCCATGCGACATCTCATGGGTTAAATAGAGTATTCTATGTTAGTTGTAATTTAAGTTATTTTAATAAATAAATATATTTAATAAATTTTAAATTACTTAACTCTTTTTTAGCATTTTAATTCTTATCTCTTTCGTCAGCTTTTTTAAAAAACTCTATATCACCAGGTATTTGCCTATTGCTAGTTTTCAAATAAATTACAACCGTTGGTGTACACTTTTACCTTCTTGTATAGATTAACAAATGGATATAGTTATTACCGCCTGTAGGAATTATCAATATTTATGAGTAAACTATACATTTTAATTATTCAGTGATTGATGGAAAAGCTTTCCATGCTATTCGTTTCCCATTTATAACGCAATTTATTCCATAGCCATACAATATATTCAACCTCTTTGATATTATGATTTGATGTATGGTGAGGATATGCTATTCGATGTTTCGTTTTCATAATTTGACAGTCGAATTCAAGACTTGAACTGTACGTGATTCCATGCCATTCCAAGTTTTTATTTGGTATTCTCATTTTTCTGCTGATTGATTTGAAATTTCTAGTGCTATCTGAGCAATGAACAAAATGTGCATTCTTTTTACTTTCATGAATACATTTTTGCGCACTTTTGGGAACAAGCTAAAATTTCATAAAATCCAACTCAGTCGCTAATATGAACACCGACGTTAAAGAGATTGGGATGGACTCACTAGGCGTCAATCTATGGGATCCCAATACCTGTCGAAATAAAATTTTATTCTTGTTTTGCAAATTACGGCCAGAATTTTGGCAAATCTACAGTTTCGCAGTTCGCAGGAAAATAGCTTTTATTACTTCCCATAATCTAAAGTTTAATAAAAAGTAGATTAATTGTTAGTAATTTATAGCATTTTATAATTTATAATTAATGGTTTTCCATCAGTTAACGCCAGAATACATTGACTTAAATAACCCCCTGCTGCCGTAGAATTTATTTGGAAAACGGGATCTGGTATGTCTGTTACCTCCTCAATACTATATTTAATATTCCAGGTATATATCAGGTACTATACTTGGTATACTATTAATGAGTACACATTATCAAATTGTATTCAAGTCATAATAATTTTGTCGACTGACATTTTATCCTTAAAGATTTTTCATTTTCGCATATTAACGATTAAAATTCATTTCGAATCCACTCAGCAACAGCTGAGCTCATTGAGCACTTTCAAATTTCTTTCTTTATGACTTGGACGTGGTCCATCAACTTGTTCCCACCAAAATTAATCCTTAAATATGGTTTAGGCTGAATTCCATTTAACTTTATCTGCCATATTATTCATTCTATAAGATTTCAGAAAAGTGTACTTGATATTGGCTCCTTTCCAATTCCAAACAGAATTTGATCAGACGTTCAGCCAGAATATGCTTTACTGGAGGTTGGTCATAACAGTATAATCTCAAATTCACACTCTATTCTATGTCTGTATGTAGAGTATACTAATAGAGAGTACTTCTATACTAAATTTATACTATATACTTCACTATACTCTCATTTATTTACCAGCATACTCTCTATTTCATTTTGTCATGGTAAATAAAAAGAATATTATTTTAGAAGGGTAATTTATTTAATTTTTATATATTTTTTTAATTCAAGCACGTAAAATTACTATTTGTATAATAGCAAACCTCTTGAAGAATGGGGATGTCTTACAATTAACTGTTGTGACCGAGGCAGCTTAACATTTTGCTTAACGTTACCAATTGAATATATTGTGAGAGTTAAAAGCCATTCAGTTGTCTTATATTCGTTCTAAAACGTAATAAAACGGAATCTTAACATTTATTCAACCAAAGGTATACAGTACTTAAATAGAATGCTTACAGTTTATCTTATTTATGCTTAAATGTAGTTCATTTAGAATAAGATACGTCATTACTTCAATTCACATTCGCAAGATTTAAAGAATTCGTCGTTCCCGAGTTATATAATGCTTTCACATATCCACGGCCTTAAAGTACATCGACTTAAGTAAACAGTGCACCTAGCAAAAGAAACTGTCAAATTGAATTCCGAGAGACCACCAAATAGATTATTATAAACAAAATTTGTTGACAAAATAAAAAGGAAATGGAATAATACCGAGGAAAAATGAACTTGAAAAAAGAAAAACTTTTTTCAAGTCCGTTTTTCCTTGGGATTTTTTCTGGGTGCAATGAACCTGTCACCTTCTTCTTGGAAAAGAATATTTTCTACATCATTTACAGGAATTGTTGAATGTTATAGAAGACGTAGAATTAAATCTAAATTCAATTATTCTTTGTACAAAAATTTTTTTCCAAAAGATTGAGTTATAGTTTGTATGCACGGAGATTTGTTTTTGAAAGCTATTCAGCTATGTATTTCTCTTATGAAGACATAAATGTAATAAGAATAACAAGAATTGCATGATGTCAATTCCAACAACGTGAAAATTTAATTCACAAAGACAATGACAATTAGTGATTAAATAATACTTTAATTCAGGAGCAAGAAATCAGTGAAAAAATGAGATAATGAATAAATGAATAGATTTTTTTTTCATTGATATCGGAAAGTTACTTGTAAAATTGAGATATAAGCGTAAGCAGGAATGAAGAAGGATCAAAGATACTAATTTTCTTTAGAATAGCTATTCTTGCAAAAAAAATATTGATTTTAATCTCAAATCCATAATTCTTTACCAATATTTTAAAACTGCAAATAAATTATAATTTCATCACTCCACGGAAGTTTTTGTTTGAGTTATAAAAACCTCTATAGTGACTCGTTTGAAGTTTTTATATTTTATCTGAAATTATAGATGATTTTCATGGGTGATGCTATTATAGTAATCCTTTGCCACTTTAACTGTCTCAGGACAACATTAATTTAATTCATTGTGAATGCAAAGGTAAGCAAAATATGCATGAGGAAAATTTCGTTATTTTATTCAATACGTTATTGCTGTTTTATTTTCTAGAGAGATGAGTGAAATAAAGATCCTCAATTCCCCGTTTCAACCTTAAAATGTCTGTTTAACTTATAAGAAAAATCGCTCACTTAAATGATTACACTGATT
Source organism: Sympetrum striolatum (assembly GCA_947579665.1). Taxonomy (NCBI): domain Eukaryota; kingdom Metazoa; phylum Arthropoda; class Insecta; order Odonata; family Libellulidae; genus Sympetrum; species Sympetrum striolatum. The sequence goes on from OX388346.1 coordinate 80,596,543, forward strand.
ATAGCGTAGAGCTTGAAAACAATCGAGAAGTAAAACTAAAAATATTTCAGTCCTAGGAAAGAAAAAATAAGTTTACGCTATTTGTGGTTTTTCAAACTTGATTCCATCCTTTTGAGAATAATTTTCATGAGTTTTAATGTGACGGTAATCAATTATATTTGAAACTTTTCTATCTTACGACATTCGCTATCAATCTTAAATGGGTGTTTACGAAAAAGAAGTAACTTTGTTTGCAGAGCATTTCCTTCGTTGATGATAGCTAATAAATGAATGTAAGGTGAAATATGGTTATACATATCTGAAAATCAATTTTCAATTATGTCTTTCCACAATATCTCGGCCGAATTGATTGATTATATGGTTATATCATTTGAAAGATATATGATACAAGAAGATCTAGAACTAATGTACAGTTTGAGGTAATCCTAAACTAAACAATAAATGCTGGAGTTTCCTAGATAGTGGAAAAAACAGAAATTTAGTATGTAAACGATGCAAATACGAATGATACACATGCTTGAATTATGAGAAGAAAAGAAGAAGAAAAAGGCTACTGCAGTCTCATCATAGCATCAGAAATTGAAGCTGAGAATTTGCTGTCGCGGGAGTTTAATTGGTTAAAGCATCCGTCAGGCAAGTGGAAGATCTTGGTTCGAGTCCTGGCTGTGGCAGACTTTCTCTCCTTCATTTCTACTCAACAGAAATTTACTCTTTAGGACTAAGATTATTTACTCTGAGAAGTGAAGATACGAAAAGAAATAAAGAAAAAATCATCAATTCGTTTTAGAAATCAGAAAAATTACAGAGACCACTGATGGAACAATCGAAAGAGACGAAGTTCGGCAGAGAAATCCGACCACCGAGGAAAATTAACCGCCTTTCATTCTTTATCTTTGCTTTTACTCGGAAGTTTGTCGCACATACTCTCGATCCCTGACAAATCCTCAAAGATTTGCGGTGAAAACGAGTTGAAGTGGGGGAACGAAATGGGGAAAGTTATACCTCAAAGGAAAGGGATTCTAGCTTTCGCGCCACCGAAATTTCCGAACCGAAAAAGTTTCGGAGCATCATCATTTACGTTGAACCTGGTAGTTGGAGGAGGCAAGGAAAGCTTCCGAGGAAGTCGGAATGATTGGAGATGGAGAGTTGGAAAAATCTTCGACTGTCTAAATGGAAAACTAATCGCGGATTGGTTAACTCAAATTTATGCTGATTTGAGCAGGAAAAGGGGAAATTTTGGGGACATGAGAGGAAGGAATTGCGGGGATGGAAGGAAGGGCTACGCGGGAGGGGAACTTCGGAACGAACCGCTTGTCTTTCATATCATTATCGCGTCCTATTTTACGTGAGGCAAACTTGGTCCTTTATTCTAAATCCGATCATAAGGATTTGTGCGGTACATCAAAGCGAAAAGTTGTTAGAAATGAGAACAAAACACGCGGACACAAAGGGATAGAAGCGGAGTTGCTCAAACTTGCACTGGAAGTGGTTGTTCTGGACGTTTTCGATCGGATTTGTTTGCCACTCCGCATGTATAACTTTCCTCAAATTATCGGAAATTCCTTTCCGAGGATAGATGACTTTTTGGATAATTATATCCTATATGAATACAGGGAAACCCAGAGCCATGACCTTTTAAACTTTGCTAAAGAGGCCAATCTAAGTTTAAGTCTAATCATAAGTAAACAAAAGGTCAAGGTTTGTTTGTAATAACGCTGAAGGATGTTAAAAGCGATCATCATACATGCATATTTAAGAGTTAGATATAATAAGAGACTTCCTTGGCTCAATTTCTCCCTAATAGAGTCCTTTTATTATTATAATAGAATAAAGTGAATGAAGGTAAGTTGCAAATTATATTGCTTGATGACTAAGCGCCCTTAAAGAGATGTGTACTGCATTGTATACGAGAAATATAGTCAATAGAAGGATGTGAAGATAACCATCACTTAGCCTTTGAACTAGAGATTATAAATTAAATTATTCCAAGCATTTATAAGCGACTATGTAAGAGCGAGATTGACAAGTGAATATTCTGATTAATGTAACCCTATCTCATAAAATATTCAAGAAAGGGCTTTTTGGAATAGGATAGAAAAATGCATTTTTTGTGGGTTTACTATATAACCTCATATGATATATAAAATCAGCACTTCGAGGAAAAAATATGAGCTTTGCAGGAATACAAGTACTTTAAGGGAGTCTTCAAAAAATACTGTCAGTTTAAGATAACGGAAACTTTAAGTAAGAAAGAAAGAAATATCAAACGATAAAGACAATATGTGTGCACTTTCATACAAACTTTTATCAGCAACAATTGATGCTAACATTAAACTAGGAGAGATAAGTCGTAGAATAAACTAATATGAATAAAAATTCAGTGATATTAATATGCAATATATTATACAAGTTTACAAATGAAGTTCCTTTAGTAAATCAGACAAATATATGACACACAAATGAAAACATTTCTCTATTGTAAGAGTTACTATGTATTAATTTTTAAACCCTTGTTCAGAAGTCGATTAGAACCATCGGTCTAATTTAGGAGAGTTTCAATCAACCCATTAGAAAAAATAATGATGTTAATGTTTGATATTTGAGGAAATTTCTCTTTCGGTATATGTTGAGATTAGATTATTTACAAATCTACTCTCTTTGGGATGGATTTAAGCTTAAAGACTTTTTGAGATTAAATATCCATCGAAGAAGAGTGGATGGCCATAGCGGATCTAGGTCATAAAAAATGATGACCTAGTTAGGGAGAATGTCTCAAATTGCCACATCATGTGATTTTATTTTCCTCTTTTCAAATCCTGTGTATCCCATGAATCAGCGGAAAATATGAGCATATGGTAATAAAACCGTACATCATGAGGGACTGACCTCGCTTTCATATCTCTCTTTACAAACTTTCGATGAAGCCCGCGAAATATACGACCCTATGGAATTACAGCAGCGCTGGAATCGGAAACCTGAATTCATTCCAGTCTGCTCCTGTCTGACTTATAAAATTGCTCTGGAAAACAAATGAGTCCACCAAAAACAAATAAGAATGCAAAGCAGTGATCGAAAAAGGCTAATGGTTTCCCGCAGAAAGTTTTCGAAGATGTTTCAAAAAGTTTGTGCAAGATATTTTCAATCCTAATCAAAAATAGAAATTTACTAAAACTGAGATTTTACGTGTAACTATGATAGCGTTACAATTTCTTTAATTTAATTTTTTTCATTTTTATAATCTTTAATTAATTTATCCCAAAAACCTAATAAAAAGTTTAGAGAGTAATAGCTAAACAATTTATTTAGTAAGCCTGCTTATCGAAGATAATGATTTTTAAGACTCGTAGAAGGATAATTAATTACGCTTTACAATTACCGCAAAGAGACTATATTTGATTAAATTTTAATTTTGTGAATAAAAATTATAAGAAGTTCAAGCAGCGTAATATTTTTTTAATATACACAAATTTATATTTATTAATTCTACAATTAAAACATTCTTGCTTTAATATCCTCATCATAACTTAATGGCCTTAAAAGTATTGAACTGTACTATTGTGAGACCTATCCTTGAATATCCATCCACAATCTGGTCCCCATATTATACTAAAAAATCTAAATTAATTGAATGAGTACAACATATACATATACATAAATTTCTTAGACTTATTAACTATAAGCAGGGTAATGATGTAAAAATATATCATATGAAGTTATACAAGAAGAGCTTAGACTTTTTCCTCTTCATCATCGCCGTATATTATCTGACTTAAAATTTTTGCACAACCTACTCCACAATATAATCGACTGTCCATCAATTTTGGAACATATTAAACTCCGTGTGCCATCCCATGTTACTAGAGGTCAAGACTTATTCGCCATACCTGTTTCAAAAACTAATTACTCTTATAATGCACCTCTCAATAGGCTACATCGATTAGCAAATACTCACCTTAAAAATATAGACATATTCCACACTAGTTCACATACAATGAAAAATTTAAGCCCCATTGAATACTAAACAATTTTAAAAAGAATTATAAATCACTCACTGTAAATAATACATAAAATATGTTATTGTATCATTCATATGTATTTTTTTATAATTTATATCATATATGTTAAGATTTATTTGTCATTCTGTTTCTATTATTTTTCATAAAGCTTTTAATAATTATTCTCTTCACAAATGCTGTTTATGTTTATTACTTGTAACATCTTAGACGTAAATTTTATTACTTATAATGATGATAGTGACATTTATGCTTAAAATCCAATAATTTGTGATATTAATTTCCATATTTGTGATATTTTATACTTATAAAATCCTATTGTTTATTTTATTTTATACTTTTAAATTCTGCTATGTGATATTGGTGCTGTGACATTTTTTGTAACAAAAGGGTACATCCCGTTGTATATATAAATAAATAGATATACTCTAAAGCATAAAAAACGATCATGTTGTCCGATATTTTGTTGAGGTTCATGTTTATCATTTTTAGATAAATTCAATGTACCAATCTTACTTCGCTTGCAAACAAATCATCAAATTAATTGTATAATCTAATGTAAATGAACTCTTCCAAATCTTATGAATAACTTTATATCGTTTTAACGCTAGGAATATTTTTCCAAAATTAATTAGAAATGCGTCTGGTAATAGATTTATTACTTCGAGTATAGACTCAAGGTTCATCTTTTTAGATGTAAGGGTATTCAAGGAATATCTGTGAACGTTTCGGATGACCTCGACTGCTGAAGACGCTTTTAAATTATAGAGGAAGTTATAAGAAGTGATCCAGGCGAACGTGATAATGCTTCCACGGCTGACATTCAAAGAGATGTGTCTTGGATATGAGAAGAAGTATGATAGTTCCACGTGTTTGCTTTCACTTAGAAATAAAGAAATCCCTGGGCCTTTGAACGAGATTCCTTCTCTTTAAGATAGAGAGGCGTTTGTGACACAGAGCTCTGAGGAATATTTCCAACACTTGAGTTTGAAGAAGTAAGGTTTCTCAGTAGGCCTGCAGCCTGTGGGAATTCAGGGTCTTAGAGAAGGTTGGCACGTATTCCACGTGGTAATGTAAGTTTCTCCCACTTCAGGCACGATTCTGAAACACCTTGATACATTTGTTGAATAAATTATTTACTTAAATGATGCCGTTTAAAATATTATATATGGAGGGGGAACATTTTTTACGCTGAAGTTGTTTGTGGAAAATATTAAGTATTTACATATAAATACATTATTACACTCGTAATATTTCATTGGACTCATATAGTTCTGCGTCTTTATACGATTTAATTTGAATCTCATCCTTTTGTTAGTTTAATATGAAGTTCAAAATAAATGAACTAAATCTTTTAATCCTATCTAATTATAACGACTTTTTCTTACAGCCTGCTCGTTAAAAGTAAAATTATAGATATTATTCGCTTCTCTATCATAGTCTTTAAAAGGAGCTCAAATTTTATAAAAGGTAATTAAGATGATTTAGACAGCAATACAAGTCACTTTAGAAGCGTTTACTTTCCCTAAACAGTATTTATCAAATGATGTGCCAAAGGTGAATTTGCGAGTGTAGAGGTGCGTGTTAATCAAATAGGAATGAAATGAACATTCGTCCCTTTTAAGGAGGCAATAAGCAAAAGGGGATATAAAACGAAACCTACAGCTTAAGGTGCGAGGAGGGAGTTGTAAAAGAGGGAAGAAATAAAATTAATGATAAGTGAAGGTTGTGAGCTGCTAAGGAGTACGGCAAATAAAGTGTGGGTCTTAACCAACGCTCGTTTTAATGAACTTTCACTCAAAAGCATAGTCAAGAAAACCATAAAAACTTTCATCTTGAATAGGAGCAGGCTTGTAAAAATTCAGCGTTACTGTACAGAAATCTATATATAGATTTCTGTACAGTAACGCTGATTTTTATATGTATAATAAATATAATATTTTATATATAGAATAAATAAATTCTATATATATAATAAATTAGTAGAGGGTGTCGTGTCTGCACAATGATCCGATTTAAAAATGTTGTATAGCTGGATACTAAGGTTGCTCCCAAGTCCGAAACACCTTTCAGAAATTTTCATGTCTGTCTGTTACAGCATCACTCACAAACTATCCAACCGATTGTGATGAAATTTGGCACGATGATTATCTGTCATCCGACTTTCAACATAAGCTACCTTTTATCCACCTAGCTGTCTCCAGTTCCTCCCCAGTCGGAGTCAAAAATCTATTTCACGCTATAACTCTAAAGCTAAATATTTTAGAAATTTCAAAATTCGTACAATAATACAAGTCTCCCCTGCTCAAATGATAGGCTACTTTTTGTTGACCCAACTGTACTCGGTTCGACTCCAGGTAGTCGAAGAGTTCCCATAAGAAATACATAGGAAGAAAAGTTTATCATTTGCAGGGTACTTTTCTTTAATAAAATTAAATTAGAAATAATGGTCGTTGGAAACTAAAACTAACACCAAAAAAAAAAAAGAAAATGGAATGAAGTTATATTCTTATTTTGGTCGTAGAATATTGCTTTTGCTTCGAAGTTGTGAGAATTTGGAAGTAAAATACGAAACTTTTATGAAAATCTGACATTGTAAACAACCCGTCGTCAAGACCAAGCTATGTTTTAAATTCAAGTTCGTTAGCATAAGCGCATCTGCAGCAACCAAGCTTTGTTTATAGCAACACCAACGTTTATTGATTCTTTACCTGAAATTAAAGTTTATCGTCGTATTAAATGAGTTTTCTTTTCTCATATAAAGTAACTATATCTTCTTAGCTTGGTTGGTTGATAACTTTTTCATTCTTATTTTCTGATCTAAATACTTATCGTTTCATTTAGCGTCCCTCAGTGCATTTAATCGTTAACGCCAAAGAATGAATCAATCAAGATCGTTGAAATATCTTTGAATTCAGTGATTGCTTCCTTTGAAGTGTAAAGTATTGGATTTAAAGTAGAAAGGAATGACAATGCTTTTATACGTGACTGGAAAGAGGTAAACGAATATTATGGTTTTAGATATAGAATTGGAAATTAAAACAAGAATGTTTATTCTAATATAATTTTACATAATTTAATTAAGCTGATGCACCGCTTACATTTTTATTGGATAAAATTTTTCTTCACAATTTCTACAGTTAATTTAACTACAGAGGGTTAATTATGAATTGTTAAGTAATTTAATTAAATACCAGCCAACGCCATCTTAAGGAATAAATAAGGTGTTAATTCATAAAAGGACGAGTCCTAATTAGATTAACTACTTTACATTGTAATTCGTTTGCGACCGTGTATTTGATAGTTGCGATAATTTCGCTAACTCGCTCGCTGTCAGACATATTCGACGTGGTAAGCGACTGGTTCATTTGTTTTCGTTTTTGGTTCAATGATTGTGCAATGAAAATTCTGGCAGTTCTCTGCCCTTCAACTATGAAGAGAAGTACGAAGTACTCGTATTGTTTTTCCATAAATTTGAGACTTTTCACATGTAAATTTTTCATATCTAAACTCCATGATTTCTTTCAATTTACATTCCTTTAATTTTTCCGTTGAGAATCAACGGGCACTCCGCTAGTATTAAATAAATGCTTTAATTAAAGATAAAGTTTTCAGAAGTCTTCACTACATTGGATGAAAAAAAAATTCCATTAGAGTAGATACTCGAAATTATATGCTTCAAATCGAAAAATATTTGCCATTATTAAAATCATTCATATATAATAATGCTATCTATATAAATGTATAAAATTATTGATAAATGTATATAATTATATCTAGCTTACTAAATTTATTGTATCTGGTCAAACTTAACTTGATGGGAAGGAAAAAAAAAGAAAGAAGAAAATAAAGACTTCGTTATTTTATTTTCTTTGTATTGAATACTGAATTAAATAAATAACCCATAGAAATTGACCATTATTTACTCAAATCGTGAATTACAAGTAATATATTATGGGTCAATCAAAGGTCACGATAACAAGAAGAAACCCTTTCCCGGTGATGGAATACAGGGATATTTCTCCAGTTTCCAGCTGTTCATTCAGTCTTCCTGAAGATGGCAGCAGAGTATGCAACTGGAAAGTTTAAGCTATTGATCAAAGTAATTAAACTGAAATACCCAGAAGAAATGCCCAAAAAAATCATGATTTGTAGGTACTTCTGAGGAATGCGTTTCAGTGAAACGCCATTTCAGAGAATGCTGTGATTTTATTTTTCTGTAACATTTGAGCTTCGCATCCTACTCTTATTGATATTAAATTGAAGATAATAGCTGATGCATAGCAGTGAGCAGTAAGAGCGAATCTCCGAAGAATATTTTACGCAACACAAACGTGTTCGCGTCATGGGTAGGGAATTCATTTTTGATTTTTCGAGTTTGGCTAGAAAAATAGGATTAAAAGCACGTAAGACTTAAAAATGAAAAATGGAATATAAGAAGTATATTTTGCAAGTTACGGTTGACTCCAAAGGCATAGTTACAAAATTTTAGCAATTAGTTATCACGATTGTATTCATTTTATAAAATCTTAAGGATGAACCTCCATGTTCTTGTTAATACTTGCTATTGATTTGTTTGCAAATAAAAGGGGGAAAATCCAAGCTAGATAAAGGCTTGGGTTTTCAGTCATTCAGCTGCATCCGTTCCAACGATTGCTTACCTTAAACTCAAATAATATGGATCTAGAGAATGATATATAGAAAATTGTTACTGAGGTTTTTTTTTAAAAAAAGACCGTTTCACTGAATTTACTGTTAAAACTGAGTAACACTCATGGCTGGATTCTATCGTTCAGCTCATACAATGATATACGATACTCGTAATCCAAATATTTTAGCCAAATATACGCCAGAAGTTTAGTTCTCACGGTTGCTTTGCAGATAGGAAAGGGATGAGAGATACATTTGAAAACAATTGCTGTGTAGATTTTCCGGAACGAAGTGCTTAATCTGAGAATAAGATTCAGTGACATGGACAATGGGGAGTCGTGCTTGTTTAATCCTCTGCGATGAAAGTGGCACATGACCGACGGTACGGCCAAGCGACCCAGTTTCATCGGAAAAGATTACGCTCTTACAAATTTAATTTAAAAGATCATCTCGTGGGGTGTAAATTTCCAGGAAACATTGCTTTTATCTCAAATTGGTTTAATCATGCGAAGAACTTAGAAAGTAATCGAAATTTATGAAATTTACGTTAATTTAAGCAAATCCTGCGAAATTTATAAATATATGATTGGATTCGTTACCAGGAAGACTGGAATCCATATTTGCCAAAATCGATTCAATTTGTAGTCTTAAGAATTCCTAAACGTTTTGAGTGAATAAATTATTAACTAACGCAAAGAGAAAATTATTAGCTATTTAGCTTATGATTTTTTTGATGTGATGTCGAATAATTTTCATTAAAACTGTTTCTGTTTTTAAGAATTTATACCTTTGTGCATCATTCAAAACTGTTTTTGTTCACGAGAATTCACGTATTCTTGCACAGATCAGAATAAAATTAATGACAAATAATTTATCTTACTTTATATAAGGCAAGGTTATTTAAGAAGGAAAAAATAGCAATATAACTGGAATTTAAACCTAGGTCTCCCACCATCCAGGATGGTATTATAATCAACTAAACTACTGCACCCTTCCAGCTTCTGTAAACGTGAGCTAAGAAGAGCAAAGAAGTAATGGTCAATGTAGTGGCACTCCTAGAGGTTCTTACTGAGACAACAGAACCACAATACCATATTATTGAGAAATACTCTCTAGGAAATTACACAGATGATGGAAATGGAATTTATCCTTACACGAGACAGCGTGAGTATTATCTCAAGCATGCATAAGAAATGGTTGTATTATATTGGGACGTGATATTGAGCTTTGGAGGGCTATGAAAAGATAGCCATCGCCTCTTTTAATATAAAGGCGGAATTCATACAAATATGCCGAAAGATGACAATTTCTCAAGACGTTGACGAAGAGTTTTCTCCTATATAGTTAATTGCCTTTCATATGCAATATTGTATTTTTGAGTGCAGTAAATTATATGGATAATATTACATAAAATTACATTTCATTGATTATTATGTTTCTCCCAGCACTAAATAAAGTTAGCACAAGAATGCGAAAGGTTTGAAGCCTTAAGAAAGTTAACTCTTCAGAGCAATTAGTATGCCGATGAAGATGGATTATGTATAAATTTTTGCATTGTTTGCATCTGTGTAGATTGCGACTTTGTCTACATTTCAATGGATTGAAATTCACATGAATAAAATTCATTGCAAGATATATCAACTTCGACAGCGTTGAGACGTGAAAAGGGAATAATGATATTTAAAATTTTCCGAAATAAGGTTTTTGGAAATTAAGAATGAGATTAATATTAAAAACATCGTAAAATATTTAAACACTAAAAAGAACAGTAGCCTTAGGAATCTTCATACATTATAAAATTCAGGTGACATTTATTCTGTATTAGTACTATTCTGGAAATTTTACAAAATTGCTCATTGATTACTGGAAGGTAAAAATAAATATCTAAAAATCTCTATTGTTAAGATAGCGTTCTGGATGGTTGATAGCATAAAAAGTTTCAGGAGCAGGTAAATATTTTAATTTTCCAAAGCCAGTGCAGCTGAAACATTCCCATGTACTCCTTGAAAACACGTGCAAAATAGTGCAGTTGCGGAGCTGACAGCAACTTGACGCTTTTCCTTAAACGCAACGTCCGTCATGTTTCGTGTCCAATCAGTGGTTCTATGAAGTGAAATGCGCGAAGTTACGCCGGTACTTCGATCTTTGAAATTTCGAAATCTCTCATAACTTCGTACATGCACGTTAACGTGGGAAGTGTATTCCCGAGTTTTAAAATGGAATTACCCTATATACTACTAAAATTTGATTTTAATGAAGTTATAAAAGAAAAAATAGTGCATAGTGCTTGATAAAAAGTATTCAGATGGGTCATTTTAAATTGTTATTCATCTGTTACCATAAATTTCAGTAATCACTGATTCCTTAAGGTTCTTCCAATATTAGATATTGCTTTGGAAATTAAATGTTTGATAATAAGAGGAGGAGGAGATTTCTTTGGAGGCCATTTGCCAATTTATATTAATCGTAGTCCTTTATGAATCTGAAAATTGTACCTAAAGAAAGAATTATATATATTGAACTGCATTGAACTTACCCTTGAACATGGCCAAAAAAATGGAAAAAGTCTACTAAAAAATTCCCTGAATCCTTTTTCGCTTTAACTTCTTTTGCTTGTTTAGTTTTGAGCCTTCCCTTACAAAAGACGTATGAATACTTAATTAACTAAATGTTTACAGCTGGAAATGGAAACTCATTGACGGATTTGAGGCTGGAGCACTTCTCTCGGAAGCTAGCGGCTCAGAACTGTGCTTTGCCTAAAAATCGACTCGGACAAATTGAAATGGAATAAAATTGTATATTGGCATAGACCTGTAAGATGAGTGCATTTGATGTCCTGTAGGAGTAAAACTTTTTGAGTGCTGTAGTGTAGCGTAGTAGTGAGCTTGCGGGCACCGAAATCAACACTTTTTTGGATGCCATTTTCAACTCGCCATTTTGTTCTACTCTTCGAATTCGGTCAAAGAATATAAATGAAGTGTGAATATAGTGAACTTATGAACTGATAAACATTTAAATATACATTTAGTGTGTTCCCAATCTAAAAATATATAGATAAAAATTAATGAAGAAATTAGTTATGTTAATTTAATGTTCATGCAAAATTCTAAAAACCCCCCCTTATTTTCATAAACAATGCTGAATTTACCACAAAAAATATATTTAAAAACGAGTAACGATGACTAAAACCTCGTCGGCCTGTGATATTAATAAAATTCAGAGGAGGAAAATAAATTGAAAAGGATACATCATAAGGTGCAACAGCTTAATGTACTGGATTATTGAAGGGAAAATAAAGGGAAAGTGTAGTGGGGGCGGAAAAATGTTCGCTTCGCTCTCTGATTTGAAAGAAATATAAAGATATGAGCAATTAGAAGAGCAGGCGCAGAGTAGTGAAGAATTGAAACGTTTGTCTCAGGGTAAATTATATTTCTCAAGGAAAACCGGAGGTGAAAAAAGACTGACGGAGCCAAAAATCTTAACCTAAGCATTCCTGACTGCGTTAGACGTTTTTCAAGTCCATTTTTCGATTCGATTTTCCTTTGTGCACGCCCTTATGTGCAAAGATACCGTAATCTTAATACTTTTGACATTATTGTACCTTATATTGTATCAGTACCTTAAATTTATCATTTCTTTTAATAAAGGCTTTGTTTATCTTAAGTCTTCAATGAAAAGGTAATTATCATTTTCATTGGGTGATTATATATTATTATATATTATTCATGTATGTGAATCATATTCTATATATATTTGGAATAAGGACTCACGAAAATTTACTTCACCTATCAATGTAAGCAACTCGTGGGATTCATAAGAATTTTCCTTGTTTCTTAGCTTTGTTTCTCTCCGTATGAAATTGAATCATAACATTTTAAGTAAAAGGTAAGCTAATCAATATTAGAGCAAATTTTTTCGGGTAGACAGATACTTTCAGTTTTGGATGGTACATACAGACCTCACGAACGAGCTGTCGTTTAGGAGTTGATGTAAGACTCGTAACCGCAATTCCCATTCGAATCGCCAAACGAAGCACGAAACCATATTAGTGCGCTCTTTCGGTGATGAGGATTCTAGTGCCTATCACCCGATCAATTCGATCCGGAGATGGACGTGCCCTTTCCCAGCTGCTCTGACACAAAAGAACCAGGGATCGTTGCGATAGCACTCACCGATGTGCAGATTAGAGGCCTTTAATATCCGTCTGATTGATTATCGGGTATTTAATGCACTCGATTTTACACGATGCCACAGCCTAAGTATGATTATTGAGGTTTATAACTATCCTTATAAAGATATTGGAAATGGTCTCCCTTTAAATTTAGCTACACTAGTTGTCTTAATGTTTTTATAATATTCTACTGAGCAAAAAAAGAATATTGGGGAGCAATGTATGAAAGGATTTCGCTGGAACTGATTTTTCAAAGATATCTTCTTCTCTTTTGGAGAGAATAATTTGATCTGAATCTGAGTAAATTTTTCTTTTGAAATAAATTCCATTTTTTGCAGCAGTATATAAATGGAATATTAATTAAAGTTACAAAAACGAAAAATACATTTTGTTCTCAATCATTAACTTACCGGAAAACAATATATAATTTAATCTCAAGTAAAATGTATCTGTAACATGAATTGTTCTTGTAAGATCCTTGAACTTTAAAGTGACTTTTTCATTTTCCAAAGTATTATTATTATTATTATTATTATTATTAGGGTCTTTATTAGGCGAGAGTATCTACTGAATGTGAAATATTATTGCACTGCTATAAATTTCCTACTCATTGATTTTTGAGGTTGAATGAAAGAGATGCTTAAACACGTATGGTTTTGCTCTTTCTCTGTTTTTGTACAATGATCAATCTGGATGCTGGGTCGACCCTCAATTTTTCCTGTCATTAATTAAATTGTTTTGGATGGAGATGAAACAACGAAGCATGATGAGAATAGTCGTCTTTGTCAGTTGCTCAGTCAGTTATATCGAGTTGCTGGTGCCCGGAAACAACGGAAGGTCTGAGCTACTGATTTTCTGAGAAACACTCAATGCAAATTTCAAGTACTCTATGATGGTTATAGGATAACTATTGAAATGTATATGGTTATGTAGGTATTCATATAGGTTTATACTGTCCACGGGAAGTTCTTGGCGGGGTTTTCCTCCCGTCCTTGGGTAACTGCCGCACAGATTGCATTGTTATATCCCATTTATCCGTTGCTACCTGGTAATCATACCAACTTGCAACATATAGTTACAATTAATTTAATAAAATTCCTCAGAAGGTCGGCAGTCTGGGACATTCCATTGTTTTAAGATACCGGCAATAACGCTGAGCAAAGCGCTCACAATTATGACTATTGGAGATTTTTAAAACTTTTAATTAATTAACAGAAGTGTTTCAATTTTTTTTCTCCGAGAACGAAGGCTGTTTGCCGATCTTTCCTCACCAAGCCAGAAGTTTTTGAAGGAACAAACTGATGAAGTAAACTTCAAACTTAGCGCATTGTGTTGTATTAGTAACTTTTTTAAATGTGTTCAATAAGGAGGGAATCATTTGAAGCCATGATTAAGAGCGAGATTTACATTTTCCTTTATTTTGTGGATAAGGAAAAATGGAATGTGTTTCATTGATCAAGATATAGTCGCAGGAAGTTTCAATGTATATTATATTTTGATTATGTTGGTTTAAATCACAATTAAAGTCACAGTGTTGCAGGCTTATTCTCGGATTCGTCTCTAAAAACAGTTAAATAAAACATAATCTTTTAAAACTTCTGAGAAAAGTTATCCACAGGTGCCTCCCTCAAACGGATTAGAATTGTGAATAACTTCTAACAGTTATAGTTTTTAAACTTCATACAGAAAGTTTTCCTTCGGCAGAGAATCGTGATGAGGTTTCAAATCTGCCAGTGGCAAGATGAAATGACTTATTACAGAGGCGTGAATGATAATAAAAAGGTCCGTGGGGAATATATAAATAATTAATATACTGGTGGGAGAAATGAAGACAGTCGCGAACGAATTGGGGAACCCAAAATGCAAATTCTCTTCTTAAAATTCTTCAGAGGAAGGGGCCAAACGATCCCTTAATTGGTATTAAAAGAAGGAAAATTAGTCTCCGAGTGTCATTAAATACCCCTAAAGTTAGAGATACCAGTGGAATTGTGGGTCAAAACATTTAATCATTTGAATAGCTTCTATGCTATGTGCTATTATTTTTGAATGAATTTTTTATATTTAACTATTAGTTAGGGCCATGGGTGGATAGTAGATATAATTTAAGAATTATTAGGGATTTTCAGATGTTACATAGGAAGACGGATAGATGGGATACTTAGTTGGTGTGCCAAAGATGTGGTAAATTTTGCAATTAACTTTTAAACAAATTAACGTTAGTAATTTAACTAAAGAAATACTGATAATAAAAAAATAAGTAAGATAATTAACGTGACCTGGAGTGGTAAATGTAGAAAGAGAAACAAATTTAACAAATAAGAAGTAAGGTACAGGACACGTTTATGGTAAAAATGGTATTGATTTCTAAATAAATTGTATTTCCAAAATTATTCCTTCCTTGGATTCCTCAATGATATGATATACTTCAGCTATACCATATCAGTAATTATATAAGCAATATTTGTTTATTTTTGAACAATTTTAACTAAAATAACGCTTGCTCTTACAGTAGGCGAATGAGTTTTAGAAAAGATTTTAAGCGGTTAGACCAAAGAAAATGAAGCAAGATTTTCAACTTATGTAGCCTTCGTCAAAATCAAAGATTTTCACTTATTTTGAAGGGAGTAATTTTCTCATGAAAAAATACTTCACTTCGTTTATTTACTATGAAAGAAGAATTCGGATGATATTGGGTGACCTATTAGTAAAAAAATGGGTAAAAGCTAAATTTGATTGAAATGAAGGTATCAGAAGCTACTGAACCAGGAAAATTCTCCGCATTTGATTGTACGAGGAGATCATCGAGTAATCCAGGAAAAGGAAACGTAGTTTCGAGGGTTATGTTGACGAAATCGATTGGGTCCATCCTAAATTTTGAGATTATTTTGGATTGAGAGACCGTAAAGTGCTTGGTTTGGAACATCCCCTTTATGCAAAGTGTATAAAATATAAACTCCTGCCGTGAGAGTTGGAGAAATAAAAATGTATGTATTAATACAATTAAGTTAGAAACTGCGTCAACAATTGGATAACTTGGATGCCACACTGATAAAAACTAAACAAAGAGTCAGTACAGGTAGAAATTTAGCTATAAATTTATTGACCTATTTGTACCGTGGTTAGTCATCAGAAAAATTGAGTTATGAAAGTGTTAATAGTTGAAGTTTTTTTTTAAAGGGGTAAAGGTTTTAATAAAAACCATACGAGCCTACAGCCGAAAACTTTACCATAAGAAAATAAAATGCACTTTTTGTTAAAGGTCTTTAGATCAAACTAAATTCAGTAAATGGTTAAATAAGCTTTTGTAACTTATTTTATATAGTGATATATATTTGAATATATCTTGGAAAAAATTCATTGAAGAGGTTTAATTTCAGTAAGAAAGTTCTGCCATTTTTATGGAAAACAAAATCGTTCTCACAAATTCTTAAGCCCTTAAATTCCTTTAGGCTTATGAAAAATGAGTAATATTGAGTAGAGAATCGAAAAAAAAAATCATATCATTCATTGCAGAGGATAAGAATGAAGTATCCACGAATTAACCGAGATTATACACATTTCTATTGTTATTGTGTTCATTCAATACTGCAAGAGATTAATTAAAAATATGTGTTCTCTTGTGATATTACTGTGCTGTTACGTTAAGTGGTGATGATACAAGACAAATCATTTACTTTTCATCTCAGCTGTTGTTTAGAAAACAACTATTCACCTCCTATTAAAAGGAGATATTGAATATTTTCAACTGGATAAAAATTATTCACCGCACATTTCACATTTAAGTAAAAAAGTGATTTCCTCTTGTTATATCCTGTGACCTAACTTAATTGCGGGAAAACGGGAATTTTAATTGGATAGTTTCCAGAGAAATGTTGCCATTCTAAATGCCGTATTGCATAAAATTCAGATGTTACTCGGTTAAAATCAAACGAAACTTTTGGAGAGCTCTCATCGAAACAGAGGGATTTGCTAAAGAATTCCAATTGAATAAGCCTCCTAAAAAACTGAAAATATTCACCATTTGCGGGGTTTTCAAATAATTTGGTTCGATATGCATTGATTATGAATTGTAATTAAAGAAATGAAAAAAATAAATAATGAAATTACTTAATTGAAACATCGATCTCTAATTTTCGAACGCAGGTTACTCAGTTCATTATAAAAAGAGAAATATCAAAATAAAACCTTTTTCTAGAATAAATTCTTAATGATTGAGAACTGAACAAATTTTATATCCTAATTTTAAGTGAATGTATTCCTAAAAAATAAGCTAAATTATGTCGTAACACAAATTTAATTTGTTATTCTCTACCGTGCGACTATAATGTAAAGAAATGCAAAAGAAAGCAAATTACAAATAGAACATTGCACTCATCTCTCCCTCAATAAAGTTTTTTAATTTTTATTATTACAATTTTCAATCAGTCGCGGCTTGAAGAAGAATGAATATGAAAAGTAAATAATGGAAAATTTTTATATACTAAATCAAGAATTAAGTCCATCTCGAAAGTTATGTACAAAGTTTGTTTCTACTTCCGGTGTATAATGAGGATTACATATCCTTTGCTCCACTTTACAGCTAGTCTTTAACTCATCCATGTTTTCGTTTCCCATATGTCGTTCTCAGAGACCCTTAGAATTTTCCCCTGTGTCTTGCTCTTGTCATTTGTTCCCTTACATTTTCCACCGAAAGGGCGGACCGTGTTCCTACCACTCAAACTCCCATTTCTTCTCCCGCAACATTCGAAACCCTTTTCACCTGCCTTGGGGCAATTTAACTAACCCTTTCTCTCTCACGTTTTTCTGGGCGGCACGCAAACACTTTTTCTTCAGAATTCCTCATTTCTCCATTTGGGAGCATCTACAACTGCCTCGCGTCAAAGTCCCGTTTCGCCCGGATCTGCGTTTCAAACGGTCCTCTCGGCTTATATTGGTCTCCATCCACGACACTGGGAATATTTTCTAAAGGCTGATATTCCCCCTTTCTTTAACAACCATTTCCATTAGTACGGCTCCTTCTGTTTCTGAACTTCCTCTTCGTCCGTCCTCTCCTTTTCCACTCCGATTCCCGCTTTTTCTTCCCATTAACTGGATTTGTTTTATCTCCACTTCAATCGACTCTTCTATTTTCTTCCGTTGACAAGAAGGAGGTCCACTCTTTGAGTCTTTTAATCGTGTATTTTCAAGACCATGTCCACTCTTCCTGTTTCCTCCATCGTCTTCCTCCATTTTATGCAGCGAGATTCAAAAGTAAGACCGGATTAGTGTTTTTTCATCCTACTTAAAAAGGCAAAGAGTATGCAGAACGCTTCTTAGATGAACTTATTTTTCTTGAAATCTTTTAATCCCCAGCCAGACTTTAATTAAGAACTTAGTGTCCTATTAGTGTTTTGAAACATTTAAGGTTTACCTCGAGGTTAAGAAAGTGGTAAATTAATCTTCAATGCAAGAAGATGGATGAAACGTTTTAGTCCCATTTTCGTCCTTAGTAACGTCAAATTCTGTACTATTCAAAGTAAACTTGTTTATGATACAGCTTTAAAGGTTTTATGAACTTTTATAGCTTTGGAGTTAAGAAGCAAGTAACGACGTCAATGCTAAGTCGATGTGGATGATAAAACACCTAATCCTAAATTATCTCAGATTTGGTATTAGCTAATGGATGACCACAAAGAATATAAATCAATCATTTATAATCACCAAGATCATTTTTATATTGCATAATATATTTAATATTAACTCAGTCATTGATGATTAAATAATCTATAATTGCCAAGCATAATTGTTGAGAGGCAAAAAAATTCCCCTTGAAAAGAAAGAAAGGCTATCTGGTATTCTTATCTCTTCCTACATAACGGCCTCATAGCTTAATTTAAGCAATTAACGAAGCAATTCCTTCCCAATCTCTTTATTTCCATTCCCTCTGCTATCTGATGAGGATTGTTTTTGCCTCTACTGCAGAACATTTTCCGCCATACGTCCGGTTCTGCTATCTTCTCATCTTTCTAGATCCGTAAACTTGGGCCGTACTCGGAACAATCGCTCAATAAAGACATAAAGGAAATCCTAACCGGACCCTATTCTCCCTTATCTAATTTGAAGGTGATTCTCGCGAATGGCTGAAGATAACTGGAGGATAATATTGACATATTTTGCTCTATTTAATAACAAATGATGGAAAATTAACTTTAACCATGTAAACGTACCAATATCTGTATCATTCGGTATATTAATAATGCATTACTGCTGCAACCTCGGAGAAGAAAATTAGTGGCTACATCCTTCGTCCTTAAATATTTAAGGAAGTGAAATCTGTACAAAAGATAGTTCCATAATTCCCAAAACATAATCCATGTATTTAAATTAGACCAACCAATCTTTTTTGAATTCATATTTCATTCCAAGGTTCATAAGGGAGTGTTGTTCATTTGAGAGATCGATTTTCCTCGTAGTATAATTTTTTATGAACCTGAAGTCTTCACTGCATTTAGAATAAACTAGTTGATGCATATAAATTAGGTATAATTTTAAGTTAGTTTTTATAAAAACATTTTAGAAATCACCGGAAAGGATGGATACAACAAATACCATGATGGAAGAAGAGACATCACTATTCTATACGAACATTATTTATTCCTGATAGGCCATTAAATCAACATCTAAAAAATATCACGAGAAGTTAATGATGATTTTTCAGTTACTCATATGTTCATATGTTCATGTTCGTACTAGCGTAAATCGTTTGCAACTAATCTGTTGGAATATATTATATTCACGCGACGGGTTTAAGGGTGCCTGGCAGTATGCACAAAGAAATGCTCATTTGCAAGCTGTATTGCTTATCTTCCAGGATACATACTTTAACTGAAAAAGGAATTCATCATCTAACATGCAATCATTATCTTTAAATGGAAGAGTACTGCATTTTTCTCATAGAATAAATTTCATTGAACTTAGAAATATTGAAAAAGTCTTTTCATCTTAATTTTTGAAACATGGAAACTTCCTGCTCGTAGATTATGAAAATTGACGTTTGAATGCTTCCATCAACTCAGGTATGAAAGGTTTCCAAATTTTAATAGTTTCTCATTCCAACGATGAAAAACATCCGCGTAAGGACTGGAAGAAGAAGATTTTCTGCAGAAACTTCCTTATCTTCCAGGTTAAATATCGCATATAAAAGTACAGCTCCCCACAAAAAAATCGAACGGCGTACTCTTAGCTGCATAAGATTGAGGGGCTTTGAAATACAGGGCTTGGCAACACCGTATGGCCAAGAGATAAGGTTGGCTCTTATTTGAGATCCCAGGGAATGCTAAACCAGCGATTTCAGGAACTTTTTCGTTAAATAGTAAGGTATTATATTTTGAAAAGGGCAGTGGCTGTAAGTTGGAAACAGATTCCTCTCAGTTAGTTACGAGGAGACCCAACATTTTCCACCTTCACATCATTTCCGGATTCCCTTAGTATTGACGACTACAAAACATATATATCATAACATTTACTGTTAAATTGAAGTATAAATTAAAGTAAATTAGTCAGAATTTAAATGAAAAGTTAGAAAGGTTCATTTAGCAGGAAACCTTCACTTTAAAAACATTGTTGGTCGCAGTTAAACGATTACGTCATATTTAAAAATGCATGATGTTTGTGAATTTGCTCAAACAATATTTACATGAATAAACTAATTTAGTAATATATTTACGCTACGATTATCTGAAGAAAATCACAATCACGCAAGGCATATCGATTACTCAACGTTCAATATTTCTCGCTTTTATGTGTAGTAGTATTTTATAAGTGATTTGACGGAGGAAGCCATTTCTCACGTAGTGTCCCACCGGGAATCGAACCCAGGACCGCTTTTATCAAATTCGAACGCGCTGTCCAAATGCTGATCCGGAGCATCTCTCAATCATATTGTTATCATTAAAAGCCCTCGAGTGCTCCGTTCTACCTGGTCTATCATTATAATTGCAAGCATGTCGGACACCACTGGATCGTTTTGGCGAGAATCATACTGCCCTGGCTGCGGAGCATATGACTTATAAGGTAAATACGATTATTTTAGGTTAGACTTTAGACATATTACGGCACCCCAGGTAGTTTTATTGTTCGATTCTTGCGGTTAGAGACAAACATTTGAGAGAAAAATAAAAATTAAAAGAGACTTTGCTGGAAGTTGTAAAACGTTACAGCGAGTTAGTTTCAATGTTAAAAACTCGGATTCTCACCTTGATCGCAAGAGCGAAAATCCCGAAGAAATAAAGCTAGTCTTAGCGAACTGATGAAGTATTGGTATTAAGCAAGCGGAATCTTCGACTTCATTAGAAAGACATGCGACGGCATAATTTTAGGAAACGAAAATTGGCTTTGCGAAGAAATAACGACCAGTGAGATTTTTCCTCCGGATATCTCAATGAATCGTAAGGACCGAGACAGCCGAATAGGAGGCGGAGTATTTATCGCTGTGAGAAATAGTTTAATAACTCAGAAAATTTAATAGTCAGAAAACCTTAAAAGCCGGACGAACGATAAGATTTGGTTTTGATTGGTCCTCAGTGTCAAATAGACAATGTAAGAAAATTTATTTCTGCTCTTTCTATCGCCCTTCCGACGGCGGCGATAATTCCACAGATGGTCTCTATAGGACACTGAGAAAATTACAGGAGAGTAAACTCTGCGCAACCGTATCGGTAGGAGGGGATAGTAATCTACCAGATATAATTGGACAAACAATTTCTTAAGTAGCAATTACGAGATTGAACTTCATCACTAAAATTAATATATTTATTATCTGTCTTCGCGCTCGAACTGGTAAAGACAGAAAGGACTCGAGTAACTCCTCACGAAAAAGGTAATATTCTAGATCTCCTTGCCATTTGTCATTCTCACATAGTGAACAGTATTGATGCTCACATAGTGAACAGGTATATCCGATCATACAATAATAACCGCAGTGCTCAAGATAGATGCTCTCTGAGTTTTGAACCCCTCCCGTATCTTATGTATCTTTTAGAAAGCCAACTTCCCCTCATTGAATGTATTTGTTAAAAGTAAAAGTGAAACTCTTATCCGTTTCATTTGCAATAATTCATTAGATGACAGTTGGTCTGAAAATCTCCATGTTCTTCGAGAAGGTATCTCAAAATTTGTTCCGACTAAAAATGTTCGAGATCGTCAACAGCTGCGATATGTAAAACTAAAACTACGTTCCCTCCAAAGGAAACAAAGATCGTTAAATTCTTATATGAAGTCTTTTCCGCGCAATAACAGAAAATACAAAGAGCGTCTGCATAAGTATTTAGATATCAGGAGTGCAGCCAAGATTGAAGCCCATAATGAAATTGATCTTACAGCGCAGTCACGTTACGCGCGCGTATACTATCGTGATAGTAAGAAAATAATATGGAATCTCCTCGACCATAAGGCAAAACTGCCATCGTTACGTCTTCGCTTGCAGATGAGCTTGCGATCCTCCTCTCTGTTTTCTTAAGCAAATCTTTAGATGAACATTTGGTTCCAATCTAGCGGAGAAAAGCGCACATCACTCCAGTACGTACCTGAAAAGGGGCGTAAGTCAATGACGGACGATAACCGACCGATATCACTAACATCTATATTTTGTAAGATTCTTGAGCACATAATATTCAGTTACTTAATACGTATTCACAGCGATAATGTTGCAATCACGCGCAGACAACAAGGTTTCCGTTAAGGCTGCTACTTGGCTATAAAATGCGATAGCGAAATAAAATTTCACTTCTTGCCTAGCTTTATCCTTTATTTTTGAATAAAGAAACGACTCAGCTACGATATATTCATAAATTATGAGAAATCTTAAAAAAGGGGTATATCCATAGCTTTTAAATATGGAGAAACTTCAGTGGCGTTGTCGGTGGCAGTGAGAACGGGCCCCCATTCCATCTTTCCTTCCTTTCCCACCTCCAACCTCGACGCTCAGAAATCAGAGCGATGCGAAAATGTAAGAGGACACCCAGATAATTGATAGCGTTATCTTAAAAGTCAAACTCGGAAGTGGCGTATCTGGCAAGAGATGAAGTACAGTTAGGCCATCGGACTTACGGGAATCTCTTTACATTTAGATCTTCACCTAGCGAGTCGACACCGGCGTATGGCAGAAGGAGCTATTTGAATTTAGTCTGATAAAGTTTACGTCCAAGTATTTAACTTCTATTTGCTAATAGAATATATTATTTTTACCTGTTTTTGTAATATGCGTGTCCAATTTCAAGAAAATTAAGTAATTAGCCATATTGATGTGGTCTACAAAGTATTACTTTATTAATTATGAGAATATCCTATAAAAAACTTTAGAGAGAATGACTTGATCCTTGGTGTGGATAGACGAGCCGTTTAATTACTTCCAAGTATCTAAGGAAATGCCCTTGAAAAGACAATACATTTAACCATATTAGATAAAAAAGGCAATATAAAGGTATTACCGCAACTGCTTCTATCCTGTAACCCTCAGAAAACAGCGTAAATGCTAATTTTAAGGGAATAAAAGCTTGGGTATTCGAAATAACCATTGGAATTAAAAAATTTACTTAAAAATAATAAGCCCCTATTTACTTCAGACTAAACAATAAATATTTGGAAACTACCTAGGTATGGTAAATTTCTCAAATACTTATAGATATTTTCCACCCGTACATTACATTCGAGCAGCTAAATTTCACCAAAATCTTAATGTCGCTCTGTTGGTATTAGGCCAGTTAGTCCCGCAACACTGGCGGACAGCGATCTTTCCATCGTCGTATAGCGGTCTCTTTCCTACTAGAAATATCTTCCCTTGGGGATAGTTATCAAGGAAACTTATATTAGCAAATATTTTATACAGTCGTATCAGCGCATGCAATAGTTTTTGCATTATTTATTCAGAAGGGAACTTCTCATACTTGAAAATAATTCTCAAACGAAATTAATTCCTATAATGCTGACATAATCTATTAAAACCTTTTTAGTAAAGATTGATTCTCCATTATTCTCAGTTTTAATCAGTCGTTATCGTTTCTATCATAAATCATAAGAATTTGGGCATGCACTTGATTTTAATGTGCTAATGTATCCCATTTCTGTTAAAGCGATAGAACCTTCTTATAACACTTTTTACCGACAGACAGGTACACATCCAAAACAAACATGTGCACTCATGAAACTTCATTTCATGTAATTCAAAAGAGAAGGGTTAAAATATATATTTTATGCATGTTAAATATAATTTAAAATATATATATATATATATATAATATTTAAACAACAAAACATATTTCATCCCATTTTCTCACGCTGTTGAGGGTTTATTTAAGGAGAGGCATAAAGGTTTGCTCTTTAAGGAGAAGGGCACATTTGGGAGGATAAAAAATTTCTAAATTACATTTATGGATATTAGCATTGAAAATATTACCAAATTCTACATTTTAATTACTTAATTAACGAAGATATAATAAAGTAATATTTAAAGCACAATTTTCAGTGAATGTTTATTAGGTAGGTTGTAACTCAGTCGTTCCAAAATATAACTTTATACTTTAAGGTTTTATTACATGGAAAAATATTAAAATTGATTATTTAGATGAAACAAAAATGTTTTCCAAAAAAAGAAGCTGGAATATCTATCCGCTAAGCTTCCCCATAAAATATTTGACATGTTATTGATATATTTCCGTTTTATCACTTTGAAAAATAATCCTATCAATTTTTAAACTATTCATATTATCCTAGATTTGATGAGATCACGAACAAAAAATTAATAAGAATTGTGCCACTTAACTGAGATATTTTGAGACCAAAAACGTAACAGAACCATTAACATGCTTACAAATACAACTCTTACGTTTAAACATCGAATCGATGGCTGGAATTCGCGAAGTTACAATCAATTATTCAAGAACGAACTTCTGTATCATTCCGCCTTCTTCATCTAAACTTCCCCTAGAACTTCCCCCACTTTACTTATCGAGGAAAGGGACGAATAGCGAAAGAGTACCATAGCGTTTCAGCATCGGAGTAAGAGATACACTTTCCACATCACTTCTCGCTGCAGCAGATCAACTCGTCATCCTCCGCTTCAACACCACCTTATCCACTTTCACCGACGAACAGATCCTGAATTGGACGCTCCCTTATACCGGCAAAGTATCCTTTCTTGTGCCTTAAAAGAAGAATTTCCGCTCAGTTCGGAACCCTCTCCGTCGTCCCAACTCCATGAATGAGGCCTCAGTCGAGAATTCCCGGGTATGCGCAGCTACCTCTCTCTCTCTCTCGTTCCTTCTCTTCCCGACCAATGGCATCGCAGCTCCGTCCGAATTCCTCTCGTACTTGGAGGAGAGGCGCCTCAGTGTTCAACTCCCACTCTAACGAAGCGGACCACGTCGAAACTCCGCTCCCGCCGAGGTCCATTCACGGGAAATGATATCGGGCCCACGCTCTCAATCTCCCGCAACATCTCTTAAAGTTATACATCCTCCGGAGAGAAGATATTTCTCGAGGGGTTGATTCATTGTGAGGAACTTACAAAAGTTTTGCGCGCCCGTAAAATTTTCCCTCTCGGAAGATAATAGGCCTTCCTCGGGGGCAAGAAAGGGAGAAATAATTGTGGAGAACTTTGCACCTTGGTTCCGGGAGGAATCGAAAGCGCTTAGGCCTTGTCGAGTTAGGGATTAAACGGAACGAGAGGTAAAAGTGAAATTCATGCCCGAGAAGTGAAGTGACACTTGTGGAAGTTAAATGTTGCTCTCATTTGCATAGGTCAACTCCCTCGTATAATGGCCAACTGACGCAAACAAACTCGTCAAGGACTCTTGGAGACCATAAAATTCAAGCGCATGTTAAACGGAGCGGGATGAAATAGAGTGAAATCTAAAATGTCTCTTCTGATAAAATAATGAGTGTGGAAAGTGATTTTGTGTCCGAATATCTTCGAAAAATTTGTGAATGAGTTCGTCATATAAAGTGGATTACAATTCTGAACCAACGGAAAAGTGATATCTTGGTTACCTTAATTACTGCAATTTAATTAAAACAATTAGTTGGAAGTCATCTCAGCGGTACGGTTTCTCAAAAGAAAATCCGCTTTGAAGAAAGTATTCCAATATAAAAAGATAAGCATTAGTTGAGAACTCCTCTGCCGCAATGCCGTAGCTTGTCCTCGTGCCGCCAAACTTTCTTTAATCTTCCCCTATTTTCGGTCAATCGAACCCTATCATCGGTCTGGCGTGGCTTTCATCTCCTTGATAGTTTTATACCAATTTGGCCGAACTGGAGGTTTTTATAAGTCCGTCTCTCAGAAGAAAGGAAAGGACTGGATTGGCGGTTTGGTTGTTCTTCGGGTGGCTGCTGTTAAAGGTATGGGCTCCCCTTCGTATTATTGTAATGAAACTGTTTTATTACCATGGATTAAACCTTCTGAATATACCACTGAACTAAGTTCACGAATCATTCTACATTTCTATTTTATATTCCTGTTATTTAGTCTGATACGTGGTCCAAGAAAGCTGTACGCCTAAAAATATTCAATTGATATTAGTTCAATCAATTGTACACACAGAAGTACATACGTAACTATATCAATAAGTTTTGAAGAAATAGTTCTAACCTTTATAAAAGGGAGAATGCGAGATAATCCTTCCAATATATTTGACATAATGCAGAAAAAAAATCACTAAGGTCTTGAATGAAGTACTTATTCATCATATCTTGAATTTCTAAAGTATTCCAATTTCTCAATTAATTTTTCAATCAATTCATTTTAAGTCTAAGGAATATGACCTATTCTTCCCAGGATATAGATGAAAAGTTTGTAGAAACGAATTTTCGGAAAGTTTAGTACGCTACCATTGATCCAATCTTCGTCAGGTTAGTGGACTTCTTTGGGAGAAAATTGGTTTTCTAATATGTTTACTTTACGGATAGTTGATCAATACTTTCATGATAGAAGTGAAATTCAGCAAGTTCGCAAGAACAATTTCATTTTTATCATTACCTCAGTAGACAATTGGTTGCTCTTCCAACAAATTGCAAATTTCGATTGAAACCGTCAAGGGCACTGCTATTAGGTTAATATTTCTCAAAGTTTTTTAACAGATAAAATTGATAATTTTGTAGTTACGATTCATCGTTTGAAATTAACTGAAGATGTCATTAGCTTTATCAAAGAAAAATCATATTTATCAATCATAATATCATAGAAAAACATATTTAAATCGTATGTGTTTCATTTACGGTTTTCTAATCAGCTGACATAGTGAATGCTGTAGCAGAAGTATACTTGCAAACACATTTACTGATCTGTTCGACTATGATTGCTCTCAACGCGGAAAATTTAAATGACATCGCAATTAATCTTACTTATACTGTCATTTAAATGTTTAAATGTTGCTTGAAAAAGAAGAACTGTGATTTAAGCAGTCACTTATGAAGTGACTTAAATTAGTTTCTGTAGCAAGTTTACGCAATAAAGGTGTGTAATCAAATCATACAATATTTTTAAATATAAACAAGAAGAAATTATTTTTCTCGAATTCAACTACTTAACCAATACCTAAAGACTTTCTGGGCATATTCAAATATCTCACACTCCCGCAGTACTGAGTTAAATATGTTGGCTATAAGACTTGACTATAAATGATTAAGTAGTAAAGGGAATTATATTATCAATATAAAATTTCAAATGAAATGTATTTCGGATCGCCACACTGGTCTTTCAAGGATAGGATACGGTTTGTATTTTGCTTTAGCCATTACATTTCTGCAATTATGATCATCAATAAGTTCCACTGAGAAAGATATCAATTACTTGCTTCACTGTTTAGGAATAACAGAAAAAATGACTTAGGATAATAAAGATTATACAGATAGCATGAAGTAATGTGAGCACTGGAAACCACACACTATGAGACTGGGAGAAGACTCTTCAGCACTTTTTCTTTCAAGAACTGGAGGCTTAAATGTATTCAGTTCCATGACAAAAGCCAGTAAGGATGGGAGGTTATCAAAGATGAAAATACTTAAAGGGTGTTTCCACTGCAATCAAAAGATGCTTAGCTTTCTTACGATACCAAAAATGGGATATTTTCAGTAGTTTTGAGTGACGAAAGTCCCATAACGGCACCACGTTATTTCGGAGAGTTTACATAAAGAGCTACGAAAAATGTTTCCAAATACCACTTAATTGACTCGTTAAAGCTCACCAAAAGACCATTACCGAGATAAAAATTTGTGGAATATAACAACGGAAATAATCGATGAGTACGAACGCTGTGCTTAAAAACCTGGAAATGTTACGAAATTTTTAATCTTCTCTAGTAAGAGAATAACGAATACGTTTTTCCTTTGACTTTTACAAAACCTGTTTGCAGTGGGTAGAGAAGAGATTTATGATAAAAGTGTTGTACCGGATAGAATATTATGAAAAATAGACATGTTCCAAAATAATTTTGTTCTTTGGTTACACCGCTAGCGTCAGCTTTATGAGTAGCGTACCGATATAACTATCTTTCTTCATTGTTTGAGCAAGATATATCACATATTTTATCAAAACATCTCTAATTGCAACGATTCCAAAATGTTATCAACTAATTATGGTGGTAAATTTCTTTCGGTTATCGTAGAAGAAAAATATTTCTTTCTTCCTTTCTTTGGTGAGATAATTCCTGTATGGACGTATTTATAAAGAAATACTAACTGGGACTTCATCGTGCTAATCTGTTTACTATTTTTAAAGAAACGCCAACGGCACAATTGTCTGAAGACTGTTTCTATGATGCAAATGAGTGTCTACACTTGGAAATACGGGAAGGAAGCCGGGGATTATAAAAAAAACTAAAAATATTGTGGCTTATCATATTTATGAAAATGACACATTTAAATAAAACTGCGGAAGTGGAAAGGAGTTATTTATTTATAGCGGCTATAAGCTCCGTGACTTTGCCCATTTGTCTCTCACGAATGTCTGCTTCCGTGAGAGATCATTTTAAGGAGTTTGAACGGGAATGAACCTCTGCTCATTGCTCGACCTTTAAGTCTCTCAAATTACGGCCCAACTTCCCAACTTTTTAATTTCTCATAATTACAATTTAAGAACTAACTTTCGTTAAAAGGATCCAGTTCTTGAACTTCTCACCATTTGAATGACTGAGAACACGCAAAGTGACATAAATACTAGATGATTCGGCTTTGAATTCAGCTAAAAGTTGGCTTGCAGCTAATTACAAATCGTAGCTTTTCGAAAATAGATTCAGACATAGACACAAGTTTAAACTTAAAAAATTGGTTCTACAATGACTTACTTGGATATTCCATGAAATCTAAAATCCTAAGGCATTAAATAAATAATCAGGATTCGTCCCTTGAATCATTGAGCTGTAACTAACGTATGGTAATTTGAACCATTTATGAAATATTTATGTCTGTTGGAAAATTAATAATTGAAATAATAACATTTATCTGTACCACGAGACATCATTAATCGGGAAAATGCATTATTATTTCACTCTACGCGTTATAAAATCCTACTACAATGTTTTACCTGAGGGAATTGATTGTGTTCTGTTAAAAATTGTTTAAAATGTATGTAATATCCGTAGTTATTGGATATATACAAATGACTATACGTACGACTATGCTACAAATTAGTTTTGTGTGTGTTAAAAAAGTGGCATGACGTGATCTGAAACCTTCACAAGAATAATTAAACGGAACATAAAGATCTCTATTTCCTTTAAAAGAAGGTTATTAATTTCAAAGTCAAATGGATATTAATCTAAGGAAATGTCTTTAATTAAAGTGCTACTGACTGAATATAATATTTTTTTATAGATAAGTACAATACAAAGCCTCCGCTGTGCATTGAGATACCAAAAATATAAAGTTGTTTGCCGGAAATCCTCTCATTGTTCTGATTCGTAACTTTTGTTAGAAATCTCCCAATTATTTTCATGGAAGCTTCCTATGAAATTCTGGCTAATGATAGTATCTGGTGCAAACGCTAAAAATAATATTATTTTTATTGCTTTTTAGAAAGTCTAAAGACAAAAAGAAGTTTGATAAAAATGTAAACAATGCAAGCAATGGAGCGATCTATAGCAGCATATTCATTTCGAAAATCAGTATTCATCAGGATATACATTCCTAATCAAATTTTAATTTTTATTGGTTTCGATATTTTACAACTTAAAGAATTTTTAATGCCACGCAATTTTCACTACACATCCTCATTAAGATTAAATAAAATGATAACCAATTTCGATTAATGTCAGCAAAAACGTTTTTAAATTACATGCGAATTTCATCTAATCTTAATAATCGGAAAAAGTTGTGATTTTTTCAATAGGCTCTGTAAAGACCATCATTACTATTTCGTTGAATCGCTCGAATAACTAAGAAATTGCCTATATTTTCTTCTTAAAATAAATTCATAAATAATGTCCCAGTCTATAAACATAGAAATAAATTTTCAGCCCTTAAATTTAAAAGGAAGCATGCTCGTATTCAATCATTCATTATATAGGCACCTTGCTAAATGTTTAGCCTTGAAAATACATGGATAAAATCCTCAAAATACAATTTATTTGTCCAAATGTTTAGAAATGTGTAAAATAAAAAAAGCAGATGAAATCGAAGATAGCAAATAAAAAACAACAATGGAATGAATCTTGACGGGGTGGAAACTGAATTCAGAAATCGTTTACGTGTGTGGAGTTATTGATAACTACTAATTGTTAGTAGTAATGCTATCATACCTTACATTGAGTTTTCATGACGATCTTTATTGCGTTTCTATGAAAATGTTGAGGAATTACATCTTTTGATGTAGGAAGGGATTTGTCTAAGGAAATTTGAAACTATCATACTAGATAAAAAACTCAGTGATAAAGGAATATTTTGAAATGGTCAGGCACCTAAAATTAAACTCAGAATACCACAAAAAGGCTTTGTGAGCGCGCATGCCACTAAGATATCGCTTTTTATTCCAAAAATGCTACCTTTCATTAATTTTAGAGTGAATATTGGATAGATACAAAGATCGAGATATGTGATAATCTAATCTAATAGCGTCAACCCAGCTATATCTTGATTTCAGAGCCATATTTGATTCATGAGAGGAAGAAACCGAATTTAGAGCGTGAATTTTAGCGTTTAGGTTTTATTTCCCTGGAATTATAAACATTTTTATCATGTCAGGAAATAATATTTAAAAATCATAAACTCAAAGAAGTTTTTACTTAAATGAAATAAAAATGAGTTTTTTTAAGTTCATATATAAAGTTTTAAAAATTTTTTAAAGATAAGAGAGTAAACGTATGCTTCCTTGTATTTTTGTTTATAAAAATTTTGTATTCTGAAAAATATGTTTTGCCATACGATTGCTAGGTGTACGCTCAAGTAAATACAATTCGCTCAAGTAACCGAGTTGTGATAGTTCTTTACATGTAAACTGATATTCAAGTAAATTTATAACTATATACTTTTATATGAGGTACCAACGCAACTTTATGTCTGTGAATGATTAAATACTCATACGCACATTCTCGGAGTGTAATGACTCCCATTGGTTTCATCAGTCGGCAAGGGTGAAGGGAATTAAAGGGTCGATTAATATTGGTTGAACAGTTAAAATTGGTGGAAAGCAGATGGAAGAATAAGCGTGCTGAGATATGAGGGCCACACTTCCGAACGTTCAGCGCGCGAGCCGGACGGCGCGGAGCCGCGGCGAGCGTCACGCCTATACTCAAAGAATTTTTTGTTTCTTAAATGAAATATTACCCTCGCCAATTTTTTTTAAATTGTAGAGGAGGGTTGTATGTACAACATATAAAAATGAGAAAAATCCAAGGGGTGGTTACATTGTCAAAAATCGATTTGAAAATTTTAAATTGTTATTAACTCTATTAAATTGTTTAAATTTTATAAAACCCTCCTATGATTATCTTTTCCAACACAATAACTTTAAATTAAGCTATGTTGTGTATTTTTAGCTTCTATATTACCGGAGATATGGCCTCGAATGCGAAGGCACTTTAGTAAAATTTCAATTTTTAAACATTGCAATATTTCGTAAACAATTGCGTTAATTACAAAACGGCTTGGGGGTTTTCATTTTGTTATCAAATTAAAGCGATCTGCCAAATTTTGTCAAAATTGGTCACCTCAAGGGACATCACCTTGTCGAATTGGCGTGGAATGACCCACATACATAAACTTTTTTGTTTGTATTTCTAAATCAATGGTATTTTTTTACGCTTTTAGGAATAATTTTCCTCCTAGATTTATTAACTATCAATCAAAATTATTATTATGGCTTAAAATAATTTATTATGAATGTAAATTAAGCGAAATTATAACTAATTTTTCATAGAAAAATAATTTCTGTTGCTTTAAAAGCGACAGAATAGAATGAGACAAATAATTTCATGATGAAAGGAGGGATATGAGTATTCTATGCAAAAGCAATTATTCTGGATTAGGCAATTGAACATCTAAGAAGAGCCACGAAATGTTAAAGAACTTAATACCTCTTATTAATTTCTTCACTAGTCCCCTGCAGACGGGCCTATTAGCCCTTTGAAGTATGCAACCAGCACGGTATTTATGCAGACTGTGCTGCCTGGCCCTCGGGATGCTATCCATACTGGGAAAATATTTCATTAGCATACGTGTCTACGCTGCAAAAACACAAATATGTTGTTATACTGTTTATGTTTCTAAATCAAGTGTATCTGTTTATGCGTCTAAGTCAAGGGTATTTGTTTATGCGTCTTTTAGTTGTAAATATCCTTAGTTTAGCTGGTTTTTCACGCACAAACATACTCTTCGGGGGTGTTTATTTGCTGTGAACTCCTTTTTCTAAGCCTCATTAGGTTTTATTTGGTTCAAAATATTTTTTTCTCTACTAGTTATATTTTTTATATTTTAATTATTATTATATAATTCTACTCGCACGGTAAGAGTATAATGGCCTCTTTTTCGCCCAACTTTTCGAGATTTTAAACGTAATTTTACACTGTTGAACCAAAAACAGATGACCGAAAATAACATACAAATAGAAAAATAAACTAATTCACTTTTAAATTATAGTCTGGGTGAAATGGAAGAGAAAATATTAATTTATTGATTACACCAAAAATAAATACGTAATTCGTTTAATCATTCTTTGTACAAACACAAACGTTCACTTATATGTACAGATTCATGAAACTTCGAGAAAAAAGTTTTAGGTTGAAAATTTTCTCAGTCTGGTGTAGATTGAGCGAAGAAAGATTTTTAATTTCCTCGAAAAGAAAGATCAGGTGATGTAACAGAATGTGCCGAAATGAACTCTCGAAGGAAAGACAAGAGAACCTTTAGAACTTGGACTTCATTTAGAAGACCTTTGCTCTTCAGCGTAAGGGATTACACAGCGTAACAACTCGAAATTGCGAGAAAGGGGAGTCACAAAACAGAGAAGGATACGGTTCAGATAAGGGGAAGCGCTGTCCGCATGTGCCGCGGAAGATTCTCTTCCTTCTTAGAATTGGTGAAATTGAGCTTCTCGCAGAATTTTTCAAATTACCAAAATCAAATCAAAATGTTTTGTCGAAAGCACGGATTTGTCTTCAGCAGAAGAGAATTATTTGATATTACATTCCATTAATAATTTCTTCAAAAAATAACATTAATAAATGTTATAATTGCTTAATATTACATTGCAAATTAGAGTTGGTAATACTGGAATAAACAAGCTGAATATATTATTTCCTATATATCATTATGGTCAACATTCCTGGAATACGCTATGGATTCTTCTACTAAATGTAATATATTCTTATTACTCTTTTTAATTACCTTATGGCTAGGTTTATAATTTCAGTAATTGCTGTGCACAGAAAACAACTTCATTCATTCACAACTTGTATAAAGGGAACTAATTCTGGTTCTACTACGATTCATTTTAAGGATTTTGTATAGAAATGGAGGATAAGACTCACATCGCGGAAATTTAACTGATATTCCAAGTAACCAGACTTGCATGTTTTATAATTTATTCAAAAACGTGTTTATCGAAGAAAGGTTATAATGAGAAGTAGGAGTACAATTCTCTTAAACAACAATTTATCTTTATGGCAAGATAGTTTAATTGTATGGAAAAATCATGATCAAGTTTTTTTTTCTATGAAAGATGTCATACGACACTACTACGGGGATAAATTTTCTCTCATATACTTATAATTAAAGCCACGTGGAATCCGTTTCGCACATACAATGCATCCATTTAAAGTTATGCACAACATAACTGCATGCTACATTGCGTTGCTGAATATATTTGACCGATTCTGCTCGACTTGATTTTTCCGAAGAAAACAAAGTATTGAACTTGAACTTTTAGGGAAGTTGGACATGGAATAATCATACTTCCGAAAAGACAACTTCTAAGTCAAATTTTCCTGATGTTTTTCCGAGAAATCTGCGATTTTTACTCCATCGTTCGAAGGAATGTACATTCAGTTCAAAGTCAATTTCAGATTCGATATGCATTAATAACTAATTTATGAACAGCGAGGAGAAAAAATAAAAGTTAATTTAATTGCCTTCTGAGTGGTATTCATATCCTGAGTGTCGACATCATAACTTAGAGTGAGAGAAAATTGTGTATTGTAGTTTATGTGTTCTCTTTAAACTCTAGAGCCATGGGTAGCAAAACTTAAATTCTGACACGCTATTGAAAAGCGACGCTCCGAAGACAACAGGCTACCTTCTGTTTAACTTACAATACTCGGATTGACCCCATAAGCATTCCCATAAATAAAGAACATGCAAGTGATATAGTCAGTTTTGGGTTTTGCTTTCTTTTATTTAATTATTTGAGAAATCAATATTGAAGCAATTGACCACATGTTATGGCACCACTAAATGTAGAAAAAAGTCGAGTGAAAACATAACAAGCTTCTAATGAAAGGAAAATTCTTTTATCGGTCCTGTTATATTTTTCATTATTTCTAATTGGAATAATTTTCCAAGGAATTTTTGGAAAAATCCAGTAAATGTTTGAAAACTTCTATAGTTGTTAACAACCTATCATCTTGGCAACTTAGCTTATTGTTTAAACAAAGGTAGTGCAATACACTATATAATGACATAAGGAACTCAAAATTAATACAGGAATAAATTATAGAATATATAAAAGATCAACACTAGGAGAGAGTGGAGTCTTGCAAGGTTTAAGCACTTGCAATTGATGAGAAATCTCTGTCAATCTTTAGACAATGAAGGAGGCAAGCGGACGAAATGAGCCTAATTTTACCGATGGACAATGAGACATTTAACAATATGTTGTTTTCCTTTAAGGAAGGAGGAGAGGAGGTATTATTCGGTGCAATCACAAAGATGGACAACCATTTGGTGGATTTTGTGAGAATTTTTGCCAAAATTTCGTATACAGAGAAAATATTGTTAGGCGTTTAGAGCTTAAAGTATTGAATACCTATCTGCATTCTTAATTGAGGTTTTCATTTGATAAATTTTGTCTTTGTTTCTTACTCAAAGTTTGAAACATATATATCTGGATGTGAATCGTCAACGTAATTTAAAAATTATGAATCTATATATATAAAATAGAGTGAGGGGGTGTGTGTGTGTGTGTGTATGTGTGTATGCAGGTTCGCTAAAAACTCGAGAACCGAGAGTCGCAAAACTTTGAAATTTTCTACATTATTAAAAGTCTACCCCGCACAGAGTATAGGTTACTTTTTATTCCCCTAAGGTCCACGATTCGAACCCAGACGGGTCAAAACTTTTCCATAAGAAATACACGTAGAGGTCAGTTTGTTCGTAGCAGGGTTCATTTCTTATGCAAAATTTAGTTAGAAATAATGATCCTAGAAAGTCAAATCTAGCACCGAAAGAAGAAAAATAGAATACAAATTTTTAATTTGGTGGTAGAATATCGTTTTGTATTCGAAATTGCGCACATTTTGATAAAGTACGTGAATATTTTATAGAAATTTTGAGGTTGTAAACAACCCATCCCCCTGACGATCAAGGCGATTGTTGAGTCCCCAGCTCATGTATTTCTCTGTAAGAATAATTGAGAAAATATGCCTACTTCAAATTAATGTTAAGAATAAGTGATAGATTATATAAAGAGGGAGAAATTTAAGGAGATATCAGTAACTGCAGCTATGAACGATATACTGTGAAGAATTGAGCGTAAAAACGGTACAAATATATGAATAGTAGTATTTATTTCCAGGAAGAAATTTAACCCTTATATCATTACTTCTTGTACATACTTGTACATAGCCGGCAATTATCTATTCACATTACAGTACATCGTTTGCTAATACTACTTTAATCAAGATCTTATGACCTTTAAAGATAGGGTCGATTCAAGCCTTCATTCAACCAATTTCAAGGTAGGCATATAACCTACGCTGGGGAAAGGAAACATTCTATTAATTCCACCTCCACATTCCTGCAAAATTAATCCCTCTATTGAGGTCACAGGAAGATTCGAGTGTTTTCTTTGCGAAAGGAAAATTACGACGAAAGCCGAGCAATTTCTCCACAAGCGTTCAGTCTCTGGGTGAATTCCATGGGTGGATGAAAATCCTGGAATACTGCATTTGCTATTGAAGGATAGATCTAGGAGAAAATTAAACTCTAGAATCAACATATTTTGATGAGGCAGAAGGTTATTTGTGTTCATTGTTCCTCATCTAAAAGTAACTGTGGTAGGCTAAATTTTACTATCGCTGTGGTATAAGGAACGATAATCTTAATATATTTTTTTAATTCTCAAAATGAATTTGGATACATTTCCTGATAATATCATATACTTGCAATGTAATAATATAAAATTACTAAAATTTAACACTAATGTTCATAATATATTCAGCCCGAAGGCTGGATGGCACCTCAATAACATTAGCTACAATGAATTTACCTTATTCCCCCTAGCTAGTAAGGGGAATGAGGTGGAAGCCCTATGTGGACATACCTAACCATACCTCACACCTAACCATTAAAGATAGTCAATAGTAATTACAAAAGAAGGAATATGTAAAACAAAAAAATACAAGTAAAGATAGAAGAGGTAAAATGAAAGAATTAGGATATAGGGAAAAACTGCTCGGCGGAAGGCTTTCTGAGAAAAACCCACTGTGCGGGAAAACGCTCACACTAGAAGGGGTGCGAAAAAATCCGCGAAAGCACAGATGGAAATAAATACAAGCAGGTATATCACTAGTTGCAATAATTAATGCCTAAAAAATGGCGTGAGAAGTGATGAAAATGAGGAGTGAGATAGTTTTCCCTAACCTTCTGCACCAAGACAGAATGCTTTACTGATATATAACAAGTTTTATATATCATTAGAGCCATGAACAAGACAGTGATAAAATGGATGGAAATTGTAATTTTCTTAGTATTGTGACAAATAAATCATTTAAATCATAAAAGGTGGAAAACTATTTCAAAATCACATAAACAAAAAAAGGTGTTTAAAGAAATACTCTCCGTTCCATCATCTGTGGAATTTTTGTCAATCAGTAATGATAGTTACTAAAAAGGTTTGAGAAAAAATATAGACAGTGTTGAGTATCACGATAAGTGAGATAATTCGAACTACCAATTCTTTCACGCCCTTTTATCTGATTGACTTTTTCACGTTCTTAGTTTCAATCAATCCTATGTACGATATGTAAGTGATCTTTTTGTGGTTTTGTGACTCTTGATGATGTTAATCTAAACTGGTCGCTTTAATCAATAATTATCTCATTCGGAACTTTTAGTTGTCGCTTTTCTTTTTACCTAGGATGAATTACGCAGTGACGGCATTTTCGATTGCTTTTATTAGCAACGTTTGTCCGTTACTTGTAGCGCGTTTTGGAAATTATAGGCTTATGATATCGCTGGGCTAAAAAAGGGAAAAGTTCAAATCTTTCTGGAACGTAAAAGTCAGAAGCTGTCAACCAAAATAAGCTTGATTTATTTACTGAAGGGCTAACTGAGTATGACACGCGGAAATTTTTAATTAAAGCATTGATCGCATGCTCCCCCGTGCGCTTACATTCGTATACTTTCCCTCATGGAATTTGCTTATTCGATCTACAGTGGAATGGCTGACATTCGTTTATGGATGTTTTTTATGAATAGAAGCTTATCTGAACTTCAGGTAATATAAGGATTTTTACTTTCTCCATATACGTAGTATAGAGAAAGTATTGCTTACATGAAAAAAATCGACTTCGAGATTTCAACGGAAATACATGTTTTGGGGTCCCTAGAACACGTTTTGACCATTTTCGGAATGATGTATGTGTGTATGTGTGTGTGTTTGTGGGCGCTCTAACATAAAAACTATTAGTTGTATCAATACCAATCTTTATATATAGCACTATGTTGGGTGCTGTCAGAGTTGATTAGTTTTTGGAGTTAATCGGTAAACCGGAAGTCGAGCTTTATTCATCGAAGCAAATTTCCGTTTTTGAAAACTATCTCCATAAATATGATATTTAGGTATACACCATTATTTATAAAAGTTTTAGAAAATGTTATATACTATAACTTTTGTGTTTAACATATTTCTGTATCACTAATTTTTTTAGGAGTTATTCGTGAAATACTGATTCACCGGAAGTTGCTGATTATGTGCTTTGTGGGCGCTCTAACATACAAAATATTTGTTGTATCAACACCAAATTTCATATACAGTACTTTGGTTGGTGTCGTTAGATTTGATTAGTTTTTAGAGTACATCGGTAAACTGAAAGTTGAGCATTATTCTTCGAAAAAAATTTCCGTTTTTGCAAAATATCTCCATAAGTATGATATTTAGGTATATACTAATATTAGTAAACTTTTTAAACTGTAATTTACAATAAATTTTGTATTAAGCATATTTTGGTATAACTGATTGTTCAGGAGTTATTCGTGTAATACTGTTCACCGGAAGTTGCTGATTATGTACATTTTGGGCGGTCTAACATGAAAACTATTCGTCGTATCAACATCAATTTCATATATAGTATTTTGGTTGGTTTTGTTAGAGTTGATTAGTTTTTGGAGTACATCGGTTAACCAAAAGTTGAGCTTTACTTTTCGAAGCTCGTTTCCGTTTTTACAAACTTTCTCCATTAAACTGATATTTAGGTATATACTTTTTTATAAAAGTTTTAGAAAATGTAATTTACTATAACTTTTGTATGAAATATATTTTTGTTTAACTGATTGTTTAGGAGTTATTCATGAAATACTGATAAACCGGAAGTTGCTGATTATGTACTTTGTGGGCGCTCTGGGCGCTGTGGGCGAAATGCCAATTTCATCGTTTTTCATTAAAAATGTCCCGAAAAACATTATTTATAATGTTTGTGACGTAAAATATAATATGATATAAATTAATCACTCATCTTCCAAGTTAAGATTGAATATAGAGTTCGAAAATACTGTCGTAGATAAATATTTACATCTTATGCATGGAGAAATTCATGTGCTGGCCACATCAGACTTTTTTAACATAAAAAATTAAATTCGTGATCAAGGTCGGTTCCGTGACAATGGAGAATAGAATTAGGATATTTAAATTAAATCCTAGTACGCAATATATCACATTTTAAGGTTATCGTTGAAAATGTTCCAAACACGTATTTCTTTGAGAGAAATAATGCTGGTGACGCAATACTCTTCTTACTAAATTCTCATGTTTCTATTCAAAGAAGACAATTTGTTGTTTCATATCGTAATGGAAGTGTTGTATTCTTCGGGGTTTCTTAGAAGTCGACTCCCATGCACCACAATCTTCATATTTTGTTCCCATTTCCCCTAAGATCTCGGTGATATCTCGTCTCTCTTTCCTTCCTTTTAAAATTCACGAATTTATGAAAAACTGTATTCCTTGAGTAAATCGTCGCTGGAATTCAAGAACATTTTCTTTGTCCAATGTCAAAAAAACTAGGATATAGGTACCAACTCTTGGGGATATTTTATGATATTAACTAATATTTTTACTAATCATTCGATGAATTTGACAAAAAATACTTTTATAAGGACTGGTTTAAATAAGTAGGATAATATATCGGTGAATTGCGCGAATTTCAGTTTTCGTAATTCAGCGGGTTATGTAGAAAATAAACTTTGATTCGCCTGTAATAATGAAGACTTTATGGTTATTTTACACAATCATTATTTAAGATGTTATTCTATATCGATATTATTCCATAACGTTGACAGACTTTAAGGGGTTAAATTTCTTGTTGAAACTTTTCTTCTTTTTAAAGATTCCACGAAGTTACGTCTTCCCATATCGGGTAAAATTTCATATCTATCGGTTTATATTTCTCAGGCATCCTCTGACATGTCAAATAAAATAATCGAATAAACACAATAGAGTAAACAATAAGTGATTTGGAATATCACAGGTTGATTAATTTTAAGCAAGAAAAATAGCTCATTTTACAAATAAGTAGAAATATAAACTATGAGTTGCTTAATTTCAAGTTATTTTCAAAAATATGTATCGTAATTCTCGAGATTGAAATAAAATCTAGATTAAATCAGTAATTTTATTGCTTTCGGAAGAATAATTGTGAAGTATTCCTTATAACTGGGATATTACTTCAGTGTGGATAACATATTATAAGAATACGGCAAAATATTACATCCACTATAATTCATGATTTAGATACAATATGAGGATTGACGGGAAAGAATTTTTCTCATATTGCCATCTGGTATCCTCAGAATTTCTACCAGCAAATTCTTTACAGAGTGGGCTTATTCGACGTTTTATAGGTCGGATCACTTAAACGCTTGGAATCATTCCAAATATTGGGAGACTATGAAAAACGTCAGAGAGATACGTCATTCCACTGTAGTACAAGATGGAATGCGCGTTGGTAAGTCCGTAGTAGAATAGTTAAGGCCTTGGACTGGAAAACATCCAACGCGGCACTGCTTGATTGTTTCAAGAAGAGCTACGAGAGAAGCATCTCGTTTTTGGTCGAAAAAGCTAGATTGAATCCATTGGAGTTTTGACGCTGTAGAACTGAGCTCTATGTTCTAAATTTGGACGAGGTAAACTTTGCTTTAAGTTAATTGGAATGAATTATTTTCATTTTGAAAAGGAATATTTAGGTTAAAGGAGGAAAACGAAGAATTAAATAAAAGGTCATGTCCATTAATCTATTATTAACAGACTTTGTAGTATGCTGTTATGATAGTTAACTTTCTGCTATCTTCTATTGTGTAGGTTGCCGAACATTACAAATTGGCCTTTTCCACCCGTTTTTGGAATATTTACATGGAATAAAATGATGATGAAATTAAGGCAGAAAAAATGTTGCTAAAATATGGTTTAAATAAGATTTATTTGCACAAAATTTGTCTATAAAATTAATAAGAAGCATTACTTTGAAAACGAAAATAAAATAAACGTCTTATCATGTAAATTATAGCTGGCGTATTACAATTAAATATTTTTCTGTAAACTAAAAGTTGTCTCTTCCGATGTTTTCTATGGTAATGGAATATAGAGTATTATCAGATATACTCCTATTTTTTCTTTAAATGAAATTTATCTCTATATCAACAGTCTCCTGTATCTGCAAATGATAAAAATGCACATTTTTTAACGAAGATGAGGATTGATTTACGTACAGTTATAAGCGCGTCTTAAAAAGCCAATACTTGCTCGACATTCATCTATGAAGGTGCTTCAGAGGGAATCTTCTTAAGGAAGAGGAAAGTTGCTTATAAACAAGTATTGAACCGTAAGGGAATGAGAGAGGAAGTGATTTAACGTGGTCGTTAGGGTTAAAGGGTTCTGATGAGAAGAGCTGCTCATAAGGGAGGGGTTCTTGTGGAATATGAAAGTGGACTCAAAGGGGTAGTAATTTATAAGATTGGTGTCGATTCGAGGGAAGCGATTCAATCATCAGTTTATGTATTGGATTGAGTAGAGCAGGAAGACGGAAGTAATTCAATAGATACGGGAGAAGTATGTTATTAACTGAAAGGTTTATGAAGAAACGTATATCTTGATTATATAGTTATGTTTAGGAATCAACTGCATGGGACTAAGGAAAAAGATAAATCCAAACATTAGTAAAACAAAGAAATACCAATAGTATATTACAATATAATGAGAATTGCTGAAATATGAACACCTCATACTACAAATAACAAAAATATAGAAACAGATTTAACTCTTTTAGTAATTATATGGAATACTGAAAGAAACTCGTACACTCACTAGTTTTGATTTTTCCATAAAGTTCAATAAATTCCCTACGATTATATTCAAAGTTCCGAAGATTTAGTTTCAAAGAAAAGAGTTCCCTGTAAAATGATTATTGAACAATGTCATTGAAGAACTCGTCATGCTATTTATTACGTTTAACATTTATCTGATGATTTATTTTCGTCCTTGGTAACTTGGTAACTTAGATTAATGACAACAAGATATCTTTCCATTCATTGGATGATAGTTTTAGTGATATGTAAAAGAGAATTTATTTTAAGTTATCTATAAATAATTTTCAATCATTTTAAATTAAACCGGAAAAATCGCTGGTACATTATTCTATGCAAACGTAAATATATAGTTTATAATGAGAAATAATAGTTTTGTTAGCATTGTCCACACTGCAGATCCTAAGAAGCTAACGCTTATAAGAATGTAGAACTGGAAAATGTTTAGCCATCTGCTTTTAGTAGGAAAATATTATTACATATTTTTTCGATGGGAAAAGTTCCTGAAGAAAATGTGGAACGAACAAAACTTTACCTTATCAAGTTAGTGTAATTTCATGGTCTTCTTTCACCTTTGAAACTTAGAATCCTAGAGATTGGTGGCCGGAGGAACATGTGGAAAGTATCACGGGATTCCTTAAAATAATTCACAAAACAAAAAAGTCGGTTCGAATGTAGGACACCGACATTTGTATCTTGGTTTAGGTAAATCAACTTTTCCAAACTTCTGATATACAGCATGTACCAGCGGTTTGCAATAATTGTTTTATTATATGTATATATATTTACGAATAGTCTTGAAACCTTTTACTTTCATAACGTATATACTTATGGGCTACGTACGGCCTTAAAAATTTGGCGTATTAATTTTCAGAAAAAATTGCTTAGCTTCCTAACATAATTTGTAGAAAGGATCTGGTGCTTTACCGGCGTATATTCTGGATGAAATCTTCTCGGATTGCTTCTATGTCTCTTGACGTTTCAGTTCCTGTCTACGGAACCATTTTCAGGAATGAAGTATATGATTTGTGTTTTTGAGTAAGATCGATTTGGCACCCCAAGAAAGCACATTTGAGGTTTAAAAAACCACAAAATTTATCTTGGTCAGTAGCGCGTCAATGCCGTTTCAGGAAACGAGAAAAAGGCTCAAGGATTACTGACTTTCTAAGAATTTCCCTTTCCGTCAGTAATCCTCGTTATAGTAATTAGGATCTGTATCAAGTAAAAACTCATCGCTAGCCATTTTTCCAATTTTTTTCCTTAAAACTCTATATATACTGGTATACTATAGAACTACCTCAAAATTTGTTTTCAGTGTTGAAGAATAAACACAAATATTAAAAAATATCTATTACTGAATATTTATGAATACCATGACGACAAATCTTACATTTTAATACAAGGTAAATCCTTAACTAAATGTGTACATCCCAAAAATTGAATTCATAAGTGAGGCAGTAGCAAATATGAGAATTCATAATTAGTGTCTTAAAAAGAGAGAGGGAGGTACGAGTTTTCTTGGTAGCATCTCCGTCTACTCTCTGCAACAGGGATTTTGACCAGAGTTCCGCCGTAGGCTTCTAAATGAAGATGAGGACCCCATTACCTTGGAATTAGCTTCCGAAGAAAGAGAAAGACATCCCATTTCGTGGGCGCCCCCGCTCACCTTAACTGGATAAGTTTCGGGGGAAACAACCGTTGACTTGGTAGAGGATGCGACGCACCAACTGTTCCTCGGGTTGGGAAAGTAAATAATTTTTTCGTTAGAAAATAAATGAAGTTGGAAAAGCCAGCCTGGAGGGTAACTTCTTAACACTAGAAGGACGGCGGTAGTCATTTGACCATTTTTCAGCGTTTTACTTCAACATTTTTAAAGTAAATGATTTTCAATTTTTTGATCCTTTGACTTCGTGTGATTCCATCCAAAATTTAATATGAACAAATTTTAAGTTTGATATCGCTCATTTGGTAATTTTTACCTCTTGTTATACCTAGACCGACAGCTGGTGGTCATTTGACCACTATCTCTTTTCAAGCCAAATATTTACCTTTGATTCTGATTTTTAAATACTTTGTAACAAATTTTTATATTTAAATAATTTATTACATTAATAATCATATAAATGATGTTACAAAGTAACTTGAGAAGAGCGTGATTTTTGTTCTAAGTGAAGGAGAAGAAATTACTTAGTCTCAGTTCCACAGGAGGAATTCCCTGTGGAAGTGACAAGGGGAGACTCACTTTTGCGGGTTTCGATGAAACTTTTTACGGTGATACAGAAAGTAGAGTAACAAAAAATCATATATAGGCGTTCGTGTAGACGTGCCTT
This sequence comes from Sympetrum striolatum, assembly GCA_947579665.1. Classification (NCBI taxonomy): domain Eukaryota; kingdom Metazoa; phylum Arthropoda; class Insecta; order Odonata; family Libellulidae; genus Sympetrum; species Sympetrum striolatum. The sequence goes on from OX388346.1 coordinate 80,640,957, forward strand.
AGTTTCGTTACAATAAATAATTGAAAATTGAACAACCTGGGTATAGGCAACCCCAAATTACACACCAGCGCTAGACCAAATATGTAAGGAATAACCCGCTGTTTTCGAGTAATTCTCAAATATTATTTTTATTTCCTCTGATATTTATTTTCCTTGTTACTCACTTATAGGCATAAGGGCAATATTTTCATTATTTAACCTGATATCGGATAGAAAAACCTATTTCAACCAAATGAACTTCGATGACGGAGAGCCTCGCTAAAGGAAATGAGACTAAGTAATTTTTTCTCCTTCCGTTATAAAGTTCCACAAAGTATCAGCTACCTCAATTGATTATATATTATTCTAAGTCTTAAAGAGTGAAAATAATGAGCTCTTCGCTACATCTAGAAGTTTGTTTATAAACTATCTGTCGATGGAAAAACAGTAATTTAATGTTGCTATAAGGATGATGATAGACCTAAAAATAAACAATAAAACTCCTCCAAGATGTAAAGAAAAAATAAAAGAGAAATTGAGAAGCGAAGTGGTTACAAAGTTCCTGTCCTTCAAGTGTGAAGGTAGGTTGGGAAAAAAAGGCTGAAATGTGGAACGTAGAATGTGAGATGTGGATTGAATGAAGTGTGGGAAGATGAGGAAGAAAAGTAGCGAAGGTCGCTTCTTTTGTTTCCTTAGAGGGTCTTGGAAGAAGAAATAAAAAATTTAGTTACCTAAGAAGAACGTGACTGTGAGAGGTAGTCATAGATGAAGAGTTGTCTCTCTCAGGCGATAGTGGAATCCGTTAGTTCCTCAAACTTCGAAACGATATCGCTTTCTACTTTGACGTTAGTTAGACTTAGATGATTGATATTATTATTCTCTCTGAATACTTTTGTAATCACGAGAACTTCGGGTAACATCTGACGGATAAGCTGCAAGCCTCCTTCCTGTCTAGTAGATAACTACATTTAATAGAGATTATATGTAGATATTGTTGTGAATGAGGAAACATTAAGTTTCAACTTAAAAATATTCAACATTCACTGCATAGCCAAAACTTATGCAGGTGATAGATCTTCGACATATGATACACACACTTATCGTGCAAATTTCTTGCTTGAAGAAAAGAAAATGTATCACAAAGTTATATTATAAAATATAACTTCTCTCTCGTTCGTTTGTGTGTGAATATTGATGATGGAAGAATTGCCGAATTGTATTACCGAAGAAGGTATTGGAAATCAGACAATTTTAGTTGCATGAGAGAGTGGCCTATGTAGTCATCATCATTGTCATCATTGTGTTTCTGTCCGCGGACAGGTCTCAACGGAACTTCCTCCTCCAGGCATCTCTATCCTGTGCCTCCCTTTTTAGAACTTGATATTCTTTTCCTTGTTTTAAATCAGTCAGCATTCCGAATTTTCTTCTTCCTCTTCGTCGTTTCCCCTTGATCTTTCCTTCAAAAATCATCTTCTGTAGGCATTCTGCTCTTAGTATATGGCCTATCCATCTTGCTTTCCTTTTCCTTATGTTTTCCAAAATTACTCGTTCTTCTCCAACCCTCCTCAGTACCTCTTCATTTTTTATCTTGTCTTTCCAACTTATTTTCTCCATCCTTCGCCATAGCCACATTTCAAAGCTCTCCAAGTATTTTTCTTCTCTCCTTCTCAATGTCCATGTTTCGGATCCATATAACACAATACTCCAGAGAAAGCACTTCGCAAATCTTTTCCTTAACTCCATCTTGATGTTCTTTGCTGTCAAAAGATCTCTTATGAATATTGATGGTGGAAGAATTGCCGAATTCTATTACCGAAGAAGGTATTGGAAATCAGACAATTTTAGTTGCATGAGAGAGTGGCCTATATAGTACCGGCACCTTATTTGTACCAGATCAGTAAAATGGAAGATATTCGTTTCTTGCGAGATTTGTCGTTCGTAATTGTAATGAAGCCTTACTAAACGCTGAAATTCCAGTTGTCATTTTTGTGCGATCGAAAACGGTCTGTTTATGAGAGAGTTACTCTTTTTGCAGTTTTAAAACAATTTCTTCTGCACTTGGCTAAGGAAATAACGGTAATATAGTACGTGGAAACAAACTGTTTTACTTTTCGGATAAATATCCCTAAGTTTCCATATAGATATGATTCTGTAATTGTAATGGTTAGTTTGGAAGGAAACGACGAAGAAAAAATGGCAGAGTTTCCTATGCTGTACCGTTTGCAATTCTCTATAATTTGCCGGTACTATTTAGGAAACCGTAGTGCTTCCAATAGTAATTTAGCTTTTTCTAAGTAAATAACAATATTATTAATTAATACCATGCATTTTTAACGTGTTATTTAACGTAAATTATTAATTAAATAATCAATTTGCATTACAGTGTGGATCCCAGAGGAAAATATGGAAATTGGAACGAAAATAAATCAAATTTGGTGTGTTAGCGTATTTGATTACGATATAAATGAACGAGGCCGTCTTTATAATGTACCAGAGGCATCTCTAAAAAGGCACGCTGAAAATAAGAACAAAAGCGCAAATGGGGAAATAAAAAGTTGGGTTGGGTTGGGTCGCAGTTAAGTGTTTTTGGAAGAAATTGCAGTGGAATCAGAGCATCACATTCTAAAATGTGAAGATATGATGTAAGAATCTTTCATTTGAAGTTGAGGAAAGGGACGGAATAGCGCATAACTTTAACTTCGAAAAAGGCATTGCAGGCTTAAGATGGTTCCTATGCTTTGATGAAGAGGCATCCTAGATTGTATTGCCGACAGTTTCATGTATGTCTCGGGAAATCAATAAACAGCATTAAAGTAAAATATATTAATTACATTAATCTGGATTGTAATGGATTTATTTTGCTTCAATTAATAAGAGTAAATGCGTGGTCAGTTTCCTAATATGTACCTCTTGCAGATATTTATAAATTCAGGAATATTTTACTTTTAACGGTGCGATTTCGAATCGATTTTATCATCAGATTCTATGCATTACGTCACAGTGAAAAATCAAATAATAATTATTGTGTAACAAATAATATGAGCTATATAAAATAAAAAGTAAAAAGTGGTTAAAATAGGGAACTCTCCCCTACATTTTCGCTGTTACTCATTAATCACATTATTTAAATATAGTATTTGAACCAGAGAAAAAACTGAATTAAATAAGTGGCACTTCTCAGTATAGGAAATATATTTTCACATTTGAATGACCCATATTGAGGAATATGAAAATTGCGTCGAAGATATTTTTTACTCTCAATCTTCATTATGTGAAAACGCTTAAGCGTACTCATGTCTGAAAGTGTCTTGAAACGTTATCAGAAGTATCTCATGAAAAAAACATAGAAAAGGGAGTCCTTTCAGAACGTCGCTATAAACGCAAGACGTGACACAAAATAGAAGCACTTCAAATGAGAAGTTACGAGGCGTCATTAAAGGTTAAAGTGACGCGAAAAAGAGAAATATTTTTATTTGTCGATTCTGCCTTAATGATGATACAGGTGAACGTTTTCAAGAGGATTCCTTTTTCTTTCAACGCGAGACTTACGGTCACTGTTTACAAAGGATACGGTCGTCCACGTGCAAACAGCGGGGAAAAGAAGGCTAAAGACGCTGCATTAACCAACTCTTCGCGGAGAGGTGTGGGGAGTTATAATTGACGCCTCGGTCGGGATTAACGGGAGAAAACGTTTCTCAAGGAAATAAAAGGGAGCCTCTAATGAATGTTGGTGTTGAGGCGGAAGTTTTTCCTATCTCATGCCGATTTTTCACGAAAAGGTTTCGCGGAAACCGTGTTTAATCTGTCTTGAAGTAAAAGTAATTAATGCCCCGTCTTTGGAGGTATGTCGTCCTGAATCTCTGAATCGAGGAGAGTAATTGAAATTGAATTTCACTGCGAAGATTTAATACTGCTGCTGATCTCTTGTGAGAACTGTTTGAAAAGCAATTGACTGTTTAGCTCAGTGGTTAATCCTATGGGAAAACTTAACTTGAGCAGTCCTGGCCAATAAAAATGCAACGCAATAGCAAAGTATTCGAAAGAGATTTCAAGGCAGAATTAAAAAAAAAATCCCGAGACGTTGTTTAAGTTTAGCAACAATTATACCATCACTTCCAAATGAATTAATTCCTAGCTTACCTTTTATTAAATATTTTTCTCATCATTCTTTGATTAGAGTTTTTTTAAGTCTCTTATTATATTTTTAAGCAAATTGAATACAGAATTAAGAAGACAAGTTAATCCATTAAATAATCCAACGAAATCAGATTTCTTCACTCGACTTTTTTTCCAAACCCAGCATGATATAGATGGAGCCGCAAGCAAAGACGCTTCATTTTTAGGGAAGGGTCCTTACTTAATGAAAACACGGCGAGAATAGAGTCCTTACTGATATGAAGTAGGCAATAATCCCATGACATCGAGCAGCCCTGCCTTTTCATCTCGCTTATCACTCGTCTATCCTCTCTCACAAGCCGCACTCACGGCGGAGATCGGGCGTAGATTTATGTAACTTTCGATTTTGGATATATTATAAGTAACGAAGTAGGATTGCAGTGTTAGGAGTTATACATGAAATGAGTTAACAGATGACCAAGTGGGTGCCCCCATTGATTCGATTCCATATAGAAACCCTTGTAACGTAATGATCAGCATTCGAGTTGGTAATTTGAATAATGGAAGAGGTATTACTCGATAAAATTTCTTTTGTTAACGTGTTAATTTGCATCGTTTTATTTTTGTTGAGTAAAGAATTGTACTCAGGAAAACTTTTCATTTCGTCGCCACAAGCTGGAAAAATAAATCCTGAAGTTGAATCCTGAGCAAAATGTTACATACATACACAAAAATACGAGTCCTAGAAAAAATAGGTATATTTTTTTCGAAAGGTGTAAACTTCCTTAATTTGTTTTCGGAACATATTCCTCTTACTTAGATAACACTATTTTACGCTTAAATTTTACTAAAACGTATAACTGAAAGAAATTTTCTCGTAAGCAAATAACTAAATTAAAAAGTTTTATATTTCTGCCTCGACGTTCTATTCAGCTAGTACATTTTAATATTTACTTTCTTATTATCTCTTAATAATGTTAAAATACACATAACCAACTAAACCATTGATTAAAAAATCAGTATATCATAAACAAGATAACAAAGTCGTTCATAAGTACTATTTTTAAATAAATATTTATACCCAAGGAAAAAGGACTTTTTTAATGCCCTTTTTTCCTTGGGAGTTTTCCTGGGTGCACGCCCTTATGTGCAAAGTACCTTAAGCCATTCCTTTAAATAATTATACGTTAACTTTTGTGACTTGGAAATAAGTAAAAAAGTGTTATTTTCAGGATGATATTAAAAATATATTATACTGCTTATAATTGAAGTTCGTGAGATTCTGGTTAGTGTTAGATTGTAAAAACTCCCTTTAAATTTCCATTTCAAAATTATATTACTTCTTTAAAGATGGTAGACCATAAAAGGATTAATATTTTCCTTTCACTCGGATATTTCATCACAGAAAACGAGAAGTAATTAAGTTTAGGGTCTTTGGAAATGCAAAACAAACCTTAATGAGCTTGGCACTACCCGATTTGCTTTCAAAATGTGCTCAAACATGATTTCAATGAGGCCATTCCTCAAATCACGAATTCATCTCTCGTGAACAAATTCATAGAGCGAACTCTACTCGTTTTAAACACGTATGGCATCAGCTTCCACCTCAATTGGAGTATGTTACGCAGCAGCCTATGTCAAAACCACCTGAATCCAATTATGCTTCACGAGCCTGAGGGAAACGAGTTACCTCTCTTAGATAACAAAGAACAAGGACGAATCATTTCCTTGACTCCTATGCCCTATTACGCATTGAATTTACCGCTCAAAGTGGCAGCAAAGTAGTTTGCAACGAAAGCTTTGTCGAAGGTTCTCTATTATCTAATCCCTTCAGGCTATGAGGAGATGTGCTGAGAAGTAGGTTTCTAGAAAGTTGCCCTGAAGAGGATGTAATCGCGAGGTTTCATCCACAAGAACACCGTATACCTTCTCAATTATCATCATATATTGATTTCATGGATAACGGGAAACTCATTATTGTTTGTGAATTTTGAAATCCAAGGAATTAACTCGAACGGCCAAATACTCAATATAAACAACATGATTTTCTTTGCGACTGGGGTCAGTTACCTCTAAAATACCAATACACGACGAATTGATAAAATAGTTGAATTGCTAGAGTAAAGTTATTTCTCAAACTCGTCCAACCATTTACAAGTTTAAAGATAAAATTATAGGAATATATTAAAATTGGAGAGAAGTTCTATATTCATTTACTGGTGATGTCTTTGCCTACTGGAAACCAAATTCTGAGTGTTCTCAAAAAATATCAAATGAAATACTATAATGGTAAGAAAATATGATACTAGTATATTAAATTTGTGATAAATTCTATACTCATTTTCTCGTAATTTCTTTGTTTATAGCGCAGACTTTTGCTATAAAACGTGGAAATGCCATACCAAAGATGATTTACTGACTGTCGTGATTACCACTATCCTGCTATATTTAATTTGCGCTCGTTTTATTGAATTTCATTGTGTTGTACGCGGACTTTATTACTGCGAATTCAGTGAGCTTCATAGAGTATTTGATTCAACACCCACAGAGATAAAGGATATGAGTTCAATTTTTGAGAGTCTATGTTTTTTTATATTTTGTTCCACGAATATAATGAAGTATATGTCTTCATTTATATTAAAAATGTTTATTTTTACAATATAACGGGTAATTTGTTCACTTTCACTCTCTCGATCAAATTATTAGACATATACTTTCATTTTGCACGCAAAGTTTAAGGTGTAATAAACTCAAATTTCAATAATTCGAAGCTTTATAAGGTAATATGTGGATAAGATGTATTATTACATGAGTACATTTGAAATTAATTCCAAACAGCACATAATATGTGCCTGTGCCTTCTTGCCGGAATTATTGATAGATCTCAAAGTAAGGGTGAAATACAACAATGGGATATAATGACAGTTAAGCGCTATGGTAAATGTGGATGATATTTTTTACCTTGTAGATGTTTAAAATAACTGACGAATACTGTAAGATAACCGTACAATATAACTTTATACCATTAATCGTGAAATATAAACCATAATTTTAATACTTATGGTGCTCTAACTTAATCTTACTAATACAAGATCAGTAAATACAGCACATTAATTTGCGGAGAATTGACAAAAATCCGTCTTCGATCTTAGCGGGGGATATATATTGCTCGATTGGTTAGGTAAATTCGATGAACCACAAGGTCAATTTCCACAACCTATTAAAAATTATGAAATAATAACATTTGTAAATAGCATTTACAGTTTTTTTAATTTATATTAGCCAATAACATGCATTTCAAACACTAGAATTTTAAATAACGTTGATTATCTTAATATCGTATACCTTTAATAATATAGGCAAAGTATTTACGCAGTATATAAGAAGAGATGTCAAACTTTTGATGAATTTAAAAGCTCATATTCGTGCTAAGAAATGTGTTTTTTTGTAGAATTCTATCGCAATTATTCATTTGGAAAAGAACACAGCTGTGTCTGTAGGTAGAATCCCAGTGGTGGAGAAACCACAAGTAAAAGGCAACTACAAAGCTATGTGGAGGGCTGAGGAAGGAATTCGACAACTATTTTCCCGGAGAAACAATTTGCATCGAGAAACAGCATCGCGAATACATTTTCCTCCTAAATGTCTGCTGCAACAGCTTTCTGCTACGTCTGATTTCAGTTGAACGAGGCAGAATAACGTGAAATATGTTGGAGTTCGTGGTTCACTTATCATTTCCACATTATGAATAGCATAAATGGTTGTAAATTTGAATTTGTATGCGTACGTCCTAATGGAATGCTTATTTAAGCAGAATTTATAGAAAAATCGTTCCCAAACTGAACAGAATTACATTTCTGGCTTTTGACTATTACTGTAATGGTGTCGTGTTTGCACACGGAGTCTTTCGTGATAAAATGACATCATAGAACGATTTTTATCAGTTCCGTTAGCGTAGATTATTGATCCGCTTATTGAAACGTGATTGGGTTAAAAGCACGAAAGATGGCTACAAACAATGCCTAGATTAGAAGCAGATATTTATGTTAAGCCGTTCATCGAATTATTGTGATTTTTTCAGTCGTGCGGAATTGTGCACTGTACTCTGAACCTTTCACATTTTAATTTAAAACCGGATTTATATAATTAAGTATGATTTATTTTTCATAGATATTTAGATTGGTGAAGAATCATTCCTATAGCCTCTCACAATCATTGTGAAATGCCCAGAGAAATTGTCAGATAATAGTATTAATGAATTTATTTGTGACTATATAGAAGTCTCAATTGATTTTTATTTTGGTTTTAGGTGGAAATATTGTTTTAAACGCATAAGATAAAATTAAATTTTACTTCATTACTCAATTGTAAAACTTTGTAAAAAGTAAAAGTTTATTTTAGCATGTTTTTGAGATGAGGTTCCAGCAGGTGTAGGCCGACGTGATTGAATTTGACATACTGATATATTTATCCCAATAAATTATACCAATTCTATTTCAGTGTAGTATATGTGACAAATAGGATTTAATATATTAGGATAAATTATAATTTTGCTAAATTTTTAGGTAATTGATAAGCGTTTTATGTTTCACGATAAATTATATACGACTGAAGTAATAGCTCTTATTTTTTCTGGTAGATTACGCTGGACCGTAAAGTAGTAAGGATAAGAGATACATTTTTTATTTACTCGAATTCACATGAAATTCTTATCCCTATCAATGACACTTTCACTTTTTACGATGAAGAAACCTCGGTCCCTAAGCGTCCTGATTCGATCTATTTGTGGCTTTTCTCTTCTACTTCTGTTCACTTTTTTCCCTGGGATATTTCAGAGTTACTCGGATGAGAACACTTTCACGCCCAGTCATTCTCGTTGAACGCTTTCCTTTAGATATCTCCTTTCACTTCCAAGCCGTTGCACAAGATTGACATATCCTTTCTGGAGATACTGTTAAGTACGTCTGAGGTCACCTTCTCGTTAAAGGCTTCCCAATTTTTGATTAAACGACGCGGTAAGAAAAATCATGTGTAAGCAGCTATGAGGTGACAAGATTTCCACTTTACATGTCGGGAAAATTATGTTTCCTCGGTAACAACAATAAAGCAAATAAGTTTGCCCTTAAATTGTTTTATCAAGACAAAAAATGACGATACCTTTATCTTAAAACGTGAAAGAAACGGAGCTTTACCGGAGTGACAAGAACCAAATATACATTAGAATTGGCTAAACAGATAAAACATATTCGACTTCTATCATTCCTAATTGTTCGCATTAATTATGGTGGTTTTAACCCTTAAACAGCTATACACACCTTTAGACGTAATTTTGCATTCATGTCCTTGTTTCTATGCGCGAGATTAAATTTGTACGAGTAAGAGATTAAAAACAATGAAAGTTTCTATTGAATCTGAAAGAAACTTCTTGTATTTAAAAAAATGATGAATATGGATACTTCTCATGCATCTAGCATTTAGGATAGTAAATTCTTGAAATAGAAGAAGTGTTCAGCAGTTGCTAGGCTAAAAAGAAAATGAAATTTCCCTCTTTTGAAAGGCTGTGAGACTAACAGTAATATAGCATTACCACCCTAACGTCTATAGTTTTCTATTAATTCTTCATACATCTTTATGTTGTCTCTCTCTTGAAATTTGAAAACAAGAATTTTATCTGCGAGATAAAACCATTGTTCCTTATAAACTTACACAAAACAGCATCATGGAAGTAAAGAAATTTGACATTAGGAACTTTCAAAATTATTTGATAACATTTTTCAGAAATCACGTTATAGAACTAATTGGTATATATTGTATGGTGTTCTATGCTTCGAATGTTTTTGCCTGAGCTCTGAACTGGATATGTATATATGAAAGAGAAGTTTCACAGCCAGAATTTCTTTCATTTAAGGTTATTTGAAGCACTTTATTCACTTTATCATAAAATGGTACTTAATGCTTTCATTATGTGTCAAGATTATCGGCATTTTAAAATAAGGCAGAACGCACGAATTCAACCGTTCTATCATCTGCTTATATATATATAAGTATGCATAAATCTCCTCCGCAATTACTCTCAAGACTTGAGCATCAGTTACTCGGTCTAGACCTGGCATTTCTTCCCTTTGCGTAATAAAACGTTATTATTAACGCACGCTCAGCGACTGCATCATTTACTTTTATATGACGTTCGGTTCCATAGGGGTTCTATTTTCCATATCACTTTGCTCATCTTCCCTTTATTTCCCAAAAGTTTAAGAAATATTTCAAGTAAGTTATATGGGCCGCTACACTTAGTAATTTTGCCTTTAAAAAATCTCATCTTTATTCTGACACGTTGACTGAGCGATATCGTACCCAAGGATAAGGATGCTAAGGATCAGATGCTGGAACTTTTTTCCATCAGCTTTCCATATCATTCTCTTATGCTAGTTATTTCTGCTTTGATTTCCTTTGCGTTGTAGTGGTTTTGTATCATTTCGTAATTGTAGACTAGCGTAGTTTATAAAGTATTGACAGTTAATGGACGATGTTGTTAGTGCTTATGTTTTGTAGTAATATATATCGACCATGAATATTTTTTTAAAGTTTTGAATGTATTTTATGATAAATGTTAATTTTATTTATATTTGTACCTGTCCTAGTCACTAATTGAGGATTTATTGTAAAATTAATAAAGAAAATTTTATGATACAGTTCGGCAGATTAATCAATTAATTTAATTCCGAATTCTAGGACGAATATACACCTTTCTCTTCATTTTTTTTCTATGTGTTATTTTATACATGATGACAGCCTCAGATTATATTTAAAGTAAAGTAAAGTAAATTTATTCCATCTTGAAATGAATGCAAACACCATGAAAAAATAAAGACTACGCTGGAAATAGATACCCCATAGGTATAGCCTGTTTCGAGGTTACCACCAAAACTCAATATAAACATAAGGCAGAATTTAGATTAATAAGTTTCAAAAATAATTTTATTTTTAAAATATCTTTTTCATACTGAAAAAGCGTTAACAGTTTGATATCAGTAAATCGTACCCTCCATCAGAAATTCATACGAACCCAATCAGATGTGGCATTGGCGAGCTCATCCGTCAGAGCTATATTTTACAGAAGGTGGAATTTCATCCCAAGGAAAATAAAAGAGTCCGCTCTTGTATTTGAACGAACTTTTCGTAATTCCCGCACCCCCATCCTCCTAATTTTTGCCAGGGCGTAAGCAAACATCGAGAAAATCTAAAATAAATAGGCCACTCTTAATTTGACTTCTACTTTTTACCCAAAATGTTTACGTTTTACCTTCATGTTGGGAAAGAGCCTGAAATTATTTGCACTGCGTGGGTTGTCCACACCTGATTCCGCGAATATAAATATGAAAAGCATCTGATAGATATCAGCTCATCTTTTAAAGGTCATGCCGGAAGCAAAGTTAATGATCTAATTTTAGTTTTTCTTAACCATAATTTCCTTTTTTGCTTTAATTTATATCTTTTTGTACATATATATTTCGTTTCTTTAACTAGATACCTTTTTCTAGCAATGATGCATTTTATAATGTAATTATGCAGTATGTATTTTTTTTCGAAATTAATTATAAGTTTAATGGAGGGAATTACTTAAAATGCTTATAATGTAAAAAGTTCTTCGACAACTTAGACCATTTCACACGTGATAGCCCAACTGGATCTGATCCTGGAAACAACTTCACCGAAGCTGAACGCTTTACCCACATGGCTATCCAGGACACCGACTTACTTTAAGCTATGAGCTAAGCATTACATCAGATGAGTGATATGATCGTTTGGCTTTGAACTAGATTTGAAATAAATATATAAACTCTACAAAAACGCAACTTCAGCAATACGTTACCTGTTATAATACTAATTATAAAAGAATTTCCTAGTAATATAAGTCATTGAATGAAAGATACTTCCAAAATCTAAAATGTTGCATTTCCTTATTAATATTTATGTAATTGATCGTTTACTGTAGATGAAATGAGGCGGAATAAAATACAACGCATGTTTCTTCCGCTAAATAGTGAGGAGTAATTGAATTATTCAACTTGGATTCTCATCATCCTATGGACATGCACTAAAACATCTCCTTTATTGGGTCTTACGCTCAGTCTCGGAGATCTAAATCAAAACCCTTTCGCCAATTGCGGTTTTATCTCCGCGTTCAATTTTATCTTCATTTTCGGTTAATTCCCGCCCGTCCTCGAGTACCATTCGATATTACCCAAATAGCCCTCTGAAACAACTCATCTCATTCCTCATTTACCTTCTACGCTTCCATTTCCCTTTCCTCCATTGAGTCCCACGCTAATTCAGTGAATGGCGATCTTTTATTTCTTCCCATTTACTACGCAATGCGACTCCTCTCCACCTTCCCTCCGTTCCATTGATCTTCATTTTTCCCTTTAATAAATGCCTAACTCGGTCTGTCTTCCGGTGAATAGTGTATAAAAATATCCGCAGAAAATCAACTTAAACATCATTCATATCCTTTATACTTTTCTTATAAATATTGTCCCTAAAACTATCATATACATGTATATAATGTCTACGATCCGTTAATACCCCATAAATAGTTTTAATTTCTCATGAAAAGGGATCCCTAAATTTAGGCATGTTAACTTTGACGATCCATGAACACATTGAATGCTTGAAAATAGAGCAATTTTGGTAATTCGACGGTTGTTAACTTTAAAACAAAATACGTATCTAAAAGTAATCTTCACGAGTGCTGATCAGCTTCTAAAATTTATATCAATAGCAAAACCATTCGGTGAATAGAAACATAATGAACTCATATTATTATTTCCGTTACTCGTTAACATGGGGAAAATGATGGAAGGGACCAAGTCTGGAAAATATAATAAGTTTTTACCAAGACTACGGTTAACATATTTTCTTTCTCTTCTATGCCTAAATCAGTCAGTGATCCTAATTGGAACTCGTTGTACCATATTCAACAAGACCTGGAATTTTCGGTTGGTGCTAGTATTCGGAAAAAAATTAGTAACTACTTTTCACTATGATACTTAGTTTATATTTATTGATAAAAAACTTTTAATAGTACCACAGAAAAGTTGTGGTAACAAAAACCACTAATATTATGCAAGTTTTTATTTATATAAGTAGGAACGAGGTTTCTTTGTGAAATGCGATTCCTATTTCACTTCTTCTAGCTGTCATTGAATATCACGACGTTTAATACTAATTATCTTGCTTCGATTGAAACTGATTTCAGCACGGTTACCTGTTATCTTCTTGAGTTCGAGACAACAGATTTCATTATCAGATCAAGACAAATCTTTAAAGCTGAGAGAAACAGAATCTTTTATTTGCAAATTCTTTCTCTTCGTCATTCTACTTAATTTTCTATTAACACAGTGACGTTATTTTTTTATTTTCTCTTAAAATGAATTAAAGCAAGCTATCGCATATTTATGTTTAAATATTATCGTGACTTTAAACCCGAGAAAGCTCTTCTAACGGATGAAGAGATGATAAATAAATATAAAAAATAAAAATAAAAAATGATAAATAGAATCGACGATGATAAATTCATTATGGATCATATTACTAATAAATTGAGTTGTATTTAAAAACAGAAACGTGGTATAAATTTCCAAGTCGACATTTACGTGCGCAAGTAACCGAGTAGCGAAGCTCTTCTATCGTAAATTCCTGCAAAGTGCGCACATGTGCTGTGTTCTCAAATTACACGCTGATAAACCCTATAACTAACGTATCTCGCTATCGCTGTGATTTAGCGAAGATTTTCTACACGTGTACCAGAATCAGTATTGCACCATCAATCTTGCATGCAAGTGCAATCAAGGTCAAAGGTAGTTTAATCACGCATTGAATTTCTCCATCTAATTTCTTCGGATAAGCGGCCTCTAAATTTTCTGAATACAGTATCAACAGAATTTGTTTGAGATATTTATCTAGAAGTTGAATAGATGTGTACAGAACATAAATATTCCTATTTTAAATTTTCCGGGGATAGGTATTCCTTTAGATAGGTCTCATTCTATTTTCTTTAAACAGATTTGCATAAATAATTCTATCACATATGTATTGCATCTTACTGCTCATTTTTTAGATCTCTATGATGCACAGATTTTTATTTATTTATTTTTTATCACTGTGTTTTCTGGGGTTTTTCTCACTCCCTTTCTCCGTGGGTGTTTTCTTTGTCAACCTTCATTTGCAAAGATTTTTTTCCTCACACTACTCTTTTTTTGTGTATGTTTGTATAAATTAGTTAACTTTAAATATTATCGACCTCCGAGGTTAGGTGGAAGAGAGACCCACCTGGGCCTTACCTAGCCAATATAGGATCCATGTATCTACTATCTACCTATCCTTTAGAATAATGGATCAAACTTCTAATGAAACTCGTTTCACGACTGTAAGTCCGCTCACAGATGTATGTAATGAATATTTCTCCTCGATAAACAGTCGTTCAAAATTTTTTCTGCTTTGCGGGCATTTTGCGGAAGAAAGAACTTAAATACTAAAACAGGCATTTTAAACGTAGCATTTTACAACTAGTTTTACGTTACACAGATTCAACAATTAACCTCTTCGTAGGATTTTTAATAGTTGGAATTTTCATGGTATTTTTATAAGAAATTTGTACATATGTCAGTATACAGCACCTGTAGTACATACTGCTACTAAGTGATTTTCTTGCCACATTTTATCACCCATATTAAAATTTTTTAATTACTCCTGGAATGAAGGAATAAAAATTAGGTAGTTACCAAGTATGACTAAGGGGTTTTGTGACTAAAATTACTTTAAGAGCTATATTTTACGCGATTAACCTGTCTTACTAATCAGAATCGCTGTCGAAAGTTTATGGGTGATTGAGTTTTCGTTTCTAAAATTCCCTTACTTGCTGTCACAGCCTGTTAACTAACAGTTAGAATTCTTCTTTTCATCGCTGATCTGCTTCCACGACTTTTTAAAATCTACTTATTTAACTCCTCTTTTCAATTATAAAGTTTATCCTGCGTCTCTTCCGGAGTTATAAATACCTTCTTTATTTCCTTTCCTTTTATTTAACAAAATCTCGCGGGAAAATGTATAGGTTTTGCAGGAGTCGCTTTTTTGTGTGTTTCTTTTACATTATAAAGCAAGGAAATTCACATGAGTGAGGGATTTTTGAAGCATGTCTTCATGATTTGTAAAGTCATTCCTTTCTAGTGACGGCAGTCCTATATCAACCTCAAAATTTTACACTTGTTTATCATGTCGTCTTGTATTATAGATGAAGTCTCTGCTATATCCCCCATTACTTTCCTCTATCCCTTATTTGAATTATTCAGCATTTAGCATCTTTTATTGTATACACCATTCATTTTATATTCTCCATATGTATTCTACTCACGACCTCAGAAAGTAACTTACTTTTACTGCATGACGGAAAAATTGACTTTCAAGTACTTTGTCACATTCTTGCTCAAGGCTGAGGTGATAAGTTGCTGAGGTAAGATTGACCATGGATAATGGTAATCGTTAATGTATTTACGGAATCCTAATAAATGTGTTACTTGTAGTGTCATTGTAATTGTGCAACCATCCTCTGAGCTGAATGCTTTTTAAGAGCTTTTATAATTCCTCCACATCTGCGGGAAGTCAGTGGTTCATGAAGGATTGAGTGCATGTGTGCCTTACATAAATAGGGATTACTATTAATAATGTTAATTATTCTACGAGACACTCTCATATAGTAGAGTATAAAAATATACCAAATTAACTTCTTGTTCTTGAAGTGGAAACAAAAACGTTTTTTTTTTTTGAAAGACTGAGAGTCAGTTTATTACATGTAGTCTGCCAATCTTTTTTCATTTATAGAAAAAATCCTGCATTTAAAATGTATTAAATGCGTAAAATCATTACACCGTGATAATTATTCCTTTTAAGAAGATATGGGAAAATTCTTCCATTAGTAAATTATTTCTATTTAATGTTAGTAAATTTCGATTGAAATACTGTCTTCTTACTCGATTTTAGTTATAAGAAATATTGTGTAACACAATACATATAATATCATAACACAACATAAGGAATGTTTGTGTAATGAATTGCAGCTATTAATGAGGAATACCATATTTAATTGACCTTTGGATGTAAAATGTTTTAAAAGTACCCCTTTCAAGTATAACACTTCATAAAATCGTTAATTTACTGGAATAATATCCTTGTAGGTAATCTTATAAACAAAAAAAATTGAACTTTATTTGAAATGTGACTTTATAGATTTATTCTATTATCAACATTTGCTAACCATCACTAATTCCTACGGTGAAATTCCCAATATTCTCAATGAGAGGTTCATTAGAGCCAACTGAAGCTAAAAAATATCGCCATGAAGAGCTACACCCGTTCTTTCGAAAGTAAAAAAATATTCATCCAAGTTTCATATCTATTCGAGTCCGCTATAATTTTCCAAAATTTCAAGCAAACTCGTAGCAGTTAGACGGACTGAAATTTTCCGCAAATCGGAACTCAATATTTCAAGTGCCTTTGTTCCCCAAGTATGTTTTCCAATTATTTTATTCACAAAATCAGTGTCCTAGAATGTTCAGTTAACTTTTGAGCCGAATAAAGTTTAAATTAACCGTTCTCGCGGTCAGGAAAAAATTTGGAACAGCAAAATTACCCAGCATGAAAAGAGGCTACAAAAATTTGACTTCGACCAAGGGAAGCTCATTATTATACTTTTCATTCAAGGTCTCTTTGTATCCTATCCTTTTCCAAATAAGATAACCCATTCATTAGCCTTCATTTTGCAGCACTTGTTTTACTGGAATAGTGCAACGGCGTTTTTGCTGGGGTTTCTTATGCGATGGAAATGTGCTTCATTACCAACGACTACTGATTGCGCGAAAAATCTCGGTCGACGGGAAACAAAGTGACAACCTTCCATTATTCATCACTATTCTGCGTTTTATTAAAGTAGCCAGAAAGCTCTTGTTTGTGTCAAAGGAAGTACACCCTCTTCTACCGAGCTTGAATAGCATATTAGCAAAATAAAAATATCTTGATTGCGATCGATACATAAATAACGGCATATTTTATAAACATGGGGATTGTTGAATAAGTAATCAACGTAAAATGTATTTTTTGTCACTTTCAACATCTAGATTCACGTATCGTAAAAAATATTGGTAACATTAACAGTTTTCTAACAAAGTGATTCAGGTTAAAAACTTTTACCATGTGGAAGGATATTTAATTGTTCATTAAATTCATAATTAAATTCACTTTAAGAGGCACGGTATTGTTGATATTCATCATGTAGAATGGAAAAAGGTGATGTACTTTTTTCAAAACCTGATGATAACGATGACAATCTGATTTCCACAGCCTGATGGTGATAATTACTTGTTAATACCAGATCGCGTTCCTCCATTAAAGGAAAAATATTTGTAGAAAAATTACGCCTTTCTTCATGCTGTGAATTGAAAATTTCCATGGAAAATCCTTCGTGAATGTTGTAGTAGTATGGAGTGAGCGAAAATAAAATTTAAGGTGGAACTTAAGCCATTATCACTCACGTAAAAGCTACTAAATTTTAGCTTGGTGCGCGATATAAAATAAATCGGAAATTTCATGAAAAAAACATTACATATTTTAAGATGAAATTGGATTTTTTCATCCTGTACTTCGTCAATCCTAACGTTAACTGCAACACATGGTATATATGGCATATGGTATATGATGGTATATTGCTCATGAAGTTAAATAGCAAAATATTAGAGCAATCAAAGCGTAAATAAACCACCAGGAAACATTAAAGTGCTGTATTGTAAAGAATGGCTATATTAACTCCACGAAATCGTATTCATATGCCTTCTACTTCAAATTTGTATATTTCGTGGTGTATGTATAAGTTACAATATAGATAAACTCAATGGTAGCAGCCGTCACTTTGTGGAATTCCATTACTGGAAAAATTAAACACAATGTATTCAATTCCACGACTTTTTAATTCCACCACACACACGACCGGTTTCGACTAGTCATAGTCATCATCAGGTCTTGACTATGACTAGTCGAAACCGGTCGTGCGTGTGGTGGAATTAAAAAGTTGTGGAATTGAATACATTGTGTTTAATTTTTCCAGTTACAATATAGAGTTTGATGATAAATAATGGAAATTAAAGGGCCGGAAAAAGTAATCGATTAAAGTTCAAAAAAGAATATTCCAATGAGTTCAGGGGAATTCTAATATAGCAACGTATCTCGGATGCTAATAGATTCACGTCTGTCTTATATTCCTAGAATCACGTTGTTCGGGACGTAATGCGATCCTTGGGCACCGTCTGCTACTCCCTTCACTCGCAAGTGTCGCTGTCTGCATAAGATTAAGGATACCGGGTGGATACCTACCTGTCAATGCTCCGTATCAGTAATTTCACGTAGCTATTTCCAGTTAGAATGCTAATTATTTATGGATGAATGTATTAATTTTCTCTCACTTTTTTATCACATTTAAATACAAACTGAGGTTTTATAAGGAAAAATTAATGAATTTAAAGATGCCAAACTTTCCGAAACTAGAGATTTTTGGAATATGAGCATCTCAAAATAGGAGATCACGCTGTTAAAATGATTCTAAAAATTGTGATAGAAAGTAAGTACTATTTAAAAATTGTATAAAAAGTTATATTTATGTAATTTTCAATTAAGTTTTATCAATAAAATTGCTGGAAACAAAATTAACGGTATAAAGTTTGTGACAAAGAATGAAGGAGGTATGGAATACGTTATGCTTTGTGTGAGGGTGTATGTAAAAAACTGAGACATTTTTATTAAGAATGGGGTTCAGTACATCGAAAAAGTTAAGGTGCATATTTTATACTCAAGACGTATCTTTTACAGCATAAATCACAGAATGGGTAATTTCACCAAATTTATCCTTTAGAGTTAATAATCGGAAAATTAGAGTTAAAATGAAATTCGCAAGCTGTTCGGAATTAGATGCTTGTCTAAGAACTTCTGAAATACGGAGCTTTATTTACAAACAAGCTTTTCAAAGCAGTTGAAAATGTAAAATTTATGAAATTAAAAAAGGGAAGATATAATTTGGGCTGATAAGATAAGGAAGACTCATCGGTGCTTAAATTAAAGTATTTGAAAGCTGCAATGCTTCAAGTGGTTGCTTGGCCTACCAAATTTAACATTTACATCCACTCAGCACTACAAATCTTCAAATCTTTAACCAACTATTGTTAGTACTAAAAGTTCATTAATATGAAGCATGAACTCAATGAAGCAAGTTTTGGATGAATTATAGAAGATTTAAGAACCAGGAGAACAGAAGTTCCTGACCCAAAAGCGTCGCAGAGATAGCAAGCCATAACTTGTAACTGGAGAAACACCACAGTACCAATTTCATTTGTTTCATTTGTTTAATTTATTTGACATAAGAAATGTATTGCGAACACAAATTCCGACCAAATGTCCCTAAATCCCAAGTTTCGGTTCAAATGCTTCTGTTGGTATACCATGTGGTGATTTGCGAGCTGTAGTTGCCGCGGTATGAGTATGGAGCGCAACATAAATCACGCGGTTTTAAAATAGCAACAAAAAATACGTATATAAAGCTTGGTTCTACGGAACATTTTGGAGTAAATACTTAAATAATAAATATATAAGTTACAATGGGATTACTATAGAATGCAGAATGAAGAATTTTAATGAATGACTAAAAGAATTTGATATTGACATTCCTTGATATAGCTGCTGATCTGAGAACGAGCATGAATTGGTAATTATAGAAATAAAGATAATTGTCTTTCTTAAATTGTTCTTTTAGTGATACTAACTCACAAGAGAAATAATTGATATGCTTGGTATTTGATCACCCCACAAAAACCAAGATTTAATAACCTGCACCCACCAAGCTGATAACTGAATTACTGTATATACATACATATAGATGCAGACTCTATCATTAGTTTGAAATCAAGGCGGTGCACTACGTCATTCGTTATTCTTCTGCTTCAAGTAGCTCATTTATTATTACTCAAAGGGAATCAGAAACCATATTATATCCGTTTCAATAACTTAAGCGATTGCAGCGATACATACCCATGTCCTTATTCGGCAGAAGCCGGCAATCCTGGTCTCGAACGTGGGATCTTAGTGTTAGAGAACTAAATATTCCGCTCGTACGGTTAGCACTATTTCGCATTTTAAATCTACTAAAAGAATGGATTTAGCGTTACTGTTAAGTACGGTGTATAAATACATGGGTCAGCTTTCGAAAATATGTCAACAGTAATTCTCATCTTAATTTACTCGAAACGCGTGAAAAACTGCGTCACGCTGTAAAGAGTGTAATAAATCATTGAGCCATGAGTTTCCGGGAATGTTTAACGCTCCCATTCGTCATCTGCTTTTTATTCCTACTTGATCGAATGAATTTCGCATAAAAAAACGAGACGGGCCAACCTCTCTCCAGTGTCCACCTTCATTTCCACCTAAAAATACGTTTGACCTTTCAATCATAGCCAATGATGCATAGATCTCGAGTTGGGGAGCATTTTTCACGGCAGATGTCAGCGTTTCGCTGCCGCTGCGGCCGACTTCTTTACTTTGAAATATATTTCTCTGCCGGTCGTCGCTTTTTGTGCGTATTCCCTTTCACTTTTTGACCGTTTGTTGTTGACGTGGCGGTGGCGGTTACCAAGCGGGAGTATGGGGAGGAGAAGTCAAGCATTTTTGGGGAAATCTTTTCAGGGTTTTGCGAGTCCGACTAACGCCATCAGCGCGGAAGATTATCCATTTCTTGCAAAAAGACATCGCTGGTCACTTAAATTTACGCATGTTTTATTCCCGAGTTTATATATGTACTGTTTTATTCGTTTCTAATTTATATTAATCAATATGTCTACATCAGTTTAACAGCTTTCTGATAGTTGCTGAAATTAAATTAATTTTCAAACAGCACTTGCCACACAAATACACTCCAAAATCTCTTACAGTAGAAGGCATTTTACTTAAGGTTTTAATCACTGTATTTCCAAAGATATTTAAACGTACGCGACTATTACTGTACGCCTTGATTTATACAACATCCCCATGGAATCCATTCTAAAATAAAAATACTCCATAATATTAGAAAAATACAGCTACTTTTATACAGCCAGTTTTCATCGTTTTTTTTGCTAAGCCACATGTCATTTTGCTCCATCATTACACTTTCAATTTACAAAAAAAGATCTCTACATGTAAGCTTCTTTTTCTTTTCTCCGCAAGGGTTTTAGACCTCTTCAGGAAACATATTCCATTCATTAACCCTTCCGTTTATAAACAAACACTTGACGATAGTCAAGTGTTTCAGTCTTCTGTTTCCTTAGCTACAACTTCTGTGTATGATCTCCTCTTGCTATAAAATGTGGTTATTTATACTGCTATTAAATTCCATCCATACCTCGCCTCCATTTCTTACCTGAAAATGCCCACTGATCGATTAAACTTACAAATATGGACATAGATATTTGTATATGATGACATAATGAGGTAAATTTGTTCCAAATGTGAAAAAAGATCATCTTTTAAGTATTATTTTAGGATAGCATTTGTGCGTAGATACTGAGGGACAGTGTTCTTGATTAGAACCTTAGAATATACTTTAGAAGATTCTTTAGAATTAAAATCTGAAACATAAATATCACATCTATTGCCCTACGTTGAGGAAATAATTGAATCGAGAGCTGCAAATACGCAATAACACTTCCGATGCGGCAGAAGTGAATTCAGAGCTTTCAAAGACTGTGGACAACGTCAATATACATTCACCCTGTATACATTATTCTTTACGATGCATTGCGTCAAACAAATTCTCTCCACTTTCTCGCACACCAATCTTGGTTCATTTCTATAAATGAAAAATCTATTCGATAAAGAAGTCAGTATGGAGCCAAGTAATGTTTAATTGAATTTAATATGAAAACTCCGCAATAAATTAATGAATAAAGCCAAAAATCGCAGTCTTGGGAGAGTATTTACTGAAATAGTGAAAGTGGTAAAGAAAAATCGACACGAAAAATCGCTACTATTCTCAATTTAATAATAGATTTCAGCGCATGTACTTACATTTACCAAATACGTGACATCTGAGATCTCCCAATAATCTATATTCCTCAGTAAAAATTACGTAATGATCACCTACAGTTTCAACTTGCACCACGATTCGTTTAATTTACAGCTATATTTTAATTCAGCATTTCCTCTCTGTCGAGGTGCTGGACCTTTTCCGAGTAAGAAATAAACTTTCCGAGCGGATGATAATCTCGAACTTCAGTTATTTACTAACAAGGCACTAACGAGCAAACTTCGCAAACTTTCGAATGTCTTTGTATTGCGTTTCCGCCGGTTCTGTCTATTATTTAGTTACGTTGTATTCAAAGGTTTTTGAAGATGAAAATGGACAAATTTACGCAAAAATTTTCATTATATTTCATAAGACTTTATTCTACTGTTTTAAGGACGCTGCAAAAATGAGATGTTCCAATTTATTTAATGATTCCCTTTGGGTAAAACAATTTTTTTCTCACATCATCCGAAAGAAAGACCGCTATGCAAAATTATCGGTGCAAGGCCTCAAATGTGTAAATTTCTATTATTTTTATTATATAAAATTATTATATACAATTATTATATAAAATTATTATTATATACCTATGCGTATAGTCATTTTATAAAACGTAAAATAAAACATGCGTGGGCACCTAATGAGTATGAAAATATCCTGTATGTTTTTTCCGAGATATGTTTCCATAGTTTTTATGATATGTACCAATCTAAACATCATCCTGTTCTAATTTTAATAGGTTTTCCGAATGTAAACTTGTAAATTATATTTTTCAATAGATGCGTCTAAATGAAAAAAATATTATTTTCACACAATCAACAATTTAATTGATCTCCGAGCAAACAAGTGAAGCAAAACCATGTTGCGAGAGTATGACAGCAAAAATCATGTGTATCTTCTGATTTTGAGCATAAAATATATACGTTGTCATTGAGAAGTTACTTTGGTGATTGCATTACTAGTATATCATTTGTTGTATTCGTTAAGTCATTGTCTTAGAAGTACGATGGTGATATAACTCAGAGAAAAGTTTATGATGAAGTTTCACTACCTATTTATAAGTATAATTTATATCACCTATCTTTAAGAATAGTTTGATTCGCTATAAAGACCTGTAATATAACGGTGGAGTCACCATACTCGTATTAAGGTGGCGGAGCCGTCTTGTTGTTGGTTGCTTCACAACAACAATTCAGGGCAGCCATTTTCTAAGTTTTGGGCATTGACGGTGTTTTTGGAGGAGTGCGAGGGGGAAGAGCGTGTTGCGTGAGTTGGGAAGCTGTGAAGCATTGTATTCCAGGCCTAACTCATTTTCTGGAGACACTTGTACATTTATTTTCAAAAAGTCTCATCGCGGTAAAATTAATCGCCCAGAAATAGATAACAGGCGTAATGTTTTCAAGTATCGGAAAATATTCCTATTTTTCGTTAATTTTCTACGTCAGAAAATCCGATTTTGAATACAGGAAATGATCAGCTTTTCAACTTTAACTCGCTGTTATTTCAGTTGTAATAACATTAGCGTAGAATGGTTATAATAATAATTTTTATTGACATCATAATTGAAAAAAAGGAATCAGCAAACGATCCGAGAGAAAATTTATGTATTGCAGGTGTATTTTGCAGGTGACGTAAATACGCGTGAAGCGGCGTAAGAAAAACTTAAAATAGGTTACTTGGCAATTAGTTCTCGGTTTACGGCGTTGAGGAGATTCATCGCTCGAACGTAGTTCGTGCATACGGAGAGAGAGCCTGCTAAGAGGTTTTTTGGAATCCAAAAAATAAACTTTGTGGCGACGCACACCATGTACTCCTCGAATTAATCTCTGCCTCACCACGTGGAAGTCCAGCAATCAGCTCAGCGCTTCCGGCCAAATTGATTTAAATTCCCTACCTCGATTTCGCAGGAGTATTACTTGGAACGGCGTAGAGAAGAATACGAGTACGTTTTTTCATTCCTGCACCGTATTATTTTGAAGTTACACGTTGCTGTTATAACCAGGAGATACAAAGGTAACAATTTGCATTTATTAGTATACTACGAATTGAACCAGAGGGAAGATTGCAAAAGTTAGTTTCCTTGCTTGCATTCTATCTGGGATTTAAATGCATGAATAGACGATACGAAAATTTTCGAAGAATTACTGAATATTTGCATTATAAATGAGACAATTAGAATGATTTACTAGTTGAAATATGACTTTGTAGAACATCTATAAGTATGTCAAGAGTACAAGTAAAGAAACTTGAAGACTTTATACGGCCTGAATTGTGGTATTGGAAACTATGGAGAAAGAAATACGAAGAGGAATCAAAAGATATGTAGATTTATATATGTCGTTATTATTTTTATTTACTAAAACTTGTGCATATACAAGCTGCTTACAAAGTATCTTTATAATATCAACTATACCAAAACATTACATAAATTCCAAGATATGATTTACCTTCTTCCCACTTAATTGTATTCTCAATTCATAAAATATATGATATTTTCACCGCATTTTGTAATAATATATAGACAATTTTTCTTTTTGGATAAAATATTTATACTTTAAAGCAGTGTTTCCCAAATTTGCGAGTCCGTGGACTCCTTGATAGAGGAAAAAACTCAGGGACCCATTCTCAGTTACGGCATGCGCCAAAAAGTAAAATTACGAACTCGTATTTTAATTACTTTTAATTCAAAGGAAAAATATTCATTTAAGAAATTCGCACAGAAGAAGGAATTTCATTAGCAAAATTATATTATAATTGTCAAACACAATGTGATATTTAATGTGAACTCTATTTTTTGTTAAAGATTCAGTTAACTCCTAAATATATCGTCCCGGAAAACATTTTGGAACCTCTGCTTTAAAGAAACTTTGCGGATGCGAAAAAATAGTTTATTTTACTTCTTATTGAGTATGAATAAATAACTTGTGGGCAGTGTATTTATATTTCTCTGTGATGTTTTAGAATAAAATTCAGCGTGATTTTACAAGAAACCATAAACTATTCCATGTATAAAAATAAAATACTCTCTACATGTAGTACCTCTCTATATTATACATTTGTCTTTCCCATCTTTAAAACATCTGCGCATATAGATATATAAGAGGATATTTAAAGATGGAATTGAATGAAGGAATGAAGAAATTGCACATTAGCTGAAGTGTTATGTAATGATGATGAAGGTTAAACGTGACGATTGGACTGAGAGCTCACGTAATAGCGTGAAATATTTTAAGGAAACAGGATTGCGAAAACCAGTTTAAAAATTATAATAGCATCATTATCATCCAGACTCAAATCATTTAACAGTAGGCGGTTCTATTACGATCTGACACCTGAATAAAACCTAATCGGGAATCCCAAGTGAACCTCAATGGCCATTCCGTTCATTTTACAAAACAGAAGTTACACATCAATTCAGGTGCTGGCCAGATGTCTACCACAGAAAATAATAACTTTGAAAACGCCTCGCTGTTTTTATCACTTTTAATCGAAACGGGGAGCAAACATTTACGGTGAAAAGGATACAATCCTAATTCCGGCACAAAAACGTTTCGCGAAATAACGCGCCAAAAGTGAAAGTTACGGAAGATATATTAAGCGCATCGACCGAAGGTGCCAAACGGAAACATTTCAGGGGAGAGAAAAAAGCAAGGCCTGGAAATTATATATATATATATATATATATATATATATATATATATATATATATATATATATATATATATATATATATATATATATATATATATATATATATACATACATATGTGAATGTGTGTGAGTGTGTGTGAGACGTGCCATTCAACCGCCTTGGGGAACTCAATGGAATGAATTCGCTCCTTCAAATTTGGGGAAATAATCGATGGCGCTTCAAGTGACGATATCCTTTAAAGGGAGATAAAAGGCCGTTGGAGAAGGGCATTTTTTCCGAAGAGCAAGAGAGCGAATTTTTCCGAAGATCGGAGTTTGGCGAAATGAAGCATGGCTGAGGCACAAGTTCGATGAGCAACGGAGCGGAAGGAGATCGGAATGATGGGAAGTAATCATGGGTCGAAGAATAAGGTATTAGGTCTTCTGCAAGCAGCAAATGTTAGTGAGAAACACGAATAAATTGGTTGGGAGAGCGACAGAAAATAACGAGAGGATGTGGATGCTGAACGGGATTTTGAAGGATGCTCGTAGGGTATGATAGAATGGTTGGAGGCCTCTGAAAAAGCTACGACTCCTGAATAGAGGCTGTGCTAAAAGGAAATCATTGCAAAACGTCTACTGATATTATTTTGTATAATAGGGGGTCTATTCAATGAGTGGTAAGCCCTCACCTTCTGAAAATGATGGAGAAACTGTTTTTCTATAAACAATACTTCTCTTATTTCACGACATTGGAATGCATAGGTAAAACATTGCACTATATATTTATTACTAATATATTGTAAAATTAATTAAATTTATTTTAAATCCATAAACCCACAATAATCGTGCATTTATGGATTTAAAATCAAAATCAAATTTGAAAAAAAAATTACCTCGAGCTTTATCTGATCCATAATATTGGATAAAATTTGATCAATTCAAGCAAAAACAAATAGTCTTTTAGGAACTCTACTTGAATTTTATGTTTTAGCGTCTTAATTATTTTTTTTCAATTTTAGGAGTGTTTAAGTTACGATTATCCTTGATTTTTATAGTAAATAACTATTTCATACTTCATAATAAGTTCTTTAACTTTTGATGAGGGATTCACTAGTAGTAATAATTATGACAAAAACTAATTAATAATCATAAATTGATGATAATGATACCTTACCAAATGAATCAACATTATGACAAATGAAGCATCATCACCATATGCTTTCTATGTTATGCTGATTATTTCCCTTATTACTGAAAAATTATGACGGAATCCTTTCTTAACTGATTTCTTATATTTTCTCGGATATTAAAGTTGGACCGTAATAATTCAGTTCCGCAATAAGTTCGTGCTAATTTTAGAGTACCCGTATTTCCTCTACCCTTATAAAAATATACCAAAAGAGTAAATTAAGTCAAAATGTGTGTCAAAATATTATCCTCAGTTTAGATTTAGAGGGATTAGCATTTCTTCATCCAATTTAAAAATTGTAAAAGGCATTCAAAGTCATAGCAATTAAAATGGCATTAAATGTTTCGTTTTAATAGTTGATGATTCTAATTTACAGTGCCTTGAATTAAGAGAACATTGAATATCTGCCCATGAGTTATTTAGAAAGCTTTCCTAAAGCCCACTATTTAGTCCCAATCGACATCATTGAGTAAATCTGTTGTACAAACGAATAGCTTTAATGATCCCTATTTTGATTTAATATCCGATTATTTTAATTATATCCCCCAAATTCGTTCCAGGAAAATTAATTACTATTTCTTCATCTTTTCTGAGAAACCCTGTTACAAAGGAAGGTTTTTCCGAAAACATGCCAAGATCCAAAACCAAAGAGGAAATTTCAGTTTTAAGCCTTCATTTACATACTTCCCACCAGATTTATTTTATTCATTACGAACTAGAATGTATCGCCACATACATTTCCCAGAAGGGCTTTCAGCTGGAAATTAACAAAATACAATGGAGCCTAGATAACGCCTTTTACAGGCCAAACGAATCTCCAACATCGGTGAGATGCGGGTAGCGTCACTTCACAGAGTAAATTACAGGCTATGTCAGGGAAAGCAGGAGTGACTGTGTTATCTCTAAAATATATTTCAATTTAACGAATGAGCGCCAAAACTATGAAACACTTAATGCTTCTACTTGAAGGTATACTTGATACGTAACTTCAGATAATGGTTTAGCAAGGCGAACATAAAACAGCGATGTCGGAAAAGTAAAGACTCCAAAAACTTTATACGCATGCTAAACAAACAAAGCAGAAAACTCTATTGCTCATTTTAGATTACATTTATAGGGAAATTAAAGTATAAAATCGTGACAGAAATAAAATAGATCGTCTTTTGTTAGCAAAATTTGGTATATACCTTCAAGTAACGATTACGTGAACATAAAATCAACGATGTAGGTAAAGTTAAAACGTTTCAAAGACTTACACGCATATACAAAAAAAGGAAAAAATTATATAGCACATTTTTTATTGCATTTTTACGGAAATTCAAGCATAAAAATCGCCAGAGAGATAAAAATTTTCACCTTTTGTTAACATATTCCATTTAACTTCCCTTTAGAATGCATTCCCCTTTTACACAGGCTTGCGCTTTCAACGAAATAATGCTAGCAATTTTTCTGTTAATTGGCCAAAAACATAATTGAAAGTTACACTTCAGAAAGTAAGAAAGTCATTTTTTCACGACATTTTTTCCGCTCGGCTCGGGCAGTCCATCAGCAAACTCTGCTCCAAAAGCAAAAAGGAAAATCAATTCCAATTCAATCGCACGGTAATCGTAAATCCCAGTAAATAGATATTTCGAAATCGG
This sequence comes from Sympetrum striolatum, assembly GCA_947579665.1. Taxonomy (NCBI): domain Eukaryota; kingdom Metazoa; phylum Arthropoda; class Insecta; order Odonata; family Libellulidae; genus Sympetrum; species Sympetrum striolatum. The sequence continues at coordinate 80,669,647 of OX388346.1, forward strand.
GACAAAAAATTCCCGCAAATATCCCGGACGAATAAGAAAGATAATATTTTTTGCTGTCCAGGAATTGAGGAAGTAGAGCATTAATTTTGGCACAATACCTATCGATTAACGATTCATCGGAACCATCGAAGTGTTCTCTCTTAGTGCCACTAATCGAGGTTCAACTCTCTCATCCATCCATTGCCGTCATAAACACGGGAAGGGAGTGGCAATGGTGGTTTTTGTGCTTAGAATGTATGTGCACACGATGTATGGATCAATCAATCTTCCATTGTATTCAAGGTATAAAAAGTCAGATTCTCGAATGACAGTAATTGTAATCTATCTTTTATAATCATAATTTAAAAAATCAAGTGCTTAATAGCCTGCCAATTCCTCGCAAACTACTGTTTCAATAACACAGTTATGTGTGTATTAAATGTGCGGAATTCCTTTCTTGCTTTCTCGGGTTATTGGGAAGTAAGACTCGTAGCGCCGACAAAGACGACTTTTGGAGATTTGAAACATCTAATTCATTAACAGCCGTGTGCCAAATTAACTTTCTTTACAGCATTTTGGAGGAAACTTTTTAGAAACTTCGCCCTATCAAATTTGCAGGAAAATGTTATTATGGATGCATAATTGCACAAACTTTATCTCTCTCAGCCTAGTCATCAAACCTACATATCAGAGAAATTTGATACATAATTACAAGCCAAACATAAGAATTATTTGTTTAGTATAATATTCCTGCAATCATAATATTGAGATAAAAATCTCTATTACCTAGGCCAAAATAATATATTAGCTCAGTTAGTAAAATTATAATTTATGGGAGAAACTTCATAATCATTTTCACGAAGAATTTGAAATTATTAACAAATAAACCAATAACTAAACTAGCTTTAAAGTTGTAAATTAATTTCCATGTTTTCTATGTATATATATTTCACACATTTTTTGTTTAATTGTTCGGGATTGGTAAATAATTATTCTAAAGAATGATGCCACTATCAGAAAGAATTTTCATGATGGATCGAAAAAGGGTATGAGGGACTAATGAAAAGCAACAAGTGTATCGCATATTCGATGGAAATCAAACAGTCCGTCATCTTCAACGATTAGAGAAAAATCAATATCGCGTTTGCTCACCCTGAGAAGATAAACTCCTCCCGTCAAATATCAAGTTGGCCTCCTTCCGACCGAATTGACACGCCTTGAAAAAACGAAGGAGCGATCCACTTTGATCCCAATCACTCGCCTGGCGCTGCAGTTTGCTCGAGAGCCTTCCAGAATGCACCATCGAGCCACTAGATGAAATAAATGCAAATTTCACCAACATCCGCGAGCGTAGGCGCGAAAAATTGCACAACTGGATATGACATAGTTTGAGAGCGGCCTCTACGTGCGATCCAATTTAAAGCGGAGGCGGAAGGAACGGACTGATGAAACTCCAAAACCAAAAGAGACTGGGACCTAAAAAAAGACCGTGAGGGACACTTTAACTGAAAGAGAGTGGGGCCTAAAACAAGACCGTGAGGGACTTTTAAACCGAAAGTAACTGGGATCTAAAACAAGATCGTTATGAACTTTTAAACCGGAAGAGATTGGACCCTAAAACAAGACCGTGAGGTACTCCCAGCACATAATCAGCGGTCACTTTGGCGGAAAACCGTTGGTGACGGAGCCGGCGATGATGGGTTTTGACATTTCCTAAACGGCCTCTCATTTAAGTGCGCATACTAATGGAAGGAATTAAAGTGCGGAGGGATTCATCTGGGCGTCGGAGGGAAATGAATGCGACAGAAATGGGAGGCTGTGGAATCTTCCGTGGAGACGGTAGAAATCAGACGAGATTGGATTGGCTGCTGGGAAAGGAGAACAACAATGCTGAGTCGGAAAGAGAAGAGGGAGATTGACAAGAGGAGATCAAACTGAGAGTAGAAGGGAAAAGGGAAGGTGAGAAGAGAGAATTGGATAGAGGGGCAATGAAAAAAGGGTCCGTTTAAAGTGGGGTAGAGGGTGTCGGGGACAGGGGACGGGATGGGCAAAGATTCGGTCGCGGTAAATGACACGGAAGCAGGGAATATCCCTAGGGACGGGGAAGGATACGAAGAGGAAAATTACGGAGACCGAAAGGAGAGGGAATTTCGCGGAATAAAGATGGGACTTCGATACGGCTAACGTACAGAATTTCCGAGGTGAATTCTACGAACTAAATAATAGACACTCCGCCGAATTTTAATAAGTGCGAGGTAGAAAATGTTCCCTGATCTAAAGCCACGTAACTATGGAGATAAAATCAGTAGGCTGAAACCATTATGGTTCGTTATATTTTCCGGGGAAATGTCGTCATCGATGAAGCATCTACGGGATTGATTTCTTTAAGCTACATCCGAGAGTTTTGGAAGTTTTGTATCTTCATAAAAGTTTGGAGCAAAAAACTTTGAAAATAAATATTAATATGTATGAGAAGATTCGAAAATAAATATACCATGCTGATTGAAAAATAAATTTGAATAAATATGAAAATATCAAGCAAGAAAATGTGCTTCGGATTCAAACAAATTCTGCTGGTGGATTTAAAAAAGCGGATGGAAAGCAATCATACTCATTCCAATAAAAACTATCCAATATCTTAAATACTCGGAAAGGTTATTACTAGCATTTGCTAAATTATATACCTGAAAAATTGATAGCACGACCTAAGTTGCGATAACTAATATTTTGAAGGCTACAAAACAAAGCACCGAAATTTAGTAGCATTCTAACAGTAGACAAGTAACAACAAATAATTTTTGCAAAAAATAAGAGTTCGTGGGATATCTTTTTCAATATCTTTATATAAAAATTTCAAGGCTGGCAAGAATGTTTTACGAAGAAAAAGATACTGTAGATAGTTTTTAGCTATAAAATATTTCCTAAAGAACACAAAAAATACATTCAGATTCTATATAGTGATGTTATTAGATTTCAAATAAGATGATTGAAGTTGATTAAGGTAATTAATAATTTTCGATATATAGAGGCAAAAATGTCCAGGTTGGTAGGAATGCGTTGTATAAATTAGAAGGAGCTAGAAAACTATAAAATATTCTATGCCTATTTTCTTCAAGCCATATTGTTGTTGGTGATTTGCTTGCATCCTTGCTAAAACCGCCACAATGGATTTTTTCCATACCAGTGTTTTATGGAAGTAATTTCATCCCATAATATAAATGACACGGAGGCGGAAGGAAAACCATTTTTGAAGTGGATGACTCCCATAACCGCATTTCCCTCGACTCTCATCTTCCTTTTCCAGCCAAACAAAATCTACTTTTTCCTATTATTGCTTCCATATAAGAGGAAAGAAGTTGTTGGAGGAGAGTTTAGACAACCGAAATTCTCGAGAAAGAAATGAAAAAGGATCACTTGTGAGAAGAGGGACTTTCGAGAGAAATCCGACCACGATTGAATTGAACGCCTTCTCCCAAATGTATTTCCACATTCCTATATGTGTACGCACGAGCAAACGTAACGCCAAAGCACACTTCCTCGCAAACAATCAATCTCATTCACCCAACTGCGCGGAAACATGAATATCGGGACATCGGCATTGTAAGGTACCGAAAAACTTGGGGAAATGGTTGGAATACTGAAAGGTCGTGTTCAATAAGGCGGAGAAGGAGAATCTGAGGAGCGAAAATAGAAAAGTTTATCGAATGCTGCGGTACCGTAATATGCCTAACAATTCACCCATGGATATATTTATTTATCTATTATAAGGGCTGACTGAGATGTAATGCCTCCGCCTTCATAAAATGGGCTTTCCAGGGAATATTTTAGTAAATCAAACGCAATTTAATTCTTAGAATGTGCTTTTTAATAACCAATATTCATCATTTCACATATATATCAGAAACCTCTCAAGGTATTTCATTTTCTACTCGGAAGAATTACAAGAAAAGGTAAAAAAGTGTTACGACAAAGCAGCGAGCGTCACTCACAATCAGTGCTGCAAGATGAAAATCTTTACAAGGTAGAAGATGCAAAAAACAGAGTAGTAGTAGCATTGTTAAAAGTGCTTCGACATTTCGCACATTGGCTCCCTGCAAAAAACATCCTATATTTAATAAATTAAGGTAAAATAGTTTCCCAGAAGGTACAGCCAGTATTATGAGTCCTTCTTGTCATCATTATTATCTTCTTGAAGTCGCTATTAAAATATTTTTTTTCGGCTAGCGATACGCAAAAGGTAATCGATTTGGGAAGTAGAGTCATACTGTATGTATCAACAGCCATACACCAATAGGTAGATTTCAGGGTAAATATATAGATGTATCTTGTGAGTTTGGGGATTCAATCTACTTATTTTAGGATTCTTGGTAAGTTTTAGTATTCATCGGATACTTCTATAATTATATCACCGGAGCTCTAGGTAGAGGAAAATCTTTTGTTTAATTTCCTATCAGTATTGTTAAGGGCTAGGATAATACGAAACCCTCTGAGGTGTGAGAGGTTCAGAGTATTTATATTCATCATGGATTAATGTTATGAAAAGTGTTATACATACGAGAGGCGTTTGGTAAGGCAGTGGCATTGACACAAGATCGCGCTCGAATGGCATGTTTCACTTTTTCTCTGACGTTAAGCATTTTATTTGTATTTTCTCTTAACAATTCGCCTGGAACAGTTACTTAGAACATCATTGAGAGCATCCGAAACCACAGAAGTGTGAGAGAGATGGGGAAAAGCGAATTCCGTGCATTGATAAAGCACTACTTCTTGTGTAAGAAAACGTTTATGTGGAATCGGCTTCGTCGCATGGTGTAACTCACACGTGGTTCACTAGATTTCGTGGTCGCACGAGCACAAATTATGACGATCGTTCAAAGAAACAGCAAAATCCACGGCACAGCGTTATACGACTGCCGAGTGAAGATAACTGGGATTGTATTATTATTTTATTGGAAATCCGTTACAAAGAATTGGTGAAATAATGCCGTCATTTGGTGATAAATCCCACTGTAATATTAGAATCAGTTCTAAGATCCTGTTTTCATTTCAAAATGATATTTTAAGTCCTGAAAATATTATTTTCTCTGTTACTATTTATATATAAGTATTCTTGTCTTGTTTCTGTGAGTTATTTGTCCTAGATTTTGATTTAAAATTTTGTATCATGCAGCAGCGTTATATGTTGCTAGTAATATTAAATGGCAATTCTGTGTCAGTGGCAAGTGAAATTCTACGGCAATGGGGTGTGACAAAGAATCCCAAAATACTCCCATCTACAAAATTCACAAAATACCCGAACTGAGAGAGAAACTTCAGAATTCGGATAGGACTCTGAGCGGGGTCCTTATCTATTCTTCCTTCCTTTCTTTTTCTACTCCACGGCACACTTTGCTATGTATGTGGCACATGGAGAGATTAACATTTCGTAACTCTCTTTTCGACTCTTAATTCAAAATGAAAATTTCGAAAAAAAGTTAACATTCAATCAATTTATAAATTTCTACTGTAAGAAATAAATACCTACCGAGTAAACCAACAGCCACTAACGGCACGACTTTTTCTCTTCCATTTCTTTTTCTAAATTCATAGCTTATTAGTCATGCGTCTCTAATTGCTGAAAGGATTTAAGTTGATTTTTCTCTTTTTGTTATACTGTAAAATTAAATGTTAAAGTATAGTATATGAGCACTGAAGGGAAAATCTAGAAAACGACAAATATTTGTAAACATATTTCAAGCATAGGAAATAATAAATATTTTTTTCATAAGGAAGTGAATTTAACTTTTATAATCTGAGGACACGAACACTTACTTATATACAGGTGAAAGAGTTTGTTAGATCGTCTTAAAATATTAGTGAGTGAGCCATTCCACTATTTCTCATAACTAATCTATAAACCACTCACTAGTCAAAACCAAGTTCATAACTATGAAATTCGTAGTTATTTATTTTGAAATATATTCTTACCATACTGTGATTTTGGAATCTTCATCATCATTATCATGATTGAAAATTGGAAGCAGTAGTTTCCTAATGAGATCACGAAATCGTGAGATAGTCTAAAGGCTATATTATGGAACAAAACATCATGCATAAAACGTCGTTTATGACCAGACCTATTTTACAACGCTATCTAATATTTAAAAGATAACGACGAGAACGTTAAAAAACGAGATTTCAAAAGTAAAATTTGTTGTCTCTAGGGAAAATTTTGGAAATAATGAATTTTGTAAATGTTTTATCTTTTAAAATGGTTTTTGAGGTTGGGATTCCAAAACTACATCTTCAATTGTAGTAAGACGTTCATGTCCCACGCAACATCAATTTCTTTGTTACGAGTTAACAATCTTCAACCAATTTAATATCCCCATCTCGAGTCTTAAATGTTTGCTTGGAGGTCGAAGAGACCAAAGTAGCTCAAACGAGAAAATATCGGAGAATTTTCCCCAAACCGGTTGTTTGCGCGCACCCCGGTGAAATACTTGGTAAACTTTGTCAGTAGCTCCAATTTATTAGGACTAACACGGCTTGGAATGAGCCTCGAATTCCAGCATGCATGATTCACCGGTCGCCGGTGTTTATCCATACAATATTCAGCTGTTACGGACTTCGTCGGTTGGGAAACTATGGCCGAAGAATGCCATCGCTGTGCCTCGCAACTTCGGCCGACGCAGACGAATGGCCTTGACCAAGATTGCGACGTCAAACACTCCCGAACTTCGTGCGCCACCTAACAATTTCCGCCCCACCGGGAGCAGTTTTCGCGAACTTCACTCAACGCGGGTCTGTCGCTGAACGCTTTTCTTCGAAAAGCGGCGAAGTGCTGCTGGGGACCCGCAGTTTACGATTTATCACCTCCAAAACACTCCAAACATAGCGGAAAAAGTATGACTTGCGTCATAACGTCGGCAAAACTCTCTTTTTCCGTTTCGAAGCTATCCGTTCTCCTGCAGAACGTACAATGGATTAAATCAATCGGGACCAGACTTCTGAATTGTGTTTAAGTCTTAGGTCACGGGCATATATTTTTGGAGCCTCTCTATTATTACGACATATCTTTACAAAAGCTTCCAGGTCCTCAAAATAGTTTTTCGGAAATTGTCTAGCGGTAACTCATTCTACTTGTCGTGTTCATAGCTCTCCTAATTATGAAAAGCTATTAATTTCAGTAAGATTGCATTATGAGAGTAATTGCAACAATGGCTTTTCTTATTCGGCAGTGACTTTTCTTATGAATTCGTTACCCTAATTCTCTGAAGTGATTCGTACACAAGTGTTTTTGCTTTCATATCTAGGAGAAAGGAGTATTTTCAATTAACTAGTAGGTTAGGGAAGGGGACAATCCATATTTCCTTGTGTTATAAATGTATTTAATGTGAACTTATTTTTGTCCATCCTGTTGATGAATCTGATAATATGAATGATTTTAAAGTTATGAATGATGCTGAATAATGACTATTACTTTGATCTTTCTTTAATGAATCTTAAGAATATGTTGCTAAATGTGTCATTACCCTTTATTTACGTGAGTAAATAATTTATAAAATGTGCCTTAATCCTCAACTGAGTCTCTCCTTATTTCAGTCAGTAATTGCTATTTAACCTATGAAAGGGTTAGCGAAACTTTTGCGTGGCAGTGTGGTACCGAAAGATTCAGTGAGATTATGATATTATCAATTTTTTAACGTCCACGATGCGATTAAGATCTTTTTAAGACTTAAATGGTCGTTAGTTATCACTATTAAGAAACAGAATCCACGTTTATTTCATGTAGAGCTTCATTTCATAAGTGAATAATGCAAAGAAGATAATATCATAGGATTTTCGCATGCCGAAAAAATTCTAGCACTTCCCATTTTGGGCACGCGCGCCATAGGTTCGCTATCCCCACCCTATGAGATATTAGAAGTAATTAGGGATGAGTTTCATATCAGCAATAGAGCTGAAAACCTCACAGATTGGTAATCCGTAAATAATTTACAACCATAGGCGACGTGTTGTAGAAATCCATCTCGTAGAATTGAATACATATTTTACTTCTCCCATAAAAACATTGGAGATTGAAAACGACTACTTGAGGAATACGATTATTTTTCAAAAACAGGTCGTTTTCAATCATAAACTATAGATTTATTTTCTGTGGAAAAAGTAAAATATCGATTCATTTTTACGTAAATTATTTTTTTAGAGAATCTGAAACTATATATTGTAATTAACTGGATGTCCTGATTTAAAAAGTTGCATTAAATTGCTTACAATAAACTCAAAAGCCTTACAAATTACCTCCCTGTTTTTTCCGAAACCAGTGGTAACAAAGTTCGGAGTTCCACAAAAGACGGCTATATTGCAGATTTTAATCCTCTAAATTAAGTCGCGTCACTTCAAAGAATTATTTTTACTTTCTCCATAGACGTAGTATAGAAAAAGTATTGTTTTCATAAAAAAAATCGACTTCGAGATTTCAACGGAAATACATGTTTTGGGGTCCCTAGAACACTTTTAACCATTTTTGGAATGATGTCTGCGTGTATGAATGTGTGTATGTCTGTATGTATGTGTGTGCTTGCGGGCGCCCTAACGTAAAAACTGTTGGTCGTATCAATACCAAACTTCATATTGAATTGAATATTGAACTGTGGTGGGTGCTGTCAGAGTTGATTAGGAATTGGAGTAAATCGGTTAACCAAAATTCGAGCTTTATTCTTCGAAGCAAATTTCCGTTTTTGCAAAATATCTCCACAAATGTGATATTTAGGTATATTCTATTATTTATAAACTTTTTAGAAAATGTAATTTACTATAACTTTTGTATGAAGCATATTTTATTATCACTGATTGTTCAGGAGTTATTCGTGTAATACTGTTAACCGGAAGTTGCTGATTATGTACATTTTGGGCGGTCTAACATGAAAACTACTTGTCGTATCAACATCAATTTCATATATAGTATTTTGGTTGGTGTTGTTAGAGTTGATTAGTTTTTGGAGTAAAATTGAAAGTTGATCTTTATTCTTCGAAGCAAAGTTCAGTTTTTGCAAAATATCTCCATAAATATAATATTTAGGTATATACTATTATTTATAAAATTTTTAGAATATAAAATATACTATAACGTTTGTATGAAACATATTTTTGTATAACTGATTGTTTATAAGTTATTCATGAAATACTGATAAAGCGGAGGTTGCTGATCATGTACTTTGTAGGCGCTCTGGGCGAAAGGCCAATTTCATCGTTTTTCATCAAATATGTCCCGAAAAACATTATTTTATAATATTGTAATATATATAATTGTAATTTTGTATATAATGTTTGTGACGTAAAGATATTATGATATAAATTAATCACTTATCATCCAAGTTTAGATTGAATTCGTTCGAATTGAGTTCGAAAATACTGTTGTAGATAAATATTTACATCTTATATATGGAGAAAGCCATGTGCTGGCCACATCAGATATTTTATTTATATATTAATGAATCACAGCTATTTCAAAGTTTGTGTCAATGACGACTGAAATTTTGCTCTGAAATTTAATTAATCGCTCAAAGCGCTGCCCTCTCCTGCAATTTAACTCCTAACGCTTCAAAACGAATTTCCTTCGTCCGCACTTCGTGGAAAACAGGAAAACCGTTCTGTAAGAATTGCATAGGTATGTCACTGTAGAATCGCTGAATAGGAAAAAGTAATAGTAAGGAGAGGGACAAGGGAATCTAGTAGGATGAATTGGGTTGCGAAGGGTGTCTGTAAAGGTCAAAGAGGAGGTGTTTGTGAGACGTATGGAATCGGAGTGGAGGGTTGACTGGGATGCTGGCAACAGCTGAATTCATTAGAGAAATGATCAGAGAATTCGGATCGAAGGGGGAAAGGACAAGAAAAAAGGTACTCGTATTAACAATGTGATCGTCGGGGGAATTTCAGAGGCTAAAATTCCATGAATTCAAAGAAAATCGTTTAAAACACTCAGTCTTCTGAGAATTTCCCTGAAGTTTTCTATCTAGCTTTTGATTAATGTCATACTCCCACGTAAAATCAAAATTTGACAACCATTCTTTCTTCGCGCTAGACGATCTCGTTCGTTACTGTTCGTTCGGTATTTAGTGCGTCTTCCGAGTAGGAGTTGGAGGCGTTGTAAAGCACGAGTTTCCTTATTTTTATCTCACTAGGAGAAATTCTGATTCATGTGAACTCTTTAATCCCTTCCATGTAGCGACGTTAAAATCCTTTCACAATTATTTAATTCATATATTTAAGTTCGAAAGTACAGTTATGATAGAACTAATTCTATGGATTTTATGCAAAATAGTCTTAATTATAATTTATTCCATATGAAATACAGTTATTTCACCGTTTATCGAAAATGACTTGCAATGTTTTAGTGGGAGATGTTACACTTTTCATTGTTTCGAACAAACTCCCAGAATATTTTTTTAAGAATTCATTCATATTTATTAAACAAATGCTATGACGTCATATGCTAATTTGCAGAGGCAGCTCTATCTTGTATAATATAATCTAAATCGTTCCTAACAAAAGTTTTCTCATAAGACTGAAAGTGCCCAAAATGCGTAAGCTTGGAATAATAAGTTGCTCTTCGTAATTCTAAGTTTCGAATACGTAATAATTGCGGTGCAGCTTATTGAGTGATACGGTATCTCCTGTAGTATTCTAAAAACAAAGGGCTCCAAAAATGTTTAAGTTAACTAATTAATTAGAGTTACCGAAGGATTCTTTTGGATGAATTTTAATATGCATGATTTCAGACATTTGCCCCCTTCCTCTCTCCTATAGGCAACTTCCTTAACACCAATGTTGTTGCGAGTACAGTTGTTTTGAATAAGGTATAGCTGAATGGTTTCAATTTATAAAATTTATGCATATCAAAAAATTCAAGATAGTAATCCTAATGAAAGATGTACCATATATCCCTAAGCGTTTCATTACTTTATCTGCCAATTGTAATTTTGTCGATAAATATTGAAATCAAAAAAGTAACCTGTTTTTTCGAAAATAAATGCAGATTTTCAAAAATCCCTTTGAAAATTCCTTGTGTTCATTTTTCAAAATTATTTAACAATCCGTATCTATATTCCACTTTTAATCGGAAAGTTATTTTTTTCTTTCAACAGCCGTTTGCATCAACGGATTTTGTTATTTGGCAGTAAATTCTTTTGAAGAAGGAATTAAATAACAAATATTAAGTTAGTGCAGAAATGCCACGGTTCCGTTTGAGAGGTAGCGTGCTCATCTATATGCATTCCATTCAGGGACTATCTCAAAAGAATCCGCCGTTAAATTCAAGCCTTACGCAAGCAAAGCATTTAATTTGATTCTTTTTTGTTCAGTTTTAATGGAAAAGGCTTTTCATTCATCGGGAAGAACTTGATTCATTCACATAAATGGGAGTGGGATATTTTTGGAGTTATCTCATGCTTTTCTGAAAACTTCAAAAAATTCGTAGCAAAGAATTATCATAAAAAATCGCAGCATTTCAATTAAACTGGGATTTTATAGGAGTAAAAATTTTCAATTAAATTCCTGCCTCTCAAATACTCGTATTTTCTTCGTAATTGAAGGAAAATCTTGTTCCGATCGTTTAAAATATTAAATTTAACTACATTTTCAATTGTATTCACAAGAAAGCTTCAATCGGCCGTTCATAGTTAAACATAAGCCTTTAGTCTTTACTGAGATTGAGAGTCAATTGTCACTTCTATTTACATTTCAATACTAAAGGAGTAGGCTTTGGTCACCAAGTATTGATGGGACAATACTTGAGTGAGCTCGGTAACTCATACAGATAAGAGTGTGTATCATGTAAGGCAACTAAATTTAGGAAAGCGTTGAAAATATTATTTTAGAAAATAATGAGTTTCTGAAAACTTCATCGAAAATGAAAGAGAAGGAAGGGAGATTATTTTCTTTTCCAGATACTCGGACAGAAAGAAAGCCAGACCGAGGATTTTATAGAAAATATACAATCGAAAAGAAATTATAGATTCTAATCCACAAAGTACTTACGAATTCGAGATGCATGTCACCCGAACCACCTTGGCTCTTGAAAATGCAGTAACAATATTAAGAACGACAAAGTTCACATCTATCGATGCATTAAAACACATGGTTAAATTCGCTAAATTCGGGACTAGAGAAAAGAAAATGAACTTGTCTAAAGACGTCATATTTCAAGTATTTTGAAAAAAAGATATCTTTCACCAGTTGTTTAAGAACGTAGAGTGATTTAACATATTATTCCATCGCGATTTGTTTTCGTAAAATGTATCTATCAATTAAATCTTTACTGAAATTTATATAGATGAAAAGTGCATTATTTTATGAGGAGGTGCTTAAAAAAACATGTAAAGAAATTCCAGTCTATCTAAGAGTTTAATAACGAAGAGCCGCTGAGTTTTGATTGAAATTCTAGCTGCAATTCTTTACTACATCCAATACTGAGGAATTTGTACCGGAAAATTTAAGTTTTTGAGACTGAAAAGCGAGGATTTCTAAGGAAACACTACATCTACAAAAATCCTCTTATACATTTTTCGATTGTCACGGAGTGGTACTCGAGAAGTGAAATCAAATCCGCCTGTCCAAAAGCATGAAAAGGACAGAATGAAAGGATTTCCACTGCAGAGATTTCTCTCTAAGCTCTGTAAAGAGTTTCAATAAGTCGTACTTAAATATTGATTCCGGATATTTTTATTTCCAAGGTTTCTAAAAGAGTTCAATTTAGTATAATCGTAAGTCCCAGGATGATAACTATCATCTAGAAAATTCTCTAAATTCCCTCGAATATGTACTAATGGGTTAGAATCACTCGGAATGTTTCGAATAATTGAAAATTGCGTTGCAAACCTTTGCCACGCAATTTTCTATTATTCGAAACATTTTTTTATTTCATATGCACGAAGGTTTGCGGCAAAGCTGCACGACTTTGCCTCAAGAGATTTAAAAATATTTTCTTTAGTAACTCTGTGAATGGACAATATAATAAAATGCTCTTTAGCAAGTAAAATCACTAGGTCAGCGTTATGTACTTTGAGTAAAGTCATAATCACAGAAGAGAAAAAAAAATTGTAATCTCTCCACACTTGCTATTAATATGACTTATTTTCTTAAAATTGTAGCATATTTACGTGGTTTAAAAGTGTGGGAAGATTTAAAAGTTTTAGTTTTAATTTTTATTCTCTTCAGTGATGACCTATAGAAAATGTAGATTTCTTGGAGAGAAAACGATGTTTTTTTCTAAGTCTTCATCAATGTATACATACAAATAATACCTAATGCGGCGTATAATGTTCTATATAATATCACAAAATAAGCACTGTTATCAGAGACTTCAAATTTTGTATTTTTTTTAATATATCAGTTGGAAATCGACTCTATTTCAGTCAGCATCTACTCCGTGAGCAGGAAAGTTTGTCTGAAAGATGTTTTGCTTAAAATTTCTTAAATCATTTCATCATATTTCATAAATCTCGAAATCATAAAATAAAAAGGGTGATTGATTTCTTAAATTTGTGAAATAATATTAATAAATTATATTTTATTTTGGCGAGATTGAGACTAAAAAGTCTCTTCTTCCATCTAACCCAATACATGATTTAACTCAGAAGTAACTGCACTTGCTCAGACACATTGCACCGGCGAAGTGGGTAGGAAAACTTACGACGTGTAGTTGAAATTCTTAGAAACATAAGCAACCGCACTTTGCACTGAGTGCTCTAAGAGCTCTATGAGAGGATCTAATGAGATGAATCGTGCATCCAGTGAATTTACGCGCAAGTACGAGTCACGAGAAAACAATCAGCATTCCATTTTTCAACGGTACACCATCAAAGTACGTGTTAAACTCAGAATATTAGGAACAGAGACTTCCAAAATGCTGGAAAGAGAATTATTCTTACGATTCAGAGACGAAAAAAACACACCTTCAAACATAACCATAGCATCTTCCGAAGAAGTCTTGGTTGAGCAAATCCAAGGTCAAAGACCACGCGTTCATTCGGTGTTCGACGGCACCTGGATTCTCCACCACGACATTGCGTCGACCCTGATTTCATCGTAAGGGAGTCCTGACCAGGGAAAATGTGCAAACATTGCCACAACCTGCCTCAAGTCCCGGACTGTCTCCCTCCGATTTATTTCCGTTGAAACGACACCGATTCGAAACTATTGCTGTTGCGAATCCCGGAAAAAGAGCTCGTGGAAGCGTACCAACAACGGAAACATTGCTGGGATAGTTGTGTGGCTGCAAAAGAGGGCTGTTTCGAATATTATGAAATACATTAAATAATATATTTATGCATTAAGTTTTCTTTTATCATCCCGGATGCTTTTAGGACAAATCATGTGTATCTGATTATAGGTTAAACGTTAGATAAGACTTACTCGTTCGTCATAATTCTACAAAGTAAATTTTTAAATTGATACAGATGGGAATTAGAGATTTAAATCTCCAAAAGCCGTCTTTGTCGGCGTTCCTCCTCTTACTTCCCGGTAGTCGGAGAAAGCAAGAAAGGAATGCCGCACTTTTAAAGATACCCAAAGCGCCTTTCAATGGCTATGCCACCGTCCTCAGGGGTCATAAAATTGGGTACCTTTAAATGTGCTTTATTGCTTTCTATGACTACCGGGAAGCAAAAGGAGGAACGCCGACAAGGACGGCTAATGCAGATTTTAAACCTCTAATTCATTAACAGCCGTGCTCCAATATTTCTTTCTTTACAGATGTGAATACCAAAATTACATGAAAAAATATACGATGCGACTATAATGAGATAGGAAAATGAACCCAGCAATATTACCTCTTTCAAATAGTCTGACAAAGTTTATAATTAAAAATATCATTTTATCGCAGAAAATAAGTTAACTCTATCCCGCACAACAGTAAATTAATAAGAAAGTATAAACAGACTCATGCCATATAGGATATTCAAAGCAACATATAGAGATCTTAAGCTCTATAGATCCAAAATCGATATCAAATCCATATCAATAGGTTGGTGAGAACAAAATTACAAATACTCTTTACCTGATTATGGCCGAATTGTTGGAATCGGAACATTCTGATTGGACTTTCGGTTTCCTTTGGTGTGGGTGCGATGCTTCTATACATTTGCTACTGTACTCTGCCACCTGCGTCATTGCAATCTCTTATTTTGCCATTGAAAATGGGAATTCAATTCTCCGAGAGACGCAGATGTTTGGGACGCAAATGCTCTAGTTCCAATTTCTCCTCGCTGATAATAAAATTCTCTATGGACGCTTTCAAAACGAATGTTTTATAATCCCTCCGCCATAAAAAAACTCGATTATAATTTACGATTTATTTGTATTACATCCATTTACGTGTATTGGAATATAGATGCTATATTTTCTAACAAAGAAAACCTTCAAAACCATTCGAGAAATAATCAGATTTTGCAAATGTCATAAAACTTTTCTAATTGAGCCCTGGATTCTTGTCGTTGTCTTCTCTTAAATACCATTTGTGATCTCGATTCCGATGACGTTATACCAATTTCACTGCAGGAAAATTATTTGTGAATCTGTCAGGCACTGCTTCTCATATTTTCTGAGTTAGATTCCAAATGGACTCTTCTTCCTTTTCTTTGCTTGTCTATTTTTTATTTCCACCCGTTTCTTTTCCATCCACTCCATGCTCCTAAATTTGGCTCTCCACTTCTCCTCCTGCTTTTATTCAGCAAGAGCTCCCAATTTATTCCTTTGTCGTAACTATTTATATTTACCTTAATTCTTGAGTATATTTTCGTATATCAGCTTGCTCATATAAATTCCAACAGGCTCTTCTCTTAACGCTAAATATTATATCTACTTTCTACTAATAATCCTACAGTCACAGGATGAAGAATTTTGCAGGGGATTCTGTATAGAACCATGCGTAATTATGCGGAAGATTCCGGAAGTTATTACGTTAATTTACCTCCAATTCTTTATTTTTGTTCATTATAAGGAATTTACCTTTCAAAGTGATATCACAACTTCTCATTTTAACTTCTTGATTTCTGGAATTCCATTTTCGTTCCATATTTTGTTGTTGCTATTCAGTTTCTTATTATGCAAAGACCTTTACGTATTAATTTCAGTCTCTCCTGATATAATAATTTCATAATTTGCTGCTCAAACCTCAAGAATAAACGAAAGTTAAAAGTCAGTGAGAATGGGACTCGAAGCTATATCTCATAGGAGCACACTTTCATTGGTATTTAATGAATTCGGCTTTATTTAACCTATATGAGGCTTTTAATCACAATGCTTCATATAATCTGAAAATAATAGTAATAATATATGATTACTAATAAGTAAAAGGTTCACACAAGTGAAATTAATTTACATCAACCATCAGTCATCTTCATTAATTGGGTAGTGATAATAAAATAGATTTAATTTTAACATTTCAAATTGTTTAAGAAATGTCGATTTCCGTATTTAATGAGCTACTGTACCGAAAATGAGTACCGAAAGATGATTTTTCTTATTGGCTTCAATTACCAATTAAAAATAACATTTATTTTTCGTATTTTTTATAAAGAGAGATGCTTGAATTATCCAATTATTGAAAAAATGGATCGTTTCGGGAGAAAGAATAAAACAAGATCATTAAAATAGACCGAAAAGGAAAGGAATGTATAAAAGAACCTTTAATTATAGCCTCAGTAACCATGAAAAATTGATGTTATTAACAAAATGCTTGAATAAATTTAAGATATTTTACTGATTTAATGTTACCGTTTATATATAAATCAAATCATCTAAGTTTTAATCGCTCGGAAAGATTAAAGCACTGGTATATGCAACTCAGAAAGATAAAAAACCGTTGTATAAAACACGTTTAATCTTAAAGAGAATTTGGGTGGCGAAAATATAGATATGACTTTGTGACTCCATAGAATATTTTTTATGTTATTCATATTTTAGATGTAAATTTTCCAGATACTATTTCAAAAAAATGCATCCTATTAAAATATAGTGAAGTGCGCGTAAAAGCAGATTATAATATCCCCATGAATAAGTCTTATCGTTTTATCCTGTTAGTGCAGACTAAAAATCGTTCTTGGTGAAAGTTCGCAAATAAAACTCTTCGTTGATTATATGATCCGATGAGGTATTCAATGTTATAAGCTATTGGTATAATTTACAAACCTACTTTCATTTTAATATATCCTATTTCATGTACGGATATAGCTGAGCTTTAGATGTGGAACCTATTGCAATCCCCCGTAGGTATGATTATGCTATCTCTAATCAGAAGTGACATAAAACCTAGAGTGAAGCATCTAAATACGAACCATCAATGAAATTAAATAACTTTTAATAATAATCATACAGTAGAATCCCGGTAATCCGGACACTCGCTAATCCGGACGGTCCATTGGGAGTCATGCAAACCCGCAACTTCTTCTTGTGAACATATAAACACGCATATTAATAACAAGAAACGAGAGGTGGACAGACTATTTGAGAAATTTCTCCATCGGCTGCAATGATGTGATGGAGAGCGAAGAATTTCGTTTATTGTGATAACACATCTAAGTTGTGATACTTTTCTGAGACAGCATATTTCCATTAGAGAAATGCTTAATATGTGCAAGACTAAACAATTTCGAAAGACAATAAATTTTCAGTTGCAGTAGGGTACCACTTCTCAAAACATTACGTTCATTAAAAAGTAATGAGAGAAGAGGCGTAAGAAACAATCTTCCCCTTTGATAGACGTCCAATGAGGATGACCATGCATGGGCTATAGAGTTGGTGTTTATAAGCGAGAAAAGCTAAACAATTTTAAGTTACTGTGTTTAATCAATGAGAAAGTAATTAAAGCGAGGATTAAATTTATGCCGTGTGTAAATGTGACTGGCAAACATAAGCTTCCTCTGTTTGTTGTCGGAACAGCCAAAAAACCCCGTGCATTCAAGTCAGTCACGCTACCTGTGTGCTATCGAGGGCAAAAAAAACGCTTGGGTCACACGAGATATACCTTATGTAATATATAGATGCATTATCTATACAATATAATTTTTTAGAAAAAAGGTTTTTTACGTAATTTTTTAAAACCTCGCTAATTCGGAAACACCGCTAATCCGGACGAATCCCGGTGGGAGCCAATGTGCGAAATGACCTAAGCTGTCGAAGCACTTTTAACAATACCACTACTACTACTAATCCGGACGCCTATGTGCCTGAATTCGTCCGGATTACCGTGGTTCTACTGTACTATTTATTTTCTCGAATCATACAGTAAGTTAAAAGGAATATAAATTATAAAGATTACTTCCAAAATAGTAACAAGCAAAAAATAAAGATGAATACTATGAAGATGATACATATTATGATAATTGTAAAAATATTATTCGATTGGGCTATAATTAAGAGATAGATAAATAGTGTTTGTCCAAACGATCTCATCAAGCCAGAGTTTCTAATCCAGTAAGGTAGGGAGTTCTAAATTCTTGAGCTTGAAATCTGGAGAGAATTTAAAAATGCTTCTCTGAGGCATGGAATTAACTAGTTGGTTTGACCAGCTAATGGTTATTCTAGCAGATTTTTATGCACAGAAATATCACACATATAGTTAGACTCATGGTTTTTGAACTCTCTTCTTGTATTAGGGAAAAGCCACAGCAATCGGTGACAAAATTCATAACGTTGATCAACTTTGCGAAGGCTGAAAATATACCTAGCGCAAGAGTTTCGAAGTTGCAAGAGTTTAAGTTCTTGCTCACCAGTTAAACAATCATATACGAGACAATAATAATCAAAGGCTGGAAAAATTTGAATTTAGACATGCATTTTTTGAGTTGAAAGAGGAAAATAGTAACTGAATAATTTTAATCGATAAAGTGTCAGTTTGATTTTGATTGTATTTGCTACACTTCTTAAATAAACTTGTTAATACTCATTTTGTCTCGATTGTTTTTAAATAATAAAAATGATACCTATCTAAAGTTTTGTTGAAGATTAGGGGTCCTTCAAATTTTTTGAGGAGGTTTTGTGAATTCTAAACCTAAGGTTAGGAGTGAAGCGTTTAAAAATCACAGATATAAGTCCTTTTCCTAGTAGTTTCTTTGAAGAGCGAAAGTGAAAAGCGCGGTTGATATTGATCGGACCCTTTGCGTCATATGACGCTGTACCATGTGGGAGTTAAGGTTCTTCATATGACGCACGAGGAATCTGTGCTATTTGATACGTAGGATTAGAACCTTCATTATGCATCGGAATCAGGAATGCGAGAGTTTTCGGTAAGCTCTCACTTTACCTCACGCATTTCATTTCATAACTTTTCCTCTCAAAGCTGAGGCTAGAGTTTCAGCAAATTAACACATTTATACCTCGACTTTAGAACCCATTACATTTACCAGGCTCTCGCTCAGCTCCAATATTAATTGAACAGGAGTTGTTAATCATTTTTGTTGACTGTTGATAGAGCATTCAAAAATATTTTACATTAATTTCCTCCAATTCCAAAAATAGCATGGGTTGACCATGAGGACCTTCTCATGGACTATTCAAATGAAATTAGAAAAAGATTTTGATGAATATTTAATTAAAAGTGATTATGCGTATATAACTAGATTTTCATATTCACTCCTCTAATCTTATTGTGCGATGTATTCAATTCATTACAGAATATGTTGATTGTGGCTACTGTATATGTGAAATAAATGATTACTATTATTATGCCTCCAAATCAATTTATAAAAGGGCTTATTATGTTTCTAGGCCTAATAATTTCAAAGCATACTCGGTATCTACGAACTGTAAATCCTGAAAATGTTAGTGCCAAAATTATTCAGAAGTACCTTATCAATTTCATTCGACAGCTGTTCCTTAGGGCCTGGCCGAGAATCAAACTCGGGACCCCAATCACTAAAGGGTGAATCGGATATCCAAAATATGTGGCCAATGAATCATCAATAGAGAAGTTTAATACATTTCGGTACTAGTGAACAACTTTATCACCATATTAGTAGTAATTGATTGTCTAATAAATAGTAAAACTAAACTAATTTATAATATAAACAGTTAAGGATTTGCGGAAAATCCATGAACTAAAGATAGCATCACAATTACATTAACGGAGTTTAAAACGGTTCACGCAGTGTATCTTTCTGAGATGTGAGTTATTTATAACTGCATTTCTTTTTAATCTCACTCTACTTGGTAATAAACAATTCACTTGCGTATACCAGCGATATAACACAGACAAAAATTTGGCACTTGTGAAAATGTTGTTTCAGAAAATGAAAGAAACTTTTCGTTTTAGATGAATATTGCGGAACAAGTATTACCTCCTTTTTTTCTGTTTTTACGATGAAATTCTTCATAACGATGCTTCCTCTGCAGATTTTATACAGAAAATCTCGTCACGCATGTAAATAAATTATTACTGCTCTTCATGTGAATTTTGGCTCTAACTTTCTTGCTAACCGAGTTAAACATAATTCATTTACATAATTAATAGCCTGGTGCAGAGTTGTAAACTCAATTCACTTTAACTGGTTTAGCTAGACGATCGTGAGCGACCTAAATGAATGAATTCAGTTAGTTTTCAAGGGCTCTGAGAAATTGATGAGGAATAAAGTGTTTCCAGATCTATTCGAAAGTTCTCACTGTTGATTTATCGATAAAATCGGTATTCTTCTTTTCTTTCTGTAAATTCCGATGATAATTTTCCGCTTATACGAGCAACAAACTTAGATGAAATTGCAAATTTTTCTACGAAAGCTTTTCTGCCGTTTATAAATTTTAGCAGTATACGCTCATATTATCAAATATTAGCTGAAATGTCTATTGATTCCCTATGGAGAATTAAAATTGATGAATTATAGCGTTGGTCTTTATAGTCAATTATTATAGATACAGGTTCACCAGGAACTCTTTAATTCTTATGAGGGCTAAAAGTTCACGCATATTTACGTAGTGCAAGGAAAAATGTGTCTAGATCACGCCCCTGAAGCTCCCCTATGCTGGCTGTACAATCGGCTGACGCCCTTAATGTCCGCAGCCACCAGATGGCAGCACTGAAGCTCGCCCTTTGAAACCATACTCTCATATGGAGTAAATGGAAAACACAGCACGATTATGATACTTTTTCCCTGTTTTTCTTTGTGGGAGTAGTATATACGAAAGATGGAATTCAGAGTTAGTGATTTATCCATTTATAAGTACTTAAAACAATTGAATAAAATGGGCAAATTAGTAAATCCGAAGAATAAGTGCAGGTTGCCTTCAGGGCACACCACAAGTAACTTCGTCGCTGTGAAAACATTATTCGTAGATCAGCGAAGTGCAATGTATTCTGCTTGGATACACAGAAAATAATTGATCCTTAATAAATTACCAACGTTACATCTACTTTCAACTAGGCCTTTTAAAACTAGAATCGCAGGATGCACATGGGTGGTCTGAAAAGTTTCCGACATTTCAACATTTCTTGACATAGTTTCTGAAAATGTTCTGAAGATGTCTGAAAAATCTGGGGTTGGAAACTTTTCAGACCACCCTCGTATATACATTTCCTGAAAAAAAATCGAAGTTCCCAGAAATAGTCTCCAGGAAATTTGCGAAAATCGGGAAGGGATTCAAAAAAAAAATCTTAAAAATCGCGACAATACATTTTAAAGGGAAGATATTTGCCCTGACCTAGCATCGAACCAAGGATAATCGGCGAAGATGTCATTTTGATTTTCGTTGGATATGCACGGCTTCTAGCGATCGCTCGATTTTCAACTATCGACTTGAAATTTTTACGACGTTGTGGCCATAACGTGTAACCGCCAGAAAAATTGCAATTTTGAACCTCAGTGTCATGGGTTCGATTCCAGAGGGACCCAAAGTCCCGATTTTTCCCATTTCAAAGCATTGCTTTGATTTTCGGGAATTTAAAACAATAATTCTCGGATATGTAGAGAATTAAAACTCAGGGAGCCGTAGATATGGTCAGGATCTTTCGATAACATTAATGATTTTTACAGAAAATATCCTGGGTTCGATGCTAGAACAATGGAAAAATGAGCCCTTTAAAATACATTATGGTAGTTTTTCATTATGTTTTTGATGCTCTTTTCGAAATGATAGGAAGTTCATGCTTAGCTAGAAGATGTATGGTAAGAATTGATTTAAGAAAAAAAATTAGGTAAGACCGTACTATTCCTGTGCTCGATGCCAGAGCACATTATCTTTTCTCACATAAGGAATGTATGTAAAAAGTAGGACGTCGTTTGAAGCAGTTGCAGCCAATATTTCTGATTGAATTTTCAAACATAGTTAGAGATGGTGATCTAATACTGTGATGGATAGAAAGTATCATGTTCGATGCCGGGTGGCAAATTTGTCTCCAATTTAAAATGCATTGGGTTAGTTTTTCATTAATTCTTTTGATGCACTTATCGAAAGTACTTGCTTAGCTAGAAGATGAATATTAAGACTTGGTTTAAGAAAAAAAATTAATAAGACCATGCTGTTCCTGGGTTCGATGCCAGAGCACATTACAAATCGTCACATAAAGAATATATGTGAAAAGTATAACGTCGTTTGAGGCAGTTGCAGCCAATATTTCTGCTTGAGTTTTCACACATAGTTAGGGACTACCGTGATCTTCTGTTGTTCCGCATAGTAATTATCACCAGAAAGACCCGTGTTCGATGCCGGACGGAGAAATTGGAGCGAATTTTAAGAATATGTTCAATGCCTTTTCTAGTTTTGAGGACCCTCTCGATATGAAGTCGACTTGAAATTTGTAACATTTTACTCGTATTAATATATGAATGAATCCAGAGAAGGAATTATATATAATAGATATATTTATATGCAATAAAAGAAAGCTTTGCTCAAATACGACAAAACAGCAAGTAGTGAACATTTCTGCAGTACTTTAAAATGGACATGTTTGAGCGAAAAACTTACAAGGATGAATTTTTCTCGGGGTTTGTTAGCGTCGAGAAGAATTGGTTCAGGACAATTGGAACCATTGAAGCAAAAGGAGGAAGCTGGAAGGAGCAGATCCCATATGGTGATCATTTCGTGGAAAAAAATATTAATATCGCAAATTGTCGAATACGACTCACCCGAGGTGCTTTGCGATAGAAAGAACTCAACGGAGCAGTTGAAAAATAAGGATTCAACATCTCGCCATGCTTAAAAGGGAATTATGGAAATACATTTTTCGTGGAAATTTAGTGCCGGACGACTTTTCAAAATTCATTCATTTTCATTTCTTGCGGCGTTTCTGTTCTCGTCTGCGGTTCATTCCCAAACTAGATGTGGCAGGTGATTGGAGTGGTTTTTGTTTGCTAAAAGTATTATTTCAAACTAATTCTCTAATAATAAAAATAAAATAAAATAGAAAAACCATTTCTGATAAATATTAAAATTAAAAAAGAAAAATAAATATAAAATAGGAAATAAAAATTAAAATAGAAAAACCATTTCTGTGATTTTTTTCTTCTCAGAAATGGAAAATACCTTCGTTGAGCTTCGCAAAATTTTTATATTGGAGTTACAAGTTACGACTCATATTCGAGATATAAACGCAATGTGAAAAAAATAATAAGGAGCAACCAACAGTGAATATTATACTAAAATATTCAAATAACGCTAAACAAAAATTGAAAAATATTCAAAGCAAAGTTCAAGTTAATTTACATTATCTTCTAGTACATGCATTTATTTACCTCGTTTGAATGAAAATTCCGTAAGTATACCTGCTTGAGGGTTCCTAATCTAAATAAAATTTAACCTAGTTGCAAGATTATAAAAATAAAATACATTACATATTAAATATTTTATATGTTATAAAATATTATGTGTATTATATAAATACGTCTGATAGTCACAAATATATTTCATAGTTTTAAAACTAGTACAGTGAGCGCGAATACCTTGAAAATGAGTTTGCCAGAAACAGCAACCTTAGATAAAAAATTAATTGGTCTCCGAAATTATGCGAAAATTTGATCCACGAAATAATTTCAATGTGTTCTCCCATTACCATGACTCCCCTCCCCTCCTCCCATTATGTCGTGTTAGCTGATTAGCTGTTGATTCTCTCCGGGGAAATACCAATTTATAAATACCATTCTGTGGGCGGCTTAATGTATTTTCGATAATTAAATAGGAATTCAATATTGCGACATACAGTCGATGAGAAGCCAAAATAACTTTTCAGCACATTCTGAAAAAGACTAATTGGAATCCTAAGATAGCGATGTAGCGTAAGTAGTCAAAGTAACAGAATAGATGTGGATAAAAACCTTTTGCACCTGGAAAACACATTTTGGCGCATCGTTATTTATAGAGCAATAATACTTCGCCACATGATACTGGCACATAATATCTCACGTTTTTCAAAGGTCAAATTGGCAAAATTTGGCCAAAATCATTGAAATAGTCTTAATTCAAAAATAAGCGAACGGAAAGAAACTTTTAAAATTGCAATGATAATAATAGAATCACTAAACGCATGTTCAATGTTTTCCATACTTCTTGAGGCAGTGAATGTAAGCAATAAAGGTTTAGGATGTAATGTAAATCGAACCTCGAATATAATTCAATCTTCAATCATGCAATGCGTTTAAAGATGAATACTTTCTAAATAACTATTCATTAATCTCGAATCTTAATCAATAAAAAATCATTCTATAGCATGACTTAAATATTTATTTTACAGACGCTTTTTGTGTCCGATAAATTTCAACAAAACTAAAAGTTTGACACAATATACATCATAACCAAAATATCACTCTTGCACTCGCCTCATCATGTAAGCTACTCGACTGAAACTCTCATCTGGCAGAAAGTACACGATTCGCTCCTGGAGGAGTCGTGCACGACTGCAAGTAGCTTCAACGCTGGTTCTCACTTGGTCGAGTTCAAGACTTCCAAACTCTGAACTCGTGCACTCGACCCATGAGTAAACCCCGTTTTGCTCTCACTGCTTCGTGAGATATTCTCGATATAGCAAGCAATTAGTCCTTTCAAAAATTATGGATGTTATCAAACAATGGATAAAAATCTCCGGTTAAATTTTCGAAAGACATTCAAAAGACTTCCGCTCAAGCGAAAAGATGTAAATGAAGTTAATCTTTGATAGGAAAGTCAGAAAGTGTTTGAACAGTAATTAACCTTGAAAAAAGACTTTTCTAAGAGGAGTTTCCAAGAGCATTTATACGGCTTTCTCCTCTGATACGCCAACTTTAATTTCTGCGTTTTATCTTGTTTCAACGGTCTTAGAGAACCCTTTATAAGCTTTAAGGATTACCCTGGTATATATTCCCTGCGTGCTCTCAGATCCCGTGCAATCTAGATATTTTTTCAAAACATAAGCTCCTTTTTAGTTTTTTACCCTTTAAGTGCATGAAGGGAAAATGTCTTGATGCAATTTGATATCTTAAATATCAATGAAAAATCAAATTGTCATTGATAATTTTTTTAACTACTACTTCTTTATGTGACAGTCGTGCATCTATTCTCAGCATATTTAGCTCATGATATTCTTTTGACAACGATTAATTTATATATTTCCCTACTTGATAAGCAACCACGCGCTTCAATTATTGAAAATAGATTATTTTATTATATTCTTGACTTCTCCTCTGAAACTGACTCATCGATCAGTACAGATTATCTTTAAAGTCTCTGAAACCTCTTCCTCTTCTATCTCTCCTATCTTAACTATCTCGGATAGATTATTTATAAATTAATTTTTGTTGGTATATTGTTATTATCTCTTAAGTATATGCAACACTCTCCGCATTTCATATTACGCCGTGTTTAATAAATGTGACATTTCGTTTGTAATTGGAGAGATTTGATCACTTTAAGCAAATTGTGATAATTTCAATAGCATAAAAACACGAAAAGTTATAAATTACAATTTTAGATTTGGATTGAAATATTTAACACGTGAGCCGTCATTGGCGTATCGAAGGAGCATATTAGCACCAACAGCATTTCCTAATCTAGCTTATTACCATCTTTAGTACTTCGTGGAATAAAGAACCGATAGTAATTTTATGTTCAAGCGATAAGTTTCTGGTTATTTTCTATCCGAGATCGCGTTCGTTGTTTATAGGAATTAAAAGATTACATACTTCGTCTAAACGTTTTGAACCAATGTATTTCTCAAAACGTCCGCAATCATAGCCTTCAGTAAATTTAACAAGCCCATGAGATACTATTTTAGCCGTAACGCTACTAACCAGCCTAATCTCCTTTCACGAAACGAGCGGCTTCTTTTTTGAGCCTTCTCTAAATTTGAGATCAAACCGACTTCATATTGATTGTGAATGAAACAGTATTTAATTTAGGTAAAAAGGAATAAAATTGCTATTTATTTGACTCTAGATGGACATCCCCTCAGCGTTCTTCTACTCAATATTTGAATTTCATTAGTCTTTATCGCATCGCGAGCATGTTCTTTGAAAAATAAAATACCGCTAAACTGCATCTCTTAGATATTTATTGTAGCCTGCAAACTCTAAGAGGTTTCCTAAAATTTTATATTGTGCGAGAATAACGTTTTTTCAAACACGCGGAATCCATAGCAAAGCGTTCCTTTACAAGCTGTCAATCTTCAAACCAAGTTGATTAGTTCTTCAGGTCGCTACTCGGGTGAGTTTTCTGCGACAATACAACCACTTCTGAGCTTCCGAGAAAAAGACTTACGAACTGATTGCATATAAGCTGCTGAGAGAATAATCCGATAACACTGCTACAAAGAGAAAAAACATGCTCTCCGCATTTTCGGCTTAAATCTTTTAGTCCTCAATGATCGGAATTTATCGAGTGTGCTCTTTTAGAATATTAATCAACGAAATGTGCAAGCCGCATTCAAATCCCTACTTAAATGGAAAGGGCTGCTAAAGAAGCGGAAAACTCATGAATATGTAAATTAAGTGTATAAGGCTGTAATGCAGACCTCACACGTTTATGGATAAATGTGAATTTTCTATTGAATATTATTAATTGCAATCATAAGGCGATGCAAAAATTTATCTCGGATCACAATTTTCGGAACGTATTACTTGTAACATTCTTTATCTATTATGTTTTCCAGGGTATCCATCTAATCACTCCCTTAAACCTTAAAATTTTTTGTTAGCGTTTCTGAAGCGTACCGTTTTGTTAGGGAAATAGAAATTCAAAAATGTTGAGTAAAAGATTATTAGTAATCCAAAGGAAAATTTCAAAGGGAAATTGGATCTGAAAAACATAGCTCATGCTGAGCTAATGAAAATACGGAAAATGATCAGATATTTCACAAAATTTGCAAATTTTAATGAATTGAAGTTTTTAACATATAAAACGGATATTAAAACATTTTCTTTACGTTTTAAACGCATATTTTGAATCTTTTTCTGGTTCATTATTTGAATCGACTCGACGTGAGTACAATTTACGTCATTCATTACTTTGACCTCACCTAATTAGGTGAACACAATGAAAGTTATACAATTAAGCATTATTTTATGGTTGGCTGCATGAACGAGCACTATTCGCTACTAATATTTTGCACACTGAAAGAACAAAAAGCACAATAAATTCACACTTGTTCAAACAACCCTCATACCTTTGAATATGTAGCAAAATACTCAACTGTTTAGGTTTAGTTTACACCAAACCCCAGAGAAAGTATGGAGGAACAATATTTTTCATTTTTATGTGTTTTAGCCAAAATGCCAAACTTTTAAACCGTGCTCGATCCCTAAAGGGTTTATATTTAGTAATTTGCACCGAAACTCAAATTACCAGTCGAAATTCAGATGAATTTTCATCAATTTTATTATATATAGTATTAGTATCTCTTTTACGTTACCGTGCAGTGGCAAAAATTTAAAACTGATAAACAAGAAATTAAGTTTTTGAACAAAATTTGTTCTTAATTGCTGATCTGTCGTCCAGTATTCAAAGAGTTTTTAAAATGTTCATATTTACCAACCGATATATGTTTAAATCCCAATCCTTTTGAGCAAATTCTACGAATGGGTGGTTCCATAGATCTAGCAAATGAAAATATTCTCGGATGTTTGCATTGCGAAACGCGTTAAGATCAAAGGAAGCCTTAATTATAACGGATTTATTTGCGTAGTGTATTATAGTACATATAGTAGTATTTATTTACTTAGTATTTTATAGCATCTAGTATACTTGCGAGATGTATGAAATTGGTTTCTTCTAACATCTCGTTTCTATGCTATAAAAAGGCTTTATCCGGTGTAAATTACTAATCTGTCAAAGATCAACGAACGAAAGGGTATTATCTCCATCTGTCATTCTCTCTTCCCTGACATCTCATCGAATGAAAATCCCTTTTGTCAAATGATAAATCAAGTCATCGTATCCCATATTCACCTTCCCTTCTCGAATGACATCTTCCACCTCTGTCCTATCTTTTGGTAGTTACCCATTCCCTTTTATCGATCTCATGCTATCCTTCCCCTTATCTTCACTTCTCGTCCTGTCTCTTCAATTCTAACACACGTACGTCTCTTAGTGTGAGGGCTCCTTCGACACAAATTTGACAACGTGCAGTTTCTCGGTGATCTTACTGTGAGGAATCCTGTGTGATTTGTTCAAAATGAGAAATGCAACAAAAAAATATTTGAAAAATAAAGACCTGAAAAAGGAATTCAGATACCAGTCCACACAGCAACTCAGGTGCAGAATATTATTCAACAAAATTTTCTTTTTATGCCTCTTCTTAACTGAAAATCTCCGGAAAGCTTCCTAATTTTTTTGTTTTGTTTTCTTAAATTGATAAATAATCTATTTTACTCATATTTGATTGTAGGAGGCAACATCCACAGTTCGTTCGGAAGATAAGATTGATTTATAAACACTCTTACTAGGTCATGGTCACATTTGACCCACCATTTTATAAAAATTAAATGATAAAATTTTCCCATCTTTATATAGTCGATCATTTATAGCTATTATCACTTTCAGTTAAAAAAACACAATCAGATGGCGTCCACAGAATATGAATATAAGTATAATATCCGTATTCTGTAAACGCAGTCAGATTGTTCTTTTCCCCTTTCAAATGATCATGGATTAGTTCCACCGTAAATCGCCAGAGGTCATTCATTACTATTACTCAAAATTCAGAGCATTGTTAAGGGATAATCCTAATGCAAGGGCTTGGGTTCAACTCAATTCGACATGATTTGTTTGATGTAATACCCAAAACCGAACAAAGACATACAGCGTTTAATCCTTCAATCGACCATCCATTTCAGCGATTCAGGACATTGCATGACTGCGCCAATCTTCAGGGATACAACTCCGCTTAGCATGCTATTACTTCGTGATGAATTGACTATTTATTGCTGATTATGTAAGCGCATATTACTACAAACATCGCTCTGCGGGGTGAATTTCAAAGAGCGGTTTGCTAGCGTGAACATTTCTATTATGAAATACATACTACACATTTGGTGAAACGTCCTAATTCTTTGACTACGAAAAATTCGACATCAATGCTCATTGGACCCCTACGAAAGATGAAGAATCGGTACCTGTGATGCATAACCATATCCGTTACACTAATGAAAATAATTGTATAGTAATCAATATAAGCTTTATGTGGTCCAGCGATATTTCAGCAAAGTGTTGATATGCTAAAAAAGCAGAGTCAGGTGTTAGACTACAGTTACCAGTCAAGTGTGCTTACCGGTTGGTTTTTGCTAGTAAAGAAATGACCAGTTTTGCAAATTTCCTGGTTCGTATACGTAAATTGCTACCGAACAAACTTCCATGTCTACGAAAGACAGAAAATAAACGCACGAAAATTTCCAACGAAAAGACGCTGTTTAAATTGCTTAACCTTACAAATGATGTAAATGGAGTTAGACTTAGCACTTTAAAGCGTTCGACTTATTTTTCTCTTCTCGTACAACCTTTGCTTAAACTTGTTAAACAAGTGAAAATGGAACTTGTCTCATGTTATTCAGACATTATCATTATCATTATTAGTATTAATTATTTTTATGAAAAGTCAACAAAAATATGCAAGGTAATAAAAAAGAAACAACAAACACGGCTGTTAATGAATTAGAGGTTTAAATATCTCCCAAAGCCGTCTTTGTCGGTGCTCCTGGTCTTACGTCAATTCGTGAAACTGATTTCTTTCAAATCCCACCGCGCCTGCTCACTAACACCTCCATGCGTCACAGGAGATCACCCCTTCCACAACACCACCCACACAATGTACGCCCCACACCTTTCAGATTTTTCTTTGTATTTTAAGACCCTTGAGGAGGAAGACATTGTCTCCGAAACGATCTTCGGGTATCATAAAAGTGCGGAATTTCTTTCTTGCTTTCTTGGACTTCCGGGGAGTAAGACCAGGAGCGCCGACAAAGACGGTTTTTGGAGATTTCAAAACCTTTAATAAAAATAAATACCTAAAAAAATGTCATGGAGCATTGAGGCGTGTTCAATGAGTTACGAGAAAGTATTTTCATATTCAAATATAAGTGTATCCGAATTCCATATATTCTGAACTAGATTATTATTTCACCTAAATTAACAGAATAAGCGATAAATAACGAATGGTACACATCCTTCTGATGCAAGAGAAAAATACAAACGAGAAACATTTCGGTGTAGCCGGGACTCAAAACTAAATCTCCACATTTGGAAGGTCGCTCAAATTATTTCAGCTAACATGACAGAATAGCCTCCTTTGATTATAAATAAGTTAATTCCATTAATAAGTTAATTAATAAGTTAGTTAATAAGTTAATTCCATTAAAAATAAGTCAATTATTATTAATATTTTGAATAAGGACGAGAAAACATTCTATAAAAATAATTTTTGGTGAATGGCGTTGACATAAATGAGCTCCGATCAGGAAATTTTCCTCTTTGCACACGTATCGCAAATTATTTCGTTTTATTCTACGACCTCGATTTGTACAGCTCCCCACAAAAAAATCGAACGGTGTAGCCTTAGCTGCATAAGATTAAGGGCCTTTGAAATACAGGGCTTGGCAACACCGTATGGCCAAGAGATAAGGTTGGCTCTTATCTGAGGTCCCAGGGAATGCTATACCAGCGATTTCTGGAACTTTTTCGTTAAATAGTAAGGTATTATATTTTGAAAAGGGCAGTGGCTGAAAGTTGGAAACAGATTCCTCTCTATTTGTTACGAGGAGACCCAACATTTTCCACCTGCACATCATTTCCGGATCCCTTGAGTATTGACGACTACAAAACATTTATATAATAATATTTGTTATTAAATTGAAGTATAAATCACGTTTCATTGGTCAGAATATAAACAAGTTATAAAGGTTCATTTAGTAGGAAACCCTCAGTTATAAAATGTCGTTCGTCGCTGTTAAAAGATTACATCATATTTGATGTAATCATAAGGATTTTGAATTTAATCAAAGTATTTCTTCTTTGTGTTATTATATCGATGCCCACAATGCATTAGTATTTGATTTCATTTGATTCCATCTCAATGAACAGCCATTTCAGAACCTCTATAGGGTATCCAATCTTTTATCGGTAAGGTATAAGTTTCTGATCAAAAGAAAAATCATTTGCTAAGGAGGGGATGATAAAATGTTATGATATTTAGTATACATCAGAGATTCCCAAAGTGTGATCCAAAAATAATTTTGCGGGTCCGCAGACGCTTCAAAAAAAATTTGAGGATACCCAAATTTTTAAAATCTGAATTGTTAAATCTGAAACACTGTTGCCGATAAACGGCGGTGACGTCTTAAACTAATATTTTTCCTTTAAACTAAAAAACAAAGTATATATCAGCTTGACTCCTCTTTCAAGGGGTCCAAGGACTGGAAAGTTTGATAACCACTGGTATACTTATTGCATTTTGTTGCTCATACATACATGTCCTTTGTACTCATTTATCTTTATTCCTCTTATTTCACTGAGTATCACTTCCATGCTTTCACTTCTAATTCAATCCAGTCCATGGCAATTAATAATCCTTTACACTGTGGGGTTTCTATGAATTATTACCGCGATCAAAGCAAGTTGGACGAAAGAAAAAGGTGGAAACACCAAAGCTCATTCATTTGTAATAAAAATACTGCTGTGTGTCGATCCCTCCAATATATAATTGTATCGCAAGTGACCACTTCAACTAATGCCTCCATCAATTGTCCCTCAGCAGCCACCGTAATTGGCTTCCGTATTGATTCTCCCACTCTATATAATCAGATATACCAACGTTTATAGACTGTCTCACTCAACTAAGCAGCCCAATATTATGGATGGAGCAAGAGAGACCAAACGATAGCTGAGGCAATACTAGTCTCTAAAGATCAAGGAAATTTTAGAGCAAAGTTTGGTTGCATTGAAGTAAAAAAGTGCCTTGACGTTGTTTCCGTTGAAAAATTAAGAATTTCACATTCAATCTCATGTATGTGTTTCGCACGTTCACCAAAGCTAAAACTTTTTAGGAAGGATAGAACGAGATTTTTATTTAGATGATATTTCTTAAATATATACATCGATTTCTGAATTGTAACATATCTAGCATTTTTCATGATGAAATTGAATCCTAAAAGGAAAAAAAAACTTTATGCCTTTTAAGGCATAACATTTAATACAAATACAATTGAAAACATTACTTTTTTAGATTCTTACTTAGGTAGTTAAATTATCCAAAATAATTATCATTCATATCGATTTGTAAGCCTGATGTACAAACTAACTCATGAAAGATTATCGGGGAAATAAACACATTTGGTTAAACTTATTTTAAACCTTGTAATAGCTATACACAAATAAAAGCGGATTTTTAATAACAGTTGCCAAATTATTAATATCGTTAGTATTGAAGCTCTTTATTAATATCTGGTAGAAAAATATCATATTCTACTTTTAATATAGCCTTATTGTATTAGACTTAAATGTCTACAAATAAATAAAAAATTATCAAAAGGAAAATTGAATTGAAGTTTTTTTCTGAAATTCTCTATGCACAATTATCTTTCCTTCGCAAAATATTATTTCTGATGATTTCCATTGAGTCTGTGTTCCATTTCGAACTACGCAACATCATTCAAATGATTGCCATGCATTCAAAATTAGGTTAACAATCCGAAAAAATCGTGCAGAATCCACATCAAATGAATTTGGAGAACGGTGTCTCGATACCGCGGGTCCGCTTGATTATTTGTGACAGCGGATCCAAACCTTCACAAAACCGTACACTTTGTACGACAAAAACTAAATTAATGTCCTTTATTGGAACTCGCTCGCATCTATATTCATTGGAATCTCTAGGAATAATGTTACTCAATATTGATCAACCTCATTCATTCCAGTCCTTTCTCATCACGAAAAGCCCTAGTGAAAAATGTTTTTCAATCCTTACCAACATACATATTTATGTTCACCCAAATATCTTTGGAATACCATTACATAAGGTACTTGCGTTGCTCTTGATATTGAAATCTACTTGTTAATTATTGCGCATTCGTTGCTTGGTAATGCATTCCATGAATACTGCGGATAGTGGAAAGATTCCAGACCGTTGCCTATGTGAAGGAAATGCTCCATGAATCATTTCGGGAAGCAATGTGTTGACTATCGAACTCATAACAAATACAGGATAATCGGTATTCATTTCTGCGTGCGGAATCTCTATTCAAATGCACTTCCCCGTTCTAATTAGCATTTGATCAGGAAGTGATGTTATTGGCGTCATATCCTTTTAAATCTAATCGTAATACCATTCTCCTCCACGAAAAATTACGTTTAAATAACAATCAGCTTTTTTTACTTATTGATTTCGTAATATTCCATATTTTAGAAGTCAGGTTTTCATTTTCTGGTACAATTTGCGGCACGAAAAATAAAACGTAGCAGCAAATAATTGAGATCAAAACTAACGTGTGCAAATGCAGCTGTAGAAGGGCACAACTAATGAAGAAAATGTAAGGATTTAGGATTAAGACTCCAAACACTTTCAAAATGAAAGAGATAGTGAACTCCTTTCAGGATTAAAATTTTAAAAACCTTAATAATTAATACGTATTTTGACGATTATCCCTCATCATTGGAAGTGAAAAAAGGGGTCTGTATTTTTTTTGTAATATTTTACTAATTTGTTTACAAATCTTTGTATTAGTAGATCTAAAGATTCACATCTAAATTACTTGTATAAGCAGATTTATAGCTTATTAAATTACTTAGTTAACATTCATCACTTCATTTCTTGGTGAAGATGCATTTTATTCCATTTGGATATTTTAAAACTCTCAATTTTTTATAGAAAACTAAGTAAAAGGTCATCCATCTAAGAACTTATTTCTCTCTGTTTGCATGGTGGAAAATGTTACCAACGTTTCATTTTAGGCTCGTTTTATAGTTAAGATCGATGTGAGAAGGCTAACTTTGTAGAAATTACAAATTTGCTTACTCTCTTGTTTCATAGCCTCAGGAAAATTTTACCTTCGATTAACCAGCCTTGTAAAAATGTATTTTCCGCCTTCCATTTCACTTTGAAAATAAATCCAGAAGCTTTATCACACAACCTTTATGCCTCCTAGTAATGATGTATTCCTCACTTTTCATCCCGTGAACCTTCTCGTACGCCTTTTTCCGCCGGTGAAATCCTAGATCTTCCTCATAGATCCCCTTATTCTCTTATCCCTTTTTTCATTCCATTTCTCCAACCTCTTCTTTCATTCTTCATCTGCCCTCTCTGCAATCTCTTGATCCTTACTTTAACCTAACCTTTTTTATCTCGCGTTTCCTTCCATCCGCCCTTAACTCCGAAATCTCTTCTCTCCAAATCTCCACTCCTCTTTCATTTCTCAAACCATCCCTCTTTCCCTTTGTATAAAACAGTAGTCCCTCCCTTCCTCTGTCCACCGAATCTCTTTGAGGATTGACTGGTATATTAGAGACGAATTTCGACCGGAAAGAGAGCACACGTGCGACCTTTTAGATAGGGAAAAAGGAATTTCATCTTCGCGGATGTTGAAAGGGCGTGTGATGTGAATAAAGATGAGAGGCATGTATAAAAAATCATGAAAAATTTTGGATGACCTAAAATGATACATTTTTATTTATCTTCTTAGACTTAAATATTACGGTAAAACCAAAGGCGGAGCATGTTTAAAGTGGAAACCTGTCTAAGTCAAAAGCATTAATGATATTTTCTGGTTTGTTTGAACATTGGTGAGGTTAGGCCTATATCACGTATGCCGGAATAATTTGTGCATATAAATCAAAACAAAAAGATAGAGTAAAGTGTGGGGAAACATTTTTTTGTAACTGAAGGTTGACAAAGAAAAAATCCACGTTGCGGGAAAACACCGACAGAGAAGGAGGTGGAAAAAAACCACGAAAACGCAGTAAAATGAACACTTTTGCAATTACCGTTATTAAATCACATAAATTACTAATGAATGAATTTATAGGACGACAAAAAATATTCGCTAGAAAAAATAACATTTACTATGCCTAAGGAAAAAAATTTAAAAACCTGAAATACATGAAAATGACATATTACTATTGAAAGAAGAATAAAAAAATTGTACACGATACCACAGGATACAGACCACCTTTGTTTCGGCGCTTGGCGTCATTATCAGGCACAGAAAATAAGAAACAGTTACATATAAAGGTAGGGAAAAGGGGAAGGGAGTATGCGGGCGGAAAGGGGAGATTATAACGGGTGAAATATATAAGAAAGAGTTTTCACGGTGGGAGAAAGGATGGGAGAAGTGTAGGGATAAAGTTCTAATTGATGATAGTTGAGGAAGGGTTTGTAAGGATTTTTAGAATGTATAATTGTTCATATTGGTTTATGGCGAGTCCTTTGTCCACAAAGTGGAGAAACTCCATCCTAAAAGAACTTCCATAGCCCTCCTCCAGCACATGCCTCGCCGTTTGGGAAGCCTCCAGGTTTGTTCAGGCGTTGGTTTGTTCCTTTCCTCGGACCGAATATGCTCTTTCGGTTCGTCCCACGTAGATCCCTGTACAGTCGTCGCAGCTCAGATAGTAGATGCCGCTTCTCTCTTCCGGATTCACTGGGTCTTTCCCGTTCCTCAGGAGGTCCCCCAGCTCACGAGAAGGCCTAAAAGCTGTCATCAGTCGTCGAAGCCTAGGTCGCATGCATTAAATCCTGTGGCACCGTGTATAGGTTTTTTATTCATCTCTTATCATGAAGATCAGCCCCAAATTAGAGGCCGAGAAATAAGATTCTGACATGTTGCTGTTTATACTCAAGGATTTTTACATGGAAACCCCTTTGTAAGGCGGAACCTGCGTACCTCCGATAGAATTCCTTATATTCCTTCAATCTCGCTTAAGAGAAAATACTATTTGAACCTATGTAAGGTGAAGAAAAAGTTTCAAGCTTTCAATTATTTATCATTGCTTTCCTTGCCTTAAAAGTTCATCTACGATCAGGAAGGAATGGACTAAGAGTGGATTAATTCTTGGCACCCGTTTTCTGCGTTTTAAGGGGTCTTCCCTATTATATTTCTGTGTTCCCACAAACGATACATTTTTCGTATGAAGCTGAGGTATTACGCAAATATGTGCTAGATAAATATACATTTAGATAAATAGATACTTAGATAAATACATAATTCGATGTATCATATATACATACATACAAGGGACTTTTTTTGGTGAAATTGGGACTTTTTAGTCCCATCTTCCATTTAACCAAAACATTCACATTACATATGATATAGTATAAAAAATTCAAATAATTTAACAAAATAAAATACAATTCTATAAAAATATTTTAAAATATACAACTATATAACAAAATGAATAATAATATAATACAACCTGATACAAAGTACAAACCTTTAAGTCTATTTAGTATTATACCAAAAATAAATAAAAATGAATACTAATATAATAATCTTATTTAAAATTAAAAACTATCATATACAACTGTTGAACTACACACATAAACATACAAAAGAAAGAAAAGAGCGAATACAAAAAGAGAAAGAGCAAGGTAGGTATACAGGTAGATACTTAGCTGAATAGATACACTGTATTATTTTAATTAATGCATTGCGATATGTATGTTTATTCGATCATTGTTCAATTATTTTAATATATTATTTGAAATTTAAATTACTTATTAATATTTTAAATTAATTGCTTAATAATATATAATATATATTAATGTATTTTGTCTGAGAAGAATTTCATGAATAAATGAACTTTCAGAAAAAATAGGGAAGGAAAGAAAAGTGAGTGTTCAATGGGCGCGTAAAAGAGACGGTGTTTGGACTGCAGAACTGCGGCGAGGCTGGGTGAAGGAAAAAATGTGGAGGCGTGATTAGGTTAATGCGGGAGCTGAGGGTGAAAACTGCCGAGCTGGAAAAAGGGTTTCTCCGGAAATTTTACGGCGGTTTCTTATCGTAAAAGGAAAGAGTATAGGGAATAATGCCGGACTGGAGGGGACTATTTTTTTTCTTGCGGGAAGTAAAAGATTTCGGGCCGAGGAGGCGGATACCAGAGGTGATGAGCCATAAGGGTTTTAATTTTTATTACGTGAGAAAGGAAAAAAAAGACTAGCGAAGAATATAAAAACCTTATGAATGAATGGAAGCGCTGAGTCCTTTGAGTTGGAAGTAACTCTACGGTGAAAAGCACCATTGATGTTGAGTAACCTCAATAACTTGGAGCTTTAAAGTAAACCCTTAAAATGCACTTGCTTTCTATGGAACGCGGAATCATCATATAATGTGAAAAATCTCTTTGAATTTTTCAATATGTCCTTTATACATAAAAATATGTGTACGAGAATAATTTAAGTAAATTATGACTGTACTGAAATCCACTGCAAATTATAACGACCTCGACTTGTTTCATCAAGGGACCATCCAACGTGTAAACATTCTTTCTAACTCCTATCATTAAAATTCTCTCTTTTAACCTATTTTAAAATGCAAAATAAATGCCATTATATTATTAATAGATATATTCCTACAGGAATATAAGTAAAATTTGATATTTTCACTGAAGGACTTAAAGGAAATAGTTCTCTGCTGTATACACCACAGAAACTTCACACGCAAAATACGTAAATCGTCCCACTTCATCAAGTTTTAATCAATTAGTATAATTTCAACTTAAAATTGTTATTTATTTTTAATATTTTTCAAATATAAAAATTGAAGTAGAATGACAAGATGTTAATGGGTTATAAAAAGGTTTATTTGGAGTTTTTATATTGAATACAATTATAATATTCCTTCAGAGGCGTAGGTTTTGATTGTATTTATTTATCAGTAAGTATCAACAAACAGCACGAGGCCAATTACAGTTGACGATATAACAAGAAGCAAGAAAAAACCAACAATCAGTGAGAACAAAATAAAACAACAAATCAACAACACAAAATTAATTTAAATAATAAATAAAATTATAAAAAAGTAATTCTCTTGCAACCATATTTTGGATGGATTTAAGTGGAGAGAAGAAAGGATCGTTGGAAGGAAGGGAATTAAAAATTGAAGGAATACGGAAAAAGAGTGATCGTTTTACAGTTGATAGACGAGGAGTACTTAGAGAGAAGGTATCAGATAGGCGAGTTGTTCTCGAAGGAACTCGGAAAGAGAGAGTAGGAAAGGAGAATTGATCTTGTAGTTAATTATATTATATAGGAAGGTGATGTCGGAGGAAGTATGAGAGGCTTTGATAGTAGGAAGATTGAGGCGATTTAGAAGATGAGAATTAGGCATGTCTTTGCAAGAAGACGCTCGAAAACGGACTATTTTTAAAAGAAGTTTAAGACACGATTGAGAGTGGAGAGGTTAGAATCGGAAGACATGGTCCATATTGGAGAGCAATAAGTGAGAAGAGGAATAACACAGCTTGAGAAGTAGGTTTCAATTAGGTAAGTAATTTCAACTAACGATCATCATCGTGAGTGTTCCACTTTTTGGTAGGTTCATGTGCACTCAAAAATCCCTACTAAGAGCCATCTCCTTCATTATTGTATAGCTAATCCCACCCCTTATGTCATCGAACATCTTTTGCCTTTGTCTTTCCTTCTGTTTTTACCCTAAATTCTACCCTCAATTACAGTCTTTACCAATCCCTCTCCTTAACCAGAAATTCTTTGCTCATAAAATATATTAAAAATTCATTTTAATTTTATAATATTAAATAGGAATAATTTGAATCATATATCTTCTGTGAAGGAAATTAAGAAATTAAACGTTATTAAAGTCCTAGAATCTGATTTTTAGAGCAATTCTAAATCAGCAGTATTTCTGAATAAGAACTCGACCATGAGCTATCTCGTGACAGAATGACTTCTTTAGTAATTTATAATGGATTAAATTTCTGTTACGAAAAGTAAAACAACACTAATGTGTTCATATCAAATTTCATTGACTCTAGTCATAGTGAATTTA